>CM027842.1:6633284-9133284 GCA_016097545.1 Eucalyptus victrix
GATTTAAGATGTGGAGCACATTTAAACAAAACATAAAAGTCACAACCTCATGGATGTCCATCACTACCTATCAAGTGAAAATTCTTATACATGCGTTGCTTCCCTTCATTCAATCCACCAAGTCAAATGTGTGTGTGTGTGTGTGTGTGTGTGTAGGCACACACATTTTGGCCAACTTAAGACATCGACATACTAAAAGTAATTTTTTCATAGATAGAACACACAACACACAACAGGGGTTTGTAGTGCTATATCATACTCCATTATATGAATGAGTTCCCATGGCAAATTTTACATATTGAAAATCATTCCACTTAATATCCTTTGCTCAACCCGTAAGGATTCTTCAATTCTACACTATGCCATTAGCAACCGTATGGTAAAGGCATGAACGTAGCTGCAGCAATACATTTAATCCAGATCTACAAGTTAAGACTCCCAAAACTCATGATTTAAATATCTAAGCCCAAATTTCATGTGCATTTAGAATAATATAAAATAAATATACTCTACAGAAAGAGGAAAGAAAGTGGAAAGTGAAGTCACAGATAACAAATCCTCACTGTTTCTGCCAGGAAAAAGCTCTCCATATGGTCTTCTTGCTTGTGAAACTCTACATCTGATATGTGACAATAGCCACATGGGCATCGGGCACCATATTGCAAGCTAGCAACCATGTCACGTCCAGCATCAAGATATCTACAAGGAAGTACTAGAGCCTCAATCAAGCTAACTCGGAAGATCAAATATAACAGCTGTTATTTCTAGTAAGAAGGTTGGAATTAGCACTAGCCTGGCACCTCAAGAATTGGAATTAGCATAATACAGCCAAGCACCTCATGAAAAATACTATGTCTATTCCTATTCCATCAATAGGTTCCTTCCAGATACTATCTCCTCAAAATCCATAGTCATTAAAGGTGTGGGACACATGAAAAATGCCCATCCCCACATACCAGTCTTTGGTATAAGATTATAGATGGGTGCTGAAAAGCGGCTGTTTCAAACCTTAAGACAAGTACCCAAATCCTCACCACCCCAAAGTAGCATATAGAGTTCCATATATTGAGCAAGAGTTTGAAGAGCCAAAACTCAGCCCCTCCATTAAGAAATGAACAATGAACATAAAAGAAAAAACAAAACCTTTTACTTCTAACAACAAATGTTATTAAATGCATCATTGCCGAGGAAAAGTAATTATTAAAAATTGGAGTTCGGCAAGATAAAATCACTCAACACAGAGACTTAAGCAACGTAAACTAAAATTTTTTCTATGAGGATTACATTAAGTATATGCCACAGGAGAAGCACCAAATGGGCTATTTTAGAGAAAAATCAACATAAGGGAACAGAAAAGCATCTCCATTGTGAATAAATTCGAGCTGACCTTGGATCTCTAGTTGCTTTGAAGAGCCAATATGTACTTTCCATTAACTCTGGACGCAACGGGTAACTTTTCTGGCCTTGCTGAAAATGGGAAGGAAGGAAAAATTTTAGGATCAGATGATAAGCTGGCAAAATACCAAAAGACAAATTATCAAATAAAGAGATGATCTAATTGAGAAAAACCAAATGCTGATGGACTAACAAAATAAGGATATCATAAAATGTCTCGTTATATGCCACCAGGCAAACTAAGAGAGATCTAAGAACTCTAATCCAACTTGTCTTAGTAGTGCCGCACATATGAATGAGCTACATACTAAGATTGCTGTATAAAGGAGCCAAAATAGCAGTTCTAAGGACCCGAATACTGCCTGATCAATATCAGTGAGGTTCCTCTACTGTCTACTAGTAGTAGACAGATCCAAGAGAGCATCACTATTGGACAAGACGCTTGAGACAAGCACCGTTTTTGGCAGACATTCAACAATGAACTAAGGCAGTGATGAGTTTTTCATATTATATGTAAAACAGGACTTTGATATCAAGTAATATACTATTCAACTTTATTTGGCATACCTGAACATTCAGTGTAGCGAGGTTAAAACCCTCTGGTGTGAAACCATATCTTTTCCAGACACTGAAGAAGGCCGCATGAGTTCGAATAGCAGGATCAATATCCCCAGCCAAAACCTTCCAAAGCATGCAAAAGCTATTAAGGGCAGAATATCTACATCACAAATTAGATTTTAAGCGATAAAGGTACAAATGAGCACCTGAAGGCCAGGCCAGAATGCCTGCAAACTGTTGAACAGAGGCCATACAATTGCAGCAGAGTCCATATTTACCTCTACATACCTACAAGAGAATCAGGACAACCATTAGCCACGCAACATCCCTAAATGGAAAGAACAAGCAAACAAAGCAAAAATAGGTAAGAGGTTTGTATATTTACATAGTGGCACATGATAGCCACAAGCTTTTACCAAGGATCGTTGTGTAGATAGTGCATGGCAGCGCCATAAGCTTCTTGGAATATATATAAATACTCGTCCTCGCCAAACAACAAATAAGCCTGTATTCCAGATGAATATCCGAAGAAAAGCAAAGAAATCAAGACTTGTCAGTTAAAAAGGTGAGTTAATTTCTTCATCAATGCATGTCTATGTTTTCTAGAAGAGCCAAAAACATGCCAACCTGATGATATTAGAGTCATTGCAAGTAACATGCAATTAGAATAGCCACTGCAAGCAGTATTTTAAACAAGACAACAGCCACGCAATTCTAGATTTATCGATCCAGGAGTTCATTCTCAAAGAGAAGCGACTTGAGGAAGGAAGTGTCATTAAGAGGACAGCTATAAGCAAGGGATCATTAATTTTAAGAGCCTTAGGCCACCGACAGGGAAAAAGTACATTCATGGATTTGCTGGAGATGAGATAGATCACCAATAATAAGAGCCAAGCACAAACCAAATTATATCAAAACACACCTCAATATCAACTAGAAGAAATGAAAAATAAAACACAAATGCTAACCTTCAGAAGATACTCATAAAAAGAGTCTATACTTGTTCCAATTCCAGCATCCTGCAAAGCATTAAAAAGACGAAACACTGATGACACCCACAGAAACATTAGCATTAAATAACTTGAATGCTAAACAGTGTCGTAGGATCTCAACGTTTTGCACAAGTTAAGGTGCATTTTACAGGTCAATTGACGAGCATGCCTCACTTAGATAATCCTATACCAATTCAAAGTATATGAGCTGCAATAAAGCCAGAAGTAGACAAAAAAAATAACAGATAATGTTGATTTATATATTTGTAACTACTGCTTAACAGAAACTCAATAGGCAGATAACAGAAAAGGAAGAAAGAACAAAAATTTAATGGCCACATTTTGGCAGCACAAACCAGCCTGCAGGATTGTTCATTTTATCCTGCAAAATTTCCAATATGATGAAAAGACAAGGTTTGCAATTTTATAGCATACTACACAACCGTGTCTATTCTCAGCGGCTAGCTTGGAAATAGTTGTCCAAACAAGTAAACAACTGGATTTGAAATGTACTATTTAAAAGATGGTACATGACAGGTTTAGATCTTAACTAAATCGAAAAGATGAAAATGATCACAGAGAGAGATACTCAAAATCTTAAGATGACAAGTAGGTGTTGAAAATATAAAGAGGATGTTTATGAAGAAATGATGCCACTCACAAAAATCTTAAGATGACAAGTAGGTGTTGAAAATATAAAGAGGATGTTTATGAACTGCTTTTCTGTGTGTTAGCACATAGAATAGTAGAGGAACTTCAAGAAACTGCAGCAATGTCAAATTTTGACAGCTTTTGACCCTTAGATTTACCACTTCCACATTATAGAATATAATGAGTATCTAGGCCTTGGCCAAAGGGGGAAAAAATTAGTAATGCTACTAAATGCAAAAATCACATATACTAAACAATAGAAACATAATAATCTAACAATGAGTATTACCTTCATGTCCATTCTCCAGTGAATACATTAATATGAGCACCAACAAGGTTGAGCTTTGGACCGGCGTGCCCAAAGCCCACGGACTGCATTCTTTGTCACTTCTCATAAACTGCCCTTCCAGATAGATAATAACGAGCATGAGACATGCAAGTGAGGAGTTGCAAAGAAAGTGGTAAATAAAGAACAAGATCAAGCAAGGACAGGGATAGCATAAAACCAAAAGAAGATTAACAGCTAGAACAGGTTGGTAAATAAAGTTATTAACTTAGGTTGTTTCAGTCTGAAACCGTAACGATTCTTTACAGTTCAGCCATAACACACATTCAAGAATTCATTCTTTGCTACATCAGCACAGCATCTGTTGTTTTTGGACCTATTTTTATGATAACACAGTAAAAAAGAATGTCATGCAATAAGATGGGTAAAACTAAGGCTGCTGGGAAAACTCTGAGGTCACTAAACCAGAAAGCATTCGGCAAACACCAAGCTCTTTTACAATGCGCCATATCCTTACTATGAAGGAATGTTTACATCAACCTCATACCCAAAGGATTTGTCTCATTCTCCATTATTCACAAGACACTTTCTCCACTTTTACTAAAATTAACGACAGATTACTACTGATGTTCGACAGCATGGCTGATGCCAAATTATGTTGACTTTACTTTAGGCAGCAACCAGAATGCCAAGATGCAACATCAGTTCTATACCTTTCTCTTGTGGTTAAAATGCAACTTGGTTTCCAAGGCACTGGTCAAAATCCTTGCGTATAACTGCATTCTAGTGAAATTGCATCCGGCAAGTAAAGTGATGATGGCGTGGGTGTGGATTTTTTATCTTTTTTCAAGAGGACTTTTCAATAACATAATAGTTTCTATGCACAAACAGCATAAGAAAAAAAAATTAATGCCAAAACTGTGTGGTACTTACTTGGATTGTTTGTCAAGCGGCTTAGTACCCCCAAATTCCAGGGTCAAAGTCCCACCACCAGCTGTTGAAGCGATCTATCAACAGGCTATATATAAGTTTCTGCTGACTGATAATAGCAAGACAGAAAATAAAGCAACTTTTCACCCACCAAACCACCCACATATGCACGCACACACAAACACACACGATAGTTGATAACATAAAGCTGTTGAACAAGCAATCAATAAAACACATTTCTTTCAAAAATCAATCGAAAGCTACTTCCAGTCACAACGTACTCAATTAAGAGTTCAGAAAATGACCAATCAGATATGTCAAAACGTATAAGGTTGACAGAGATGAATTTTACCATTCACCACAACAGAAAACAACTTTTCAACTTCAGAAGGAATACAGTGTCATCCAGTAGATCAGATGCACAGAAACTTGCCTTGCTTTTCGTTCATCAACCCATGCACAAGGTTAACAGACCCAAATGGTATTCCTGCAGCAACAAGATTATAAGACCACCATAAGATACTAAAACGCGTTCAGTAAATGATTAGGCAACAATCATTAGTATTTAAGCAGTCTGCATGAGGAAATAGTTTATCCAACTGAAGCACCTGTTGAGTGTCAAAATGCAGGCAACAGTCTCCCTTGCAAGATCCTCAGCTAGGGTGCAATTGATCTTCATATGAAGGGATTTCATTCCCACAAACAACATAAATGCAGGACCCCACCCAAGAAAGTTGGAGTTCACACTATACATCAATCAGGGAAACAAAATATCCTCACAGCAGAAGAGGATCCTCTCAGACTTCTGTGTAGTTTATGACATTGGCATGCTCCTCATTATAGAATTAATACCATTCTTTAAGAAACTTAAACCATGGCATCACTATTAGCAACTATCAATGAACTTGCAAACATAAACCATATCAGCTCAACATCTTAAAGCAAGGCTTAAATAATAGAAAGATTCTGGTGACCAGTTGTTTTCATGTTTATATCCAGCCACCAACTGGAACTTTCATCATAAATGGCTTAAGCAAACTCTCAGTGAAAAGCATCAAGCTACATGAGAAGCACACTGCTCTTCTGCCCCTCATAGGATTCTTTGACAATGGTTATAAAACATGTATATTTAGCTTATACTTAATGATACTTGAAAAAAGCAATATAATCTGTCAAATCATCTGCATATCAGGGTGGTCATTTTCTGTTGGAAATTTGAATTCAGACTACGGGTACAGTTAACAGACAGAAAAAGAAAAGTCTAAACTAAAATCTCGATAAATTTTCAATCAAACACATTAATAAATGCTCAAGGTCCAGGACAATTTGACATGCACATTGTACACATTATGACATAGATGCTGACAAACAACAGATAACGTAGATCAACTCATCTAAATGACAGAAATTTCCAGCATTATTCACAACTTTAGAGTTTCCATTTACAGAATAATCGAATTAAAATTAGGATAAGACATGTCCTCAGACATTCAATTGAAAATGAAGTTGTGAAGAAGTGTATCAAAATTGATAACTGTTGTCTTGATCCCAAATCTCATGGATTTTTATAGATAGGGTGTGCTTTACATTACACATCTTGAAAAGTCATTTGATGATCAAAAGGGAGAAACTAAATAGGTTCTGTCAAACCACAAAAAAAAGAAGAGAATACTTTATACAACCAATCACAATCAAGCCTCATGATTCTACATATATACAAAATCAAAGAATTCCAGAGTTCTCTCAACAGTTTGATTGAATAGCAAACCTTTTCTCTCACTGAAAACAAGTACTGAGAAGGAAAGGAAACAGTTTCAAATGTGAGCAATACCGTAGCATAATCACTTGCAATCAGATGAGCAGAAAGCAAACCTCCAAGGATCCTGATCGTGGTTTCAAACACAGATACTGTTTTATTCTGCAATTAAGATAAGACAGACACCAGTGACAGGGTCAATTTTCACCCTAATGAAATTAACAAATATACCCAACCCACTTTCAGTCCATATGTCCAGGAAGTCTGCCTAAAATGAAAAAAAAATAAAAAATTGTACAGGAAAATAACACAATTGTACAGAATTTCTCAAGCTACATCCATTCTGGAGCTACGTAGCACCGTGGTACTACATTCTCCTATTGGTGGGATTTGCTAGTGCTTGCACTAAGAGATATCCTCCTTTTTAGACTCCCTCATCTTGCCTACAGAGATGACAAGGCATCTATACCATGTTCCAGAAGTTTCACTTTTAATATCCGCAAGACTGATATTGAAGATCATAATCCCTATTCCATGAGAGTGACAGCTACTGTCTAACACAGTACTATAGTAACTCACAGTATACCAACGTCCAAAACTAATCCCATCATATTATAATAGACTCAGAACAGCAATTCCAAGACAAAGAAATACTGAAAGAACAAGACTCACAATATCAAATTGCAGATTTTTACCAATCCATTCCACAGAACTAGTGAAGCGTTCACGGTCACGAAAGCAAAGCCAACATGTCCAAGGAGTCAATCTGGAAATGAACAAACATTCGTCATCATAACATCCCATCAGTTCAAGAACGGACAGCAGATAGGTGAGCGCCAGCTGGAATAATTCAACACGTGCAGTACCAGAGTCAAGGCATAATTTCCGATGGTATCTTCTCCTTGACACGAAAGAGGCCTAAGCTCGTCTTTGGGGAAGGCGTGCTCCATGTAGCCATCGAACGCGTGATAGAACATTTCCCGAACCTGCGTATCATATTCAGCAGACTACTAAATCGCACGGCGCAACAATTGTGACGATCAATAGCGAGGATAAAGACTACTTTTTTTTTCTCTCTTAATCACAGAAGCATCAGCGGAATGCTTCGAGATTTTCATGATAGTACGAACGAACGCTCCCGTATTCAATGAGCCGCGAGCAGAAAGTGCATGAATTCAGACTGTACTCCAAACCGTAGTGAGGGAACATCAAATCGATTGGGGTTCGATCGGAGCGGTGAATCTCTCGATAGAAGGGGAGGGGTAAGCGATCGAAATCTACCTCGTCGCGGAGCTGCTTCGCTTCCTCCGGAGTGACGCCGTCGGCGAGAGCCCGGTGCACGAAGGAGCCATGAATCGCCGAGAAGATGAACAGGTAGAGAGAAGAGACGCATCAGTGATCCCATCTCTCTCTCTCTCTCTCTCTCTCTCTCTCTCTGATGGTGGAGTGGCTCGGATCTATCGGAATTCAGAAGAGAGGCGGCGGCGGCGGCGGCGAGCGGCGGCGGCGGCCAGTTCACGGCGGCGTCGGAGCTCCAGCGCTCTAGGCGGCCATGGCAGTCGGCCGCCTCGAGGGGGCGGGTGGGTGTGGGAGGAGAGAGAGACGAGATTCAGGCGCGATGAAGACAACCTTTTTCCCCTTGATAACTTCTTGCTTGGGCATATCGCTAGAGTACATATCCGTTGCATAAATGGAAATAGATTGACGTCGTTTTCCGTTAGATGACGAAAGGGATTTTTTTATTTAGAGAAATAAATGACTGGAAAAAAAACATTATTTGAAAAAAATTAGTATTTTTCATAAACAATTTGAACATATTTTGGAACATATATATTTTTTTTCGAATTATTCATTTCAACTAAAAGTATGACAAATCATAAGAAGATATGTATTGTAAATTGCCCGACAAAAATGAGAATATTAAATGACCACGGCTGTATCACTCAAGAACTTCCAAACTTAATTTTCAATGTCATGTTAAGTCAATTACATATGAAACATTCTTTTGATTAGGAAAAACGACAATTGCCTTTTATTGGTCGGTACGGTGGACTCTACATAAGTGGGCACAATTGTCCTCATTGTTGACATTGAACCACAAAATCTCCTCCAATCCTAGGAATATACACTGGTACACGGCCCCCGACACGATTAGCCAGGATGAAACAGTCTTCTAACAACTTCCATAATGCGGCAGCATGTTCAGAAAGTAATTGAGATATCGATCCATGAAAACTTGAACGACTGATTATCAAGGAGAAAACAGGAAAGAGATCCGGTCGGCCGAAATATCTTCCTGTGAAAAGTGTAGACACTCATTTAGTACGCCATGACTTAGAAGATGAATGGTGGAGGATGTCTTGTCCTGGAAAGGAATGACGTGTCAGATAGCAAACATCTCTGTAGAGTTGCCGTGACATCTCTCTATTGCCCAACTCAAGCTTTTGATGCTTTGTCTTTCTGTTCCTAATACACGACATCAGACAAGGTCGATCTGCAGATTTGCAAACATCTTACCGTAGGATCGATGAAGTTCCGGTATAGAACAGAACCATCTTTGTACAATACCGGGTGCTGAATTGGAAACTGAGGGAGGTATAGAACTAGGACCCTAGTAGGAAAGCAGAGTTCAGTCACTAGAAAGGTCCTGCTTGTGCTTACATTTAAAAGAGACTGCAGTAGTTCTGCTCCTTTTCTTACTCCAGGAGGGTCAGATCCAAATTGTCTACATGAAATTCATAAGCTGTAGTATAAACTTAACTAACAATTAGAACCGAGTGCCGAATGTTGAAGCACCAGGAAATTGTCAATTTTGGCACCGCCAAAACCAACCAAAACTACAAGCAAACCTCTCCTAGAACTTTGAATTCCACAAGAAAGTTCCTGCATCATGGACTGCAAAATTGATACATTTTTTTTCTAAATACACAATAGTTTTATGCCCTCGCCTCGACTTCCATAACAAAAGGGAGATGCGAGGACTTGGGGGCAAGAAGACATGTGAATGTACGATTCACACAACAATAGGTTGTTCTCCTTCGAGCTCTGATATTACAATTAAAGAGTCTGTCAATTCAAGGGACAAGGGTTCAGACTTTGGGATTGGATTAATGACCTGCACCACGAATGAAACGTACAAATTAAACAGCTGAAGCAGTTTTCCATCTTCAAATGCAAAGTATACGTACCTTCTTGTTGTTTCTTCACGTAGTTCTGCGGCAACTTCGCGTCTCAGGTGTGCCCTTTCTGAGCTCGAACGCCGGGTTCTCCCCTCGGTCATATAGAGGCTGATATCCTGTAAGAAGACGCGCCGCATGAAATTCTATTGGTGAACCATGAGATACCTCCTTTGGCTAATTATTAGTCCACCGTCGGTAAAAATACTCTCTTTCCACATTCATCATTGGACGGATGACAGGTGTTCTTAAAGCTAGTCATGTAATTGGCTTCATCCAAAACGTTAGCCACCCAAAGGTGAAACTGTAACTCATTGTTTACACTGTCAGTAGACCTAATAATAGTGCATAATTTTTTTATAATCCTACCTGCCACACCAAGTGCCTAGACCAATTGATTCTTACTTTGGCAAAATGATGGTCGATGAACACCCTGACTAGTTAAGTGGATTTCTAAAACTAAAGGAATTTAAATGCCTGGGACTTGGTCTTCCTCTTTATTATACAAAAGGGGTACTTCAATGTTACATGGGACTGAGAATTCAGATGTACTTCTTCGTTCATATCAGATAAACTGACCTGAGACATTACCTAAGTTTTTTAATATTTTAGAAACAACTTATTCAAGGACTAGTTGAATGAATACTAAATGTTCATTTGAGTAATTAAGCACACAAAAGGAAATCTCTATTATCACTTTCTTTTGCCTACAGAACAGCACTGATGCATCATCACTTAAAGGGGCAGTAGACATCACTCAGTCTAATGGAACAAAGACTTAAAAATGGGCTACACGGGGATCAGACTCTCAGACTGCAGCAGGGAAGTATCTAACATACCTGAAATCAGAGACACCGATAAACGAAATAAATTTGGAGTCAAAGCAACATTTACCTTAACATATATTTATCACCATCTGCATCAAGAATGTCCTTCCATACCTCATTCAGCTCACTGTTCTCTGCCACTGTCACACAAAGAAACAGTTCAATCACTCTCAGAAATTTCATTCTATTTCTATATTTTCTTTAGATATGCAGCTAGCACCAAGCACAGAAAATAAAAGGGATTAACAAGAAAAAAGGACCTTGGGCAGATTACGAGGCTCATTACTCAGCTGCTATATAAGTTAGGGATGGTTTAATTCTACCTAACTGCAAGTATTCATAGACTGTTTACTGGGATTTCATGAAGCACGGAAAATTTCCACTTAAGGAGACAACATAAGCCTACAGAAAGAAAATTACTTGTTTACCCAACTTCAGTCGACAATTTCTGCAACCAGATTTTGTGCCTGCATTGATCTAACTCGTATCATTCCTTTATTTTCCCAATCAATTGTGCAGTTGACATCGTAAAACTAGGATGCTAAAGAAAAAAATTATATAGAAAAGAATCTGTCACACGACTGGATTAAAGCCTGGAAGAGGGATACCTTCACAAGTTGACTGCAAATATTTTCAGCAAGGAGAAGAGAATATGCAGAATGCTTGTCTGCCCTGGATGGGTCCTAAGAGAGAAACCAAGAAGAATAGAACCAAAACAGGGTCAGTAATCCACCCATCAGGTTTAACTTCTCTAGTTAATTGAAAGATAAGTACCTCCAATAAGCCATTGTCTATCAGGTATTACAGCAATTGAAAGGGAATATTTTCATTCTTCTTGATTGAGCTGAATTTTGATAATAGTCACCTTTAAGGTATCATAGTCCATTGGGTTCCCAATCTACAGCACATTTGTTAAAGACAAAAGGAAAAAATGTGAAAATGGAGACTTTACAGGAAAGACAGAGTAGAGAGACAGGACAATACACTGTGGGAGACCCTGATATTTTTTAGTCTGTGCCGACCAGCAGGGTTGCTTAACTTATCCCTGTCATTTATGGGCACATCCGACAATATTTCCTGCAAATATGTGCACAGAAATGAACGGATTGTAAACTGCAAATCTAGGAACATAAGCACACATACATTCGCAAATAAATTTATGTCCTTGTCAAGAAACAAATCTTAAAATGAAGATCTTTAATTGTCTATTATTATTCAAATCGGAAGAAGCAGCTTGCGAACAGAATCACACAATACCTAACACGTTAGGATCCACAGCACCTAATCATTGACAGAAGCCCCAAAAAGAAAATTTAGTTCAATAGTAGATGTTGATGTCTCAAAGTGACTCGAGAAGCAACTTGTCAGTCACTTAATAATGCATTTGGGCAAGAATGTTTTTGATGGAAGACAAATCATGTCATGCTTGATGACCAAAAGTAATGCTTCAGATTACAGCCTTTACTTGCACAGAAACTCATAATGAATGTCATATCCTGTGAGGTAAATTCTCACTTAAATGAGCTAGTCGAAGTAGCTACCTGAAAACAAAAGTTTGGTCTTCAGGGTTTGACCTCAGATGATTAACTTTAAGAAATCTTAATGAAAAAAATTTCACTAAACCTTTTCTGTGATGAGCAAAAGGTGCACGTGATAGGCATCTCTTTTCTGGTTCTCTAAGTAACTAGCAAGTTTTTTACTTTGGCCAACAAGTGGACTTCTCTTACATTTTCCATCATCCACAAAATTTAAGCACAAAAAAGCCACAAGAAGTTACCTGTCAAAAGTGCATTCTTGAAGCAAATATAACGCGCAACAAGCTGATATTAACCATGCACATCAAAAACCAAAACAAAATAATTGCAAGGTGATACACTACACAGCTGTATGAAAGCATACCACCACACTGCCAGGTCCAAGATAATTGTCATATTCAGCAATCATGTCTGCAACATCAGGGCGCCATCCAAGCATAAGTATGCATTCTTTAGGTCCCAAACTACACTCAGATGCCTGTGTCCACGAGAAAGTAAACAGAAAATGAGAACGATATGTGAGAATGCTGATTCTCTGTATATCCATGTTTTAGAAAATCCATACCTTTGAGCCCAGTTTTTTTGACCGTTTGACAATGCGACCAAGCCGCATTTTTAACAATTCCAAGGCATCTGAATTATCACTATTATCTGCAACAGCTTCCAGATTTCTTATGGAACCTACTCCATCTTTATTGGTATTTGAAGATGCAATTTGTGGTCTCCTTTTTCCGTGCACAGGGGCTATGAATAATATCTGGACAAGGAATGGTGAAAGAACTACATGATTTTGATCAAAGATGTAAACCTTTGATTGTTTGATCAAAAGATAATTGGAAACACTTCAGACAACATGGAGGAAGCAATGGCTCATGAAATGACTAATTACTCCTTGAGAGAGAGAGAGAGAGAGAGAGAGAGAGAGCAGCATGATCAGTTAAAACCTTTGAAGATCACTTAGAAGGAGTTAAAAAAAAACAAATTCCCCTTGGAAACATGTTAATAAATAATTCAACCAAAGCAAGAAAACTTGGGCTTTTCAGGTATACTTTCTACATTATCTTCTTCACAATAGCTCTTCAATATAAGGGAAGATTTAATTTTACCTTTTGAACTTCAAGGGTTTTACATATTGCAACTTGAAATTCAAAAAGTGACAATTCAGGGTGTTGTACTATGTATCCTAAACTTTAAATAGTGGCACCTTGTATAACAAACATAATGGGTGTTGTGTTTTACACCCTAAAACAGTGAAAAGAAGGGCTCTAAAGTCCGGGGTGTAAAAATAAAGTATCCTCTAAACATTGGGACTTTCATGATAGTATGGCTGATATGAAAGAATGCCTCAACTGATGTTAACCATGCACAGCTTCTACAGAAAAAAAGAGGAGCAACAAATATGCTGGATTATGTGAGTCTCAAGGGAAACTTAGAACTATAAAAGTTAATGTCCTCATTACTTTGTCACCATGTTGCACAATCTCATCATCACTTGGATGGAACTGTAGCTTCCCACTCCTATAGAGGCCACAAACGACTGCCTGCATAACATCAACTGCCAAATGTAAACAAGGAGCAAACAGAAAATAAACTCTAGAGGACATATATATATATATGTATAGCTCAGCAAATTCATGTAACCTCTTGAAATCCACGTCTTAACTGCCCATATTTCACATGCCCACCATATGAGGGAAACTGTGAAGATTAAACACATTTTCTGCAAATATGATCAAGCAGATTATGGGGTATTCTCACAAGGGTTCCAATATTAAGAGAACAGCTAAGTTGCTTTCTTTCTACTTTACAAGCATTTGTTCATTTTTTACATGAGGCCAAGTAAACCAATGGAAAAAAGAGAAAAACCAATCTATCCTTCTCTAGTATCATTTTTCCAATTAGCCAAGTGACGATTTTTTTAAAGAAAATTTTCTTATAGATGGAATGTAGTCTCCATGGATGTAAGAGTTTAAGGAATATTAGTGCAGTACTTTTGATAGTTGAGCAAGTGTCTATAGATCTTTATGAGCCCCCTTTGTCGAGAGCACTGAACAAATAACTTTGATGCACATTCTCTACAGGTGCCACCTTTATGCCTGAGACTGATTTTAAAAGGTCACAAGTATTGGAATTTGAAACCTGCAAGTTGAGATGATAAGCACAAGCCATCACGAGAATATTAACTTCCAGCATAAGGGAAAGCAAATGAAGATAAGCAATTTTGTTCTAGTACCTCAACAACAGGCACTGATTCCATCTTTGGAATAGGTTGAAGCGCCAGCACTGACAAAAAGGCATCAGTATCAACTTGATACCTGAGGAAAAAGGAATTTCAAAATTAATTTCTGCTTCAGCAACCCTCTGATAGAAGAAATAATTATACTTTCTGTCATCCAGAGGAAAATGTGCTGTTGTCTCCAAGACTTGAAAATGAGCAATCATGTTCTCTCAAGTCATGCACATAGATTTATCTGCTATCACAAAAACCTCCTACTAACTAAATGCCACACTGCACTTTGCCTCAGCACAACCCCCAAAAAAACAAATGCTCCTCTCACTCAGCCAGTGCATATTCGTAAAATGTACAAAAAGTTCTCTTCATTAGTTATTATTCTTAAGATATAAGAGCAATTTTGTTGAAATTCTCCTAAAATGAAAAGAAGATGTTAAGAAACTGCATATAGAAAAACTCCAAACACTTCACTGCACAAAGCTTGCAACCAGTTTTGACTACAGCATCCTAAGAATCTCATGTTGCTTTTCTCTTCCAATATTCCATGTAAAATGTAGAGAGCAGTTTTCCCTAGTTGAAGACACATTTTCAAAGCAGGCTAGCACTGTCCAAGATGAACAAAAATCTGCTTTGGGAATTGCTTTGCATTGGCATGGGATGAAGGATCTATTGATTTTTGCATGCAAGCTTGTGGAGTTCTTTGTTATTCTACAACAGAAGTAAATTCCACCTGCAAAGGGTATTACGAGGTAAAATCGCATGGTACAATGCAGGACAAAACTTAAAAGCATCTTTCACAAGCCAACTCATACAGGAACAGCATTTTCCTCGATGTGATGCCTCTGTTATTTGAGAGTATAAAAAGAAACAAGAATATGCAAAAGTCATCACTATATAAGTTCTCACCTATCTCCCTTTGTCGCAGTAGTATAATAATGGCACGAGCCTTACTTGCTGCAGCTCTTTCAAAATGATTTTGTTAAACTAAGACTACAACTGTCAACAGAAAAAGTGAAGAGTGAGAGCTTTGATATGGCATAGCCTCAACACAGGAAAAAGGAAAAAAAAAGTAAAATGACAGAACACAAACAGAACTGCTACCAAAAAATAAATAAAATGGTCATTCAATGCAAGTCAAATGTTGCGAACAGTTTATGCTTTAATTATGAAAAGAAGCTATGATTCAGTTTAAAACTTTCATTGGACTAGGAGAATCCAGGACAATATTTCCTGCTTCTGATAACATACAACTTCAGGCCAAAATTGACCAAATTGGATAGGTTCCTAAGTTGCCAATAAACCATACAACAACTTTTCCCGAATGTTGAAGTAGACACCCCTATTCTATCATAAGATGGGTATACCTCTTGGTGAGGACGTCAATATGACCAAGATCTTTGGCAATATTGTCAGCAATCTTATCCATCTGCTTTCTCGGGAGGGTCAGACATTTAGAAGAATCCTCTGTCTCCTATTGACAGATGACCAACAAAAACCACAAAGACATTAGAAAACAGACCATACTTGTATAAACTTATTCAAACTTTTTAGACAAAAATTACCTAGCTGTAGCAGTACCTAGGCGAACAGCAAACTCATGATACTTATTAAGCTGCTTTAATATGTATCCAAGATGACTATTTACTCGCAGATACAATAATATGATCACTCTCTAGAACTTGCATTTGTGCTCCCTCTCTGAGTTTTTGCATATTATTCTGTAGATGACAAAAAGTTGAAGAGATCAACCTTTAGATAAAAAAAAAGGAAAAAAAAAAAATTCTCTTTTATTTTGGCTGGTGGTTACCCGGAACTGCTCCGTCATGGTGCTTAGTAGGCGAGAATAAAATAATATTCCCCAGATAGCAAGAACAAAGCCAATAACCCTTTCAAAACGTGTTCTTTGCTGTAGTTCAAATCAAATCCTTAGCACCAGATATAAATATAGATCATCTTAGCAGCATGAAGGTTGTAGTAACCTATATAACTCATGGAAAACACCTGCAAATGTCATAGCACCAACTCACCCTCAAATGAGTAGATGATGAGCACAAACATGCCCATGCCTCCCAAAAGCAATCCTCAAGTGGTTCTTTACTCCCCCTTCAATATAGAAAGGAATGACCGATCAACCAACAAATGAAAGATTCCATCTGTGTATTCATCAATTCCTTTTGCTTCTTTTCTTTGATGTTCAGTACTTAAGCCACTTTTAAAAGATCCGAATCTTTCGTTGGTTCCATTTGCTAAGCATAAAGTGTGAAAAGTAAACTCCACATATGTAATTGTTTGAAATGTAAAGATGAGGGGTTACCTGAACTTAAAGAATAGGAAGCCACCAATGACAACAAAAGAGAAGCATGCCAACAGGAGCACTACAAAGAACCTACAGCCATTCACGAGAAATGTATCAGTGCTTTATGTGAAACATTAGAACATCATGCTAATGCCATCCAAAATGTGCATGATAGCCCACCAAGCGATGCCACTAAAGTGCATCAGTCTCAGAACTCTACAATCAAAAGCCTGATCTTAAATTTTCATTTATACCATCATAGTGTAGATAATACCAGTTCTAGTAGGCTAACTTATCATAACTTAAAAGTATATAAACTATCTGAACATTATAAAGTCATCTCAAACAAAACTACCCCAGAACTAAAGTCATAAGCCAAATGATGCTCTTATATGCTAAGAAATAAATTCAGGAAGTTATTTCCAGAGTCGGGCAAACAGCAATGCTAATACCCTCGCTATTTATTGAGTCACGATAGAATACCTATATGAATGCATGTAGCGCCTGGACTATATTATCTTGGGAATGAAGAAAGTGAAAATGTGTTCGTCCCAACCCTGTTGTGCGCTAAATATGGCAAAGAAGGTTTGTGAGATGTTGATTTGATTGTCAACTTTCTCAACTACTGACATTTTAAAACCAGAAAGCAAAATGAAGCAATCCCAACTAAAGCTCGGATACTTTCCTTCATTTGATATTTCAATCCCGGCTAACTGCAGAAACATCCAAATTATCCAATTTAAAACTAGATGCTAATCATGAAAGTGTGAAGCACAACTTCCTTAAATTGTTGACACTGTGATACTTCACATAACAATAGCAAGACACATTGCAAATTCAAAAAGTTATTGGTGATAAAGTTGCCAGCTACTTCTCGAGAGAAATTCACTAATTTGCTTTATTCAAGGCAGGAGATTTCTGTCTGTAAATAAGTTGATCGATCTACTGAATTATGGTTATCCTCATAACTGCTATTAGTATTTAGTAGCTTTACTAATTCTTTTTCATGTTACCTCAGATGGCTGTAGAATTTTCAAAATCTAATTGATTTCATTTACTCTCAATGAAATTATCCCTCTCACTAATTGAAGCCTTCTTAGATGAGTGCAATGAAACAAAAATTGACAGCTCAAAAATTGGCCAAAGTCACTGGAAGGAAAGAAGTAATTGCAGCTTCACATATCAACTTCAGAAAGCACACCCATATAGGAATGAAAAAGACAATTAGAACAAGTAACCAACCATGAGGAACTGAACAACAGGCCCTAAAATAAACTGAAGATGAGTTACGGGCATAGAGGCACATGGGACCAAAAAAAAGGCACTGACTTCACCTATGTGGCAATGTTTCACTCAAGTTGGATGTTGGACAAATATAACATTTGAACTGAAGATGAGTTAGGGACATACAGGTACATAGAGGGGGAAAAAGGCAATGACTTCACCTACGTGGCAATGTTTCGCTCAAGTTGGATGTTGAACAAATATATCATTCGCGCAAAGTGCCATCTGATGTCTCCAAGTGAAGGCAAGGACACGTCCAAGTTAAGAGGCGTTGGTTTATTTAAGGAGTTAGACATACAGGCGAATGCGGCGCCTGAAGCCAGAAATTTCTGAAAAAGATGTGGTAGGAGCTGCTGAAAAATCTTTGTCAACGTGTAGGCGGAATTCAGTTGGGACAACCTGAGAAACCCGTACAATGGCAAATTACTCATCACTGATCTAATGTGGGGATCCTGTAGAAAAAGTGAGTTATGTTAGACTTCCAATTTTGACAAGCAGGAAAAGTAATACTTTAATCCAAAGATCAGTTTGCTAGTTATTGGTGAAGCATACAATAAAGGGCAGTGTCAATAGCGTTAATTACTATTTCAGACTCCAAAATAGAACTAAAGAATGAATTTAACTGGTCCAGTACAAGTCCCTGCGCAAATAATTTAGATTAAGAGTGGTATCTGATGCATTAACCTGCATATGCCTTGAGATTTCGAGATACTTGAAAAATGCAGTTATATCTCACCTGATAATCCCTATTCTGGCCCATTGCAAAGAACTTCACATCAAAATCGTTCTATTCCCTGCACATACTCTGAAGTCCAGACCATCCCAGGTTCTCTGGGATCTGGCATCCAATTTCCCTGGAAAAAAAGATTCATCCGTTAAGAGATGCGGAAGACTTGGTAGAAACAGGGGCATATCAGATAGATAGCGAAATCAGTATGCTAAGAATGTGGCCAGAAGTGGATATGAAAGTTTGTGAGTTGACTGATTTGCATTACACAAATCGATGCAGATGACAAACAATGACTTCATTCCAGGCTTCTAAAATATAGGAACAGACCTCGACTTTTCAAAATATAAAAATAGCAGTGAGGCACCATAAATGAATGCATACATATGACTCAAAATTACTGTCAATCTACTGGAGGGGAGAAAAGTGATTAGAATCACTATTCCATCACCTAGCACGTGTGGTTAAGTACTTCTGGACCACACTCACAGCATACTGGCGAAGAGATAGAGGGACAGACTCCTCACAGTCGCGCCCTTTCTGACCTGACCAAGTGTGGAGAACCGGATAACCCACAAAACAACTGGAGGTTTCACTAAATTCCTTGACCTGTCAGCTTCCCCCTAGACTCTACTTCACAAATTGTAACATACGAAAATCTCTCTACCAGGCACACAATTTAGATCTTTTGCTCGGTACAACATTAAATAAATGGCAATCAAGCGATCTTTCTTCAAATGGGTCAACAGAGAATGCAAACAACTCACCTTGCTTGTGCCTCACGGTGCCACGCCGACAAAAAGCTGGATGTTTGAACCACAGGCATTGTATCCGCATCCCTTTGCTGGGGGAGAAGAAAAGAGATGATGTCAGTGTGTCAGCCTCTCGAAAAGTCCAGCTCTACCATAAACACCAGCGAATCACAAAGAATGTACCTCGAGACTTCTATTTACAAGTAAATTTCCATCTCATTAATCTCTCAGATTCCCTCCGTAGAGAATAACGAAAGTTCTCTCCACATTCAACAGAAGACTTACTCTTCGTTATACGAATGCAAATACCGCGCACATTCCAGCTTCATCATCGTCGACTGGTGCTCTCGACAGAGCATCGCATATACACTTCCGGATTCTCCGAAGCAATTAATTCATTAAAAAAAAATAAAAAAATTCTCGAATTCTCGTTCGCACCAGATTCGCTCATCGAATCTTCGCCGGTCAGAGTAATTTCGATTGATCAACCACAAACCATCCGTCACAATCCCGACCGGAAAAAAAGAAGGAAGAGAAAAGGAAGGAAACGCGGCAAAAGACATTAAAAAGCGCTTTTTGTCTCATTCACAGAGGATTGCGAACATCATTAATTAGCCGCTATCGGCGTTGCGCCTCGTATTCAACACTCGCGGCTTCTCAGAAGCAGCAATCAATTCCTGGCCGGCCGCGACAGCAGAACACGAATCAGGCCCCGCCTCAACCTCGACGAGACACGCGAACTCGATCCGAAAAGGTCAATGTCGCCATCGTAATAATCACCTAGACGTCGCACGATCGAATCCTACTCCGCAACCTCAACGAAACTCAACGCGAAGATCGAAACAGAAAGAGGCGGAGACGAGCACCTCGGCGGAGGAGGACGAGGAGGATTGCGGCGGCGCCTCGGGAAGGCGAGGAGGCGGCGCAATCCACGGCGGCCGCGAGCTCTGCAGGTGACTGAGCAGCATCCTTCTCTCTCTCTCTCTCAACTGTGTTGCTGACTGGAAGTGAAAACGGAAGGCAGAGAGAGAGAGAGAGAGATGGAGAAAAGCGTGACGGCTTTTTGCGTTCGTATGTTCTGACAAGATCTGCTGCGTTGGGGGGGGGGGACCATGGAAAGTGGAGGTACTCATTGCCCAGTCCTTTTCGGCACGACGGAACCGACGCCAGCGAGGTGGGGGCGGGGGGCGGCGGTGCGGCGGCCCCCACCCGCGGGCGCTCGGCGCACGTGGAGGCGGAGGGGGCGATGCCGTCGTCCCGGCGGATTCGCCGAGGCTCCCGGAAAACTAATAAATAAATAAATAAATAATCGGAAACCCCAAAATTAAAAAAATAAAAAGAGTGACCGCGGGAATCTCAGTTAGAAAAATTAAAAAAAATGTGGCAAAAAATGAGAACTCGAGCCCGCAGGACGACGGGCTGACTCGGCGACTCGCGAGTCAACCGTCCGACGGTTACCATTCGAAATGAGAAGTTGCCGCTGCTCCATGGAATAACTTATAACGTAATTTATTACTATTATTATTAACTAATAATTTATGTGTCTTTGCCATGCTTTATTGGTGGCCGAGTTTTTCCAACGATAATTAAGGTTTTAGGATAAAAATTGCGAATGTGTGTTGGATGAAATTGAACAACATCAAATTTTAGAGGCGGTTGTGCGAGGGATAATATGAATGATTCAGAAAATATTTTCATAAAAATAATTGTTTGTGTTATTTGAAAAAATAAATTAACAAAAAATATTTACAGTGTTCATGAAAATATTTACATATAAATTGTTATTGATAATAAAAGATATTTTCATCAATATATTATTTCGAGCGGTATAATAGATCGTTCTTAAAAAAATAATTTCCTGAATTATTTCTTTTATATGAAATAAACAAAGCTGAAGAGAGACTTATCTATAAAGAGAATGGGAGCCAAGGTAGAACTTGGAGAAGCTAAAATCATGTGATATGATCCGACATAAAAATATATCCAGTGAAGTTCCTGAATTTTTTTTTTTTCCAACTTCGTTTCTAAACCTTTAGAAAAGCTCATTTCAATAAACTAACTCATGGAATTTGCTTACATGGACGGAAAATTCTGTTCGATGTATGTCTTAACATAATTTTTGCTTAATCTCATTTCCATTCAATTTAGTTTATAAGCTATTCTTTTTTTCTTTCTCTCAATTGCTTCATATCAAATTTAGATTAAATCTTAACACAAAACGTTCTTGTATTTAGGTCAAAACTTTAAAATCCAAACGAGGACTTATTTAAATGGATTACACAACACAAAACATTTAAGATATGAATTATTATATATAAAAATGTTTACAGGTGTATTTCGTGTCAATAGATATTTCTTAAGACAGGTAATATCGTAGATTACTTGACTAAACGAGTCCAAGTGCATCATAAACAAGCATGAGGTCAATTTCTACCTAACATTTTTATTATTGGATATGATCAAGCTTATACAAGCACGTTAAGATGTGTGGTGTGTATGTTTTGTTAGTTTGTTGTGTCGAAAATGACTAGTTTTGGATAAGGTTACTGAGGTTTATCTTACAAAACATCAGGAAAAGAACCAAATGGTATGAGAAAGAATGGACCTACAAATACAGTTTCGAGATGAAATCAAAACAAACAAAATGAAAAATCAATTACTTTAGCAACGATGTAAGAAAATTTCATTAAGCATTTAATGAAATACAAAAATTTGAAAAATTCAAAGATGTCATAAAATAAAAAAAATGAGTGAAAAGTTCAAAAGCTAATGATGTCACCATCCTAAATATAAATAATCATGTTGGTGTTGGTTCGTGCGATGAGGATTGATAATTGATTGGAGAACGAGTTAAGGGTATTTTGGTCATATGAAACGTTGACAATAAATTCAAGATTTGCTTCATGATAAAATAGATGAGAATCTACCCTTTCAAATCAATACATGATCCTCCTGATAAAGCATCATGGCATCTAATCCCATTACCGTCACGTACCAATGTCCGAACAACTCTAATCAAGGCAACCACATCCTTGCTTGAGGCTTTGAAGTTTCCCAAGACGAGACAAATCCCCAATCGCCCCGTCATAATGGCAATTGGCTTTCCTCTAGTCAAGGTCACGATAAGATCGCGATCGCGATCGATCATCACATGACATCGTACCACGATGAAAACTACTCGGCTGGCAACAGGCTAAGGCAACCCCTCCATAAAAGAGAGCTTGGATATCCATCTTCACAGCTCAAAAATGGGCAAGAAAAGAAAAGGCTCATCAAGATCTGACCAGGCCATTTCGTATGGCCGAGAAGAAGATAACGAATTGGCGTAGAGGTTAGTGGTAGCAGGTCGACCAAGATGAATCACGTTTTTCAGTTGTCCTGTAGATAGGTAGGCCCTGACAACGAGGAGTGCCGAAAGGAAATCGGCACGCGCGAAACGCGATCGGCTCGGGATCCGAGGGTAAGGGCCACGCACGTGTCCTACCTTTCGTGGTTGACCTCGGGGTTCGTGCGCCATGAGATGCCACGCAAGTAATTGATTGCGGGTGGGGATTGGCTTTTGTCATGAAATTGTTGAGAATGATCTCTCTCGATTCTGTCTATGCAGAAACTTGAAAAGCGATTCTTTTTCTATTCTTGGGCTTCGTCCGAAGAAAATTACTTCAACACTTTCCAAAAGGAAAATCTTTTAATGTTTTTTTTAATTTGAGAAAGAGGAAAATATTTTTCATACCTTTTTTATCAAATACCATTTTATTTTATTTTTAAATTTTTTCTTTTTAAAAAATCAAGTTCTAATTATTTTTCAAAGAATTTTCATTTTTTTTCTTTTTCTTTTTTTTTCTTGTTCTTCTCGATCAATCGACATCATCGATGAAGGCTAGCAAAGGCTAAAGACCCACCACTGACAACTAGAGCTTACTAAATCGCGGCCGAGCATCGCTAGATGTTAATAAGGCTCGAGCATTACTAGAGGCCACGAGGCTCAAGTCTCGGCCGTCGATCGACAACACTCGAGCCCGCCAGAAGGTGACGATTGGACTTCACCAACTAGGTGACAATGAAGTTGCCGCCACTAGAGGGCAAAGAAGGCCTGATGGGGCCTCACCTGCCATTGCTGGCAATCGACTGAGGAAAAAATGAAAGAAAAGAATAATGAAGAATAATTCAAAATTTGAAATTTTTAAAATAAAATAAAATAAAAAGATGATCAAAAGAAGTGTATGGAGAAAAATCAAATCAAATATTGAACAAGTGAAAATGTTTTCCACTTCAATTTCAAATTTCAGCGTAACATTAAAATATTATAATTTTCCTGGAAAATCACTTATAGGAAAATATATTTTTAAACGCCACATTTTCCATAAAAACGAACGGCGTATAATTTTATCTTATAAATATGGCATCCCAAATGTAATCCTCGGGACCGGGAATATTCACCGCCATCCACTCCTCGTCGCCAGGTTTCCAAACCACAGTCGCCGTCCGCGCTTCCTGTGGATGGCCATGACCTCGTAATCTAGAGATGTAGTAGGGCTGGCGGATAGGACGAACTTAGGGTCGAACTCATCATATGGGGGAGCTTGATAATGCAATTGTGACGCGACATGGGATCCTTCATCATGCAGACTTCCCGGCCGCCGAGCGCGAACAGCCAACCTCGTGATGCGAGGCACACCTCTTCGCCTTCTCCTCCGGCAGGGGCACTTGGTGAACGAGCCGGCACGAGAGGCAAAAGACCTCGCGCCACGCCGTCTCCGCTTTGTCCGCGAGCATCGACCACGGGATGCTGCTCCTCTCTCCGAGAGGAACGGATCGCCACGAGCGGCAAACTGCTCGGAATGCCCGCAAGTTCTTGGGACAAAGGTTGTGCGAGCATAGTTCTAGCAACTCTGGTGAGAGATCCGCCCAGCGTTCCTCGCCATTGTCGACTTTGATCAAATCGATATGAAACAGAATTCCTAGAGGAGATAGAGAATCAGTCAGCTTTGATGATCTTGATCCCACCAGGAAAACTCAAAATTTAAAGCGAGAAAAGGAAAACGAGGTGCCATGTTTGTGTTATGTTTACCGGATTAAGGCTACAATTCCTAAGATAATCAATAGTCATTCGAGAAAAATTTTCGACCGAACCAAAAAGGAGACAAAAAATAATGTGATGTTTGTCTGATTTCGTTGCGATCGATAAAGTGGCTAAAATTGCGGGGTCCCCGACGACGTCTCAGAGAATAAGAGATTCCACAATTTATGTTAAGAATCGCAGTGCAAGAATGAATTTTTGGATTAACCCATCATCGATGCCCCCAAGAGTAACCGAGATTCAACCAAGCGAAAATTTTTGATGCAGCGAGGAAGGCAACGAGGAAGGCAGCGAGGAAGACAACCTAAGCGAGAGAGAGAGAGAGAGAGAAGAGACCTGAAGAGCGACGAACGCTGCCAGCGACGAACCTTAATTTCGATTTCCCCACTTTGAAATCTTTCAGCAGCCTGCGTCTTCTCTTTGCTGAATTGACTTCGCCAGTTGTATGGACGGCTGCAATGGCACTGTAAGAGCGGCGACGGAGAGGTGAGAGGAGGACCGAGGAAATCATATAAAACCTTAAACCGATACATATGTGTGACAATTTTATCTTGAAAACACTGAATTGAAATAGTTAATATCCTGAAAAATCTTAAATTTGTATGTTACTAAAACTAATTTTTTTAGTCACTTAAAACCTCAAACCAATATACTTATGACAATTTATTCCAAATGATTACAAAAATCCCAAACTAATACACCTGTTATAAATTTACCCCAAACTAATTTGTTCAATCACCACAAAACCCCAAACTTGTATATTTGTGACAAATATACATATGTTAAATTTGATTAATAACAGAAAAAAACCACAAAAAATGGTACAATTGTAATAAGTGGATTGTAAAACCCCAAATTAGTACATTAGTTCATTGTCACATATCGCTTAACTCAGTAATTTGATAGTAAAATTTAATGAAAAGTAACAAAAGGTATATTTGTCACTTAGTGTATCAATTTATAGTAAATTTGTCAAAGATATACCAATTTAGGATTTTTTATGGTAAAAAAATTAGTTTAGGGTAAATTTATCACAGGTGTATTTGTTTGAGATTTTTCAGAATATTAACCCATTGAAATACTATAACAAATTGAACCCGCTAGTTTCTTTATGTAGGGCATCAACATTTCGCTTAAATTTGTTTTCATATTTTGTTTATTTATTCAATTTAATCTTTGAATTGTTCTATTTATTCCTTCAACCGTCCCATATCAAATTTAGATTAAATATGAATATAAAATGCGTTTTTAATTATTTCACAAACATTATAATCCAAACATAACACATTCATCAAATGGACTTCGCAACAGAAACATTTGAGATATGAATTCTTACATACAAAATATATATATATATATATATATATATATATATATATATATATTTTCATGTTGCAAGAATATCTAAATGTGAACAAACGTGATATTTCAATATAGGGGATGTTTTAGATTACTTAACTATATGAGTGTTCAACACGTCACAAAAAAATAGTAGGTTAACTCGTATCCGACACATTTATTTTTTAATATGATCCCACTTATATGAATACATTAAGGCGTGCGGTGTATATGTCTTGTCGGTGTGTTGCGTTGAAAATGACTAGTTTTGGATAAGGGTAATCAAGGTTTTTCTTGCAAAAATATTTGTTGACTCTCACCATACTCAAGCAACGGCCTTAGAGAGAAAGAACCAAATAGTATAAGGATGAAAATGAATGAGCAAAATAAAGTTCTAGGACGAAATTGAACAACAAAAGGACAAGTCAGTTACTTATCAGCCACGTAAGGAAATTTCATTAAACATTTAATGGAAGGACCACATGGAACAAAAAGATGACATTGAACAAATTAGAAAAAAGTTGAACAATCAGGAAAAGTTTAAGGACCATAGATGACGGTACCCAAAATATAAATAATTGGGTTGGCATTGGTTCACTTAACGAGGATTGATAATTGATTGAGAACAACATGTTACCAAGCCCTATTTTGCAAGCCGCAATTACAATCCCAAATTAGAGCCAAACAAAAGCTGAGTTTAAGTAGGACTAGTTATTTTTCTTGCGCTCTGTACATGCTTGATCCGCAGTGCATTTAAAGAAAATAGGTATGTCTCAAAAGTGATGAGATAATACACACACATGCTTATTAAAAAGAATAAGAAAATGATTTATTAGGCAACCTCTAGGAGACATCGAATTGTAATTATTAGCTCGTAAGTAACGTTCTCTTTTAAACTTTTCTATATAGAAATGAGTTAAAGGTGTTTTGGTCATATGAATAGTCAGCAATAAATTTAAGATTTAGCTTTATGTATAAAATAGATGGGCATGTAACATTTCAAATAAATACGTCATCCTCCGCAAAAAATAAAAAAAAGCATCATTGCATCTAATCCCATTGCCATCACGTGCTAATGTTCGAACAATTCCGATCAAGGCAATCACAATCTTGCTCCAAGACTTTGGCTGCGTTCAGATTAGCTTTGGAAATGGGTCTTAGGGAAGTTAAAATATCTTCGGCAATAAAGGGTATTGAGGAAAATGCAATTGTGCTTGGTAAAAAATTCTTTGCAAAGCTCTTTTGGAGTAAAAATTGTTTGCAAATCTTTTTATAAATGGCTTTTGGATTTCATTTTTTATTAAAAAATGTAAACTTTACCGACTCTAGTGAAGATAAGAGTAATTTTGGAATAATGAGAGATAAAATTGAAAAACTAAAAAATTATGATTAATGTTTTGGAAAAAATAGTTTCAGTATTTGGTCAAATGTTGAAAGTCTAAAACTAGTCCTTATTAGCATTGGCCTTTCAGCTTTTTTAAGGTCAACATTTAATTGAAAGCCCTTTGTACAAACTTCTGTCAAATAATCAGCATTTTCCCAAGAAGTTTTGAAGGCTAGGCCATGTTTGGTTCAGCCTTCAGGGATGAGCATTTGCACTCTAAAGTTCATTGGCCAAATGCAAATGTGTTTGATTTGAATTTTCGAAATACTATGACAAGATGCACCAGATTCTGAAGTGGCCTTAGGCCCCTAGGCCAAAGTAGGTCCGAGGTTTTGAAACTTGCATTTCCGGAATGCAAGTTCCAATTACCGTTCACTCCGCGAAGCATCGTTCATCCACGAGAAAAACCACCGCATGCAGGCCGATGATCGTCGGTCAGCTGTGGTTGTGCACGCTAGTGACCGCCGCTTGAGGGTCGTCTTGACCGACCATCGCCGACCAAGCATTGTCGCTTGGGTTCGCATGACTCGCGGTCGACCCAGTACATCGCTAGGTTCGTGCGACCGGGGCGATCAAGCGACGCCGCCCTCGGGTCGCATTGCTTGGGTCGTGCGCCCCTTAGGGCGGCCATCGCCTAGGGTCGCCAGACACTGAAACCCTCCAGAGGTTAGATTTGGCTATCCGACCGCTTCGGATCCATGGGTCTGGGTGGCCAATAAGACTTAAAAAAGAAGAAGTGTATTTTTGCTTTTTAATTTAATAAAAGTTAATTACAAATGTAAATTTACCAAACAGCATTTTGGCCAAAGTTGTTTTTTAATGCAAATTTTACCAAACAATATTTGCATTTTAAAACCCTATTCACTTAAAAATATTTGCATTATTACAAACATTCCCCAAAAGCCTAACCAAACGAACCCTAAGAGTCTATTGAAAAAGCTAAACTAAATACATCCTTTGAAGTTTTCAAAAATGAGACAAATTTTATTTGCCACCCTTCATAATAGCAACTGACATTTCTCGAAGTAAGTCTATAGTGTTTAAATGAGGACCAATCGTCACATCGGTGTACTTAGCTCGCCGACAAAGAGAACTTGGATATTTTTCTTCACAATCCAAAAAGGACAAAAAAATGAAAAGACACCTCAAGATCTGAGCGGGGCATTTTGTATTGCCAAGAAGAAGAAAATGAATTAGCCGCAAGGGTGAGCAGTAGGTCTAGAATATTACATTAAACTATTTTCGTTTTTGAACAATACAGATGTATTGTCATATCCCATGGCTTCGATAGATCGCTTGGCTCTCATATTGGGACTGAGACACGGCCCAAATTCCTATGGAAGGATAAAAAGAACTTATTTTGATGAATTTAGAAAAAAATTCGTCTTGTCTATATTACTTAGATCTCTAGTGTTCATAATTTTATAAAAGGAAGGAAAGATTCTAAATAAATAAAATAAAATAAAATAAAATACCAAGTCATCGACAAAAACATGATATGAAGCCTGGGCAGCAATTGAAAAAATCATCACTAGTAGAGGCAAAAGTTGAAGCATCTTATGCACAAATTTAGATTCGAGGCTCTAATATTTCAAGGACCAAGCTATGGCTTTAACTGTTATGTTGGCCGTTCCTAACACTTCTGGATCTTGTAAACTAAAGGAAATAAAACAAGGAAAAGACTTTATCGTAAAATCTAAATGAATTTAAGCACAATTTCACTTCCAATCTTCTAGCAATTTCCATTTTCCAAAATTAATTCCTAACCATCTATATAACGTAGCATTCCACCAATCTGCTTACTTCATCAACAATAATTAAAAAAAAGCTAAACTCTTTACCATGGATTAAAAGCTTGGTTCGATCCAAAACGGAAGAGAATAATGGTCATGAAACTTCGTCATGAGATACAGCTCGGTCGTGCAATCTTCGACTGGGTATATTTCCATGTTTAAGTCTTATTGTGATGCTTTTCATCGAACTGCAAAGAGAAGGTAGAAATGGTCCCAAGAAGAGGGACGTGTTCTCCAAGGGTCTTAACTTTCGCGCACGTGCGTGAGTGTCCAGATCAAATCTCAAAAACCCAAATCAAAAAACCATTTTTTTTTCTATGTCTACTCTGAATCCTACTCTAACACTCACTCTCAAACTTTTGCCCTACCTCTTTGCAGGGCATGGGAGTCAAAACCCACTCCTGAAATGAAATCGTCTCCACCCCAATCTCCCCTGAAAAGGTAGGGATTTGAACCCACCATCTCCCCCTTCCATATTGGAAGAGTGGCTACTAGTACGAACCCCCAGTGGTTAAAAGATCTGATTGGGTTTGTGCTTTTTGGGGTTGCGCTTTTCGGCCACCATCTTCCTCGAGAATTTGAAGTTTCCTTAAACAAGAGAATTCCTATTTCCAGAAATTATTTTCCGCGAAAATGAACGAACCCTTAATTTCATCGGTGCAATCCCAATAAATTTTTGTTGGACAGGCTCGTATCCAATGCCCATGGACTAAATTAACATATGCAATCAATGAAAAACAAAAATTGAGATCTCACATGATCCAATAGATAAGTCTCGAATGCTGCACTAACTATTTTAAATTTTTTGAATAGAATAGATGTCAGAAAAAGTACAAAAAAATCATTAACTTATTATATTTACAACCATTTAGTATTAAATCTTTTAATTAAATCATTTTAGTCATAAATTTTTTCACATTGATATAAATTCAATCCATCCAATCAATTTAGACTAAAAAATTGTTTATGGATGTCAAGTAGTCCTTCATAACACAATTGGTGCTAATCTAAATTTTTTGAAAATTTTTAATATTTTTTCAGAATATTTTAATATTTTTTTTCTTTTACTTTTTTTTCTTTCATCCTTTGGCCAATAAAGTCGTTAGTTGTAGGCTAGTCTAGGCAAGGCCCTCTTACAATAGCACCCTCACTAACCATCGCTTGAGGCGTTGCGCACTTTTGCCTTTTCCTCATTTGTGATCGCAGAGTTTCCCCTCACTTAAATCTAGGGACGGTTGCCTCTGTGGTCGCAATGGTCGTGAGGTGACCTTGTCATGGCAACAATGTACAAAAAAAGAAAAGAAAAGAGAAAAAAATAATAAATAATTCCAAAAAATATTTAAAAATTATAAATTTGTCCACATCAATAACGTGTCACATAGGTTTGTTAACATTCACACAAGAATTTCCGGTGTAAATTAGTTAGATGGATTAGCGGGTGCGTTTGGTTAAAGCATTTGGAAAGCTCATTGGGAAAATGCAAAAGTTAGCCTAAAGAGCTTTGAAGGAAATGCAAAGACTGTTTGCAAATTCCGCTTTGAAATGCAAACTTTAAGAGAAATGCTGTTTGGTAAAAAACACATTTGCAAAGCCCCCTTTGGTGATTAATCTTAAATATTTTAATTTTCATTTGTTTAAAATTAAAAAAAATATATTTGCGTACTTTTAATTTATATTTAACAACAATGTTAAAGATATTGTATAAACAATTTTATTAAAATCAAAATTCCTTTTTTGCTAAAAAACATCAAATGGAAAACTTTCATGCTCTCTTTCTTAATTACAAGAAGAATACTTTCATTACAATAAAAACATGATAACATATGCTTTGAGGAAAGAAGCTCATTATCATTAAAAATTACAAATATCATTAATTACTTCCTAAATTCATAAGTATTTGATCACGTAAACGTGTCATATCAGAAATGTTGCAACACTTATAGAAATAGGAGGATTCAACATTACCGGGGATTGGACCCGTCCATTTTTAATTCCGCCGATATTCCCCGTAAGTTCGGGTTCTGGGTGCCGCTGCGCTTCGCCAGCTCTTGAGAGTTGTAGGCCGCTTCGGTTGGCTAATTAGCTTCTAGGCCGCTGCTCTTCGGTGGGTGGGTATTGTTGAAGCTGGGAGCTGCATCGGTATGTGAGGGTTGCCTTTGTCTCGCGCATGATTTCTGCTACGCTTTAGTTGCGCGGGTCATCAAGTTTATGATTTTTGTGCGTTGGTTTCTCCTTTCTTGGCACCCCTTCCACTCGATCTAACTTGTTGTCTTCTTTTGAGTGTAAGTTCTTGGTGCCATGTTTTTGTGTATAGTTGTATAGCTTTTGGTTTAAAGTCATTATATCTATTACCTTTACCAAAAAAAAAAAAAAAAAAAAAAAAATTGTCCAATACCGTATGGAAAAAGTGTACCGGCAATCAACGCATCAACTCACACAAAATGCTCCAACTTGGAAGAAGCAACTCCACCCTACCGACTTCAAGCCTCCGAGAGCCGATAAAGAAAGAAGTCAAATTTTCATAGCTGATTTCCACTCATACAACCACAACAAAAGTGGTGCTCAAAGAGTGAAGGGAAGAGCAAGTTTTACATTTAGTTGCGCACACACATGAAAATGAAATATATCGATGCATTCCGCCTTTCAAGTGGAGCATGCTCTTAGTCCAAAATCTAATATGGAGAATAGCATGTTCGAGTCCAACAGTAGTCCAACTAATAATTCACGGTAAAGAATGTTTTGGGGATTCAAACATTCACAAGCATTATGGAGATGCCGATCACCGTATATTTTGCCATATTAGTATTTACAAGAGAATGATGATATATAGTCAACAAAGCTTTAAGAAATGATTGTTGTTGGATTTGTCTAAATATTATTATCTTATGGGTTTCAAGTTTGTGAGCAAGTGAGCTCAATGGGTTGAAAAGAAAAGAAAACAAATCATTTCAGCTCTTCCAAGCTAAACAAAGCATCCTTAAAAATCATGCACGATTGCATTTCTTCAACTGCCTAGTCATGGTTACAAAAGCATAATGCAACTCTTTCTCCCAATAAAGTTTATGTAATCAATGCTCATGTGGCCAAGCATCATAAGATCACGTGCATGTATCTATCGGTGTCGCAAAGCGAAAGAGGAAACATGGTGTACAAAAATTTATGGACAAATAATGTTAAAAGAGAAAAAACTACAAGATGCCAAAGTTCATTCAATAGGAACCAAAACCAGACTAAGAGAACATAACTCCAAACAATTTACTTAGCGGTAAACTAGGCAGTTTCGCAGGCACATAAAAATTACAACATAAGGATGAATGCAAAGTTTTCTGTTGGTAATGCTTGATAGAAATGAAGAAACAAAACAACAGTATAGCGAATGCAGTATTTCTATTTGTGAACTTGTCCTTTGAAATTCAAAACATTGAACGGAAAACTCCAATTGTATGTCCTTTGAAATTGTGAAAAACACCCACGACCCACAACCCACAACCCACAGCCCTTTGCCGCTACTACTAGAAATCTGTCCAACCTCGAAACCCAGATTGAATCTCAGTCACAAACCCGCAAAGCAACACAAAACCCTTGCTTTCTAAGGAGAACTCCAAATTACCACGATTCGACCGCTAAAAAGCAACCGCCCAATTTCACTCGCACCCGCCATGGGTTATACAATCACAGATCTCGATTACTAACTAGCGAGAGCATGGAAAAAAAAAAAACAAGGAACCTGGAAGCAAAAGCAGACGAGATACAAACAGGCGGAGCAGGGGAGTCAAATGGGATCATCAAACCCGATGAGGAGAAGAATCGAGCGAGCGAGAGAGAGAGAGAGTGAGCGAGCGAGCGAGCTTACACGCTGAAGGTGCCGGAGAAGTGTCGCTGCGCATCTGAAGGTGGATTCGATATCCAAGCTGATCTTGAAGTCGACGTCATCGTGGGGCTCGGGAGAGTGAGCGGAGGAGTTGGGAGCGTGAGCGTTTCTGGAGGGGCTGCAAGGCGAAACCCCTGGTTTTGCTCTTTTATATGGGGGTAAATTTGGGTTTCCATTTTTTTTAGGGTAAAAATGGAACTCCACGAAATTTTATTAATGGAAGTTTTTCAGCATTCCTAAGGGCCAGCTTTCATTTGAAAGCTCCTTGGGAATTGGTTGCCAAACGCCTCTTTGGCTGAAGGGGTTTTAAAATGGATGGGCTTTCTAAATGCCTATCCAAACGCATTCCTAAATTAATACCAATATAAAAAAGTTTATGACTGAACCCAGATCAATGAATAGCGAAAGATCAATGTATTTCGTTTATAATTTTTTTGATACTTTTCCCAACAAACAAGAAACGAAGACAGCTATTGTGAAATATTCACAATCATTAAAGATGGAGACTGAAGCATCCAATGCACAAATTCATATTTGAGACTAACGTATTGAGAACCACGCTGTTGTTTTAACCAATATGCGTTGGCCGTTGCTGACACATGTGGATGTTACACACCAAAGGCAATAAAACAAGGAAAAAACTTGATTGTAAGAACTGAAATTCACGACCAATGACCTAACAATTTCAAGTTTACGATATTAATTCCTAGCTATCTATAGCATAGCATTCCATTGGTAGTCTGTTCACTTCATCAATAATTAATAAATAAAAAAAGTCAAACTCTTTACCTATGGGTTAAAAGCTTGGCTCGATCCAACACGGACGAGAAAAAGGGTGATAATCCGTCGCCACGAGGTACAGCTCGATCGTACAATCTTCGATGTGGTATATTCCCATGTCCATGCCTCTTTCTTTACTCAGCCAAGACCATGAAGGAAAATAAATACAATTCGGCTTAATGTGATGCTTTTCATTGGACTCCAAAAGAAGGAAGAATTGTGTCCCAAGAAGAGGGACATGTTCCCAAGCTCTTAACTTCCATGCACGTTTGAGTATTCAGGTCAATTTGGTAAACCTGAAATCGAAAGGTTCGACCATATTCACCTTTTCTCCATAGTGAACAAACAATAGCGATCCCGTTGTTGATTGCACTAAATACACTCTAGCCCTAAACCAATAGATATCTCGTCGACGGTTGCCCTAGATTGGGTTGCTCCCTGATACATAAGCCTTCTCGGCATCTCGAAAATCACATGAGCTTCGAACGGAGTCGGCCCATTCCCGTCACACTTCAATATCCTACCCTGACAATCAATAGCAACAAAGCACCCCCCTATAAGATATGACATCCCAAATATCATGCCCGGGACTAGGGATATTCACTGCCGTCCACTCCTCGTGGCCAGGTTTCCAAAGCTTCGGCCGTCCGCCAAACTCGTGGATGGCCATGACCATGTAATCTGGAGATGTAGTAGGGCTGGCAGATAGGATGAACTGAGACGCGAACCCAGCATCGGGGAGCCTGATAATGCGATTGCGAGGCGACATCGGATTCTTCAGCATGCATGTTTTCCAGCCGTCCAGCGCGAACAGCCAACCTCGTGATGTGAAGCACAGCTTCTCCTTCAAGCTTCCGCACGGGCACTTGGTGAACGCGCAGGCACGAGAGGCAAAGACCTCGTTTTCACGCCGTGTTGGCTTCGTCCTCGAGCATCAACCACGGACGCTGCTCCTCTCTCCGGGAGCGGCGGATTGCCACGAGCGGCACACCGCTCGGAATGCCCGCAAGTCATTGGGACAAAGATGGCGCGAGCATAGTTCCAGCAACTCCGGCAAGAGATCCGCCCAGTTCCTCGCCATTCTCGACTTTTATCAAATCGATACGAAACAGAATTCTCCTGGAGGCGATAGAGAAACAGTCAGCTTCGATGATCTTTGATCCCGCCAGGAAAATTCAATTCTAAAGCGGGAAAAGGAAAACCTAAGCAAGAGAGATGGAGAGAGATCAGTAGAGGACCTGAAGGTGACGAACGCCGCCGGTTGAGGCGGCGGACCTCGAAAGACGACGGCGAGTCCCAAGAGCGGAGAAATCACTCGGCGTCCCCGCCGGAGAATGACGGAAAATCGACGCCGAAATCTCTAGGACCACCCCCAAAAGAAATTCGAACCCTAATTTCGATTTCCCGCTTTGAAATCTTCAGCAGCGCCAGCGTCTTCTTTGCTGAATCGAGTTCTCCAGTTGCAAGGGCGCCGATTTCGCCTGGCAGGCGGTCGCACTGTGAGATCGCGACGGGAGAGGCGAGAGAAGGATCGGAGGAGAGAGAGGGTTAATACCATATAAAACCCTAAATCAATGTATATGTAATAATTTTATCCCCAAAGCCCTAAATTGAAACACCGTGACAAATTTCACCTGTTAGTCTCCTTTATATGGGGCATGAACATTTCAGCTTAAATTTGTTTTCATACTTTATTTATTTATTCAATTTAATTTCTGAACTATTTTATTTCTTTCTCTTGTTTCCCCATATCAAATTTAGATTAAATCCTAATATAAAATGCTTTTTTGATTATTTCACAACATTAAAATCCAAACATAACACCTCTATCAAATGGAATTCGCGAAAAAAAAATGACATATGAATTCTTACTTACAAAATAGTGTTTTTTTTTTCATGTCGTAAGAATTGCTAAATGTGATCAAACATGACATTTTGATATATTAGATTGCTTAACTATATGAGTGTTCAAGCGCATCGCAAACAAATAGAAGGTTAATTCATACCCAACATGTTTATTATTGAATATGTTCGAGCATATATGAACACATTAAGACATGTGGTGTGTGTTAAGGATGAACATGATCCAAGTGAGCAATTCTCATATTGGAACCAGAAACTGCTCATTAAGAATTTGTTTTGAAAAATTGGAACGGGGAATCGCCCTCTGGTTCCATAGATCCACCCGAGTACCCAACCACTGGTTCGGTTCGGTTCCTAGAGGGTCCATGGAATCGGTCCATCAAGTTTCACACACTTAGTACAACATTTTCTGACAAGTCAAAGTAAAGCTAAAAAACAAAGAACTTCCATATTCTTAATTACAAGATTAGTAAAAGGATTGGACCCATATTAATAGTTGAGAGTTGACATCGTGAGTTGATGGAAGTTAGACTTGAGAGTCAAGGCCATGAGTAAAAGATAGAGAGACGACTCATACAAGATGAGAGTGAGATAAGATGAATACTTAGTTAATGGGTGTTGAGCTTCAGACTAGGGATTTTAGGATTTTCATTTTTAAAAATTTTATTGAAATTTTTCTTAAAAATTAAGTATATTTTTATATATTACCGATTCGATCCGAGTGGGATGGACAAGTGGTTCCACACTTAGAATTAGGAATCGGATTGCAGATTCACCAAGCCCAATAGATTGGAATCAAGAACCAAACCGATTCCCTTGGGAATCACCAATTCAGGTCCGGTTCAGTCTAGTTTTGAGTAGTTTGAATGGCTCCAGATTCTTTTGCACACCTCTAGCGTGTATGTCTTGTCAGTGTGTTGTGTTGAAAGTGACTAGTCTTGCAAAATATTTGCTAACTCTCACCGTGCTCAAGAACCAAACCGATTCCCTTGGGAATCACCAATTCAGGTCCGGTTCAGTCTAGTTTTGAGTAGTTTGAATGGCTCCAAATTCTTTTGCACACCTCTAGCATGTATGTCTTGTCAGTGTGTTGTGTTGAAAGTGACTAGTCTTGCAAAATATTTGCTAACTCTCACCGTGCTCAAGCAACAGTCTTTAGAGAGAGAACCAAATAGTGTAAGGATAAAAATGAAGGAACAAATAAAGTTATATGAAGAAATCGAACAATAAAAGGACAAGTAAGTTACCCATCAGCCACAAAAGGAAATTTTATTAAACATTTAATGGGAGGACCACATAGAACAAAAGACGACATTGAACAAAATAGAAGAACTTGAACAAGGAGGAAAAGTTCAAGGACTACTCATGTCAGTACACAAAATATAAATAACTGGGTTGGCGTTGGTTTACTAAATGAGGATTGATAATTGATTGGAGAATGGTATGTTACCAAGCCCTATTTGGCAAGCCGCAACTGCAATCGCAAATTAGAGCTAAACAGAAGCTGAGTTTAAGTAGGACTAGTACTTCCAGACATACAATTTCTAAGATAAACAATTGAAGAATTGAGGAAATATATCACCGAACCAAAAAGGAAACAAAATATAATGCGATATGTCTGATTTTGGTGCGATAAAGTGGCTAAAATTGCAAAGTCCCCTGGCGAAAAAAACAAAGCAGATGCGGAGGAGCATCTCAGAGAACGAAGCATGATCTTGAATTTATATTTCTTCAGGGAGGACAGAGAATCACAGCGTAAAAATGAATTTTTAGATTAACCCATCATCGATGCCCCCAAGAATAATCGAGATTCAACCAAGAGCTATCCCGAATCGCATCAAAAAATTTAAAAAGATTGAAATTATAATTCCTTTTTCTTTCCATTCTCTTTCTTTCTTCTTTCTTCTTCCATCATCCTCAGCCGGTGGCCAGCCATGGCGACCAGCCAAGTGAGGGATGAGCTTGCTGGAGTCTGGTAAAGCTCTAGCAAGGTCAAGCTCGCCAACGGCCAATTTAGCAAGATTCAAGCTTGAGGCCTTGGCCTTGTCGGCCGAAGAAGAGGAAAAAGAATGGAAAGAAAAAAAGAAAAAAATGATAACTAAACATTTGATTTTTTTTAAATTAAAAAGAAAAAAATTAGTTTATAAATAAAAAGAATAAGTGTATTGGAAGTTCTAAAACTTGTTAACAAAGTGTAATTTAGTTCTGAATTTTTAGAAAGTATAATTAAATCCTAAAACTTGTCAAGTAAATGTAATCAAGTTGCGAAAACTCTCAAAAAATACAATTAAGTCCAAGAGCGATCCCGAATCGCATCAAAAAATTTAAAAAGATCGAAATTATAATTATTTTTCTTTTCATTCTTTCTTTCTTTCTTCTTTCTTCTTCCATCATCCTCGGCCGATGGCTAGCCATGGCGACCAACCAAGTGAGGGATGAGCTTGCTGGAGTATGGTAAAGCTCTAGCAAGGTCAAGCTTGCCAATGGCCAATTTAGCAAGATTCAAGCTTGAGGCCTTGGCCTCACCGATCGAAGAAGAGGAAAAAGAATGGAAAGAAAAAAAAAGAAAATAAATAATAACTAAACATTCGATTTTTTAAATTTAAATAGAAAAAAATTAGTTTACAAATAAAAAGAATAAGTGTATTGGAAGTCCTAAAACTTGTTAACAAAGTGTAATTTAGTTTTGAATTTTTCAAGAAAGTGCAATTAAGTCCTAAAAATTGTCAAGTAAATGTAATCAAGTTGTGAAAATTCTCAAAAAATACAATTAAGTCATGATACTTATCAAATTGATCAAATTAAGTCATTTATTGATAGCAATTTTTAAAAGTTTTAGAATTTGATTGCACTTTCGTAACAAATTTTAGGAGTTGATTACACTTTTTGAAAATTTAAGGACTCGATTATATTTTGTGATTAGTTTTAGGACCTAATTATAATTTTTGAAAACTTTAGCACTTAATTGTACTTTCGTGATAAGTTTTAGGACTTTTAATGCATTTATCCCCAAATAAAAATAATCAAAATTTTGAATTTTCAAAATAAAATAAAAATATTAAATAATGGAATATATTTTCTAATTTATTTTCATTTTTTAGGCAAACATTAGAGAATATTGTTTTTCTTCTAGAAAATATCTTCTTAGAAATTAAAAAAAAAAAATGGAGCCTCAATTTAAAAAAAAAAATTATAAAAGTTGTCACTAGATTTGTATTGCATGAAAGTGTTTTAGCAATATCATTTAAAAAAAAATAATAAGAAGCAAGCTTTCCTAGATTTAGTTAAATGGGTGCGGGTCTAGTATAGGTTGGTTCAAGTATGAGTCAAGAAATTTAAATTACGATAAATGAATAATAAATGGATTAAATGAATTAATTTGGATTGAATCATTTATGGCCCCACCTGATTCACCTGTTTGATAAAGCTAGCTTCCCATGATTCCACAATCCCAAGATAGCCTATGTAATTCGACCCCAGCTTACATCTACGAGCACGAAGGAATCATAAGCTAGGCAAAAATGATAATCATTTTGTTTCCGAAATTAATTTTTGGTTAGAAATTGATTTTTTAATTTCTATTTTCTATACGAGTTTCTAAGACAAAATAGACATTTTATAATAATACAAAATTTATGTTCCTAGAGTAGAAATTCATTTGATAATGATATAAAATTTCTCCCTCCTAAGTGGAGGTGGGAGGCAGTTGGCGAGCAGGAGCAAGTGCGGGCGGGTGGTGATGAAAGTGAGCGATGAGTAGAGTTTTTATTTCCTATTTTTGTTCCAAAAGTAGAAAAAAAAAAGAATTTTTGGATTAACCCATCATCAATGCCCCCAAGAATAATCAAGATTCAACCAAGAGCGATCTTGAATCGCATCAAAAAATTTTAAAAGATCGCAATTATAATTTTTTTTCTTTCCATTCTCTTTCTTTCTTCTTTCTTCTTCCATCATCCTCAGCCGGTGGCCGGCCATGGTGACCAACCAGGTGAGGGATGAGCTTGCTGGAGTCTAGTAAAGCTCTAGCAAGGTTAAGCTTGCCAACAATTGATTTAGCAAGACTCAAGCTTGAGGCCTTGGCCTTGCTGGCCAAAGAAGAGGAAAAAAAATGGAAAGAAAAAATAAAAATAAATAATAACTAAACATTTGATTTTTTTTTAAATTAAAAAGAATAAATTAGTTATAAATAAAAAGAATAAATGCATTAAAAGTTTTAAAACTTGTTAACAAATTGTAATTTAGTCCTAAAATTTTCTGAAAGTGCAATTAAGTTCTAAAACTTGTCATGTAAAATGTAACCAAGTCATGAAATCTATCAAAAAATGGAATTAATTCTTGAAACTTGTCAAATTAATCAAATTAAGTCTTGTATTGATAGCACTTTTTAAAATTTTTAGAATTTGATTGCACTTTCATGACAAGTTTTAAGAGTTGATTACACTTTTTGAAAGTTTAAGAACTTGATTATATTTTGTGATTAGTTTTAGGACCTAATTACAATTTTTGAAAGTTTTAGCACTTAATTACACTTTGTGACAAATTTTAGGACTTTCAATTCATTTATCCCCAAATAAAAATAATTAAAAATTTGAATTTTCAAAATAAAAAAATATTAAATAATGGAATATATTTTCTAATTTATTTTTTACAAAAATTTAAAAATTGTCACTAGATTTGTATCGCATGAAAGTGTTTTAGCAATATCATTTTTAAAAAAAAAAAAAAAATCATAAGAAGCAAGCTTTCCTAGATATAGTTAAATGGGTTCAGGTCTCGGTATAGGTCAGTTCAAGTATGAGTCAAGAAATTTAAATTACGATAAATGAGTAATAAATGGATTAAATGAATCGATTTGGATTGAATCATTTATAGCCCCACCTAATTCACCTGTTTGATAGAGCTAGCTTCTCATGATTCCGTAATCCCAATATAGCCTATGTAGTTCGACCCCAGCTTACATCTACGGACATGAAGGAATTGTAAGCTAGGCAAAAATGATAATTATTCTATTTTCAAAATTTTTTTTGGCCAAAAATTGATTTTTCTATTTCTATTTTCCATATGAGTTTCTAAGACAAAATAGACATTTTATAATGATACAAAATTTATGTTCCCAGAGTAGAAATTCATTTGATAACTATATACAATTTCTCCCTCCTAAGTGGAGGCGGGAGGTAGTCGGCGAGCGGGCGGCTAGCGGCAAGCGGGTGGTGATGAAAGTAAGCAATGAGTAGAGTTTTTATTTATTACTTTTGTTCCAAAAGTATAAGAATAAAATCACCGTCCGCAGCGGCAGCGCTGGCTTCATGCTCTCACCCTCATTTAGGAGGGAGGGAGTTCGAATCCCAACCCTGTCGTTAGGGATTCTTAAGTGTAGTGCCTTGGTGGTGGGTCCTAAGTCATGCCACCTCTAGTTTACTTTGTCGTTAACTGTACGGAACCATTTTTTTAAGTGTGGTGCCTTGATGGTGGGTTTAGTGCAACCCCTGGTTTACTTCGTACGAGATTTCATTTCAGTGGTCATAAAAAAAAGTATAAGAATAAAAAAAATTATTTCTCATTTTTATTCCAAACCTATTTCTAGAGTAAAACGTGTGAAATCATGTTATCAAATAGATTTTTGTTTTAAACCTACTCCCATAAACTTAAAAAAATAAATAAATAAAGAAATAGAATAATTATCATGCACATCATTATCCTCTAACTTGGTCATGCGCTTGGCTTTATGCATGGCATTTCAAGAATTCATAGTTCACTCAAACATCAAATACAAAACGAACATCTCAATGTCAACCTCACTTGGATTGCAAACCATAGTACGCGGGAATTGACTGCAAACTGAACGGTAGTTTTCGATCCGCCTCGTCGTTTTTGAAAGGTGGAATTTCGATTGATAGAGCAAACTTTTGACCAGGCATCTTTCACCTTCTTTAGACTACGATACCGCACCACCCTAACATTTGTAACGCGGAAGTACTCGTGTGAATGACGTAATAAGAACAATAATAAAAGGGCTCGATCCTAGTCTCAATTGCTTCCTGCAAAAGTCAAATCTATGGTGCAATCTAGAATCCAAAAAGGTACTTTCTGTCCTACAAGGCATTGACAGTCATCGTTTTCACTCGCAGTTCGTTCACTTGGCCACTGGTAATGGATGACAACTCTTCCCCGGAGCTCATCGTCTTCTCACGAATCAGTATCTTGTTTGAACATAACATTTTGCAGTCTAATTTGTGTCAAAGAGAATGCATCAGACCTACAGCAGCCCTCGAAGTCCATGTTGTATATGAATTTCTTGATATTATCGAAAGAAGAGCTTCTGCAAAACGTGATAACATAATAAAGGTAGAACATACATCAATGAAGTAAGATGATGAATCGCATCATTTATCCATTGACCTATGTCCATGAGTGGAGGAGGAGCAAAATCACCATACTAAGTTAATGAGGACAGTACATTGTCCTCCTGTCCGAATGACTTTCACCTAGCTTAGAAATGGTTCCCATTCTTCAGAAATGTCTTGATGAAATCATGCCATGAAATGTGAACATTACTGTATTGCCTGGACTTCTGCAGCCAATCCTCAACAAATCTATGAACTGTTTTTGACAAATTATCGCTAGACAGCAACAGCTGGATATGGATACGGTTTGAGTACATTGGGATCGATGGGGAGATCACGTTCAGGGACCGAGCGTTTCTCTACCACTATGTTTTCCAGCCGAGCATGCTTGTTCACTTAGGAGAGAGAAACTTTAGCCTTTTGAGTACATGATTTTGCTGGACCTGGGTATAACGTTACCCCCTGGAAACCCCCTAAATCCCCATGAGGCAAAAAGCAAGCTGGAAGGTCTAAACATGACAACAATGGAAAGCAACTATCTGCATACCCGCAATCTCTAACTACCAGAAGTTTTCAGAAAAGGATACCCGGCAATAACCATTGTTTCAGGAACAACATTTGAAAAAACTACATGCATCGGATAAAGATGACTTATGGTACATTTCCCAAGCAAGCATATTGAAAACATGGATGCCCGAGATTAACCACAAAGTTTAACTGACAAAGAAAATGCTAGTAAGGGGATAAGCAAACAATTATCAGGCTGAGGTCAAAGAAATTCATAACCAAAACATGGCCTCTTCTTGGACAAGCTACAATTATGCATATATTTAAAGTACCATGAGAATAACTTGATCGAATAATCTTTAGTGCATCAGTTCACCATATCACTTGGACTGCACTGTGAGCAAAAGTCCTCACTGAGCATGGACAAAGCATAGAAGCATAACAAGAAGCGTGCTACTAAAAGTCTGACTCTTGTGGCACCTGAAAAGCAGCTCAGATGAAGCACTTAGGCCCTCCAGAGAAGCTTTGCAAGCTACGCTGCCAGAGGTCGAATGGCATATACGCCACTGCATATTCATTTTTCCAAGACCACGGTAAACTAAAAAGAAAGAGAAAAAGGGAAAGAAACTGGATATCCTTGATAGTTACTTCACTCTTCAGCAGAAATGACTAGCCTCGGTTTTTTTGTGCTATGACCTCTAATAAGGCGTATGCACCTAGCATCAAATATACTTGCCCATTCTGCTAATTGTCCAAGGAACTGTAACCTTATATCCCACCAAAAGGAAATGTGATATGCACAATGCAGTTTACTTTCGGACCAGGATAATAATGGGAAGTTGAAGAGATGAACTAACAATGCAAGTTTTGCACTGGCGTGCATCATCGCAGTTTTTATAAACAGCTGCTTCTAGAGCTTTCTCTTCCTTTATATTGCTTAAGCTTTACGGGAGTGAAAAGGCAAAACTGGAGAACACAGAATAGGCAATCTAGAAAGGAAGGACATGAACCTGTAATTTCCCTCATATACAGAGATCGTTAAAGAACAGTTGCCATCTTTAGTATATGAGCAGTCATCTTTTGGTTATATCATCTCTTATAATGGTGAAGTCCCACAGATCTCCATACTTCTCGTTGAAATCCCAAATGTCCATGGTGTTGTAGTCAGCTATTAACTTATCGCGGGCTCCTCTTTCCATGGTGTATATCTGGGGCTCGAAGTTGTGGGGCTTGTCGGGCTTATCCATCTCGATGATGCAGAAGACGATAGTAAAGAGAGCTGCTCCGATGTACAAGTACTCTCCCTGAAGGAAAAGGAAGCCAAGGCTATCGTTAGTCATTTAACACAGGTTAACAGGGGAAATATAGCAGATTGGATCGTCCAATGCTTAGCAGAGCTAAATATTCCTTCACATTACCGGAACATCAAAGTACATTCCTGCAGCAACCGCTGGAAGGAAAAGCCACGAGATGAACCCTGCAATTAGTGATTGCACCAATAAGTTGTTCGTCCGAGTCCCTCTGATTAATTGTAAATCAAATGCAGGAGAATGCTTCATATAACTAGTTATACCCTGAAAGCCGGTCGGCGGTTCAACTGCAGCAATATCTTCCGCAATTGCTCCCCAGAAAGTTCCTAGATCGAAAATCATCAAGAGTCAACCGGAAGTCGAAAGGACAAGATGATTCTTCCTACAGCAAAGGCAATTTCCTAGTGGGCAGTTGGCATCATAAATCACAGGTATCATTCTACGATCAAAAAGCAAGGTTACTGCAAGCAAGCCACTATCTGGCTCCACATTCGAAACTCAAAAGACCATCACACTTGTGTACCACAAATACAACTCCTTAGTACTTCGCCTAGACAACACCTGAATAAGGTTGTGACATCAGATCTGCAATTCATTTGTCCTTTAATCAGTATGTATGGAATAAGTTCTTCTGTTATACTGAGGAATTGAAGTCATGATGTAAAAATCCCATCCATCACTTCATATTGCTGGCAAATCGATTAACTCTACCGTTTCCGACTCCGAGTAAAACGACCCACAAAAGAGCAAAAGACGAAAGGGAACAAAAGAAGAAGATAGCTTGCAACATATATGTACCTTTCTCCTCCCCTTCGTAGTAGGTGTGGTGCCCGTCGTACTTTCCATACTTGAAATCCTCCTGCGATCAGCACCAACATAGCTTCAGATCACATCTCCCACTAACATGCACATGCTCTACGTCAATTAGAAACATTAGAACATGGATTCAAAGGCAATTTTTCATCAGGAGCAGCGAGAGGCGGCGCTACATAACGGGTCACCGGTGTCGTCCAGCATCACACGCATGAACACCAGCTCATCACGAAAGGACATGCATCTCATCTTTGGCCCGGCATTTCTCAAACTCATCAATTCTAGGGGCATGTAACTGGCCTAATATAGCTTAAAGCGGAGTACTTCTCCGCAACTCAACTCCATTAGCTAATCAAGCAATCGGGTACCTCACGAAATTGTTCTAAACGCATAGGCATCATGATCAATGCATCACTGTTTTCGTAATTTGCCAAATGAAGAACGACGCACGGCCAGGGCGGGAGGGTGCCGGAAGCCGCAAGAACTTACTTCGTCGACGCTGTTCGTGGCCCAACGGTCCACCGGGTCCTCGTTCAGGTCGGGTTCGATCTGGGACAGTCCGGCAGCGTTCAGCCGGCGGACCGAGCTCCGTCCCCGCGGCTTGAGGCGGCGGAGGGGAGCCGGGGCTTCGGGTCGCGATGATGCTCGCCGTGCGGCGACGTCGACTGGCTTGGAGGAGATTCCGGGCACCGTGCATGCCGCGAGAACGCAGAGCGCCATTTTCGGCCTTCTGCTTTCCTTCACTGGATCGACCGTTTTTCTTTTATCTTCGGTTTGCGGCTGCTCCGGCTGCGGGGAGCTAGCCAATGGGACCCTCCCACGTGTTGGTTCGGCGCTCCCCGTTCCCGTTTGTGGATGGCGTGGCGTCATCTGGTTGGATAGTTATTTCGTTACCGTAGGACCGAGTGCATGGTGCGTGACCGTACCAACTGAAATTGAACGGTAACGGGGATATTTGCACTTTATCCAGAACAGATTGTTTTGCATTTAATGGAAAATTTGGCTTCCCTGGTCTCAGAAATTTCAATGTTCTAATAACATGGGACATATCCATTTTTCCTCAAAACAAAGATAATTCGACTAAAAGATTTAAGAAAATTTTAAAATTCCTTTTTCCCTCTCCTTTCACAACATTTCAAAACATTTTTTTTTTTTTAATTTTCCCATCCAAATATTCATCCTTTGTTTTTCCTGGTTCTCCCAACAGAGTATGAACATTATAAGCCTCAATTGAAATTTAAAAATGAATGGACTCCACAAAAGAGAGGTGAAGTCACTGATGATAATATATATAGAGAAGAGGAAAAGAAAAATAAATATAAAAAAATGAAAATATTGAGGAAACTATCAAGATGATTATTTTGCATAACAAGAAAATTGACAGATGGGAACGAAAAATAAAACTAGATAGAAAGAGTTTTGATTACAAATTAAATACACGATAAATTTCACCAAGTTCCTTTAATTACTTAGAAATTAAACTTTAGTAACTTTGCTCCAATATATATGTGTGTCAAAGGTTTCTAAGGTACATTTTCTATCATCTAATTACTTATTTTGATCCTCTAATTTCTTTTACTGAAACTTTTTAACATTGTTAACTTTGCAATGTCACGTATTCTATCAACATGCAAGTCATTGTGCACTATGAGAGGCTAAAACCACGACAAACTTTGCCGGGCCTTCATGAGTAGTTCAATGAGTGAAGAATGATTGTCGATTGTTCACAAATGACTATCGCTGAGCATTGAATCGCTATTAGTTAATTGTTGGCCATTTGATTTGACACATCAATTTCGTTGCGAATTAGCCTAAGCATAGAATGAAAATGGCAGGTGATATACAAGACACAAAAGTACGGTGGCGGGGACGGGCGAACATAAAAAAGAATCTTATAAAGTCCGTCCGGTCACGACGGACTCCGGCCGGAGCCAGATTCTACACCAAGACCATCCTAGCTTTAGCGCAGTATTTTTTTTAAAAACAATAAATTAATGAATATGTATATATATATAATCAGTCCACGTCAGCACGACAGCCTCGTAACTCTCGAATTGCTTCACTCGCTCTCCTCGGATGAGCAAGAAGAATCATATTCTTTGAAATTCAGTCGCACTTCGTTGACTCTCTCTCTGACTTGGCACTCGTTCTGCTCGCGTCCGTGCGTTTCTTTCTCGACCGGTGAGTTTCCTTCTTCTTCCTCTCTCATGGGCTGCTCTCGGAATGCGCGGTCGAAATCCCGAATGGATTGTTTCTGCATCTTGTTGGGCTGTTCAGTTGCCAGCGAATGCGCGAGTAGCGAGGGAGGACGAAAGTGGATTCATTCGATCATCATCTGCCGCCACGCCTCGTCTTTCTGTTTTCTTTTTTGTTTGGTTTTAATGGAACTTTGTAACTTGCCTCGGCGAAAGAATCGATCTTTTTGCTTCGACATGAATACACTTTGAGCTCGGGCGAGCGCGAAGTAGTACCCTTTAAGCATGAGGCGAAAGATCACTGGCAGAGTGAGTGGCTGCGTGTCGATGTGAGTTCGATTTTGGTATGCGTGGGAAGAGAAGTTATCAAATGGGGTTGATGTTGGTTCTATTTGTTGGCCAAAACTCCATTGGACTATGCATCAGATAACTTATTCATTTTGGGAAAATCTCAACTGGGAAGTTGGTTAAGTGAGACTTGATCGATTCATTTATGGTGATTGGTTGAGTGAAGTTGTAGCCTTTCTTTCCTACTTTTTTGTGCTATGAGAGGAATCTCATGTCTATCTCAACTTATGGTGATGGGCTTGTGTGTCTCGTGGTCTGATTGTAACCTAAGAAATGATACTTGCTTATTGTTAGTTAGACATGAAGTATGATGAATGGATGTCGTCAATACCGGTTGTAGAATCCATTGATTTTTGCAACGAGAGTTGTTTAATGCCACAGGAGATGTTGGGGTTCTAAGTTTTCTCATTCCTCATTATTAGTTGAGGTTGAAAATTGCCACTCTTTTTTATTGGTACTAATTTGACAATAGTTTTGGATTGCATATTGGAATTTACTATATTCTAATGTACTTTCTCTTCTTTGCTTTCATTTGCACTTAAATATTCATAACCTTGTTTGCCGTGGATGTTTCTCAGGCTGTCCCTCACATGGAGGCGCACTTAGGGATGGACATCGCTATTGAAGAAGACTATGCTTCCCAGTCTCAATTACTTAAAGAGTTCACTGACATCTGCAACATCGACAAGGCATGGATATTTAAGTCCAAAAATGGTATCGGTGCTTATCTCATCTGCTATCTCCATGCTTACTCTTCCATAGATATACACTATGATAAAAGTGGTTATTGTTTGGTTATAGGTAAAGGCTCCAAGGTTATGTTTTCACTTAGCCAGCCAGATCTTCTGGCAAACAAGATGAGGAAATTCATCTTATCTGCTCATATCTCCAGCGAAACTAGCAATTCCATCACCTTTCAGTGGGCCCTATTCCCCGTCGAGATGGAAAACGCTTCTATAATTGTTCCCTCACCCTCTGGGTCCAAGCTTCTTGTAGTGAAGAATTCGGAGACTGATTCTCCAACTCAATTTGAAATCTGGGGTTTGTCTCAGTTGGAGAAGGAATTCTGTGTTCCCCAATCTGTCCACGGTTCTGTGTTTACAGATGATTGGTAATAAACTATATCAGCCTCAAGCTCCAATGAATCTGTTGTATAATGTCAGTAGAAAATTGAAATGATCTCAGAATGGATAGGTTCAAGGGGATATCATGGAGCCACAATGAATCTCTCATTGCTTATGTTGCCGAAGAGCCGGCTGCTTCCAAGCCCAACTTCAACAGTTCTGGCTATGCAAAGGATAACTCAAATGACAAAGATTGTTCCAGCTGGAAAGGTCAGGGTGACTTTGAAGAGGAGTGGGGGGAAACATACACAGGAAAAAGGAAGCCAACTCTCTTTGTTGTCAATACTAAGAGGTCCCATTACACAGTTTTAAAATACTCTGCTTACTAGCAGAAGTTTGAAATTGCAACTTTAAGATCTGAATTTGCTGGTTGTGTGCAGTGGGGAGGTACGAGCTGTTCAAGGAATCACGAACTCTCTAAGTGCTGGACGGGTCACATGGGCACCATCAGTTGAAGACACGAATGAATATATGGTTTTTGTTGGGTGGTCATCAAATCTAAGGAAGTTTGGCATTAAGTATTGCAACAACAGGCCTTGTGCAATATATGCAGTTAAAAACCCATTCCATCAATCAGAAGCTGATAAAGTTGATGTCAAGTGGGTACATCCTCAATTGGTTTCCTGCTCTTGCAAAAAATTTTCTTTATGTGACTATTATCGATATGACTTTTAAATGTGATTTTAAGAATTCAAATAAATCATCCAATTTTGTAGAGCTGATGCTGGTGTAGATTCTCCTTTGTGTAATTTAACTCAGAGCATCAGCAGTGCTTTCTTTCCCCATTTCAGGTATGCTCCTCTTGGCTCTTAGGATATGTTCGTCATTTGTTATTGTTTCGACAATGAGTATAAGTTCTTGATTAGACTTTGGAAGCACCTGTCACCTCTGTTTTAAGTTTTTACTCATTCAAACTTTACATTAATGGTACAGTCTCAGCATTGAGTTTGATTCCATAATTTTTGCGTCTTTGGTATATGCAAGCATATTTTTGCTGTATTGTATCTTTCTCTGCTGTTTTATGCTCAGCTGCAATTCTTTGGCATGGGTCGTCTACTACTGGATGTGTTGCAATGTTTTGATTTCGCAAGCTTATATGACAGTGCTATTATCATGGAAAAAGAGTACTAAGGTTAGCCATTTATGACTGACCTATCTATATACTGTCATGACGTATCTCTATATATCCAAATATGATAACTATCCAGCTTTTCTTAAACTGTCTGGGCACTATTCTGTTTACTTGAGAGAAGCAATTTTATCTGAATGATATAATATTGTTGGTAATATGAGTGTTAATCTCAAGAACTTAAATGGTTTTCTAACCAAATGCTTCTATGTAAAATATCAATTCTCAGCCCAGATGGGAAGTACCTTGTCTTTCTATCAGCAAAGGGTGGAGTGGACTCTGGAGCGCATTGGGTTACTAATTCACTTCATAAAATAAATTGGCCAATTGATGGGAACCTGACCCTACACAGAAGTATTGCCGATGTGGTGAGTTTCATCACCTGATTGAAGTCTGATAAATTTTGCTGCCTCACTTCATTTATTTGTGTTGTATGTATCGCATGAAAGATGATACTATCCTGCTGATATGTCAATGTTGTGATACTCAGTTTAATGACTTAGGTACTCAAGCAGGCGAAAAAAACAAAGCCAACATTTCTTTATTGTTTTTTCATTCTGTGTGCTGCTTGATTTACTAGAATCTTTATTGGATGTAGGTCAATTCGTTGACTAATTATAGTAGCTTTCCATGAAAAGTGTTTTGCATGATTGGATTTGAGGATTTGAACACTCACTTTTACCACTTGCGGTTAAATTTGCACTGATATAACCTTTGGTATACTAATGCTATAAGGAAAATGATTGGTTCTCTATATTTTGTGTTGTCAATCTGAAGTGTGTGGACTACACTGATATTTACTTTGACAGTGGATGCTGCCTAGGATTTCTTTTCTTGTGTTCCTCTAATGCGTCTTCTTTGTTGGCTTATTATATTTCAATCCTTCATAAGTGCAGGTCCCTATCATCATGAATGCTGAAGAAGGGTGCTTTCCTGGGCTTTACTGCACCAATGTGCTTGCTAACCCGTGGCTTTCTGATGGATGCACAATGATCCTGACTTCCTCATGGCGGAGCAGTGAAGTGATACTTGCTGTTAATGTGCTGAAGTAATACATTTTTGTTTGTCACTACAATTAAAAGAAGAAAGAACACTGTTCAGTGCATGGATTTTGTTGGTTAGGGACTCTTTATTTTAATTGAACTTAACAGGTAAATGCTCATCTGTATGCAGTGGCAATGTAGCACGAATCAGCCCTATGGAGTCGGATGCTTCATGGGAAGTTCTTACTCTTGATGGGGGCAACGTTATTGCTGGTAACCTGAAGCTGAGAGTAGCCTGTATGTTGTTAGGAAACGACATGACTTGAAATATAAGTTCATGCAATTTGCCTTTCAGTTTCTAGCAGTCCAGTGGATGTGCCTCAGCTGAAGTACGGTTATCTTATTGATAAAATACAATCAAGTGCTTCATGGAGTTGGTTGGACATTTCAAGTCCCATATTCAAATGTTCTCAGAAGGTTGTAAAATACTTCTTCTGTTCCATATTGGTGTCAAGTGCCTGCAGTTACTTTTCTATGTATGACCTAATCTACCAAAACTCCTCTTATTACAGGTAGAAATGTTGCTTGCATCTCGTCAATTTAGACTAATTAAAATTCCAGTCAAGGACGTTTCTACTTGCACAACAAGAGGTAGCTCATGTTATCTGTCTTATTTATGTAGAGAATACCCACCTGTATTCGCTGATGTGACTTTGTTTGTGACTTTGTCTGTGACTTTGTTGTTGATGTGCTATTAACATGTATTTATGATTTTTATTCTAAAATCTCTAGTAAAAGGTTTTCCCTTTATGCTTGCTTAATAATGGAGTGATTAGATACTTTGCATATTACTGCTTATGGTGCTTTTCATTCTTTACATCATTCTCATCCATTTGGGGATGAAATAATCTTGTTTACCATGGAGAAATTCTACTCTCTCTCTTTTTTTTCCCCCACATTGTGAGCTTCTTATTGGCGCTACCAGTAAATATCATCTGTTCCTCCATGAAAATCTTGAGTTGTTATTTTGCTTGGCGCTTATGTATTTGTCTCCTTTCATTGATACATTCCCCTGCTTTTTCCTTTTCATGTCAAGTTGATAAATGTGTGCATTTGTGCATCTTTATAAGTTTTTGCCGGACTTAAAGTTCTTAGAAATGTGGACCCATATGAACAACAGTAAGTTCGATTTTGATTTCTTGGTCAACATGGTCTTCCTTCGTAAGTAATGTGGTAGCTTGGACAAAGATCAATCTCCTTCTTACATGCATTTACTTGTGTTGACGAGCTTCATACATTAGTATCTGCAAATGTGCAGTTTAATAGCTGCTGCTCATTTACATATCCTAGGCATCCCGAGGTTGCTCCTTTTTATTGTAATTCATATTTTTCGCTGTAATGTTATTATTGGTTCATGTACAATGTGACCATGTTATCCTTGCCCAAGTAGGTTCCCAAGGATTTTGACAAAAACGGAAAGATTTTGAGGACTGCTTGAAAGGTTGAATTAAATGATTGGTGAGGAGCTTGAAACAAGTGCAAAAGAAACTGTTCATAATGCCATCTAATTTCTTGATAGTCGAACAAAGGATTGGATGATCTGTTGATCATCTACAGAAAGAACTTGAATTAATGGAAAGAGTAAGAAATCAGTGGACCAAATTGCCAGATGAGTTAAGTGTCTTTTTTGGGATGGGCTTAGGGAACTCTAAATATGGTACATGGGCGCCTTAGGGGATCAGAAAGCCTACTCGATGAGGAAACTGACTTTTCTATAGAAGTATCCCGATTTGAATTGTGTCAGAAGAAGTGAAAAATCTTAATAGAACTTAGTCAATTCATATCTCATACTTCAGTCGAACTTGTTCCTTCAGTATAGCATGCTGGTAGCCAACTGAGTTGTTTTAATATCATCACCATTTGCTTTTTCATTCCCATTTCAGATGTCTAAGATCTCATCTTACAACTAGAGTAAAATACTGCTTTTCATGTTCCATGTATTTGATTCATTACAGGTGCTACAAATGACTTTGAGGCAATTTTTGTATCATCAATATTGAAAAACGACGTGCCTGATCCACTAATCGTGATCCTTCATGGTGGGCCACATTCTGTCTCCTCTTCAACTTTTTCAAAGTCTGAGGCTTTTCTGTCTTCACTTGGATTCAGCTTACTAATTGTGAATTACAGGTAGGTTTTCTGTTGTCCAATTTGCAGAAGGTTTGATTCAGTTTGGTTCCTTGAGCAAATGTGGGACTCCAGAATTAGCTTGTAACCAAATGTTTTTAACGCCGGACCATTGAACAAACCACTTGAGTGACTGATTTGTGTGCAACAACTGTCTCAACGCTATGCTGCTCTGCATCTATCTGTTCTCCAAGATCCAAGCTAAAATGGCGTGTCTTCTTATATGCCCCCTGGTGCCAATGCTTTGTTTGAATCTCTGCTTGCATCATTTCGTTTTGCATTCCTTGACTGATTATGTTAAGTACATAAAATCGAGTATCATTAAATTAAGCATCATTTATTTGAAAAATTGCATGCCTATGTGTTTTCAGTATTGTGTTCTCAAGGTTGAGGCCTAGGTTTGGAACACCACCAGCACGATTTTCGAATCCTTCTCCAGCAGAAATATGGTTTGATCTGTTGGAAAAGCTTGCTTTAATTGGTTCAATCTTTTAAATATGGTTTGATCTGAAGTACAATTTAGTGCCATAAACTGAACCGGAATTCAGACAGATCCACTACTTGATGGTTGAACTGGACAATTAGTTTTCACAAATTGCATAACAAAAGGAGTTTCTTTCTTTAATTGTCTCTTCTATCCAATGCTAGAGAAGAAAGCCTCCACTTTCGAAGTCAATAGACTGCAATTGATATGGGAGAACCAGATTGATGTTCTGCCCTTTCTGTTTTGATGTTTTTGTGATGCTAGGTCACAATGTGATGCAGTGTGGATGAAGACTCTGGATATCTTCCTTTCTAAATCATTTTGGGCTTTACTTTGGCATTCAAATATCTATAAGTATATATGCTAATTTCTCCTATCATCAGGAGAATTGGTAATTTGGCATTAAGATTGTGAAGAAAGTATTCCTTCATTTACGGGTTTTCTTGCTTGGGTAATTGAGAAATTGGTACAATTAGTTTACGTGTGTAACTCACAAAATGATCAGAAAGCTCAGAAGCTTATACAGAATTTATAAAAGAAACTGACCAAGCCATATAAGATAGAGGATTTATGTGGGTATGATGTGGTGTCCGAGTCTTCAATTTCTCTTGGATTTCCTGCCTTGCATAAACTGCGCATTTGAAACTCTGTAATATAATGTCTAGAAAGTACTATCTTACTTTGTAGATTGCATATAGTATTGGCACGGATCCAATATTACATCCATAGGGCATCAGGAAATTTTTCGTTTATGTATGTAGATTCATTAAGAGTGTTTTAAAAAACTGAAAAGTTATCTCAATGAATGCTGAGTGGCTTTCTAACTAGGGATTATTGTGGCTCGGAATCATCCTAGTTGCAAAATTTAGTCTTTTACAAGGTCAAGCATGATGACACATAAACATACACTGGAGATTTTGGTAACTCAATCACAAAGGCCTCTGTTTTTTCCCTGCTTATATCATGAAATGATCTTTAATCATTTGATATTCTCAATACTTTCTTGCAATATCTAATGTTCATTCAGGCATTTCCTAATGTTGTACATGCTTGCAGAGGTTCATTAGGATTTGGAGAGGAAGCATTGCAATCACTACCGGGAAAAGTTGGTTCACAGGTGCCTGCTGTCATTCATTTTCTTTTCTATGTCCTTCTTCACTTCAGTGAAAGAAAGAGTCATAAGATTTAATTCATTTCTGCAATTTAATGAATGCCTTCACTTCTGTCGTGTGCAGGATGTCAATGATGTACTTACAGCGATTGATCATATCATTGAGATGGGACTTGCCAATCCATCCAAAATAGCCGTGATTGGACTATCTCATGGTGGTTTCTTGACCACCCATTTGATAGGCCAGGTGGGTGGATACGAGAAATAGATGCACAAAACTGGAGGCTTTTCTCTGTCACTCTCATGTTATTTCGTCTTAACCATATAACTGGCACTCTCCTGACCCTAAAGAAGTTTAAATAGTCAGCACACTGAATCCTACTGTTCTATCATGACTTGCATAATATATGCAGGCACCAGACAAGTTTTGTGCTGCTGTCGCAAGGAATCCTGTTTGTAACCTTGCATTAATGGTCGGCACTACTGATATTCCCGATTGGTGCTATGTGATCTCGTACGGTATCGAAGGGAAGAATATTTTCACAGAAGCGCCTTCAGATGAACACTTGAGTCTCCTTTATAGCAAGTCTCCCATCTCACATATCCATAAGGTATGCACCATCAATGAACCACATTATATGAGACGGTTGTTCAATGTGGTCCAGAGCTTTGTAGAACCTTATCGGACAACAATTTTACACCAACTTTATGACAAGATAAAGGTGAAACTTGAGTGAAATACCATCATAGGTGATGCTTTTTTATTTGCATATTTGGACTCGAGAACAGTGAATCTATCGCCAAGTCGTAATGATTTATCTTACATATTCGTTTTCTTTAAAGTGGAAGATACATTTTGATTTCATTCACCTCTCCTCCAAACAATCTACCTTTCCTCTTTCTGGCCTGGCTTCTTTATAGGAACAACTTTCTCTTATGAATGTTTTATCCAGTAGCGATAGATTTATCATCCTTGATAATCATTGCAGGTCAAGACACCTACCCTTTTCCTTCTCGGTGCTCAGGATCTCCGAGTCCCAGTCTCTACCGGGTTACAGGTAGGATTCATTTCATTTTCTTCCGAGATCGGACCATGCGGACGTAAATTTTGTGGGTTCATTTACATTTTGTCAATTGAGTGATGGCTTACATATACCGACACAGCGGTAGAGATGATTATCTTCTTATCTGAGCCCGTATGATTTTTCGAATTTTCTTCACGTTACTTTGCATGGAAGTCTGGCTAATATACCTGCTAACCAACTTCAAACTTTACAGTATGCCCGAGCACTAAGGGAGAGAGGAGTAGATTGTAAAGTGATCTTATTTCCACATGACGTTCATGGTATTAAAAGGTGAAGGAAGGTCCATTTCTGATTTTTAAACACATTGGCTTGTCGTAAGCATTCTGTCTTATGTTTGTTGTGTTTCATTGTTCCTTCAATCTAAACCATCGTCCCTCTTTGCGCAGACCACAATCTAATTTCGAAAGCTTCCTGAATGTTGGAGTGTGGTTCAAAAAGTACTGCAAATGAGCAAAAGAATGAAGCTGTGCCGTCGCTGTCTGGATAACAATTCGGATACCTCAAATGTCGTATTTGGTAACAATTGCTGTTCTAATAAGGACATAATCTTCAACTCGTGTTCTATGGCTTGCTCCTAAAGAGCACGCGTATTGCACTACTCCTCTTTTGCTTTTCGGCCAAGCCGGTCCTCTGTTCAAAGTAGTAAGGTTGACGCCGGATGCTCGTAAATCGAATATGCTTCTTTAACCAAATTTATGATGTCCTTCAACTCTCTCTGGATAGTTTTTGAAGGATTTCCTCTGCTGTTTTCAACCTTGTGCTGATCCTTGATGGGCATTAGTCCCAGTTTCTTTCCTGAGGTCTGCTTTTATTACTTTATGTGAAGTTTTTCTGGACCAACTCTTGGGTGGTTGCAATGCATTTGAGCTCCAAACCTTTTAATCTTTGATTTTGACATATTTAACGTGGGATTCACATGATTTAAGGATTGAGATTAGAATGTCAGGACTCATGAGTTAATAATAGAGAGTAAGTGCGTTTATGCATACCCAACTTTCTTCTTCAATCTTTAGAGTCAACTATAGTTTTTATATCAAATTTTATTTGACGGTTCTTCATGACTCTATAATAGCATCTTTTCCTAGTAATTAGGTCTAATAATCAGCTATTTCAAGTGTCAGCTGAAAAGGGGAAAGAAAAAAAAAAAACCTCAATTAGAGACCACTTGGACCTAGCCACCTGGAAAAGCGGCAATGCACAAACCCACTCCATTATCCAACCATAGGATATTTGATGACCAAACCTGGTCACTTGATAATAGCACCAATTATAATTTTGATTGAAATGCAATCAATCGTATCATAAAATCTTCCATAGTAACTTAAAAAAGTGAAGTTTGCTGCATCTTACATGATCCTTTATTCGATTAATGTGGACATGGTGGTCTCCATATATTTCAAGAAACTAGTCAAACTGAAAAGTTTAAATATGCCAAGTTATCAGACAGACTTCATCTCAAACGCCGGCATTCACCATAGTCATTGAAATGCAAAGTTCACTGCATTTTGCACGATACTTTATTCGATGCATGTGGACATGGTGGTCATTGTCCATAGGATTTTTGATGACCAAACTTGGTCACTTGATAATAGCACCATTTTATAACTTTGATTGAAATGCAATCAATCGTATCATAAAATCTTCCATAGTAACCTAAAAAAGCGAAGTTTGCTGCATCTTGCACAGTCCTTTGTTTGATCAATGTGGACACAGTGGTCTCCATATATTTCAAGAAACTAGTCAAATCGAAAAGTTTGAATATGCCAAGTTCTCAGACAGACTCCATCTCAAATGCTGGCATTCACCATAGTCCATTGAAATGCAAAGTACATTGCATTTTGCACGATCCTTTATTCAATGCATGTGGACATGGTGGTCATTGTCCATAGGATATTTGATGACCAAACTTGGTCACTTGATAATAGCACCATTTATAACTTTGATTGAAATGCAATCAATTGTATCATAAAATCTTCCAAAGTAACTTAAAAAAGTGAAGTTTGTTGCATCTTGCACGGTCCTTTATTTGATCAATGTGGACACGGTGGTCTCCATATATTTCAAGAAACTAGTCAAACTGAAAAGTTCAAATACGCCAAGTTATCGGACGGACTCCATCTCAAACGCTGGCATTCACCATAGTCCATTGAAATGCAAAGTTCATTGCATTTTGCATGATCCTTTATTCGATGCATGTGGACATGGTGGTCATTGTACATTTCAAGAAATTAGTCAAACCAAAATATTCGAATATGCCAAGTTATCATATGGACTCCATCTCAAAAGCTGGCATTCTCCTTAGTCCATCAAAATGCGAAGTTCACTGCATCTGCATGGTCCTTTATTTAATGCATGTGGACATGATGGTCGCTATACAATTAAAGAAACTAGTCAAATCAAAAAGTTCGAATATGCCAAGTTATTAGATGGACTTCATCTCAAAATTGGCATTCTCCATAGTCCATCAAAATGCGAAGTTCCCCGAATGGTCCTTAATTCAGTGCATGTGGACATGGTGGTTTCCATACATTTCAAGAAACTAGCCAAACCAAAGAGTTTGAATGTGCAGAGGTTATCAGATAAACTCCATCTCAAAAACCGGCATTCTCCATAGTCCCATCGGCGCCTATGAAAATGACCCCAGATGGAATGGCAAACCCGACTGGGGCCATGGCCAAATCGGGTCCTACCGCCTCGTCTCCTACTTTTTCGAAGCTGTACCAGCCCAAGCTCCTGCCTTTTCGAGGCTATAAAAACCCAAGCACCTGCTCGGCATATGGAATCAATCTCTCTCTCTCTCTCTCTCTCTCTCTCCTCTCCCTCCTCCTCCGGCCGGCCGTCGCAGCTCGCTCTCTGGCTTTGCGTAAGCATCTCTCTCTCTCTCTCTCTTTACGCACTTAGCGCCGGCCAGTCGGTCGATCAGTTCCTTCTTTCCCCTAAATTTTGATATGTTCAATGTGCCCCTAACAAATATTCAATGTGGCCCTTCCACTTTAGCCCAATGTGTAATATCATCATTGAATATAAAACTTAATGGATTCAATCTAGTTCTTAGATTATCTAGTCCGCAAATTAAATTAAACACATACTAGGAAATTCATGAATTATATCAAATAAATTAGAATTTAGAAATAACATTGCATATCGGATCAAAATCTATGAATCATCCATGTCATTTTCTCGGATACCTCGTGACTGATCAAACCGGATTGGGCCCATGGCCAAATCAGGTCCTATCGCCTCGTCTCCTACTTTTGTCGGGGCTATGTCAACCCAAGCACTTGCTTGGCATATGAAATCAATCTACGTAGACAAATTAAAAATTTAAGAACGACATTGCACGTCGGGTAGACCCGATTGGGGGGCCGTGGCCGAACTGGGTCCCACCAGCCCGGATTCCCGGCTGTCTCATACCTTTTCGGGACTATACCCAAGGACGTGCTCGGCATATGGAATCAATCCAGGTAAGCATCGCCGCCCCTATTTGGTCGTCGCCTGAGCTTGCACCAGAGCGCCGCCGCCGTCGTCGACGACCTCCTCCTCCTCCTCGCTATCCTCTCCCTCCTCCTCCGGCCGGCCGTCGCAGCTCTGTCTCTCGCTCTGCGTAAGCGTCGCAGCTCTGTCTCTCGCTCTGCGTCTCTCTCTTTGCACTCGCGCTTGCTCTTGACTTCCTGCCGCCGCCGGTCAACGCGCTCGCTCAGCCGTCGTTCCTTCTGGACTTCGCGCCGGCCGGCCGGTCGTTCTGTCAGTTCCTTCTTTCCGCTTATGCCTGTCTTGCGTGCGTGCGGGGATGATTCCTGGGACAGTGCATGTAGACTGACGTCGTCAGGAGATTGGATTAATCGGAGCTTTCTGAGAGCGCACTTCCGGCACGCGCGGAAAGGAAGATTACCGAATGCGCTTCGATGTCGCTCGTCGGCGAAGCCGTGTCGAGTTATGCTGTTGCGGACGATGAAGTTTGAATTTTTTTCAAGATGGTTATGTCAGGATTGGTTGATTCTTTGGCGCAGGTTGGTTGAGTAAAATGAAAGGAATGTCTTCATTGTAAAGGAATCGACGACCTTGTGCCTTTTATAGTCCAGTAGAACAGTTAAGTTTAAGGAGCTGGAAGATTTAGTAGATTAGGTTATGGCGCAAGTTGTGCTCCGACATTCGAGAAAATTGAGGATTCATATGGCTGTTTGCCCTGTAAACGAATCAGGAGTAGGATTGGTAGCATAAGAAGTGGCACTTGCTTCTTCTTGGGTGGCAATGTAGCATGAAGACTGAACATTATTGCAAACACGTTTGTATGGATGGCTTAAATTCCGGATAGCGTTGGGTTATCAGTGTTTTCTCTCCTTAAGATTAATTTGAGTTTGAGTGCTGTCACTCTTCTCCATCGATATTAATTTCGCAATAGTTTTCTGATTAGCATCTCATCTGCCTAATTAAGATTTTTATCTTTGCTTGCATTTGTAGTGGAAGACTCTCAGCCTTGTTTGCCATGGATGTTTCTCAGGCTGACCCTTTAAAGGAGGTGACTTTGGGTACGGTCATGGCAACTGAAGAAGAATATGCTTCCCAGTCTAAGCTACTTCAAGAGTTCACTAACGTCTGCAACATTGACAAGGCATGGATATTTCAGTCTGAAAAGGGTAATACCGATTAGCCCGTCTTTCATCTCCCTCCTTTCACATCCTCTTTGTACTCAAATCGGATAAACAATCACAGGAAAAGGCTCACAGGCTATGTTCTCAGTTAGCCAATCAAATCTTCTGGCAAATAAGAGGAGGAAATTTATTCTATCTGCTCAAATTGCCAGTGAAAGTAGCAATTCTGTAACCTTTCAGTGGGCTCAATTCCCTGTTGAGATGGCAAATGCTTCTCTAATTGTTCCCTCACCCTCGGGTTCTAAGCTACTGATAGTGAAGAATCCCGAGAATGATTCTCCAGTTCAACTAGAAATATGGGGCTCGTCTCAGTTGGAGAAGGAGTTCCACATCCCCCAATCTGTTCATGGTTCTGTATACACGGACAAATGGTAATAAACTATATGACTCTCAAACTCCTCATGAAGAGCCTGAATGTTAACTAGTTTTCTTTTTCTTTTTTGGTGTGTCCAATTTCATCCTCTTTATTTGCATGTGTAGTAATGTTAGTTGGAGCAGTACTGCCTCCGTAACTTGTAGGAATAATCTCAGCGGAAGAAGCTGAAATGGTGATGTCCATGTTACATTGTGAGATTTGTTGAATTAAAAGAAACTGAAAGATCTCTCAATGCGTAGGTTTGAGGGAGTATCCTGGAACTTTGATGAATCTCTCATTGCTTATGTTGCTGAAGAACCTGCTCCTTCCAAGCCTACCTTCAACAGTTCTGGCTATAAAAAGGATAGTTCAAATGAAAAAGATTGTGGCAGCTGGAAAGGCCAAGGTGACTTTGAAGAGGAGTGGGGCGAAGCATATGCTGGAAAAAGGAAGCCAGCACTCTTTGTTATCGATATTCAGAGGTCAATTACGTAGCTCTTTTGATACTTTGATAACTGACAAATGCTCTAAGGTGGGAACTTATAATCTGAATTTTCACATGATGTTCAGTGAAGAGGTGCAAGCTGTTCAAGGAATAGCAAGTTCTTTGAGTGTCGGCCAGGTCATATGGGCACCATCACCTGGAGGCACAGATCAACATTTGGTTTTTGTTGGGTGGTCATCAGATCAAAGGAAGCTTGGCATCAAATACTGCTACAATAGGCCCTGTGCATTATATGCAACTAAAAATCCATTCCATCAATCAGAAGCAAATGAAAAAGATTTCAAGTGAGCACATCTTTTGTCAGTGTCCTGCTCTTGCTTATAAGATGTACTTTTTGTTACCATCAGATGCAGGGCTTAACACAGTAACATCCTTAAAGTTTCGAGGTGAAATCTTTTAGTCCTTAAATTTTACTTTGGGACATTTATGGTCCTTAAACTTTTATAAATTGCACAGATATACGATAACCATGGAATTTGTATCGCAAAAAATATGAAAAGTACATATCTGGCAGCTGTTCACCCAATGGAAGCCCATAATGGTCTAATTTCTCTCTAGAACTTTTAACCATAAGATAACTTGCTTTCTTAGCACTTGTGCTAAGGATTAGCCTTTAGGAAATAGGGGGTGCAGGGGTGCTGTGCTCCTGTTCATCTGTTGTGTTTGGGAGGGAATTGGAATGGTTTGGTTTCCAAAAGTTGAGGGATAGAGAGGCTTCACGACCAAAAAATAACCACAAATATTCTGTTCTTTTTTTGTATTAAAAATTCATACAAAAATGATCTTATACTTTTTGTCTGTGTTGTGATGAAAATTCCGACTGTTGTCCTACAATTGCACTGCTTAAGCACCATGACTGTCACAAAGCAGAGTTTAAGGACATCAAAGAATACTCTTGGAAGATTATGTATCATAAGTATAATTAATTAATGTAAACCATAATAATTGAATTAAGCTATTCTATTTTCAGAGGTGATTCTGGTAAAGGTTCAACTTTGTATAATCTAACTCAGAGCATCAGCAGCGCCTTCCTTCCACGTTTCAGGTATGCTCCTCCTAGGACATGTACTTCATTTATTCGAACTCCTTTACTTTTTTGGTTCATCAGTATGATATGCTCTTAATGAAGTTTCGGAAGCACTGTGACTAACTTTTTGCTGTTTCGAACTTAACGGTAATTTGCATTACCCAGCCTTCCTTTTGATAATTTGGAGTTTCGTTTTCTCCATTGTTAAGTATCTGTGAGCACTGTTTGCTGTATTTCTCTTGTCTGCTGTTTAATGCAGCCGGAATGTTACCACTGACTAATTGCATAATTTTACACCGTGAAGCTTGTGCATCAGTGTTGTTTATCCTACTAGACGAATATTAGGATTAGCTTTCTATAAAATCCTCGTTTATACTGTCGAGACTTTTCTTTATGTTTAAAGATGCATATTATCCAGCTTTTCTTCTAATTGCCTCTACATTATTCTGTTACTTGAAAGAAGCAAATGAGTTTAATGATATTACATTGGCCTGTTGATCTCAAGAAGAGAAATGGTTTTCTAACCAATTGCTCCCATGCAAAATCACCATTCTCAGCCCAGATGGGAAGTACCTCCTGTTTTTATCTGCTAAGAGTGCAGTGGATTCTGGAGCACATGGGGCTACTAATTCACTCCATAAAATTGATTGGCCAGTAGATGGAGAGCTGAGCCTGCACCAAAGTATTGTTGATGTGGTAAGTTATCATTTTCCTTTGTTGCTTTTGTCGTTTTTTGTTTGTTTAATGGTATGTTTATCTGTTTGTTGGCAATGTTGACTAATTTCCTTTGTCGCTTTTGTTGTTTTTTGTTTGTTGATGGTATGTTTATCTGTTTGTTGGAAATGTTTACTAACTGTAGTTCTGTCCCCTTTGCCTCCCTTTTTGGTAGAGGTATAGACCAGCCGGATCTTGCAATAGAGATGACCTATCCTGCTAATATGTTTCTGTCATAAAATTCAACATGTAAACAGGAAAAATTACCTAAAATGTCCTAAATCTATCACACTCGTGCCAATTTAGTCCTCAACTTTTTAATGATTTGCTAAAGTAGTCATTTTGGCCAAATTTGGCTAGATTCGATGACGTGGACACTGGTGATGTCATGTAGGATGGCTGGCACTGACGTCGACAATTCAGATTGGTCGGCAATCCTTGTTGAGCTTAGAAGAAAAAAAAGGAAAAAATAAAAAATAAAAAAATCTTGAAAATTTTGAAAGATCATAAAAATTGTCCATGTCAGTGCCAGCTGTCCTACATTGTGCCACGTAGAATGGGCGGTGTCCACGTTAGCAATTTCCAGCCAAAATTGGCCGGAAGGACTACATAAAATTGTCAAAAGGTTTGGGGTTAAATTGGTCAAATTGAAAGGTTTATGACTAAATTGGCACAAATGCAATAGGTTTAAGACTTTTTGTTGGTAATTTCCCCTAAAAAAATAGATGCTCTAGTGATTTAATGGAGTGAATATTTATCAAGTCTTTTGGGAGAGAGTGTTGCCGGATTTAACAGTAACTACAGTTGATATGGATGGTTCATTGACTAATTCATGTAGTTCATGAACTCAAATTTTCCCAACAACGTGTTTGCATGATTGGCTTCCAGGATTTCACCACAAACCACTTTGCAGTAGCATATGTGACATTCTAAACTTCAGTGTTGACTTTGAGTACTAGTGTTATCATTTGAAAGTAAGTGACTTCATATGATTTTTGCTTTTGACAGGTCTAAACTTAAGTATTGACTCTGAGTACTTTTGTGTTATAAGAAGTATGTGGATTTTGATGATATTTGCTTTGAGAGTGGATACTGCCTAGATTTACCTTTTTTTTTTGTCGTCTCGATCTTTCCTTGCTTGAACTATCATTATTGCAGATCCCTGTTATAATGAATGCTGAAGAAGGGCACTTTCCTGGGCTTTACTTTTCCGGTCTCCTTACTAATCCGTGGCTTTCTGATGGATGCACGATGATCCTGTCTTCCTTTTGGGGCAGCAGTGAAGTTATACTTGCAGTAAATGTGTTGAAGTAATAAACTTGTTCTATATGGCTATTTTTTCCAATTGAGATTCTCTCTTCCTTTCATTTCGACTTACCATGACACTTATTTATATGCAGTGGGAGTGTATCACGAATTAGCCCCACTGAGTCGAGTGCTTCATGGGAAATTCTCTCTCTTGATGGGGACAATATTGTTGCTGGTAACCTGAAATTAATATTTGCCAATGCATTGTGAGAAAGGGATATGACTTGAAATATAAGTATATGCAACTTGCCTTTTCAGTTTCTAGCAGTCCCACAGATGTCCCTCAGCTCAAGTATGGTTATCTTATCGACAAAACAGTATCAAGTGCTTCATGGAGTTGGCTGGATATTTCAAGTTCCATATTCAAATGTTCTGAAAAGGTCATTATATAATTTCTTCATCCTTCTTTTGGTGGCAAGACACAGTCTGTTACTGAACTCCATGTGTCCATCTCGACTAACACTCAACTTTTTACAGGTTAAGATGTTGCTGGGATCTCTTCAATTTAACATAATTAAAATTCCAGTCAAGAATGTTGCTGCTTGCACAACAAAAGGTTGCGTGTGCTATTTGTACTATTTACAAAGGGTCTACCCACTTGTATTCACTGATGTGATTGATGCCTGCAAGCCTTTTTGAGCTTGTTTATTGTATGCTTGCTGGAGTTCTTTTGTTTTTCATTTTAACTTGTTGCAACCGTTTTATCAGATGAAGTGTAAGTCACTTTTCATGATAGAAGTGGGTGGAAATCAATTTTGCATTCATCATCATGTTTTTCATTCTTAACTCTATTCTTATTCATTTGGGGACTAAACATTCTTTTAAAGTAGGAGACTCCTTTTCTTTCACATTTTTAGCTTCTTTCTTGTTGCTACTCTGTTTGGTCTTTGAAAACTCAAGGTTTTCTTTTTTCTATCCGATTCTTACATGTGTCTCCTTTCAAATGGTGTTCTTTCATGTTTCTTCCTTGGTTTGTTGCCTTGATCAGTATAGGTTGTGCCTTTGTGCATCTTTAGAATTTTTTACTGGACTTAAGTTTCTTAGACACATAAATGTTCATGAGCAAGCACTAATATATCCAGAGTTTGATGTAGTTGTTTGGCTCAGCATCGTTATTCATTTATAAGCATATTTTTATTTTTATTTTTATATGTATATTGGTCTATGGCTTGGATAAAGATCAGTCTCCTTCTATATGCATTTGCTGCTTGGACAAGCTTCATATGTACATATTTCCACACATGTAGCTAGTAGTTTCTGTTCATTTATATTATTATTAAGCATTGTCTATTAATTCTAAACTCCATATTATTTTCTTTTTCAGTAACGTTTTTAATGCTCAATTATATTTCAAGGGGTTGCTTAAAAGATTTGGCGCGGTGGTTTCTAGTAGCACATAAGAAATACAATGGAACTCTTTTGAATGCCAACTCATTCTTTGTTGCTGAACAAAAAGCTAGATGAGCTATTGGAGTCCATTTGTACAGAAAAGCTGTGATGAAATGGATAGGAATCATGAATGATAAATGATCTGTAAATATGATAAATGATGACTAACCTTTGGGTTTCAAAAGGCCACTAAATTGAGAAAATGGCTATTTCGTGGAAGGATCATGAACCTAATTATGTAGGAGAAGTGTTAAGATATACTGCGGGCGATATATGCTTGATATGTACTGTGTGCATGTTTCCTGATAAGCTTAGTTTTTGAGAGAAGACAGTTATTCAACATGGTATTTGAGCTTTAGATCGATGGTTTGAATCTTAACACTCCTTATGATGATCATTATGTCTGATGCTCCTGTTTCTCCTCTGGTTATTGTTTGATGTGCTTGCATCTAGATCCTATATTTTATTTGTATGGTTCAGCTTACACGTGCAAGGGGCTGTTGAGATTTAGGCTCGCCATACTTGTGGGCTTGTTTGCGATAGTTTAAGTTTTTGGTAAGAAGGGGTTCAACAAGAAATAAAAATTTGTTAATTGAGATCTCATAGTTTGGTTCAATTTGTTCCTTCAACATGGCATGCCAGTGGCTGAGTGAGGCCTTTTAAAATCATCACAAGTAGTTTTTGCTTAATTTCCATCCCTACAAAAATCCAAAATCTCATCTTATGGCAATGGAAAAATTATTGCTCCTCATGGTCCATATATTTGATTCATTACAGGTGCTTCAAAGCCCTTTGGGGCAATATTTGTATCAACAATGTCTAAAATCTCATCTTATGGCAATGGAAAAATTATTGCTCCTCATGGTCCATGTATTTGATTCATTACAGGTGCTTCAAAGCCCTTTGAGGCAATATTTGTATCAACAAAATCAAAGAATGACTTGCCTGATCCACTTATTGTGGTCCTTCATGGTGGACCTCATTCTGTTGCCATCTCAAGCTTTTCAAAGTCCTTGGCGTTTTTGTCTTCTCTTGGGTTCAGCTTGCTAATTGTGAATTACAGGTATGCCGTAATGTTGTCTGATCTACTGAACATAAAATCAGTTTAGTTCCTTAAGACAGCGTGAGACTCTTTCATTAGCTTGTTACCCAATGTCCTCAAAACCAGACCAATGAAAACTAGTTGTGTGACTGGTTTGGATCGACAGTTCAATTGGTTCAACTGGTAAATTTTCATTTAGAGTAATTATCTCCAAGATACAGACATAACAAGGCATGACCTTGTTGCGGCCCCCCAAGTCTCAATAGTATCAATAGAATGTTTGCATTAATTGTTTTTCTTTTTCCCCAAATACATTGAATTGAGCATCATGGCAGGATAATTAGCATTAAGTTTGTGGAATGACTATTCAATTATTGCTTCCTGCTTGGGAGTTGGGAAATTGATGTAGGTACTGGTTTAACTGACGTTTATTGCCTAGGAAATAACTATTATCTATACCTGCACAAAACAATCAGCAAGCTAGTAGCTTATTGATATTTTTATGAAGGAATTTGTGGCAAGATAAATACATGGAGGAATTTTAGTGGGTTTGAAGGTAGAAGGATTTTTCATTAGCTGAGAAGTTATCCCAAATTATTCTGAGTTGCTATCTTTTTCTTATGAAAGATTTCTTGTGATTGTCCTAGTCACCTGATTCCTTGGAACTTTAATTTAGAATGTAGTCTCTAGCAAGATTGAGCTGTGTAACAGGCATGTAAAAGTGCCACTTACCTTGGAGAGTGCCCATGTGTGTCGTGAACAAATCTTTCATGCTTATGATTTCAATTTGTTTTGCAAAATTTAGTTCTTCATTCAGGGTATCCTTTCGTATTAATGCTTGCAGAGGTTCACTAGGATTTGGTGAGGAAGCATTGCAGTCCCTACCAGGAAAAGTTGGTTCACAGGTTTCTATTGTTCTTTTACTTCGCCCTTCATTAATGGAACAGATAATCTCAAGATTTAACTCGGTCAGCAATTTAATGCATTGTTCTGTCTTTTGTAGGATGTCGATGATGTACTTACAGCAATAGATCATGCTGTTAATTTGGGACTTGCCAATCCATCTAGAATAGCTGTAGTGGGTGGTTCCCATGGTGGCTTCTTAACAACCCATTTGATTGGCCAGGTGAGTGGTTAAACTCAATGCAACAAAAATGAGACTTTCCTTTCACCTTGTGTTCAGTTTTGGGGATAGTCATTCACCGCAGCTTTAAATGGAGCCCTTCTAACACTATAGAAGCTTCCATGTCCTTTGAGTTTGTTTTGCATCAAGTCAAGTTGTAGCATGAATAGGCTAAATGATCAGCAGACTGAATCCTAGTTATCTGTCGTAACTTACATCTGCAGGCACCAGATAAGTTCATTGCTGCTGCTACAAGGAATCCTGTTTGTAACCTTGGATTAATGGCTGGGACTACTGATATTCCTGATTGGTGCTATGTCGAATCTTTTGGTAGTGAAGGGAAGAATCATTTCACAGAAGCACCTTCGGCTGAACATTTGAGTCTCTTTTACAGCAAGTCTCCAATCTCTCATCTCCATAAGGTATGCTGTGGCTGAAGCATGTTATATCAGACCATTGTTCCACATTGTTCAAATCTTTCTACAGCCTTGACTAGACAATGCCTTATGCCATTGTTACACCAACTCCATGACAAGATAAAGGTACACTTTTAGCATAATATAATGACAGATACAAGATGCATTGCAGAGGCTTTTGCTTGTGGATTATAATGGGGTTAACTTTGAGGGGAGGGGCTGGTAAAACCATATGAAAATGCCTCTCCTGTTGGATTATAGCAATTTAGTTCCTTCATGTCCAGTGCATTCTGTGACATATTCTTTTGCTTTAAGTTTCATCTCTCTTCTGATCATCTTCTTTTCCTTTTTCCAACCATCTTTGTTTAGAGGAACGATTTGCTCCCATTAATGGTTTCTCCTGAAATGATTGGAAGTATTTGTGTTGATAAACATCACAGGTTAAGACACCAACCCTTTTCCTTCTCAGTGCTAAGGATCTCCGTGTTCCATTTTCTAATGGGTTACAGGTAAGAGTCATTTCAATTAGAGCTCGGACTATGCTGACATTGATTATAACTTATTCACAGAGACTGAACTTTGGTACCTTCGACTTAGCAGATTTCATGGATGTTTAATTGTACTTATTTTTATCCTGCTTTCTTCTCTCATTTTACCCCTTTTCTGACTTTCTATATGTTACTTTGCATGGAATTCTCGCTAATCCGCCTAATTAATACTTTGGTTTGAACTTTACAGTATGCTCGGGCACTAAGGGAGAAAGGAGTCGAAAATAAAGTAATTGTATTTCCCCATGATGTTCATGGCATCGACAGGTATAGGTCCATTTCCAATTTCTGCACATTCTAGCTTTGCCGTAAGTTTTAAGTTCGAAGTAGCATGCCACTTTTGAGGCTAACCATAATCCCCTTTGATGCAGACCACAATCTGATTTCGAAAGTTTCCTGAACATTGGAGTGTGGTTCAAGAAGTACTGCAAATAAGCCATAATATGAAACTTGCATTGTCGTATGGGTAACAATCAGATGCCTCAAATTTGGTATTCAATCATTGTATAAATATAGGCCAAAAAAAAAAAAAAAACATTGTCTATATAAGTTGAGGACCCCGCAAAATGCACATTGCACATGCTCATCTGGAGCAAGACCTCCTATATAAGTTTAAGGGTTGGTCTTCTGTTAGAATAATGATACCGGATTCTCATCAATAAATTATGTTTCTCTGATGAAATTTTCACAATGTACTCGATAACTAGTTTGGAACGACAAACCCAGGTCAGTCCATTTTCTGAGATTGGTCGATTGGGGAAAGCGAGTCTCTAGGGAGGACACCAGAAGAGTAAAAAGTTTGTACAACACTCACTTTGAAGTGTCACTTTATAAAAAGATCACTTAAGTGTCAATTCTTAGGTTATCGGAAATCTAATGTAGTAATATTTGATTAATAGTCTTACATGGCTTATTGACGTGCCCGATTAGTAAATAACTTCCAAATGACGTCATCTAAAAGTTATAAAAAATTATTGGTTGAATGAGAAATTTTGTTTAAAATGGTCACTTTAGTGTTAGTCAATGTTAAAAAGCAATCACTTCAGTATTAATCATTATTAGAAGTTTATTAGAAAGTGATTATTTTAGTGCCAAAGCATCCACCAGCATAAACAGGTACTGGTGCAAGCACGAATCATCACCACCACCTACATAAAAGCTTGCACTAGCGGCACATCTGGTGTTGTCTTTTAACAACCAGCAGCACCAACATAAAAGCCAGCATCGGCAGTCCCATGACAAACTTGCACAAGCAGCACAAGAACAAGCCAGCCAAAGAAAGACAAAAAATGGGTACCAACAAAAGAATAGACAAAAACAAGCAAGACCAATTGGTTCGTGCAAGCACGAAACTATACCGACTGGTGCAAGTATAAACCAATACATATAAGTGCTGGTGAAGTGTTGTGCTTCCATCACCTGCAAAAAGAAGTGCAGTACAAGCACAAAACTGCACCTTGCCAGCACAAACAAGCACAATCAATACATCAAAGCCAAAGCCAGACAAAAAATGGAACTGGCAAAAGCATAGACAAAATAAACACCGTTGCCATTGACATTAAATTGCTCCTTTACATATAGTTGATCTGAGTAACAAAGCAAACACGTCCAGCTTCCCCTCTTACCAAACAATATCAACCCAAAACATGTGCAGCTTCCCCTTCCATCAAACAATATCAACCTAACATCTCAAAATCAGTTAATATCAACACCCATTAGTCAAGGTTCTTCTTTTGTCTTTGGACCTGTCACTTCCATCGTTTGTTTTGGAGTACCATTTGATTCATTGTTACTAGTATCATTAGTCAAGGTTCCGCTTTTGTCTTCTTTTAGGTGCAGCCCTTGACTCTTCATTATCGCGCGATTCCTCCTCTAGCACAATCATCCCACGGCTGCACCAAGGGCCCCAAAATTTACTTCCAAGCCCCAATTTTACCCTTCGAGCCCCAATTTTTCCCTCCAATTGAGCGACTCAAAGAGGATGATGAACCCAAGTGAGTGAGAGAAATAGAGACGGCGAGCAACAAAGACAGGGCGAGAGCAATGGTGACAGGGAGAGTGATGCGACGGTTAGCCAGTGTTGAAGATGATTGAGCTAACAATGAAAGGGAGAGTAGTGCAATGTCATTTTCCCCATACATGTTGTGATGTCGTTTTACTTCATGGAACCACATAGGATTGTGCAATATCATTTAATCTGTCCACGTGGATTGATTTTTTTACTTAAAAAATCCCACATCATATTAAACTTTAATTATAAATAACACGTGCTTATTTTGATTGGAACTTCTAGCCGGAGGCATTTAAATGATCATTTTTTTCTCTGGTTTAACACTTAAGTAAGCTGACAAAAACTTTTGGCACTAAAGTGAATACCGTATAGAACTTTTGATACTTCTAGTGTCTTTCTTCTGATACTCTATGTATATTTCTAATTTTCGTAGCGTAATGTACTGTATATGTAAAGTGACTAATGGGGGATAAGTTGTAGTCACTTGAAAGCTTGGAGAAACTGCATTGAAATGATAATAGGTAGATCATTTTACCATTATGGTTCTGCCATTTTCTTAACAAGAATATATCTGCGCATTGTGCAGGATCATGTTATCTATTTTGTGGGAACTATTTTTAAGGAGACCTATATCAAAATGTTATGTTCCCATCACGAGGCTCATATCTCAAACTACTTAAAAATGGTTATAGTCGAGAAATAATCAACGTATAAGAAGATTACCTTGCAGAAATAGCATAAGCTACTTAAGAATTAAGATTCTCCACCGAATGAAATCAGTTTTGTCTCCAGTTCTTTCCCGTTCTTTGGCCCAAATCCGTTGTTCCTGCATAAAAACAGAGGGCGATCCGAAGGTTCCCGAAAAACTCAGTCAGCAGATATCAATGACAGGAAAAAGATAAAAATTGATGTGCAACAGCATCTCCATTGTCCAAGTAGCATAAATGATTCCTTTGATCATTGCATGTCACTCTATCAATCAGAGTATTCCAGCAGGTACCGACTTGTACATATACAATACAAAAGATTTGGGCTCCATCTAGTATGTCTTTTCATTGGCCTCTGTTTCCAGTGTCAAAGAAAGTGTAACAGTCTTGAAAGAAAAAAAAAATAGTCTAGTGTAGTGTAAAACTTGCTCTTCAGAAATGACCTCTTCGATCTATAGGCAACGAGATGTGCACGTAATTTCTTCAGCATTTTCCTATCATGGGTTACCCTTTTATTATACAGTTTTTTCGCCTTATTGCACAGAGTTTCACAGAAATTATTTTCTTTTTATGTAGTGAGCAGCACAATTAGGGCGATTAATGAATTAGAGGATTTGTCTATGTGCTGCGAGGATATTTCCAAGTGGCGAGTATCTTGTATGTTGCCATGAGCGTATTCTTGGAGCACAACTTCCCTAGTTTCTTGCAAAGCAGAGCCATCCGATTGCTGTGGTCTGGGTAATATCCATTCCTAGATTAGTGCAGAAGGAGTAAATGCAAAAGGAAAAGGAAGAGGACAGAGTAGAATAAAAAAAGAAACAGGATAGCTGAAGAAGAGAGGGTTGAATTACGTTTAAAAAGCTGGCGTTCCTAGACAGCCACCACTGGAGACCAAGGTAAAGAGATTTTTTTAACAATTCTGTACAATATCTGGTTTAACCTCAATCCAGACAAAATCGAATTGTATCTAGCTGCTTATGATGAGCACGTTGCTGCTTTGTATCAACTGAGGGGGTTTATGAAAGGCAGTCTAAGTGCGAGATATCTAGGACTGTCTCCGATTTCTAGCAGGTTGTCAGACAAGGAGAGCAAACCTTTAATTCTTAGGATTACTTCAAGAATGGAAAGCTGGAGCTCAAAGCACGAGTCATGCAGGAAGATGGCAATTGAAAGAATCTGTTAAATTTACCTTGGTTAACTGCTGCTGCCAGAAGATTGTCAAAGCAATAGAAAGCAAGTGCTCCGCAGAGTTTCATTGGATGAGGTTTGCTCTCCAAAGCGTGAGGGAGGTTTGGGATTGAGGAATCTCACAAGCTCTGCAACTCTGCTTGCATCCTGAAGAAGTTTGTGGAGTCTGTTGCTTCAATTTGGATCTTTGGAGCAGAAGAGAGAGCAATTACTCTGTTTCTGTTTGTATGCACGAGATTCAAAATCCACAGAAAGTGACATGTCTACCTTTCAATTGGCAGCGTAGGACGAGAGAGATGTTCTTCCATTGCTCATTTTCTTCCACAGAGATTATCAGAATTGGTATATTGGTTAATGCATACTAAGAAGAGAGAACGGTAGAATTTTTTGATAAGATAATTATGTCTATGTATGCTAAAAAATTACCTCACTACAAGGAGTTATTTATATTCAATATTTGTTTTGTTTTCCAATCCCATCTTACTATGAAATAACGATTAATATTCCATATAATTTATGTTGCCATTGTTGCAATTTAACTACCTGCATTTAGGAACCTTTATTTCAGATATACTATGCAGAAATGCTTAAAGTATATGGTTTCCAAGTCTTCCTTTTTCAACTCATAATGCAATTTATTCGATTAGTGAAGATGTAAAAAATTATCTGAATGTAGTCGAGTTATATTTGCTCTCTGTGATTCACCGACCAAGCATGATTCCAAGACTTAATGTGAATATCAGTGTTTCCACTTTATTTACCTTGCAACTTGTTAATGGAGCCCACAGAAGCACGAAGAAACCTCTGTGGACCCACCAGTAGTTAAACCTCGACTTCTAGAGCCATGGGGGCTCCTCTTTATACTTTCGAAATTTGAGTTTCCTTTTCGGTCATAAAAGTCTTCCAAGGCGGCGATAGTCTTAAACCAAACAACCCGGTATACCTAACCTTCACCATTTTATGGGGCGGCCAAACATCCTCGTGGTGTCATGTCATGGAAGCCAAATACATCTCATCTAACAACCCAATAGAAGCTAACTTCACATCCGAGCTATTTGTCTTGGAAATCCACTTTAGTCACGCTAAAAGGAGCCAAACATATCTCATCTAACAACCCAAATAGAAGCTAACTTCACATCCGAGCCATCTGTTTTGGAAATCCATCTTAGCCACGCTTAAAGGAATAGCTCCAGTTACCGGTGACGTCTAGTTGGGGCCATGCTCTAACATTTGATTTTAGACGCAAATAGTGGGCATGCAATGAAGGATGAGAAAGTTAGACATTCAAGTGGGTTCATAATCCTGAATTGCTCCTCAGAAACCAAGGATTTTACCATCAGCAAACCATGAAACCGGGATATGCTCATCATACTAATAGATTGAAATCTATAACGAAAATCTTTAATCATGAACGAATTGTTACCACCCTATATACAAAATTAACTCCCCCACTCTTTCCTCAAGATTAGTCCATCCCACCCCCAAAAAAATTCCTACATGTTTTCATCACTTCTCGAGGTTCCATGAACTTCCACCCTGTGCTGGCGGCGGCGCCGCCTTCAAACCCCGTCGTGGTGCCACGAGAGCACAATCTCCTCCAGCCCCGCCTTCCAATCCCCCCACTGAACCTCCTCGAGGCTCACTCCGCCGTTCCCAACCGTCCTCACCTCCACCATCAACAGCGACTCCGCGATCTCCGACACCTCCACCGTCAGGACCGACCCGACCCCCTTCCCTAATCCTATGCTCCCCGCCTTCCTCCTCTCCACGCTAAAACCTAATTTGCTCCCGACGTCCTGCACCTTCTCCGCGATCGCCTCCACCGACGCCTTGGACGTGAACCGCTTCCCCTTCGCACCGGTCGCCGCCTCGAACAGCCCCGACAGGTCCAGCCCCGAGGACAGCGAGATTATGTCGAAGGCGTTCATCGTCCCGACCGCGTGGTGCTTACCATCAAGCATATCGGGTTCGGCGGTCGGGGTCTGATCGGACCGGGGCTTCGCGTTCAATGATTTCTTGAACCAGGAAGTCTTCACGAGATCCTCGAGGCTCATTCTTGATTTGGGGTTCGGATCAAGAAGCTGGTAGATTATGAATCTCGCGGGCTTGGAGATCCAATCGGGGAAATTGTAGTCCCTCGCGTGGATTCTCTTGTACAGGGCGACGAGGTTGTGGTCGTCGAACGGCATGGAGCCGGCGAGGAGGACGTAGAGGATGACCCCGCAGGACCAGGCGTCGGCCTTGGCGCCGTCGTAGCCGCGGCGGGAGACCACCTCCGGGGCGGTGTACGCCGGGGTCCCGCAGGCCGTGTGGAGGAGCCCGTCGCGGAGCTGCTCCGGGAGCGCCGAGAGGCCGAAGTCGGAGACCTTGAGCGCGCCGGCGGCGTCGAGCAGCAGGTTCTGGGGCTTGATGTCGCGGTGGACGACGCCGCTCCGGTGGCAGAAGCGGAGGGCGGAGACGAGCTGCTGGAAGTAGCGGCGGGCCACGGGCTCGGTGAGGCGGCCGCGGCGGACGATCTTGGAGAAGAGCTCGCCGCCGGTGGCGAGCTCCATGACGAGGTAGATCTTGGTCCGCGTGGCCATCACCTCGTGGATCTTGAGTATGTTGGGGTGGCAGTGCAGCCGCCGCATCGCCGCCACCTCCCGGAGTATCTGCGGCTCCATGGCGGAAGTCACGGGCTTCGTCTTGTCGATGATCTTGATGGCCACCGGGGCGCCGTCCGCGAGCGACGTGGCCCGGTACACCTTCGCGAAGCTGCCCCGCCCGAGGAGCTGCCCCATCTGGTACTTCCCCAGGAGGGCCGCGCCCGAGTCCTGGCGGCCCAGCTGGAGCTTCGGCCCCCCGCCCGCCGCGCCGCCGGTGGCCGGAGGAGGAGGGGCCGCCGGTTCTTGCCTTCCCGGAAGCTGGGAGCCGCCGAGATCGGCGGCGCCGGCCGGAGGAGGAGGAGACCCTTCCATGGAATCGTGCGTCGTATGTACAGAGGAGGAGTGGCTGACGGGGGGCGGATGGTTCTGCACGAGCTTCTTACCTATATATACGAGAGTCTTCGGAAGGAACAAGGAACAACCAGTTGGGTGAAGTTACGAAAGTGCCCTCCCGGAGGGGCTTTCCCTTATCGTTTAGTTGTCAATTACGGAAGGACAAGCTGGCTTTGGTTTAGCCTGGTACGTTGATGAGGTAGTGTTGACTCAGCGTAGTAATCCAATCCCCTTCTTTCTTTTTTAAGAATAAAAAAAAAGACACGAAATTAATTGATTGGTTTTTACTCTTTCAAACCTCTTCTTTGACTGCGCAAAATTATAAATAGAATAAAATAATATCCAGGCATATTCGTCGTCTTGATTACGTGCAATTGATGGCCCGCCTTCCTCGTTGGCTCGAGCCGTTTGGGGGGCTTTGACTGTTTTCGAGAACAGAAAGGAAGAACGAAGGAAACGGATTTACAAAAAAGAAAAATCCCTTTTTTCTCTTGCGTGCTTTCAAACTGGATATCGATTAGAAATCAAGCTGGCAAAGAAAATCAAAACCAAATTATTCTGAAGCCCCCATCATCATCCACATTAGATACAGTAATTTGTCTTATGTAAATTATTGAGGATAATAGGAAAAATGCGATGAACCCTTTTGAAAAGCTTTCCCATATTTATCAGGATTTGTTGGCGATTTTGCGAAGGCGATTTACTTGATTTACTGCAATTATGGTTTCAACAAGTAAAAATCTGGGCTAATTGCATTTCTGATTCCATAAATAAATGATCCTTTCTTTTCTTTTTTTTTTTTGGGCAAGGTAAAGTGAGGATGCTCAAGAGGGAAACACAACAATCCCTCTAATTTCATTTTATGAAATGGATGTAGTTACCATCGGATGATTTTCCTTCGTGATATTGTTGCATTTAATTCCAATGGCCATAATCAGTCACATAATCTTCTATGCCACTTTTCAAAATTTGAATCCTTACCGCCACATTTTCTCTCGTTCATTTGAATTTTTCGAAGACATAATTATTGAACTTGCTTATGGCTATATTCTTGTTTCGCTAATATTTATTCGAGCTAATCCAAGCCAGTTCAAGCCTAAAATTTGAGGCTCTCATTAGCTCACCCGAAGATATAATATAGAATATTTGGTTTGAGTGAGTTTGAGCTTTCCCGCTCCCAATCTAATATTGTTTTTCTCCCTCACCCCTCGCAATTATAACATCGCCATAATTTGTAAAGAAAATATAAAGATAGATCTCCGAAAAAGTTGGCAAAACCCCCAAAAAAAAAAAGAAAGTGCCAACATAGGCCCAGGTGCATAATGAGGGACGCAAGTAGTCCTATTTTGTCGGTAATGCAGGGAGAGAGAGAGAAGCGGAAATGAACGGCAGATATTTTCCGGGAAAGCAAGTTGTCGAAAAGAAGCAGGTGCACGAAAAGGAAAGGAAACATACGGAAGAAGACAGCTAGTGAAAGTTACCGCCGCTTCGAAAGAAACAATGGAAGACAGCGACGCCAACGTTGTATTAAAAAATATCCTTAAATCGGCTCATCCTCAATAAATGCCACGACGATGATAGTGACGTGGCGATACGTTGGCGGCAAGATCAGCCAATCACGTGCATCCGAAGGAGGGCAAATTCAAGAAAACGAAAAAGAAGAAAGAAAAAAACGAGACTTTCGATGTAGCTGTTGCCTGTTGGAGGTGCGTTTCGGTCATTTCCCCCAGGAATTTTCTCAGCCGAGAGGGAGAAAGACCGAGGAAAGCGACGTTTGCGGGGCTGGAGCGTGGGAGGGCGTCGTTTTGGAGTCCGGCTGGCTGCCACTACCACCACCATCAGGACTCGTGATTTACATTACAACAACATGCGCAAATTGTATTGAATATTATCTCCTGAATCTGCAGAAGTTTGCTGCAACTTGGTGGGGTTTTCCGGGTCAAAGGTTCGACCATTTTCGCCAGTTGCTGGGAAAGTTCACTTCACGGGGTTGGTGGGGGTGCGGTGCGGCCTCCGTCTCTGCACCGATCGCTTTCGCAATGAAGAAACACGCTGGGGGAACGCGCTGACTGATTTTTCTGTATAGCTGGATTGGGACTTCTTATGCATATGGGAAAGATATATGTAATTGCTTAATACAAGATAAAAGTTCTTTCTCGTAAAGTTTACCGGACAATTTAGAAAAGACTGACCTTGTTTTGAGTGCATGTTCAAAAGTTACAAGCATCGAGAGTTCTCGAATTATCAATCGATTAACAATTTGCTCAATATTATTTACATCTGTATGCAAATAAAATAAATGAAGATTATCTTTACCACCATATCGATGTTCTTTTGAAAGTAGGATGAGAAGACTATTTCCTTGAAACTTAACCTATCCTCATATGATTTCTTGAACAATTTGCAGAAGATTTAACAGGGAGCGCACCAATTCTTTCTCCAACAATTTTGATGTCAAGAGTACAATCTTGGACAAGAAGAAGAAGAGATTTTGCTTATAATGATTAGCCTTTAGTACATAGGCCAAGTAAATCTTTTATTCATAAGCCACCTGCACATTTTTTAGTGGGCTTGTGTTAGGAAAATTAAACATGATGGGTATATAAACCCCCCTCAAAAAAATAAAAAATAAAAAGAGCCATGGACTTTTTTTTTTTTTTTTTTTTTGCGGAGAAGCTCTTCTACACTTTTCATGATAAGAGCCCATCAAGTGATGCTTCACCTGATTTTAAATTTCACAATATAAAAAAAAAATATTAGCACCATATTTTGGGACATGAATTGCACTATTCCAATTAATTAATCATTTAGATGTTCGACTCGTACAATTTCTTAATTTTCCTTTCTTATTTTTTTTAATGTTTTTGCAAAATAATGTCTAAGCAATGGGGTCAGAATCTTTTTCGAGACTTGAACCCGCCTCTAACAGGACTTTTTCAGTGGTCAGAGCCTTTTAAGGTCCTGCTCATGACCCTTTTTCACACCCGGGGGTTTCCCCCCGAACTTTTCATTTCCCTGTATCACGTTCGCATATTTCAGGGGAAAAGGCGTCGCGGGGATCCAGGTTGCCCCCTTCTCCCGTAAGGGGGTTGTGGACGGGAGGAGCAATGGGAATTGCACTATTCCAATTAATTAATCATTTAGATGTTCGACTCGTACAATTTCTTAATTTTCCTTCCTTATTTTTTTTAATGTTTTTGCAAAATAGTGTCTGCATCACATTAGCGACAGAAAGAGCCATATAAAATATCCAATAGAAAGATATCAAATCGTCGTCGTTGTCGCTTAGCCGTCTTTCTAGAGAAATCGCTTAAAACGGGAGTTCTGAAGCTCGTTGATGTCCTTTTCTTTCTTTTATTTTTCTCTCGTGTTTTATATGAATTTGTCCTCATGCGTATTTCCGGTGGCTGCTGAAAATACTCCACTCGGGTACGTCCAAATCCAAGAAGAAAACCTACCATGCAAATTGGAGACATTGTTCGACCGAAAAAAAAAAAAAAAAAAAATTTGGAGACATTGAAGAATAATAATAATTATAATTATTACTTATCATTTTATTGTTATTATTATTGGTATTTTTATTTTTAAAATATGACTTTTATTTCACCAGGCATTCTGTTTTTCCCCGAATTTTGGTAAATAACAATTGAAGTATATATCCTTTGGCAGTGGTGAGCATTTGGATAAGATCGCGATCCTCGCCTAATTTAAGAGGTGAAGGGTTCAAAACCTAGGGAGGCGCGCTAGGTGTATGAAGTGTGACTCGAAGGGTGGTAGGTCCTCCCTTTACGTGTCACCAGGGGGGTTTACTGGCATAACGCATTTGTTAGGCAGTTCTTCCTCCAAAAAAAAAAAAAAAACAATTGAAGTATATGCTAATTGTGTGGTTACTAATTGCCAGTCAAGGAGTATCGATTCATCAAATTCCAAAGAAGAATTTTCTTTTCTTTTAAGGAAAATAAAAACATGTCATGACAATTTAAGTACGACATAAAATAACGGGTTCAAACTTACTTTCTTAAGCGTACATCCTCTTCTATTGTTACCACTTGGGTCATACCTTTTTCACTTAAGCCAGTATTAACCATTCTTGTGATACTTGTCAGCAACAGCTTGATAACTCTAGCCACTTAGATTTGCATTGGCAAAAGAATAAGGAATGTATCAAATGCATCATTGAATTTGAGAATTATATATGCAATGTGGATCTTGTGATCACTCTTCTTTTCAAACTTGAGTGGCTTCTACAATAAGTACATATTAATTATGTATTATTTAGTGCACTATACTTCAAATAAGTATATAACAATACGTAAAGAGAACATGTTATTTAGTCTAACTGACCTTTATATCACAATAGACTTTACTATAAACTCATCTTTATTATTTCTCTCTCTCTCTCTCTCTCTCTCTCTCTCTCTCTCTCTCTCTCTAAAATATACTTGTATCGAGTCTCACTTGAATCATGGTGGACTAAAAAAGAATCCCTTGTCAAAAATAAGGATAAACTAAATTATCTTTTTATATGCGTATGATGCTTTTCTTCCCCTTTCCATTTATTTCCCATTTTTTTTTATGACAAAGCAAATGGGGACGACCCAACGAAAAATCTTCAGCGATTGTCACTTTTGGGAGCAAAAGGGACAATCCCAATATTTGCAACATGTAGGACAGTTGGTACTAATTAGACCGTCATTTCAGTGATTTTTGATTAAAATTAGCTAGAAGTACTACATTGGTGATTTGTTAAGAGATTTAGGATTAAATCGACAAATCCTTCAAAGGTATAGGACTAAATTTTTCTTGAATTGGCAAATTGTCAAAAAATTTAAAATTAAATTGACATAATTAAAAAATTTACGATTAAATTAGTTATCTACAATATTTTAAAGACTTTTTGGACAATTTCCCCATGTATCAAATTCATCATTGAATTTGAGATTTCTAAATGCAACGCAGATCATGTAACCACTCTTCTTTTCAAACTTGAGTGGCTTCTACACAAAGTACATATTAATTATGTATTGTTTAGCGCACTATACTTCAAATAAATATATAACAATACGCAAAGGGCACATATTTTTCGGTCCCACTCACCTTTATATCACAATAGACTTTATTATAAACCCATCTTCATTCCTTTCTATTTCATAACTCTTCTTCTCTCTCTATATATCTATATTCCTTGAGTCTCACATGAATCATGAAGGACTAAATAAGAATTCTCGGTCAAAAATAAGGGTAAACTAAATTATCTTTTGATCCGCGTGTAATGCTTTTCTTCTCCTTTCCATTAATTTTTCATTTTTTAACGACAAAGCAAATGGGTCTGACCAAAAAAAAAAAAAAAAACGACAAAGCAAATGGGGACGACCCAATGAAAAAATCTTCAGCGGCTGTCGCTTTTGGGAGCAAAAGCGACAATCCCATTTATTCGATACTGATGGTGCATTAACTAGAAAGAGCGCATTCACATAAATCGAAGTGCACAAGTGATGTCCAACTAATAACAGCATAAAAAAAGGAACATGGAGGAGGCAGGATTATAATACTTGTGTAGGTTATCGCAATTATCGTCTCTTTGTGCACTAGATATTTTGATTCATTAGGTTAGTTTAATTCTGAGGAAGCACACAAATTGACTGCCATTTGCATAGAGCGCAATCATAGAGTGAGGTAAATAACACTTCAAATTATTACGAATAAAGAAACTTGTTATTTGAACATGAGATTTGTTGCATCTAAAAGAAAACCTATATTAATCAGAGGTTTTGATGCGAAATTCTTTCTAACTGTAGATCACCAGGTTTTTCCTGTCCGTAATGAGTTATAGACTAATATAATGCATGCAAAATTCAACCAAGAACGTAGATGACTAAACCCGTCGTTATTAAACAATTTGGGACCTTTTTTTTTGGCATTTTCTAGTTGGAAGTACGTACGGTTTTTTCAAAGTCTTGCGAAGAAGGCATGTGAGGTTCTTGTCAATTAGCACTATAAGAAATTCGAGCTCTGCCAACGAACCAAATTCATTGGTAAAACCAACAATTTTGTCGCTACAGACCCTAGCGACGAGAAAAGCTTTGTCACCGCCTTTCATTGATAAGTGAAGCTGCATAAGCATAGTTCTTGGGGGCGAATTCATATGGTTGCCATAGCGTGGTGAAAGTAAGATTCATTGCCAAAAGCTTGTCTATAGCAATGAAATTTAGATTATCGTTCTTTTAAGCTCAAACTGTGAAAATATATAATAGTATAAGCAAATAGGGTTTTAGAAGGATTTGAGCTCAAAAGTTCACGCTTTCATAACCATGGATGAAAGTCAATTGCTTTTCTTGGATCTCTAGCAGCGAAATTACAATTTTCATTCAATACTTGGTTTAAACATTGAAACGACAATTTCACTTAGGAGTCGCAGCTCATTTTTAAATCGATCTAAAGAAGCAAGTGCAAAAAAGACAGGTGTGTTATTTTGACGATCTGGAAATGAGCTCAAAGAATTATTTTAGATCTACATTGATGTAATTAAGATAAAACATTTTGCTTTATATAATATATAATATTATAGCTGAAACATGTGGAGAATCAAGCACATGATTTATATTCAAAACATTTCAAAACTTTAGGAGGACAAGCAACCACACACATTCAACAGAAATTAAAATTTCACGGCTGATAATTCTGTGTTCTGTAAAATTTAAGGGGAAGCTGCAACACTTGATATTGGGAACGCAAGGGCACAAAAGTTGACTTTTTGTGAAATCCAAACAAGAACTTAATAGTGCCAAGAAATCTAAAAACAAATAATTTTGAGCGAATTATTTTGACATAAATTCCTCCTTTTTTTTTTTTTTTTAAACCGATGAGACAATAATTTCCTATTATCTATGGGAGTCATCAAACTTGTAGATATGTAATTAAAATAAACTGGACATCGAAAGAGGTGTACCGCCTAGTGTGGTTGTCCAATGATAAAAGAAGTGCACTGCCTTTTGCGAGATTACAATTTTGAGCCATGTGAGTGAATGGCCAGCTTGTACCTTGGAAGTTTGTTGCCTCATGTGGAGAGATTTATAGGCTTTTGGCACGCTACCCTCACGGGTGGACCGATTAATTACAAGTTAAACCAAACGTTTCACGGAAAGTGGGTAATGTTTATGTAGGATAATTGGACAACTCCGTCCTCCCAACTCTTATTCCCAATAAAAGAAAAAAGAAACAAAATGCGTTTCTTTTTCTTGTATTCTACTTATTTCTTTGTCTAAGATGAGAGTTTCCTTACTGGAATATACCAAGCATATGAGGACATTTGACTCCAAGAGAGATCTACTACCAACCAAATTGCCTGGCTAAGATTTCATTCAGGGTAGTGGCCAATCGGCATGGGTGGAAACTATTGAATATTATAAAACGATATGGTAATTTAATTGCTTATAGTAATTTAGTTGCTTATAGTATAATAAACAAATTATTACTGAGGAAATTCTGGAACCACTATGTGCTTGGAAGGACTAGCGGATGCCACATTAAAGAAATTTTCCTGCCGTTGAAAAAATCTGCATTATAATATAGTTTATCACTCTAGTGCAAGTTGCCATAACCATGCATACTATTTTATCGGCGGCTAATTATTTCATTGCGAATTATTGGATATTCTGGACATGGACCAATGACAAGACACCGATAAGTTGCCAAATAATCCCTAGTCGGACCACTAGAAATAGTGTGTTAGATTTGGGTGTCAACATCGTAAATTACACAACGCCTGTTGGCTCCAACATACAAGAGCTTTCTCGTGAACATGGCTTGTTGGCAAGGAGGGAGACCTAATGAATGCGGCAAAGACAAAGGATGACATCCTTTTCTTTCTCAACCTTCCGATCCCTTTCACATCTTATCAGGGTCAAGTTTCAATTTTCATGCCCCATTAAAAAAATCAATTTAATTAGTACGTCGTTTTGATCCATCTCCCCTTTCACATAGTTTTTCAAATGATTTTATTCTAATTTGAATGCATGAAAGGTTGCAAAAAAATATAATGTTATTTCGAATTTGTGTATATTTGCTACTTTATCTAGTAGTTTTAACTTTTTGATCTTCATCGATCCTTCTTGCAATTGCACCATTTAGTGGAAGGGGAAGCTTAATAGCTAAGTGATGATACCCTAGTATTCTGAAGAATTCGATTAACGTGTCCTTTCATCATTGGAGTTTAAATTAGATTTAGACCATGTAATATTATGTGAAATATGGAGATTTGTAGTTTACAAAGAAACTAAGACAAAAATTAGTGGCGATCTCTTGTGTTTTTCGGGAATTGATTGATCTCACCGACTTCTTTATGGCTCTAGCAAAATCTCCTATAATTGGTTAAATGTGTATGTGAAATTACATTAAGTAAGACTTAGTTTAACCACTCCTGAGTTAATTGAGGTTGGTCATCACTTTAGATTTATGCTAAATATTTATACTATTACTGTTTCGGGTTTGAGATTTGTTACCTAATATTTTGTGGTACCCAAGATTCCCCCCAACAAAAAAACCTCTTCCCTCTTTCGAAAATCTTTTGTAGGCTCACCGCTTTATATTTTGAAGCCGAGAGCCTACATACTTTGATTGCTTTTTCTTTCCTCTCATGATTTGTTTTGAGACTTTGTGTGTGTGAATAAATTTCTACAATTGATCTTGGGTTCACATGGAGATCAAGTTGACCATTTGTCATGTCAACAGCCATCAATGAGGATATTCATGATGTGGCTTCACAATCTCTTTGAAATTAGGCCACCCTCTTCTTCCAATTTATATTTCGGTCTAGATTTGGGGATTTTACTCTCTTGAACTATATATAGATATAGATTTGGGAGTCCTTTATAGGTACTTGATCTGTGTTCTTTTCAACATAGTGACGTTGGTGTCTCTGCACAGCTAGGGTGATGAGGATGTTGAATCTAGGTATGTAATATAAATCGTTGCAAATGGAGTTATAGATCTTGGCATGTGCTCATCAATAAATCTAGTAATCAACCATTGAAAGTTTACTGTAACAGATCTATTCTTGAGGGATAAGAGTGTGCTTTTAGCTGCATATTATGCTTTGTTATTTAAATTCTAGTATTTTCTTTGTTCCGCAGTTTGAAATCTTCTTTGTATCTCTTGAGTATTATTCTAAAAAAAGAACGATTTTTTTTTTTGAAAAAAGAAAAGACTATTGTAATTGCAATAATGCAAGGCTATGCCTAACATCATTCCTGAATGACTATGATTAAGAATCGATCAAACTTTTATGTCCCTCTCCCTTTCGTGCATGAAAAGCTAGCTTCAAGTTAATTAGAGGTTTCCAAAATTAATGGCCCCCAGTTGGGACAATTAATGTTTCTTTCCTAAATCAGCAAGTAACATTTGATATCATTTAAATCTAGTGTCAATTAAGTAAATCGTCAGTCTCTATTAAAAAGGGTCTAGTCAATTAGCAATATAAGAAAGTCGAGCTCTACCAACGAACCAAATTCGTTGGTAGAACCAATAATTTTGCTGCTACAGACACTCGTGATGATAATAGCTTTGTCACCACCTTTCGTTGATGAGTGAAGCTGCATAAGCATAGTTCTTGGCAACGAATTCATATGGTTGCCAGAGTGCAGTGAAAGTAAGATTCATTGCCAAAAGGTTGTCTATTGCAATGAAAACATATAATAGTGTAAGTAAATAGGGGTCTAGAAGGATTTTAGCCCAAAAGCTCATGCTTTCATAACCATGGATGAAAGTCAATTGCTTTTCTTGGATCTCTAGTGGCGAAATTACAATTTTCACTTACTACTTGGTTTAAACATTGAAATGACAAATTCACTTGGTAGTCATAGTTCATGTTTAAATTGATGTAGAGAAGTGCAAAAAAACATGAGTATTATTGTGGCAAGATTTGGAAATGAGCTCAAAAAATTGTTTTTGATCTGCATTGATGTACTTAGGATAAAACATTTTCTTGCTTTATATAATATATAATATCAATACTCTTATATCTGAAACATGTAGAGAACCAGGCACATTATTTATATTTAAAATATTTCGAAAACTTTTGCTGGTAAATGTGTGTTTTGTAAAATTTAAGGGGCAAGCTGCAACACTTGATATTGGGAAAGCAAGAGCACAAAATACAGTTGACATTTTATGAAATCCAAACAGGAACTAAATAGTGCCAAGAAAATCTAAAAACAAATAATTTTGACAAATTTTTTTTTTTAATATAACGATGAGACAAGCATTTCCCATTATCTGAGGGAGTCATCACACTATTAATTTGACATCAAAAGAGCTGTAGTGCCGAGTGTGGTTTGTCCAACGATAAAAGAAGTACACTATCTTTCACGAGATTACAATTATGAACCATGTGGTGAGCGAATGGCCAACTTTTACCTTGAAAGTGTGTCGCGTCATGTGGAGAGATTTACATGCTACACTCACGGGTGGATCGATTAGTTGTAGCTTAAACCAAACATTTCATAGCATGTATGTTTAGGGTTGATAGTTATACCGGTCACTCCTCCCAATTCTTATTATCAAGAGAGAACTAAAGAAACCAAAAGGTGTTTCTTTTTTTACTTATTTTTCTGTCTTATATGAGAATTTCCTCACTGGAATATACCAAGCATATGAGGACATTCGACTCCAAGAAAGATCTTCTACCAACCAAATTGCCCCGCTTCGATTCCATTGACAGTAGTGGCCAATTGGCTTGGGTGGACACTATAGAATATTATAAAAGGATATGGTAATTTAATTGCTTATAGTATAATAAACAAATTATTACTGAGGAAATTCTGGAACCTTTTTGTGCTCGGAAGGACTAGGGGATGCCACAATAAAAAAATGTTCCTGCGGTTGAAAATATCTGCGTTTTAATATGGTCTATCACTCTAGTGCAAGTTGCAATAATCATGCATACTATTTTGACCGCTAATCATTTCGTCGCGAATAATTGGATGTTCTGGACATGTGGACCAATGACAAGACACCGATAAGTTGCCTAATAAGCCCTAGTCAGACCACTAGAAATAGAGTTTTAGATTTTGGTGTCAACATCACAAATTACACTTCGCCTATTCTCCAACGTATAAGGGCTTTCTTGTGAACATGGCTCGTTGGCGAGGGAGACCTAATGAATGAGGCAAAGACAAGAATGGCATCCTTTTCTTTCTCGATCTTCCGATGTGCTCAATATCATATCACGGTCAAGTTTCAATTTTCGAGCCTTATTAAAAAAATCAATTTAATTAGTACATTGTTTTGATCTATCTCCACTTCAAAATAGTTTTTCAAATGATTTTATTCTAATTTGAACGCATGAAAAGTTGCCAAAAAATCTACTGTCACTTTAGATTTGTGTATGTTTGCTACTTTATCTATTACCTTTAACTTTTTTTTTTTTTTATCTTGATCGATCCTTCCCACAAATGCACTATTTAGTGGAAAAGGAAGCTTAATAGCCAAGTGATGATGCCCTAACATTCTGAAGAATTCGATTAACGTGTCCCTTCATCGTTGGAGATTAAATTAAATTAATCATTTTGTAACCATCTAATATTACGTGACATATGGAGCTTTGTGGTTTACAAAGAAACTAAGAAAAAAAAAAGTAGTGGCAATTTCACGTGGTTTTCAGGAGTTGATTGATTGCACCGACTTATTTACAGCTCAGCAAAATCTCCTTTAATTGGTTAAATGTGTATGTGAAAGTACATTAAGAAAGACTTGGTTTAACCACTCATGAGTTAATAGTCAGTCATCACTTTAGATTTATGCTAGATATTTTTAGTATCACTGTTTCGGGGTTGAGATATATTACCTAATATTTTGCAGTAGACAAGATTTCCTCCCCCCAAAAAAAGCTCTTCCCTCTTTTGAAAATCTCGTGTAGGCTCTCGGCTTCAATTTTTGAAGCCGAGAGCTTACTTTGATTTTCTTTTTGTCTACTTTGATTGTTTTTTCTTGTGTCTTAATTTGTTTTGGGAGTTTGTGCGTGTGGATAAATTTCCACGACTAATCTTGCGTTAACGTGGAGACTAGCTTGACCATTTGTCTAGTCGACAACCACCTAGAAGGATATTTATAACATGGCTTCACAACCTCTTCGAGATTAAGCCGTTCTCTTCTTTTGATTTAGATTTAGATTAAGATATGGGGATTTTACTATCTCGAACTAAATCTAGATATAGATTTGGGAGTTCCTTACAAGTACTTGATTTGCATTCTTTGAACATATTGGTGTTGATGTCTCTATACGGTTATGGTGATGAGGACATTGAACTTAGATGCACACCGCAAATTGTTGCAAATGAAGTTAGATTTGGTGTGTGCTCTTCAATAAATCTAGTAATTGGTTGTCAAAAGTTTATGATGATTGATCTATTTTTGAGGGATGAGAGTGTGCTTCTAGCTATAAACTATGCCTTTTTATTTACATTCATGCATTTGGTTTATTCCACGGTTATTTGGGAACTGCTAGACTTGAAATCTTATGTACCTCTCGAGTATTATTTTGAGAAATAAATGAAATTTTTTTCGAGAAAAAAATTCAAAAGGGAAAAGAAAAAGAAAAGAGAAACTTTTGTTATTGCAAGAAGGCAAGGCTGTGCCTAAACATCGTTCCTCATATGACTATGATTAAGAATCGATCAGACTTTAATGTCGCTCCCCCTTTCGTGCATGAAAAGCCAGCTTCAATTTAATTAGAGGATTCCAAAATTAATGGCCCCCATTTGGGACAATTAATGTCACTTTCCTAAATCAGCAAGCAACATTTGATTCCATTTAAATCTAGTGTCAATAAAGTAAATAGTCAGTCTTTATTTAAACATTGTTGGAAATGACTTTTGCTTCTGTTTAAAGGCCAAGTAGAGATCTCCTTGTCACTACACCTAAAAGGAAAGATATATAGTCCTTGTCAGCACAATTAAATGTGCGAATCTTTTCCGAAGCATTATTCGAAATCCTTGGAGCCTAAGCTGACTAAAGTGCTTTATGTGGCTACAATTCACAATACTTTATGTTTTTCTATGTATTTCTGAGATCTGATTTTTCTTCGTGCATGATAAGTAGACATAGAAGCAATTATTTCAAAGTGATGAAAAGCCAACCGGAATTTAATCATCATCGCTCACATGAATTAAGAAGTGAAGGAGAGTGATTAGACCGTGTTTAATCATTCGGACATGAATTAGATTTGAATAAGATAAAGATTTCTGGGGCACTCATGATAAACTATCTACCATTTGGTACAACACGGGATATCACAACAAACATAGTCAGTAGAGCTTAAAATTCATTAAAAGAACAGACGAAAGCAGGGATTGAGGACTCTAGAATCTAATTGTGCTGACCACTACAAGCCCCTGCCATCGTGGTGGTCAGCCCGACGACCATGTAGGGTTAGTGTCCATCACGACCATCACTTGAGGCCACTGCAACTGAAATCGGGAGTCCAAATCAAGATCCAGGCCTTTATGGGTACTTGACTTGCACATATTGTCAAGGACAGCCACTTTGACGGTGGTGTCATGTGTCGTCAAGGTGGTCGACCACCAAGACGACTTTGAGAGTGCCGACAAAACAGAGGCAGGGCACCAAGAAATCTGAAACAACTGCAGAAACAAGGTCGCCGAATGCTGTGATTAAAGCTCGGTGGTCGCGAGCGGCGCCATTGCCCTTTTGTCTAATTTTTGAGGTTCTTTTAATCTATCCGCATGGTATTCTTCTATCCCATTCCAAGATCCTGGATAGGTCGTCCGATACTATATCCGGACTTGTCTGGGCTTATCCTAGCATATAAGTATGCATCCAAACGCTACATAGATAAATTCTATAATATTTGACTATTTGTCCAGGCAACTAAACACGCTCTTAGTATTTTGCGCAAGGCCATAATGGTTAAAGTTTCCAATTGATGCAAACAAGGCAATATCAGAATTTGTGAGATCCTCCATTTGGTAGATTGTTTGGGCTGGGCCGGGCCACCTGTTAACAGGAACCAAGGCATATGGAAAGCTCATCCTGAAGAAATCTTGGCCCACCTATGTGCACGAATCTACATTGAATATCATGGTATAATTAAATTGATTTTGTTAATAGAAATGCAGCCAATGACGGTAAATTTATTTTAATAAATGTGAAAAAATGATGCCCAAAAGTCTCAAGAAAATCGTCTGCTTATTTCCGCTTATGATCTACCCAATATGAAATCTTTTTGGGTGCAATGAGGATTTGTGTACTACGTTGATGTGTGCATGTTCCTCTCAGAGGCCCAAATAACATCAAATGCTTGATAATAATTTATAAAAAAAAAAAAAAAAGAAGAAGCATAGTTGTGATGGTTGATATTGACTTTTTTCATAGTATCTTATCTTGCCAAATAACTTGCAAATCTCAAGTCATTGAAAGACCCTTATGATCTTGCTCCACCACCTGGCCCATTTGAGTACCCATATAGTCAAGGCCACGAAGGTCATTCAGCAGCCACTTGTCGTCCCTTGCACACGAGAAAATTATTGGAATGTTCATGTTCTTGAGTATGATGACCTCAAAAGAAAAGGCAAAGGCCCTGATGATCCAAATACGAGTATTGAGCAAGAAATACGAATACGCTTAGCATACGGGCATCTGTTGAAGGTGTTAAGAGTTGCCAAGCTTGTAGCTTGCAGATCAGAAACTTAGTGGACGCGGAGTTTGAACTTGAAAGGGGGCGAGTTAAGGAATACAGCAAAATCTAAGTTCAGGAGGACTGAAGTATAAAGTTCTCTCATGTAAATTTTAAAGGAGTCAAAAAAAAATAAAATTGATCGCACCATACAAAGCACATGGGTTAAATAATGTGTTAAAAACATTAGATGGGCAGAAATGATTCTTCACGTCATAAAGTTTGTACGAAGTTTCTGATGTATGTGTGCGGAAGAAGCCTCACATGGGAAAGAACAGAAGGAAAGTATTGAGTTTAAACATGATAGAATTAGAGTAAATTTTACTTAAGGACATGTGTTCTCAAGTGAACCTACGAGCATTGGATGGGCCTTTCTTATAATTTATAGTCAATCTTGGCTAGAATTAGAATAAATGTTTTTTGTATGATTGTGTCCGTTGAAAGTTGACCTCTCTGACTGTCCAATGATTTTCTTCATGGACAACATGCACTGTTCTAAGTTGTGAAAATTACCAAATAAATCCTAAATTTATTGTAGTTTTATCAATTTAGTCATAAACTATTTAATTACACCAAATTAGATATAAATATTTTCACATTTCGTCAATTAGGTTCATTTGACCAATTCACACTGGAAATTGCCTACGTGGACACTAGCTTTCCTATGTGGTATAGCTAATGCCGATGTAGACATTTGTTATAAATTTTTTTCTTTTCATTTCTTTATTTTTTTTTTTTTTTTTTTGGATTGAGAGTGGGGATACCCTTGTCGACATCGAGCAAGAGCATCATGAGCATCACGAGCCTCACTTGATTTGGGCGAGGGATTGTGGTAACCTTGCCTGGTCCAGATCTTACAAGGGTGTTACAACCCTTACCAAATCAGGGTGAGGGATTGCATGCCCTTACTTTGGCCAATGAGGGCGTCACAGCCCTCGCCAGGCCCTCGTTGGACAGAGCAAGGGCGTTACAACCCTAGTCACATTTAGCCGAGGGTATTGGGCAAGGTTAGTGACACCTCATTGACCACAAGGAGGGCCCATCAGCCCTCACCTAGTGGCTAACAAGAGCCGTGATACCTATGTAGCCCTCCGTTAAAAAAAATCCAAAAAATATTGAAAAAAAAATCAATGTCATCACTGCTCATGCCACTTAAAGCCATAAGTGCCCATGTTAGTGTTTTTAGACCAAAATTGATTGGATGAACTCAATTGATAAAACGTGAAAATATTTATTATTAGATTATTATAATTGAAAGGATTAAGACTGAATTGGCATAAGTATAATAGATTTATCAGTAATTTTTCGTTCTAACCTTATATCATGATTTGTGCATTCAAATGTTGGGTAGAAAAGTATCCCTTCATTCAAATGTTGTCCCATGTTCTCGTTTACTTTGAGAGAGTCGTGGAGGTTGACTTGTATCTTGGGAGTTATTTGCTTGCATTTAATAGTTGGTGCATTTAGAGTGCTAGGAAAATGCTTTCAAACGTATCTCAACCGATAACAGTTCTCTTTTCAACTTCCTTTTCGTACAAATGCTTAAGTATGTAGAGAGTGGAGGCTGACTTGTATCTTGGGAGTTATTTGCTTGTATTTAATAGTTGGTGCATTTAGAGTGCTAGGAAAATGCTTTCAAACATATCTCAACCGATAACAGTTCTTTCTTCAACTTCCTCTTTGTACAAATACTTAAGTATGTAGAGAGTGAAGACTAACACCCCACCCTCATGTTGGCATTGTCATGAGTGTTCCGTACCTGGCAAGAAATGTCCGATTTTAGCTAGTCAGTACCTTGGACTCAAAGGTTTAAGGTTGAAGAGCTTGTTGTTGTGACACTTCCAAAGTATGAAAGTCCCTACATGCAAGATACGTCATAAATGCTCAGTGTAAAATCTGAGCGTAAATTTATTTACGACATGTCTCAAATTCATGATATCGTTAAAAACATAATCCCTCTTTCGTCATTAGGGTTGTTGTTCTTGTGATTCATTGTTGCTAACGTCTGTTCAAGTCACACTTGCATGCATCGACTTAGGGGTTGGGGCCCCTTACATACTTGTCTAACTAGACATTTGGCCCCCCAACAAAAAATTTATTTCCCTAAGAGGATGCTAGCTGTTTGGCTGGTCAATCTCTTCTCGTCAAATCATTAGCCTTTACCGTGTGCATTACGACCGGTTCCAACCCAACATTGGGAAACACCCAGACATAAAACCCAAAGCTTCAAACCCACTTCAAGCGATCAATCAGTCGTTCTGTCCTAGAGCTCCTCACATGAACGTTTGACAAAGAGAAAAACTCATGGCGCATGCAAACATCACGTGCACGCTAGCGATATACTGATATCTTCTCGTTCATTGCTCTCTCTTTCTTTCTTTCTTCTCTCCGAATCATTGGTTGGTCTCGATGCAAATGAGACAAGGATGGGACGTTTCTTGTCCTCTAGTATTTTCGAACCGGGCTGGAGACCATGATCCCAAGATGAGCGGGCCGCTCGTGCATGTGGACCATATCATGAAGTCCGAGCTGTGGCTGCAAATTGGCGGTCCTTACGTAGGTTGGGAGCTGGAAGTTATGTGCATTAAATAGAGGGTTATGGTGGGAATATTTTTGCTTATTCAGCTGATCAAAAGATGATGCTGAGAAGTACACGCATCCTTTCGAAAGAGGGTCCATTTATTTATTTACTTATTTATTTAGTTGGTTAGTAGTTTATTTAGATATTTATTTGTTTTGGGGAAAAAGGTCGATTCAGTTTGTTTATTTCATTAATTGTCCACTTGGTCAATGAGTGAGAAATGAATTTACTGCGTGGTCAAAGCCAGCTAGGGTTGGCCTCCGTATTAAATTTCTCTTATCTGTCACCCGCCATCGCCCCAAGTGACCCATCAAATTAATGGATGGACTCTTGCGTCTATAACCGAAGAAATTGGTCTTTTTAGTCAGCTTATACATGTCCTGATCGTGTATTAATTTGCTTCCGAAAGTAGCTTATATCCTAACACTGAGAAATGCTAACAATGCTGAAACGTCATCTCCAATGTTTAGCGGATGACTATCACTTATTTCAACGAATCTTGCTAAAGCACTAAAGTTAAATTTAGTGGAGAAGTTAATATTTCTAGCGTTGCTCGTTGGAGTAGTCGACCTTACGGAGCGGATGTGGTTGGGGTTTATTTTGTGTATGTAATGCAGCAGTCATTAATATATCATAAGATTATTACGTTTGGAAAAAGGTAAATGGGATGTTAACTCTGCAATTGATTGAGTTGTTCCTTCTGTATTTTCCAAATCATCTAGAGATTCATAGCCTTGATAATCATCGATATAAGTGCAAGCTTAATAAGTAAATGAGTCAAATATATGCTAGAGTCGGATAGCCTTTGTTGGGGGGACAAATTTTAGAAAAATTACCAAAAAAAAAAACCATAAATCTATCGTATAGTAGTTAATTCAGTCATTAATTTTTTTATTGTACTAATTTAATTAGTCTTAAACCTTTTGATGATTTATTAGTGCAGTCATCCATATTAATTTTGACCTAAAATTATTGACATAGATGCCGCCTATATACGTGACATTGTCGGCGTTGATATAGATAATTTTTATAATTTTTTATTTTTCTGATTTTTTTTTTAATTTCATAAAGTGAATTTTGTAAAGCACATAAAAAATATCCAGGATGGTCTGCGTAGTCCAAATTTTATACAAACCTAAAAAAAGGAGAAGAGAGAAATTCAAAGCACAACCGAAATCCAATTTCCATACACAACACAAAATTGATGGCTTGGAAATGTATACAATGCAAATGCGTAGTGCTCATGGACCCATTTGCTGTGTTAGCAGCTGCGCACTAATCTGCCGTGGATACTTATCGTGTCTAAGTAGGCATTTGCCAGCCAGCTTTCCCACTGATGAGAAGTGGGGGAGGATCATGGCTGGTCCACATTGATCCTCCTCCTTTCTTGGGGTGAGAAACTAAAGATGGAGGGGGACCTTTAGGCCTTTCATTACATTTGAGTGAATTTCTCTCTTTACCAAAGATAATAACTTGATTTTAATCCATAATTAAATTGTTTACTATGAACCAATTGAAGTGAGTTCTCTAAATGTTTAAAAAAGGATTACATCTTAAGTTTACATCCTTGAGAGACCCACATTCTCTCTCTCTCAGCCTGAGGTTCAGGCTCATTGGCCTTGGGTCATAAGCGGCAAGCTCAGCTCCAACGTTGTTGGCCTTGCCGCCATGAACTCATTCGTCTCATTAGCGGAGGGAGCTCCCGAGAACCGGTGACGAGTGCGACCCATTGGGGATAACTGATGGAGGCTGAATGGTACAACGGTGGGTGGGAGGGACGTGATGGCAAGTTGGCAGCGGAGGTGGGGTGGAGAGAGAGAGGACATAATATTAAAGTTCTTGTGTAGAATTTTCTGCGTGAACTCTGACAGAAAAATTACGAGTGATTAGATGGTTCTTATGTAATTCCCAACTTTAAAGGATTTCATTTTCAACCATAATGATCCGAGTTAAATACTCTTTTAATTTGGTTTAAGTCATGTTCATAAAGGAGGGAACTACATGAGATGCTTATCAAGGGGAAAAGAAAAACAATCCTTGACAAATCTCTTTTCTAATAAGCATTTTTTTTTTCACTTTTCGAGTACGCTAGACACCCATTGCGGTGTGAGGAAGTTTTTTTTGCATTAAATTTAAACAAATAACAACTCTCGCACATCAAAAACCCTAATTCTAATCATTGTTGGTAGGATGATATGAGCAGCCTCTCATTTTAACAAGGATTTTCACAAGCAGCAACTCACATTTATTCACAGGAGATTAAGGTGTTGCGAATTAGTTTACTTCGTAATTTTCATTTTGGACCAATTTGGCAGTTAATAACCTAAATATTAACATATGCTGTTTTAGGAGGTGTTATACAAACATTAAATGTGAGTTGTCCGATAAAAGATTGGGATGAGACGAGCCATTAGATTCGACCGCACAAATAAATGCAGCATATACATCCACTCCCTCCTGTTTCTTTCCTGATCTAAGAATTCCCACTAAAAGGGGAAAATAACAAAAGGGTCTAAAAAGATGGAGATTCTTTGCCTATTTATATTTAAAATCAAATCTATCCTCCTCCTTTTTAATGTGGTGGGACAAAAATTGATTCAATGAACTCTGTATCGGTATGTCTAAATCAAAACCATCTATCGATTGTTCCAAAGCTAGTACCACTAAAGCAAAAAGAAATGTTCATCTATCACCTACTAAAGCTAAGTGCGAGACCCATTCTCAATGTTTTGCCATCAATTGATCGAGTCCTTAATATCTTATTTTAGTTAATTAAATCCTTAACGTTTGAAAAGCACTGCAATCAACTCTTAAACTCGCCGTCAATGGTCTGATGACAGAAATCTTCTATGTCTCTGACACGGCCTTTCCCTAATGCTACATAGCCACGGACCATAGAATCGCGAGCGGTTTTGATGTTGAAAATCTGAGACTTGGTCGAACTATTCTTTCATTTGTTGTAAAACCCTTAAAGACTTAATCAAATAACATCCAGGCATGAATTGACCGATGGGGCCATAACGTTAAGAACTGATTCTATACTTTTACACCCCACCTAAACCTAAACCTAAGTGGGCAATATATGTCAAACCTAAACCTAAGTGGGCAATATATGTCCCATGACTATGGCCCATGAGCTAACATGATGAATGCGGGGGAGGAGAGTCACCGCTGCCGCGGTTTACGTGATCAAATTTCTCATCTCGAGTAATTTCGTTGGGGGAGGTAATCAGGCATGGTTCAACAACACATTGCCCACTCCACATCATCGCGTCCTGACCAGCACCTACACGACACGTGCACCGGCTGTCCCTCTTGCGTGAAATTATTACGCATTGGCTTGCGGGCTGCAATGTCAAACCGGTGATGACGTGGCTGTACGCTGGTCAAACCCGCTGTTTTCCCAGTTGTCAAAACAATTCAACGCCCACTGCCTATCCAACCAAATTTATTGTTCGTTGGAGTGGTTGCATCCTCTCTCTCTTAAAAATATACTCCACTTTTGAATGACAATGAAAGAAATAATATGAGAATTAACTATATGAAATTGATAAAATTTTAAAAGGATGATCACTAATTGCACTCTTGAAATATAATTCTTTTTATTTGAAGCAGTTGATCTCTTCAAACGAGTTCATTTCAAATTTTCAAAACACATGGGTATGTATCTTTGTCATTTGTAGCGACCTTAACTAATGCATATGAAGCACTTGTTAAAAAAATTTATCATGAATTCTTTTTGGACTTTTAAAATATTAATTTAACATGCATTGGATGGTTTTATGCCATGCTTTAATAATACTAAGTTTCAAGTTGATATATTCGAGTTAGAAGTTTCACTTTTGATTTCTTGTATAACCCTTTCACCCACCTATGAATTTCATTTTTAATATAAACCTCATACTTTAGAAATCCTCCAACTTCGGGCTTCAAAATTTAAGATCCATGCTTTTGACCTTCATTGTTAAACCGATTTTTCTTGTGTAAAAAATGTTTTATAATATCAATATATTCTAATGCGAACGCGGTTACTGAGAAACCAACGGTCCCCACAAACTAGCTGGACACATGTACTTTTTTTTTTTTTTTCGGTCCGCCATACGCGTATAGCAACTCCTCTACGCTCTCCACGCACTTTCTTTAAATCCACCCCAAACGCTCCCCAATCTTTCCCCATGCATTGCTAAAAGTCCCTCTCTCTCTCTCTCTCTCTCTCTCTCTCTCTCTCTCTCTCTCCCTCTCTCTCCGTGCCATTTCCCTCCGTTTGCTTTTGAAACACCGAGTTCTCGTCCTTCGTTACTCTTCAGGAAACCCCTCTGAAGAAGACACGAGAAACCCCCGAAACTGCAAAAATCTTGTCTTCTCCGCAGAAATGGCCGACCAACAAGAACAGATCAGTCGACAAAACCCAGATCAGACAGTCCCCGTGTCAGTCGAGCCTCGAAGCCAAGACTCGGACAGACCATCGAAGCACAGCCTCCCGAACTTCCTCTTGTCGGTGAGGCTCAAGTACGTGAAGCTCGGCTACCACTACCTCATCTCCAAAGCCATGTATTTACTCCTCGTGCCTCTCCTCGGCATCTCCTCGGCTCACCTCTCGACCCTCACGGCTCGAGACCTGGCCCAGCTCTGGGACCAACTCAGGTTCAATCTCGTCACCGTCGTCGTCTGCTCGACCCTGATGGTGTTTCTGGTCACTCTCTACTTCATGACCCGACCCAGGAAAGTCTACCTCGTCGACTTCGCCTGCTACAAGCCCGACCCGGCCCGGATATGCACCCGCGAGACCTTCATGGAGTGCTCGGAGCTCACGAAGGCCTTCACCGAGGAGAACCTCGCTTTCCAGCGGCGGATCCTCGAGCGGTCTGGCCTCGGGCAGCGGACGTACCTGCCCGAGGCGGTGCTACAGGTCCCACCGAACCCGTGCATGGCAGAAGCGCGGGCGGAGGCTGAGACCGTCATGTTCGGGGCCGTCGACCAGCTGCTGGCCAAGACTGGGGTCAAGGCCAAGGACATAGGGATCCTCGTCGTGAACTGTAGCTTGTTCAACCCGACGCCATCATTGTCGGCGATGATCGTAAACCACTACAAGCTCAGAGGGAATGTATTGAGCTACAATCTTGGTGGGATGGGCTGCAGTGCTGGATTGATTTCTATCGACCTTGCTAAGCAGTTATTACAGGTTTGGATTCTCTTTTCCTCTTTTTTTTTTTTTTTTTTTTTTTTTTTTTTTTTTTTTCTATTCTTCGAAGTATAAGTTTGATGATAGAAACTAGCTTTGTACAATATCCTCAATGTTACCGAAGCAAACAAGGAACGGAAACTTTCATCGACGAAATAAATGCTAAATATAAGGCGGGTAACGGGAATTTATTAGGTTCACTATTGAATAGCAGGCCATTTTATGATTGTGTCATCTAATCTAATAACATTTCATAAAAATTAGAATCAGGACAAAAAAATAGCAACTTTATTTAGGTTGTTTCTTTCCCTAGTTTACGCTTTCGTTGGTTGGGAAGTGGGAGTAAGTCAATCCAAGATTTATTTTGGCTCAGAATATAGGTCACCGGATTTAGGAAAGAGAGTTCCTGTCCCGTCCACATGTTCTTGCTTGCCCTTGGCAATAAATTCACGAGATCGGTGGCTCAGGTACCTACCTACTTTTCAGTAGGCTAGAGTCTTGAATTGATTATCTACTCCCAACTGCATCTGTACTTACATATATATCGAGGGATACAATTAGTAGGTCAGAATAATAAAGCCAATCGTATATTGGCTTAGCTAGAGTTGAAATAGGATTTTCGCATTCATGAATTCGATATATGAAGATTGTATTGAACATGAGCTTCATACATTCTAATATCCGGACCATCTACTAGGTGCAGAAGTTTCTAGGTTCTCTTGCTAGGGAAATTTAATTTTGGTCTTATGAAAATGAAACTTCAGCCTAATTTTTTTATTACTTTTCTTATGAATCAATCACTAGGTACACCCTAACTCTTATGCCCTAGTGGTGAGCATGGAGAATATCACCCTCAACTGGTACTTTGGTAATGACCGGTCGATGCTTGTCTCAAACTGCCTCTTCCGGATGGGCGGCGCAGCAATCCTCCTCTCCAACCGGTCCTCAGACCGCCGCTGCTCCAAGTACCAGCTCGTCCACACCGTGCGCACCCACAAAGGCTCAGATGACAAGAGCTACAGCTGTGTGTTCCAACGAGAGGACGACAAGAAGAAGATCGGCGTGTCGCTCTCCAAGGACTTGATGGCGGTTGCCGGGGAAGCCTTGAAGACCAACATCACGACCCTCGGCCCATTAGTGCTCCCAATGTCGGAGCAGCTCTTGTTCTTCATGACTTTGGTCGCAAGGAAGGTGTTAAAGATGAAGATTAGGCCGTACATTCCTGACTTTAAGCTAGCCTTCGAGCATTTTTGCATCCACGCTGGAGGCCGAGCTGTTCTCGACGAGATAGAGAAGAACCTCGAGCTCTCCGATTGGCACATGGAGCCATCACGAATGACTCTATACCGATTCGGGAACACGTCGAGTAGCTCGTTGTGGTACGAATTGGCCTATTCGGAAGCCAAAGGAAGGATTAGGAAAGGTGATAGGACATGGCAGATCGCTTTTGGGTCCGGATTCAAGTGCAATAGTGCGGTTTGGCAGGCGTTGAGGACCGTCGACCCAGCGAAGGAAAAGAACCCATGGATGGATGATATTCACGAGTTCCCTGTTCATGTTCCGAAAGCGGTGTCCATTGGATCTACCACGAAATAAGTGCACCGGTCGGGACGTTGCCAATATAGGCGAGGTTGATTTTGAAGGATATGCAGAACCTTAATTCTCCTTTTAACTTGTGTTCAAGCGCAAGCATCATCCCAAATCTACTCGACATTAAACTTTTCTTATCCTGGAATCGATTCCTGGAAGAAGTGTGCATTTAGCTTTGTAATTGTCCATATTTCCGGTCAAAGCAGTTTTTTTTTTTTTAGCTGGATTAATTGAAGAAACTATTGTGAAGTACACCTATAATGAAAAGTTAATTTGAGACTTCGAACTTTATATTCCACGTAGGCTTTTATATGTTATTACCTCTCTGAATGATAAAATTACGAAAAAAGTCTTTTAACTTATTACACTTACATCACTTCAGTTTTAAACATTTTAATTTGGCCATTTACTCTTAAACCTTTTCATGATTTATCAACTCAGTCCATCAAGTCAATTTTGACTAGAATTCGTTGACATGGACCCTAGCCATCTTATGTAACACTAGTAGCATTGATGTGAATAATTTTTATAAATTTTTATTTTATTTTGTCTTTTTGTATTCTATAATTTCCAAGGCCCTCATCGGTCGCAAGTGAGAGTCGCAGCACTTTAGCCTAGGTGAGCCCTCGCTATTTTTGGCGAGGGATGACCCTCGCCTGGCTACGAGGGTGGAGCCCTTGCTAGGCAATAAGCTTACAACATGCTCAAATCCTTAAAAGAGGATTTTTCCATGATATTTTGCCTATCTAAATTACTAATTTCTATTTTGAAATTTATCTAGATAGACAATTTAATGAATGATGTGGAATTATTTGAGTTTGTTAAATGAGACATGTTAAGATAATGAAAGGCAAGCCCTATCTTACAAACAATCCTTTATCTTGGAGTTGAGTGGACAAATTCCATATACTCAAGGTAAAGAGTGATGAGAGACATTTCATTTCTCTATGTTAAACACTATAGGAAGTTGTTTAACCCATTTGAGCCTGAGTATTTGGAAAATTCTTTCAAATTACATTTGTCTAGAACTACCCAACATTGCACTAGAATGGAGGTGGGGCTGACATAATAATGTGAGAAAAATGGATAAAACTTTCTTGCACTCACTTATATCAATCATTGAGTGTCTTTATTGTAGGTGATCTTGAGCGAGAATTTAAGTGCCTTAATATGATGAAGAGCATTTATTTTTTCTACTGTGTACATTCTTATACTTTGCGTAGCCCAATTGAGCCTACAAATTCATTTCCCAGACCAATTGGTGATCATCCCCTACGCTTGAGCAAGGCACATGAGTTACCACAATGAATCAACATGATGCAAAGAGTCAATTGAAGATGAAAACCTCGAGAAGCCAAAGTGTTGAACTATTCAAGAGCCAATGGAAATGCAACCGAGAGTGTGATAAGTCTGTGAATTTTTTGCAAGAAAATTCCAAAAGAAATAAGAGAAAATTCCATGATATGTGTAAAAATCTTTTTACTAAACTAATTTGATAAGTTTTAAGGCTTAATTATACTTTTAGAAATTTTTGGATTTGATTGCATTTTTATGATAAGTTTTAGGATTCGACTATACTTTTATTATAAGTTTTAGGACTTGATTGTATTTTTGTTATAAATTTTATGATTTGATTGTACTTTTTGAAAGTTCTAGGATTTAATTGTACTTTTGTGATAAGTTTTAAAATTTTTAATGTACTTATTTTAATTTTTTAAGTAGTCGTTGTCGTTGTTGAGGTGATTGAAAGTTTTAACTATTTATGGTTATTCAGATGCTTCTTTTTAAAACCTTGCTTTTGGTGTGGGTGCTTGCTTTAAAAAACATTTGAATATCTGTAGATCATCTAGTAGTTGGATTCAGTCTTTTCCAGAATTTGATGATTCTTTAGAAATTGTTTTCGTATCCAAGTGTGCTTTCCCGGATTCCCAGATAAGTAGCGGCAGCTGTGTACTCTATCTTTATATTAGCATCTGCATTTTCATTACACATCATTGCATTTTGAAAGATGGGAGTAGGCTAATTGAAATTTATCTCTCCAACAAAAATTGTCATTACATTGCATTTGCACGACCAAAATTTAGGTATTATTTATCTTCAAATTAAACCTTCACGAGCACATTTTCAAAGCACATTTTCAAAGATGAACGATTGACACCTAAATTTTGGTTATTCTTCTTAGACTAAACATGCAATTTCTAAACAATAGGTGAACTAATTCTATGTGACACGCTTTTTACGTTTTTTTTCTTAAAATTCAGAATTAAAATTGCCTAATAATTAAACATGCGATTTAAATTAAGGAAAAGAAATTGTATCTTAGGAATGAGGTCGGATTGGCAATTTCATTATCATGAATTATACTTTGGGCATGAGATTAAATTGGCAATTTTCCATGCAATCACCAATTATACTTAGGGTGTGAGTTCAGATTAGCTATTATAATACATTAGGAAATTAGTTGCTCAAGATTTTGGATATGATAATATATCTAGGAATTCAATCATATGCATCCACAATATTTCAAATAAGGAAGTGAAGTTTTCGAAAATCAAATTAGGCAAGATTTTTACCTAATCTGAATGTTTGTTTTGAAATTTGGATCGACGGATGGTGGCTCGCGAATCACGATCGGGACGGTGACCGGTGATGGTGCCTCGATATCACAGCGATGGACTCACGGGGGTATGGGCTTACGGGTGAGAGGTGGCGACGATGCAAGTGACTGTCAGACGGCCGGAAGCACCTGGGAACCTGCAAGAAAAATCACCAAACGCACGGAATTGTTTTGTTGAGTTTCTAGTATCATGATTAACTCGGTTGAGCACGTCGGGGACCAGTCACTCTTTTCCGCTCCAGCTCTTTATACTTTTCTGTTTATTTCATCCTCTGGGAAGGTCCAGCCCATGGAATGCTCCTGAGGATCTCCCACTCTGACATTCTTATTTAAATCTTCAATTCACCACCCAACTTTTGTCCTCTTCTCTTCTATCAACTCTCGATCACTGACAGTGCAGCGGTGTGGGACGGACCGAGGTTTCGTGGACACCAGAGAAGACAGAAAACTTGCTGGTCATAAGAGAGATCTTCAACAAACACGTCGGAGATGCAGGAGTCCGCCAGGACTGCTTTAATGTTTGCTGGATTCGCTGGACGTCTTGGCTGAGCAGCTCTCAGTGGCAGTAGGATAGATTGCTTCTGTATAGTTTCTGACTTGGAATTGCATATTTAGTAATCATGTAGTTAATTAGAAAATTACTTAATTTAGATTAGGATGTGAAGTAAATTATTTCCTCGTTTAAAATAGGTAACTACATATTTTAAGTAGTTTTCTATTGTAGTTTAAAAGAAGATCACCAAAAAAAAAAAAAAAAACATGCATATATCATACAGAATTAGTTGCATCATTGCCATGTCATAATTCCTATGTTAAGATATCAAAGAATTAGATTGTGTCATATTAGAATTATGTTATATATAGACTGCATCTAGATAATCCATATCACATGTCATAAGTTAGTATAGCATCACATAGACACAACCTAGAATCAACTTACATATTATGAATTGCATATAGTTTAATCTTTTATTAATCAAGAAAATCCAAAAATAAATAATCATCATTGCAACTAAAAATAATGTTTAGGGCATGCATTTTTTTTTAATTGACATCTTGCAAATATTGGAAAATTAATCATAGTGAGATTATGCTTTGTTTAGTGTATTGAGGTTTGCCTTGTTTCTAGCAATTTATTTATTACTTTGATTTATTTAGTGTTGCATTAATTTATTGTGTCCTTGTATGATGACTCATTACATGTTAGTGGTTTAGGATTAAAACTTGACAAGACTAAAAGCTAATTTTTTTTGAAAATAAAGAGAAATGGTAGTGAAAGAGAGTTAGATTAATCTATAAATCTTTGGTTCATAAAAGTAAGGTAAATTCCTGCATCTTACTTGGGTTACTAATCGACCCACAATAGATCAGTGACAACACATAATTGAATTGAACTAATTTGCATGTTAAAATGATTGAATCAAAACCCTAAAGTTGCGATGGATATGAACTTGGGAGAGTGTGCACTAAGTCTTTGGCGTAGTGGTTTACCTCTTGGAAAGGTCCTCCTAGTCTTACCGTTTATGATGAATGGGGACACAGGGCAACCTCATCCATCCATAGAGTTCTCAATCCGATTCCTCTCACTTTCTTTCATTCATTTATTGATTTCCTTCTTTATAAGTATTATTGCTCAACAACATTTTCCTCGCGGAGCTTGTTTGCATATATTCAAATCCATGTCATCAAATTGATTCCCTTGTGAGAAAAATTGTCAAGATATATAGAACTATCTTTCACGTCATAATTTGACAACTCAAACTTTTGGAGCAAATGGTTATTACTGTAATCTCAAATAATTTATATTCCATTCAATCGACTTGGGCCCTCGTCATCCTACGGTCCCTTTAAACTAGCTGGACACATGTACCATTTACATGGTATAACTTCTCTCTCTCATCTCTCAACTATCTGGAAACATGTACCGTTTACATGGTATAACTTCTCATTTCTCCCCCACGCTCTCCACGCACTCTCTTTAAATCCACCCCAAACATTCCCCAATCTTTCCCATGCATTGCTAAGACTCTCTCTCTCTCTCTCTCTCTCTCTCTCTCTCTCTCTCTCTCCCTCTCTCTTTCTCTGCCATTTTCTTGCGCTTGCTTTTGAAACACCAAGTTCTTTTCCTCTGATATTCTTCAGGGAACTCCTCCGAAGGAGACACAAGAAACCTCTGAAGCTGCAAACATCTTGTCTTTTCTGCAATAGGGTCCTTTGGAAATGGCCAACCAACAAGAACAGACCAGTCGACAAAAACAAGATCAAACGGTCCCCGTCTCAGTCGAACCTCGAAGCCAAGACTCGGACAGACCATTGAACCACAACCTCCCAGATTTCCTCTTATCAGTGAGGCTCAAGTACGTGAAGCTCGGCTACCACTACCTCATCTCTAAAGCCATATATTTACTCCTCGTGCCACTCCTTGGCATCTCCTCGGCCCACCTGTCGGCCCTCACGGCCCGAGACCTAGCCCAGCTCTGGAACCAACTCAGGTTCAATCTCATTACCGTCGTGCTCTGCTCAACCCTCATGGTATTTCTGGTCACTCTCTACTTCATGACCCTACCCAGAAAAGTCTACCTCGTCGACTTTGCCTGCTACAAGCCTGACGACACTGCCTCCCACAAGCCTGACCCGGCTCGGATATGCACCCATGAGACCTTCATGGAGCGGTCGGAGCTCACGAACGTCTTCACCAAAGAGAATCTTGCTTTTCAGCAGCGGATCCTCGAGCGGTCCGGGCTGGGGCAGCGGACATACGTGCCTGAAGCTGTGCTTCAGGTTCCACCGAACCGGTGCTTGGCAGAAGCACGGGCAGAGGCTGAGGCCATCATGTTCGGGGCTGTCGACCAGCTCCTGGCCAAGACCGGGGTCAAGGCCAAGGACATAGGGATGCTTGTCGTGAACTGTAGTGTGTTCAACCCGACGCCGTCGCTGTCGGCGATGATCGTGAACCACTACAAGCTCAGAGGGAATGTGTTGAGCTACAATATTGGTGGGATGGGTTGCAGTGCTGGATTGATTTCAATAGACCTTGCTAAGCAGTTATTACAGGTTTTATTTCTGTTTTCCAATCTCTTTTTCTATTATTCAAATTATAGGTTCCATAATAAGAACTTTTATTGAGCAACAACCTTAGTGCTATCCAAGCAGACAAGGAATGAAAACTTTCATTTACGAAAGAAATGCTAAATATAAATTGGGTAATAGGAATTGTATTAGGTTCACTACCGCAGGCCATTCTATGTTGATAGTGTGTCATGTAATTTTAAAACCATTTCATAAAAATTAGAATCGGTACAGCAAAAAAAAAAAAAAAGCATTGTTAGCATAATAGTCTTTGAGCTAATGCGAGAAAAATGGCTAATTGTGAATCACAAATTCTCGAAAGAGTGGACCATGTAACAGTTTATAATTATTTGTTATTTGATTTTTGTAATCTAAAATAGACTATTATTCTCGTGGTAAATTAAAGATTGTGACCCGAGTGGTGCAAACAGTAAATTTTCACGTATTTTATTTCCTTAGACTACGCTTTGGTTGGTTGGGAAGTGGGAGTTAATGAGTGGTTTGAAATCAAAACCTAGATGTCATCGAACAAAATGATCCACTGATAAGTCAATTCAAGATTCATTATGCCACAAAATATAGCTGGACTTGAAATAGGACTTTTCACATTTACGAATTCGATAATTGACAATGAAATTGAACATGAGCTTTGTACATTCTCATTACTATCTATTCTATCTACTAGGCACAATAGTTTCTAGACTTTCTTACTAGGGTAATTTAATTTTGGTCTCGTGAAAATGAAACTTGGGCCTAATCGTAATACTTCTCTGATGAATCAATCGCCAGGTAAATCGTAACTTTTATGCTCTAGTGGTCAGCCTCGAGAGCATCACCCTCAACTGGTACTCTGGCAACGACCGATCGATGCTTGTCTCGAACTGCCTCTTCCGGATGGGCGGTGCAGCGATCCTCCTCTCCAACCGGTCCTCCGACCGCCGCCGCTCCAAGTACCAACTCATCCACACTGTGCGCACCCACAAAGGCGCAGATGACAAGAGCTACAACTGTGCGTTCCAACGAGAGGATGATAAGAAGATCATCGGCGTGTCGCTTTCCAAGGATTTGATGGCAGTCGCCGGGGAAGCCTTGAAGACCAATATCACGACCCTCGGCCCATTAGTGCTCCCGATGTCGGAGCAGCTCTTGTTCTTTGCAACCTTGGTCGCGAAGAAGGTGTTCAAGATGAAGATTAGGCCATACATTCCTGACTTCAAGCTGGCCTTCGAGCATTTTTGCATCCACGCTGGAGGTCGAGCTGTTCTTGATGAGGTACAAAAGAACCTTGGGCTCACCGATTGGCACTCGGAGCCATCACGAATGACTCTATACCGATTTGGGAACACATCGAGTAGCTCATTGTGGTACGAATTGGCCTATTCGGAGGCCAAAGGAAGGATTAGGAAAGGTGATAGGACATGGCAGATCGCTTTCGGGTCCGGATTTAAGTGCAATAGCGCAGTTTGGCGGGCACTGAGGACCATCGACCCAACAAAGGAGAAGAATCCATGGATGGACGAGATTCATGAGTTCCCCGTCCATGTTCCAAAAGCAGTGTCCATCGGATCTACCATGAAATAAGCGCATCGTTCGGGATTTCGCCAAGATAGGCGAGATTGATTCTGGAGGACACGTAGACCCTTAATTATCCTTTTGCCTTGAGTTCTCGCACAAGCATCATTCTAGATCTACTTGAGATTAAACTTTTCTTCGCCTGAATCGATTCCTGAAAGAAGTGTGCATTTAGCTTTTGTAATTGTCTACATGACCGGTCAAAGCATGTTTTCTATGGCTGGATTACTTGAAGAAACTATTGTGTTTTTCACCTATATTGCATAGTAAAATCGAGACCTCGAACCTTATATTCCATGAAGGCTTTTAGATATTATTAACTCTAAAATCCTTACTTGTTTCAATGCAAGAACTAACCTAGAAAACCTAAAGTCAAATGGCAATTTATTTTGGTTGGTTAGACAACCGTCTGTCGTTTTTTTACATGGGACAAAAATATCAAGGGTGAACCAAAGGTCCGAACTGCAGACTCCATCTTATGTGCAGGAACTCATTTAGACCGTGGAATCAATTAGACAATCCCCTATAACGTGATTATATATGGTGTTTAGGTGAATAATCGGCCAGTACTTCTAATTGGTTTTTTTAAAACCTTTTCTTAGAAGTAAAGTTTCTCAAATATTTTATTTAGAGACGTAGAGAGTTGAGATTATCACCAATTATTTTTATTTTTGAAGAAGTGGTTGGTAAAAGATTCGAGCTTAATGCAACGATGAATGGGGACTATATGCACTTTCCCTTTCACCGGTTTTATTGAAGTTTGACACTTGATGGAGACACAGATATGGTTGTTTGACTATCATTGACTAAAATGGAGAGTTTCCAAAGGGTAAAATAAATTAAGAAACAAAAGGATCAAATCAAGAAAGTGATATGGAACTGTAGAAAGGGGAATGACAAGGAATCTAGAGTCATTACGAAATATCAAATAATTGTGAAGAAGCGAACTTGAGTTTGATGTATGTTGGTCTAAAATCGATCTAGGATAATTTGACAAACGGGGAATTGAGAGAACAAACTAAAAGATTTGTTCTCGGGTTCGAGCTCGATAGAAGTGATCAAATTTCCACGTAACAGATTTTTCGGACTGAATGGAGATGAATTTGAGTTGAAAAAAAGGCGTGAGGCATGCCAGCTCTTGAGATCAAAATGTAATTACAAAGGGTTTGTTTCGATTGGAATGCCGAAGAAATGAAAGTGTTAGAAAAGCAAAGTGTAGAAAATTGGAAATTAGACGATGCTTCAAGGACAACACTAGAATTAAAACTGAACAAGAGCGAGACCTGCAAAATTTAAAAGAAATTGAAACATTGACGCTGAAATTAAACTTACGCACATTGACTTTAAAGGATTTGAAGGAGAAACACTAGAAACCGAAAATTCGCTTCATTAGAATTAAAATAACTTCAAAGTTACAAACACATTTATGCTCGAAGGGTACCAAACACAGCACCGATATATATATATATATATATATATATATATATATATATATATATATATATATATATATATTTTTTGTTGGTGAACGAGGAACCGTCGGGGACCCCTTACTGGGTCACACTGCCCTCCGATACCCAGTGGCACCGTCGGACGTCGTCGCAAGCCACTATTTAGATGTAAAACATTGGGGGAGATTAGCCCGGCAACCCACTGCCAAGGCCCCCTACTTAAATTGTATTGACAATGAGAGGATTCGAACTCTTGACCGCAGCATTGTAGGAGAGAGCAAATACCACCTGCGTTGCCCACGGGTGGGTAACACAGCACCGATATTCATACTGAACATTACGAACTAAAAATTTGACCTTAAAATTGAAGCTGAAAGTAAAGGACATTGATTTGAAAGTGGAAATGCGATCAGAGAAAAATTTCAGGGTTTTGGCATAACTTGAGCTTGTCTTCTTCCATTGTGGTTTCTCCTATTGTTGGGGGAAATTGTCCAGTCAATCTAAAATCTTTTGACAATGTGCCATATAGGCCAGTGATGACTAGATCACTATATCAACGATTTTCGGCAAAAGTGGATCAGAAGAACTACATTAAATTTCGCAAAAATTTTATTCTAAATTGGAAAATTTGAAAAATTTAGCACTATATTAACATCCTTACAATATATTCAAGAACGATTAGGTAATTTTCTTCCTGTTATACCTATTGAGTTTCCTACGACAGTTGTTGGAATTCATGTGAAATCCTTACTTGTGAATGAATGATGGGTAGGTATGTTTGGAACTTTTAATTGTGGAATATGACGTCATTATTCCTCGTATTAGTTCCTACATAATAATAATATTAATCATAATTACAATACTAGTAATAATAAGTCATTGGGATAGCGTTATACGTGGACTTACTTTTTAAGTGTTGACTGAATCCATAGTAGAAAAGATTCTCCTTATTTTCCCAGCCTAGCCTGTTCGTATATATTTAGCTTTCACAAGAAAAAAAGTTCCTTAGTAAATAATATAATGTTACTTAATGTTAGCATGGCATGCATAATTTTAATTTCAAAATATTGGTTGCACATAACATGAGAATAGTTAGTGCATTGAAAAACTGCATAACTTCCAAATTGGCTACTTAATAAGGGTCTCACGATCCCTTTTTCAGTCATTAGGGTTCATTTTTTTGGAGTCCTCTCAGTAACAAAAGCTCATCAATAATATCAATAGGTAATAAATATAGCAATTACTAAAAGTAGAAATAACGGTTGATAGGTCCATACATGACAATAGTTGACGTAAATTAACAGTATAAACAATAATTCATAGATTTAAGAAATGACAATTGCTAGTGGTAGGAAACTAGTTTATAATAGGGAAAATGACAAGAATAGTCCCTAAGCATTGAACTTTACTCTAATGTGTAATGTGCAATGTGGTCCATGAGCTTTTAATTTGTTCAATGTGGTTCATATACTTTAGCCAACATGCAATATCGTTCTTAAACTTTTAAATTTAGTACCTATTCAATTTAGTCTTAAGAATATATAAAAATGTTAAATGTTGTCTCTGAACTTGAATTAATGAGAGAAAACATTGAATATTTTCATAGAGTTCAGCGAAAAATCGATACTATTACTGTTTTGGACTTGAGATTTGTTAATTAATATTTTGGGGTACCCAAGATTCCCCCCAACAAACAAAACCTCTTCCCTCTTTTGAAAATCTTTTGTAGGCTCACCGCTTTAGTTTTTAAAGCTGAGAGCCTACTTACTTTGATTGCTTTTTCTTTCCTCTCATGATTTCTTTTGAGACTTCGTGTGTGAATAAATTTCTACAATTGATCTTGGGTTAACATGGAGATCAAGTTGACCATTTTTCCTATCAATAGCCATCGATGAGGATATTCATGACGTGGCTTCACAATCTCTTTGAAATTAGGCCGGCCTCTTCTTCCAATTTATATTTAGGTCTAGATTTGAGGATTTTACTCTCTCGAACTATATATAGATATAGATTTGGGAGTCCTTTATAGCTACTTGATTTGTGTTCTTTCAGCATAGTGATGTTGGTGTCTCTGCACAACTAGGGTGATGAGGATGTTGAATCTAGGTATGTACTATAAATCATTGCAAACATTGGGGATGAATTCATATGGTTGCCATAGCATGGTGAAAGTAAGATTCATTGCCAAAAGGTTGTCTATTGCAATGAAAACATATAATAGTGTAAGTAAATAGGGGTCTAGAAGGATTTGAGCTCAAAAGCTCATGCTTTCATAACCATCAATGAAAGTCAATTGCTTTTCTTGGATCACTAGTGGCAAAATTACAATTTTCACTGACTACTTGGTTTAAACATCGAAATGACAAATTCACTTGGTAGTCACAGCTCATGTTTAAATTGATGTAACAAAGTGCAAAAACACATGTGCATTATTGTGCCAAGATTTGGAAATGAGCTCAAAAAAGTATTTTTGATCTGCATTGACGTACTTAAGAAAAAAACATTTTCTTGCTTTATATAATATATTATTCTTATATCTGAAACATGTGGAGAATCAGGCACATTATTTATATTTACAACATTTCGAAAACTTTTGCTGATAAATCTGTGTTTTGTAAAATTTAAGGGGCAAGCTGCAACACTTGATATTGGGAAAGTAAGAGCACAAAATACAGTTGACATTTTATGAAATCCAAACAAGAACTAAATAGTGCCAAGAAAATCTTAAAACAAATAATTTTGAGCAAATAATTTTGAATTTTTTTTTATATAACGATGAGACAAGCATTTCCCATTATCTGAGGGAGCCCTCAAACTATTATATTTCTAATTAAGATAAATTCGACATCAAAAGAGCTGTAGTGCCGAGTGTGGTTGTCCAATGATAAAAGAAGTACACTATCTTTCACAAGATTATAATTATGAACCATGCGGTGAGCGAATGGCCAACTTATACCTTGGAAGTATGTTGCGTCATGTGGAGAGATTTACATGCTACTCTCATGGGTGGATCGATTAATTGTAGCTTAAACCGAACATTTCATAGCAGGTGGGTAATGTTTAGAGTTGATAGTTATACTGATCGCCCCTCCCAATTCTTATTATCAAGAGAGAACTAAAGAAACCAAAAGGTGTTTCTTTTTTTACTAATTTTTCTGTCTTATATGAGAGTTTCCTCACTGGAATATACCAAGCATATGAGGACATTTGACTCCGAGAAAGATCTTCTACCAACCAAATTGCCCGGCTTCGATTCCATTGAGAGTAGTGGCCAATTGGCTTGGGTGGACACTATAGAATATTATAAAAGGATATGGTAATTTAATTGCTTATAGTAGAATAAACAAATTATTACTGAGGAAATTCTGGAACCACTTTGTGCTTGGAAGGACTAGGGGATGCCACAATAAGAAATGTTCCTGCGGTTGAAAATATCTGCGTTTTAATATAGTCTATCACTCTAGTGCAAATTGCAATATCCATGCATACTATTTTGACCGCTAATCATTTCGCCGCGAATAATTGGATGTTCTGGACATGTGGACCAATGACAGGACACCGATAAGTTGCCAAATAAGCCCTAGTCAGACCACTAGAAATAGAGTTTTAGATTTTGGTGTCAACATCACAAATTACACTTCGCCTATTCTCCAGCGTACAAGGGCTTTCTTGTGAACGTGGCTTGTTGGCAAGGGAGACCTAATGAATGAGGCAAAGACAAGAATGACATCCTTTTCTTTCTCAATCTTCCGATGCGCTCGACATCATATCAGGGTCAAGTTTCAATTTTCGAGCCTTATTAAAAAATCAATTTAATCAGTACATTGTTTTGATCTATCTCCACTTCCCAATAGTTTTTCAAATGATTTTATTCTAATTTGAACGCATGAAAGGTTGCGAAAAAAATCTAATGTCACTTTGGATTTGTGTATGTTTGCTACTTTATCCATTACCTTTAACTTTTTTATCTTGATTGATCCTTCCCACAAATGCACTATTTTGTGGAAGAGGAATCTTAATAGCAAAGTGATGATGCCCTAACATTCTGAAGAATTCGATTAACGTGTCCCTTTATCGCTGGAGATTAAATTAGATTTATCATTTTGTAACCATCTAATATTATGTGACATATGGAGCTTTGTGGTTTACAAAGAAACTAAGAAAAAAAAATTAGTGGCAATTTCACTTGGTTTTCAGGAGTTGATTGATTGCACCGACTTATTTACAGCTCAGCAAAATCTCCTATAATTGGTTAAATGTGTATGTGAAAGTACATTAAGAAAGACTTGGTTTAACCACTCATGAGTTAATTGAGGTGGGACATCACTTTAGATTTATGCTAAATATTTTTAGTATCACTGTTTCGGGGTTGAGATTTATTACCTAATATTTTGCGGTAGACTAGATTTCCTCCCCCAAAAAGAAGCTCTTCCCACTTTTGAAAATCTCGTGTAGGCTCTCCGCTTCAATTTTTGAAGCCGAGAGCTTACTTTGACTTTCCTTTTGTCTACTTTGATTGTTTTTTCTTGTCTCTTGATTTGTTTTGGGAGTTTGTGCGTGTGGATAAATTTCCACCCCTAATCTTGGGTTAACGTGGAGACTAGCTTGATCATTTGTCTATTCGACAACCACCAATAAGGATATTTATAACACGACTTCACAACGTCTTCAAGATTAAGCCACTTCCTTCTTTTGATTAAGATTTAGATTAAGATAAGGGGATTTTACTATCTAGAACTAAATCTAGATATACATTTGGGAGTTCCTTACAAGTACTTGATCTGCATTCTTTCAACATATTGATGTCGGTGTCTCTCTACGGTTATAATGATGAGAAACTATTGTTATTGCAATAATGCAATGCTGTGCCTAAACATCATTCCTCATATGACTACGATTAAGTATCGATCAGACTCTAATGTCGCTCTCCCTTTCGTGCATGAAAAGCCAGCTTCAATTTTATTAGAGGATTCCGAAATTAATGCCCCCATTTGGGACAATTAATGTCACTTTCCTTAATCAGCAAGTAACATTTGATTCCATTTAAATCTAGCGTCAATAAAGTAAATAGTCAGTCTCTATTTAAACGTTGTTGAAAATGACTTTTGCTTCTGTTTAAAGGCCAAGTAGAGATCTTCATTGTCACTACACCTATAAGGAAAGATATAGAGTCCTTGTCAGCGCAATTAAATGTGCGAATCTTTTCCGAAGCATTATTCGACATCCTTGGAGCCTAAGCTGACTAAAGTGCTTTATGTGGCTACAATTCACAACACTTTACGTTTTTCTATGTATTTCTGAGATCTGATTTTTCTTCGTGCATGATAAGTAGACATAGAAGCAATTATTTCAAAGTGATGAAAAGCCAACTGGAATTTAATCATCATCCCTCACACGAATTAAGATAACAAAAGTGAAGGAGAGTGATTAGACCGTGTTTAATCATTCGGACATGAATTAGATTTGAATAAGATAAAGATTCCGGGGGCACTCATGATAAACTATCTACCATTTGGTACAACACGTGATATCACAACAAACATAGTAATGAAAGTAGAGCTTAAAATTCAATAAAAGAATAGACAAAAGCAGGGATTGAGGACTCTAGAATCTAATTGTGCTGACCACTTCAAGCCCCTGCCATCGTATTGGTCAGCCCGACGACCATGTGGGGTTACTGTCCGTCACGACCATCACTTGAGGCCACTGCAACTGAAATCGGGAGTCCAAATCAAGATCCAGGCCTTCATGTGTACTTGACCTGCACATATTGTCAAGGACCACCACTTTGACAGTGGTGTCATGTGTCGTCAAGGTGGTCGACCAACAAGACGACTTTGGAAGTGGGGAAAAAACAGGGGCAGGTGATGCGGGAGCATCCAACGTAGCTCCATCCACCAACTCAGAACCATCGATGTTTATTCAAGCCAAGAGAGAATTTGGGCATTATGTGCTGGAAGGAGATTGTTTTTATCTGTTCTTATTCCTTTTCATTTCTTCCCCGTATACACTACTCCATACACTTAACCACAAAATTCCCCTTATAAAAAATCTCTGTTCTTGAATCACTCAACTCATCACGCATTAGCAGGGCACCAAGAAATCTGAAACAACTGCAGAAACAAGGTCGCCGAATTCTGTGACCAAAGCTCGGTGGTCGCGAGCGTCGCCATTGCCCTTTTGTCTAATTTTTGAGGTTCTTTTAATCTATCCGCATGGTATTCTTCTATCTCATTCCAAGATCCTGGATAGGTCGTCCGATACTATATCCGGACTTGTCTGGGCTTATCCTAGCATATAAGTATGCATCCAAACGCTACATAGATAAATTCTATACTATTTGGCTATTTGTCCAGGCAACTAAAAACGCTCTTAGTATTTTGCACAAGGCCATAATGGTTAAAGTTTCCAATTATGCAAACAAGACAATATCAGAATTTGTGAGATCCTCCATTTGGTAGATTGTTTGGGCTGGGCTGGGCCACCTGTTAACAGGAACCAAGGCATACGGAAAGCTCGTCCTGAAGAAATCTTGGCCCACCTATGTGCACGAATCTACATTGAATATCATGGTATAATTAAATTGATTTTGTTAATAGAAATGCAGCCAATGATGGTAAATTTAGTTTAATAAATGTGATACAATGATGCCCAAAAGTGTCAAGAAAATCATCTGCTTATTTCCACTTATGATCTACCCAATATGAAATCTTTTTTGGGCGCAATAAGAATTTGTGTTCTACGTTGATGTGTGCATGTTCCTCTCAGAGGCCCAAACAACATCAAATACTTGATAATAATTTATAATTTTTTTTTTTAAAAAAAAAGCATAGTCGTGATGGTTGATATTGACTTTTTTCATAGTATCTTATCTTGCCAAATAACTTGAAAATCTCAAGTCATTTAAAGACCCTTATGATCTTGCTCCACCACCTGGCCCATTTGAGTACCCATTTAGTCAATCCCACGAAAGTCATTTAGGCCATGTTTGGTAACCATCCAAACATGGCAAAATTATGATTTTTTTGTTCCCAGAATTAGTTTGGGCTGAGAATCGCATTTGGTAAAATTTTTGTTCCTAGGAACAAATTGGGAGTGGAATCAAGAATAAAAAAAAAAAAAGTTGATCCTTGTTCTAGGAACAAATTTGAGATTCTAAAACCAATTCTTCTTCTTCTTCCCTTTGGCCATCTCATGACCGCCGTCCACCCCCGCCCGTCGCGATAGTCTGCAGCCGGTGCCGATGCCGGTCCCTATCCGTCGGTCCGACGAGCTCGTCAAAGGCAAGCCCAGCCATTGGCGAGGCTCGGCCTCCCCAAATTTGGCAAGGCCGAGCCTTGCTGGTGGTCAAGCGGGCCTCGCATAGCCCCGCCAATGGCCAGGTGGGCCTCGCCTAGCCCCGTCGAGGCCCACTTGGCCACCGGCGAGGCTCGGCCTCGCTGGGGTTGGGCAAGCCTCGTGACGTCCAACCTCACTGGTGGCCAGGCGAGCAGTGAGGCTCACCCAGCCCCATTGGTGGAATAGGCAAGCCTCGCCCAACCCTAACGAGGCTGGCCTGGCCACCGGCGAGGCTCAGCCGATAGGGCCGGTGATGCTTTGGTGAGTTCGTCGGCCCTTGTCTGGCCGATTGGCTGACCAATGACTAGAAGAAGAAGAAGAAGAAGGAAAAAAATAAAATAAAAAATAAAAAATAGAAGAAAAAAATGAAAAAAAGTAAAAAAATTATTTAAAAATTAAAAGAAATTGATTTGGAATAGAATCAATGAGCACGGTACCAAACGCAATTCTATTACAGAATCAGAAATTTTGGACAGTTACCAAACGCGTTCTTTTACTCAGAATCAATTCCCAGGAACATAATAAAAAATAATCATTTCTAGTCAAAATTTGTTCCCTAGAACAGAATCGTTACCAAACGCGCTCTTAGCAGCCACTTGTCGTCCCTTGCACACGAGAAAGTTATTGGAATGTTCATGTTCTTGAGTATGATGACCTCAAAAGAAAAAGGCCAGCACCCCGATGATCCAAAAACAAGTCTCGAGCAAGAAATACGAATATGCTTAGCATACACGCATCTGTTGAAGGTGTTAAGAATTGCCAAGCTTGTAGCTTGCAGATCAGAAACTTATGGCGTGTTTGGTACCGATTTTGTTTCTAGGAGTAGATTCTTATAAGAAATGATATATATATTTTTTTAATTTTGTTCCTAGAAACTAATTCTAAGCATTTTAAGCCGTTTGGTAACGTTCAAAATTTCTAATTTTAGAATAGAATTGCTTTTGGTACCGTGCTCATTAATTCTGTTCCAAATTAATTTATTTTAATTTTTAAATAATTTTTTCCTTTTTTTTCCTTTTTCTCATATTTTTCTTCTTGTTCTTGTGGCTGGTTGCCGAACCAGCGACCGGCGACCGGCCAGATGAGGGCCAGCGGCCTCACCGAACCGTCGCTAGCCCTCGTCGACCAAGCCTCATTGGTGGCCAAGCTGGCCTCGGCAAGGCTGGGCGAGGCCTGCCTAGCCACCGGCGAGGCCAGGCGTTGCAAGGCTTACCCAGCCCTGGCGAGGCCAAGCCTCGTTGGTGGCCTGGTAGGCCTCGCTGGGGCTGGGAAGGCCCGCTTGGCCACCAACGGGGTTGGGCGAGCCCCGCTTGGCCACTAGTGAGGTTCGGCCTTGTCCGAACTCACCTTGACCTTGCAAGCCTCCAGCGAGCTCGCTGAACCGGTGGACGGTGGGCAATGGCGACGGACGGCGGCAGAAGGTGGCGGGCGGTGGTGGATGGTGGTCGCGAGATGGCCAAAGGGAAGAAGAAAAATTGTTGGTTTTGATTCTCAATTCTTATTCTGGAACAAAAATCAACTTTTTTTTTTTGTTCTTGATTCCACTCCCAATCTGTTTCTGGGAAAAAAAAATTTACCAAATGTGATTCTGAGTCCAAACTGATTCTGAGAACAAAAAATCAGAATTTGACCCTGTTTGAATGGTTACCAAATAGGGCCTTAGTGGACGCGGAGTTTTAACTTGAAAGGGGCGAGTTAAGGAATTCAGCAAAATCTTAGTTCAGGAGGACCGAAGTATAAAGATCTCTCATGAAAATTTTAAAGGAGTGAAAAAAATAAAATAAAATTGATCGCACCATACAAAGCACATGGGTTAAATAATGTGTTAAAAACATTAGATGGGCAGAAATGTTCTTCACGTCATAACGTTTGTACGAAGTTTCTGATGTATGTGTGCGGAAGAAGCCTCACATGGGAAAGAACAGAAGGAAAGTATTGAGTTCAAACATGATAGAATTAGAGTAAATTTTACTGAAGGACATGTGTTCTCAAGTGAACCTACGAGCATTGGATGGGCCTTAGTTATATTTTATAATCAATCTCGGCTAGGATTAGAGTAAATGTTTTTTGTATGATTGTGTTTGTTGAAAGTTGACCTCTCTGACTGTCCAATGATTTTCTTCATGGACAACATGCACCGTTCTAAGTTGTGAAAATTACCAAATAAATCCTAAATTTATTGTATTTTTATCAATTTAGTCATAAACTATTTAATTATGCCAAATTAGTTATAAATATTTCACATTTCGTCAATTAAGTTCATTTGATCAGTTCAGACAGGAAATTGCCTATGTGGACACTAGCTTTCCTATGTGGTATAGCTAATGCCGATGTAGACATTTTTATAATTTTTTTTTCTTTTCATTTCTACACTTTTATTTTTGGATTGAGAGTGGGGATACCCTGTCGACACTGAGCAAGAGCATCACGAGCCTCACTTGATTTGAGCAAGGGATTGCGACACCCTTGCCTGGTCTAGATCTTACGAGAGCATTACAACCCTTACCAGATTAGCGTGAGGGACTACATGCCCTTACTTTGGACGATGAGGGCATCGCGGCCCTCGCCAGGCCCTCGTTGAACAGAGCGAGGGCATTACAGCCCTAGTCACATTTGGCCGAGGGTATTGGGCAAGGTTAGTGACACCCCATTGACCACAAGGAGGGCCCATTAGCCCTCACCTAGTGGCCAACAAGGGCTGTGATGCCTGTGTAGCTTAGTTAAAAAAAATCCAAAAAAATAGTGGAAAAAAAAAATCAATGTCATCACTGCCCATGCCACTTAAAGCCATGAGTGTCCACATTAGTGATTTTTGACCAAAATTGATTGAATGGACTCAATTAATGAGACATGAAAATGTTTATGATTAGATTAACATAATCAAAAGGTTTGAGACTGAATTGAGACAAGTATAATAGATTTATTAGTAATTTTTCATTCTAAACTTATATAATGATTTCTGCATTCAAATGTCGTTTATAAAAGTATTCCTTCATTCGAATGTCGTTTATAGAAGTATTCCTTCATTCGAATGTTGTCCCATGTTCTCGTTTACTTTGAGAGAGTCATGGAGGCTGACTTGTATCTTGGAAGTTATTTGCTTGCATTTAATAGTTGGTGCATTTAGAGTGCTAGGAAAATGCTTTCAAACGTACCTCAACCAGTAACAGTTTTCTTTTCAACTTCCTGTTTGTACAAATGCTTAAGTATGTAGAGAGTGAAGACTAACACCCCACCCTCATGTCATCATTGTCATGAATGTTCCATACCTAGCAATAAATGTCCGATTTTAGCTAGTCAGTACTTTAGACTTGAAGGTTTAAGGTTGAAGAGATTGTTGTTATGACACTCCAAAGTATGAAAGTCTCTATATGCAGGATACGTCATAAATGCTCAATGTAAAATCTGATCATAAATTTATTTACGACATATCTCAAATTCGTAATATCGTTAAAAACAGAAATCCTCTTTCGTCATTAGGGTTGTCGTTCTTGTGATTCATTGTTGCTAATGTCTGTTCAAGTCACGCTTGCATGCATCAACTTGGGGGTTGGGGCCCCTTACATACTTGTCTAACTAGACATTTGGCCCCCAACAAAAAAATTATTTCCCTAAGAGGATGCTAGCTGTTTGGCTGGTCAATCTCTTCTCGTCAAATCATTAGCCTTTACCGTGTGCATTACGACCGGTTCCAACCCAACATTGGGAAACACACAGACACAAAAGCCAAAGCTTCAAACCCACTTCAAGCGATCAATCAGTCCTTCTGTCCTAGAGCTCCTCACATGAACGTTTGACAAAGAGAAAACTCATGGCGCATGCAAACATCACGTGCACGCTAGCGATATTCTGATATCTTCTCGTTCATTGCTCTCTCTTTCTTTCTTTCTTCTCTCCGAATCATTGCTTGGTCTCGATGCAAATGAGACAAGGATGGGACGTTTCTTGCCGTCTAGTATTTTCGAACCGGGTTGGAGACCATGGTCCCAAGAAGAGCGGGCCACTCGTGCATGTGGACCATATCATGAAGTCCGAGGCTGCAAATTGGCAGTCCATACGTAGGTTGGGAGCTGGAAGTTATGTGCATTAAATAGAGAATTATGGTGAAAATGCTTTTGCTTATTCAGCTGATCAAAAGATGATGCTGAGAAGCACCCGCATCGGTTCGAAAGATGGTCCATTTATTTATTTACTTATTTATTCAGTTGATTAATAGTTTATTTAGATATTTATTTGTTTTGGGGAAAAAGGTCGATTCAGTTTCTTTATTTCATTAATTGTCTACTTGGTCAATGAGTGAGAAATGACTTTGCTGCGTGGTCAAAGCCGGCTGGGGTTGGCCTCCGTATTAAATTTCTCGTATCTGTCACCCGCCATCACCCCAAGTGATGCATCAAATTAATGGATGGACTCTTGCGTCTATAACCTAAAATTGGTCTTTTTATACATGTCCTGATCGTGTATTAATGGCTGGTCCACATTGATTCTCCTCCTTTCTTGGGGTCAGAAACTAAAGATGGAGGGGGACCTTTAGGCCTTTCATTACATTTGAGTGAATTTCTCTCTTTACCAGAGATAATAATTTGATTTTAATTCATAGTTAAATTGTTTACTATGAACCAATTGAAGTGAATTCTCTAAATGTTTAAAAAAGGATTACATCTTAAGTTTACATCCTTGAGAGACACACATTCTCTCTCTCTCAGCCAGAGGTTCAGGCTCATTGGCCTTGGGTTAGAGCTCGCAACGTCGGGTCATAAGCGGCAAGCTCAGCTCCAACCTTATTGGCCTCGCCGCCATGAACTCCTCCGCCTCATTAGTGGAGGGAGCTCCCGAGAAACGGTGACGAGTGCGACCCATCGGGGATAACTGATGGGGGCTGAATGGTACAACGGTGGGAGGGATGTGACGGCAAGTTGGCGGCGGAGGTGGTGTGCAATGACAGAGAAGGAACGTGGGTGGAGAGAGAGAGAGAGAGAGAGAGAGAGAGAGAGAGAGAGAGAGAGGACATAATATTAAAGTTCGTGTGTAGAATTTTCTGCATGAACTCTGACAGAACGAGTGATTAGATGGTTCTTATGTAATTCCCAACTTTAAAGGATTTCATTTTCAACCATAATGATCCGAGTTAAATACTCTTTTCATTTGGTTTAACTCATGTTCATAAAGGAGGGACCTACATAAGATGCTTATCAAGGGGAAAAGAAAAGACAATTCTTGACAAATCTCTTTTCTAATATGCATTTTTTTTTTTCACTTTTCAAGTACACTAGACACCCATTGCGGTTTTTTTTTTTTTGTATTAAATTTAAACAAATAACAACTCTGGTACATCAAAAACCCTAATTCTAATTCGTTGTTGATAGGATCATATTGAGCGGCCTCTCGTTTTAACAAGGATTTTCACATCTAACAACTCACATTTATTCACAGGAGATTAAGGTGTTGTGAATTAGTTACTTTGTAATTTTCATTTTGGAGTAATTTGGCAGCTAATAACCTAAATATCAACATATGCTCTTTATTTTAGCATTTGCATTTTCATTACACATCATTGCATTTTCAAAGATGGGAGTAGGCTCATTGAAATTTATCTCTCCAACAAAAATAGTCATTACATTGCATTTGCACCGCCAAAATTTAGGTATTATTTATCGTCAAATTAAACCTTTACGAGCAAATTTTCAAAGAGGGACAACTATTGATACTTAAATTTTGGTTATTCTTCTTAGTCATTTCTTAAACTAAACATGCAATTTCTAAACAATAGTTGAACTAATTCTATGTGACACGCTTTTTACGTTTTCTTTTTTTAAATAAAGTTCGGAATTAAAATTGCCTAATAATTAAACAGGCAATTTAAATTACGGAAAAGAAAATCTTATCTTGGGAATGAGGTTGGATCGGGCAATTTCATGATCATGAATTATATTATGGGCATGAGATTAAATTGGCAATTTTCCGTGCAATCGCAAATTGTATTTAGGGCGTGAGGTCGGATTAACCATTATAATATATGTTTAGAAATTAGTTGCTCAAGATTTTGGATATGATAATATATCTAGGGATTCAATCATATATGCATCAACAATATTTCAAATAAGGAAGCGAAATATTTGAAAATCAAATTAGGCAAGATTTTTACCTAATACGAATATTTGTTTTCAAATTTGGATCGACAGATGGTGGCTCGCGAATCACGATCGGGACGGTGACGAGCGATGGTGCCTCGGTATCACAGCGATGGACTTACGGGGGTTTGGGCTTATGGGTGAGAGGTGGCGACGATGCAAGTGACTGTCAGACGGCGAGAAGCACCTGGGAACCTGCAAAGACGGCGAGAAGCACCTGGGAACCTGCAAGAAAAATCACCAAACGCACGGAATTGTTTGGTCGATTTTATAGTATCATGATTAACTCGGTTGAGCACGTCGGGGACCAGTCGCTCTTTCCGCTGCAACTCTATACTTTTCTGTTTATTTCATCCTCTGGGAAGGTCCAGCCAATGGAATGCTCCTGAGGATCTTCCACTCTGACATTCTTATTTAAATCTTCAATTCACCACCCAACTTTTGTCCTCTTCTCTTCTATCAACTCTCGATCACTGACAGTGCAGCGGTGTGGGACGGACCGAGGTTTCGTGGACACCAGAGAAGACAAAAAACTTGCTGGTCGTATGAGAGATCTTCAACAAACACGTCGGAGATGCAGGAGCCCGCCAGGACTGCTTTAATGCTTGCTGGATTCGCTGGACGTCTTGGCTGAGCAGCTCTCAGTGGCAGGTCCAGCAGCAACTGGTTGTGATTAAAAGTTCGGCAACGGTGCAAGGAGGGCAGCAGAGAATCACCAAGGGCTCCCGGTGCAGCAGGGACCAGCGACGGTGCAAAGCGCAGGCGTTGCGGCTTGCCGATGGGGCTTCGTAGCAGCAGCGCTTTCGTCAGCACAGCAGGTCGTCGGGATGGAGCAGCGATAGCAGTAGGCGGCGCCTGAGTGTACATAGTACACACCGCCAAACAAATTTCAATGGGTTTGGCCTAATTTTTGTGCACTCTCAGTCCAAGAGATTTAATTAAGCTCAAATTTCCACTTACGATGAGCCCATTGGCTGCCAGTTCAATACCAATGTAATATGCTCCTATTATTTATAAGCAATTAACTAACATTTTTGCCACGGGCTAAAATTTTGTCCCTAATTTTCTGTGCAAATAATAACTAATTGGATCACCAAAATTTAAGTGTCAACAATGATCAAAATCGATTGAGCTTTGAAGTGGTTCTTTAATTCAATCAAACCCTTATTGGATAATTCTTGATCTTAAGTGAAACTTGACCTAATGGAGGTTATAAAGATCCCCTCTTGGCAGAGCAAGAAAGAGGAGTGACGTGCAGAAATTTTTTGAGAAAATGGCGAAGCTCTCTTCCTTGGCAGTAAAAAAATTTCAGTAGGCAGTTTCACGAAATCAACAACTGCGCTGTTGGATTGTGCTCAAAATTTATGGAGAGTATGGCAAGGCATTATTTTTAGATTTGTTTGGCGGGATTGGTGAGAAAATATCTGAAAGCACGTCTTTGACATAGAAAACGGAACCGGTCAGACTACTGGATCAAGACAAGACGGCTTAACGTGCAGCCTCGCAAAAACGGTGTGCATGGGTTTGTTCTAAGTTAGAATGCGTTGAAATTTTAAGGAGATCTTAATGACGCATACTTCTTCATCCTCTCCAAAGGAATCGAGCATTAAACATTTAGAGACCAAGAGATACCAACTCTCATCGAGCCCAATCCTTGGTCATGATTCACACCAACTCTGGTGGTCAGCTCTTCCTATGTGCCCAACTGCCGCTGTGGTCTCCTCATTGTCATCGCCTTTACTATCGTAGCCTCACTGCGGTACCGCCGCTTGCCCTTTGTCGTCAAACTTTCCTTGCCGATCATCTTGGATCAAGTCTAATTTAGGTAATTTCTTCAACTAAATCCAATTTAAATATTTGATTACCTAATTTGGATCATCTGGTTCTCATTTGATTTGGTATGAAATTATTGGCATCGTCAAAATAGGAAATTTATATTTTTTGAGTCATGCATAATTATGATAATTGGGGTTTCAATCTTTAAGACTTAAGATTGGATCCTTGAAATTATTTTATTTCCTGTTTTGAATCGTGGAAAATATTTGATTATGTGAGCTATATTGCATACCACTAATTTAGGAAACTTTCCTATTTTGAAAAATACAAAAAAAAGTATTGCATTGCATGTTAGGATAGATTGCTTCTGTATAGTTTCTGACTTGGAATTGCATATTTAGTAACCATGTAGTTAATTAGAAAATTACTTAATTTAGATTAGGATGTAAAGTAAATTATTTCCTCGTTTAAAATAGGTAACTACATATTTTAAGTAGTTTTCTATTGTAGTTTAAAAGAAGATCACCCAAAAAAAAAAAAAAACATGCATATATCATACAGAATTAGTTGCATCATTGCCATGTCATAATTCCTATGTCAAGATATCAAAGAATTAGATTGTGTCATATTAGAATTATGTTATATATAGACTGCATCTAGATAATCCATGTCACATGTCATTAGTTAGAATAGCATCACATAGACACAACCTAGAATCAACTTGCATATCATGAATTGCATATAGTTTAATCTTTTATTAATCAAGAAAATCCAAAAATAAATAATCATCATTGCAACTAAAAATAATGTTTAGGGCATGCATTTTTTTTAATTGACATCTTGCAAATATTGGAAAATTAATCATAGTGAGATTATGCTTTGTTTAGTGTATTGAGGTTTGCCTTGTTTCTAGCAGTTTATTTATTACTTTGATTTATTTAGTGTTGCATTAATTTATTGTGTCCTTGTATGATGACTCATTACATGTTAGTGGTTTAGGATTAAAACTTGACAAGACTAAAAGCTAATTTTTTTTGAAAATAAAGAGAAATGGTAGTGAAAGAGAGTTAGATTAATCTATAAATCTTTGGTTCATAAAAGTAAGGTAAATTCCTGCATCTTTTTTGGGTTACTAATCGACCCACAATAGATCAGTGACGACACATAATTGAATTGAACTAATTTGCATGTTGAAATGATTGAATCAAAACCCTAAAGTTGCGATAGATATGAACTCGGAAGAGTGCACACTAAGTCTTTGGCTTAGTGGTTTAACTTTGGAAAGGTCCTCCTAGTCCTACCGTTTATGATGAATGGGGACACAGGACAACCTCATCCATCCATAGAGTTCTCAATCCGATTCCTCTCACTTTCTTTTATTCTTTTTTTTTTTTTGATTTCCTTCTTTATAAGTATTATTTCTCAACAGCACTTTCCTCACGGAGCTTGTTTGCATCTATTCAAATCCATATCATCAAACTAATTCCCTCGTGAGAGAAACTGTCAACATATATAGAACTATCTTTCACGTCATAATTTGACAACTCAAACTTTTGGAGCAAATGGTTATTCCTGTAATCTCAAATAATTTATATTCCATTAAATTGACTTGGGGCCCTCATGATCCTACGGTCCCTTTAAACTAGCTGGACATATTTACCGTTTACATGGTATAACTTCTCCTCCACGCTCTCCTTGCACTCTCTATAAATCCACCCCAAACATCCCCCAATCCTTCCCATGCATTGCCAAGACTCTCTCTCTCTCTCTCTCTCTCTCTGCCAATTTCCTCCGTTTGCTTTTGAAACACCAAGTTCTCGTCCTCTGATATCATTCAGTGAACTCCTCTGAAGGAGACACAAGAAACCTCTGAAGTTGCAAACATCTTGTCTTTTCTGCAATAGGGTCCTTCGGAAATGGCCAACCAACAAGAACAGACCAGTCGACAAAACCCAGATCAAACGGTCCCCGTATCAGTCGAACCTCGAAGCCAAGACTCGGACAGACCATTGAACCACAACCTCCCAGATTTCCTCTTATCAGTGAGGCTCAAGTACGTGAAGCTCGGCTACCACTACCTCATCTCCAAAGCCATATATTTACTCCTCGTGCCACTCCTTGGCATCTCCTCGGCCCACCTGTCGGCCCTCACGGCCCAAGACCTAGCCCAGCTCTGGGACCAACTCAGGTTCAATCTCATCACCGTCGTGCTCTGCTCAACCATCATGGTATTTCTGGTCACTCTCTACTTCATGACCCTACCCAGAAAAGTCTACCTCGTCGACTTTGCCTGCTACAAGCCTGACGACTCTGCCTGCCACAAATCTGACCCGGCTCGGATATGCACCCATGAGACCTTCATGGAGCGGTCGGAGCTCACGAACGTCTTCACCAAGGAGAATCTTGCTTTTCAGCAGCGGATCCTCGAGCGGTCCGGGCTGGGGCAGCGGACATACGTGCCTGAAGCTGTGCTTCAGGTTCCACCGAACAGGTGCATGGCAGAAGCACGGGCAGAGGCTGAGGCCATCATGTTCGGGGCTGTCGACCAGCTGCTGGCCAAGACCGGGGTCAAGGCCAAGGACATAGGGATCCTTGTCGTGAACTGTAGCGTGTTCAACCCGACGCCCTCGCTGTCGGCGATGATCGTGAACCACTATAAGCTCAGAGGGAATGTGTTGAGCTACAATATTGGTGGGATGGGTTGCAGTGCTGGATTGATTTCGATCGACCTCGCAAAGCAATTATTACAGGTTTCATTTCTGTTTTCCTCTCTTTTTCGATTATTCAAATTATAGGTTTCATAATAAGAACTTTTTATGAACAACAACCTCAGTGCTATCCAAGCAGACAAGGAATGAAAACCTTCATTTACGAAAGAAATGCTAAATATAAATTGGGTAATAGAAATTGGATTACGTTCACTAGAGCAGGCCATTTTATGTTGATAGTGTGTCATGTAATTTTAAAACAATTTCATAAAAATTAGAATCGGGACAAAAAAAAAGTATTGTTAGCATAACAGTTTTTGAAATAATATGATAATAATGGCTAATTGTCAACCACAAATTCTCGAAAGAGTAGACCCCATAACAATTTATAATTATTTGTTATTTGATTTTTGTGATCTAAAACAAACTATCATTCTTGCAGTAAATTAAAGACTGTGACCCAATCATTTGCAAATTTTGGTAGTGCTGACAGTAAATTTTCACATATTTTATTTTCCTAAATTATGCTTTGGTTGGTTGGGTAGTGGGAGTTAATGAGTGGTTTGAACTCAAAACCTAGATGTCGTCAAACAAAATGATCCACTGATAAGTCAATTCAAGATTCATTATGCCACAGAATATAGCTAAAGTTGAAAGAGGACATTTTCACATTTACGAATTGGATAATTGATAATGGAATTGAACATGAGCTTTGTACATTCTCAATTACTAGCTATTCTATCTACTAGGTACAATAGTTTCTAGACTTTCTTACTAGGGAAATTTTATTTTGGTCTCATGAAAATGTAACTTGGGCCTAATCGTAATACTTCTCTGATGAATCAATCACCAGGTAAATCGTAACTTTTATGCTCTAGTGGTCAGCCTCGAGAGCATCACCCTCAACTGGTACTTTGGCAACGACCGATCGATGCTTGTCTCGAACTGCCTCTTCCGGATGGGCGGCGCAGCAATCCTCCTCTCCAACCGGTCCGCTGACCGCCGCCACTCCAAGTACCAGCTCACCCACACTGTGCGCACCCACAAAGGCGCAGATGACAAGAGCTACAATTGTGCGTTCCAACGAGAGGACGATAAGAAGATGATCGGCGTGTCCCTCTCCAAGGACTTGATGGCAGTCGCCGGGGAAGCCTTGAAGACCAACATCACGACCCTCGGCCCATTAGTGCTCCCGATGTCGGAGCAGCTCTTGTTCTTCGCCACCTTGGTCGCGAAGAAGGTGTTCAAGATGAAGATTAGGCCATACATTCCTGACTTCAAGCTGGCCTTCGAGCATTTTTGCATCCACGCTGGAGGTCGAGCTGTTCTTGATGAGGTACAAAAGAACCTTGAGCTCACCGATTGGCACTCGGAGCCATCACGAATGACTCTATACCGATTTGGGAACACGTCGAGTAGCTCACTGTGGTACGAATTGGCCTATTCAGAGGCCAAAGGAAGGATTAGGAAAGGTGATAGGACATGGCAGATCGGTTTCGGGTCCGGATTTAAGTGCAATAGCGCAGTTTGGCGGGCATTGAGGACCATCGACCCAGCGAAGGAGAAGAATCCATGGATGGACGAGATTCATGAGTTCCCTGTCCATGTTCCAAAAGTAGTGTCCATCGGATCTACCACGGAATAAGCGCATCGATCAGGATTTCGCCAAGATAGGCGAGATTGATTCTGAAGGACACGTACACCCTTAATTATCCTTTTGCCTTGAGTTCTTGCACAAGCATCATTCTAGATCTACTTGAGATTAAACTTTTCTTCGCTTGAATTGATTCCTGAAAGAAGTGTGCATTTAGCTTTTGTAATTGTCTATATGACCGGTCAAAGCATGTTTTCTATGGCTGGATTACTTGAAGAAACTATTGTGCTGTTTACCTATATTGCATAGCAAAATCGAGACTTTGAACTTTATATTCCATGAAGGCTTTTAGATATTATTACCTCTCGAATCCTTACTTGTTTCAATGCAAGAACTAACCTAGAAGCCTAAAGTCAAACGATAATTTACTTTGGTTGGTTAGACGACCGTCTGTCGTTTTATTACATGGGACAAAAAATATCAAGGGTGAACCAAAGGTCCAAACCGCAGACGCCGTCTTATGTGCGGGAACCCATTTAGACCGTGGAATCAATTAGACAATCCCCTATAATGTGATTATGTATTGTGTTTAGGTGAATAATTGACAAATACTTCTAATTGGTTTTTTTAAAACCTTTTCTTAGAAGTAAAGTTTCTCAAATATTTTATTTAGAGACGCCGAAAGTTGAGATTATCACCAACTATTTTTATTTTTGAAGAAGTGGTTGGTAAGAGATCCGAGCTCAACGCGACGATGAATTTGGACTATATGCACTTTCCCTTGACACTTGATGGAGACACAGATGAGGTCGTTTGACTATCATTGACTAAAATGGAGTTTCCAAATGGCTAAAATAAATTAAGAAACAAAAGTTCAAATCAAGAAAGTGATATGGAACTGTAGAAAGGGAAATGACAAGGCAAATTAGAATCTACAGTCATTACGAAATATCAAATAATTGTGAAGAAGCGAACTTGGGTTTGATGTATGTTGGTCTAAAATCGATCTAGGATAATTTGACAAACGGGGAATTGCTTCGAGCTCGATAGAAGTGATAAAAAAGAAAAAGGCGTGAGGCATGCCAGCTCTTGAGATCAAAATATGATTACAAAGGGTTTCTTTCGATTGGAATGCCGAAGAAATGAAAGTGTTGGAAAACCAAAGTGTAGAAAATTGGAAATTAGACGGTACTTCAAGGAGAACACTAGAATTAAAACTGGACAAAAGCGAGACATGCAAAATTTAAAAGAAATTGAAACATTGACGCTGAAATTAAACTTACGCACATTGACTTTTAAAGGATTTGAAGGAGAAACACCATAAACCGAAAATTCGCTTCATTATAATTAAAATAACTTGAAAGTTACAGACACATTTACACTCGAAGGGTACCAAACGCAGCACCGATATTCATACTGAACATTACGAACAAAAAAATTGACCTTAAAACTGAAGCTGATAGTAAAGGACATTGATTTGAAAGTGGAAATGCGATCAGAGAAAAATTTCAGAGTTGGCATAACTTGACCTTGTCTTCTTCCATCGTGGTTTCTCCTATTGTTAGAGGAAATTGTCCAGTCAATCTAAAATCTATTATTCTTATGTTAATTTAGTTCCAAACTTTATAATTTAGCCAATATAGTCTTAAACTTCTGTGGGAATTCTCAATGTAATTCTTCCCACCAATTTTGCTGGGAATTATTGATGTGGCAATGTGCCATATAGGCTAGTGATGACTGGATCATTATATCAGCGAGTTTCGGCAAAAGTGGATCAAAAGAACTACATTAAATTTCGCAAAAAAATTATGCTAAATTGGAAAAATTAAAAAATTTAGCATTAGATTAACATCCTTACAATATATTCAGGAACGATTAGGTAATTTTCTCCCTGTTAAACCTATTGAGTTTCCTACGACAGTTGTTGGAATTCATGTGAAATCCTTACTTGTGAATGAATGATGGGTAGGTATGTTGGGAACTTTTAATTATGGAATATGACGTCATTATTCCTCGTATTAGTTCCTACATAATAACAATAATAATAATATCAATCATAATTATAATACTAGTAATAATAAGTCGTTGGGATAGCATTATACGTGGAATTACTTTTTTATTATTGACTGAATGCATAGTAGAAAAGATTCTCCTTATTTTCCCAGCCTAGCCTGTTCGTATATATTTAGCTTTTACAAGAAAAAAAGTTCCTTAGTAAATAATATAATGTTACTTAATGTTATCATGGCATGCATAATTTTAATTTCAAAATATTGGTTACACATAACATAAGAATAGTTAGTGCATTGAAAAGCTGCATAATTTCCAAATTGGCTACTTAATAAGGTTCTCACGACCCCTTTTTTAGTCATTAGGGTTCATTTTTTTGGAGTCCTCTCAGTAACCAAACCTCATCAATAATATCAATAGGTAATAGATCTGGCAATTACTAAAAGTAGAAATAACGGTTGATAGGTCCATACATTACAATAGTTGACCTAAATTAACAGTATAAACAATAATTCATAGATTTAAGAAATGACAACTGCTAGTGGTAGGAAACTAGTTTATAATAGGGAAAATGACAACAAATAGTCCTTGAGCATTGAACTTTACTCTAATGTGTAATGAGCAATGTGCTCCATGAGCTTTTAATTTGTTCAATGTGGTTCATATACTTTAGCCCAACATGCAATATCATTCTTAAAATTTTAAATTTAGTACCTATTCAATTTAGTCTTAAGAATATATAAAAATGTTAAATTTTGTCTCTGAATTTGAATTAATGAGAAAACATTGAATTTTTTCATAGAGTTCAGCGAAAAATTGAACATGTACCAAAAGTTCATAGATTCATTCAATAAATTAAAAGTTTATGGACCACATTGACATTATAATAAAGTTCATGGAAATTAAAAATTCAGAGACCATTCACATGATTATCCCTTTATAATATGGATTTTGTTTGCATTGTTTCAATTGCTAAATATTCTTGGACAATAATTTAATTTGAAAATATTGATTGCACATAGCATGAGAATAATCTATACTTTAAAAGTTGTAATATTTTCTTCTTTCTTTTTTCTTACTGCCTACCAAGTACATAATGATGTTTCTTCACGAAATCCATAAAATAATGTATGGATATGTTGAATAGCTCAAAGCATCACGCTTGCTATCCTTAATGATGGTTGTAAATTCGTCAAAGAATACCTCAGGGGTACTTGTTAACCAATTAAGGAAATATAATAATTTTTAACACATTGACTGTTTAGATGAAATGTGTAAAAATTATTTTGAAAATTGAAATATTTTTATAAAATTATTTTTAACAGCTACACGCTTGTTAACAAGATCCTTATTACTATCTTACGAAGATAATATAGCGTACATAAAGAGAAAAACCATAAGCTGTTACTGAACATAATGCCATGAAATAATAGAACCCCTATTTGAAGTTCAAAAAAAGAAAAGAAAAGAAAAGAAAAGAAAAACAGTGCTATAAATCTAGAATGGACAGTGCACCAGAATACATTAATATATATATATCACTTGAATATCCGAAATTGAATATCGTCGCTCTCACGTGTCATTTTTGGATCTTTAAGTGTGACTTAAAGGACATGATTGAATGAAAATGAAACCCAGATTATAATATATACAAAGCCTAAATAGTAAAAGGATACAGTTCTTTTATATACAGAACCAAATACACTAGCTTTAAAAGATTAGTCAAGACTTCTAGAATTGCTAAATCAGAGTTTGGTAAGCAACTTACGCTACCGATCTGCGTCTCTAAGGGATCAAAATTGCTTGTGTGACTGACGAACCAATTTAGCAATTGGAAAAAGAAATGAAGAGAAAGGGCAGTTGTTGGGTCAACGAATTTCTTCTTAGCATAAGAAAGGGTCAACAGACATTACGGTCAGGACTTCTCATAGGTTTCTTGCTGGCTGAAAAGCGTAGATAGTTTCATTGAGAATTCTTGAGCACTTCGCCCTTTTTTTGGAAAAGAAAAAGGTAGATAGGTTGAGTGAAAGAATGATCCTAAGGAATTTTATAAGGTTTGAGTGCCTTACTCAGGTCTCCAAACGCTCTTATATGAGCGTTTTGTCTCCACCAAACAATGCCCAACATTGTTCACTAAGTGAAAGTATTGAATAATGCCTTTGATCGATCAAAATACAGTACTATATTTTCTAATTGATAAGAAACTTGCACGTCATTACACATCATGTAGCAAACCATTAGTTCACATGCTGAAATAAAATGCAAAGCTAATTTTCATTGATACAATAGAATTTATTAGTCCGTCTCAAAGCATCGGCAATATGTCAAATGCACGAATTTCCTATGACATGGGCTATCCTTACCTCATGGATGGATTAATTCCTATAAATATACGTAAACTATCATGTCTACATATATTGAATAAGGCTTCATTCACATGGTCTCCAAGGTTAATATGAGCGGGAGACACTGCTATTCGAATCACGGTTCATTGTATTCCAACCCGACAGTCAATTACTCAGTCAAATGAAAGTTTGTCATGATCCTAGTGAGAGATAACTATTAGTCAGGGGACTCGTAACAATAGTCCCTTGAGAGTGACTTCAGGAGTCCTAGTGTGAAAGCAAAACAGACGAGACTCGGGCAGTTGGGTGTTGACTCTGTACTTGTTCTTGTATCGAAAAATGGGCATGACTCATGGCACGCAATGAATGCAAATGGCTTCATGAGTTTGCACAACCACTTTGTATGCCTAAATTGTGGAAGTTAACAGCTACATAGTCAAAGAATGACTGCTTCTATCAATGAGCAATCAAGCGCATGGAATCAATTGAACATTTCAAAAGTTGTTGGAGATAGAGAGCCAGAACAAAACGTGAACTCCATAAATCAATGTAGAATAATAAGGAGATAGAGTGCAAGTAACTTAGGCATCAACATATCTCCAAACGCACCCTTCATGTGGTGGGGGAATAGGGCATCCTATTTGACCTCATCAAAATGAATTGTATTGTGTATGGTGGTGGCTCTTGCCCTAACTCGTTTTTTGGCATAAGAACATTATAAGTGCTGAAAGTTTCATACGGTGCTCATTTTAGTGTCAATTTTTTGCCAACTCACTTAAGTGTCAAATTGGGGAAAAAACGATTACTTAGAGAAATCCCACCAAAAAAGTTATGTGGCTTTATAATAAGAATTTAATATGAGTTGGCATTTTTTTTTAATAAAAAACCAGTCCATGTGGACATCCTCAATGATGTCGCAGGAGACAACATGGTTGACTTGCCTAAAAAACGACATTGCACGCTTGACTCTGAAAATAGGTATTGGTTGGTCACCGTCACTCAATACTTGTGTTTTATCATCTCTCCTTGTCACTGTCACTCGCTCAGTGCCAACTTTGACGCTCTCACTCAATCACTCACCCAAGGTTCGTCATCCTCTTTCACTCGCTCAATTGTTACGAAATTAGGGCTCATAGGAAAAAATTAGGGCTCGGTTTTTTGTGCAATTATGGGGATGTTGGTGCTAGAGGAGGAGTCACACAAGGGGACCTCAATTTGTTTAATCACTTCGATGCTAGCTTTGTTGCTTTGTATTCGCTGAGTCATTGTTTAATCAAAGGTGTGATTATAGAGTACTCACGTGAAGTTATCATCTTTTCTTCATAGTGGTCACAAAAGCTAATTTTTATTTCTTGGGTGCAATGTCGGTATAGGAGACAATATTGCACCCATCACCTCCTATGTTAGGGATTTTGTTATTAGTAGCAATTAGTGAAAATACGTTGGTGGAAATGTTAGATACTATCTTTGTCAATATAAATAGGTTGTCATTTATTAATTTTAAGAGGGATATAGTGCAATAGTTAGGATGCAAAATAGAAAATTTGCATTCTAAGAGCCAAAGGATTCTTTGAGATACTTCCATGATGGTAATGGCGTTAGGGATATCTTTTTTTTTTTTTTTTTTTTTTTCCATTATCTTCATGGTGAGGAAGCTCAAGTGAATGTTGAGTGTCACGATGATGATGAAGATCACAAGAACACTCAAATAGGAGAAGTAAAAGATGATATTGAACCAACTACTCAAGCTAGAAATGGATCTATTTTAGATGAAGAAGAATAGGAGAGGGAGGCACGGCATATAACTTGTGTATTAGAGAAAGTTCAATAAAGGGTTACATGTCCCAAAGTCTCTACTGAAGACACAGGTGATGAAGAAATGACTGGAATAAAATTGGGAAGTTGCTCTATCTAGTAAGTTAGATGATGAAACTTTGCAAATATGAATTGCTCAAGTGATGATGATGAGGAACTTGCACAGTTAAGGCAAGGCATATAACTTGTGTATTAGAGAAAGTTCAATAAAGGGTTACATGTCCCAAAGTCTCTATTGAAGACACAAGTGATAAAGAAATGACTGGAATAAAATTGGGAAGTTGCTCTATCTAGTAAGTTAGATGATGAAACTTTGCAAATATGAATTGCTCAAGTGATGATGATGAGGAACTTGCACAGTTAAGGCAAAAGTAGAGAGAATTTTATAAAAATAAAGTTGTAACACTTGGAGAATCACATAGATCTCAACTGATGGTTGATAAAAATGACACTAAATATGAAGAAAGTAGCTTTGATAATGAGACTAAGAGTTCAAAGAATGAGAATAAAGATAATGATAAAGTTGTGGGTAAAACGAAATGTAAGTTTTCTTATGATTTAGCTGTTGCATGTCCTGTTTTGTGTGTAAGTAAGGGCACAATAAGGCAAGTCGAAAATTGAAGAAACAATAATAGACATTTGTAGGGCCTGATGTAAGGCTTAGTACAAAGTTGATTAATGGTCCAATTAAAGGTTTATTTGAAAGACCAGCTAAAGGGCTTGCTGTAGGTGCAAGGCCAACCCTTGAGTCGATTATTACATAAACGGAGAAAAAATATCTAATAAGTTGTACAATTTGTATTTTTGTTGTTTTATGTCGATATGTTGGCAAAATTAAGTTCATTATGTCTTTCTCATGTGATAAGAAGACCATTTAAATAGGTTTTTGAAAGTGAGGCACCATAGTGAATAAGATAGGCTTTTAGTAAAATGATAAGGCAATATAGTCATGGCTTATTTATAGACTTCACTACTGAAATGGCAATTTTGAATATAAGTTTTATAATTGTTGTGCATTTAATTTATAGTATTTGATTTGTTGACAATATGTGTATGTTTTTATAGTTTGAGAGCAGTTTGAAGTTGTTAATCTTTCAAGGTGGCCCTAGTCAAGAGTCGTGGGCTACACCCATAAAAAGAACCCAATAACAAGCCCAAAGAAACTCAACCAAAAGCAAGTGAAGTATAATCTAGTAGAAATCAATCAAATGTTGCACAAAAATAGACAACACAAGAGTTAGGTTCAAACACAAGAGAGGTGGCTCCAAAGAAGGTGATATTGGGTATAATTCCAAAATATCTACCAACAAAAAACTCTATACTTCTTTCATCTAAACCAATTGATGCTGGCGCTGATAATGATAAAACCAATATCATTTATGGAAAGCTTCCATCAAATGACATTATATTCTCCTATAAGGAGAATGGCTGCCGTTAAGAAGAAGATACTTGGGACGAGAAAGTTAATTCAAGTACCTGTAGGTGTAGCTCTAATTAGAAAGAGTGCAAGGATTATGAACTAAATCAAAAATCCATCAAAAGGAAAATGAACTATAGGGTTATGAATATTAATTGATGAGAGGGTGCTAGATCTAGTTTTTTTTTTTTTTTTTTTTTTTTTTTTTTTGGGATGGGAGTTTGATTGATGGATGTTTATATTGATTGTTAGAGTTGCTGCAAATGATTTTGTTTGGGTTGGTTTTGAGATGTTTGGCGAGAGGAGAAGTTGCCTGATGGGAGGTTAATATCGATTGTTGGAGTTATTGCAATAGCTTTATGTGTTTAGTTTTGAGATGTTTTATCATAGTTAGATTAACCGGTGAATATTCAAATAAATAATGGTTTTTGTCTATGCTTTTGCCTTTTCCCATTTTTGTTTTACTTTTATGGTTGTTATTTTTTTGTGTAAATTTTATTTAGTCTTGTGCTATTAATGCAAGCACTATAACCTTGATGCAGTTTTGTGCTTGTGCCAGCACTTATTTTGCAGTTGATATAAGCACAAGACTACACTTGCTTGTATTGGTTTATGATTACATCATCAACTTACTACAATTTTGTGCTTGCACTTGCACTAATTTTTGTAGCTAATTTAAGCACAATACTGTACCAGTACTCGCTTGTGCTAACCTTAGCAACCTTGTCTGATTTTGTGATTGTACTAGTACTTATTTTTGTTGGGGGCTAACAAAACAATGTAAGGGGGTAAATAGGTTGTTTTAAAAAAACTTAATAATCTTTCATGGAAAATAACTGATGCTAAGTAAAGATCTGATCAAGATGATGTTTCAAATCTCTTGAGCATAATGTGTACTTGTGGAAGTAATAAAAAAAAAAATAGTAGCATATAACGATATATAGTGATTTGTTTTTATCCCCAAGCCTACATTCACTATTTAGAGTAATAACCACAAATTGGGCCGAATTGCATTAGTAATCTACCTAAAAAGTTACAATAAATAAGACTTATCCCATCCCTTGATAGATCACACTATTAGGATTCAATTGCTACTTTTATTCTTGTACAATTGACTTTTAGCACAATTATCATATAGCATGAATATAGTACTTAGAAAGCTAATTGAAAGAGAGCATTTTGCTTAAAACACGTGTAGCAAATTTTAAACTTTAGCACGTGTCTCTCTCAAACATTTAACTTTTAAGATTTTCTCATTCTTAACCATCTTCAATCTATTCGTTGGAGGTAGATTGGAAAAGTAAAAAGCCATTAGAATTACTGTTAATGTTGCTGTCCAAAGATAGAACTACCCATATAGTCATCTTTCTCAACATATGCAGGCTGCCTAAAAATAGCGTTTGCATTGTCTAGTCACGTCGGCATGCAGAACGATGTTGTTTTGCACTTATTTCACCGATGAATCGCCACATCAGCATTTTGACCAGATTGACACTTAAGTGATTTATTTTATTCCGATTTTGGCACTGAAATATCACTTTCCTAACTTTTGGCACTTAAGTGTCCATCCGTGCCAAGTTTTGGCATTTGGGTTGTACTTCTCCTAAGATTTTAGCTAGTTTTGGCAAGGAGTTTATGAAGATTGCATTTTTTCTCAATAGGTCTATCTAAAATTTTTGGATTGACATCAGTTTTTTGAGTGGTTTGTGGAGGTTGTGGAGAACTCTCTAAGTTGCCTCGTCTTCAACTCTTTAAGTTTTAGAAGAGAGTACTTCATGGAATGTATCTGCTAAATCAAGCAAGCTTTTGGTCAATCCTTGCCCACACGAAAAGGCTGTCAATTGAGCCGTTTCACCAACTCTCTATTAGATTTTCAAATTTGTATCGTTGCTGAATTGGCTAGTTTAGATGAAATTTTCACGCTCTCTTCTTAAATTATCCATGGCTAATTATTTTCTATTTGCACATAAAGTGGTCTTCTTCCATCTCACCGAAAGATTGGGGTAATAGGGTAGTTGAGTAGGATACGATGGGGCTACACAATTACTTACTCAGTAGCTTTGAATTATGGTCGAATTGTGGACTAACTTTTGCCAATTGGTTTAAGTTCCTTAATCTATCAATTTTGTTGAAGTTTTTGATCAATTGAAAAGTCTACGTATATTATTTTAAGCCCATTACCAATATTTGCAATTTTCTTCACTTAATTTTGCAAGAGAATCCATCAAAGTAGGCGATTTTCTTATTAGAGAATGCCTATTATGATTTCATTTAGTCATTTTGGCTTGATTTGTTCAACCTAACCTAGCCCATTTTCGGTTTCAAACTAATTGGGGGTCAAATGATAGAAATGATGATTTAAGAGCTTAGGCAAATTTCGTTAAATTTGTGAATTGGTCCTGCAACTTTTGAAAATTGCATTTTGGCCTCAACTTGCTGTTACAATTAAAATTCAACCCCCCAAAGGCTTGGCTAGTCACACTCAAATCCTTCGTCCCAATTGTCTTTTTGTGGAAAGTAGGTTTAAGAAAACTAATTCCATTTAAAAGTTTCTTGCGACTTGCCTTTCGAGGACTATCTTTGGGGGAGTAGATTTAGAGATACTTGTAAAGCGTGAGCTTTTCGAAGTCCGTACCAACATTGGTTCTCCTAATCTATATGTTCAAAAGGAGTCACCGTTAGCCGTTGTTGAGGGTTGGCTAAAAACCCTAATCAACACAAGGAAGTGTCATCTTAATGCATGCACAACCAAAGATTTCAAAATCGAAGACTTGATTACCTTAGCTATTTAACTAGAGCTCTTTCGGTAACTAAAATTAATTATTTGCTAACTAAATTATAAGGGCATCCCATTGAAGATTTTAAGATTTATCCCAACCATTCCAAGAAAATAAAAATTGATATATTCAAAGTGCATAATCAAGTATAATTGAATTGAAAAGTGCAAGCACCAACCTATCATCATCTGTAAAATGAAAAAGACATCCAAAAATCCTATGGTAAATCCCTAAAGGCATGTTCAATTGGGTTTCAATTTTTTAAGGATTTTTCATTTTTTTTAAAGAGAAAACTACTCAAATTGCTAACTTTTAAGCTTTTTTCCAAAAAATTCTGATTTTTTTCCAAATTTTCTGAATTTTTTAATTAATTTTATGAACATTCTAATTTTTTATTTTTAAATGTTTTTAGTATTTCTTTTTTTTATTAATTTTATATATTTTTAATTCTGGAAAATAGACTCGGACCCGGTCAGGGAACTCGGTCCGGATATGAGTCCGGCCCGAACCCATTAATGGTCCAGGCTTGGTTTGGAATTCGGACCTGCCTCTCGGCGTAGTTCGAATCTAACCGATTTCTACTTTGTTTACTAAGCCCACAATTCCTGACCTATATCTAATCCTGAGCTAGCCCATTCTCTATTAAGCCCATGGATTTTTGTTATCTTTCTTTCTCATTATTCTTTTTTCTGTTTCTTTTGTTTTCTTTCCTATTTTCTTATTTTTATCTTTATCTTTTTATCCTTTTCTTTTTCTCTGCCCTGCACGTGGTCATCTTCCTAGTGAAGCCGTCTCTTCCTCCCGACGTCTTCCTCCTTCGTGACGTCCACACCCGAACCAGTACCAATACTCCGATGAGCCCTCACCGAAGCTCAAGCCACTGCCGGCCCACCATCCAGCGTCCGTAGTTCGGTTCAACCGACGCCAGTCACCGCCGACCACTGGCTGAGGAGCCTTTCAAGCTACGAAACCTTTACAACCATATTCAATCACAAAAACACACTTGTATGCATATTAAAACGAAGGGGAATGGACTAATAAGGGCGGCTCCAAACCGTGGGCTCCTCCGGCAAGAGGTTCACGGCCGACTCGGACGATGTGAGATATGCCACAAAAAATCAAAGAAAATGCCGATGTTAGTGTCGGGACAGCAATATCAAAACGAATCACGTGGGTAACGGAGATCTAAACTTTGGTTTTAAGGATTCGAGTTCGGTTTTTCACTGAAACATTTTATCGAAACGAGGGATTTCCAGTTTGACCGAGACTCTCAACTAATGTACCCGAACACGCAGCAACTCAACTGGGAAACCGGTGGGGCCGGAGTTCATGTTAGCTGGACGGCCGCGAGCTCTCACCGGGCGTGCCCAAAATAGAGCGTGTATAGAGGAAGAGGGAGCTTGCCTGGTTCATGGTGGAAGACGACTAGGGAGCTGGCCTTCGAAGGTTCAAGCGACTTGGAGGAACCACTAGCAAACGGAATCCCTCTCTCTCTCTCGCTCTCTCTTCCCGAGTTCGTTTTTCTCTTAACTTTCAGCCGAGCAAGACGTCTCTACTCTCATTCGTTGGTTCCCTCTCTCTGCTGACTCTAGCGAACAAACTGGCCACCCTTTCGGGCCTCTCTCCATTTCGTCTCTCTCTCTCTCTCTCTCTCTCTTTCTCTCTCTCTCTGTGCTAGCTCGAGCTGCACTCTCTCCTCTCACGCTTCTCTGGTTTTCTTTTCGTTTCTCAGCCAAGCCAGCCCCCTTTTACTCTTGCTTCCTCTCTTGTTTTTAAGGCCAACTGGCAAGCACGCAAGGCTCCTGTCATTGCCAGCTTGCCGGTTGGCTTGACCTAGACCCGTGGATCACCCCGTCACCTGCTCGCCTCCTGCTCTGGCTCTGTCGCTCCTTTCTCTCTTGAAGCGTGAATGGCGTGAAGGGGAAGAAGACCATCACCCGGGCTAGGCCTGTGAGAAAGGATGATGGGCTGGCCCGAGCGGAGGAAAAGAAAGGAGAGAAAGGGGTTGGGCCAGGCCTAGAGGGAAAAGAGATAGGGGTCTGGTTTACTCGACCCGGCTCGACTCTCTCTCTCTCTCTCTCAATAACAACCAATCTTTTAATTCTTATATAAATTTTCTTTCTTTCTTTCTTTCTTTCCTTCATTCCTTTTGTATTTCCTATAAATTCTGTTACTATTAGTAGATGCTCCTTATGTCTATACAGACTATACAATTTTTTTTTTTAAAATTTGGTTTAAAAATTAGTCTCCAATTTATATGCAATTAAATCCTAAAAAAATGGCCCAAATTTAAGTCTCAACAAAGTTATACTAAGGCCCTGTTTGGTTCAGCATTTGCAATGGGTTTTGGGATTCTAAAGTCCATTGGTCAAATGAAAATGCATTTGGTTTGTTCTTTTACTCAACTTTGGAAAAATACAATTGCATTTCCAAATAGCTCCATTTAGCCTAAAGTAGGTCCGAGGTCCTTCGAGAAGTTACATTCTTGGAATACAAGTGTTGATTCTTAGTTACTATTCATCTTCTCCAAAGACCGCAGCATGGAAAGGTTGATTGGAGGTCGACGATTGTTGGCCAAGGGGTCACGCATGCTAGTAACCATTGCCTACCCTAGCGACCATCGCCTGGGGTCACACGAATTCAAGCGACCGTCACTTGAAATCATGCGACCTAAGACAAGGCCATCCAATAGCTAGTTCTCGCTTGAGGTCGCATGACCTCAAGTGAGGCTACCGGTGGTTGAACTCCCAAAAAAAAAAAAAAAGCAAAAACATTTTTTCTTAATTTAGTAAAAGTCTTTTATAAATGCAATTTTTACTAAATGGTATTTAGGCCAAAGTTGTTTCCCAATACACTATTACAATTCACGAAATATTATTTGTATTCCAAAAAACCTCTTTACCCTAAAGGTATTTATATTTTCCTGAGACATTCCTAAAAACTGAACCAAACGGGACCTAAATGTCAAGGAATCTATATGCAAGATTTTGACATTTAATAAAAATGAAATATTCTCCTGGAAAAACAAGTTTCTATTGTTTTAGAAATATGTTGACACAATTTTTGAGCAAAAATTTAGGTGTTAGCCGGAGATGTCTTGTGTGTGTCAAGGAGGGGAAATATTTTATATGGATGGCTTGCGTGTCTCTCTATACAGCTTGTGGACTTTTTGTTGGGAGATGCCTTGGACTAGATTTCAACCCTTTTATGATGATTTTTTTGATACTATGATTTTCACTTTTTATCTCATACTCAGGATACTTTAATTCTGTGCCCGAGATGACAGTTTAACGAGGAGTCTAATTCTATGATGGTTGAAAATGGAGCATACGCATGGTGTTCTATGAATGACATGAGTGTGCATCATTCTCTAATGAGATATAGTGCCAAAGAGCTCAAACTCATCCTCCTGCTGATTCGTGTTCGCTTGATTAAGAAGGAATTTGATCTCTCTCGAGGTAAGGTTCTTACACTTTGTTTGGATATAAGGAATTTATTGTTGCTCTTTTGTGATTGCTGCTATTTGATGGTATGTTTGACTAAGATACTAATTCGTAGCTTAATGAGTAGGTCTCGGTTTGTTGGCCAATTTCATTTGGTAAATGGCTAAATCATGAAAAATGACGAGTGAGAAAAGTGTGCGGAGCCTGATTCGACCTTGCTGTGCTCTTCAATTTTTTGGAAAAATCTATAAAGAATTAGGAAAACTAATCTTCAGAATATTTGTAGCTGAGATCCTTAGCTTTAAATTGATATGAAGATCATAAAATTTGAACATCATTTGAGTCATGAAAAGTCTGTCCGATATTTTTTAAGAAAAGAAGGGTTTGATCTGTGAAAATTGTTCCAGCGTCGACCAAAATTGTTTTGCAATTTAAAAGTACTTAGAGGTCTTTCTTGCGAAAACTTAAAAAATGAAAGTCGTAAAAGAAGTCCTGAATTGCAAGTTTCAAAATTTTTTACTTAGATCTAGGTGGTCGATTTAAATAAATTTGGAGAAGGTAAGAACAGCCTTCAAAACTGTTCCAGAGCGAGTCCTTTGAAAAGTCAGCCATTTCATTTCATCATAGTTGGAGGGCTAATGTGCAGAAATTTAAAAAACAAAAATTGAAGAGCGCACTTTAAGTCAGCTGTCTGTAAAATTTGGCATCATTTTCACTCCGTTTGTTATTTCTCTCGAAATTTACAAAAGTCAGGTAAGAACGGGTCGAATCCTGAGTGGTCAGGTTAAATTTACAAAAGTAGTGGAAAAGTAGATAAGTTGCCATCTTGGGCAACTAATTGATTCCTTGATTTCTAAGGCTTATTAACCTATCGTATTCTTAATCAACCTTGGCCATGATTAAAATGATGATTGATTAACTTTGAATTGGATTGGCAACGCATGATTCTTCGACAAATGATTTAAGAAAAGGGGGGATTAGACTTTAATTAGGTGCAAGTAAGTTACCCCATCGCTTTGTGAAATACAAGTGGGGTTAATTATCACTTGGCATTAATTAAATAGTCCTTAGTTCTATGAGGTGGATGGGTGATCTAATTAAATTACCAAACTAAATCCAAACTTCTCAATTGTTAATTGATTGTGTGAGCTTGCTAATGCCTTGAGCTGAGTGATTGCATGATTGAACATATTAATGAGATCCGCAATGGAGACCATTGGCGGTGATGAGAAGCCTAGGAGGTGGCAATCCATGGTGATTAGAATTAGTCTTATTAGCTTACCTAGCTTTAATTAGGCTAGTGTAGTTAATGAACTTAGGAATTAATAATCAAATTTGTTTAGACCTTAGTTAGTATAGTCTAGCTAGAAAATAAAAACCAATTAGATTTAGAAACATTTTTCCCAATAAATGCTTAGCTTAGCCTAGATTAGCCTTGTCACCACTAATAAAATGAGTAGAATTTAGGCTTGCCCTAATGTTGCTCAGTTTTTAGGGATTAGGATTAGTTTCTAATGTTAAGCTTATTTGGGTTCATGTCCCAAGGCTCAAAACATGGTGATGTAATATTTTACCCGACTTCGTATTTAGTCAAGCTTACAGGAATTCACGTTTCAAGGCTTATAACAAGGTGATGTAATAGTTTTTCCCAACTAATATCAGATTTTTATTTCTGCACTTTTACTTTGAGCTTTCAATGATTGAATGTTTGATTCCTACACTTTAAATACATTGTTTTTCCTTTTGCTTTCTAGAATGGTTAGGTCAACTTTTAGGGACATAATAAACTCCAAAGAGCATTGCATGAACAACTAGTGAGACCATTAGGGATCACAATTGTTGAAAAAAACGTTCGATCACTCAGATGAATAACCCCACCAAGTTAACCTCAATCTAGGCTCTCTAGAGAGCCAAGACCTTTGTTCCATGACCTTCATTGGGGAATGGGAGGGAGTGCATTTTAGTTTAGTTTATATGAGGGTGATATTCATCCAATTAGGGATGGAGAAAAAATGACCCCTTAGTAGAGACAAACTTAACTATAATATGAAAATTAATTGTAATATGAAAAATACAAGTGATCTAGAGACTCATAGCCTATTTTCTCTTATAACAATCAATATAAGTACAAGCTGGATAAGTAAATGAGTCAATGAAGTCAAGTATATACCAAACTTCGCTAGCTATTGCTTTGCTATAGGACAAAATTTGGGAACATTACCAAAAACAATCTTAAACCTATTGTGTAGTAGTTAATTCAGCTATAAACCTTTCGATTGTATCAATTTATTCCTAAACTTTTTGACAATTTGACAATGTCTTCATTCCAACCAATTTTGGTTAAAAATCACTAACGTAGACACCAACCTCTTATGTGCAACTACTAATGCTAATTTTGACAATTTTTTTTAATTTCTTTTATTTTTTGAATTTTTATTTTATTTTATTTTCTTTCATATTTTTCTGATTTCGGGCTATGTGACACCCTCAGCACGCCACAACTGACGTAGTTACTAAAATATTTTTACTTTTTAAGCATGCAGAAGCTTGTATGATTAAAGAACACCTAAGACATATAAAATTTCAAAGGAACATGCGTAGAAATGCAAGCCAAGCGATCTCATTTCATTTCTTATTTCTATATATCTTAGCTGACAGGATCGAGATACACTGGGGCCCAAAAACTCCAATGGTTGCATTATTCTAACTTGGAGACTATATATATACTATGTCATTTGCCTCCCAATCACAACACATTCAAAATCTTAGCTCGATCTTTCTAAAATGCTACTAATATGAGGAATAATAATCAACCATGAGTGAGCAAAGCTCAGCAAGCGAACTATTAACCTGTCTATACTAAATAAGTCAATAACAGTATGTATGAGGAAGTTTAAATAAAAAGGACAGAAGATCATTATGATATCAACTTACTTGAGAACCTTTCTCAAAATCAAGATAGCAAATAGAAAATGTTTCCTCTGAAAATAGTAACCTGATAAAACTTGAATAAAATTTGGAAATGCACTTGATTATCTTTACTATGAATTGACTACCACCATCTTCCAAGGAACCCTATTACCTTCCGCGCATCTTGCATCCATTCGGTATCATGAAGACATCTGGGGGAACCGTGTCACACCCCCCCCGATAAAACTTGAATAAAATTTGGAAAAGCACTTGATTTTCTTTACTATGAATTGACTACCACCATCTTCTAAGGAACCCTATTACCTTCCACGCATATGCATCCATTCAGTATCGTGAAGACATCTAGGGGAACCGTGTCACACCCCCTAGGCATCCGGAGAAATTCAGTTACCCCTCTAGGAATCTCTACTATCATCCGAGGCATTGTCATCTCAAAGACGACGGCATTCCCAAATCACGCTCTCATCCCAAGGTGCAGTAATCACATATTTCAATTTAAATATGCCATCCACTAAGTTATTGCACAAGAACAGTTTAGTGTCTACCATCAACTACCCTTTATAAACCATAGAAATGATATAAACATTTAGTTAGCAATACTAGCCAAAAAGACAATTTACAAAAGGGAGTGTAGTCAAAATCAGTAGAAAAAGGGCAGCGCGCCCGCTTGTAGAAATCAAGGGCTTTTGCCAAGTAAATCAATTTGAAAAATCATGAAACTTTAACATGACATGGACGAGGCTCTGAGGAACATTTTTTGTGAGAACTCGAGGTCCGATTTAGCTTGTATGGGTCCTGATAATTTTCTGAAATATGGATCAAAATAGGTACAAAGCCAAATTGCAACAGGTTCAAGAAATCACATTTTGGACAGTTAAATCAACTACAAAACTCATGGAAAAATTTCACGTTATAGTCTAAGATGTCATCTAAAAATTTTATGAAGGACAGTAGTCCCAATCATTTATCAAAAATCCTGTAGAAAATGGAAACCAAGCAAAGGTTTAGAAACGGCTTATAAAAACAATTTCAGACCTACATAGTTTTTTATACATATTTTGCACATACAGAGTCTCAAAAATCTGAAATTAAAATATGTCGTAAAATAAGCCATGACACACACTTTTGTGAAGAAAGTCCATCAAATTTATACCATAAGGACCTACACAGAATTAGCAAAATTAGGTCCGTAGTAAATTAATCCAAAAATCGTCGTAACCTCATATTCGTCCATGACTTGTGTCGATTAAGCTCAAACCAACACACACTTCAATACCTAGCATTCTCACAACAAATTAATATACTCAACATACTAAATTATTAACACTGCCTGCAATAAGAATATTCCAAAACCGTTGATGAACACAATTAAGGATAAAATCGATCGAGGTGACTAAAACTCGAGAAATCAAGCTCGACGTGACATAAAGGGCGGTAATTCACTTGCCTCAGGTCCTAAGCAGTATCGTAACTTGGACGATTGCCGGAGAGTCCTGAACTGAAATCTGTGCTCCGACAGTCTGCATCACGTTGAGGCGACGACGCGAGACAGCGAGGATTGAGCTAAGGCATTCTTATTGGTTGAGTTGGGCCATTGAAACTAGGATGGTAATGGCTTAAACAGAGAAAAAGAAAGAGAGAAGTTTCGGTCGTGAAGGAGGAGATGCAGGGGTGGAGTTCTCAAGGAAGAATGAATGGAGGGAGAGGCTGATTTTTCTTTTAAAATTTGGTCTTGTCCCTTTGCCAATTATGATGGTCATTGCCTACAAGGAGAGTGGTACAATGTTTGTTGACTTATGGTGTGTTTGGTAACGTTTCTATTTAAAAATTGTTCAAGAAAACAAAAATAGAAAAAAGTGTTTCTGTTCCAGGGAATAATTTTTGAACAAAAAAACGCGTTTGGTAACTATATAAAATTTTTGTTTCTGGAATAGAAAAAGAATAAAAATACGTTTGGTAACTGCATAAAATTTCTGTTCCTAGAATAGAAAAAGAACAGAAACACGTTTGGTAACTGCACAAAATTTCTGTTCCAATTTTTTTTCAAGTGTTTTTTTTTTAATAAAGTGTAAACTTGGTATTGAATTATCATTCTCATGAAATGCTCATCAATTTAATTTTGTTCATATTAAGTGAAAACAAACATTCTAAACATGATCATATTTGCTTACTTAGAAGAAAATTTTTTAAGTTTGCACCAAAATTTTCCCAATTGCTTTTTTTTTTTTTTTTAATAAAGTGTAAACTTGGTTTTGAGTTCTCATTATCATAAAATGCTCATCAATTTAATTTTGTTCATGGTGAGTAAAGTCAAACATTCTGAACATGGTTATAAGTGCATACTTTGAAGAAAATTTTATAAATAAACTTTGTACCAAATTTTTCTCACATGCCTTTTTCTTCAATAAAGTGTAAACTTGGTATTGCATTATCACTCTAATGAAATGCTCATCAATTTAATTTTGTTCATGGTGGGTGAAGACAAACATTCTGAACATGGTCATGTACATCCTTGGAACAAAATTTCATAAGTAAAATTTGTACAATAAGAGCTAGCTAAAAGAAGAATATCTTATAGATCTCTACATAGACCCTTTCATACATAACATCACAATAATGAAGTAATATAGTTCATTGTTCAACTTCATTACATCAAATTTGATAAGTGAGTACTTAAAAACAAAATTACAAAAGTCGGAAACACAAAGCCATGAAATCTCAGGCATATTATGATCCCTCGCCATTTTATTTGCAATCCTTGTCCTAAGCATGTTTATTACAGGTGCATCATGCAATGTATCATCTGCAACCTCAGGACAAAGAGGCAAAGATAGTTCTCAATTTCTGTAGGCATGTCATAGTTGATCACATGTTGAATGTCAGGAAAGTCCAACCCCTTTGAAGCAACATCTGTGGCAACCAAGACATTTTTTGTGCCTGCCTTAAACGATGAAATAGCATATTCTCTCTCTTCCTGGTCTTTGCCACCATGAATAGCCACTGCTTCAACTCCTTTCAAAAGTAGATACTCATGAATGTCATCCACATCGGCCTTGTTCTCACAGAATATAAGGACAGGGGGTGGAGTTTTTTGAAGGCACTCAAGAAGGTAAACAATTTTTACCTCCTGTTTGACATACTCGACCTCCTGAATGACATCAAGATTTGCAGCACCTGCTCTTCCCACATTGACCGTGACAAGCTTCACCAGAGCACTTCTTGCAAAATTCTGAATTTTAGTAGGCATAGTGGCAGAAAAGAGGAGCGTTTGATGTTGAGCTTTGAAGTGGTTGAACACCTCCCTTATATCATCTTCAAATCCCAAGTCCACCAATTTGTCAGCCTCATCTAAAGTAAGGTACCTGCAGAAAGCAACAGATCAATATAATTGTCCCCACAAATAACAAGCCAAAATATTTAAGATAGTAGTGCATTAACAGAAAATCAAGATTGAGGCTAATTTAGGAAAGAGTGCAAGATGAAGAATCTTGGTTCGGTGAAATCCCATATCCTCAGGACAAAGAGGCAAAGATAAGAACTCAAAAAGCAATCTCAATCAATGTCCCATGCCACGCTATTTAACCTTTGAGCTAGCATTGACCATTGGAATCCAAATGGTGCACATAGAACTCAAGCAAAAACATAGAGCACTGAGAACGCAAATATGCTCGACTTAAGCACTATTGAGTTTTTTCAATGCAGATTTATTGAAGATTCGATGTAGTTGCTTAACAGTAGGGATAACATTTAGTATTTAGCAGTTTCACGTTTGCTGTCCACTAATAACTTCCTACCAATAGCAAACCAATCAACTTGCCAATGCATGATCATACACCAATAGTTACAGATGGAATTATTCAGAGACAGCCAGATGTTGTGGAAAGCAGTGTACAAGTTCAAAAGGTATAAAAGGATGAATTAAAGGATTTTACCTACAATTACAAGGTTCATCTTTTTCTTTACCAGCATATCCTTCAATCTACCAAGAGTAGCAACAACAATGTGCACTCCCTTCCTCACAACCTCCACCTGCGACTGCATATCCACCCTGCCAATACATAGCAAAGCCCTCAACTCTGGATATCCGGCCTCTCTCAACGGAACCAAAAACTGCTCCACAACTTCATATGTCTGTCTCACAAGCTCTCTTGAAGGGTAGACAACCAATCCGAACGGTCCTTCACCGTGAGCAATGGGCATCATCATCTCCTCCTGAAGAGCAATCATGATCATTAGCAACACGAAAACCAAAGTCTTCCTTGACCCTGTGAATGCAATCCCTATCATATCTCTGCCCGCCAAGACCACCGGAAGACCCTGCACCTGAATTGGCATCGGCTGCACAAACCCCTTCGCTTTCAACTTCTTCAAAATAGGGTCTGGGAACCTCATATCCTTAAAATTCTTTATTGGCGGCAGGATATCCTCTCCATCAAAAATTGAAGCATTATAGCCATAAGATACCAAGGATCTCGCATAATGTATAATCCCCAACATTCATTTGGAACCAATTGATTCTAAAGCCACTTAATAATATAAGCTCTATGACATTCCCGATGAATTTGAAAATGTGAGCAGCCAATTTAGCAAGATATCAAGACGCTCGCTGTTGCTCATGCTCAAGCGAGCAGACTCTCCTGCTACTCTGCTCGTTTGAGCGTGAGCAGCAGCGAGCGAGCAGAGCAGGGCTCGCTGCTCTGCTTGCTTGAGCAGAGAAGCAAGCGAGCAAACGCTTGCTGCTGCTCACGCTCAAGCGAGCAGACGCTCGCTGCTCTACTCACTCGAGCAAAGAAGCAAGTGAGCAGACGCTCACTGCTCTACTCTGCTTGCTCGAGTGTGAGGAGCAGTGAGCGAGTAGACGCTCGCAGCTCGCTCGAGCATGAGCAGCGAGCAAAGTAGGGCTCGCTGCTCTGCTTGCTCGAGCAGAGAAGCAAGCGAGCAAATGCTCGTTGTTGCTCACGCTCGAGTGAGCTGCGAGCGAGCGTCTACTCGCTTGAGCAGAGAAGCAAGTGAGCAAACACTCGCTGCTCTGTAGCAAGCGAGCAGAGCAGGGCTCGCTACAAGCAAACACTCGATCTAGGGCACCGTTGCTCGCCAGATCTGGGCAAGCGTGCTCGTCCAGATCTCGAGCGAGCAAACGAGCCGTTGCCGCAGATCTGGCGAGCAACGGTGCCCGAGATCTAGGCAAGCGTTGGCTCGAGCGGGCCCTCACGCTCGAGCTTCGAGCAGCCATCGCCCAGATCTGCGAGGGTCTCGTCAATCGGTGAAGGAGGAGCAGTGAGTAGGTTCACTTGGTGAAGGAGCAGCGGCTATCGGCACTGGAGAGGACGACGGTGGAGAAGCCGGATGGTCTCGAGACAGAGGCGGCTGTTAGCGCCAAAGAGTGGGAGCGCCGAAGAAGACGACGGTGGAAAAGATGCAGGAGGAGAGGCAGTGTTCGAAGGGCTGAGCAAGAAATAGAAAAGAAACACGAGAGCTTATGTTTTTGTTCCTTTTTTGTTCTTCAAATGTGTTTCAGAAATAAGAAACATAATTTTTTTTTTCTTATTTCTGTTCCACATTTTTTCTAGGAACAAAAAAAAAAATGTTTAAAAACAGAAAAAAGAAATGAAAACAAATGCAGCCTTAGCAACCAGGGCACTCGATAGGTGAGCGGTCATGACCATGAGCAGCGCAAAGAAGACAGTGGAATGTGGTGTTGTGCACTGCTTTGCTTCGAGGTGGCGGAGGCGTTCGATGGTGATATCGTGGCCGACGTGGCGTTGAGTTGGCATTGTAGGGATGCGGTGGTGACGCAAGTGAAGCTAAGGTGGCTTGGTGATGATGGGGACGAGTTGAAGAGGCACGTCCTTGCAATGATGCGATGAGGGCGCAAATGGTGTCATCCGGTGACAAGTTCGGTGACGTGACATAGACCGTCAAGCATTCAAGGCTCGTTAGCCGGATGTCACAAGTTGGCGTATAAAATAATAATAATAATTCGAAAAACTTATAAAAATGCGAAAATTATTTATATCATTGTCGATCATGTCATGTGATATGATTAACATTTAACTTTTCCTCCTCTTTTTGACTTTGCGATAATTTTGTTGTTTAATTTCTTTTCTTTTCAAGAACTTTTGGATTTCTTAAATCAACAACGCTATATCCCCATCATCATTGTTGTTGTTGCTATTAGCTACATATGTAATGGACTTTTTACCTTTGGATTTTCTCGGCTTATTGTTGGATTGATTTCATAAGTCAAGGGAATTCTAATAAGCTTGTCCAATGTCAAGAGTTGAGATACTTTAGCTTTGTGAATTGACAATCTTTCCATGAACTAATTCTTGTTGGAGTGTACCAAGAAACTTGCTTGAAGATTCCTCATTGTGTAGATCTTTTCATTTTCAGCAAGTTCATTCATGATGCCCTCATAGCACGTGAGCATTTCGTTGATATCTTCATGTGGCTTCATCTTGAATGCCTTAGAATGTTCAGCTTCATTTCCTTAGTCTATCAATTTCTTCAAATGTAATTTTGGAGTTGATCCCAAATATATTTATCTATCACGCAAGAAGAAATACTCAAAAATTAGATAAGACAATTCATAATGTGCGAAGTGAATAGTTTTAAGCAATTAATGCAAGTCCTCTCTAGATATCATGATGAATAGGCATGGGTGGAGCTAGAGATTGCTCCACTCTATCTTGTAGTGAGATCGTGTGGGATGAAAAACGAATAAAACCAACTTAATACTTCAAGATTGAACAAATTATGATTGTTCGAAAGAATCCACATAAGTAGCGTTACTAGAAAGTAAGGCTGCTCAATTAGATTAGATAATCTTTTGTCCAAAAAGCTTAATCAAAGTTAAAAAGGAAAAATCTTTCAAAACTAAGGACAGTTCATAAATTTTGAAAGAACCTTTCGTAAAATAAAAATCTGGAAGATTTCACTTCAAAATAAAGAAATCCTTAAAAGCAACAAAGTAATTCCAGAAATCATGAGTTTAAAGAATGGATCATCAATGACAAGAAATTTGAGAAAACAAATCTCATGGAGTTAACCATAACAAAATCTTTATGCTCAGAAATAAAAGAACCTATAATAACAAGTAACAAGGCCCTGGTATCAATTATTAAGGCTCACAATACAATTTAAAGGGGGTAAAGAGGTTGAACGAGAAACTATGAAGGACTTTTGTCTAATATAACATATTAAACTCCACCAGTATCAGAAATAGTTTAACATAATTAGGAATGGTGATTATAAATAGATACATAACAAGGAGTAGTTATGATAATAAAGAGATAAACGATAGCACATTAAAATTTATTTTCCCTCTTTCCACTTCTGCCCCCATCCCCTTCCCCCTTCCCCCCCCCCCCCCCCCCAAAACCAATCTCTCTCTCTCTCTCTCTCTCTCTCTCTCTCTCTCTCTTCCTTATGTTGGGACTCACTGGCCTCCGGTTAGAGGTCACAACGTTGAGCCTCAAGCTGCAAGCTCAGATCCAACGGCAATTGTGGCGGTCGCAACAACCATAAGCTCCTTTGCCTCGTTAATAGAGGGAGCGACGGCCAAAAAAGACGTGCTATCTATCGGAAATGACTCGTGAGGCTGAATGCTGTGACACTTGGAGAGATGTGACTGCAAGTTGGCAACAGAGATGGAGTGCAATGAATGAGGCGGATGGGAATTAATGTTCATGTTTAAAATTTTCAGCGTGAATTTCGGAAAACAAATGAGTGGTTCTAATAATTTTTAAGTGTAAAGGATTTCAACCCAGTGCGAACGGAGTTAAATGCCTATATAATTTGGTATCAATCACATTCATAAAGGGGGAGAGTACACAAAATGCTTGTCAAGTTGACATCCAAACTTTTATGAGTAGTACGATAACAGGTTTGGCACAAGAGGAGCCATCAAATTTGACCATGCAAATAAAGGCAACATATATATATATATATATATATATATATATATATATATATATATATATATATATATGAATCCAAATATATCTTAAAACTGTATGAATTTTGGTACGTAACATATTTAGGGTATTCTCTCCTAAATACAAAAGAAAAAACTATACTGAAAATTTAGAGGGCTCTTCAGGTGAAGAGCATAGACTCCATGCGAAAGAAAAAACTACACTAATTGATGGATTGGTATAGTAACTGTCCATGTAGATAAAAGTGGAGAGATTGGTGAAACACTCACTGTAGGATTAACTTATGTTTCGCACAGTTTTTCTCAACCAGTAGTACAAAATGAGTTAAATGCCTACATAATTTGGTATCAGTAACATTCATGAAGGGGGACAGTGCACGAAATATCCATCAAGTTTTTCATTTTTTTGAAAAATGCTTGTCAAGTTGGCATACAAACTTTCATGACGATAACAGGCTTGGCTCAGGATAAGCCATCAATTTTGACCGTACAAATAAATGCAGCATATATATATATACACACTCCCTCCTTTCTTTACTCTAATCTAAGAATTCAGGTTTTTGCACTAAAAATAAGAAAGTAAATCGATACGGACATATCTAAACAAAATTATTAATATTCATTATCTCCCATTAGTCTGATTCTCCGATTCCTTACCTCTCTATGCGGAAATCAAATCTATCTTCTTTTCCTTTTATCTAACACTACTTAAATCAATTCAATCAAATCTGGACCGGTATTTCTAAACTAAACCAATATGCTGATTGTTCCAAAGTTGGAACCACCAAAGCAAAAATAAGTGCTTATCTATCACCTTCTAAACTTGAGATGAGTCCGTAACCAATCCATGATATTTTGCCGTTGATTGATCTAGTTCTTAATATTTTATTTTGATTAATTGAGTCCTAAATGTTTGAAAAACGCAGTAATCAACTCCTGAATTTTCTATTAACGGGTTTTGCGAGTCTTAAATGCTAGAAATCCTTTACGTCTCTCACATGCCCTTTCTCTAATGTTGCGTAGCCATGGACGGTAAAATTATACGTTGTTTTCAACGTTGGAAATCTAGTATGAGACTTGATTGAACATCTTTTTGCAAAATATTAAAGGCTCAATCCACCAAAATAATATTTCAGGCATGAATTGACCAATGGCCAAAAGTTAAGAGCCCATTCTATACTTTTCCCTAGAGGAGCATGATTTTACAATAGGACTGGGAATTGGATAATTGGACTAATGAGAACCAGTCTAGTTTCAGATTTTAAGGAAACTTGGTTCAATTCCTAGTTTCTCGGGAATATGGGAGAGCCAAACCAAGAATCTAAGTAGTCTCGACACCAGCACACAACATGCCATACGACATAACATGTCATGTCAACTCATCATTTCTAAAAAAATTGAGAATTCTAACACGTTGTAACACATTATATATTAAAAATATATTTATATATTATCATTTTTATGATTATTTCGATTAAATTAATTTGATTCAAATTCACAAATAAATAATAAAAAAATCTAAAATGAATTTTATACTAAAAACATTAATCCATCATTTATTAATATCATTTGTTGTTTCAATTTAATAAATTTAACTCCATTCTAATAATCCATAAAACTTGAAAATAGAAAAATAAGTAACTCATATTCTGGAGTTATTTGTCGGGCTTATTGAAAGAGAAAAGAAAAAATTTGAGAAGTGAATTATGTTTCACAAAAAGTCAGAATAAGAAAAGAAAAAAAGAGAAGATTAGTTTTTTTTTCTCCATTTATTATTATTATTATTATTTTTTCACATATAATACATTTTGACCCATCATTTATTTAAAATTTTAAAATTGATCTCGTATATTGGAATCACGTATCGGAAACTCGCATGTCGGAAGAGTGTCAAGAAAGTTGACTAAGTATCGGATTTTACAATAAATACTGACCAAATATTGGAGAGTGTCTGAAAGTGTCACACATATCAAAGTGTCCAACACAATATAAAGGTGAAAAGTGCCTCTTAACTAGGAACCTACAAAACCCTATTATAGAAATTGACTTATACACTTTGGATTGAACCCCTAATTTTCCTATTCAAGAGCAACTTTGTGGCTTTCTTCCTTTCCGAGAAAATTTCTTCCTCTTGAAAGTCTTACTCTTCGTTGCTATCACCACCACCGGCCGTGGGAAAGGCACGGCTGATGAGCTCCACTAGCGACAAGCTCTTACGCGGTTTGTTCATTCTTAAGTGACCTAGGACAATAGAGGGAAGAGAATGAAAGTGGTTGTTGTAGCATCAGTCACAAGGCCTAGTTCCCTGACGACTTTAGGATTGTCAACTTAGGCTCTATTTGTTAACTTGCCAAATAGTAATAATTTCTATTCTTTGGTTTCCAGGATTGTTGGGTGAACTTGTTTGGCCAGTGGCAAGGTCGAATCTCGTGATAGTTGATGGTGGGGCCTGGTGAAGCTTCAAAGAGCTTGTTGAATCTCACCCAATTAGTCGTCAGGCCACGGTAATGAGAAAGAAGAAGAGAAATAAAAAAAAAAAAATCTGACTTGATTTTGGAATTATTTTTAAGAATAGATAAGTAACTTTTTTTTATCTTTTTATTCTGCTCTAAATCTATTTCTGAAAATAAAAAATGTTATCAAATAGATTTTTATTTTTTATTTGGAAAAAAAGAAAAAAAATAAAATTAGATACTATTTAATCAGTTGATAAATAGACCCTTACTAATCGATTCGGATAAATATTTGTTGGGGAAAGTTGATTGAATTTTTGGCTTAAAGCAATTCTCCATCCGCTGCTTCATCTTTGGGATATTAGCTTATTTCATCACTCCGCGTGTTCAGCGAATTGTCCGAATGTTGGCGTACCGATAGAGCTTTGCTGCCGTGTGTGGTATTCTTGTGGCTGTGTTTGAGCCATGTGGCTTTCTCGTTTTGTGCTCTCTCCACTCAAGGCTCTGTATTTTTTCGGTTTATGTAAATTGGATTTTTTGTCTTTTACAAATCTAGGTCATCGTAATCTTGTGGACTTTCCTGTTCTGCTTCCACTCTGCTGTTGCTATCTCGGGGTGGCAATTGTGCATCGTTTAACAACACATTACCCCATCATCGAGTTCCGACCAGCACTGACGTGACCGTGCGCCAGCTGTCCCACCTGTAAAAAATTATTACGCATTGGCTTACGCGTGGCATGTCAAACCGGTGACAACGTGGCTACATGCTGATCAGACCCGCTGTTTCCTAGTTTTCACAATTCAATGCCTCCCGACCAAACACTATTTAAAAACTATTCACTTTCCATTGCTTAACTAACCAAATTAATTGTCCGTCGGAGTGGCCGATTTCTCTTTAATACAATGTTCTAGCACAACGCAATTACAAAGCATAAATCCTAGGGAAAATTCCAAATAAGAACTTAGAGTAGATTAATTTTCTCAAATAAGTATTCAAAATGAACTTTATGTCAGATAAAGACCTAAAGTGAATCAATTATCTTAAATAATAACTCGAAGTGGTTGAATCAATTTCAAATAAGGATCTAAGCTTGCTAGTCAACCAAATATTCGCCAGCTATCAAGCATGTGACATTTCCGATGGCCGGAGTTTGGGCAATTTTGTTCCAAAAAAATCTTGGGAATATTAACAAATCCTAAAACATAAACAAAAAAAACCCTGGGTTTTCTACGGTCTCCTTATTTCTCGTACCCATCATCTGCACAGTTAAAGATAGAAGTTCTCCCAATTCCTTGTATCCATCCTCTGCAAAGTCGAAGACCCAAATTCTTTGACAATTGAGGCACAAATTCAAAAACAATAACAAAATCAGATTCTTCTTTCTTTGTTTGCGAAGACACAAATTCTCTGCTGGTCAAGCAAGGCGAAGAGCAATGAGAATCGAGTCATGACGATGACCGGGCATCGATTTGGTTGACGAGCAGCGGGGGAGAAGAAAGAAGAAAACGTAAACATCTAAATGAATAACCTATCACAAATTTCTGACAAAATTGCCTCTATTTTAATCTTTGGAATTTTTTTATCGCACACTTCTCGAACAACTTAGAACGTCTTCCTTATATACTCCTTTACGCCATCATACCCGTTGGCACTTACCAAAGGAATTCCTCCAATCTACCTGTTGGACGGAATCAATTAGGAAGATCATTCGAGCTATTAAAGGAACATGTCGATAGCCCATCAATCCTGTTCGCCCATACAATTAGGATCTCGGTATCCATAAGTAGAACCTTCCACGAATATTTCGCCAATCAACGGATCCTTGATCTTCAAATCAATCTTGATCAATTAATAGGATTCCGTTATGTCATATCCAGCCAAGAGATCTTCTCCAGTCGATAAGGTCATATCCTTAATAACATCCAGTTCTTGATAGTCTTTCTTCAATGGATTAGAAACTGTCAATGAGGATAGACTTTGAATATTGAGTCTAGCTGTCCGGAGGTCTTCAGACTTTAAACAGCATAGTTTGCAAACCTTCAGACTAAACTGTCAGCTTCAAAACATTTCAAGAAGATTTCTCCAACAAGAACTAGTAACTTAAGTTAATAGAAATGATGAATTAAGGTTAAAAAAATATGGTAGGTGGAAATGCAAGAGAGGTGGTCAAGTTAGAAAACCAGGAGTGACATAATCACATCATCCAATGTGGATAAACCAAGTAATAGTGATCTTAAGTAAAAACACTAGGTGTAAAGAGAGGAATGGTGCTTTACTCCAAAGTATACAAGTGGCCTCAAAAGTGGCCAAATGGCCAAATGGTGATTGAAATGTGAGAGAACTCCTTGTTGGCCAAGTAAAAGAAATGAGTAATTGAGAGCATTAACGGGCTAAAGTTGAAAGAGATGATGTAATGCATGATATCAAGGTTAAACTAAGTTCAATGTCACAAAGTAAGGATGTGGGGCTTAAAATACCTGGTGGAAAAATGAAAAAAAAGAGTACATAAATTAAAAATGGACTAATGGCCACCTATATGGTTTCCAAATTAGATATTTTGTTAAGTTATTAAAGAATCTTGAAAATCAATACATAAATAAGGAAATCAATGTCCATTTCAAGCATGGATAAATTAGAAAAATATTTTGAACTTACTAAAAACATTAGTGAAAAATAACGGATGCCAAGAAAATCTCAATTTAGTAAATTTAAAACTTGAATATTGTCAAAATTGCAATTTGAGGACTACAACTAATATGGTGGTAAATTAATTATTGCCACTTAACATCGTTGACAGACATGTCAACACCTATCAATTTAATCTCAAAAAGTAGCACTTCGGTGACTATGAACTAGGAAAATCATCCTAAATACTATTAATAAAGTCGAAAATTATGGACGGCACATATGCATTTTTATCATTTGCAATAGTCTTAATTGGTGCACTTAAAGAACTTGTTGACTAAACCTATTAAGATTATTTTATGGGAATATTAAAATAAAAGTTTAATATGTAGCATATACGGTTGCAATATAAAGTTCATACTTTAATAAATACTAAGTATCAAGTTGGTATATCCAACTTACGTTGTGTTTGGCAATCAAGATAAAATTCAGAATATGATAAAATTATCCTATCCTATGTTTGATGTCTATTTAAGATAGGATAACTGGAGATATCATGGGATATATATAAGATAAAATTAAGCATTGGGGGAAGTGTGATAAATGTGGATATTATTTCTAGCATCTATAATGGGGAATTATTTTTTTTCGAATGACATACTTTTTAAATTAACAAAATTAAAATTATATCTTAATATGAACAATATTTAAATTCTAACATAAGAAATTCAAAATAGCAAAAAATAAAAAATTAGTTATTTTAATATAATCTTATTTTCATTTGTATATATTCAAATTTAATTATATTCTATAAAATAATTTCAATATATAAATATGAATATATTTATATTTATTATATATTTTAGGTATTTTACTTATATTAGTAAAAATTACTATTTAATAAAATTTTATTAGAGAACAATGGGAGGGGAAAAATAAAAAAATAAAAAAATTAAAAAGAGAGGAAAATAAAATAAAAAAGAAAATAAAATAAAGTAAGCAACAGTGTCACAAGAGATAGTTATTTTTCTTGATGGACAAGTTTTTTTAAATTAAAAAAATTAAAATTATATCTCAATATAAATAAAGGATGCCTTAATCTCCACTTGTTCTCTTGTGTCTTACGTGCTGGGCCAAGTTGCTTGCAAGGCTTTGCTTAGTTGACTAAGTATCGGGCTTTCGGATCTTAGCCCCACCAACCTAAATTCTTTTCTTCGACACCTAGTTTAGCAATTAAGTCTCGTTTGAGTTTATTTTCAGCCACTCTATTTATCCTCATGACAATTGTCTCCCTTGCCTTTCCCTTGCCCTTGTTGTCATGGCATTCTAATAACTTAAAGTTCCTTGCTCGTGCTCCCGTCGAGTGAAGCGCATAGCAAAAAAATAACAATTTAGTTATCTTAATTTATTTTTTTTATTTTATTTTTATATATTTGAATTTAATTTAATTTTATACAATGATTTCAATATATTAATATAGATATATTTATTATATATTTTAGGTATTTCAGTATTTTGGTTATATCAGTATAGTCTACTATTTAACAAAATTTTATTAGAGAATGATGGGAGGGGAAAAATAAAAAGGAAATTAATTAATAAAAGAGAGGAAAATAAAATAAAAAACCAAATAAAATAAATTAAGTAAGAGTATTGCGAGAGATTTTTACCATCTCATTTTATAAAACTTTTGGTTCATTTTTATTAATGTGTCATTTATACCAAACAATATACATGATATTATATGAATATATCCAATTTTATTTCGTAATCACCAAATAGTGGATATGATATATCAAAATCTCATAGATTTCATATTTTATCTTATTCAGTTCTTTTATGATTTAAAATTCGGACTACCAAATGTAGAGGTTTCGAATTGGATTTCTTGGGTTTCCTTTATAATCATCTATGAGTTTCATTCTTTAATACAGCTTAACACCTTCATCATTAAATTGATTTTCTCATGAAAAGAAGCATTTTTAGATATCAATATATTCTGATGCGGATGCGATTGCCTAGGAATTTTCTATAACGTTCAAATAAGTCAAAACGTGGTCAATGAGCCAGGAACAAGAGATTTGATGATGATTTACGCCAGAGTTTTCAAGAAAATATCAAGATGCAATGGATATTTTATAATAGGAATTTATATATAGTTTTGATATCTTCTTTGTCTAGATTTAGTTAAAAAAAGTGATATTGATTTGCTGCTAATTTGAAATACAGATTCAATATTTTCTCCTTCTCTCATCTTTGAAAATTTAGTTTTCTTCTAAGTTAGTATTTACCACATTTTCACCACATCATATTTTTATTGTCGTTTTTTGATAGCAAGTACATAACAATTTTGAAAGGCACACCTGAGGGTGATTAATTCTTGGTCCGGTCCAGTCCATTGGAACTAGCCACTTAGCAAATGAAAATTAAAAAATTAAAAAAAAATTTGGAGTTATTACAATTTTAGCGTTATTGTTGTTAATAAGAAATTAAAAAATATATTTTTTTTAAAAAGTGTCGGTCCGGTTCCCCCTTGGAACTAGGAACTGGCCCGAAAATTGTTGGATCTATTTTTATGGAACTAGGAATTGGACTGATGCCCCCAAAAATTGGACCAAACCGGCCGATCCAATCCGATCTGAGCGGTCCGATATGCTTACCCCTATCCTCTACACTGTCGCTCTCCACGCACTCTTTAAATCCACCCGAAACACTCCCCCGTCTTCCCCATGCATTTACTAAGACTCTCTCTCTTTGCCATTTCCCAGGGAAATTTTCCCTCCGTGGGCTCTTGGAACTTCAAGTTCCGGTCCTTCATTATTTTTTCAGTAAACCACACTGAAGAAGACACAAGAAACCTCCGAAGCTGCAAAAATCTTGTCTTTTCTGCAGAAATAGCCGAGCGACAAGAACAGATAAGTATACAAAACCCAGCCCAAACAGTCCCCCTTTCAGTCGAACCTCGAAGCCAAGATTCGGACAGACCATCGAACCACAACCTCCCAAACTTCCTCATGTCAGTGAGGCTAATGTACGTGAAGCTCGGTTTCCACTACCTCATCTCCTACACCATGTATTTACTCCTCGTGCCAGTCCTTGGAATCTCCTTGGCCCACCTCTCAATCCTTACGGCCCCAGACCTGGCCCAACTCTGGGAACAACTCAGGTTCAAACTTGTCACCATCGTAATCTTTTCGACCCTCGTCATATTTCTGGTCACTCTCAACTTCATGAACCAGCCCAGAAAAGTCTACCTTGTCGACTTCGCCTGCTACAGGCCCGACCCAGCCCAGATATGCACCAGCGAGACCTTCATGGAGCGGTCGGAGCTCACGACCGCCTTCACCAAGGAGAGCCTTGCTTTCCGGCGGCAGATCCTCAAGAAGTCCGGGCTCGGGCAGAGGACACACGTGCCAGAGGCCGTTCTCCAGGTCCTACCGAACCAGTGCGTGGCAGAAGCACGGGCAGAGGCTGAGGCCCTGATGTTCGGGGCCGTCGGCCAGCTGCTGCCCAAGGCCAGGGTCAAGGCTAAGGACATGGATATCCTCATCGTGAACTGTAGCTTGTTCAACCCGACACCATCCCTGTCAGCGGTAATCGTGAACCACTTCAAGCTCAGAGAGAATGTGTTGAGCTACAATCTTAGTGGGATGGGCTGCAGTGCTGGATTGATTTCAATCGACCTTGCTAAGCGGTTACTACAGGTTTGATTTCTTTATTGGAATATGTGCTCTTAAAGTTCTAAAACTTATAAAAAAAATGCAATCAAATTTTAAAACTTGTTAAATTGATACAATTGAATCATTTCTTTATCTTCGTCAATTTAGACTAATGAAAAATGCTGATGTGATTTTTTTTATAAATATTTTCTCTCGCTCATGGCGATGGCATGGCCAAAACATGGAACACAAGGCTAAAACAACTTTGTTTTTGATTAAATTCTAATTTTTTAAACCAAAAACTTAATTAAATAAAATAAAATAATTTTAAAAGACACAATAAAAGGCGCCAAGGGTTCATCATCAAAAAGGGCTTAACGAGGGCTTGGCGAAGGCTGGTGACCCTCCACCCAAATTTGGTGAGGATCACTGGCCCTTGCCTAGCTATGGTGGCCCTTAGCAAAGGTTGATGGCGCCAAGTTAGCCCTTTCCGGCAATGGGGGCGGCAGTGGCAAGAGCCTGTCACCCTTGTCTTTGGCTTACTTTTGTGTGTGTGTGTGTGTGTGTGTGTTTTTTTTTTTTTTAAATACTTTTAGTTATTTAATTTTATTAACATTTGGGTTTAAAAAATAGAATTTAATCTATAGTCATTGCCACGTTAGGAGAAAAAAATATTAAAAAAAGTTATGTCAGCATTTTTTTTTTTTTTTTTTTGTGACCCAAGGAACCCCTCACGGTCAACAGTTGCGTAAGTAAACCACAGGGAGGCATGTAGGAAACCACCACCCACGTATTATGTTAGCATTTTTCATTAGTCTAAATAGATGAAGTTAATGAACATACTCGATTATATTAATTTGATAAGTTTTATGACTTGATTGTACTTTTTATAAGTTTTAAAATATAATTGTACTTTTGTGACAAGTTTGAAAAGTTCCTATGAACATATCCCTTCTTTTTTTCCTTCTCTTTTTTTGTATTTTTCAAAATATATGTTTAACAATAGGAACTTTTTATGAATGACACCCTTAGTATTATCCAAGCATACAAGGAATGAAAACTTGCATCGATGAATGAAATGCCAAATATAAGTTGGGTAATAGGAATTTTATTAGGTTCGGCCATTTTATGTTGATAGTGTGTCATGTAATTTAAAGCATTTTGTAAAAATTAAAATCATGACAAAAGGAAAAAAAGAACAATTTTATTTAGGATGTGCTATTTTCTTTTCCTAGTTTACACTTTGGTTGGTAGTGAGTGGTTTGAACTCGGAACCCTCAAAACCCTCGAAACCTAGATGATAGATGACATTGAACAAAATGATCCACAGACGAGTCAATCCAAGATTCATTATGCCACATAATATAGCTGGAGTTGAAATAGGACTTCTCGCATCTATGAATTCGAAATATGACAGCAGAATTGAATAGAAGCTTTGTATATTCTCAAGTTACTATATGTTCCATCTACTAGGTATAAAATTTTCTTGGTTTTTTTACCAGGGAAATTAAATTTTGGTCTCAAGAAAATGAAACTTCCATCCAATCTTATTACTTCTCTTATGAATCAATCACCAGGTACACCATAACTCTTATGCCCTAGTGGTGAGTATTGAGAACATCACCCTCAACTGGTACTTTGGCAATGACCGGTCGATGCTCGTCTCAAACTGCCTCTTCCGGATGGGCGGTGCAGCTGTCCTCCTCTCCAACCGGTCCTCCGACCGCTGCCACTCCAAGTACCAACTCATCCACACCGTCCGCACCCACAAAGGCTCGGATGACAAGAGCTACAATTGCGTGTTCCAGCGAGAGGACGAGATGAAGAAGATTGGCGTGTCGCTCTCCAAGGACTTGATGACCGTTGCTGGGGAAGCCCTGAAGACCAACATCACGACCCTTGGCCCGTTAGTGCTCCCAATGTCAGAGCAGCTCTTGTTCTTCATGACCTTGGTCGTGAGGAAGGTGTTGAAGATGAAGATTAGGCCGTACACTCCCGATTTCAAGCTGGCCTTCGAGCATTTTTGCATCCACGCTGGAGGCCGAGCTGTTCTCAACGAGATAAAGAAGAACCTCAAGCTCACTGAGTGGCACATGGAGCCATCACGAATGACTCTATACCGATTCGGGAACATGTCGAGTAGCTCGTTGTGGTATGAATTGGCCTACTCGGAGTCCAAAGGAAGAATTAGGAAAGGCGATAGGATATGGCAGATCACTTTCGGGTCCGGATTCAAATGCAACAGCGCAGTTTGGCGGGCGTTGAGGACCATTGACCCGGCTAAGGATAAGAACCCATGGATGGACGATATTCACGAGTTCCCTATCTATGTTCCATAAGTGGTGTCCTTCAGATCTACTGCAAAATAAGCGCTTTGGTTGGGGTTTTGCCAATATAGGCAAGGTTGATTCCCATGCGCAAATCCTTAATTATCCTTTTGCCTCGTATTCATAAGCAAGCATTATTCCAAATCTACTAAAGAATAAACTTTTCTTTGCCTGTGATCGATTCCTGGAAGAAGTGTGCATGCAACTCTGTAATTGTCCATATTACTGGTCAAAACAGGTTTTTAATAGCTAGATTATTTGAAGATGCTATTGTGTAGAGATTATTTTAGATGCCGTTGTGTACTTCACCTATATTACTTCGAACTTTATATTTCATAAAGGCTTTTAGATGTTATTACCTCTCAAACGGGAAAATTATCAAAAAAGTCATTAGATCATCAAATAGTGGTCAGTCACTTAAAAGCATTAAGCCAAATAATATATAAGTCACATGAATGAAATCACTTGAAAATATAAAAATTATGAAATTCATATCATCATGATCAGGCTACATTATAACCCTAACAAAAGAAAATTAGAACATAATAAAAGAAGAAACGAAAATATAAATTAAACTCAACATTTTGAATCAAAAACAAAAATTATGTCACCACTTTTGTCTTCACTTCAAAATACTTTAAATACTCCCAAAACAATAATAAAAAAAAAAAAGCAATCTAAAAAGAAAAACCAAAATGTCTCTCCAAGCTCTCAATGTTACCCTATTTATAGGATAGATCCAAAACTCCTATCATGGCGCAATTGCTTATTTTTTGCAATAAATTAGGGAATAAATCATAAAATCCCTCATTTGGCATCTACTTTCAATGCTTCTAATTTGAAGTCCTAAATCACAAAATTCTTCCTTTCCGCCTTTCTCATATTTTTTCCTTATTTTATCCATGCCTCATTATTTTGCATAAATAAGGAAAATTTGAGTAAATAGAAGAGAATCTAAATATTTTCTCACAAATATTACATTATTTCTTGCTCCCAAGTTTAAAGAAGTGGATGTTTTTTACTTCTTTTTTTTTTTTTTTTTCCAAATCTATTCTCTAATCACTATTCTATTTTGAAGAATAAAAAATTAGCTAACACTATCAAACGTATTTCTGTTCTTTTTATATTTCTTGAGAAAAAAAATAGAAAATTAGAAAAACAAGAGATATTTAGGAAGTGGCAGCTAAAAAAAAAAAGAAAAAGGTGGCACTTTTTTTTTTTTGGGAAAAGACCACCAAAAACCCCAAACTTTGCTTAAAATGACAAATTTACCCCAAACTTTTTTGTGACATGAAAAATTCCCAACTTTGCAAACTATGACACATTTACCCCCATTAAGGGCATTTTCGTCTTATTCTTTTTATTTTTCATTTTTCATTTTTTTTCATTTTTTCTTTTCTCTTCCCTCTATTGGCCATGGCGGAGCTGGCGAAGGGAAGCCAACGTTCGGCAAGGGCTGCCCTCGCCGGCAATGGGCTACCCTCGTTGGCGTCGAGCGAGGGTTGCCCTCACCTGGGCTGACTAGGGCCCTCGCTAGATCTGGCAAAGGAGGCCCTCACTTGACGCCAACGAGAGCCACCCTTGCCCAACGGCCCTCGCTGAACGCTGGCTTCCCTCTGCCGACTCCGCCATGGCCGGCGGAGGGAAGAAAGAAGAAAAATAGAAAAAAAAAATTAAAAGTAAAAAGACCAAAATGCCCTATAATTTAGGGTAAATGTGTAACAAATGAAAATTCATGGTTTTTTGTGTCACAAAAAAAAGTTTGGGATAAATGTGTTACAGTTAGCAAACTTTGGGGTTTTTCATGTCACAAAAAAAAATTGAGGTAAATTTGTCACTTTGGATAAAGTTTAGGGTTTTTGGTGGTTTTTTCCTTTTTTTTTTTTTACTAGTAAGGATTTTGCGGAGAAAAAAAAAAAGAGGATCCTTTATTCTAGAAAAGGAAAAACACGTTCACGGAAGGGAGCGACGTAGAGGAGAAGAAGAATGCCCCGGCGAAATTTCTCAAGAAAATCCTCACGTCATTGGGGTTTATAGTTCTCTCCCTCCTTCCTCTGTCGTGGCAACTTCATAAGCCTCGATCATAGCTAAAGAGTGCGGGGTCTGTCTTGTTCTTTCAGATTCGTCTTTCGGGAACTTTGGGACCATTCGAGCAAAAGAACTCTGAGACGCTCAACGCACCGAGTTCGCAGAAGCTTGAGATCTTCACGACTGCTACTGTGCGCCCTCTCTCGCTGCTGATAGTCACTTCATCATCGGGCAAGAGATACTTGGTTTCGCTCTATTATTTGGTCATGAAGTTCGACAAGTCCTGTTCTAGGCCAAAACTTCATTATCAACACTCATAATCGCCGGTGAAGAGTTCCACAACATTTCTTTGCTCGTGCGATCATCGGTTGTGATTTGAAGTCCATTTTTGTCAAGGTACGATCACATCGGTCTGTCTCAGTTTATGAAAGAAAGAATAGAGACTTTGAACTTGATTTCTGATTGAACAGAAAAATCTAGTCAGTTTTGATGGCTGCTCAGCGATCTCGTTGTGTTAATTCTTTTCTTCAGGCAACCAGCCGCTTCAATTATAAGACCAGATTTAATACTCTCACTGCACTCACATTGTTCGTTTCTTGAAATGTCTCTAAAACACAACTCTAAAATAACACATAGTCTTGAGTCCTTTTTACATTTCATCATTTGTTGAGACAGAATCTGAATCTCTTCCTTCTTGTCATGTTTTGCCTTACCCTTTGAAATGTCCTCGAATGTTAATCTCCCCACTCATCTGCAACGGTTTGTTTATCACCTCTCTTATGGTCTGCTGCTTGTTGTGGTCGTGGTGTGGCTGCTAGCATTGGTTTTGAATGGATAATGATGGAGATGGATGACGATGGACGGTTGTCCGGTGACCAGAAGTAGCCTGTGATGAGGTCTGGTCATGCACGTTTTTGGATTCTCACTATGAAGTGTGGCGTTCATGTCATAGTGTTTCAGGTTTGAGCTTTGATTAAAGTTTCGTGCGCCCTCGGTAAAAGACGATGGAGAGAGCGTGAAAGAAGAAAATGATAAAAGGCTTGAGCGAGACTTCAGTAAATGTGGGCTAGTTATGGGTTTTGGTAGATGTGGGCTTGAATTTGGCTTGTTAGGTTCGAGCTTAGCTCTATTTATAATTGAGCATCGCAACCTACTTGATCAAAAAAGGTATTTGTTCATAAGTTGGTCTGAATTGGCATCTTAAAAGATGGATCGAACACATCATCTAAATGATGATCCGACTCAGTTCATCTTAATAAACACAATCTCTTCCAAGACTATACCTCGTATGCCAAGGGATTGTTTTTAAGTTATTTTAGCAACAATATTATTAAGAGTCACCACTAGCCATTATTAAAAGGTCAGATAGAACCACATCAAGATATGGGCAGCCAAATCCTATTTTACATAACTAGAGATTCTAAGTTCGAGGATTTGGTTACACTAATATTTCTATTAGTGTCATTTCAGTACTTGACAAATTGGTTATTTTCTTAAGTGATCATGCAATCTTGATTAACCATTTTTAGCCAAAAAACCGTTAAATTTCCATGCAAATATCTTTGTAAGTGGGTTCATTTGAAGGTCCACGGTAATTCTAATTCTAACCTGGAAAGAAAAATTAAAAGACTCAATGAATTAAAGACAAGCAAAAGAAAAAACCCACAACCTGTCAAGTGTTGCGAAAAATGAAAACCCAATGCAACGTGAGGCAAAATATAAACATGTCTTTGTTAATGAGCCTTGAGACATGAGCCCTTGAAAGCTTGCCAATGAAAACTAAGGCCAACCTAATTCTATTCAATTGATTAGAACTAGGTCTAAGCCATTTATGTAAAAGTGAGGATAAGTCTAAATTGATTTTATGTTTGAGAATTGAACTTGCAATTTAAAATTAATCCTAAAAGTGATTAACTAATGCTAAACTTACCTATTACAAAATGAGACCAGAACGGATATCGGTCTTTTGCCACTGTTTTCATGGTTATCGACCACCTCCTCCATGGATTGCCTCGCATAGTCACCACTGGTGGTGTCCATTTCCATATAACCATTCATCCATTCGCATAACATGCACTCAATTAAAGTAGATTAGCAACATTCACACATCAAACAAAAAATGGCCTCGGGATCAGCCTTTGCTTTTCTTGCATTTTGACTACCCCCAACCTCTTAATGACTAGGCTTCATTAATTAATAATTAATGATGATTGGCCACCATTTGTATTCGCATAATGATGTCAATATTAATTAACCCCTAATTCGGTTCTAATCAATTCCCAATAGGCTAGCCATCGAGTATGCATCGCACATATACATTCATCTTTTGTAACCATATGCACAAGCATCAAATTAAGCATGCACTTAGGTCGTTTGATCTTAATTCACAATCAATCACACAAGAGGAAGTGAACCAAGTAGGGTCACTTATTCATTTATATCCTAAATTCAGACTGATTATGTTTTAACTAAGTTAATCTATCAAATGAGGTCCAATTGGGATGGTTCAGGAATGACTGGAAATCTTAGGATGTGTAGTTCAAAACTTGTCTAGACTACTTGACGTAGTTCTCACCTGAAAAACCCGACATTGAGCAAAATAACCTAGCAACCCAAATTCCCTCATGAGAGACTGTCAAGATATTTTAAATTATTTTCTACTTCATAATTTGATAACTCAAACTTTTGGAGCAAATGATTATTGAAGTAATCTCAAATTATATATTTCCCACTTAATCAACGTGGGGCCCTCATCATCCAACGGTTGCTACAAACTGGGTGGACACGTGTATTAAATTACATAATATAACTTCTCATCTCTTGAAAAGTATTTGACCTAACTTAATCAGAAATGATTAAGTGATGTTTTTAATTTACTATAAAAATAGCAGATAATTATAAATTATTGTGGATTCACTCATTCAAGAATTTACTATTCACAACGAGATGTTAATCTTATGGTAATCCAGAGATCGTTAAACTGGCAAAACCTTAAATTAATCCTAGCAATAAGTGTATTAATTACTTCTCTATGCTCTCCACGCACTCTCTTTAAATCCACCCCAAACACTCGCCGATCTTCCCCATGCATCGTTAAGATCTATCCTTCTCTCTCTTTGCCATTTCCCTCCGTTTGCTTTTGAAACACCAAGCTCTCGTCCTTTGTTACTCTTTAGGAAACTCCTCTGAAGAAGACACAAAAGAAACCCCCGAAGCTGCAACAATCTTGTCTTTTCTGCAGAAATGGCCGATCAACAGATCAGTCGACAAAACCGATATCAAACAGTCCCCGTCTTAGTCGAACCTCGAAGCCAAGATTCGGACAGACCATCGAACCACAACCTCCCAAACTTCCTCTTGTCAGTGAGGCTCAAGTACGTGAAGCTCGGCTATCACTATCTCATCTCCAACGCCATGTATTTACTCCTCGTGCCACTCATCGGCATCTCCTTTGCCGACCTCTTGGCCCTCGCAGCCCGGGACCTGGCCCAGCTCTGGGACCAACTCAGGTTCAATCTCATCGCCACCGTGCTCTGCTCGACGCTCGTGGTGTTTCTGGCCACTCTCCACTTCATGACCCAACCCAAAAAAGTCTGCCTCGTCGACTTCGCCTGCTACAAGCCCGGCCCGGCCCAGATATGCAACCTCGAGACCTTCATGGAGCAGTCGGAGCTCACAACCGCCTTGACCGAGGAGAATCTCGCTTTCCAGCGGCGGATCCTCGAGCGGTCTGGGCTTGGGCAGCGGACATACCTTCCCGAGGCCCTGCTTCGGGTCTGACCAACGCCGTGCATGGAAGAAGCACGGGCGGAGGCTGAGGCAGTCATGTTCGGGGCCATCGACCAGCTGCTGGCCAAGACTGGGGTCAAGGCCAAGGACGTAGCGATCCTCGTTGTGAACTGCAGTTTGTTCAAACCCCGCCGTCACTGTCAGCGATGATCGTGAACCACTACAAGCTCCGAGGGAATTTGTCAAGTTGCAATCTTGATGGGATGGGTTGCAGCGCTGAATTGATTTCTATCGACCTTGCTAAGCAGTTATTACAGGTTTGGTTTCTTTTTTCCTCTCTTTCTCTATTCTTCAAAGTACAAGTTGAATAATTAGAACCTTCTATGAGCAACACCCTCAGTGCTATCCAATCAAACGTGGAATGAAAACTTTCGTCGACGAACAAATTGCTAAATATAAGTTGGGTAACGGGAATTTTATCAGGTTCATTACTGAATAGCAGGCCACTTTATGTTGATTGTGTGTTATGTAACTTAAAAACATTTCATAAAAATTAGAATCACGACCAAAAAAAAAAATAATAATAACTTTATTTAGGTTGTGCCAACAGTAAAACTTCAAGTATCGTTTCTCCCTAGTTTACTTTTTGGTTGGCTGGAACGTGGGAGGTAGTGAGTGCTTTGAATTCGGAACCCTCGAAACCTAGATGACGTCAAACAAGAATATAGCTTTGTACATTACCAATTTATAATCTGTTATATCTACTAGGTACAAAAGTTTCTAGGTTTTCTTACCAGGGAAATAAAATTTTAGTCTCTTGAAAATGAAACTTCTGCCTAATCTTATTAATACTCTCGTGTATCAATCACTAGGTTCACCGTAACTCTTATGCCCTAGGGGGGAGCATCGAGAACATCACCCTCAACTGGTACTTCGGCAATGACCGATCAATGCTCCTCTCGAACTGCCTCTTTCAAATGGGTGGTGCAGCAATCCTCCTCTCCAATTGGTCCTCCGACCACTGCCGCTCCAAAAACCAACTCGTCAACACTGTACACACCCGAAGGCTTGTGTTGCAAAAAAAGCAAGCGATCAAATAATAATATAGACAGAAGAAAAAAAAATAAACCAGACACTAGATTTATGTGGTTCAGTCGTAAAGACCTAAGTCCACGGGGAAAGTAACAACGAATTTCACTATAAATCAAGCAATACAATAAGATTACACGCTCGAGTCACTCAAACATTCTTTCGATGTTTCCTAAGCCCCAATTATACCGAATAACGCACGCAGTCTTTAGCCTCAAAATTCCTTAAGAAATAATCTCTCGATCTCACGAAAGAATTACACGCAAATCTTATCTCAAGATTTAAATCGGCTATAAACACTTATCTTTCTTGGATGTAATTCACGGACAAGAACGACAAAGAAAATCCCTCCCAAGCACTCAATAACGAGACGGTGCTTCAAGACCAATTCTTCGTGATCAATCTCCTACCACCCACGGCTACAAGTCTATATATAAGTGAGACCCTTATTCTTTTGCTAACTTTTCTTTTCATAGGATTATGTTTCCTATCTTGCCTGACACGTACATTAATCCCAGTTAAGGTGCAAATCAAAAGTCAACACCAAACTTTCTTATTTTGTTGTTATCTTGAATGATTTTATCCAAAACATATGTTTGTATGTTTTAAACAAAATCCAAATCTAAGTGAAAGTTGGACTTTCCTATTTTAGCGGTCAAATTCTCCAACGCAGATTCGAATTTTAGGAAGTTGATCTTCGGATCTTCTTTGCTCAATTTCGAACGTCTGCAACATATCTAATTCGAAATACTCAAAACTTTTACATTGGACTTAAACTCAAGACATATCTTAACAATCTCTACATTGGCTCAACGTTTGAGCTAGGTCGCAATCGCTTTGCAAAAATTCAAACTCTGCTACTACTCTTCCATAGCCCTCGATGGGCTCAACCGTCACAAATATTATCCAAGTCCAAGCTTCGCTTGAACTTCACCATAACTGATAACCTCATCAGAATAACAACTCCACATGCACCTTTAACTGTTCCGCAATGATTTTCTGATGGAACCTTCTCAACCACAGATAAAACAAAATCATTGTTACATCCATATCTATCAGGAGGTTGAATACGTAATTGTTAATTTCAGCAATTACAACAACCATTGTGTGGCATCCCAAAAATTCAGAGCCAAGCTATAAGGTGTGTTAAAGTCTTTAATTAGGTGATAAAAATTTCCATGGCTTATGTTTTAGCCATTAGTCTTTTATTTAAATGATTTGTGCATATGATTGTGAAAATTTAAAATTGATAGATTAATAATCTATGCTTGGCCATAAGATTTATAAATTAAATTTCAATAGACAAGATGCCCTAAGACTTTGGCCATGATGAAAATTAAAATTTAAAAATATTTATACAAGAAATTCAAAAAAAAAAAAGGGAAAAAGGGGTTAATTTTCGAATAGGCCTTAAGCCCATTTGGCCTAAGCCTTTAATGGGCCAAGATGAGCGGCCCAAGAGGGGAAGTCGACCGGCCCAATAGAGGCCCAAGAAAAGTGATCGCCGGCCATAAAGGAGCCCAAGCCCAAGAAGCCCAAATTCAATTCAAAATTCAATGTGACAAGTGGCAAAAAGGGAAGGCCATGCATTGGCTGGTTTATAGGCAAGTAATCATGAGAATTTGGGGGCATAAGAAGGGAGAGAGAGAGAGAGTGATCGGCCATTTTGTTCGCCCAAGGAGAGAGAGAGAGAGAGAGAGAGAGAGAGAGAGAGAGAGGTGTGCGAGAGAGGAGGAGCGGCCGAGAGAGAAAGGAAGGAGGGAGTCGCCGTCGCCACCGTGTCCGTCCGCCGTACGCCGTCGTTTGTTCATCCTAGAGGCAAGTGGAGTCCTCTAGCTTCTCTTGCATGTTTGTATGGTTGTTTGCATGTTAGATTTTGGGTGTTTTAGTGAGAAAAACCGAGGTAGGGTTGGCTTGTTCTTAAGTAGTGTGACTGTTCTTGCTCGGATTGTGTGAGTCAGTAACTTGTTTGAGCTTGCATGTGTGTTTGGAGTCCGATTTTGGCTTCGATGTCTTCATAAAAGTTAAAGCTAACATCTTGTACTATAACATACTGAAATTTCGTGGAAAATGATGGAGATTTGAGGGGTTAAAGTCGCATCTTACGGACACCTCAGATCTGGAAAGTTTTTACTAACCTTTTGCTGGATTCATGGTTGCATGTTGGTTTTTGTTGAGAATCTTACTTCGATATCTTCATGAAAGTTGTAGGGAACATCCTAAACTACAACATACTCAAATTTGAAGTGAAAATAACAAGTATAGCTTGGTAAATCGACTAGATCTTGAAGACGATGATTCTGGTGAAGTATTCCGAGACACCCGAGACTTAAAGGACTAAAATGAGGACTATATTCTGGTTATTCGACCTAGATCTCTTCATGAAACTTGTAAAGGACACCTTGATACATAACATATCCAAATTTCAGAGGAAACTAAAGAGAATAGATGGGTGAAATCTTAATATTTCGGAGATGGAAGCACTGGACGACGCGGTAATAGATCCAGAAGCTTCGTGAGATTGAATAAAATAATCTATAAGTAATCCGGCTTGGAGTTCTTCACAAAAGTTGTGCGAAAATGTCTTGGCTATAATCCAGTAAAATTTTATAATTTTTGGAGGCCATATGGATATTTTAATTGAATTTATTCGGAAACCGTGCATTCTGGTTTTATCCGAGAAGCATAGGATGTTTTGGGAAAATTATGAAATTTTATAAAAATTCAATTTGGCCATGAATTTTGCAATTAATTATCATCCTATGGGTTTGTTTAATAATTTCTTGAATTTTGATAATTTTGGGAATTTATAGTTATTTAAATAAATAAATAAATAAATAAATAAATAAATAAAAATGATAAATAAATAAATGAATTATTTCATTGGCCATAGATTCCATTCAATTAATTCATGTTGCATGTGTAATAAAGCTTTGATATGTCTATGATATTGAATTGAGATGCACATGTGATAAAGCCTTGATATGTCTATGATATTGAATTGAGATGCACATGTGATAAAGCTTTGATATGTCTTTGATATTGAATTAAAATGCATATGTGCTAAAGTCTTGGCATATGTATGGCAATTGAATCAATGCATGTGTGAATGCCATGCCTAGTATGATTTGTTTGATATCATGCCATGTGCCATGTTAAAAATGTGAATAAAATACTGGTGAACATGGATGATGGTAAATGAGGAGATGGTTCTGATGGCGGATGATGCTCGGAATGTATAGAGATACATTGCCGAAATTCCCTGGGAGATTCAGGATGCCTGGAATGTGGGGGGCCGGAAGCCTTGTTGGAGGTCTTTGCCCGAAGGGAATGCCTCGCTATGCCAGGATTGGGGTGTGAGATGCCTGGCTAGAAGGATAAAGGCCAGAAGCCCTGTCGGAGGTTTCTGCCAGAAGGGAATGTCTCGTGATGCTAGTTGAGATGCGAGATACCCGGAATGTGGGGGGCCGGATGCCTGGTGGCCTGGGAGGCTGAATGCCGGGGAACCTCGGAGGTCTTTGCCCGAGGGGATGATGAAATTGATGATTTGAGAAATGGGTGATGTGGTGATCAAATTGAAAAGTAAGAAGTGGAAATTAAATCATGATGATATGATATGCATGATGATAATGATGATATGATGATGATGATGATGATGATGATGATGATGATGATGATGATGATGATGATGATATGCATGATGATGATCATGATATGATAGGCATGATGATATATGATGATGATGATGATGATGATATGGCATGCATGATAATATGCATGGTGATGATAATGATGATGGTATAAGATATGACATGTGTAATGTGATGATGATGATGACATGTATGATACGATGATGATACACATGTATGTGTTATAAATTGATATGATGATGCATGATAGTATGCGCATGGCTTCAAGGTAAGTTACGCCTATAATGCATGTATGATCTGCCTGATGCATTGAGTTGCTATTGGATTTCCCTATCTGCTGAATGGTTGTACTCACCCCTTTTGGGGATAACATTTCAGATTAGCCAGTATGCCGCTTCCTGCCATCACGAGAGGTACATTTTACGGGTAACCGTCCAACGTTGAGGTAGAGTGTGAGGAGTTCGGCTGTCCTTCCGTGCCTGGACTCACCTACATTCGCGTACGTTGTCTTGTCATGTACGACATAGGCCTGGCTGGGGGCCCAGTCGTTCAAGAGTTTGTCTCTGTTCACGTTCGCCGCAATGGGGTGATGGGAGGGATGATGCCACCGCCTAACGCACCGGACTGGATGTGAGACCTGAGCGTGATGAGTAGGGGCTGTGTTTTTTTTGGGATCGTTAGCCGACACTTATGATGGGGGGGATTGTACACGCGTGATGTAGAGGGTCAAGGGTTCTTTTTGAGGTTTTAGGTTGGACATGGCTGAGTCCTAGCTTTTCCTTTTGATATACCGACCCAAGAGTAGTCCCATCTTGAAAGAATATGTAAATAAAGTGTCGTCGCTTGTTTATAAAAAAATCATGATGTTTAGTGGTGTGTATTTGTATCATGGTTGGTAGGAGGAGAGACGTGATATTTAATTTGCTTCCGCTAATGAGTCGCGCTGAACCGTTTTGTTTTTTTTTTTTAAAAAAAAAATGTGTCTATGAATTAAGACGCATCTTCTAAGGAGAAAGGTAATAAGGAGTAACATTGGCGCTAGTGACGACCTGCAAAGGGTTCGGGGTGTCACACATTGGCTCTATAGGCTCAATCTTGCTACAAGCACCATCCGTGTCAGTTATTTTGCTAGTACTTGTACTCACTACCTTAGGAGTTTCTAGTCACAACTCCACCTCAAGTTAAACACCGCTCAGATCCGTTTGAACACTGCTATAATCACTCCTAGCCAGAAGTACTAGAGACTCGTCAAACATAACTTCTCTGCTGATAATAGGTGAATTTAACTCTGGGCACCACAATCAATAACCCCTTTCACCTCATGCATAACCTAGGAATATACACTTTCTTACCCTTCCATTGAGCTTGCCATCACTCACTCGAACATCACATGGGCAACCAAATATTCTAAGAACAAAATAATTAGCAATGTTACCTGACCACACTTTTTTGGGAGTCCCATATCCAATTGCAGTTGGTGGGGATCTATTCATCAGGTAGCATGCCGTACTTAGTGCATCCGCTAGGAATCTTCTAGCCATACCAACACTAGAGAGCATTTTATGGGCCATCTCTCACAATGTTTTGCTCATCAATTCCGCAACATATTGTGATTTATCAACATTAGTGCGGTGTTTCACTATGCCTTCTTTCATGCAGAATTCGTTTAACAGCTTCGAACAAAACTCCATGCTACTGTTGGTCTGCACATGCTTGATCATCTTACTAGTCTCCTTTTCGATCAAAGCTATTAATTGCTTGATCCTGACAACAGCATCAAACTTGTGCCTAAGCACAAATACCCACATCTTCATCGAGTAGTTATCAACAACTGTTAGCATATATCTAGCACTCTTTCTCAAAGGAAACCACGACAACTTGCGAACATTCAAGTGAATTAACTCTGCAATTTCCATGATTTCTTTGACAATTGTACTAAATTGCACTTTTCGCTGTTGATCTAAATCATAGCACCTGCATATATCCAGTTTGTTAGAAACATAACTACATAACATAATTCTTTCACTTAAAACATTCAGGCTTCTCTCATTAATGTGCCCCAAATGCATATGCCACAATGCAAACTCTCAAACAGATACATCCAATGTCTCCGCAGCAAAATTTGTCACTGTCTTATCTTAAAGCTCATATAGGTCATTGTGCTTGATTTCTTTCATTATTATCAAAGTACATTAAACAATTTTCAGAATTCCACATTCTGAAATATATTGATACCCAATTGAATCCAGGGCACTCAAGGAAATTAAGTTCTTCTTCAACTCATGAACGTGCCTCACTCCAATCAATGTCCTCACGATACCGTCATGCATTCTAATTCTATCATTGCCAACACCAACAACCTTGCATTCATCATTGTTCCCCAACTGCATATTACTATTATCCATGCATTGATAAGTAGTAAACCAATTTCTATCTGGTGTAATATGAAAAGAACAACCGGAATCCATAATCTATCTATCAAACGATGAATCATTAGTGACAGACAAGACATAATCGACACTATCAGCTACAACTGCAACATTATCTGCAGAATCAACTATAATTCCCTTACCCTTATCATTTTTCAGCTTAAGACAATTTCTTCTAAGATACCCCCTCTTGCCACAGCTCCAACAAACAACATCACCAGTCATAAACTGACTACACCTATTTATATTAGTACTACTCTTACCCACATGTATTCTAGATCCTCCTCTATTTTCACCTACTAAAGCAATAAATACAGGTTCGCCGAATTCTCTTCTACAGATGTCTTCACTTAGAATCAAATTTCGAACCCCATCAAATGTCAAACTTGTTGACCTAGAGGAATTACTAATAGTAGTAACAGTAGTATTCCAACTATCAAGTAATGAAAATAACAGAATCAAAGCACATACCTTATCTTCAAAGTCGATCTCAAATGAATTCAATTGACTAACAATCACATTGAATTCATTGATATGATCTACAACTAACGCACCTTCACTCATTTTCAAATTAAATAAATGTCACATCAAATAGACTTTGTTGATCGTAGAGGGCTTCTCATACATATTTGATAAGGCTTGCATCAAATTAGCAGTGGTCTTCTCCTTCAAGATATTAAACGCGACGTTGTATTTTGTTTGCACCAGAAACTAATGAGAAACAATGGCCATAATGAAATATCAAATTTATTGTAACAAAAAGAACTTGAGTTCAATATACGTTAGGTCTTGTTTGCACCAAAAATTAGCTAGGTTCTAGGTGTAAGCAGACAGGTGATTCAAGGATTATTGGCTATCAATACTCACTTGAACTATTGTCGATGGTCGTAAGAATGACGGTCAATATTGATATATATCGATGGCCATGGACCAACTGTCGATACAAGATAACATCTAGTTGCAGATTATCATGACAGAGTTGTTCGACAAAGATACCAATTAAAAGAGACTTATGAGTTACCGATTGAGAAACCAAATGAAAACTAAAATTTGAAGGGCGTTAAACTTACTTATAGTATTTAAATTTGGAATCACTGCTGGATAGGGCAATGAGGTCCATAAATCATGGTATTCAAAAAAAAGAATGTGTTATAAATAGGGGTAAACATCTTTTCAAGGTCGATCCTAGCCCAACCTTGGACCGGTCCAACCCTACCGGTCCTAGTTTAGTTCCCAAGGGGACTAACTTGGTTCTTGGTATTGGGATCCCTAGACCTTGTATTGTGTAAGTTAGTCCTCAATCTTGCGAGTTTAGGATTGATCCAACCCGGACAATCTCTGTAGATATTGACGTATTACATATAATATATACTTATGTAATATATATTAGATATACTATATTTTTAATATGTTATATATAATATTATTTTACCTATCCAACATTATATTCCGTCATCTTCCTTCTTTTCTATCTTCTTCTTTTTTTCTTTTTTTCTCTTTTGTTTATCTTTGCCAAGTAAACCAGAAAGGACAAAGCCCTAATTAGAAATTTAAAAACCCTTTTCGTGAGCACACTCGACGCTCGCCTTGCAACTCGCCACTCGCCCCTTGCATCATTGCTCACCCCTCACCTCACAACTCACTACTTGCCCCTCGCCTCGTGTGGGACTAGTCCAACTTGTACCATGCCCACTCCTAATTAACAAGACATGAAATTGTATATTCATGATTTATATCAAGTATTTTAAACTTCTTATGGTTTAATTATATTCCACTGGTAAGTTTCACTTGCATTGTAGCCTAGAATTCTCTTCTCTTAAACTTCCCATCTCATTCCATTTCCCAAGCAGAAAAATGATTCAAAGACAAATCAAAAGTGAGGGAATTTTAACAGGCTCCAGCGATAGAAACACTTTGGGGGTGCATGACAACCCAAAATTTCTATTCCAGAAATAGTTTTTCTGTTCCAGACCTGTTTTAGGAAGAGAAATCCGTTTGATAAACCTATTCAGTTTTTCTATTTCTGGAATAGATTTCTATTCCAGAAATAGGTTTGGAAGAGAAATCAGAAGCTAAAATTTTCTACTTCTGATTTCTGGAAGAGAAATCAGAAATAATTTCTCTCACTAAACCCTAATTTCGGTAAGTCCTCCCTCATCTCTTCTACGTCTCTGCCTCCTCCTCCTCCTCCGCCTCTCCTCATTTTATTAAAAATAAAAATAAATAAAAATAAATATATTCATTTTATTCATTTAAAAATAAAAATAAATTTATTAAAATAAATAAATTATTTTTATTTATCATTTTATTTTTAGTTTATTAAAAATAAATTTATTTAAAATAATTTATTTATGATAAATAAATTTATTTTTATTTGCCTTGAGTGTTTTGCCAAATAATTTTTTTATTTTTTATTTTTATTCATTTTAAAATAAATTTATTCATAAAATAAAATAACATAGAATAAATAAAATAAATTCATTTTTAAGGATATTTTCATTTTAAAATAAAATGATTATTTTATTTTATTTTATTTTATTCATTATTTTTTTGTTACTAAATCATTTTTATTTTTATTTTTTATATTAAAGGTTGTCGATCGTCGATGTCGCCGTTCGAAAGAAAGAAATTTCGTGTCGTTATCAAACGAATTTATATTTTTAGAGTATAAATTTTATGTCGTTATCAAACGGTTATTTTTGCTTAGAAACTCTTCTAGAAATAGAAATAGAAAAATCTATTTCTGTTCCAGAAACTATTTCTGGAACATAATGGTTGTCATGCGCGCCCTTTATCTCCATGGGCAGTCTTGGTCATTTTTATGCTTTGTTTCTTTTAGCAATTGTTAAATTTCTATTGTTACACTATCTTAAATTTATGTTGGATATATACTAACGTTTATAGTTTAGTTTATCAATGCCGCATTGGTACTGGATATGTAATTTCAAATAGTAAGTTTGTCTTTTCAAGGAATACAAAAAATGAAACAAAAAAATTATTGATTGGTTCTAGGTTGACCTCGAAACAGGACCAATCCTCGATCCTAGGCTCAACAGGGTCCATCCTCACTCTAAAAAATGGAAGACCAACACTGTACGAATTAGTTCCTAAATTAGGTATTGGACCAGCCCAGCCCAAACCATGCTCACCCCTAGTTATAAATCTAGGATGGGTAGTGTACTAGAATACATTAATATATAAATCTCTTGAATATTCGAAAGTGTATATGTTCCTTCACTCTCAAGTGTCATTTTTGGATATTGAAGTGATACTCAGAGGACATCATTGAATGAAAATGAAACAAAAGTATAATATACAAACACCCCAACTTCTTGTGCATGATACACACTTGTTGAAAATGGGAAATTAGAGGATCCATAATGTTTATAGTGGTGAAGAAACTCAAAGCTTTGAAGCAACACCTAAAGCGCATGAACAAATCTCAATTTGGTGACTTACATTTAAAGGTCAATGAGGCTATGGAAAGCCTTTAGCAGATTCAACGAGAGCTCTCTATAGACACCCACAACCCCAACACTTGGTACAAAGAAAAAGCACAACTAGAATAGCTCCTTGCTCTCAACAAACATGAAGAAGTCCTTCTCTAGAAATCTATGTCTTAAAGAGGGTGATAGCAACAACAAGATTTTATTCACCTCCATGATGTGTGGAAGTGCTCAAAACAAGATTAATCAACTTTTACTTGACAATGGTTTTATTATTATTGATAAGAGGGCTCTCAAGGATACAATAATATCCTATTACTGCTACTTATTTGGAAACTCCAGTCATAGTTGCGTCTCGTATGACAGGCTTGCTTCTCTATTCCATGAAGATGTTAGTGCTCTTAGTCACTACATCGTTTATTGGAAGAGCATATATTCGCAAAGTCATTAGGGGTTTCAACAATTTCAAAGGTCCCAATCCATATGAGTATAACAATTTATTCTACAGAAAAGCTTAGCCCACCATAGGACATGACATTGAATATACTATCATGGAATTCTTCTCTTCAATGAGAATACTGAAATTGATAAATTCTACACCGAACTCTCTTGTACTTAAGGTTTCAAATCCATGCTACCTTAAGGAGTACATACCCATTTCATACTACAATATCATATATATATATATAATCATATCAAAGCTACTTGCAAATAGAATAACTTGTATTCTCCCTTCGGTTGTTGGCCTCAACCAAATTGCTATCATTACGGGAAGATAGATTGCAGAGAATATTCTATTGTGCCAAGAACTCCTGCATGACTACCATAAGGGCAATATAGGAAAACGGGTGGTAATCAAAATTGATCACGTGAAGGCTTATGATATGGTAAAATGAGATGCTATTCTCGAGGTTCTAAAAGCTGTTAATACCCTTCAATACTGGATTGATTTGATAAATCAATGCATTACTGCCCCAAGGTTCTCGATTGATTTCAATGATGAATAGGTTGGGTACTTTGCAAGCACAAATGGGCTCCGACAAGGTGACCTTTTGTCTCTCTACCTCTTTATTCTGGTTATGGAAATCCTTAATAGAATTATCATAGGGAAAATTGCTACCCCGTCTTTTAAGTTTTATCGGCATTGTGAATTGCAAAGGATTACTCATTTATGCTTTGCTAATGACCTATTCATATTTCCTCATAGGGATGTGAACTTTGTCCTTTGTCATGTTGATGCACTTGATGATTCTGTGGCTTTACTAGGCTTAGGTTTAACGCAAACAAATGCCATATCCTTTTCTTTGGGTTGTTTGAGGATGAAAAACTCCTTATATTGGATCACACGCCTTTATCCATAGGCACCCTTCCCATTATATACCTCAATGTCTCACTTGTTACACGGAGGCCCATGCATGTGGATAGTAGGTCCTAATGGAAAAGATATTCCAAAAAATAGATGGATAGGACAAGAATCTTATCAGCTATGTAGGAAGACTTCAATTAGCCTAATTGGTCCTTTTATCTATTTGCAGTTATTGGATGCAAATGTCTCTCCTCCCAAAGCAAACTATCTACAAGATTGAAAAGAAAATTAGGCAATTCTTATGGGTAGGAAATGCTAAAATGCATGAATTCCACAAAGTTGCATGGAATGTAGTATGCTCACCAAAAAAGGAGGGAGGACTAGTATAACTTGATCTGAAAATCTGGAATAAAGTGTTGATGGGTCACATGCTTTAGAGCCTCATCAATCTTCCATCCACTTCCTTGTGGAGTTTGGGTTCATCATATTATATGTACAGGTACTCCTATTATGCAACTCAACATAAAGGGCAATATGGCTTGGAGTTGGCAATATATTATCAAACTAAGACTTACCTTGACACATATTATCCTTAGTCAAACATATTGTTGCAAAGAGATATACAAAGAATTTAGACAATAGGGAGCGGCCGTGGACTAGTATCAATTAATTTGGATTGGCAATATTAGCAAGCATAATATTATCAGCTGGTTTCTTTATAGAGATAGACTATTGACATCAACAGCCATATCACAATGGTTGTCTTCAATAGATACTAAGTGTAATTTTTGTATAACTGGTATAGAAGATAGAAATCACTTATTCTTTGAGTGCACTCGGACAAGTAGTGTATAGCATAGTATTTTGGCACAAAATGGAATTTGGCATTAGGTAAGAGGATGGAACTTAGAACTTCAATGGATGATTAGGCCACCAAGGGCAAAAGCTTGGCGGTAAGACTCCTTAACCTGCCTTTCTTAGTGACAATCTATTGCATTTGGAAATAATGCAACCATAGACAGTTTCAAAACAAGGCGATTGAGCCTCGTCTTCTATTGGTTAGGATTCAAAAGGTTGTAAGAGGTAAGGTATCGCCTTACCAAAAGTGTAGGCCTTCCTAGATAAATATTTTATTGGCTACTATATGGAGGCTTCCTTCCTTCATCTTCTCAAATAATTAGTCTCTTTGAAATGCTAGGGGATTCCCCTAAGCTTTTGTACCTCATCTAATTAATGATTTTCACATAGTTACACAAAAAAAGGGTTCTTTTATGTATAGAAAAAATACGATAGCTCCAAAGATTAGACAAGGCTTATAGAACTACTAAATCGGAGTTTAATGAACAGGTTACGCTACCTGTTTGTGTCTCTGAGTGATCAAAATCGCTTGTGTGACTTCTAAACCAAATCATGAACTGGAAAAATAAATAAAAATCAAAGAGTCAACAGGCATTAAGATCAGTACATGTTATAGGTTTCTTGCTAGCTGATATGCGTAGATGAATTTAGTGAGAATTCTTGAGCACTTCGCCCTTTCCAAAAAAAAAAGAAAATGAAAAGCTAGATAGTTTAAGTGAGAAAATAATCTTGGGGAATTTATAAGGTATGAGTGCCTTACTCAAGTCTTCAAACCCTCTTAATTAAGTGTTCGTCTCTACCAGATAATGTCCAGAATCGTTCGCTAAGTTGGTGACTGTATTGATTAGTGCCTCCAATCGAAAAAAAAAAAAAAATACAGTATTATATTTCCTAGTTGATAAAACTTGCATGTCAATACACATCATGTGTGATGTACACATTCGCATGTCAAAAGTAAAACACAAAGTTAATTATCATAGATAACGTAGAAGTTAAGATTACTACCACGAATAACCTCAAACTAATATGTCTATGACAAATTTATCCTAAATTAATTTTTGGGTTACCGAAAGCCCCAAACTGATACGTCTATCATATAAAAAAAAAATCTCAAAATAATACACTTGTGATTATCCCAAACTGATATGGATTTTCATGTGAATCAAGTTATTATCGCGTGTTATCTAACTCAACATTTCATGGTAAAATTTTTACATAAACTGACAAAAGATAAATATGCCACTAGCGTACTAGTTTGGCGTTTCTATCAATCCAAAAATTATCACAAATACACCAATTAAAAGTTTTTGTAGTATTAACCCTAAAAGTTACTAGTTTGCCTCATAGCATCAGCAATGTATCAAACGTATGAATTTCTTTGAACACGAACTATCCTTATCTCGCAGGTGGATTAATAGTTCCCACAAATATAGGCAAACTACCCACTTCCACATGTATCAATTAAGGTTTCATCCATAGGATGATATGCATGGTCCACCAGTTTAATATGAGAGGAAGACAATCGTATTCAGATTAGGATTCGCTATATTCCAAACCAACAGTCAATTACTCGAGTCAAATAAATGGTTATCATGATGCTGATGATAGAAAACTTCAGGAGTTTTCGTGTGAATGCAAAACAGACAATGACTGGTACAGCTTGATGTTGACCTTGTAGCACGTGATGAATGATCATTGCCGCACGGGTTTGTATAACAACTTCGTATGCCCAACTTGTGGAAAACAACATCTCCAAAGTCCATGAATGTCCGCTTCTGTCAATGAGCAATCAAGCGCATGGAATCAACTGAACATTGCAAAAGTTGTTGGAGATAGAGAACGCGAGAGCAAAACGTGAACTACATAAATCAATGCAGAATAATAAGGAGATAGAGTGCAAGTAACTTTGGTCGTTGACATATCTCCAAACGCACCCTTCACGCAGTGGGGGATTGGTGCATCCTATTTGCCCTCACCGAAATGAATCATGTTGTGTATGGCAGAGCTCTTGCTCTCACTCGTTCTTTTCTACAACTTTGAAGTAGGTCAAGGCTTCTCTGTTATGCAATGTTCTTTAGGCCAAAAACTAAAGGTTGCCCCCTATCGGATCTCTCCAAAGATAATACAATCAAGCAAAATTGGAAGGATTCATACTTCATTTTGACCCCACAAATTGATAAAGCGTAATAATTATCACGGACTACTTAAGAAAACACACAAACATTTTTAGATCCCTATGTGTGGCAAGCCCATCATTGTGCACTTCCCTGTATATATAAGTTTAAGCGAGAAACCCATTGTCTAAGCCCATGATAAACCTTGCCTTTCCTGGACATCGTAGACATTAATTTTTAAGTTTTTCTTGGCGGTGCTTGTTTTATGTTTTTTTCCCACCAGTTGTCCTGTCAGAGTTAGAAGCATGCACTACTTGCTGTTGATGATCGTGTATTCCCATATGGTCATGCTTTGTCTCGGCTAGCAGATTTTGCGAGCTTGTGTGCTTAAGGTAAAGTTCCATGTTCAGTTCAACCGTACAACTTAGTTAAGTACTGCCTACAGGCCATCTGCATCAGCTGAAGACTTCAAGCGTCATAAAAGACCCTAACCTGGTGATTTAAATATGGTGACAGCAGTTTGCTCGATAACCTTTCCTATATCACATACTGGAATGCAAACACGAAGAGAAAAAAAGGCATGATTGGACTCCGTTTCAAACACTTGCAGCCTCAGCTACAGAGATTTCTCAGCGTGTTCCTGCTTCCTAGCATTAGAGTCTGGTCTGGTCCGAAGGACGTTTGGATCTTCCTCGAGTTCTCTTCTCAGCTATGGTTCACATAAAAGATTCAAACCCACCACTGACGCAACATTCTCTTCCATGCTCTCGAAACCTCATATTGCATCCACAAGTCTACAACCGCATCGCCATAATAGGTTCATTTATCGGAGATAGCAATGCTTAGTTTAGGATCCCTTGGTACAGTATTCAATAATCAAGCGAAAAAGAGTCTTACATTGTCCGGTATTATCAAACCAGAGAAAAAAAATGGAAACAATAGCTCCAACTTCGTCCGCAAACTTTGTAATCAGGACAGATACCTTATCACGATCTCTACTGAGCATTGTCAGCAGCTCAAAGCCAAGCAGGAGATTGCAGAACCAGCCGCAGGCTCAAATGCATACCAATCTGAAGCAGGATGATCCAAAATCTGAAAAAGGAACTTCTTGACCGCGAGTTGTTGAAATGCTGACAATCATCATAATCCAGAATTACCACTTAACACAATTTACTCACGTGGAAAATGAGTACTCCTCAGGGTACGTTCATGACTTGAATAGACTGCAACATGTCGGAAACAGCAATGACAAGATCACCCGATTTGATCATTCCCCTGGCCTTGAGAAGAGAGAATGTTTTATTGAGGTTGCTTTCCATGTCATCAGAGAAGCTTAATCTGAATGGTATCAGACCCCACTGAAGGTTCAGACGCCTCCTCACTGATGTTGTAGTTGTGAACGCAAAAATTGGGCAGTCAGGTCGGCATCGCGAGAGGAGAGATGCCATGTGACCAGATTTTGTGTAGACAAAAAGTGCATCCACCCCCAAATTGTTAGCTGCAACATCAAATAATAAAATATATTAGACTTGAAGAACCAGAAAAGCGTCTCTTTGCAACTGCAGAAAAGACATAGGTATAGTTTCAAGGGTCACAACACTACAATTGTCAACTATGTCCCAGAACAAAACAGATAATGGCACAACAGAATTTGTGACAACATGAAGTATCACTAAAGAATGCCAAAAGAGTAATGCAACAAATTAGACCAACATCCGATGACATGGAACAGTTATCCCCTCCATGTTATATTTGGGCAGAGTTTTCACTTAAGCTTCATGGGAATTTCAGCAATCAGAAGCAAAGCAGAGTTATAAATGTCCTATCTTTCAATGGAGAACAGCAATGGCATTTGATATTAATTTAAGACACGAAGACACGAAGAATAATTACATGCCATAAACACATCTGCCAAGAGTCTGCTGTCATGGATGTCTCTTCGGAGTCAAGTCCTACAGCCTTCACTTTTTTTTCTAGAATGTATGCCCTCATTTGTCAAGCTTTGAAAGTAATTGTAAAGAAGAGCTAAGCCACAATTACTCACCCATCTTGGCAGCAGAAATGCATATCTCTTCCGAAATGTTGTCTGCAAATGAAGATCCTATATGTGGAAGTTCCATAGCTTCATGGCGTTTCTCTTCCCTCCACCACTTCTCTATTCTCACACTGACACTCCTCAAGACTGTCAATGCCTTCTCTGGGTACTGACCCATGGCTGACTCACCAGAGAGCATCAGAGCATCAGCTCTCTGTCTAACTGCTTCTGAAACATCGGCAACTTCGGCTCTAGTTGGTGTAGGGTACTCAATCATAGATTCAAGCAATTGAGAGGCAACAATAACTGGTCTATTAAGCTGCCTGCAGACCTGAACAATTTTTTGTTGAGCTGACGGGACCTGCTCAAGTGGTATCTGAGCACCCAAATCGCCTCTGGCAACCATAGCTCCATCTGATGCTAGAATGATCTCTTCTAAGTTCTTCAATGAGTCAATACTCTCTATCTTTGCAATGACAGAAATGTCCCTGCATATTTGAGTGAACAAGACACACAATTGGCCCTTCACAATACAAATTACATAAAACTAAACTATAAATGAGTGGCAAGGTACATGTTCTTACGCATCACGAGATCGAGCAGCAATGTAACTCTTAAGATGAGTTATAACGTCAGCAGACTTGACAAATGATATCGCGATAAAATCAACACCCTCGGCGATCCCAAAATCAATGTCCAGCCAGTCCTAAACACAAGTTCAACATAGGTTCATCAAAAAAAAAAAGGATCAACATTTTGTTTGGCATAAAAATTTGGATGGTAACTTAATCTTTTTCAGTTTTCAACATTATAAGTCAGCATGTAACAAATAGATAAAGACAGAGGTAAACCTTTGAAGAAATTGTCGGAAGCATTGCATTACGTTCCCGGACTAGACTACCATTTCTCCAGAAAGTCAAATTAGCACGCGGAAGCAAAAGTCCAGGATCAGTACATTGGCATTTAACATCTGGACCAATTTTCTCAATCACTTCAAACCTCACCATTCCACCATCGACAAGGAGTTCATCCCCAACCTTCACATCTGTGAATTTCAGCAGATTGACAAAACAAAAATACAGTAAGCAGTGCACGATCTCATAGAAATAACTACTGTTTCTTTAATTAACGATATTTTTTATTAGTCATTACCTTCAGCAAAACCATCATAATTCACAATGATGGTTCGTTCAGGGAGAGTGGAATCAAAAGCCCTCACGCTAAAAGTCCATATTTCACCATCCTGACAAAAGCACAATCAGTTAAAGAAAATTCTCTTTACAAGCAATGCCATCTGCCACAAAAACTGCAACAGGAAAAGATTATAACGGTTCTCTGCAGAACAATTTCAATCCAACTGTTAACTCATGGGATCACATTTCAAGTTCAATTCTTTCCTCTAGGTATACGAGCAATCACTTACATCCAGGCAGAATCTCTTGCAATAGCCACTGTAAAAGTTCTAATTCTGCTCCACTACATAAAACATGCAATTTTGACCGGCTTGAAGGGCACGGAAAACACAGTAGTGCCACAGTTTGGATGAATATATCAGAAGATAACTGCTCTTGGCCATGTTATTGGTTAGACTACTTTCTAGTTTGGCTTTTTCCTTTTGATATTTATCTCAGTTGTCCTGTTTTTTCTATATCCTTCCTCCAATACTTCATCGTGTATACTTTCTGTGTGAGTATTTAACTTGGTTCTATTTCAATAAGGTGATCTTCATCACCCCCAAAAAGCCCTGTACACAGGAAAAGCAGCTTGCCCAAGGCAAAACATAAGAACTATCAATCAAAAAAGAGACCACCACTCGCCATAAAATTTCATTCCACAAATACAAGCAGTTACCATTGAAAGAACAACGGAACCTAACATAAGAAAACAAAAACGACCACATTGTTCCTACAAAGCACGCACCCAAGACAAGCACAAAAGCACATATAAGCAAAACTCAGTTTCCTAGTCAGTCTGTACTAAATCCTATTAAATAAAAAAGAAAACAAATCCCTAGCATTGAATCAGCACCAATGCAATTTCAAGTATGATGCTCACAAATTGGGTGTAAATTACGATAGAGGACGGCGTAGCTCCCGTCTTGCCCTTGACTCGGCATTTAATTGGGGAAATGTTATCTATCACCAGATAGCTACAGAGTGTCATGCATTAATTGGTAGGGTTCCATGATTGAATGATAAATCAAGCATGAGCTATAATAACCAGTTCCAGTTCACTAAGACACATTGGTAAAGGCCTTTGCATCATGCGATTTAATATTCCTCACAATTTTTTCTGCAATTGAGTTGCACTACACGGAGAACAATGAAAATTAACAAAAATAGAAACGCAGTTTTCATCAAGTCCCTTCCTTTTTCTTCTGGAACCAGAGGTATCACAATCTTCCACGAATGCGAATTCGGTCGGAACGAAAGAAAAAACGAACCTCGGCTTTCGCAGAAGCAGCCCCGCCGAGATCGCCCATGTGGATCTCGCTCCCTTCTGTGTCCATCATTATGGCGACGGCGTAGCCCTTCTCCTCGTTGAGCCGCCGGACCAGCTCGATGACGCGGCGGTGCCACTCCCGCGTGCCGTGGCACATGTTGATCCGCGCCACGTTCATCCCGCCCACCGCGAGCGCCTCCAGCTGCTCCGACCCGCACGTCGCGGGGCCGATGGTGCACACGAGCTTCGTGCGCCGCGTGCTCCGGAACCCGTTCTCCTTCAGCTCGGCCTCCGTCACCGCGTCCACCTCGATGGCCGCCGCGTCGCCGGCGGACGCGGGCCGCGAAATCACGGCCCCGGCCCCATTGTCGGACACCAGGACACGCGGGGCCGACGGGGACTGCGGGTTGGCGTCGGACGCGGAGGCTCTGATGGAGAGGCCGGAGAAGGCGGCGGCGGCGGCGGGCAAGGGGCGGAGTGTGGCGGGGAAGGAAGGCCTGGGGTGGTGGTTGGATTTGCTCAGGAAAGCCACGCTCGGCGAGCCGGTGAAGAAGTGGAGGGACTGCGCCGACATGGCTCGATCTCCGGCGGAGGCGAGTGCGGTGGCGATTGCCGCGGAGGAGGAGGAGAGTGCAGACGACGGGAGCAAAGGCGGAGTTTTTATTGGGTTTTTGGGGACATTGGCGGAGTTTCCGAAGAGGGGGGAGAGAGAGAACGGAGAAGCGCTTTCTCGGCCGTTTTGGAGCTTTGCGAGTGTCGTTTTGGAAGGAAGCGTGCGTTCGGAGGGCGCGCCGTTTCGCTCCAAAACGACCCCCCCGAGGAGGGGAGCGGAAAGAGCAACAACGACCGTGCGGCAGGATCCCGTGGGGCTCAAGCCACGCGGCGCATGGCTATTGGACTGATTCGGAGGGGATCGAGCCAGGGGGGAGCGTGGGGCCCCGAACGATGGGGGCGGTCAGATCAACCCCCGCTTTTTCTTTTCGAGACTTTAGGACTTGCGCGAGATTTTTCGCTTTTCCTTTCCTTTTTGTTTTTTTTGATACTTTCTAGGTTTCCTTTTTCTGTTTATTTTGGGCGAACCTTAAATTGGAAACTATTGACGAGGATATGCCTCTCAAGATCCGGAAGCGGATCCAGGCTTCTCCCGCCTGGCTCGGTGGGTGAACAGATTTTCATGGACTTTAATGAACTAACGAGATTATGCTAATTAAAAAAAAATCCTAAACTTATTATACTATTAATATTTAGTTCTAACTATTTTCATATTTCATATCATTAATTAATCCAGTGCTCGGAAATTTCAGATATACCGACTCCAGATCAAAGCCTCGGGCTTACACATGAACTCGATGGCTCACGAAATACCCACGAGCCGACGTGGCGCGCCACCTCATCTCCACGCGCGGGGGGTGGGGCCCAGTCAACTCCCCGTCACGCCTCCGCCGATCTCCAAGTCATCGTCACCGCCGCCGCATCGTCAAAACTTACGACGGTCTCAAACCCTCTCTTTCCTCTCTCCTCTCTCCTTCCTCTTTGCCCTTTTTGCCAGAACAAAAGCAGACCGATCGCGATCCGAAACTAAAACTTAGCTAAAAATTCCACGGATCAATTGCCGATTACCTCCCTAAAGAAGCGATTTTTCCCCTCCGCTACCCGACGAAACGACCGCCTTCCTGACCTAATTCTTCCCCATCTCAGGTTCGGTTTCGTGGATTCTGCCTCCTCGTCTTGTCGATTTCTTGCTTCCCTTCTTGTTGGCGCCAGCTGATCGAAATTCGTTTGCTGGGTCTTTTGAATCCCTTCGCGATTCGAGTGAATTTCTGATTCTTGGGTTTGGACGGTTGCGCAGGTGCTTTGCGGGCGAGGGGGGATGGGGGCGTTCATATCGAGGTTCTGGTTCATGATGTTCCCGGCGAAGGAGTACAAGATTGTGGTCGTGGGTTTGGACAACGCCGGGAAGACAACCACCCTTTACAAGTTGCATCTCGGGGAGGTCGTCACGACGCACCCGACCGTCGGGAGCAACGTCGAGGAGGTGGTTTACAAGAATATCCGATTCGAGGTGCGGTAACGACGACCCTCCTGTTTTCGTGCGTTTGTTTTGTTATGTGCAATTTATGGTAATTAGTGGTTGGAAAATGTGATCTGCTGCCATCGGCGCTTAGGGTTTGGTATTTGGAGTTCGTAGGATGGCGGTTTATTTGGATGATTTAAGCTTATGGGCTGCCATTTCGATCGGTTGCTGTGATAAGGGGAGTCTACTTTTGCTGGAGTTGCGATTGTACTTGAACACAAAAGAGCAATTTTACCTAGTTTAGCTAATTGGCTGGTTGAACTTTGTGATTTCAGTTCTGATCTTGACTCTCTTAATATGGATGTTTGTGTTCGTCTGTGGTGATGGCTGCATTTAATGGGCCATGGAGCCTGGAGTTTTTTTTGTTGATCATTGCTTGAATCACTTAAATTAAAGATTTCAAGCTAACAAGAACTTCTCTTGCCTTTTCTTGTTAGAGATTTGGATGTTGTGTTAGTAATTGCAGACTATCATAGCTTGTCTTGCCTCCAGGACAACTCTTTTGTTCAAGGTTCTTTATTAAAAGAGTTCTTTCTACCATATGGTCAAAAGAATGTAAGCGCTGGCAATAGGGTTTTGTTGCTGACATATGACTTCATTTGCAAATCGATGTTCTATCTAATAAGATGGTTTTGAATTTCCTGTGTTAGTTAGTTGTCAAACTCCTAATGATTGTTCATCTTAGGTACTCGCAACGCATGCTGCCTTCATTGTGTTGTATGCTGCATTTCTGTTTCGATGCATCATTTTTAAGTTGCTTGGATGATTGCGTACTTGGATACTTTGGATTGTGATAATTTGCTTTTGTCCCTCAATATGTTGTCTCAGCAATTTCAAATAGTCCTCTGTATGTTTTGGTTATATTACTTTAGCATCCTTGGTAGAGCCAGTTCAAGCCAACAATTTCACACGAGAGTCAATCATGCCATTCTGTTATATATTTGTTTCTCTGTCATTTTGCATTTTCACTAATCAAAACTAGTCTGATTATGAAGAAATAATTCATGGATTAGTCATTAAGATTTTTCAAACAAAATGGCGCTGGAATATAACTCAGTTTGTTAGTGAGAAATATGTTGGAGGGTAGATGAATCATGAGTATAAAGGAAGGTTGACTGGGAATAAATAGATACTCTAACATATGCAAGTGATTTTGGTCTCATGGCGCATACGTCAGATTTAGCTGGACATGTAAGTTACCAGACAGCTCATGTGCTAAGAAGATCTTATGGTGGCCAATGTTCTTGAATTAGTAGGAAAGCATTGGTTTAACAAATTTGGTCCGTCAATGAACTGATCTTGCTATCCTTGTGGTTATGCTTGTTATCAGGTCTGGGATCTTGGCGGGCAAGAAAGATTAAGGACATCGTGGGCCACATACTATCGGGGAACTAATGCTGTTATTGTAGTGATAGACAGCACTGACAGAGCACGGATTTCCATTATGAAGGATGAACTATTCAGGTTGCTAGCAAGTGAGGACCTTCAGCAGACCGTGGTGTTGGTGTTTGCAAACAAGCAAGACCTGAAAGATGCCATGACCCCGGCAGAAATAACGGATGCACTCTCTCTTCACAGCATCAAGAACCATGATTGGCACATTCAAGCTTGTTCTGCCCTCACAGGCGATGGGCTTTTCGACGGTCTTGGATGGATTGCTCAGAGGGTCACCGGTAAGGTGGCTAGTTGAAAAACAAAGAGAAATCTCCAGTTTTCTTATGTATTTGCTGGAGTTGGATGGGTCTCCTCTGTAACCAAACAAATTTGTAGATTGATCCTTTTTGATTTGCCTTCTGTACCTTGAAATGACAAATCTGTTTCATCAAATACTTGTCATGGAGAAAATTTGCTGAATGAAACTCACGTTCCAATATGAGGTTACATTTGCCATTAGCTATCCATAGCTGTAATGATGTATGGTCTGTGTGTATCTTAATTTACTATAATTTTCGCCTATATAGTTCCTTTTTAATTCCGACATTACTGGCAGTCCTGTTTTCAAGAAATAATGAGTTTAGTTTGTGTGAAAATCAGCCTTTTTTTCTCTTTTTTAAGCGGATGAACAAATCGTGTTCTCTGTATATACATGGCCGCTAATTTTTCAAAACTACTATCTATATACCCACACGAATAATTTGCTGGAAGATCATCCTTTATTGATCATCCAGATTCACCGAAGGGCCAGAAATATCATAGTACTTGGAGCACATTCACGGTGTAAACTCAGCATCTCCGTTCAAATGTACGTGAACTGTGCCATGTACGTTGTTTTTAGCTGGTTCGCTTGCCGAGTTGCCAGTTCGAAGTGAAGGCTTTAACGGGAAGGACGGTATAACTATTATTTATTGCCGCAATGTCATTGTGCAAGATTCCGACAGCCAAAGAAAGAATTGCTCTCGGTTGGGCTACATGAAAGCTCGAGCTCAAATTTCGAAGACAACATGCAAATGCTTCCTGTTGTGTCCGAAGCAGCTCCTCCCTGAATCAGATTGAGTGCGTCCGGATGGGCAGAGCAATTAGTGTCTGCCGAGTAAAATTGGCCAAGCCGAAACTACATTATCTTCGTAATGTCCAGCATCAGTTTGCCTGCTCTGTCCCTGCAACTGGTGGTGACCGAGCTCATGATCTGACCGGAGGATAGATTCCTCAGCATCCCGTAGCAAGCATCATTCTCTTCAGCTCATAAGTGAGAATGAACAAGAGAGATTCCGGCTGAATGAACAAGAGAGATTCCAGCAGGCCTTAAGTGGCACTAGCAACCGTAGCTTTGCCATTGCTGTGGTGAGCCTCCTGACCAACAAATGTAAGACATTACCAGAAGTTATATCGCTATGGGTAAGGACTGCGTTGCCATTCTCACCTTGTCTACTTCCTGTGAAATAGTGTATCAATGAACCGGGAAAAATTACCTGAACAGCTGCCACGCCAACTTTTCCTAGTGAAGAGATGAGCCTGCTCAACTAAGCTGTAGAGGCGTTTCCTCACTTCTGTGATGACTACATGAGCTTGTCAGTGCTCCCCATTTTGAGGTCACACCAACAGATGTTACTAGCATCCTGGCCAAAACTTGTCACCGACTTTTGTGCCAGAGAGCAAGAAAGGGTGCCCTTCTAGTAACAGTCCGTCTGCTGGAACTCATTGTCCTGTATTCAGACAGATGATATCTCCCACAACGATATTTTAAATTGACAAACCGAAGGACATTGACTCTTACGTCATTTTCTATATGAAACCAATCATACTGCTTGCATGACAAGAAATTATACCCCGCAGAGACCAAATTTACAGGAGGTAGAACAAAAGATATGCTTACAGCTTCATGCCATCCTTCTGTAACTCCATGTCTTTTAATGCCATTACCAAAACCAATGGAAATTGGCACACTTTCAGAAGAAAAAATAAGGTTTCATCTTACAAGTTCCCATATAAAACGAAAAAAGCTCCTATTGGGTAGCTCCTGGTATGTGTTTGATCCAAATGACTTCAGCCAACAGTCCATCTCTTCCACATTGCCGCTGATTCCTCGCTCCAGAATTGTTCCAAGCGCAGAGTCAACAAAACAGGAACCACCAATCATGCGAAGCCGATCTATATCTCTATTTAGATGGTAGTTTGATCAATCTTGAAGCTTCTCTCTCTCGAAATTGTATATAACACGCTGGTGCTAGGATGTTCATGTGAGGAAGTATCTTTAGGGCAACTGCAGAAGAAAGATTTACGCCACTGTTTGGCTTTGCTAAGGGTGGCAACTGGGAGCCTGAGAGTATTCCGAGGCTGAATCCCATTTTGAAAGCAAGTGCCTTCGTCAGTTTGTACTCTGCTCGTGCTCTCTTCATTGGCTTCAGGGCAGATCATCCGTTCATCGATCTTATAATGAGGTGATGACAATATAATAAAGGAAGGACCAACACTCCACTGCCCTTTTCATACTCTACAGTTTTGGTGAGATTAAGCTTGATCTTGACGATAAGGATGATGCCAATTGCCGATCACCAGCCTTCATTGAACTTTTCGAACATTGTCCCTGAAGATGTCAAGCACCCTCAAAGCAGGAAACAGTGAAGATGATTGAAGAATCAAAGAAGCTTTCACAAAGAAAGGATGCTATGTAGTCCACCAATTGCAGGAATTAGTTCCCAATGCAGGAATCCTCGAAGAAATGGAGGTTTATACTGAGTGATATAATGGAGCGATATCATCGGTCTTGTTAATGGAAAGCATGTCCATAAGATAAGACAACACTAGCAATTCCATGGGATTGACAGGTAACTTCTCTATAGAACTCCTGATCAATGAGGATTAGAAAACATGGAGTAACTGATAAGCAAGAGTCCGGAAATTGTTGCTGTGAAGGAGGAAGGATGAATTCTGACATGATGCACGGGCGCGCACCGTAAGAGCAGTCTTTTGTAATTGGATTGGTGCCCAATTAGATTCTCAAATGACACTGACTAACGTAAATAATGTCTGTCTTGTGAAGAGCAATGAACGTGTCTCTGTTTCAAAAACAGGTCCAGGAACCACTCCACGGATTTCTTCGTTTATGGAAAAAGGTTTCTCCCCTCTCGCTTTGGCGTGGCTTGCCCACCAATCTGCAATAGAGCCGATCCAACTAGAGATTACGTACTCGTTCAGTGAGCATTACTTGACCATGTTTCTTGGCTGATAAGTGGGATCTGTCAACTGTTGATGATCGCAGACGGGTTTTTTTGTGATTGCTCTGCATCAACGCATGCCGATTACACATGCAAGTATGCTTTCAACTGGAAATGTCTCGGATGTAGATGTTCTCTTTCCTTGCCTTGACAAAATAAAGATGATGCTGAGGATGTTGGATAACGTTATGTTGCGAGGAAACATTGGAATGAGGTAATGGTGTCTTGCTTTGGCTTGTGACAAAGATCACATCCAACCAAGTAGTTGGGCTGAGTTTGATAATGAAGACCAAAAGTGAATACGAATTTATAGATTTCGCGGCTTTTATGGCTTTTTTAAGCGCTCGAACCATACAGATTTCTATTATTAGGTCCAATTACACTCATATTCTTCTCTTTTCTTCACTTTAATTATCAATCAGTCGTGATATAGAAGTTTCTTATAAAGTATTGATAGCTTGAGATCTGATTATTGGGTTTGTGGAAACTCTTGATATAAACATTACCCACATTTATTCCGTTACCAAAAAAAAAAAAAATTACCCACATTTATGATATTTTGTCATCTATTTTTTCACATATCATATCTTTGGTTAAATTTGTTAGCCAATCTTTCAATCAATTTTGATTGCATGGTGCTGTTTGGCCAAAAATGGAGGTACCAATAGCTGGTCTTTTATGTTCAAATTTAGCACAAATGACTATGAAGTGTCACATTAAATATTGCTGCCCTTTAACCATTGATTCATCGCACATTTCATTCATAGATTATCCTTAATTTGTAACTTGGGTCAATTCAATGCAATAATTGAGTTTGAAATCAAAGGAGTATCGCTCAATCAATTCTGGCTGCATCTAGATTGATTGGATATCCAGAACCTTAAATAGTATTTGGGGCCAAAAGTGCATGTGTTCAATGTGTTAAAGTCTTTTTGTGGGAAACCTAGAAATTTAGGAGCTTCATCCTAAAACGAATATAAGCCACGTCATCATTGGGGGGCAGGGTAATGACACTTTCTCCTTTAGTGGTGACACGTCATAGATGACGTAGCGTAGAGTGTGATGTGTCATGGGGCATTGTATGACGTGGCGTAAATGCAAACGAACAAGTGTCTCCCCACCGCCCTCTCGGTTTCCTACTTTAGTCCTTCCCGGAATCACCACCGTTCCGCCGCCCACAAAATTGCTCGCCGGCCGCGCCATGAAAAAGATGCCTCCTCCCTCAGCAGCAACATCATCCGACTCACTCAGAAAATTAATTGCCTCGAGGAAACTAATTGCCACGAGATCAATTGGGTTGCTGCTCCACGACCCGTCCGACCCGCCAGACTCCCCCGGCAAAGCTCAGTCTTGGTTCCCTTCGATGCCGGATGTTCCAATCGCTCCAGTGCCGTCACCATCAACTCCCCATGAGGCTCCGCCGGAGCCTGAAGTACCACCGCCTCGACCAAACGAGGACGCGGTAATCCATCGACCGCCAACAAAGCCGCCAGACTATGTGCCTCCACCAGTGATACCACCGGATATTCCGCCCCGGAGAGGTCCGGCCGTAGAGTAGAATTTGCAAGAGGCACCGACGGTGTGAGATGGCAGTGTATTGCGTCTAGTTTTGGAATTTAGGCGCTCGGCGTTGCTCTTAACCGCTAGCAGTATTAATAGTAAATATTAGTAGATTCTTGTTTAGTGTCACCTTTTGATGGTATCGCTTTTGGCGCTTTGTAGTGCAAATTGTTCATTGTTGCTTTTGAGTCCTATACGAGAATCGATTGGTTTGCTGATAAATCATGCGGTGATGATGTATTAAGACTTGTTATATAAACAAGGCTGTGCCGAAGGACAATCCCGGAACAATCTAACAGCTCCGGCCCACGTCGGAGTAGCGGTCGGACCTCCTCCGGCCCAATGCGTCTCGTAGCTGTATACGAGCTACCCGAATTCATCAGTTGCTTAAATCTCTCTCGCGTCTGGTTTCTACGGGTGGTTGGCTCTTCAAGACCTTCCGGAGCCTGGTCGTTTCAACTTTCTAGGAGAGCACGAACTTTAATGAAGACAGCCTTGGACTCTTCTTGTCCGTCTTCTCTCGTTCCCAGTCTTCACTTCATCGCAGACCGTCTGTAATTATTACTTGCCCTTTCGGAAGTTCTGATCTTTATCGTTGAACACGACCGAAGCCATGAACGAAGACCGTTGACTCATTCAACGGTCCGACCCCCGCTCTCCATGGACCGAGGTCGTCGCGGCAGTCTGATCGCGTGTGGGTCGACGGTTGATCGCGTGGTTCCCGCGTGTGGAACCCGCGTAATCAAGGGTCGTAGTCATTTTGAGTAAGTCAAGGAAAGAGGTTAATTGGGCTTGTTCTCTCGTGATACGATTTGAATACCAAATACAGATGTCTTAGACAGAGGGATTAGTTTTTTTTTTTTTTTTTTGTTCTTTCCGTTGTTGTTGTTGCTGTAATACAGATTATTTTCATTCATAAATCTCAAGTTTGATCATACATTAGAAAAGCTTCTGAACATATTAGAGTTCAAGTTCGACCGAAAAATTAAGAGTTCAAAGGGCTTTGGGGATTTGGGTAGTCCAACTTGAATAGACTTGTGAAAATTGGTCATAGACCTATTTCCTAACCCATCTTTAATGGGTTAAGTCGTTATAAAGATTAGAATATTCACTAAACAGTTCATAAATGAAGTTAGAATGGTAAAGTCAATAATAATATGAATGTTAAATGAATTCACGACTTATTTAGGTCAAAATTCATTTTGAAGAATCTCTTTAATCTTCACTTATCTCATGCTCGCTCGCTCCTCGCTTTCACCTTAGTTTAAGTATGAATTTTCCTATTTTTGATTAAATATTGAAGTATGTTATCAGTGACAATGGGGTTGAATATTTGTTGGGTACGAGTTGGATAGGTTATATATAATTAATTTTACATTGCATGGAAATGAATCAAAATGGATTAAATTGGTCGATTTGGGTTGAGTCATTTTCTATTTGACCTAATTACGGTTTGACTAGTGTAAATTAAAAGGAATGACATTTTGACAACCCAATCCGTTACTTGATTCATTTTAAAGTTGTAATGGACTATACTAAGATTAAAAAAAAAAAATAGTCTTATTCATGCTCGAGCATCATTGATAAGAGCACTTATGTTACATCTTGGTTGATCTGCACTTAACACCTCTCTTATTTATCAGATCGATATGCTTTCAACTCCTAACACTCCTCATATCGCGGTTGAAAATGGATTAGGTTTCTAGGACAGCAGTTGCTTCAAAAGAAACCGAGGTATGGTTGTATTCCACCAGCCATTCCTCTACTTTTGAAAGCCCAACGTTTGAGATGTCGATTTTTGGGGATGGGCAAAACCACACCTTTTTGGTCCAGGGACATAGCAAAAAGACATGTCTAATCGTCTCAGTTTACTGGTTACACAAATTGCATATAGGATCAGGTACATTTCTCCTCTTGCATAAATTATCGTTGGTAGAAATAGCACTTTGACAAATACTCCAAAGGAAAAACCTAATTTAGTGTCCTGCAGGGGTTTGCCGTACTCTGCTCCAAAGAGCACGCGGTACTTGAAAAGCGGAGGAGGCCACGTTAACATCTGGTTTCGCTTGTTTCTTTCTGTTCTCGTCGTACACACTTTTCACAGTGAAATTCCCAGAGTCTTGATTGCATCAATTTATCCTCCGTAAATTGAGAATCTAGAGGAACAGCAAGAATTTCCTATGTAGTCTCTTTAAAAAAATGCCCGTAAGATCTGCTCTTCCCATTTAAACGCCTCCTTATCTATCAAATAGGGAGCCATACTAGGCTCCCCTTGGCTAGCAGGTCACCCTATCAATCTCCTTTCGAGCCATTCGTCCTCTCTTATCTCGATGTTCTCTCCATTACCCACAACCCACATAATCGAGGGTCATATTGCTTCACGCCCCATAATCAAGCTCTACGACCCTCGAGATGGGCGAGTGCTTTTTCCTGCATGGTAGAAGTCGCATCGAGGATATAGACCCTTCATAAGTTGACCCCATAGAGCTTTGGGCTTTTGTATTATCCTCCAAGCTTTGCTTCCCCAGCATGGCTCTATTGAAGGTTATCATATCCCTAAACCCCAAATGGCGATTGTTCATTTTTTGGACGTCAGCAAATGGGATTTTCGAGTAAGAGTAATTCAAAGTGTTAACCCAAGCTAACGTAGAATTTTGAACAGCTTGCATTTTTAGTCGAAAGATTACGTTTTAAGTTTAGCAATGTAACTCCGACCAAAAAATAAAAAGCTTAGTCGGACCAAAAAAATAAAAATATAAAATATAAACGTTTAGCAATATAACAAAAATTGAATACGAGTAATACAGTGATCACTCAATTCAAAGTCAAAATCTCGCCAAATATTTCTTGTGCATTGGTATCGAGAAAATTATTCATAAAAACTTAAATCTATTGTACAACAATAACTCAATTTTAAACTTTTTAATTTGACTAATTTGTTCTTAAACTAATTAACGATTTGCTAATAGTCTTTTTCGCCAATTTGATTAGAAATTATTAACATTGATGATTTTGCAATTTTTAAAATTTTTTGAATTATTATATTCCATTTTTTCCTATTTTTTTCCCATTTCCCTCCACTTGATTGCCAAGCCTCAATGATGCCCGATGGAGGTCGCTTGCCATAGGCAAGGGTTGCCATGCCATTGTCGACCACAAAACCTCACTTGTGACCCACAAGGGCGTCTCAGCCCTCGCTTGTGGCCAGTGACCTCCGCCAACCATTGCTGAAGCCCTAGTGATCAGTGGAGGGAAATAGAAATAAAGAAAAGGGCAAAAAGAAAGGAAATAGAATTATGAGTAAAGAAAAAAAGATTCAAGAAATTTAAAAGAATTGCAAAAATCGTCCACGCCACTACCCATCTTACCATATAGGACTACCAGTTCCACATTAGTAATTTCCGGCTAAAATTGGCTCAAAAAGCTATATTGGCGAATCATCAAACGATTTAGGACTAAATTTATGAAATTGAAAATTTATGATTAAATTGACTATAATATAATAAATGTAAGACTTTCTAAATAATGATGTCCTCCAAAATTTGACAGCAAAAAAATATATATACGGAGCGTTTTTGTGTGAAAAGTTGTTTGAGACTCACTTCTAATGCATGTGAGCCCAACTTGGATGCACACTCCAGATGAGATGGATGCCACCTCTATGTACCGAAAGCATGCAGTAGACTGGGCTTCGTACTTGTGATCAACTTTCAGGTGGATCAATGAACATGTGATAGCCGAGTTCATTAGTTAAACGGTCATGAACGGGTATAGTGTTGAGATTTGAATGAATGAAACAAAAAGAAAACCTCTTAAAAATATGCTAAATTATTTCTCGTCGTATCAAATTAGACTTAACCTTCACTAAAAAACTTAAACTAATAAAATATGAGCTAGCTAGAACATATTAACCATTTCAGACCATATAAATTCTTCAATATAAGACTTTTCTAATACAACTCATATTCACATCTTAACATTAAGTTAGAGGGAAATGGTACAAAAAGAAAAAAGAACTACAGACCACGATTTTATCTATCCTACGAAAAAGAAATGGTATGGAAATAGTAGCTACGCTGTCCACATGAATTCAGCAAAATCTTGGGTGGCAGTGGCACACCGAATGGATCGAAACTCGTTCTGAAAAACATCTCTTCCCGTTGTCGCGTCGGTGTCCATGTTGCCGAAATTCAAGAAAACGCGTTCGACAGCCATGCGAGTCGCGCATCCCCCCACCGACCATCGGCCCTCATTTATGGAAAAACGTACAGGTTACAGGGCGACCAATTCTGATTGCGCGTATGACCTCCCACGCATCTTGGTTCCTTATAACATGAACTATAATACCTATGAGGAAAACAAAATCAATTTCTCCAATTCACCTCGAAAATAAAGTCGTTGGGAGCATAAAATTTACTTTTGAATTGTCAGCTTTTGAATTGTTAGAGCTTGGAATGAGATTCTTGTTTAATTTTATATTAGATACTTAAAAATGTTCAAATCTTCGGAAGCATTAAAAAAAAATCACATTTGAAGTCATCGTGAATTTGTGAATCATTAAATTTTTGAAAGCTAGAATAATTTTTTTTGTTAAATTTGTTGGGAAATTTAAAGGGAGCTTATTTAGTTTCTTTTTTATTATTATTTTTCCGGGTGTCTCCTGGTCAAGATCCACTTGCCACCAAACCAAACAATATTTTCTAGAGAGAGAGAGAGAGAGAGAGAGAGAGAGAGAGAGAGTCCTCGCCAAAGGGTAAATGCCATTGTGGTCCTTTTGGTTTCCTATTTTTCTTGTATTCATTTTTGGTTCATCTATCTTTTCTGAGCCCCACTCGTCGTTTGATGTTTATGCTAGCTTCAACCCATATGTTGATGCTGAAAATAACATTTTTAATTCTTTTGACGTTTCCTAAACAACAGTTTTTTATCAACTCCCGATCAACAAATGAAAGAAAAACAAAAAGATGAGCCAAGGAGGAAGTGGCTTTTGGGAACCACAAAATTTTGGCCAATTCCAAGGGCAAGGCAGATTTTAATGTACATATCACGGTGCACAATTGAGTTGGATTCAACTTAAGAACTAGACCGAACCCAACTAATTTGGATCGATTGGTCCAAGTATGGTTCTTAGGAGAATTGGTACAATAGCCGATTTCGCAATCATATAACTAGCCTACGACCCATTTGATTCTCGGTTCCAAGGCCACAACCACTCATTTTATTGGGTAACCGTTTCAACCCAAGCCCTTTATCCGGTTGAATCGGTTTGAAATGTCTCCCAGGAAAATAAAATAATACACCTGCACACATCAAGTGTAGACTTATGGTCTCTAACTTGAACAAACAACAATGAATCACTTGATAATCAAACATAAATCAATTCTGTTTTTACAATAGCTCCATCATGGTCGGCGAAAGGCGATCTTGACATGACAGGAACGAGCTCAAATCTGAAACCCCCTTCCATGTTTTCTCGTGATAAAGAGATGATCATATTCATCATGGCAACGTGAAAAGGAAAAGGCCAAAGACAAAGACTAAAAGAAAGAAAAGCCTTTTGATTTTGACTGGTCGCCTACTTTCTTTAGTGGAGATGTGAACGCTATTAGTTTTTCCAACACGAGGAATTCCATCCCTACTTTCAAGTAAGACACCAGTCAAAACTTCTGAAGATTCCAACTCCCCCGCGTACGAAAGGCCCAAACCTCTTTTACATGCATCATCGACGTTCCCGCTTTTTACTCTTTTATGTTCATAATTATATCCACCATATCTCGCTAGTATGTTACAAGAAGATAAATGTTGCTGGTAGATTTTCTCTTTCCCTTTTTGACTCAGCCCGCCTAGATAGAAAAATTCCCCAATTCATAGGGTACACCTCAATGACTTTGTCAATCAAGAAGATGCATGATATTTTGGAGAGATGATATCCTGAGCATTGATGGATGTACACGCCATCCTAGAGCTCATTATCACAAGCAAACTCCTATTTTCCTAGGCACCTGAGTACACTGTAATTTCATGGGTAAATTCCTAAGGTCATATGAGTTTTCATCACGATATTACTTTGCATCCTCCGTTTTCAAGAACATTTAATTTTATTCTTACTTTTTGTACTAAGCACCAAATTTCATTTGACGATTACCAATCACGAGTGATGTTGAGTCTCGGGGAGATTAATGCTTTGTAAATGGCTAAGGGATTGGGGCTCGTGAGTGATTTTGGAAAATTTTGGGATTTTTCACATGAGGCAAGTCATGGTATTTTGTTCCATTGAAGATTTGTATCAAATTTGAGCGCGAAACAGAATTTTTTTATTTATTTATTTCAAGTAAGTTTCCTAGCTAAAGTAGGATTCCTAAAAGTGATTTGCTGATTTGAATCAACCCTTATCTGTATATAAGAAGTGCCTCGTTGTGAAGAGTATTCAAAAGACGACTCCTTCATGAATTACACCCTAGAGCAATTTGATAGTGGGTTTTTTTTTTTTGTCGACATCCGAAAGTTTTGAAGATGATAAATGTTGTATTAAATTTGTGGATTCCTTTGTGAGATTAGGAAATTATTTGGTGAGGAATTGTGAATGTTAAGTATTGTGCTAGTTTTTGGGTGTAATTGGAGTTGGGAGATACTCATATTGTTTAAGTGACTTGAGCGTAATTCTAATCTTTGTAATACTGATATATAGAATAATTTGTAATGCTTTCCTTCACTTAAATTGCACATATTGAACCATGTAAATTTGGTGCTCAATTTATTTACTTGTTCTATTTATTTTATTGTTTGATCATTTGTTCTCCGCAATAATTGGTATTAAAGCCAGGCTTGGCTGACTTAAAGCGTATCGATAACGATAGAAGAAGAAAAAATGAAAATTTATAGACTTGATAGAAGGAGGAAAAGTCAAAATCGCAAAGTTTGATAAGAAGTATTTTGCCTCTTGGAAGATGCTGATTGAGCATTATCTATACCTAAGAAATTTGCACTCACCCCTATTTAGGAAGAAACTAGAGTCAATAAAGTAAGCTAATTAGAAGTTACTGAATATACAAGAGTTGGACTGATGTTGTCTTGTAACATTACATTTAACATCATGAAAGAGACGACTATTATGGGACTGATGAATGTTGTGTCAAACATGCATGAGAAGCCCTCTATGATCAATAATGTCTACTTGATGCGAGGTCTATTTCACTTAAAGATGGGTGAAGGCATGTCGGTTGAGCATATCAATAAATTTAGTGGGGTCATTAGTGAATTGAATTCAATTGAGATTGACTTTAAGGATGAGGTACGTGCTTTGATTTTATTATCCTCATAGCTTGATTATTGGAGCGCCACTATTACTACTATTAGTAATTCCTCTGGGTTAAGAATTGATGAGGTTTGCGATTTGATCCTAAGTAAAGAGCCCTAGAAAAGAATCTAGTGAACGTGTTCTTACTATATTTGTAGGTGGAGAAAGAATTAGCACTTATTTAGTAATAATAGTGCCGACCTGAATAGACGAAGTCAGAGAGTTGTAAGAAGAGGGGCATTTTAGATGGGATTACCCTAAGCTAAAGAATGAGAAGTGTGAGGGAATTAGTGTTAAGTCTACTAATGATATTACTACGATTGTTATAAATTCTAGTTATTCATTTCTTGCCACTCCAAATAGAAACCGGTTTACTACTTATTCATGCATGGATAGTGATGAAGTGTAGTAGAGGAACAAGAATGAGTGTGATGCTATGAGTGTTGACAATGTTAGAATTATAATGCATGATGATCTCATGAGAATATTGAATAGAGTGAGGCACAATCCAAAGATGAAGAAGAACTTGATTTCCTTGAATGCTCTAAGTTCAACTACATGTTGATGTACTTTAGAAGATGGAGTTCTGAAGGTCATTCGAGGTGCCTTGGCAATAACAAGAAGAATCAAGCATAATGACCTATATGAACTTTAAGGGGAGACAGAGACGAATTTTGTTGCTTAGACGTTGGATACATTTGTTTGGGAATCTAAAATTGTGACATATACATGTGGGATACATTAGTGTGGGAAGACTAAAGGTTACTAGTAAAAGAAATATGCTATGTGGTTATGTGGTTGAGAAATTGAATGTACGCAAGTGTTGTGACGTAGAACAACTCCAAAAAGTACAATTTAGAATGACTGTCAAAGAAAATATAGAGATTACAAAGTTAATTTACTTGAATATTCGTAGATTGTCATGATTTTCTTTAGGTAAGAGTGCCAAATTTATGCTAATAATTGCAGATGATCACTTAGGGAAGACATGGGTGCTTGTGTCAAGATACAAGTTTGATGTTGTTGTTGGAATTGGAGAGTTGAGACCTTTGATCTAAATAGAGATTTGTAGGACGATCAAAAAATGTTCGGAGTGATAGCAACATGGAATTATGCTCGAAGCTATTAGATGAATTCTATATAACATAAGGTGGTACAGTGAGACATCATGTTAGTGCCAATGGCCCATAACAAAATGTATAGTTGATGAGTAGGACATCAGTAGAGACGGCCCATAGGATACTCTTTAATGTCAATATGGTTAGCTAGCGAATAGATCCCCAATCTATCGCGATTAGATGTTGGACTTTTGAAGAAGTATAGTTAGACAACATTGCTAATTTTATCATAGATATTTTATTATTCATGTCATGTGTTGAGTGAGTGATGTTAAGCTTGATGGGAGGGCAATAAATTGTATATTCCTAGATTATGAATAAGGCGAGCGGGGCCATCAGCTATGATGCCTGGTATTGAATTCACATGTTTTGAATTTGAGCTCAAAAAAGACTTTTCCCATTTCAAGTAGGTTTTCTACATGAGTGCTTTCCTAGGTAGAGCAAGATTCCTAAAACGGGCTTCCTATCTTGGTTCTAACTTTTGTTTATATATAAGAAGTGTCTTCTTGTGAAGAAAATCCAAGAGGTCATAGAAGTAGGTTTTCAGCAATATGTTCAAGGACACAAACGAGACAAATCTGATACTAGAGTCTATGCATCGCGATATACAAAAATCAGAGAGACATAAAAGCACTTTTTCTTAATTACTTCCTGAATTATATGCTTTTCACTAGCCTTGCCAAAAAAATTTGAGGTGCCCCATTGCACACGAGCTTCTGAATTTTGGGACGGTCCTAAATTACGTGAGATGAAGTTTAAGGCAATGTCTTGAAAGTGAACATCGTTCGGGAGTCGTTCAACGGCAAAATCCAAATCCCCTTTTGGCTAAAGAACACGTACACACCTTCGTGTGCAGCGACTAATCTGCATAAAGACATGGTCCGACTTCAAAACTACAGTGGACGCGACGGATCTCGGCCAAGTTGCTTAAACAAAAGAAACCCTCGTGCAAGCAACGCAGCGTGCCAACTGGGGGTTGGGTCGAAGTTGTAGAAAAAGAAAAGTCATATTGTGGAAACAATGTACACGCCTCCCAATGCCTTCTCTCTCTCTTACTTTCTCTCTCTACCATTTACGTCTCTCTCTCTCTCTCTCTCGTTTTGAATGCTCTCAAGTCTCCACTTCTTGTACTGTCCCCTGGACATCGAACCCTAACAGCTGTCATTTTGCTTAGTCTAATCGTTTTTCTTTTCACACCTCCGAGCAGAAAACAATAGGCAGGAAATTACAGAAAAGGGCGAGACTTTGTTTATGTTATTTCACCTGCATCTTCCCCAAAAGTCCATGTCTATCTAGAGAAACATGAACGGTCATGGTCTGAGACGGCTCCAGAGAGAGAGAGAGAGAGAGAGAGAGAGAGAGAGAGAGAGCATTTGATTTGATTCTTCTCTGCAAAAAAAAATTGACCATGAGAACCCAAAAGTTCAGTAATAACTTTAATTTGACTATTATTAAATTATTTTTTTGCAGAAACTTAGTGCTCCCCCCAACTTTCACATTCTTGGAAGCCTACATAAGCCCAGCTAAGCTTGAGCTACACATTACACATACTCAAACACCAAACCCTCCCTGCTCTCTCTCTCTCTCTCTCTCTCTCTCTCTCTCTCTCTCTCTAAAAAACCAAGAAGAAGGCATGGCAGATATGCTTACTCAAGAACAGATAGTTGAGTTCAAGGAAGCTTTCACTCTATTTGACAAAGATGGCGATGGTTAGTCTCTTTTTCTTGCTTTCTTGTTCATTCTTTCGTGAAGAATCTCACTCGTTCTCCAAGAAAAGCTACGATCCAATTTCATGCCTTCTTTGCGGCTTACACTTCGCAGGTTGCATTACTCTTGAAGAACTAGCGACGGTCATACGGTCGTTGGATCAGAACCCCACAGAGAAAGAGCTTCAGGACATGATCAACGAAGTAGATGCCGATGGGAACGGCACGATCGAATTCGCTGAGTTCTTGAACTTGATGGCCAACAAAATGAAGGTAACCAGATTGTCTCCTCCTTCTCTTTTTCGGTTCTCTCAGCTTTTTTTAATTGTTCTGTTCAAATGACATTGCATGATTCGTGACCAGGAAACGGATGCAGAGGAGGAACTGAAAGAGGCTTTCAAAGTGTTCGACAAGGACCAGAATGGATACATATCCGCGAGCGAGGTACGCAATAATCGATTCATCATCCCCATATTCGGGTCACGCGAAAAATCGAACGAGTTATCAACATTACACCATGACTATCTGATGCCCGGGGCCATTCGACTGGTCTGCGATAGCAAGCAAAGATTAGTTACAAAAGCATGTAACGAGTGAGGGGCTTCATGTTAATTGATTAGTTGCAAGAATTGACATGCCGTAGTGAGTGGATGCATGAATTACTTTCTTGTGCAGGGAAGAAAATGTAATCACTGCAGCATGCCAACAGGGAGAATTTCTCCAGAAAAATAACAAAAACAGGGTTCCTCTTTAGTTTCCATGTTGATAGCAACTTTCGCAAGTGACCAACTACTAGGTAGACGGATATAGATTCCCTAAATTCACACTAATCATTGATTTGAGGGCTCTCCTGTAAGATGATGAATAAAACCAAATGAAACAGTTCTTATGTATCCTTCAGAATTGGACAGGCATGAACTTTAGATCTACTATATATATGAGCAAACCCCATGATGTCCTATGTTTAATCGCTAATTTGTTAGTATTCTTCTACTCAAAATGAATACAGAAAATTACAAATATCACCCTAAACTTTGCTCTCCATATCAAATACTCTCCTTACGTTACCAGCTACAATTTCCACCCCCAATTCTTTCGTTGGATTTCAAATTGCTCATGAGTTTGGGAACCTTGTATATGGACATGTCAATGAGGACAGCTTCCAATATCCTTTTTGTCAACTTTAGGGAGAGGTCCATGCATAAACTAAGGATAAAAGCCCACATCAATTTCCTGCCCCTTTGTCCCGGTGCAATGAACATACATTGTACGGAAGGAAAATACCACTAAAGTAGTGCTCTCTGACTTCTGATTTCCCCAAACTCTTAGTTGACATTCGAATTTTAATTAGTTTCCTCGATTTTCACTTAAACAAATCATAAAAAACTAATTAGTTAATTAAAAAAAAAAGTAGAGGAGTATATTGAAAATGATGAGCTTTTTGTTCGTTGTGCAGCTTCGGCATGTAATGATAAATCTGGGGGAGAAGCTGACGGACGAGGAGGTGGAGCAGATGATAAGAGAGGCCGACCTGGACGGCGATGGGCAGGTCAACTACGATGAATTCGTCAAGATGATGATGACCATTGGATGATGAAAGGAAGAAAAAGAAAAGGAGCTTCTTTCGGGTCAACGTGGTTGAACCAGAGAAGATCGGAAAGCCTCGATCCCTATTCATATTCATTCGTTGATTATTCCTTCGTCCTGTCGCAATCCCTCCCCCCAAAAAGGACCTTGTTCTTCTGTATCTTTATTTAGCTAAATTCATCTTTTGAATTTGCAGCTTCTTCTCTTTTTCCCTCTTTTTTTCTCAGGCATTGAGTTGTTGACTTTTCCTTGCCCTCAAATTGGACCCCAGTTCACGTTCTTAGATCTTTCTTATCCTTAGGGGATTGGAACTTTGTGGACTCGGGATAAGGGGTGCGCCTTAACATTAGTATTGTGTCGCTGCTCTGTATTTCATGCGGTCTTTAGTAATATGAATATGTCATGATTTATGAAAATCGTATGTGAAAATTCAAAGTTGTACATTGCGTGTATTGTCACATCTTGGAGACCTGCTTCGATGGATCACCAAATGTCAACCCGATTATCACTAAAGTTGAAATGCCAACATTAAAAAAACTAAGAACTTTTCTTTATATTTCGCTTGTGAAATGACTTGGCAATATCTCATTGGATGTTTAAACAAATGAAGCCTTTTACATGGGATTATTGTCTCATTTAAATGCCCAATCAGATTATGGTTATTCACTTAGTAAAAAAATTGTAGTCGGCAAACTTGTAGTCATTTTTGAGGTTCCAAATTCATTATTGCCCATCAAAAGGTTGTTCTCTTGACTTATGCTAGATTAAGGCCGATCTACAAAACCGGCATTTGAAGTAACACGACACATTATAAATTGGGCTTTAAATAAATTGCCCGCGATTACCGTATCCAGCAATAGTCTATCACATTGCTTAATGCCAACATTAATTCTGTGCATCAGTTTTTAAATCATAATGTTCCTAACGAAGTTCCTTTTTTAACTTTCATGTTCTTCTTTTGCTTTCGACCCCGCTGGTGGGCAGATGGTTTGAAGTGCATAGAAGAGGTTCAATGGGCCTCTTCAAGCTTCATTAACAGTCCAAAGTGGCCCCTGAAATAAGCCCATAAGTCTTTCAAAACGGGGCCCAACACGCTGGTTTCATGGGCAAGCCCTGACCGTTGCTGCTATGCAATTTAGATCGCCAATGATCCAAAGCTTGTCCAAGTCCAGTTCACATGGCAGTATGCCATGTGAGCCAGCCTGGGGGGTACCGAGGGAAGAAGGATTGCAGGTCATGGAAATCAAGAAGCTCGATTCTTTTCTTTTTTTTGAAATGGTGTATGATGCTGTGAATTGCTTGAACTTGAACAATAATTTCTTTGATGGCAATTTTTTTTCTTTTTGAATGAAAAGGAATCATCCATTGAAACAGCAACACTTTCAAGGCCAAATTTTTTTTTTCTCATTTATCAATTTACGTACGGTGGCATCATCCACACCTTTTACCATTTTCATAATTACACACACTATTTTTTTTTTCTGTTTTTCTTTTTTGGGGTGGATCCACTCATGGTTATTGGCCTAAGGTATAGGGACATTTGGACTTGTGTTATTTAAAGAGTGGCTTATTTGTGGATCAGCAAGATTAGAAATCTTGAAACGGCACGTTTAGACGAACCTGGGAGTGGATTCCATCTTTGCGGTAGAAGGTTCGAATCTTTCGTGAGTAACTGTAGGCTCATAGGCTGGTTCTAGACTAGACTAGTTATCAAGTTAAAAAATGAGGACCAGACTGATTTATTGCGGAACTGAACCAATCAGGCTGGTTCTAACTGGTTTTTAGAGGATTGAACCAGCCATAAGACTCATCCCCAAAATTCAAAATCCAATCGCAGCAAGCCAATGCCAAGCACATGATGGAATTGTAAAGTCTGATAGGGAAGTGTACTGTTAAAGCTGAAGTCTAAATAACTCATGGATCCAACTCCGCAATAAGGTAGTGGAGGGTGCGAATGCAGCACCTCCGCCGGCAAAATGTATTGCAAATGCCCCCCTGGTGAACTTTTTTTGTTATGAAATAGCATACACGTACTTTCTCCATAATTTTATATGCTCCAAACTTCTGTTAAAGTGTTAAAATTACTTAGTGCAGTATCGTAATTCTATCTTTTTGGTTTTGAAGGGTTTTTTTACGTAAAAAAATTTGTGCATTTGCTTTTCTAATTTCTTTTCTTTCTTTTTACGTTTCTCGTTACCAACAAAACATGTATAAAAGAAAGATGGAGATAAAGATATACATAAAGCCCAAAATAATCTGGACCGAAGACTATATAATCTTTGATCGGGTACATAAAAGTAAGTAGGAGTCTAGGAAACAGAAAATCATGAACTTTAACAATGGGAAAAGGAGTCCTCTTATGGCTGCTTCTTTTGCCATCCTTCGTCTTTTCTCGGTTGGTTTCCTTCTGATGGAAGGCACATTTCACAGTTTCAGGCCATAACCCTACCAGTAACTGGGTCGATGTGTAACACGGGAAATCCTTAAAAGATCAGATGCCCAGCGCGAGCAATTATAGAATCATCTTTGTTATGTTTTCCTAAGTCTCCTAACTGTTATTCAAGATTAAAGGTGAGTTTGTTTCATAGAAAATTAATGATTTGAAAAATATCTTTTTAAAAGTGACCACTTGTATTACTTGTAATATTGAGTCAATAAAAAATATATCTATTATTTCTTTCATTCATTTTATAGACCATAGATAGAATTATTTTTAAGAATTATTTTTTAAAATCGTTCATTTTCTACTAAACAAACAAAGCCTTAATTTCCTAAATCTTAATCCACTTGATTTGTGCAGGTTTTGACTAATAGGATTTGTTGCCCGACTCAAAATATCAATCTTGATTTGTACACTTCAAACAAGAAAGGTTAATGTCACAAAAAATTTCAAATAAATATATTCATGTCATAATTTTATTAAGTTAATGTCTCGAATATGAGTTGAGTATGATACTCGACCGATTGAAGGAGGTAAACTGATCCGTTTTAGATGAAGAGTAAAAGACAGAGTCCTAATTAGACTTTGATTTGGTTGCCTTTTCTTACCAATGATAATCTCGTACTTGTTTGGGCGGCGGATTCGAATACAGAAATGAATGTAATAAGGAAAGCTGTTGCTGGCTCGTGGCTGAAGGGTTTGACTGGAGAGGTCGGGACATTGCCAGGGAGGAAGTTGTCCTTAAGGCCGAGGACGCGAAGATGGACTCAAGGACGAAAAAATATTTTCTCAGGACAAGATTTGGGGACACGGCCTCTTATGAAGAGACACTTCGCATGATGTGAAAAGAGAGAAGACTCGCCAAATTTTTCGGAGAAGGTGAGTTCGCGCTATCTTCTTCCCCCTTTGGACTGGGTTGCCGAACGACAAGGCGTGAAAAGGGAAGGGCGAGGGGTCCGTCCACTCACGCTGTAGCAGCACCTGCTCGGCTTCTACTGCTCTTTGCCCTCTACCCACTCAGGGAATTGGATAATAGTATAATCCCTGGAAGTTGCAGTAGCAGTAGAGAGACGGCACAGGGCGGAGTAGAGCGCTCCAATGGTGGGACTATGTAACCCCCAATAATACCTAGCCCTAAATAAAAAGAAAAGATAATGGGAGTAAAAAGCCATAAAGAAAAGGAAACCCGAAGAGGGTTGTGCTCTGAAGCTGCTAACATGGTGCGAGATTTCTCAGGGAAATCGGACAAGTAAGATTGTCGTTTTCTCCTTGTGATATATAAGGGTTTGGAAAAGGTGCCATGTGATATGTCCTAAAAGGAGCAGAGAAAGGGTTTTTAATTTCTCTCTGACAAGGCAAGAAGCAGAATGAGGTCGACGTAGACTCCGAAATTCGAGCTTGGCTAAAAGTGGGCGCGCATGCGCTTCGGCAAAAATGTTCTCTCCTTTTCAGTTATCCCTGAAAACTTTTTATTGCTTTCTTTTCATGCAAATTCAGGATCTCGTGATTTATGTGCATTGCTTCCAACTCAAGGGCGCTCGTCAATAATTGTGGTTTCTCACTTGGTTGTGCCTTAGTTGTAGTGAAAAGTCTCATGAAAAAAACTAAATCTTTAAATCTTACGATAAATTGTAAACACACCAAACTTACTAATACACACCCTAAGTCTTCAATAATTCTTGTATATATATATATATTATATGGTGATGCTGGAATTCTCATTCTTAACAATACCTACCACCATGTCTAGCTCATGATATCATGATCACATCGTTATCCCCTCTAAGAGAATGATTCAAAATGCCAAAAGTTTTTTACTCATTAACAAGTAAGGACAATTAATTCTGCTCATTATATAGTGGTTTTAGCACCGTGTGTTTGTCCTATCAATCAAGATAATTGAATTAATATTTAATATATGTTAGGAAAAAATGATATGTTGGATGGAGTGAAATTTCTTTTGATTATTGTAAGTCAAATTTATATTTAAAAGAAATGTTCCCGAACAATCGATGTTGCAAAACAATTTTTTTTTGGTTTTTACAATTTATGAGGAGTGTACATGCAATGCAATCTTGAAAATCGAGTGAACGGGTCATTTGGGTTTTGAATAAAACTACGATAGCTAAATGGTTATGTCTCTTTCATTAAAATAATGGAGTCCTCATCTAGGCATTTCTTTACTCACTATTAAATATTTCATTGTATAGCCAAAAGCGCTTTTTAATGGCATTTTCAATATATGCATGTTCTTTTTTTCTTTTTTTTTTTTTTGGGGGGGGGGTTAATAATATAAGCATGTCAAAAAATTGAAAAGTACAGCAAAATTTTATTTTCGTTTTCGTTTTCCCTATAATGAAATAACAAAAAGTTCCTCCGAACCAACTTTCTCTTCAGATTCCATCTCGGTCAAATTTAATTTTGGCATCACTCACTGATTCCTTTTCAAGATTCCGTCTCTTTTGGAGTAAAATACTTTGCTTTGGTGGCATTGCTTTGTTCCCGCCTCTTGCCATTTCATTTCGTCTTTACAAAGAGGGCAAGGAAAGTTCCTAGGAAGTCCCCGGAATTTTCGGAATCATCTGTTTTTATAAATTATAAATTGTAAATTGTTATGAAATCAACTTTTTTAATAAACCGTTCTAGTCGGGATACCTACTACCAAAGCTCCTTTAAAAAGCCAGCGTGCAACCCAAAGATGTTCACCCCATTCTCACACTCGTTCTTTCTCAGTAGACCACTCTCTTCTTCTCCTTCTCCTTCTCCTTCTTCTACTCCTCTTTCTCCTTCTGCTTCTTCTCCTTCTCCTTCTCCTTCTCCTCCTTCTCCTCCTTCGGCTGCTTCTCCTTCTTCTCCTTCTCCTTCTCTTCCCCTTCTCCTTCTCCTTCTTCTGCTCTTCTCCTGCTCCTTCTTCGCCTTCTTCTTCTCCTTCTTCTGCTCCTTCTTCTCCTTCTTCTCCTTCTGCTTCTCCTCCTCCTCCTTCTTCTTCTCCTTACTAGGGCCATCTTTTTCTACATTCTTCCCGGCAAAAACCTCCGGTTGTTGCCTTAGTCATCCCCTCTGTTTTCTTCTTCTCCGCAGACCATGTTTGCGAAACTCAATGAAGGGTGGCAATCGGCCATGCCTGTCATCTTTACTCTAAAAACCGTGCTTGAAATTGGCGGAGCAGTTGCATATGAAAAGGGGAGTGAAGCTCTGGCCATTCCATATCATACTGTCGTCCGTCTCTTCAACTACAACGAGAGCATGGACTTCCCCGAATCCGACTTAGAGAGCGGAACAGAAAACAAGGAAGGCGATATCCTCGCAAAGCTGGTCTGGATCGACTGCATTCTTGACCTCCCATCTGCAACTCTCAGTAAGGCCAAGCAGCTTTGGAGATCCGCCCTTCCCACCCTTCCAGGAGATGCATCCATTCATGACCATGCGAACTCGAATCAGGGCATCTTCAGAGTTGATCAAACTTGTCTCATGGAGCTCATTCAAAATAGGGATGGTGACCGGCTTCAGAAGATGGGTGGAGTTGCCGGCGTCGCTTCTGCTTTAGGAACCGACATGGAGAAAGGGATCAACGGTGATGCGGAAGATGTTCATCGCCGGATGAAGGATTTCGGATATAATGTGTATATGGAGCGACCCAAGAGGCGGTTCTTAAGTTTTATGTGGGAGGCTTTCAAAGATGTCGTCTTGGTGACCCTTTTAGTTTGTGCTGCCTTTTTTCTGGGTTTTGGTATAAACAAGCGTGGATTCAGAAAAGGTTGGTATGATGGTGGAAGCATTTTTTTTGCAGTCTTTGCAGTGATCACGGTATTCGCCGCGTATAACTTCTGGCAGTACGAGCAACTTGACTGGTTGTGCAGACAAAATTACATCACAGTCAATGTTATTAGATCCGGAAGGCGCCAAAAAATCGAGATATCCCAGATCGTCGTTGGAGATGTTGTCCGTCTGAGTATTGGAGATCGAGTTCCGGCGGATGGACTATTCCTAGATAGGCATTCGGTGCAAGTCGATGAGCCTAGCATGGCAGGAGATAGCAGACATGTAAAAGTCGATCGAGACCGCCCTTTGCTGTTATCTGGCTCGACTGTGGCTGATGGGTATGGTCATATGCTGGTCATTTCGGTCGGGATGAACACGACGTGGGGCAAGATGATGAGCTCGATCAGTCGCGACAACAGCGAGCAGACCCCTTTACAGGCTCGGCTCAACAAGCTCAACTCGTCGATTGGCACAGTAGGCTTGGCAGTCGCTTTCCTGGTTCTCGTGATCCTCCTGCTTCACTATTTCGTTGGAAACACACGGGATGAGAACGGGAACCGGGAATTCGTGGCAGGCCAAACAACAGGTGACGATATCATAAACTCTGTTGCGGGAGTCATCGCAGCTGTAATGACGATCGTAATGGTTGTGTTTCCCAAAAGCTTGCCGCTCGCATTAACACTCACTCTTGCTTATTTGACGAAGAGGATGATGGCGGACAAGGTGATGGTTAGGAAGCTGTCGGCCTGCGAGACGATGGGTTTGGCCACCACTATTTGCACCGACAAGACCGGCTGTCTGACATTGAACCAGATGACGGTGGTGGCACTATGGGTTGGCCATTGCCACGAGCTAGAAGACGTGCGCTCCTTGGTCTCCAAGTATGTTCTGGATTTGATTCGGGATGGGGTTGCTTTGAACACCATGGGCGATGTCTATTGGCTGTCTTCGGAATCGGGGTACGAGATCTCAGGTAGTCCCACCGAGAAAGCGATTCTTCTCTGGGGAGTTAGTTTCCTGCGCATGGACATGGAGGAGACAAAGAAGAGCTGTGAAGTCATCCAAGTCGAAGCCTTCAACTCGCAGAAGAAGAGAAGCGGTGTCCTAATAAGGAAGATCGTGGACGACACATTCCATGTGCACTGGAAAGGAGCGGCAGAGATGGTCTTGGCTATGTGCTCGAGCTTCTACGACCAGGGGGGGATAGAGAGAGATTTGGAGGAAAATCAAAGGATCAGATGCGAGAAGGAAATCGAGGATATGGGAAAGATGGGACTCAGGTGCATCGCTTTCGCTCATAAACAAGTCTCATATTTGGACGAAGATGAACAGATCAGATTAGAGCAAATTAGCCAGGAGAGGGCGGAGAGCAGCAGCAGGTGCACCGATTTCACTCATAAACAAGTCTCCGAGGTAGTGAACAAAAAAAGGGAAAACAGGAAGAGGATCCCGGAGAACGGCCTGACATTACTAGGATTTGTTGGTATTAAGGATCCGTGCCGTCCTGTTGTGGCAGACATACTCCGGGTTTGTCACTCTGCGCAAGTGAACATCAAGATGATAACGGGAGACAACATCTTCACTGCTAAGGCCATCGCCATGCAGTGCGGAATTCTCAAAGGTGGGGAGGATGACTTCAATGGAGCCATTGTGGAAGGAGATGAGTTCCGCAGCTACACGCCTGAGGAGAGGCTTCAGAGAGTCGAAAAAATCCAAGTCATGGCAAGATCCTCGCCTTTCGATAAGCTTCTCATGGTTCAGTGCCTGAAGCAGAAAGGCCACGTGGTTGCCGCCATGACTGGGGACAACATGAAAGATGCACTGTCCCTCAAGGAAGCCGACATTGGACTTTCCATGGGGATTTCCGGCACTGAAGCAGCCAAGGAGTGCTCCGATATTGTCATCTTGGATGATGACTTTGCTTCCACCGCGAAAGCTATAAGATGGGGAAGATGCATTCAGCACAATGTCCCAAAGTTCATCCAATTCCAGCTTACGGCCCTCACCTCAACTCTAGTAATTACCATGGTAGCTGCAGTTTCATCAGGCCGCTTACCGCTAACCGCGGTCCAATTATTATGGGTGAGCCTAATCGTGCATATATTAGGTGCCGTGGCCCTTAACACTGGTCTACCGACTGATGACCTCATGCGTAAGCATCCTGTGGCTTGGAATGGTCCGCTTGTAACCAACATTATGTGGAGAAACCTGGTAGCTCAAGTGTCATACCAGGTGACAGTTCTTTTGATACTGCAGTTCAAGGGTGAACTTCTCTACGTGAATCAACAGGTCAAGAATGCATCGATCTTCAACACTCTCGTCCTCTGTCAAGTTTTCAACCTATTCAATTGCAGGAAGCTTGAAGAGATCAATGTGTTCAAGGGGATAATCAGACGACACAAATTGCTTTGGGCTGTTTCAGGAGGAATAGTCCTCGTTCAGGTCGCGATGATGGAACTCTTGGTGAGGTTTGCAGGCACTGAGAGGTTGAATTGGAAGCAATGGGGCGTGTGCATCGCAATGGGAGCCGTTTCATGGCCTCTCAGTTGGGTTCTTAAGTGCATCCCAGTACCTGAGAGACCCTTCAAAAGCTATATGAAGTGGAAGAAGTAGAAGCAGGCTAAGCTCATCCCGAATAAGAACACAATGTTCAGTCTATTCCTGTACTAATTAGATATGGGCTCAAGTCCAACAAAGAGCACCTAGTCTATTCCTCTCCTGACCTTGTTGATTCCAACAAAGAGCACCGAGTGTCTTCAAGTAGAGACATGTTTCTGAAGACGTGATGCCCCAATGTAATGCCTCTGTTTTTAATCTTCCCTTTAGGTCTCTTGCAGATGCTACTATGATTAGATCTCAAACAATTCAAGATTTCTATGACTAGAACTGAATTCCATGTAGTACTGCAGGACAATAGTTGAGGCAAACACTGTATAATTGGCATTGGATGTAGTAATAGCTACTCAATTACAGCTCTTTTCAGATGAGAGGATCAAAATTGCAAATCATTTTCGCCATAATCAGAGGAAATTCTGATGTTATAAACATTTTAGTATTACTTATTGACAATGGCAACGACAAGCGTAATCAAAGATACTCCCATCATGCAGGACGGCGAGAGTCACGGAACTCTTTACCAGTAGCCACTGACTGCTCTTGCCGAGCCCCGTGAGAGTCCCATGGCCCACGCCAATCTCCTGTGAGGACCACCGCCCTCTATCTCCTCCTCTGGTCCGGAGGGGGGAGGAGAGTCAGCAAGGCATCAAAAGGGTAACACATTCAAGACTGAAAATCAACTAGAAAACTCACTCGTTCAGGGAAATTACACTCATCGAAACCTCCTGCATCGAGCAGGCTTAACTGCCCCAATGTTCCTACGAGAAACGAGAAAATATTTCAGATCTGCTCGTTTCAAAACAAATCATTACCTAAATTTCCAGATCTTACGCTCATGGAAGTTTTGTAAATAATTTTGACACCTCAAATCCTATAAGGATAGGGGTAATGACATGGTCATTCTTTCACCCAAAAGATATAGACTCAAACTATACCCAAAAGTCTAACTCTCAAAAGATATAGACTCAACCAACCATTAAACAAGGGTCTTGAAATGAACAAATCGAACATATACTATGCATGTTTATAGAGCTATACCAAAACTCAATACCCTAAATCCAATATATAGCAAACTTACAAGATCAAATTACAGCATAATTACACTAATAGTAGAAATACCATTTTCATCAATATTATCAAAATAAAAAATTAATGGTTTAGTCTCAATCTCATCAAATCACACGTCAATAGTTCATTTAATTGACTAATCTCAAGTTACATGTCAATGGTCCATTTTATGGACCAAACTTGTATCACATAGCATCTTAAGGCCTTAGAGGTGGCTCTCATGAGACTCATGTCATCATGTAACAATTAACCATTGAATAGTAGAAGGCCCTAGAAGTAGCTCTCACATGACTCACATTACCATGTAGCACTTAACTCTTGACTAGCACATATGAACAATACAAGGCCCTAGAGGTGCCTCTTATGAAACTTGCATCACCACGTAGCACTTGGTTCTTGACTAGTACATATCAACGGTACAAGGCCCTAGAGATGGCACCCACAAAATTATGTTATTGTATAGCACTCAGTCCTTAACCAATGTATATCAATAGTATAATACCCTAGAGGTGACTCTAACAAGCTTACATTGTCGTGTTACATTTAGTCCTTTACCAATCTATATCACAATTAGTTTCATAAGTCAAAACATAGCCTTTCACAAATCAATTCTTTTCGCAAAAACCAATCTAGTATTCATATCATAAATCGATTTCAAATATTGAATCAAATCATCTTTCATAAACCATACTTAAAGTCAATGTAATTCTTTCAAAAACGATTTCACAAACCCATAATATATCATCTTTCCTAACTCCATTCATTAAACAAAATATACTTCACAAGACATTTCTCATACTATTTTAAAATTCATTTGAGAAACTAGTAACATTTGGAAAAGTCTTTCATTAAATGTTTCCCAAATCATTTTAAAACTCATTCCATAATTTAGTTCATAATGTAATACAAATTCATAAACTTTCACAACACCTTCCATAACACATTTCTCAAACCATTCTCAAATAATCGAAGAGCAATAAATGCCCGATGTAGATTTTTAAGTAGTGAAAATGTTATTTCATAACTTATTCACTTAAACCAACAATGCGCACCTAAACAAGCTGATGATCTCGTAATCCTAACAATTAAATGAGAATCAATGTCAAAACTCAACAAAACATTACCTCAACAACAAAATGGCTATGTTAAGTTTAAATGCTAACAAAGTGACTCATATACACTAACAAAACAACTCAAACGTGTCCAAAAATCGCTCATTTGAAGTCATGATTCAAAACCATTTGCAATGCCAAGCTTGAGCACAAAGCTTGGTCGTGTCATAACTCTTTCTACCAAACTCCATTTTCAAACGAATTTAGTCAAACATGAGCCCTTTCAAAACACTAGAAGACCCACAACTCAGCTAACTCAAAATTGTGCTGAAAACTGCCAAAATTCAGCTTGAAAGTACCATATGTGCACTGTTCATCACTCACAACCAACTTCAAAATTTTGTTTTGGGCAAATCGTATGTCCAAATTGAGTATTCTAAAATTCTACGGCTCCATAATAACCTAAACTGTCATTTATGTAGATATATGTAATCTAACAAATTGAATTCTTTACCAAAAAAAAACAACTCAATTGAATTTTTCATTTCAAAATTGGCCTAATTTTGAATTCGTGCCCTAACTTTGAATATTATTTTGATTAACGAAAAAATGGTGGGATCACTTACCAGTCGTGCGAATAGGAGTTAAATTGGCTTGTCAAGGTTTCCGTGGTGAGGAGGGACGAAACCCTCTTCTTTCTTTTCTTTTCTTTTTCAGCTGTTTCCTCTCTTTCCTTTTGCGAGCTCTCGGTCTTCTTTCTCTGCGTTGCTTTTCCTTGCAATTGAGCCGAAGTCCACGTTTTTCTTTTTCTTTTGACTTTTCAACGTTTTTTTCCTTCTCCATTTTGACCTGGTCAAAACCCATATTTTACAATAATAATTAATATCTCTCTCTAACATTTCAGTTTAGTTTCTTGGCAGAAAATGGGAAGGTAACGGGTCTGTCACTGTCCCATATATGACTAAGCCGTCTCCACTAGGGGTGTGCAAAATACCCGGGAACCGCCCTGACCGCCCGAACCGGACCGGAACTGCCCGGAACCGGCTGTTCTTGAGGGAACCAGTCCGGTTCCCGGTTTCAATTACGGGAACCGGTGGGTACCGGTCCGGTTCCGGTTCCAAGGGCGGATCCGCCCGCCCGCCCACCCGGACCGGACCGATTAATTTTTAATACTAAAAAAAAAAATTTACTAAAACAAAACAAACCCTAACCGAGCATGACTTCTCTGTCTTAGACTTCCTCGGTTCTGTGACTCTGTCTCTCTTCTCTGTCTCTTCCTCGGTTCCTCCCCGAGCGTGACTTCTTTGTCTTCGACTTCTTCGGTTCTGTGACTTTGTCTCTCTTCTCTGTCTCTTCCTCGGTTCCTCCCCAAGTGTCGACGCCGCCACTACTGTCCACCCCCTTGCGCCGGCCGTCACCCGCCACAGCCTCTACTCTGTCCAGCAGTGACCCACGACGCCACAGCTCGCCTCCGCACCGACCACCACGCCAGCAGCCGCGAGCACCCTTCGCCCGCTCGCCCATCGCCGTTGCTTCTGCTCCGGGCCCCCTCCGCCAACAATCTGATGCCTTTGCAGCCCCTACAGCTGCGACGACCGACGCCAGCAGATCCCAAACCGGTGGCTGCGCCTCCGTCGCTACTCCGCCGCCCCTTCGCGCAATCCCTGCAGCCATTTCGATTCTTCCCCAAGCGTCAATACCGCCGCCGCTGCTCCTCCGCCGCTGCTGTCCGCCCCCTCGTGCCGGCCGCCACAACCTCTGCTTCGCCCAACAGTGACCCACGATGCCATTGCAGCCCCTACAACCACGACGACCAACGCCAGCAGATGCCAAACCGGTTGCTGCACCTCCGTCGCTGCTTCGCCGCCCCTCCGCGTCGATCGGTTCCATGGATCCACCCGGGAACCGGACCGGACCGGCGGTCCGGTTCTCGAGTGGATCCATGCAACAAACGGGTGGATCCCGGTTCCAATTTTTTGGAACCGGTCCTTAGCGGACGGTTCCTGGTTCTAGGTCGGGAACCGCCCGCTCGGACCATGCACACCCTAGTCTCCACTAGGGGTGAGTATGGTCCGGGTTGGTCCGGGCCACCCCCTACCCCTAGGACCAACTCGTATAGTGTCGGTCCTCAATTTTTATGACCGAGGATCAACCCTATTAAGCCTGGGACCAAGGATCGGACCGACACAATGGGTTCGGTCCGGTTCCAGGGTCAAACCGGGACCGATTGATAATTTTTTTTTGTCTTATTTTTTATACTCACTAAAAAAATAAACCTACAAATTCAAATTACACATATATAGACAATGCGGCATTGTGCAACTAAACTATAAATACCAATACATATTTAACAAATTTAAGATGACACAATAATAGAAATTTCGTACTTGCTAACCGCTCATCGAGATATGGAACAAGATGGAAAGTTTTTGCAATAATCTATCTTTAATATTCATAACATCATATGCAAAAGCGTTTTCCTGCATTTGATCATATAGAGTTCATTCAACCAAAAAATGAGCTTCACACCACTTGACTAGCAAATCACCGTAGCAACTACAATACTACTCTATTCTTTAAAAAACTTCTACCATTTGACACAAATTGAAAAACAAAGTGCAGCTGAAATTCATTAGTAAAATACAACTAAATCATAAAAAGTTCAAAATATTTAATATAAACCATGAATATATAACTTCACATCTTGTTAATTCACTTGAACTTCTAAACACTTGAAAACAAAACAAACGACACATAATTAATACTCAACAAAAGTTTTAAATTGAAATTACTATTAGTGCTACTTGATAGAACATTTTAATATAATATAATATAACAGAAATTTTACTTAAGTTTGAATATATAAAAGAATTATAAATAATATAATATAATATAATATACGGGATTGGTCCAGGGTTAGACCGACCAAAAACTCTTAGGACCGAGGACTAAACCGCACAGTGTTGGTCTTGGAATTTCAGGACCAAGGACTGACCCAGTCCCCTTGGGAACCGGACCAGGACCGACAGAGTTGGGCGGTCCAAGGTCAATCCAGGGTCGACCCTAGACTGCTGCTCACCCCTAGTCTCCACCTTCAATATTTCTCAGGAAACTGGCTAACTTGTGTATCCAATTTCCAAGGAAAACGTCCCTTAAATGTTAAAGGAAAGTTAAAAGTTCCCACGTGGTGAGATGTTCAAGGTGGCCGAGTTTTAAAAGAAAGAAGACACATAGTTGGCCACAAGAAAAAGTAACAGAATAACAACAGAAAAAAGGAAGACGAAATTATTAATCAAAACTTGGATATAATTACGGGATGCACTTTTGGGGATTTAGAATATATCCCAATTTTTCAGATGATCTTGGAACATCTTTTTTAATTTGGATGTCGTAAGAACATTTTCAATGCCATTGAAAAGAATTTGTGAAAGAATTTCTAAATTTGAGATTTAAACAATATATATATATATATATCTTCTTCGTTTTAAGGCAATTCAATGTTCCACGGTCTTTTCTTTTCCCTCTAAAATAATTAGCTTTTCAATATATTTTTTGGTTATGGACCTATGATAATTAATATCTCTCTGATTTCGCAAAGCTTCTATTGCCAAATGGGAATTTGTGGTAACATGGCACCGTTTGTCATGTTAGCATGCCTAGTACCTTAAAAAAACTTGAATTATAGATTTTATTGCAATTATGTCCTGAATTCTTTCCCCCACCCCCTCCGCCCCAAAAATAAAAGCCACAAACTTTCACTTATGTCTCATATCCATCCCTCGTTGTCATTTCCAATTCAGCAAAAAAGCCATATCAGCTGGATTTTTATACTGTTCATGGTTACTGTTCATCTTCTTCAATCTTCACATTAACAGTAAACATTCGGCCTGCTTTGATGAAAAAAATAATTTGTTATTTTTTCGTGGGTGTCCTTTGTAGATGTGATCTGGGAACGGCTTGAGGGAGTGGTTTGCGGCCAACAAGACCCATGTAACTCGACGAACAGAGCCTTGCTCGGGTTTTCAGAATTGCCGCTCTCGAGCGGGAGAGCGGTCTTGAGACGTTAGAAAGGAGATTTCATGGGAAAAGCCGAGGGTGATGGCGAGCAACCGAGCGGTCTTCTGTGCAGGGAGAGGCTTGCGAAGACGTTCGATTCGCAAGGTTGCATGAATTTCTAGGAACTTGGCGGAGATCTCGCGCCCAAAGAAAGAGGAAGAGAAGGGAGAATATGAGAACAGACGTAGACAAAGAGAAGGTGTTCTTTTTTTATTTTTATTTTATTGGGGGGGGGGGGGGGGGGGGGAGGTCGTAAGGGTTTTCTTAAGAGGGAATAAATTTGCTGCGGTGGAGGCGATGGGAGATGAATGAAGAGGAGGAGAGGATTCCAAGTCAGCTGCTTATCCATCGGACGCTGACGTGACAGTCTTTTTTTTGGAAGAGTCTACACGTATCATATTCTCTTTTATCTGAAAAGCTTTGACTGGTCAAAAACAGAAAAGGTAAAGTGCTGAGATACTGTGAAGGAAAGAGCCCCACATCGAAGGCAAGAAGAAGAAGAAGAAGAAGAGAACGGGAAGGGAAAGGATGGCAGAGCGCGTACACGTCACAAGTTAGTTGAGTTGGTACCCTAATTATTTTTTTTTTTGATAGATTATAGAAATTTCAAGGTTATTAGTTGCATTTGAGGGTACTTCTTCGCTAAGAAAATTGGCCTTGTCAATTTCCCACCCTTGATGAATATGAGGCGCGACAGTTGCGAACTTAATAACTACATAATTCAAAATTCAGTTATCCATAGGTGATCAAAATAGAGCTCAGTATTGATGTGGAATTTGATCTATACGCTAATGGTAGAGGGAAAAAGGCGGAAATTCCTTAGCTAAATTCTTCGGCTCTTCCCATGGTTGGAGCATGTTGGTCCTGAAGACAAAAGCTTTTGACCTAATAAGCATAATGAAAGAGCAACTTTCACGCGTCCATATATAGCGCTTTAATCTTTGAGTTTCTACGAGAATAAGAGCTTATTGTGAATCACAAATTCTTAAAGTAGACCACACAACAATTTATAATTATTTATTATTTAATTTCTTATGATTATAGTAGATTAAAGATTATCACCCAATCAATTCTCTAATACATTTGTTTCTATATGAAAGGGGAGGAAATCAAGAAAGAAAAATGATTGGGTGATGGTATTTAATTTATATAATAATAATAGTGTGTTTTAAATTATAAAAAAATCAAATAATAAATAATTATAAATTATTGTGAAGCTCACTCTTTTAAGAATTTGTGATTGGTAATATGCTATTATTCCCAATTGTGGAATTCAAACAAAAAAGAAGAAACATATGTGGAAAGAGAAGAGAGAGTTCCCACGAGAATGTAGGCAGACGTGTCGGCCCAAACGCGGTCCAAGACCAGGACACGTTGGTCTTCAACCAATCGACCAACTAAAGGAGCGATGGAGAGATAATCTGAGAATACCTTTTATCCGAGATGGTGGGAATAAAGCAGGAACATAGGATTCCATTACTCGAACGAACGATGTAAAGATGTCCAGTATTGGATTCCTTGATGAGGTCGGTAACCACCTGCAGAAGTCAAAAGAAACAGCCCGGCATCAGCAATTGTCCCTCATTTCTGCACGTCCTTTACAGACTTTTCGTCCACTCCACGTCCCGAGCCCGCCGGATGAATGCAAGCAAGCGCGGGTTTGCCACCTTCGTTCCGGGAAACTAACAAGAGATGAGAACGGAGAACTCAATTTGGGTACCGCCATGATAGTCAAAACAACAAAAGGGAAAGAGAAAGATACGAAGCAAACAGGGTGCGTCGCCAAAGGAACTTTCTTAATGCCCAACCCAAACGGTTCCCCTCTAGCTCATGGTATATAAATACAATACTAGTGTTGTCCCAAACATTATTCCACATATTACAAAATTGCACTTTTCGTTGCTAAACTAAACAGCAAACATTGAGTTTTTCTCGTCTTGCAATTTGCATTGTGCGACCCTACCTCATTTGAGGATCACCAAAGCCTGTGTGTCTCTTCCGAGCGATGACGAGCATTCTCCGTCGCAACTTTGTCTGCTATGAGGTCTCTCTCAACTTGCCCGCCATGCACAAGTTTGCCAAGCAATGGCGCTTGGCCTTCGCAACCATATATTGCTCCCGAGCCATTACTAACTCCCCAAAGAAAGCCAAGAAGTTGTGCCCACGAAAATCTCCATCCTACGCTTCGATTTCAATCCACGATCTGGTCCCCAGCTCCTTCGACATTGATCAGTCACAGCTCACCAAGCTGGTCAAGGACAAGGACCTCGGCCACCTCCAGGAATTTGGCGGGGTCCAGAAAGTCGCCTCAACACTCGAAACTGATGTCTCGGCCGGAATAAACGGTGACCCAGACGACGTCTCTTGCCGGCAAAATGCGTTTGGCATCAACTCATACAAAAAGCCGCCTACCAAGAGCTTGTTCCACTTCGTGGTCGAGGCTTTCAAGGACCTCACAATCATGATTCTTCTCGTTTGCGCTGGGCTTTCACTTGGGTTTGGGATCAAGGAGGATGGGGTCAAGGAAGGATGGTATGACGGTGGCAGCATATTCGTTGCAGTGTTCCTTGTGATCGCCGTGGCCGCTGGGAGCAATTACCGCCAGAACCGGCAGTTCGAAAAATTGTCTCAGGTGAGCGGTAATATTCTCATAGATGTGATAAGGAAGGGTCGGCGGCAGCAGGTTTCCATATTTGAGATCGTCGTTGGAGACGTCGTTTGTTTGAAGATCGGCGATCAAGTTCCAGCAGACGGGCTGTTCCTGGACGGGCATTCCTTGCAGGTATGGACGACAATTTGTACTGGTTTGACGCATTATTTGCATATTAACTCATGTTGGTTTCCTCCAGAAACATACGTAGTATTAATATTACCAAGTTCGAGTGCAGTTTCCGTAATTAGTTGACTAATTAGTCCAAAAAATTGTAGAAGTGTATCATTTTTATAATCTTGATTCTATGAGAAAAAGGATAAGTAATGGTTTTTATTTGTAGTTCTAGTTAGGGGTGTGCAACGGAAATTGCCCAAACCGGGACCAGACCGGATTGGACTGGGCCGACCAGTTTTGGGCGGTTCCCACAGTCGGTGATTTGGTTCCCGGTTCCTAATCTTGGAATTGGTGGCCGGTTGGTCCGGTTCCCAGTTCCAAGATGGGACCCAAACCGATTGGACTGACCGGACCAGACCAAATTTTTTTTATATAATTTATATAAATATAATATATAAACATATATAATATATGAATATTATATATGAAACTTATTGTAATCGGAATTGCAATTGAGGTAACCTCTTATGTGGCCAAAAGACCACCAAAACTCTTGTTGTTACTCTTTATTTATAGAGAAAATTTACTTATTAGTTTCATAGAGATTGTCTATAAAACCTAAGCCAAGCACAATCTTTAATCACATTGTTCATGGCTTTTATGCTTAAAATTAAGCGTGAAACACATAAACTATTATTGATATTTACGCAAATGAAGTTTGAATATTTTGCATGTTTTAACATGTGTGAGTAGTTTTATTAGATTGCCCGAGAACCGAATTGGATTGATCGGTCCGAAGCATGATCGTTCTTTAGTGAATGGTCATTCTTTAGTGAAAAAGAAAGTGCCAATTCTGTTGGATTGGACCGGACCGGACCGGACCGGACTGGAACTAATGGTCTAGTCCAGTGTCCTAGGACCAAACGGTCCGGTCCACGATTCCCAAAATTGGGAACCGATTCTCCCGGTCCGGTTCCCGGTTCCACCTTGGAACCGGACCAAACCGGGAACCAATCATCCCTAGTTATAGTTATAGTACAACAAACTCTATTAAAAAACTTCTACCGTTAAAACGTGATCCATTTGTTCTTGTTTCCTGTTTGTTCATGCTTCATTTTCTTTGCTTCAAGTTAAGACCAGAACACTTCGTATCGTGTTATCCTAGCGTCACTAAACATTTGCAACGTTTGTGCTGTGAATCGAGATTGATGAATCGAGCATGACTGGGGAGAGTGATCACGTAGAAGTGAACCACAAGGAGAATCCGTTCCTGTTCTCGGGAACAAAGGTTGCTGATGGGTATGGTCAGATGCTGGTTACATCCGTGGGCATGAACACGACGTGGGGTGAGATGATGAGCTTGATCAGCCGTGACAACAGCGAACAGACCCCTTTACAGGCTCGGCTCAACAAGCTCACCTCGTCAATTGGCAAAGTAGGCTTGGCAGTCGCTTTCCTGGTTCTTGTGGTCTTGCTGATACGCTATTTCACGGGAAACACACAGGATGAATATGGGAACCGGGAATTCATTGCAGGCCAAACCACAGGTGACGATATCATAAACTCTGTGGTGAGCATCATCGCAGCTGCAGTGACCATCGTGGTGGTCGCAATTCCTGAAGGCTTGCCTCTTGCGGTAACCCTCACTCTTGCTTATTCACTGAAGAGGATGATGGCAGATCAGGCGATGGTGAGGAAGCTTTCGGCCTGCGAAACGATGGGGTCAGCCACCATTATTTGCACCGACAAGACTGGCACTCTCACAATGAACGAGATGAAGGTGACGAAATTCTGGGTCAGCCAAGACTCTGTGGCGGAAAACACCTACTCCTCTGTCTCCAAGTTCATCCTGGATTTGATTCAGGATGGGGTTGCTTTGAACACCACGGGTAGTGTCTATAGGTCGTCTTTGGGATCCGAGTATGAGTTCTCTGGTAGTCCCACCGAGAAAGCAATTCTTTCCTGGGCCACTTCGCAATTGAGCATGGACATGGAGGACACAAAGAAGAGCTGTGAAGTCATCAAAGTCGAAGCCTTCAACTCGCAGAAGAAGAGAAGCGGTGTCCTAATAAGGAAGAGCTCGGACGACACATTCCATGTGCACTGGAAAGGAGCGGCAGAGATGTTATTGGCAAAGTGCTCGAGCTTCTATGACGAGTCAGGGATAGTGAAAGATTTAAACAAAGATGAAAGGATGAGATTCGAGCAAATTATTCAGGGGATGGCGGCGAGCAGTCTCAGGTGCGTCGCTTTTGCTCATAAAAAAGTCTCCGAGGAAGCGATCAAAGAAAGAGAAGACGGGAAGAAGATCCAAGAGGACGGCCTGACATTACTAGGACTTGTTGGTATTAAGGACCCTTGCCGTCCGGGTGTGAAGAGTGCGGTCCAAGCTTGTCAGGATGCGGGAGTGAACATCAAGATGATAACGGGAGACAACATCTTCACCGCCAAGGCCATCGCCACGGAGTGCGGGATTCTCAGGCCCGAGGATGATGCCTCCAGTGGAGCCATCGTGGAAGGAGCCGAGTTTCGCAACTACTCACCTGAGGAGAGGCTTTGGAGAGTTGAGAAAATCCGGGTCATGGCGAGATCTTCGCCTCTCGATAAGCTCCTCATGGTTCAATGCCTGAAGCAGAAAGGCCATGTGGTCGCTGTCACTGGGGATGGCACGAACGATGCGCCAGCCCTCAAGGAAGCCGACATAGGGCTTTCGATGGGCATCCAAGGCACCGAGGTCGCCAAAGAGAGCTCGGACATTGTAATCCTCGACGACAACTTCGCCTCTGTGGCCACAATGCTGCTGTGGGGTCGATGCGTCTACAATAACATCCAGAAGTTCATCCAGTTCCAGCTCACCGTGAATGTTGCCGCCCTCGTGATCAACTTCGTGGCCGCGGTCTCTTCCGGCGACGTCCCCTTGACGGCCGTCCAGCTATTGTGGGTGAACCTGATCATGGACACACTCGGCGCCCTCGCCCTGGCCACGGAGCGACCCACCAGGGAGCTCATGGAGAAGCCCCCCGTGGGACGGACTGAGCCGCTCATAACAAACGTCATGTGGAGGAACATTGTGGCCCAAGCAACATACCAAATGGCCATCCTACTCACTCTCCAGTTCAAGGGCGAATCAATCTTCGGCGTGGACGAGGCGGTGAAGCAGACATTGATATTCAACGCTTTCGTCTTGTGCCAGGTCTTCAATGAGTTCAACGCGAGGAAACTCGAGAAGAGGAATGTGTTCGAGGGCATTCATAAGAACAAGCTGTTCCTCGGGATTATCTTCGTGACAGTGGTCCTCCAGGTGGTGATGGTTGAGTTCCTAAAGCGATTCGCTGACACGGAGCGGTTGAGCTGGGGACAATGGGGTGCATGTGTCGGGATTGCTGCCATGTCTTGGCCTATCGGTTGGGTCTTCAAGTGCATCCCGGTCCCTGATATACCAATTTTCATCTACTTGGGATTGAAAAGCAAGAAGTTCGCGAGGAAAATCGTGCACAGAGAACGGTAGCAACTGTTGGAGACTGGATTTGATTTGATCCATTTCGATTCTTTTAATTGATTCAGATTGATTTTCGATTGTGATTTGATTTTGTAATTGATACAATAAATCATAGATATAGAATATTGTGTATATTCTTTCTGATTCATTCCTTGTACTATAGATATGGATACATTCTAGTACATAGAATATGATGAAATATATGGAAAAGTCTTTTCCTCCATGGTTCCACATTTCTTGTTATGGTATCAGAGCAGTGTCTCTAAATTCTTGTCAATGTATCACAGCATCACGGCAGTGTCTCTAACCCCGTTTCCGCAAAAATTCTTCTGAATTACCTTCAATTGTTTCTGAGTTATTGTTGTTGCACCTGCAAAACAAAACCAGCACAACAGGTACGTATTCGACTCTGAATATGCAGAATCCACACAGCAGTGAAATCCAAGATCCGACCCTACCTACAACCCGACCCAATTTCGGGACAATCCTCCGCCCCTACTCCAATTACTCCAGTCGCTCTAGCGGCCCCCTAGTCTCCTCCAGTTCAATGGTCATACATACCATGGGTCCCGATTCAGGGCCCATGGGCCACTGAACCGAATTGGGGGAACCATTGGGTCCAGCCTGCAATGGGCCAATTTCGGCCCACCTGGACAACACCCGAATGGAGATTTGGATCCATTGTCTTTGGGTCAGAGAACCGAATTGAATCTGGGTGGGGCAGCGACAATTCCCTATGTGATATCCGGATCTTCGCTTGACGAAATCGTGAGCCTCAAGTGACAAGTAGCTATTGCCACGTCATCAAGCTTGCCGTCGGATCACGCCACCGTGTTTTGTCATGCCTCGCCACCGTAAGGACTTGCCACTTCAGTTCGTCCCGTCACCAACCGTGACACCCCAGCTGGCCACTCGACACCACCACCGAGTCACCTCAGCCTCACTCGACGACACGTCCACATCACCGAGGCATGGACGCCGTCCCCCAGCTGGCATCACCTTCTGCAGCCACCGCATCAGCCGCGAAGACCGCACGAAGACCAACTCAAGCGGCCGTTCTTCGTCGCACTCATATTGTCACCGAGCCAATCAACATCGAGCTACACCTCTGCTGAATCAACCCCAGCAACGCCGCAACTTCAACAGCTGGCGTTCCCCCTCGGCTGCCAGCACCATGCGGTGCTAACATGGTCAACAAATAGACCGCAAGAAGACCGGACTTACAATGCAGGAGGTGGGAGAGAAGAAATTGAAGATTAAAATAAGCCAAACCACCATTTTTCCTCCTTAGTTTCCCCCCCTGCTGGCGTCTTTGGACTAAGGTATAGGGACATTTGGACTTGTGTTATTTAAAGAGTGGCTTATTTGTGGATCAGCAAGATTAGAAATCTTGAAAGGGCACGTTTAGACGAACCTGGGAGTGGATTCCATCTTTGCGGTAGAAGGTTCGAATTTTTAGGTAGAACCAGCCGATCCAAAGCTTTGCACCGATAACCTATCTAGACTAGACTAGTTATCAAGTTAAAAAATGAGGACCAGACTGATTTATTGCGGAACTGAACCAATCAGGCTGGTTCTAACTGGTTTTTAGAGGATTGAACCAGCCATAAGACTCATCCCCAAAATTCAAAATCCAATCGCAGCAAGCCAATGCCAAGCACATGATGGAATTGTAAAGTCTGATAGGGAAGTGTACTGTTAAAGCTGAAGTCTAAATAACTCATGGATCCAACTCCGCAAAAAGGTAGTGGAGGGTGCGAATGCAGCACCTCCGCCGGCAAAATGGATTGCAAATGCCCCCCTGGTGAACTTTTTTTATTATGAAATAGCGTACACTTACTTTCTCCATAATTTTATATGCTCCAAACTTCTGCTAAAGTGTTAAAATTACTTAGTGCGGTATCGTAATTCTATCTTTTTGATTTTGAAGGGTTTTTTACGTAATTTTTTTTTTTTGCGTTTTCTTTTCTAATTTTTTTTTCTCTTTTACGTTTCTCGTTACCAACAAAACATGTATAAAAGAAAGATGGAGATAAAGATATACATAAAGCCCAAAATAATCTGGACCGAAGACTATATAATCTTTGATCGGGTATATAAAAGTAAGGAGTCTAGGAGACAGAAAATCATGAACTTTAACAATGGGAAAAAGAGTCCTCTTATGGCTGCTTCTTTTTCCTTCACCTTTTCTCGGTTGTTTTCCTTCCGATGGAAGCCAAATTTCACAGTTTCGGGCCATAACCCTACCAGTAACTGGGTCGATGTGTAGCACGGGAAATCCTTAAAAGATTATATGCCAGCACAAGCAATTATAGAATCATCTTTGCTATGTTTTCCTAAGTCTCCTAACTGTTATTCAAGATTAAAGTTGAGTTTGTTTCGTAGAAAATTAATGATTTGAAAAATATTTTTCTAAAAGCGATCACTTGTATTACTTGTAATATTCAGTCAATGAAAAATATATTTATTATTAATAACAATTTATATCTAAATAATTTGGTAGATGATGAAAATATTTTTCTTTCATTCATTTTATAGACAATAGATATAATTATTTTTTAAGAATTTTTTTTTCTAAATAGTTCGTTTTTTGCAAAATAGACAAAGCCTTAGTTTCCTAAATCTTAATCAACTTGATTTGTGCAGGTTTTGACAAATAGGATTTGTTGCCCGACTTAAAATATCAATCTTGGTTTGTACACTTTAAATAAAAAAGGTAAATGCCACAAAAAATCTCAAATAAGCATATTCGTGTCATGATTTTATTAAATTGATGTCTCAAGTATGAGTTGAGTACGGGACTTGATCTGATTGAAGAAGGTAAACCGATCCGTTTTAGATGAAGCGTAAAACATAGGGTCCTAAATTTGGTAGCCTTTTCTTATCAATGATAATCTCGTATTTATTTGGGCGGAGGAGATTCAAAAACAGTGTCAACCGGTGGTTGAGGATGGTAAGGTGTGTCAACCCAGCTATAAGTATTTAACCCATCTTCACTCACTTCAGGCGCGGGAGGCTATTATACATACATATCCGGTAGTAGCTGGAATCGAAATCATAACATAATGTCTACCTTCGCCACCGTGAGGCCCCCTAATCCCCTGTGTATTTTTGTTTTCCCGATAGAGAAGAAATAGGAGGACAGCGCGGGATCTATCACCCCAGGACAGTTTTCCCGCTTGTTTTCTCCATGAGCCTTTTAAGGACTTGCTCAAGTTTGTGGTAGCCTTTTCTTATCAATGATAATCTTGTATTTATTTGGGCGGTGGAGATTCAAAACCAGAAGTGAATATAATAAGGAAAGCGTTTGCTGGCTCGTGGCTCAAGGGTTTCACTAGAGAGGTCGGGACACTGCCGGGGAGGAAGTTGTCCTTGAGGCCGAGGACCCGAAGCTGGACTCAAGGACAAGAAAATATTTTCTTAGGACAAGATTTGGGACACGGCCTTTCATGAAGAGAGCCTTCACTTGACGTGAAGAGAAAGAAGACTTGCCAAATTAGGTAATTTTCGGAGAAGGTGAGTTTGCACTAATCTTCTTCTCTCTTTTAAAAATTAATTTCTGAAAGAGAAATAGATTTTTCTATTTCTAATCCATGATGAGTTTTTAAGTAAAAATACACGTTTAATAATGACACAAAATCTATATTTTCGGAATAGAAATTCATTTGATAAAGAAATAAAATTTCTCATTTTCTAGTGGCGGCTACTAGCAAACGATGTCCACAGGGGTCAGCGGCAGGTGATCGGCTGCGGCTAGCAGCAGGCAATTGGTGGCGGCTGGTGGGTGATGACTGGCAAATGGCACTGGCGGCAAGTGATCGATGGCGGCTAGTAGCAAGCAATTGACAACAGCCCACAAACAACAACCGGTAAATGGTGTTGATGGCTAGTAATCGGTAGTAGAGACAATGATCGGCGGCAGCCAATAGCAAGCAATCGGCGACTGCCAATGGGCGCGGATCACTACTACTGTCATCGATCATCAAATGGCACTGCCAACTAGCAACCGGTGGCAGCAATAGCAATTGATGGCAACCAGCGGCAGGCGATCGGCAGCGGCCGATAGCAAGTGATTAGGAACAACCGGTGGGCGATGACTAGTAGATGACGCCGACGGCCAGTGACCAACGTCAGCGGTAGCAATCAGTGTTTGATGGTAGGCAATCGGTGGCAACAAGCGATCGGTGGCGATCGGTGGGCAACAACCGATTGATGGTGTCGGTAGCGAGCAATCGATGATGACCGGCAGACGACGCCAATTACTAGCGACTAGCGGCAATGGCAAAGATCAGCAGCAGTCAGTGTTGGTAGATGGCATTGGCGGCCAACAACTAGTAGCATGTGATTAGCAACGGTCGGTGGGCAATGACTGACAGATGGTGTCGGCAGCTAGCGACGGGCAGTAGCCACAGTGATTGGCGGCGGCAGCAATGGTGATCAACGGCGATGGCCAACGGCTAGGAGTGGCGACAACAAACAGGGAAGAGCATTTTATGATGACAGATGAATAACCGACTAATAAATAGGATAAATATTGATAAGAGTTTTTATTTCTCCTTTTTGTTTCAAAAATAGAAAAGTAAAAAAAATTTCTTGTGATTTTTGTTTCAAGTCTATTTTTGGAATATAAATCCATTATATTAATAGAAAAATAAAATAATTTTATTAAACCGATTTTTATTCTAAAAATAAGTTTGAAATAAAAAAATATTTTTATAATATATATAGAATTATTATCATTCGAGCCGTGAACGACAAGGTGTGAAAAGGCTGCTCATTGCCCTCTACCCACTGAGGAAATTGGATAATAATATAATCTCGGGAAGTTGCAGTAGCTATAGCAGAGAAGGAACCGGGAGGGGGCGAGGGGAGAGAGACTAGGGGTGTGCAAAATACCTGGGAACCGCCCGGACCGCCCGGAACCAGACTGGAACCGCCTGGAACCGGCGGTTCTTAAGGGAACCGGTCCGGTTCCCGGTTCCATGGGCGGATCCGTCCACCCGGATCGGACCGAAACCTTTTTAATATTAAAAAAAATTACTAAAAGAAACCCTAAATTATATCTCATTTCCTCACTCCCTTCATCTTCGGTTCTCTTTCTCTTTGTCTCTTCCTCAGTTCCTCCTAATCCTGTCGCCATTTCGATTCCTCCCTGAGCGTCGACACTGCCACCGCTGCTCTTCTGCCGTTGTTGTTCGCCCCCTCGTGTCGGCCACCACCTACCACAGCTGCGGAAAATTGTTCCGCAACTGTTCTATGTTGAAAACCGAACCATAGACCTCCTCCCCTCCTTCTTAACTCATAGACCCGACTGTTTTATGTTGAAAACCAAAATTATTTCACGTCAAGATCGGTTTCATGGATCCACCCAGGAACCGGACCGGTCCGGTTCGGTTCCCATGTGGATCTATGCAACAAACGGGTAGATCTCGATTCTAATTTTTCGGAACCGGTTCTTAACGGGTAGTTTCCAGTTCTAGGTCGGAAATCGTCTACTCGGACCATGTACACCCCTAAGAGAGACGACAGAGAGCTCCGATGGTGCGAATGGGACTACATAGCCCCCAATATTACCTAGCCCTAAATAAAAGAAAAGATAATAGGAGTAAAAAGCCATAAAGAAAAAAGAAACCCGAAGAGGGTTGTGCGAGATTTCTCAGGGAAATCGGACAAGCAAGATTGTCGTTTTCTCCTTGTGCTATATTAGGGTTTGGAAATGGCGCCATGTGATATGTCCTAAAAGGAGCACGGAAAGGGTTTTTAATTTCCCTCTGACAAGGCAAGAAGCAGAATGAGGTTGACGTAGACTCCGAAATTCGAGCTTGGCTAAAAGTGGGCACGGATGCGCTTCAGCATATGGTTACCCTTGTTCTCTCCTTTTCAGTTATCCCTGAAAACTTTTTATTACCTTCTTTTCATGCAAATTCATGAACTCATGATTTATGTGAATTGCTTCTAACTCAAGAGCGCTCGTCAATAAGTGTGATTTCTCACCCGGTCGTACCTTGGTTGTAGTGAAAAGTCTCATGAAAAACCTAAACCTTTAAATTTTATGATAAATTTTAAACAGACCGGACTTACTAATACACACCCCAAATCTTCAATAAGTCTTGTGTGTGTGTGTATATATATTTGGTGTTGCTGGAATTCTCATTCTTAACAATACCTACTGTCAGTATCATGTCTAGCCCACGACATCATGACCACATTGTTATCCCCTCTAAGAGAATGATTCAAAATGCTAAAAGTTTTTTACTCACTAAGAACTAAGGACGATTAATGCACATACAATGCAATCTTGAAAACCGAGTAAACAGGTCATTTGGGTTTCGAATAAAATTACGAGAGGTAGATGGTTATGTCTCTTTCATCAAAATAAATGGAGTCCTCATCTAAGCATTTCTTTACTCACTATTAAATATATCCTTGTCAGTCAAAAGCGCTTTTTAATGGCATTTTCAATATACGCATGTTCCCTATGGTTATGTCTCTTTCATCAAAATAAATGGAGCTGTCATCTAAGCATTTCCTTACTCACTATTAGATATTTCCTTGTTAGCCAAAAGCGCTTTTTAATGGCATTTTCAATATATGCATGTTACCTTTTTTTTTTTCTTTTTTTGTTTTGGGGGGAGGGGGATTAAATAATATAGGCATGCCCAAACATTGAAAATTACAGCAAAATTTTATTTTCGTAATCGTTTTCCCTATAGTGAAATAACTAGAAGTTCCTCCGAACGAACTTCTCTTCGGATTCCATCTCGGTCAAATTTAATTTTGGCATCACTCACTGATTCCTTTTCAAGATTCCATCTCTTCTGGAGTAAAATACTTCGCTTTGGCGACATTGCTTTGTTCCCGCCTCTTCCCATTTCATTTCGTCTTTACAAACAGGGCAAGGAAAGTTCCTAGCAAATCCCCAGAATTTTCGGAGTCATCTATTTTTAAAAATTATAAATTGTTATGAAAATTACTTCTTAAGAATTTATGATTTATAATATATTGTTTTCCTCATGATATCAAAGGATTATTATGCTAGGAAAACCATTTAAAAAGCCAGGGAACAACCCAAAAATCTTCACCCCATTCTCACGCTCACTGTCTTTCTCAGCGGACCACTCTCTTCTTCTTCTTCTCACTAGGGCCATCTTCCTCTGCATTCTTTCTGGCAAAACCTCCGGTTGTTGCCTCGGTCATCCCCTCTGTTTTCTTCTTCTCCGCAAACCATGTTTGAGAAACTCAGCGAAGGGTGGCAATTGGCCATGATTATGATCTTTACCATGAAGGCCGTGCTTGATATTGCCAGAGCCGTTGCGTACGAAAAGGGGAGTGAAGCTCTGGCCATTCCATGTCATACTGTGGTCCGTTCCTTCAACTATAACGAGAGCATAAACTTCCCCGAATCCTACTTAGAGAGCGGAGCAGTAGACAAGGAAGGCGATATCCTTGCAAAGCTGGTCTGGATCGAGTGCGTTCTTGACCACCCATCTGCAACTCTTAGTAAGGCTAAGCAGCTTTGGAGATTCGTCTTTCCCACCCTTCCAGAAGATGCATCCATTCATGACCGTGCGAGCTCAAATCAGGGCATCTTCAGAGTTGATCAAACTCGCCTCAGGGAGTTTTTTCAATTAGAGATGGTGACCAGCTTCAGAGGATGGGTGGAGTTGCCGGCGTCGCCTCTGCTTTAAGAACCGACATGGAGAAAGGGATCAACGGTGATGCGGAAGATGCGCATCGCCGGGTGAAGAATTTCGGGTCTAATGTGTACATGAAGCGACCTAAGAGGCGGTTCTTAAGTTTTTTGTGGGATGCTTTCAAAGATGTCGTCTTGGTGACCCTTTTAGTTTGTGCTGCATTTTTTCTGGGTTTTGGTATAAAGAAGCGTGGATTCAGAAAAGGTTGGTACGATGGTGGAAGCATATTTTTGGCAGTCTTTGCAGTGATCACGGTATTCGCCGCGTATAACTTCTGGCAGTACGAGCAACTTGACTGGTTGTGCGGACAAAATTACATCCTACTTAATGTCGTTAGAACCGGAAGGCGCCAAGAAATTGACATATCCGAGATCGCCGGTGGAGATGTTGTCTGTCTGAGTGTTGGAGATGAAGTTCCGGTGGATGGACTATTCCTAGATGGGCATTTGGTGCAAGTCGATGAGCCTGGCATGGCAGGAGAGAGCAAACGTGGAAGTTGTCGAGACCACCCTTTCCTGTTATCTGGTTCGACTGTGGCTGATGGGTATGGTCGGATACTGGTCATTTCGGTGGGGATGAACACGAGATGGAGCAAGATGATGAGCTCGATCAACGGCGACAACAGCGAGCAGACCCTGTGAGAGGCTCGGCTCAACAAACTCAACTCGTCCATTGGCAAAGTAGGGTTGGCAGTCGCTTTCCTGGTTCTCGTGGTCCTGCCGATTCACCTGCTGATTCACTATTTCATTGGAAACACGCAGGATGAGAACGGGAACCGGGAATTCGTGGCAGGCCAAACAACAGGTGATGATATCATAAACTCTGTGGCGGGAATCATAGCCGTAATGACGATCGTGATGGTTGTGTTTCCCAAAAGCTTGCCGCTCGCGTTAACACTCACTCTTGCTTATTCGATATAGAGGATGATGGCGGACAAGGTGATGGTTAGGAAGCTGTCGGCCTGCAAGACGATGGTTTTGGTCACCACTATTTGCACCGACAAGACCGGCTGTCTGACACTGAACCAGATGTGCGTGGTGAAATACTGGGTTGGCCGGTACTATGAGCAAGAAGAGTGCTTGGCCTCCAAGTATGCTCTGGATTTGAATCGGGACGGGGTTGCTTCGAATACCATGGGCAATGTCTATGGGCCATCTTCGGCATCGGAGTACGAGATCTCAGGTAGTTCCACCGAGAAAGCGATTCTTTCTTGGGCAGTTGCACGGTTGAAAATGGACATGGAGAAGACAAAAAAGAGCTGCGAAGTCATCCAAGTTGAGGCCTTCAACTCGCAGAAGAAGAGAAGCGGTGTCCTAATAAGGAAGAGTGGGGACGACACATTCCATGTGCACTGGAAAGGGGCGGCAGAAATGGTCTCGGTTATGTGCTCGAGCTTCTCCGACCAGCGGGGGATAGAGAGAGATTTGGGCGAAGATGAAAGGATCAGATTCGAGCAGATCATCCAGGAGATGGCAGAGAGCAGCCTCAGGTGCATCGCTCTCGCTCATAAACAAGTCTCATATTTGGACGAAGATGAAAGGATCGGATTAGAGTATATAAGAGGGCGGAGAGCAGTGGCAGGTGTGCCGATTTCACTCATAAAGAAGTCTCAGAGGTAGCGAACAAAAAAAGATAAGACGGGAAGAGGATCCGGGAGGACGGCCTGACACTACTTGGACTTGTCAGTATTAAGGATCCGTGCCTTCCTGGTGTGAAGGACGCTGTCCGGATTTGACACTCTGCGTGAGTGAACATCAAGATGATAACGGGAGACAAAATCTGCAATGCTAAGGCCATCGACAAGGACTGTGGGATTCTCAAACCGGGGAAGGATACCTGGAACGGAGCCATTGTGGAAGGAGCTGAGTTCCGCAGCTACACGCCTGAGGAGAGGCTTCAGAGAGTTGAAAAAATCCAAGTCATGGCGAGATCCTCCCCTTTTGATAAGCTTCCCATGGTTCAGTGCCTGAAGCAGAAAGGCCACGCCATCACCATCACAGGGGACAGCATGAACGATGCACCGGCCCTCAAGGAAGCCAACGTTGGACTTTCCATGGGGATTTCCGGCAATGAAGCAGCCAAGGAGTGCTCCGATATCGTCATCTTGGACAATAACTTTGCTTCCATCGTGAAAGCTCCAAGATGGGGAAGATGCATTCGGTACAATGTCTCAAAGTTCATCCAATTCCAGCTTACGGCGCTCACCTCAGCTCTAGCAATTACCATGGTAGCTGCACTTTCATCAGGCAGCTTACCGCTAACAGCAGTCCAGTTATTATGGGTGAGTCTAATCGTGCATATATAGGGCGCCGTGGCCCTTGATGGTCTACCGACTGATTGCCTCATGCATAAGCATCCTGTGGCTGGGGATGATCCGCTTGTAACCAACATTATGTGGAGAAACCTGGTAGCTCAAGCATCATACGAGGTAACAGTCCTTTTGATACTACAGTTCAAGGGGGAACTTCTCCACGTGAATCAACAGGTCAAGAACGCATCGATCTTTAACGCTCTCATCCTCTGTCAAGTTTTCAACCTATTCAATTGCAGGAAGCTTGAAGAGATCACGTCTTCGAGGGGACATTCAGATGCGACAAATGGGTTTGGGCTGCTTCAGGAGGGATAGTCATCGCTCAGGTGGCGATGATGGAACTCTTGGCGAGTGCATCGCAATGGGAGCCGTTTCATGGCCTCTCAGTTGGGTTGTTAAGTGCAACCCAGTACCTGAGAGACCCTTCAAAAGCTACATGAAGTGGAAGAAGTTGAAGCAGGCTAAGCACATCCCGAATGAGAAGACAATGTTCAGTCTATTCCTACTAATTAGATTTGGGCTCAAGTCCAAAAAAGAGCAGTGAGTCTACTCCTGTCCTGACCGTGTTGACTCCAACAAGGGGCACCTAGTGTCTTCAAGTAGCGACATGTTTCTGAAGACGTGATGCCCCAATGTAATGCCCTCTGTTTTCATCTTTCCTGTAGGTTTCTTGCAGATACTACTATGATCAGATCTCAAACAATTTAAGATTTCTATGACCAGAACTGAATTCCATATAGTACTGCAGGATAATAGTTTAGGTGAACACTTGTTGGTACCTAAATTTTGGCGATCTTAAAATAATAAAATTTGCATAGCATAAAAAAAAAAGGAAAATAAGGGAAGGATCAATATGATTTGGTTATGGATGAAATGTGGAAATTCTGATTAACCGTCCTTGCTCTGGTGAAATTTAAATCATAGTAAATGTGGAAGCAAATTCTCAATCAAAGAAATCAGATGAATAAAAAAGTAAGGAGTTTGATAAAATGGAAAGAATCGAAATATCCAAGGAAAAATCAAACCGATTGCAAGATTTTTGCTCCAATTTACATGAATTAAGGCAACGGAAAAAGGAAGCTCGAAAATTGCTATAGAAGAGGGTGGTAGGAATCACTATAAAATGCGACCAAAAATTTTCGAGAAGGGGGGGAAGCGAATTGGAAAAGTTGGAAAAAAAATTGAGAGAAAAGAATTCGTGCAAGGAATTATGCTCCGTTCGTTTCACGGAAAATATCATGTTTTCGGAAAACATTTTCCTGGAAGTCATTTTCTAGGAAAATGACTCTATTTTCCGGTGTTCGGCCAACATCTAAAATTTGAGTGGAAAATATTTTCCTTTGTTCGTTAGCTCAAACATTTTCCTGGAAAAAATTATCAAAAATTGAATTTTAATATTTTTAATTGACCCAAAATTTTATTTTATTTATTTATATTTTTTAAATGATTTTTTTAATTATTTATATTTTTAAAATATAATTATTTATTATTATTATTATTATTATTATTATTATTATTATTATTATTATTATTATTATTATTATTATTATTATTATTATTTCCTTCCTCCTTTCGTCTCCTTCTTCCTCTCGATTCCTCCCAAGCGGCGTCGTCCGCCGTGGCCTCCTTCCTCCTCCTTCCGCCGCCGCCACCTCCTTCCTCTCGAGCGGCTTTCGCCGCCGCCACCTCCTTCCTCCCAGCGGCCGACCAAGACCCGGTGGCCAGATCCAGCGAGCTCGGGTGAGATCGAGCTCGGCCGATCTCACCCGAGCTTGCCGGATCTGGCGACTCGAGCTCTGTTGCCGGATCCGGTGAGCTGCGAGCTGCGCCGCCAGATCCGGGGAGCTCGAGGCTCGGCCGATCTCACCCGAGCGCACCGGATCTGGCGACAGAGCTCGAGCTCGCCCGGATCGGGAGCCCGAGCTCTGCCGTTAGATCCGGCGAGCCGCGAGCTCTGCTGCCAGATCCGACGAGCTCACAGCTCGCGGCCGCACGACGAGCGGCCGGCCTGGACGGCGGGCTCCCCGCGAGCCTCTCGGCGCCTCCGCGGTGCTCCCTCTTGAGCTGGATCCTCCCAAGCGGCTTCAAGCCGCTGGGGGAAGCGGAGCGCGGCGGCGGCGGTGGCTTCCCGGCTGGAGCAGGCGGGCAGGAGCGGAGGAGCGGCCGGGGAGGGCGGAGGCTGATCCCGGGAAGGACGTTGTCGAAGCCTCCTCTGCAGGGAGAGCAAGAAAGAGAGAGAGAGAGAGAGAGAGAGAGAGAGAGAGAACGAGAACATGAAGGGAGGAAAGAGCAGCGGGAGCACCAGAGCTCGTGTGAGAGCTGCGGAAAATGTTTTCCTCTTTTCAAAAGAGGAAAACATTTTCCGCTCATTCAAGAGGGATTTTCCGTTGACTGGAAAATATTTTCTGTTGATCGTGTGTTTTTCGCCATCCGAACACCGGAAATTTCGGAAAATAGAAGTTATTTTCCGCGAAACGAATAAGAGTAAAAAGAGAGAGGAAAATAAGCTTCCGTACGAAGTCAAGGTCAGAAAAAGAGAAGATAGGGGCGCAGGACAGCAACAGAGAGAAACAGAAGAGGGAAAAGTGACGTGAGGGAGCAGAAAAGAGAGGAAAAGAAAAAGAAAAAAAAAGCTCACTGTGCACCTTCTTCCTTCCGCATCGGTCATTCTCGTCCCCGTCTGGGACGCCTTCACCCGCCACCACGCCGGCGGCACTTCTTAACCAGCGACGCCGCATCACTCGGCTCCGAGCGCTGACGCCCGCCTCTGCATCAGCCCCGACGTCCGCGACTCTGCTACAACCAAGCAACACAGCTCGTCCGACGGCCACCACTGCTCCGTGCTCGCTTGCTGACCCACGACGACCACCGCCGCAGCAACTCCTCGCTGCCCGACGCGCTCGCCGCTGCCCCTGCACTGTCTGTAATCAGCCCAGCTAGACGCCCCAGTTTTCCTGCACTCGTCCGCTTCACCGCTGCCGTTGCCACGCCCACGCCTCCGTTAGAGTCCTGCTTCGAACGCACCTCTGCAGACGCCAGACATCGCCGCAACGACCTGCAGTAGCCCGCGACCCGCTCGCCCATCGTCGCTGCTGGTCACCTCTGCCGGAACTCTCCATCGCCCGCGAGCCCGCGTCGCTGCTGCTGTCCAGAGGCCGCCGTGCTACTGCAGCCATCGTCCGACGCTCCCATCTGCAGATCCCGAAGCACCAACGTCACCCGCGTCGACACCCCCTGACTCGACACCATCCTCCTTCCGGCGAACCCGCACCACCGATGTTGCTATACCATAGGAGCACCGTCCGTGACACCGTAGCAGCCAACTGTCGACTCCGTTCGACGCAATCTGCAGCAGCCCGCGCTGCCTCCGCGTCGCTCATCACAGCGCATCTGCTCCTCACGTGCGCCTACACCGACCCCGCATCGCTGCAATCCCGTGCCCTCGCCGTTCAGCAAGCCGCCCCTCCACTCGATCGCTCGTGTCACAGCCGCTCCACCAGCAGCACCATCGCGCGGAATCGTTGAGTCTTAGGTGGTTTATTTTTATTTTTATATATTTTATTTTACTTTACTTTATTTATTTTAAGTTTCGTTATTATTGGAGTATGGTTTGTCAATGTTAATATTTGTGCATTTTGTAGGCATTATCCTCTAGGATTTTGTTCAGAATTATTATAATTATTAATTTAATCCGAGAGATATCAGATTATTTTTTTAATTATATTAATTTGTGGGCTTTTTGGTAGAATTTTAATTGTTAAATCATTATAATTATTAATTTGATCCGTAAGACTTCGGATCAAATTTTTAATTATTTTGATCTCTTTGTTGTGATAATTAGGGTTAGGATAATCGTTAATTTGACCCGTGAGTCAACATGTTATTTTTTCGATTATTTTAATCATTTATTTTGTTGATAGTTTATATTTAAGATTTATTTAATAATTACTTATCTTTAAAAAAACTAAAAAAATTAAAAAAATCAAAAAATCAAAATTTTGCATGAGGATATAGTTTTAGTAAATCAGACATCTAGAGTAAATTAGAAATTTTTTAGGATTACATTCTTAGGATTGCATTTTTAGAAATAAGTTAGGGTTGGACCTAAATAATTTTTTTAGGGTTTTAGATAATGTTTGCACATTTTAATTATCTCATTTTTCCAAAAAAAAAATAGTTTTCTAAGATAAGATAGGGTGTAAGTCGAATTAATCCCTAGAATAAATTAGAAAATTATCCCTTTTTAGATAGATTAATTAGGATCTTTATAAATTCTGAATTTCAATAAAAAAATCCAAAAATACTAGGTACATGTTAACTAGTTTGCATAATAGGATTATTTAATCAGAATTTGTTCATTAGTGAAGTTAGGTCATGAGGTGCATATAACTAGTTTGCATAATAGGCTCATTTAATTAGAATTTGCATATTAATAAGATTAAGTCATTTAGTTAAGAAATGCATTTTTATAAAAGAATTCTGATTTTCAAGAAAACGCAAAAAAATTGTTTGCTTTGTGTGATGCAATTTATTTATTGAATACTTTTGAGCATATGTGTGATCACATTTTTGCATAATAGTGATTTAGGTTAAAATAAATCCAAGTTGCCAGCAAAAATATTTTGAAAATTAAAAGAAATGGTACCAAAATGACATTAGAAAATTCTAGTGTAACCAAGTCCCCGTACCCTTAATCTCTGGTTTGTAGGAGTAAAATAATTCTCCCATTATTTTACTTAGGTTTCTAATTGACCTACCATAAACCGATTAGTGGCGACTCTTAGTTAATAATCTTTTGCATGTTAAATATTTAAACCTTAAGGGGCTTGGGAGAGCCCGAGCTAAGTTTAAAAACTAAGTAGTCCATTAACCTAGTTTTAGGTGATGCACCCAAAATTTAGGTTGCAACAACACTATACATTTGGCATTGAATGTAATAATAGGTAATCAACAAGAGCTCTTCTCAAATGATTGGATCAAAATTGCAAGTCATTTTCACCAAAATTAGAGTAAATTCTGATGTTATATACATTTTGGTATTACTTATTGACAATGGCAACAACCAAGCGTAATCAAAGATATTCCCATCATGTGGGACGGCGAGTCTCACGGAACTATTTACCGGTAGCCACTGACTGCTCTCGCCGAGCCCCAAGAGTGTTCCACGATCCACGCCAAGCTCCTGCGAGGATCACCTCCCTCTATCTCCTCCTTTGGTCCCGAGGGGAGAGGGGAGTCAGCAAGTCATCGAAAGAGCAACACATTGAAGAGTGAAAATCAACTAAAAACTTAATCGTTCAGGGAAATTGCACTCATCGAAACCTCTTGCATCGAGCAGCCTTAACTGCCTCAACGTTCCAACAAGAAACCGGAAAATATTTCAGATCTGCTCGTTTCAAAACAAATCGTTACCTAAATTTCGTGGCCGAAGTTCTATACACAATTGTGACACCTCGAATCCTATAGGAATAGGGGTAATAACACTACCATTCTTATGCCTGAAGGATGCGGACTCAAACTATACCCAAAAGTCTAGCTCCCAAAAGTCTTCGTCGATAAGGCTCTCACTCAAATGGCCATTACCCGAGAGTCTTGATAAAACGAAAGATGAAAGGAATGAGCAACCATGGCCTAATGAGTTATGCATTTCTCTTCTAAACAAATCGAGCATATACTATGCATGTTTATAGAGCTATACCAAAACTCAGGACCCTAAATCCAATGTATAGCAAACTTACAAGATCAAATTACAGCATAATTATACTAGTAGCAGAAATACCATTTTCATCAATAATATCAAAATAAATAATCAATGGTCTAGTCCATTGACTAATCTCATCAAATCATATATCAATGGTTCATTTCATCAACTAATCTCAAATCACGAATCAATAGTCTATTTTATTGACCAAGCTCGTATCACATAATACCTTAGGCTACGTTTGGTCGTCCGAATTTCCAATCAGGATAGAATTGGATAGAATAGGATGTGAAATCCTATAATTTTTTTTTTATATATATTTTGTCCATTATTTGGTGTATCGTAGTATTAAAGTTGCATATATTCACATCATATCATGTAATGGCATATCATTGTAAATAGAGATTGTGAAAATCTCTCGTAACACTATTCCTTAATTTATTTTTATTTTATTTTTCCTCTTTTTTATATTATTTTCTTTATTATTTATTTAATCCCCTTTCATCATTCTTTATTAAAATTTTATCAAATAGTAAACTGTACTAACATACCTAAAATACAAAAATACCTACAATATATAATAAGTATAAATATATAATTTATAGATTGAATGTTTATTATAAGATAGAATTAAATTTGAATATATAAATTAAAATAAGATTAATTAAAAATAAATTTTTATTTTTAATTTCTTAAATTAGAATTCAAATATTATTTATATTGAAATATGATTTCAATTTTATTAGTTTAATAAGTTTGTTATTCGAAAAAAAATAATGTTCCTATTATGGACATTATAAATCCTATACACCAAACGTAGGATATGATCATATCATATCCCGAATTTTATGTTGACTGTCAAATGCAACCTTAAGGCCTTAGAGGTGGCTCTCAAGAGTGTCATGTCATCATGTAACACTTAACCATTAAATAATAGAAGGCCCTAGAAGTGAGTCCCACGAGACTTGCATCACCATATAGCACCTAACTCTTGACTAGCTCATATAAACGATACAAGGTCCCAGAGGTGTCTCTCACAAAACTTGCATCACTGTGTAGCACTTAGCCCTTGACCTGTCATGCCTCGAACCTCTATGATCACGTGACAATTCACACTCATCGAACCTTTACTTATCCTTTGTTGATTGTGACGTTCTACGAGGTGTCGCTGACCAATTCGTAATAACATTAAAATGCACAAGCGGAAACGTGAGCAAATCTTCAATCATCAAACAATAGAGATAGTTAAAAACATATTTGTATATATAGAAAAATGTTACAAGTCAACGTCTCATACAACGCGAGTTCGAGGATTAATCAACTAGCTTCTTCGCCTCTGACATGCCAAAACCCCTTTGCCACGACCCCCCTTCAAAAGGGGTATGGGGGTCTACCTACGCCTCCAATACTACAAGGGTGGTTCAAAAAGTGCTAACACTCCATGTCTACCTAAGCCCCAATGGCCTTCGAGATCTAGGCCTCTGACTCGATAATCAGTGTGGATTTGATCTTGGGGTCGGACATCTCTCCATTAGGAACGTCCCCATCCTTGGCATCCCAGTTGATGCCACCTCTAGATCTCTCGACCCTTGGCAGACCGTCGAAGTCGCTAATGGGACCATGGTGCTCACTGCCTACTCAAAAGTATCAAGCCACGAATCGGTGTGGCATGAGGTTAGGCAAATCCTCATTGACCCAAATGATCGAGACATATCGCGTATAGTGCGCATCGGCCGCTCCCACTACTGGTACTTTGTCACCTCCTGACTATGCTTGATAGGATGGCCAAAACAAGTATGACGGAATGGTTCAACCATTCTTAAGACCTGAAAATATTTTAACAAACAAATATGAGATAAACTCAATAAGTGAATTTCCTAAACCTCGCGTAGAAAAGTTGTTCACCTCGAAAGCACCCTAAACATACAAATATCTATTGATGGCGAAACATGGCAACACACTTTTCGCTTTACTCTCATCAATCTTGTAACAACTCGTCAACCATACAAGACCATCAATGTAGATGTATAGGCAATTTCATAACATAAACTTCGTGTTCTCGAACCAAACATATGAATATGCATTATGATCTAAGTCATGCGCTCATGCCATGCAATAATTCATATCTCATTACATATGAATCCCATATACTTCCTATACACATTTGTCCAAATTATTACAACACTCAGGACCCGAAGCCAACCCGAAAGTTTGCAAATTATCTGGCGTAATTGGGCATCGTCTTGCCCCATCGAACATGGCATCCCATTGACTTGGGGGATTCCTATAAGGAGCTTCATTCCGAAATCCATTTGTGAACGGTATCCTATTGACTTGGAGGCATCCGAATTTAATTGGGCATCGTCTCTCATAATATGCCTCAGGATGAGTTCACACCCCACGTAAAATGCATTAGGGTCTTAGGTGATCACACAAGCATACCATCACATACTCAATTTCTCATCTTTCTTATTTAATCCATGCGATGCTCATGTGATATGCAATTTCACATGTCAAATGCCATAGTTCCATACACGTACATCACTTATATTACCCACATATGCACCATTTACTTCCCAAACTCATGATACATAATCCATATATCATGTTTAACCACTATTTCACATTGCACATATTCTAATTATCATTTTTAACCATTAATCTACATGGCACATCATCCAAATATCATGTTTAACCCCTAAATCACATGGCACATAACCTAAATAACATGGTTAACCACTAATCCACATGGCACATTATCCAAATGACATAGATAATCACTAATCCACATGGCACATCATCCAAACAACATGTTTAACCCCTAAACCACATGGCACATGACCTAAATGAAATGTTTAACCACTAAACCACATGGCACATCATCCAAACAACATGTTTAACCCCTAAACCACATGGCACATAACCTAAATAACATGTTTAACCACTAAACCACATGACACATCACTTAAATAAAATAGATTACCACTAATCCGCCATAAAATACTCCATAAATGCAACGAAAGCCCTAATCAAAGGCTAGAAAGCTACTCACGGATGACTCGGGCCACGAAACACATCGGAGGAGAGGACTACAAGGCCAAACAACAACTGGATGGCAGTCCGGTGGTTGCATGATAGTGATCCAGTAGTGGTACGACGGAGCAAGAGGGCAGTTTGGCATTGGGGGTTCGATGGGTGGTCGCTAGAGCCGTTAAACGGGTGGGTCGGGTCGGGTTTGGGTCGGGTCATTAATGGTCCGACCCAAATTAACCCATTAACCCATTTATGACCCATTTATATTTAATGTAAATTTTTCAACCCATACCCGACCCGACCCATACCCAACCCATACCCGACCCAACCCAACTCATATTAATAAAATATTTTCATATTTAACAAATTTACAAAAACTTATTCCTATGTTTTTTTTTTAAAGATTATATTATTAAAATACTTCCAAGCTTTTATATATATATTATTTTTTTTAAAAAATTGTATTGCTAAAATAGTTTTATACAATATAAATTTAATGGAAATTTTTTATAAATTTTAAAATAATTATTTAAAAAATCGAAATTTAATTATTTTTTTTAAATTAAAATTTTAATTATTTTATTTTATTTTTAAAATATAATTTTCTTGTTCTTTTTCCTTTTCTTTTTTCTTTTTCTCTTTTTTCTTCTCCTTCTTCTTCTTCTTTGGCCGGCCGTCGGCCACAACGAGCCGACGGCGACCGGCCACGGGCGAGGCTCGAGCTCACCAATGTCGGCGAGCTTGAGGCTCGCCCGACGCCGGTGAGCTCGAGGCTCGCCAAATCGATGAGGCTCAAGCCTCGCCTAACACCGGCGAGCTCGAGTCTCGCCAGATTTGGCGAGCCTCGAGCTCGCCGACGCCGGCAAGGCCTCCGCCTCGCCACATCCGGCGAGCTCGAGGCTCACCGGTGTTGGGCGAGCTCGAGCTCGCCCCTCACCAGAATTGGGGAGGGTTGAGCCTCGCTCGACGCCGGCGAGCTCGAGCCTCGCCGACGTCGGCGGGTTTCAAGCCTTGCCGAGCGTCAGCGAGGCCTTTGCCTCGCCAGATCCGGCGAGCTCGAGCTCGAGCTCACCCGACGCCGGTGAGCTTGAGGCTCGCCTAGCCGGTTGCCGACCGTCGTCGTGCCGGCGACCAGAAGGAGGAAGGAGAAAAAAAAAAAAATGAAGAAAAAAATGAAGAAAAAAAAAATGAAGAAAAAGAAAAGATAAAATAAAAATAAAAATAATTATAATTTCAATTTTTATAAAGTTAAAGAGAGAAGGGAGGAATTATAATGTTTTTGTTAAAGATGATTTTTCAACCCAACCCATTAAAAAACCCACTTAAGATCCACCTATCTTAAATATTTAATTGTGAAACCCATTTAACTATCTTTTGTTATAAATAAGTGAGCAATTTATGACCCATTTAAGATTTAAATGGGTCATAAATGGGTTTATGACCCATTTTAACACCTCTAGTGGTCGCTGACAAGGAAAACAAGAGGAAAAATGGAAGAAACAAACTTGAAAAAGAGAGAAATTGAAGGGTGGGGTTCGGTGGTGGTGAGGGGAGAGAGAAAGTAAGCTTAAGAACAAACAAGTGAGGAAAAATGAGAGAAAATGAGGGAGAGAGAGAGAGTGCTGGCGTGAGGGGGAGAGAGAGAGGTATTGTCTCTCATTAATACCCCATTACTTCCCTTGTCTCTTGTCCATCAAGGTTGCCCAATCTAGAATCAAAATCTAGTATTAAATGGGAGGATTTGTACTCAAGTGGTTAGGTTAGGTTTAGGTTAGGCTAGGTAGCCTTTTTCCCTTCCTCTTTGCCGCCCAATTCAAGTGCTACCCCTTCCTTGCCCTTCTTCCATTTTTATCATTTTGTCTTTAGTCCATTGGAAGGGCACTTTGGTCATTTCACCAAGATCTACCACTATTAATGCACTATTCATTAGGGGTGTGCATGGTTCGGGCAGGCGGTTCTCAACCTAAAATCGGGAACCGCCCGTTAAAGACCGGTTCCGAAAAATTGGAACTGGGATCCACCAGGGAACTGGACCATCGGTCCGGTTTGGTTTCTGAGTGGATCCATGGAACCGGTCTCACAATAATAATAATATCACTTTCTAAATCTCATCATGAGAACTCTAGAAACCAAAAGGCAACATTCAAAGACCAAAAGAAAATTCCATGAACCATAGTCTCCTTTTCTCATATTAGGTAATAATACAATTGTTTCTTGTGTCTAATTTTCATATATGCATTGGACGCTACAATAGGTAGTGAAAATTTAATACACAATAAAGAAAAGGAGGAGGGCATTTGGAGAGAGTATCTATGCAAATTTATAGTTGCAAAGAGAACACACTGTTGACGACCCAAGAAGACAAACTCTTTAGTAGAGAGAGAGAGAGAGAGAGAGAGAGAGGTGTGGGATGGGAGTACAAAGATGATGTTGATGATGCACGTAAAAAGAGAAGGGGGGTGTTGGAGATTGAGATTGATGACTGACGGCCAATGATTGAGAGATGAAGGGAGGAAGGAGTAAATGCAAATCCATTATGATTTAGCAAATAACTGAAATCAAAGACAAGAAAGCCCAAAGACAAGAAAAAAGAAACCGAGAGAGAGAGAGAGAGAGAGAGAGAGAGAGAGAGAGAGAGAGAGAGAGAGAGAGAGAGAGAGAGAGAGAGAGAGAGAGAGAGAGAGAGAGAGAGAGAGAGAGAGAGAGCTATTTCCATAAAGTCCAAATCCACCTATCAAACCCTTTGTTATAAGTCCAGTTTTTAATATTAAAAATTAATCGGTCCAGTCCGGGTGGGCAAGTGGACGGATCCGCTCATGAAACTGGGAGTCGGATCGGTTCCCTTAAGAATCACCAGTTCCAGGCGATTCTGGTCAAGTTTCAGGCGGACCGGGCGGATCCCGGTTCTTTTGCACACCCCTACTATTCATGTCCTTTAGTGCATTTAATGTCAAGATTGCATCAAAAAGAGCTTGATGGGCTTTGAGAGGCCCATGGACCTCCCTTAGCCGCCCATCTCTTAGGCGTGGGCCTCGGGCCACCCACTTGGGCTCGGGCCCTATGGGTTCTCGTCCGTGGCCCGTTTTCATTTTTCAGCACTCATATGCCCTTACCGATGAAAATCAAGTTTTCGCCCCTAAATGTTTTTTTTTTTTTTTCCGATGTCCTTGTGGCCTATCGATCCTCAAGACACTCTTGTCTAACGATCACTTGTTGGAATAATTTCGTTATGAAAATCGTTATGAAAAACTAAGTCGGAATGAGGATGTCACATGACCAGTACATATCAATGGTACAAGGCCGTGGAGGTCACAACCACAAAATTATGTTATTGTATAGCACTTAGCCCTTGACCAACTATACAAATATTACAATGCCTTAGAGGTGGCTCTAACAAACTTTTGTTGTTGCGTTACACTTAGTCCTTTATCAATCCATATCACAATTAGTTTCATAAATCAAAACATGACCTTTCACAAATCAATTATTTTCACAAAAAGCAATCCAGAATTTGTATCATAAATTGATTTCACATATCAAACCAAATCATCTTTCATGAACCATACTCAAAGTTAATGTAATTCTTTCACAAAACGGTTTTGCAAACCCATAATATATTATCTTTCCCAACTTAATTCATCATACATAATATATTTCCCAAGACATTTCTCACACTATTTCAAAATTCATTAATAAACCAATATCATCTAGAAACGTCTTTCATTAAATGCTTTCCAAATCATTTTAAAACTTATTTCATAAATCATTTCACAATGTAATACATATTTATAAACTTTCACAACACCTTCCATAATATATTTCTCAAACCATTCTCAAATAATAAAAAAGGAGTAAATGCCTAATCTAGATTTTTATGCAATAAAAATGTCATTTCATAACTTATTCACTTAAACCGACAACACGCGGCTAAACGAACTAACGATTTTGTAGGAATTGATGTCAAAACTTAATAAAACATTACCTTAACAACGAAATGCTTATATTAAGCTTAAATGCTTAGCAACTCCTACATGCTAACAAAATGACTTGAACATGTCCACAAATTGCTCGTCTAAAGTCATTAGTCAAAACCATTCGCAATGCGAGCTTAAGCACGGAGCTTGGTCGTGCCATAACTCTCTCCACCGAACTCCATTTTCAAACGATTTCATAGTCAAACAAAAACCCTTTTGAAACACTAGAAGACCCACAAATCGGCTACTCAAAATTGTGCTGAAATTGCCAAAATTCGGCTTGAAAGTCATTGGATGTGCTCTGTTCATCACTCATAACCTACTTTAAAATTTTATTTCGGGCAAATCGTATGTCTAAATCTAGTTATGTAAAATTCTACGGCTCCACAATAGCTTAAACTATAATTTATGTATAATATGTAATCCGACAACTCCTCAATCGAAACTTGCAGCTTAAAATTGACCTAACTTTGAATTTGTGCCCTAACTTTGAATATTATTTTGATTAGACGAAAAAAAAATGGTGGGATCACTTACCAGACGTACGAATAGGAGTTAAATTGGCTTATCGAGGTTTCCTTTGTGAGGAGGGGCGAAAACCTCTTCTTTCTTTTCCTTTCTTTTTCCACCCTTTCCTCTCTTTCCTTCTGCGAGCTCTCGGTCTTCCTTCTCTGCGTTGCTTTTCCTTGTAATTGATACAAAGTCCACGTTTTTCTTTTTGTTTTGACTTTTCAATGATTTTTTTCCTCTCTTTTGACCCGGTCAAAAACCCATATTTACATAATAATTAATACCTCTATCTAACATTTCAGTTTAGTTTCTTCGTAGACAATGGGAAGGTAACGGGTCCGTCACTGTCCAAAATACGACCGAGCCGTCCTCACCTTTGAAATTTCTCAGGAAACCGGCTAAATTGTGTATCCAATTTCCGGGGAAAACATCCCCTAAATTTTAAAAGAAAGTTAAAAGTTCCACGTGGTGAGATGTTCAAGGTGGCCAAGTTTTAAAAGAAAGAAGACACATAGTTGGCCACAAGAAAAAGTAACAGAATAACAACAGAAAAAAGGAAGACGAAATTAGTAATCAAAACTTGGATATAATTACGGGATGCCCTTTCTGGGATTTAGAAAATATCCCAATTTTACAAATGATCTGGAACATTTTTTCAATTTGGATGTCGTAAGAACATTTTCTAAGCCATCGAAAAGAATTTGTAAAGGAATTTCTAAGTTTGAGATTTGAAAAAAAAAAAGATATACATCTTTGTCGCTTCAAGGCAATTCAATGTTCCACGGTCTTTTCTTTTCCTGCTAAAAATTTTTCTTTTCAGTATTTCTTTGGTTTTGGACCTATGATAATCAATATCTCTCTGATTTCGCAGAGTTTCGACTCCCAATTCCTCACAAATGGAAATTTGTGGTACCGTGGCACTGTTTGTCATGTTAGTGGGTTTAACACCTTAAAAAATCTTTTTTTTAAAGAATTTGTTGCAATTATGTCCAGAATTCTTTTTTCCCCTAAAATAAAAGCCACAAACTTTCATTATGTCTCGTATCCGTCCGCCGTTGTCTTTTCCAATTCAGCAAAAAATCCACGTCAGCTGGATTTTAGCACTGTTCATATTCTTCAGTCTTCGGATTAACAGTAAACATTGGGCCTGCTTTGATTAAAAAAAAATATATATATATTTTTTTCGAGGGTGTCCTTTACATTTGTGATCTGGGAACGGCTTGAGGGAGTGGTTTGAGGCCAACAAGACCCATGTAACTCGACGAAGAGTGCTTCGCACGGGTTTTCAGAATTCCCGCTCTCCCGAGCGGGCGAGCGGTCTTGAGACGTTAGAAAGGAGAATTTATGGCAAAGCCGAAGGTGATGGTGAGCAATTGAGTGGTCTTCTGTGCAGGGAGAGGCTTGCAAAGGCGTTCGATGGTTGCATGAATTTTCAGGAACTTGGCGAAGATCTCGCGGCTGAAGAAAGAGGAAGAAAGAGGAAGAAAAGGGAGGATAGCGAGAACGGAGATGGACGCAGGGAAGGTGTTCTTAAGAGAGAACAAGTTTTGCTGCGGTGGAGGTGATTGGAGATGACTGAAGAGGAGGAGAGGATTCCTAGTCAAGTTTTGCTGCGGTGCTCTTATCCGTCGGGAGCTGACGTGAGAGTCCACGTAACATATTCTCTTTTATCTTAAAAGCTTTGACCAGTCAAAATGAAAAGGGATGTGCTGAGAGCTGAGACCTTGTAAAGAAAAGAGCACCCACATCAGAGGGAAGAAAGGAAGAAAGAAGCAGAAGAAGAAGAAAGAATTGGTTTGACCAGTCACGAATCGAACCGAACCGAAAAATTCGACTTTTTCGATTCGATTCTCATTAAAATTAATATTTTTTCTATTGATTTGGTTTTTATCGGTTAAACCGAACCACAAACCGATAAAATCAAATCATTAACCAAACGGTTTGGTTATTCTCTCCCTCTCCTCTGAGAGAACAGCGATTCGATTCGATTCGACTCCGACTCTTGCATCATCCATCGATCGATCGATCGAATCGCTCCGAGCGGGTCGAGATTCCATGGCGGATCGGGGCTCGCTGGAGGTGGAGAGAGCTCGGTTGCTTAGCTTGGCTCTCGAGGTCGGCTTCGACGGGCAGTCCGCCAGCAACTGCTTGGACCGTCTCGTTTCCCTCTACGGTAACTCGAATCGCTTACTTCGTCGCGCCCGATTTCTCATGCCGATTAGCGCTGCATAGGTCATGTAGGTGTTTCATCGTCCGCCAGGACGATGATGGCTGGGGAGTAGTTTGCTTTAGGTTCGAATAGATCGGCGCTGGTTTAGCGAAGTGGTGGTCTTGCTGACGAGCGAGATGTCTGGTGCGGTTCCGGTTTGATGCGTCGAGGTTGCTTCGGATGGTGGTTTTTCCTGGTTATTAGCCGAATCGCGTGGTATCTGGTGATTAGGGAATGTCGTGGTCGCTTGTGTTGCGTGGATAATTTGTGGATTGATTTATTGCGGTTTGGATTTCATTCTGAGGGTGGCGATGGAATAGTCTACCTTTCGGATTTGAATGGACCGGAGGAGCTGATTAAATGTAGTTCATTGAGCGTTAATCCCATCCCTATTTCTCTGTGGGTTTTGTGGAGTATTCTTATTGACTGGCGAAATGCCTGACTTATTTCTGAACTGAACACGAATTTACATATGGTGTCTTGCCTATGATTTAAGTATGGAGTGTCACTGTACTAACTGCAGATTACATATTGTCTATGGAATAGTCTATCTTGATTCTGATGTGTGTGTTGGGTGTTCATTGATTGACATGTTTGCAAAGGGTAGTGCTGATTTGGTTTCAGCTCATAAGGTGTTTGAGAAAATGCCTGAGGAATGTGGTTGCTTGGCTGGTTTGGATTTGATTGAGGGGAGACGATGAGCTGTTGATGGTGCATTAGTGTTTTCAAGTTATCGAGCTAGGTAGTTAGGGCGGTCCTGTTTCCTGTATACCCCTCATATTTATGTGAATGTTCAGTTTGCCTTTCATTTCCTCCATTTGTTGGATCATCTGCTGGACTTGTAAATGGCTTTGCTCCCTCTTCTACTCTTTCGCACTCCTTTTACTGATGGGTGGGAAAAGAATTGCAGCTACAGCACTTCTTTTATTTGTAGTTCTTATTTGTTTTGGTATGTTACTTCTCGAGCAGGGTTGCTTAATGTCTTATATTTATTCTCATGGTTTTTTCCGTTTTAATGATATCCTTCGAAATCTTTTGGTTCTACTATCACAGGCTCTCAAAATAGGAGCTGATTCCTCCAAAATATCTGCGGTATAAATCATTTTTGGGCACTAGAGTTATCTGGTTTTGTTACTCCTTATCTAGCTAAACTTGGTATCTGTGTGTCTCTTAAATTCTAGTTCTTGGAGTGTCTGGCTATTGTCACCTTTGTTGGAGGAAATGATCCTGCTGAGACAGAGAGGTCAATGCAAATTATGTGGTAGCTAGTGCACCCAAAACTTGGTTCCGATGTAAGTATTGTTTCTTCTCCTTTGTGTCTGAGTTGCATAGTGCACGCCATTGTCTGAAGCATGGGAATGTGAAACATTTGTACGAGGTAATATTCTGAGAAGTTCACTGCTCCTCGCTTGTTTTGTATGTCATGCTTTTCATATTTTGTTTTACTCCATTCCTGGTCTTCTTTCCAACAACTAAGACCAGTTTGCTTTCCAATTAAGGTGGCTGGTGTTAAACCTTCGCTCTGCTTGGGCTTTTCTCCTTACATCCATAGATGGTTCAAGTCTTAATCCAAAATATTGGCAAGAGTATGTGAAGATCTGGACATAGTTATTTCTTTGTGATTATTGCAATTGACTTACCATTGGCTAAAGATCTCCAATGGAGAGTGAAATCAATAACTTGTGCTTGGGGGAATTTGTTGGGACTCTGGATGGCGGATATTCTCATAAAGGATGATCTCCCTCTTGATGTGCAGGTCTATTTCATATTTATCTGGATTACTAGATAAGAATGACCGATCAGTCCGCATTGCTGTTGGGGAGGCATTGGCTGTGATTTTTGAGATGGGAAGCCTTGAAAAGTTCTGTTCTCAAGTTAAAGATGCTGGTTTGGCAAAAAAAAAAAAAAAAAGTTAAAGATGCTGGTGGCGGTTCCACTCAAGAGGGAAAGGAGTTGGCGCACACGCATGGTTTGAAAGGAAAAGTTTTGAACCAAGTCAGAAACCTTGTAGCGGAAGCAGGCGGTAAAGGTTCTGCTAAGAAAGATCTAAATAGCCAGCGCAACCTGTTTAAGGATATCCTGAAATTAAAATTCTTTCTTTTTTTCAATTGAACAATAGAATTGTCTTTAGAGAATCATTAAGAGAGATTATGTTAAGCAATTGTTTAAATTGGATATCATTACTTGGCCAATGCTTAAAAAAGAAACGAAGTATATGATCTAAATTGTAATAACATATGCTTAAAAATCCTCTAAGCTTGAAGTTTAATAACATATTGAATTTAGATTATTTTGAGTTGAACAAAAAAAAAAAAAAAACGAAAATTGAACCGATTTGATTTGATTTGGAAGTTTTTTCTAATGGTTGGGTTCAATTCGGTTTTTCAAAAAAATCGAACCGAACCGAACCGTTGACATCCCTAATGCGTACACATCACAGGTTAGCTAGATATGACGTGGAAACTCCTTAGCTAAATATTCTCCGGCTCTCCCCGTGGTTGGAGCATGGTAGTCTTGACAACATAAGCATTATGAAAGAGAGCAACTCTCATGCGTCCCTCTCAAGTCCCGCGTTTTCATTTATTAGTAAATAATCATAAGGCTTTACTAGTATAATAGTATTTAAATTATTATGAGTATGATAATTTATTTTGAGTCACAAATTTTTAAAGTAAACCTCATAATAATTTATAATTATTATTTATTTAATTTTTTGTGATCCGGAATAGATTATTATTCTTATAGTAGACTAAAAACTATTATCCAATCAATTTTCTAATACATATGTTTCTATATGAAAGGGGAGAAAATCAAGAAAGAGAAATGATTGGGTGACGATATTTAATTCATGTGGGAATAACAATATATTTTGATCATAAAAAATTAAATAATAAAAATTTATAAATTATAAATTATTACGGAGTCTTTTTTTAAGAATATATGACTCATAGTAAATTAATTGGGCAAGCTGTCGTTCCAATCGTGGAATTCAAATCGAAAGAAGAAACGTATGTGGAAAGAGAAGAGAGAGTTCCCATGAAAATGTAGGCAGACGTGTCGGCCCAAACGCGGCCCAAGACCCGGACTCATTAGACAGGTTGATCCTGCCAGACCTAGTTTCTTGCCGAAGCGGAGGGACTGGCTGGTGGCCTCCAACCCGGTCCTCACAGGGTGCCCCCCCGAAGGAAAGTCATAAGACCCCCTCTGTGGCCGGGACAGGCAATGGGGATATACCTCTCTCTCTCTACTCAAGGATAGGAACCGTAGTTCCGTCCTCAAGTGGAGACCCTGAGAGGAATCCATTTGAGAGGGGAGCAGTTTAAGGAGCTGCTCAGCTCCAGAAGAAACGTATGTGGAAAGAGAAGAGAGAGTTCCCATGAAAATGTAGGCAGACGTGTCGGCCCAAACGCGGCCCAAGACCCGGACGCGTTGGTCTTCAACCAATTAAAGGAGCAGCGATGGAGAGATGCTCTGACAATGCCTTTCATTCGAGACGGTGGGAATAAAGCAGGAACATCGGATTCCATTACTTAAACGAACGATATTAATATGTCCAGTATTGGATTCCATAATGAGGTAGGTAACTACCTGCAGAAGTCAAAAGAAACAGCCTGGCATCAGCATTTGTCCCTCATTTCTACACGTCCTTTACAGACTTTTCGTCCACTCCACGTCCCGAGCCCGCCGGATGAATGCAAGTAAGCGCGGGTTTGCCACCTTCGTTCCGGGAAACTAACAAGAGATGAGAACGGAGAACTCAATTTGGGTACCGCCATGATTGTCAAAACAACAAAAGGGAAAGAGGAAGACACAGAGCAAAAAGGGTGCGCTGCCAAAGGAATTTTCTTACGCGCAACCCATACGGTTCCCCATGGTATATAAATACAATGCTAGTGTTGTCTCAAACATCATTCCACATATTACAAAATTGCCCTTTTCGTTGCTAAACTAAACAGCAAACATTGAGTTTTTGTCTTGTCTTGCAATTTGCATTGTGTGGCCCCACCTCATTTGAGGATCACCAAAGCCTGTGTGTCTCTTTCAAGCGATGACGAGCATTCTCCGTCGCAACTTTGTCTGCTATGAGGTCTCTCTCAACTTGCCCGCCATGCACAAGTTTGCCAAGCAATGGCGCTTGGCCTTCGCGGCCATATATTGCTCCCGAGCCATTACTAACTCCCCAAAGAAAGCCAGGAAGTTGTTCCCACGAAAATCTCCTTCCCACGCTTTGATTTCGATCCAAGATCCGGTCCTGAGAACCAGCTCTGATCATCCCAGCTACTTCGACATTGATCAGTCACAGCTCACCAAGCTGGTCAAGGACAAGGACCTCAGCCACCTCCAGGAATTCGGCGGGGTCCAGAAAGTTTCCTCAACACTCAAAACTGATGTTTTGGCCGGAATAAACGGCGACCCAGACGACGTCTCTGGCCGGCAAAATGCGTTTGGCATCAACTCATACAAGAAGCCGCCTGCCAAGAGCTTCTTCCACTTCGTGGTCGAGGCTTTCAAGGACCTCACAATCATTATTCTTCTTGTTTGCGCTGGGCTTTCACTTGGGTTTGGGATCAAGGAGGATGGGGTCAAGGAAGGATGGTATGACGGTGGAAGCATATTCGTCGCAGTGTTCCTTGTGATCGCTGTGTCCGCTGGAAGCAATTACCGCCAGAACCGGCAGTTCGAAAAATTGTCTCAGGTGAGCGGTAATATTCTCATTGATGTGATAAGGAAGGGTCGGCGGCAGCAGGTTTCCATATTTGAGATCGTCGTTGGAGATGTCGTTTGTTTGAAGATCGGCGATCAAGTTCCAGCAGACGGACTGTTCCTGGACGGGCATTCCTTGCAGGTATGGACGACAATTTGTACTGGTTTGACGCATTATTTGCATGTTAACTCATGCTCGTTTCCTCCAGAAACATACGTAGTATTAATATTACCAAGTTCGAGTGCAGTTTCCATAATTAGTTGACTGATTAGTCCAAGAAATTGTAGAAGTGTATCATTTTTATAATCTTGATTCTATGAGAAAAAGGATAAGCAATGGTTTTTATTCGTAGTTCTAGTTAGGGGTGTGCAACGGAAACTGCCCTGAACCGGATCGAACCGGACCAAATTTTTTTATATATAATTTATATACATATAATATATAAATACATATAATTTATGAATATTATGCATGAAACTTATTGCAATTGGAATTGCGATTGAGGTAACAACCTCTTATGTGGCCAAGAGACAACCAAAGCTCTTGTTGTTACTATTTATTTATAGAGAAAACTTACTTGTTAGTTTCATAGAGATTGTCTATAAAACCTAAGCCAAGCACAATCTTTAATCACATTGTTCATGGCTTTTATGCTTAAAATTAAGCGTGAAACACATAAACTGTGATTGATATTTACGTAAGTGAAGTTTAAATATTTTGCACGTAAAAACATGTGAGTAGTTTTATTAGATTGCCTGGAAACTGAATTGAATTGATATGTTCGAAGCATGATCGTTCTTTAGTGAATGGTCGTTCTTTAGTGAAAAAGAAAGTGCCAATTCTGTTGGACTGGATTGGACCAGAACCGATTCCCGGTCCTAGGACCAAACTGTCCGGTCCACAGTTCCCAAAATTGGGAACCAATTCTCCCAATCCGGTTCCCGGTTCCCAAAATTGGGAACCAATTCTCCCAGTCCGGTTCCCGGTTCCACCTTGGAACCGGATCGAACCAGGAACCGATCACCCCTAGTTCTAGTTATAGTAGAACAAACTCTATTAAAAAACTTCTACCGTTAAAACGTGATCCATTTGTTCTTGTGTCCTGTTTGTTCATGCTTCATTTTCTTTGCTTCAAGTTAAGACCAGAACGCTTTGCATCGTGTCATCCTAGCGTCACTAAACATGTGCAACGTTTGTGCTGTGAATCTAGATTGATGAATCGAGCATGACTGGGGAGAGTGATCACGTAGAAGTGAACCACAAGGAGAATCCGTTCCTGTTCTCGGGAACAAAGGTTGCTGATGGGTATGGTCAGATGCTGGTTACATCCGTGGGCATGAACACGACATGGGGTGAGATGATGAGCTTGATCAGCCGTGACAACAGCGAACAGACCCCTTTACAGGCTCGGCTCAACAAGCTCACCTCGTCAATTGGCAAAGTAGGCTTGGCAGTCGCTTTCCTGGTTCTTGTGGTCTTGCTGATACGTTATTTCACGGGAAACACACAGGATGAATATGGGAACCGGGAATTCATTGCAGGCCAAACCACAGGTGACGATATCATAAACTCTGTGGTGAGCATCATCGCAGCTGCAGTGACCATTGTGGTGGTCGCAATTCCTGAAGGCTTGCCGCTTGCGGTAACCCTCACTCTTGCTTATTCAATGAAGAGGATGATGGCAGATCAGGCGATGGTGAGGAAGCTTTCGGCCTGCGAAACGATGGGGTCAGCCACCACTATTTGCACCGACAAGACTGGCACTCTCACAATGAACGAGATGAAGGTGACGAAATTCTGGGTCAGCCAAGACTCTGTGGCGGAAAACACCTACTCCTCTGTCTCCAAGTTCATCCTGGATTTGATTCAGGATGGGGTTGCTTTGAACACCACGGGTAGTGTCTATAGGTCGTCTTTGGGATCGGAGTATGAGTTCTCTGGTAGTCCCACCGAGAAAGCAATTCTTTCCTGGGCCACTTCGCAATTGAGCATGGACATGGAGGACACAAAGAAGAGCTGTGAAGTCATCGAAGTCGAAGCCTTCAATTCGCAGAAGAAGAGAAGCGGTGTCCTAATAAGGAAGAGCTCGGACGACACATTCCATGTGCACTGGAAAGGAGCGGCAGAGATGTTATTGGCAAAGTGCTCGAGCTTCTATGACGAGTCAGGGATAGTGAAAGATTTAAACAAAGATGAAAGGATGAGATTCGAGCAAATTATTCAGGGGATGGCGGCGAGCAGCCTCAGGTGCATCGCTTTTGCTCATAAAAAAGTCTCCGAGGAAGCGATCAAAGAAAGAGAAGACGGGAAGAAGATCCAAGAGGACGGCCTGACATTACTAGGACTTGTCGGTATTAAGGACCCTTGCCGTCCGGGTGTGAAGAGTGCGGTCCAAGCTTGTCAGGATGCGGGAGTGAACATCAAGATGATAACGGGAGACAACATCTTCACCGCCAAGGCCATTGCCACGGAGTGCGGGATTCTCAGGCCCGGGGACGATGCCTTCAGTGGAGCCATCGTGGAAGGAGCGGAGTTCCAAAGCTACACACCTGAGGAGAGACTTCGGAGAGTTGAGAAAATCCGAGTAATGGCAAGATCCTCACCTTTTGATAAGCTCCTCATGGTTCAATGCCTGAAGCAGAAAGGCCATGTGGTCGCTGTCACTGGGGATGGCACGAACGATGCACCAGCCCTCAAGGAAGCCGACATAGGGCTTTCGATGGGCATCCAAGGCACCGAGGTCGCCAAAGAGAGCTCGGACATTGTAATCCTCGACGACAACTTCGCCTCTGTGGCCACAGTGCTGCGGTGGGGTCGATGCGTCTACAATAACATCCAGAAGTTCATCCAGTTCCAGCTCACCGTGAATGTTGCCGCCCTTGTGATCAACTTTGTGGCCGCGGTCTCTTCCGGCGACGTCCCCTTGACGGCCGTCCAGCTATTGTGGGTGAACCTGATCATGGACACACTTGGCGCCCTCGCCCTGGCCACGGAGCGACCCACCAGGGAGCTCATGGAGAAGCCCCCCGTGGGACGGACTGAGCCGCTCATAACAAACGTCATGTGGAGGAACATTGTGGCCCAAGCAACATACCAAATGGCCATCCTACTCACTCTCCAGTTCAAGGGCGAATCAATCTTTGGCGTGGACAAGGCGGTGAAGCAGACATTGATAAACAACGCGTTCGTCTTGTGCCAGGTCTTCAACGAGTTCAACGCGAGAAAACTCGAGAAGAGGAATGTGTTTGAGGGCATTCATAAGAACAAGCTGTTCCTCGGGATCATCTTCATGATACTGGTCCTCCAGGTGGTGATGGTTGAGTTCCTAAAGCGATTCGCTGACACGGAGCGGTTGAGCTGGGGACAATGGGGTGCATGTGTCGGGATTGCGGCTGTGTCTTGGCCTATCGGTTGGGTCATCAAGTGCATCCCGGTCCCTGATATACCAATCTTCATCTCCTTGGGATTGAAAAGCAAGAAGCTCATGAGGAAAATCGTGCATAGAGAACAGTAGCAACTGTTGGAGACTGGATTTGATTTGATCCATTTCGATTCTTTTGATTGATTCAAATTGATTTTCGATAGTGATTTGATTTTGCAATTGAAACAGTAAATCATAGATATAGGATATTGTGTATATTCTTTCCGATTCATTTCTTGTACTATAGATATGGGTACATTCTAGTACATAGAATATGATGAAATATATGGAAAAGTCTTTTCCTCCATGGTTCCACATTTCTTGTTATGGTATCAGAGCAGTGTCTCTAAATTCTTGTCAATGTATCACAGCATCACAGCATCACGGCAGTGTCTCTAACCCCGTTTCCGCAAAAATTCTTCTGAATTACCTTCAATTGTTTCTGAGTTATTGTTGTTGCACCTGCAAAACAAAACCAGCACAACAGGTACGTATTCGACTCTGAATATGCAGAATCCACACAGCAGTGAAATCCAAGATCCGACCCTACCTACAACCCGATCCAATTTCGGGACAATCCTCCGCCCCTACTCCAATTACTACAGTCGCTCTAGCGGCCCCCTAGTCTCCTCCAGTTCAATGGTCATACATACCATGGGTCCCGATTCAGGGCCCATGGGCCACTGAACCGAATTGGGGGAACCATTGGGTCCAGCCTGCAATGGGCCAATTTCGGCCCACCTGGACAACACCCGAATGGAGATTTGGATCCATTGTCTTTGGGTCAGAGAACCGAATTGAATCTGGGTGGGGCAGCGACAATTCCCTATGTGATATCCGGATCTTCGCTTGACGACATCGTGAGCCTCAAGTGACAAGTAGCTATTGCCACGTCATCAAGCTTGCCGTCGGATCACGCCACCGTGTTTTGTCATGCCTCGCCACCGTAAGGACTTGCCACTTCAGTTCGTCCCGTCACCAACCGTGACACCCCAGCTGGCCACTCGACACCACCACCGAGTCACCTCAGCCTCACTCGACGACACGTCCACATCACCGACGCATGGACGCCGTCCCCCAGATGGCATCACCTTCTGCAGCCACCGCGTCAGCCGCGACGACCGCTTGGGCCGTTCTCCTCTCTTCGTCGCACTCATATCGGTCACCGAGCCAATCAACATCGAGCTACCCCTCTGCTGAATCAACCCCAGCAACGCCACAACTTCAACAGCTGGCGTTCCCCCTCGGTTGCTAGCACCTTGCGGTGCTAACATGGTAAACAAATAGACCGCAAGAAGACCGGACTTACAATGCAGGAGGTGGGAGAGAAGAAATTGAAGATTAAAATAAGCCAAACCACCATTTTTCCTCCTTAGTTTCTCCCCGGCTGGCGTCTTCTTGTGTTGCCACAAGGGTGTCAAAAAAGCCCGGCCCGGCCCGGCCCGACCCGACCCGACCCGATCCGAACACAACCCGAACACGAAACAAATATAAAACGTGTTTCGTGTTCGGGTCGTGTTCGGGTAACAAACATGAAACAAGCGGAATACATGTTTCGGGTCGGGTTTAGGGTTGGAACATTGTTTGACCCGAAACACGTTAACACCCTTGTTCCAATTTCCAAACAAGTCACCAAACACAAACACTAAACACTAAACAGACATGTTTTCGAGAACCCCTCCCCTTTGGCTTCTTCTCCGACGACTGCGCTTCTCGTGGATTCCGTTCTGCTGCCGCCCTCCAGTCGATGCGCCTTCGCCTCGCCGTCACCACCCCTCGTCTCAACGCCGGAACCCTAGCCACCGCCGAATCAATCAATCGTCGCCGTCCAGGTCTCCATCTCTCGTCTCAACACCGGAACCCTAGCCGCCGCCGATTCCTATTGTTTTAGTGGGAAAACGCTGGAGCTGTCGATTTCGATTTTTCCTCGGAGTCGGGAGAAATTCTGCCGCGACTTCTCGCACGCGCGTTTACACGACGGCTTGATCTAGGGTCTTTAAATTCGTCAGCAGGCATCGGAGCTCTTCTCGTTCTTGGTAAGGTTTCGTTCTTCAGACGCCATCTTTGCTCCTTTTTTTTGTTTCTTGGATGCTTATCTTCAATTGGTGTTTCTTTCTTTCTTTTGGGTATATCGTGGTTTTGTGGTGTCTCGTTTGGTGCTCTAGTTCTTGGTGGGTCTCTTTGTTGATGGGTCTTTCTTGTTCGAGCTTATCTTGTTAAAATGAATGGTTGATTTGAGTGTGAATGGGATATTTTGTGGATAGGCTTCGGCGAAGTGGTTCTGGGTGACGGGGAGAGGGAAGATCGTGCTTAGGAGAGCTGGGAAGCAACATCTGCTGGCAAAGAAGAACACCAAAAGGAAGTTGCGGTTGTCGAAGTTGGTGTGTTCTTTTTTCTTTTTTCTTTTTTTCTGTGCAATTCTTGCTGTCATTGTTGCTAACTTGCTATTGCTGGTTTTGTGCTGCTGTTATTAATTTGATATCTTGCTTCTTTAGCATTCTATGTGCGGAGTGATGGTTTTTGCTTTGCTGGATTGTTTGCTTGAAGGATTAAGATGCCGATGTCCTGCCTGGTGCTATTTTGAAGAAGACTCTAATTGTTTGTACTATGGTTAAATTCTTCAACGGGGTCTTTCTTTCTTCTACTAGGTTCAGATCCCTACTAAAAAGTTTTATATTTTTAAGTTATCAAGATATTTGCAAACTCCAAGGAAAATGTACTCTGGCTCCTAGACATGCTTGATTGGAAATAAGGGACCGGTGCATTGAAAGCATAATAGCAGCTGTAACTTGTTCATTAATATGTATTTCTCTGTATGTCAGCTATTCCTTAGCGGCTGCAACTGGTACTAAGTATGAGGAATATCTATGGGATTTGACTTCTGTCAATACTACAATTAGCTGGACTGATGTGGAGTTCATGTCAACTGTTGTACATAGTCTCTGTCCAATTTCAATAAAAATGTGCATTCGTCAATGTCAAGTCCGAATTTTGTTGCTTCTTTACTATTTGGTCTGGCACTGAAAAAGCCAGAGATGGTACAATGATGGCTTAACTAGCCATTTCAATTGTTGCAGGATACTGTATGCTTTTGACATTAGATTGAATTGATCTTGGTCAGAGTTCCTTTACTGATATTTTTGCTGCCATGAAGCTTTGATGACACCACATGCACAACCCCTTTTTGGTTCCCCCTCGGGTTGGCTTAGTGTGGATTAATCTTGTTATCTCATATCTAGATGAGCATTTGCTAGGAACAGTGTGGCTTTTGATTTTGTGTGCTTGGTGTGTTTGCGCATCAGCAATCAACAAGCATGCCTAAGCTTGTAACAGAAGTAGAAGCCAAAGAGAAAGAAGCAGAACAGCGACAGCGACTTGAGATGCAATCACTGGTGAAGTAAACCGCCACAATGATGAATGATGAGTAGAGAATCGAACGTTTCCATGAAAGGAGAATTTTTCCATATGTATGTTTCTCATTTTCTTGTTTGCAACTGCAGGATATTTCAACAGATTGTAATGGTAGGTGGCATTCTCATCCGTGGGTTGTACTAAGCCTCCGTCACATTAGATGGTCTAATGTGAAAAAAAAAAAAAAAAAAAAAACCCATAGACCCGACCCGACCCGAAACACATCAGGACCCTTATGTTTTGGGTCGGGTCGGGTAACATCAAGACCCAACCCGACCCGACCCATTTACACCCTTAGCCACAATTTGTGGTAATGTGACATTTAATCAACTGTCAAGACCATGTAGGCGGTGGTGAAGGGGGGAAAAATGTAAATTCAGCAAACTCTCATCTTTTCCATCTCTTCTGCCACTCCGCTACCCCACCGTTCCCTTCCGTCCATCCTCTTCTTCATCCGCGCATCATCCCTCCTTGCTGCTCGACGCCGCACGACCCTCACCCTCCCTCGTTTCTTCTCTGTTTCTGTGCAACAACCGTGGCTTCCTCGCCGCCACATTTGCCAGTGACGCGCCCCTCATTCAGCCTACACTCACGCCGCCCCACCATCCTCAAGCCGACCCATCGACTAACAAACAGCCAAAACCGGGCTTCCAAGACCTCACCAGAACCGACACTTGCCCTGTTTATGCTACGTAGGTTAATTCCACGCGTCGAGGTTGATTTCCTCAAGTTTTAGTTGCCTTGATCAAATGTGTGCTTGATTATGTTCATTGACAGTTTTGGAATATTTGTGTTGCAAGGAGTGTTAATAATTTAGTACCCTGAGTATATTAATATGTTGTTGAAATACCAGTTGTTGAGATTTAAGTGCATTTGAGTTTGAATATCACGAATTGTGGAAGGAATCCGGGAATGAGATCATGTTGAAATTCGGTTTATTGTGGATTTTGCCAATTTTATCCCGATTTCTATGGTACAACTTTAACGGGGCTTTCTTCACAAGTTGTGTGTTTTGGCTTGTTCTACAACATACTTAAATTTCAAATTCTCGGACTTCGTATGTGCAAAATATATTTCAAAAATTGTTCGAGTCCAAAATTGTTTTTATAAACTGTTTCCAAACCTCATTTGGGAAAAGTGTCGAAAAAAGTCCTAAAGCTTTTGTCTTTGTGCCGATTAAGTCATAAACCTTTTTTTGGTGTCAATTTAGTTCTAAATCTTTTTACGTTATGCCAATTTAGTCTTTTCCGGCCAATTTTGGCCCGATTTTGTTAACTGGACATCGGCTGGCTGACATGACCTCATTGGCTCTGACGTGGACAAATTTTAATAATATTTTAATATGTTTAAATTTTTTTTTTCCTTTCTCCTCCTCCTTCCTCCAACTAGTAAGGTCGAGGTCAACCTCATCAGCCACCTTGCTAGTGGCCATGAGGGTGGCCTCACGTAGGGTGGCAAGGCGCACCCTCGCCAAATCTGGCGAGGGTCAAGCCTCGCCCATGGCCGGCGGGGCTCGCTCGCTCAGTGCTGCCATGGGCAAGGCTCGACCCTCACAAGATCCGGCAAGGGCGAGCCTCGCCACCCTTGAGGCTTGGGTGGTGAGGGCGAGCCTCGAGCTGGCCTTGCATTGGGCTGGCAGGGTTTGCCCTTGCTAGCCATGGGTGAGGCTCGACCCTTGTTAAATCCGGTGAGGGCGAGCCTTGCCGCCCCGCGCGAGGCCGCCCTCACGACCACTGGTGAGGTGGTTGGCGAGGTTGACCTTGACCTCATCGGTCGTCGCCTCTGGCCGATCACCGAGGTCCGACGACCGGCTGGAGGAAGGAGGAGGAGAAAGAAAAAAAAAAGAAAAAAATAAAAATAAAATTCTAAAATATTATTAAAATTTGTCAATGTCGGCGTCGATTAGGCAACATCAGCCGGTCGATGTCCAGTCAGCAAAATTCGGCCAAAATTGGTTGGAAAGGACTAAATTGGCAACGTAAAAAGGTTTATGACTAAATCGGCATAAAGACAAAAGGTTTAGGACTTTTTCGACACTTTTTTCGTTTTCATTATCTACTGAACTTTTGACAAATAATTTGGACTATTGTCCTTCACAAAATTTTTGACCACATCTTAAACTATAACATGAAAATTTTCCATTATTTTATGGAATTCATTTAAGGCACGCATGACAACATTTATGTTTATCTATTTCTTTGTTTTTTTATTCCTCATAATATATTTTGACCAAAAATCCATTTAGTAATGCAATTTCATTTTTCTTTTTTTTGGAACAAATTTCTATTTCAAAAATAAATTTGGAGCAGAAATTAGAAGTTAAAATTTTTAGAACAAAAATGAGAAATTAAAATTTTTCTCATCGTTCACTCTCGTCACCACTCGTCACCTACTTGTTGCTAGTGGGATGCCAGACACCTACCAGCCACTGGCTGCCGGCCATCGAACATCGGCCACTGGCCGCTAAACTCTGGCCGCCCATCGCCAACCGCTAGTCACCAGATGCCGAACGCCCACAGGTCGTTGGCCGCTCATCACCAATTGTTGGATGCCGGAGGCTCACCGCCAACCATCGGATGTCCACTGTTGATCGTTCGCTGCTCACCACTGGCCATCGGATGTCGGCTGCCCTCTACCAGACTTCGGCCACTAGCCACTCGCCGCCAGCCTTAGGTCGCTGGACTCCGGATGTCAAATGTTGGACGTCAAACTCCGAACGTTGGACATTGATTGTTGGTTGCCAGATTTCGAACTTCAGCCTCTTGCCATCGATCATTGGACTCCGGTGCCAAACGTCGGACTCTGGTGCCAGACGCCCGACGCTAGACTCCGAACTCCAGCCACCCACCGCCAATCACCAGATGCCGAACACCGAATGTCGAACTCCAGCTACCGGACACCGGTCATTGCTATTCCTAGAAATAAGAATTTTATTATGTTATCAAACAAATTTTTATTTCAAAAATAGAAATTTTGAATCGTTATCATACGCATTTTTTTGCTCGAAACTCGTTCATGAAATAGAAATTGAGAAATCAATTTCTAGCCAAATATTGATTTTCGTTCCAGAAATTTTGTCATGTGCATCTTTAGATGTCCAAAATGCAATTTCCTAACCCAGTTGCAAGCTGGAATTGTGCTATGTATTGATCCGAACTTCAGAAAATTATTGGGGCTCATACAAGCTAAACTGTACCTCGAGTCCTTCATAAAAGATGTTCCTCAGAGTCTCGTCCACGGCATGTTAAAGTTTTGCAATTTTCCGAATGGATTTACTTGGTAAACTCCTCTGATTTCTAAGGATGGGCGAATTGCCTTTTTTTTAAAATTGAAATTGGGACTTTGGAATTTCCTTTTTTGTGCTTGTCTTTTGGAGGATACTGATAAGCAACCATCCTCTATCATTTTTGGGGTTCTCAAACGGACAAAGGATTATGGAATTGCGAGGAACTTGTGATTTAACTCATTGGACAACGTATTTAAATTGAATTATGGAATTATTGCACCGTGGGATGAGTGACTGGTTTGGGAATGTTGTCGGTCATTGAAACAACGATATCTCGGGTGTTAGAAGGGATACCTGCAGAGGTATTTGGGTTCCTTTGGATGCCTACATGGTTCCTCTAAATGTTCTCGCAATGCTGAATGGGTATGAGATGCCGAAGAGGTAATGGGATTTCCCGAAAGATAGTGGCAGTCAATTCATAGTAAAGATGATCAATTGCAATTCTAGATTTTATTCAAGTTTTATTTGGTAACTGTTTTCAGAGGAAACATTTTTTATTTGCTATCCTAATTTGAGAAAGGTTCTTAGGCAAGTTGATATCATAATGATCTTTTGACCTTTATATTTAAACTTCATCATATATGATGTTATTGACTTACGTGGTATAAAGAAATTAGTAGTTTGCTTGTTGAGCTTTGTGCTCACTTGTGATTAATCATTATTTCTCCAATCATAGCATTTTAGGAAGAACAAGCTAAAATTTTGAATGTACTATGAGTGGGAGGCAAATGACATAGTACATATGTAGTATCTAGGTTGGGATAATGCACCTGCTGGAGTTTTTGGGTGTAGTATGGAGCAGTGGTACTTTTTGCTTATCTCCCAGTGTACCTCGATATTGTTACCTAAATTATATAAAAATGAGAAATGAAATGAGATTGTTTGATTTACAATTCCATTTGTGATCCTTTGAAATTTAATATGTCTTGTGCGTTCTTTAACTATACATGCTTTCACGTACTTAAAAAGTGAAAAGATTTTAATATTTGTGTTAGCCATGGCGTGCTAGGGGCATCACACCCTACCCGAGTTTTCCACATGGATTTGTGTCTTTTTCAACTGTTGTCGGCTATCCATAGCCAAGCAAGCCTCTTTATACCTTGCTAGTTGACAAGATGAAACTTCGGTTGATAACTCTCTAGCTCACCGAACCGGACCACTCCTCAACTTGGATGAGAGACTTTCAGCGGGTGCTCATTATGAAAGACAAAAATAGATTTCTTGATGGTTCCATTCCCTTTTCGATTGACAAATGTAGCGACACTAGCGCCGTTGCAATCAACTCCTCTGCATCTAGATAAGGAAATATGTGACACCCGAGGTCGTGGCCGAGCTTCCTCTGACTGAGGACGCAAGAACTATGTGGGACAACATCAAAGAGATTTATGGGAAATTGGATAGGTTCAAAGTGTTTTTGCTTGCACGAGAACTTTCTAAGTTGAAGTAAGAGAACTTCTCAGTTATAATTTGCTTCAACCAGCTGTCGACCCTCTAAAATGAACTTGAAGCCGTTGACAAACAGCTTGAGGGGTTGAAGACAACCCTGAAATAGTACAAGGAAATCGGGGAGAGGGAGAAGGTAACCTGATTTCTTTTAACCCTAAACGACAACTACATACTTTTTTGCTTGCAAATCTTGGCCATGAAGCCCATTCCACCTCTCGGGTGGATTTTTCAATTAGCTATTCAAGAGGAAAACTGGTGACTCGCGAGCTTTGGGCATGAAAAGGGAGGAGAGAGTATTGATAGATAATTCATACAATTCTTAATGCGGAAATTCATAACAAATCAAGGATCTTTGATCTTCATGATTCTCACAAATAGATAAAGACATACCTTTATCCATAGCGCTATGCTTGAACTTGATCCAAAAGAAAAAATCCGATTTCTCTCCCTTAACCCACTAAATCTTAATGTATTCAATTAATGGAGGAGAGAATACGTTCTTTTAGTTACTGTTGTTCGTATGTGAGTGGAGAGAGGACCGGACTCTTTTATACGTTCGTTGAAAATGTGTCTTTTATCAAAGCGATATTACCCTTTCGTTTTATTAGAGTCATATCTTCTCATAACCAATATTATTTATAGCATTTCAATCATTATTAAACCATATAATAAATCACATAATATGGGGCACAATAATTCTTACAAGTATGGCCCAAGCTACGCTAGCGAGGCTCTCGAATGCGTCGACGAGATTCTCCAACCACACCACAGTAGTCCTTGAGCACAGTAGCAAAACTAGGGAGGAAGTCTTTGTTGGCTTAAAGAAGAAGATGGGACCCTAGAACAGATTGGACGGCTTCTATTCTTTCCAAACCGACGGTGCAGATTGGAGGAGTGGGCGTGGATCTAACGACCATATCCACTCCGATCCGACTGCCGAGATCACAGGCGAGGGCATGGATCTAAGGGTCCTTATTCGATGACTTATGGGGCCGAATCCAATGGCCCTCTTAATGCCACATCATCACAACAAGGGCGGAGCAAAATTCCAAGATCCATATGATGCTCCTGCGTGGGCCACCGTCCGCTATCTCGCACACAAGCGGTGCCACTTTATTCTTACACCAATCCTAAACGACATGTGTCGTATTTGAGCCCATCTGTAAGAAACATCGGCTAACTCGACAGATTTAAGAAAGAACAGCCTTTTCTTTTTTTGTCGTTATTTGGCCCAAAAAGGACCTTCTCCTCTCCTCTCTCTCTCTCTCTCTCTCTCTCTCCCCACCACCTCCTCAGCCGTCGACCCCTGTCCACCTTTCACATGCCCATCGCACTCCTCCCCTCTCTCGTCCCACCCCAGGCCACTCAGGCCTGCGGGGCCACCAGATTCCAAGCTCCCTCTCCAGGCACTCCTCCCTTCCCTCTCCGTCGTTCTCGTCGCGGCCCAATCCATGATCAAGTCCGTCTTCGCCTCATCCTCCGACCACCGCCAGCCTCAACCTCACCGTCCACTCCAAAGAACTGCCTCCGGATCCTCCCCTCGTCGCAGCACCGGATGAGTTCAACGGTGTAATCGAAGCTTCTTTGTTTTTTGTTTCCCCTTTCCCTTCTTTTGCTGGGGTCGATTCGTAACAACGTCTTTTTCAGCTACTTTTCCCAGCCGTTCATCGTCACCTCTTGCGTTGCGTTGCGTTGCGATGGAGTGCTTTTCTAGGAAATTAAGCCCTCGCGAGCAAGAGAATTTTCCCATCGTTTCCTTTCGAAACAAACGGTCCCCCCTTTATTTTCCTTCGCCACCACCACCCCAAAGTAAGGGTGTAAACGGTTCGGTTCGGTTCGGTTTTTTTGAAAAACCAAACCGAACCGAACCGTTTGAGAAAATTTCCGAACCGAACTGAATAAGTCCCGAACCGAATAAGTCCCGAACTGTTCGGTTCAGTTCGGTTTTTCGGTTTTCAAATTTTGGGTTTCGGTTTTCGGTTTTCGGTTTTCCCTTTTTTTTTTATATCACTTGCTGAGATGAAACACCGCTAGCCATCACTTATCTTTTATTTTATTTTTAGTGTGTGTGATAACTACTTTATTTATATCAAAAAGAAGAAATGGAAATAAGCTCAATGTAAGTAAGATTGCAAATTAAAAAAAAATGTAAATGGGACATGTTCCAAAGTTAACGAACGTGGTTGCCTGGAGTAGGAGCGGGCCAAGCAGCCACCACCGCTGCAAGTGGCACTACTTTGGGCCACCATTTGGCCTTTTCTTTAATTTTCTTTTTCCTTGTCTATAAAGGTCAGTTCATTTATTTAATTATTTATTCTCTTTCATATATTTTTGTACGATAAAAGTAAGTAGAAAATCACCCAAGATGCTGAGAGAACATTTTGAGTGCCTTTATATACCGAATGATTGAGAAAATATCTTCCTAAAAAAATGATAACTTTGAGTGCTTATAAAAATGAGTGGATGAAAAGTATTTTTATCGTCCACAAAACTTTTTAGAAATAATATTTAATTTTTTATCGATTAACTATTTTTAAGCGATCACTTTATTTTTAGTAGAATGTGGCCAATTCGATTGAAATTATATATAATCGGGAGCCAAAAAGATAAGCATAGTTACAAAATCTTACAGATTAAATTGATATGTTTGCAACATATATCTCCATTATATTACAACCGCTTCTTCTATATGATTCAAACTACAGAGTTCTCCAATGGCTCAAGGCCATTCTGCCTCGGGAATGGCAAGTTTCTCACGCATCTCCACAGGAGTTGTGTGCACGCTAAGCCCAATAACCACAATGCTGCTCCTTTCTTTTGTATACCCTGACCAAAACAATTGAAATAAAATTAGTGATCTCAACTTAGGAATCTGATGTCACAATATATACTTTCCGCTTCTATGTTTTCTATTTGCATCATTGCTTGAAAAGGAAGAAAGTCACTCTCTATGAACATGCAAGATTGTTTTAAGCTCAACATATCTAAGAAGAGAGGGAAATAAGTAGTTCCACCTCAAAGGTGAAGAAAGGGGTACATCACCATGGGAACAGAATAAAATCCAAATTGCTCAAACCCCAGACTAGATTCTCAAGTTCAATCAAATCATTATGGTTTTAACCCAATTTGGACATCAAAACATCAAGAGAAATTACCTCTTCGAGCTTTCTTCGAGCTTAAAGATGACATTCAATCATCAAGAGAAATTGCTATTGAATTCAGGTCCATCGTCGTAGATGACAACTCTGCATTAAATTCACAATGAAAATAAGAATTGAAATATCAATTGTAATATTGAAAAATATAAATATTCCATGATTATTTTTTCTCACCGACTCAAAATTTTCAAGTTCTTCTAAGTTCTCCTCGATCGATTGTGAAAGTGGTGCGGATCGTAGCCAATCTTGAGTACATATAAGAGCTTCTACCATCAGTGGGGTCAAAGAGCTACGAAATACATCAAGTACTTGACCCCCGGTGCTGAATGCAGACTCTGATGCTACAGTGGAGATGAGCACGGCCAAAATATCTCGAGCAATAGAAGATAAGATAGGATATCTAGAAGAATTGACTTTCCACCAATTTAATATATCAAAGGTGGAGCTATACCGTTCACATCCTTCTTGTCCCGTTTGGCTAAGATATATTGTAGTCATAATGTCCGCACCAACCACAGGAGACATTGAAATTTTCACTGTCCTTGTCCCCTTTAATCTCATGTTGCTTTGAGGGCATGTACCGGTGCGATATTGCTCAAATAATAACGTCAAAGATTTTGTCACTCTATCTCGCAAAGTTTCTGCCCGGTTGCCATCATACACTTTATTAATCATCCATTTCACATACTCCACCTTATGTCGAGGGTCAAGTATACATGCAATGAACCATGTGAGATTTATGTTGTTCACATTTCCAAAATACTTATTGAACTTGATCTTCATTCTCTTGGCTGCTTCTTGCAAACTCCTATCCTCATCCTCACAATATTTATCAATCATCATATAAATCCCATAAACATCTTTTGCCATATCATTGCAAGTGACGTAAGAAGAGCCCGATACTTTTAAAGTTGCATCATAAAACAACTTCAAGAAAGGAAGAAATCGATGGGCATAATCCCAATCATCATCAGTAGGCAACCCTCTTACCTTGGAAAGCTCTTCGGCAAATCTTCTATCCTGAATATCTAATAAGATGAAGGCATTTCGAAACTTCAAAGCCACTTCCAACATCAGGTATGTTGAATTCCACCGAGTCTCCACATCCAAACATACAAGATTATTGGAATCAATATTTTCCAGCAGAATACACTCCTTAAACCGTTGCAATCTCGACGGAGAAGATCTCACATAACGTACAGCCGAGCGTATTCTACCAATAGAATCATCTATATCTTTCAAACCTTCTCTCACAATCAAACTGAAAATATGAGCACAACATCTCACATGGAGTAACTCATTTGATAATATCAGAGCATTCCAAGAGTTAAGTCTTTTCTTCAAATATTGAACTCCCGAGTCATTGGAGCTAGCATTATCAACAGTGATAGAAAAAATGCCTTTGATCCCCCAACTAGTTAAGCATTTCTCAACTCCTTTTCCTATAATCTCAGCCGAAAGTCCTGGGATTTGACAAAAATTCAAAATTTTCTTTTGCAACTTCCAATCAGCGTCTACAAAGTGAGCAGTAAGACACATGTAACTTAGATTTTGACATGAAGTCCACGTGTCAGTTGTAAGACAAACCCTTGGGGAAGTATCGGAAAAATATTTTTTCAATTTGCTTCTTTCCTCCAAATATAACTTATAACAGTCCTCCCTTAATGTGTTTCTTGAAGGGATTAAAAACTTTGGTTGGATTCTACTCATGAATTTCCGAAATGCCTCAAGTTCCACAAACTTGAAGGGTAGTTCACCAATAATAAACATCGCCGCTAAATCTTTTCGACTAGCATCTTGATCAAATTTCCAAGGACCAACTGAAATAGAACTACTAACCCCAACAGATTCATTCGAGGCACTTCTTTGCCTTTTCTCCACGTTCGCATATGGATAATTCTTACATCTACTTAAATGATTATGCATCCCACTAGTCCCTTGAGTAGTAGAACAACCAATAATAGCCCCACAATATAGACATTCTGCTTTATCTTGGCTAATTTCTATCCTTTTGAAGTGTTCCCATACAACAGATCTCTGCCTCATTCTATTTGTACCGCTAGATTCACTTACTAAAGATTCACTCATTGTATATTTGGCTTTGCAAATGATGTTACTGTCTTGACAGGGAGATCTACAAATGGCTTATCCTGAGTAGAAAGAAACCCTTTTTAAATTGTTTGCAATAACTTGTATAGTCAAGTATGAATAAACAAACAAGCAAACAAACAAAAAACAACGACAACAACAACTAAGCTTTATCCCACTAAGCGAGGTCAACCATATAAATAAATAAACATGTTTCCAGCTTAACCACTGTTCTCTAGTTTCTTCATCAACCAATTTTACTACTCTTCCATTAACCAAGAGAAAAGAACATGGAAACACAATAAATGAATAGCATGCGGCTGCCAAATTTATCTTACCACACGCCGAAGTATGGGCTCCAATGATGAGCAAAGTTTCTGCAAACTACCCACCTTGAGAGCTTCAATGACACTGCATCAATATAAAGGAACATTAATATATTTATAAACCTCAAAGGAGCAACCATTTTTACATAAGATACATAATTATAGATAAATTCCCTCTGAAGAAGGCAAGGACACATTACTATGTATTGGACAATAAGTTTATGCCTGTTCTGTTTTCTCCTTTATATTGAACAAAGTGACTGTTTGCTTTGTTATAAGTATTATTCTCTCCATCACTTCCTTATGCTATCATGTGGCAGGCGTTCATTCCCGACACTGGTCGTGGTATACAAGGAGCAACTTCGCATTGCCTGGGGCAGAATTTTGCCAAACTGTTCGAGATTAATTTTGAGAATGAAAAGGGGGAGAAGGCCATGGTCTGGTAGAATTCTTGAGTGTAATTTCGTTGCAGATTTAGTACTTATTGCTGAGACAAAACAAGTCTGCAGAGAGAGAGGAGACTCACGTGGCACCAAAATTCAGGGATCTTGGGAGGCGAGAGAATGAAGTTATCGGGGTTCTCTTCGAGAGATCTATAACTGAGCTCTCCACCGGATTTAGGGGATGCCCAGGCACATTCAGGCTCCAAAATGTTGTTTTCGTTTATGTCTTCGATAAGCTGCACAGAAAATGCAAATTCAATAACAAGAATCTCCACAATGATATAATGTCATGTACTTCATGTAGTATGCATAAGAACAAGGTTTAAATCGCTTACCCGAGAATAAAATTCATATGCCTCATAGCATTCAGGGGAGGATGTGCTTTCATCGATGTCAGTGTAACTAGCATTGCAACTCTCCCTCAACGTCTGCACGAGTACATTACATGATCGACATCAAATTCAGCAATCCCAGGAAAATGATTTTACCACATCGTGACAAAACCAACTAAAGCTATAACTTCATGATGGTCTCATATAATGTTGACGTAAAAGATGATCCATTAAGAAAACATGTGACCCTAGCAGCATGCTTGTGGGTTCAAATCAAGACATTCAGCGCAAGAGGAGTTGGCCAACTGTAATTCTATTTATTGCTTGAAATACGATTTTCCCAAGAATTCAATACATCAAGTTGGCTATTTCACAAAGCAAAATACCTCATAGAGCTCATCATTTATAAGGCCAATCCGATGAGAAAATATAATTTTCTAGTTCTCGTCAATGTCTGCATCAACTCGTGGGCATCCAAGAATGTAACCCTGCAACAATGCAAAAAGCACAAATTAGGGATTGCAATGATTAGGCTAGTCTGAATAATTACTTGAAGCCGAGCTTAGATTTCCCTTATACCTTGAGATTCAAGCGCGGGACAAAGACCGGCTTCATTTTCTGAAAAGTGCAATCAGCAGAGTTTGAGCATTGCAAGCCATTTTCAGAATGTTCAAAAACAGAAAGCTGAAAAGAAAAATGTAACCTAGTATCAAAGCTCATGGCTACTTACCATTTACATAATTATGTATTGTCCAAGTGTAAGCAGATGTGAGTATGCATGTGCTAAAAGACATTTTTTTGGAAGTCTTAAAGCCTCAAACTAAACTATTAGTTCCCATTGAATCTATGGAGGCATAGTCATTAACTAAAAGACCAGAGCACCCAAAACACAACTAATTTAACAACATAACAGTGTTATGAATGACAAAAAGAACTGCTATTACTAATTCAGAGTTTTTTGGACTACCGAGGCCAGAAGAAAAGACATTGAAATTGCCCTTTGAATTCCTAACCATGTAATAAAAGTCAAGCAACAGCAGCAAACAAACAGTTCGTGATGTTAATGCTCACAGAATTCATTTGCAACAGAATCATAGAAGATAACCAGTTGCCTCTCATTAGCCGCAGAGATGTTAGTACTTGGGGTAGAGACCAGAGCAAGCTCCCATCCAGTGGGATTGAAGTCTTTAGATTGAGTAGCACCAGAACCAAATGCTGAAGAAGCAGCACCTGTCAACCCACCAAACTTCTCTCAAGCAAGCATAACAACAAAAAAGTAGACATGAGTCATACACAAAATGCTTACCAGGTTCGAGGGAACTATTGCGAAGGCTAAAGCATTCTTTTCCTCAATGGAAGAACATCGGGTGCATCAAAACCAAGTCCCCGAAAGGCCAAAGAAATAAAGATCATACGCAAATAATTTTACACCGAACAACCATCAACGAGACACCATAAAGTTAATGCTCATACCAGCAAATCTCCCCTACAATGTTAACATTGTAGCTCATCACACTACAATGTTAAACAAGGATGAACTACACTGAACATGAAAGAGGACCTAAAAATTCCCACCAAGAAAACCAGAAAACAGCCCCTTTGCATCGGCTCGGAACTTCCATCAGAAATCTCACATACAACAACTGAATCGGCGAGTACCCAAAGTAATTCTCGACAACGTCCGTTTGTATTTTTCAACTAATAGAACCCTGCAGACTAGAGCCCGAAGTCCGTGCACTATCAAACGAAGAAAAGTAAAATTCCGAGCATGCTACTTCTCAGGCGAGTCTTCCACCACACATCAATTCACTACGCAAGCCCCCAACACCGATTCTCACTTACCCTCGAGCTCGATCGGCCAGTCACCCACGATTCGCTACTGAAAGACCTCGCATCTAGTCACAACTACACACCCTACAAACTATTGAATCGACAATCGAACGACTCCTCATCCGATGGAAACAGCAATCGATGCTCAAAATTCGACGTGGCACGGGAGACGGAAATGTCGGACGGAAGTGGAGATCCGGCGAAGCATAGAGAGAGAGAGAGAGAGAGAGAGAGAGAGAGAGAGAGAGAGAGAGAGAGAGAGAGGAGGGAGGACTTACATGGTGGGAGAATCGGAGGGGACGGTGGCGACTGGCGAGCGCTGCTTCCTTCTCAGAGTACTCAGACGGGAACCGATAAAACCAAGAGGAGACACGAGAGGACTCAGAGTTAGAGACGGGAGTCGGGAGAGAAGAGAACCGATAAACAAATTTTCGGTTTTCGGTTTGTGGTTCGGTTTTCGGTTCGTTTAACCGATAAAAACTGAACCAATAAAAAAAATTTCGGATTTTGATGAAAACCGAACCGAACCCAAAAAATCAAATTTTTCAGTTCGGTTCGGTTCGGTTCGCGGTTCAGTTCGGTTTTCGGTTCGGGTCTTGACACCCCTACCCCAAAGGTCCGTCGAAGTCAAAAGAGCCGCAGAGAGAGAACATGATGGGCTTGAGGCGTTTTCAAAGTTCTTACAGGTGGGCCCAAATTTGACACATGTTGCTCACTGAATGGATTTGTGTAAAAATGACGTCACATCGTCTGTGTGCACAATATTTCCTCTGCCGGAGTTAGTTGATAATATGTCATATGATGAAAAAATCATCATCTCATTTTATTTTAATTGAACGAATCATAATGAAAGAAACTACTAAATAATTTAGTGCTATGGAAATAAGTAATCGAAGTATAAAATAGATAGAACAAGAAAATGAATTAGACACTTAATTTACATGATTCAATTGGAGTGATTTTTGTCCACGAAAATAGCAGTAAATAGTCTTATTATAAATTAAATGATATAATGAATATTACACTGTTAGTATTTCTTGACTCTCAATTACACCTAACGACTTACATTGTGTTTAGCCTCATAATTTTTCACGAAATAATTTAACCTTATAAAAGAATTAACAAAAATCTTAACCCACGTAATTTAATGGCAGGCGATAGCTCCAATTGGGATGCGAAAGGAAGAACCCGGAATTTCCCTCCGTGCGCGTATCAACCGCTGGTCAAAGAGCTCCAACATCCAGACAACATATGTAAGCCGACCGCATCATGGTCACATTCAAAAGTCCGCGCCGGACTTTCCGCTTTCAGCGAAAGGCTCCTTGTGTGCATTTCCCCATTTCTGCTTTGCTTGGCGACCACGCACAAGCAAGGAAACTGTCCTCCAAAATTTGGAAAACGGCACCGGAAAGAAGTCTTGGATTTCCACTACCTGTGCGTCCACAAATGATAATTTGTCTTAGGTCAAATTTCTGTTCATGAACTTAAACTCGAGACATAATGTCAACGTTTAGCTGTCCATCGCAAGCAAAAATTAAAACGGTGCGTCTCATCTTATCCCTAAACATGTGTACGTGGAATTTGATGACAACTGATGTTTCTCTCTGAAAGGGGGGAAATGTCAAGTGTACGTGTGGATAAGAATCCAATTAAATGTACGTTGACATGTGGGTATAAACATAAGGAGTGTTGAAAATATGTCTCGATTTGAGCCTTTTGAACGAGAATATGTGAACTCAACCACATGCGAGTCAGTAGAGCATGTGAATTGGCCGAAATTGTCAGAAGAAAATCGCATGCGGATCTACGAGCCGCAAGCGTGAAGAGTGAAGAGAGCGTGCAGCCGCGAGAGGGGAAGATCATTATTTTTTTCTAACTCTTTAATTGCACGCACATGGACGTGCATGCATGGTGAATGGACGTGGAAGACTAAAGCCAATTGTGGGCTTGTTTTGTCTTCTTTCTTTAACTCCTTGCTTCTTATTTTATTCATCTGCAGACAACCAAAGCACAGAAATGATAAAATATTACTTGAAGGAGTTCAACGTCGTGGAGATGGTCTTGGAAGATGGCGGCCATCCTTCTTTCGCGCTTGAATTATGGGCGCACGTTTTCTGCCTTATTAAATGCGTCCCATGCATGCATGCGTGCCCGTGAATTTTGGTGGGCGTCAGTGCTGATTGCGGGCGTCTGAATGGCTTCACATTTCCTGTCTTGTTTCGCCCTTAAAAGGCAGAGGAGCGAAGGAGAAGATGGCGCTAAGTTATTTCGGTGGTTGAGAGAGAGAGCTCAAGAGAGAAGTCGTGAGGCTTCAGAAGCTCTCGGCAGAGTGAGATTTTCTCGTTGATATTACACTCGAGTGTTTTAGTCAATTAAATTCTTGTGAGTAGAATTTGTTTAATTCTTGGGATATGTTCAGCAGAAGTCTTAAAACTTGTGCAAAAAGTGCAATTAAGTCCTAAAACTTACAAAAAGTTCAATTAAGTCCTAAAACTTGTCCAGAAAGTGCAATTGAGTCCTAAAACTTACAAAGAGTTCAATCAAGTCCTAAAACTTGTCCGAGAAAGTGCAATCGAGTCCTAAAGTTAACACCGTTAAGAAAGTTAACGGAAATTGCCGATGTGGCGCCGACGTCATATTTTAAATGATTTTTTTATTTTTCAAATGGCTTTTTAAAATTATTTTTTATTCAAAATCTTTAAAAATTAGATTAAAAATAAAAAGGAAAATATAAATTTATTTTAAAAAAATCTAAATTTATTTAGAAAAAAATTGTTCAAAAAAAAAAAAAAAAAGGGCGATGGACTTCCACCGCCGCCCATCGCCGGAGGGGCCGGCGACCGTTGCCGGCCCTGGGCGGGGTGGCCGGCCCTCACCGGGGGCCGGCGACCGTCGCTCGCCCTGGGCGAGGCCTCGTCGGCCCTCGCTCAAGGCCGGCGAGGCTCGCCCAGATCTGGCGAGCCTCGCCGGCCCTGAGCGAGGGCCGACAAGTGGCGACGGTCCCCGCCCCTCGCCTGGGGCCGAGCGACCGTCGCCCGCCCTAGGCGAGGCCTCGTCTCCCCCAGATCTGGCGAGCCTCGTCGGCCCCGAGCGAGGGCCGACGAGGCCGCGCCTAGGGCGGGCGACGGTCGCCGTCCCTCGCCTGGGGCCAAGCGACCGTCGCCCCCCTAGGCGAGGCCTCGTCGGCCCTCGCTCGGGCCGGCGAGGCTCGCCGATCCGGGCGAGGCTCCCCAGATCTGGCGAACCCCGTCGGCCCCGAGCGAGGGCCGACGAGGCCGCGCCTGTGGCGGGCACGGTCGCCGTCCCTCGCCCGGGGCCGAGCGCGTCGCCGGCCCCGGTGAGGGCCGCCCATCCGCCCGGGGCCGGCGACGGTCGCCGACGATGGGCGGCGGCGGAAGTCCACCGCCCTTTTTTTTTTTGAACAATTTTTTTCTAAATAAATTTAGATTTTTCTTTTTTAAATAAATTTAGATTTTCCTTTTTATTTTTTAATCTAATTTTAAAGATTTTGAATAAAAAATAATTTTAAAAAGCCATTTGAAAAATAAAAAAAATCATTTAAAATATTACGTTAGCGTCACGTCGGCAATTTCCGTTAACCTTCTTAACGGTGTTAACTTTAGGACTCAATTGCACTTTCTAGACAAGTTTTAGGACTTGATTGAACTCTTTGTAAGTTTTAGGACTCAATTGCACTTTCTGGACAAGTTTTAGGACTTAATTGAACTCTTTATAAGTTTTAGGACTCAATTGCACTTTTTGCACAAGTTTTAGGACTTCTACTACACATATCCCTTAATTCTTTGAGTGAGGTTTCACTAGGACTTGTGAGGGGCTAAACACTGTGTGTTATTTGGGTGTAATTTAGGGCTGGGAAACACTGAGAGTGTGTTTGAGTGCTCGAGTAATTATAATCTCCGGTGTATCGCTTGTTTCTATAGTGGAATTCCGTGTTGCTCTCCCCGTGGACGTAAGTTTCGATATTCGGACCGAACCACGTAAATTCAGTGTCTGATTTCCTTTCCTTCATTCCGACTATTTTATCCGATTCACTTGGTCCGTCTATATTCCGCACGCGCGCAACAACAAGGAGCAAGACATATTGGTCAACCACGCAACTCTTACGTGGAGACTGGAGTATCCAAAGCTCCTTACGCAAGAAGGAAGAACAAGGAATTAGCAATATTGTGGGTGTCGCGTGATCCTCGACGTTCGATCCCTATCTGATTGAATTGACTTGATCTAATCCATTTAATACTTTTTAATGACTTCATGTCAATCCGTGCTCTTATGATACATAAGAATCCCCATTTCACTTCGTGTTTTAGTCTATATCCTCATGATACATGATTCTTCCATGGCGATATCCTTTTCATTAATTGCCTTAATCGTCTCATTGTTTGTACCATCTTAGTTCGATGGATCATTTGACTTTTGGAGGATGGGCCCTGCCATTGAGAGCTCTGACAGCTTGATTACTATCACCATATATGGGTCATCCTCGTGCAAACGTAATCAAATATGTGTAAAAAATCAAGCCAAAACTAAGCCGAAAAATTCTTTTTATTTTGGTTCAATTCTTATTTGATTCGATTCTCATTAAAAAGAGAAACTTTGTTAACTGGTTCAGTTTTTATCAATTCAGTTAACCGAATCAAACAGATAAAAGTTAACATTTTTATTTTTTATTATTATTTTTTTAAATCGTTTTTTTTTCTTCTTTTTCTTCACTGGCTGATTGCCGGCCCTGATGGTAGTTAACGATCAGTTAGAGGCAGGGAGGCTCGAGCTTGCTAGCTTCGAGCGAGGCTCTGCCTTGCCTAATTTGGCGAGGTTAAGCTCGCCCAATGCCAGTGAGTTGGGTGAGGCTTGACCTCGCCGGGGAGGCTCGAGTTCGCCACTGTGGTCGGCGATCGGCCAACGAAGGAGAAGAAGAAAAAAAAAGAATAAAAAATAAAAAATAATTAAAATTTTGATTTTTTAAAAAATAAATAATTCATAGAAAGAGGTGTACATAGGGAAAAAAAATAAAAACACAAAAGTAGAAACTAAAAAATTGAACTGAATCGAACTAGGATTTTAGTTTGATTCGATTTTTGTTCGGATTAGATTTTGATTCGGTTCAATAAATTTCCTTATTAGTTTGGTTTGGTTCGATTTTTCAAAAAAATCGAATCGAACCGAACCATTTACATCCCTACCTCAAACGTGTCATTGGCCACTTGGCATTCAATTCTACTATAATCGTGTATTACTCCTTCACGTCCTCACTATTTCATCTCGGATTTTCCGGCGTTGCTCATGCTCGATGCTAACCCTTGCTCGCACTAGAGAAACTCATACTAACCTCGTAGGCAAAGCCTTCCGGTTGCGCTATTTGCCTATGCTTGTCAAGGGACTGTTCCGAGCATGGGTCCACAATATGTTTTGCTGAAATAATTTTCCTCTAATTTGATATTGTTTTATAAAATCTGATGGTTTACACAAAATTATGAAACTGTATTATTAGTAAACACTATTAAAATTGTGACATCATTTAGGAAACCGTGCAGAATATTGGCTATTTCATTATACCATTGCCCGAATAAACACATTACCATATCTGTTTTGTCATGACTATATTATCTCATACATGGCTGCGTTAACTTATACACTAACCAATGTGCAATAAGAATTGATGTCTATAGAGCAAGTATTAGTGGGGCCCAATGTACCGCGCTCACTTTAAGACTTGTGCATCACATACTCGTGCTTTCCTCCACCCCGGATTGGAGAGAGGAAGAGTTCATCTAGCCAATTCTTTAATCGGCACATTAAAAACACGGCCATCATCCAAGATCAAATTCAACAAAAAGAAAATGAAAGCGAATGATATTTATATTTATAATCTACCGATCACATGATTGAACGAGAGATAAAGGAAGATATAGCGATACCGCGTATTTCAAGACGGTGGGCCTAAAAGGGTGAATATGGGCTTTTTTCCCTCGAACGAATGAGAATAACTCGATGTCTAAAAGCCTCGGAATATTGGGCCCCTTTCTCGTATCTCCATACCTTTTGAGTTCTCGTTGACTTCCACGTCATCAGCATGGAACGCGCTCAACCACGGGAAAAATATTGGGTGGTCCGGGACCACGTAAGCGTGGTCCCGGACCACTCACACGGCGCCACGTATATGGGGAGCGCAGACAAAGGACGAAAACTGGGGCCCACTTCTCTGACGCTCTCTCTCCTCTTTCTCTTTTTTGTCCCCTCCCCTCATATGTGGCGCCATATGAGTGGTCCGGGACCACGCTGACATGCGATCCCGGACCACTCAACCACGCGGGATTTCCACTTTCGGGGAACGTCATGTCCAAGGAACGGGAAGATGCAGCGCGCTGTGGAAACCAAATAAAAGTCGCTCTCATCCATCGCGCGACCGACTTCAACCCTTGGGACGTTATATAATGCCATCCGTGGGTATTGTCTCCCAACATCACTTCTGCCACAAATTCGAGAATTGCTACATTTCAGAGCCTAAACCAAACACCAATAACGTCAGAGCTTTTCCCTCTTCTCGTCATTTGCATTGTGCGACCCCACCTCATTGGAGGATCACTAGAGCCGGTGCGTCTCTTCCCAGCGATGACCAGCATTCTCCGTGGCGACTCCGTCCGCTACGAGGTCTCTCTCGACTTGCCCGCCGCTATGCGCAAGTTTGCCAAGCGATGGCATCTAGCCTTCGTGACCATATATTGCTCCCGAGCCATCACTACCCTCGCGAAGAAAACCAAGAAGTTGTCCCCACGAAAATCTCCTTCCTACACTTCTATTCCCATCCACGATCTCTCTGATCACCCCAGCTCCTTCAACATTGATCAGTCACAGCTCACCAAGCTGGTCAAGGACAAGGACCTCGGCCACCTCCAGGAATTCGGTGGGGTCCAGAAAGTCATCTCAGCACTCGAAACTGATGTCTCAACCGGAATAAGCGGTGACCCAGACGACGTCTCTCGCCGGCAAAATGCGTTTGGCATCAACTCATACAAGAAGCCGCCTGCCAAGGGCTTCTTCCACTTCGTGGTCGAGGCTTTCAAGGACCTCACAATCATGATTCTTCTTGTTTGCGCTGGGCTTTCGCTCGGGTTTGGGATCAAGGAGAATGGGGTCAAGGAAGGCTGGTATGATGGTGGCAGCATATTCGTTGCGGTGTTCCTGGTGATTGCCGCGTCCGCTGGGAGCAATTACCGCCAAAACCGGCAGTTTGAAAAATTATCTCAGGTGAACGATAATATTCTCATTGATGTGATAAGGAAGGGTCGGCGGCAGCAGATTTCCATATTTGAGATTGTCATCGGAGACATTGTTTGTTTGAAGACGGGCGATCAAGTTCCGGCAGATGGACTGTTCCTGGACGGGCATTCCTTGCAGGTATGGATGACAATTTGTACTGGTTTGACGCATTAGATTTGCATATCAACTCATGTTGGTTTCCTCCAGAAACATACGTAATATTATTATTACAATTTCCGAGCACAGTTTGAGTAATTATTCCAAAAAATTGCAGAAGTGTATCATTCTCTGCTTGACTGGGCAGTCTGTCATTTTCAAAATCTTGATTCTATGACAAATAGGATAAGTAATGGTTTTTATTCGTAATTCTAGTTATTGTTATTGTAGAAAAACTCTTAAAAAATTATACTGTTAAAACGTAGTCCATTTGTTCGTGTTTCATATTTGTTCACGTTTCATTTTTCTTTACTTTAAGTGAAGATCAGAACGCTTCGTATCGTGTCATCCTAGCGTCCCTAAACCATGTGCGACATTTGTGTTGTCAATTTAGATTGATGAATCGGGCATGACCGGGGAGAGTGATCACGTAGAAGTCAACCGCAAGGAGAATCCGTTCCTATTCTCCGGAACAAAGGTTGCTGATGGGTATGCTCAAATGCTGGTTACATCCGTCGGCATGAGAACGATGTGGGGCGAGACGATGAGCTCAATCAGCCACGATAACAGCGAGCAGACCCCTTTACAGGCTCGGCTCAACAAGCTCACCTCGTCAATTGGCAAAGTAGGCTTGGTGGTCTCTTTCCTGGTTCTCGTGGTTCGGCTGATTCGCTATTTCACAGGAAACACACGGGACGAGAATGGGAACAGGGAATTCATTGCAGGCCAGACCACATGTAACGATATCATAAATTCCGTGGTGAGCATCATCGCAGATGTGACCCCGGAAGGCTTGTCGCTTGCAGTAACCCTCACTCTCGCTTATTCGGTGAAGAGGATGATGGCAGATAAGGCGATGGTGAGGAAGTTTTCGGCCTGTGAAACGATGGGGTCAGCCACCACTATTTGCACCGACAAGACCGGCACTCTCACAATGAACCAGATGAAGGTGACGAAATTCTGGGTCAGCCAGGACTCTGTGGCGGAAGAAACCTACTCCTCTGTCTCCAAGTTCATCCTGGATTTGATTCAGGATGGGGTTGCTTTGAACACCACGGGCAGTGTCTATAGGTCGTCTTTGGGATCGGAGTATGAGTTCTCTGGTAGTCCCACCGAGAAAGCAATTCTTTCCTGGGCCACTTCGCAATTGAGCATGGACATGGAGGAGACAAAGAAGAGCTGTGAAGTCATCCAAGTCGAAGCCTTCAACTCGCAGAAGAAGAGAAGCGGTGTCCTAATAAGGAAGAGCTCGGATGACACATTCCATGTGCACTGGAAAGGAGCGGCAGAGATGTTATTGGCAAAGTGCTCGAGCTTCTATGACGAGTCGGGGGTAGTGAAAGATTTTGACACAGGTGAAAGGATGAGATTCGAGCAAATTATTCAGGGGATGGCGGCGAGCAGCCTCAGGTGCATCGCTTTTGCTCATAAACAAGTCTCTGAGGAAGCGATCAAAGAAAGAGAAGACGGGAAGAAGATCCAAGAGGACGGCCTGACATTACTTGGACTTGTCGGTATTAAGGACCCATGCCGTCCGGGTGTGAAGAGTGCGGTCCAAGCTTGTCAGGATGCGGGAGTGAACATCAAGATGATAACGGGAGACAACATCTTCACCGCCAAGGCCATCGCCACGGAGTGCGGGATTCTCTGGCCCGAGGATGATGCCTCCAGTGGAGCCATCGTGGAAGGAGCTGAGTTTCGCAACTACACACCTGAGGAGAGGCTTTGGAGAGTCGAGAAAATCCGGGTCATGGCAAGATCCTCGCCTGTCGATAAGCTCCTCATGGTTCAATGCCTGAAGCAGAAAGGCCATGTGGTCGCTGTCACTGGGGATGGCACGAACGATGCACCAGCCCTCAAGGAAGCAGACGTAGGGCTTTCGATGGGCATCCAAGGCACTGAGGTCGCCAAGGAGAGCTCGGACATCGTAATCCTCGACGACAACTTCGCCTCCGTGGCAACGGTGCTGCAGTGGGGTCGATGCGTCTACAATAACATCCAGAAGTTCATCCAATTCCAGCTTACGGCGAACGTCGCTGCCCTCGTGATCAACTTTGTGGCCGCCATCTCTCCCTGCGATGTCTCCCTAACGGCTGTCCAGTTCTTGTGGGTGGACCTGATCATGGATACACTCGGCGCCCTCGCATTGGCCATGGAGCGGCCCACTAGGGAGCTCATGGAGAAGCCCCCCATTGGACGGACTGAGCCACTCATAACCAATGTCATGTGGAGGAACATTGTTGCCCAAGCAACGTACCAAATGGCCGTCCTCCTCACTCTACAGTTCAAGAGTGAATCGATCTTCGGCATGGATGAGGCGGTGAAGCGGACGCTCATATTCAACGTGTTTGTCCTGTGCCAGGTCTTCAACGTGTTCAACGCGAGGAAGCTTGAGAAGAGGAACGTGTTCGAGGGCATACACAAGAACAAGCTGTTCCTTGGGATTATTTTCGTGATGGTGGTCCTCCAGGTGGTGATGGTCGAGTTCCTAAAGCGGTTCGCCGACACGGAGCGGTTGAGCTGGGGACAATGGGGCGCATGTGTCTGGATTGCGGCCGCGTCTTGGCCTATTGGTTGGGTCGTCAAGTGCATCCCTGTCCCTGATACACCAATCTTCAGCTAGTTGGGATTGAAAAGCAAGAAGCTCGTGAGGAAAATTGGGCACAGAGAACAATAGCAACACTGACTTTAACTCGATTATTTTTGTTGTTCAGGTATATCGAATCCATTATTGATGCAGCGTCTTTTTTTTTTTTTTTTTTGTTGGAGATATGCGAGGATCGATTTGTATCAGTCTTTATTCTTTCATTGGTTGTATATCCATTGTATTATAAATAGGAGCATTCTCTCAATTTCTCCCTTAGTTGTATATCCATTATATTATAAATAGGAGCATTCTCTCAATTTCTTCCCTCCTTTCTTTTTTTGAACAATCCTTATCGTGGAGTACCTTCGGCTTGTACAATCTTTAGCCCCATCACTGTCCGAGGTAAGCATGCAACTTCTGATAAGAGGAAGAAGAAGGACGAATTCCAGGAGACGCATGACCTTATTACATCCAAGAATGTGAAGAACAAAATCATGAGAAAAATGTGCAGCACAAGAGGGCTCAATCGGTATGAATCACATAGATCGACTATGTCAAGGCAAGGAACAATTCCCTCTTGGGTCATATTTCTAACTAACTTGAATCAAGTCGGGCCTCATTCTTATTTCGTCCTTCATTCGAGGACTTTTTGGAGGATGGTTATTGCCATCGAGAGCTCTGGTAGCTTGGATAATACCTACATCAATGGTTCATCCTTGGACTTCATCCAGCCTAAAACGTGCCATATGCCACGAGGCATTCTAGTTCGTAATAGTCGCCTACTCCTCCTTTCTTGTCCTCTCTATTTCACGAACCCCTACATCTTCAAATTTTAAGACACACTTTAAACATACCGGACTTGTCAATGCACAACGATAAATCTTCAATAACTTTGCAACTACAAAAGGTGACGTTCGAATTCTCAGTCTTAAACTCAATAGCATGACGTCACTATTAGGCCCTCTAAATGACGGTGCCTTTATCATCGCAGATTCTCAATCTTAGCTAATTGGCAACCGGAACTTAAGACCAAGACACAACCTGTCAAATATTAGTATATGTTGCCAAAAGTGCCCTCAGAGCGATTCTCGATTATCGAAAAGGAATGACTAGAAGAGTTTAAATTAGTTGAGATAGTTTTTTTCTCTTATAATAGTTGACTTATAATTTCGTTTTTTTATTCGTTGGGTATTTTGATGCGTTTGGTTGAGTTTTCCCAAAAGACTTTCGGCCAAATACCTGACTTTGGGAAAGCTGAAAATTAGCGTTAGACTTTCAACATTTGGCCAAACGTTGAAATTAGATTTTTTTTTTTTTTCCAAAACTATCATCACCAATTTGTTAGTTCTCTGATTTTTCCCCTTGCGTAATTGTTCATCTTCTTTGTGCAACGGTGGCCGACGAAGCCATATCTAAGCTAGCGAGGGGCCAGCGAAGGTTGTTCGACCTAGGTGACCTCCGCCAGAGGTCGCGTGGCTTGAGTCTTGCGACCTTCAACAACCTTGCCTGAGGTTGTGTGACCCACGTGAGGGCTGCTTAAGGTCACGTGACCTTAGTCGATCCGTTGGTGCCAAATCTAGCTTGCTGGCAACCATTGCCCTTCGCTGGCTCCAGCGAAGTGTTTAGCTTTTATATTTTTTTATTTAAAAAATAAAAGCTATAGCTAAAACCCATTGTAAAAGGTTTTTTTGCCAAACATTTATTGAATTCAAAGTCCATTTGCAAAAAGTTTTTACTAAACATAATTTGTATTACCTCAGAGGGCTTTGGCTTTTAGCATTTGCATTACAGTTAAAGCCCATTTGCAAAGTTGAATCAAACGTACTCTTAGTAGTGGAACAAATTTATCATATGCTAAAGACAATAGTTGGATTAATCAACTCTTCGAGTACAAAGTAATTTTTGTGGGTCTCCTTTTTAGAATAGATAACATCATTGGTGAACTTTACGGGCGACATGTTTCATTGGAGTAAAATGGATATAAAATTATTAATAATGCTAAAAATTTAAAAGGATTTACCTTATTAATTAAGAAATTAAGAAAATTTAATTCTGCTCATTATAGTGTTTTTTTTTTTTTGGCCCGGGGGGGGGGGGACTGTGGGTGTGTTCACACCAAAAATGAATTTATTAATGCTGAAGATATCCTTGGATGGAATGGAAATTATTATAAGTCGAATTTGTATTTAAAGAAATACTCACGAATTACCAATATTGCTCAACATCTTTTTTTGTGATTGATCACTAGCGCATACGCAATTCAAAGCTTTTACCTTGAAACCGGATGAACGAGTCATCCACTTTTCAAGTAAATATGCGTGGGCCACATGGATGGCTCTGTCTCTTTCAACAAAATAATGGAGCATTCTCCTCTTCACAGAGATTGCAAGGAAAGTTCCTGGCAAGTTCCTGGAATTACCAAAACAACATAGCCATTGCCTCTTTCCATTATAGCCGTAATAGCTCCAACATGGCTGCTTTGACCATTACCATAACCACACGTGTCGTTAGAATGGATATCTAAACAGCAGTTCTCAGCGGGACATAACAATCACTTCGCTCACTCTATAAGAATAACGTTCCCGCTCCATTGGCGCATTATAGACATGGACATCGCCTGCGAACATGCTTCATAAGATATATACGTGAGCAGTATTTGTATTTATTATTTACGGGCTGATCAATTGAAGGAGAAATGGAAGACTGATCGATTGAAGGAGAAATGGCCTTCAATCGAAGAAAATACGACGGTAGACGATGTGTTCGAGATGGTGGACTAAAATGTCCGAACATAGGATTCCTTTTTCTTAGAGGAATGGCATTGACGACGTCAAGTTTGGACTATCTTGGTGATGTCGTGGTAGCTTAATTGTGTGTAATAAACAACATCTCGTCGGGTCTCCAACAGGCTCTCTCAAAATTTTAGTTCGAAATGGGAAACCTCCAAATGGTGTAGAAAGAACCGGAGATGCTGATGCAATTCCCAACCTGAACCGCACCAATTATTTATATTTGCAAATTTTAATTTTATTTCTAAAAATATTTTAAGAAATCATTTAAACTTAAATATTCATGGAATGGAAGTGCCTCAATTCAATGCCTTTCTTAGTGCTGTTCTGCTACCATCATCACCCTTGAGTATAGCCAAACAACGCTTTGTCTCGTTCCTCGCTACTTACAGTTACACAGGCAACCTGCCTGTTAACCTTTCTTACCAGCCGATGTGCGACTGAGCTCTCTATGGCTGTGTCACACTTAGTTCCCCTCTCTCTCTCTTTTCTTCTTGCAGATCCGAGGCAAATTACTATATATGCCCCGCTGGAAAATGATGGTAGTGAGTAAAACCTAATAGAGACGAGCCACTCCAAAAGTCCCACATCAAACAAGCACACAAAGAGCGCAAGAGAGATTGTGAACAAAAGCCAAGCCAGGCAACTCCATTAGTCATGCTTTCTTTTGCCTTTTAGCTAAGATCAAGTGCGCTACTTGTAAAGTGTGGTTGATGTTCACACAAACGCTGAAGTGGTCTGATTTTTTGGCCCGTGCGAACATGTGTCTTCTATCGGTTCCTTTGAACCGAATTACTTGGGAACAGAAATGGACCGATCGATCCAATCCTATTCGGTTCTAGGTTCCTTCAGTGCAATGGGTGGGAATTTGGATTCTATTCGGTTCTAGGCTCCTCCGGTCCAGTGGGTGAGAATTGGTCTGCGCAGGAATTGATCACTCCCACCAAATAAATCACCCCCACCAAATAAGAGGCACAATTGAAACTTTCTCACGACATTCACCAAATTCGGACCATGACACCGAAAAGAAGTTTGGATTTCCATGACATATATTTGGGCATTCAAAAATAACAATTTATCGCAAGTCGAATTTTTGTTCATGGGCTTAAATTTAAGATATAATTTCGATATTTGGAGTGCGCATGACAATCATTCTATTTTTAGTTAGATTTTTTTTTTGTTTTTTTGTTATAGGGAACAGGTTTAGAACATAAATTTGTTTGATAATTTAATTTCATTATTCTATTTATAGAAAAAAATAGTCCAAAAATCGGTTTATTCCAAAAATAGAAAAGTAAAAAGTTTTTACATTTCAACTCACCCTGACTACTAGCCGCTCGCCCATCTACCTCCCCTCACCGAGCGCCGAGCGTCAATCGCTGTCTACCATCCTCCACCATCCTTTGCCACACACTGCCCAACTAGATGGGAGAAAATTTTGTGAATTTCTATTTAGAAACATAAATTTGTGTTGTTATCAAACGTGTATTTTCACTTAAAAACTCATTTGGAGAATCAAAATAGAAAACCTGTATTTTCGACCATAAATTGTGTCAAAAAACAGAATAGTTATTATTCACTTTCTTAATTGTCCATTCGCGAGCAAAATTTAAATGATGCATCTAATTCTATTCCTAAAAATGTGTCGGTGGAATTTGATCTATACGCTATTATATATATATATATATATATATATATATATATATATATATATTGTAATCTATACGCTGATTGGTAGGGGGAAAATGTTCCCGAGCTCTCCCCCAAAGTCGTACCGTTATGAAAGAGACTAATAGTATGCACATCTTTCGACCCTAGCGTCCTCATTGATGAACACAGATGTTTCTGTATGAAAGAAGGAAAATGTCAGAAGTACGCGTGGACAGAAAAATCCAAGAAAATGCACGTATTGATTAAACCAAATCTAGATTATTTCTCGTAGCGATATCCTATTCATTGACTGCCTTCATGGTCTCGTTATCTTAGTTCGAAGGATCATTTGACTTTTGGAGGATGGGTCTTACCGTCGTAAGCCCTGATAATTTGGTTACTACCTCTATATATATATGGTTCACCTTTGTGTGACTTGATCAACTGAGACGCGTCATTTGTCTTTTGGTATTCAAATTCGCTATAATCACGTATTTCTCCTTTACGTCCTCTCTATTTCAACCCAATCTCTTTCTCATTGCTCGTGCATAGTGCTAACCCTCACTCGCACCAAATGATCACGTACTAACCTCAAGATAAGGCCTTCTGGTCACAATATTTGCCTATGCATATCAAGTGACTATTCTGAATGTGGGTCCAACAATATGGCTCGCCAAAACAATATCCGTCTAATTACTATCTAATTTACATTATTTCATAAAATTTGCTAGTTTGTATGAAATTATAAAACTGGTATGTTAATAAACACTATTAGAATCGTAACATCATTTATGAAGTAATAAATTTTTGCTGTTTCATTATACTAAAGCCTAAACAAACACATTACCATTGTCTATTTAGATGTGACCACATTATCTCATGCATGGCTGCTTTAACCAAACGCGCAATGAAAATTGACATCTATAGAGGAAGTTTTAGGTGGGCCTGATATATCGCCCTCACTTTAAGAAGTGTACTTTGTACGGTGGTGAGAGGAAAAGTTCCTCTAGCTAAATCTTTAATCGGCGCATTTTAAATACAACCATCATTGGCAATCAAATTGAAAAAAAAAAAATGAGTGCGAGTAGTATTTATATTTGTAATTTACCGATCATAAAGGAAAAAATATAAATATACCACGTATTCAAAGTCGGTGGGGGCTAAAAGGGACAACATAGCCTTCCTTTCCTCAAACGAATGAGAGTAACACCGTGTCTAAAAAGAAACACCGCAGCATTGCGCTTCTCTTGTATCTCCATATCTTTTTGACTTTTCGTTGACTCCACGTCACCAGCTCGAAAAATATTACATAGTGCTCGTGTAGCCACCTCAGTAATACACAAGAAGTCCATTCGGAGAAACCCGTGAGCAGCTGGCCCATCCCTCATCCCTCGTCCCTCAATTTCTCTGTAAATCTGACGACGACTCAAGATATAATAACACAAAGAAAAGCATGAAGTCAATTCGCGTACCGCCGTCATCGTCAAGAAACGCGAAGATACAAAAGCAAAAAAAAAAAAATGACGCGCCGCGTAAGGAAAGAAAAGTCGCTTAATCCCTTGCGCAAGTGACGTCAACGTCTAGTCCTAGTCCTATAATCTTTTTTGGTCGGAAAACAATTACATAATTCAGTGGACACAGTTTCGAGGAAAAAAATTCTTAGCTAAATATTTCCAATCTGTCCCCAAAAGTTGAAGCGTCATTGAAAGAGAGTAATACTCTTGCACATCCCTCAACTTGAACGTTCTCATTGATCAATAAATTGCCGAAAATTAAATCCATTGAGACACAATCTGCAAATGTTAAAATGAATTACCAAAAATACTCGCAAAGGGATTCTTGGTTATCAATAAGGAATAACTAAAAGAAATAAATTCATTGAGATGACTAAGATTTTTCTCTTACTCAAGATTTCAATTTTTATTTATTTGCATATTAGCTATTATGATAAGACAATTGTTGTATTAATTGACTATTCGAGTACAAAGAAATTTGTGGGTTTTCTTCTAAAAACAAATAGTATCATTATTGAATTTACTTGTGACACGCTTCATGTGAGCAATATAAAGATAGAATGATTCACATTGGTAAAACTATAAAGTAATCGTCCTTATGTTCATGTCAAAAATGTATCATTGTTAGGGATTTTCCAAGTAATAACTAATGTAACATAACAAGTCCGATATTAATCGGTGCAATCAATTGAGAACTTGAAGAGAAATTGTGATGAACAATTACTCAAAATGAGTAAACTCTTTAGCAATCACACTTGAAGCTTCCTAAACATCATTTATATGGTTTCTTAAGCATCACACTTAGGAAAAAAATTATCAGACAATCTGTTTTGTAGAACAACACAAAAAGATGCTTCAATCGAAGTGCAATAGCAAAAAATGAAAGTAAAATCAAAACCACACAAGACATAAAGATATATGTGGAAATCCAAATTAGGCAAAAACCGTGAGGAGATAGAGGACTTTCATTATCTTCAACAATGAATACAAGAGTAAAATCCAAAAACTCAAAAAAGCCACATGGTGAAACACAAGATCTAAAGATCTAGTAAAAAGATAGAAAGAACAAAGAATTGAGATAATGTGGAGACTAGGGTTAGAGATGTGTTGTTAAACACATCATTTTTATAGTCTCTCTTCAAAAAAACCTTAAAACAAATGTGCATTGTTCAAAATGCCCTTAAAATTAATTTGAAAGTCAAAACGTAACAATCCCCAAGCAAGAAATTGTCATCTCCAATTGCCCAATAATTTTATAGAGGAAAAAAATTACAACGATATATATAGACTCCCTAAGAGTTCTTCTTTGAAATAGGAAACCTCCAAACAAGAAGCACAATTGAAACTTTCTTATAATGTTTAATGAAGCCATAAAAATAAGCTATCAGGTATGGATTTGATTTAATTCCTTGCGGGGCCAAAAGGAATTTATTGCACTAATTTTTTTTTAAGTGGAATTTGTATTTAAAGGTAAAACTTGCGAATTATCAATCTTGCTCGGCATTTTTTTTTTTTTTGGCAATCGATTGGTAGTGTACATGGAATGTGGAGCTCTTACCTTGAAATTAGATAAACGAGTCATCTAGATTTTATGTAAAATTGCGTGGCCTGGATTATTCTCTCTCTTTCATCAAAATATATCCCCACTTGCAAGTCGGGTGTAAATGATTTGGTTTGGTTCGATTTAAAAAAAAAAAAACAAACTGAACCAAATCAATAAGGAAGTTTATTGAACCGAACCGACATATAATCCGAACCGAACCAACATTCCGGTTTAGTTCAATTCGACTTTTTGGTTTTTCCTTTTATTTTTTATTTTTGTTTTGTTTTTCCTATACATGCATTCCTTTTGATAAATTTTTTTGTCTTTTAAACAATCAATTTTTTAAATTATTTTTCTTTCTTTTTCTTCTTCTTCTTCATCACTAGCCGTGCCCAGCCACGGTGGCATTCAGCAACCGGCCAAAGGTGAGCTGGAGCCTCGCCTAATTAGGCAAGGCCAAGCTCGCTTGACTCCGGCAAGTTGCGCGAGGCTCGAGCTCACTAGCGTCGAGCAAGCTCAGTCTTGCCTGATCAGGCGAGACTCCAGCTCGCCTCTAGCCTGTCGCCAATCGCCATTGTGGCTGGCAAGTTTCAATTTTTAAAACTGAACTAGTTAAAAAGTTTTGATTTTGAATGAAAACCGAACTAAATGAGAACCAACTGAAACAAATCGAACTTGTCGATTCGGTTCAGTTTTTAACACCCCTACTTGTAAGTAACACCTTGTGAATAGGATAATGGAATTTGCTTTCTAAATGCATATTAAATATGCGGACGTAAATATTGAAAACAACAGAAATTTTTATTTTCATCTTCCATTTTCATCAAAACGAGAGAGTAAGAAAATGCCCACGAACCAAAGGGCCCTAATTTGTCTTTAGTTTCCATCGGAATTTCTCACACACTACTTTTTAAGTTTTCATCTCCTTCGGAGGGAATCACTTTTGCCTAGCCAATCTGTCCATTTCACGCCTCTTTCCATTTCACTTTGTCTTTCGCAGAGCCTAAGGAAAGATCCTGGCAAGTACGTGGGGATTCCCGGAACCATTGCCCCAATGCTTCGAAGTAAGAACCGATACCTGCAGAGTAAGTTTCAGCAGTGGAGAAAAAATTTGGTGACAGTTTTTAATTTATGATGAGAATAATAATTTGTTTTAAATCACAAAAAATTAAATAATAAATAATTATAAAATTTTGTGGGATCCATTCTTTCAAGAAACAAATGGGAGCAATGTTATATTCATCATCTAACCATTAATTGATTGAAGGAGATATGGGAGAAAATATGACGTTAACCGTGTTTTTGGGACGGTGGGACTTAAAGGCCAGGGTATAGGATTCCTCTTTAGTAAAAGAATGATAACGATGATATCTGGCATCGGATGCTCCCGATGGCGTTGGAGAAATAATTGCAGAGCGTCTACGAGAAACTACGCGGCGTTGGGGGTTCGTTTCGGGGAAACCCGTCAGCAGATAACACCTTCCTCCATCGTCCCTCGATTTCGAAGACCAGAAAGCAGATAGAGCTGTAGGTCCCCGCGTCAGGTAAAAGAAAAAAGCATACCTTTCAACCTCGCACAAATGACGACGCCCTCTTTTTCAGCTCCGGGGTGTGTATAAAAAAGCATACCTTACAATGAAATCCATGATCTTTGTATCCATCACCACTCCACACGAATTCGAACGATGCACTTTTTGCGGCCGACGCAACGCCAAACTTACAGAGCTTTTTTTTTCCTGTTCTTTCCCATTGCATTGTGCTGCCACCCTGTGTTGTAACAGGACCATGAGCCGCTAATGCTAGCAGTAGCAATACTCGAACCAAACCACATATATATCCTATATCATATTATTCATCGTTTATTTTTCTAATATTTCGCATTGACTTATTTATAAGATCATGTCGTTTCCGCGTTAATATTATATTATTGTCTAAACCCATCAAAATGGATCATAAATTTATTTCTTAATCCATATAACTATGTTTGACTGTCTGGATTTCTAATTAGAATAGAATTTGGTCAACTAAACAATAATTTGTGGATCTCTTTTTTTAAAACAAATAGCACCATTGATGAAACTACTTTTGACATGTTTTGTGCGATCAATATAAAGAATTTACTTCCTGACCAAAAAAAAAAAGAAGAAGAATTTACTTTATTATTTAAGAAAAAAAGACAACGTAATTCCACTCGTTGTAGTGTGTCTTTGAGCACCGTGCGTACGATCACATCGATCAAGATGAGAAAAGATATTGTTAGACGGGGTGAAATTTCTTTGGCTGAAAATATTTGGTGGTTTTGAAGAAAATACTCGCTATTTACCAATGTTGCTCAACATTATTATTATTATTATTATTATTATTATTATTATTATTATTATTATTATTATTATTATTATTATTATTATTATTTTGCAATTGATGGCTGGTGCATTCAATATAGATCTTTTAGAATGGAAAGATAAGAACTCAAGACCTATATTTCTGACATTATGAAAAATTTCATGTGACCACCACTAATTATTTGAATACTTAAAGTCATTAAATTTAGGTATGGTTTAATATTGAAATATTTTAAGAAGGGGAATTTTGAGAAAAGCTATCGACCACATCAAATCAGACAGGTGGGTAGTTGATAAAAGGCCAAATGATAATGAGACGTGAATGACGAATAATTTAGAACTATTTCTGAGGCGAAACTTCCCTCAGCCTTTCCATCTTGTATCTCCTTGGCAAAGAACATTTTGAGTGGCCCACCCGCACGCAATTCTGGATTCTTTGCCCAATCTTTTAGCAAACAACCGTCACTGTTCAGCCGCCGACGAGGTTCCTTCGTCGTTATTACTCATAGGTTTGCAGGGGTCGTACCTTTGATCTTGAATCATGAAGGGTAACTTTCCAGGAGCTTCGTCCCTGACCGTCCTCCATTGGTTTCATTTGGAAATGATATCGTTTAGGATAACCAAATATCATTTCTAAATGCTTTTTCAGGTATTGAATTAGAGTTTCACTTTTCCCTAAAATGAAAAAAAAAAAAATCTCTCGAACCGAAGGGACTCCCAATTTAAAGATTTCATAGATTTCCCTAGGCTAATCATTCTTTTCTTCACGCCATTTTTCCATTTTAACTCATCTTTATACCCATGATTCCCAAAATGATTCGTCCAAGATATCAACTATTTCATCACTTTGAAGTATCATCTCACATATTGACCAAAAAAAAAAAAATACCATCTCACATCACTTGATAACGTGATTTAAAATGTTCTTTATAATCATGTTGTCTCCCTCCATTTATTAATTTAAGCTTTTGAGTTAGGCTTTTTAATACAGTATTAGAGTCTATGTTGTCCATTATGTGAAAGTGCGTCCATACCCATTGATAAAAGAAAAAAAATGACGTGGCATCAAGAGCGACCTCAGCGTACTTTCACAATGGAAAGCATCTCATCAACTGTGTCTTCTTATCACAAAGGGAAAAAGGGGGCGTCTATAGCAGAAAAAGGTTTCGGAAAATTGACTAGGATGATCTAGACGTGCGGTAATTCTTTCATCAACCATACTTAAAGTTAACATAATTCTTTCGCAAAACGGTTTCACAAACCCATAATATATCATCTTTCCTAGCTCCATTCATAAGACAAAATATATTTCACAAGATATTTCTGACACTATTTCGGAATTCATTTGATAAACTAGTAACATTTCGAAACATCTTTCATTAAAAGTTTCTCAAATCATTTTAAAACTCATTCCACAAATCAGTTCACAACATAATACATATTTATAAATTTTCACAACACCTTCCATAACATATTTCTCAAATCAATCTCAAATAATCAAATAGTAGTAAATGCCCAATGCAGATTTTTAAGCAATGAAAATGTTATTTCATAACTTATTCACTTAAACCAACAACGTGCACCTATACAAGTTAACGATCTCGTAATTCTAACAATTAAATGAGAATCAATGTCAAAGTCAATAAAATATTACCTCAACAACAAAATGGCTATACTAAGCTTAAATACTAACAAAGCAACTCGTATACGCTAACAAAACAACTCAAACGTGTCCAAAAATTCCTCGTCTAAAATCATCATTTAAAACTATTCGCAATGCCGAGCTTGAGAACGGAGATTGGTCATGCCGTAACTCTTTCTACTAAACTCTGTTTTCAGACGAACTTATAGTCAAACAGAAGCCCTTTCAAAACACTAGAAGACCCACAACTCGGGTAACTCAAAATTGTGCTGAAAACTGCCAAAATTCGGCTTGAAAGTCACTGGATGTGCACTGTTCATCACTTGCAGCCAACTTCAAAATTTTCTTTTGGGCAAATCGTATGTCTAAATTGAGTTGTAAAATTCTATGACTTCACGGTAGCCTAAACTGTCATTTATGTATACACAATCCAACAACTCCTCAATTGAAACTTGCAGCTAATAATTGACCTAATTTCGAATCTGTACCCTAACTTTGAATATTATTTTGATTAACGAAAAAATAGTGGGATCACTTACCAGACGTGCGAATAGGAGTTAAATTGGCTTATCGAGGATTCCGTGGTGAGGAGGGGCGAAACCCTCTTCTTTCTTTTCCTTTCTTTTTCCCCCGTTTCCTCTCTTTCCTTTTGGGAGCTCTCGGTCTTCTTTCTCTGCGTTGCTTTTCCTTGTAATTGAGCCGAAGTCCACACTTTTCTTTTTCTGTTGACCTTTCAACGTTTTTTTTTCCTTCTCCCTTTTGACCTGGTCAAAACCCACATTTTACAATAATAATTAATATCTCTCTCTAACAATTCAGTTTAGTTTCTTTGTAGAAAATGGGAAGGTAACGGGTCCGTCACTGTCCCAAATATGACCGAGCCGTCTCCACCTTCAACATTTCTCAGGAAATGTATCCAATTTCCGGGGAAAACATCCCTTAAGTTTTAAAGGAAAGTTAAAAGTTCCCACGTGGTGAGAACATAGTGGGCCACAAGAAAAAGTAACAGAATAACAACAGAAAAATGATAGACGAAATTAGTAATCAAAACTTGGATATAATTACGGGATGCATTTTTTGGGATTTAGAAAATATCCGGATTTTTCAGATGATCTCGGGACATTTTTTTAATTTGGATGTCGTAAGAACATTTTCAATGCCATTGAAAAGAATTTGTGAAGGAATTTCTTAATTTGAGATTTGAATATATATATATATATATATATATATATATATATGTCGCTTTAAGGCAATTCAATGTTTCACAGTCTTTTCTTTTCCTTCTAAAACAATTCGCTTTTCAATATTTTTTTGGTTATGGACCTATGATAATCAATGTCTCTCTATATCGCAAAGCTTTGATTGCCAAATGGGAATTTGTGGTAACATGGCTCCGTTTGTCGTGTTAGCATGCCTAATACCTTAAAAAATCTTGAATTATAGATTTTATTGCAATTATGTCCTCAGTTCTTCCCCCCACCCCCGGCCCAAAAATAAAAGCCACAAACTTATGTCTCATATTTGTCCACCGTTGTCATTTCCAATTCAGCAATAAATCCACATCAGCTGGATTTTAGCACTGTTCATTATTACTGTTCATCTTCTTCAATATTCGCATTAACAGTAAACTTTGGGCCTGCGTTGATGAAAAGATAATTTGTTATTTTTTCGTGGGTGTCCTTTGCATATGTGATCTGGGAACGGCTTGAGGGAGTGATTTGCGGCCAACAAGACCCATGTAACTCGACGAGGAGAGCCTCGCTCAAGTTTTCAGAATTCCCGCTCTCGAGCGGGAGAGCGGTCTTGAGACGTTAGGAAGGAGAATTTATGGGAAAAAGCCAAGGGTGATGGCGAGCAATCGAGCGGTCTTCTGTGCAGGGAGAGGATTAGATGCATCATTTAAATTTTGCTTGCCAATAGACAATTAAGAACACCAAAATAATGATTCTATTTTTGGACACAATTTCTAGTTGGAAATAGATTTTTCTATTTTCATTCTTCGAACAAGTTCTTAGGTAAAAATGCGTGTTTGATAACAACACAAATTTCATATTTGCTAAATAGGAATTGACAAAATTTCTCCCTTCCGATGGGTGATGAAAGGCAAAGGATAGTGAAAGACGGCAAGCAGAGCTCGACGCTCGATAGGGGAAGGCAAATAGGCAAGCGACTAGTAGCAAGGGCAAGTTGAAAAGTAAAAGATTTTTACTTTTCTATTTTTGGAATAGACCTATTTTTGGACTAATTTTTTTTCCATAAACAAAATAATGAAATTATATTATTAGATGGATTTATGTTACAAACATGTTATCTAGAACAAAAGAATAGATCTAACTAGAAATAAAATAATTATCTTGTACGTCCTAAATATCAAAATTATGTCTCAAGTTTAAGTCTATGAACATAAATTCGACTCACGATAAATTGTTATTTTTGAATGCCCAAATGTATGTCATGGAAATTGAAACTTCTTTTTGGTGTCATAGTCCAAATTTGGTAGATTTTGTAAGAAAGTTTCAATTGTGTTTCTTATTTGGTAGTGGCAATCAGCTCCAGGCGGTTTGATTCTCACCCATTGGTTCATTCAGTTTGGACCGAAGGAGCCTAAAACTGGATAGGATTGCGCAAAAGAATCAAACAACTTTCGCACTTGTGTGAACATCAATCGCACTTTGCAAGTAGCACGCTTGATCTTACTTAAAAAGGTAGAAGAAAGCATGATTAATAGTGTCGCCTGGCTTGGCTTTTATTCACAATCTCTCTTGCTCTCTGTGTGCTTGCTTGATGTGGAACTCTTGGAGTAGCATGTCTCTATTAGGTTTTATTCACTACCATCATGTCCCAGCAGGACAAATATAGTAATTTGCCTTGGATGTCAACTGTGAGCGGCTATAGAGAGCTTAGTCCCACATCGACTAGTAGGAGAGGTTAGCAAGCATGTTGTCTATTTAAGTAACAAGGAACGAGTAACGAGGAACGAGACAAAGCATTGTCGGTCTTTTGGCTCTGATCAAGTGTGATGTTGGTAGCATAGCAACACTGAGAAAGGCCTCAAATCAGGCCCTTTCATTCCATTGAATATTTAAATTTAAATGATTTCTCAATAGAAGTTTTACATATAAAATTAAAATTTTAAGAAATTAGTAATCGATTTAAATGATTTCTTAATAGAATTTTTACAAATAAAATTAAAATTTTAAGAAATAAGTATTCGATCATGTTCAGGTGGTTAGTAATATCTTGGGAACTAGACGGGCTTATGCAAGGACTAAATCGAATTGGTCAATTTGAGCCAGTTCCTGATTTGATCAGTTCTTTATGCTCATTCCTATTATTTGATCAGTTCTTTATGCTCATTCCTATTATTTGGAGGTTTCCTATTTCGAACTAAAATTTTGTGAAAACCTATCAGAGACCCAGTTCTTTCTGCTCATTCCTATTATTTGGAGGTTTTCTATTTCGAACTAAAATTTTGTGAAAGCCTATCAGAGACCCAGTGGGATGTTGTTTATCAGACACGATTAAGCTACCATGACATCATCAAGATAGTCCAAAATAGTCAAAACTTGACATATGCCATTCTTCTAAGTAAAAGGAATCCTATATTTGGAAATTTTAGTCGACCGTCTCAAACACATGGTCCACCGTCGTATTTTCTTCCATCTCTCCTTCAATGGATCGGCCCGCAGATACTAAACATAAATACTGCTCTCGTTTATTTCTTATGATGTAAATCCACAGACGATGTCCCTGTTTATCATGTGCCAATGGAGCGGGAACGTTATACTTGTAGAGCGAGCGAAGTGCTTGTTATGTCCCGCTGGAAACTGCTCTGTAAAAATCGATTCTTACGACGCGTCTCGTTAGGGTAATGGTCAAAGACTCAAAGCAGCCATATTGGAGCTATTGCGGCTATAATGGAAATAGCAATGGCTGTATTGTTTCGCTAATTCCAGGTACCACCTAGGAACTTTCCTCGCGAACTCTGAAGAGGACAATGCCCCATTATTTTGATGAAAGGGACAGAGCCATCTATCTGGCCCATGCATATTTACTTGAAAACTGGATGACTCGTTCATCCGGTTTCCAGCTAAAAACTTTGAATTGCGTATGCACTAGCAATCAATCACAGGAAAAGATGTTGAGCAACGTTTTCGCAAGTATTTCTTTAAATACAAATTCTTCTTATAATAATTTCCATTCCACGAAGGATATCTTCAGCATTAATAATAATTTATTTTTATTGGCGTGAACACACCCACAGTGCCCAAAAAAAATACACACTATAATGAGCAGCATTAAATTCTCTTAATTTCTTAATTAATAAAGTAAATACTTCTAAATTTTTAGCATTATCTATTCTACTCCATGAAACATGTTACCCCTGAAGTTCACCAATGATGTTATCTGTTCTAAAAAGGAGACCGGCAAAAATTACTTTCTACTCGAAGAGTTGATTAATCCAACTATTATCTTTAGCATATGATAAGTTTGTTCCACTATGAAGAGTATGCCTGATTCAACTTTGCAAATGAGTTTTGTCTATAATACAAATGCTGAAAATCAAAACCCTTTAGGGAAATGTAAATTGTATTTGGTAAAAACTTCTTGCAAATGGGCTTGAGATTCAATGAGTGTTTGGCAAAAACATTTTACAATGGGCTTTAGCTAAAGTTTTTATATTTTTTATATAAAAAAAAGGGAAACCCTTAGCCAAAGCGGGCGAAGGGTTACAATTGCTAGTGAACCTAATCTGGTGTCAGTTGAGGTTGCATGTTCTCAAGTGGCCTTCGTATGGGTCGCATGACCTTGAGCGAGGTCACCGAAAGTCGCAAGACCCAAGCTATGGTTGCCTAAGGTCGTGCAACCTTTGGTGGAGGTCACCTAGGTCAAGTGATCCTCACCAACCCTTCATCGGCCACTCAATGGCCCTTCGCCTGCCAAATCTAGCCTTGCCACCCCTTTGCCAGCTAGATCTGACTTCGTTGGCTACCATCACACGAAGAAGATGAACAGTTATTCAAGGGGCAAAATTGAAAAACTAAAGAATTGGTGAGAGTAGTTTTGGAAAAGAGTTTTCCATATATTTCATCATATTCTATGTATTAGAATGTACCCATATCTATAGTACAAGAAATGAATCGGAAAGAATATACACAATATCCTATATCTATGATTTACTGTTTCAATTGCAAAATCAAATCACTATCGAAAATCAATTTGAATCAATCAAAAGAATCGAAATGGATCAAATCAAATCCAGTCTCCAACAGTTGCTACTGTTCTCTATGCACGATTTTCCTCATGAGCTTCTTGCTTTTCAATCCCAAGTAGATGAAGATTGGTATATCAGGGACCGGGATGCACTTGATGACCCAACCGATAGGCCAAGACACAGCCGCAATCCCGACACATGCACCCCATTGTCCCCAGCTCAACCGCTCCGTGTCAGCGAATCGCTTTAGGAACTCAACCATCACCACCTGGAGGACCAGTATCATGAAGATGATCCCGAGGAACAGCTTGTTCTTATGAATGCCCTCAAACACATTCCTCTTCTCGAGTTTTCTCGCGTTGAACTCGTTGAAGACCTGGCACAAGACGAACGCGTTGTTTATCAATGTCTGCTTCACCGCCTTGTCCACGCCAAAGATTGATTCGCCCTTGAACTGGAGAGTGAGTAGGATGGCCATTTGGTATGTTGCTTGGGCCATAATGTTCCTCCACATGACGTTTGTTATGAGCGGCTCAGTCCATCCCACGGGGGGCTTCTCCATGAGCTCCCTGGTGGGACGCTCCGTGGCCAGGGCAAGGGCCAGGGCGAGGGCACCGAGTGTGTCCATGATCAGGTTCACCCACAATGGCTGGACAGCCGTCAAGGGGACATTGCCGGAAGAGACCGCGGCCACGAAGTTGGTCACGAGGGCGGCAACATTCACGGTGAGCTGGAACTGGATAAACTTTTGGATGTTATTGTAGACGCATCGACCCCACCGCAGCACCGTCACCACGGAGTCGAAGTTGTCGTCGAGGATTACAATGTCCGAGCTCTCTTTGGCGACTTCAGTGCCTTGGATGCCCATCGAAAACCCTATGTCGGCTTCCTTGAGGGCTGGTGCATCGTTCATGCCATCCCCAGTGACGGCGACCACATGGCCTTTCTGCTTCAGGCATTGAACCATGAGGTGCTTATCGAAAGGCGAGGATCTTGCCATGACCCGGATTTTCTCGACTCTCCCAAGCCTCTCCTCAGGTGTGTAGTTGCGAAACTCAGCTCCTTCCACGATGGCTCCACTGAAGGCATCATCCTCGGGCCTGAGAATCCCACACTCCGTGGCGATGGCCTTGGCAGTGAAGATGTTGTCTCCCGTTATCATCTTGATGTTCACTCCAGCATCCTGACAAGCTTGGACCGCACTCTTCACACCCGGACGGCAAGGGTCCTTAATACCGACAAGTCCTAGTAATGTCAGGCCGTCCTCTTGGATCTTCTTCCCGTCTTCTCTTTCTTTGATCGCTTCCTCGGAGACTTGTTTATGAGCAAAAGCGATGCACCTGAGGCTGCTCGCCGCCATCCCCTGAATAATTTGCTCGAATCTCATCCTTTCATCTGTGTTTAAATCTTTCACTATCCCTGACTCGTCATAGAAGCTTGAGCACTTTGCCAATAATATCTCTGCCGCTCCTTTCCAGTGCACATGGAATGTGTCGTCCGAGCTCTTCCTTATTAGGACACCGCTTCTCTTCTTCTGCGAGTTGAAGGCTTCGACTTGGATGACTTCACAGCTCTTCTTTGTGTCCTCCATGTCCATGCTCAATTGCAAAGTGGCCCAGGAAAGAATTGCTTTCTCGGTGGGACTACCAGAGAACTCATACTCCGATCCCAAAGACGACCTATAGACACTACCCGTGGTGTTCAAAGCAACCCCATCCCAAATCAAATCCAGGATGAACTTGGAGACAGAGGAGTAGGTGTTTTCCGCCACAGAGTCTTGGCTGACCCAGAATTTCGTCACCTTCATCTGGTTCATTGTGAGAGTGCCGGTCTTGTCGGTGCAAATAGTGGTGGCTGACCCCATCGTTTCGCAGGCCGAAAGCTTCCTCACCATCGCCTGATCTGCCATCATCCTCTTCATCGAATAAGCAAGAGTGAGGGTTACCGCAAGCGGCAAGCCTTCAGGAATTGCGACCACCACGATGGTCACTGCAGCTGCGATGATGCTCACCACAGAGTTTATGATATCGTCACCTGTGGTTTGGCCTGCAATGAATTCCCGGTTCCCATATTCATCCTGTGTGTTTCCCGTGAAATAGCGTATCAGCAAGACCACAAGAACCAGGAAAGCGACGGCCAAGCCTACTTTGCCAATTGATGAGGTGAGCTTGTTGAGCCGAGCCTGTAAAGGGGTCTGTTTGCTGTTGTCGCGGCTGATCAAGCTCATCATCTCACCCCACGTCGTGTTCATGCCCACGGATGTAACCAGCATCTGACCATACCCATCAGCAACCTTTGTTCCCGAGAACAGGAACGGATTCTCCTTGTGGTTCACTTCTACGTGATCACTCTCCCCAGTCATGCTCGATTCATCAATCTAGATTCACAGCACAAACGTTGCACATGTTTAGTGACGCTAGGATGACGCGATACGAAGCGTTCTGGTCTTAACTTGAAGCAAAGAAAATGAAGCATGAACAGACAGGAAACGAGAACAAATGGATCACGTTTTAACGGTAGAAGTTCTTTAATAGAGTTTGTTCTACTATAACTAGAACTACGAATAAAAACCATTACTTATCCTTTTTCTCATAGAATCAAGATTATAAAAATGATACACTTCTGCAATTTTTTGGACTAATTAGTCAACTAATTACGGAAACTGCACTCGAACTTGGTAATATTGATACTACGTATGTTTCTGGAGGACACCGACACGAGTTAATATGCAAATAATGGGTCGAACCAGTACAAATTGTCGTCCATACCTGCAAGGAATGCCCGTCCAGGAAGAGCCCGTCTGCTGGAACTTGATTGCCGATCTTCAAACAAACGACGTCTCCAACGACGATCTCAAATATGGAAACCTGATGCCGCCGACCCTTCCTTATCACATCAATGAGAATATTACCGCTCACCTGAGACAATTTTTCGGACTGCCGGTTCTGGCGGTAATTGATCCCAGCGGGCACGGCGATCACAAAGAACACTGCGACGATTATGCTGCCACTGTCATACCATCCTTCCTTGACCCCATTCTTCTCGATCCCAACCCCGAGCAAAAGCCCGGTGCAAACAAGAAGAATCATGATTGTGAGGTCCTTGAAAGCCTCGACCACGAAGTGGAAGAAGCCCTTGGCAGGCGGCTTCTTGTATGAGTTGATGCTAAACTCACGTTGCCGGCGAGAGACGTCGTCTGGGTCCCCGCTTATTCCAATTGAGACATCAGTTTCGAGTGCTGAGGCGACTTTCTCGACCCCGCCGAATTCCTGGAGGTGGCAGAGGTCCTTGTCCTTGACCAGCTTGGTGAGCCGCGACTCATCAATGTTGAAGGAGCTGGGGTGATCAGGGATCGGAATCGAAGTGTAGGAAGGAGATTTTCGTGGGGACAACTTCTTGTTTTTCTTTGCGAAGGTAGTGATGGCTCGGGAGCAATGTATGGTCACGAAGGCGAGACGCCATTGCTTGGCAAACTTGCGCATAGCGGCGGGCGAGTCGAGAGAGAGCTCATAGTAGACGTAGTCACTACGGAGGATGCTCGTCATCGCTGGGAAGAGACGCTGGGTCTAGTGATTTTCCAACGATGTATGATCGCACAATGCAAATGACAAGAGGAGAGGAAAAGCTCTGATGTTGTTGGTGTTTGGTTTAGCCACTCAAAAGTAGCAACTTTGGAATTTTTGTGGAGTGATGTTGGGAGGCAATACCCGTGGATCGCACATCTTTATATAACATCCGGAGCCGAAGGAAGAGGCTGACGTCATTAGTGCGAGGGATTAAGCGACTTTTCTTTCCCTACGCGGCGAAGCCTTTTTTTTTTTGTTGTCTTTTTTGGCTTTTGTATCTTCGCGTTTTTTGACAATGACGAAACCAGTTTTTTTTTTTGTTCGAAACATGAATTGACTTCTTGCTTTTTCGTCTTGTTATACCCTGCGAGCCGCCGTCAGATTTACAGCGAAATTGAGTGCCGTGGAACGTGGCCGATGCTGACGGGAATCCGCGAAAGTGGAGAGCGCATATGGTGACGGGGAGTCGACCGGGCTCAAAAGATACGCCGGTACGGGATATGCCAATTGCTGTGTACGTTCCTTTTATAATAGACGCGATTGAAATGCAGATACAACAGTTTTGGTAGGGCGCCACAACCACAAATAGTGCTTTCAAGATTTGCAAGGACTAGAAAAGTCGAGTACATCGCTTGCTAATGAGAACATCGTCAACAAACCCAAAGATATGTCCTTTTTCAGCTTTCCATCTGCCCAAGAATCATCTGTTGGCACTCTGATCCTTCAAGGCCATGCACAAACTCCACAGAGTGATTGGCCTCGCCACAGGCGTCCCTCGCCTTAGGTTGGCGACCTCTATTAGTCATCTACAAGGTTCCACATTGGCCGGCAGAGGGCAAAAGAAAAGAAAGGAAAGAAAAAGAAAAGGAAAAAAAAAAAAAAAGAAATTTTAATAAAAAAATACATTAAATTTGAAAATAAAATTAAAATATTATTTAAAACTATTCATGTTAGTGCCAGATGTACTACATAGGACTGTCAATATCCATTTCAATAATTTCTAGTTAAAATTTGGCCGAATAGACTCAATTGACAAAAAATGAAAACGCTTAGGACTTAATTAGCAAAACTAAAATATTTAGAACTAAATCGATAAAAATGCAACAAAATTTATGACTTTTTTGACAATTTTTCCCTTAAACTGCAAGGGTTTATTCATCTCTTAGCTTTTAAACACACATTTAAGCAAACTAGAGTGGAACTGGTTCACTATACTTAGAAAGCTTCTTTTTTTGCATTATAATAGATTTGACCGTAGCTCCTTCCCTTTCCGTTGGTAGTAGGGATGCGGATGAAGATGTCGCTTTCTGGACTAATCGTTGGGACAGATTAACATCTTCCCCTCATCATTTAAGGGCACCTAGTCGGTTTGCGATTAAGTCTCCCGACATCATCTTGTTCTCCGAAACTTCAGACATCGTTCTCTCATTCGTTCGAGGAACTTTCCTTTGTTACTCATTTCATTTTCCTTTATTCCTTGTTCCACATGTAGATTATAAATATAAATATCACCCGCACTCATTCTTTCCTTTTTTTTTTTTTTTTTTGTTCAATTTGATTGTGGATGATATCCGTACTTATAATGCGCCAATTAAAGATTTAGGTAGGAGAACTTTCCTCTCTCCAATTCGGGGTGGAGGAAAGCACGCCCGTGTGATGCATGCATACGAAAGTGAGCGCAGTATATTGGACCTGGCTGAAATTTGCTCCATAGATTTTAATTCTTGTTGTACATTTGGTTAAAGAATAGGATTAAGCTATGATATGATGTGGTCATAACAAATGATGGTAATGTGTTTGTTTGGGTTTTGGTACGATGAAATTGCCAATTATTTTCACAGATAATATTACGATTCTAATAGTATTTATTAACTAAACAGTTTCATAACTTCGTACAAACTATTAAATTTTATGAATTGATATCAAATTAGATAGTAATTAGACGGAACTTTTTCGGGCAAGCAATGCTGCGGGACCCACACTCAAAATAGATATTTGATAAGTATAGGCAAATATCGTGACCAGAAAGCCTATCTCAAGGTTATTAAGTGATCATTTGGTGCAAGCAAAGGTTAGCATTATGCACGAGCAATGCCAAAGAGGCCGGGATGAAATAGAGAGGACGTAAAGGAGTAATACGCAATTATAGCAAATTTGAGTATCAAGTGGCAGATGACACGTCTCAATTAATTAAGTCACACGAGCGTAACCATGTATACAGAGGCAGTAATCAAGCTAATGGAGCTCTAGATGGCAAGACCCATTCTCCGAAAGTCAAATGATCTATCGAACTAGGATAACGAGACGATAAGGGCAGTTAATGAATAGGATATGGCCATGAGAGAGAATGTAGATTAAGTTAAATCAACAGGTGTATTTTCTTGGATTTTTCTGTCCACACTTACTATCAGCCTCTTTCATAATGGTACGACTTTAGGGGAGAGCCCTGGAATACTTTAGCTAAGGTTTTTCATTCATTTCGCCCCTATCAATTAGGATATAGATTACGATCAAAAAGAAAGTTAACGTAAAGATCAAATTCCACAGACACGTTTTTAGAAATAGGATTAGATGATCATTTAAATTTTGTTCGTATAGGGATAATTAAATACGTGAATGATGACTACTCTATTTCGGGACATAATTTCTAGTTAGAAATAGATTTTTTTATTTTGATTTTCTGAACGAGTTTTTAAGTAAAAATACGCATTTAATAACAATATAAACTTTTTATTCCCTAAACCGGAATTCACAAAATTTCTCCATTCTAAGTGGAAAGTGGGTGGCAACGGATGGTGGAGGATAGCAAACAGCAATCGATGGCTGGCGAGGTGCAGGTAGATAGGCGAGCGGCTAATGGCAATGGCAGGTTGAAAAGTGAAAATGTTTTACTTTTCTATTTTTGAAATAGACCTATTTTTGGATTACAATTTTTTCAAATAAATTTATGTTCCAAATCTGATCCTTAGAATAGAAAAATAGAATAATGAAATTACATTAACAAATAAATATATGTACCAACTCAACTTGTGATAGGTAAGCGCTCTCTCATCCTCTCCCTTCGCATTCTTTTCGAGAAAATATTGGGTGGGTCTTACCCTCCACGTAGGCGTAGGATAAGACCACTCAGCGATCGATACGTGGCTCCACGTAAACGACGGCGTCAGACGTTCAAAAGCGCTCCTGGGCCCACCACTATGACGCCCCACCTCCTTCTCTTATGCGCTTCTGTCTCTCTCCTCTCTCTTCTCACCCTCTCCAAAATAAATGGCTGGTGGCTCGGCTCGGCTAGGACGGATCAGAAGGGTAATAAATGCGCTGCGCTCCCGCTTAAATTTTCTCTCTCCTCACTTGAATTTTTTGAGTTTTGTCTCTCTCTTCGTCGAAGAGCAGACAGAGAATGAGCTGCACTTCCTTCTCAGTGCATCCCACCCCCTCCGCCTCGGCCTCCGCCTCGCCGGTCATCTACCTCTGGCACGTCGCCTCCTCCAAGAGCCCCACCAGTCGCAGCTGGTTCCCGACCGCCTTTGCCTCCCACTGTTTCCAACGCGGATAAGGTTTGTGCTCGCGTTGGTCTCTCGGCAACTTCTGGGCCTCCGTCCGATTTCCTCCCTCCGACGAACTCGTCATCAACTACTCCGACTCCGAGCCACCGCCGCCGCCGGAATCCGCGTGCTGTTCTGGAGGTCGAAGAAGTCTCTGGAGCCTCGCGAGACCGTCGATCTTTCCCTCAGCTATTATGCTTTGACGGCGTCGGGCGCCGAGGTATGTTCTTAGTCACATTCGCGATGGTTCTGTTTCTGGGATTTACGGAATGAATAGGTTCGTGTTCTATGGCGCAGAATGTCGCGGCGGCGGAGTCGAGGCCGAAGCAGATATCGCCCTCGGTTGTTAATTCCATCTTCGAAGTTTCGGCGGATGATTGGGATGCGTGTGCTCTTGATGCTACTGGCCCTGAGAAGTATAATCCGTTTTTCTCGCACGGTTTCCTTTCGAGTTTGGAGGAGTCTAATTCTGCTGTGAAGGTGAGATTTCGCGTTCTAGGGGTTGAGATTGTCGTTCATCAACGTAATTTTTGCGTTCTTATGAGAGGAGGATTGGATAATTGGTATTTGCTACATTGATATTGGAGTCCTTGGCATAATTATCCCTTGGTTCCTTCGTGCATAAGTTTTCACTGATAAGTTGGTTGCACACTGCTGCTTGTGGGGTGTCCCTGATCCTTTTACGTTCGACAGCTTGTCGGCCTGATAGGTTTCTGTCTCTCGAGAGATGTCTTTCCTTCTGATGCTCTGGCAGACGGGGAAAAAAGAAGTTCCTTTTATTTCTGGTATATGCTGCAAAGTTTCTCTTTGAATGAAGAGGGACTATTGAGTTTTGTAGAATTTGATGTCTACCTAGTGTAGTAGTTTTTTTAATGGATTGGCACCCTCTCGGTACCTTTAGGTTTTGGCTTCTCTTCCTATTGTTCCTGAACGTAGTTCTTTTAGTTTTACTATGCTGCTAAGCTAATCAGTTTCTCTTGGATACTCCGTTGATCTATTTAATTGCTTTTAGGAAACAGGATGGATGCCGTGGCACATTGGTGCTAAGGATGAATCTGGGACTGTTGTAGGTGTTGTTCCACTTTATCTGAAAAGGTTTATCCTCTTCTTTGTTCTCAGGATTAGATTTATTTTCTCTGAAACTTCAAATAGATAGTTTCTTCTATGCTCCTCGTAAACAGCTATATATTGAGCAATTTTTACAATCTTCGATGAGCTTTATGGAGATGGTTTCACTCATTTTTCATGTTGATGTGCAGTCACTCGTATGGTGAATTTGTCTTTGACCATTCTTGGGCGGATGCTTACTACAGTTATGGTTCAAGATACTATCCAAAGAACCAGTGTTGTGTGCCTTTTACCCCCATAACTGGTCCTCGGATTCTACTTCGTGATTCCTTATATAAGGATCAAGTTTTTGACATTGTAGTAGACACCTTAAGAAAATTTTGAAAGCTAAGGTACGTGATAACAGATGTGTGACTGTCCCTAGTGAATATGACGTTACATCCATGAAATGGCCAGAATTTTATCACACTTTTCTTTCATCATTGGGCTTTTTTTTACACTCCATCAATTGTTTGGACCTTTTCCCTTGGCTGGAGTTGCAGTAGAGTTAAAATGTTTTCAGGGCTGATCTCTATATGTGTGGTCTCATGGAAAACGAGAAATAACTTGGTTATTCGCCAAACAAGTGGGGAAGTTGTGGCTAGCTATGGCTTACTTAAAGATGAAAATTCCTGAACTGTGAATCTGATGTTTCAATTTGCAGTAGTTCTGAATTTGCTTTATATCCTTGACAATAGTCCCAGGTTTCATCAGTCCACATCACATTTTCTTCTGAGAATGAATGGCAAAATCTCAAGGAAAAGGGTTTTCTACAGAGGATAGGAATGCAATACCATTGGACCAATCGAAACTATACATTGTGAGTGGCAAAATGAGTGCTGAAATTACAGTTAGGCCTGATGCCACTGTTGCTAGATACATTGACAATAACTTTTGGTTTTTCCCTATTCACTTTCCCCTTCAGCAGTAAAACAACCCAGGAGACTCATCTCCATCTGAAGTGTATTAGTAGATTCAGAAAAGGTTCGAAGGGTGATTTTACAATTTAACAAAACCTTGGGAGTACTTTTCGCCTGTTTAATGCAATGAGTCGTAGACTTTCATGAGTGAGCTCCTTGTGGGCTCCGGCCAAAGCCATCGGAGTAAAAATCATATAACATGGTGACAAACCTCTAGCAATTTGCTTATTTTTTAATGGTCAAGATAAGTATTTGATTATATATTCTTTCATAATAGGAGTAGGGAAACAAAGACACATCAAGTAAAGCATTAAGCAAACAAGTGCTGAAACTTTAGACTCAATGTTAATGAAAATAGGCGTCTGTGATATTTCTAGGTTCTCAGTCAAAGTACTATTTGACCAAGTTTGAAATTTCATAAGACTCACTCAATTACATCATAGCTATCATACACCTTTGACCCCTTTTCTTGATTGTCAGTGAGGGTTGAAAGTATTTGGGAGTTGAATGGAGTTGTCTCTTTTTGATCTAGATAGCATGTCGAGGGGTATATGCTTCACAATGTTATCTAGGTCAAATGCAGCTTTTGTTTAAAAATATACTTGGACGTAATTCTGCTGTCAATTTTCTCCATTTGATATTGTGCATGCATCAGTTTCCTTTGCAATAGTCCTGCCAGTTAGCATATGATTGCAGCATTACTTCTCTGAATGAGTGGTGTCTTAAATTTACTTGGATTGCCAACTTTTGATCTTTTTACGTTTCTTGTGTTTATCTTGCATGCAAAAGGTACATGCTTCAAGTTTCACTGTACGTACCCACGGTTTTGATGACTTTTTGATGGACATGAAGCGAGAACAAAAGGAAAAATATATGTCGGGAGCGCAAGAAGGTTAGTTTTTCCAAATGTTATTTTATTTGGGAATTTCCTTTATTTTGGGAAGATACTCCCACCTAGAAATTCTTTTAAATCTTGCTCTTAGTTCTTTATTCCTTAAATATATGCTTGAAAATTTGATAAAACTTTTAGTAAATTGTGTTGATACATATGCTTGTCACAGGGGAAATGAAGAAAGTAGTTGTTATGGAACGATATATGTTACTGCAATCTTCACTAAATGCTCGTACAACTTTTTACTAACACTCTGAGACTGATGCTTCATGGGGATTACATTCCCAATTTCAGATATAATGCTGACTGACCTTATGCATTTGCTGAAATTCACTCTGCTGAAGTAAAGTGTGATACTGGTAGTTGAGCTTCTTGGACAACTGGAAAACTGACTAATTGCTGAAGATGCTTCAAATCAGTAAAATATGAACAGTTGAGTAACGAATTGGTCGTTCTTTATGATGACATGAGTTATGGGGAAGTATTATATGAACTGATCTTTACAAATGCCTATCACTTTGTTACGTTCTACAAATGTTTAATGCAAATATATCGGTGGCGTGTATCAACCGTATTTGTACCTATACTAATGGGGAAAAAACACACACATAAACTTTCATGTAGTACTAATTTCCTTTTTGCCTGTTAAAATCAATTTTGCTAATAGCACAGACAGAATATTAAATTCCCCATTAAGTTATCAGAATTCATTGCTGGTGCACTATGGTATTTGATCAAAAATCAGTTTGCATTTTTATCTGTTGCATCTTATAGTCTCATAGTGCCAGATTTGACATTGCATCTTTTTGGGCACACAAGCTTTTACTCATTGGATCGAACCCTTTCTGGAGATTTCTGCCCAAAACTTGACAGTGAAGCGGCTTCGAGGGAATGAAATAAAGGTAATGAGTACAAATATCATGGCAAAAGTGTCTTGGGGAAGATTTTAAGCCAATCCTACCCAAAATATGTGAGGTTTAATAATATATGTAATCCAGCCAGTTCAATTTGATATCAATGTGAATAAAGACTAGTTGGTTAACTATACGAGAGAAGTATAAATAAGTATATCATGTCGCAACTTCCCAGTAATACTATTAATTTGAATTTAGATGCTAGTAGCAACTTTTACGTCCACTTTGGTTTGAGCTTTTAGATGAGTAGTCCTTAGATGTGATCATCCACATGTGACTCCTGTTCTCTTACAACTTACTCCTAAATTAATACCTTCACTTTGTGAAACATGAAGAACTTGAGCTTCTTGGTTTTGTGTGCAGGCTAAGCACTGGGATTCTTTCTATACATTCTACGGGAACACCACCGATAACAAGTATGGGTCCGGTGGATCGGTTGTGTCTTTCCTTTGCAGAAAATATAATATTGTTGATTGTTTTGCCTGCCTCTTGTGTATATTCAAAGGCATCTTTATTTGATATGAGAGGTTTAAGTAGATCATGTCTTGCTGCTTATGTTTATTTAGGTGGGGCAGCCCTTATTTGACAAGAGAGTTTTTTCATAACATGGGATCAAAAATGGGAGACCAAGTGTTTCTGGTTGTAGCTGAAGAAGGGGATGAACTTGTTGCGGGAGCCCTTAATCTTATAGGCGGAGATACTATATATGGACGCCTTTGGGGCTGTCACCCAAAAGCTTATTATCCCAACTTACATTTTGAAGCTTGTTGTTACCAGGTTTGTCTCTATTTAACATGCAAAACTCCTGTGAGTTCGATATATACTTGATATGGAAGTTCTTTCTTGGGTGCTTATTGCCTATTTAAAAAAGTGAGATTCGTTTAACCTTATGTTGGCAAGGGTGAACTAATGGACTTAATTGCATGGTATGGTTTGCTAACCCATGTGTTGTACCTTGAGACTTCAATATAGTAAAAGCATGAACAAGATATCAAATGTAAGTGCAAGCTAAATAGGGGAAGAGATTGTCAATTTAAAGTGGCAACCGATTCTCAATCTCTTCCCAAGTAAGAGTACTAGAATGTGTGAATATGCTTTTCACAAGGACTAGGAAATTCTTCCCAAGTAAGAATACTAGAATGTGTGAATATACTTCAAATCATGAAGTAAATATCATTCATTTGGTTTTGGAATCTGCTTGCGTATAATTTTGTTCTTTGAAGAATTGGGGACCTATTTTGTTGTAATAAAAGGGTAGCGTTAGGTGATGATTATCCATGGATCTATGTGACAGGTATAGCAGCTAAGATAAATGTCATTGTCCAGGCCTACCACCATGATTACCTTCCGCTCTAAATGGGGACTTTATGCAAGAGTGCTGCTGTAAAGGCATGGGCATATCTAGAAATGTCATTCCAGAAGTTGACAAAGCTTTTCTCTACATTATAATAGTCCTCATATGCTAATGAAAAATTTCCCCTCAGGAATTTGCAGTGGAGTTGCAAAAACATAGAGGAAAGAGGAAGTGGTAGATCAACTAATTTTAGCGAAAAGCAGATTTGCTATGTGAGCGTAATAGTTCTTGTGATATGGAAGCATGCGCTTGTCATGTTTGGAACAATATAACTATTTACTTTTATCTACATAACAGGCAATAGAAGCTGCTATAGAGCTTAATTTGAAAACAGTGGAGGAAGGGGCTTAGGGTGAGCACAAAATTCAGCGAGGTTATATGCCTGTACCCACTTATAGCTGCCACTACCTTCTGGATGAAGAATTCAGCAAGGCCATAGAAGAATTTGTAGTGCGCGAGGCAACTCGGGTATGTTACTAAAATGTCATCAGGCGAGAACAACTCATTTATTAATAGCACTATCATCATGTTGTGGTGAACATTCGATCCTTCTCATATACTGCGAAAGCAAGAACATTTTTCGCTTCCTATGTTTATTGTGTGGTTGGCCCAGTGATGCAGTCACAAAGGAGGTAGCAGTAGACATAGTATTCAACTGAACTATCTGTGTCGTAGATGATCACTGTTGATGCCGAATCCTTGCCTTCTTATTTTTGTTATCTGTTCCACCGCACTTCATTCCCTAATGCATTTTAGCGAAGTAGATATAAGGAAGGTCCCAGCAGTGAAGTTGGACAATGTTTTTAGGACTCAGGTTGGCTTTTCTAAAAGGAGTTTCTTCTTCCTGTATAGCGGATAACTCCATTGCGCCACTATATTTGACATCACCTCTGACTCTTAGTTAAAAGAAAAGGAACATTAAACCACGTATGATCTGAAATCTCGTATCAGCATAATAAGAACATTTGCCTTATCTGCAGGTCAAACTTGTGATCAATTCGATCCGCGATTCTGGACCCTCTAAAGAAGGCATATGGTAGACACAGCAGGTAGGAAGTCCATGCTTGTATGGTTGTGGTATGTACATCTTGATGAAGGAAAGATCTATCCATTTCTAATGTACGGATCCGTTAGTTGACCATTTCATTCTAGTAAAAGAGTCGCTATAGAAACAATGCCTGTAGGTTTTGCGATCTGGCCGCCTTGGTGTGATGTCGATATGGAGACCCTCCCTACTTGATCTCAAAGCTCCTGATGATCTTAAAGAGGCATAACACCATCAGTGCATGACATCATCAGTGAAAACATATATCATCAAATCGTCAACCAGGCCTCCAAAGTTCTCCAATTGCGAAAGGCTGACGATCGACCATTTCTTCACTTGGATTGTTCTCTACTTGACTTGTTAAAAATAAAGTTTGCCCCATACATGGGTGCCTCCAACGGAAAAAATTGATGCCAACAAAGGATCACAATTGCTAACGTAAAGTTCCCAAATAAGATAAAAATAAATGGGTTGTATACTTAAGTTGCATTTATTTTGCTAAAGATAAATGATCATAAAATACTTTCTTAATCGTAATTTTTTTTACCCCTTTTATTAATTAGTAGATAATTTTTATAATTATTTTTATAAATGATACAAAAAATATATATTTCAAGCTTCCTTAACAAATGAGTTGTAGTATTACATTGTACCATAGCCCTCGAAAAGATTGGTGTGATACGATGGAACGGATAGATCAACTATATAGTTTCTTTGAGAAAAAAATAAAAAAAGAGGAATCATTCAATGATACATAATTTTGCTATCATGATATTATGAAATTTTGCATTCATAATATAACAACCTTTTCAAAATTTCAAATAAGATATTGAAAATGACGCAAATTGGGTTTACAATTTCGAGGTAACAAGAAGTCTAGATTAAAAAGGCTCAAACTCCACGGAACACCTTTGATTCAGTCAGTGAAGACGATAAAAGTTAAAAAAGGCATGAGCATCACTTTAATCGAAACTCAGAAGCTTATATTTCAGAATAATAGGTCTGTACTTCAAAGTGGATAATGCACTTCACCAGCAAAACATGGTATACAATCCTCCATCCTAAGCATGTCATTGCGAGAAAAAATTGTAACCTATCCCCCCCCCCCCCCCCCCCAACCCGACTGAAAAGAAAAAAAAAATTAACAAACCAATCCTTCCGATGAAAGGAACTAATGAAGCTCCGGATAATAGACAGTCAGATGGGCAGGCTTCGATATTAATCGCGTAATTTTTATGCATGACCACCTAATACTCATTCTCACCTCTATGAAGCATATACATCGACATGTGATTCAATTTAAATACTCAAACCACCAGGAGCAAAGACACCCATCCAACAAGAATGCCTTGAGAGTCATTATCCATCATGATCTTCAAACATCTAGTATCTGTAAGTCGAACCTGACCGTGGGGGTGCAGGCGGTAATCGATTCAGTGTACACTGGTCACCGAGATTTGATGCCGAGCTGATATCACCATTTCGAGCAGGGTCACTGTTCTGCCGACTGTGGCTCATCCCAAACCGAGATAGAATCGGTGTGTCCAGTGGAGGCTGCATCAAATGCGCTCCTCCAGTCATCACCAGATGGGGGTCCATTACTTCTTGGGCTTTCTGCGCAATATAGATATGGATAACATCAGCAGCTGAGGTAGAATTTCTTCCTTCTTTTTTCAATTACCAGGAAATAAGTGCAATATAGGAAGCACTGCAGTCAAGTCTCTGATAGTAAATCGAGAATCAATCAAGAGGCCTTCTAAGAAAACATCTCAAAGAGGAAGGGAAAAAAGACCAGTATCCTTTTCCATTCTCAATTTGAAGTTTCATGCTGATTGGAGAGGCTTTTACCAGTCAGTGATTTCTAACATCACAATTCCGCATTTCCAGAAACATAAGATTTGAGAAACTTTCAGCATTTAAACCACTTGAGACCGCCAGTTGGAGATTAAATTCTGAAGCACTGGGCACACCATTTTATCACTATAAACCAGGGAAGAAAAAAAAAGAACTTCTCCCAAAGGGTAAGCTCCATTAAACTTTACAGCATAAGCAACAGCCAAAGGCATACTAGCAGAGAGAAATCAATTTGGAAACAGAAAGTCCTTTAAGAAATTAGTTTTCTTAACCCTTCAGACACAACATATAAGAATTATACTGCCATGGCACACAAAGCTGTTCAGATTTTAAAGATGCACTGCACATTTAACTAAAACCACACTAGCTATTACCTGCAGGACTGCTGCTATCAGACCAGCTAGAGGCAGCGATGCTTGATTATCGTGAATGCTGAGTTGTCTTGTGAGTTTCGACAGGAGGGAGCCCTGTTTCTGGCATTTTTCCCTCTTACGTTTTACATCCTGATCCTCTAGAAGCAGTTCTTCAATTCTTGCTGTGCTTTGAGCACTACAATCCAATGTAAACAAGAAAGGATGACTAATCATTCAAGAATAAACCTTCATTAATGATATAGAATAGTGTAAAAAAGGTTACATATGAAGCATATTAGTGCTGTAGAATTAGAAACTGTAGCTACAAAACATAACATAATAAATATGTGGTCAATGCAATATTCTAATATATGTTTTCATTATAGGGAACCAATTCCAAAAACATATGGTCAAATGCAATAGATGCTACTTGCAGTGGTCTTAACAAACCACCACTCCGAAAAGGAATGCTTCGAATACCTTGCATTTGCACCATGTAGTAAGGAACACGAGCATACTATGAAAAATTCAAAAGAAAAAAAAAATCGATTCACCAAAAACAGAAACAATCAATTTGATCTTCAAGCTAACCTGATTGAACTGTATAATTGATTGAGCTTGTCCTCTTTGGCTTTCTCTACTTGGCAAAGTACCACGGCCTGCTCAGGGACATAAGAAGCTAGTGAAATAAAAAGCAATGCCACAATCTCAGCAAACATAAGAACAACAGCACCAAGTAAAGAAAACTGACTTTTGGAACGTTAGCACCAAGGCTGTTGAGAACTGCTTTGACATAACCACGAACTTCTTGGGACATCCACCAAAATTCTATCTTCAAAGCCATTGATTTTCTATCTCCCAGTCGCTAAAGGATAAAACAAACCCATTGATTTTCTATCTCCCTTTAGGGGTTGATGGTTGTTTCTTTTTTCCCCCTTGCGGAAGTAGGGAAAGGGAGGGAATTTGTTACCAAGCAATACCATTAGATGACTCACCAGAGAACCATCGGAGAGGCTTTGCCGGAGGGGGAGCCCAGATTCTCCCTTCATTTGACCTCCAGCAGAAGGCAGGACAGCATTTCTTAATTTGTTCAACCACTCAACCTTCTCTGCCATAGTCTCAGCCTTCAATACCACTGCACTCTGAGCTACAACATGGAAGCAGGACATCCAATTGGTAGTTTGAAGGGATAGTCAAAATCCTAAAGATAAAAGACATAATGTATGAAAGAATAAGTACCCTTCAGTAGTGTCTTGTAAGGAACCTTGCTAGTTATCTTGAAGACAAGAGCAGGTCCTTTTCCAGAGTCTGGACCATTTGATTTTTTATCCTTGGAACTTTTTGTGGGGGTTCATCATCATCGGAGATTTCTTCGAGGTTACATTCCTGATGAATTCATCCAACGGTTGCACAACCAACATGCAGAAACAAACAAAAAGCTAAGTACAACTTCCAGTAGCTTGACTGGGGTCAACTGTATTACAAATGTGAACTTTTATACTCTCACGATGAGAATCCGATGGACAGCAATAAATGACAAGAAGTAAACAGAAGAATAAGGGATGGCCACTCAGCAAATGAAAGGGACAATGGATGGTTTTGCAGAGGATTTGATAATTTGAAGGGATGACTGGTAAGCATAAGCACAGGCCAACAGATACATGCTTTCTTCAATAACTAGTCTAATGGATACATGCTGCTATACCTATGGAAAAAAAAAAGAAAAAGGCAGATACATGATGTCATTCTTTCCAACATATTCTCCAGATGACAGAGCTTAACAATATCGTGCAACGATTCAAGTCAGAAAAAAAAAAAAAAAGGAAATGAACCTCTTTTAGATGTACCCAAATTGAAATGATATGGAGGTGAAATAGTGTTAGTTGATTGGCCAAAGTGCATTTGTCTTATAATATAAAAACAGTACACTTATCTTATTTACACTTTGAATAGCTGCATCCAAGTAATCTGCTTCAGGTGCACTGGTGTGAAGAATTTCAATTGGATACCGCCTTACTGCATATCTAAATATCAGGGTGGAGTGAAAAAAATCACTGAACTTCTCTACATCTAGTTTGGCACTTGAAATAAGCAACTTCATATCAGGCCTAAAGTGAGCAATATCCTATAAGGTGACAACCATAGAAGTCAGAAACTGATAAAATGTAACTTTGACATCAGGCCTCAAGCCAGGTTGAATTCTTAGAAAGCTAATTTAGCAGCAAGCTAGAGATTAGGACTCCTGCCTAACTCAAGTAATGCCACAAAAAATTACAATTCACAATTGTGAACTCATTTCTAATGTGTTTGCTTTATCTAAAAAAGGAATTGGAATGTGTTATTGCACGTCACTTGTAAATATAGACTTCCCTCAACTTCGCATCTGAAAAGTTAACATTGAAAGACGGATACTTTTGAATTGGCCTTTTCAGCTTGCTATTCCTTTTCACTTTGAGCATTCAATGGTCTTATGAAAACCAATGACCTATAAACCCATTCAGAAGAGTTACACCATGGAAAATGTCACAACCTAAAAAAAATAAGGAGTGGCCATCATCCAAGCAAGGAGACAATATGGAAATAATCAATAATAAGGAGTCATATATACCACATCACTTTGTTCAAGAAGACTTACAGGGCCTCGCTTAGAAGGCTTCCAAACTAATTCCACTAGTTCAAGCGCTTTAGTAGACCAAAGTGGTGTCTCATGGAAAACTTTATCAACATTTCTTTGCGACAATTTGTTTGTAGTTTCGGAGTGCCTCACTTTTCTAACAATATCTAGAAGGATGGCAACCTACACAAGTTGTAGGCAATCAGGTCACATTATGCATCCTTCCATGTAAAGAAAAGACACCCTTATGTCATTTAAGCAGGCTTTAATGCAGTTACCATAAAGGAAGAGTTACAATTTGTAATCAGGGCTTTTAAGACGTCAAACCTTTGAGAAATTGCAATATCAGCAAGCATGTGGAGACCGGGAAATAATTGCACAACTTAAACAAGATAGAAACGGCCTACAAGAGCGACGAGCTATTTAGTGATGCAAGAGCAGACAATCTTAAGTCAAAAACACTAACCCTTTCCAGTACATCAAAGAAGAGATATTTTACTGGGAAGTCTATAGTTACATGTGAAGTGCAATAACACATTCCAAGGATATGCATGGCCATTGTCTATCCACAATCCTACTCTCCAATACAAACCTTGCAAATACTCAAAAAATTATTTCTTATGATCATATTCTGGTAGATAATAACCATATGCATATGTCCACTTGAGCACTCGCCTACACTCAACTATTTGCAAACATCAAAGGAGCCCAATTTAGTTTCACAAAAGCAGGTCAGGATAATAAATCAAAAACACTCCATCAGATTTTAACATATATAACAACTGTATTTACATTCCAAACTGAAAATCACATAAATCATATTTAACTTGAATTAAGTAATAAAACATGTTGCCAGGCCTCTATGATGAACTTCAAGTGTGACTCCGACTGGCATTGTGTGTCACTAAGCTTATCAAGCTAACAAGAAGAAAAGACAAAACCTTACTTAATCAATAGCAAAGGGTCAGGAAGCATCAGCATCACAACACAATTAAACCAGATAAATAGAAAAGCCATACATATTGCTTCCTATCACAAGAAAACAAAGATCAATATGTTAATTTAACATCACAAGCAGTTTGTCGCAACTCAACCTGCCCAGTTGCCACTTAGCATCAACACATTTACCCAGTATAGATTCTTCGGACACAGCTGCAATCCTTAGTGTACTAAATATCCATGACTGTCAGACTAAAATGTTAGCCCAAGTATAGAGAGGCAAACACATACAGAAACAAAGATCTTCCTAGTCTTGTAGCACTCCTTACACTTGGCCAATGCCTCTGCAACAAACCGTGGCCCAAGAGCTGAACCTCTAATTCCACACGGGAGAAGGAGGAGGGGGCTTAATCTGCAAATTAAGCGTCAAACATAATCAAGTCAATCAATCCGTCCGTGTCCAATGCAATCAATAAAGCACACTAAAAGAAAACCAACGATCAAAAACCGAATTTCATGTTGACATTAATCGGAAAACCTGAAGAAAAATTTGAAATTACTGCATCTTGGAGTCGAAAATTTCCATACATGGTCATTTCAAGTGAATAATATGTAAACGAGCTCTCCATCTCTTCGACCAGAAACCAATTCAATTTATCCTCAGCTCGCGCTTCCTCGAGCGACAAAGACAATGCTGGCATTTAAAAACTAACCCAGGCATCTATGACAGCAAACCGATTCCCAAGAAAAAAAAAACGCAGGGAACTACAGACTCTTACCACACAGAGCAACAACGACCGGAATTCCAGAACTGACCTTACCACTCACCACATCGGCAGTGAAATTGCAAAAGGCGTCAAGCGTGCTCTCAATTTGTGCCTTCAGGAACCGGGCCGGTGCAAGTTCCGACTTCCTCAACCAGTAGTGCCCGACCATGCGGCCCTCGTCTGGGCAGGGTTCGCGATCGCGCCCTTCCCCAGCTCCTCCATCACCTTGAACGCGGCCTGGAACCGAGGCTCTATCTCCTCCACGGACTCATCCATGAACCCGATTCGGCTCACGTCCAAGGAAAAGCCCTAGCTCCGGTGCTAGTGTAGCCAGTTCGCGTACCTCGGCCACAGCAAGCGGGAATCCTTCTCCAGCCCTCTAGCCCGTGGCTCTCCTTCTTCACTGCACCATCGGCCCTGCCCAGGTCCACCGAGATGTCCCTCGCGACCGATCGGGCCAACGATAGGGACAACACCCGGTCGACGATGGGGAGCTTGGTGCCGCTCGCGAACGAGACCGAGGCCGCCTCCCTCCTACCGGAAGCCGACAGCTTCGTGGCGGAGGCCAGCGGCGTCTTCAACCTGAGGGAGGGGGAGGACAAGCAGATGCCAGAGACGGAGGACGCCTTTGACGGCGGTGACTTGGAGTCGGAGTTGATGACGAGTTCGTCGGAGGGAGGAAATTGGACGGAGGCCCAGAAGTTGCCGAGAGACCAACGCGAGCACAAACCTTATCTGAGTTGGAAAAAGTGGGAGACAAAGGCGGTCGAGAACCAGCTGTGACTGGCGAGGCTCTTGGAGGAGGCGACATGCTAGAGGTAGATGACCGACGAGGTGGAGGCGGAGGGGGTGGGATGCACTGAGAAGGAAGTGCAGCTCATTCTCTGTCTGCTCTTCGACGAAGAGAGACAAAACTCAAAAAATTCAAGTGAGGAGAGAGAAAATTTAAGCGGGAGCGCACCGCATTTATTACCCTTCTGATCCGTCCTAGCCGAGCCGAGCCACCAGCCATCTATTTCGGATAGAGTGAGAAGAGAGAGGAGAGAGACAAAAGCGCATAAGAGAAGGAGGTGGGGCATCAAAGTGGTGGGCCCAGGAGCGCTTTTGAACGTCTGACGCCGCCATCTACGTGAAGCCACGTATCGATTGCTGAGTGGTCTTACCCTACGCCTACGTGGAGGGTAAAACCCACCCAATATTTTCTTGAAAAGAATGGGAAGGGAGAGGATGAGAGAGCGCTTACCTGTCACAAGTTGGAGAAAATATTCAGTGGTTTCTAATCACCACGTCACTCGCCTACCTGGCATGCGTGCTCCATTCAAATTGCGCCACGTGTCCATGACGTGGAATTAAAAAATTTGAATCCTCGCGCGCCTTTCTCTCTCCCGCAAACTGAGTAAAGGACTGACAGAAGTAACAATTAATGCGTTGCCTTCTCTCTTTCCTCTTTCTACAGATGAGGTCCTCCTTCATGACCTCTCTCTTCTGCAACAAAGGCCTCCACCTCCATCCTCTCTTCCTCTCCCTTCCTCCTTCTTCTTCGCCTTTCCAGCTTCGGCTCCAAAAACCACCAACCGGCCTCTCGAACTCTGCTTTGCCTTCTACACTTAGTTCGATCCTGATTTTCGATTCGGACACATCACCAAAGATTTTGAAGTGGAACTAGGCTGCAAAGAGGAGGTTGGATATTTCGGTAGTGGCGCCGCGTTTCAGAGTTCCGGCGACGGCTGCGAGAGATATTGTGGCGGAGGAGCCTCTCTCTCTCTCTCTTGTTTTTTTCTTCGGCAGAGGAGAGAGAGGAGTATGGCAGAGCCATTAGCCTTCAACTATGTTCCGACGTATTACTTTCCTTGGCCGGACTGGCTGGTTTCTCTAGTTTTGGTAGAAGCTTATGTTTAGTGTGGCTCGGACTTGTCGCTGCAATGGTGGCCGCATCGATGACATCGAATGGAATGAAGCAGACTTGGCTTGGTTGGGAGGAGTGGTGATGTCGTGGCGGCACGAAGCAGTGACCGTCAAGGCCTAATGGTGGAAAAGGCTAGGCAAAGTGAACATCGAATATTGGCCATATCTCCTCTTTATTATTTGGAATGTTGTGCTTAATCGCTAAGATTGTCTTTCAAAAGTTGGAAAGAATTCTTCTCTTTTCCTTGGTTGAGTAAATGGGTGCCTTGTTAGTTTGCTTTTGGCACATCTAATACTGAATTCTTTCCATGTACGCTTTGATCATTTGAAGAAGATTTGTTGCTATATGCTTGCCTGTGTTGACGGTATTTATATGGCCAAATCCTTGACAAGAGGAAATTACGTGCCCACAAATTTAGCTCATATTCTCAAGAAAAATATTTGTCGTATCTCCAATGACGCATTCCTTAAATATGCGCTCTTCCTTTTTTTGACAATGCCCCCAACATCACCTCTATCGTTGATGAGCCTAATTTGTAACTTTTGATTTTTAAAATGTTATGACTCCATTGTTCTTTTTAATCATGTATCATTGGTGAAATTTTAATCTGGAATAGCTTTGTGGAAGGCCAAAGTATTAACTTGAACTACTGATCATCCCCTTTAAGCATCATATTTGTGGCTCTTGTTGCAGCAGTATCACCACCGCTCTTTATGACTAAGTGAAAGCGAATTCCAAATTCTTTTCAGCATTTTTGTGTATAAGTCCCAAAATCAAGCTTCGTGATTCAATACTGCTTAGAAATACTTCTTAACATTGAGCAAGGAAGATTTTTTCTGGATAATCCTCACGTTAAGAAAAGAACAAGCAAATATAAAACGAGAAAAATATAAAAATTAGAAGAAGGGCTCCAACTGAAAAACATAACGAATGATAGAACTTTTTTACATCACCATTTGCAAATACAGACCCACTGGATGATGAAGCACACAAACAAGAAATTTAAGCACATCATATGTCTTCACGCCCGCATATGTTGTCCATACTTCTCTCTCTCCCTCCGCCTCTATATTTGTCGCGGCTGTCGCCAGAACCCCAATACTTAGTGCCAATACCAAAATATCCAACCTCCTCCTTGTAGCCTAGTTCATGCTTCAAAATTGTTGGCGACGTATCCAAGCCCGAAATCGGGATCGAACTAAGTAGAAGACGAAGGAGAGTTTGAGAGGCCGGTCAGTGGTTTCTGGAGCCAGAGCCAAAAAGACGAGGAGAAGGCGGAAAGGCGAAGAAGAAGGAGCACGCACGACAAGTCCGAGCCACTAAACATAAGCTTCCACCAAAACTAGAGAAACCAGCTAGTCCGGCCAAGGAAAGTAATACACCAGAACATAGTTGAAGGCTAATGGCTCTGCCATACTCCTCTCTCTCCTCTGCCGAAGAAAAAAACAAGAGAGAGAGAGAGAGAGGCTCCTCCGCCACAATATCTCTCGCAGCCGTCGCCGGAACTCTGAAACGTGGCGCCACTACTGAAATATCCAACCTCCTCTTTGCAGCCTAGTTCCACTTCAAAATCTTTGGTGATGTGTCCGAATCGGAAATCGGGATCGAACTAAGTGTAGAAGGCAAAGCAGAGTTCAAGAGGCCGGTTGGTGGTTTTTGGAGCCGAAGCCGGAAATGTGAAGAAGAAGGAGGAAGGGAGAGGAAGAGAGGATGGAGGTGGAGGCCTTTGTTGCAGAAGAGAGAGGTCGTGAAGGAGGACCTCATCTGTGGAAAGAGGAAAGAGAGAAGGCAACACATTAATTGTTACTTCTGTCAGTCCTTTACTCAGTCTGCAGGAGAGAGAAAGGCGCGCAAGGATTCAAATTTTTTAATTCCATGTCATGGGCACGTGGCGCAATTTGAATGGAGCACGCATGCTAGGTAGGCGAGTGACGTGGTGGTTAGAAACCACTGAATATTTTCTCCACAAGTTGAGTTGGTACATATATTTATTTGTTAATGTAATTTCATTATTCTATTTTTCTATTCTAAGGACCAGATTTGGAACATAAATTTATTTGGTAATATAATTTCATTATTCTAATAATGAAAAAATTGTAATCCAAAAATAGGTCTATTCCAAAAATAGAAAAGTAAAACATTTTCACTTTTCAACCTGCCATTGCCATTAGCCGCTCGCCTATCTACCTGCACCTCACTAGCCATCGATTGCTGTTTGCTATCCTCCACCATCCGTTGCCACCCACTTTCCACTTAGAAGGGAGAAATTTTGTGAATTCTTGTTTAGGGAATAAAAAGTTTATATTGTTATTAAATGTGTATTTTTACTTAAAAACTCGTTCGGAGAATCAAAATAAAAAAATCTATTTCTAACTAGAAATTATGTCCCGAAATAGAGTAGTCATCATTCACGTATTTAATTATTCCTATACGAACAAAATTTAAATGATCATCTAATCCTATTTCTAAAAACGTGTCTGTGGAATTTGATCTTTACATTAACTTTCTTTTTGATCGTAATCTATACCCTAATTGATAGGGGGGAAATGAATGAAAAACCTTAGCTAAAGTATTCCAGGGCTCTCCCCTAAAGTCGTACCATTATGAAAGAGGCTGATAGTAAGTGTGGACACAAAAATCCAAGAAAATGCACCTGTTGATTTAACTTAATCTACATTCTCTCTCATGGCCATATCCTATTCATTAACTGCCCTTATCGTCTCGTTATCCTAGTTCGATAGGTCATTTGACTTTCGGAGAATGGGTCTTGCCATCTAGAGCTCCATTAGCTTGATTACTGCCTCTGTATACATGGTTACGCTCGTATGACTTAGTTAATTGAGATGTGTCATCTGCCACTTGATACTCAAATTTGCTATAATTGCGTATTACTCCTTTACGTCCTCTCTATTTCATCCCGGCCTCTTTGGCATTGCTCGTGCATAATGCTAACCTTTGCTCGCACCAAATGATCACTTAATAACCTTGAGATAGGCTTTACGGTCACGATATTTGCCTATACTTATCAAATATCTATTTTGAGTGTGGGTCCCGCAGCATTGCTTGCCCGAAAAAGTTCCGTCTAATTACTATCTAATTTGATATCAATTCATAAAATTTAATAGTTTGTACGAAGTTATGAAACTGTTTAGTTAATAAATACTATTAGAATCGTAATATTATCGTGAAAATAATTGGCAATTTCATCGTACCAAAACCCAAACAAACACATTACCATCATTTGTTATGACCACATCATATCATAGCTTAATCCTATTCTTTAACCAAATGTACAAGAAGAATTAAAATCTATGGAGCAAATTTCAGCCAGGTCCAATATACTGCGCTCACTTTCGTATGCATGCATCACACGGGCGTGCTTTCCTCCACCCCGAATTGGAGAGAGGAAAGTTCTCCTACCTAAATCTTTAATTGGCGCATTATAAGTACGGATATCATCCACAATCAAATTGAACAAAAAAAAAAAAAAAGGAAAGAATGAGTGCGGGTGATATTTATATTTATAATCTACATGTGGAACAAGGAATAAAGGAAAATGAAATGAGTAACAAAGGAAAGTTCCTCGAACGAATGAGAGAACGATGTCTGAAGTTTCGGAGAACAAGATGATGTCGGGAGACTTAATCGCAAACCGACTAGGTGCCCTTAAATGATGAGGGGAAGATGTTAATCTGTCCCAACGATTAGTCCAGAAAGCGACATCTTCATCCGCATCCCTACTACCAACGGAAAGGGGAGGAGCTACGGTCAAATCTATTATAATGCAAAAAAAGAAGCTTTCTAAGTACAGTGAACCAGTTCCACTCTAGTTTGCTTAAATGTGTGTTTAAAAGCTAAGAGATGAATAAACCCTTGCAGTTTAAGGGAAAAATTGTCAAAAAAGTCATAAATTTTGTTGCATTTTTATCGATTTAGTTCTAAATATTTTAGTTTTGCTAATTAAGTCCTAAGCGTTTTCATTTTTTTGTCAATTGAGTCTATTCGGCCAAATTTTAACTAGAAATTATTGAAATGGATATTGACAGTCCTATGTAGTACATCTGGCACTAACATGAATAGTTTTAAATAATATTTTAATTTTATTTTCAAATTTAATGTATTTTTTTATTAAAATTTCTTTTTTTTTTTTTTTCCTTTCCTTTCTTTTCTTTTGCCCTCTGCCGGCCAATGTGGAACCTTGTAGATGACTAATAGAGGTCGCCAACCTAAGGCGAGGGACGCTTGTGGCGAGGCCAATCACTCTGTGGAGTTTGTGCATGGCCTTGAAGGATCAGAGTGCCAACAGATGATTCTTGGGCAGATGGAAAGCTGAAAAAGGACATATCTTTGGGTTTGTTGACGATGTTCTCTCTCCCTTTTTCTCTCTTTTCTCTCTCTCCTTCTCTCTCTCTTTTCTTTTCTCTCGTGCGTGAAAGCCCCCCTCCACCGAATGCCTTGCTGTTTTTCACTTTCCCTCCTTCACTTTTCACCTTTTGACTATTCAACACTTATCCTTTCTCTCTTCTCTCTCTTACCTCTTCCTCTCTCTCACTCGGCACTCTTCTCTCTCTCCCCTCTGGTTCGAACGAAAAGAGAAGCAAGCAGAAGCGGAAGCCGCACGAAGACAGCAGCTCACCGAAGACTGGATCAGTCGCCGTCGCCGCTCGCACCGCCGCCCGGACGCCCACCACTCGCCATCGTTTCGCCGTCCGCGCGCCCCCGCGTCTTCAGCTCGCTGCCGTCCCTCCCCTGTGCGAGCCCAGCCGCTGCCCAGCTCAGTTCGGCGTCTTCGGCCGCCGCTTACCTCCGCCCAACTCCGTGTAACCTCCCCGGCGTTCCCCTTGCCCTCCGCCGGCCTTGCTCCGCCATCTTAGCCACCGGAGCAGCCTCGTTTGGCCATGAACAGCAGCTGGGAAAATGGGTTTCCAGCACTGGTCAAGGCCGTTTTGGGCCGTTTCCGGGCCCCAAACCCGAGCCGTGCTTTGGGAAGAATTGTTCCTCGCGTCGCCGCCGTCGGATTGATCCGATTTGCGTGCGATTTGGTGAGTAATCTCACTAATCTTGGATTAGTTGACTAATTATGCTTTAAGGTTGGTTTAGTTTTATTTAATTATGTTTAGATTGTTAAATTAGAATATATTAGCAATTATTAGTCAATTGTGATGCGATTTAAATAAATTGATTGCGCAATTAACGAGTAGACGTGGTCTATTATTTATTGGGAGTGTCTCGGGAATTTTCGGACCCTTAATTGAGCTTCAATTTGATGATTCGGGCCTAAGGGAGATTTTTGACATTTAAATATTAATTTTCGGAATTAAATTAAATAATTATTTATTTTCCGAAAAATCAAGGGAGATGGTCCGGAACCGGAAAATTATGCTGATGATCGTGGCGAAGTCCGTTTATTTAATCGAACTTTATTTTAAGCTAAATTGAATTTTTAATATTAATTAATTTTCGAAATTAATTAAATAATTATTTATTTTCCGAAAATTCAACTGGGATGGCTCATGACCGGAAAATTATGCTGATGACCGTGGTGAAGTCCGTTTATTTAATTGGGCCTTATTTTGAGCTAAACAGAAATTTTTATATTTATTAATTAATTTTCGAAATTAATTAATTAATTATTTTTCGGAAATTAAGATTGAGATGGCCGACGACCGAAATCTCGTGCTGATCGTCGTGGCGCAGTCCGTTTATTTAATTAAGCTTTAAATTGTACTAAATTGATTTAATTGTGGATAATTACTTTAGAAATGGCATGAATCATCATGAAATGCTCGGGGCTTGATGATTAGATATATCACCTCGGAGAATGCACATGGCTCGGTGACGAAGTATGTCGCCTTGGAGAATGCATATGGCTCGGTGATTAAGTTTGGCATCTAAAAGGACACGTGGGCTCGGTAATTTGATGCATTACCTCGGAGAATGCACGTGGTCCCAATGAGTACATTTTGCATCTAAAAGGACACGTGGGCTCGGTAATTTGATGCATTACCTCGGAGAATGCACGTGGTCCCAATGAGTACATTTGGCATCTTGAAGAGACACGTGGGCTCGGTGACTTGATGCATCGCCTCGGAGAATGCACGTGGGCTCACTGATTCAGATTGAATCTTGAAAGTGGTCGAGTGGGACCGTAAAGCCATTGAATCTTGAAAGTGGTCGAGTGGGACCGTAAAGCCATTGAATCTTGAAAGTGGTCGAGTGGGACCGTAAAGCCATTGATTCTTGAAAGTGGTCGAGTGGGACCGTAAAGCCATTAAATATCGAAAGTGGTCGAGTGGGACCGTAAAGCCATTAAATATTGAATGTTGTTGAGTGCGACTCTGAGTAGCAATAGCTTGAATGACCGGGAAATGGTCAGGTTGACATGTAATCGACGAGGTCGATTGATCATTGTTTTGATTTGATTTTGTGAATTGATTGACTGAATGGGAATGACCGTGAGTGGTCTTATTGGCTTGTAATCAACTAGGTCGATTTAGTCGATGCTTCGATCGGTGATATGATTGCTTGAGTGCCTATTGTGAATTGTACTGACTTGCAGGTGGGATCTGATGCTAAGGTACGTTTACTGACCTATGCGTGTTTAGGCAGCCTTTAGTATAATGGTTTACTAATCGGGCTTAGTGGGGTAGAACTCGCTGAGGCATAGTCTCATCCCAGTTTAGGGAAAAACATTTCAGGACCCCGTTGAGGAGCTGAGGAGGAATCTGGGAAGGAGAACTCGGAGGTGAAACCTGAGTAGAAGGATTTTTGGAAGAAGAAGATAATACCGAGAGAGATTTTGAGTATGACCTGAAGGGATTGAGATTCCATCTTCTTTTGTGAACTCCAATTGATGTGAATAGTTATGAAGTTCTCTAATTGATGTCATGTACAAAAGTTTGGTTATAAATTTCAATATGAAAAATATGGCCCTGCTTTTCTATCCCATTGTTTTATTGTCGGGGGATTTTAACTGCTTCCGCATGTGCTTAAAAATGAAAGGGTTGGCGATACATTGTCCTGGGATATCGCATTATAAAATCGACCTAGTGAGATGGATGTGTGCGTGCCTGAGGATCGGGGCGTGACATTGCAAATCTTGAAAGCACTATTTGTGGTTGTGGCGCCCTACCAAAACTGTTGTATCTGCATTTCAATCACGTCTATTATAAAAGGAACGTACACAGCAATTGACATATCCCGTACCGGCGTATCTTTTGAGCCCGGTCGACTCCCCGTCACCATATGCGCTCTCCACTTTCGCGGATTCCCGTCAGCATCGGCCACGTTCCACGGCACTCAATTTCGCTGTAAATCTGACGGCGGCTCGCAGGGTATAACAAGACGAAAAAGCAAGAAGTCAATTCATGTTTCGAACAAAAAAAAGAAACTGGTTTCGTCATTGTCAAAAAGCGCGAAGATACAAAAGCCAAAAAAGACAAAAAAAAAAAAAAAAGGCTTCGCCGCGTAGGGAAAGAAAAGTCGCTTAATCCCTCGCACTAATGACGTCAGCCTCTTCCTTCGGCTCCGGATGTTATATAAAGATGTGCGATCCACGGGTATTGCCTCCCAACATCACTCCACAAAAATTCCAAAGTTGCTACTTTTGAGTGGCTAAACCAAACACCAACAACATCAGAGCTTTTCCTCTCCTCTTGTCATTTGCATTGTGCGATCATACATCGTTGGAAAATCACTAGACCCAGCGTCTCTTCCCAGCGATGACGAGCATCCTCCGTAGTGACTACGTCTACTATGAGCTCTCTCTCGACTCGCCCGCCGCTATGCGCAAGTTTGCCAAGCAATGGCGTCTCGCCTTCGTGACCATACATTGCTCCCGAGCCATCACTACCTTCGCAAAGAAAAACAAGAAGTTGTCCCCACGAAAATCTCCTTCCTACACTTCGATTCCGATCCCTGATCACCCCAGCTCCTTCAACATTGATGAGTCGCGGCTCACCAAGCTGGTCAAGGACAAGGACCTCTGCCACCTCCAGGAATTCGGCGGGGTCGAGAAAGTCGCCTCAGCACTCGAAACTGATGTCTCAATTGGAATAAGCGGGGACCCAGACGACGTCTCTCGCCGGCAACGTGAGTTTAGCATCAACTCATACAAGAAGCCGCCTGCCAAGAGCTTCTTCCACTTCGTGGTCGAGGCTTTCGAGGACCTCACAATCATGATTCTTCTTGTTTGCACCGGACTTTTGCTCGGGGTTGGGATCGAGAAGAATGGGGTCAAGGAAGGATGGTATGACAGTGGCAGCATAATCGTCGCAGTGTTCTTTGTGATCGCCGTGCCCGCTGGGATCAATTACCGCCAGAACCGGCAGTCCGAAAAATTGTCTCAGGTGAGCGGTAATATTCTCATTGATGTGATAAGGAAGGGTCGGTGGCATCAGGTTTCCATATTTGAGATCGTCGTTGGAGACGTCGTTTGTTTGAAGATCGGCAATCAAGTTCCAGCAGACGGGCTGTTCCTGGACGGGCATTCCTTGCAGGTATGGACGACAATTTGTACTGGTTCGACCCATTATTTGCATATTAACTCGTGTCGGTGTCCTCCAGAAACATACGTAGTATCAATATTACCAAGTTCGAGTGCAGTTTCCGTAATTAGTTGACTAATTAGTCCAAAAAATTGCAGAAGTGTATCATTTTTATAATCTTGATTCTATGAGAAAAAGGATAAGTAATGGTTTTTATTCGTAGTTCTAGTTATAGTAGAACAAACTCTATTAAAGAACTTCTACCGTTAAAACGTGATCCATTTGTTCTCGTTTCCTGTCTGTTCATGCTTCATTTTCTTTGCTTCAAGTTAAGACCAGAACGCTTCGTATCGTGTCATCCTAGCGTCACTAAACATGTGCAACGTTTGTGCTGTGAATCTAGATTGATGAATCGAGCATGACTGGGGAGAGTGATCACGTAGAAGTGAACCACAAGGAGAATCCGTTCCTGTTCTCGGGAACAAAGGTTGCTGATGGGTATGGTCAGATGCTGGTTACATCCGTGGGCATGAACACGACGTGGGGTGAGATGATGAGCTTGATCAGCCGCGACAACAGCGAACAGACCCCTTTACAGGCTCGGCTCAACAAGCTCACCTCATCAATTGGCAAAGTAGGCTTGGCCGTCGCTTTCCTGGTTCTTGTGGTCTTGCTGATACGCTATTTCACGGGAAACACACAGGATGAATATGGGAACCGGGAATTCATTGCAGGCCAAACCACAGGTGACGATATCGTAAACTCTGTGGTGAGCATCATCGCAGCTGCAGTGACCATCGTGGTGGTCGCAATTGCTGAAGGCTTGCCGCTTGCGGTAACCCTCACTCTTGCTTATTCGATGAAGAGGATGATGGCAGATCAGGCGATGGTGAGGAAGCTTTCGGCCTGCGAAACGATGGGGTCAGCCACCACTATTTGCACCGACAAGACCGGCACTCTCACAATGAACCAGATGAAGGTGACGAAATTCTGGGTCAGCCAAGACTCTGTGGCGGAAAACACCTACTCCTCTGTCTCCAAGTTCATCCTGGATTTGATTCGGGATGGGGTTGCTTTGAACACCACGGGTAGTGTCTATAGGTCGTCTTTGGGATCGGAGTATGAGTTCTCTGGTAGTCCCACCGAGAAAGCAATTCTTTCCTGGGCCACTTTGCAATTGAGCATGGACATGGAGGACACAAAGAAGAGCTGTGAAGTCATCCAAGTCGAAGCCTTCAACTCGCAGAAGAAGAGAAGCGGTGTCCTAATAAGGAAGAGCTCGGACGACACATTCCATGTGCACTGGAAAGGAGCGGCAGAGATATTATTGGCAAAGTGCTCAAGCTTCTATGACGAGTCAGGGATAGTGAAAGATTTAAACACAGATGAAAGGATGAGATTCGAGCAAATTATTCAGGGGATGGCGGCGAGCAGCCTCAGGTGCATCGCTTTTGCTCATAAACAAGTCTCCGAGGAAGCGATCAAAGAAAGAGAAGACGGGAAGAAGATCCAAGAGGACGGCCTGACATTACTAGGACTTGTCGGTATTAAGGACCCTTGCCGTCCGGGTGTGAAGAGTGCGGTCCAAGCTTGTCAGGATGCTGGAGTGAACATCAAGATGATAACGGGAGACAACATCTTCACCGCCAAGGCCATCGCCACGGAGTGTGGGATTCTCAGGCCCGAGGATGATGCCTTCAGTGGAGCCATCGTGGAAGGAGCTGAGTTTCGCAACTACACACCTGAGGAGAGGCTTGGGAGAGTCGAGAAAATCCGGGTCATGGCAAGATCCTCGCCTTTCGATAAGCACCTCATGGTTCAATGCCTGAAGCAGAAAGGCCATGTGGTCGCCATCACTGGGGATGGCATGAACGATGCACCAGCCCTCAAGGAAGCCGACATAGGGTTTTCGATGGGCATCCAAGGCACTGAAGTCGCCAAAGAGAGCTCGGACATTGTAATCCTCGACGACAACTTCGACTCCGTGGTGACGGTGCTGCGGTGGGGTCGATGCGTCTACAATAACATCCAAAAGTTTATCCAGTTCCAGCTCACCGTGAATGTTGCCGCCCTCGTGACCAACTTCGTGGCCGCGGTCTCTTCCGGCAATGTCCCCTTGACGGCTGTCCAGCCATTGTGGGTGAACCTGATCATGGACACACTCGGTGCCCTCGCCCTGGCCCTTGCCCTGGCCACGGAGCGTCCCACCAGGGAGCTCATGGAGAAGCCCCCCGTGGGATGGACTGAGCCGCTCATAACAAACGTCATGTGGAGGAACATTATGGCCCAAGCAACATACCAAATGGCCATCCTACTCACTCTCCAGTTCAAGGGCGAATCAATCTTTGGCGTGGACAAGGCGGTGAAGCAGACATTGATAAACAACGCGTTCGTCTTGTGCCAGGTCTTCAACGAGTTCAACGCGAGAAAACTCGAGAAGAGGAATGTGTTTGAGGGCATTCATAAGAACAAGCTGTTCCTCGGGATCATCTTCATGATACTGGTCCTCCAGGTGGTGATGGTTGAGTTCCTAAAGCGATTCGCTGACACGGAGCGGTTGAGCTGGGGACAATGGGGTGCATGTGTCGGGATTGCGGCTGTGTCTTGGCCTATCGGTTGGGTCATCAAGTGCATCCCGGTCCCTGATATACCAATCTTCATCTCCTTGGGATTGAAAAGCAAGAAGCTCATGAGGAAAATCGTGCATAGAGAACAGTAGCAACTGTTGGAGACTGGATTTGATTTGATCCATTTCGATTCTTTTGATTGATTCAAATTGATTTTCGATAGTGATTTGATTTTGCAATTGAAACAGTAAATCATAGATATAGGATATTGTGTATATTCTTTCCGATTCATTTCTTGTACTATAGATATGGGTACATTCTAGTACATAGAATATGATGAAATATATGGAAAACTCTTTTCCAAAACTACTCTCACCAATTCTTTAGTTTTTCAATTTTGCCCCTTGAATAACTGTTCATCTTCTTCGTGTGATGGTAGCCAACGAAGTCAGATCTAGCTGGCAAAGGGGTGGCAAGGCTAGATTTGGCAGGCGAAGGGCTATTGAGTGGCCGATGAAGGGTTGGTGAGGATCACTTGACCTAGGTGACCTCCACCAAAGGTTTCACGACCTTAGGCAACCATAGCTTGGGTCTTGCGACTTTCGGTGACCTCGCTCAAGGTCATGCGACCCATACGAAGGCCACTTGAGAACATGCAACCTCAACTGACACCAGATTAGGTTCACTAGCAATTGTAACCCTTCGCCCGCTTTGGCTAAGGGTTTCCCTTTTTTTTTTTTTATATATAAAAAATATAAAAACTTTAGCTAAAGCCCATTGTAAAATGTTTTTGCCAAACACTCATTGAATCTCAAGCCCATTTGCAAGAAGTTTTTACCAAATACAATTTACATTTCCCCAAAGGGTTTTGATTTTCAGCATTTGTATTATAGACAAAACTCATTTGCAAAGTTGAATCAGGCATACTCTTCGTAGTAGAACAAATTTATCATATGCTAAAGATAATAGTTGGATTAATCAACTCTTCGAGTAGAAAGTAATTTTTGCCGGTCTCCTTTTTAGAACAGATAACATCATTGGTGAACTTCAGGGGTAACATGTTTCATGGAGTAGAATAGATAATGCTAAAAATTTATAAGTATTTACTTTATTAATTAAGAAATTAAGAGAATTTAATGCTGCTCATTATAGTGTGTTTATTTTTTTTTTGGGCACTGTGGGTGTGTTCACGCCAATAAAAATAAATTATTATTGATGCTGAAGATATCCTTCGTGGAATGGAAATTATTATAAGTAGAATTTGTATTTAAAGAAATACTTGCGAAAACGTTGCTCAACATCTTTTTCTGTGATTGACTGCTAGTGCATACGCAATTCAAAGCTTTTAGCTTGAAACCGGATGAACGAGTCATCCAGTTTTCAAGGAAATATGCATGGGCCAGATAGATGGCTCTATCCCTTTCATCAAAATAATGGGGCATTGTCCTCTTAAGAGATCGCGAGGAAAGTTCCTAGGTGGTACCTGGAATTAGCGAAACAACACAGCCATTGCTATTTCCATTATAGCCGCAATAGCTCCAATATGGCTGCTTTGACCATTACCCTAACGACACGCGTCGTAAGAATCGATATCTACAGAGCAGTTTCCAGCGGGACATAACAAGCACTTCGCTCGCTCTACAAGCATAACGTTCCCGCTCCATTGGCGCATGATAAACAGGGACATCGCCTGCGGACATACATCATAATAAATAAACGAGAGCGGTATTTATGTTTAGTATCTACGGGCCGATCCATTGAAGGAGAGATGGAAGAATATACAACGGTGGACCATGTGTTTGAGACGGTCGACTAAAATTTCCAAATATAGGATTCCTTTTACTTAGAAGAATGGCGTATGTCAAGTTTTGACTATCTTGGACTATCTTGATGATGTCGTGGTAGCTTAATTGTGTCTGATAAACAACATCCCACTGGGTCTCTGATAGGCTTTCACAAAATTTTAGTTCAAAATAGGAAACCTCCAAATAATAGGAATGCGCAGAAAGAACTAATCAAATCGGGAACCGGCTCAAATTGGCTCAAATTGACTAGTTCGATTTAGTCCTTACAGAAGTTGGTCCAGTTCCCAAAATATTACCAACCACCACGAACATGATCGATTATTTATTTCTTAAAAATTTTAATTTTATTTGTAAAAATTCTATTAAGAAATCATTTAAATTTAAATATTCAATGGAATGAAAGTGCCTGAATCGAGGCCTTTCTTAGTGTTGTTATGCTACCAACATCACACTCATAGCCAAGAGACCGACGATGGTTTGTCTTGTTCCTTGCTACTTAAATAGGCAACATGCATGTTAACCTCTCTACTAGTCAATGTGGGACTAAGCTCTCTATAGCCGCTACACAGTCAATCCTAGGAGTAAGCATGGTCTGAGTTGGGCCAATCCGCCTCCTAACCCTAGGACCAACCCGCATAGTGCTTGCTGGTCCTCAATTTTTGGGACCTAGGACTGACTCTACTGAGCTTGGGCCCAAGGATCGAACCAACCCAATAGATTCGGTCTGGTTACAGGGTCAACCCGGGACCAATCGATAATTTTTTATTTCATTTTTTGTACTCCTTAAAAAAGCAATTGAGAATCGAAATGACCTATTGGATTCGGTCCAGTTTCAGGGTCAACCCAGTATCAACAAATAATATTTTATTTCATTTTTTGTACTTCTTAAAAAAGTAATTGAGGACCAAACTGACCCATTGAGTTCGATTCGGTTTCAGAGTTAATCCAAAACCAACCAATAATTGTTTATTTCATTTTTTGTACTATTTAAAAGGGCAACCAAGGACCATATTGACTCAATGGGTTTGATTATGAGCGAGGTTAGCTAAGAAAGGCAAGTGGTAAGGGTCAAGTAAGGTGAGCATTAAACATAATGAGCATTGAATGTCGAGTGGGAAGCAATAGGCCAAGCGAGCATCGAGTGGCAAATGGCACAAATGACCTAAAGTGAGCGAGGTGAATGTCAAGTGGTGAGCGGAGAAGTTGTTTCTTTTGATTTTGGCAAATTGAAGATTAAGAGGCGAATAAGACAGAAGAGAACGAATACTAGAAGATGATGCCATAAGGAGCTATTTATGCATTTTTGGACACTGTAAGGACTCCTCACAAAAACATTTTCCTCATTGGTAAATTATGACCATTGACACCGTAAAAGATATTAAAAATCTAAGTTATTAAAAAATAATATAAAATTACTTAAACTCCTCACTAAAGAGTTGTTTAATATTATTAACGCCGTTTATTTTAAGGTTTTCTCTATACAAAAAAATTTATAAGTAATAGATTATATATATAGTTAGGGTTGGTTCGGATTGGACCGACTTAGAACTCTCAGGACTGAGGACTAATTTGCACAGTACTGGTCTAGGAAATCTAAGACCAGGGACCGATCCAATCTCCTTGGGAATCGGACAAAGACCGACAGGGTTAGGCTAGTTCAGGATCGGTCCAGGGTTGACCTTAGACCAATGCTCACCCCTAGTCAATCCTCTCTCTCTCTCTCTCTCTCTCTCTCTCTCTCTCTCTCTCTCTCTCTCTCTCTCTCATATGCTACTCCAAGGGTTCCACATCAAGCAAGCACATAGAGAGCAAGAGAGAATGTGAATAAAAGCCAAGCTAGGCGACACTATTAATCATGCTTTCTTCTACCTTTTTAAGTAAGATCAAGCGTGCTACTTGCAAAGTGTGGTTGATGTTCACGCAAATGCTAAAGTTGTTTGATTCTTTTGCACAATCCTATCCAGTTTTAGGCTCCTTCCGTCCAGACTAAATGAACCATTGGGTGGGAATCAAACTGCCTGGGAGCTAATCGCCCTTACCGAATAAGAAACACAATTGAAACTTTCTTACAAAATCTATCAAATTTGGACTATGACACCAAAAAGAAGTTTCGATTTCCATGACATACATTTGGGCATTCAAAAATAACAATTTATCATGAGTCGAATTTCTGTTCATAGGCTTAAACTCGAGACATAATTTTGATGTTTATGATGTACATGATAATTATTTTATTTATAGTTAGATCTATTCTTTTGTTCTAGATAACATGTTTGTAACATAAATCCGTCTAATAATATAATTTCATTATTTTTTTATGGAAAAAAATTTAGTCAAAAAATAGGTCTATTCCAAAAATAGAAAAGTAAAACTTTTTTACTTTTCAACTTGCCCTTGCTACTAGTCGCTTGCTTATTTGCCTTCCCCTGTCAGGCGCCGAGCTCTGTCTGCCGTCTTTCACTATCCTTTGCCTTTCATTGCCCATTGGAAGGGAGAAATTTTGTCAATTCCTGTTTAGCAAACATAAAATTTGTGTTGTTATCAAACACGCATTTTTACCTAAAAACTTGTTTGGAGAATAAAAATAGAAAAATCTATTGCCAACTAGAAATTGTGTCCAAAAATAGAATCATTATCATTGGTGTTCTTAATTGTCTATTGGTGAGCAAAATTCAAATGATGCATCTAATCCTATTCCTAAAAACGTGTCCATAGCATTTGATCTATACGCTATTTGTTTTTTTTTTTTTTATCGTAATCTATACTCTAATTGGTAGGGAAAAATGGGAAAAAGAGCACTAGTAGTGCCAAAAATTTCGTATAGCATTCACTTGAGTGCCAAAACATTTTTTCACTCACTTGAGTACAACAAATTTGTAAAATCGTTTACTTGAGTGCCAATTCCGATTTACCTCATCAGAAAATCCGATGTAGATACTAGTAATCCAACGTAATGATGTCGATCATTCGACGTAGCAACACTAGTCATCTAACGTGAATTTGCCAGCATGATGTGGACAATTTTTTAATATTATTTTAGTATTTTGAATATTTATTATTATTTGAATTTTTTATTTTTATTTTTTTGGCTTTTTTTTTTTTTCTTTAGGGCTGATGAGGCTCACCAGTGACCCTCACCAGTTGTGAAACCCTCACCCAGATTGGGAGAGAGCTGCTTCGCCCTAGACCGTGAAGGCCTGAGGCTAGGGCATTGGGGCCTTGTTGGCTGCAGGTGATGCCACCCAAAGCTGGCAAGGGCATCGTGACCTCATCGGCCTATGACGAGGCCCCAATTGCCTCGCCCAATGCCTTGGCAGTTGAGGGTGAGGAAGCCCTCACGCAATTTTGCAAGGGTTTTGCAAGTGAGGGTCGCCAATGACCCTCAACAGCCTTTAAAAAAAATAAAGCAAATTATAATTAAATACAAAAATTCAAAAAAAATTCAAAAATTCCAGGTAAGACGTTTGGCCGGAAGTGACACTTAAATGGGTTATTTTATTTCGATGTGGTGATCAATGAGTGAAAAATAAATTTTGATATTAAATTAAGCGTTGTGCGAAAATTTTAGTATTTTTAATGTTCTTTTCCTGAAGAAAATGAATGAAAATCCTCAGTTAAATTGTTCCTGGGCTCTCCCCCAAAGTCGTACCATTATGAAAGAGACTTAACAGTATGCACATATTTCAACCTTATAGCGTTCTCATTGATGAATACAGATGCTTCTGTATGAAAGGGGGAAAATGACAGGAGTACGTGTGGACAGAAAAATCCAAGAAAATGCACGTGTTGATTTAGCTAAATCTAGATTCCCTCTCATGGCGGCATCCTATTCTTTGACTGCCTTTATCGTCTCGTTATCTTAATGCGAAGGATCATTTGACCTTTGGAGGATGGGTCTTACCGTCGAGATTCCTCATAGCTTGATTACTTTATACACACACACACACACACACACACACACACATATATATATATACTGTCCACCACGGCCTGATCAATTGAGACATGTTATCTATGACTTGATCAATTAAGACATGTTATCTACCACTTGATATTCATATTCGCTATAATCACATATTACTCCTTTATGTCCTCTCTATTTCAACCCGATCTCTTCAGCATTGCTTGTGCATAATGCTAACCCTTGCTCGCACCAAATGATCACGTACTAACCTCAAGATAAGGCCTTCCGGTCACGATATATGCCTATGCATGTCAAGTGACTATTCTGAGTGTGGGTCCGGCAATATGGCTCGCCAAAATAATTTCCATCTAATTACTATCTAATTTGATATTATTTCATAAAATTTGATACTTTGTATGAAATTATGAAATTGATATGTTAATAAACACTATTAGAATTGTAACATCATTTATGAAGTAATAAATTTTTGCTGTTTCATTATACTAAAGCCTAAACAAACGCATTACCATTGTCTATTTAGATGTGACCACATTATCTCATGCATGGCTGCTTTAACCAAACGCCCAATGAGAATTGACATCTATAGAGGAAGTTTTAGGTGGGCTTGATATATCGCCCTCACTTTAAGACGTGTACTTTGTACGGTGGTGAGAGGAAAAGTTCCTCTAGCTAAATCTTTAATCGGCCCATTTTAAATACAACCATCATTGGCAATCAAATTTAAAAAAAAAAAATGAATGCGAGTAGTATTTGTATTTGTAATTTACCAATCACATGATTGAACGAGGAATAAAGGAAAAAATATAAAGATACCGCGTATTCAAAGTCGGTGGGGGCTAAAAGGGACAACATAGCCTTCCTTTCCTCAAACGAATGAGAGTAACACCGTGTCTAAAAAGAAACACCGCAGCATTGCGCTTCTCCTGTATCTCCATATCTTTTTGACTTTTCGTTGACTCCACGTCACCAGCTCGAAAAATATTACATAGAGCTCGTGTAGCCACCTCAGTAATAATCAAGAAGTCCATTCGGAGAAACCCGTGAGCAGCTGGCCCATCCCTCGTCCCTCAGTTTCTCTGTAAATCTGACGACGACTCAAGATATAATAACACGAAAAAAAGCGTGAAGTCAATTCGCGAACCGCCGTCATCGTCAAGAAACGCGAAGATACAAAAGCGAAAAAAAAAAAAAAAAAACGACGCGCCGCGTAAGGAAAGAAAAGTCGCGTAATCCCTTGCGAAAGTGACGTCAACGTCTAGTCCTAGTCCTATAATCTTTTTTGGTCGGAAAACAATTACATAATTCAGTGGACACAGTTTTCGAGTAAGAAAATTCTTAGCTAAATATTTCCAATCTGTCCCCAAAAGTTGAAGCGTCATTGAAAGAGAGTAATACTCTTGCACATCCCTCAACTTGAACGTTCTCATTGATCAATAAATTGCCGAAAATTAAATCCATTGAGACACAATCTGCAAATGTTAAAATGAATTACCAAAAATACTCGCAAAGGGATTCTTGGTTATCAATAAGGAATAACTAAAAGAAATAAGTTCTTTACCAAAAAAAACTAAAATAAATAAGTTCATTGAGATGACTAAGATTTTTCTCTTACTCAAGATTTCAATTTTTATTTATTTGCTTATTAGCTATTCGAGTACAAAGAAATTTGTGGGTCTTCTTTTAAAAACAAATAGTATCATTATTGAATTTACTTGTGACACACTTCATGTGAGCAATATAAAGATAGAATGATTCACATTGGTAAAACTAAAAAGTAATCGTCCTTATGTTCATATAAAAAATGTATCATTGTTAGGGATTTTCCAAGTAATAACTAATGTAACATAACAAGTCCGATATTAATCGGTGCAATCAATTGAGAACTTGAAGAGAAATTGTGATGAACAATTACTCAAAATGAGTAAACTCTTTAGCAATCACACTTGAAGCTTCCTAAACATCATTTATATGGTTTCTTAAGCATCACACTTAGGAAAAAAAATTATCAGACAATCTGTTTTGTAGAACAACACAAAAAGATGCTTCAATCGAAGTGCAATAGCAAAAAATGAAAGTAAAATCAAAACCACACAAGACATAAAGATATATGTGGAAATCCAAATTAGGCAAAAACCGTGAGGAGATAGAGGACTTTCATTATCTTCAACAATGAATACAAGAGTAAAATCCAAAAACTCAAAAAAGCCACATGGTGAAACACAAGATCTAAAGATCTAGTAAAAAGATAGAAGAACAAAGAATTGAGATAATGTGGAGACTAGGGTTAGAGATGTGTTGTTAAACACATCACTTTTATAGTCTCCCTTCAAAAAAACCTTAAAACAAATGTGCATTGTTGAAAATGCCCTTAACACTAATTTGAAAGTCAAAACTTAACAATCCCCAAGCAAGAAATTGTCATCTCCACTTGCCCAATAATTTTATAGAGGAAAAAAATTACAACGATATATATATAGACTCCCTAAGAGTTCTTCTTTGAAATAGGAAACCTCCAAACAAGAAGCACGATTGAAACTTTCTTATAATGTTTAATGAAGCCATAAAAATAAGCTATCGGGTATGGATTTGATTTAATTCCTTGCGGGGCCAAAAGGCATTTATTGCACTAATTTTTTTAAAAAAGTGGAATCTGTATTTAAAGGTAAAACTTGCGAATTATCAATCTCGCTCAGCATTCTTTTTTTTTTTTTTTAGCAATCGATTGGTTGTGTACATGGAATGTGGAGCTCTTACCTTGAAACTGGATAAACGAGTCATCTAGATTTTATGTAAAATTGCGTGGCCTGGATTATTCTCTCTCTTTCATCAAAATATATCCCCACTTGCAAGTCGGGTGTAAATGGTTTGGTTTGGTTCGATTTTTCAAAAAAACCAAATTGAACCAAATCAATAAGGAAGTTTATTGAACCGAACCGAAGAAAAATTCCGGTTTAGTTCAATTCGACTTTTTGGTTTTTTCCTTTTATTTTTTTTTTTTTTTTCCCATACATGCATTCCTTTTGATAAATTTTTTGTCTTTTAAAAAGTCAATTTTTTAAATTATTTTTATTATTTTTCTTTCTTTTTCTTCTTCTTCTTCATCACTAGCCGTGCCCACCACGGTGGCGATCAAAGAACCGGCCAAAAAGTGAGCTAGAGCCTTGCCTAATTAGGCCAGGCCAAGCTCACTTGACTCCGGCAAACTGGGCAAGGCTCGAGCTCATTAGCGTCGAGCAAGCTCGGTCTTGCCTAATTAGGCGAGACTCCAGCTTGCCTCTAGCTTGTCGCCGATCGCCATCGTGGCCAGCAAGTTTCGATTTTTAAAACCGAACTAGTTAAAAAGTTTTGACTTTTAATGAAAACCGAACTGAATGAAAACCAAATTGAAAAAAATCGAACTTGTTGATTCGGTTCAGTTTTTGACACCCCTTCTTGCAAGTAACACCTTGTGAATAGGATAATGGAATGTGCTTTCTAAATGCATATTAAATATGCGGACGTAAATATTGAAAACAACAGAAATTTTCATTTTCATTTTCCATTTTCATCAAAACGAGAGAGTAAGAAATTGCCCACGAACCAAAGGGCCCTAATTTGTCTTTAGTTTCCATCTGAATTTCTCACACACTACTTTTTTAGATGGAATCTCCTTTGGAGGGAATCACTTTTGCCTAGCCAATCTGTCCATTTCTTGCCTCTTTCCATTTCACTTTGTCTTTCGCTGAGCCTAAGGAAAGTTCCTGGCAAGTACGTGGGGATTCCCGGAACCATTGCCTTAATACTTCGAAGTAAGAATCGATACCTACAGAGGCTGCGTTTGGATTCTGCTTTACGAAGCCACTTTAGGCTTCCAAAGCCCTTTGGGCTAAAAATGGGTGTTTGGCAAAAAAATTTGCAAGTATCTTCAGCTCAAAGCTTGCCTCTTGAAGGCTGAAAGCCCAAGGCAGGGGTACCCTTGCCTTAGGCATTTCAGCTTTCTCGGTAAGCTGAGGTTACTGTTCATATTTTTTTTTTCCAAAATTATCCTTACGTACTATTTGTTTTTCCGTTTTTTACCCTTGTGAAGAGCACTGTTCATCTTCTCTGTCGAGGGTGGCCCCGGCGGTAGCTGCTCGGTCGCATGATGGCCGGCGAGGTCGCGCGACCCAGGCGCGGCCCTCGCCGAGGTCGCGTGACCTCAGGCGAGGGTTGCGTAGCCTCGGCGACGGCCGATCGGGGTCGCGCGACCTAGGCGCGGCCGTCGCCAAGGTCCCCTGACCTCAGGCGCGGCCCTCGCCGAGGTCCCCCGACCTCAGGCAAGGGTTGCAGGCAAGTTGCGACGGCCAATCGGGGTTCTCGGAGGTCGAGGCGGTGTCGCGCGACGCGCGCAACCTCGCCGGCCCAGATCCGGGGTCGCCGGAGGTCGCGACGGCATCGCACGACCTCGCCGACCCAGATCCGGGGTCGCCCGAGGTCGTGACGGCGTCGCGCGACCTCGCCGGCCCAGATCCGGGGTCGCCGGAGGTCGCGACGGCGTCGCGCGACCTCGCCGGCCCAGATCCGAGGTCGCCGGAGACGGCGTCGTGCGACCTCGCCGGCCCAGATCCGAGGTCGCCGGAGGTCGCGACGGCGTCGCGCGACCTCGCCGGCCCAGATCAGGGGTCGCCGGAGGTCGCCGAGGGTCGCCGTCGGCCGCCGGATGCCGCCTGCCCTTGCTGGTTTTCATTTTTTTATTTTTTTATTTTTCTTTTGATATTTTTTTTTTTTTCACAAAAGTCCTTTGTCCTCCAAACACCATTTTGCTCAAAGGTACTTCACAAAGGGCTTTTAAATTACAATTTACCAAACACAATTTGCATTTTGGAAAACACATTCAACTCAAAGGCCTTTGCATTTTCCCAAAGACTTTCCCCAAAAGTCTTCCCAAACGCACCCGGAGTAGGTTTAAGCGGTGGAGAAAAGATTTGGTGACAATTTTTAATTTATTATGAGAATAACAATTTGTTCTAAATCACAAAAAATCAAATAATAAATATTTATAAATTTTTGCGGGATCCAATCTTTCAAGTAACAAATGGGAGCGATGTCATCTACCCATTAATTGATTGAAGTAGATACGGGAGAAAATACGACGTTAACCGTGATTTTGGGACGGTGGGACTTAAAGGCCAGGGTATCGGATTCCTCTTTAGCAAAAGATTGATAACGATGATATCTGGCATCGGATGCTCCCGATGGCGTCGAAGAAATAATTGCAGAGCGTCTGCAAGAATCTACGCGGCGTCGGGGGTTCGTTTCGGGGAAACCCGTCAGCAGATAACACCTTCCTCCATCGTCCCTAGATTTCGAAGACCAGAAAGCAGAAAGAGCTGTAGGTCCCCGCGTCAGGTAAAAGAAAAACGCATACCTTACAACATCGCACAAATGACGACTCCCTCTTTTTCAGCTCCCGGGTGTGGATAAAAGAGCATACCTTACAATGGAATCCATGATCTTTGTATCCATCACCACTCCACACGAATTCGAACGCTGCACTTTTGGCGGCCGTGGAAAGAGATACCCAAGAAAATGCACGTATTGATTTGACTAAATCTAGATTCTCCCATACTGATGTCCCGTACGTCAACCGCCTTAATCGTCTCATTGTGTGTATCGTCTTAGCTCGATGGATCATATTTGACTTTTGAAGGATGGGTCTTGCCAACGAGAGCTCTAATAGCTTCGTTACTACCTACATATATTGTTCATCCTCGTAAAACTTGATCCAACCTTAAATGCATCATCTGTCACTTGGTATTCAAATTCACTATAATCACATGACTCTTATGTCTCTCCATTTCATCCAGATCCCTTCGACGTTGCTCATGTGTAATGCTAACCCTCGCTCGCACCAAATGATCAATTACTAACCTCGAGATGAGGCCTTCCAATCATGATATTTACCTACGCTTGTCGAATGACAATTCCGAGTGTGGGGCTCACAACATTGCTTGCCAGCAAAATTTCTAATTACTATCTAATTTGATATCATTTCATAAAATTATATAGTTTGCACAAAATTATGGATCTGTTTAATTAATAAACACTATTTGAACTGTAACATCATTTGTGAAAATATTGGTCATTTCATCATGCCAAAGCCCCAAAAAACACATTACCATAATCTGTTCCATTATGATCACATTATCTTGTAGATATATCATATACTTTAATTGAACGTGGAATAAGAATTTATATCTACAGAGCAAGTTTCAGCTGGGCCCAATATACCGTGCTCACTATAAGATGTGTGACGTGCATCATACAGCCTTGCTTTCCTCCATCCCGGATTAGAGAGGGGAAAGTTCCTTTAGCAAAATCTTTAATCCACGCAGTATAAATACGGACATCATCCACAATCAAATTGAAGAAAAAAGAAAAAAAGAATGAGTGTGGGTGATATTTATATTGATAATCTACCAATCACATGATGGAACAAGGAATCAAGGAAAATGAAACGAGTAACAAAGGAAAGTTCCTCGAACGATGTCCGAAATTTCGGAGGTAGGATGGGGGTAGGACGGGAAGAGCAATGGGGTCAGTATCCTTTTTCAAGGCCCGAACCCCGCCTCTACTCAGACTTTCCCGGTAGTCAGAGTCTTTTAAGGTCCTACTCAGGACCAATCTACCAATCACATGATGGAACAAGGAATCAAGGAAAATGAAACGAGTAACAAAGGAAAGTTCCTCGAACAATGTCCGAAATTTCGGAGATAAGATGATGTCGGAGGACTTAATTGCAAACCACCTAAAAGGAGCAAACGCAGCATTGGGCATCCGGGACCTGGATATGCTTTGACCTTTGGTTGACTCCACGTCACCAGAAACGTGGTTCTCCACTTTCGCAGAAACCCGTCAGCAGCATCCACGTCCCAAGGCCCTCAATTTCGCTGTAAATCTGACGACGGCTCCCAGGATATAATCAGATGAAAAAGCACGAAGTCAATTCGTGTTTCGTTTTATGACCCAAAAAAAAAAAAAAATTCGTATTTCGACATCGCCAAAAAACGCGACGGCGCGCCGCGTAAGTAAATAAACGTCGCTTAATTCCTTGCGCAAATGAGGTCAATCTCTAGTCCTATAAAAGATATGCGATCGACGGGCATCGTCTCCCAACATCACTTCACAAATTCCAAAATTGCCCTTTTGAGCGGCTAAACCAAACCCCAACAACATCAGAGCTGTTCCCGTGTCTTGCCATTTGCACTGTGCGATACCTCAATGGAGGACTCACCAGAGCCCGAGTGTCCCTTCCCAGCCATGACCAGCATTCTCCGTGGCGCCTATGTCCGCTACGAGGTCTCTCTCAACTTGCCTGGCGCTATGCGAAAGATTGCCAAGCGATGGCGTCTAGCCTTCGTGACCATATATTGCTCCCGAGCCATCACTACCTCCGCAAAGAAAACCAACAAGTTGTCCCCACAAAAATCTCCTTTTCACACTTCGATTTCCATCCACGATCTCTCTGATCACCCCAGCTCCTTCAACATTGATCAGTCACAGCTCACCAGGCTGGTCAAGGACAAGGACTTCCGCCACCTCCAGGAATTCGGCGGGGTCCAGAAAGTGGCCTTGGCACTTGAAACTGATGTCTTGGCCGGAATAAGCGGCAACCCAGATGACATCTCTCGCCGGCAAAATGCGTTTGGCATCAACTCATACAAGAAGCCGCCTGCCAAGGGCTTCTTCCACTTCGTGGTTGAGGCTTTCAAGGACCTCACAATCATGATTCTTCTTGTTTGTGCCGGGCTTTCGCTTGGGTTCGGTATCAAGGAGAATGGGGTCAAGGAAGGCTGGTATGATGGTGGCAGCATATTTGTGGCGGTGTTCCTTGTGATCACAGTGTCCGCTGGGAGCAATTACCGCCAAAACTGGCAGTTTGAAAAATTATCTCGGGTGAGCGATAATATTCTCATTGATGTGATAAGGAAGGGTCGGCGGCAGCACATTTCCATATTTGAGATCGTCGTCGGAGACGTTGTTTGTTTGAAGACCGGTGATCAAGTTCCAGCAGATGGGCTGTTCCTGGACGGGCATTTCTTGCAGGTATGGCTGACAATTTGTACTGGTTTGACGCATTAAATTTGCATATTAACTCATGTTCAGAAACATACGTAGTATTATTATTACCATTTTCGAGCATGAGTAATTGGTCCAAAAAATTGTAGAAGTGTATCATATTCTGCTTGACTGGGCAGTCTGTCATTTTCAAAATCTTGATTCTATGACAAAAATGATAAGGAATGGTTTTTATTTGTAGTTCTAGTTATAGTAGAAAAACTCTGTTAAAAAATTCTACTGTTAAAACGTAATTCATTTGTTCTTATGACCTATTTGTTCACTTTTCATTTTCTTCGCCTCAAGTGAAGACCAGAACGCTTCGTATCGTGTCATCCTAGCGTCCCTAAACCATGTGTGACGTTTGTGTTGTCAATTTAGGTTGATGAATCTAGCATGACTGGGGAGAGTGATCACGTAGAAGTGAACCGCAAGGAGAATCCATTCCTGTTCTCGGGAACAAAGATTGCTGATGGGTTTGCTCGGATGCTGGTTACATCCGTGGGGATGAGCACGACATGGGGCGAGATGATGAGCTCAATGAGCCGCGACAATAGTGAGCAGACCCCTTTACAGGCTCGGCTCAACAAGCTTACCTCGTCGATTGGCAAAGTAGGCTTGGCAGTTGCTTTCCTGGTTCTCGTGGTCCTGCTGATTCGCTATTTCACGGGAAACACACAGGACGAGAATGGGAACCGGGAATTCATTGCAGGCCAAACTACAGGTAACGATATCATAAACTCCATGGTGGGCATCATTGCAGCTGCAGTGACAATTGTGGTGGTCGCGATTCCTGAAGGCTTGCCACTTGCGGTAACCCTCACTCTTGCTTATTCAATGAAGAGGATGATGGCGGATCAGGCGATGGTGAGGAAGCTTTCGGCCTGTGAAACCATGGGGTCAGCCACCACTATTTGCACCGACAAGACCGGCACTCTCACTATGAACCAGATGAAGGTGACAAAATTCTGGGTTGGCCAAGACTCTGTGGCAGAAAACACCTGCTCCTCTGTCTCCAGGTTTATCTTGGATTTGATTCAGGACGGGGTTGCTCTGAACACCACGGGCAGTGTCTACAGGTCGTCTTTGGGATCGGAGTACGAGTTTTCCGGTAGTCCCACTGAGAAAGCGATTCTCTCTTGGGCGGTTTTGCAATTGAGCATGGACATGGAGGAGACAAAGAAGAGCTGTGAAGTCATCCAAGTCGAAGCCTTCAACTCACAGAAGAAGAGAAGTGGTGTCCTAATAAGGAAGAGCTTGGACAACACATTCCATGTGCACTGGAAAGGTGCGGCAGAGATGGTATTGGCAAAATGCTCGAGCTTCTATGACGGGTTGGGGATAGGGAAAGATTTGGATGAAGATGAAAGGGCGAGATTCGAGCAGATTATTCAGGGGATGGCAGCGAGCAGCCTTAGGTGCATCGCTCTCGCTCATAGACAAGTCTCCGAGGAAGCCATCCTGGAAAGAGAAGACGGGAAGAAGATTGAAGAGGACAGCCTGACATTACTGGGACTTGTCGGTATTAAGGACCCATGTCGTCCCGGTGTGAAGAGTGCGGTCCAAGCTTGTCAGGACGCGGGAGTGAACATCAAGATGATAACGGGAGACGACATCTTCACCGCAAAGGCCATAGCCGCGGAGTGTGGGATTCTCAGGCCCGGGGACGATGCCTCCAACGAAGCCATTGTGGAAGGAGCTGATTTTCGCAATTACACACCTGAGGAGAGGCTTCGGAGAGTTGAGAAAATCCGGGTCATGGCAAGATCTTCACCTTTTGATAAGCTCCTGATGGTTCAATGCCTGAAACAGAAAGGCCACGTGGTTGCTGTCACAGGGGATGGCACAAACGATGCACCAGCCCTCAAGGAAGCTGACATCGGGCTTTCAATGGGCATCCAAGGCACCGAGGTCGCCAAAGAGAGCTCTGACATCGTAATCCTCGATGACAACTTCGCCTCTGTGGCGATGGTGCTGCGATGGGGTCGATGCGTCTACAATAACATCCAGAAGTTCATCCAATTCCAGCTCACGGTGAACGTTGCCGCCCTTGTGATCAACTTTGTGGCTGCTGTCTCTTCCGGTGACGTCCCCCTGATGGCTGTCCAGCTCTTGTGGGTGAACCTGATCATGGATACACTCGGCGCCCTTGCGCTGGCCACGGAGCGGCCCACTAGGGAGCTCATGGAGAAGCCCCCAGTGGGACGGATTGATTCGCTCATAACCAATGTCATGTGGAGGAACATTGTGGCCCAAGCAACATACCAAATGGCCGTCCTCCTCACTCTACAATTCAAGGGCGAATCGATCTTCAGCGTGGATGAGGCGGTGAAGCGGACGCTGATATTCAACGCGTTCGTCCTGTGCCAGGTCTTCAACGAGTTCAATGCCCGGAAGCTTGAGAAAAGGAACGTGTTCGAGGGCATACACAAGAACAAACTGTTCCTTGGGATCATTTTCGTGACGGTGGTCCTCCAGGTGGTGATGGTTGAGTTCCTAAAGCGGTTCGCCGACACAGAGAGGTTGAGCTGGGGACAATGGGGCGCATGTGTAGGGATTGAAGCTGCGTCTTGGCCTATCGGTTGGGTCGTCAAGTGCATCCCCGTTCCAGATATGCCAATCTTCAGGTACGTGGGATTGAAAAGCAAGAAGCTCATGACAAAAATCGTCCCAATAGAACAGTAGCAACACTAGTTTAACTCGATTTTTTTCGTTGTACAAGTATATTGGATTCTTTATTGATGCCGGGTGATTTTTTTGTTTTCCCTAGAAAAGTAAAGAATTTGTAATCCATCGATTGATCTTTCGGTCTCATTGATATGTACGCCCAGCCTTGTAAAAGAAATAGTTTTTTATTTATTGCATAACTTATATTTCCAGAGGTAAGCACGCAACTTCTGATATGAGGAAGAAGGACAAAGTTTTTAAGACAAGTGACCATATTTACAATCAAGAATGTGAAGAACAAAATCGTGAGAAAAATGCTAAGCACAAAGGGACTGAATTGGCATGAATCACATACTATTGATGATGTCAAGGTAAGGAAAAAAATTCATAATCCACCTTGACCATATTTCTAATTAACTTTGAATCAAGTTAGACATAACGACAATGATGTAACGACATTAAACATATAGTTTGATAAAAGAATCAATAGAATGATACATAGCAATCTATATCATTAGCCAATGACGTCATGATACACGATAACCTACCAATTATTGACTTGACCATGATAATATCCTATTTGTTAACCACCACCTTCTCATTATGTGTATCCTCTTAGTTCGTCATTTGTTTGAGGACTTTTTGGAGGATGGATATTGCCATCAACACCTCTAATAGCTTGGATAAATTCAACATGAATGGTTCATCCTTCGACTTCATCCAGCCTGAAAGATGCCATATGCTACTAGGCATTTAAGGTTGTTACAATAACCTACTCCTCCTTTCATGTCCTCTATATTTAAGAACACACATATCTTCAAAATTTAAGATACCCTCAGTACACTGGACTTGCTAATGTACAACAAGTCTTCAACAACTTTGCAACTAATAAGAGATGACATCGGAAGTCTCAATGGGAGCGGCTAGCTGAAATACCATCCACAAAATCAGAGGGTCCCGCTTTGACTTCCATCCTTTCTTTTTCATCTTTGCAATTTGTGGCTGACGTCTCGGCCAGAATACGCGGCAACCCAGACGACGTCTCTCGCAGGCAAAATGCGTTCGCCGTTCTGCAATCTTCTTAACCCCAAACCCCGCCCACCACACCCCCCCTCCCCCTCTCTCTCTCTTCCCTTTCTCTCCTCCCCTCTCTTATTTATTTAAAATTTAAAATTTTAATCCGAGGCAAAAGGATATCATTTTTTGGTTTATTTAACAATGTTAATATGCAAAACGATGTCGTTTTCGACTTATCTAGTCACATTATTATACAAAACAATGTCGTCTTGCATTTGTCTTGCTCGAAGAACACCACGTTAGTATTTTGATTGGATTTTCACTGTTGGCATTTAATTTATTTAATTTGCTCCGATTTTAGAATTTAAGTGTACATTTTCGATCTTTTGGCACTTAAATGTCTCCCCATACTAAAGTTTTAACACTCTAGGTGTCCGTATCCATTTTTTAAAGAGATTTTTGGGGTTATTTTCACATTTTAACCATTTAGTATAGTACGTTACTTTGAATTGGTTTTTTCGTATGCCCTTTACTACATCCATCAACCGTGGGTTTTTATTCCCGGCTTTTGTAGGGTTTTATTACCATTGATTTTTTCCCGGCTTCCATAAGGTTTTATTCCCATCAACCATAGGGTTATAGAAGATATACTCTGACAGGATGAGAGAGAATCGTTTAGAAATTTTGAATAATCTAGCATGGGGTCTGGGTTGATACATGTCAATTTTTGAGTGATTTATTGTATCATCTTATATGACATATTAAATGCACGCAATATTTTCTTGCGAGAGTTGTAAAAAAAAATAAAAATAAATAAATTGACCGAAGAGACAAGACAAGATACCGGCTACTCTCGCCGAGCCCAACGAGTATCTCAAGATCCATATGATGCTCCTGCGAGGCCTACCGTCCGCTGTCTCGCCCACAAGCGGTACCACTTTATTCTTACACCAATCCTAAACGACATGTGTCGTATTTCAGCTCATCTGCAAGAAACATCGGCTAACTCGACAGATTTAAGAAAGAATAACCTTTTCTTTTTTGGAATAATACCCTAAAAAACCCCAAACTGGTACACTTATGACAAATTTACCCCAAACTATTTTTTTGACCACAAAAAACCCCAAACTGGTATACTTTTGACAAATTTATCCCAAACGGGTACACTTGTGACAAATTTACTCTATGTTAGTTTTCATTAAATTTTATTATCAAATTATTAAGTTAAATGACACGTGATGAGTTGACCAGTATATCAATTTAGGATTTTACGTTCCGTTTGTCACAGTTTACAATTTTTATAATTTTTTTGTGGTATTAATCTAATTTAGCATAGGGTATATTTGTCACAAATTTACCATTTTAGGGTTTTTGCCAGTCGAATAAATTAATTTGGGGTATATTTGTCATAAATGTACAAGTTTAGGATTTTTTTATAATCAGTTGGGGTAAATTTATCATAAGTTTACCAGTTTGAGGTTTTTCATGATCAAAAAAATAGTTTGAGGTAAATTTGTTACAAATGTACCAGTTTGGGGTTTTTTAAGGCATTATCCCTTCTTTTTTTTTTGTCGTTATTTGGCCCAAAAAGGACCTTCTCCTCTCCTCTCTCTCTCTCTCTCTCTCCCCACAACCTCCTCAGCCGTCGACCCCTGTCCACATTTCACATGCCCATCGCACTCCTTCCCTCTCTCTCGTCCAACCCAAGGCCACCCAGGCCTGCGGGGCCACCAAATTCCAAGCTCCCTCTCTCCAGGCACTCCTCCCTTTCCCTCTCCGTCGTTCTCGTCGCGGCCCAATCCATGATCAAGTCCGTCTTCGCCTCATCCTCCGACCACCCCAGCCTCAACCTCACCGTCCACTCAAAAGAACTGCCTCCGGATCCTCCCCTCGTCGCAGCACCGGACGAGTTCAACGGTGTAATCGACGCTTCTTTGTTTTTTGTTTCCCCTTTCCCTTCTTTTGCTGGGCTCGATTCGTAACAATGTCTCTTTCAGCTACTTTTCCCAGCTGTTCATCGTGACTTCTTGCGTCGCGTCGCGTCGCGTTGCGACGGAGTGCTTTTCTAGGAAATTAAGCCCTCGCAAGCAAGAGATTTTTCCCATCGTTTCCTTTCGAAACAAACGGTCCCCTCTTTATTTTCCTTCGCCGCCGCCACTCCGAAGGCTCGTCGAAGTCAAAAGAGCCGCAGAGAGAACATGATTGGCTTGAGGCGTTTTCAAAGTTCTTACGGTGGGCCCAAATTTGACACATGTTACTCACCGAACGGATTTGTGTAAAAACGACGTGACATCATCCCTGTGCACGACATTTAGTTTCTTCCATGATGATTCGTTCAATTAGAATAAAATGAGATGATGTTTGTTTCATCAACGAATCATCATAGAAGAAACTAGTGAATAATTTGGTGTTGCGAAAACAAGTAATCGAATGATAACATTGATAGAACAAAAAAATGAATTGAATGCTCAATTGACATAATTCGATCGGGACGACTTATGTCCACGAAAAGAGTAATAACAAGTCATATTATAAATTAAACGATAAATGAATATTACGCCGTTAGTATTTCCTAGCTCCCACTTATACCTAATGACTTATATGATGTTTAGTTTCATAATTTTTTACGAAATAATTTAATCTTATAAAAGAATTAAAAATATCTTAGCCCACGTGATTTAAAGCAGCTTACAACACTTGCTCCCACGATAAAGTTCCTTAGCGATAGCTCCGATTGGGATGCGCAAGGAAGAACCCGGAAGTTCCCTCCGTGCGCGTATTAACCGTTGGTTAAAGAGCTCCAACAACCAGACAACATATGGGAGTCGACCGCATCATGGCCACATTCAAAAGTCCGCGCCGGACTTTCCGCTTTCAGCCAAAGGCTCCTCCAGCACGCGTTAAGGAATATTGATTTTGGGTGCATTTCCCCATTTCTGCTTTGCTTGGCGACCACTCTCGCACAAACAAGGAAACCCTTCTCCAAAATTTGGACTACGGCACCGGAAAGAAGTCTTGGATTTCCACTACCATGTGCCTGGGCGTCCGCAAATGATAATTTGTCTCAGGTCAAATTTCTGTTCACGGATTTAAACTCGAGACATAATCTCAACGTTTAACTATCCACCGCAAGTAAATATTAAAACGGCGCATCTCATCTTATCCCTAAACGTGTGTACGTGGAATTCTATAACGACTGATGTTTCTTCTCGTGGATAAGAAGAATCCAAGTAAATGTACGTTGTCATGTGGGGATGAACACAAGGAACAGGACATATTGGTCAACTACGCAACTCTTACGTGGAGTATCCAAAGCTCGACACGCAGACCCCTGAAGTGCCATAACTTGGCAGAAAGAGACACTTAAAGTGTCATAACTTACGAAAGGTACACTTAAGTGCCAAAATCGGAGCAAAATGGATCACTTAAAGTGTCAATCCGACTAAAGTTCAGCCAAAACGGCTGACGTGGCATTTTTCTAGCGAAGCGTGACCAAAACGACGCCATTTTGCACGCTGATATGGTCAAATAATGCAAAAATGGCATCGTTTTGGGCTAATGTGGTAAAAAATGATATAAAAATTAATTAAATTAAATTTAGTTAAAATATTAAAAATAATAATTTAAAAGAATTTTTTTTTTTTTTTTAAAAAAGGAGGGGAAGTGGCTGAGGCTGAGCCCTCAGTCACTGCCGTCGCCAGGAAGGGCTGGCGATGAAGGGGGGAGGGTTGGTGACCCCTAGCCAAGGGCCGACGATCCCGACCGACTGGTGGCGAGGGCTCGTGAGCCCTCACCTAGATTCGGCAAGGGTCAGCAGCCCCCGCCCGGCTAGGCCAAGGGCCGTCACTCGCTGGGGCGACCCCCAGCGGGCAGTGGCCAGTCGCTTCGGTGGGCAGCGGCCCTTGGCTCGGCCGGGAGAGGGCCGCGACCCTCACCCAGATCTGTGGCGAGTGGCGAGGGGTCGCAGCCCTCGCCATCGGTCGGCCGCGGTCGCCGGCCCTGATCGACCCCTCCCCCCTCCATCGCTGGCGATGGCTGAGGATTGAGCTCTCAGCCACCGCCCCCCCCCCCCTTTTTTTTTTAAATTTTCAAATTATTATCTTTTAATATTTTAATTTTAAATTTTAATTTAATTTAATTAATTTTTATATTTTTTTTTACCACGTTAGCCTAAAACGACGTCGTTTTTGTATTATTTGGCTACGTCAGCATGCAAAACGGCATCGTTTTGAGCTCGCTTCGCTGGAAAAATGCTACGTTAGTCTTTTGGCCGGACTTTGGTCGGAATGGCACTTAAGTGATCCGGTTTTCTTCAAATGTGTCACTTAAGTGTACCTTTCGTAAGTTATGGCACTTAAATATCCATTTGTGCCAAGTTATGGCACTTGAAGCGTTCTTTTGCCTCCAAAGCTCTTTATGCAGGAAGGAAGAACATGGAATTAGCAATATTGTGGGTGAGGCGTGATCATCGACCTTCAATCCCTATCTGATTGAATTGACTTGATCTAATCCATTTAATACTTTTTAATGACTTCATGTCAATCCGTGCTCTTATGATACATAAGAATCCCCATTTCACCTCGCGTTTTAGTCGATATCCTCATGATACATGATTCTTCCATGGCGAAACCCTTTTCATTAATTGCCTTAATCGTCTCGTTTGTACCATCTTAGTTCGATGGATCATTCGCCTTTTGGAGGATGGGCCTTGCCATTGGGAGCTCTGACAGCTTGGTTACTACCACCATATATGGGTCGTGCTCGTGCAACTTAATCAAATCTCAAATTAGAGGTATCAAAAACCAAATCGAAAATCGAACTGAACCGAAAGTCGAATCAAACTGAACCAAAAAATTTAATTTTTTCGGTTCGGTTGTTATTCGCTTTGGTCCTCATTAAAAACCAAAATTTTTTTAATTAGTTCAGTTTTTATCGATTTGATTGACCGAATCAAATCGATAAAATCTAAAATTTTTCATTTTTCATTTATTTTATTTTATTTTTTAAAATCGTTTTTTTTCTTCTTCTTTGGCTGGTCGCTGGCCCTAGTGGTGAGCAGTGACTGGCTAGAGACAAGCTCGAGCCTCACCACAAGCCGGCAAGGCTCGACCTCGTCATCGGGACGTTTGGGGACCTTTGATGAGGCTCAAGCCTTGCCCAGCTTGTCGAATCTAGCAGGGCTTGAACTCGCCAATGAGCTTAGCCTCGCCAGATCAGGCAAGGCAGAGCCTCATTGCAAGTTGGTCAGGCTCAAGCTCACCAAAAGTTGGTGAGCTGGAGCCTTGCCAGCCTGTGGTGAGGCTCAAGCTCACCTCTAGCTGATTGTTGGCCGTCACCATGGTCGACGACCGGCCAATGATGGAGAAGAAAAAAAAAAGAAAGAAAAAGGGAAAAAAAAAGAAAAGAAAAAGAATAAAAGAAAATTAAAATTTTGATTTTTTAAAAAATAAAAAATTTGTAGAAAGAGGTATATGTAGGGAAAAAAGACAAACACAGAAGTAAAACTGAACCAAACTAAATTGAAACGAACCGGGATTTTGGTTTGGTTTTTCAAAAAAATCGAACCGAATCGAACCATTTACACCTCTACCTCAAATGTGTCATTGGCCACTTGGCATTCAAATTCGCTATAATAATGTATTACTCCTTCACATCCTCTCTTTTTCATCTTGGAATTTCCGGTGTTGCTAGTGCTCGATGCTAACCCTTGCTAGCATTAGAGAATCTCATACTAACCTCGTGAGCAAAGCCTTCCGATTGCGCTATTTGCCTATGCTTGTCAAGTGACTATTCCGAGCATGGGTCCACAATATGGCTTGCTGAAATAATTTTCCCCTAATTACTAGCTAATTTGATATTGTTTTATAAAATTTGATAGTTTACACAAAATTATGAAACTGTATTAGTAAACACTATTAACATTGTGACATCATTCAGGAAACCGCGTAAATTATTAGCTATTTCATTAGACACATATGTGTTGCTAATTTTTTGCCTTATGATTTTATTTATTATAATTAGCCTTGTGGATTCTCAATTTTTTGTTTAGTCGAAGAGTTAATGTATTTATTTATTATAAGTACTTAATGTTTCAATACAAATTAGGAGGATTATGTTATTTTATCGCATATTAATATAAAATTCAAAGTCGTATAGGATATCTGGAGATTGCAAAACAAGTTCCAATGTAAATAGGGTTGACACTGAAACTGGATCGGAAAAACAGGGTGGGTCGAGTATAGGGTCCAATATAAGTATAAGGTCCAGAAAAGATGAACCGGTTATAACAGGGTCCGGGTCTAGACCTTACTCACCCTAGACCCGATCACCCCTACTCCCCAGGACACCCAGGCCTACGGGGCCACCAGATTCCTAGCTAAGGGTGTGCATGGTCCGGGCAAGCGGTTCCCGACCTAGAATCGGGAACCGCCCGCTAAGGACCGGTTCCAAAAAATCGGAACCGGGATCCACCCTTTTATTGCATGGATCCACCCGGGAACCGGACCGCCGGTCCGATCCGGTTCCCGGGTGGATCCATGGAACCGATTTTGATGCCAAAAATTCTGGTTTCGCGAGGAGAAACCCACCGAGAACCCAATTCAATTGTCATGAGAGAAGAGAGACAAGGTGATGGGGATGGACAAAAGAAGGCAGCGAAGGCGAGCGGAGAACTGTTGGACCCTTGTACACAGTGATTACTAATGCACCAAGAATTGATGCAACGGTTCCCACAAGCTTAGCTTGGCTACTCGAGCTTTTCCAATTCACCTTCTCCATCCTAGATTTTGAATCCATGAACAAATTCAATAGTAAGATAAGTTTATCTTGTTTCATTGTCCGACGACATGTTGTGCATTATCGTGTTTTGCAGTTTCATTTGAATGTGCAGCCTCCACTTGCCGAAGCACTGGACTTTCTTGATTTTTTGTCCCATTTCAAGGATTTATTCATTGGCAGAGCAACACCTATCTCAGAAATTTTAGGGACCCAGCATCATCAAAAATAAAAGTTATAGAACTGTTCATAATCTCTGAGATTAGAATGACGAATACACTGAAAATGAGAAGTGAATTAAGTCGTAGCGAAGTGAATTATTCCGGTCCTGCTTGAAACAGGAAGTATGGATTTGCTTTGGTCAGACTCGATTAAAAGCATTCTCAACTTTAAGCAGAACCTATGTGAAATCAAACCTCCATCATCATCCAATTAACACATCATCATCTGCTTCTCTCATTTTTCTTCAAATGGAGGTTATTTAAGTGCATTGCAGATAACGAGAAGAAAGAGAGAACGAACCTTGAAATGACGGCGAGAATGAAAGTGAAAGCTGGGATGAGGTTCATCATGGCCGTGCCTAGCACAGGGGAGCTGTAATCAATCCCGGCATACCCGCATATCTGCGATGCGGATCTGCATCAACCAAATCACTAAAAAAAATTCACCACGTTTTCCCGTACCAAACTCTCAGCAGTAGATCAAGACGTTTCGCTTCGAAAGAATTCCAAGAAAAGCAAAATCCACAAAGTCCACAAATTAATGCGAAACGAGGACACTTCACTCACTCACCCAACCAGAGCGAGCAAGAAGATTTTGCGAGGCACGGAGAAAGTGAGAGGAGGGCGCGACCCTGACCTGCCAAACAGAGCAAACAAACAAGTCAAGAACTTAAAACCCTTCTCCTCCCCCCCCCCCCTTTTGCCTGCCATCAATGGAGCTAGCGAGTGACAGGCATGAGCAGAGCACGAACTTGCGAGAGATGATGAAGGGGCAAGGAAGGAGGACAAGAGAGGAGAGGGCATTACAGTAGAAGGCCAAGGTGTACTTGTTGAGCCCGTCGGACATGGCCATTTTCGCCACCACCATGCTGCTCGCTTGAACCAGAACCACCATTATCATCCCCACGAATGGCAGTGAACCCCCGACTCTCCCCTCCATCTCCATCTCTCTCTCTCTCTAGCTCTCTAGCTCTCTTCTCAGTTCGTGGGTGAAATAATTGGAGGACCCCGAGAAGCTTTCCTCCGTTTTACAAGACCGCCATCGATTGGATGATTTTGTTTGACTTTAAAACTGACAAAAGACAAAGATCTCTCCCTCCAACGGAAGACAGTGGCGGACGAGGAGCAGCGGCGGCGTGGATACTCGGGGATGAATAGAAGACGAAGAGAAGAAATAGAGAGAATCGAAGGCTGAGGAAGAAACAGAGAGAGAAGAGACGTGAATTAGGGTTTCGTGAATTAGGGCTCCGCGAGTCGCGACTTTTGTTTTGTTTAGTATTTTTTTTTTTAATTATTAATAGGTACCGGTCCGGTCCGGGTGGGCGGGCGGGTGGATCCGCCCACGGAACCGGGAACCGGACCAGTTCCCACCGGTTCTCAACATTTGGACCCGGGAACCGGACCGTTTCCCTCAAGAACCGCCGGTTCCGGGCGGTTCCGGTCAGGTTCCGGGCGGTCCGGGCGGTTCCCGGGTATTTTGCACACCCCTATTCCTAGCTCCCCCTCTCCAAGCACTCCTCCCCTTCCCTCTTCGTCATCCTCACCGCCGTCGCTGCCTCCTCTGACGGCCTCAACACCATCTAGTCTATCATCAAGTCCTTCTTCGCCTCATCCTCTGGCCGCCACCGTCCACTCCAAAGAACTGCCTCCAAATCCCCCCCTGTGGTAGCACCGGATGAGCTCAACGGTGTAATATAAGCTGCTTCGTTTTTTTTTTCTTTTTTTTTTTTGCCCTTTCCCTTCTCTTGCTGGGCTCAAGTCGTAACAATGTCTTTTTCAGTTACTTTTCCAGTTGTTCATCGCCATCTCTTGCGTTGGGCGTTGAGATGGAGTGTTTTTCTAGGAAATTAAGCCCTCGCAAGCAAGAGAATTTTCCCATCGTCTCCTTCGAAACAAACGGTCCCCTCTTTATTTTCCATCGCCCACCACCCCAACCGCAGAAGTCAAAAGAGCCTCGGAGAAAGAATTTGATAGGCTTGAGGGGTTTTCGAAGTACTTAGAGGGCCTAAATTTGACACATGTCGCTCACCAAGTGGATTTGTGTAAAAATGACGTGGCTCACTTGTGTACACAATATTTCATCCCCTGAGTTAGTTGATGATATGTAGTATGATGACTTGGCACTCTAAATAAACAAACGTCATCTCATTTTATTTTAATTGAACGAATCATTGTGGAAGAAACTACTAAATAATTAGTGTGTCGGGAACATGTAATTGAACAATAAAATAAACGGAATAATAAAATAAATTAAACTCAGTCAAGATGACCTATATCCACGAAAGAGCAGCAAAAAGTACCACTATAAATTAAACAATATTGTGAGATTTTGTGGACCACTGCCAACTGTTCTAAAAGCTTAAACTATTAGATAAAGACGTGGTTTATTATTTAAACATTCTAACACTCCCCCTCACGCTTAGTCTGGTCTTTTGCCTAGTACTAAGCGTGGAAATTTAATTGGGGAGACAAATAGGAGCCTGGAAGGTTCGAACTCAGGACCTCCTAGCTCTGATACCATGTGAGATTTTGTGGACCACTGCTAACTGTTCTAAAAGCTTAAGCTGTTAGATGAAGACGTGGTTTATTATTTAAATATTCTAGCAAATATAATGAATATTAAGCAGTCAGTATATCTCGACTCCCAATTACTCTAATAACTCACATAATGTTTAGCTTGACAATTTTCACGAAATAATTAGTCAATCTCATAAAACAATTAACAAAAATCTTAAACTCACGTGATTTAATAGCAGTTTCCAACACTTGTTCCCTATAATAAAATTCCTTAGCGTTAGCTTCAATTGGGATGCGAAAGGAAGAACCCGGAAGTTCCCTCCGGGCGCGTATCAACCGTTGGTCAAAGAGCTCCAACAACCAAACAACATATGTGAGTCGACCGCATCACGGTCACATTCAAAAGTCCACGCGGACTTTCCACTTTCAGCCACAGGCTCCTCCAACACGCGTTACGGAATATCGATTTCGTTTGCATTTCCCCATTTCTGCTTTGCCTGGCCACCACTCTCGCACAAACAAGGAAACCCTTCTCCAAATTCAGGCTACGACACCGGAAAGAAGTCTTGGATTTCCACTACCGTGTGCCTGCGCGTTCATAAATGACAATGTGTCTCATGTTGAACTTCTGTTCACTGGTTTAAACTTGAGACATAATCTCAGCATTTAGCTGCGTCCATCACGAGCAAAAATTAAAACGTTGCATCTCATCCTATTCCCAAGCGTGTGTACGTGGAATTCGATTCCGACTGATGTTACTGTACGAAAGGGGGGAAATGTCGAGTGTACGTGTCGATAAGAAGAATCCAAGTAAATGTACGTTGACATGCGGGTATAAACACCGGGAACAGGGCAGATTGGTCGACCACGCAACTCCTGTGTGGAGTATCCAAAGCTCCTTACGCAAAAAGGAAGAACAATAAGGAATTAGCAATATTATGGGTGCAGCGTGATCCTCGACCTTCGATCCCTATCTGATGGAAATGACTTGATCTAATCCATTTAATACTTTTTAATGATCTTCATGTCAATCCGTGATCTTATGATACATAAGAATCCCTATTTTGCCTCGTGTTTTAGTCGATATCCTTATGATACATGATGACCTTGGATTCTTCCATGGCGATGTCCTTTTCATTAATTGCCTTAATCGTCTCGTTGCTTGTACCATCTTAGTTCGATGGATCATTTGACTTTTGGAGGCAGGGTCTTGCCATTTGAGAGCTCTGATAGCTCTGATAGCTTGGTTACTACCAACATATATGGCTCATTCTCGTGAGCCATCCTGGTGCAACTTAATCGAACCTCAAACGTGTCATCGGCTACTTGGCATTCAAATTCTCTTTAATCACATATTACTCCTTTACGCCCTCTCTATTTCATCGGCCTTTCTAGTGTTACTTGTGCTCGATGCTAGCTCTTGCTCGTGCTAAAGAATCACGTACTAACCTCGTAAATAAAGCCTTCCGGTTGTGCTATTTGCCTACGCTTGTCAAGTGACTGTTCCGAGCATGGATCCGTAATATGGCTTGCTGAAATAATTTTCCTCCAATTATTATCTAATTTGACTTTGTTTTATAAAATTTGATAGTTTGCACAAAAAGGCTTGACATGCCATGAATCCTCTTGAAAGAGAGGTGTGCTTTCAAGAACGCAGACACAAGTGGTGCATGGCTATCGTTAGCTCGTGCCGTAAGGTGTTGGGTTAAGTCCCGTAACGAGCGCTACCCTTGTGTTTAGTTGCCAACGTCGAGTTGGAACCCTGAACAGATTGTCGGTGATAAGCTAGAGGAAGGTGAGGACGACGTCAAGTCATCATGCCCTTATGCCCTGGGCAACACATGTGCTACAATGGCCAGGACAAAGGGTTGTGATCCCGCGAGGGTGAGCTAACTCCAAAAACCCATCCTTAGTTCGAATTGCAGGCTGCAACTCGCCCGCTTCTGTGAAACTATCTTAGTAGTAAACCCTATCAGAATTGTAGCATGAAACCGTACAAAATATTGGCTATTTCATTATAACACTGCTTGAACAAACGCATGACCATTGTTTGTTCTGTCGTGAACACAATATCTCGCACATGGGTGTTTTAAATTGTGCTTTAACCAAACATGCAATAAGAATTGATGTCTACAATGCAAGTATCAGCGGGGGCCCGATATACCGTGCTCACTTTGAGACGTGTGCATCACACGGTCATCTTTCCTCCACCCCGGATTGGAGAGAGAAAAAGTTCCTCTAGCCAATTCTTTAATCGGCACATTATAGATGGGGCCATCATCCAACATCAAATTCAACGAAAAGAAAATGAATGCGAATGACATTTACATTTATAATCTACCGATCACATGATTGAACGAGGGATGAAGAAAGATATAACGATACCGCGTATTTCAAGTCGGTGGGACTGGAAAGGGCGAACACAGGCTTCTTTTCCTCAAACGAATGAGAATAACTCGATGTAAAAAGTCTCGGATGCCCCGTTGATGTAGGGGGAATTAACGGCAAATCATCTAAAAGAAACCGCGCAGAATTGGGCCCTCTCTCCTATCTCCATATCTTTGGACTTTTCGTTGACTCCGTCACCAGCTTGGAACGAACTCGAACGAACGCAGGCTCACTTTCGAGTCAACCCGTTGGCAGCTGCCCCGTCGCACTTCCCTCAATTTCTCAGCACAAATCTGAATTTAATACTTCGTATATCGTCATGGCTTCATGGTCAAGAAACGCGAATGTGCAAAGCAGAAGAGAGTCAAGGGCGGGCGGCGGAAGACAAGTAGAGTGGCTCTTATCACTCGCGCTAACGGACGCCAACCCTCAAGGTCGGCTCGGGATGTTATATAATGCGATGTTTGGATATTGTCTCCCAACATTGATTCTGCCGCAAATTCGAGAATCGCTACTTTTCAGCGACTAAACCGAACACCAACAACAACAGAGCTTTTCCTCTTCTCTCGTCATTTGCATTGTGCGACCCCACCTCATTGGAGGACCACCAGAACCCGTGTGTCTCTTCCCAACGATGACGAGCATCCATCATGGTGACTACGTCTGCTATGAGGTCTCTCTCGACTTGCCCGCCGCTATGCACAAGTTTGCCAAGCGATGGCATCTAGCCTTCGTGACCATATATTGCTCCCGAGCCATCGCGAAGAAAACCAAACAGTTGTCCCCACGAAAATCTCCTTCCTACACCTCTATTCCCATCCACGATCTCTCTGATCAACCCAGCTCCTTCAACATTGATCGGTCACAGCTCACCAAGCTGGTCAAGGACAAGGACCCCGGCCACCTCCAGGAATTCGGCGGGGTCCAGAAAGTCATCTCGGCACTCGAAACTGATGTCTCAACCGGAATAAGCGGTGACCCAGACGACGTCTCTCACCGGCAAAATGCGTTTGGCATCAACTCATACAAGAAGCCGCCTGCCAAGGGCTTCTTCCACTTTGTGGTCGAGGCTTTCAAGGACCTCACAATCATGATCCTTCTTGTTTGCGCCGGGCTTTCGCTCGGGTTTGAGATCAAGGAGAACGGGGTCAAGGAAGGCTGGTATGATGGTGGCAGCATATTCGTTGCGGTGCTCCTGGTGATCGCCGTGTCCGCTGGGAGCAATTACCACCAAAACCGGCAGTTTGAAAAATTATCTCAGGTGTGCGATAATATTCTCATTGATGTGATAAGCAAGGGTCGGCGGCAGCAGATTTCCATATTTGAGATCGTCATCGGAGACGTTGTTTGTTTGAAGACGGGCGATCAAGTTCCGGCAGATGGGCTGTTCCTGGACGGGCATTCCTTGCAGGTATGGCTGACAATTTGTACTGGTTTGACGCATTAGATTTGCATATTTAATTCAAGTTCAGAAACGTACGTAGTATTATTATTACCATTTTCGAGCATGAGTAATTAGTCCAAAAAACTGAAGAAGTGTATCATATTCTGCTTGACTGGGCAGCCTGTCATTTTCAAAATCTTGATTCTGTGACAAAAAGGATAAGGAACGGTCTTTATTCGTAGTTCTACTTATAGTACAAAAACTTTGTTAAAAAATTCCACTTTTAAAACGTAATCCATTTGTTCTTATTTCCTATTTGTTCACGTTTCATTTTCTTTGCCTCAAGTGAAGACCAGAACGCTTCGTATCGTGTCATCCTAGCGTCCCTAAACCATGTGCGACGTTTGTGTTGTCAATTTAGGTTGATGAATCGAGCATGACTGGGGAGAGTGATCACGTAGAAGTGAACCGCAAGGAGAATCCATTCCTGTTCTCGGGAGCAAAGATTGCTGATGGGTTTGCTCGGATGCTGGTTACATCCGTGGGCATGAGCACGACATGGGGCGAGATGATGAGCTCAATCAGCCGCGACAACAGGGAGCAGACCCCTTTACAGGCTCGGCTCAACAAGCTTACCTCGTCGATTGGCAAAGTAGGCTTGGCAGTCGCTTTCCTGGTTCTCGTGGTTCTGCTGATTCGCTATTTCACGGGAAACACACGGGACGAGAATGGGAACCGGGAATTCATTGCAGGCCAAACCACATGTAACGATATCATAAATTCCGTGGTGAGCATCATCGCAGCTGCAGTGACCGGCGTAATTCCTGAAGGCTTGTCGTTTGCAGTAACCCTCACTCTCGCTTATTCAGTGAAGAGGATGATGGTGGATCAGGCAATGGTGAGGAAGCTTTCGGCCTGTGAAACGATGGGGCCTGCCACCACTATTTGCACCGACAAGACCGGCACTCTCACTATGAACCAGATGAAATTATGAAACTGGTATGTTAATAAACAGTATTGGAATCGTAACATCATTTATGAAGTAATAAATTTTTGCTGTTTCATTAAACTAAAGCCTAAACAAACACATTACCATTGTATATTTAGATGTGACCACATTATCTCATGCATGGCTGCTTTAACCAAACGCACAATGAAAATTGACATCTATAGAGGAAGTTTTAGGTGGCCTGATATATCGCCCTCGCTTTAAGAAGTGTACTTTGTACGGTAGTGAGAGGAAAAGTTCCTCTAGCTAAATCTGTAATCGGCGCATTTTAAATACAATCATCATTGGCAATCAAATTGAAAAAAATAAAATAAAATAAAATGAATGCGAGTAGTATTTATATTTGTAATTTACCAATCACATGATTGAACGAGGAATAAAGGAAAAAATATAAAGATACCGCGTATTCAAAGTCGGTGGGGGCTAAAAGGGCCAACATAGCCTTCCTTTCCTCAAACGAATGAGAGTAACACCATGTCTAAGAAGAAACACCGCAGCATTGCGCTTCTCTTGTATCTCCATATCTTTTTGACTTTTCGTTGACTCCACGTCACCAGCTCGAAAAATATTAGATAGTGCTCGTGTAGCCACCTCAGTAATAATCAAGAAGTCCATTCGGAGAAACCCGTGAGCAGCTGGCCCATCCCTCGTCCCTCAATTTCTCTGTAAATCCGACGACGACTCAAGATATAATAACACGAAAAAAAGCATGAAGTCAATTCGCGAACCGCCGTCATCGTCAAGAAACGCGAAGATACAAAAGCTAAAAAAAAAAAAAAAAAAACGACGCGCCGCGTAAGGAAAGAAAAGTCGCGTAATCCCTTGCGCAAGTGACGTCAACGTCTAGTCCTAGTCCTATAATCTTTTTTGGTCGGAAAACAATTACATAATTCAGTGGACACAGTTTTCGAGTTAGAAAATTCTTAGCTAAATATTTCCAATCTGTCCCCAAAAGTTGAAGCGTCATTGAAAGAGAGTAATACTCTTGCACATCCCTCAACTTGAACGTTCTCATTGATCAATAAATTGCCGAAAATTAAATCCATTGAGACACAATCTGCAAATGTTAAAATGAATTACCAAAAATACTCGCAAAGGGATTCTTGGTTATCAATAAGGAATAACTAAAAGGAATAAATTCATTGAGATGACTAAGATTTTTCTCTTACTCAAGATTTCAATTTTTATTTATTTGCATATTAGCTATTATGATAAGACAATAGTTGTATTAATTGACTATTCGAGTACAAAGAAATTTGTGGGTCTTCTTCTAAAAACAAATAGTATCATTATTGAATTTACTTGTGACACGCTTCATGTGAGCAATATAAAGATAGAATGATTCACATTGGTAAAACTATAAAGTAATCGTCCTTATGTTCATGTCAAAAATGTATCATTGTTAGGGATTTTCCAAGTAATAACTAATGTAACATAACAAGTCCGATATTAATCGGTGCAATCAATTGAGAACTTGAAGAGAAATTGTGATGAACAATTACTCAAAATGAGTAAACTCTTTAGCAATCACACTTGAAGCTTCCTAAACATCACTTCTATGGTTTCTTAAGCATCACACTTAAGAAAAAAAATTATCATACAATTTGTTTTGTAGAACAACACAAAAAGATGCTTCAATCGAAGTGCAATAGCAAAAAATGAAAGTAAAATCAAAACCACACAAGACATAAAGATATATGTGGAAATCCAAATTAGGCAAAAACCGTGAGGAGATAGAGGACTTTCATTATCTTCAACAATGAATACAAGAGTAAAATCCAAAAACTCAAAAAAGCCAAATGGTGAAACACAAGATCTAAAGATCTGTTGACACCCGAAATTTTTGTTGACATTTTAAACATTCAATTTGCAAAAGTTTAAAAAAATTGTTTGAAATGAAAAGACAAAAAAATTAGAAATAAGAAAAAAAAAAGAAGAGAGAAAAAGAATAAAGAGCCCAAAAGATAAAAAAAAAAATGGATGAAGGAAAGCATAAAAAAATGAAATGAAAGTGAAAAAGAAAAAGAAAACAAAAAGAAAAAAAAAGAGATATAAGAAATAATGAAAATGAAAAGGAAACAAAAATAAAAAAGAAAAATATAAAAATATAAAAGGAAGGGACGCTCGGGGGGCTCTCGACATTTTTTTTCCGGACGGAATCTCTCTCCTCACACGATTTCTCTCTCTCCTCACACGGTCTCTCTGGCTCTTTCGCTCAGAGGGTTTTTTGCCGAGAAAACTCTCGCATTCTTTGGGGGGGGGAATTCGCGGGTGATCGGGATTCTCTCGGAGGCAGGGACTTTCTCTCTTGGACGCCCGCAAGCTCTCTCTCTCTCATCGGGGTTTCGCACACAGAGGCTCTGGAGGAGGATTCTCGCTTGGGGAGGAGCGGGAGGTTAGGGTTTTCCTCCATCGGTGTGCGATTGGAGGTGTTTCCTCTATTCGGTGAGGAGTTTGCTCGGGGGATCTGGTTTCCGAAACTGATCGGCATAGGTAGCAGCGACGGCGGCAACGGTGGAGCTTGATTCGACCTCTTTCGTTCGTTATTAACGGCCGGCACGCTTCGGTTCTGACTTCGTGCTCCGAGCTCCGAGCTCCGAGGATAGAGATCTGAAGCTCAATCGACGGCGGCTCTCTCTCGATCTCTACCTTCTTCAGACTCCATCAAACCTTAGAAGACAGAGCGATTGCCAATCGAAGAGTTGGAGGTGCGAGGCTCGGATTCGCGCCGAGTTCGGAGAAAGCTTAGCAACGATTTCCCTTTGAATTGAGTCATTTCCCTTAGATCTCGGCAAGTTTTGTTCAGATTACCGATTCGTTTTCTCTAGTAAAGTTTTTTTTAGAAGTCATCTCAATCCTCCATTCCTTGTTGTTTTCTTTTGCTGGCGCCGAGCATGTATTTCCTCTCGTTGATTCAACCATTGAAATCGCCGGCTATTCATTGAAGTCGCCGATTCAATCGAAATCTCACAAGGAGTTTGGATCGGTCATTACTCGAAAACAGAGACAATCTTTTCAAAGTTCTTGAAGAGGTTGACTGATAAAGCCGTTGAGGTTTAGATTAGGACCTTGAAGATGGAGAAGGCGTGAAGATGGTGGAGGTCGATGTCCACTCTGACCGTTACTCTGTAATATTTGTTTTTCTCCCGACATATGTCTCGGGTTCCTTGTGTTGTGTAAAACCCGACGAGTTGCGGGTTTTCCCTTTTTCCTTCTTTTTTCTTAATTGTGTTTTCTCTTTTATATTTTTAGAATTGCATGATTAGGTTTATTGCTTTCTCTTGATTGTTTACTTCATGTTTTGCACTTTCAATTTTGTTGATTTTTTTTTTTTTTATATAGAAATAGAATAGCATGAAAATGATCAACCACGCATGATCACTTAAGCCTAGGAATTGATGATCCCGAAAATGTAAAAAGAAACGCATGGACATGTTAGGAAAAACACAAACATACTGTTTAGGTACCGAAAGGGCGCTAATGGCAATATTAGCGTAATCCAAGTCCCCGAACCTAGATATCTGGTTGCATAGGAATCGAGTAACACTCCCGACCCTCGATTGGGTTTCTAGCCGACCCCCAAAGTTAAGGCTAGTGGCGACTCCCGTCTATTTTTAGGTTGTCATAAATAAGTAGATCGTATAAATAAATCCGTCGTCACACGGGGTATGAGTTTCGATGAAACTCACTATGGTTTAGCATACTTGATGTGGGAATAACCCAAAGGATGAAGTGATGACATCCTAATGGGTGAAGCGTACTATTAAGAGGGCTACCATGGTAAAAGTACCCTTAAATTCGATATCCACATTTGACTCTCTTTTTTAGGTGTATCGCTTATGTGGGTATGGATCGTGACATTCCGCAGTCATGCAGGGTACGAGCTTGGGAGAGCTCGCGATCTCGTGGAGGGAACTCATGAGAGGCTTGATCCAAAAGGCGAGGTGATGACGTCTTTTGGAATGCAAGTCGTGAGGGAACTTTCGTGATCAAGTACCCCTAAATCCGACCTTTCTCCCTTTTCTCTCCTCGCGATAATGAGGGATACGAGGGCGGCGAGATCGGGTCGCGACAAGATCTAGTAAAAAGACAGAAAGAACAAAGAATGGAGATAATGTGGAGACTAGGGTTAGAGATGTGTTGTTAAACACATCACTTTTATAGTCTCCCTTCAAAAAAACCTTAAAACAAATGTGCATTGTTCAAAATGCCCTTAACACCAATTTGAAAGTCAAAACTTAACAATCCCCAAGCAAGAAATTGTCATCTCCAATTGCCCAATAATTTTATAGAGGAAAAAAATTACAACGATATATATAGACTCCCTAAGAGTTCTTCTTTGAAATAGGAAACCTCCAAACAAGAAGCACGATTGAAACTTTCTTATAATGTTTAATGAAGCCATAAAAATAAGCTATCGGGTATGGATTTGATTTAATTCCTTGCGGGGCCAAAAGGCATTTATTGCACTAATTTTTTTTAAGTGGAATCTGTATTTAAAGGTAAAACTTGTGAATTATCAATCTTGCTCGGCATTTTTTTTTTTTGGCAATCGATTGGTAGTGTACATGGAATGTGGAGCTCTTACCTTGAAATTGGATAAACGAGTCATCTAGATTTTATGTAAAATTGCGTGGCCTGGATTATTCTCTCTTTCATCAAAATATATCCCCACTTGCAAGTCGGGTGTAAATGGTTTGGTTTGGTTCGATTTTAAAAAAAAACCAAACTGAACCAAATCAATAAGGAAGTTTATTGAACCGAACCGACATATAATCCAAATCGAACCAAAATTCCGGTTTAGTTCAATTCGATTTTTTGGTTTTTCCTTTTATTTTTTATTTTTGTTTTGTTTTTCCTATACATGCATTCCTTTTGATAAATTTTTTGTCTTTTAAACAATCAATTTTTTTAAATTATTTTTTTCTTTTTCTTCTTCTTCTTCATCACTAGCCGTGCCCAGCCACGGTGGCAGTCGGCAACCGGCCAAAGGCGAGCTGGAGCCTCGCCTAATTAGGCAAGGCCAAGCTCGCTTGACTCCGGCAAGGCTCGAGCTCACTAGCGTCGCGAAAGCTCAGTCTTGCCTGATCAGGTGAGACTCCAGCTCACCTCTAGCCTGTTGCCGATCGCCATTGTGGCTGGCAAGTTTCGATTTTTAAAATTGAACTAGTTAAAAAGTTTTGATTTTTAATGAAAACCGAATTGAATGAGAACCAAACTAAAACAAATCGAACTTGTCGATTCGGTTCAGTTTTTGACACCCCTACTTGTAAGTAACACCTTGTGAATAGGATAATGGAATTTGCTTTCTAAATGCATATTAAATATGCGAACGTAAATATTGAAAACAACAGAAATTTTTATTTTCATCTTCCATTTTCATCCAAACGAGAGAGTAAGAAAATGCCCACGAACCAAAGGGCCCTAATTTGTCTTTAGTTTCCATCGGAATTTCTCACGCACTACTTTTTAAGATTCCATCTCCTTCGGAGGGAATCACTTTCGCCTAGCCAATCTGTCCATTTCACGCCTCTTTCCATTTCACTTTGTCTTTCGCAGAGCCTAAGGAAAGCTCCTGGCAAGTACGTGGGGATTCCCGGAACCATTGCCCCAATACTTCGAAGTAAGAACTGATACGTGCAGAGTAAGTTTCAGCAGTGGAGAAAAAATTTGGTGACAATTTTTAATTTATAATGAGAATAATAATTTGTTTTAAATCACAAAAAATTAAATAACAAATAATTATAAATTTTTGTGGGATCCATTCTTTCAAGAAACAAATGGGAGCAATGTTTATATTCATCATTGTCGCGACCTATTTTTTGGGTGCACCACCTAAAACTAGGTTAATGGACTGCTAAGTCTTTAAACTTAGCTCGGGCTCTCCCAAGCCCATACCAATTCGCAACTTAAGGTTTAAGTTTTTTTTAACATGCAAAAGGTTATTAATTAGGAGTCGCCACTAATCGGTTTATGGTAGGTCGACTAGACACCTAGGTAAAATAAAGGGAGATTTATTTTACTTCTATGAACCAGAGACTAAGGGTACGGGGACTTGGTTACACTAGAATTTTCTAATGCCCTTTCGGTACCATTTCTTTTTAATTTTTTAAAATGTTTTTGCAGGCAGCTGATTTATTTTAACCTAAATTATTAACATGCAAATAGGTGATCACATGAGTGCTCAACCATTATTGGAAATTCAACAAATGAAATAAATTGTATCACATGAGGCTAACAATTTTTGGGTTTTCTTAGATTTTTTATGAAATGCATTTCTAACTATATGACCTAATTTTACTAACAAGCAAATTCTAATTAAAAAATCCTATTATGCGAACTAGTTGACATGCACCTAGTATTTTGTATTTTTTTTTATTGAAATTCAGAATTAATAAAAACCCTAATTAAACTATCTAAAAAGGATAATTTTCTAATTTATTTTAGGGATTAATTTGACTTAAACCCTATCCTATCTTAGCAAACTATTTTTTTTTTTTAAAGTGAGATAATTAAAATGTGCGATCATTATCTAAAAAGATTAGTTTAGGTCCAACCCTAACTTAGTTCTAAAAGTGCAACCCTAAAAGTGTAATCCTAAGAAAATTCTAATTTACTATACCTACATGTTTGATTTACTAACCCTATATGCTCATGCAGAATTTTGATTTTTTTTTTTGATTTTCTGATTTTTGTTTAGTGTTTTTAAAGATAAGTAATTATTAAATAAATATTAAATCTAAGCTATCAACAAAATAAAGGATTAAAATAATCGAAACAATAACCTGCTGTCGCACAGGTCAAATTAACGATTATTCTAATCCTAATTATCACAACAAAGAGATCAAAATAATTACAAATCTGATCCGAAGTCTTACGGACCAAATTAAATAATCATTGTGATTTAACAATTGAAATTCCACTAAAAAGCCCAACAATTAAAATAATTAAAAAAAGATCCAATGTCTCTCGAATCAAATTAATAATCATAATAATTCCAGACAAAATTCTTGCGGATAACGCCTACAAAAATTACAGATATTAACACCTAATATTACAAATCAAATAACTAAACTAAAAACGCTATCAAATTAAATACACAAAAAGATAACATAACAAATAAAAAGAGTAAAATAAACTAAACTAAATAAAGTGAAAAGTAAAGTAAAAAGTTAAAAAAATAAAAAGAAAACTACCTAAGGGAATCGACAGGGGAATGGCATCGGGCGGTCGTTTGACCGGTCGTCGGAGTTCCGGTGGGGGGCTCGGCCGTGGGGTCTCGAGCGGCGGACGTCTAGGAGCGGAGTGGCGAGGACGGCCGATCGAGTCGTGGGCTGGCGCGGGGTCGACGATCGAGCGGATCTCGAAGTCGTGGGTCACCGGCGCGATGAGCACGTCGGGGGCGGATCCGGTGCGGGCGGAGGCGGATCGGCGAGCGTCGGAGATCAACAGGCGGCGTCGCGGGTCGGGGCTGCGGTGTTGTAGCGGCGCGGTGTTAGCGAGGGCGGGAGCGCGGTCGTCGGGTGCAAAGGTGCAGCGGCGGGCATCGGAGGCGCCCGGCAGCGGCGTCGAGGAGTTGCTGCGTCGGCGGCAAGGTGGTGACGGTGCTCGCGGTGGCGCAACGGCGAGTAGGCTTCGGGGGGGCGTCAATGAGCGAGATCGGCGCGTCGAGCTTCGCAGGGAGGACGCAGGCGATGGGTGCGAGAGGAAGAAGATGCACAGTAATTCTATTTTTTCTTCTCTCCTCACCTCTCTCATGTCACTTTTCTGTCTCTTCTCTCAGCACTTTTTACTGACTTTTCTTCCTCTTTTCTTGGTCAGAGAAAGAAAGGAGAAATGTTTTCTCTGACCAAGACAGACGAAAGCTCTTTTTTTTTGCACGAATTTCCTTCTCAAATTTTTCTCTCCATTTTTCGAGAATCCACCTCTGAAAATTTTTCTGAATTCGCTCCCCTAGTCACGAAAAATATAGCTCTCTTTTATAGTGATTGCAGACGGTTTCTTTCTCTGACCAAGACAGACGAAAGCTCTTTTTTTTTTTTTTTTGCACGAATTTCCTTCTCAAATTTTTCTCTCCATTTTTCGAGAATCCACCTTTGAAAATTTTTCTGAATTCGCTCCCCTAGTCACGAAAAATATAGCTCTCTTTTATAGTGATTCCAAACGGCCACTTTGTATGGTATTTTTCGAGTTTCCATCTTCCATCGCATTAAATCAAGGTTGCAAATCAAAGCGAGATTTCACAATCAACTCGATTTTTGCTCCGATTTATTCCGTTTTATAAAAATTCTTGCCTTTTGTTCACCTGATTTTTAATTGTTTCTGCATTTATCGAAATCTGAATGCTCATCAGAACTTCAAATTTCCTTGCATACTTCAATCAAATCAATTTCCCCCATTTTCATCTTTTTCTTTTTATTTGTCCAAAAATGCAATTTTTATTTTCCTTATTTTCCTAGATTTGCTAAAAATAGGTGTCAACAATCATCTACCCATTAATTGATTGAAGGAGATATGGGAGAAAATATGACGTTAACCGTGTTTTTGGGACGGTGGGACTTAAAGGCCAGGGTATCGGATTCCTCTTTAGCAAAAGAATGATAACGATGATGTCTGGCATGGGATGCTCCCGATGGTGTCGGAGAAATAATTGCAGAGCGTCTACGAGAAACTACGCGGCGTCGGGGGTTCGTTTCGGGGAAACCCGTCAGCAGATAACACCTTCCTCCATCGTCCCTCGATTTCGAATACCAGAAAGCAGACAGAGCTGTAGGTCCCCGCGTCAGGTAAAAGAAAAAGGCATACCTTACAACATCGCACAAATGACGACGCCCTCTTTTTCAGCTCCCGGGTGTGTATAAAAGAGCATACCTTACAGTGAAATCCATGATCTTTGTATCCATCACCACTCCACACGAATTCGAACGCTGCACTTTTCGCGGCCGTGGAAAGATATACCCAAGAAAATGCACGTATTGATTTGACTAAATCTAGATTCTCCCATACCGATGTCCCGTTCGTTAACCGCCTTAATCGTCTCATTGTGTGTATCGTCTTAGCTCGATGGATCATATTTGACTTTTGGAGGATGGGTCTTGCCAACGAGAGCTCTAATAGCTTTGTTACTACCTACATATATTGCTCATCCTCGTAAAACTTGATCCAACCTTAAATGCATCATCTGTCACTTGATCTCTTCGACGTTGCTCATGTGCAATGCTAACCCTCGCTCGCACCAAATGATCAATTACTAACCTCGAGATGAGGCCTTCCAATCATGATATTTACCTACGCTTGTCGAATGACAATTCCGAGTGTGGGGCTCACAACATTGCTTGCCAGCAAAATTTCCAATTACTATCTAATTTGATATCATTTCATAAAATTATATAGTTTGCACAAAATTATGGATCTGTTTAATTAATAAACACTATTTGAACTGTAACATTATTTGTGAAAATATTGGTCATTTCATCATACCAAAGCCCCAAAAAACACATTACCATAATCTGTTCCATTATGATCACATTATCTTGTAGATATATCATATACTTTAATTGAACGTGGAATAAGAATTTATATCTACAGAGCAAGTTTCAGCTGGGCCCAATATACCGTGCTCACTATAAGATGTGTGACGTGCATCATACAGCCTTGCTTTTCTCCATCCCGGATTGGAGAGAGGAAAGTTCCTCTAGCAAAATCTTTAATCCGCGCAGTATAAATACGGACATCATCCACAATCAAATTGAAGAAAAAAGAAAAAAAAAAGAATGAGTGTGGGTGATATTTATATTGATAATCTACCAATCACACGATGGAACAAGGAATCAAGTAAAATGAAATGAGTAACAAAGGAAAGTTCCTCGAACGATGTCCGAAATTTCGGAGGTAGGACAAGGGTAGGACGAGAGGAGCAATGGGGTTAGTATCCTTTTTCAAGGCTCAAACCCCGCTTCTACTCAGACTTTCCTCGTAGTCAGAGTCTTTTAAGGTCCTACTCAGGACCAATCTACCAATCACATGATGGAACAAGGAATCAAGGAAAATGAAACGAGTAACAAAGGAAAGTTCCTCTAACGATGTCTGAAATTTCGGAGACAAGATGATGTCGGTGGACTTAATTGCAAACCACCTAAAAGGAGCAAACGCAGCATTGGGCATCCCGGACCTGCATATGTTTTGACCTTTGGTTGACTCCACGTCACCAGAAACGTGGTTCTCCACTTTCGCAGAAACCCGTCAGCAGCATCCACGTCCCAAGGCCCTCAATTTCGCTGTAAATCTGACGACGGCTCCCAGGATATAACAAGACGAAAAAGCACGAAGTCAATTCGTGTTTCGTTTTATGACCCAAAAAAAAATTCGTATTTCGTCATCGCCAAAAAACGCGACGGCGCGCCGCGTAAGTAAATAAACGTCGCTTAATTCCTTGCGCAAATGAGGTCAATCTCTAGTCCTATAAAAGATATGCGATCGACGGGCATCGTCTCCCAACATCACTTCGCAAATTCCAAAATTGCCCTTTTGAGCGGCTAAACCAAACCCCAACAACATCAGAGCTTTTCCCGTGTCTTGCCATTTGCACTGTGCGATACCTCATTGGAGGACTCACCAGAGCCCGTGTCCCTTCCCAGCCATGACCAGCATTCTCCGTGGCGACTATGTCCGCTACGAGGTCTCTCTCAACTTGCCTGGCGCTATGCGAAAGATTGCCGAGCGATGGCGTCTAGCCTTCGTGACCATATATTGCTCCCGAGCCATCACTACCTCCGCAAAGAAAACCAACAAGTTGTCCCCACAAAAATCTCCTTTTCACACTTCGATTTCCATCCACGATCCCTCTGATCACCCCAGCTCCTTCAACATTGATCAGTCACAGCTCACCAGGCTGGTCAAGGACAAGGACTTCCGCCACCTCCAGGAATTCGGCGGGGTCCAGAAAGTGGCCTTGGCACTTGAAACTGATGTCTTGGCCGGAATAAACGGCAACCCAGATGACACCTCTCGCCGGCAAAATGCATTTGGCATCAACTCATACAAGAAGCCGCCTGCCAAGGGCTTCTTCCACTTCGTGGTCGAGGCTTTCAAGGACCTCACAATCATGATTCTTCTTGTTTGTGCCGGGCTTTCACTCGGGTTCGGTATCAAGGAGAATGGGGTCAAGGAAGGCTGGTATGATGGTGGCAGCATATTCGTGGAGGTGTTCCTTGTGATCATGGTGTCCGCTGGGAGCAATTACCGCCAAAACTGGCAGTTTGAAAAATTATCTCGGGTGAGCGATAATATTCTCATTGATGTGATAAGGAAGGGTCGGCAGCAGCACATTTCCATATTTGAGATCATTGTCGGAGACGTTGTTTGTTTGAAGACCGGTGATCAAGTTCCAGCAGATGGGCTGTTCCTGGACGGGCATTCCTTGCAGGTATGGCTGACAATTTGTACTGGTTTGACGCATTAAATTTGCATATTAACTCATGTTCAGAAACATACGTAGTATTATTATTAACATTTTCGAGCATGAGTAATTGGTCCAAAAAATTGTAGAAGTGTATCATATTCTGCTTGACTGGGCGGTCTGTCATTTTCAAAATCTTGATTCTATGACAAAAATGATAAGGAGTGGTTTTTATTTGAAGTTCTAGTTATAGTAGAAAAACTCTGTTAAAAAATTCTACTGTTAAAACGTAATTCATTTGTTCTCATTACCTATTTGTTCACTTTTCATTTTCTTTGCCTCAAGTGAAGACCAGAACACTTCGTATCGTGTCATCCTAGCGTCCCTAAACCATGTGCGACGTTTGTGTTGTCAATTTAGGTTGATGAATCGAGCATGACTGGGGAGAGTGATCACGTAGAAGTGAACCGCAAGGAGAATCCATTCCTGTTCTCGGGAACAAAGATTGCTGATGGGTTTGCTCAGATGCTGGTTACATCCGTGGGGATGAGCACGACATGGGGCGAGATGATGAGCTCAATCAGCCGCGACAACAGTGAGCAGACCCCTTTACAGGCTCGGCTCAACAAGCTTACCTCATCGATTGGCAAAGTAGGCTTGGCAGTCGCTTTCCTGGTTCTCGTGGTCCTGCTGATTCGCTATTTCACGGGAAACACACAAGACGAGAATGGGAACCGGGAATTCATTGCAGGCCAAACTACAGGTAACGATATCATAAACTCCATGGTGGGCATTATTGCAGCTGCAGTGACAATCGTGGTGGTCGCGATTCCTGAAGGCTTGCCACTTGCGGTAACCCTCACTCTTGCTTATTCGATGAAGAGGATGATGGCGGATCAGGCTGTTAGATTATGTCTCAAGTTTGAATCCATTATACGATACCCGATACGTAAAACATTTACATATTGAAATGAGAAAAAAACGTGTGCGGAGCATTTGATGAAAAAATAAAAAATGGTGCAAGATACAAGCCGAAGGAATCCCGCCCTCGCTCCTTTACGCACGCTGGAAATGGAGGCCACAAATGCGTGTGTTGATTTTTGTGGCCCTGCTCAGATGTCAGCATGATTCCTGAAGATTTGTTTGTCCAATTTCTTCTACGCCATTAAATGCATGCACATGGCCATGCACGTAGAAAACTTTGGTCAACACATGTGGCTTCAGAAGACTATCTCATAGGCGCTAAACTCTCTCCCTCTCTTTTGTTCAACGATGGTGGGCTTCTCTTATTTTATTATTATTAAAGAAAGAGAGAAGGCAGAAGTTCTACGTGTGTCAGTGCATATTGTTCTTCCGCTCACATGCTCTCATTAACTGCATGGTGGCTCATGCTTTGAAGATCGGCGCCTGACAACTCTGAAGCACAATATTATTCTGTTTCCTTCCCTTCAACCCATAAAAAGGGGAAGACGTCTGGAGCTCAAAAAAGCTGCGAAAAGAAAAGAGCTTCGTAGTGAGCGAGAGAAAAGAGCTCGAGAGAGAGAGAGTGCGAGGCTTGAGCTCAGAGAGGTTTTGTGCGGAAGTTGAGACCATTGGTTTATTTTGTTAAACACTGTGGGTATCGGGTATAAAGTAGGACTGGGAAACACTTGAGTGTATGTGTGATTGTAATCCTGTAATTCTCCGATTTATAGTGGATTGTTTTGCTGGCTTTTCCCGTGGACGTAGGTTCCGACATTCGGACCGAACTACGTAAATTTCTGGTGTCCTTGTCCTTTTATTGTTCCTCGTTTTATTTCGATCGATTTCTATAGCTCCCGACATAATTGCAAAATTCCGATCCGCTTCCGCTGCGATGCCGATTTAACAACACAGGCGATGGTGAGGAAGCTTTCGGCCTGTGAAACCATGGGGTCAGCCACCACTATTTGCACCGACAAGACCGGCACTCTCACTATGAACCAGATGAAGGTGACAAAATTCTGGGTCGGCCAAGACTCTGTGGCAGAAAACACCTGCTCCTCTGTCTCCAGGTTTGTCTTGGATTTGATTCAGGATGGGGTTGCTCTGAACACCACGGGCAGTGTCTATAGGTTGTCTTTGGGATCGGAGTACGAGTTCTCGGGTAGTCCCACTGAGAAAGCGATTCTCTCTTGGGCGGTTTCGCAATTGAGCATGGACATGGAGGAGACAAAGAAGAGCTGTGAAGTCATCCAAGTCGAAGCCTTCAACTCACAGAAGAAGAGAAGTGGTCCTAATAAGGAAGAGCTTGGACAACACATTACATGTGCACTGGAAAGGTGCGGCAGAGATGGTATTGGCAAAATGCTCGAGCTTCTACGACGGGTTGGGGATAGCGAAAGATTTGGATGAAGATGAAAGGGCGAGATTCGAGCAGATTATTCAGGGGATGGCAGCGAGCAGCCTTAGGTGCATCGCTCTCGCTTATAGACAAGTCTCCGAGGAAGCCATCCTGGAAAGAGAAGACGGGAAGAAGATTGAAGAGGACAGCCTGACATTACTGGGACTTGTCGGTATTAAGGACCCATGCCGTCCCGGTGTGAAGAGTGCGGTCCAAGCTTGTCAGGATGCGGGAGTGAACATCAAGATGATAACGGGAGACAACATCTTCACCGCAAAGGCCATAGCCGCGGAGTGTGGGATTCTCAGGCCCAGGGACGATGCCTCCAACGAAGCCATTGTGGAAGGAGCTGATTTTCGCAATTACACACCTGAGGAGAGGCTTCGGAGAGTTGAGAAAATCCGGGTCATGGCAAGATCCTCGCCTTTTGATAAGCTCCTGATGGTTCAATGCCTGAAGCGGAAAGGCCACGTGGTTGCTGTCACAGGGGATGGCACAAACGATGCACCAGCCCTCAAGGAAGCTGACATCGGGCTTTCAATGGGCATCCAAGGCACCGAGGTCGCCAAAGAGAGCTCTGACATCGTAATCCTCGATGACACCTTCGCCTCTGTGGCGACGGTGCTGCGATGGGGTCGATGCGTCTACAATAACATCCAGAAGTTCATCCAATTCCAGCTCACGGTGAACGTTGCCGCCCTTGTGATCAACTTTGTGGCCGCCGTCTCTTCTGGCGACGTCCCCCTGACGGCTGTCCAGCTCTTGTGGGTGAACCTGATCATGGATACGCTCGGCGCCCTTGCGCTGGCCACGGAACGGCCCACTAGGGAGCTCATGGAGAAGCCCCCCGGGGGACGGATTGAGCCGCTCATAACCAATGTCATGTGGAGGAACATTGTGGCCCAAGCAACATACCAAATGGCCGTCCTCCTCACTCTACAATTCAAGGGCGAATCGATCTTCGGCGTGGATGAGGTGGTGAAGCGGACGCTGATATTCAACGTGTTCGTCCTGTGCCAGGTCTTCAACGAGTTCAACGCGCGGAAGCTTGAGAAAAGGAACGTGTTCGAGGGCATACACAAGAACAAACTGTTCCTTGGGATCATTTTCGTGACGGTGATCCTCCAGGTGGTGATGGTCGAGTTCCTAAAGCGGTTCACCAACACAGAGCGGTTGAGCTGGGGACAATGGGGCGCATGTGTCTGGATTGCGGCCGCGTCTTGGCCTATTGGTTGGGTCGTCAAGTGCATCCCTGTCCCTGATGCACCAATCTTCAGCTACTTGGGATTGAAAAGCAAGAAGCTCGTGAGGAAAATTGGGCACAGAGAACAATAGCAACACTGACTTTAACTCGATTATTTTTGTTGTTCAGGTATATCGAATCCATTATTGATGCAGCGTGATTTTTTTCTTTTTGTTGGAGATATGCGAGGATCGATTTGTATCAGTCTTTATTCTTTCATTGGTTATATATCCATTGTACTATAAATAGGAGCATTCTCTCAATTTCTTCCTTAGTTGTATATCCATTATATTATAAATAGGAGCATTCTCCCAATTTCTTCCCTCCTTTCTTTTTGTGAACGAACCTTATCGTTGAGTACCTTCGGCTTGTACAATCTTTAGCCCCACCACTGTCCGAGGTAAGCACGCAACTTCTGATAAGAGAAGAAGAAGGATGAATCCCAGGAGACACGTGACCTTATTACATCCAAGAATGTGAAGAACAAAATCATGAGAAAAATGTGCAGCACAAGAGGGCTTAATCGGTATGAATCACCTAGATCGACTATGTCAAGGCAAGGAACAATTCCCTCTTCGGTCATATTTATAACTAACTCGAATCAAGTCGGGCCTTATTCTTATTTCGTCCTTCATTCGAGGACTTTTTGGAGGATGGATATTGCCATCGAGAGCTCTGGTAGCTTGGATAATACCTACATCAATGGTTCATCCTTCAGACTTCATCCAGCCTAAAACATGCCATATGCGACGAGGCATTCCAGTTCGTAATAGTCGCCTACTCCTTTCTTGTCCTCTCAATTTCACGAACCCCTACATCTTCAAATTTTAAGACACACTTTGAACATACCGGACTTGTCAATACACAACGCTAAATCTTCAATAACTTTGCAACTACAAAGGGTGACGTTGGAATTCTCAGTCTTAAACTCAATAGCATGACGTCAGTATTAGGCCCTCTGAATGATGGTGACTTTATGACCGCAGATTCTCAATCTTAGCTAATTGGCAACCGGAACATAGGACCAAGACACAACCTGTCAAATATTAGTATATGTTGCCAAAAATGCCCTCAGAACAATTCTCGATTATCGAAAAGGAATGACTAGAAGAGCTTAAATTCGTTGAGATAGATTTTTTCTCTTATAATTGTTTACTTATAATTTCGTTTTTTATTCATTGGGATATTTTGATGCGTTTGGTTCAATTTTCCCAAAAACATTCGGCCAAATACTGACTTTGGGGAAGCTGAAAATTAGCGTTAGACTTTTAGCATTTGGCCAAATGTTAAAATTAGATTTTTTTTCCAAAACTATCCTCACCAATTTGTTAGTTGTTTGATTTTTCCACTTGTTTTATTGTTCATCTTCTTTGTGCGACGGTGGCCAACGAAGCCAGATCTAGCTAGCGAGGGGTCGGGGTCGGCGAAGGTTGTTCAACCTAGGCGACCTCGGCCAGAGGTCGCATGGCTTGAGTCTTGCGACCTTTGACAACCTCGCCCGAGGTTGTGTGACCCACGCAAGGGCTGCTTAAGGTCACGTGACCTTAGTCAATGGCCGTCGGTGCCAAATCTAGTTTGTCGGCAACCGTTGCCCTTCGTTGGCTCTAGCAAAGTGTTTAGTTTTTTTTTTTTAATAAAAAAATATAAAAGCTATAGCTAAAGCTTATTGTGAAAGGTTTTTTTTGCCAAACATTCATTGAATTCAAAGTCCATTTGCAAAGAGTTTTACCAAACATAATTTGCATTACCTCAAAGGGCTTTGGCTTTCAGCATTTGCATTACAGTCAAGCCATTTGCAAAGTTGAATCAAACGTACTCTTAGGAGCGGAACAAATTTATCATATGCTAAAAACAATAGTTGGAACAATCAACTCTTCGAGTAAAAAGTAATTTTTGTGGGTCTCCTTTTTAGAATAGATAACATCATTGGTGAACTTTACGGGTGACATGTTTCATTGGAGTAAAATAGATATAAAATGATTCATAATGCTAAAAATTTAAAAGTATTTACTTTATTAATTAAGAAATTAAGAAAATTTAATTTTGCTCATTATAGTGTGTGTGTGTGTGTTTTTTTTTTTTTTTTTTTTTTTTTTTTGGCACTGGGGGTAGGCACCGTGGGTGTGTCAGACCAAAAATCAATTTATTAATGCTGAAGATATCCTTGGATGGAATGGAAATTATTATAAGTCGAATTTGTATTTAAAGAAAAACTCACGAATTACCAACATTGCTCAACATCTTTTTTTGTGATTGATCACTAGTGCATACGCAATTCAAAGCTTTTACCTTGAAACCGGATGAACGAGTCATCCCGTTTTCAAGTAAATATGCGTGGGCCACATAGATGGCTCTGTCTCTTTCAACAAAATAATAGAGCATTCTCCTCCTCACAGAGATCACAAGGAAAGTTCCTAGCAAGTTCCTGGAATTACCGAAACAACATAGCCGTTGCCTCTTTCCATTATAGCCGTAATAGCTCCAACATGGCTGCTTTGACCATTACCATAACCAAACGTGCCTTGAAAATGGATATCTACACAGCAGTTCTCAGCGGGACATAACAATCACTTCGCTCACTCTATAAGAATAACGTTCCCGCTCCATTGGCGCATTATAGACATGGACATCGCCTGCGAACATGCTTCATAAGATATATACGTGAGCAGTATTTGTATTTATTATCTACGGGCTGATCGATTGAAGGAGAAATGGAAGAAAATACGACGGTAGACCATGTGTTCGAGATGGTGGACTAAAATGTCCAAACATAGGATTCCTTTTTCTTAGAGGATTGGCATTGACGACGTCAAGTTTGGGCTATCTTGATGATGTCATGGTAGCTTAATTGTGTATAATAAAGAACATCTCATTGGGTCTCCAACAGGCTCTTTGAAAATTTTAGTTCGAAATGGGAAACTTCCAAATAGTCAGAGTCATTAGAAAGAACTAGAGACGCTGATGCAATTCGCAAAATGTTTCCAACCACCCAAACCGCACCAATTATTTGTTTTTTAAAATTTTAATTTTATTTCTAAAAATCTTTTAAGCAATCATTTAAACTTGAATATTTATGGAATGAAAGTGCCTCAACTCAATGCCTTTCTTAGTGCTGTTGTGCTACCAACATCACGTTTGAGTATAGCCGAGAGAACAATGGGCTCGCTTGGATCGGGTGCCCGAGCTCCGCCGCTAGATCCGGTGAGCTCGCGGCTCGCTCGAGCCCGGTGAACCTCTAGCAAGCTTGAGCGAGGCCCGAGCTTTGCCCCAAGTTGGTGAGAGCTCCGCCTCACCCGATCTAGCAAGGCCTGAGCTCGGCGGGCTCAGGCAAGTTCGGCTTCGCCAAATCGGGATAGGCGGAGCCTTGCCGACCAAAGGCGAGGCTTGAGCTAGCTTGCAGCCAGTCGTCGGCCAATCGTGGCCGCCGCCATGGCTAGCAATCGGCCAAGGCCAAAGAAAAAGATGAAAAGGAAAGAAAGAAAAAAGAAAGAAAAGGAAAAAAAATCGATTTAAAAAATAAAAGAAAAAAAGCATAAAAATAAAATGAAGATGTATTGGTGAAAAGAAGCAAGATGAAAGAAGTTATGGAAAATGTTTTTCACTTTTGAGAAGTGAAAAACATTTTCCCCACTTTTAAAGGTTATATTTTCCAATGATGGAAAACATTTTCCTTGACTAGTTCATTTTCCGTGAAACGAACGCCGGAAAATCCGGAAAACGTTTTCCTGGAAGTGATTTTCCGTCAAACAAACGGAGCCTAAATATTATCCGGCTCTCCCCATGGTTGGAGCATGTTAGTCTTGAGGACAAAAGCTTTCGACCTAATAAGCATTATGAAAGAGAGCAACTTTCATGCATCCCTCTCAAGTCCCACGTTCTCATTCATTAATAAATAATACATAGGACTTTACTAGTATAATAGTATTTGGATTACTATGAGAATAATAATTTATTGTGAGTTACAAATTCTAAAGTAAACCCCATAATAATTTATAATTATTTGTTATTTGATTTTTTGTGATCCATAATAGATTATTATTTTTATAATAGATTAAAGACTATTACCCAATCAATTTTCTCATGCATATGTTTATGTATGAAATGGGAGGAAATCAAGAGAGAGAAATGATTGGGTGACCGTATTTAATTCATGTAATAATAACAATATATTTTGATCATAAAAAATTAAAAAATTAAAAAAATTATAAATTATTATGGTGTTTTTTTTTTAAAAAAAAAAAATTATGACTCACAGTAGACTAATTGGGCAAGCTGTCGTTCCCAATCGTGGAATTAAAACAAAAAAGAAGAAACGTACGTGGAAAGAGAAGAGAAAGTTCCCATGAAAATGTAGGCAGACGTGTCCACCCTAACGCGATCCAAGACCAGGACGCGTTGGTCTTCAACCAATCGACCAATCAAAGGAGCGATGGAGAGATAATCCGACAGTGCCTTTTACTCGAGACAGTGGGAATAAAGCAGGAACATAAGATTCCATTACTTAAACGAACAAGGGATGACAACGGAGAACTCAATTTGGGTACCGCCATAATCGTCAAAACAACAAAAGGGATAGAGGAAGACACAGAGCAAAAAGGGTGCGCTGACAAAGGAATTTTCTTATGCCCAGCCCAAACGGTTCCCCATGGTATATAAATACAATGCTAGTGTTGTCTCAAACATCATTCCACATATTACAAAATTGCACTTTTCGTTGCTAAACTAAACAGCAAACATTGAGTTTTTCTCGTCTTGCAATTTGCATTGTGCGGCCCTACCTCATTTGAGGATCACGAAAGCCTGTGTGTCTCTTTCGAGCGATGACGAGCATTCTCCGTCGCAACTTTGTCTGCTATGAGGTCTCTCTCAACTTGCCCGCCGTGCACAAGTTTGCCAAGCAATGGCGCTTGGCCTTCGCGACCATATATCGCTCCCGAGCCATTACTAACTCCCCAAAGAAAGCCAAGAAGTTGTCCCCACGAAAATCTCCTTCCTATGCTTCGATTTCAATCCACGATCTGGTCCTGAGCACCAGCTCTGATCATCCCAGCTCCTTCGACATTGATCAGTCACAGCTCACCAAGCTGGTCAAGGACAGGGACCTCGGCCACCTCCAGGAATTCGGCGGGGTCCAGAAAGTTGCCTCAACACTCAAAACTGATGTCTCAGCCGGAATAAACGGCAACCCAGACAACGTCTCTCGCCGGCAAAATGCGTTTGGCATCAACTCATACAAGAAGCCGCCTGCCAAGAGCTTCTTCCACTTCGTGGTCGAGGCTTTCAAGGACCTCACAATCATGATTCTTCTTGTTTGCGCCGGGCTTTCACTTGGGCTTGGGATCAAGGAGAATGGGATCAAGGAAGGATGGTATAACTGTGTCAGCATAATCGTCGCAGTGTTCCTTGTGATCGCTGTGCCCGCTGGGAGCAATTACCGCCAGAACCGGCAGTCTGAAAAATTGTCTCAGGTGAGCGGTAATATTCTCGTTGATGTGATAAGGAAGGGTCCGCGGCAGCAGGTTTCCATATTTGAGATTGTCGTTGGAGATGTCGTTTGTTTGAAGATCGGCGATCAAGTTCCAGCAGACGGGCTGTTCCTGGACGGGCATTCCTTGCAGGTATGGACGACAATTTGTACTGGTTCGACGCATTATTTGCATGTTAACTCATGTTCGTTTCCTCCAGAAACACACGTAGTATTAATATTACCAAGTTCTAGTGCAGTTTCCGTAATTAGTTGACTAATTAGTCCAAAAAATTGTAGAAGTGTATCATTTTTATAATCTTGATTCTATGAGAAAAAGGATAAGTAATGGTTTTTATTCTAGTTCTAGTTATAGTAGAGTCATCCTAGCGTCAGTAAACATGTGCGACGTTTGTGCTGTGAATCTAGATTGATGAATCGAGCATGACTGGGGAGAGTGATCACGTAAAAGTGAACCACAAGGAGAATCCGTTCCTGTTCTCGGGAACAAAGGTTGCTGATGGGTATGGTCAGATGCTGGTTACATCCGTGGGCATGAACACGGCGTGGGGTGAGATGATGAGCTCAATCAGCCGCGACAACAGCGAACAGACCCCTTTACAGGCTCGGCTCAACAAGCTCACTTCGTCATTTGGCAAAGTAGGCTTGGCAGTCGCTTTCCTGGTTCTCGTGGTCCTGCTGATACGCTATTTCACGGGAAACACACATGGTGAATATGGGAACCGGGAATTCATTGCAGGCCAAACCACAGGTGACGAAATCATAAACTCTGTGGTGAGCATCATTGCAGCTGCAGTGACCATCCTGGTGGTCGCAATTCCTGAAGGCTTGCCGCTTGCGGTAACCCTCACTCTTGCTTATTCGATGAAGAGGATGATGGCAGATCAGGTGATGGTGAGGAAGCTTTCGGCCTGTGAAACGATAAGGTCAGCCACCACTATTTGCACCGACAAGACCGGCACTCTCACAATGAACCAGATGAAGGTGACGAAATTCTGGGTCAGCCAAGACTCTGTGGCGGAAAACACCTACTCCTCTGTCTCCAAGTTCATCCTGGATCTGATTCAGGATGGGGTTGCTTTGAACACCACGGGCAGTGTCTATAGGTCGTCTTTGGGATCGGAGTACGAGTTCTCTGGTAGTCCCACCGAGAAAGCAATTCTTTCCTGGGCCACTTCGCAATTGAGCATGGACATGGAAGACACAAAGAAGAGCTGTGAAGTCATCCAAGTCGAAGCCTTCAACTCGCAGAAGAAGAGAAGCGGTGTCCTAATAAGGAAGAGCTCAGATGACACATTCCATGTGCACTGGAAAGGAGCGGCAGAGATGTTATTGGCAAAGTGCTCGAGCTTGTATGACGAGTCGGGGTTAGTGAAAGATTTGGACACAGATGAAAGGATGAGATTCGAGCAAATTATTCAGGGGATGGCGGCGAGCAGCCTCAGGTGCATCGCTTTCTCTCATAAACAAGTCTCCGAGGAAGCGATCAAAGAAAGAGAAGACGGGAAGAAGATCCAAGAGGATGGCCTGACATTACTAGGACTTGTCGGTATTAAGGATCCTTGCCGTCCGGATGTGAAGAGTGCAGTCCAGGCTTGTCAGGATGCGGGAGTGAACATCAAGATGATAACCGGAGACAACATCTTCACCGCCAAGGCTATCGCCACGGAGTGCGGGATTCTCAGGCCCGAGGATGATGCCTCCAGTGGAGCCATCGTGGAAGGAGCCGAGTTTCAGCACTACACACCTGAGGAGAGGCTTCAGAGAGTCGAGAAAATCCGGGTCATGGTGAGATCCTCGCCTTTTGATAAGCTCCTCATGGTTCAATGCTTGAAGCAGAAAGGCCATGTGGTCGCTGTCACTGGGGATGGCACAAACGATGCACCAGCCCTTAAGGAAGCCGACATAGGGCTTTCGATGGGCATCCAAGGCACCGAGGTCGCCAAAGAGAGCTCGGACATTGTAATCCTCGACGACAACTTTGCCTCCGTGGTGACAGGGCTGCGGTGGGGTCGATGCGTCTACAATAACATCCAGAAGTTCATCCAGTGCCAGCTCACCGTGAATGTTGCCGCCCTTGTGATCAATTTTGTGGCTGCGGTCTCTTCTGGCGACATCCCCTTGGCGGCCATCCAGCTATTGTGGGTGAACCTGATCATGGACACACTCGGCGCCCTAGCCCTGGCCCTCGCCCTGGCCACGGAGCGACCCACCAGGGAGCTCATGGAGAAGCCCCCCGTGGGACGGACTGAGCCGCTCATAACAAACGTCATGTGGAGGAACATTGTGGCCCAAGCAACATACCAAATGGCCATCCTACTCACTCTCCAGTTCAAGGGCGAATCAATCTTCGGCGTGGACGAGGCGGTGAAGCAGACATTGATATTCAACGCGTTCGTCTTGTGCCAGGTCTTCAACGAGTTCAACGCGAGGAAACTCGAGAAGAGGAATGTGTTCGAGGGCATTCATAAGAACAAGCTGTTCCTCGGGATCATCTTCGTGACAGTGGTCCTCCAGGTGGTGATGGTTGAGTTCCTAAAGCGGTTTGCTGACACGGAGCGGTTGAGCTGGGGACAATGGGGTGCATGTGTCGGGATCGCAGCCGTGTCTTGGCCTGTCGGTTGGGTCATCAAGTGCATCCCAGTCCCTGATATACCAATCTTCATCTACTTGGGATTGAAAAGCAAGAGGCTCGCGAGGAAAATCGTGCACGGAGAGCAGTAGCAACTGTTGGAGACTGGATTTGATTTGATCCATTTCAATTCTTTTGATTGATTCAGATTGATTTTTAATTGTGCTTTGATTTTGTAATTGATATAGTAAATCGTAGATATAGGATATTGTGTATATTCTTTCCGATTCATTTCTTGTACTATATATGGGTATATTCTCGTACATAGAATATGATGAAATATATGGAAAACCCTTTACCTTCATCATTCCACATTTCTTGTTATGGTATCAGAGCAGTGTCTCTAATCCCTTGTCAATGTATCACAGTATCACAGCAGCGTCTCTAACCCCGCTTCCGCAAAAATCCTTCTGAATTACCTTCAATTGTTTCTGAGTTATTGTTGTTGCACCTGCAAAACCAAACCAGCACAACAGGTACGTATTCGACTCTGAATATGCAGAATCCACGCAGCAGTGAAATCCAAGATTCGACGCTACCTATAATGGAGGAATCACCCGACCAAATTTCGGGACAATCCTCCACCACTATTCCAATTGCTCCAGTCGCTCTAGCGGCCCCCTAGTCTCCTCCAGTTCAATGACCATACATACCATGGGTCCCGATTCAGGGCCCATGGGCCACTAAACCGAATTGGAGGAACCATTGGGTCCAGCCAGCAATGGGCCAATTTCGGTCCACCGGACAACACCCGAATGGAGATTTGGATCCATTGTCTTCGGATCAGAGAACCGAATTGAATCTGGGTGGGGCAGCGACAATTCCTTATGTGATATTCGGATCTTCGTTCGACGGAATCATGAGCCTCAAGTGACTAGTAGCTATTGCCATGTCATCAAGCTTGCCGTCGGATCACGCCACCGTGTTTTGTCATGCCTCGCCACGGACCACGAGCCTGCTTGTGTGTCCCTTTTGAGCAATGACAAGCATTCTCAGTGGCAGCAGCTATTACTGCATCCACCATGAGATCTTGTTCGACTGAGGTAGAGTATATGACACTAACATTTATAGTCATATGCTTACGAAGTCTGTGTTAGAACAAAAAAGTGTTGATATACACTATGATAATCAAAGCGCAATATACTTGGTATCTAATCTAGTTTATCACAAGTGAATGAACCATATACTACTTCATTATAGATGTCTTAGAGAAGGGTAAAAGATGCTCCTGTAAAAAGCCAGCAAACATGATGACTAAGCATGTTCCTTTTGTGAAGCTCAAGCTTTGCTTGAACACAATTGGTGTCTGTGAAGAGTAAGTGTCCATTGAGACATTAGGAGATCTAAATAGACGATTAGGACTTCAATATCAAGCCAAGGTGAAAAATTATTAAATTGTATTTCAAGTTTGAGAGTTTGCAAAACACAACATGCTTTTTTTCATATTTGATTGTGAAGATATCTATTTTGTTGAAGAAATTATTCAAGATTGGGCACAAAGGAAATCCGCCCTTCTTCATACGCTCTGTTATTGATCGGTCTAAAGGGAGTAATTCGTTGGACTCGTTGTTGCTGCACAAAAGGACATGAAATAAAAGAAAATCAAGGGCTTTTCTTGAGAGAAAAAGAGCCGCACAAGGCACGCAATTCTGGATTCTTTGCCCAATCTTTAGCAAACACCCGTCACTGTTCAGCCGCGGACGAGGTTCCTTCGTCGTTATTTGTGACACCCCGAACCCTTCGCAGGTCGTCACCAGTGCCGGTGTTACACTTAATTTCCTTTTTATGCATCTTGTACTTAATACAGGCGTCATTTATCACAGGCATTTTTTTTTTTTTTAAAGAACGAATCGGTCCCAGTGCGACTCATAGCGGAAGCAAATTAAACATCTCCATCTCTCCCCTTACTAACCATGATACCAATACACACCACTAATCATCAGAATTTAAAAGATAAGCCATGCCACTTTTATTTACATATCATCGATGGGTTTTCACGGGTCGATACAACAAAAGGAGACCAAGATTTTCAACCACGCTCGGCCTCATCCCAAAAAGATACTACGACCCCTAAGGAAAATCACATGACATCCCCCCCATCCAACAGTGGCGGCTATTCCCAAAAAAGAGACACCAGCTCTCTACCCTTCACGCAACCATCACACCCATCCAGGTGCATCGGGTGGTGGCGGCGGCAACATCCCCCTAAACACTCCGTCTCGGCGGACATGAACAGACAAAAACTCCTGGATGACTGGGCCATCAGCCAAGCCCACATCGTACATAACCAGCACACGCACTCGCATAAATGTCAGTACAGGGATAGTGACACAGTCGATCTCCATACAATCTACTTCTACATCTAACGGGATACCATAGAAGGTGCCTCGCGTGACGGTAGGAAGCGGCATCTTTCTAATCTGAAATGTTATCCCCAAAAGGGGTGAGTACAACTACTCAGCAGATAGGGAAATCCAATAACATCCCATTGCATCATGCATATCATCACACGTTGTAAGCATCACTTACCTTGTAATCATGCGTATCATGCATCATCACATCATATATATCATCATCATCATGGCATATCATATATCATTATCATCATCATGCATTTCATCATGCATATCATACCATGGATGATCATCATGTCACATCACACATCACCCTCATGCATCATCATGCATATACTATCATAGGTGATCATCATATCACATCACATGCCATCATCATCATGCATCATCATGCATATATTATCATAGGTGATCATCATATCACATCACTTGCCATCATCATCATGCATCATCATGTCATGAGTTAATTATCATCTTTATCTTTCAATTTTGATCACCATATCACCCATTTCTCAAATCATCAATCTCATCATCAACCCTTCGGGCAGAAACCTCCGACAGGGTTCCCAGCAAACTCAGCCATCCCATGGCCACCGGGCTTCCGGCCCCCCACATTCCAGGAATCTCGCATCTCAACTAGCATCACGAGACATTCCCTTCGGGCAGAAACCTCCGACAGGGCTTCCGGCCTTTACCCTTCTAGCCAGGCATCCCGCACCCAAATCCTGGTGTCGCAAGGAACCTCCGGGCATGTATCCGAGATACAACCAGACTTCCGGCCCCCCACATTCCGGGCATCCTGAAACTCCCAGGGAATCTCTGGAATTGCACCACCAGGCCACCAGACAACATCCTCCACCACAACCTCATTCTCATCCACATTTATCCTTTTATCTCAATTTAACATGGCAATTGGCATGGCATCAAACACATCACACTTGCATTTCAATTCACATGTCATACACATGCCAAAGCTTAATCACATATGCTTTTCAACTTAATACATATACAAAGACCTCATCACACAAGTGCCACACAAATGAAGTTGAATCCATGGCCAAATAAAAATATATTTTATTTTATTTTATTATTATTTTATTATTATTTTATTATATTTAATAATTTCCAAAATTATCGAAATTCAAGAAATTACTAAATCAACCCATAAGATGCTAATCACTTGGAAAATTCGTGGCAAAATTTAAACTTCTCATAATTTCATAATTTCCACAAAATAGCACCTTGTGTTCGGATAATGGCCAGACTTGCACAGTTTCCAAATAATTTCGATTAAAATACTCATATGGCCTTCAAAAATTATGAAATTTTACAGGGTGATAGCCAACACATTTTCGCACCTTTTTTATTCAGAACTCTAAGCCAAATTATTTTTAGATTAATTTCTATAACCCTACGAAGCTTCTGGAACCACTACCGTGACGTCCAGAACACACTTCTCCGAATTTCTTAGTTTTCACCAATCAATTCTCTTTCGTTTCTTCTGAAATTTGAGTATGTCATGTACCAAGGTGTCCTTTACAAGTTTCATGAAGGGATCTAGGTAAAATAACCAAGCTATGGTCACCATTTAAGTCCGTGAAATCTCGGGTATCTCGGTACACTTCATCAGAATCGATCATCTCCAAGATCTAACCGATTCACCAAGTTATACTTGTTATTTTTGCTTCAAATTTGAGTATGTTGTAGCTTAAGGAGTTTCCTACAACTTTCAAGAAGACAACAAAGTGAGATCTCCAACAGAAATCGACATGCAAACAAGAAATCGACAAGAGGTCAGTGAAAATTTCGCAGATCTAGGTCTCCGTATAATAGAACCTTTGACCCCTCAAATCTCCATCGTTTTCTACAAATTTTTAGTATGTCATAGTAAAAGACGTTAGCTTCAACTTTTATGAAGACACCGAAGCCAAAATCGAACTCCAAATACCCATGCAAACTCGAACAAGCCACTGACTCCAACAAACCGAACAAGAACAGTCACACGGTTTGCAAATAAACAACTCCTACCTCGGTTTTTCGCACGAATCATACCTAAAATCTAACATGCAAACACTACAACAAACATGCAAGAGAAGTTATGGACTCCACTTGCCTTAAAAATGAGCTAACTGCGATGAACGACAGCGTACGGTGGTCGGACAGGGTGGTCGAACGGTGAGCACACGGCGGCACCTCCCTCTCGGTCTCTCCTTCCTCTCTTCCGCTCGAGCTCTCTCTCTCGCACACCTCTCTCTTTGGACGAAAATGAAGCAAGAAGTCCGGCCACTCTCTCTCCTAACCCCTTTTATATCCCCTTAATCCCATAATTAGTAATCATTACTTTGCCTATAATCCCACCAATGCATGCCTTTGTCCCTTGCCACTTGTCATTTTTATTTTTTTGAATTTGAATGGGCTTGGGCTTAGGTCCATCCGGCCACTCCCTTTGGGCTGGTCGAGCTCCCTTCTTGGGCCCTAATGGGCCGACTAGCTTGGCCCACCAAGGTTTAGGCTAATGGGCCCAAGGCCCATTTCGAAAATAACTCTCTTTTCTCTTTTTTTTTTTTAAATTCCTTTTTATAAATATTTCTAAATTCAAATTTCATCTTGGCCAAAGTCTTGGGATATTTTTAAATTATTGAAATTTAAATTATATGGCCAAGCATTAATCTATTTAATTTGAATTTCCACAATCACAAGCATAAATCATTTAAATTAAAAGACTAATTGGCTAAGGCATAAGCCAAAAGAAATTCTATCACCTAATCAAAGATTTTTAACACACCTTAAGGCTCGGCCTTGAATTTCTGGGATGCCACATTATTACTCATAGGTTTTGCCGGGGTCGTACCTTTGATCTTGAATCATGAAGGGTAACTTTCCATGTGCTTCATCCTCGACCGTCCTCCATTGGTTTCATTTGGAAATGATATCGTTTATCATTTCTAAACGCTTTTTCAGGTATTGAATTAGAGTTTCGCTTTTCCCTAAAATGAAAAATAAAAAATAAAAATCCCTTGAACCGAAGGGACTCCCAATTTAAGGATTTCATAGATTTCCCTAGGCTAGTCATTCTTTTCTTCACGCCATTTTTCCATTTTAACTCGTCTTTATACCCATGATTCCCAAAATGATTCCTCCAAGATATCAACTATTTCATCACTTTGAAGTATTATCTCACATATCGACAAAAAAAAAAAAAATACTATCTCACATCACTTGATAACGTGATTTAAAATGTTCTTTATATTCACGCTATCTCCCTCCATTTATTAATTTAAGCTTTTGAGTTAGGCTTTTTAATATAGTATGAGAGTCTATGTTATCCATTATGTGAAACTGTTTCCATCCCCATTAATAAAAGAAAAAAAAAATGACGTGGCATCAGGAGCGACCTCAGCGTACTTTCACAATGGAAAGCATCTCATCAACTGTGTCTTCTTATCACAAAGGGAAAAAGGGGGGCGTCTATAGCATAAAAAAGGTTTCGGAATATTGACTAGGATGATCTAGACGTGCGTTATCACATATCAAACCAATCATCTTTCATAAACCATACTTAAAGTCAACGTAATTCTTTTGCAAAACGGTTTCACAAACCCATAATATATCATCTTTCCTAGCTCCATTCATTAGACAAAATATATTTCACATGACATTTTTGACACTATTTTGGAATTCATTTGATAAACTAGTAATACTTCGAAACATCTTTCATTAAATGTTTCCCAAATCATTTTAAAACTCATTCCATAAATTAGTTCATAACGTAATACATATTTATAAATTTCACAACACCTTTCATAACATATTTCTCAAATCATTCTCAAATAATTAAATAGTAGTAAATGCTTGATGCAGATTTTTAAGCAATGAAAATGTTATTTCCTAACTTATTCACTTAAACCAACAACGCGCGGCTATACGAGTTAATGATCTCGTAATTCTAACAATTAAATGAGAATCGACGTCAAAACTCAATAAAATATTACCTCAACAACAAAATGGCTATACTAAGCTTAAATACTAACAAAGTGACTCGTATACACTAACAAAGCAACTCAAATGTGTCCAAAAATCGCTCGTATGAAGTCATCATTTAAAACTATTCGCAATGCCAAGCTTGAGACGGAGATTGGTCGTGCCATAACTCTTTCTACTAAACTCTATTTTCAAATGAATTTATAGTCAAACGAAAGCCCTTTCAAAACCCATCCTATGATGGACGTGCTGGTTCGCGCCATACCACCTCATCTGGGAGGGGAGGGGTTCGAAACTCCGCACCCCCATTACGTGACTAAAGTGGAGTGCAGTGGGAGGTGGGCCCTCGCGTTAGTGCTCCCCTCGCCAGAGCTCCAGCTAGCCCGTCCAGCTCCGTTTCTCCTCCGATAGTCCAGTTTTCCAGAGTTGCAGAGTAATTTCGTAGTCTAATAACTTCAAAATCAAATCTTGCACTTCAAATTTTTGCATAATTTAAGCGTTGGAGAGTCTGGCCACTAAAATAGGAAAGTCCAACTTTGACTAGGACTTGAATTTTGTTTAAAATATACAGAGATATGAAGTGCCATGGGAGGTGGGCCTTTGCGCTAGTGCTTCCCTTGGTTTACGCTGCTGGCTTTTCCAGAGTTGCAGAGTAATTTCGTAGTTTAATAACTTCAAAATCAAATCTCGCACTTCAAATTTTTGCATAATTTAAGCGTTGGATAGTCTAGCTGCTAAAATAGGAAAGTCCAACTTTGACTAGTACTTGAATTTTGTTTAAAATATACAAAGATATGGAGTGCCATGGGAGGTGGGCCCCCGCGCTAGTGCTCCCCCGCGCTAGTGCTTCCCTTGGTTTACGCCGCCGGCTGTATGGTGGTTTTAGGAAAAAAAAAAAAAAAACAGAAGCCCTTTCAAAACACTAGAAGACCCACAACTCAGCTAACTCAAAGTTGTGCTGAAAACTGCCAAAATTCAGCTTGAAAGGCACTGGATGTGCACTGTCCAAATTGAGTTATGTAAAATTCTATGATTCCACGGTAGCCTAAACTGTCATTTATGTATATATATATATAATCCAACAACTCCTCAATTGAAACTTGCAGCTCATAATTGACCTAATTTTGAATTTGTGCCCTAACTTTGAATATTATTTTGATTAACGAAAAAATGGTGGGATCACTTACCAGACGTGCGAAGGAGTTAAATTGGCTTGTCAAGGTTTCCGTGGTGAGGAGGGACGAAACCCTCTTCTTTCTTTTCTTTTCTTTTTCAGCCTTTTCCTCTCTTTCCTTTTGCGAGCTCTCGGTCTTCTTTCTCTGCGTTGCTTTTCCTTGTAATTGAGCCGAAGTCCACGTTATTCTTTTTCTTTTGACTTTTCAACGTTTTTTTCCTTCTCCATTTTGACCTGGTCAAAACCCATATTTTACAATAATAATTAATCTCTCTCTAACATTTCAGCTTAGTTTCTTTGTAGAAAATGGGAAGGTAACGGGTCCGTCACTGTCCCAAATATGACCGAGCCGTCTCCACCTTCAATATTTCTCAGGAAACCGGCTAACTTGTGCATCCAATTTCCGAGGAAAACATCCCTTGAGTTTCAAAGGAAAGTTGAAAGTTCCACGTGCTGAGATGTTCAAGGTGGCCGAGTTTTGAAAGAAAGAAGACACATAGTTGGCCACAAGAAAAAGTAACAGAATAACAACAGAAAAAAGGAAGACGAAATTAGTAATCGAAACTTAGATATAATTACGGGATTTGCTTTTTGGGATTTAGAAAATATCCCAATTTTTCAGATGATCACAGAACGTTTTTTTTTTTTTTTTTTTTAAAAATTTGGATGTCGTAAGAGCATTTTCGATGCCATTGAAAAGAATTTGTGAAAGAATTTTTAAATTTGAGATTTAAAAATATATATATATATATATTCTTCGCTTTAAGGCAATTCAATGTTCCACGGTCTTTTCTTTTCCCTCTAAAATAATTAGCTTTTCAATATTTTTTTGGTTATGGACCTATGATAATTAATTTCTCTTTAATTTCACAAAGCTTCAATTGCCAAATGGGAATTTGTGGTAACATAGCACCGTTTGTCATGTTAGCATGCCTAATACCTTAAAAGAACTTGAATTATAGATTTTATTGCAATTATGTCCTGAATTCTTCCCCCCACCCCTGCCCCAAAAATAAAAGCCACAAACTTTCTCTTATGTCTCATATCTATCCCCTGTAGTCATTTCCAATTCAGCAAAAAATCCATATCAGCTGGATCTTAACACTGTTCATAATTACTGTTCATCTTCTTCAATCTTCACATTAACAGTAAACTTTGGGCCTGCTTTGATGAAAAAAATAATTTGTTACTTTTTCGTGTGTGTCCTTTCCATATGTGATCTGGGAACGGCTTGAGGGAGTGACTTGCGGCCAACAAGACCCATGTAACTCGACGAACAGAGCCTCGCTCGGGTTTTCAGAAATGCCACTCTCGAGCGGGAGAGCGGTCTTGAGACGTTAGAAAGGAGAATTCATGGGAAAAGCCGAGGGTAACGGCGAGCAATCGAGGGGTCTTCTGTGCAGGGAGAGGCTTGCGAAGACGTTCGATTCGCAAGGTTGCATGAATTTCTAGGAACTTGGCGGAGATCTCGCGCCCGAAGAAAGAGGAAGAGAAGGGAGAATATGAGAACAGGGACGTAGACACAAAGAAGGTGTTCCTTTTTTTTTTTTTTTTTGGTGGGGGGGGTCGTAAGGGAAGGTGTTCTTAAGAGGGAATAAATTTGCTGCAGTGGAGGCGATGGGAGATGAATGAAGAGGAGGAGAGGATTCCAAGTCAGCTGCTTACCCGTCGGAAGCTGACGTGACAGTCTACACGTATCATATTCTCAAAAGCTTTGACTGGTCAAAAACAGAAAAGGTAAAGTGCTGAGATCTTGTGAAGGAAAGAGCCCCACATAGGCAAGAAAAGAAGAAGAATAAGAAGAAGAAGAAGAAGAAGAAAAGATAACGGGAAGGGAAAGGATGGCAGAGCGCGTACACGTCACAAGTTAGTTGAGTTGGTACCCTAAATATTTTTTTTTGATAGATTATAGAAATTTCAAGATTGTTAGTTGCATTTGAGGGTACTTCTTCGCTAAGAAAATTGGCTTTGTCAATTTCCCACTCCTGATGAATATGAGGCGCGACAATTGCGAACTTAATAACTACATAATTCAAAATTCAGTTATCCATTGATGATCAAAATAGAGCTCAGTATTGACGTGGAATTTGATCTGTACGCTAACGGTAGAGGGAAAAGGCAGAAATTCCTTAGCTAAATATTCTTCGGCTCTTCCCATGGTTGGAGCATGTTGGTCCTGACGACAAAAGCTTTCGACCTAATAAGCATTATGAAAGAGCAACTTTCATGCGTCCCTCTCAAGTCTCACATTCTCATTCATTAATAAATAATATATAGAGCTTTAATCTTCGAGTTTCTACGAGAATAAGAGCTTATTGTAAGCCACAAATTCTTAAAGTAAACCACACAACAATTTATAATTATTTATTATTTAATTTCTTATGATTATAGTAGATTAAGGATTATCACCCAATCAATTCTCTAATACATTTGTTTCTATATGAAAGGGGAGGTAATCAAGAAAGAGAAATGATTAGGTGATGGTATTTAATTTATATAAGAATAATGGTGTGTTTTAAATCATAACAAAAATAAAATAATAAATAATTATAAATTGTTGTGAAGCTCACTTTTTTAAGAATTTGTGATTGATAATAAGCTATTATTTCCAATTGTAGAATTCAAACAAAAAAGAAGAAACATATGTGGAAAGAGAAGAGAGAGTTCCCACGAGAATGTAGGCACACGTTTCGGCCCAAACGCGGTCCAAGACCAGGACACGTTGGTCTTCAACCAATCGACCAACTAAAGGAGCGATGGAGAGATAATCTGAGAATACCTTTTATCCGAGATGGTGGGAATAAAGCAGGAACATGGGATTCCATTACTCAAACGAACGATGTAAAGATGTCCAGTATTGGATTCCTTGATGAGGTCGGTTACCACCTGCAGAAGTCAAAAGAAACAGCCCGGCATCCGCATTTGTCCCTCATTTCTGCACGTCCTTTACAGACTTTTCGTCCACTCCACGTCCCGAGCCCGCCGGATGAATGCAAGCAAGCGCGGGTTTGCCACCTTCGTTCCGGGAAACTAACAAGAGATGAGAACGGAGAACTCAATTTGGGTACCGCCATGATAGTCAAAACAACAAAAGGGAAAGAGGAAGATACGAAGCAAACGGGGTGCGTCGCCAAAGGAACTTTCTTAATGCCCAACCCAAACGGTTCCCCTCTAGTTCATGGTATATAACACAATGCTAGTGTTGTCCCAAACATTATTCCACATATTACAAAATTGCACTTTTCGTTGCTAAACTAAACAGCAAACATTGAGTTTTTCTCTTGTCTTGCAATTTGCATTGTGTGGCCCCACCTCATTTGAGGATCACCAAAGCCTGTGTCTCTTTCAAGCGATGACAAGCATTCTCCGTCGCAACTTTGTCTGCGATGAGGTCTCTCTCAACTTGCCCGCCATGCACAAGTTTGCCAAGCAATGGCGCTTGGCCTTCGCGACCATATATTGCTCCCGAGCCATTACTAACTCCCCAAAGAAAGCCAGGAAGTTGTCCCCACGAAAATCTACTTCCTACGCTTTGATTTCGATCCACGATCCGGTCCTGAGCACCAGCTCTGATCATCCCAGCTACTTCGACATTGATCAGTCACAGCTCACCAAGCTGGTCAAGGACAAGGACCTCAGCCACCTCCAGGAATTTGGCGGGGTCCAGAAAGTTTCCTCAACACTCAAAACTGATGTCTTGGCTGGAATAAACGGCAACCCAGGCGACGTCTCTCGCCGGCAAAATGCGTTTGGCATCAACTCATACAAGAAGCCGCCTGCCAAGAGCTTCTTCCACTTCGTGGTCGAGGCTTTCAAGGACCTCACAATCATGATTCTTCTTGTTTGCGCTGGGCTTTCACTTGGGTTAGGGATCAAGGAGGATGGGGTCAAGGAAGGATGGTATGACGGTGGCAGCATATTCGTTGCAGTGTTCCTTGTGATCGCCGTGTCCGCTGGGAGCAATTACCGCCAGAACCGGCAGTTCGAAAAATTGTCTCAGGTGAGCGGTAATATTCTCATAGATGTGATAAGGAAGGGTCGGCGGCAGCAGGTTTCCATATTTGAGATCGTCGTTGGAGACGTCGTTTGTTTGAAGATCGGCGATCAAGTTCCAGCAGACGGGCTGTTCCTGGACGGGCATTCCTTGCAGGTATGGACGACAATTTGTACTGGTTTGACGCATTATTTGCATATTAACTCATGTTGGTTTCCTCTAGAAACATACGTAGTATTAATATTACCAAGTTCGAGTGCAGTTTCCGTAATTAGTTGACTAATTAGTCCAAAAAATTGTAGAAGTGTATCATTTTTATAATCTTGATTCTATGAGAAAAAGGATAAGTAATGGTTTTTATTCGTAATTCTAGTTAGGGGTGTGCAACGGAAATTGCCCGAACCGGGACCGGACCGGATTGGACTGGGCCGACCAGTTTTGGGCGGTTCCCACAATCGGTGATTTGGTTCCCGGTTCCTAATCTTGGAATCGGTGGCCGGTTGGTCCGGTTCCCAGTTCCAAGCTGGGACCCAAACCGATCGGGGACCGGACCAGACCAAATTTTTTTTATATAATTTATATAAATATAATATATAAACATATATAATATATGAATATTATATATGAAACTTATTGTAATCGGAATTGCAATTGAGGTAACAACCTCTTATGTGGCCAAAAGACCACCAAAACTCTTGTTGTTACTCTTTATTTATAGAGAAAATTTACTTATTAGTTTCATAGAGATTGTCTATAAAACCTAAGCCAAGCACAATCTTTAATCACATTGTTCATGGCTTTTATGCTTAAAATTAAGCGTGAAACACATAAACTATTATTGATATTTACGCAAATGAAGTTTGAATATTTTGCATGTTTTAACATGTGTGAGTAGTTTTATTAGATTGCCCGAGAACCGAATTGGATTGATCGGTCCGAAGCATGATCGTTCTTTAGTGAATGGTCATTCTTTAGTGAAAAAGAAAGTGTCAATTCTGTTGGACTGGACCGGACCGGACCGGACTGGAACTAATGGTCCAGTCCGGTGTCCTAGGACCAAACGGTCCGGTCCACGATTCCCAAAATTGGGAACCGATTCTCCCAGTCCGGTTCCCGGTTCCACCTTGGAACCGAATCAAACCGGGAACCGATCATCCCTAGTTATAGTTATAGTACAACAAACTCTATTAAAAAACTTCTACCGTTAAAACGTGATCCATTTGTTCTTGTTTCCTGTTTGTTCATGCTTCATTTTCTTTGCTTCAAGTTAAGACCAGAACACTTCGTATCGTGTCATCCTAGCGTCACTAAACATGTGCAACGTTTGTGCTGTGAATCGAGATTGATGAATCGAGCATGACTGGGGAGAGTGATCACGTAGAAGTGAACCACAAGGAGAATCCGTTCCTGTTCTCGGGAACAAAGGTTGCTGATGGGTATGGTCAGATGCTGGTTATATCCGTGGGCATGAACACGACGTGGGGTGAGATGATGAGCTTGATCAGCCGTGACAACAGCGAACAGACCCCTTTACAGGCTCGGCTCAACAAGCTCACCTCGTCAATTGGCAAAGTAGGCTTGGCGGTCGCTTTCCTGGTTCTCGTGGTTCTGCTGATCCGCTATTTCACAGGAAACACACAGGACGAGAACGGGAACCGGGAATTCATTGCAGGCCAAACCACAGGTAACGGTATCATAAACTCTGTGGTGAGCATCATCGCAGCTGCAGTGACCATCGTGGTGGTCGCAATTCCTGAAGGCTTGCCGCTTGCGGTAACCCTCACTCTTGCTTATTCGATGAAGAGGATGATGGCAGATCAGGCGATGGTGAGGAAGCTTTCGGCCTGTGAAACAATGGGGTCAGCCACCACTATTTGCACCGACAAGACCGGCACTCTCACAATGAACCAGATGAAGGTGACGAAATTCTGGGTCAGCCAGGACTCTGTGGCGGAAGACACCTACTCCTCTGTCTCCAAGTTCATCCTGGATTTGATTCAGGATGGGGTTGCTTTGAACACCACGGGCAGTGTCTATAGGTCGTCTTTGGGATCGGAGTACGAGTTCTCTGGTAGTCCCACCGAGAAAGCAATTCTTTCCTGGGCCACTTCGCAATTGAGCATGGACATGGAGGACACAAAGAAGAGCTGTGAAGTCATCCAAGTCGAAGCCTTCAACTCGCAGAAGAAGAGAAGCGGTGTCCTAATAAGGAAGAGCTCGGATGACACATTCCATGTGCACTGGAAAGGAGCGGCAGAGATGTTATTGGCAAAGTGCTCGAGCTTCTATGACGAGTCGGGGGTAGTGAAAGATTTGGACACAGATGAAAGGATGAGATTCGAGCAAATTATTCAGGGGATGGCGGCGAGCAGCCTCAGGTGCATCGCTTTTGCTCATAAACAAGTCTCTGAGGAAGCGATCGAAGAAAGAGAAGACGGGAAGAAGATCCAAGAGGACGGCCTGACATTACTAGGACTTGTCGGTATTAAGGACCCATGCCGTCCGGGTGCGAAGAGTGCGGTCCAAGCTTGTCAGGATGCGGGAGTGAACATCAAGATGATAACGGGAGACAACATCTTCACCGCCAAGGCCATCGCCACGGAGTGCGGGATTCTCAGGCCCGAGGATGATGCCTCCAGTGGAGCCATCGTGGAAGGAGCTGAGTTTCGCAACTACACACCTGAGGAGAGGCTTTGGAGAGTCGAGAAAATCCGGGTCATGGCGAGATCCTCGCCTGTCGATAAGCTCCTCATGGTTCAATGCCTGAAGCAGAAAGGCCATGTGGTCGCTGTCACTGGGGATGGCACGAACGATGCACCAGCCCTCAAGGAAGCTGACATAGGGCTTTCAATGGGCATTCAAGGCACCGAGGTCGCCAAAGAGAGCTCGGACATTGTAATCCTAGACGACAACTTTGCCTCTGTGCCGACAGTGCTGCGGTGGGGTCGATGCGTCTACAATAACATCCAGAAGTTCATCCAGTTCCAACTCACCGTGAATGTCGCCGCCCTCGTGATCAACTTCATGGCCGCTGTCTCTTCGGGCGATGTCCCCCTGACGGCTGTCCAGCTCTTGTGGGTGAACCTGATCATGGATACACTCGGCGCCCTCGCCCTGGCCACGGAAAGGCCCACCAGGGAGCTCATGATGAAGCCCCCCGTGGGACGGACTGAGCCGCTCATAACCAATGTCATGTGGAGGAACATTGTTGCCCAAGCAACGTACCAAATGGCCGTCCTCCTCACTCTACAGTTCAAGGGCGAATCAATCTTTGGCGTGGATGAGGCGGTGAAGCGGACGCTCATATTCAACGCGTTTGTCCTGTGCCAGGTCTTCAACGAGTTCAACGCGAGGAAGCTTGAGAAGAGGAACGTGTTCAAGGGCATACACAAGAACAAGCTGTTCCTTGGGGTCATTTTCGTGACGGTGGTCCTCCAGGTGGTGATGGTCGAGTTCCTAAAGCGGTTCGCCGACACGGAGCGGTTGAGCTGGGGACAATGGGGCGCATGTGTCTGGATTGCGGCCGCGTCTTGGCCTATTGGTTGGGTCGTCAAGTGCATCCCTGTCCCTGATACACCAATCTTCAGCTACTTGGGATTGAAAAGCAAGAAGCTCGTGAGGAAAATTGGGCACAGAGAACAATAGCAACACTGACTTTAACTCGATTATTTTTGTTGTTCAGGTATATCGAATCCATTATTGATGCAGCGTATTTTGTTTTTGTTTTTGTTGGAGATATGCGAGGATCGATTTGTATCAGTCTTTATTCTTTCACTGGTTGTATATCCATTGTATAGGAGCATTCTCTCAATTTCTCCCTTAGTTGTATATCCATTATATTATAAATAGGAGCATTCTCTCAATTTCTTCCCTCCTTTCTTTTTGTGAACGAACCTTATCGTGGAGTACCTTCGGCTTGTACAATCTTTAGCCCCATCACTGTCCGAGGTAAGCATGCAACTTCTGATAAGAGGAAGAAGAAGGACGAATTCCAGGAGACGCATGACCTAATTACATCCAAGAATGTGAAGAACAAAATCATGAGAAAAATGTGCAGCACAATAGGGCTCAATCGGTATGAATCACAAAGATCGACTACGTCAAGGCAAGGAACAATTCCCTCTTGGGTCATATTTCTAACTAACTTGAATCAAGTTGGGCCTCATTCTTATTTCGTCCTTCATTCGAGGAGTTTTTGGACGATGGATATTGCCATCGAGAGCTCTGGTAGCTTGGATAATACCCACATCAATGGTTCATCCTTCGACTTCATCCAGCCTAAAACGTGCCATATGCCACAAGGCATTCTAGTTCGTAATAGTCACCTACTCCTCCTTTCTTGTCCTCTCTATTTCACGAACCCCTACATCTTCAAATTTTAAGACACACTTTAAACATACCGGACTTGTCTATGCACAAAGCTAAATCTTCAATAACTTTGCAACTACAAAAGGTGACGTTGGAATTCTCAGCCTTAAACTCAATAGCATGACGTCACTATTAGGCCCTCTAATTGACGGTGACTGGTTGCGCATGATAAAATTTCTGTTTCTTGATTTCTCTATTTCTCTGTTTCCCGGAACAGGGTTTGGAACAGAAATTCGTTTGGTAACGCAATTTGATTTCTCTATTTTTGAAACAGATTTATATTCCAGAAATAGATTGAAGAAGAAATCAGAAGCTAAAATTTCTAGCTTCTCAATTTCTGAAATAGAAATTGAGAAATCAATTTCTGGCCAGAAATCAATTTATGATCGCAAATTCTCAATCTTAGCTAATTGGCAACCGGAACATAAGACCGAGACACAACCTGTCAAATATTAGTATATGTTGCCAAAAATACCCTCAGAGCAATTCTCGATTAACGAAAAGGAATGACTAGAAGAGTTTAAATTCGTTGAGATAGATTTTTTCCCTTATAATAGTTAACTTATAATTTCGTTGTTTATTTATTGGGATATTTTGATGCGTTTGGTTCAGTTTTCCCAAAAAACTTTCTGCCAAATACTGACTTTGGGGAAGCTAAAAATTAGCGTTAAACTTTTAGCATTTGACCAAATGTTAAAATTAGATTATTTTTTTTCCAAAACAATCCTCACCAATTTGTTAGTTCTCTGATTTTGCCCCTTGTGTAATTGTTCATCTTCTTTGTGCGACGGTGGCCGACGAAGCCAGATCTAGCTAGCAAGGGGCTAGTGAAGGTTGTTTGACCTAGGCGACCTCCGCCAGAGGTCACATGGCTTGAGTCTTGCAACTTTCGACAACATCGCTCAAGGTTGTGCGACTCACGCGAGGGCTGCTTAAGGTCACGTGACCTTAGTTGATGGCCATTGGTGCCAAATCTAGCTTGCTAGCAACCATTGCCCTTCGCTGGCTTCGGCGAAGTGTTTATTTAATTATTTATTTTAATAAAAAAATATATAAGCTATAGCTAAAGCTAATTGTAAAAGGTTTTTTTGCCAAACATTCATTGAATTCAAAGTCCATTTGCAAAGAATTTTTACCAAACATAATTTGCATTACCTCAAAGGGTTTTGGCTTTTAGCATTTGCATTACAGTCAAAGCCCAATTGCAAAGTTGAATCAACCAAACTCTTAGTAGTGGAACAAATTTATCATGTGCTAAAGACATAGTTGGATTAATAAACTCTTCGAGTAAAAAGTAATTTTTGTGGGTCTCCTTTTTTAGAATAGATAACATCATTGGCGAACTTTACGGGTGACATGTTTCATTGGAGTAAAATGGATATAAAATTATTAATAATGCTAAAAATTTAAAAGTATTTACCTTTTTAATTAAGAAATTAAGAAAATTTAATTCTGCTCATAGTAGTGTTTTTTTTGCCCTGGGGTGGGCACTGTTGGTGTGTTCACACCAAAAATGAATTTATTAATGCTGAAGATATCCTTGGATGGAATGGAAATTATTATAAGTTGAATTTGTATTTAAAGAAATACTCACGAATTACCGATATTGCTCAACATCTTTTTTTGTGATCGATCAATAGTGCATGCGCAATTCAAGCTTTTTACCTTGAAACCGGATGAACGAGTCATCCACTTTTCAAGTAAATATGCGTGGGCCACATAGATGGCTCCGTCTCTTTCAACAAAATAATGGAGCATTCTCCTCTTCACAGAGATCGCAAGGAAAGTTCCTGGCAAGTTCCTGGAATTACCAAAACAACATAGCCATTGCCTCTTTCCATTATAGCCGTAATAGCTCCAACATGGCTGCTTTGACCATTACCATAACCACACGTGTCGTGAGAATGGATATTTAAACAGCAGTTCTCAGCGGGACATAACAATCACTTCGCTCACTCTATAAGAATAACGTTCCCGCTCCATTGGCGCATTATAGACATGGACGTCGCCTGCGAACGTGCTTCATAAGATATATACGTAAGCAGTATTTGTATTTATTATCTACGGGCTGATCAATTGAAGGAGAAATGGAAGACTGATCGATTGAAGGAGAAATGGCCTTCAATCGAAGAAAATACGACGGTAGACCATGTGTTCAAGATGGTGGACTAAAATGTCCAAACATAGGATTCCTTTTTCTTAGAGGAATGGCATTGACGACATCAAATTTGGACTATCTTGATGATGTTGTGGTAGCTTAATTGTGTGTAATAAACAACATCTCATTGGGTCTCCAATAGGCTCTCTCAAAATTTTAGTTCGAAATGGGAAACCTCCAAATAGTGTAAAAAGAACCGGAGATGCTGATGCAATTCCCAACCACCTGAACCGCACCAATTATTTATATTTTCAAATTTTAATTTTATTTCTAAAAATCTTTTAAGAAATCATTTAAACTTAAATATTCATGGAATGAAAGTGCCTCAATTCAATGCCTTTCTTAGTGCTGTTGTGCTACCAACATCACCCTTGATATAGCCAAGAGAGCAACAACGCTTTGTCTCGTTCCTCGCTACTTATAGTTACACAGGCAACCTGCCTGTTAACCTCTCTTAACAGCCGATGTGGGACTGAGCTCTCTATGGCTGTCGCACACTTAGTTCCCCTCTCTCTCTCTCTTTTCCTCTTGCAGGTCCAAGGCAAATTACTATATATGCCCCGCTGGAAAATGATGGTAGTGAATAAAACCTAATAGAGACAAGCCACTCCAAAAATCCCACATCAAACAAGCACCCAAAGAGCGCAAGAGAGATTGTGAGCAAAAGCCAAGCCAGGCAACTCCATAAATCATGCTTTCTTTTGCCTTTTAGCTAAGGTCAAGTGCGCTACTTGTAAAGTGTGGTTGATGTTCACACAAACGCTGAAGTTGTCTGATTTTTTGGCCCGTGCGAACATGTGTCTTCGATCGGTTCCTTTGAACCGAATTACCTGGGAACAGAAATGGACCGATCGATCCGATCCTATTCGGTTCTAGGTTCCTTCAGTGCAATGGGTGGGAACCGGGTGGGAACTTGGATTCTATTCGGTTCTAGGCTCCTCCGGTCCAGTGGGTGAGAATTGGTCTGCGCAGGAATTGATCACTTCCACCAAATAAATCACCCCCACCGAATAAGAAGCACAATTGAAACTTTCTCACGACATTCACCAAATTCGGACCATGACACCGAAAAGAAGTTTGGATTTCCATGACATATATTTGGGCATTCAAAAATAACGATTTATTGCAAGTCAAATTTCTGTTCATGGGCTTAAACTCAAGATGTAATTTCGATATTTGGGGTGCGCGTGACAATCATTCTATTTTTGGTTAGATTTATTTTTTTGTTATAGGGAACAGGTTTGGAACATAAATCTGTTTGATAATACAATTTCATTATTCTATTTATAGAAAAAAAAGGTCCAAAAATCGGTCTATTCCAAAAATAGAAAAGTAAAAAGTTTTTACTTTTCAACTCACCCTGACTACTAGCCGCTCGCCCATCTACCTCCCCTCACCAAGCACCGAGCACCAATCGCTGTCTACCATCCTCCACCATCCTTTGCCACGCACTGCCCAACTAGAAGGGAGAAAATTTTGTGAATTTCTATTTAGGAACATAAAATTCGTGCTGTTATCAAATGTATATTTTCACTTAAAAACTCATTCGGAGAATCAAAATAGAAAACCTGTATTTTCGACCAAAAATTGTGTCAAAAAACAGAATAGTTATTATTCACTTTCTTAATTGTCCATTCACGAGCAAAATTTAAATGATGCTCTAATCCTATTCCTAAAAATGTGTCAGTGGAATTTGATCTATACGCTTTTATTTATTTATTTATTTATTGTAATCTATACGCTGATTGGTAGGGGAAAATGACTGAAAACCCTCAGCTAAAATGTTCCCGGGCTCTCCCCCAAAGTCGTACCATTATGAAAGAGACTAATAGTATGCACATCTTTCGGCCCTAGTGTCCTCATTGATGAACACAGATGTTTCTGTATGAAAGAAGGAAAATGTCAGAAGTACGCGTGGACAGAAAAATCCAAGAAAATGCACGTGTTAATTAAACCAAATCTAGATTATCTCTCGTAGTGATGTCCTATTCATTGACTGCCTTCATGGTCTTGTTATCTTAGTTCGAAGGATCATTTGACTTTTGGAGGATGGGTCTTACCGTCGAGAGCCCTAATAACTTGGTTACTACCTATATATATTTCACTTTCGTGTGACTTGATCAACTGAGACACATCATATGTCTTTTGGTATTCAAATTCGCTATAATCACATATTACTCCTTTACGTCCTCTCTATTTCAACCCGAACTATTTGGCATTGCTTTTGCATAGTGCTAACCCTTGCTCGCAACAAATGATCACGTACTAACCTCAAGATAAGGCCTTCCAGTCACAATATGTGCCTACGCATATCAAGCGACTATTCTGAATGTGGGTCCAACAATATGGCTCGCGAAAACAATATCCGTCTAATTACTATCTAATTTAATATTATTTCATAAAAATTTGATAGTTTGCAAGAAATTATGAAACTGATATGTTAATAAACAATATTAGAATTGTAACATCATTTATGAAGTAATAAATTTTTGCTGTTTCATTATACTAAAGCCTAAACAAACACATTACCGTTGTCTATTTAGATGTGACCACATTATCTCATGCATGGCTGCTTTAACCAAACGTGCAATGAAAATTGACATCTATAGAGGAAGTTTTAGGTGGGTCTAATATATCGCCCTCACTTTAAGAAGTGTATTTTGTACGGTGGTGAGAGGAAAAGTTCCTCTAGCTAAATCTTTAATACAACCATCATTGGCAATCAAATTGAAAAAAAAAAAATGAATGAATGCGAGTAGTATTCATATTTGTAATTTACCAATCACATGATTGAACGAGGAATAAAGGAAAAAATATAAAGATACCGCGTATTCAAAGTGGGTGGGGGCTAAAAGCGCCAACATAGCCTTCCTTTCCTCAAACGAATGAGAGTAGCACCATGTCTAAGAAGAAACAACGCAGCATTGCGCTTCTCTTGTATCTCCATATCTTTTTGACTTTTCATTGACTCCACGTCACCAGCTTAAAAAATAAACAAGAAGTCCATCCGGAGAAACCCGTAGCAGCTGGCCCACCATCCCGTCGTCCCTCAATTTCTCTGTAAATCTGACGGCGACTCAAGATATAATAACACGAGAAAAAGCATCAAGTCAATTCGCGTAGCGCCGTCATCGTCAAGAAACGCGAAGATACAAAAGCCCAAAAAAAAAAAAAAAATCGACGCGCCGCGTAAGGAAAGAAAAGTTGCTTAATCCCTTGCGCAAATGACGCCAACCTCTAGTCCTAGTCCTATAATCTTTTTTGGTCGGAAAACAATTACAAAATTCAGTGGACACAGTTTTTCGAGGAAAAAAAAAATTCTTAGCTAAATATTTCCAATCTATCCCCAAAAGTTGAAGCATAATTGAAAGAGAGTAATACTCTTGCACATCCCTCAACTTGAACGTTCTCATTGATCAATAAATTGCCGAAAATTAAATTCATTGAGACACAATCTGCAAATGTTAAAATGAATTACCAAAAATACTCTCAAAGGGATTCTCGGTTATCGATAAGGAATAACTAAAAGAAATAAATGCATTGAGATGACCAAGATTTTTCTATTACTCAAAATTTCAGTTTTTATTTATTTGCATATTAGCTATTATGATAAGACAATAGTTGTAATAATTGACTATTCGAGTACAAAGTAATTTGTGGGTCTCCTTTTCAAAAAAAATAGTATCATTACTTAATTTACTTGTGACACACTTCATGTGAGTAATATAAAGTAGAATGATTCACATTGGTAAAAGTATAAAGTAACCGTCCTTATGTACATGTCAAGTATGTATCATTGTTAGGGGATTTTCCAAGTAATAACTAATGTAACATAACAAGTCCGATATTATTTGGTGCAATCAATTGAGAACTTGAAGAGAAATTGTGATGAACAATTACAGAATGAGTAAACTCTTTAGGCATCACACTTGAAGCTTCCTAAACATCACTTCTATGGTTTCTTAATCATCACACTTAAGAAAAAATTATCATACAATCTCTTTTGTAGAACAACACAACAAGATGCTTCAATTGAAGTGCAAGTAGCAAAAAATGAAAGTAAAATCGAAACCAAATGAGACATAAAGATATATGTGAAAATCCAAATTAGGCAAAAGCCATGAGGAGATAAAAGACTTTCATTATCTTCGACGACAACAGATATAAGAGTAAAATCCAAAAACTCAAAAAAGCCACTTGGTAAAACACAAGATCTAAAGATCTAGTAAAAAGATAGAAAGAACAAAGAATGGAGATAATGTGGAGACTAGGGTTAGAGATGTGTTGTTAAACACATCACTTTTATAGTCTCCCTTCAAAAAAACCTCAAAACAAATGTGCATTGTTCAAAATGCCCTTAACACTAATTTGTAAGTCAAAACTTAACGATCCCTGAAATTGTCATCTCCAACTAGTCAATAATTTTATAGAGGAAAAAAATTACAACGATATATATTGACTCCCTAAGAGTTGTTCTTTGAAATAGGAAACCTCTAGACAATAAGCACGATTGAAACTTTCTTATAATGTTTAATGAAGCCATAAAAATAAGCTATCGGGTATGGATTTGATTAAATTCCTTGGGGGGCGAAAAGGCATTTATTGCACGAAATTTTTTTAAGTATCTGTATTTAAAGGTAAAACTTGCGAATTATCAATCTCGCTCAGCATTTTTTTTTTTTTGGCAATCGATTGGTAGTGTGCATGCAATGGAGAGCTCTTACCTTGAAACTAGATAAACGAGTCATCTAGATTTTATGTAAAATTGCGTGGCCTGGATTGTTTTCTCTCTTTCATCAAAATAATAGAGCGTCATCTAAATATATCCCCACTTGCAAGAAGAGATGTAAATGGTTCAGTTGGATTCAATTTTTCAAAAAGACCAAATCAAACCGAAATTCTAGTTTACTTTAGTTTGGTTTTTACTTTTATTTTTGTTTTTTTTTTGTTCCCTACATGCATTCCTTTTGATAAATATTTTGTCTTTTAAAAATTCAAAATTTAAAATTATTTTTATTCTTTTTCTTTTATTTTCTTCTTCTTCTTCATTGGCCAGTCATTAGCCACGGTGGCAGCTGGCGACCAGCTAGTCGCTTGAGGACAACTAGCCAAAGGCAAGCTGGAGCCTTGCCTAATCAGGCAAGGCCAAGCTTGCCCATCTCCAGTGAGCTGGGTGAGGCTCGAGCTCACCGACGTTGAGTAAGCTCGGTCTTGCCTGATCAGGCGAGACTCCAATTTGCCTCTAGCTTGTCGCTAATCGCCATCGTGATCTGGTGACCGGCCATGAAGAAGAAAAAGGAAAAGAAAGAAAAATGAAAAAAAAAGAAAGGATAAAAATAAAAAATCATAAAAGAATTTTAAAAAATGAAATGAAATTTTTTTAGATTTTATCGGTTTGGTTCGATTAACCGAACTAATAAAAATTGAACTAGTTAAAAAGTTTCAATTTTTAATGAAAACTAAACCGAATGAGAACCAAAAAAAAAAAAAAACCGAACTTTTCGATTCGGTTCGGTTTTTGACACCCCTATTTGCAAGTAACACCTTGTGAATAGGATAATCGAATGTGCTTTCTAAATGCATATTCAATATGCGGACGTAAATATTCAAAACAACAGAAAGTTTTTATTTTCATCTTCCATTTTCATCAAAACGAGAGAGTAAGAAATTGCCCACTAACCAAAGGGCCCTAATTTGTCTTTAGTTTCCATCGGAATTTCTCGCACACTACTTTTTAAGATTCCATCTCCTTCGGAGTGAATCACTTTTGCCTAGCCAATCTGTCCATTTCACGCCTCTTTCCATTTCACTTTGTCTTTCGCAGAGCCTAAGGAAAGATCCTGGCAAGTACGTGGGGATTCCCGGAACCATTGCCCCAATGCTTCGAAGTAAGAACCGATACCTGCAGAGTAAGTTTCAGCAGTGGAGAAAAAATTTGGTGACAGTTTTTAATTTATGATGAGAATAATAATTTGTTTTAAATCACAAAAAATTAAATAAAAAATAAATATAAATTTTTATGGGACCCATTCTTTCAAGAAACAAATGGGAGCAATGTTTATATTCGTCATCTACCCATTAATTGATTGAAGGAGATATGGGAGAAAATATGACGTTAACCGTGTTTTTGGGACGGTGGGACTTAAAGGCCAGGGTATAGGATTCCTCTTTAGCAAAAGAATGATAACGATGATATCTGGCATCGGATGCTCCCGATGGCGTCGGGGAAATTATTGCAGAGCGTCTACGAGAAACTACGCGGCGTTGGGGGTTCGTTTCGGGGAAACCCGTTAGCAGATAACACCTTCCTCCATCGTCCCTCGATTTCGAAGACCAGAAAGTAGACAGAGCTGTAGGTCCCCGCGTCAGGTAAAAGAAAAACGCATAACTTTCAACCTCGCACAAATGACGACGCCCTCCTTTTCAGCTCCCAGGTGTGTATAAAAAAGCATACCTTACAATGAAATCCATGATTATTGTATCCATCACCACTCCACATGAATTCGAACGATGCACTTTTTGCGGCCGACGCAACGCCAAACTTACAGAACTTTTTTTTTTTTTTCCTGTTGTTTCCCATTACATTGTGCTGCCACCCTATCTTGTAACAGGACCATGAGCCGCTACTGCTAGCGGTATTAATACTCGAACCAAACCACATAAATATCCTATATCATATTATTCATCATTTATTTTTCTAATATTTCACATTGACTTATTTATAAGATCATGTCGTTTCCGCGTTAATATTACATTATTTTCTAGACCCGTCAAAATGGATCATAAATTTATTTCTTAATCCATATAACTATGTTTGACCGTTTGGATTTCTAATTAGAATAGAATTTGGTCAACTAAACAATAATTTGTGGATCTCTTTTTTTAAAACAAATAGCATCATTGATGAAATTACTTTTGACATGTTTTGTGCGATCAATATAAAGAATTTACTTCCTGACCAAAAAAAAGAAGAAGAATTTACTTTATTATTTAAGAAAAAAAGACAACGTAATTCCACTCGTTGTAGTGTGTTTTTGAGCACCGTGCGTACGTTCACATCGATCAAGATGAGAAAAGAGTTTCTTTGGCTGAAAATATTTGGTGGTTGAATTTGTATTTGAAGAAAATACTCGCTATTTACCAATGTTGCTCAACATTATTATTATTATTATTATTATTATTATTATTATTATTATTATTATTATTATTTTGCAATTGATGGCTGGTGCATTCAATATAGATCTTTTATAATGGAAAGATAAGAACTCAAGACCTATATTTTTGACATTATGAAAAATTTCATGTGACCACCACTAATTATTTGAATAATTAAAGTTATTAAATGTAAGTGTGGTTTAATATTGAAATATTTTAAGAAGGGAAATTTAAGAAAAGCTGTCGACCACATCAAATCAGACTGGTGGTTTGTTGATAAAAGGCCAAATGATAATGAGACGTGAATGAACGATTAATTTAGAACTATTGGCGAAACTTCCCACAGCCTTTCCATCTTTTACACTCTTATGCTGTATCTCCTAGGCAAAGAACATTTTGAATGGCCCACCCGCACGCAATTCTGGATCCTTTGCCCAATCTTTAGCAAACACCCGTCACTGTTCAGCTGCCGACGAGGTTCCTTGGTCGTTATTACTCATAGGTTTTGCAGGGGTCGTACCTTTGATCTTGAATCATGAAGGGTAACTTTCCATGTGCTTCATCCCCGACCGTCCTGCGTTGGTTTCATTTGGAAATGATATCGTTTAGGATCACCAAATATCATTTCTAAACGCTTTTTCAGGTATTGAATTAGAGTTTCACTTTTTCCTAAAATGAAAAAAAAAAAAAAAACCCTTGAACCGAAGGGACTCCCCCCTAGGCTAGTTATTCTTTTCTTCACGCCATTTTTCCATTTTAACTCGTCTTTATACCTATGATTCCCAAAATGATTCGTCCAAGATATCAACTATTTCATCACTTTGAAGTATCATCTCACACATCAACAAAAAAAGAAAAAATACGATCTCACATTACTTGATAACATGATTCAAAATATTTTTTATATTCATGTTGTCTCCATCCATTTATTAATTTAAGTTTTTGAGTCAGGCCTTTCAATATTGTATTAGAGTCTAATGACGTGGCATCAAGAGCGACCTCAGCCTACTTTCACAATGGAAAGCATCTCATCAACTGTGTCTTCTTATCACAAAGGGAAAAAGGGGGGCGTCTATAGTTGAAAAAGGTTTCCGAATATTGACTAGGATGATCGAGACGTGCACATATTGAACTAAATCATCTTTCATAAATCATACTTAAAGTTAACCTAATTCTTTCGCAAAACGGTTTCACAAACCCATAATATATCATCTTTCCTAGCTCCATTCATCAGAAAAAATATATTTCACAAGATATTTCTAATACTATTTCAGAATTCATTTGATAAACTAGTAACATTTCAAAACATCTTTCATTAAACGTTTCCCAAATTATTTTAAAACTCATTCCATAAATATGTTCACAACGTAATGCATATTTATAAATTTTCACAACACCTTCCATAACATATTTCTCAAACCATTCTCAAAAAATCGAATAGTAATAAATGCCTAACGCAGATTTTTAAGCAATGAAAATGTTATTTCATAACTTATTCACTTAAACCAACAACACGCAGCTAAACGAGTTAATGATCTCGTAATTCTAACAATTAAATAAGAATCGACGTCAAAACTCAATAAAATATTACCTCAATAACAAAATGGCTATACTAAGCTTAAATACTAACAAAGCGACTCGTATATGCTAACAAAACAACTCAAACGTGTCCAAAAATTGCTCGTCTGAAGTCATCATTCAAAACCATTCACAATGCCGAGCTTGAGCATGGAGATTGGTCATGCCATAACTCTTTCTACCGAACGCTGTTGTCAAATGTATTTATAGTCAAACAGAAGCCCTTTCAAAACACTAGACGACCCACAACTCAGCTAACTCAAAATTGTGCTGAAAGCTGCCGAAATTCAGCTTGAAAGTCACTTAATGTGCACTGCTCATCACCCACAGCCAACATCAAAATTTTCTTTTGGGCAAATCACATGTCCAAATTGAGTTATGTAAAATTCTATGGCTCTACAATAGCCTAAACTGTCATTTATGTATATATACATAATCCAACAACTCCTCAATTGAAACTTGCAGCTCAGAATTGACCTAATTTCGAATTTGTGCCCTAACTTTGAATATTACTTTGATTAACGAAAAAATGGTGGGATCACTTACCAGACGTGCGAATAGGAATTAAATTGGCTTATCGTGGATTCCCTGGTGAGGAGGGCCGAAACCCTCTTCTTTCTTTTCCTTTCTTTTTCCCCCGTTCCCTCCCTTTCCTTTTGCGAGCGCTCGGTCTTCTTTCTCTGCGTTGCTTTTCCTTGTAATTGAGCCGAAGTTTACGTTTTTCTTTTTCTGTTGACTTTTTAACGTTTTTTTTCTTCTCCCTTTTGACCTGGTCAAAACCCACATTGTACAATAATAATTAATATCTCTCTCTAACATTTCAGTTTAGTTTCTTTGTAGAAAATGGGAAGGTAACGGGCCGTCACTGTCCCAAATATGACCGAGCCGTCTCCACCTTCAATATTTCTCAGGAAACCGGCTAACTTGTGTATCCAATTTCCGAGGAAAGCATCCCTTGAGTTTCAAAGGAAAGTTCAAGGGGGCAAGTTTTAAAAAAGAAGACACATGGTTGGCCACAAGACGAAAAAAGGAAGACGAAGTTAGTAATCAAAATTTGGAAATAATTACGGGATGTGCTTTTTGGGATTTATAAAATATCCCAATTTTTCGGATGATCTCGAAACATTTTTTAATTCGGATGTCATAACAACAATTTCAATGCCATTGAAAAGAATTTGGAAAGGAATTTCTAAGTTCAAGATTTGAAATATATATATATATATATATATATATATATATATATTTATATTTATGTCGCTTCAAGGCAATTCAATGTTCTACAGTCTCTTATTTTTCCTACTAAAATAATTTGCATTTCAATATTTCTTTGGTTATGCACCTATGATGATCAATATCTCTCTGATTTCATAGAGCTTCGGTTGCCAATTCTGCACCAATGGGAATTTGTTGTACCAAGGCTTGACATGTTAACGGACCTAATACCTTAAAAAAATCTAAAATTGTAGATTTTATTGCAATTACATCTTGAATTCTTCCCCCCAACCAAACAATAAAAGCTACAAACTTTCACTTATGTCTCATATCTGTCCGCCGTTGTCATTTGCATTTGTGATCTGGGGACGGCTTGAGAGAGTGGTTTGCAGCCGACAAGACCGGTGTAACTCGACGAAGAGAGCTTAGCTCGGGTTTTCAGAATTCCCGCTCTCAAGTGGGAGAGCGGTCTTGAGACGTTAAGAAGGATAATATATGGGAAAAAGCCGAGGGTGATGGCGGCCAATCGAGCGGTCTTCTGTGCAGGGAGAGGCTTGCGAAGACGTTCGATTCGCAAGGTTGCGTGAATTTCTAGGAACTTGGCGAAGATCTCGCGCCCGAAGAAAGAGGAAGAGAAGGAAGGATAACGAGAACGGAGATGGACACAGGGAAGGTGTTCCTTTTTTGTTTTTTTCGGTCATAAGGGAAGGTGTTCTTGAGAGGGAATAAATTTGCTGGAGGCGATTGGAGATGAACGAAGAGGAGGAGGGGACTCCAAGTCAGCTGCTTATCGGTCGGAAGCTGGCGAGACAGTCTGCACGTAACCTATTCTCTTTTATCTAAAAGGCTTTGTCCGGTCAAAAAAAGAAAAGGGGAAGCGCTGAGATCTTGTGAAGGAAAGAGCCCCCACATCAAAGGGAAGAAAAGAAGAAGAAAAAAGAATGGGGAGGGAAAGGATGAGAGAGCGCTTGCACGTCACAAGTTAGTTGAGTTGGTACATACATCTGTTTGTTAATGTAATTTTATTATTTTATTTTTCTATTTTAAGGAATAGTTTGGTAGATAAATTTATTTGGTAATACAATTTCATTGTTCTATTTATGAAAAAAATAATTAATCCAAAAAGGTCTCTTCCAAAAATAGAAAAGTAAAATGTTTTTAATTTTCAACTCACTTTTGCCACTAGCCGCTCATCTACTTGCCTACACCTCTCCGACTGTCGGTCCTCCACCATGTCGCCGCCCAATTTCCACTTTGAAGTGAGAAATTTTGTGAATTCTTGTTTAGGGAGTAAAAAGTTTATGTTGTTATCAAAACGCGTATTTTTATTTAAAAACTCATTCGGAAAATAAAAATAAAAAAATCCATTTCTAGCTAGAAATTATGTCTAGAAACAAAATAGTCATCATTCACGTATTTCATTGCCCATTTGCGAACAAAATTTAAATGATGCATCTAATCCTATTCCTAAAAACGTGTCCGTGGAATTTGATGTTTACGCTAATTTTCTTTTTGATCGTAATCTATACCCTAATTGGTAGGGGGAAAATTAAAATGAAAACCCTTAGCTAAAGTCTTCCAGGGCTCTCCCCCAAAGTCGTACCATTATGAAAGAGACTAATAGTAGTTGTGGACAGAAAAATCCAATAAAATGCACCTGTTGATTTAACTTAATCTACATTCTCTCTTGTGGCCATATGTTATTCATTAACTACCTTTATTATCGTCTCGATATCATAGTTCGATGGATCATTTGACTTTTGGAGGATGGGTCTTGCCATCGAGAGCTCTAGGCGCGCGTTTGGTAACGTTTCTATTCAAAAATTATTCTAGGGAATAGAAATTAAAAAAAAAAAGTGTTTTTGTTCCAAGGAACAATTTTTGACCGAAAGATGCGTTTGGTAAACTTGTTCCGGGAATAAAAAATAAATAGAAACATGTTTGGTAAATTTTTATTCTTTTTTTGTTTCTTTTAATTTTTTAATATTTTTATTTCATTTTTCATTTTTTCCTTTCTTTTTTATTTTTTATTCTTTCGATCAAGTTTTGCGGCCTTCGGCGACGGGCCGACGGGGCCAGCAGCCTCGCCCAGCCACGGCGAGGCTTGCCGGACCCCGGCAAGGCCGAGCCTTGCCATGGTTGGGCGAGCCTCGGCCTCGCCTTGGCTGGGCGAGCTTGGCCTCGCCCAAATCCGGTGAGGTCGAGCATCGCCGGCCCCTGGAGAGACTCGGCCTCGCCGGATCTGGGCCAGCTCGAGCTCGCCCAGCCAAGGTGAGGCCAAGCCTCGCCCACGCCAGAGACGCTCGGCCTCGTCGGGGGCCGGCGATGTTGCCGACCCTCGATGGCGTCGCCGGCCCTCGACGGCTGGTCGCCGACTACGGTCGAGGCCGGCAACCAATCAAAGAAGAAAAGAAGAAGAAAAGAGGAGAGATAAGAAAAGAAGAAAAATGTGTTTATGGAGAAGTGTTTCTGGAGCAAGAAATAATTTTTTTTTGTTTCACATTTCTGTTCTTTTTGTGTTCCGGGAACAAAAAATCTAATTTTGAACAAAAACGCAAACAAACGTGTTTCTGTTCCTTTTTTGTTCCCGGAAACAAAAAAACAAAATTTCTGTTCTTGAATAGAAAAAAGAAATAAAAACATGCAGGCCCCTAATTGCTTGATCACTACCTCTATATACATGGTTCACCATCATGCGACTTGATTAATTGAGACGACTCATTTGCCGCTTGGTACTCAAATTCGCTATAATTGCATATTACTCCTTTACGTACTCAAAGTTCATCCAATTCCAGCTTGCGGCGCTCGCCTCATCTCCAGCAATTACCATGGTAGCTGCAGTTTCATCAGGCAGCTTACCGCTAACGGTGGTCCAGTTATTATGGGTGAGCCTAATCGTGCATATATGAGGCGCTGTGGCCCTTAACACCGGTCTACCGACTGACGACCTCGTGTAAGCATCCTGTAGGTTGGAATGGTCCGCCTGTAACCAACATTATGTGGAGAAACCTGGTAGCTCAAGCGTCATGCCAGGTAACAGTCCTTTTGATACTGAGTTCAAGGGTGAACTTCTCTACGTGAATCAACAGGTCAAGAACGCATCGATCTTCAGCACTCTCATCCCCTGTCAAGTTTTCAACCTATTCAATTGCAGGAAGCCTGAAGAGATCAATGTCTTCAAGGGGACGATCAGACACAACAGATTGCTTTGTGCTGTTTTAGGAGGAATAGTCCTCGCTCGGTCGCGACGATGGAGCTCTCGGCAAGGTTGCCAGGCACTGAGAGGTTGAATTGGAAGCAATGGGGCGTGTGCATCCCATTGGAAGCCATTTCGTGGCCTATTTGTTGGGTTGTGAAGTGCATAGCAGTGCCTGAGAGACCATTCAAAAGCTACGTGAAGTGGAATTGGTAGAAGCAGGCTTAGCACATGGGGACCGTATTGTAGTAAATGAGATTTGGGATCAAAGAGCACCTATTCTATTCCTTCCTTGACCGTATTGTACAATTTACACGTGGGCTCAAGTCCAACAAAGAGCACCTCGCGTTTTGTTCAGGGAGAGATGTTCTTGAAGAGGTAACGCCTTCCGGTTTTTCCTTCCCTTTAGTTCTTCTCCAGATACTCCAACGACGAGATCTCAAACATCTGAAGTTTTTTATTACTAGAATTGAATTCCGTATTGCAGGTAAATAGTTTAGGCAAGTCCTGCGTAATTGGCATTGAGTATGGCTCCTCTAAGTAGAGCTCCTTTCAAACGATGGGATCAACATTGCAACTCGTTTTCACCATAATTAGAGATAATTCTGATGGTATAAACATTCGGCATCTGTTATCAACGATAGCAACCGACCAAGCATGAACAGAGGCGGCGATTGTCGCGGAAAAAAATTGACCGACAAGACACGGCTTCTCTCGCCGAGCCCTGCGAGTATCCCGAGATCCATATGAAGCTCCTGCGAGGGCCACCGCCCGCTACTTGCTCCTCTACCCCACAGCCCGAGCAAATATTTCGCCACGTCATTTTTGTATAAATGCACTCGGTGAACGGCACGTGTCGTTTGTGGGCCCACCTGTCGGAAACACCGGCTAAGTGGACAAATTTAAAAAAGAATAGCCTTTTCTTTTTCTTTTTCGCTATTTGGCCCAAAAAGGACCTCCTTCTCTCCCTCTCCACCACCTCGGCAGCCGTCGACCACCCTCCACCCCAGGTCACCCAGGCCTGCGGGGCCACCAGATTCCAAGCTCCCCCTCTCCAAGCACTCCTCCCCTTCCCTCTCTATCATCCTCGCCGCCGTCGCCGCCTCCTCCGATGGCCTCAACACCGCCCAGTCCATGATCAAGTCCGTCTTCGCCTCGTCCGCCGGCCGCCGCCGTCCACTCCAAAGAACTGCCTCCAGATCCTCCCCCTGTCGCGGCACCGGATGAGATCAATGGTGGAGTCGATGCTTTTCCTTTTTTCTTCCTTTCCCTTCTTTTGCTGGGCTCGATTAGTAACAATGTCTTCTCCGGCTACTTTTTCCGGCTGCTCATCATCACCTAGATTGCGCCGACACGGACACGCGACATGACATGACACGACACGCCGACACGTTATTTCTCAAAAGTAGAAAATTTCGACACGTTCCGACACGTTATATACTAAATAAATATTTTAATATATAAATGCATGAATAAATAAATAAATAATAATAAAAGAGCCTAGAATTAATATATACTAAAAACATTAATCATACATTTGTTAATATCATTCATTGTTTTAATTTGACGAATTCAACTACATTTCATTGTAATAATCCATAAAACTTGGAGGAAAAAACAAGTACTCCACATTTCATTATTAAATTTAAAATTTAACAACAAGAAAAAAAAATCAACATTCCATCATCAAATATAACAAAAAGTCATTTATCCACATTATCTACTTCTTCTGAAAAAAAAAAAAAAAAAAAAACTCTCTGGCTCATCAAGTGAAAAATTTGCAATTTCAAGCACCCAACATCTTCAAATGAGTATTAGAAATTTTTTTTTAGCTTTTATTATTATTTTTTATTATATATATATATATATATTTATATTTAAACCCCAAAAGTTTTGAAAATTTGTAAAAATAACTCCGTGCGTGTCGAAGTTACGTGTCGGAATTTCCGACTCGTGTGTCGGAGCGTGTCGAAGGCAGTTGACCACGTGTCGGATTTTCCGACATGCGTTGACCGCGTGTCGGAGCGTGTCGGACATGTGTCGGAGTGTCTCGGACACGTGTCGGAGTGTCGGACACGACATGAAGGGTCTCGGAGAGTGTCTGTGCAACCTAGATCATCACCTCTTGCGTCGCGGAGAGTGTCCGTGCAACCTAGATCATCACCTCTTGCGTCGCGTCGCGTTGCGATGGAGTGCTTTTCCAGGAAATTAAGCCCAGAATTTTCCCATCTTTTCCTTTCGAAACAAACAGTCCCTTCTTTATTTTCCTTTGCCCACCACCCCAAAGGCCCGCCGAAGTGAATAGCCACGGAGAGAGAATATGATGGGCTTGAATTGTTTTCGAAATTTCTTACAGGTGAGCCCAAATTTGACTCGTGGATTTGTGTAAAAATGACGTAACACCGTTTGTGTACACAATATTTCTCCGCCCAAGTTAGCTGATGATATGTCGTATGATGACTTGGTTGTCTACATAAACAAACATATTCTCATTTTATTTTAATTGAACAAACCATCATGAGAAACTGCTAAATAATTTAGTATTGTGATTCGGCCGGACTAACCTAACCACACAAAGGGAACAATAAAGAGTCATACTTTAGATTAAATGATACAGTGAATATTATATTGTCAGTGTTTCTTGACTCCTGATTACGCGTAATAATTTATATAGTGCTTAATTTCCTGTTTTATCACGAAATAATCTTTCAATCACATAAAAGAATTACCAAAATCTTAAACCCACATGATTTAATGGTGGCTTTCGGATAAAATTCCTCAGCGATGGATGGCTCCAATTGGATGCGAAAGGAAGAACCCGGAAGTTCCCTCTGTGCGCGTATCAACCGTTGGTCAGAGAGCTTCAACAACTAATCAACATATGTGAGTCGGCCGCATCGCGATCGCATCCAAAGTCAACGCTCTTGCACAAACACACGTTAGGAATATTGATTTTGTGTGCCTTTCCCATTTCCGCTTTGCTTGGCGACCGCTCTCGCACAAACAAGGAAACCCCCTTCCAACTTCGGTCAGCGACGCAGGAAAGAAGTCTTAAATTTCCATTACACATGCCTGCGCGTCCACAAATGACGATTCATCTTGGGTCGAATTTCTATTCACTGGCTTAATCTCGAGAGCGGTGATGATGAAGGAGTTTTTCGTCTCGGATCTGCCCTTGCTTAGTGAGTTTGGCGAGGGAAGCTCATCTGTCTAACGCTCTTTTCTTGACTTCTTCGGGAGTGGGTTGGTTAAGAAATGAGATGCCCCATTTTGAGCTTTTCCCTGAATAAACCACAAAGCCAAGAGAAACCATGAATCATAGGATCATCCATCGACAAAAGGATTACCTGTGACTATTGAGAATGAAGTAAGATGTTCTAATTCTCAATCTTTCTGACTTGCTTCTATGGCAAGTCTTAAGCAGCTAGAGCTCTTGGGGACTTTTTACAACTCGCTACGATTATTATGCAATTTCCCAAGCAATCTCAAATATCCTTTATCATGATACATGTTGGAATATAATATGCGAAAATGATAGAATATTGCAATTTAAACGAGAAATAATAAGGACACTAGAAATTTACGTAGTTCGATCTGAATATTGGTACCTATATCTACGGAGAGAACCAATAGCAAATAATTCACTATAATCGAAGAATCAGAATTTACAATCGATCACACGTTCAAGTATTTCCCACACTTAGATTTAACTTCAAACTCAAAGTATTTATAATTAACCAACTCATTTGGACATGAATTCACTGCATAAAATTATCGCGCATTCAAGCCCAATGTAAAACGTTTTACGTACTCCAGTGTTCACCTTTGGTCCATACGGCTTTGCGTTCTTGTTCAAGGCTTCACGCGGCTTCCTGTTGCTCTCAAGTTTTGCGGCTCCACACTTTTTTTTCTTCGCGCAGCTTCTGAAAACTTGCGGCTACTCTTACGTGCAACTCCTTATGTCGATAAAAGAAACCCAGCCTTTTTTTATATTGTGCGTCCAAAGTCAAAACTTTGACTTTGGCCCTACCATGGGTTCTTTTCCTCAACATGGATTCGCTCCTTCGGTAGATAAGTGGAAGAAAACCTTGATTTTTCTTCCTTTTTCTTTTATCTCATATATTTCCTCTTTTATTTTGTAGTGATATTTTGCACGTCCAAAAGTATGTTAATAAGAAGAAAGATTTCTATCCGATTTGTAATTTACTTGGAAAAATCTTCCTCAACAAAATTCAATTTAACAAATCGTTTTTCGAATTCAAACTTGAGGTATTAATTTAACAATACATATAAAAAAGAACCAAAAATTCCGGCCCACCAAACCAAATCGGTGGTTTCTTGGTCGCTTTCTATACCTGTTTCATAACTCAAAAAATTTCTCTGGCCCTTTGTGGTACTAATAAAAAAGACAGTTCTCGTTACTGGAAGCTTTCTCTAACCCCTTCTCATCAATGGATCCCCGAAGTATATGAATGAGTCGCGGCCGGCCAAAGGAACCACCCAGGGCGAAGTTCTATACACTTTCTTCTCATAACTTCAACGTTTAGCTCTCCATTTCGGGAACAAAATTAAATGATGCATCTTATCCTATTCCTAAACATGTGTAGGTGGAATTTGATCTATCCATACGCTAATGGTAGGGGAGGAAAAGAATGAAAATCCTCTAGCTAAATCTCCCCGGGCTCTCCCCAAAGTCGTACCATTATGGAAAAAGAATAATTATAGTATTCACATCTCTCCACCGTCTCGTTCTCATTGATCGATACCGATGATTCTGTATGAAAGGGCGGAAATGTCAAAAGTACATGTGGAAAGAAATACCCAAGAAAATGCAAGTGTTGATTTGATTAAATCTGGAGTCTCCCGTGCCGATATCCTGTTCGTCAACCGCCTTTATCGTGTCGTTGTGTGTACCATCTTAGCTTGATGGATCATTTGACTTTTGGAGGATAGGTCTTGCCAACGAGAGCTCTAATAGCTTCGTTACTACCTACATATATTGTTCAGCTTCGTGCACCTTGATTAGAACTAAGACACGTCATCTCTCACTTGGCATTTGAATTCGTTATAATCGCGTATTACTTCTTATTGAGACCGGAACTAAGAAGAATGGTTGGACTAACAAACATCCATCTCGTTTGTATTTTGGATACCCATATAACCATCGAAGGTTATTAGGGTGATGAATTCCTGGAATTTAAGGGGCGTAGGGGACAAATAAATCGTTGAAGGTACCATTTTTTTTATCTAGTGTCAATCCATATGATGGTAAAAAAGATCTTTTGTTGGAAGGCTGGCTAGAGAATTCTTGTAAAAACACTAGCACCACTCAGTCAATAATGAGAATTTGTTGATCTTTTTTGATTCTATGTATTATTATCATTATGCACATAAGGGAGGAGCTGTATGAAGTGAAAATTGAAAGAAAATAAAGAGAACGAAGGAAGAGGAAATCGAGACTGAAGACGAGCGGCCTTTGGGAATTTTTGTGTATAGTCTTCAATGCTTTCTGTTGTACAATCTCTCTAAAGATATAATACAAGATGTACAAATTGAATGGAAATAAATGATTCTATGGATCAGACTAAATCAAATCTAATATTCAATGGTTTTTGCAAAATCGTAATTGGATCAAGATTTTTTGCCGAATATCACAGAGTATCGACGCATATCTTCCAACAAAAATCTCACGTACAGTTCTGGAATGGAGATTCTCTCAATTGAACAACAATTGCAACAGATGTCGGCTCAATCAGAATATGTGGAAGCTTTATAGAATTATGTGAAGCTATGCAACTAGAAATTGATCCCTATGATCGAAGCTATATACTCTACAACATAAGCCTCATCCACACAAGTAACAGAGAACATACGAAAGCTCTATTTTGTCCCTATCTCTTTGGCTCTTCAGCAATGCTTATGCACAATGCTAACCCTTGCTAGCACCAAATGATCATGTACTAACCTCAAGATAAGGCCTTCCGGTTGCACTATTTGCCTATGTTTGTAAAGTGACTATTCCAAGTGCGGGTCTGCAGCCTGGCTTGCTGAAATAATTTTCCTCTAATTACTAACTAATTTGATGTTGTTCTTAAAAATTGATAGTTTGTACAAAATTATGAAACTGTATTATTAGTAAACAATATTAGAATCAGAACATCATTTGTGAAACCATACAAATTTTTTGCTGTTTCATTATACCAAGGCCCAAACAATCACATTACCATCGCTTGTTTTATTATGACCACATTATCTCACATGACCGCATGACTACTTTAACCAAATGTGCAATGAGAATGATATCTATAGAGCAAGTTTTTAGGCCGGTCTGATATATTGCCCTCATTGGACATCGTACGGTTGTGCTCTCCTCCATTCCTGAATGGAGAGGGGAAAGTTCCTCTAGCTAAATCTTTAATAGGCGCACGGATATCATCCGCAATCGAATTGAAATAATATATATATATATATATATATATATATATATATATATATATATATATATAAATGGGAGTGATTTATGTTTATACCAGTCACATGATTGAACGAGCAATCTATGAAGCACAGACACATTCTCCGTGCTTCCGTGTCATGTCTGACACGTGTCGAGTGTGTTAGACACGTCGACATGCATCGGACAAGCGGTCGACGCGTGTCCGAAATCCGACATGTGGTCAACCTTTGCCCGACACGTTTGGACACTCGTGTCCGGTAGATGATGGAGGGTGGAAGTGATGGCGAGGGAGCAAAGACGGACCGACGGCAAGCCCGTGACGGCAAGAGACGGCCAGAGAAAGAGCGGCGAGGAAGGGGGCCGTGTGTGGCGAGTGGCGAGGACATGGCTAAGTGCTGCACTTGCAAACCAGGAGACATGCAAAGATGGGTTTGAGGGCACTAGCGGCATTGTCAAGAGCGTCGTCTCCGGAAGTCTCAACCAAATCACTTCACTAGTCACATGACTCCTCACCATGGTCCACCCATCTTCCGGCTCCAACTCCGGCGGCGGCGAAGCAGCAATTTCACCAAGGTGGAGGACGCGATCGAGGCCGTGCCTGATCACAGCATGCGCAAGAAGAAGAAGTGGGGGCGAGCGGCGAGTGGCAAGGAAGGAGACAGATCTAGAGGAGGAGAAGAGGAAGGGTTGTGCGGCAAGCAGCAAAAGGAGAATGAGGTAAAGTAAAGCTAGGGTTTTTGATTGGATGGCCATCACGTATTTTGGGGGAGGGGAAGTGACAGGGAAGCCTGTCGACATGAATAAAGTGGGGGGAAAATGGTCGACGTGTGAAGGGAAAAAAAAAGTGAAAAAAATTTGGGGGGAAAAGGGATGAGGGAAGTTTGGGCGAGGGGAGGGGTTGGTCTCGAAAAATAAAAGTAAATTTGGGGGGAGGGGGGATTTCGAAAAATAAATGTAAATTTGGGATAATGAAATTTTAAAAAAAAGGTGTAAATATTATTAGTATAAATTTATTGTAAACTCTTTATTTATTTATTTATGAATTTTAATTAATTAATTAAAAATAGAAATATTTATTTAATATTTAACGTGTCGAAACGTGTCAAAATTCTCTACTTTTTAAGAAATGACGTGTTGCGTGTCATGTCATATCATATCGCGTGTCCGTGTCGCCGTGTCCGTCCTACATAGCGAGCAATAAAGGAAAATATAACGAACGCCGAGTATTTCAAGACGGGGGTGCTAGAATGGGTGAACATGGGCTTCATTTCCTCAAACAAATCGGGATAACATGACGTCTTAAAGTTGGGGATGTCTTTGATTATGTCGGCGGAATTAGCGGCAAACCGCCTAAAAGAAACGAGAAAATATTGGGTGGTCCGGGACCGCCACGTCAGCGTGGTCCCGGACCACTTACGCGACGCTACATATGAGGGGAGGGGACAAAAGAGAGAAAGAGGAGAGAGAGCGTCAGAGAAGTGGGCCCCGATTTTCGTCCTTTCTCTGACTTTCCCATACACGTGGCGCCGTGTGAGTGGTCCGGGACCACGCTGACGTGGCGGTCCCGGACCACCCAATATTTTTTCAAAAGAAACAGCGCGGCATTGGGTCTCTCTCGTATCTCCATATCTTTTTTGACTTTTCGTGGACTCCACGTCACCACGCGGATTCTCCACTTTCGGGAAAACACGTCCCACCCCCTTCTTTGCCCACGGGGAGTAAGGCCATTAAGAAAATGCGACGCCCCGCGTTAGGCATTTCTATAAAAAGATCCATGGTTAAGGCCTCCTAACATCATTCCACAAAATTCCAAAATTCCAAAATTCCACTTTTGAGCGGCTAAACCAAACACTAACAACATCAAAGCTTTCCTCTTTGTCTTGCCATTTGCACTGTGCGATACCTCACTGGAGACCCGGCCATGACCAGCATTCTCCGTGGGGACTACGTCCACTGCGAGGTCTCTCTCGATTTGCCCGCCGCTATGCGCAAGTTTGCCAAGCGATGGCATCTAGCCTTCGCGACCATATATTGCTCCCGAGCCATCATTACCTTCGCGAAGAAAACCAAGAAGTTGTCCCCACGAAAATTTCCTTCCTACACTTCTATTCCCATCCACGATCTCTCTGATCACCCCAGCTCCTTCAACATTGATCAGTCACAGCTCACCAAGCTGGTCAAGGACAAGGACCTCTGCCACCTCCAGGAATTCGGCGGGGTCCAGAAAGTCATCTCAGCACTCGAAACTGATGTCTCAACCGGAATAAGTGGTGACCCAAACGACGTCTCTCGCCGGCAAAATGCGTTTGGCATCAACTCATACAAGAAGCCGCCTGCCAAGGGCTTCTTCCACTTCGTGGTCGAGGCTTTCAAGGACCTCACAATCATGATTCTTCTTGTTTGCGCCGGGCTTTCGCTTGGGTTCGGGATCAAGGAGGACGGGGTCAAAGAAGGCTGGTATGATGGTGGCAGCATATTCGTTGCGGTGTTCCTGGTGATCGCTGTGTCCGCTGGGAGCAATTACCGCCAAAACCGGCAGTTTGAAAAATTATCTCAGGTGAGTGATAATATTCTCATTGATGTGATAAGGAAGGGTCGGCGGCAGCAGATTTCCATATTTGAGATCGTCGTCGGAGATGTCGTTTGTTTGAAGACGGGCGATCAAGTTCCAGCAGATGGGCTTTTCCTGGACGGGCATTCCTTGCAGGTATGGCTGACAATTTGTACTGGTTTGACGCATTAGATTTGCATATTTAACTCAAGTTCAGAAACATACGTAGTATTATTATTACCATTTTTGAGCATGAGTAATTAGTCCAAAAAATTGTAGAAATGTATCATATTCAGCTTGACTGGGCAGTCTGTCATTTTCAAAATCTTGATTCTATGACAAAAAGGAGAAGGAATGGTTTTTATTAGTGTAATTATAGTTGTAGTAGAAAAACTTTGTTAAAAAAATTCTACTTTTAAAACGTAATCCATTTGTTCTTATTTCCTATTTGTTCACGTTTCATTTTCTTTGCCTCAAGTGAAGACCAGAACGCTTCGTATCGTGTCATCCTAGCGTCCCTAAACCATGTGCGACGTTTGTGTTGTCAATTTAGGTTGATGAATCGAGCATGACCGGGGAGAGCGATCACGTAGAAGTGAACCGCAAGAAGAATCCATTCCTGTTCTCGGGAACAAAGATTGCTGATGGGTTTGCTCGGATGCTGGTTACATCCGTGGGCATGAGCACGACATGGGGCGAGATGATGAGCTCAATCAGCCGCGACAACAGCGAGCAGACCCCTTTACAGGCTCGGCTCAACAAGCTTACCTCGTCGATTGGCAAAGTAGGCTTGGCAGTTGCTTTCCTGGTTCTCGTGGTCCTGCTGATTCGCTATTTCACTGGAAACACACAGGACGAGAACGGGAACCGGGAATTCATTGCAGGCCAAACTACAGGTAACGATATCATGAACTCCGTGGTGGGCATCATTGCAGCTGCAGTGACAATCGTGGTGGTCGCGATTCCCGAAGGCTTGCCACTTGCGGTAACCCTCACTCTTGCTTATTCGATGAAGAGAATGATGGCGGATCAGGCGATGGTGAGGAAGCTTTCGGCCTGCGAAACGATGGGGTCAGCCACCACTATTTGCACCGACAAGACCGGCACTCTCACAATGAACCAGATGAAGGTGACAAAACTCTGGGTAGGCCAAGACTCTGTGGCAGAAAACACCTTCTCCTCTGTCTCCAGGTTTGTCTTGGATTTGATTCAGGATGGGGTTGCTCTGAACACTACGGGCAGTGTCTGCAGGTCGTCTCTGGGATCGGAGTACGAGTTCTCAGGTAGTCCCACTGAGAAAGCGATTCTCGCTTGGGCGGTTTTGCAATTGAGCATGGACATCGAGGAGACAAAGAAGAGCTGTGAAGTCATCCAAGTCGAAGCCTTCAACTCACAGAAGAAGAGAAGTGGTGTCCTAATAAGGAAGAGCTTGGACAACACACTCCATGCGCACTGGAAAGGTGCGGCAGAGATGGTCTTGGCAAAATGCTCGAGCTTCTACGACGGGTCGGGGATAGTGAAAGATTTGGATGAAGATGAAAGGGCGAGATTCGAGCAGATTATTCAGGGGATGGCAGCGAGCAGCCTTAGGTGCATCGCTCTAGCTCATAAACAAGTCTCCGAGGAAGCTATCCTGACAAGAGAAGACGGGAAGAAGATTGAAGAGGACGGCCTGACATTACTGGGACTTGTCGGTATTAAGGACCCATGCCGTCCCGGTGTGAAGAGTGCGATCCAAGCTTGTCAGGACGCAGGAGTGAACATCAAGATGATAACGGGAGACAACATCTTCACCGCAAAGGCCATAGCCGCGGAGTGTGGGATTCTCAGGCCCGGGGATGATACCTTCAGTGGAGCCATCGTGGAAGGAGCGGAGTTTCGCAGCTATACACCTGAGGAGAGGCTTCGGAGAGTTGAGAAAATCCGAGTAATGGCAAGATCCTCGCCTTTCGATAAGCTCCTCATGGTTCAATGCCTGAAGCAGAAAGGCCATGTGGTCGCCGTCACTGGAGACGGCACGAATGATGCACCAGCCCTCAAGGAAGCAGACATCGGGCTTTCAATGGGCATCCAAGGCACTGAGGTCGCCAAAGAGAGCTCGGACATCGTAATTCTCGACGACAACTTTGCCTCCGTGGCAACGGTGCTGCAGTGGGGTCGATGTGTCTACAATAACATCCAGAAGTTCATCCAATTCCAGCTCACGGTAAACGTCGCTGCCCTCGTGATCAACTTTGTGGCTGCCGTCTCTTCCGGCGATGTCCCCCTGACGGCTGTCCAGCTCTTGTGGGTGAACCTGATCATGGATACACTCGGCGCCCTCGCCCTGGCCACAGAGCGGCCCACTAGGGAGCTCATGGAGAAGCCCCCCGTGGGATGGACTGAGCCGCTCATAACCAATGTCATGTGGAGGAACATTGTTGCCCAAGCAACGTACCAAATGGCCGTCCTCCTCACTCTACAGTTCAAGGGTGAATCGATCTTCGGTGTGGATGAGGCGGTGAAGCGGACGCTCATATTCAACGCGTTTGTCCTGTGCCAGGTCTTCAACGAGTTCAACGCGAGGAAGCTTGAGAAGAGGAACGTGTTCAAGGGCATACACAAGAACAAGCTGTTTCTTGGGATCATTTTCGTGACGGTGGTCCTCCAGGTGGTGATGGTCGAGTTCCTAAAGCGGTTCGCCGACACGGAGAGGTTGAGCTGGGGACAATGGGGCGCATGTGTTTGGATTGCAGCCGCGTCTTGGCCTATCGGTTGGGTCGTCAAGTGCATCCCTGTCCCTGATACACCAATCTTCAGCTACTTGGGATTGAAAAGCAAGAAGCTCGTGAGGAAAATTTGGCGCAGAGAACAATAGCAACACTGAGTTTAACTCGATTATTTTTGTTGTTCAGGTATATCGAATCCATTATTGATGCAGCGTGATTTTTTTTTGTTTTTGTTGGAGATATGCGAGGATCGATTTGTATCAGTCTTTATTCTTTCATTGATTGTATATCCATTGTATTATAAATAGGAGCATTCTCTCAGTTTCTTCTTTAGTTGTATATCCATTATATTATAAATAGGAGCATTCTCACAATTTCTTCCCTCCTTTCTTTTTGTGAACGAACCTCATCGTGGATTACCTTCGGCTTGTACAATCTTTAGCCCCATCACTGTCCGAGGTAAGCATGCAACTTCTGATAAGAGGAAGAAGAAGGACGGATTCCAGGAGATGCGTGACCTTATTACATCCAAGAATGTGAAGAACAAAATCATGAAAAAAATGTGCAGCGCAAGAGGGCTCAATTGGTATGAATCACGTAGATCGACTATGTCAAGGCAAGGAACAATTCCCTCTTGGGTCATATTTCTAACTAACTTGAATCAAGTCGGGCCTCATTCTTATTTCATCCTTCATTCGAGGACTTTTTGGACGATGGATATTGCCATCGAGAGCTCTGGTAGCTTGGATAATACCTACATCAATGGTTCATCCTTCGACTTCATCCAGCCTAAAACGTGTCATATGCCACGAGGCATTCTAGTTCGTAATAGTCGCCTACTCCTCCTTTCTTGTCCTCTCTATTTCACGAACCCCTACATCTTCAAATTTTAAGACACACTTTAGACATACCGGACTTGTCAATGCACAACGCTAAATCTTCAATAACTTTGCAACTACAAAAGGTGACGTTGGAATTGTCAGTCTTAAACTCAATAGCATGACGTCACTATTAGGCCCTCTAAATGACGGTGACTTTATGATCGCAGATTCTCAATCTTAGCTAATTGGCCACCGGAACTTAAGACCAAGACACAACCTGTCAAATATTAGTATATGTTGCCAAAAATGCCGTCAGAGCGATTCTCGATTATCGAAAAGGAATGACTAGAAGAGTTTAAATTCGTTGAGATAGTTTTTTTCTCTTATAATAGTTGACTTATAATTTCGTTTTTTTATTCATTGGGATATTTTGATGCGTTTGATTCAGTTTTCCCAAAAGACTTTCGGCCAAATACCTGACTTTGGGAAAGCTGAAAATTAGCGTTAGACTTTCAACATTTGGCCAAATGTTGAATTTAGATTTTCTTTTCCAAAATTATCATCACCAATTTGTTAGTTCTCTGTTTTTTCCCCTTGCGTAATTGTTCATCTTCTTTGTGCAATGGTGGCTGACGAAGCTAGATCTAAGCTAGCGAGGGGCCAGAGAAGGTTGTTCGACCTAGGTGACCTCCGCTAGAGGTCGCGTGGCTTGAGTCTTGTGACCTTCAACAACCTTGCCTGAGGTTGTGTGACCCACGTGAGGGCTGCTTAAGGTCACGTGACCTTAGTCGATCCGTTGGTGCCAAATCTAGCTTGCTGGCAACCATTGCCCTTCCCCGGCTCCAGCAAAGTGTTTAGCTTTTATATTTTTTTATTAAAAAAATAAAAGCTATAGCTAAAACCCATTGTAAAAGGTTTTTTTGCCAAACATTTATTGAATTCAAAGTCCATTTGCAAAAATATTTTACCAAACATAATTTGTATTACCTCAGAGGGCTTTGGCTTTTGGTATTTGCATTACAGTCAAAGCCCATTTGCAAAGTTGAATCAAACGTACTCTTAGTAGTGGAACAAATTTATCATATGCTAAAGACAATAGTTGGATTAATCAACTCTTCGAGTACAAAGTAATTTTTGTGGGTCTCCTTTTTAGAATAGATAACATCATTGGTGAACTTTACGGGTGACATGTTTCATTGGAGTAAAATGGATATAAAATTATTAATAATGCTAAAAATTTAAAATTATTTACCTATTAATTAAGAAATTAAGAAAATTTAATTCTGCTCATTATAGTGTTTTTTTTTTTGTTGGCCTTGGGTTGGGGGGGGGGCACTGTGGTGGGTTCACACCAAAAATGAATTTATTAATGCTGAAGATATCCTTGGATGGAATGGAAATTATTATAAGTCGAATTTGTATTTAAAGAAATACTCACGAATTACCAATATTGCTCAACATCTTTTTTTGTGATTGATCACTAGCGCATACGCAATTCAAAGCTTACCTTGAAACCGGATGAACGAGTCATCCACTTTTCAAGTAAATATGCGTGGGCCACATAGATGGCTCTGTCTCTTTCAACAAAATAATGGAGCATTCTCCTCTTCACAGAGATCGCAAGGAAAGTTCCTGGCAAGTTCCTGGAATTACCAAAACAACATAGCCATTGCCTCTTTCCATTATAGCCGTAATAGCTCCAACATGGCTGCTTTGACCATTACCATAACCACACATGTCGTGAGAATGGATATCTAAACAGCAGTTCTCAGTGGGACATAACAATCACTTCGCTCACTCTATAAGAATAATGTTCCACTCCATTGGCGCATTATAGACATGGACATCGCCTGCGAACATGCTTCATAAGATATATACGTGAGCAGTATTTGTATTTATTATCTACGGGCTGATCAATTGAAGGAGAAATGGATGACTGATCGATTGAAGGAGAAATGGCCTTCAATCGAAGAAAATACGATGGTAGACCATGTGTTCGAGATGGTGGACTAAAATGTCCAAACATAGGATTCCTTTTTCTTAGAGGAATGGCATTGATGATGTCAAGTTTGGACTATGTTGATGATGTCATGATAGCTTAATTGTGTATAATAAACAACATCTCATTGGGTCTCCAACAAGTTCTCTCAAATTTTGAGTTCAAAATCGGAAACCTCCAAATAGTGTAGAAAGAACTAGAGATGTTGATGCAATTCCCAAAATATTACCAACCACCTGAATCGCACCAATTATTTATATTTTCAAATTTTAATTTTATTTCTAAAAATCTTTTAAGAAATCATTTAAACTTAAATATTCATGGAATGAAAGTGCCTCAATTCAATGCCTTTCTTAGTGCTGTTCTTAGTGCTGTTGTGCTACCAACATCACCCTTTATATAGCCAAGAGAGCAACAACGCTTTGTCTCGTTCCTCGCTGCTTATAGTTACACAGGCAACCTGCCTGTTAACCTCTCTTAACAGCCGATGTGGGACTAAGCTCTCTATGGCTGTCACACACTTAGTTTCCCTCTCTCTCTCTCTCTCTCTTCCTCTTGCAGATCCAAGGCAAATTACTATATATGCCCCGCTGGAAAATGATGGTAGTGAATAAAACCTAATAGAGACAAAGCCACTCCAAAAGTCCCACATCAAACAAGCACACAGAGCGCAAGAGAGATTGTGAACAAAATCCAAGCCAGGCAACTTCATTATCATGCTTTCTTTTGCCTTTTAGCTAAGATCAAGTGCGCTACTTGTAAAGTGTGGTTGATGTTCACACAAAAGCTGAAGTTGTCTGATTTTTTGGCCCGTGCGAACATGTGTCTTCCATCGGTTCCTTTGAACCGATTTACCTGGGAACAGAAATGGACCGATCGATCCGATCCTATTCGGTTCTAGGTTCCTTCAGTGCAATGGGTGGGAACCGGGTGGGAACTTGGATTCTATTCGGTTCTAGGCTCCTCCGGTCCAGCGGGTGAGAATTGGTCTGCGCAGGAATTGATCACTCCCACCAAATAAGAAGCACAATTGAAACTTTCTCACGACATTCACCAAATTTGGACCATGACACCGAAAAGAAGTTTGGATTTCCATGACATATATTTGGGCATTCAAAAATAACAATTTATCGCAAGTCGAATTTCTGTTCATGGGCTTAAACTCAAGATAACATTTTGATATTTGGGGTGCTCATGACAATCATTCTATTTCTAGTTAGATTTATTTTTTTGTTATAGGGAACATGTTTGGAACATAAATCTGTTTGATAATACAATTTCATTATTCTATTTATAGAAAAAAAAATAGTCCAAAAATTGGTCTATTCCAAAAATAGAAAAGTAAAAAGTTTTTACTTTTCAACTCACCTTGACTACTAGCCGCTCCCCCATCTACCTCCCCTCACCAAGCGCCGAGCGCCAATCGCTGTCTACCATCCTCCACCATCCTTTGCCACACACTGCCCAACTAGAAGGGAGAAATTTTTGTGAATTTCTATTTAAGAACATAAAATTTGTGTTGTTATCACGTGTATTTTCACTTAAAAACTCATTCGGAGAATCAAAATAGAAAACCTGTATTTTTTACCAGAAATTGTGTCAAAAAACAAAATAGTTATTATTCACTTTCTTAATTGTCCATTCGCAAGCAAAATTTAAATGATGTGTCTGATCCTATTCCTAAAAATGGGTCGGTGGAATTTGATCTATACGCTATTTTTTTTTTTATTATTGTAATCTATACGCTGATTGGTAGGGGGAAAATGACTAAAAACCCTTAGCTAGAATGTTCCCGGGCTCTCCCCCAAAGTTGTACCATTATGAAAGAGACTAATAGTATGCACATCTTTCAACCCTAGCGTCCTCATTGATGAACACAGATGTTTCTGTATGAAAGAAGGAAAATGTCAGAAGTATGCTTGGACAGAAAAATCTAAGAAAATGCACGTGTTGATTAAACCAAATCTAGATTATCTATCGTAGCGATATCCTATTCATCGACTGCCTTCATGGTCTCGTTATCTTAGTTCGAACAATCATTTGACTTTTGGAGGATGGGTCTTACCGTTGAGAGCCCTGATAACTTGGTTACTACCTTTATATATATGCTTCACCTTCATGTGACATGATCAACTAAGACGCATCATCTATCTTTTGGTATTCAAATTCACTATAATCACATATTACTCTTTTATGTCCTCTCTATTTCAACCCAATCTCTTTGGCATTGCTCGTGCATAATGCTAACTGATAACTCTATAAAAATAGAGTTATTTTACCTATTTTAGGCAACAATTAATGCATTATCTATGAGAAAATATTTGGATTTCCTTTTGATTATTTGAATTTTCCTTGTTTATGCAGAATAATAAGATATGGAGAGGATAAGGAAAATAATGGCAACTATCAGGAATTCAAATAAAAGCAGCAGTGGAAGATGGATATCAAATCAGGAAATTATTAATTTTGTTCTCTAATGTTATCTGCAAGCGTTGGGAGATAAATATTTTGGATATCCTATAAATAAGAGAACATGAGAGAGAGAGAAGCTAGAGGTTTTTTTTTTTTTTTTTTTTTTTTTTTTTTTTTTTTTTGGGTTAGATCGTTTTTTCATTCTTCTGAGAGTTTTTCAAGTATTTTGAAGAGAAGACAAAAGTGGTGATAAAATTCTTGTCATTTGATTCAAAATGCTGTGTTTGATCTATATTTTTATTTTTTCTTCTACAATGTTCTAATTTTCTTTTGTTAGGGCTATGATGTAGTCTAACCATGATGATATGAATTTCATGATTTTTATGTTTTATAATTGATTTCATTCATGTGAGTTATATATTATTGCGTTTAATGCTTTTGAGTGACTGGCCACCACTTGAATGATTTGATGTGCATGTTTGAGACTGAGAAATGATAATATGCAATTGTTCATTATAATGTATAACCATGAATTAAACGTGGATATAAATATACTGCATTATTTGTGTAACTTTCGGTGATAAGGTCATCCAAAAGACTTATTGTAAACCGGGAATATTCATAATTTTTAATGTACTAATGTTTATTTTGATTCACATAGAGATATAGTGGATTAATAAGCTGAGTAGATTTGCTATACCTAGAGATAGGATAGTAAATAGGTTAGGAAATTCCGCTATCACATGTTTGATATCGTTCTTATATTCACAACAATCTAAAATTCATATCTAGTGGTTATGGTGAAATCGGATGCTCAAACATATTTATCTCGATTGATTTACTGTATTTATTCTACAATTTTTCATTTTTAATTTATTCTTAATTATATTTTGATATGTTAGATAAATTTTAGAATTAGTCTATTTTAGTATTTAATTGGTTTATTAATCATCGATCTCCGCGGGACGATACTTTTTTTCATCATTATATTATTTATTTGATACATGCACTTGCGTTTAGAATTTTACGAACAAGTTTTTGGTGCCGTTCTTTGGGGATCGTTTATTTAATACTAATTAATATTGATACTAGCTAATTCTAAGTTCAATCTAGCTTTCGTTTTTGTTTTATTTTTCATGACATACATCGGCTTATGACACATAGCCAACAAGGGAAACTTGTTGAGCTTGATTCAGAAATCGAGTGTATATTCAAAAGGCGACTAAGAGAACAGAGAAATCACGCTAAAATGGCAGACAGTGAGAATGAAAATCCACGTAGACTCTTAAGAGATTATGATGTGCCAACAGTTTAAGGCACCAGATCAAATATCAGAAGACCTGCAATTCAAGCAAACAACTTTGTGATTAAGCCGTCACTCATTCAGATTCTTCAACAATCAGTGCAATTCAGTGGGCTACCAAGCGATGATCCAAACGCTCACATCGATGCTTTTCTGGAAATCTGTGACACCATTAAATATAATAGAGTTACAGATGATACTATTAGATTGAGATTATTTCCATTATCTCTTAGAGATAAAGCTAAGAGCTGGCTTTCTTCTCTTCTTGCAGGATCAATTACTACATGGAATGATATGGCTCAGAAATTTCTTGGTAAGTTCTTTCCACCTGCAAAGTCTGCGAAGATGTGTAACGATATTACTAATTTTATGCAGATGGATAATTAATCATTATATGAAGCATGTGAAAGATTTAAAGAATTTCTTAGGAAATGCCCACATCACGGACTACCTGTATGGATGCAGGTACAAACTTTTTATAATGGTTCTAGTACAAATCTTCGTTCTATGATTGATGCAGCTGCATGAGGGACTTTAAATAATAAAACACCAGAAGAAGCCTACAATCTATTAGAGGAGATGTCATCCAACAGTTATCAGTGGCCTACTGAGAGATTACCGATGCGAAAAGTTAGCGGAGTTCACGAAGTTGATGCTTTTGCTGCAATTACTGCACAATTTGAAGCACTCAACAAAAAGCTTGATAATATGAGTGTTTCAATCATGAAAATTTAGAATTTGACATGTGATTTTTGTGGTGGAGGACATGTTAGCACAGAGTGTTAGGTAGGTAATACTTTTGAACAATCTAGTGAAAATTCTAACTTTGTTGGGAATTTTAACAAGTCACAGAATAATTCGTACTCTAACATATACAATCCGAGATGGCGCAATCATCCAAATTTTTCATGGAATAATTAGAATGTAATGAGACCACCGAAGTTCAAACAATTAGAAGAAACAAAGTCAAATTTGGAAGATATAGTCACCAAACTTGCTAATACGACTCATGACTTCATCAAAAGCACGGATGTGAGATTTTAAAACCAAGAGGCTTCAATCAGAAATCTGGAGATGCAAGTGGGTCAGTTATCAAGCATGATGTTAGGGAGACAACAAGGTTCTTTGCCGAGAAACACAGAGAAAAACCAATTGAAAACATAAAAGTTATTACCCTGAGAAGTGGTAAACAAGTGGGAGAAGAAGAGATTTTCAAAGACAAGGAAGAGGTGGTCAATAAACAATCGAAAGAGACAAGCAAGAGTAAACTTTTTCCGGATAATCTCAAGCCATATGTGCCGCCAATTCCATTCCCTCAGCAACTCCAGCAGCACAAAATAGATAAGCAATTTTCTAAATTTCTTGATGTATTTAAAAAATTGCACATTAACATTCCTTTTGCAGATGCTTTAGCGCAAATGCCTAGTTATGCAAAAAATTTGAACGAGATTTTGGCAAACAAAATGAAACTTGAGGATTATGAAATTGTAAAGTTAAATGAGGAGTGTTCGGCTATCCTACAAAACAAATTGCCTCCGAATTAAAAGATCCAGGGAGTTTTACTATTCCTTGCACTATTGGGGATTCTTGCTTTGAAAAAGCATTATGTGATTTAGGTGCAAGTATTAATCTGATGCCTTATTCAGTTTTAAAGAAATTATGATTGGGCGAGGTAAAAGCAACAACAATGTCACTTCAACTGGTTGATCGATCAATTAAATATTCGAGAGGTATTATGAAAGATGTTTTGGTAAAAGTTGACAAATTTATCTTTTCTGCAGATTTCATAGTTCTTAACATGGAAGAAGATTTTGAGGTACCACTTATCTTAGGTCGACATTTTCTAGCAATAGGAAGAGCTCTTATTGATGTACAATAGGGGAAGTTGATCCTTAGAGTTCAAGATGATATTATTTCATTTAATGTTTTTAAAGCAATGAAATATCCATCTGATGATAATTCTTATTTTAGAGTTAGAGACAGTTGACAAGTTGGTGAATAAGGTTTTTCAGGAAAATATTTTTGAAGATCCACTTGAAGCATGTCTGATTCAACTAAGGGACAAAGATATTCAGAATGAGGAGATAAAGGAGTATGCAAAATTCATGGAGACGATTCCACCATATTCAAAGCAAAATGCAATTAAATTTGAGGAGTTGGGACAACACATTACAAAGCCTAAACCATCAATTGAAGAGCCTCCAATTCTTGAACTCAAACCCTTACCTTCTCATTTGAAATATGCTTATTTAGATGGAGTTTCTTTACCGGTAAATTATATCTTCTTCATTGACAGATTTGATGGAAGAACAATATAGACCCACTATCCAACCTCAGAGGCGTTTGAAACTCTACTTTGAAGGTGGTTACAATAAGCAGAGGACCACCATTGAACTTCATCCTTTAGAATAACAACATCTGAGATAGTTTGGTTAAAAACTATCAAGCAAGCGCTTGGGAGGCAATCCAAGCATTTTAATTATTTTATTTATTTATTTTTAAGTTTATGTTTTACAAAATAAATAAATAAGATTGACTTTTCTCTGTTTTATCCAGTTAATTTTTTAGGGAGCACCTTTCAAGAGTTTAATCATCACGGTCATCTATGAACTTATTCTACAACTAGGGGAGTTTTCTTCTTCCTATTCTATTTTTCACATTGAGGACATTGCTTAAGTTTTTTTGGATAATTTTTTTTTTTCTTTTTATCATGATTGCTTTCCTGGTTGTGATTTTTTGCGATTCTTAGGAAAATTTTAATTTTATTTAAACTTGCAATTGATGTGTGAATTAATTTTAATTCTGATTATGTTGATCCACTTACTAAGCACTAAAAGTCCTTAATTTTTTAATTATGTGTAAATCTAGAGAACATTCATGTGAAGTATGTGATTTTCTTAAATTTCACCAAAATCTTAGAATTTGTTTGATTTTCTCTTGAAGCGAAATTCTAAGCTAAATCTAAGTGAGAAAATGATTTAGGCAATTTTTGGATCGATTGAGCCTTTCAAGCCAACCCTGTTTATTTATCCCTAGTCACCCCTTTGAGCCTTAATTATTACCCAATTTTTCATTGGCACCCATATATATTTAGCCTAGCTATTATCAAATTATATCATTGTGCCATGCCTTATGAACACGTTGATTTTCTTTTGGGATAAAAAATTATTTGAGCTTGATAGAAATTTGAAAGGAATGATGGAGTATGAAAAAAAAAAAAAAAGGAAGTGATTGCTATGGTTGTTTGGGGTGTATTGTCAAAAAAAAATATTGCTTTTATAGTTCCCTATCCAACTTTCAATTGAGTGAGTCTTTTGGATACTCAGTGGGTTGGAAAATTTCATGTTATATTAGGAGGGATTTTGGGAGAAACTCCACCATAAAGCAATTCAAAAAAAAAATGAGAAAAGAAAAATGAGAAGAAAAAAAAGGAATGGTGATATATGGTGGTAGAAAAATTATCTTGAATGATTGAAATTGGACAATGACATTGGCTCTAATTAAATCCTAGAAATCAACGTGTTAATGGGTGATTTGAGCTTAAAATTACTGTTATCTCACCTTTAGCCTAGCTTTACATTACAACCAGAGAAAAGTCCTATTGATTTTTGGTTGGATGATTAGCTTACATTAGTGGAGAGATGAATGAAAAGCAAACCGATGAGATTTGGTCATAATTATTAAGAATTTTTTAGAGGTTACATGTCAATGTGAATTTATTTGGATTGCATATAGTTCAAAAAAGATGAGGACTCTCAGACACACTTGGATCATATAGTTAGAATTGATCTTAACTTATAAATCGATTTCAATGTTTAGATGGAATTTGTGTTTTTCTTTGAATTGTGAATTTGAGCAATTATGGAAAGATGTCATGGAGAAGGTTGTTAGGTTGAGTATATGTTATGTCTTATTTTTGCTCGAGGACTAGCAAAATGTTAAGTTTGGAGGTTTGATAACTCTATAAAAATAGAGTTATTTTACCTATTTTAGGCAACAATTAATGCATTATCTATGAGAAAATATTTGGATTTCCTTCTGATTATTTGAAGTTTCCTTGTTTATGCAGAATAATGAGATATGGAGAGGATAAAGAAAAGAATGACAACTATCAGGAATTCAAATAAAAGCAGTAGTGGAAGATGGATATCAAATCAGGAAATTCTTGATTTTGTTCTCTAATGTTATCTGCAAGCTTTGGGAGATAGATATTTTGGATATCCTATAAATAGGAGAACATGAGAGAGAAGCTAGATTTTTTTTTTTTTTTTTTTTAAGTTAGATCGTTTTTTCATTCTTCTAAGAGTTTTTCAAGTATTTTGAAGATAAGATAAAAGTTGTGACGGAATTCTTGTCATTTGATTCAAGATGTTGTGTTTGATCTATATTTTTATTTTTTTCTTCTATTATGTTTTAATTTTCTTTTGTTAGGGCTACAATGTAGCCTAACCATGATGATATGAATTTCATGATTTTTATGTTTTACAATTGATTTCATTCATGTGAATTATATATTATCGCGTTTAATGTTTTTAAGTGACTGGCCACCACTTGAATGATCTGATGTGCATGTTTGAGACTGAGAAATGATAATATGCAATTGCTCATTATAATGTATAACCATGAATTAAACGTGGATAGAAATATACCGCGTTATTTGTGTAGCTTTCGGTGATAAGGTCATCCAAAAGACTCATTGTAAATCAGGAATATTCATAGCTTTTAATGCACTCATGTTTATTTTAATTCACATAGAGATATAGTGGATTAATAAGCTGAGTAGGTTTGCTATATCTAGAAATATGATAGTAAATAGGTTAGGAAATTTTGCTATCACATGTTTGATATCGTTCTTATATTCACAACAATTTAAAATTCATATATAATGGTTATGGTGAAATCAGATGCTCTAACATATTTATCTCGATTGATTTACTACATTTAGTCTACAATCTTCGTTTTTAATTTATTCTTAATTATGTTTTGATCTGTTAGATAAATTTTAGAATTAGTCTATTTTAGTATTTAATTGGTTTATTAATCATCGATCTCTGTGGGACAATACTTTTTCTCATCATTATATTATTTGTTCGATACGTGCACTTGTGTTTAGAATTTTACGAACACTAACCCTCACTTGCACCAAATGATCACGTACTAACCTCAAGATAAGGCCTTCCGGTCACAATATTTGCCTATGCATATCAAGTGACTATTCCGAATGTGGGTCCAAGAATATGGCTCGCCAAAACAATATCCATCTAATTACTATCTAATTTAACATTATTTCATAAAATTTGCTAGTTTGTATGAAAATATGAAATCGGTATGTTAATAAACACTATTAGAATCGCAACATCATTTATGAAGTAATAAATTTTTGCTGTTTCATTATACTAAAGCCTAAACAAACACATTACCATTGTCTATTTAGATGTGACCACATTATCTCATGCATGGCCGCTTTAACCAAACGCGCAATGAAAATTGACATCTCTAAAAGTTTTAGGTGGGCCTGATATATCACCCTCACTTTAAGACGTGTACTTTGTACGGTGGTGAGAGGAAAAGTTCCTCTAGGTAAATCTTTAATCGGCCCATTTTAAATACAACCATCATCGGCAATCAAATTGAAAAAAAAAAAAAAAGAATGTGAGTAGTATTTATATTTGTAATTTGCCAATCACATGATTGAACGAGGAATAAAGGAAAAAAATAGAAAGATACCGCGTATTCAAAGTCGGTGGCGGCTAAAAGGGCCAACATAGCCTCCTTTCCTCAAACGAATGAGAGTAACACCGTGTCTAAGAAGAAACACCGCAGCATTGCGCTTCTCTTGTATCTCCATATCTTTTTGACTTTTCATTGACTCCACGTCACCAGCTTAAAAAATACACAAGAAGTCCATTCGGAGAAACCCGGGAGCAGCTGGCCCACCATCCCGTCGTCCCTCAATTTCTCTGTAAATCTGACGGCGACTCAAAATATAATAACACGAGAAAAAGCATGAAGTCAATTCGCGTACCGCCGTCATCGTCAAGAAACGCGAAGATACAAAAGCCAAAAAAAAAAAACAAAAAAAAATCGACGCGCCGCGTAAGGAAAGAAAAGTTGCTTAATCCCTTGCGCAAATGACGCGAACCTCTAGTCCTAGTCCTATAATCTTTTATGGTCGGAAAACAATTACAAAATTCAGTGGACACAGTTTTCGAGGAAAAAAATTCTTAGCTAAATATTTCCAATCTGTCCCCAAAAGTTGAAGCATCATGGAAAGAGAGTAATACCTCAACTTGAACGTTCTCACTGATCAATAAATTGCCGAAAATTAAATTCATTGAGACACAATCTGCAAATGTTAAAATGAATTACCAAAAAATACTTTCAGAGGGATTCTCGTTAATCAAAAAGGAATAACTAAAACAGATAAATTCACTGAGATGACTAAGATTTTTCTCTTACTTAGAATTCAATTTTTATTTATTTGCATATTAGCTATTATGATAAGACAATAGTTGTATTAATTGACTATTTGAGTACAAAGTAATTTGTGGGTCTCCTTTTCAAAACAAATAGTATCATTACTTAATTTACTTGTGACACGCTTCGTGTGAGTATTATAAAGATAGTATGATTCACATTGGTAAAACTATAAAGTAATCGTCCTTATGTTCATGTCAAAAATGCATTGTTAGGGAATTTTCCAAGTAATAACTAATGTAACGTAACAAGTCCAATATTAATCGGTGCAATCAATTGAGAACTTGAAGAGAAATTGTGATGAACAATTACTCAAAATGAGTAAACTCTTTAGGCATCACACTTGAAGCTTCCTAAACATCACTTCTATGGTTTCTTAAGCATCACACTTAAGAAAAAAAAATTATCATACAATCTCTTTTGTAGAACAACACAAAAAGATGCTTCAATCAAAGTGCAAGTAGCAAAAAAATAGCAAAAAATCAAAGTAAAATCGAAACCACACGAGACATAAAGATATATGTGGATATCCAAATCAGGCAAAAACCATGAGGAGATAGAGGACTTTCATTATCTTCAACAACGAATACAAGAGTAAAATCCAAAAACTCCAAAAAGCTACTTGGTGAAACACAATATCTAAAGATCTAGTAAAAAGATAGAAAGAACAAAGAATGGAGATAATGTGGAGACAAGGGTTAGAGATGTGTTGTTAAACACATCACTTTTATAGTCTCCCTTCAAAAAAACCTTAAAACAAATGTGCATTGTTCAAAATGCCCTTAACTCTAATTTGAAAGTCAAAACTTAACAATCCCCAAACAAGAAATTGTCATCTCCAATTAGTAATTACTCAATAATTTTATAGAGGAAAAAAATTACAATGATATATATAGACTCCCTAAGAGTTCTTTGAAATAGGAAACCTCCAAACAAGAAGCACGATTGAAACTTTCTTATAATGTTTAATGAAGCCATAAAAATAAGCTATCGGGTATGGATTTGATTTAACTCCTTTGGGGGGGGGGGGGGAGGCATTTATTGCACGAAATTTTTTTAAAGTGGAATCTGTATTTAAAGGTAAAACTCACGAATTATCAATCTCGCTCAGCATTTTTTTTTTTTGGCAATCGATTGGTAGTTTACATGCAATGTAGAACTCTTACCTTGAAACTGGATAAACGAGTCATCTAGATTTTATGTAAAATTGCGTGGTCTGGATTGTTCTCTCTTTCATCAAAATAATAGAGCATCACCTAAATATATCCCCACTCAGTTCGGCTTGATTCAATTTTTCAAAAAAACTGAACCGAACTGAACCAATAAGGAAGTTTATTGAACCGAACCGAAATTTGATCTGAACCGAACCGCACTGAAATTCCGGTTTAGTTTAGTTCGGTTTTTTGGTTTTTACTTTTATTTTTGTTTTTGTTTTTTTTTTTTTTCCCTACATGCATTCATTTTGATAAATTTTATGTCTTTTAAAAAATCAATTTTAAAATTATTTTTATTCTTTTTCTTTTTCTTTTTCTTCTTCTTCTTCATTGGCTGGTTGTTGACCACGGTGGCAACTGGCGATCAGCCAGAGGTGAGCCTTGCCTAATAAGGCGAGGTCGATCTCGCCCGACTTCGGCAAGCTAGGCAAGGCTCAAGCTCACTGGCGTCAAACAAGCTTGGTCTTGCTTCATCAAGCGAGGCTCGAGCTTGCCTCTAGCTTGTCGCCGATCGCCATCGTGGCTGGCAACTTGCCAATGAAGAAGAACAAGAAAAAGAAAAAGAAAGGAAAAAAAATTCAAAAAAGAATTTTTAAAAAAACAAAATGAAATTTTTTTAGATTTTATCGGTTTGTTTCAATTAACTGAACTGATAAAAATCGAACTAGTTAAAAAAAGTTTCAATATTTAACGAAAATTGAACTAAATGAAAACCAAACAGAAAAAAAAACCGAACTTTTTGATTCGGTTCAGTTTTTGACACCCCTACTTGCAAGTCAAATGTTGTGAATAGCATAATCGAATGTGCGTTCTAAATGTATATTCAATATGCGGACGTAAATATTGAAAACAACAGAAACTTTTTATTTTCATCTTCCATTTTCATCAAAACGAGAGAGTAAGAAATTGCCCACGAACCAAAGGGCCCTAATTTGTCTTTAGTTTCCATCTGAATTTCTCACACACTACTTTTTAAGATTCCATTTCCTTTGGAGGGAATCACTTTTGCCTGGCCACTCTGTCCATTTCACGCCTCTTTCCATTTCACTTTGTCTTTCGCAGAGCCTAAGGAAAGTTCCTGGCAAGTACGAGGGGATTCCCGGAACGATTGCCCCAATACTTCGAAGTAAGAATCGATACCTGCAGAGTAGGTTTCAGCAGTGGAGAAAAAATTTGGTGATAATTTTTAATTTAATATGAGAATAAAAATATGTTCTAAATCATAAAAAATTAAATAATAAATAATTATAAAATTTTGCGGGATCCATTCTTTCAAGAAACAAATGGGAGTGATGTTTATATTCATCATCTACCCATTAATTGATTGAAGGAGATATGGGAGAAAATACGACGTTAACCATGTTTTTGGGATAGTGGGACTTAAAGGCTAAGGTATCGGATTCCTCTTTAGCAAAAGAATGATAATGGTGATATCTGGCATCGGATGCCCCTAATGGCGTTGGACAAATAATTGCATAGTGTCTACGAGAAACTATGTGGTGTTGGGGGTTCGTTTTGGGGAAACCCGTAAGCTATGAAGCACCGACACTCTTGAAAAGCCTTTGTATCGTGTCAGACACTTCAACACATATTTGACAGTCTCCAACACTCTCAGACACTTTCAGACACTCGGTCAACACGTGTCGGAAAATTGGACACCTGGTCAATTTTCTTGATATTCTCCGACACTCGAGTCGGAATTCTAACATACAAGTTTTTTATATGTGATTCCGATATCAAAGTCAATTTAAAAAATTCAATAAATGAGAAGTCAAAATATATATGTGAAAAAATAAAACACAATAAGAAAAATAATAAATTGAGAAAGAATTAAAACATAATCTTCTCTTCTCTTCTGACTCTCACTTCCCGCGATACACAATTTACCCCTTAAGTTGTTTTCCTCCTCTTCCAACATATCTAACATGTGAGTTCAAAATATAGATCGCTTATTTTTTCTCCAAATTTTATGAATTATTGAAATAGAGTTAAATTCGTCAAATTAAAACAATGAATGATATTAATAAATAGCGAATTAATGTTTTTAGTGCATATTTATTCTAGGCTTACTTATTTATTTATTTATGAATTTGATTCAAATTAATTTGATTGAAATAATCATAAAAATGATAATTTATTATATATTTAATATACAACGTGTCCCAACATATCGGAATTCTCTATTTTTTGAGAAATGATATGTCGGTGTGTCGTATTGTGTCGTGTCATATATCACGTGTCAATATCAGTATTACTTAGCCTATTAGTAGATAACACCTTCCTCCATCGTCCCTCAATCTCAAAGACCAAAAAGCAGACAACGTTGTAGGTCCCCGAGTCAGGTAAAAGAAAAGAGCATACCTTACAAGTTACAACCTCGCACAAATGACGACGCCCTCTTTTTCAGCTCCCGCGTGTATATGAAAAAGCATACCTTACAATGAAATCCATGATCATTGTATCCATCACCACTCCACACGAATTCGAACGCTGCACTTTTTGCGGCCTACGCAACGCCAAACTTACATAGCTTTTTTTTTTTTTCCTCGTCTTTGCCATTGCATTGTGCTGCCACCCTGTCTCGTAACAGGACCACAAGCCTCCCTGTGTGTCTCTTCCGAGCGATGACAAGCATTCTCAGTGGCAGCGGCTACTACTGCATCCATTGTGAGGTCTCGCTCGACTAAGGCAGAATATATGACACTAACCTTTATAATGAATAAGATGATATCCTTACGAAGTTTGCTCTTGGACTTTGAGCTAGAACAAAAAAGTGTTGATATTATTGGCAAATTGAGTTTATACTAAATGGCATAATTGCCAATGTATTATTTTAGCCCTAAACCCTATGTATATATTGTAAATTACTTTATCAATGCAAGTAAGTTCGCCCAATCTCTACATGGTATCAGAGCATCAATTCTTGGAGCCCGTCTCTCACGTCTCTTTGGCCATCTCGCTTGCAATCATTGCTACTACTGCTACAGGGAAGAGGCCGTAGCATTGATGCCGTGTTCGACGAAATGGCTCCGATTGAGTGCTAGGGTATCTTTCAGCTGCGTTTTCCCATGCCATCATAGCCTTGCAACGGATGACATGACCAGCAGTGCTCACCATCTCAACCTCGGTGATATACTACTGCCCAAATTCTGAAACTCAACCTCAGCGATATAAAATTGTCCAAATTCTGAAACTCAACCTCGGCGATATACTACTGTCCAAATTCTGAAACTGCTTGTTTTCTCTAATCTCTTCGTCCTCAAGAATCGGTTCTTGTGTAGATGTGAGGAAGTGGGTTAGAATTGGCGGTGGTATTTATATCAGAACAGCTTGTAGAGATAAACTCAAAGCCAACAGATATACACCGTGATAACCAAAGTGCGATATACTTGGCATCTGATCTAGTTTATCACTAGTGAATGAAACATATCAACATCAAGTACTACTTTATCATAGATATATTAGAGAAGGGTGAAAGATTGCTACCGCAAAAAACCTAGCAGACATGATGACTAAGCATGTTCCTTTGGTGAAGCTCATGTTTTGCTTGAGCACAATTGGTGTCCGTGAAGAGTAAGCATCCATTGAGGCATTAGCTGATCAAAACAGATTATTAGCATTATAACTTGACTTAAAATATCAAGTTAAGGTGGAGAATTATTAAATTATATTTCTAGTTTGAGAGTTTGCAAAACGCAACGTGCTTGGATAAGTTTTTTCATATTTGATCATGAAAATATCTTTTCTGTTGAATAAAATATTCAAGATTGGGCACAAAGGAAATCCGCTTTAGGTCCCCATAGTGGACGTCTTCTTCATGCTCTATGATCGATCGGTCTACAAAGGAGTAATTCGTTGGAGTCGTTGTAGCTGCACAAAAGGAAATAAAATAAAATAAAATCCAGGGCTCAAGGGCTTTTCTTGAGAGAGAAAGAGCCGCACAAGAAATAGCCGCCGGGGCGCTTCTTCGTGCGTGGTGTAGACGCTGAACAAAGAAGATAGAAGAAGCCGCACGGACGTGAATACGCGGTGATATGCACCGTGAGTTTACGTCCAATTAAGTTTGTTTATTTATAAATATTTGGGAAAAAGACCGCTAAAAATCCCAAACTTTACCTAAAGTGACAAATTTATTTCAAACTTTTTTTTGGTGACATGAAATACCCCAAACTTTACAAGCTGTAACACATTTCCCCACCAAGGGCATCTTCGTCTTCTTTCTTTTTTTTTTTTTTTTTTTTATGTTTTTCCTTCTTCTTTTTTCCTTCTTCTCTATTCCCTCCGCCGGCCATGGCGAAGGGAAGCCGGCGTCTGGCAGTTGGCGTCGGGCAAGGGTCGCCTTCACCTGGGCTAGCTAGGGCGCCCTTGTCGACGTTGGGTGAGGACAGCCCTTGGCTAGGCCTCCCTCGCTCGATGCCGGTGAGGGCTTGGCGAGGGGTGGTCTTGCTGGCGTTAGGTGAGAGGTGCCTAGAGGTGGCAAATGGGTGGGTCGAGTCAGGTATGAATTGGGTCGAAAATGGATCGATCCATATTTGACCCATTTAACCCGTTTTGACTTATATTCTTATAGTGTAAATCTTATCACCCATACCCAACTCGACCCATACCCGACCCGACCCATATTATTGAAACACATTTATATTTAACTCAATTTAGTTAAATAAAAACTTCACACCAAATTTAAAATGTACATAAAATAAAAAATGTGAAAAACCTTTAAAATAAAATACTTTTGAAGATTTCTTAATAATAAAAAAGTTTGATGAGCTAATAATTGATATGAAAATAATATTTAAAAAAAAAAAACAAATCTTCTTGAATGCAAGAATGCATCTCTTCTTAATTGTGATTGTTTTTAATTTTGGTTTATTTATTGATTTTAGTTCATCAAGTTAAAAATTACATTATGATGTTTTGAATTTCTATTTATCAATCTAAACAGCATCGAGCTTCATCTAAAAGCACTTCTCCAGTATGTATATGGATTTCTATCTACCAAATATCATTAAAAAAAAATCGAATTTTTATTATTTTAAAATTTGTTGAAATTATTATTATTATTATTATTATTATTATTATTATTATTATTATTATTATTATTATTATTATTATTATTATTATTATTATTATTATTATTATTATCTTCTTTTTATTTTATTTTCTCTTTTCTTTCTTTTTTTCCTCCTCCTTCTTCTCCATTGTTACTCCGTTGACGGTAATCGGCCAAGCTGTAGTTCGGTGAGATCAAGGCTCTACCTGTCCGGGCGAGCCCGAGTTGTCGAGCTCCGTCGCAGCCAGTGAGCTCGGGGTGATCCAGGCAACCCGAGCTTTGTCGCAGTCGGCGAGCTTGCAGCTCGCCAGATCCAGGCGACCCCGAGCTCGATCATGGCCGGCGAGCTTGCGGCTCGCTCAATCCAGGCGAGCCCCAGCTCTGTCGCGGCCGGCGAGCTCATAGCTCGCTAGATCCAGGTGAGCCCGAGCTCATGGCTCGCTCAATCCAGGCGAGCCCGAGCTCCGTCGCAGCAGGCAAGCTTGCGGCTTGCTAGATCCAGGCAAGCCCGAGCTCGCCCAAGGTCAGGGAGCTCGCAATTCCCTCGATCTAGGCAAGCCCGAGCTCTGTCACGGCCGGCGAGCTCGCAGCTCGCCAGATCCAAGCGAGCACGAGCTCAGCCAAGGCCGGCGAGCTCGTAGCTCACCCAAGCTCCATCAAGGCGAGCCGTGGTGGTGAGTGGCGGAGGCAAGCAGCTGAGATGGGTCGAAAATGGGTCACTGACGAAGGTAAAGGTCGCTGACACTGTTCATGTTTTTTTAGGTTTTAAAAATGGGTCGAAAATGGGTCAGAACGTGTGACCCATTTTCAACCCATATAAAACTGAACTTAAAGTGGGTTGAATGTGGGTTATGGCCCATTACAACTTCATAACCCACATTCAACCCATTTGTGAAAAATATGGGTGCAAAATGGGTCCATGACCCATTTTGCCACCTCTAGGGGTGCCCTCGCCAGATCTAGCAAAGGAGGCCCTCGCTCGATGCCGATGAGGGCCACCCTCACCTGTGTAGGCAAGGATGGCCCTTGCTAGATCTGGCGAGGGCGGCCCCCACCCAACGCTAGTGAGGGAGGCGCTCGCCCGACCCAACCGAGGGCCACCCTTGCCTGATGCTAGCGAGGGCCGCCCTAGCTAGCCCAGGTGAGGGCGACCCTCGCCAAACGCCAGTGAGGGCAGCCCTCATCGAATGCCAACTTCCCTTTGCCGACTTTGCCATGGGTGGCGGAAGGAAGAGAGAAGAAGAAAAAAAAAGAAAAAGAAAAAAAATTTAATAAGTAAAAAGACTAAAATACCATATAGTTTAATGTAAATATGTCATACAGATAGAAGTTCTAGGTTTTTTGAGTCACAAAAAAAAGTTTAGGGTAAATGTGTCACGATTGGCAAAGTTTGGGGTTTTTCACATAAAAAAAATTGGGTAAATTTGTCACTTTGGGCAAAGTTTGGGATTTTTGGTGGTCTTTTCCCTAAATATTTTGGGTTTTGACTTAAATTTATGTGTGGGAAGGACTCAAGCATGTAAGCAATTGTAAATTATGAGTTTTCGATTATAATGGATTATTCACTACTAGCTATCTCTATGGATGTAGGTATTAATACTCGAACCAAACCACGTAAATATCCGATATCATATTATTCATCATTTATTTCTCTAGTATTTTCGCATTGACTTATTTATAAGATCCTGTCGTTTCCACGTTAATATTACAATATTGTCTAGACCCATCAAAATGGGTCATAAATTTATTTCTTAATCCATATAACTATGTTTGGCCGTCTGGAATTCAAATCAGAATAGAATTTGTCAACAAGACAATAGTTTGTGGATCTCTTTTTTTTTCTTTAAACAAATAGCGTCATTGATGAAATTACTTTTGGCATGTTTTGTGCGATCGATATAAAGAATTTACTTCCCGACCACAAAAAAAATAAAATAAAGAATTTACTTTATTATTTAAGAAAAAAAGACAACGTAATTCCGCTCGTTGTAGTGTTGTTTTTGAGAACCATGCGTACGTTCACATCGATCAAGATGGTTAGACGGGGTGAAATTTCTTTGGCTGAAAATATTTGTTAGTTGAATTTGTATTTAAAGAAAATGCTCGCTATTTACCAATGTTGCTCAACATCTTTTTTTTTTTTTTGCAATTGATGGCTGGTGCATTCAATGTAGATCTTTTAGAATGGAAAGATAAAGAACTCAAGACCTATATTTCAGACATTATGAAAGATTTTATGTGATCGCCACTAATTGTTTGAACAATTAAAGTCATTAAATTTAGGTGCTGTTTAATATTGAAATATTTTAAGAAGGGGAATTTAAGAAAAGCTATCGACCACAACAAATCAGACAGGTGGGTAGTTGATAAAAGGCCAAATGATAATGAGACGTGAATGACGAATAATTTAGAACTATTTCTGAGGCGAAACTTCCCTCAGCCTTTCCATCTTTTACACTCTTATGCCATATCTCCTTGGCAAAGAACATTTTGAATGGCCCACCCGCACGCAATTCTGGATTCTTTGCCCAATCTTTAGCAAACACCGGTCACTGTTCAGCCGCTGACGAGGTTCCTTCGTCGTTATTACTCATAGGTTTTGCCGGGGTCGTACCTTTGATCTTGAATCATGAAGGGTAACTTTCCATGTGCTTCATCCCCGACCGTCCTCCATTGGTTTCATTTGGAAATGATATCGTTTAGGATAACCAAATATCCTTTCTAAACGCTTTTTCAGGTATTGAATTAGAGTTTTGCTTTTCCCTAAAATGAAAAAAAAAAAAAAAAAAATCCCTCAAACCGAAGGGACTCCCAATTTAAAGATTTCATAGATTTCCCTAGGCTAGTCATTCTTTTCTTCACGCCATTTTTCCATTTTAACTCGTCTTTATACCCAAGATTCCCAAAAATTCATCCAAGATATCAACTATTTCATCACTTTGAAGTATCATCTCACATATCGACAAAAAAAAAAAAAAAAAAAAAATACTATCTCACATCACTTGATAACGTGATTCAAAATGTTCCTTATATTCATGATGTCTCCCTCCATTTATTAATTTAAGCTTTTGAATTAGGCTTTTTAATATAGTATTAGAGTCTATGCCGTCCATTATGTGAAAGTGCGTCCATCCCCATTAATTAAAAAAAATAAAAATGACGTGGCATCAAGAGCGACCTCAGCGAACTTTCACAATGGAAAGCATCTCATCAACTGTGTCTTCTTATCACAAAGGGAAAAAGGGGGGCGTCTATAGCAGAAAAATGTTTCGGAATATTGACTAGGATGATCTAGACATGCGGTATCACATATCGAACCAAATCATCTTTTATGAACCATACTTAAAGTTAACGTAATTCTTTCGCAAAACGGTTTCACAAACCCATAATATATCATCTTTCCTCGCTCCATTCATCAGACAAAGTATATTTCACAAGACATTTCAGACACTATTTCGGAATTCATTTGATAAACTAGTAACATTTCAAAACATCTTTCATTAAACATTTCCTAAATCATTTCAAAACTCATTTCATAAATCAGTTCACAACGTAATACATATTTATAAATTTTCACAACACCTTCCATAACATAATTCTCAAATCATTCTCAAATAATTGAATAGTAGTAAATGCCTTGATGCAGATTTTTAAGCAATGAAAATGTTATTTCATAACTTATTCACTTAAACCAACAACGCGCGGCTGTACAAGTTAACAATCTCGTAATTCTAACAATTAAATGAGAATTGGCGTCAAAACTCAATAAAATATTACCTCAACAACAAAATGGCTATACTAAGCTTAAATACTAACAAAGCGACTTGTATACGCTAACAAAACAATTCAAACGTGTCTAAAAATTGCTTGTCTGAAGTAATCATTTAAAACTATTCGCAATGCCGAGCTTGAGCACGGAGATTGGTCATGCCATAACTCTTTCTATTGAACTCTGTTTTCAAACGAATTTATAGTCAAACAGAAGCCCTTTCAAAACATTAGAAGACCCACAACTCGGCTAACTCAAAATTGTGCTGAAAACTGCCCAAATTTGGCTTGAAAGGCACTGGATGTGCACTGTTCATCACTCGCAGCCAACTTCAAAATTTTCTTTTGGGCAAATCATATGTCCAAATTGAGTTATGTAAAATTCTATGACTCCACAATAGCCTAAACTGTCATTTATGTGTATAAATACATAATCCAACAACTTCTCAATTGAAACTTGCAGCTCAGAATTGACCTACTTTTGAATTTGTGCCCTAACTTTGAATATTATTATTATTATTATTATTATTATTATTATTATTATTATTATTATTAACTTTGAATATTATTTTGATTAACGAAAAAATGGTGGGATCACTTACCAGACGTGCGAATAGGAGTTAAATTGGCTTATCGAGGATTCCGTGGTGAGGAGGGGCGAAACCCTCTTCTTTCTTTTCCTTTCTTCTTCCCCCGTTTCCTCTCTTTCCTTTTGCGAGCTCTGTCTTCTTTCTCTGCGTTGCTTTTCCTTGTAATTGAGCCGAAGTCCACGTTTTTCTTTTTCTGTTGACTTTTCAACTTTTTTTTTCCCTTCTGTCTTTTGACCTGGTCAAAACCCATATTTTACAATAATACCTAACATCTCTCTCACATTTCAGTTTAGTTTCTTTGTAGAAATTGGGAAGGTAACGGGTCCGTCACTGTCCCAAATATGACCGAGCCGTCTCCACCTTCAATATTTCTCAGGAAACCGGCTAACTTGTGTATCCAATTTCCGGGGAAAACATCCCTTAAGTTTTAAAGGAAAGTTAAAAGTTCCCACGTGGTGAGATGTTCAAGGTGGCCGAGTTTTCAAAGAAAGAAGACACATAGTTGGCCACAAGAAAAAGTAACAGAAAAACAACAGAAAAAAGGAAGACGAAATTAGTAATCAAAACATGGATATAATTACGGGATGCACTTTTTGGGATTTAGAAAATATCCCGATTTTTCAGATGATCTCGGGACATTTTTTTTTTTAATTTAGATGTCGTAAGAACATTTCAATGCCATCGAAAAGAATTTGTGAAGGAATTTCTAAATTTGAGATTCGAAAATATATATATTTGTCACTTTAAGGCAATTCAATGTTCCACGGTCTTTTCTTTCCCCTCTAAAACAATTCGTTTTCATTATTTTTTTGGTTATGGACCTATGATAATCAATGTCTCTCTGATATCGCAAAGCTTCGATTGCCAAATGGGAATTTGTGGTAACATGGTTTCGTTTGTCATGCTAGCATGCCTAATACATTAAAAAATCTTGAATTATAGATTTTATTGCAATTATGTCCTGAATTCTTCCCCCCACCCCCGCTCCAAAAATAAAAGCCACAAACGTTCACTTATGTCTCATATCTGTCCGCCTTTTTCATTTCCAATTCAGCAATAAATCCACATCAGCTGGATTTTAGCACTGTTCATTATTACTGTTCATCTTCTTCAATATTCGCATTAACAGTAAACTTTGGGCCTGCGTTGATGAAAAGATAATTTGTTATTTTTTCGTGGGTGTCCTTTGCATATGTGATCTGGGAACGGCTTGAGGGAGTGATTTGCGGCCAACAAGACCCATGTAACTCGACGAGGAGAGCCTCGCTCAAGTTTTCAGAATTCCCGCTCTCGAGCGGGAGAGCGGTCTTGAGACGTTAGGAAGGAGAATTTATGGGAAAAAGCCAAGGGTGAAGGCGAGCAATCGAGCGGTCGTCTGTGCAGGGAGAGGCTTGCGAAGACGTTCGATTTGCAAGGTTGCATGAATTTCTAGGAACTTGGCCAAGAACTCGCGCCCGAAGAAAGAGGAAGAGAAGGGAGGATAATGAAAACGGAGACGGACACAGGGAAGGTGCTCCTTTTTTTGTTTTTTTGGGTCATGGAAGGTGTTCTTAAGAGGGAGTAAATTTGCGGGAGGCGATTGGAGATGAATGAAGAGGAGGAGAGGATTCCAAGTCAGCTGCTTATGCGTCGGAAGCTGACGTGACAGTCTACACGTATCATATTCTCTTTTATCTAAAACGCTTTGACCGGTCAAAAAGAGAAAAGGGGAAGTGCTGAGGTCTTGTGAAGGAAAGAGCCCCGCATCAAAGGGGAGAAAAGAAGAAGAAGAAAAAAGAATGGGAAGGGAGAGGATGAGAGAGCGCCTACCCGTCACAAGTAAGTTGAGTTGGTACATATATTTATTTGTTGATGTAATTTCATTATTCTATTTTTCTATTCTAAGGAACAGATTAAGAATATAAATTTATTTAGTAATATAATTTCATTATTCTATCAATGAAAAAATTTTAATCCAAAAATAGGTCTATTCCAAAAATAGAAAAGTAAAACATTTTTACTTTTCAACTTGCCTTTGCCATTAGCTGCTCACCTATCTGCCGACACCTCACTGGTCGTCAGCCACTGTTTGCTATCCTCCACCATTCGTCACCACCCACTTCTCACTTAGAAGGGAGAAATTTTGTGAATTTCCGTTTAGGGAATAAAAAATTTATATTATTATTAAATGCGTATTTTTACTCAAAAACTCATTCAGAGAATAAAAATAGAAAAATCTATATCTAACTAGAAATTATGTCCCGAATATAGAAATTATGTTAAAAAACAGAGTAGTTATCATTCACGTATTTAATTATCCCTTTGCAAACAAAATTTAAATGGTGCTTCTAATCGTATTTCTAAAAATGTGTCTGTGGAATTTGATCTTTACGTTAACTTTCTTTTTTATCATAATCTATACCCTAATTGATAGGGGGAAAATGAATGAAAACCCTTAGCTAAAGCATTCCAGGGCTCTCCCCTAAAGTTGTACCATTATGAAAGAGACTAATAGTAAGCGTGGACAGAAAAATCCAAAAAAATGCACTTGTTGATTTAACGTAATCTACATTCTCTCTCGTGGCCATATCCTATTCATTAACTGCCCTTATCATCTCGTGATCCTAGTTCGATAGATCATTTGACTTTTGGAGAATGGGTCTTGCCATCGAGAGCTCCAATAGCCTGATTACTGCCTCTATATACATGGTTACGCTTGTGTGACTTGATTAATTGAGACGTGTCATCTACCAGTTGGTACTTAAATTCACTATAATTACGTGTTACTACTTTACGTCCTCTCTATTTCATCCCGGCCTCTTTGGCATTGCTTGTGCATAATGCTAACCCTTGCTCGCACCAAATGATCACTTAATAACCTTGAGATAAGGCTTCCTGGTCACAATATTTGCCCATGCTTATCAAGTATCTATTCTGAGTGTGGGTCCCGCAGCATTGCTTGCCTGAAAAAGTTTCGTCTGATTTCTATCTAATTTGATATTAATTCATAAAATTTAGTAATTTGTATGAAATTATGAAACTGTTTAATTAATAAATACTATTAGAATCGTAACATTATCTATGAAAATAATTGGCCATTTCATCGTACCAAAGCCCAAACAAACACATTTTCATAATTTGTTTTGTTATGACCACATCATATCATAGCTTAATCCTATCCTTTAACCAAATGTACAATAAGAATTAAAAATCTATGGAGCAAATTTCAGCCAGGCTCAATATACTGCGCTCAATTTCAGATGCATGCATCACACGGCCGTGCTTTCCTCCACCCCGAATTGGAGAGAGGAAAGTTCTCCTACCTAAATCTTCAGTTGGCGCATTATAAGTACAGACATCATCCACCATCAAATTGAACAAAAAAAAAAAAGATTGAGTGCGGGTGATATTTATATTTATAATCTACATGTGGAACAAGGAATAAAGGAAAATGAAATGAGTAACAAAGGAAAGTTCCTCGAACGAATGAGAGAACGATGTCTGAAGTTTCGGAGAACAAGATGACGTCGGAAGACTTGATTGCAAACCGACTAAAAGGAACGAACACAGCAATTGGCGTATCCCGTACCAGCGTATCTTTAGACCCCGGTCGACTCCCCGTCACCAGACGCGCGCTCTCCACTTTCGCGGAAACCCGTCAGCATCGGCCACGTTCCAGCCACCCAATTTCGCTGTAAATCTGACGGCGGCTCGCAGGATATAATATTAATAAGACGAAAAAGCAATAAGTCAATTCGTGTTTCGTTTCGAACCAAAAAAAAAAAAAACTCGTTTCGTCATCGTCAAAAAAACGCGAAGATACAAAAGCCAAAAAAAAAAAAAAACGCTTTGCCGCGTAGGGAAAGAAAAGTCGCTTAATCCCTCGCACTAATGACGTCAGCCTCTCCCTTCGGCTCCGGATGTTATATAAAGATGTGCGATCCACGGGTATTGCCTCCCAACATCACTCCACAAAAATTCCAAAATTGCTACTTTTGAGCGGCTAAACCAAACACCAACAACATCAGAGCTTTTCCTCTCCTCTTGTCATTTGCATTGTGCAACCATACATCGTTGGAAAATCACTAGAGCCAGTGTGTCTCTTCCTCGCGATGACGAGCATCCTCCGTGGTGACTACGTCCGCTATGAGCTCTCTCTCCACTTGCCCGCCGCTATGCGCCTGTTTCCCAAGCGATGGCATCTGGCCTTCGTGACCATATATTGCTCCCGAGCCATCACTACCTTCGCAAAGAAAAACAAGAAGTTGTCCCCACGAAAATCTCCTTCCTACACTTCGATTCTGATCCACGATCACCCCAGCTCCTTCAACATTGATCAGTCACAGCTCACCAAGCTGGTCAAGGACAAGGACCTCTGCCACCTCCAGGAATTCGGCGGGGTCCAGAAAGTCGCCTCAGCACTTAAAACTGATGTCTCAGTTGGAATAAGCGGGGACCCAGACGACGTCTCTCGCCGGCAACATGCGTTTGGCATCAACTCATACAAGAAGCCGCCTGCCAAGGGCTTCTTCCACTTTGTGGTCGAAGCTTTCAAGGACCTCACAATCATGATTCTTCTTGTTTGTGCCGGGCTTTCGCTCGGGTTCGGTATCAAGGAGAATGGGGTCAAGGAAGGCTGGTATGATGGTGGCAGCATATTCGTGGCGGTGTTCCTTGTGATCGCCATGTCCGCTGGGAGCAATTACCGCCAAAACCGGCAGTTTGAAAAATTATCGCGCGTGAGCGATAATATTCTCATTGATGTGATAAGGAAGGGTCGGCGGCAGCAAATTTCCATATTTGAGATTGTCGTCGGAGACGTTGTTTGTTTGAAGACCGGCGATCAAGTTCCAGCAGATGGGCTGTTCCTGGACGGGCATTCCTTGCAGGTATGGCTGACAATTTGTACTGGTTTGACGCATTAGATTTGCATATTAACTCATGTTCAGAAACATACGTAGTATTATTATTACCATTTTCGAGCATGAGTAATTAGTCCAAAAAATTGTAGAAATGTATCATATTCTGCTTGACTGGGCAGTCTGTCATTTTCAAAATCTTGATTCTATGACAAAAAGGATAAGGAATGGTTTTTATTCGTGTAATTCCAGTTATAGTAGAAAAACTCTGTTAAAGAATTCTACTGTTAAAACGTAATTCATTTGTTCTTATTTCCTATTTGTTCACTTTTCATTTCTTCGCCTCAAGTGAAGACCAGAACGCTTCGTATCGTGTCATCCTACTGTCCCTAAACCATGTGCGACGTTTGTGTTGTCAATTTAGGTTGATGAATCAAGCATGACCGGGGAGAGTGATCATGTAGAAGTGAACCGCAAGGAGAATCCATTCCTGTTCTCGGGAACAAAGATTGCTGATGGGTTTGCTCGGATGCTGGTTACATCCGTGGGCATGAGCACGACATGGGGCGAGATGATGAGCTCAATCAGCCGTGACAACAGCGAGCAGACCCCTTTACAGGCTCGGCTCAACAAGCTTACCTCGTCGATTGGCAAAGTAGGCTTGGCAGTCGCTTTCCTGGTTCTCGTGGTCCTGCTGATTCGCTATTTCACGGGAAACACACGGGACGAGAACGGGAACCGGGAATTCATTGCAGGCCAAACTACAGGTAACGATATCATAAACTCCGTGGTGGGCATCATTGCAGCTGCAGTGACAATCGTGGTGGTCGCGATTCCTGAAGGCTTGCCACTTGCGGTAACCCTCACTCTTGCTTATTCGATGAAGAGGATGATGGTGGATCAGGCGATGGTGAGGAAGCTTTCGGCCTGTGAAACCATGGGGTCAGCCACCACTATTTGCACCGACAAGACCGGCACTCTCACTATGAACCAGATGAAGGTGACAAAATTCTGGGTCGGCCAAGACTCTGTGGCAGAAAACACCTGCTCCTCTGTCTCCAGGTTTGTCTTGGATTTAATTCAGGATGGGGTTGCTCTGAACACCACGGGCAGTGTCTACAGGTCGTCTTTGGGATCGGAGTACGAGTTCTCTGGTAGTCCCACTGAGAAAGCGATTCTCTCTTGGGCGGTTTTGCAATTGAGCATGGACATGGAGGAGACAAAGAAGAGCTGTGAGGTCATCCAAGTCGAAGCCTTCAACTCACAGAAGAAGAGAAGTGGTGTCCTAATAAGGAAGAGCTTGGACAACACATTGCATGTGCACTGGAAAGGTGCGGCAGAGATGGTATTGGCAAAATGCTCGAGCTTCTACGACGGGTTGGGGATAGTGAAAGATTTGGATGAAGATGAAAGGGCGAGATTCGAGCAGATTATTCAGGGGATGGCAGCGAGCAGCCTTAGGTGCATCGCTCTAGCTCATAAACAAGTCTCCGAGGAAGCCATCCTGGAAAGAGAAGACGGGAAGAAGATTGAAGAGGACAGCCTGACATTACTGGGACTTGTCGGTATTAAGGACCCATGCCGTCCCGGTGTGAAGAGTGCGGTCCAAGCTTGTCAGGACGCGGGAGTGAACATCAAGATGATAACGGGAGACAACATATTCACCGCAAAGGCCATAGCCGTGGAGTGTGGGATTCTCAGGCCCGGGGACGATGCCTCAAACGAAGCCATTGTGGAAGGAGCTGATTTTCGCAATTACACACCTGAGGAGAGGCTTCGGAGAGTTGAGAAAATCCGGGTCATGGCAAGATCCTCGCCTTTTGATAAGCTCCTGATGGTTCAATGCCTGAAGCAGAAAGGCCACGTGGTTGCTGTCACAGGGGATGGCACAAATGATGCACCAGCCCTCAAGGAAGCTGACATCGGGCTTTCAATGGGCATCCAAGGCACCGAGGTCGCCAAAGAGAGCTCTGACATCGTAATCCTCGATGACAACTTCGCCTCTGTGGCGACGGTGCTGCAATGGGGTCGATGCGTCTACAATAACATCCAGAAGTTCATCCAATTCCAGCTCACGGTGAACGTTGCCGCCCTTGTGATCAACTTTGTGGCCGCCGTCTCTTCCGGCGACGTCCCCCTGACGGCTGTCCAACTCTTGTGGGTGAACCTGATCATGGATACACTCGGCGCCCTTGCGCTGGCCACGGAGCGGCCCACTAGGGAGCTCATGGAGAAGCCCCCAGTGGGACGGATTGAGCCGCTCATAACCAATGTCATGTGGAGGAACATTGTGGCCCAAGCAACATACCAAATGGCCGTCCTCCTCACTCTACAGTTCAAGGGCGAATCGATCTTCGGCGTGGATGAGGCGGTGAAGCGGACATTGATATTCAACGCGTTCGTCCTATGCCAGGTCTTCAACGAGTTCAACGCGCGGAAGCTTGAGAAAAGGAACGTGTTTGAGGGCATACACAAGAACAAACTGTTCCTTGGGATCATTTTCGTGACGGTAGTCCTCCAGGTGGTGATGGTTGAGTTCCTAAAGCGGTTCGCCGACACAGAGAGGTTGAGCTGGGGACAATGGGGCTCATGTGTAGGGATTGCAGCTGCGTCTTGGCCTATCGGTTGGGTTGTCAAGTGCATCCCCGTCCCTGATATGCCAATCGTCAGCTACTTAAGATTGAAAAGCAAGAAGCTCGTGAGGAAAATCGTGCGCACAGAACAGTAGCAACACCAACTCGATTTTTTTTGTTGTACAAGTATGTTGTATTCATTATTGATGCTACGTGATTTTTTTGTTTTCCCTAGAAAAATAAGGAATTTGTAATCCATCGATCGATCTTTCGGTCGCCTTGATATGTACGCCCAGCCTTGTAAAAGAAATAATTTTTTATTTATTGCGCAATTCATTTTTCCAGAGGTAAGCACTCAACTTCTGATATGAGGAAGAAGGACGTAGTCCATAAGATGACTGACCCTATTTACAGTTAAGAATGTGAAGAACAAAATGTGAGAAAAATGCTAAGCACAAAGGTACTGAATTGGCATGAATCACATACTATTGACAATGTCAAGGCAAGGAAAAAAATCCATGACCTGCCTTGACCATATTTTTAATTAACTTTGAATCGAGTTAAACATAACGACAATGATGTAACGACATTAATCATTAGCCAATGACGTCATGATACACAATAACCTACCAATTGTTGACTTGACCATGATAATATCCTATTTGTTAACCAGACGCTTCTCATTATGTGTACCCTCTTAGTTCGTCGATTGCTTGAGGACTTTTTGGATATTGCCATCGACAGCTCTAATAGCTTGGATAAATCCAACATGAATGGTTCATCATTCAACTTCATCCAGCCTAAAAGATGCCATATGCTACTAGGCATTTAAGGTTGTTACAATAGCCTACTCCTCCTTTCATGTCCTCTATATTTTGAGAACGCACATATCTTCAAAATTCAATATACTCTCAGCAGCCTGGACTTGCTAATATACAACAAGTCTTCGACAACCTTGCAACTAATAAGAGATGACATTGGAAGTCTCAATGGGAGCGGCTAGCTGAAATACCATCCACAAAATCAGAGGGTCCCGCTTTGACTTCTATCCTTTCTTTTTCATCTTTGCAATTTGTGGCTGACGTCTCGGCCAGCATAAGCGGCAACCCAGACGACGTCTCCCGCAGGCAAAATGCGTTCGCCATTCTGCGATCCCCTCCTCTCCACCCCCCCTTCTTTTATTTTGCACTAATCTCGCCCAAAAAATATCACGTTAACATTTTAGCTAGATTTTCTCATAGTTGACACTTAATTGATCCATTTTGCTTCGATTTTGGTATGTAAGTATATATTTCCAAACTTTTGGCATTTAAGTGTCTTCCCATACCAAAGTTTTGAGATTACAAGTGTCTGCATCCCTTTTTTAGGAGTTGTTCCGGGTTATTACCATTTAATATAGTAGGTTACTTTGATTTGGTTTTTTTGTATTGCTTTTACTAGGGAAAATTATCAAAAAAATACTAAACCTATTGCAATTATGCCAATTCAGTCATAAACTTATTTTTTGATAAATTGAGTCCTAAACCTTTTGCAATTGTTTCAGTTCAATTCTTCTAGCCAAAATTGGCCAGCCGGCTGGCACTAACGTCGTTGGTGACAATTTTTTAATAATATTTTATTTTATTGAATTTTTTTTCTCTTTTTTTCCTCCTTCCTCCTCCCTTTTCTTCCTTTGGCTTGGGCGACTGGTTAAAGGGCTGGCCAGTCGCTGGCCTGAGGCAGTCGGGCAAGCTTGCCTTGTTGTTGCTGGGCAAGGGCGAGCTCACCTAGCTACAAGCAAGCCAAGCCCCTGCCAGATTTGGCGAGGGCTCGCCTTGCCAGATCAGGAGAAGGGCCCTACTGTCATTGGGTTTGGTGAGGCGAGCCGTCGCTAGATCCCCTGTCACGCCCCGAACCCCGAGCGCGCGCACATCCCACTGCGGTCGATCAAATATGCGACATCCCAGGACACGTCGCCGACCCATTCATTTATTTACGCATGCGGAACGTTCTATAAAACCCCGACAATAAAATACGGGATAGAAAAGCGGGAAGCAAAACCACCACATATCAATTTCATAATTCAGCAGATTACGTACGTAAGCCTACGGCCAAAAGTCTACAAAAGACCGGTTCTTAAAAAGGAACTGTCCCTACGACCTACAAGTCGGATAAGTTCTCCAATCTTATGACTTCACCTCGCAACTCCTCAAGGCCAACCAAAGCTATCGGTCGCTCCGTCCACCGGGGACCTGAAATTTTAATCCCACAACCGGGATGAGACGATGTCTCGGCAAGTTCAACCCCTAAACCCCTATTAGAAAGAAAATACGCCCCGAGTGGCTTAGCCACATCACATAAAAGACTTACCTCGCCTCAGCCTTTATCTGCAGGTTAGCACAATTTATATAAACCAACCACGTGCAATTATGATAACCAAACGACCATGGCACAATCACATTATCAAACAATTCAACCACTTGGATCGTCTCAGCGATCAATCGACTCGGCCGATTACATGTCAATTCAGCAATTCAATCATTACTCTTAATCACGGCCCCACTTGGCAGAATTAAAATCAGTGGCATCACGGCCTCACTCGGCGCGACCTTTATCAGGTGGCAATTCACGGCCCCATCGGGCACGACCTCTAATAGGTGGCATATCACGGCCCCACTCGGCGCGACCTCTAATAGGCGGCATATCACGGCCCCACTCTGCGCGACCTTTATCAGGTGGCAATTCACGGCCCCATCGGGCGCGACCTCTAATAGGTGGCATATCACGGCTCCATCAGGCGTGACCTCTAATAGGTGGCATATCACGGCCCCACTGGGCGCGACCTCTAATAGGTGGCATATCATGGCCCCATCGGGCGCGACCTCTAATAGGTGGCATATCACGGCCCCACTGGGCGCGACCTCTAATAGGTGGCATATTACGACCAATCACTCATTAATTTCCACACTTAGAATTTTATAAAGAATCCATATTTATCACAATCAATACTCAATTCGCCACATCCATTCATCAAATTCAAATTCTAAATGCACAACAGCGATCGGCACGAAATTCTGAGCAAATAAGGTCCCAACGAAATTTTCGAATTTTAATAAATAATTAAATTTATTCCGAAAATTAATTAAATAATAATATTCATATTTTTCGCAATCCACCTTCAATTTATAATATCCGTCCATCAATTTCAAAATCCGAATACACAGCAGCGACCCGCACGAAATTCTGAGAATTTAGGGTCCCGACAAAATTTTCGGAATTTAATAAATAATTAAATTTATTCCGAAAATAATTAAATAATCATATTTTAATAATTTCGAATAATGATATATTATTAAATTATTAAATAATTTCGAAATGTTTAAATAAATCAAAAGTAAATTCCTTTATGTCACATCAAGGTTTATTTTAAAAATAAACCTACTTAACCCTTAAACTAAACATGTTTAACTTTAATTAAACATCCTAATCTAATCATCAACCAAATAAACTAATCTAACCACCTAAACTTGCTTAACTTAGACTAAGCACACTTAGGGCATCATTAACCCTCTAATCAAGATTTAGTGAGTTAAACTCACCGGATTAACGAACCGAGCGGACCAAAACGACGAGGACGACGCGAGGATCGACTTTCCTCAAAGCGGGCCGAGCATCCGGGCTCGGGGAAGGCGGCCAAAACGGGCCTCGAAGCCGCTGCCATACCCATTTTCCGGGTTGCTGGTCGCGGGCGGAGATGAGGCGGATCCGGCGCCGGTTGGGGCGAGCAAGGGCGGCAAGGACTAGGCGGAGCTCCGGCGGGCTAAGGCGGGGGCGCACGGCGGCGGGGGGAGCTTCGGCGAAGGCCCGAGCCACTCAAAGAAGTTGCTGGATCTCGGCTGAAACAGGGGCAACGGCGAGAGGCGGGCCGAGACACGGCAGCCGCGAGCTTCGGCGACGGGCGGTTGCGGACGGCCGGCGACGGCTCCGGCGAGGAGCGTGGCGGCGGCGGCGCGCTGCTGTTCCAGGCAACGAGCAGCTTCTCCTCTGAAATTTCTGGGCTTCGAAGAAGAAGAGGAAGACCATGGAGGAATCGCACGGAGGAGAGAGGAAGAAGAGAGGGAGGAGAGAGAAGGGGCCTCTTTTCTTTTCATTTTCCTTTTTTTTAATCCCACAAAATGGCCCACCATGACATCATCCATGATGTCATACTCCACTATCTCCCACAACCTCTTCCAATGGGTGCACTTTCATTTTCCGCCGGGGTCCAAAACTTTGTGCAACAATTTCTTCAATTCCATTTGATTCTCTTCCAATTGAATCAAATTGAAGTTCATAAAATTAATCCAATGCCATCACACTTTAATTCACATCTTCACTTGTCCATAGAACAAACTTAAATCCCAAAAACGCGACCAAATGCGGGCCTACTAATTTCTCGAGCCAAATTAGCCATTTCTTGATTATTTTGTTGAAAAGTTCGGCTTGCATGAAAAATCTTCCAAAGATGATTCAATGATCTTGAAATGATTTGTGACACACCCAGCCATTCGATCTCAATTCCACGGTTAATTTCACTTTGGCACGATACTAGCCGGCCCAACCTACCGGGTAGCCTTAAGAAATTTTCATGCATTTGACCTGTGGTTGATCATCTCAAGCCACAATGTACATCTTTGAAACATTAGTGACTTTCGGTTGTCGGCATAATCTCAAGGTTTCAAATACGAACACAGGGTACCCAATCGATAGAAAAGTCGGTCCAGTGCCGATCGACAAGAATTGTTCAATCTGGTGGAATCACCCACACTTGATCACATGCCTCTGTCGAGTCGACCTATCTCTGATCTCTAATCGATTTTTAATTGTGTCGCAATGACCCTTGCAGATTAGCTCGGTCGAAAGATCGCTTTCTGGTCAAATTCTCGAGTCTGATGCATTAGAAACTCTTAGCGGCTTCACCCGACAGACTAGTTTTCACATGAGTGGCCGACTCAAGGAAAGGAACTATATGCGTGCCAACGAAATGCCCATCTCAATTTATTGAAAATAGAATTGGAAAATCGGGATATCACAACTCTTCCCCTCTTATAAAAATTTCGTCCTCGAAATTTAAACCTTTACCAATTCTTAAGCAAAAAGGTGGGGGTACAGTCATCTCATATAATCTTCTCTTTCTCACGTTGCTCATTCTGCACCAATACTGCCATATCACTGCTATCTTGCCCAACCACTTCGAATACAAAATATTAAACACTTGCCCACTTAAAATTCCACATGTCTTCGATATAAACTCTGCGAAGCTAAACTGGTGATTCTGAGCAGTCTCTAAACTGTCTATGATAATTGCAACTGAATCACTGATTTTTGACCCAACTCTGGACTTGCGATTTTTTGATCTCTGATCTCATCTCAACAGACTGAAATCCTGAACACTCTGCTCTACACTGAACAAAAAGGACTATCTGACTGATCTACTGAAACTGGGAACCTCTGGTCACGATCTGATATAACTCTGACACTAATCTCAACAACTGCAATCACTGACTATTGTACTGACCCTGGCCTGTGATCTTTCTTTCCCTGACTTCATCTCAGCAATTGGAATTCTGTACTCTCTGCTATACCCTGCTTAAGAAAGGACCATCTGAAAGCTCTGCCAACTTAGAACATTTGATCTAAATTTGAAATACAATTCATCCCCGGCACTTCATGCAGATGATTTATATGATATACACTTCGGTGTACCCACTTTGTGACAAGACAGAATCTCCAATTTCTGAAATCGAACTTAGATTGGCGGTTAATTTTACTCCGACATGCTTTTAGTGTGACCTAGGCTACTGGGTAGTTTTCAGAGCTTTTTAGGACAAATGACCCGTGGTCGATTTTCTTCAAGCCACGATGAACCCACTTGACACATTGGCGACTCTCGAGAGTCGTGAAAATCTCGATGATTCAAATACGGACACAGGGTACCAAAATGACAGTAAAATCAAATTAGTATCGGTCGATGAGAGTTTTCCAATTTAGTGGAGTCACCCACGATCGGTCATTCATCTCAGTCGAACTGACCTATCTCTGATCTCAATTCGATTTTTAACTGTGCCGTAATGATCTCTAAAGATGAGCACGGTCGAGAAGTCGATTCCTGATCGAATTCTCAAGTCTATTTGCCTTAAAGTCCTTAATAACTCACCCAACTAATCTAGTTATCTCGTAAGTGGCCAACTCAGAGAAAAACACCATAATCGCATCGATGAAATGCCCAATTTAACCAATCGAAATCAGAGTCTGAAAATCAGGATGTCACACACTCAAAACAAGATCTATTCGTACTGTCTGGATAATGCCGAAATTACTATGATTAGCTTCCTATAAGATATCTTCTTTAATTTCTACATCATCGATTACACACAATCATCCTCAGAACCTTAGCGTTCTGTCTTCAGAAATCTGAAAATCAACCGCTCTCTCATCTGCATTCTCTTATAGAATCTTCTGAATTTCAGAATCTATCCGCTGAAGCATTTTGATTCTGATATGAACTTTCGGCTCAATTATGAGGGTAGTAATAAGATTCCAAAGGTGACATATCTTAGATTTTGAAAACTGAATTTCGAACTTTCTCAAGTAATATCCAATTCTTGAGTACCAACTGTGCAGCTAAGGACTCTCAACTCAATGCATCTACGACTTTGCTCACCTTACCAGAGTGATACAAAATATCATAGTCATAGTCCTTAATGAGTTCCATCCAGCGACGCTGTCTCATATTCAACTCCCAAGGTCTCAACTGGCGGGACGTATATTCAATAATCCTATCATGCTGCATCAACAAGCAACCAAATCCTTTAAACGACGCATCACTGCAGATCTCATCACTTCTATGACCAAATGGAATAGTAAGCACAAGTGCGGTAGTGAGCCTCTTTTTAGGCCCTTGAAAGATACACTCGCACTTATCTGACCACACGAACTTTCCTTACTTCCTTAGTAGTCGAATCAGCTGCAACGCTGACGCTGAAAACCCTTCCTTAAAACTTCTGTAATATCCTGCTAATCCCCAAAAACTTCTAATCTCTGTCACTCTAGTCAACCTCGGCTAACTGTTCGCTGCTTTAATCTTGGATAGGGTCTACGGAGATTTCTTCGCTTGAAATCACGTGACCTATGAGCGCAACACGAGTCATCCAAAACTCACACTTGCTAAACTTAGCATAAAATTGAAGGGTCCTCAAGGTCTGAAGTATCATCTTCTAATGTCTCTCGTGCTCCTCAGCACTCTTGAACACACCAAGATAACTTCGATGAACACGATCACAACTGATTCAAGTGTCCTTAATCATTCTGCTCATCAGACCCAAACAAACAGCTGGGGTGTCCATTAAACCACACAGCATTACAGTGAACTCATAACTACTGTATCAGGCGCAAGATGCTAACTTCGGTATGTCCTTCCTGATCCTCAATTGATGATACCCTGACCTCCAGTCGATCTTGAGGAATATCGACATACAAACACAACGAACCAACTTTCTTCTTCACAAATAGAACAGGTGCTCCCCAAGGCGATGCACTGGAACGTATGAATCCCCTATTCAACACTTCCTGCATCTGCACCTTCAATTATTTAACTTAGGTAACACCATCCGATAAGGAGCCTTGGGGACTGGCTCTGTTCCGGATGCTAATTCAATCACGAACTCTATTTCTCTTTCTGACTGCAAACTTGACAATTCTTCAGCAAATACTTTAGAAAACTTATGCACCACGATTATGTTTTCCATATTCAGCCCCTCAATTGACAAATCCATTACAACTACCATGTAGATTCGATAACCAATAACCAGGACCAAGTCATCTTCAGTGACCAATAACAAGGATCGAAGTTCCTCTTCGACTTTCAGTAATTCAAAACTTTCACACGCTAACTGAATAAACTGAATTATATCAATACCACAATTCAAAGCAACAGAAAGCTCATTGAGCCAAACCTTTTTATAAATGACTTCCAAGTCATACTTAAGCAAACCCCCTTCAAGTACAACTATAGTCTAAGATTCATATTTCTAATTGATGCATAGTCGATCCCTTCATGCTCCTCTATCCATCCTGGTGGCATCCTATTTGCAGTAATGGTACTTATGCTCTCTTGGACTTACATAGATAATTCCTGACCTAATGGCCGTGCTTGCCACATTCAAAGTATGCTCCCTTTGTACTCTGACACTGGGCTGACTCAAGCCTCTTTCCACAAACTCGTTACACAATCGGTGAGTCCTCTACCTCCCATCAAGGAACATCATGCACCATTTCTTTACACTGAGGTCCATTCCAAGTACCCCATTAAATGTCCTAAAGCATGCTTCTTCTGTTCTGTCTTATCAACGGTGGTGACAGAAATAGCTGTGATTCCATCTGTCTATACGGAAATCTTTGATCAGATGACTGTACTGGCAACCCTTGTAACAAATCCTTTCTCTCTTGCAGCACGGAACAGATTCCTTTCTTTTCTTACAGACACGACACACATCGATCAAGTTGAGCACTGACTTTTCAATTCTACTCTTCTGGTCAGGTGAAACAGGGCACCTTTCTTCTGACATCGGCATTTCCCCCAATCGATTTCCATTTCTGCTTAAACTAAACTTTGACTCCGATACGGCGGCTTGATCCTCGATCGCAACTCCAGATTAGGCCTCAACAGGCGCAACAACAACAGCGGTCACAACACTGGCAGCGGTAGAAACGACAGCAACATCAACAGCTCGGTCTTGAACTTACTGACCCAACAAGCTTCCAAGGAACACTAGCGCTTGAACGATCCCATCAAACCTAGGATCATTCGGTGCTACTACACTCCAAGTACCGACCTACGGCGGTACTCTCACACTCGCGCTGGTCTAAGCCTGCACTCTACCTCGGGTACCGACTCTTATCAGCATCCTATCGAGGTATAGGTCTTACTGACCTTCAAGGAGTTCTCCACTCCTGGTCACTCATCCTACAGGCTCTTTATAGACGCCTGTTTTCCGATTCCAACATCAGGTTGAAATTTGAGTGACCCCACAAACAAGCTACCAAACATCTATCAACCACATGCATCAACATATTAAAAGCATTTCCTACTAACTATCCCATGACTCATCGCACCTTATCACTCCATATACAGACCATGCTCTGATACCACTTAAACGGGGATGTCACGCCCCGAACCCCGAGCGCGCGCACATCCCACTGCGGTCGATCAAATATGCGACATCCCAGGACACGTCACCGACCCATTCATTTATTTACGCATGCGGAACGTTCTATAAAACCCCTGACAATAAAATACGGGATAGAAAAGCAGGAAGCAAAACCACCACATATCAATTTCATAATTCAACAGAATTACAGACAGAAGCCTACAGCCAAAAGTCTACAAAAGACCGGCTCTTAAAAAGGAAAAGACCGGCTCTTAAAAAGGAACTGTCCTACGACTTACAAGTCGGATACGTTCTCCAATCTTATGACTTCACCTCTGCAACTCCTCAAGGCCAACCAAAGCTATCTGGTCGCTCCGTCCACCAGGGACCTGAAATTTTAATCCCACAACCGGGATGAGACGATGTCTCAGCAAGTTCAATCCCCTAAACCCCTATTAGAAAGAAAATACGCCCCGAGTGGCCTAGCCACATCACATAAAAGACTTACCTCGCCTCAGCATTTATCTGCAGGTTAGCACAATTTATATAAACCAACCACGTGCAATTATGATAACCAAACGACCATGGCACAATCACATTATCAAACAATTCAACCACTTGGATCGTCTCAGGGATCAATCGACTCGGCCGATTACATGTCAATTCAGCAATTCAATCATTACTCTTAATCACGGCCCCACTTGGCAGAATTAAAATCAGTGGCATCACGGCCCCACTCGGCGCGACTTTTATCAGGTGGCAATTCACGGCCCCATCGGGCGCGACCTCTAATAGGTGGCATATCACGGCCCCACTCGGCGTGACCTCTAATAGGTGGCATATCACGGCCCCACTCGGCGCGACCTTTATCAGGTGGCAATTCACGGCTCCATCGGGCGCGACCTCTAATAGGTGGCATATCACGGCCCCATCGGGCGCGACCTCTAATAGGTGGCATATCACGGCCCCACTGGGCGCGACCTCTAATAGGTGGCATATCACGGCCCCATCGGGCGCGACCTCTAATAGGTGGCATATCACGGCCCCACTGGGCACGACCTCTAATAGGTGGCATATCACGGCCCCACTGGGCGCGACCTCTAATAGGTGGCATATTACGACCAATCACCCATTAATTTCCACACTTAGAATTTTATAAAGAATCCATATTTATCACAATCAATACTCAATTCGCCACATCCATTCATCAAATTCAAATTCTAAATGCACAACAGCGATCGGCACGAAATTCTGAGCAAATAAGGTCCCAACGAAATTTTCGAATTTTAATAAATAATTAAATTTATTCCGAAAATTAATTAAATAATAATATTCATATTTTTCGCAATCCACCTTCAATTTATAATATCCGTCCATCAATTTCAAAATCCGAATACACAAGAAATTAATGACCGCACGAAATTCTCGAGAATTTAGGGTCCGACAAAATTTTCGGAATTTAATAAATAATTAAATTTATTCCGAAAATAATTAAATAATCATATTTTAATAATTTCGAATAATGATATATTATTAAATTATTAAATAATTTCGAAATGTTTAAATAAATCAAAAGTAAATTCCTTTATGTCACATCAAGGTTTATTTTAAAAATAAACCTACTTAACCCTTAAACTAAACATGTTTAACTTTAATTAAACATCCTAATCTAATCATCAACCAAATAAACTAATCTAACCACCTAAACTTGCTTAACTTAGACTAAGCACACTTAGGGCATCATTAACCCTCTAATCAAGATTTAGTGAGTTAAACTCACCGGATTAACGAACCGAGCGGACCAAAACGACGAGGACGACGCGAGGATCGACTTTCCTCAAAGCGGGCCGAGCATCCGGGCTCGGGAAGGCGGCCAAAACGGGCCTCGAAGCCGCTGCCATACCCATTTTCTGGGTTGCTGGTCGCGGGCGGAGATGGGGCGGATCCGGCGCCGGTTGGGGCGAGCAAGGGCGGCAAGGACTAGGCGGAGCTCCGGCGGGCTAAGGCGGGGGCGCACGGCGGCGGGGGGAGCTTCGGCGAAGGCCCGAGCCACTCAAAGAAGTTGCTGGATCTCGGCTGAAACAGGGGCAACGGCGAGAGGCGGGCCGAGACACACGGCAGCCGCGAGCTTCGGCGACGGGCGGTTGCGGACGGCCGGCGACGGCTCCGGCGAGGACGGCGTGCGGCGGCGCTGCTGTTCCAGGCAACGAGCAGCTTCTCCTCTGAAATTTCTGGGCTTCGAAGAAGAAGAGGAAGACCATGGAGGAATCGCACGGAGGAGAGAGGAAGAAGAGAGGGAGGAGAGAGAAGGGGCCTCTTTTCTTTTCATTTTCCTTTTTTTTTAATCCCACAAAATGGCCCACCATGACATCATCCATGATGTCATACTCCACTATCTCCCACAACCTCTTCCAATGGGTGCACTTTCATTTTCCGCCGGGGTCCAAAACTTTGTGCAACAATTTCTTCAATTCCATTTGATTCTCTTCCAATTGAATCAAATTGAAGTTCATAAAATTAATCCAATGCCATCACACTTTAATTCACATCTTCACTTGTCCATAGAACAAACTTAAATCCCAAAAACGCGACCAAATGTGGGCCTACTAATTTCTCAAGCCAAATTAGCCATTTCTTGATTATTTTGTTGAAAAGTTCGGCTTGCTTGAAAAAACTTCCAAAGATGATTCAATGATCTTGAAATGATTTGTGACACACCCAGCCTCCAATTTCTGAATTCGATCTCAATTCCACAGTTAATTTCACTTTGGCACGATACTAGCCGGCCCAACCTACCGGGTAGCCTTAAGAAATTTTCATGCATTTGACCTGTGGTTGATCATCTCAAGCCACAATGTACATCTTTGAAACATTAGTGACTTTCGGTTGTCGGCATAATCTCAAGGTTTCAAATACGAACACAGGGTACCCAATCGATAGAAAAGTCGGTCCAGTGCCGATCGACAAGAATTGTTCAATCTGGTGGAATCACCCACACTTGATCACATGCCTCTGTCGAGTCGACCTATCTCTGATCTCTAATCGATTTTTAATTGTGTCGCAATGACCCTTGCAGATTAGCTCGGTCGAAAGATCGCTTCCTGGTCAAATTCTCGAGTCTGATGCATTAGAAACTCTTAGCGGCTTCACCCGACAGACTAGTTTTCACATGAGTGGCCGACTCAAGGAAAGGAACTATATGCGTGCCAATGAAATGTCCGTCTCAATTTATTGAAAATAGAATTGGAAAATCGGGATGTCACATCCCCTCACCAGATCTGGCGGGGGCTCGCCTCGCCAAACCTAGCGATGGCAAGGTTCGTTTGCCGGATCTGGTGAGGGATTGCCTTGTTGTCACTAGGCAAACTGCTCGCTCGTCCTCCTTAGTTCAATGATCGGCTAGCCCTCTGGCTGCTTGTTGGAGCCAAAGGAAGAAGGAGGGTGGAGGAGGGAGGGAAAAAAAAAAAAGAGAAAAAAAGGAAAAAAAATACTAAAATTCAAAAAAAAATATTATTAAAAAATTAGCGTCGGCATCGGCTGTCGGCTACATCAACACTTGCTAGCCAATTTTGGTCAAAAGGATTGAATTGTCATGATTGTAAAAAATTTAGAATTCAATTGGTCAAAAAAATAAGTTTATAATTGAATTGGTACACTTGCTATAAATTTAGGACTTTTTTGGTAATTTTCCCCCTTTTTCTACATCCATCAACCGTGGGTTTTTATTCCCAGCTTTTGTAGGGTTTTATTACCGTTGATATATTCCCGACTTCCATAAGGTTTTATTCACATCAGCCATAGGCTTACAGAAGACATACTTGGATAGAGTGAAATTTCTTTGGTTTAAAATTATTATAAGTGAAATTTGTATTTAAAGACAAAACTCGCGAATTATCAATGTCGCTCGGCATTTTTTTGCACTTGATGGCTAGTGCACATGCAATGCGGAGCTTTTACCTTGGAAACTAGATAAACGAATCATCTAGATTTCATGTAAAGTTGTGTGGCGTGGATGGTTCCGTCTCTTTCATCAAAATAATGGAGCCGTCCCCTAAGTATATCCCCACTTAATTAACACCTTGTGAATATGATAAGTCAACGTGCTTTTTAAACACGTATTCAATATGCGCACGTTCAAATATTGAAAAATAAAAGGCAAAGTTCTATATTCGTTTTTCGTTTTCACTAAAACGAGAGATTAAGAAATTGTCCACGAACCAAGGGCCCTTAATTTATCTTTAGCTTCCATCTAAATCAATTGATGTTTGACGGGGCATCGCTCTTTCCTTTTATAAGATTTCATCTCTTTCGGAGGGAAACGATTTTGCGGGGAAAGTTCCAGGCAAGTTCTGGGATTCTCGGAACCATTGCCCCAATTCTTTCGAGTGAGAATCGATATGCGTAGGTTTCATCAGCAGGATATAACAAGAGATCGCTCGCTTTAAAACGCGCATACTCCATCTTTGATTGGAGGGAGAGAGAGGAAAGTGCTTTCCTTCGGCTGAAGCTTGAATTGGCGTGTTACAAGGACATCACCTATGGACACACTTCACGAGAAATGAATGTGAGCGACGTTTATAAATTCTTAAGGAATATGATTCCCTTCTTTTGCGGAAGAATGATAACTGCGGAGCGTCTTCAAGAAACAACGCGGCGTTGGGGTTCCTTTCGGGGAAAACCCATCAGCAGAAAAGCAAACAGACCTGGCCACGTGAGGCAAAGAAAAATAAAAGCATATCTTGCACCTTTGCACAAACGCCGTCACCCTCTTGTGCTTTTCCCGCTTGTATATAAAGTACAAGCCATTCATGGTCCTTGTATCCATCATCGCTCCACACAAATTCGAACGTTGGACTTTTCGTGGTTAACGCAACACCAAACTTCAGAGTTTTTTTCCTTTCGTCTTGCCATTTGCATTGTGCCACCCTGTCTTGTAAATGGATCGGGAGCCTGTGTGTCTCTTCCAAGCGATGACGATCATTCTCAGTAATGACTACTGCGTCCGCTACGAGGCCTGTCTCGACTTATCTACTTAAACAGGCAACCTGCTTGTTAACCTTTTCTACCAGCCGATGTAAGACTAAGCTCTCTATAGCCATCACACACTCATTCCCCCACACTCCCCCCCCCCCCCCCCCCTTCTCTCTCGCTTCCCCTCGCCTGAAAGATATCTAAGGCAAATTACTATTTTTGCCCTGCTGGAAAATGATGGTGGTGAATAAAACGTAATAAAGACAAGCCACTCCAAGAGTCCCACGTCAAACAAGCACACAAAGAGCACGAGAGAGATTGTGAATGAAAGCCAAGCCAGATTTAATCATGCTTTCTTTTACCTTTTAGCTTTGATCAAGCGTGCTACTTGTAAAGTGTGGTTGATGTTCACACTGTTGGGAATAACGGATCCCCGAAAACCGGATTCGACACCGAATCGAACCCCTAAATCAATGCGGAAGACGAAGCCCGGGAAAACACGTATCACCGATCGTAAAGCACACCACGGATTCGAACGTACCTTGTTAGCCACAGATTAAATACCAACGCCGATAGAGGAAGAGAAACTAGGCCCTGTTCAATCCGAGGAAGCAAAATCCTTCGAGCGCTTCACTGTTTTCCTTTTTGCTTTTAAGAAAATGAAAGAGAGAGGGAGAGTACGTTGAGAGAAAAACACGTACGTCTTTTTCTAAAACAAAACGGTGTATTTTTCTCTCTCTCTCCTCCCTTTTATACCTCTCTCCTTCCACGGGCCTTATTCCCGTGGGTCGGGCTTCCTGGGCCCAACTTGGGCGGACGGGCCTTAAGCCCAAACTAATAAAGCCTTCACACACAAATGCTGAAATAGTTTGATTTTTTTGCATGTGCGAACATGCATAAACGGATTGATTTGCCTGCTCCTATTCGGTTCCAAGCTCCTTCGGTCTAGACTATAGGAACTAGTGAGTGGGAACCAGACCGCTCGGGAACTGATCACCCCTATCAAATAAGAAGCACAATTGAAACTTTCTTACAACATTTACCAAATTCGGACCATGACACCGACAAGAAGTCAGGATTTTCATCACATATATTTAGGCATTCAAAAATAACAATTTATTGCAATCGAATTTCCATTCACCGGCTTAAACTCAAGACATAATTTCAATCTTTAATGCGCGCATGATAACCGTTCTATTTCTAGTTATATCTATCTTTCTGTTATAGGAAACAAGTTTGGAATATAAATCCATTTGATAATGCAATTTCATTATTATATTTGTGAAAAAAAAAAAATTAGTCCAAACATAGAAAAGTAAAAAGTTTTTTCTTCTCAACTCGCCTTGGCTAATTGGTAGGGGGAAAATGAATGAAAACCCTTAGCTAAAATATTCCCGGGCTCTCCCCCAAAGTCGTACAATTATGAAAGAGTCTAATAGTACGCACATCTCTCAACCCTACCGTTCTCGTCGATAGACACAGATAAGTTTCTGTGTGAAAGGGGGAAAATGTCAAAATTATGTCTGGACAGAAAAATCCGAGAAAATAGACGTGTTGATTTAACTAAATCTTGATTCTCTCCCGTGGCGATATCGTATTCGTTAACCGCCTTAATCATCTCGTTGTCTTAGTTTGATGGATCATTTGACTTTTGGAGAATAGGTCTTGCCATCAAGAGCTCTGATAGCTTGGTTACTATATATATATATATGGTTCACCCTCATGCGACTAGATCAACTCAGACGTATCATTTGTTACTTGATATTCCAATCCGCTATAATCACATATTACTCCTTTACGTTCTCTCTATTTCACCCAGATCTCTTCAGCATTGTTCGTGCATAGTGCTAACCCTTGCTCGCACCAAATGATCGCATACTAACCTTCAGATAAGGCCTTCCGGTCATGATATTTGCCTATGCTTGTCAAGTGACTATTCTCAGTGTGGGTCCAGCAATATGGCTCATCGAAATAATTTCCATCTAATTAGTTTATACGAAATTATGAAACTGATTTAATAATAAATGCTATTAGAATCGTAACATCATTTGTGAAACCGTAGAAAATCTTTGCCATTTCGTTATACCAAAGCCCAAACAAATACATTACCAGTGTCTGTTCCATCCGTCACCTCATTATCTCGTGCAGGGCTGCTTTAACCAAACGCGCAATGAGAATTGATATCCATAGAGCAACTTTCAGGTGGGCTTGATATTTCGCCGTCACTTTAAAACGTGCACATTGTACAGTTGCGCTTTCCTCTACCCCGGATTGGAGAGAGGAAAAGTTCCTCTAGCTAAATCTTGAATCCGCGCATAATAAATATCAACATAAAATGGGGAAAAACAATGAATGAATGCGAGTACTATTTATATTGATAAAGGAAAATATATAAAGACACCCCGTATTTCAAAATCGTTGGGGGCTAAAAGGGCGAACATGACATATTTGGTTCAACTTTGGGGAAATGAATTTGCATTTTTTCAAGCATCTTTAAACGAAGAGACATTTTGTGAAAGCAATAGTGTTTGGATACTCATTTTTGTGATATTTTGTAAAGCAATTTTGAAGTGAAAAGAAAAAAGGAAAAACAAAAAGAAGAGAAAAACAGAAGAGAGGACAACTAAGGGCAGCTGGGCGAGCTTCGTCGGAGTCGACCACAGGCAACCATCGATGGTGACTAGGGGAAACCGTCAACTGAGGTCCCGCAAACCTAGGCAAGGTGACCCTAGGGGTTGTGTAACCTCAGCAAGGTGAACAGGCTTCACGGGCGATCAATCTCGTCGAGTTTAGGGTTTTCAATTTGGAAATTTACAATGTTGGAGCTTCATTGGTGACCAATCTATTAGACAATTTGAGCCATTTGTTTGTCCGCAACCTAGGTGATGGTCGCTGAGGACACGCGATGCCAAGGACGTACACCGCCGAGGTCGCATGACCGCATTTGAAGGGCTAGATTTGGGTTGCTCGACCTCGACCTCAACCCACAGCAGCTTTGGCAAAGACAGCAGCTTCGGGAAGCGACTCGCCGGCACACGCAACCCTCAATCTCAACCTTGATGATGGCGACCTTGACCTGGACCTCAAATGACCGATGAACCAGCAAGCCCAAGCCAAGGAGGAAGACGTTGAACAGTAATTGTTGGAGGGCAAAAGTGAAAAATATAATTATCAGTGAGGGCAATATTGAAAAAAAAAATAATAATCAAATCTTCACAGTAGCATTCCCAAAATGTTGAAAGTCCAAAGTAGATCCCTACCTACTTTGTGTTTTGGGCTTTCAGCTTTCCTAATATTGGCAATAGGTCTCATAAATACTTGTTAAATAACTTATATTTTTTTTTTTGGGGGGCTTTGAGCAGAAAAGTTGAACCAAACGGGATCATAGCCTTCCTCTCCTCAAAACGAATGGGAATAACACCAAGTCTAGAAAGAAAGAGCACATCATTGGGCCTCTCTCGTACCTCCATATCTTTTTGACTTTTCGTTGACTCCCGTCCCTCGTCCCTCTATTTCTCCGCGAATCTGACGACGGCTCCCAAAATATAATACCACGAAAAAAGCAACAAGTCAATTCGTGCATCGTCGTCGTCGTCAAGAAACGCAAAGATAAAAAAAGGCAAAAAAAGAAAAAAAGAAAAACGACGCTTCGTGTAAGGAAAGAAAAGTCGCTTAATCCCTTGCGCAAATGATGTCTATATCTAGTCATATGAAGATATGCGATGCATAGGCATTGTCTCCCAACATCACTTCTCCCACAAATTCGAGAATTGCTACCTTTCAGCGGCTAAGCCAAAGACCGACAACATCAGAGCTTTTCCTCTTCTCTTGTCAAATGCATTGTGCGACCCTACCTCATTGGAGGATCACTAGAGCCCGTGTGTCTCTTCCCAGTGACCAGCATTCTCCGTGGCGACTGTGTCCGCTACGAGGTCACTTCCCCTCACCTGCAAGAGATCCAAGGCAAATCACTATTTTTGCCCTGCTGGAAAATGATGGTAGTGAATAAAACCTAATGGAGACAAGCCACTCTAAGAGTCCCACATCGAACAAGCACACAAAGAATGTAAGGGAGATTGTGAAAAAAAGCCAAGCCATTCAACTCCATTAATCATGCTTTCTTATGCTTTTTGGCTAAGATTAAGCATGCTATTTGTAAAAAATTCCGTGGAACACATTTGTCCAGAAGTGACACTTAAATAAGTGATTTTATTTCGATGTGGTGTTCAATGAGCGAAAAATAAATTTTGATATTAAAGTAAGCATCATGCGAAAAATTCAGCATTTTTAATGTTCTTCTCCCCGAAAAAATGAATGAAAATTCTTAGTTAAATTGTTCCTGGCCTCTCCCCCAAAGTCGTACCATTATGAAAGAGACTAACAGTATGCACATCTTTCAACCTTATAGCGTTCTCATTGATGAATACAGATGTTTCTGTATGAAAGGGGGGAAATGACAGGAGTACGTGTGGACAGAAAAATCCAAGACAATGCACGTGTTGATTTAACTAAATCTAGATTCCCTCTCGTGGCGGCATCCTATTCTTTGACTGCCTTTATCGTCTCGTTATCTTAGTGCAGAGGATCATTTGACCTTTGGAGGATGGGTCTTACCGTCGAGATCCCTAATGGCTTGGTTACTTTATATACATACATACATACATACATACATACATACATACATATAGTTCACCACGACTTGACCAATTGAGATGTGTTATCTGCCACTTGGTATTCATATTCACTATAATCACATATTACTCTTTTACATCCTCTCTATTTCAACCTGATCTCTTTAGCATTGCTCGTGCATAATGCTAACCCTCGCTCACACCAAATGATCACGTACTAACCTCAAGATAAGGTCTTCCAGTCACAATATTTGGCTATGCATGTCAAGTGACTATTCCGAGTGTGGGTCCAGCAACATGGCTCGCTGAAATAATTTCCGTCTAATTACTATCTAATTTGATAGTATTTCATAAAATTTGATAGTTTGTATGAAATTACGAAACTGATTGTTGTAAAGCACTATTAGAATCGTAACAACATTTGTGAAGTAATAAATGTTTGCTGTTTCATTGAACTAAAGCCTAAACAAACACATTACCACTGTCTATTCAGATGGGACCACATCATCTCATGCATAGCTGCTTTAACCAAATGCATAATGAGAATTGATACCTATAGAGCAAGTTTTACGTGGGCCTGATATATTGCCCTCACTTTAAGATGTGTACTTTGTACGGTGGTGAGAGGAAAAGTACCTCTAGCCAAATCTTTAATCGGCGTATTTAAAATACAACCATCATTGGCAATCAAATTGAAAAAAAAAAAAAGGGAAAAGAATGCGAGTAGTATTTATATTTGTAATTTAGCAATCACATGATTGAACGAGGAATAAAGGAAAATATATAAAGATACCGCGTATTCAAAATCGGTGGGGGCTAAAAGGGTCAACATAGCCTTCCTTTCCTCAAACGAATGAGAGTAACACCATGTCCAAGAAGAAACTCCGCAGCATTGCGCTTCTCTTGTATCTCCATATCTTTTTGACTTTTCGTTGACTCCACGTCACCAGCTTGGAAGTAAGAATCGATACCTGCAGAGTAGGTTTCAGCAATGGAGAAAAATTTTGGTGATAGTTTTTAATTTACATGAGAATAATAATCTATTCTAAATCATAAAAAAATGAATAATAAATAATTATAATTTTTTGCAGGATCCATTCTTTCAAGAAACAAATGGGAGAGATGTTTATATTCATCATCTACCCATTAATTGATTGAAGGAGATTTGGGGGAAAATACGACGTTAATCGTGTTTTTGGGACGGTGGGACTTAAAGGCTAGGGTATCGAATTCCTCTTTAGCAAAAGAATGATAACCATGATATCTAGCATCGGATTCCCCCGATGGCGTCAGAGAAATAATTGCAGAGCGTCCACGAGAAACTATGTGGTGTTGGGGGTTCGTTTCAGGGAAACCAGTCGGCTATGAAGCACCGACACTCTTAAAGAGTTTTCGTATCGTGTTGGACACTTCGACACGTGACTGACATTCTTAGACACTCTTAGATACTTAGTCAATACATGTCAGAAAATTCGACACCTAATCAATTTTCTCGACATTCGAATTGAAATTATGATATACGAGTTTTTTACATGTGATTCCGATATCGAAGTCAACTTTAAAAATTCAATAAATGAGAGGTCAATATATATATATATATATATATGTGAAAAAATAAAACACGATAATAAAAATAATAAATTGAGAAAGAATTAAAATATAATATTCTCTTTTTTTCTAACTCTCACTTCCCGTGATACACAATTTACCCCTTAAGTTTTTTTCTCCTCTTCTAACATATCTAACATGTGAATCTGAAATATAGATCGCTTATTTTTTCTCCAAGTTTTATGAATTATTGAAATAGAGTGAAATTTGTCAAATTAAAATAATGAATGATATTAATAAATGATGAATTAATATTTTTAATGTATATTCATTCTAGGTTTTTTTAATTATTTATGAATTTATGAATTTGGTTCAAATTAGTTTGATTGGAATAATCATAAAAATAATAATTTATTATGTATATATAAAAATATATATTTAATAAACAACGTGTCCCTACATGTCAAAATTATTTATATTTTGAGAAACGATATATTGGCGTATCATATTGTGTCGTACATTACGTGTCAGTATCAATGCTACTTAGCCTATTAGCGGATAACACCTTCCTCCATCATCTCTCGATCTCGAAGACAAGAAAGTAGACAGAGCTGTAGGTCCCCACGTCAGGTAAAAGACAAAAGCATACCTTACAACCTTGCACAAATGACGATGCCCTCTTTTTCAGCTCCCGCGTGTAGATGAAAAAGCATGCCTTACAATGAAATCCATGATCATTGTATCCATCACCACTACACACGAATTCGAACGCTGCACTTTTCGCGGCCTACGCAACGCCAAACTTACAGAGCTTTTTTTTTTTTTCCTCGTCTTTGCCATTGCATTGTGCTGCCACCCTATCTCGTAACAGGACCATGAGCCTGCCTATGTGTCTCTTCCGAGCGATGACAAGCATTCTCAGTGGCAGCGGCTACTACTACATCCACTAAGAGGTCTTGCTCGACTGAGGCAGAATATACGACACTAACCTTTGTAGTGAACGAGGTTATATGCTTATGAAGTTTGCTTTCGGACTTTGAGTTAGAACAAAAAAGTGTTGATACACTATGATAACCAAAGTGCAATATATTTAGCATCTAATTTAGTTTATCACGAATGAAACATATCAACGTCAGGTACTATTTCATCATAGATGTCTTAGAGAAGGGTAAAAGATTGCTACCTCAAAAAACCCAGTGGACATGATGACTAAGCCTATTTCTTTGGTGAAGCTCAAGCTTTGCTTGAGCATAATTGGTGTCTATGAAGAGTAAGCGTCCATTGAAGCGTTAGGAGATCAAAACAGATTATCAGCATTACAACTTGACTTCAAATGTCAACTTAAGGTGGAGAATTATTAAATTATATTTCTAGTTTGAGGGTTTGCAAAACGCAACGTGCTTGGATAAGTTTTTTCATATTTGATCATGAAGATATCTTTTATGTTGAAGAAAATATTCACGATTGGGCACAAAGGAAATCCGCTTTAGGTCCCCATAGTGGACGTCTTCTTCATGCTCTGTGATTGATTGGTCTACAAAGGAGTAATTCGTTGGACTCGTTGTAGCTGCACAAAAGGAAATAAAATAAAAGAAAATCAAGGGCTTTTCTTGAGAGAAAAAGAGCCGCACAAGAAATAGCCGCCGGGGCGCTTCTTCGTGGGTGGTGTAGACGCTGAACAAAGAAGATAGAAGAAGCTGCACGGTCTGGACTTAAATTTATGTGTGGGAATGACTCAAGCATGTAAGTGATTATAAATTCTGATTTTATAAATATTGTTGGGTCTGGACTTAAATTTATTTATGGGAAGGACTCAAGCATGTAAGTGATTGTAAATTTTGATTTTTCGATTATAATAGATTATTTACTACTAGCTCTTTTTATGGAGTAGGTATTAATACTCGAACCAAACCACGTAAATATCCGACATTATATTATTCATCATTTATTTCTCTAATATTTTGGCATTGACTTAGTTATAAGATCCTGTTATTTCCACGTTAATATTACAATATTGTCTAGACCCATCAAAATGGGTTATAATTTTTTTTCTTAATTCATATAATTACGTTTGGCCATCTGGATTTCTAATCATAATATAATTTGTCAACTAAACAATAATTTGTGGATCTCTCTCTCTCTCTCTCTCTCTCTCTCTCTCTTTTAAACAAATAGCATCATTGATTAAATTACTTTTGACATGTTTTGTGCGATCAAATATAAAGAATTACTTCCCGACCACAACAAAAATAAATAAAGAATTTATTTTATTATTTAAGAAAAAAAGACAACTTGATTCCGCTCGTTGTAGTGTTGTTTTTGAGCACCATGCGTACGTTCACATTGATCGAGGTGAGAAAAGATATGGTTAGACGGGGTGAAATTTCTTTGGCTGAAAATATTTGTTAGTTGAATTTGTATTTGAAGAAAATACTCACTATTTACCAATGTTGCCCAACATCTCTTTTTTTTTTGCAATTGATGGCTGGTGCATTGAATGTAGATCTTTTAGAATGGAAAGATAAGAACTCAAGACCTATATTTCAGACATTATGAAAGATTTTATGTGACCGCCACTAATTGTTTGAACAATTAAAGTCATTAAATTTAGGTGCTGTTTAATATTGAAATATTTTAAGAAGGGGAATTTAGGAAAAGCTATCGACCACATCAAATCAGACAGGTGGGTAGTTGATAAAAGGCCAAATGATAATGAGACGTGAATGACGAATAATTTAGAACTTTTTCTGAGGCGAAACTTCCCTCAGCCTTTCCATCTTTTACACACTTATGCTATATCTCCTTGGCAAAGAACATTTTGAATGGCCCACACGCACGCAATTCTGGATTCTTTGCCCAATCTTTAGCAAACACCCGTCACTGTTCAGCCGCCGACGAGGTTCCTTCGTCGTTATTACTCGTAGGTTTCGCCGGGGTCGTACCTTTGATCTTGAATCATGAAGGGTAACTTTCCATGTGCTTCATCCTCGACCGTCCTCCATTGGTTTCATTTGGAAATGATATCGTTTAGGATAACCAAATATCATTTCTAAACGCTTTTTCAGGTATTGAATTAGAGTTTCGCTTTTCCCTAAAATGAAAAAAAAAAAAAAAAATCCCTCGAACCGAAGGGACTCCCAACTTTAAAGATTTCACAGATTTGCCTAGGCTAGTCATTCTTTTCATCACGCCATTTTTCCATTTTTAACTTGTCTTTACACCCATGATTCCCGAAATGATTCGGTCAAGATATCAACAATTTCATCACTTTGAAGTATCATCTCACATATTGTAAAAAAAATAATAATAATACTATCTCACATCACTTCATAACATGATTCAAAATTCTCTTTATATTTACGCTGTCTCTCTCCATTTATTAATTTAAACTTTTGAGTTAGGCTTTTTAATATGGTATTAGAGTCTGTGTTATCCATTACGTGAAAGTACATCCATTCCCATTAAACAAAGAAAAAAAATCATGTGGCATCAAGAGCGACCCCAGCGTACTTTCACAATGGAAAGCATCTCATCAACTGCGTCTTCTTTATCACAAAGGGAAAAAGGGGGGAATCACTGTGGTTTGCCCCAGTGGCCATCCTTCCAACATGGAATGGGGAGGTGGAGGGTTCGAATCTCCACATTCTTAGGGAAGTTGGGGTGGGGACGATTTAGTTTCAAATGTGGGTTTCGACTCTCATGCTTACAATAAGCCAGGACAAAAGTCTGAGAGTAAGCATCAAAGTAAGAATAAAGTATGACCGACCAAAAAAAAAAAAAGAAGGACATGTGGTATCACATATCGAACCAAATCATCTTTCATAAACCATACTTAAAGCTAACGTAATTCTTTTGCAAAGCGGTTTCACAAACCCGTAATATATCATCTTTCCTAACTCCATTTATCAGACAAAATATATTTCACAAGACATTTCTGACAATATTTCGGAATTCATTTGATAAACTAGTAACATTTCGAAACATCTTTCATTAAACGTTTCCCAAATCATTTTAAAACTAATTCCATAAATCAGTTCACAACATAATACATATTTATAAATTTTCACAACACCTTCCATAACATATTTCTCAAACCATTCTCAAATAATCGAATAGAAGAAAATGCCTAATGCAGATTTTTAAGCAATGAAAATGTTATTCCATAACTTATTCACTTAAACCAACAACGCGCGGCCAAACGAGTTAACGATCTCGTAATTCTAACAATTAAATAAGAATCGGCGTCAAAACTCAATAAAATAGTACCTCAACAACAAAATGGCTATACTAAACTTAAATACTAACAAAGCAACTTGTATACGCTAACAAAACAACTCAAACATGTCCAAAAATCGCTAGTCTGAAGTCATCATTCAAAACCATTCGCAATTTTGAGCTTGAGCACAGAGATTGGTTGTGCCATAACTCTTTCTACCGAACTTTGTTTTCAAATGAATTTATAGTCAAACAGAAGCCCTTTCAAAACACTAGAAGACCCACAACTTGGCTAACTCAAAATTGTGCTGAAAACTGCCAAAATTCAGCTTGAAAGTCACTGGAGTGCACCGTTCATCACCCGCAGCCAATTTCAAAATTTTCTTTTGGGCAAATCATATATCCAAATTGAGTTATGTAAAATTCTATGGCTCCACAATAGCCTAAACTGTCATTTATGTATATATACGTAATCCAACAACTCCTCAATTGAAACTTGCAGCTCAGAATTGACCTAATTTCGAATTTGTGCCCTAACTTTGAATATTATTTTGATTAACAAAAAAATGGTGGGATCACTTACCAGGCGTGCGAATAGGAAGTTAAATTGGCTTTTCGAGGATTCCGTGGTGAGGAGGGGCGAAACCCTCTTCTTTCTTTTCCTTTCTTTTTCCCCCGTTTCCTTTCTTTCCTTTTGCGAGCGCTTGGTCTTCTTTCTCTGCGTTGCTTTTCCTTGTAATTGAGCCGAAGTTCACGTTTTTCTTTTTCTGTTGACTTTTCAACGCTTTCTTTTCTTCTCCCTTTTGACCTGGTCAAAACCCACATTTTACAATAATAATTAATATCTCTCTCTAACATTTCAGTTTAGTTTCTTTGTAGAAAATGGGAAGGTAACGGGTCCGTCACTGTCCCAAATATGACTGAGCCGTCTCCACCTTCAATATTTCTCAGGAAACCGGCTAACTTGTGTATCCAATTTCCGGGGAAAACATCCCTTAAGTTTTAAAGGAAAGTTAAAAGTTCCCACGTGGTGAGTTGTTCAAGGTGGCCAAGTTTTAAAAAAAGAAGACACATAGGTGGCCACAAGACGAAAAAAGAAGACGAAGTTAGTAATCAAAACTTGGAAATAATTACGGGATGCACTTTTTGGGATCCATTTTTCAGATGATCTCGAAACATTTTTTAATTCGGATGTCGTAAGAACATTTTTAATGCCATAGAAAAGAATTTGAAAAGGAATTTCTAAGTTCGAGATTTGAAAACAATATGTATATTTCTGTTGCTTCAAGGCAATTCAATGTTCTACAGTCTCTTTTTCTCCCTTCTAAAACAATTTGCTTTTCAATATTTCTTTGGTTATGCACCTATGATGATCAATATCTCTCTGATTTCATAGAGCTTCGGTTGCCAATTCTGCACCAATGGGAATTTGTTGTACCATGGCATCTTTTGTCATGTTAACAGACCTAATATCTTAAAAAATCTCAAATTGTAGATTTTATTGCAATTATGTCGTGAATTCCCCCCCCCTCCCTCTCAACCAAAAAATAAAAGCCACAAACTTTCACTTATGTCTCATATCTGTCCACGTTGTCATTTGCATTTGTGATCTGGGGATGGCTTGAGAGAGTGGTTTGCGGCCGACAAGACCCGTGTAACTCGACAAAGAGAGCTTAGCTCGGGTGTTCAGAATTCCCGCTCTCAAGCGGGAGAGCGGTCTTGAGACGTTAGGAAGGAGAATATATGGGAAAAAGCTGAGGGTGATGGCGAGCAATCGAGGGGTCTTCCGTGCAGGGAGGGGCTTGCGAAGACGTTCGATTCGCAAGGTTGCATGAATTTCTAGGAACTTGGCGAAGATCTCGCGCCCGAAGAAAGAGGAAGAGAAGGAAGGATAACGAGAACGGAGATGGACACAGGGAAGGTGTTCCTTTTTTGTTTTTTTCGGTCATAAGGGAAGGTGTTCTTAAGAGGGAATAAATTTGCTGGAGGCGATTGGAGATGAACGAAAAGGAGGAGGGGAGTCTAAGGGCGCGTTTGGTAATGTTTCTGTTTAAAAATTGTTCCAGGGAACAGAAATAGAAAAAAAAAAGTTTTTATTCCGGAGAACAATTTTTGACCAGAAAGATGCGTTTGGTAAACTTGTTTCAGGAATAAAAAATGAATAGAAACACGTTTGGTAAATTTATATTCTTTCTTTTTTTAATTTTTTAATTTTTTTCTTTTTTTCCTTTCTTTTTTATTTTTTCTTCTTTCGGCCGGTAGCCTTGCCTAGCCACGACGAGGCTCGTCGGCCCCCGGCGAGGCCGAGCGTCACCGGCCCGAGCCTCGCCGGGTCTGGGGGAGCTCGAGCTCGCCCAGCCATGGCGAGGCTCGGCCTCGCCTTGGCTAGGCGAGTTTGGCCTCGCCCAGATCCGACGAGGTCGCCGACCCTCGACGGCGTCACTAGCGACCGGCCAAAAAAAAAAGAAGAAGAAAAGAAGAAGAAAAAGAGAGAGAAGTGTTTCTTTAAAAGTGTTTCTGGAACAAGAAACAATTTTTTTTTTTGTTTTTCATTTCTGTTCTTTTTGTGTTCCGGAAACAAAAAATCAGATTTTGAACAAAAACGCAAACAAACGCGTTTCTGTTCTTTTTTTGTTTTTGTTTTTGTTTTGTTTTTTGTTTTTTTTTTGGTGACCAAGGAAACCTCCGTGCGCCGTTTCATGGCAGAGTAAACCCTAGGATGGATTGGGCCACCACCACAAACCCAGGTAGAGGCGAATTGCACAACTTTGCATTGAAGCAATCGGCCCACGCTGAGTTTCGAACTCCTCCCCTGGCGGATGGGTACTAAAGTCGAAACCAGCGTGGCCACCGCAGGTGGTGGTTCTGTTCTTTTTTTATTTCCGGAAATAAAAAAACAAAATTTCTATTCTTAAACAGAAAAAGAAACGAAAACATGCAGCCCCCAAGTCAGCTGCTCATCCGTCGGAAGCTGACGACAGTCTGCACGTAACCTATTCTCTTTTATCTAAAAAAGCTTTGACCGGTCAAAAAGAGAAAAAGGGAAAGTGCTGAGATCTTGTGAAGGAAAGAGCCCCACATCAAAGGGAAGAAAATAACAAGAAAAAAGAATGGGATGAGAGAGCGCTTGCTTGCACGTCACAAGTTAGTTGAGTTGGTACATACATATGTTTGTTAATGTAATTTCGTTATTCTATTTTTCTATTTTAAAAAATAAATTTGGAGCATAAATTTATTTGTAATACAATCTCGTTGTTCTATTTATGAAAAAAAATTTAATCCAAAAATAGGTCTCTTCCAAAAATAGAAAAGTAAAATGTTTTTACTTTTCAACTCGCCCTTGCCACTAGCCGCCCGTCAACCTGCCTACACCTCTCCGACTGTCGGTCCTCCACCAACTTCCCACTTGGAAGCTTGAAATTTTGTGAATTCTCATTTAGGGAATAAAAAGTTTATGTTGTTATCAAACGTGTATTTTTACTTAAAAACTCGTTAATATATAGAAAAATCTATTTCTAGCTAGAAATTATGTCTAGAAACAGAATAGTCATCATTCACATATTTAATTGTCCATTCGCGAACAAAATTTAAATGATGCATCTAATCTTATTCCTAAAAACATGTCCGTGGAATTTGATCTTTACGCTAATTTTCTTTTTGATCGTAATCCATACCCTAATTGGTAGGGGGAAAATGAATGAAAACCCTTAGCTAAAGTATTCCAGGGCTCTCCCCCAAAGTCGTACCATTATGAAAGAGACTAATAGTAAGTGTGGACATAAAAATCCAATAAAATGCACCTGTTGATTTAACTTAATCTACATTCTCTCTCGTGGCCATATCCTATTCGTTAACTGCCTTTATCATCTCGTTGTCCTAGTTCAATGGGTCATTTGACTTTTGGAGGATTGAGAGCTCTAATAGCTTGATTACGACCTCTAAATACATGGTTCATCCTCATGCGACTTAATTAATTGAGACGTGTCATTTGCTGCTTGGTACTTAAATTTGCTATAATTGCATGTTTTATGACTGCTTCATGTTGTAGCTTTATCGCGTACTTTAACCAAATGTACAATAAAAATTGATATCTACGGGGCAAATTTCAGCCGGGCTCAATATAAGCGTTCACTGTAAGACGCATGCATCACACGACTCTGCTTTCCTCCACCCCAGATTGGAGAGAGGTTCCACCTAAATCTTTAGTCGACGCATTATAAAATATGGAAATCATCCACAATCAAATTGAATAAACAAAAAAAAAAAGAAAAAGAAGAAGAAGAAGAAGAAGAATGAATGAATGAATGTGAACGATATTTATATTTATAATCTACCAGTCACCTGATCGAATGAGGAATAAAGGAAAATGAAACGAGCAACGAAGGAAAGTCCTCCAGCGAATGAGAAGGACGATGTCTAAGGTTTCGGACACCAAGGTCACGTCGGGGGACTTGACTTGCAAGCCGACTAAAAACGGACCAAACGCAGCATTGGCATCCCGAACCTTTAATTGGCTCCACGTCACCAGAAACGTCAAGTCCCCACTTTCGTAGAAAGCCATCAGCAGCAGCCACGTCCCATGGCCCTCAATTTTCACTGTCAAGACATAGACGAGGAAGCAGGAAGTCAATTCGTGTTTCGTCATCGTCAAGAAAGAAGATGCAAAGCCAAAAGTAAATAAAAACGGCGCGCCGCGTGAGGTAAGAAAAGCTTTACCTTCAGCTCGGATGTTATATAAAGGTGCGGAATCCATGGGTACCGTCTCCCAACATCCATCCACAGATTCCAAAAAATTGCTACTTTCGAGCGGCTAAACCAAACACCAACAACATCAGAGCTTTTCCTCTCCTCTTGTCATTTGCATTGTGCGACCCTACCTCATTGGAGGATCACCAGAACCCGTGTCTCTTCCCAGCCATGACCAGCATTCTCCGTGGCGACTATGCCAGCCATGATCCTACCATGCCCGCTGCTGTGCACAAGTTTGCCAGGCCATGGCATCAGGCCTTCACGACCATATATTGCTCCCGAGCCTTTGCTACCTCCGCAAAGAAAACCAAGAAGTTGTCCCCACCAAAATCTCCTTCCTACACTTCGATTCCCATCAACAATCTGGTCCGGAGCACTGGCTCTGAACGTCCCAGCCCCTTCAACATTGATCAGTCACAGCTCACCAGGCTGGTCAAGGACAAGGACCTCCGCCACCTCCAGGAATTCGGCGGGGTCCAGAAAGTGATCTTGGCACTCGAAACTGATGTCTTGGCTGGAATAAGCGGCGACCCAGATGACATCTCTTGCCGGAAAAATGCGTTTGGGATCAACTCATACAAGAAGCCGCCTGTCAAGGGCTTCTTCCACTTCGTGGTCGAGGCTTTCAAGGACCTCACGATCATGATTCTTCTTGTTTGCGCTGGGCTTTCGCTTGGGTTCAGGATCAAGGAGAACAGGGTCAAGGAAGGCTGGCATTATGGTGGGAGCACATTGGTCGTGGTGTTCCTTATGATTGCCGTTTCAGCTGGGAGCAAATACTACAAAAACTGGCAGTTCGAAAAATTGTCACGGGGGAGCGGTAATATCATCATTGATGTGATAAGGAAGGGTCGTCGGCAGCAGGTTTCCATATTCGAGATTGTTGTTGGAGACGTCGTTTATTTGAAGATTGGCGATCAAGTTCCAGCAGATGGGCTGTTCCTGGACGGGCATTCCTTGCAGGTATGGATGACAATTTGTACTGGTTTGACGCATTAGAATTGCATAGTATCTCATGTTCGTTTCCTCCAGAAACATACGTAGTATTAATATTACTAAGTTCGAGCACAGTATGAGTAATTAGTCCAAAAAAATTGTGAAAGTGTATCATATTCTGCTTGATACTGGGCACTCTGTCATTTTCATAATCTTGATTCTATGACAGAAAGGATAAGTAAATGGTTTTTATTCGTAGTTCTAGTTATAGTAGAACAAACTCTGTTAAAAAATTCTACTATTATAACGAAATCCATTTGTTATTGTTTCCTATTTGTTCACGTTTCATTTACTTTGCTTCAAGTTAAGACCAGACCGCTTCGTATCGTGTCATCCTAGTGTCCCTAAACCATGTGCGACATTTGTGTTGTCAATTTAGGTTGGTGAATCGAGCGTGACCGGGGAGAGTGATCATGTTGAAGTCAACAGCAAGGAGAATCCATTCCTGTTCTCGGGAACAAAGGTTGCTGATGGGTATGCTCAGATGCTGGTTACATCTGTGGGCATGAACACGATGTGGGGCGAGATGATGACCTCAATCAGCCGCAACAACAGCGAGCTGACCCCTTCAGGGGCTTGGCTCTACAAGCTCACCCTGTTGATTGGCAAAGTAGGCTTCATGGTCGCTTTGCTGGATTTCAATGCAGGCCAAATCATGGGTGACGATACCATAAAATCTGTGGTGGGCTTCATCACAGCTGCAGTGACAATCGTGGTGGTCACAATTCCTGAAGGCTTGCCGCTTGCGGGAAGCCTCACTCTTGCTTATTCAATGAAGAGGATGATGGCGGATCAGGCGATTGTGAGGAAGCTTTAAGCCTGCGAGACAATGGGGTCAGCCACCACTATTTGCACCAACATGACCGGCACTCTCACAACGAACCAGATGAAGGTGACAAAATTCTGGGTCGGACAAGAATCTTTGGCGGAAAACACATACTCCTCTGTCTCCAAGCTTGTTCTGGATTTGATTCAAGATGGTGTCGCTTTGAACACCACGGGCAGTGTCTATAGGTCGTCTTTGGGATCGGAGTATGAGTTCTCTGGTAGTCCCACCGAGAAAGCAATTCTTTCCTGGGCCGCTTCGCAATTGAGCATGGACATGGAGGACACAAAGAAGAGCTGTGAAGTCATCCAAGTCGAAGCCTTCAACTCGCAGAAGAAGAGAAGCGGTGTCCTAATAAGGAAGAGCTTGGACAACACATTTCATGTGCACTGGAAAGGAGCGGCAGAGATGGTCTTGGCTATGTGCTCGAGCTTCTACGACGGGTCGGGGATAGTGAAAGATTTGGATGAAGATGAAAGGGTGAGATTCGAGCGGATTATTCAGGGGATGGCGGCAAGCGGCCACAGATGCATCGCTTTCGCTCATAAACAAGTCTCCGAGGAACCGATCAAAGAGGACGGCCTGACGTTGCTAGGACTTGTAGGTATTAAGAACCCATGCCGTCCTGATGTGAGGAGCGCGGTCCAAGCTTGTCAGGACGCAGGAGTGAAAATCATGATGATAACGGGAGACAACATCTTCACCGCTAAGGCCATAGCCACGGAGTGTGGGATTCTCAGGCCCGGGGACGATGCCTTAAGTGGAGCCATCGTGGAAGGAGTGGAGTTCCGCAGCTACAAACCCGAGGAGAGGCGTCGGAAAGTTGAGAAAATCCGGGTCATGGCGAGATCCTCGCCTTTGGACAAGCTCCTCGTGGTTCGATGCCTGAAGCAGAAAGGCCATGTGGTTGCCGTCACAGGGTATGGCACGAGCGATGCACCAGCCCTCAAGGAAGCAGACATAGGGCTTTCGATGGGCATCCATGGCACTGAGGTCGCCAAAGAGAGCTCAGACATCATAATCCTCGATGACAACTTCGCCTCTGTGGTGAAGGTGATACGGTGGGGTCGATGCGTCTACAATAACATCCAGAAGTTCATCCAGTTCCAGCTCACGACAGATGTCACAGCTCTCGTGATCAACTTTGTGGCCGCTGTCTCTTCCCGCGCCGTCCCCTTAACAGCCGTCCAGCTCTTGTGGGTGAACTTAATCATGGGGACACTCGGCGCCCTCGCTCTGGCCACGGAGTGGCCCACAAGGGAGCTCATGGAGAAGTCCCCCGTGGGACAGACTGAGCCGTTCATAACCAACGTCATGTGGAGGAACATTGCGGCCCAGGCTACATACCAAATGGCCGTCCTCCTCACTCTACAGTTCAAGGGCAAATCGATTTTTGGCGTGGACGAGGCGGTGAAGCAGACGCTGACAGTCAACGTGTTCGTGCCAGATCTTCAACGAGTTCAACGCGAGGAAGCTCGAGAAGAAGAATGTTTTTGAGGGAATACACAAGAACAAGCTGTTCCTCGGGATCATCTTCGTGACAGTGGTCCTCCAAGTGGTGATGGTCGAGTTCCTAAGGCGGTTCGTCGACATGGAGCAATTGAGCTGGAGACAATGGGGGGCGTGTGTGGGGATCGTGGCCGCGTCTTGGCCTATCGGTTGGGTCGTCAAGTGCATTCCTGTCCCTGATGCACCAATCTTCACCTACTTCTGAGTGAAAAGCAAGAAGCTCGCGAGAAAAAAATGTGCACAATGAAAAGCAGCAACACTAATTGGGTTTTCCCGACTGTCCTTCTGCCTGTTGTATAGGCTTTTGTGTGCTTTGGCCGCTCTTGCGGGTTCTTTTACATCCGGCTCCCTTCCACTCGCATAGACCTTTGTCTTGATGAGTGCAAGTTTTGTGGTGCCGAATCTTGTGTAAATGTTGGTCCATTGATCTTTCGGTCGGATCGATATATAGGCCTAGCCTTGTAAAAGAAGCAATTTTTTTATTTATTGCATAACTCATATTTCCAGAGGTAAAGCACACAACTTCTGATACGAGGAAGAAGAAGGATGAAGTCCATAAGACGAGTGACCCTATTACAGCCAAGAATGTGAAGAATAAAATCGTGAGAAAAATGTTAAGCGCAAAGGGACTAAATTGGCATGAATTACATACTATTGACAATGTCAAGGCAAGGAGCAAATTCATAACCCAACTCGGACATATTTATAATTAACTTGAATCGAGTTGGTCCTTATTCTTAGAATTTGGAATGCAGACATAACGACATTAAACGTATAGTTCGCTAACAAAATCAATAGAATGACGTGAAGAGTACCTCCACAAGTCCCTGCACGAACTCAAGCAGGTGTCCCAATATTGATATGAAAAGTTTACAGCTTCACTTACAAATGTAAGCTTTCGACACTCTAGGCACGATCATGCTTTGTTCAACTAGACCAAAGGTACTTCATCAACTTGTTGATTTTCATGGATGATATAATTATTATGGGTGATGACAATGTCGCAATTCAGAAGTTGAAGAAATACTTGCATCTGACTTTCCATATTAAGGACTTGAGATCTCATAAATATTTTATTGGGATTAAGATAGCTTGATCTATCAAGGGCATATGTCTCAGTCAGCGAAAATTCATTATGAAAATTATATCAGGAGTAGGTTTATTGGGATGCAAACCAGTTGTCATGCCCATCGAGCAAAATGTCAAATTAACAACATGTAAATATAATGCAAGCTCTCCTTCACCAAATGATGATCGATTACTTAAGGATCTATTGTGATATCAATGACTTATTGGAAAACTACTCTATCTCACCATGATCAGGCCTGATATATGTTATGCGAAATAAATACTTAGTCAATTCATGCACAATCCAAATCAATCTCATATGAATGCAGCGCCAAAGGTTGTGAAATACTTAAATGGATGTCTAGGACTCATAATTCTTTTATCTCATGACTACAGTATGAAGATGGCGGCTTATTGTGATATAGACTATGCTACCTGCCTGATGAACAGAAGATCCATGATTGGATTTTGCATAAAATTGGGAAAGTTCTTGATTTTGTGGAAAATGAAGTAGTCAACAATTTCATTGTCATCAGCCAGATTAGAATATCGAGTCATGGCAAGAAACTGTTTGCGAAATAGTGTGGATATAAGGATTGCTTTCAGATCTTGGTGTGGAAATCGATGGTGAAAGTGAGTTATTTTGTTACAACGACACTGCACTTAAACTAGCAACAAATGCAGATTTTCACGAAAGAAAAAAGCACATAAAAGTCGATTGTCACTTCACTTGAGAAAAAATTCAAAAGGGTATTGTTATGACTGGAGGAATCGAAACTATGAAATAGCCTGTAGATATTTTCACTAAGCCATTGTCCTAGAGACAGCACATGTACATATCGACCAAGCTTGACATCTTTGATTTATTTAAGTCGCTAGCTTGAAAGGGAGTGTTAGAGAATTGAGTTGATTTGATCTATTCCAATTCTTTTGATTGATTCTCAATTGGGATTTGATTTTGTAATTGATATAGTAAATCGTAGATATAGGATATTGTGTATATTCTTTTCAATTAATTTCTTGTACCATAAATATGGGTACATTATACGTTGAGTATGATGAAATATGCAGAAAACCTTTTTCCTCCATCGTTCCACATTTCTTGTTAGAAACACTGAGTCTTGATTCTTTTCATTGTACAGGTATATGGAATTCATTATTGATGCAGCATGATTTTTTTTTTGTTTTCCCTAGGAAAATAAGGAATGTGTAATCCATCGATCAATCTTTCGGTCGGATTGATATATAGGCCCAGCCTTGTAAAAGAAATAATTTTTTAATTTATTGCATAACTCATATTTCCATAGGTAAGCACGCAACTTCTGATATGAGGAAGAAGGACGAAGTCCATAAGACGAGTGACCGTGTTTACAGCCCAGAATGTTAAGAACAAAATCGTGAGAAAAATGTTAAGCACAAAGGGACTGAGTCGGCATGAATCACATACTATCGACAATGTCAAGGCAAGGAACAAATTCATTACCCGCCGTGGACATATTTCTAATCAACTTGAATCAAGTTGGTCCTTATTCTTAGAATTTGGAATGTAGACATAATGATATTAAACATATAGCTCAATATAACAGAATCACTAGAATGACACGAAGAGAAAAATTAGAATCAATAGAATGATATATAGCAATCTAAATCATTAGCTAACGACCTCATGATACACGATAACTTATTAATTGTTGACTTGACCATGATAATATCCTATTTGTTAACTACCATAACCTTCTCATTATGTGTACCCTCTTAGTTCATTGATCATTCGAGGACTTTTTGAAGGATGGATATTGCCATCGACAGCTCCGATAGCTTGGATAATACCAACATGAATGGTCATCCTTCGACTTCATCCAGCCTAAAAGATGCCATATGCTACTAGGCATTCGAGGTTCTTACAATAGCCCACTCCTTCTTTCATGTCCTCTATATTTTGAGAATACATATATCCTCATAATTTAAGATGCTCTCAGCATACTGGACTTGCCAATATACAAGTCTTCAACGACTTTGCAACAATGAGAGATGACATTGGAATTCTGAATGGGGAAGGCTAGCGTGACAATGAACTAAAGGATGACAATGGGGAATAGTGCCAAAAATGTCCTATACCTTTTGTTTTTGTGCCGATTTAGTCTTAAATCTTTTTTTTTGTGCCGATTTAGTCCTAAACATTTTTACGTTTGCCAATTCAGTTCTTTCTGGCTAATTTTGATCGGATTTTGCTGACTAGATGCCGGCCGGCTGACGTAGCCTGATTGGTGCTGACGCGGACAACTTTTAATAATATTTTAATATTTTTTCTTTTTTTTTCTTTTTTTCTTCTCCCCTTCTTCCTCTAGCCGGTCGCCGGACCTCGGCAACCGACCAGAGCCAATGGCTAGTGAGGTCAAGGTCAACCTCACCAGCCACCTCGCCAGTGGTTGCGAGGGCGGCCTTGCTTTGGGCGGCGAGGCTCACCCTCGCTGGATCTGGTGAGGGTCGAGTCTCGCCCATGGTCGGCGAGGGTGGGGCGAGGTTGCCCTTGAGGCCTGGGTCACGAGGCTCGCCCATGGCCATTGAGGGCGAGCCTTGCCAGCTCAACGTGAGGAGGCGGCCGGATTCGGTCCTCGAGGTTGTCGCAACCAATTTTTTTCGGGGTTTAAACCACCTAGGGTTTGGCTAATGGATTGTTAAGCCTAGACTTAACTCGGGCTCTCCCAAGCCCATACCAATTCGCGACTTAGGTTCAAGTTTATAACATGCAATTGATTTTTCAATTAGGAGTCGCCACTAATCTATTTTTGGTGGGTCGATTAGAAACCCAAGTAAAATAACGGGAGAATTATTTTACTCCTACGAACCAGAGACTATGGGTACGGGGACTTGGTTACACTAGATTCCTCTAATGCCCTTTTGGTACCTTTCTTTTTATTTTGAAAAATGTTTGGCAAGCAGTTTGGATTGATTTTAAATTTATTTCCCTAACATGTGAGGCGATCATGCGGGTGCGCAATCCATCAATTTAACACCCACTAAAGCAAATAGAAAATGCAGGACTTACCTCGTAGCAACGAAAGCATCTGCAATGTTAATTCAAAATCCACATCAACAACCTTGGATATGGTGTCTAATTGACACGCAAATTCTCTTTTTTTTTTTTTTTTTGTTTTCACTTATTTAATGAAAATTATGCAATATGCGATGCAATATTAACTAAATAATCTAACTCTAATGACATGTAATTTCTAATTGAATTGACCTAGCAACAACTACCACATGACATGCATTTTAATGAATCTAATCCTAATGATGTGCATGTGACATTTTCCTTTTCTTTCTTTTCTTTCTTTTTCCTAAAAGAATGCAATCTATCCTAGAAAATAAAACTAATTCAACCTATGGCATTTTTGTATTTTTCATGAAGTTCGAAATTAGGTTAAATGTGAAAATTATCTAGCCAGATTAAGATCCAATTTAATTTATATTAGGAATTAGATTGAGCCAAATCCTAATTTAAACTAAAATATTATCTTAACCAAAATAATCCTAAAGTGCAATATATCTAAAAAAGTACCTAAAGTTATAATAAATTAAAAATTATCTAAATTAAACTAAGTGCAATTTTTATCCTAATATGCAATGACATGCAAAATATGCCCTAATTCTACATGACAAGTGTATGATGCTTTTTTTTTTTATTGTTTTATTAATTTTCGAAATTTATAATTGCCAAATAATTAAACATGCAACTCGATTTAAAATCTAGCAACCTAAATTGATTTTTTGAAATTTTTTTTTTAATTTGAAATAAAATTCCTATTCAAAATATGTAAACCCTAAAACATGCAATATTCTAACTCAAACATATCTCAAGATAAACGAAGCAATTAAGACAAGACAACTCATTCAAAATCATCAAAATATCACATATCGTTCAGATCAAGGGATAATATTTCGCCAGTAAAATCGATAAATTGATCTTAAGCCTTAAAGATCAAAATATCAATTTTATTCCCACTTGATTAATTATTTCATTTAAAGCCTTATAGATGAAATAAAAAACCACGGCGCGGTTGCGAATCAAGCAATAAACCCTACTAGAAATATGCCTATCATATCGAATATGCACGTAAGATATTGAAGAGCATATATTAGGTAATAAATATCCAAACCAAATTTAGATAAGATAATCACCTAATTTCGCAAATAATATTATCAAATTTGAACTCAACAAAATCAACTCAAGCATGACCATTAATGGTTGGCGGGCAAGATTCGGCGCAATGTGCTTCTCGGTAAAGGATTGCCGCGATGGGGGTGTTCGTACAAGCAAGTGGGGATGGATGTGCACCAACAATGGACTCCTGCATGAGGAATTATTATACTTCTCTGCAAGACCAAGGAAGCAGTGAAGCTCACGGTGTGGTAACTCTCACTTGTGAAATCCACACCTCGATAAAATTCGCACGCTTGATGAAAGTCAACAAATCTGCAAAAAAGAAGAATCGTGAATTGGAGTAGCACTAGATTTGCTGGGCTTGGTAGTGACCAAAAGCCCACTAAGACTTCACTGTGGAGGCACTTGTGAATTTGCTGGATGTTGCTGAAGGTCACACCAAAATCACGATCTTCGCGGGTCAACTTGCAAATAATTCATCGAAGAGTTCAAAGAATTCGAGCCAGGTTTGATGACATGTCAACCGGAGCCATACACAATGAAACACAGCGCTACAAGCGCTGCGAGGGATGAAAGACAAAAGCTCCGTTGGAGTGGGTGACGCTCGATGGCTTCGGGGCACAACAAAAGTTATCGACGTTGGCTCGAGCTGTCGCGGGATGAGGCAGCGGGCTCGATCGTCGTCGCAGATAGTAACAAGGATGTCGTAGGACGGCGTCACGAGGATCTCCTGGGTTTGTCGTGGGTACGGCGCGGAGAAAAACCTGGCTGCCTTTCTTTCTCTTTCTCATGGCTTTTGTGTTGAGATCGTAGCCTCCTTTTGAGAGTGGACGTCCAATTAAATTGTCAGATCGCACTCACGAGGATGACCCGTTTCATCACCCTCTTCAGTCTTCAAGAGCGCTCACGACCTCTCTGTAGCCATGTATACAATGTCATGTGTGGCTCCCCCTGTTCGGCGGGGAGAGTTCCTTCTTTTTTCTCTCTCTCACTTGCGTCTCTCTATGCTTTCAGAATTGTGGCCGTATGTATTGATTGTGTGGCCTCCTACGAAAACCCTATACGACTAATCTATTTATAAGCTTCAGACTAGGGTTTTAATTTTTCCAAATCGATATCCATGAAGATTCTTTTTCTTTGAAATGTAATATTCACTTTTCACATCTGCCCTATCCAAAAAAATCATCATATCCCGTAAAATTTCAAATTTTTATTTTCTCACGAGATAATTTCCGATTACTTAAAAAAAGCTTGGGCCAATTTGCTCGCTCATGGGCTTAGTCTAGCCTGTCAATTTAAAGTTCAGAACTACTAATTCAAATACACCCGTCATCGGTCCAATAAATAAATGCAAAACATGTAAATTAAAAATAAATGCACCTACATCTATATGCTATGCAATTGATATTTTTTCAGGGATAAAATTAACCCCTAATTTTTTAATGCGATAAATGACTAAACGGGTAGCCAAAATTTAGGTGTCAACAGAGGTCTTATGAAACCAAGGCCTATCACCAACCCAAGTCTTGTCCGTCGTCAGGAGGTACCCCAGGATGCTCATCTCGAGGCCTGGCCTCGCGCCAAGCTGGCGAGGCTCGCCCTTGCCACCCAGGCCTCGAGGGTGACCTCGTGGCCATTGGCGAGGTGGCCGGCGAGGTCGAGGTCGACCTCACTAGCCGTATCCTCTAACCAGTTGCCGAGGTCTGGCAACCGGCGGGAGGAAGAAGGGGAGAAAAAAAAAAGATAAGAAAAATTTCAAAATTCAAAAATATTAAAATATTATTAAAATTTGTTTATGTTAGTCACCGACGACCGTCAACAAAATCCGGCCAAAATTAATCAGAAATGATTGAATTGGCACAACGTAAAAAAATTTATGACTAAATCGGCACCAAAAAAATATTTAGGACTAAATCGGTATAAAAACAAAAGGTTTATGACTTTTTTGGTACTTTTTCCGATGACAATGTAACGGTGAAATACCATCAACAAAATCGGTGGGCCCGCTTTGACTTCTATCTTTTCTTTTTCATCTTTGCAATTTGGGGCTGAAGTTCAACTGTCCACTTTCTAATCAAATGGCATGGTCACGCAAGCATTTCCCATTTTCATTCTTAAACTCAATGTCATGACGTCACTGTTATCCCCTCTAAATGACAGTGACTTTATGCTCACAGATTCTCAATCTTAGCTAATTGGCAACTGGAACATAAGATTAAGACACAATCTGTCAAATGTTAGAATATACTGCCAAAAAAATTCTTAGAGGAATTCTCGATGATTCGAAATGAAAAAGTAAAAGAGTTAAATTCGTTGAGATGACGAAATTTTTCCTCTTATAACAGTTGACTCATAATTTCGTTTTTTATTCATTTGAATATTTGGTATTTGGACAAATTCATCATATGCTAAAGACAATACTTGAATTGCGTATGCAATTCAGACCTTTTATCTTGGAAACCAAATGAATGAGTCATCCGATTTTCAAGCAAAATTGCTTAGCCCAGATCGATGGCTCCGTCTCTTTCATCAAAATAATAGGACCATCACCTAAGTATTCACCCACTCACTATGAACTTTTTGCATGTAAATAGGATAACCAAACGTTCCTTTGAACATAGTCTCGATATGCGCACTTTCAAATAGTGGAAAAGAATTAATGAAAATAGACGGCAAATTTTTTTTTTTTTTTTCATGGTCATTCTCCTTGAAACGAAAAATTGAGAGAACCCCGCGAACCAAAGGCCCCTTAAATTCGCATTAATTTCCTTTCCAGCTCTCCCGGTGGGCATCACTCCCTCCGTCCTCTTTGATTGTGTTTAGTAGCCAAGATAAAATTCGGGATAGGATATGTCATATATTTGGAACTTGCTCAAGATAGGATAAAGTCGAATATAAGGAGAATATAAGCCGGATGAAATTATTTCATAAGGGAGGTGGGATAAAGATGGATATGATTTATATTATTCATAATGGGAAAGTTATTTTTCTCGAATAACAAACTTATTAAATTAACAAAATTAAAATTATATTTCAATATAAATAATATTTGAATTCTAATTTTGGAAATTAAAAATTAAAAATTAAAAATTAAAAATTAAAAATTATTTTTTTAATTTAATCTTATTTTAATTTATATATTCAACTTTAATTCTATCTTATAATAAACATTCAATCTATAAATTATATATTTATATTTATTATATATTTTAGGTATTTTTGTATTTTAGGTATGTTAGTACAATTTACTATTTGATAAAATTTTACTAAAGAATGATGATTTGGGAAAAAATAAATAATAATGAAAATAATTTTAAAAAGAGGAAATATAAAAATAAAACTAAAAATAAATTAAGGAATAGTGTCACGAGAGATTTTCACCACCTCCATTTATGAACTTTTATGTTCATTTACAATGATATGATGTTTATATTAAAAAAAGTGTACATAATATGATATGAATATATCCAACTTTAATACTGTGATTCATCAAACAGTAAATAGGATATAGAAAAATCTCAAGATTTCATATCCTATTATATTCAGTCATATTTTGGTTAGAAATCCGACGACCAAACGTAATCTTTAAGATTTCATCTCTCTTGGAGAAGAAAGTACTTCGCCTAGGCGAAGGCATTCTCCTCTTCACACAGACCACAAGGAAAGTTCCTAGCGAGTCCCTGGAATTCTCGAAACAACATAAGCCATTGCCTGTTTACACTATTGCCGCAATAGCTTCAACACGGCTACTTTGACCATTACTTGAACCGCACGCGTCATGAGCATCGATGTCTACATAGCAGGTTTCAGCGCGACATAATGAGCACTTCGCTCGCTCCATAACATGCCCGCTCCATTGGCGCATTATAAACAGGGACATCGCCTGCGAACACGCTTCATAAGAAATAAACGCAAATGATATTTATATTTATCATCTATGGGTCGATCGATTGAAGGAGAGATGGAAGAAAATACGACGGTAGACCATGAGTTCGAGAGGGTGGACTAAAAAGTGTAAACATAGGATTCCTTTTACTCAGAAGAATGGTACTTTTGACAACCTTAATGGTGTCGTAGTAACTTAACCGGGTCCGATAAACATCCCATTGGGTCTCTAATAGACTCTCTAAAAGGTCTGCTCCGAAATAGGAAACCTCCAAATGAGAAGCACAATTGAAATTTTTTTACAATGTTTGCCTAAAGGTAGCCACAAAAACAGGCCATCGGTTATAAATTAGATTTAATTCCTTGGGGGAAAAAAGGCATACTATTGTAAGAAAATTAGTTTCATATTAATAAATTAAAAAAAAAAGTGAAAGTTTTCTATTTGATACCTTTCGGTAAATCGGTTTTACATAAACACATATAAGCAACCATTAAATTTATATGTTTTGTTATTTCAGACGTAGAAAAGTATCATCTACATTTATTGTAAAATGATAGTGGACTTCTGTTATTTCAATCGTTTCTACTTTGGACATCGGAGAAACTCAGTGATCTAGATTTCACGTGAAATTGCATGGCCTAGATGGTCCCGTCTCCTTCATCAAAATAACGGAGGCGTCACCAAAGCATATCCCTACTCATTATTAATTCCCTGTGAACAGGATAATTAAATGTGCATTTTAGACAGCATTCTCGATATGCCCATGTTCAAATATTGAAAATAAAAGCAAAACTTCATTCTCGTCTTCGTTTTCAACCAAACAATGGAATGTCGAAAAATTTCCCACGAACCTACGGGCCCTTAATTTCTCTTTAGTTTCCATCTAAATCAATTAATTGTTGACTCGGCATGACTCACTCACTCCTATTAAATTACATCTCCTTTTGGAGGAAAATGCTTTCGCTAGGCTGCCCTTCACCCCTCTCTTCTCCTCTCTTTCCATGTCATTTTGTCTCTCACAGAGCTACGAGGAAAGTTCCTAGCAAAGTACCTGGAATCCCCCGAACCACCTTCCCTGAAATGTCGGCCACATCGTCCTACCATATTCCTAACGAACAACACTACCATTTTCCGTCGCATTGCAGCGGCAATAGCTTCTACACGGCTATTTTAAAGGGCCGTGCTTTCCCTCCCGTTGCCTCCGGCCAAATCTTTTAATTGGCCCATTATGAATATCAACATCGCTAACGAATAAACTTAACAAGAAATATATGCGAGTAAATATTATTTATTTATAGTCTATATGATCGAAGGAGGGATAGAGCAAAATACGATACTACCGTCTATCATGACTAAAGCACATACATAAACATAGGATTCCTTTGAAACAAAGAGAACGATAATGACAATGTGCAGAGCTTCGGGTGGCTCATATGATGTCGGAGAAACGGATGCAAACCGCGTAAGAAGCAACACGCCGCATAGTATCTCTTGACCTTTTTGGTTGACTCCACACCATAACGGCTCCTGACATATAATAATTACAAAAAACATAAAAGAAACGCGAAGACTGCAGGAAGAAGGAACGGCATGTATATAGTCACCTAATATCCATGCAGTATTGTCTCCAAACATCGTTCCAAGTATTCGAAATTGTTAGAAAATTTTAGATGTGTGCGCTGCAGAAGCATGGTTTTGGTATTAGTTATAGTTTTTGGTTAGTGGCGTGTGTGCAAGTGTATGGTGTAGTTTATGGATGATGGACAAGGGATAGACTAGGATAATTGAAAGACAAAAAACATGGGATATGGGAAATAGTTTCATTAGTTTTTGAAAATAATTTTATAATAGTTGAAAGAAGTGTTGGTGAGGGAGCATGATGTGGTTTTTATGGTTAGCTCCCTTTTGCCCAAAACACTTGCTCCTTTATATAGGCTTCCAAAGTAGGTGGAGGAAGTCTCTAGACTTCTCTAACATAAGATAAAACTTCTAAACACATGAAACTTCTAGACACATGAGTTTGTCGACAATTCTAGAGACTTCTCTTAAATACTTTCCTTTTCTTCTTTCTTCTAGAAAATTCATCTAGAGAATTCTAGAGAATTCTAGAAGTTTACCAACTCTAGAAAATTATAAAAAAATGGATCACCATTTCCAACACTCCCCCTTGATCCATTTTCGGGATACTTCGGATATTGTAGTCTGTCCCATGTCTTTTAGTCCGTCTTCATTCCACGATCCCTTGTATCCTTTTGTCGCGTACATAATGAATTTTCTTCAACGATGTCCCATATGTTTCGGGGCATCAAAATGCTCTTAGTTGTAGTTGTTAGCTTGGGCTCTAGCTTTGGCTCTCGTAGGCTCTGGCTCTCGCTTCGGCTTTAGTTTTGGCTCTGGCTCCGGCTCCGGCTCTGTTGGCTCTCGCTCGGGCTCTGGCCTTTGATTCTGGCTCTGGCTTCGGCTCTGGCTCTGTTGGCTCTCGCTCGGGCTTTGGCCTTTTTAGTTGAGGATGGTGAGGACAAACGCCCATAACCATCCGATATGCCTGGTTCTGGCTTTATGGTCCCTTACGCCTGGCTCAATTACGAACCTGGGCGCACTTGGCTCTGATACCATGTTAAAAAAATTTAGGTGTGTGTGCTGCAGAAGCATGGTTTTGGTATTAGTTATAGTTTTTGGTTAGTGGCGTGTGTGCAAGTGTATGGTGTAGTTTATGGATGATGGACAAGGGATAGACTAGGATAATTGAAAGACAAAGAACATGAGATATGGGAAATAGTTTCATTAGTTTTTGAAAATAATTTTACAATAGTTGAAAGAAGTGTTGGTGAGGGAGCATGATGTGGTTTTTATGGTTAGCTCCCTTTTGCCCAAAACACTTGCTCCTTTATATAGGCTTCCAAAGTAGGTGGAGGAAGTCTCTAGACTTCTCTAACATAAGATAAAACTTCTAAACACATGAAACTTCTAGACACATGAGTTTGTCGACAATTCTAGAGACTTCTCTTAAATACTTTCCTTTTCTTCTTTCTTCTAGAAAATTCATCTAGAGAATTCTAGAGAATTCTAGAAGTTTACCAACTCTAGAAAATTATAAAAAAATGGATCACCATTTCCAACAGAAATTCGCACTTTTAGCTGCTTAACACCACACCAACGTCAGTCTTTCGTTTCTTTTCTTACCATTTTGCGTTGTGTCACTCCTCCGAGCGATGACGAGCATTCCCCGTGGCGACTGCGTCCGCTGTGAGGTCTCTCTCGACTTGCCCGCTACACGCAAGTTTGCCAAGCGATGGCGCCTGGCATTCGCGACCATACATTGCTCCCGAGCCTTTACTACCTACGCAAAGAAAACCAAGAAGTTCCCGAGAAAATCTCCTTCCTACAGTTCGATTTTGATACCCGATCAGGTTCAGAGCGCTTGCTCTGATCATCCAGGCTTCTTCAAGATTGATCAGTCACAGCTTACTAAGCTGGTCAAGGAAAAGGACCACAGCCACCTCCAGCAATTTGGCGGGGTCGAGAAAGTTGCCTCAGCACTCGAAACTGATGTCTCGGCTGGAACAAGTTGCAACCCTGATGACATCTCTCGCAGGCAAAATGCGTTCGGCGTCAACACATACAAGAAGCCGCCTGCCAAGGGCTTCTTCCACTTCGTGTTCGAGGCTTTCAAGGACCTTACAATAACAATTCTTCTTGTTTGCGCTGGGCTTTCGCTCGGGTTCGGGATCAAGGAGAATGGGGTTAAGGAAGGCTGGTATGACGGTGGCAGCATATTCATCGCCGTGCTCCTCGTGATTGCCGTGAGTGCTGGGAGCAATTACCGCCAAAACCGGCAGTTCGAAAAATTGTCTCGGGTGAGTGGTAATATTCTCATTGATGTGATAAGGAAGGGTCGTCGGCAGCAGGTTTCCATATTCGAGACTGTCGTTGGAGACGTCGTTTGTTTGAAGATTGGCGATCAAGTTCCGGCAGATGGGCTGTTCCTGGATGGGCATTCCTTGTAGGTAAGGATGACAATTTGTACGGGTTTGACGCATTAGATTTGCGTAGTATCTCATGTTGGTTTCCTCCAGAAACATACGTAGTATTAATATTGCCAAGTTCTAGCACAGTTTGAGTAATTAGTCCAAAAAATTGTGAAGTGTATCATATTCTGCTTGATACTGGGCAGTCTGTCATTTTCATGATCTTGATTCTATGACAAAACGGATAAGTAATGGTTTTCATTCGTAGTTCTAGTTATAGTGGAACAAATGCTCTTAAAAAATTCTAATGTTATAACGTAATCCATTTGTTCTTGTTTCCAATTTGTTCATGTTTCATTTTCTTTGCTTCAAGTTAAGACCAGAGCTTTGTATCGTGTCATAGCGTCCCTAAACCATTTGCGACGTTTGTGTTGTCAATTTAGGTTGATGAATCGAGCATGACTGGGGAGAGTGATCACGTAGAAGTGAACTGCAAGGACAATCCATTCCTGTTCTCAGGAAAAAAGGTTGCTGATGGGTATGCTCAGATGCTGGTTACATCCGTTGGCATGAACATGACATGGGGCGAGATGATGAGCTCAATCAGCCGCGACAACAGCGAACAGACCCCTTTACAGGCTCGGCTCAGCAAGCTTACCTCGTCGATTGGCAAAGTAGGCTTGGCAGTTGCTTTCCTGGTGCTCTTGGTCCTGCTGATTCGCTATTTCACGGGAAACACACAGGATGCATACGGGAACAAGGAATTCATTGCAGGCCAAACCACAGGTAACAACATCATAAACTCCGTTGTGGGCATCATCGCAGCTGCAGTGACAATAGTGGTGGTCGCGATTCCCGAAGGCTTGCCGCTTGCGGTAACCCTCACTCTCACTTATTTGATGAAGAGGAAGATGGTGGATCAGGCGATGGTGAGGAAGCTTTCGGCCTGTGAAACGATGGAGTCAGCCACCACTATTTGCACTGACAAGACCGGTACCCTCACAATGAACCGGATGAAGGTGACAAAATTCTGGGTCGGCCAAGACTCTGTGGCAGAAAATACTTACTCTGGGTCGGCCAAGACTCTGTGGCAGAAAATACTTACTCCTCTGTCTCCAGGTTTGTTCCGGATTTGATTCAGGATGGGGTTGCTTTGAACACCACAGGTAGTGTCTATAGGCCGTCTTATGAATCGGAGTATGAGTTCTCAGGCAGTCCCACCGAGAAAGCAATTCTTTCCTGGGCGGTTTTACAATTGACCATTGACATGGAGGAGACAAAGAAGAGTTGTGAAGTCGTCCAAGTCGAAGCCTTCACCTCCCAGAAGAAGAGAAGCGGTGTCCTAATAAGGAAAAGCTTGGATGATACATTCCATGTGCACTGGAAAGGAGCGGCAGAGATGGTCTTGGCAAAGTGCTTGAGCTTCTACGACGGGTCAGGGATAGTGAAAGATTTGGATGAAGATGAATGGGTGAGATTCGAGCAGATTATTCGGGGGATGGCAGCAAGCAGCCTCAGATGCATTGCTTTCGCTCATAAACAAGTCTCCGAGGAAGCTGTCCTAGAAAGAGAAGACGGGAAGAAGATCCAAGAGGATGGCCTGACATTACTAGGACTTGTTGGTATTAAGGACCCATGCCGTCCCGGCGTGAAGAGTGCGGTCCAAGCTTGTCAGGACGCGGGAGTGAACATCAAGATGATAACGGGAGACAACATCTTCACCGCCAAGGCCATCGCCACAGAGTGCGGGATTCTCAGGCCCAAGGACGATGCCTCCAACGAAGCCATTGTGGAAGGAGCTGACTTTCGCAATTACACGCCTGAGGAGAGGCTTCGGAGAGTTGAGAAAATCCGGGTCATGGCGAGATCCTCGCCTTTGGATAAGCTCCTGATGGTTCAATGCCTGAATCAAAAAGGCCACGCGGTTGCTGTCACAGGGGATGGCACGAACGATGCACCAGCCCTCAAGGAAGCCGACATCGGGCTTTCAATGGGCATGCAAGGCACCGAGGTCGCCAAGGACAGCTCGGACATCGTAATCCTCGACAACAACTTCGCCTCCATGGCAACGGTGCTGTGGTGGGGTCGATGCGTCTACAATAACATCCAGAAGTTCATCCAATTCCAGCTCACGGTGAATGTTGCCGCCCTTGTGATCAACTTTGTGGCCGCTGTCTCTTCCGGCGACGTCCCCCTGACAGCTGTCCAGCTCTTGTGGGTGAACCTGATCATGGATACACTCAGCGCCCTCACGCTGGCCACGGAGCGGCCCACTAGGGAGCTCATGGAGAAGCCTCAGGATGGATGGACTGACCCGCTCATAACCAATGTCATGTGGAGGATGGCCCAAGCAACATACCAAATGGCCGTCCTCCTCACTCTACAATTCAAGGGCGAATCGATCTTCAGCGTGGATGAGGCGGTGAAGCGGACGCTGATATTCAACGCGTTCGTCCTGTGCCAGGTCTTCAACGAGTTCAATGCGCGGAAGCTTGAGAAAAGGAACGTGTTCGAGGGCATACACAAGAACAAACTGTTCCTTGGGATCATTTTCGTGACGGTGGTCCTCCAGGTGGTGATGGTTGAGTTCCTAAAGCGGTTCGCCGACACAGAGAGGTTGAGCTGGGGACAATAGAACAGTAGCAACACTAGTTTAACTCGATTTTTTTCGTTGTACAAGTATATTGAATTCTTTATTGATGCCGGGTGATTTTTTTGTTTTCCCTAGAAAAATAAAGAATTTGTTATCCATCGATTGATCATTCGGTCTCATCGGTATGTACGCCCAGCCTTGTAAAAGAAATAGTTTATTTATTTATTTATTTATTTATTGCATAACTTCTATTTCCAGAGGTAAGCACGCAACTTCTGATATGAGGAAGAAAAACGAAGTTTATAAGACAAGTGACCATATTTACAGTCAAGAATGTGAAGAACAAAATCGTGACAAAAATGCTAAGCACAAAGGGACTGAATTGGCATGAATCACATACTATTGACGATGTCAAGGTAAGGACAAAATTCATAATCCACCTTGACCATATTTCTAATTAACTTTGAATCAAGTTAGACATAACGACAATGATGTAATGACATTAAACATATAGTTCGATAAAAAAAAAAATTCAATAGAATGATACATAGCAATCTATATCATTAGCCAATGACGTCGGGATACACGATAACCTACCAATTGTTGACTTGACCATGATAATATCCTATTTGTTAACCATTACCTTCTCATTATGTGTATCCTCTTAGTTCGTCATTTGTTCGAGGACTTTTTGGAGGATGGATATTGCCATCAACAGCTCTAATAGCTTGGATAAATCCAACATGAATGGTTCATCCTTCGGCTTCATCCAGCCTGAAAGATGCCATATGCTACTAGGCATTTAAGGTTGTTACAATAACCTACTCCTCCTTTCATGTCCTCTATATTTAAGAACACACATATCTTCAAAACTTAAGATACCCTCAGTACACTGGACTTGCTAATATACAACAAGTCTTCAACAACTTTGCAACTAATAAGAGATGACATTGGAAGTCTCAATGGGAGCGGCTAGCTGAAATACCATCCACAAAATCAGAGGGTCCCGCTTTGACTTCCATCCTTTCATTCATCTTTGCAATTTGTGGCTGACGTCTCGGCCAGAATACGTGGCAACCCAGACGACGTCTCTCGCAGGCAAAATGCGTTCGCCGTTCTGCAATCTTCTTAACCCCAAACCCTGCCCCCCCTCCTTCCCTCTCTCTTTCTTCCCTTTCTCTCCTCCCCTCCCTTATTTATTTATAATTTAAATTTTTAATCCAAGACAAAAGGATATCATTTTTTTGGTTTATTTAACAATGGCAATGTGCAAAACGATGTCATTTTTGACTTATCTAGCCACATCAGCATACAAAATAACGTTATTTTGCATTTGTCTTGCCCGAAAAACACTACGTTAGTATTTTGGCTGGATTTTCACTATTGACATTTAACTTATCCATTTTGCTCCGATTTTGAAATTTAAGTGTACATTTCTAATCTTTTGGCACTTAAGTGTCTCTCCATACTAAAATTTTAACATTTCAGGTGTCCATATCCCTTTTTTTAGGAGATTTTCGGGATTATTTTCACATTTTAACCATTTAATATAGTACGTTACTTTGATTTGGTTTTTTCGTATGCCTTTTACTACATTCATCAACCGTGGGTTTTTATTCCCGGCTTCTGTAGGGTTTTATTACCGTCGATTTTTTCCCGGCTTCCATAAGGTTTTATTCCCATCAGCCATAGGGTTATAGAAGATATACTTGGATAGAGTGAAATTTCTTTGGCTTAAAATTATTATAAGTGAAATGTGTATTTAAAGACAAAACTCGCGAATTATCAATGTTGCTCGGCATTTTTTTGCACTCGATGGCTAGTGCACATGCTATGCGGAGCTTTTACCTTGAAAACTAGATAAACGAATCATCTAGATTTCATGTAAAGTTGTGTAGCGTGGATGGTTCCGTCTCTTTCATAAAAATAATGGAGCCATCCCCTAAGTATATCACCACTCACTATTAACACCTTGTGAATATGATAAGTCAACGTCCTTTTTAAACGCGTATTCAATATGCGCTCGTTCAAATATTGAAAAATAAAAGCAAAGTTCTATATTCGTTTTTCCTTTTCACTAAAACGAGAGATTAAGAAATTGTCCACGAACCAAGGGCCCTTAATTTAAAGATCTGAACCATCAAGTCAAACCCATCCATCGCCGGTCCAATATAAATGCAATAATAATAAATGCACCTAGAATTATATGCTATGTAATTAATAAATTTTTTTATGAAAAAAATAAATAATCGCATTGCTAAAATTTAGGTGTTAACATACGCCCTCTCTATTTCATCCCAATCTCTTTAGCGTTGTTGGTGTATAATGCTAACGGTTACTCGCCCCAAATGATCATGTGCTAACCCCAAGATAAGGCCTTTTGGTCATAATATTTGCCTATGCTTGTCAAGTGACTATTCTGATTGTGGGTCTAGCAATATGGCTCACCGAAATAATTTCCGTCTAATTACTATCTAATTTGATAATATTTCATAAAATTCGATAGTTTGTATGAAATATGAAATTGTTTAATTAATAAACACCATTTAGAATCGTAACATCAGTTGTGAAAAATATTGGTCATTTCATCGAATCAAAGCCCGAACAAATACATTACCATCATCTGTTCCGTTATGACTGCATTATCTCATAGTTTTATCCTATACTTTAATTAAACGTGCAATAAGAATTGCTGTCTACAGAGCAAGTATCAATTGGGCCCCATATATTGTGCTCACTTTAAGATATGTGCATCACACGGCTGTGATTTCCTCCATCCCGGATTGGAGAGAGCAAATCTTTAATCGGCGCATTATAGATACGGACATCATCCGCAATCAAATTGAAAAAAAAAATTAAGAATGAGTGTGGGTGATATTTATATTTATAATTTACCAATCACGTGATGGAACAAGGAATAAAGGACAATGAAACGAGTAAAAAAGAAAAGTTCCTCGAACGGAATGGAACATCCCGTCAGCCACCGCCTAAAAGGAACATCCCGTACCTGCAGATCTTTTGACCAGAAACGCGGGTTCTCCACTTTGCGCGGAAACCCGTCAGCCGCCGCCTTAGTTCCGCAGTAAATCTGACGGCACGGCGAAAAGGGCATAAGTCAATTCGCGTTTCATTGCGACAAAACAAAAAAATCGTGTTTCGTCATCGTCAAGAAAGGCGAAGATACAAAAGCAAAAACAAAAAAGAAAACGGCGCGCCGCGGAAGGCAAGTGAAGTTGCTCTGATCAGTGATCACTCGTCCTATAAAGTTATGCGATCGACGGGCATTGTCTCCCAACATCACTTCTCCACAAAATTCGAGATACTTTTCGACAGCTAATAGCACGTTTAGTAACATTTCTGTTAAAAAATTATTCGATAGAAGAAAAAAAAAAAAAACTATTTCTGCTTAAGAGAATAATTTTTGAATAGAATAAGGCGTTTCGTAAACTTGTTCCGGAAATAAAAAATAAACAGAAACACATTTGATAAATTTGTATTATTTTTTTATTCTTTTAATTTGTTAATATTTTTATTTTCTTTTTCTTTCTTTTTTTTTTTTTTTTTTTTTCTTCTTTTGGCCGATCGCCGGTCTCAACCATGGCCGACGAGGGCCGGTGGCCTCGCCCAGCCTTGCCCCGCGCCGGCGAGGCTCAGGCTTGCCGGATCTAGGTGAGCCCGAGCTCACCCAGCCTTATCCTGCGCCGGTGAGGCTCAGCTTCTCCTTGGCTGGGCGAGCTAGGGCTCACCAGATTTGGGCTCGCCCGAGCTCGCCCAACTACCAGCGAGGCTTGGCCTCGCCAGGCCATCGCTAAGCCGGTGAGCCTCGCCGGTGGCTGGGCAAGCTCGAGCTCGCCGGATCTAGGCAAGGCTCGCCGACCCTATTCGGCCGGTCACTGGCCATGGCTGAGGCCGGCGACCGGCCAAAGAAAAAAGAAAAAGAAAAGAAGAAAAAAAAGAAAAGAAAAAGAGAAGAGGGAGAAAATTTGTTCTTAAAAATTGTTCCAAAAATGAGAAACATGTTTTTCTTATTTTTCGTTTCTGTTCTAAATGTGTTCCTGGAATAAAAAAATAGATTTGGAACATAAACGCAAACAAACGCGTTTATGTTCTTTTTTTGTTCCCTGAAACAAAAAAACAGAAAATTTGTTCATAAACCAAAAAAAGAAGTGTTAACAAACAACCCCTAAACCAAACACCAACAACATAGAGCTTTTCCTCTTCTCTTGTCATTTGCATTGTGCGACCTACCTCATTGGAGGACCACTAGAGCCCTCTTCCCAGCCATGACCAGCATTCTCCGTGGCGACTAATTATTATATATTTATAATCTAAATGATCGAAGTAGGGATAGAGTAAAATATGATACTACCGTCTATCGAGACTAAAGTATAAACATAAACATAGGATTCCTTTGAAACAAAGAGAAAATAATAGGGGTAATCGAGCAGGGTCTAGACTTGGATCATGTATCTGACTTTGTTATAACTGGTTCCCATTTTTTGGATCATGTACTAAACCCTATTTGTATTGGACCCTATACCTGACCCATCCTGTTTTTCCAGTCTAATTCCAAGGTCAACCCTATTTTCATTGGAACCTATTTTGCAACCTCTCAATATCCTATATGACTTCGAATTTTATATTAATATGCGATAAAATAACGTAATCATTCTAATTTATATTGAAACATTAGGCATTTGTAATAAATAAATACATGAACTTTTTTACTAAATGAAAAATTAATAATTCACAAAGCTAATTATAATAAATAAAATCATAAAGCAAAGTAAATATCATAACATTGCATAAACATTAGTAACAAACATGAGTCTAATATTAGTCTTATTCGCACAACTACTACAAGAAGCTGTTTATCTATGTAAGCGTAACTCCTTCTACAAAAGAAATATTAGGTGAGTCAATCTACGTGGTACACAAGAATTTGGTAGCGACGAATACCATCCATCCGTCGGATAGTGCGAGAAGGAGTCGGTGAGGGAGGGAAGTGAGTGAGGAAGAGGAACAATGAAGGAGGAGTGCCGTGCACATTTGAGAAAGCCAAAAGGAAAAAGGTCGTGTGATTATAGGAGTAAGAATAGAAATCAGGGAAAAAATAGAGTTTGAATAGAAATCAGGAGAAAAAATAGAGTTTTAGACCTTTACATACAGCCAGTTTCCGAACCGATTCAAAAACCGGTTCGAGAACCGGTTCAAGAAGCGTTCCCAGTTGGGTAATCATTTAGAACCCGTTTCAATAGAAACCGGTTCCCGACCTTATTTTCAGGGTGGGCCGATCCGGTTCCCGGGTATATCCTATTCGGTTGCACACCCCTAAATGATAATGACAATGTGCGGAGCTTCGGGTGGCTCAGGTGATGTCGGAGAAACGGATGCAAACCACACAAGAAACGACACGCTGCATGTTATCTTTTGACCAAACAACACGCTGCATATTATCTTTTGACCTTTTTGGTTGACTCCACACCATAACGGCTGCCGACATATAATAATTACAAAAAACAAAAAAGAAACGCGTAGACCGCAGGAAGAAGAAACGGCATGCATATAGTCACCTGATATCCATGCAGTTTTGTCTCCAAACATCGTTCCACGTATTCGAAATTCGCACTTTTCGCTGCTTAACACCACACCAACGTCAGTCTTTCGTTTGTTTAATTGCCATATTGCGTTGTGTCACTCCTCCAAGCGATGACGAGCATTTCTCGTGGCGACTGCGTCCGCTATGAGGTCTCTCTCGACTTGCCCGCTACGCGCAAGTTTGCCAAGCGATGGCGCTTGGCATTCGCGACCATACATTGCTCCCGAGCCTTCACTACCTACGCAAAGAAAACCAAGAAGTTCCCGAGAAAATCTCCTTCCTACAGTTCGATTTTGATACCCGATCAGGTTCAGGGCGCTTGCTCTGATCATCCAGGCTCCTTCAAGATTGATCAGTCACAGCTTACTAAGCTGGTCAAGGAAAAGGACCACAGCCACCTCCAGCAATTCGGCGGGGTCGAGAAAGTTGCCTCAGCACTCAAAACTGATGTCTCGGCAGGAATAAGCAGCAACCCAGATGACATCTCTCGCAGGCAAAATGCATTTGGCATCAACTCGTACAAGAAGCCGCCTGCCAAGGGCTTCTTCCACTTCGTGGTCGAGGCTTTCAAGGACCTCACAATCACGATTCTTCTTGTTTGCACCGGGCTTTTGCTCGGGGTTGGGATCAAGAAGAATGGGGTCAAGGAAGGATGGTATGACAGTGGCAGCATATTCGTCGCAGTGTTCCTTGTGATCGCCGTGCCCGCTGGGATCAATTACCACCAGAACCGGCAGTCTGAAAAATTGTCTCAGGTGAGCGGTAATATTCTCATTGATGTGATAAGGAAGGGTCGGCGGCAGCACGTTTCCATATTTGAGATCGTCGTTGGAGACGTCGTTTGTTTGAAGATCGGCGATCAAGTTCCAGCAGACGGGCTGTTCCTGGACGGGCATTCCTTGCAGGTATGGACGACAATTTCTACTGGTTTGACGCATTATTTGCATATTAACTCATGTTGGTTTCCTCCAGAAACATACGTAGTATTAATATTACAAAGTTCGAGTGCAGTTTCCATAATTAGTTGACTAATTAGTCCAAAAATTGCAGAAGTGTATCATTTTTATAATCTTGATTCTATGAGAAAAAGGATAAGTAATGGTTTTTATTCGTAGTTCTAGTTATAGTAGAACAAACTCTATTAAAAAACTTCTACCGTTAAAACGTGATCCATTTGTTCTTGTTTCCTGTTTGTTCATGCTTCATTTTCTTTGCTTCAAGTTAAGACCAGAACGCTTCGTATCGTGTCATCCTAGCGTCACTAAACATGTGCAACGTTTGTGCTGTGAATCTAGGTTGATGAATCGAGCATGACTGGGGAGAGTGATCACGTAGAAGTGAACCGCAAGGAGAATCCATTCCTGTTCTCGGGAACAAAGGTTGCTGATGGGTATGGTCAGATGCTGGTTACATCCGTGGGCATGAACACGACGTGGGGCGAGATGATGAGCTCAATCAGCCACGACAACAGCGAGCAGGCCCCTTTACAGGCTCGGCTCAACAAGCTTACCTCGTCGATTGGCAAAGTAGGCTTGGCAGTTGCTTTCCTGGTTCTCGTGGTCCTGCTGATTCGCTATTTCACTGGAAACACACAGGACAAGAACGGGAACCGGGAATTCATTGCAGGCCAAACTACAGGTAACGATATCATGAACTCCGTGGTGGGCATCATTGCAGCTGCAGTGATAATCGTGGTGGTCGCGATTCCCGAAGGCTTGCCGCTTGCGGTAACCCTCACTCTTTCTTATTCGATGAAGAGGATGATGGAGGATCGGGTGATGGTGAGGAAGCTTTCGGCCTGCGAAACGATGGGGTCAGCCACCACTATTTGCACCGACAAGACTGGCACTCTCACAATGAACCAGATGGAGGTGATGAAATTCTGGGTCAGCCAAGACTCTGTGGCGGAAAACACCTACTCCTCTGTCTCCAAGTTCATCCGGGATTTGATTCAGGATGGGGTTGCTTTGAACACCACGGGCAGTGTCTATAGGTCGTCTTTGGGATCGGAGTATGAGTTCTCCGGTAGTCCCACCGAGAAAGCAATTCTATCCTGGGCCACTTCGCAATTGAGAATGGACATGGAGGACACAAAGAAGAGCTGTGAAGTCATCCAAGTCGAAGCCTTCAACTCGCAGAAGAAGAGAAGCGGTGTCCTGATAAGGAAGAGCTCGGACGACACATTCCATGTGCACTGGAAAGGAGCGGCAGAGATGTTATTGGCAAAGTGCTCGAGCTTCTATGACGAGTCGGGGATAGTGAAAGATTTGGACACAGATGAAAGGATGAGATTCGAGCAAATTATTCAGGGGATGGCGACGAGCAGCCTCAGGTGCATCGCTTTCGCTCATAAACAAGTCTCCGAGGAAGCGATCAAAGAAAGAGAAGATGGGAAGAAGATCCAGGAGGACGGCCTGACATTACTAGGACTTGTCGGTATTAAGGACCCTTGCCGTTCGGGTGTGAACAGTGCGGTCCAAGCTTGTCAGGATGCGGGAGTGAACATCAAGATGATAACGGGAGACAACATCTTCACCGCCAAGGCCATTGCCACGGAGTGCGGGATTCTCAGGCCCGAGGATGATGCCTCCAGTGGAGCAATCGTGGAAGGAGCCGAGTTTCGCAACTACACACCCGAGGAGAGGCTTGGGAGAGTCGAGAAAATCCGGGTCATGGCGAGATCCTCGTCTTTCGATAAGCTCCTCATGGTTCAATGCCTGAAGCAGAAAGGCCATGTGGTCATCGTCACCGGGGATGGCACGAACGATGCACCAGCCCTCAAGGAAGCCGACGTAGGGCTTTTGATGGGCATCCAAGGCACCGAGGTCGCCAAAGAGAGCTCGGACATTGTAATCCTCGACGGCAACTTCGCCTCTGTGGTGACAGTGCTACGGTGGGGTCGATGCGTCTACAATAACATCCAGAAGTTCATCCAGTTCCAGCTCACCGTGAATGTTGCTGCCCTCGTGATCAACTTCGTGGCTGCGGTCTCTTCCGGCAACATCCCCTTGGCGGCCGTCCAGCCATTGTGGGTGAACCTGATCATGGACACACTCGGCGCCCTTGCCCTCGCCCTCGCCCTGGCCACAGAGCGACCCACCAGGGAGCTCATGGAGAAGCCCCCTGTGGGACGGACTGAGCCGCTCATAACAAACGTCATGTGGAGGAACATTGTGGCCCAAGCAACATACCAAGTGGCCATCCTACTCACTCTCCAGTTCAAGGGCGAATCAATCTTCGGCGTGGACAAGGCGGTGAAGCAGACATTGATAAACAACGCGTTCGTCTTGTGCCAGGTCTTCAACGAGTTCAACGCGAGGAAACTAGAGAAGAGGAATGTGTTCGAGGGCATTCATAAGAACAAGCTGTTCCTCGGGATCATCTTCGTGATAGTGATCCTCCAGGTGGTGATGGTTGAGTTCCTAAAGCGATTCGCTGCCACGGAAAGGTTGAGCTGGGGACAATGGGGTGCATGTGTCGGGATTGCAGCTGTGTCTTGGCCTATCGGTTGGGTCATCAAGTGCATCCCAGTCCCTGATATACCAATCTTCATCTACTTGGGATTGAAAAGCAAGGAGCTTGCGAGGAAAATCGTGCACAGAGAACAGTAGCAAATGTTGGAGACTGGACTTGATTTGATCCATTTCGATTCTTTTGATTGGTTCATATTGATTTTCGATTGTGATTTGACTTTGTAATTGATACAGTAAATCATAGATATAGGATATTGTGTATATTCTTTCCGATTCATTCCTTGTACTATAGATATGGATACATTCTAGTACATAGAATATGATGAAATATATGGAAAAGTCTTTTCCTCCATGGTTCCACATTTCTTGTTATGGTATCAGAGCAGTGTCTCTAAATTCTTGTCAATGTATCACAGCATCACAGCATCACAGCAGTGTCTCTAACCCCGTTTCCGCAAAAATTCTTCTGAATTACCTTCAATTGTTTCTGAGTTATTGTTGTTGCACCTGCAAAACAAAACCAGCACAACAGGTACGTATTCGACTCTGAATATGCAGAATCCACACAGCAGTGAAATCCAAGATCCGACCCTACCTACAATGGAGGAATCACCCGACCAAATTTCGGGACAATCCTCCGCCCCTACTCCAATTGCTCCAGTCGCTCTAGCGGCCCCCTAGTCTCCTCCAGTTCAATGGCCATACATACCATGGGTCCCGATTCAGGGCCCATGGGCCACTGAACCGAATTGGAGGAACCATTGGGTCCAGCCAGCAATGGGCCAATTTCGGCTCACCTGGACAACACCCAAATGGAGATTTGGATCCATTGTCTTCGGGTCAGAGAACCGAATTGAATCTGGGCGGGGCAGCGACAATTCTTTATGTGATATTCGGATCTTCGTCGGATGAAATCGTGAGCCTCAAGTGACTAGTAGCTATTGCCACGTCATCAAGCTTGCCGTCGGATCACGCCACGGTAAGGACTTGCCACTTTAGTTTGTCCCTATCACCAACCGTGACACCCCAGCTGGCCACCTATGTAGCACTGACACTCTCTAGAGTCTTCATGTCGTGTCCGACACTCTAACACGTGCTCCACACGTTCCGACATGCGGTCAACGAGTGTCAAAAAATCCGACACGTGATTAACTCTCTCCGACACGCGAGTCTAGAATTCCGACATGCGATTCTGACACGCACGGGGCCAATTTTAAAAAATGTTAATACTTGACGGGGTCAAAATATAAATATACAAAAAAGAAGTAATAAAAGAAGTAATAAAAAATGCTCTAAATATACACGCAAGGGGTCAATTTTTTTTCTTCAGTTTTGTTTTTTTAGAATTGTTTTAGTTTTTTTAAAAGTCTTTTACTATGAAAGAAGTAATAAAAAATGCTATATATGATAAATAAATAAATTTAAAAATATTATTTCAGCATTTTTCTTTAAACAATGTTTTTTTCCTCTAAATTTTATGTATTATTATAACAAATTAAAATAATGAAAGCTATTATTTAATATTTTTCATGTAAATTAATTATAGGATATATTATTATTATTTATTTATATATTTATATATAAATATATATTTAATATATCACATGTCGAATTCTTTATTTTTAAGAAATGACGTATTGATGTGTCGTGTCGCATATCGCGTGTCCGTGTCGGTGCTACATAGCTGGCCACTTGACACTATCACCAAATTACCTCAGCCTCACTCGACGACACGTCCACATCACCGAGGCATGGACGCCGTCCCCCAGCTGGCATCACCTTCTGCAGCCACCGCGTCAGCCGCGACGACCGCACGAAGACCAACTCAAGCGGCCGTTCTCCTCTCTTCGTCGCACTCATATCGGTCACCGAGCCAATCAACATCGAGCTACACCTCTGCTGAATCAACCCCAGCAACGCCACGACTTCAACAGCTGGCGTTCCCCCTCGGTTGCTAGCACCACGCGGTGCTAACATGGTCAACAAATAGACCGCAAGAAGACCGGACTTACAATGCAGGCGGTGGGAGAGGAGAAATTGAAGATTAAAATAAGCCAAACCACCATTTTTCTTCCTTAGTTTCCCCCGGCTGGCGTCTTCCTGTGCTGCCACAATTTGTGGTAATGTGGCATTTAATGAACTGTCAAGACCATGTAGGCGGTGGTGAAGGGGGAAACAAAAATATAAATTCAGCAAACTCCATTCATTTCCATCTCTTCTGCCACTCCACTACCCCACCGTTCCCTTCCGTTCATCCTTCTCTTCATCCGCGCATCATCCTTCCTTGCTGCTCGATGCCGCATGACCCTCACCCTCCCTCGTTTCTTCTCTGTTTCCGCACAACAACTGTGGCTTCCTCGCCGCCACCTTTGCCAGTGACGCGCCCCTCATTCAGCCTACACTCGCGCCGCCCCACCGCTCACAAGCCGCCCCATCGACTAACAAACAGCTGAAACAGGGCTTCCGAGACCTTGCCAGAATGGACACTTGCCCTGTTTATGCTATGTAGGCTAATTCCATACATCAAGGTTGATTTCCTAAGTTTTAGTAGCCTTGATTAAATTCGTGCTTGATTATGTTCATCAATGATTTTGGAATATTCGTGTTGCAAGTAGTGTTAATAATTTAGTATTTTGAGTATATTAACGTGTTGTTGAAATACTGGTCATTGAAATTTAAGTGCATTTGAATTTTTTTTTTTTGACATAAACACACTTATATATTAATTATAGAGGAAGAGTACATCCTGCAGCTAAAGCATCCGCATACAAAAGATCCAGCAGATTCAGCGGAAGAGAAAGATTGAATTTTTGGGCCGGGTGAGCTAACTGGGCTTTGGCAGCCCAATCGGCTACTAGGTTAGCTGATCGGCGGCAGTGCCGTAAAGAGAGAAAAGGAAAGTTGGAGAGCCAAAATAGGGTTACGTCGATCACTGGCCTTTGCTCCCATGGCGGCAAGCGAAGACCGTTCGACAAGTTGAAGACAGTCTGTATGAAGATCGATGGGGGTGTTTTGGAGTCCTCGGTGATATAGATGTTGGAGGGACAGATTCAGCGCCTAGAGCTCCGATTCGAAAGGTGAGTGTATTGGAAAACATCTGGAGAAAATGTCAGTGATTTTACCTCGATCATCTCTGCAAATACTGGCCATATAGCCTTCCGAAGTGCCCTCTTGATAACTCCTGTCGATATTGCATTTCAGTACTCCCTTTGCCGGAGGTCGCCAAAACTGATCGGGTTGAATAGGGTCGAGGCTAGAGCTTGAACTTGAGTGATGGAGTACTGCAACAGAAGATTGATATACTGAGATTTGAGCCAGGGCTGATTCCACTACCATGGAGGGATTCGGACGGTGATTCCGAAAAACAAAATGGTTTCTTTTCTTCCAGATTAGCCAAAAGATGGTGGCAACTACCTCGAGCCTGGGAGAAGGTTCAGGTAAAATTACACCTTCCATTATCCACACTGTAATACTGGAAACTGAGGTTGTAGAGGAAGCTAAATCAATCTGTGAGTGTGACCATATAATTTTCGTCCATGGGCACTAGATAAGCAAATGTTCAATTGTTTCAGGAACAGATTGGCAACATATTGGGCAGAAGGGGTCTGGAACAATCCGACGGTTGAAGAGATTAGCGCGGGTTGCGAGAGCATTCTGGCAGACGGACCAGAGGAAAGTACGGATTTTGGGGGAAGTCTTCATTGACCATATTTGGCGCCAGAGACTCTGATTAGTCCAGTAAGAATTTGAAACCTGTAGCTCTTGTTGTTGGCTGTCTGATTGTACAATTGTATAATAGTTGCTCTTAACCGTGTATGTACCAGACGATGTAGCTAATCATATAAGTTTATCTTCGGAAAATAGTGGTCCGATAGGTAAAGATTGTATTTCTTGAACCACCTGTTCTTAAAAAAATTCGCGAATTAGTGACATCTTCCAGGATTGGGTATTCTGATCGATGATGTCTGCCACTTTAATTGGTTCCGCACGAGCTGTAGGTCCGTAGATAATTCCCATAGATAACCAGTGATCACTCCGAATTCGTATAGAAGCTCCATTCCCAACAGACCAGCGTAGATTTGGTAGAATAGTGTCCCCTCCTTTTAGAATGCTTTGCCACCCCCAAGATGGCCTATTTCCTCGGACAGCCGACAAAAAATTTGAAGAGCGAAAATACAAAGCTTTAAACAGAGTACACCATAGCGAATCAGGATTAGTTAACATTCGCCAAGCCTGTTTCCCCAAAAGTGCCTTATTTAAAGATAGCAAATCACGAAAGCCCATGCCCCCTTGAGTTTTCTGAGCTTTCAAAACATCCCAACTCTTCCAATACACCCCCTCTCTTATGCTGAGTAGTTCTCCACCAGAATCTCGCAATGCACTTCCCAATAGATGAACAAATGGAAATAGGCAACTGAAATATCATCATCGCGTACTGTGGAATAGCCTGAATAACATATTTAATTAGGATTTCATTGCCCCCCTTGGAAATGAACTTCTCCTTCCATCCCTTAAGCTTAGCATTAACTCGTGCAATGATCCATGAGAACATTTCTTTCCTTGACCTGCCCCAATCCGATGGTAGGCCTAGATATTTTCCAGTCCTTTGTAATATTAGGACCCGAAGCTCCTCAGCCATATTTTGCTGTAAAGTGATAGGACAATTCTTGGAAAAGATAAGGCCAGATTTGTTACGATTTATCAACTGACCAGTAGCCATACAATAGAGGTTCAAAAGATTTGCTAAATTGTGACATTCTGAAGTCGTACCAACTAAAAAGAATATGGCGTCGTCAGCAAAAAATAAATGTGATAATGTAGGACACCATCTGTTCAAACGCAAGCCTTTGAGATGACCAAAATTGATAGCTTGGGTAATTAACAAGGATAAAACATTTGTCACTAGAATAAATAGATAAGGTGAGATGGGATCACCTTGTCTCAGACCTCGAGTTGGAGAGAAATAGGGTAGGATTTCTCCATTGAACTTCACATCGAGGGTTGAAGTGGTAACACATAGCATGATCCAACCTACCCATCTTGGGTGAAAACCTAGCTTAAGGAGGTAATCACGCAAGAAATCCCATTCAATTCTGTCATAGGCTTTTTTCATATCTGTTTTCAGAATAGCGGTGAAAGTTTTAGTAGTCTGGTGCGTGTGGAAATGATGAAGAACTTCTTGTACAATTAGAATATTATCTTGGATCTGTCGGCCTTGGACAAAAGCTGATTGTTCTTTAGAAATGAGATCATGCAATAAGGGTTTGAGTCGATTAGCAAGCACTTTGGATATAACTTTGTATGTGAAGTTGCACAAACTGATGGGGCGGTATTGATCCAGTGTTTCAGGTTGGGATGTTTTGGGAATGAGGTTAAGGATGGTTTGATTTAGACTTGGAGGCATTTCCTTATATAGCATAAAGTTATGGACTAATTCAAACATGCTGTCTTTAACTGTTTCCTGATGCTCTTGATGAAACAGGCCCTTTAAGCCATCCGGTCCTAGAGCTTTGGTGGCTGCCATTTGGAAAGTAGCCTGGCGGACTTCCTCAAGGGTGAGAGCAGTGATCAGCTGATGGTTCATCTCTAGTGTTACAACTGTCATGCATTGATCAAGAAGCGGGAGGTAGTTACGGGAACCCTCTAAAGTATAGAGTCTGGAAAAATAGGAGAGAGTCATATTCTGAAGGGCTGGTATGTCGCGTATCCACTGCTGATTTTCATTTTGTAATATGGTAATACGATTCCGTTGTCGGCGCTGAATAGTTGATGCATGAAAGAAATGAGTATTCTTATCTCCCCATTTGAGCCATTTGATTCTAGAACGTAAGGCCCAATATTGTTCCTCTCTTTGCCAAACTTGTCTTATTTCTTCTTTCAAAAGTGATACCTGTTTCTTATCGATTGGAGAAGTTTGATTGATAAGATGTTTTAATTTGTCCTGCAGGATCACAAGTTGCTGTTGACCATTGGAGAATTTACGACGACTCCATCTTCGAAGGGTTGCTATCACATTCCTGACATTCCAAGTAAAATCAGCATGTTGTGAGTCAGCCGAATTCCATGCTTTTGAAATAATCTGGCTGCATTCAGGGTCTTCGTTCCAGAAGGCTTCAAATACAAAGGATCTACTCACTTTGCGAAGAATTGGTGATGTATTAAGCACAAGGGGACAGTGGTCAGAACCCACTGGTGGAAGAGCAATCACTTCAGTTGTAGGGAACATTAAATGCCAGCTCATCGAGCATACCATCTGATCCAGTTTTGCTTTGACCAGCTCCTCACCATCTCGATTATTTAACCAGGTAAATTTACAACCTTTGCCTTCTAATTTAGTGAAAGCACAATCATCTAACATAGTTCGAAATGATTGCATTCGCTGTAGCAAGGCAGGTCGTTTACCAATCTTCTCCCAAGGGTAGAGGACATCATTAAAGTCACCAGCACAGAGCCAAGGCAAGGTATTTTGGGAGTGAATGTGTCGAAGATCATCCCATACCACTTGGCGATGTTGGAAGTCAGTAGGAGCATGGAGAAAGGTAATGCGAATTGTCCTTCTTTGCTGGCCTAACTCGCAAGTCATGTCTAACCAATATTGTGTAGCTGTGAGCACCTTTAAAGATATAGGATCATTCCAGAATGCAGCTAAGCCGCCCGCCAGACCAACTGGATCAACTATATAGGAATGCAAAAAGGTTAGAATTCATTGCACCTGTTTCAACTTTGCTGCAGAATTTTTAGTTTCCATAAGAAGTATTATATCAGGCTTTTCTATGGTCATCATGACCCGTAGGGCTCGAACTGTCAGGGGATTGCCCAAACCCTGACAGTTCCAACAGATAAGCTTCATTTGTGAACAGGTGGCTGTTTAAGGCCAGCCACCAGAGCCCGATCTTCGGTTTCCTTTGCTAGGAAAACAGGTGTATCCAATAAATTAAGGTCAGAAGGTTCATCAATGATAACACTCTTAGATTCATATGGGCTGTATCTTCTCTGTTTTTTGGCTGATCCAAGAAGGGGTTTCAACCGAGGAGTTATTTGCTTCCTGGATGTTTTGCTGTCCATAGGTGATGATTGAACGCCCTTTTGCTTTTGGTCAGCAGCTACAAGGGCTGTACTGTGCATTACCAATGGTAGTTGGAGTGATGCTGAAGGTACAGCAGACTTAGTACAGTAATCTGCGAACTCTCTGTTTGAATTTTCATCTATAATCGTAGATGGAGGAGGCACTAATTGAGCTGTAGTTACCCTTATAGGGGGAGTTTCAGGAATAATTTCTTCTGTATGCTCTGAAGAATCTGGTGAGTCATAAAAGAGTTTCCAGTAAGGACTATGTAGTTTAACTTCAGCTCAGAGCCATGGCCCATAGGCCATCTTTTCTCGTCCCTCATGTTTGTCTTCAGTGTAGGGAACATCTTTACAATACATCGCATAATGGCCAAGCTTGCCACAGGAAAAGCAGAAATGAGACAGCCGTTCATATCGAAAATCCAGCCAAAAATTGTGGATGGAATCCAAGAATGCAATCATGTTGAAATTCGGTTTACTGTGGATTTTGCCAAATTTTATCCCAATTTCTATGGTACAACTTTGATGGGGCTTTCTTCACAAGTTGTTTGTTTTGGCTTGTTCTACAACATACTTAAAACTGAAGGCTTGTTCTACAACATACTTAAATTTCATATTGTTCTTGTTCGGACTTCGTATATGCAAAATATATTTCAAAAACTGTTCGGGTCCGAAATTGTTTTCATAAGCCGTTTCCTAACCTTTGTTTAGTTTTCATTATCTATTGAATTTTTGACAAATAATTTGGACTAGTGTCCTTCACAAAAGTTTACACCACATCTTAAACTATAACATGGAAATTTTTCATGATTTTCTATAGTTAATTTAGATGTCCAAAATGCAATTTCCTAATCCAGTTGCAATCTAGAATTGTGCTCTATTTTGATCCGATCTTCAGAAAATTATTGGGGCCCATACAAGTTAAACTGTACCTCACGTTCTTCATGAAAGATGTTCCTCAGAGTCTCGTCCACGTCGTGTTAAAGTTTTGCAATTTTCCGAATGGATTACTTGGTAAATGCTGCTGATTTCTAAGGATGAGCGAATTGCCCTTTTTATTGAAATTGGGACTTTGGAATTTCCCTTTTTGTGCTCCTCTTTTGGAGGATACTGATAAGCAACCATCCCATTTTTTGGGTTTTCAAACGGACAAAGGATACATATTCAATCAATACAAATACAGCATTCAACTTCTGATAAGCATGCAACTTCTGATAAGAGGAAGAAGAAAAACGAATTCTAGGAGACGCGTGACCTTATTACATCCAAGAATGTGAAGAACAAAATCATGAGAAAAATGTGCAGTACAAGAGGGCTCAATCGGTATGAATCACGTCCATCGACTATATCAAGGCAAGGAATAAATCCCGCTTTGGTCATATTTGTAACTAACTCGAATCAAGTTGGGCCTTATTCTTATTTCGTCGATCATTTGAGGACTTTTTCAAGGATGGATATTGCCATCGAGAGCTCTGGTAGCTTGGATAATACCTACATTAATGACTCATCCTTCGACTTCATCCGGCCTAAAACGTGCCATATGCCACCAGGCATTCAAGTTCGTAATAATCGTCTACTCCTCCTTTCATGTCCACTCTATTTCACGAACCCCTACATCTTCAAAATTTAAGATACACTTTAAACATGCCGGACTTGCTAATACAGAAGTCTACATCTTCAATAACTTTGAAACTATGAAAGGTCACGTTGGTATTCTCCAATCTTAAACTCAATAGCATGACGTCGCTGTTATGCCCTTTAAATGACGGTGACTTTATGATCGCAGATTCTCAATCTTAGCTAATTGGCATCCCGAACATAAGATCAAGACACAACCTGTCAAATATTAGTACATGTTGCCAAAAATACCCTTGGAGGAATTCTCCATCATCGAAAAGGAATGACTAGAGGAGTTTAAATTTGTTGAGATGATTGAGATTTTTTCTCTTATAACACGACTTGTAATTTCGTTTTTATTTATCGAGATATTTTAAATACCTTGGTTCAATTTTCCTAAGGAAATTTTTGCCGAATTTTGATCTTGGAAAAATTGAAAGTCCAATACTAGTTCAAAGCTAAAAGCTTAATACTAGTAGGGATTAGTATTGGGCTTTTAGCATTTGGTCAAATATTGAAAATAGAATTTTTTTTTTCAAAACTACTCTCACCAATTTGTTAGTTTTTTGATTTTGCACCCTGAGTAAGTGTTCATCTTCTTTGTGCGTCAATGGTCAACAAAGCCAGATCTAGTAGGCAAAGGGGCAGCGAGGCCAGATCTAGTAGGCGAAGGGCCATCAAGTGGCTGGTGAAGGGTTGGTGAGGATCACTTGACCTAGGTGACCTCCACCAGAGGTTGCATGATCGTAGGCAACCATCGCTTGGGTCTTGCGACTTTCGGTGACCTTGCTCAAGGTCGCGCGACCCATGTGAAGGCTGCTTGAGGTCACACAACCTCAATTGATGGCCACCAGTGCCAGATTTGGCTTACTGGCAGTTGTAGCCCTTCGCCCGCTTTTGCTAAGGGTTTACTTTTTTTTTTTAATAAAAAATATAAAAACTATAGCTAAAGCCCATTGTAAAAGGTTTTTGTCAAACGCTCATTGAATCTAAAGCTCATTTACAAGAAGTTTTTACCAAATACAATTTGCATTTCTTCAAAGGGTTTTGATTTTCAGCATTTGCATTACGGTCAAAGCTCATTTGCAAAGCTAAATCAAGCATACTCTTAGTAGTAGAACAAATTTATCATATGCTAAAGACAATAGTTGGATTAATCCACTCTTCAAGCAGAAAGTAATTTTTGCCTGTCTCCTTTTTAGAACAGATAACATCATTGGTGAACTTTACGGGTAACATGTTTCATGGGAGTAGAATAGATAATGCTAAAAATTTAAAAGTATCTACTTTATTTATTGAGAAATTAGGACAATTTAATGCTGCTCATTATAGTGTGTGCGTGTGTTTTTTTTTTTTTTTGGGCACTGTAGGTGTGTTCGCACTAATAAAAATAAATTATTATTAATGCTGAAGATATCCTTCGTGGAATAGAAATTACTATAAGTCGAATTTGTATTTAAAGAAATACTCGCGAATTACCAACGTTGCTCAACATCTTTTTCTGTGATTGATTGCTAGTGCATGCGCAATTCAAAGCTTTTAGCTTGAAACCGGATGAACGAGTCATCCAGTTTTCAAGTAAATATGCATGGGCCAGATAGATGGCTCTGTCCCGTAAATAAAAATAATGGGGCATTGCCTGCTTCCATTATAGCCGCAATAGCTCCAACATGGCTGCTTTGACCATTACCCTAACGACACGCTTCGTGAGAATCGATATCTACAGAGCAGTTTCCAGCGGGACATAACGAGCACTTCGCTCACTCTACAAGTATAACGTTCCCGCTCCATTGGCGCATGATAAATAGGGACATCGCCTGCGAACATACTTCGTAAGAAATAAACGAGAGCGGTATTTATGTTTATTAGCTACGGGCCAACCGATTGAAGGAGAGATGAAGAAAATACGACGGTGCGCCATGTGTTTGAGCCGATCGACTAAAATTTCCAAATACAAGATTCCTTTTTCTTAGAAGAATGGCATTGACGATGTCAAGTTTGGACTATCTTGATAATGTCGTGATAGCTTAATTGTGTCTGATAAACAACATCTCACCAGGTCTCGGTAGGTTCTCAGAAAATTCTAGTTCAAAGTAGGAAACCTCCAAATAATAGGAGTGAGCAGATCAAATAAGGAACCACTTGGCTCAAACCGGCCAGTTTGGTCTAGTCCTCAAAGAAGCTAGTCCAGCTCCCAAGATATTACCAACCACCCGGACCGAATCAATTATTCTTTTTTAAAATTTTAATTTTATTTGTAAAAATTCTATTGAGAAATCATTTAAACTTAAATATTCATGGAGTGAAAGTGCCTCAATTGAAGGCCTTTCTTAGTGCTGCTGTGCTACCAACATCACACTTGATCATAGCCAAGAGACCAATATTGCTTTGTCTTGTTAAATCCGTTTGATAAACTTATTACATTTTCTTATTTTTGAAATAAACTTTTGTTCCAAAAATAGATTTGAAATAGAAATCAGATATAGAAATTTTCCACTTCTTTATTTCTAGAACAAAAATCATAAATAATTTCTCATACAAAACTCTCTAATCCTAATTTTGGTGACTCCCTCATCTCCTCTACGACGTCTCTGCCTTCTCCTCCTCCTCCTCCTCCTCTGCCTCTCCTCATCTCCTCAAAGTCGTCTACTCCACTAGACGCTTAGATCATCTCCTCCACTAGACCCTCTCTACCTCTCCTCATCTCCTTAACGTCATCTCCTCCACTGGACGCTCTCTGCTCTCCTCATCTCCTCAATGTTGTCTCCTCCACTGGACACTCTCTGCCTCTCTTCATCTCCTCGACATCTTCTCCTTCACTGGTTAGCTCCGCCTCTCCCTCTTTTCCTCCATTGACGCCTCTACCTCTTCTCCTCCTCCAACAACTCTGCCTCTTCTCCTCAGATCTACACCTCACTCAGCTCAATGCCGTCATAGACTTCGACGATGTCTTCCTCAACGCCTCTCTCAGATCTGTGCCAAACGCCTCCCTCGGATCTACATCGGACGCCTCCCTCAAATCCACTGACGACGTCCCCCTCAAAAGCGAGTACAGCAGCACCCTCAATGATGACCAGCGTCACGTCGAAGCCGCCAAGGCCCTCCTCACCTCCAGCAACTTTTGCGCCACCGCCTCCAATTACAGGTCTCTCGCGTTCCCTCTCTTTCCCTCTTTTTGCCGTGGCTCGGCTTATCAAATTCGATGGATGTGGCCAATGTCGTTGCCCTGTCTCTTTGTTCTGATTAAGAAAACCAAGTTGTTCCCAAAATGAAAAGTCAAGTACATCTATTGGTGTACTTCTACAAAGTTCATTGAAAAATTTGTTGAACCAAATTATTCGATTTTATCAGAGTATCTTTGTTTCGAGGAGCATTACGATTTCTTTTTGGAGATAGAGGAATGTTAAGAAGTAGTCCATATGTTCATTGTTAATTTTAAAAACAATTTTTACATTGAAAGTATCGTGTCTCATTTGTAAATTCTAGGGGCCCTACTAGATTAAATGCTGCAGTTTTATATGGGTGCATGAACTACTCAACATCTTTAAAATAGGAACATATAAATCACCCGCCTATTGCCACAGCTGTAGATATAGGTATTTTGAGAAAATGTGAAGTGATACAAAAAAAAAAAAAAAACGAACTCTATTCGATTTTTTTTATTTTATCTATAAGAGGAGAATGTATGAAAAATGTAACCGATTCTTTCATTTCCTTGCGTAGGATTTTTCTTGTTTATTTCGTTAAACGAAACTTCTGTGTGGTTGTTGTACTTTGTTATATTTGTGCGATGGATTATTTGACATCTCCATATTTCAAGTCTGGCTCTTTAATTTTCCTCAACTGAGTTCAAGGAACTTACTATTGATTATGTTATCATTAGAGGTTGATGTCATTAGAAAACCAAGTTATCCAAACCGAAATGTATAATATTGTTCATTCATATAGCAAAAGAAGTAGCCTTTAGAATGCCGATGATATAGAGGAAGGAATTAATTTTTAATGGGAATGTTCATTGCTGGTTATTATGAGCAAATAGTTGGGGCATTGGTTGGTGGGAATGTTCCTTTTGCTTGCAATATATGGTTGCTCGTACAATCTTATATGACGATGATTCTCTTTTAATTTTCTTTGTGCATTTTGTTTTATTGATAGTCATAGAACATTATATTGAGGTGATATTGACATCAAAGTCTATGCGCTTGAACTGGTACACCAATTGATATGGCTCATTTGATGCCCAACTAGTTAAAGTTAAATGGCTTCCCAAAAAAACGTTTGTATGGCAAAGTGGACTGAGCCTTTGACCAATGAGCTTGTAAGTTTGTTGGTAATAGAGATAAAAAAAAAAGGGAAATTGCACCGCTTCTACCTACAACAAAGCATGATGGAATAACATACATGCTGAATTCAACAAACGGACGGGACTCCACTTTAGTATAGTTTAGTTGAAGAACAGGGTCAACTAACTGAAGAGACAATATAATAGTTTCAAGAAACTTTTTTCACAATCTAGATTTGGATAGAATAATATAAACAATACGGTTGTTGTGGAGAATCAAAGTGTGTGGGAGTCTCACATCAACGTATCAATTTACCTGGGTCATTTTTGTATTGCAAGTTTTGATTATGTTGCCAACATTTGTCATTATTGGATAAATTATAGGATAATAGCGAAAGAGCTAAATTCAGAAATGATGGGTTTCCTCAGTATCTTGATTTGTGTATCATGTTTAGTGATACATATGCTACTATGGAGTATGCAACAGGAAATGCAGAAGAAGTGGTAGTGTCCTTAAAGAGAAATGACAATGGTGGTGACGGTAGTGATGGTGGTAGTGGTTATGTAGTAGGTGATCCAGAGGAATTTGATGAACAACATATTGATGAGGAAGTTTTTATACTTGATACGACTACTACCTTAGATCGTAAGAAACACAAGTAGGATATGACTCCAAATTCTAAGAGGAGGAAGAGTAACACATATAATGTTAGTGACACCTGCAAAACCAGTCAAGAAATGATTAAAATCAAGACTGGTCAATCAACAAGTGACTCTGTGACCTCAGATGCCCCATCACTTGTAGACCCCTGCTCCATAAGAGTCATGGTTGTCGTCTTAAGTGGCATGCCTGATTTGGAGTAGAATCTTTATGACAAAGCTGTGAACCAATCATGCCTTAATGCCACTTGGAGAGAGGCTTTCATCATATCCTTACCTGAAAGGAGATGAGGACTTCTTGAATCTCTTTAAACAGATGTTGAGCAATATGCTATGGATTTATATATTTGGTTTAATTTCACTCTATGACTTATGTATTTGAGATACTTTGATCTTTTTTATGATGCAATTATGAAAACTTTGTGGTTATTGTTGATTATTATTAGATTTCTTACTTATATATTGTGTTTATCTTCTTTTTTTATGTGATGGCACAAGTAATATGGAGGAGGATGAAAGTAGCATGTATAGTGATCAAGTAGCAACAGGTGAATCGGTTGAACTCGAGAAGATAAACATGGTTATGCATTTTGATATCGATATACTGATAGCATGGTTATGCATTATTGCAGTGGATATGTCTATGCACTCGAGAAAACCTATTAGGGATAGCATATTATCAGGATCCGAATGGATGAGGGAGGTTTTTCAAAGACATTTAGATATAATATATGAATATTTTAGAATTGAGAGACACGTCTTTCTCAACCTTTGTAATTTGATGAAGGCAAGATGCTGGCTGGAAGATAATCGATATATAAAGGTAGATGAACAAATTTGGATCTTCTTATTTATGATTTGTCACAAGAACTCGAATAGAAATTTATGTGAGAGATTCCAATGATCGCAACAAACTATCGGTAAATACTTCACTATACTGTTGAAAACGGTTTTCAAACTTGTAAAAGAGATTGTCGTACCACCTTCCTTTGATGTGGTCCCAAATGAGATTCTTATGGATCACAACCATAAACTTTACTTCAAGGTAGGATTTTCATACATTCATTTACAACATCGGTTTCATTTTGTTGCTACTTTTATATAACATTAGTCTTTGATAAAACGACAGGATTGTGTGGGCACTATTGATGGTAATCATGTTCATGCTTCTATACCTGTATTGAAGCAAATTCCATTTAGAGGCAGAAAATGAATTACCACTCAAAATGTGATGTGTGTATGTTCGTTTGATATGAAATTTACTTTTGTGTATATTGGTTGTGAAGGATCTGCCAACTATTGCCAAGTGCCATCAGCAGCACTCGAGACTCCTCACTTGGAATTTCCTTGACCATCACTAGGTATTTACTTGTTTTGGAAGTATCAATTTTATTTAAGATTGTATTGCATTTACAAATCACAACTAATATATGAATGCCTTGTTATAGGCAAATGTTATATTGTAAATTCTGGTTATGCATTAATTTCAGGATTCTTAACTCCCTGTAAAGGTGAACGGTATCATCTAAATGATTATAGGGGTATAGCTAGATGACCAAGAACAACAAGAGAGTTGTTCAATTATAGGCATTCTTCACTAAGGAATGTCATTGAGAGATCATTTGCGGCATTAAAGAATTGCTTTTTTATTTTGAAACACACACTTGCATTTGCAATTCGAAAGCAAACACATGTTGTAATTGCATGTTGTGCTATCCATAATTACATCCGTGATCAAGATAGGAGGGATAGAAACTTTTCCTTATATGAAGATCTAGAGTTTCCATTTGGACCTACACAAGATGAGGTCATAGGTGATATATCAACCAATGAGGAAACTGAGCTGAATATACTTAGAAAAAGTATTGCCAATAAAATGGCAAGAGATCATAATATGCCAGAGATTCCATGAAATCGTGTTTTCAAATTTTGTAATATATTTCTATTATTTTGTATTTGGGGATTTCCAATCTTTACTTTTGTAATATGATTTTGTATTTGATGATTTCTATCTCAATTCTTGTAATGTGATGTTGTACGTGAGGATTTCCCTTATTTGTAGTGGTCCTTTATGACAAGCTCCATTACACTTCATAAAATTCGCTGATTTTATAAAATCTGCCACAAATTGCCAAATACACTTCTTTGTGATTCTTTCTAAAACGAGTGCTCAATATTGTAGACCGTAGCGACGATCAACATGACACACTAGCATGAAGGGGATTGGAATATTTGCATAAGAAGGTTCAACCTTCAATAATACATAGGGATTTTAGGTCTACTAATGTGCTTATTTTTTAAAAATTCAAAGCCAAAATTCAAGCACCTGGCATTGTTGCCCACTTTTATTCTACTAGAGTTTTGGGAACCTTCGGCTATCATGCTCAAGAGTAATGCACATGGATCTCTTTTTTATATTGTATGGAGACTATTGCTAAGTATATTGTTTGATCGTAATTGCCTATCTAGGTGGATGCTAAAGAATTTTGTGTGAAAATTTAGAAAATTTGATATTACAACTCTTACTTAATCTTGGGTATTTTGTTGGTTTAGCTCAATATATTATTACCTTCCACCAAAAAAATAAAAATAGAAAAAATCTTACTTTGTATTTGGGTCAATGCGTTCATAAGCATTTGAAATTTGTAAGAATAGACATCTCACTTGCTCCAAAATTAAAATTTTATTTTAAGAAATAGAAATTTTATACAGTTATCAAACGAATTTCTATTTCTGAAACAGTATTGTTATCAAATAGATTTTTTTGCTCAGAAACTCGTTTAGAAATAGAAATAGAAATAGAAAAATCTATTTCTCTTCTAGAAATCAATTTCTAACTGGAATGGTTATCATTCGCGCTTTAAATAGTCAATCTCTCTCTCTCTTCCCCTCACCTACATGAGATCCAAGGCAAATTACTATATTTGCTATGCTAGAAAATGATGGTAGTTAGTAAAACCTAATACAGACATGCTACTCCAAGAGTCCTACATCAAACAAGCACACAAAGAGAGCAAGAGAGATTGTGAAGAAAAGCCAAGCCAGGCGACACCATTAATCATGCTTTCTCCTACCTTTTTAAGTAAGATCAAGTGTGCTACTTGTAAAGTGTGGTTGATGTTCACACAAATGCTAAAGTTGGTTGATTCTTTGCACGATCCTATCCAGTTCTAGGCTCCTTCAGTCCAGACTGAATGAATCGGTGGGTGGGAATTGGACCGCCTGGGAATTGCCCCTATCAAGTAAGAAGCACAATTGAAACTTTCTTACAACATTTACCAAATTCAGACTATGACACCAAAAAAAGTTTGGATTTCCATGAAATACGTTTGGGCATTAAAAAATAACAATTTATCGTGAGTCGGATTTCTGTTCATAGGGTTACACTCGAGACATAATTTCGATATTTAGGGCATGTATAATAACCATTCTATTTCTAATTAGATCTATTCTTTTATTCTAGAAAACATGTTCATAACATAAATCCGTTTAGTAATACAATTTTATTATTTTAGTTTATGGAAAAAGAAATTTAGTCCAAAAATAGGTCTATTCCAAAAATACAAAAGTAAAAAGTTTTTACTTTTGAATTTGCCCTTGCTACTGGTCGCTTGCTTACCCACTTTCCCCTACAGGGTGTCGAGCACTGTCTACCATCTTTCAACATCCTTAGTCGTCCACCACCCAGTAGGAGGGAGAAAGTTTGTCAGTTCGTGTTCGACAAACATAAAATGAAAGTAAAATCAAAACCGCACAAGACATAAATATATATGTGGAAATCCAAATCAGGCAAAAACCACGAGGAGATAGAGGAGTTTAATCATGTTCAACAAAGAATACAAGAGTAAAATCCAAAAACTCAAAAAAGCCACTTGGTAAACCATAAGATCTAAAGAGCTAGTAAAAAGATAGAAAGAACAAAGAACGGAGATAATGTGGAGACTAGGGTTAGAGATGTGTTGTTAAACACATCATTTTTATAGTCTCCCTTAAAAAAAAAGCCTTAAAAAAATGTACATTGTTCAAAATGGCCATAACACTAATTTGAAAGTCAAAACTTAACAATTCCTAAGCAAGAAATTGTCATCTCCAATTACTCAATAATTTTATAGAGGAAAAAAATTACAACGGTATATGTTTCGACCTAACCTCGGGTGTACCACCTAGAATTTGGCTAATAGATTATTAAGTTTAAACTTAGCTCGGGCTTTCCCAAGCCCATATCAATTCGCGACTTAGGGTCAACTTTTTAACATGAATTTTATCTAAGAGTCACCACTAACCAGTTTATGGTAGGTCGATTAGACATCTAAATAAAATAATGAGAAAATAATTTTAGTCCTACGAACTAGAGAAATTGAGTACGGGGACTTGGCTACACTAAATTTTTTTTAATGCCCTTTAAGTACCATTCATTTTATTTTCAAAAATATCTTAGCAAGCCTTTCGAATAGATTTTTTTATTTTTCATACTTTTTGTTAGGCTTCCCCTCTCTGACTTCACCCCCTTTTATATGCAACGAAATAGAGCTCCCTATATGGAAGAAGCAAAAATTCCTTCTTCTTTTTGATCGCATCTTGCATGGCCAAGGGACAATCTCCTCGATTTTATTTTATTTTCTTTCCTTTGCTCATGCCCATCGACAATTCAAAGATCTAGTGCTTCTTTATTATGTCAAAATGCATATTACCCAAAGGTTAGCACCAAATATATATCCCACCTGAATCCCTAATTTTTCCATGCAATGAATAAGTGACTAGGTCACCAAAATTTAGGTGTCAACAATATAGGCTCCGTTTGGAATCAGCTTTGGAAGGGGCTTCGGTCATCAAAAGCCCCTTGGGCCAAAATAAAGTGTATGGCAAAAAAATTTGCAAGTCTCTTAATGGAAAAGTTGGCATTTTGTAAGCTGAAAGCTCAAGGCAGGTCCTACGCTACCTTGGGCTTTTAGCATTTTCGGAAGGCCCGATGCACTATTCATCGTCTTCTTCATCAAGTTCTTAGATGGTCGCCGGCAAGGTTGCGATGGGTTGGCGACGAGCTAGAGAGAGGTCGGCATGGTCGCGGCACCCCGGTGATCGTCGCCGACCAGTCGCGCGACCCAGATTTGGGTCGCGTCGGTTGCCTAGGTCGCGACAAGGTCGGTCGTCGCAAACCTCCAGCAACCCACGACCTCGCCGAGACCCAGATCTGGGTCGCAGAGGTTGCCAGAGGTCACTGGAGGTTGCGTAAGTCGCTTGGATCATAACAAGGTCTATTGCCGCGACCTTCGGCAACCCACGACCTCGCCGCAACCCAGATCTAGGTCGTGGAGGTTGCCGAAGGTCGCGGTAACCCAGGCGACCCAGATCTAGGTCGCGGAGGTTGCGGCGACCCAAGCGACCCACGACCTCACCGCGACTCAGATCTAGGTCGCCTAGGTTGCGAAGGTCGCCTGGGTCGCTGTTGACCTCTGTGGTGCGGTGGGTCTCGCGACGACGTGGCGAGGGTTGTGACCCTAGTCGGATGTTGCCCTTTGCCACGCCACCTCCCCCTCGTCGGACTGCCTACCTTCGCTAGCAACTATTAGCTCTTCGCTGGCGGTAACCGGTGAAGCCCTTGGCTGGCGGTAACCGGCGAAGCCTTTGGCCGGCCAACTCTCCTTTTTTTTCCTTTGGAGTCTTTTGCAAATTTAATTTACCTAAACACTATTTTGCACAATGATACCACTCAATGGTCTTTGCATTTCCCCAAAGATTTTTCCCAAAAGTCTTTCCAAACGCACCTATATATAAACTCCCGAAGAGTTCTTCTTTGAAATAGGAAATCTCCAAACAAGAAGCATGATTGAAACTTTCTTATAATGTTTAATGAAGCCATAAAAATAAGCTACTGGGTATGGATTTAATTTAATTCATTGGGGGGCAAAAAGGCATTTATTGCACGAAATATTTTTTAAGTGGAATTTGTATTTAAAGGTAAAACTTGCGATTATCAATCTCTCTCAGCAACCACTGGGGGTTCGCCCCAGTGGCCACCCTTCCAACTTGGAAGGGGGAGGTGAGGGGTTCGAATCCCCACCTTCTCAGGGGGGTTTGGGGTGGGGACGATTTCATTTCAGGAGTGAGTTTCGACTCTCATGCCCTACAAGGAGGCATGGCAAAAGTCTGAGAGTGAGTGTTAGAGGTAGGATTAACGTAGGATCGACCAAAAAAAAAATCTCTCTCAGCATTTTTTTTTTTGGCAATCGATTAGTTGTGCACATGCAACGTAGAGCTCTTATCTTAAAACTGGATAAATTTTATGTAAAATTGCGTGGCCTGGATTGTTCTCTCTCCCTCATCAAAATAATAGAGCCGTCACCTATATATATCCCCCCACTTGCAAGTAGAGGTGTAAATGGTTTGGTTTGGTTTAATTTTTATAATAAAAAAAACCAAACCGAACTGATAAGGAAGTTTATTGAACCGAACCAAAATTCAATCCGAATTGAACCGAAATTCCGATTTAGTTCAGTTCCTTTTTTGGTTTTTACTTTTATTTTTGTTTTTGTTTTGTTTTTTACCTACATGCATTCATTTTGATAATTTTTTTATCTTTTAAAAAAATAATTTTTTAGAATAAATTTTATTCTTTTTCTTTTCTTTTTTCATTTTCATTTTCTTTCATTTTCTTCTTCTTCTTCATTGACTAGTCCTTGGCCATGATGGCGACTAGCCAGAGGCGAGCTGGAGCCTCACTTGATTAGGCGAGGTCAAGCTCACCCGACTCCAGCGAGCTTGTTCTTGTCTGATTAGGCAAGGCTCTAGCTCACCTCTGGCCTATTGCCGATTGCCACTGTGGTCGGTGACCGGCCAATGAAGAAGAAGAAGAAAAATAAAGAAAAGGAAAAAAGAAAGGAAAATTTTTTTTTAAAAAATTAAAAATTAAAAAATAAAATGATTTTATTTTTTTTAAATTTTGATTTGGTTGATTAACTAAACCGATAAAAACCAAACTAGTTGAAAAGTTTCGGTTTTTAATGAAAACCGAACCGAAAAAACCCGAACTTTTCGATTCGATTTGGTTTTTGATACCCCTACTTGCAAGTAACACCTTGTGAATAGGATAACTGAATGTACTTTCTAAACGCATATTCAATATGCGGACATAAATATTGAAAAACAACAATTTTTTTTTTTTTTTTTAATTTTCATCTTCCATTTCCATCAAAACGAGAGTAAGAAATTGCCAATGAACCAAAGGGCCCTAATTTCTCTTTAGTTTCCATCTGAATTTCTCACACACTACTTTTTAAGATTCCATCTGTTTTGAAGGGAATCACTTTTGCCTAGCCAATCTGTCCATTTCACGCCTCTTTCCATTTCACTTTGTCTTTCGCAGGGCCTCAGGAAATTTCCTATCAAGTACGTGGGGTTCCCAGAACCATTGCACCAATACTTCGTAGTAAGAATGGATACCTACCGAGTAGGTTTCGGCAGTGAAGAAAAAATTTGATAACAATTTTTAATTTACTATGAAAATAACAATTTATTTTAAATAATAAAAATTATAAATTTTTCTAAGATCCATTTAAAAAAAAAAAACTGATGGTTTTATTAGTGATGGGCTTAAGGCCCGTCCGCCCATGTTGGGCCTAAAAGCCCGGCCCACAGGAAAAGGGCCCGTGGCTGGAGGGATGTATAAAAGGGATGTGAGAGAGGAAAAACGCACCTTTTGGAAATCAGAACATACGTACATCTCCTTCTCCCCCTCTCTCTCTCTCTCTCTCTCTCTCTCTCTCTCTCTCTCCAAAAAAAAAGGAAAACAGTAAGGCTCCGGCAACGTTTTTCTTCCCTTCAACCACGATTTGGCATCATCGGATCGAACAGGGCCAAATTCTCTTTCTCACATCGGCATCGGTGTTTAATCTGTAGCTAACAAGGTATGCTCGAATCCATGGTGTGCTTTAGGATCGGTGATACGTGATTTTCCCGGGCTTGTCTTCCGCATTTGTTTTAGGGATTCAATTTAGTGTCGAATCCGGTTTTCGGGGATCTGATAATCTCAATATTGGTATCAGAGCCCTAGTTCATGTTTTCCCGACCCTTTCATGTTTTTTGATTGATTTTTCGTGAAAGTAATCGGCCGGTACGGATCGGGGCAAGAAAGAGGAAAAACGCACATTTTGGAAATGATAACATACGTACATCTCCCTCTCTCCCTCTCTCTCTCTCTCTCTCTCTCTCTCCCCCCAAAAAAAGGAAAACAGTAAGGCTTCGGCAACGTTTTTTTTCCCTTCAACCACGATTTGGCATCATCGGATCGAACAGGGCGAAATTCTCTTCCTCACGTCGGCGTCGGTGTTTAATCTGTGGCTAACAAGGTACGCTCGAATCCGTGGTGCTTTAGGATCTGTGATACGTGATTTTTTCGGGCTTGTCTTCCGCATTCCTTTTAGGGGTTCGATTTAGTGTCGAATCCGGTTTTCGGGAATCCGATAATCCCAACATTGGTATCAGAGCCCTAGTTCATGTTTTCCCGACCCTTTCATGTTTTTTGATTAATTTTTCGCAAAAGTAATCGGCCGGTACGGATTGGGGCGAGAAAGAGGAAAAACACACATTTTGGAAATCAGAACATACGTACGTCTCCTTTCCCCCCCTCTCTCTCTCTCCCTCAAAGAAAAAAGGAAAACAGTAAGGCTCCGGCAACGTTTTTCTTCCCTTCAACCACGATTTGGCATCATCGGATCGAACAGGGCCAAATTCTCTTCCTCACATCGGCATCGGTGTTTAATCTGTAGCTAACAAGGTATGCTCGAATCCATGCTGTGCTTTAGGATCGGTGATACGTGATTTTCCCGGGCTTGTCTTCCGCATTCGTTTTAGGGGTTCAATTTAGTGTCGAATCCGGTTTTCGGGGATCTGATAATCTCAATATTGGTATCAGAGCCCTAGTTCATGTTTTCCCGACCCTTTCATGTTTTTTGATTGATTTTTCGCGAAAGTAATCGGCCGGTACGGATCGGGGCAAGAAAGAGGAAAAACGCACATTTTGGAAATCATAACATACGTACATCTCCCTCTCTCCCACTCTCTCTCTCTCTCTCTCTCTCTCTCTCTCTCTCTCCCCCAAAAAAAAGGAAAACAGTAAGGCTTCGGCAACGTTTTTCTTCCCTTCAACCACGATTTGGCATCATCGGATCGAACGGGGCGAAATTCTCTTCCTCACGTCGGCGTCGGTGTTTAATCTGTGGCTAACAAGGTACGCTCGAATCCGTGGTACTTTAGGATCTGTGATACGTGATTTTTTCGGGCTTGTCTTCCGCATTCGTTTTAGCGGTTCGATTTAGTGTCGAATCCGGTTTTCGGGAATCCGATAATCCCAACATTGGTATCAGAGCCCTAGTTCATGTTTTCCCGACCCTTTCATGTTTTTTGATTAATTTGTTGCAAAAGTAATCGGCCGGTACGGATCGGGGCGAGAAAGAGGAAAAACACACATTTTGGAAATCAGAACATACGTACGTCTCCTTTTCCCCCCCTCTCTCTCTCTCCCTCCAAAAAAAAAGGAAAACAGTAAGGCTCCGGCAACGTTTTTCTTCCCTTCAACCACGATTTGGCATCATCAGATCGAACAGGGCCAAATTCTCTTCCTCACATCGGCATCGGTGTTTAATCTGTAGCTAACAAAGTACGCTCGAATCCGTGGTGCTTTAGGATCTGTGATACGTGATTTTTTCGGGCTTGTCTTCCGCATTCGTTTTAAGGGTTCGATTTAGTGTCGAATTCGGTTTTCGGGAATCCGATAATCCTATCATTGGTATCAGAGCCCTAGTTCATGTTTTCCCGACCCTTTCATGTTTTTTGATTAAATTTTCGCAAAAGTAATCGGCCGGTACGGATCGGGGCGAGAAAGAGGAAAAACGCACATTTTGGAAATCAGAACATACGTACGTCTCCTTTTCCCCCCTCTCTCTCTCTCTCTAAAAAAAAGGAAAACAGTAAGGCTCCGGCAACGTTTTTCTTCCCTTCAACCATGATTTGGCATCATCGGATCGAACAGGACCAAATTCTCTTCCTCACGTCGGCGTCGGTGTTTAATCTATGGCTAACAAAGTATGCTCGAATCCATGGTGTGCTTTAGGATCGGTGATACGTGATTTTCTCGGGCTTATCTTCCGCATTCGTTTTAGGGGTTCAATTTAGTGTCGAATCCGGTTTTCAGGGATCTGATAATCCCAATATTGGTATCAGAGCCCTAGTTCATGTTTTACCGACCCTTTCATGTTTTTGATTGATTTTTCGCGAAAGTAATCGGCCGGTATGGATCGGGGCAAGAAAGAGTAAAAACGCACATTTTGGAAATCAGAACATACGTACGTCTCCCTCTCCCCCCCTCTCTCTCTCTCTCTCTCTCTCTCCCAAAAAAAAGGAAAATAGTAAGGCTCCAGCAACGTTTTTCTTCCCTTCAACCACGATTTGGCATCATCGGATCGAACAGGGCGAAATTCTCTTCCTCACGTCGGCGTCGGTGTTTAATCTGTGGCTAACAAGGTACGCTCGAATCCGTGGTGTGCTTTAGGATCTGTGATACGTGATTTTTCTGGCTTGTCTTCCGCATTCGTTTTAGGGGTTCGATTTAGTGTCGAATCCAGTTTTCGGGAATCCGATAATCCCAACATTGGTATCAGAGCCCTAGTTCTTGTTTTCCCGACCCTTTCATGTTTTTTGATTGATTTTTCGCGAAAGTAATCGGTCGGTATTGATCAGGGCAAGAAATCCCGACACCCGAGCGTTGTTCGTCCATTTTTCCGAGTTTATGTAAGTCGAAATCAATTTCTAAAGCCACAAGGTGAAAGGGCTTGTCGAGATGAGCTCGTCGACAGGTCATGCGCAGCTGGGAGACGCCGGACGCGCCTACACACACGGCCAGAAGCCGCTGCGCGTGGGTGCGACACGCTCGAAGCGCTGGCCCGGCCAGTATGTGCGGCACATGCGTCAGTCAGCGAATCGACACGTGCGCGCCGCCGGCCGGCAAACTGGCACGCGCTGTCGGCGAACCAACGCGTGCTGACGTCACCGTGAGGTCACGGTAACCGCCGGGATGACGTCATCAATGACGTCATCGTCGACAACCGTTGGCCGGCCTGTTACGGGCCGGCAAACCGACCCGACGACGACCCAACCAGACCCGACCCGACCCGACCCGACCCGCATGGAAGTTGGCGCATGCCGTGCACTTGTTAGCTGACGTCTGTGTGACGTCAGCCCGCGCACGCGCGTGGCACGTGCCAGTCAGTTCGTCCGACGACCCGGCGACCTGACCAACGACCGTTGACCGTTGACCATTGACCTAAAAAAAATGGGAAAAGAATGTGTTTCTTTTTCAATTAAATCTATGTGGATTATATGTGATCCCTTATTTGTTCTACATTTGTTGCAGGAACTATACCTCCCCTCAGGTTGTGCACACCTATTCGCGCAGTTACCGATGAACAAAAGGAAAGGCTTTCTAAGTTGATAGCTGAGCTTACTGATCGTCGATGGGAGAGTGGTGACTTAATTGATCACATCCTTGAAGTCAACGGGAAAATTCAAAAGGTCATATGGAATGGTCGTCCTATGCCACAATCAGAGATGGTGCAATTTTTCATAAACACTCTTCCACCTGAATGGCAAGAAGTGTTGAATTGCATATGGGATGTCAACGAAGCTGCTTCCTATAAGAAAATTGTGATGGATTTTGTAAATGAATATTACTAGATTGTTACAAAGGAAAATATCAAGAAATTTAACAAAAGAGGATCTTTCCCAGTTCGTGTGCTGACTTGGTGTTAGATGTATTAGCTAATCTTTGTAAAGTGTGCTTAGTGGATATATTATGTAATGTTTACTACCTGATTGTTGTTAATGTAGCAACTGATATGTTGGTTGTATTTATGTGAAAGCATTATTGTTCTATTAGATGTCAATTATTATTTGCTTTATGTTATTGCTGGTTGATGTGGGTAGTTATAGAAGTTTTTGTAGCTTCATATAATTTATTTTGCATAAGACAATTATATTTTTAAGTTAGGATTTTTGGATGATGATTGGAAACATAGTGACATTTTGATTCTGAAGCCTTACTTGAAGTTATTCATTAATATGATGGGTTTGTGCAAAAGGGATGCATAAATGATAGGTATTAATAATTCGTGCATATATGTCTGATGTGTTCAGATCAATGGTTTCAGCCACAAAGAGCATAGTTGCCGAGTTGAACAAAGGTGAAAAGCTCAATGGTGACAACTATGAAATATGGCACATGAAAATCCAATATGTGCTGGAAGAGCAAGAGGCACAAGAAGCTCTTAACCTGACCATGGTAGAACCTAAAGAAGGAAATACTGCACAGCGCAAAAGAGATAAGGAAGCTTTTGCTGCATGGAAGAGAAAGAACTCTCTTGCTCGCATTACGTTGTTGAGTAGTATGGACAATGACGTCATGCGAGGGTTTAGGCATTTTGACAATGCCAAGGAAATGTGGGAAGCATTAACAGCAAGATTTGGTCATACTTCGGTGACCAAACTGAGGCAGCTCACTATTAGGTTTGACTCTTATAAGAAGCCTCATGGTCAAACCATGAAGCAACATCTTAAAAAGATGTCAAACATGATAAATGAGCTAAAAGATGCTGGTCATGTCCTGACAGATGAGCAGCAAGTGCAAGCAGTGATTCGTTCATTGCCTCAGAGTTGGGAGCATATGAAGGTGCACCTAACCCATAATGATAATATTAAAACCTTTGAGGATGCTATGCGCCATCTTGAGCTGGAAGAGGACCGCATCTTGGCGGCTAAGCCAGAAGTTGAACTCTATCATGCTAGTTCTAGCTCACATGGAGCTTCGAGCTCCAAGCGCAAACGTTCTAACTGGTTTGATAAAGGGAAAGGCAAGGAAGTAGGTCCTTCAGGGAAGAAACCCAAGCTTAACCAACATGAAAGAGGAAAGCATCCTTGAATGAAGAAGCTTATAAGGGTGAAGTGTTACAACCGTGATAAAAAGGGTCATTATGCTCGCGACTATCGTGAGCCAAAGAAGGTAAACACCCCTTGTACTTTTCAGAACTTTACTTATGTGTCGAGTTCTGTATTCTTGACTGAGTCTAATCATTTGTGGATTGTAGATTCAAGAGCGATAAACCATGTAGCGAAGGATATAGGATCCTTCGTAAAATTTTGACGAGTACCAACTGGAACTAAGTGGGTCTATGTGAGAAACAACTCCAGAGCTGAAGCAAAAGGAATTGGCACATGCCAACTGAACATGCGTGGTGGACGCACTTTATTCCTACATGATGTATTGTATGCTCCTGAAATTCGTCAGAATTTAGTGTCGGTTAAACTAGGTTTTAATATGAACTTCAATAATAGAGGTGCGGATTTGTATTTAGATACAAACTACTATGGTTGTGATTATTTTCTGGATGGTTTCATTGTATTAGATGTTGACTATGTTAATGCAAATGTGTGTTATTCCCTTCTCACGTCTCCTAATTTGTATAATAATGATGTGAATGTGTGGCATGCTAGACTTGGTCATATTGGCCAATAATGTATGAATAGACTAGCCAAAGAGGGCTTGTTAGGCAATATTGAAAAAGTTGATTTGCCCATATGTAAGCATTGCCTAGAAGGGAAAACAACAAGGAAACCATTTGGAAAAGGTAAAAGAGCTTAATTTCCTCTACATTTAATCAACTCTGATGTCTGTGGTCTAATGAATGTGAGAGGAAGGCATGAGACTGTTTATTTCATCACTTTTATAGATGATTATACTCGATTCGGATATGTCTATTTGATTTCTCATAAATCTGAAGTAATAAGTTATTTCAAAAGGTTTATGAATCTGGTAGAAAATCAATTAGACAAGAAAATAAAAACATTGAGATCCGATCGAGGTCGAGAATATTTATCTGATGAACTTAGAAAATTATGTGATGAAAAAGGAATAGAAAGACAGTTGTCTATTCCGTATAATCCTCAACAAAATGGTGTTACGGAAAGAAGAAACAAAACCCTACTGGAAATTGTTAAGTCCATGATGGCGCATGCTAACTTACCTATTACTTTTTGGAGTGATGCGTTATTAACTACTGCCTATATACTTAACCAAGTGCCTTTCAAATCAATTACTTCCACTCCAAATGAGTTATGGACAAGTAGAAAACCGGACTTAAGTTTTCTTAAGCCATGGGGTTATCCTGTCTATACACATGAGTCCTCTCACAAGTTTGGGAAATTGGGTCCCAGAGGAAAGAAGAGTATTTTCATAAGATACTCCGAACATTCGAAAGGGTATATGTTCATAGATGAGCAGGAAAGTAGGAGTATAACTGAATTTGAATCACGAGATGTCACATTCTTAGAGGATGAATTTCCTAAGAAGGGCGAAATAAGTGAAGATTACTCCCTATTTGAGACCTTGAATCAAGATAATGATATTAGTGGAGTTCGTCCAAGTGGGAGTAATATGAGAAGTGATGAATTGAATTCAACTCATTCTCAATTACACCCACATGATGAGACGACATCATCATTATTTAATCTAAGTGGGAGCATAGTGGGGAATGATGTGCAAAGTGTACAATCTTCCATACAACGAACAAGTCGCCAAAGTATTCCCCGTCGACGTTTTGACATTGAAGGGAAAACTTTTATGGTTGCTCCACAAGATGAGGATGAGCCAAGAAATATTAATGAGGCTCTGAATTGCTTTGAATTGTCTTAGTAAGGAAAAATAGATTCATGCAATGGAAAAGGAAATGGAGTCAATGAAATCAAACCAAGTCTGGGAACTGGTTGATCTTCCAAAAGGACGCAGAGCTATTGGGAACAAGTGGGTTCTCAAAATAAAGCGAAAGACTGATGGCTTGATAGATAGGCATAAGGCTTGCCTTGTGGCGAAGGGGTATAATCAACAGGAATGAATTGATTAGAAGATACATTTTCTCCTGTAATGAGATTTACCTGGATTCGCATTATTTTGGCAATAGTGGCTAGTATGGATCTTGAGTTACATCAAATGGATGTAAAGACTGCTTTCCTCAATGAAGAATTAGAGGAAGAAATATATATGAAACAACCTGCCGGTTTCATAGTGAAAGGCTAAGAAGAAAATGTATGTCGACTTTTGAGATCGATATATGGCCTCAAGCAGTCATCGAGATAATGGCATATACGTTTTCATAATGCCATAATGGCATATGACTTTACAATGATTGATGAGGATCATTGTGTATATATCAAACGATCCAATGATCAATTTGTGATCATATCGTTATATGTTGATGATATACTGATTGCCAAAAGCAATATGGAGTTTGTTAATACTATCAAGAGTTGGTTGTCTTCCAACTTTGAGATGAAAGATATGGGTGAGGCTGCATACATTCTGGGAGTTAAGATTTCGAGAGATTGTTCGAAGAGATCATTGTCTCTTTCGCAAGAAACATATATAAATAAGGTTCTTGAACGATTTCGTATGCAAGATTATAAACTCATAGACACTCCTATTGTAAAAGGTGAAGGATTGAGCCATAGATTGTGTCCAAGGACTCTACAAGAGAAGGAACAAATGAAACATGTTCCTTATGCTATTGCTGTTGGGAGCTTGATGTACGTTATGATGTGTACAAGACCGAACATATGTTTTGGAGTTGGAATGGTAAGTAGATACCAATCTAATCCAGGTCCAGCACATTGGAAAGCCGTTAAGAGAATACTGAGGTATCTGAAGGGAACTGCTGATTACAAGTTGAATTACCAATGAAAGAATCTGCGACTTGAAGGCTATTCAGATGCTGATTGGGGAGGAGATTTAGATGAAAGGAAAATCTACCTCAGGATTTGCTTTCTTACTAAACAATGGTGCCATATCATGGAGTAGTAAGAAGTAAACGTGTATAGCATTATCCATGATGGAAGTTGAGTTCATAGCATTATCAACAGCAGTACAAGAAGAAGTTTGGCTTAAGAGATTTTTGAATTATTTAGGTGTTATTGAGAAAGCTGCAAATCCATTATTGGTCAACTGTGATAGCCTAGCAGCTATAGCGTGTACCAAAGATCCAAAATATCATGACAAGACCAAACATATAGATACAAAGTATAACTTTGTCAAAGATATGGTTGCACGAAAGGATGTGAACTTACAGTACATATCTACGCATAGAATGGTAGCAGATCCTATGACAAAGCCAATACCTAGACATGTGTTTTGCGGTCATATAAAATCTCTAGGATTGCATAGAGTCTAATGTAATGGATATTGTAATTTCCCTGAGTTGTTCACATCAATGAACTTGTGTTTTTTCATTATTAATGCCTATGAATCTTTGTTTGATCTTTATGCATCTTAATGCTCAGTGCATTACTTTAAGTTGAAAAAGTATATTGAACAGATATAAGATTGGCCTACTCACATGGGTAATCGCATCTATTTACTGTGTGATAAATAGAAATGAGACTGTTTTTAAGCATATTATCTAGGTGATAATCGAGAGCTCAAGTTTAAAATACGTGTGTCGCCTTAACTGGATGTTAAGATGAAAACATAATATTTACTATATCCGAAAGTAAAATAACCCACATATTTTACTTTATCTGTCTATGATGCCAGATGTGAGTTCTGATAGAATTTTTTTTGTGAATGAGTAGATACGTGAACTCAAATTAGACATTGGGTATGTCTGAACTATCATCTATACGGTATTGAAAGGTATAGACATACGCTCCATGGGAAATGAGTTAATACCGTAATACGTATTTCATACTACGTATGCATGAGATGACCAATAAGAGTGGCAAAAAGTTTGATCTCAACTTTTATGACGTGTGAGACTCTTGAAGAAAAGAGTTTCTCAAGATTTCTATTTAGTGTTTGTTATCTTAGGATGTTGCCAATGGTCATGAGTTGATTCGATCTAATAGGACATTTCTAGAAAAGTAAGCTGAACTGAAATTGAGAGTTTGAAGGAAAGAGGAAGATCGATTTTTGGAGAATCACATTGTACTTTTGTATTCACTAGTCGACCAATTATGACTATCTTTGTGATAATTATAATTGTGAATACAATATATATATATCATTGCTTAAAGGAGATCAAGAGAGATATAAATGTGATCGATCGATCTAGGGTACTGTATACTAAATCTACTCAGAGTGTGACGCTCATTATGAGCTACTATATATTCTTAACAGATGTATAGCAACGAGCTCTCAAAGTATGCTAGTCACACGGATTATTCACTAGTATGAATGTTGAAGAGAGGTAAAGAGAATCATGTTCGGCCCACCATGTGTGAGTGGGAGATGATGGTTTTATAAGTGATGGGCTTAAGGCCCGTAAGCCCATGTTAGGCCTAAAAGCCCGACCCACAGGATAGAGCCCGTAGATGGAGGGATGTATAAAAGGGATGAGAGAGAGGGAAAACGCACCTTTTGGAAATCAGAACGTACGTACGTCTCCCTCTCCCCCCCCTCTCTCTCTCTCCCAAAAAAAAAAAGGAAAACAGTAAGGCTCCGGCAACGTTTTTCTTCCCTTCAACCACGATTTGGCATCATCGGATCGAACATGGCCAAATTCTCTTCCTCACGTCGGCGTCGGTGTTTAATCTGTGGCTAACAAGGTACGCTCGAATCCATGGTGTGCTTTAGGATCGGTGATACGTGATTTTCCCGAGCTTGTCTTTCACATTCGTTTTAGAGGTTCGATTTAGTGTCGAATCCGGTTTTTGGGGATCCGATAATCCCAACAAAAACAAATGGGAGCGATGTTTATATTCATCATCTACCCATTAATTGATTGAAGGAGATATGGGAGAAAATACGACGTTAGCCGTGTTTTTGGGACAGTGGGACTTAAAGGCCAGGGTATAGGATTCCTCTTTAGCAAAAGAATGATAATGATGATATCTGGCATCGGATGCTCCCGATGGCGTCAGAGAAATAATTGCAGAGCGTGTATGAGAAACTACGCGGCGTCGGGGGTTCGTTTCGGGGAAACCCGTCGGCAGATAACACCTTCCTCCATCGTCCCTCGATTTCGAAGACCATAAAGCAGACAGAGCTGTAGGTCCCCGCGTCAGGTAAAAGAAAAACGCATACCTTACAACATCGCACAAATGACGACGCCCTCTTTTTCAGCTCCCGGGTGTGTATAAAAAAGCATACCTTACAATGAAATCCATGATCATTGTATCCATCACCACTCCACACAAATTTGAACGCTGCACTTTTCACGGCCGACGCAACGCCAAACTTATGGAGTTTTTTTTCCTCGTCTTCGCCATTGCATTGTGCTGCCACCTTGTCTCGTAATAGGACCACGAGCCGCTAATGCTAGCAGTAGCAATACTCGAACCAAACCACGTAAATATCCAATATCATATTATTCATCATTTATTTCTATAATATTTCGCATTAACTTATTTATAAAATCATGTCGTTTCCGCGTTAATATTACATTATTGTCTAGACCCATCAAAATGGGTCATAAATTTATTTCTTAATCCATATAACTATGTTTGGCCGTCTTAATTTCTAATCATAATAGAATTTGGTCGACTAAATAATAATTTGTGGATCTCTTTTCTTTTTTCTTTTTTATAAAAAAAATAGTATCATTGATGAAATTACTTTTGACATGTTTTGTGCGATCAATATAAAGAATTTACTTCCTGACCAAAAAAAAAAAAGAATTTACTTTATTATTTAAGAAAAAAAGACAACGTAATTCCACTCATTGTAGTGTGTTTTTGAGCACCGTGCGTACGTTCACATCGACCAAGATGAGGAAAGATATCGTTAGACGGGGTGAAATTTCTTTGGCTGAAAATATTTGTTAGCTGAATCTGTATTTGAAGAAAATACTCGCTATTTACCAATGTTGCTCAACATTTTATTTTATTATATTATATTTTATTGCAATTGATGGCTGGTGCATTCAATATAGATCTTTTAGAATGGAAAGATAAGAACTCAACACCTATATTTCTGACATTATGAAAAATTTCATGTGACTGCCACTAATTATTTGAACAATTAAAGTCATTAAATTTAGGTGTGGTTTAATATTGAAATATTTTAAGAAGGGGAATTTAAGAAAAGCTATCGACTACATCAAATCAGACTGGTGGGTAGTTGATAAAAGGCCAAATGATAATGAGACGTGAATGAAAGATTAATTTAGAACTATTTCTGACGCAAAACTTCCCACAGCCTTTCCATCTTTTACACTCTTATGCTGTATCTCCTTGGCAAAGAACATTTTGAATGGCCCACCCGCACGCAATTCTGGATTCTTTGCCCAATCTTTAGCAAACATCTTTAGCAAACACCCGTCACTGTTCAGCCGCCGACGAGGTTCCTTCGTCATTATTACTCAGGTTTTGCCGGGGTCGAACCTTTGATCTTGAATCATGAAGGGTAACTTTCCATGTGCTTCATCCCCGACCGTCCTCCATTGGTTTCATTTGGAAATGATATCATTTAGGATAACCAAATATCATTTCTAAACGCTTTTTCAGGTATTGAATTAGAGTTTCGCTTTTCCCTAAAATGAAAAAAAAAAAAATCCCTCGAAGCGAAGGGACTCCCAACTTTAAAGATTTCATAGATTTGCCTAGGCTAGTCATTCTTTCCATCACACCATTTTTCCATTTTAACTTGTCTCTACACCCATGATTCCCAAAATGATTCGTCCAAGATAACTATTTCATCACTTTGAAGTATCATCTCACATATTGTCAAAAAAAAAAATAATAATAATAATACTATCTCACATCATTTGATAACGTGATTCAAAATGCTCTTTTATATTTACGTTGTCTCCCTTCATTTATTAATTTAAGCTTTTGAGTTAGGCTTTTTAATATAGTATTAGAATCTGTGCTATCCATTATGTGAAAGTGCGTCCATCCCCATTAATAAAAGTAAAAAAAATCATGTGGCATCAAGAGTTACCTCAGCGTACTTTCACAATGGAAAGCATCTCATCAACTGTGTCTTCTTTATCACGAAGGGAAAAAGAGGGTCTATAGCAGAAAAAGGTTTCGGAATATTGACTAGGATGATCTAGATGTGCGGTACCACATATCGAACCAAATCATCTTTCGTAAACCATACTTAAAGTAAACATAATTCTTTCGCAAAGCGGTTTCACAAACCCGTAATATATCATATTTTCTAACTCCATTTATCAGACAAAGTATATTTCACAAGACATTTCTGACACTATTTCGGAATTCATTTGATAAACTAGTAACATTTCGAAACATCTTTCATTAAACGTTCCCCAAATCATTTTAAAACTAATTCCATAAATCAGTTCACAACATAATACATATTTATAAATTTTCACAACACCTTCCATAACATATTTCTCAAACCATTCTCAAATAATCGAATAGTAGTAAATGCCTAATGCAGATTTTTAAGCAATGAAAATGTTATTTCATAACTTATTCACTTAAACCAACAGCGCGGCTAAACGAGTTAACGATCTCATAATTCTAACAATTAAATAAGAATCGACGTCAAAACTCAATAAAATATTACCTACAATAAAATGACTATACTAAGCTTAAATACTAATAAAGTGACTCGTATACGCTAACAAAACAACTCAAACGTGTCCAAAAATCGCTCATCCGAAGTCATCATTCAAAACCATTCACAATGCCGAGCTTGAGCACGGAGATTGGTCGTGCCATAACTCTTTCTAACGAACTCTGTTATCAAATGAATTTATAGTCAAACAGAAGCCCTTTCAAAACACTAGAAGACCCACAACTCGGCTAACTCAAAATTATGGTGAAAACTGCCAAAATTCAGCTTGAAAGTCACTGATGTGCATTGTTCATCACCCGCAGCCAACTTCAAAATTTTCTTTTGGGCAAATCATATGTCCAAATTGAATTATGTAAAATTCTATGACTCCACAATAGCTTAAACTGTGACTTATGTATATACATAATCCAACAACTCCTCAATTGAAACTTGCAGCTCAGAATTGACCTAATTTCGAATTTGTGCCCTAACTTTGAATATTATTTTGATTAACGAAAAAATGGTGGGATCACTTACCAGACGTGCGAATAGGAGTTAAATTGGCTTATCGAGGATTCCGTGATGAGGAGGGGCGAAACCCTCTTCTTTCTTTTCCTTTCTTTTTCCCCCCGTTTCCTCTCTTTCCTTTTGCGAGCGCTCGGTCTTCTTTCTATGCGTTGCTTTTCCTTGTAATTGAGCCGAAGTTCACGTTTTTCTTTTTCTGTTGACTTTTCAACGTTTATTTCTTCTCCCTTTTGACCTGGTCAAAACCCACATTTTACAATAATAATTAATATCTCTCTCTAACAGTTCGGTTTAGTTTCTTTGTAGAAAATGGGAAGGTGACGGGGTCGTCACTGTCCCATCTATGACCGAGCCGTCTCCACCTTCAATATTTCTCAGGAAACCGGCTAACTTGTGTATCCAATTTCCGAGGAAAACATCCCTTGAGTTTCAAAGGAAACTTAAAAGTTCCACTCGGTTAGATGTTCAAGGTGGCCAAGTTTTAAAAAAAGAAGACACATAGTTGGCCGCAAGACGAAAAAAGGAAGACGAAGTTAGTAATCAAAACTTGGAAATAATTACGGGATGCACTTTTTGGGATTCAGAAAATATCCCAATTTTTCCTCGAAGCATTTTTTAATTCGGATGTCATAAGAACATTTTCAATGTCATTGAAAAGAATTTGGAAAGATATTTCTAAGTTCGAGATTTGAAATATATATGTCGCTTCAAGGCAATTCAATGTTCTACAGTCTCTTATTTTCCCTACTAAAATAATTTGCATTTCAATATTTCTTTGGTTATGCACCTATGATGATCAATATCTCTCTCATTTCATAGAGCTTCGGTTGCCAATTCTGCACCAATGGGAATTTGTTGTACCATGGCTTGACATGTTAACGGACCTAATACCTTAAAAAAAAAATCTAAAATGGTAGATCTTATTGCAATTACATCTTGAATTCTTCCCCCCAACCAAACAATAAAAGCTACAAACTTTCACTTATGTCTCATATCTGTCCGCCGTTGTCATTTGCATTTGTGATCTGGGGATGGCTTGAGAGAGTGGTTTGCAGCCGACAAGACCGGTGTAACTCGACGAAGAGAGCTTAGCTCGGGTTTTCAGAATTCCCGCTCTCAAGTGGGAGAGCGGTCTTGAGACGTTAAGAAGGATAATATATGGGAAAAAGCCGAGGGTGACGGCGGCCAATCGAGCGGTCTTCTGTGCAGGGAGAGGCTTGCGAAGACGTTCGATTCGCAAGGTTGCATGAATTTCTAGGAACTTGGCGAAGATCTCGCGCCCGAAGAAAGAGGAAGAGAAGGAAGGATAACGAGAACGGAGATGGACACAGGGAAGGTGTTCCTTTTTTGTTTTTTTCGGTCATAAGGGAAGGTGTTCTTGAGAGGGAATAAATTTGCTGGAGGCGATTGGAGATGAACGAAGAGGAGGAGGGGACTCCAAGTCAGCTGCTCATCGGTCGGAAGCTGACGAGACGGTCTGCACGTAACCTATTCTCTTTTATCTGAAAGGCTTTGTCGGGTCAAAAAAAGAAAAGGGGAAGTGCTGAGATCTTGTGAAGGACAGAGCCCCCACATCAAAGGGAAGAAAAGAAGAAGAAAAAAGAATGGGAAGGGAAAGGATGAGAGAGCGCTTGCACGTCACAAGTTAGTTGAGTTGGTACATACATCTGTTTGTTAATGTAATTTTATTATTTTATTTTTCTATTTTAAGAAATAGTATGGAAGATAAATTTATTTGGTAATACGATTTCATTGTTCTATTTATGAAAAAAAATTAATCCAAAAAGGTCTCTTCCAAAAATAGAAAAGTAAAATGTTTTTACTTTTCAACTCGCCTTTGCCACTAGCCGCTCATCTACTTGCCTACACCTCTCCGACTGTCAGTCCTCCACCATGTCGCCGCCCACTTTCCACTTGGAAGTGAGAAATTTTGTGAATTCTTGTTCAGGGAGTAAAAAGTTTATGTTGTTATCAAAACGTATATTTTTATTTAAAAACTCATTCAGAAAATAAAAATAGAAAAATCCATTTCTAGCTAGAAATTATGTCTAGAAACAAAATAGTCATCATTCACGTATTTCATTGTCCATTTGTGAACAAAATTTAAATGATGCATCTAATCCTATTCCTAAAAACGTGTCTGTGGAATTTGATGTTTACGCTAATTTTCTTTTTCATCTACATTCTCTCTCGTGGCCATATGTTATTCATTAACTACCTTTATTATCGTCTCGTTATCATAGTTCGAGGGATCATTTGACTTTTGGAGGATGGGTCTTGCCATCGAGAGCTCTAATTGCTTGATCACTACCTCTATATACATGGTTCACCATCATGCGATTTGATTAACTGAGACGTGTCATTTGCCACTTGGTACTCAAATTCGCTATAATTGCATATTACTCCTTTACGTACTCAAAGTTCATCCAATTCCAGCTTGCGGCGCTCGCCTCAACTCCAGCAATTACCATGGTAGCTGCAGTTTCATCAGGCAGCTTACCGCTAACGGTGGTCCAGTTATTATGGGCGAGCCCAATCGTGCATATATTAGGCGCTGTGGCCCTTAACACTGGTCTACCGACTGATGACCTCTTGCGTAAGCATCCTGTAGGTTGGAATGGTCCGCCTGTAACCAACATTATGTGGAGAAACCCGGTAGCTCAAGCGTCATGCCAGGTAACAGTCCTTTTGATACTGAGTTCAAGGGTGAAGTTCTCTACGTGAATCAACAGGTCAAGAACGCATCGATCTTCAGCACTCTCATCCTCTGTCAAGTTTTCAAGATCAATGTCTTCAAGGGAACGATCAGACACAACAGATTGCTTTGGGCTGTTTCAGGAGGAATAGTCCTCGCTCCTCTACCCCACAGCCCGAGCAAATATTTCGCCACGTCATTTTTGTATAAATGCACTCGGTGAACGGCACGTGTCGTTTGTGGGCCCACCTGTCGGAAACACCGGCTAAGTGGACAAATTTAAAAAAGAATAGCGTTTTCTTTTTCTTTTTCGCTATTTGGCCCAAAAAGGACCTCCTTCTCTCCCTCTCCACCACCTCGGCAGCCGTCGACCACCCTCCACCCCAGGTCACCCAGGCCTGCGGGGCCACCAGATTCCAAGCTGCCCCTCTCCAAGCACTCCTCCCCTTCACTCTCTATCATCCTCGCCGCCGTCGTCGCCTCCTCCGATGGCCTCAACGCCGCCCAGTCCATGATCAAGTCCGTCTTCGCCTCGTCCGCCGGCCGCCGCCGTCCACTCCAAAGAACTGCCTCCAGATCCTCCCCCTGTCGCGGCACCGGATGAGATCAACGGTGGAGTCGATGCTTTTCCTTTTTTCTTCCTTTCCCTTCTTTTGCTGGGCTCGATTAGTGACAATGTCTTTTCCGGCTACTTTTTCCGGCTGCTCATCATCACCTCTTGCGTCGCGTCGCGTTGCGATGGAGTGCTTTCCAGGAAATTAAGCCCAGAATTTTCCCATCGTTTCCTTTCGAAACAAACAGTCCCTTCTTTATTTTCCTTTGCCCACCACCCCAAAGGCCCGCCGAAGTGAATAGCCACGGAGAGAGAATATGATGGGCTTGAATTGTTTTCGAAATTTCTTACAGGTTTGCCCAAATTTGACTCGTGGATTTGTGTAAAAATGACGTCACACCGTTTGTGTACACAATATTTTCTCCGCCCAACTTAGCTGATGATATGTCGCATGATGACTTGGCGGTCTACATAAACAAACATATTCTCATTTTATTTTAATTGAACAAACCATCACGAGAAACTGCTAAATAATTTGGTGTTGTGAAAATAAGTGATCGAACGATAAAATAGACTTAGCTAACCACACGTAGGGAACAATAAAGAGTCCTACTTTAGATTAAACGATACAATGAATATTATATTGTTAGTGTTTCTCGACTCTTGATTACGCGTAATAATTTATATAGTATTTAATTCCATGATTTCTCACAAAATAATCTTTCAATCACATAAAAGGATTACCAAAACCTTAAACCCACGTGATTTAATGGTGGCTTTCGGATAAAATTCCTCAGCGATGGATGGTTCCAATTGGATGCGAAAGGAAGAACCGGGAAGTTCCCTCTGTGCGCATATCAACCGTTGGTCAGAGAGCTCCAACAACTAATCAACATATGTGAGTCGGCCGCATCGTGATCGCATCCAAAGTCAACGCTCTTGCACAAACACACGTTAGGAATATTGATTTTGTGTGCCTTTCCCATTTCTGCTTTGCTTGGCGACCGCTCTCGCACAAACAAGGAAACCCCCTTCCAAATTCGGTCAGCGACGCTGGAAAGAAGTCTTAAATCTCCATTACACATGCCTGCGCGTCCACAAAACGACGATTTATCTTGGGTCGAATTTCTATTCACTGGCTTAATCTCGAGAGCGGTCATGATGGAGTTTTTCGTCTCGGATCTGCCCTTGCTTAGAGGTTTGGCGAGGGAAGCTGATCTGTCTAACGCTCTTTTCTCGACTTCTTCGGGAGTGGGTTGGTTAAGAAATGAGATGCCCCATTTTGAGCTTTTCCCTGAATAAACCACAGAGCCAAGAGAAACCATGAATCATAGGATCATCCATCGACAAAAGGATTACCTGTGACTATTGAGAATGAAGTAAGATGTTCTAATTCTCATTCTTTCTGACTTGCTTCTATGGCAAGTCTTAAGCAGCTAGAGCTCTTGGGGACTTTTTACGACTCGCTACGATTATTATGCAATTTCCCAAACAATCTCAAATATCCTTTATCATGATACATGTTGGAATATAATATGCGGAAATGACAGGATCTTGCAATTTACGTTAACGCAAAAATCACTAGAGAAATAAACGAGAAATAATAAAGATACTAGAAATTTACGTGGTTCGGTCCAAATATTAGTACCTATATCTACGGAGAGAATCAGTAGCAAATAATCCACTATAATTGAAGAATCAGAGTTTACAATCGGTCACACGCTCGAGTATTTCTCACATCTAGATTTAACCTCAAACCTAAAGTGTTTATAAATAATCAACTCACTTGGACATGAATTCACTGCACAAAATTATCGCGCATTCAAGCTCAATGTAAAACATTTTACATACTCCAGTGTTCACCTTTGGTCCACATACGTATGGCTTCGCATTCTTGTTCAAGGCTTCACACGGCTTCATTCGCATTCTTGTTCAAGGCTTCACGCGGCTTCTTGTTGCTCTCAAGTCTTGCGGCTCCACACCTTTTTTTTCTTCGCGCAGCTTCTGAAAACTTGCGGCTACTCTTACGTGCAACTCCTTATGTCGATAAAAGAAACCCAGCCTTTTTTTTATATTGTGCGTCCAAAGTCAAAACTTTGACTTTGGCCCCACCATGGGTTCTTTTCCTCAACATGGATTCGCTCCTTCGGTAGATAAGTGGAAGAAAACCTTGATTTTTCTTCCTTTTTCTTTTATCTCATATATTTCTTCTTTTATTTTGTAGTGATATTTTGCACGTCCAAAAGTATGTCTAATAAGAAGAAAGATTTCTATCCGATTTGTAATCCACTTGAAAAAATCTTCCTCAACAAAATTCGGCTTAACAAATCGTTATCCGAATTCAAACTCGAGGCATTAATTTAATAATACATATAAAAAAGAACCAAAAATTCCGGCCCACCAAGCCAAATTGGTGGTTTCTTGGTCGCTTTCTATACCTGTTTCATAACTCAGAAAATTTCTCTGGCCCTTTATGGTACTAATAAAAAAGACAGTTGTAAGCTTTCTCTAACCCCTTCTCATCAATGGATCCCCGAAGTATATGAATGAGTCGCGGCCGGCCAAAGGAACCACCCAGGGCGAAGTTCTATACACTTGCTTCTCATAACTTCAACGTTTAGCTCTCCATTTCGGGAACAAAATTAAATGATGCATCTTATCCTATTCCTAAACATGTGTAGGTGGAATTTGATCTATCCATACGCTAATGGTAGGGGAGGAAAAGAATGAAAATCCTCTAGCTAAATCTCCCCGGGCTCTCCCCAAAGTCGTACCATTATGGAAAAAGAATAATTATAGTATTCACATCTCTCCACCGTCTCGTTCTCATTGATCGATACCGATGATTCTGTATGAAAGGGCGGAAATGTCAAAAGTACATGTGGGAAGAAATACCCAAGAAAATGCAGGTGTTGATTTGATTAAATCTGGAGTCTCCCGTGCCGATATCCTGTTCGTCAACTGCCTTTATCGTGTCGTTGTGTGTACCATCTTAGCTTGATGGATCATTTGACTTTTGGAGGATAGGTCTTGCCAACGAGAGCTCTAATAGCTTCGTTACTACCTACATATATTGTTCAGCTTCGTGCAACTTGATCAGAACTAAGACGCGTCATCTCTCACTTGGCATTTGAATTCGCTATAATCGTGTATTACTTCTTATTGAGACCGGAACTAAGAAGAATGATTGGCCTAACAAACATCCATCTCGTTTGTATTTTGGATACCCATATAACCATCAAAGGTTATTGTTGAAGATACCATTGCCATGTTGACATTGATTTTAATTGATACCGATTAGTCTATTGTTAGAAAATTAGAATATTGTGAATTAGGAAAATTTATTTTCCTTCTTTTCCACATTCTGTATATTTTTCTTCCTAAGATAGTTTTGCTCCTATGTATTACAAATAGGAACCGGATTGTACATCATTGATCAGTGAAAAGCAATATACAATACACTTATCCTCCAATTCTTTCACTCAAATTTCTGACATGGTATCAGAGCGAGTCTTCTAGCTTCCGCTCCTTTTTCAAGTTTTTTTTTCACCTTTCACCCTTGATTTTGCATAACTTCCGTCCCCATCCTGCAATTTTCTTGAGCTAGATAAGCAAAAGGAACAGTATGCCGAGAAACCCAACAATCAAATCTGGAGTCGTTCAAGATCCAGAAGCCTCCTCCAACGTCCAAGAGGTGGATGATTCACCTTCGAACCAACATTCAGATCCTGTAATAGAAAACCAGACACAAGAACAGGATCAATCGCAACTCAATGAAGTGCTGCAACGTCCTGTTCAGCCCAATCCGGGGCAATTTTTTCAGGGTTCACATATACAATGGATTCCTGTTCAAGTTCAACCTGCCCAGAGCACAACGGGTTCTACAGAAAGCATCGGACCAGGAGGAGGCGCAACAGCAGGATCCGGATCTGCTTGGTCCTATCCGAACTCGAATCTCTCGGGTCCGATGGGTCTCCCTTACCCGGGATTCGGACCTAGTTTTTTTCCTTTTGCAGGCACCTTCGGTGGCCGGCCAGAACCAGGAGATGCCCTGTACACGGCCACTACCGATGGACCCCAGCTCCGCCTGATTTCGCAGCAACTCTCGGGACCGGAGAACTACTCCGTTTGGTCCCGGGAGCTTCGGCGGGCACTTATAACAAAGGACAAAGATGGCTTTATAGACGGATCCATACCCATTCCAGCCGATGAACGACTGGCCCGGTACTGGAAGAAATGCAACCAGTTAGTCTGGACTTGGATAGGTAATTGCCTTACGCCGGAGGTTGCCGCTGGACTCCCTCCGACTGAGGACGCTCACCAGTTCTGGAAAAGCATAAAAGAAATGTACGGCAAGCTCGATAGGGCTAGAATTTTCTCAATAACCCAAGCCCTATCAGAGCTAAAACAAGGAAATCTATCTATTTCGGCCATTTTCAATAAACTTTCGGCGTTGTGGAACGAATTAGAAGAAGCAGAAGAGAAGCTTCAAGGGCCGGAAGAAACTCTAGCTCAATACCGAGCAATTAGAGAAAGAAAAAAAGTGACACGTTTTTTGTTGATCCTAAATGAAACGTACCTACCGTTTCGCAGCCAAATCCTTGCCATGGAACCGGTTCCTCCGCTTGGCCGGATCTACCAGCTTGCTGTACAGGAGGAATCACAACGGGTGGCTTCAACGGAGTACCTCAAGGTTGCAGATCGGGTTGTTCTCGCGGCCAAAGCGACGCCAGACCAGCATCTACTCGCGGCAAGGTCAGGCCATGGAGTCTTCAGGGGGTCGAGCAACGCAGCAGCTGCGCGAGGATTAGGGCTTCTGGAGGAAGAAGATGAAAACCCCTCTTCATTTCGGATGGACGGCCAGGATTGGATTCGGCAATCCAACGGCCCAGGAGGGGTGCGTTACCCATTAAACGCGAACAGTCCAGATCTGATGGCGCAAATGGACGGCTCCCATTATTTCGCTCGATCGGACGGTGGGCTCAACAATCCCGCCCGATCAGACGGCTCCGGTTTTATCCTTGCAGCTCCAAGATCGAACGGCCCAGATCGAGCCACATCGGCACCAGCTTGGAAAGGATCAAACGGCCAGAATTTTTCATCATCTTCCAACAAATTATATGCCCAAAATTCTAAAGGAAAAGGTAAAATTTGTGATTATTGCAAACGCCCATATCATACTCGAGAAAATTGTTGGAAGTTACATGGAAAACCAGGAGAAAAGAAAGGACGAGAAATCTCTATTGCAGCACATGCAAAGGCTCATCAACCCATCAACAATGATCAATTGCAGCATATTATGAGCACTTTAAGTCAACTGGGAACAGAGGAAAAGATGAGCAGCTATGCAGGTACTTCTCACTGCTTGAGTTCTATTTCCAGTAAAGCATGGATTATTGATTCAGGTGCTAGTGACCACATAGTCTGTGATGAACGTTTATTTTCTAAAACGTATAAAGCATCTTCTCATACATCCGTACAACTTCCAAATGGGGAAGACACCTCTGTCACTAAGATTGGGGACGTTCAGCTTAGTCCTTCCATTACTCTAAAAAATGTCTTACTCATTCCCGAATTCCAATTTAACCTAATCTCTGTGTCGAAACTTTGTGAAAATAACTCATGTCGAGTCCTTTTCAACTCTAACGTTTGTTTTTTTCAGGCCCTTTCGACTGGGAAACTGATGGGCTTGGGTAGCAATCATGAGGGGCTTTATTTCTGGACTAATCTTCCAAAAAATACTTTAAATTTTCCCTTGAATAAGGGCACTCTATGTAATGCCAGCATCAATAAAAGCATTTTATTCCATCAGCGATTAGGTCATAGTGCCTCTTTTCCTCATCCGAAGTGTCCTGTTTGTCCTTTGGCTAAACAATCGCGATTACCTTTTCCAAAAAGCACTTCTCGTGCCAAAACAGCTTTCTCTCTTTTGCACATGGATATCTGGGGACCATATCACATTCCACATCGTGATGGATCCCGCTTCTTTCTCACAATTGTGGACGATCATACACGAGCAACTTGGGTTTTCTTGATGCAATCCAAAGCCCAAGTTCCCTCTTACCTAAGAGATTTTTTCATCCTCATCAAAACTCAGTTTCATAAATCCATACAGCGAATTCGCACTGACAATGCTCGGGAATTTTTTAATCGTGAATGTTTTGCCTTGTTCACTGCAAATGGCATTCTTCACGAAAGTTCATGCACCTATACCCCTCAGCAGAACGGTGTTGTCGAAAGAAAACATCGTCATCTCCTAGAAGTTGCTCGTGCCCTCAAATATCAAGCTTCTATTCCTGAAATGTTCTGGGGAGACTGTGTGGTCACGGCAGCATACTTGATCAATAGGATGCCATCCAGGGTTCTCAATGGCAAAAGTCCATTTGAATTGCTTTTTGGGAAATATCCAAACATTCAGCATCTTCGTGTATTTGGTTGTTTATGTTATGCATCTACCATGGGCACCCGTGACAAATTAGGACCTCGTGCCATCAAATGCGTTTTCATGGGGTATCCTAATCTTCAAAAGGGATATTCAGTATATGATCTTTCCACCAAGCGCTTCTTCGTCAGTAGAGATGTTATCTTTCATGAGGATGTTTTTCCTTTTCAAGAGGAATTATCTTCTCAACCAAGCAATCCAACTATTAAGAGTCGTCAATTTCTGGCTGATGACGATATCTCAACTCCTACTCAGATGATGATTCCTCATGTACCTCCCACTACATCTTCAGCTCCGGAATACAATGCAGGCTCACCATCAGATGTACATGACACAACTCCAGATTTTTTACAGGAAGAGATATCAGCATCTCATGTAGTTCCTTCATCACCAACATCTCTGGATAATATCTCTCCTAGATCACATGAGCATGCTCCATCAGTCACACCAGCTGCCCCTCGCCGTTCAAATCGCATTATTCGACCGCCCACTTGGACAGTAGACTACATTTGTCCTACAATGAAGTCATCTGGTACACACTATCCCGTCTCCTCATATGTTAGTTTTGCTAATCTTTCACCGGAGCACATGTGTTGCATTAGTAAAATATCTGAAGGACGGGAGCCATCTTCATATGAAGAAGCTGTACAAGACCCTCGTTGGCAGCAAGCAATGGCGGATGAATTGCAAGCTCTAACAGGGAATAAAACTTGGGACATAGTTCCTTTACCCACTCATCGGAAGTCAATTGGGTGCAAGTGGGTATACAAGATCAAATACAAGGCGGATGGTTCGATTGAGCGTTATAAAGCAAGACTAGTGGCTAAGGGGTTTACTCAACGAGAAGGTTTTGATTACACCGAAACCTTTTCTCCAGTAGCAAAGGAAGTCACTGTACGTTCATTTTTCTCTATTGCTGCTATTCGTGATTGGCCTCTTCATCAAATGGATGTTCATAATGCATTCCTGCATGGTGATCTTGAAGAGGAAATCTACATGGACCTTCCGCCGGGTTTACACAGACAGGGGGAGAACCGAGTGTGTCGTCTCCGTAAATCCATATACGGACTCAAACAGGCTTCTCGTCAATGGTATGCGAAATTTACCAATGCACTCACGGCTGCAAAATTCCAGCAGTCCAAACATGATTATGCCTTATTCACATGGAGACAAGGTACGTCATCGATTTACTTACTTATATATGTTGATGACATACTCATTATGGGAAATGACGAGACTGCCATCAAGAAGTTTAAGCGGTATTTGCATTCGAGCTTTCACATTAAGGATTTGGGCCCTCCCAAATATTTTCTCGGGATAGAGATTGCACGATCGGATAAGGGTATTTGTCTCAGCCAGCGCAAGTTTGTTCTGGAGATCATATCAGAAGCCGGACTTTCGGGATCCAAACCAGCTGTTATCCCAATTGAGCAGAATGTCAAGTTGACGACAGCTGAGTATGATAAGGGTTTATCACCCTTGAATGAGGATCCTTTACTCAAAGATCCTTTCGTTTATCAGAGACTTGTTGGGAAGCTTATCTACTTAACCATGACCAGACCTGATGTCACGCCCCGACCCTCAGGCACGCACACATCCCTTAACTTTTGGTCGATTTTGAATTGCGATATCCCAGGACTATGTATCGCCGACCCTTTCATTTTATTATGCACATGCGGAAGCGGTTATAAATCCCCAGACAATAAAACAATGGGATATGCAAGTAGGACTAGGAAATTGAACCTGAAAACCAATACCCTTATGCTCATATACAAGCCATATTAAACGATTGGTTTCTACTCAAATTGATTCTATAACAATCGCCATCAGGATCCTACTCTGGATCATCCTCGGGGTTCTCCTTCACGTACTCCTCTTCAGGTTCCTCAACAGGGATCTCCTCATCAAATTCATGCTCCTTAGGCTCCTTATCCAGGTCCTGAAATGGTTATTCAATAACCACTGAGACAACGTCTCAGCAAGTTCTACCCTCTAAGACCCGATTAGTAAACTAATACACCTTAGGGCTGCCTATGCACAACATGAGTCAGAGGACTTACCTTGGCCTCAGATTCCACCTGCATATTAGCATAGATCATACAGGCACCCAAACAATCATATTATAGATCGAAGCATCGATCTAATCGACCTAGTCGATTTCACACCAAGAAGACCACTCACGGTCATCTCTATTCAATCATTCAATTCACAACATCAAACCAAGGCAATGAATCATCAAGTCACTCTCAGATCGAATCATCGATCAATCGACCTAGTCGATTACAAGTCAGTCGGACCATTTCTAGGTCATTCATCCAACACCAAGCAATTCCTTAGATTTAGTGGCTTTACGGTCCCACCCGACCCTCTCAAGATCTAGTGGCTTTACGGTCCCACCCGACCCTCTCAAGAACTAGTGGCTTTACGGTCCCACCCGACCCTCTCAAGAACTAGTGGCTTTACGGTCCCACCCGACCCTCTCAAGAACTAGTGGCTTTACGGTCCCACCCGACCCTCTCAAGATGCCACACTATGTCACCGAGCCACGTGCATTCTCCGGGAAGACATACCGAGTCTCCGAGCCACGTGCATTCTCTAAGGCTACCTTTTAGCCAAGATGACATATCTAATCACCGAGCCACGTGTCCTTCCCAGGTGACACTCCAATTCACCGGGTCACGCGCATTCTCCAGGTGATTTACCAACGCACTTTCGATACTGACAACCGATATTCAACCAATTCTCAATCACATAACTAAACATCGCATTCTTTAAGAACATAACTTAAAAATGCACAATTAAATCAATTCGACACGAACTAAAGCTCAATTAAATAAACGAACCACTCCACGACAGTCAGCACGAAATTCGGTCACCGGCCATCCGGTTGAATTTCCGGAAAATAAATAATTAAATAATTAATTTCGAAAATTAAATAAATAAATGCAATAAATTCAATTTAGCACAATTTAAAGCTCAATTAAATAAACGGACTGCACCACGATCATCAGCGTAAAATCCCGGTCACTGGCCATCCCAGTTGAATTTCCGGGAAATAAATAATTAAATAATTAATTTCGAAAATTAAATAATTAAATACAATAAATTCAATTTAGCACAATACAAAGCTCAATTAAATAAACGGTCTGCGCCACCATCATCAGCATAAAATCCCGGTCACTAGCCATCCTAGTTGAATTTCCGGTAAATAAATCATTAAATAATTAATTTCCAAAATTAATATTTAATTCCTAAAAATTCCACCTAGGCCCGATTTGCTTAATTAACACCCGATAAGGGACGGAAAAATCCCAAGAAGCATCCAATAAATACTACAAGCAATTCTCTATCTAATTACACTAACCACACAACTAACATGCAAAGCAATTAACTAATACACACTAATCAATTCTAATCTAACAACCTAATTACAATTAATTAAAACTAATCAACCTTTAAGTGTAATTAGCACACTAAGGAGGCATTAGTGAGTAAAACTCACTCCAAAACGATGGGCTCGGCGCGAGGATCAACTTTTCCCAAAGCGGGCCGAGCATCCGAGCTCGGGAAGGCGGCCAAAACGGGCCAAACAGTTGCTGCAAACCCATTTTTCTTCTTCTCTGTACGCTGCTGGTTGGGGTCGTTCCAGGGCCGATTAGAGCCGGACAAGGCCGGTGGAGGGTGAGGCGGAGCTCCGGCGGGGTTGACGGTGGCCGGAGGTGGTCGGCCGGCGGCCGTAGGTGGCTGAACGGGGCCGACTAAAGGTGAAACAGAGGCTGGATCGCACAGCTGCGGACGGCAGGCGCGATCGTGAGACGGCGGAGCACGCGACGTCACGCGGGCGGCGGTGCGGCGGCTCCGGTGCGGCGGCGTCCAGGCAGTTGGTCGCGGCTCCTTCCGGCAACGCTGGGCCTGCTTCTGCTTCTGTCTATCTTCGCACAGAACAGAGAGGGAGAAAGAAGCGCTGATGGCGGCTGAGGGGGATGAGGGAGAGGCGGAGGGTGCGAGCGGAGCAGACGGCGGTTCGGCAGCTCCAGCGTGACTACAGCTCCTTCAACTGACGATGGTTGCTGCTTCTGCCTCTGCTATTCGGTTCTGCTCGAACCAGAGGAGGGAGAAGGGGCGGAGATGTGTAGACGGCAGCACGGCGGCGAGCTCGGGTGTGCGAGCAGCTCCGGTGCTTGCGGGCGTCCGACGGCGGCGGCGAGAGGCGACGACGGGCGAAGCTGCTGCTGCTGCTCCGGCTGCTCTGGTCTTCGCACAGCCATGGCACGAGCAATAAGAAGAGGGAGAGAGAGTGTCGACGGGAGAGAGAAGAGAAGAAGAGAAAACCAAATTTTCTTTCTCTTTCTCTCACTCTCTCTCTCTCTTAGGTCAGCCATACGTGGACACCACCAGCTGCCCTCCACTCACAATTCCAAGACAATTTTGCCCCTTCTAGAAGCATTTAGGTAGGCCAAAATGTGGGGGTAAGTGTGGCATACGAATTTTGCTAGGATTTCTCTCCAATTGGGCCTTAATTCCTCTTGAATTAAATCAAATTGACCCCCATTAATTTATTCAATGCTTCAATTGAATATTCTCCTCATCCAATAGCTCATCTCACATCTCAATTTTGTATTCCAGTTTAATCCCCGGCTCCAATTGCATAGAAATGACCTAATTAATTCTATTGAAATTAATACCCAAAATTCTGGATGTCACACCTGACATATGCTATGCAGTGCAAATCTTTAGCCAGTTTATGCATAATCCAAAACAATCACACATGAATGCCGCACTGAAGGTCGTAAAATACCTAAAAGGGTGTCCAGGTTTGGGAATATTACTGTCTCGTGACAACAACATAGAGATGACAGCATACAGTGATACGGATTATGCCACTTGCCCGATGAGTAGGAAGTCAATCACAGGATTCTGCATCAAATTGAGCAACTCATTACTTTCTTGGAAGACAAAGAAACAATCGACTGTTTCGTTATCATCTGCTGAGGCGGAATATCGGGCAATGGCGAAGACCAGTTGTGAGATAGTCTGGATAAGAGGATTACTCCAAGATCTTGGGGTTTGGATAAAGGAACCAACTGTTCTATTTTGTGATAATGATGCCGCGCTTAAACTTGCAGTGAATCTAGTTTTCCATGAGAGGACAAAGCATATAGAAGTTGATTGCCATTTCGTCAGAGACAAAATTCAAGACGGATTGATCAAGACAAGAGGAATAAGAACTACGGAGCAGCCCGCAGACATCTTCACTAAACCTTTATGTCAGAGGCAACATTCGTATCTATTGAGCAAGCTAGGCGTTCTGGATGTGTATAGACCGCTAGCTTGAGGGGGAGTGTTGAAGATACCATTGCCATGTTGACATTGATTTTAATTGATACCGATTAGTCTATTGTTAGAAAATTAGAATATTGTGTATTAGGAAAATTTATTTTCCTTCTTTTCCACATTATGTATATTTTTCTTCCTAAGATAGTTTTGCTCCTATGTATTACAAATAGGAACCGGATTGTACATCATTGATCAGTGAAAAGCAATATACAATACACTTATCCTCCAATTCTTTCACTCAAATTTCTGACAGTTATTAAGGTGATGAATTCCTGGAATTTAAGGGGCGTGGGGGACAAATAAATTGTTGAAGGTACCATTTTTTTTATCTAGTGTCAATCCATTTGATGGTAAAAAAGATCTTTTATTGGAAGGCTGGCTAGAGAATTCTTGTAAAAACACTAGCACCACTCAGTCAATAATGAGAATTTGTTGATCTTTTTTGATTCTATGTATTATTAGCATTATGCACATGAGGGAGGAGCTGTATGAAGTGAAAATTGAAAGAAAATAAAGAGAACGAAGGAAGAGGAAATCGAGACTGAAGACGAGCGGCCTTTGGGAATTTTTGTGTATATTGTCTTCAATGCTTTCTGTTGTACAATCTCTCTAAAGATATAATACAAGATGTACAAATTGAATGGAAATAAATGATTCTACGGATCAGACTAAATCAAATCTAATCTTCAATGGTTTGTGCACAATTGTAATCGGATCAAGATCTTTTGGCGAATATCACGGAATATCGACACATATCTTCAAACAAAAATCTCATGTACAGTTCTGGAATGGAGGTTCTTTCAATCGAACAACTACAACGGATGTCAGCTCAATCAGAAAATTATACGGAAGCTTTATAGAATTATGTGAAGCTATGCGACTAGAAATTGATCCCTATGATCGAAGCTATATACTCTACAACATAGGCCTTATTCACACAAGTAATGGAGAACATACGAAAGCTCTATTTCGCCCCTATCTCTTCGGCTCTTCAGCAGTGCTTATGCACAATGCTAACCCTTGCTAGCACCAAATGATCATGTACTAACCTCAAGATAAGGCCTTCCGGTTACACAATTTGCCTAAGTTTGTCAAGTGACTATTCCAAGTGCGGGTCTGCAGCCTGGCTTGCTGAAATAATTTTCCTCTAATTACTAACTAATTTGATGTTATTCTTAAAATTTGATAGTTTGTACAAAATTATGAAACTGTATTATTAGTAAACAATATTAGAATCAGAACATCATTTGTGAAACCATACAAATTTTTTGCTGTTTCATTATACCAAGGCCCAAACAATCACATTACCATCGCTTGTTTCGTTATAACCACATTATCTCGCACAACCGCATGACTACTTTAACCAAATGTACAATGAGAATTGATATCTATAGAGCAAGTTTTTAGGCCGGTCTGATATATTGCCCTCATTGGACATCGTACGGTTGTGCTCTCCTCCATTCCTGAATGGAGAGGGGAAAGTTCCTCTAGCTAAATCTATAATAGGCGCACGGATATCATCCGTAATCGAATTGAAATAAAAAAAAAATTGTAAATGGGAGTGATTTATATTTATACCAGTAACATGATTGAACGAGCAATAAAGGAAAATATAACGACGCCGAGTATTTCAAGACAGGGGTGCTAGAATGGGTGAACATGGGCCTCATTTCCTCAAACAAATCGGGATAACATGACGTCTTAAAGTTGGGGATGTCTTTGATTATGTCGGCGGAATTAGCGGCAAACCGCCTAAAAGAAACAGCGCGGCATTGGGTCTCTCTCGTATCTCCATATCTTTTTTGACTTTTCCTGGACTCCACGTCACCACGCGGGGAAACACGTCCCACCCCCTTCTTTGCCCACGGGGGGTAAACGCGGCGCCCCGCTTGAGGCAAGAAAAGTTCTCTATAAAAGATCCATGGTTGGTTATGGCCTCCCATCATTCCACAAAATTCCAAAATTCCACTTATGAGCGGCTAAACCAAACACCAAGAACATCAGAGCTTTCCTCTTTGTCTTGCCATTTGCACTGTGCGATACCTCATTGGAGGCCCGGCCATGACCAGCATTCTCCGTGGGGACTACCCCCGCTACGGGGTCTCTCTCGACTTGCCCGCCGCTATGCGCAAGTTTGCCAAGCGATGGCATCTAGCCTTCGTGACCATATATTGCTCCCGAGCCATCACTACCTTCGCGAAGAAAACCAAGAAGTTGTCCCCACCAAAATCTCCTTCCTACACTTCTATTCCCATCCACGATCTCTCTGATCACTCCAGCTCCTTCAACATTGATCAGTCACAGCTCACCAAGCTGGTCAAGGACAAGGACCTCGGCCACCTCCAGGAATTCGGTGGGGTCCAGAAAGTCATCTCAGCACTCGAAACTGATGTCTCAACCGGAATAAGCGGTGACCCAGACGACGTCTCTCGCCGGCAAAATGCGTTTGGCATCAACTCATACAAGAAGCCGCCTGCCAAGGGCTTCTTCCACTTCGTGGTCGAGGCTTTCAAGGACCTCACAATCATGATTCTTCTTGTTTGCGCCGGGCTTTCGCTTGGGTTCGGGATCAAGGAGGACGGGGTCAAAGAAGGGTGGTATGATGGTGGCAGCATATTCGTTGCGGTGTTCCTGGTGATCGCCGTGTCCGCTGGGAGCAATTACCGCCAAAACCGGCAGTTCGAAAAATTATCTCAAGTGAGTGATAATATTCTCATTGATGTGATAAGGAAGGGTCGGCGGCAGCAGATTTCCATATTTGAGATCGTCGTCGGAGATGTCGTTTGTTTGAAGACGGGCGATCAAGTTCCGGCAGATGGGCTTTTCCTGGACGGGCATTCCTTGCAGGTATGGCTGACAATTTGTACTGGTTTGACGCATTAGATTTGCATATTTAACTCAAGTTCAGAAACATACGTAGTATTATTATTACCATTTTCGAGCATGAGTAATTAGTCCAGAAAATTGTAGGAGTGTATCATATTCTGCTTGACTGGGCAGCCTGTCATTTTCAAAATCTTGATTCTGTGACAAAAAGGATAAAGGAATGGTTTTTATTTGTAGTTCTAGTTATAGTAGAAAAACTTTGTTAAAAAATTCTACTTGGTCCCGTTCGTTTCACGGAAAATGGGCCATTTCTGGAAAATATTTTCCCGTAAGTCATTTTCTAAGAAAATGGCTATATTTTTCGGCATTCGGTTGAAACTTGAATTATGAGTGGAAAATATTTTCTACCGTTCGTTAAGTAATTTAATTATTTAGGAAAAATTATCAAAAAATTGAATTTTAATATTTTAAATTGACCAAAAATATTTGTATTTTTAAAAAATACAAATTTTTTTATTATTTTCCACCGTTCATTGGTTTTATTTTTTTATATTTTTATATGAATTTTTAATTATTTATATTTTAAAAAATCAAAATTTTTATTATTTATTATTTTTCTTTCTTTTCTTTTTCTTTTTTCCTTCTCTTTTCCTTCTCCTTCCTCCTTCCTCGTCCTTCTTCTTCCTCCTTCCTCCTTGCTCCACCACCACACGCCTGACAATGGCTGACTGCTCGGTGGCCGACCAAGATCCAGACGCCAGATCTGGCGAGCTCAAGGCTTGGCTGATCTCGCTCGAGCTCGCCGGAGGTTCGTCGGGCTTTGGCGAGCTCGGGCCCCGCCCAACTCACCAGATCTGGCGAGGCCAGAGCTCCGCCCCAAGCTAGCCAGGCTTCGCCTCGCCTAATTTGGCGAGGCCCGAGCTCGCTGGGCTCAGGCGAGCTCGGCTTCCATAGATCGGGCTGGCGGAGCCTTGCCGGCCTAGGGCGGAGCTCGAGCTGGCTTGCGGTCGCGGCCGGTTGCCGGTCGCCGGTCACTGGCCACCGGCCAAGCTAAGGAAGAAAGATGAAAGGAAAGAAAGAAAAGAAAAGGAAAAAAAGAAAAAAAAAAGCATAAAAATAAAACAAAAATGTGTTGGTGAAAAGATATAAGGTGGAGGAAGTTATGGAAAAGTGGAAAACATTTTCCACATCTTTGAAGGTAGTTTTTTCCATTAATGGAAAACATTTTCCTTGAGTAGTTAATTTTCCGTGAAACGAACATCGGAAAATCCAAAAAATATTTTCTTGAAAGTCATTTTCCGTGAAACGAACAGAGCCTAAAACGTAATCCATTTGGTCTTATTTCCTATTTGTTCACGTTTCATTTTCTTTGCCTCAAGTGAAGGTTAGAACGCTTCGTATCGTGTCATCCTAGCGTCCCTAAACCATGTGCAACGTTTGTGTTGTCAATTTAGGTTGATGAATCGAGCATGACCGGGGAGAGTGATCACTTAGAAGTGAACCGCAAGGAGAATCCATTCCTGTTCTCGGGAACAAAGATTGCTGATGGGTTTGCTCGGATGCTGGTTACATCCGTGGGCATGAGCACGACATGGGGCGTGATGATGAGCTCAATCAGCCGCGACAACAGCGAGCAGACCCCTTTACAGGCTCGGCTCAACAAGCTTACCTCGTCGATTGGCAAAGTAGGCTTGGCAGTTGCTTTCCTGGTTCTCGTGGTCCTGCTGATTCGCTATTTCACTGGAAACACACAGGACGAGAACGGGAACCGGGAATTCATTGCAGGCCAAACTACAGGTAACGACATCATGAACTCCGTGGTGGGCATCATTGCAGCTGCAGTGACAATCGTGGTGGTCGCGATTCCTGAAGGCTTGCCACTTGCGGTAACCCTCACTCTTGCTTATTCGATGAAGAGGATGATGGCGGATCAGGCGATGGTGAGGAAGCTTTCGGCCTGCGAAACGATGGGGTCAGCCACCACTATTTGCACCGACAAGACCGGCACTCTCACCATGAACCAGATGAAGGTTACAAAATTCTGGGTAGGCCAAGATTCTGTGGCAGAAAACACCTTCTCCTCTGTCTCCAGGTTTGTCTTGGATTTGATTCAGGATGGGGTTGCTCTGAACACCACGGGCAGTGTCTGCAGGTCGTCTTTGGGATCAGAGTACGAGTTCTCAGGTAGTCCCACTGAGAAAGCGATTCTCTCTTGGGCGGTTTTGCAATTGAGCATGGACATGGAGGAGATAAAGAAGAGCTGTGAAGTCATCCAAGTCGAAGCCTTCAACTCACAGAAGAAGAGAAGTGGTGTCCTAATAAGGAAGAGCTTGGACAGCACACTCCATGTGCACTGGAAAGGTGCGGCAGAGATGGTCTTGGCAAAATGCTCGAGCTTCTACGACGGGTCGGGGACAGTGAAAGATTTGGATGACGATGAAAGGGCGAGATTCGAGCAGATTATTCAGGGGATGGCAGCGAGCAGCCTTAGGTGCATCGCTCTAGCTCATAAACAAGTCTCCGAGGAAGCTATCCTGACAAGAGAAGACGGGAAGAAGATTGAAGAGGACGGCCTGACATTACTGGGACTTGTCGGTATTAAGGACCCATGCCGTCCCGGTGTGAAGAGTGCGATCCAAGCTTGTCAGGACGCAGGAGTGAACATCAAGATGATAACGGGAGACAACATCTTCACCGCAAAGGCCATAGCTGCGGAGTGTGGGATTCTCAGGCCCGGGGACGATGCCTTCAGTGGAGCCATTGTGGAAGGAGCGGAGTTTCGCAGCTACACACCTGAGGAGAGGCTTCGGAGAGTTGAGAAAATCCGAGTAATGGCAAGATCCTCGCCTTTCGATAAGCTCCTCATGGTTCAATGCCTGAAGCAGAAAGGCCATGTGGTCGCCGTCACTGGGGACGGCACGAATGATGCACCAGCCCTCAAGGAAGCAGACATCGGGCTTTCAATGGGCATCCAAGGCACTGAGGTCGCCAAAGAGAGCTCGGACATCGTAATTCTCGACGACAACTTTGCCTCCGTGGCAACGGTGCTGCAGTGGGGTCGATGTGTCTACAATAACATCCAGAAGTTCATCCAATTCCAGCTCACGGTAAACGTCGCTGCCCTCGTGATCAACTTTGTGGCTGCCGTCTCTTCCGGCGATGTCCCCCTGACGGCTGTCCAGCTCTTGTGGGTGAACCTGATCATGGATACACTCGGCGCCCTCGCCCTGGCCACGGAGCGGCCCACTTGGGAGCTCATGGAGAAGCCCCCCGTGGGACGGACTGAGCCGCTCATAACCAATGTCATGTGGAGGAACATTGTTGCCCAAGCAACGTACCAAATGGCCGTCCTCCTCACTCTACAGTTCAAGGGTGAATCGATCTTCGGTGTGGATGAGGCGGTGAAGCGGACGCTCATATTCAACGCGTTTGTCCTGTGCCAGGTCTTCAACGAGTTCAACGCGAGGAAGCTTGAGAAGAGGAACGTGTTCAAGGGCATACACAAGAACAAGCTGTTCCTTGGGATCATTTTCGTGACGGTGGTCCTCCAGGTGGTGATGGTGGAGTTCCTAAAGCGGTTTGCTGACACGGAGCGGTTGAGCTGGGGACAATGGGGCGCATGTGTCTGGATTGCGGCCGCGTCTTGGCCTATTGGTTGGGTCGTCAAGTGCATCCCTGTCCCTGATACACCAATCTTCAGCTACTTGGGATTGAAAAGCAAGAAGCTCGTGAGGAAAATTGGGCACAGAGAACAATAGCAACACTGACTTTAACTCGATTATTTTTGCTGTTCAGGTATATCGATCCATTATTGATGCAGCGTGATTTTTTTGTTTTGGTTGGAGATATGCGAGGATCGATTTGCATCAATCTTTATTCTTTCATTGGTTGTATATCCATTGTATTATAAATAGGAGCATTCTCTCAATTTCTTCCCTCCTTTCTTTTTGTGAACGAACCTTATCGTGGAGTACCTTTGGCTTGTACAATCTTTAGCCCCATCACTGTCCGAGGTAAGCATGCAACTTCTGATAAGAGGAAGAAGAAGGACGAATTCCAGGAGATGCGTGACCTTATTACATCCAAGAATGTGAAGAACAAAATCATGAAAAAAATGTGCAGTGCAAGAGGGCTCAATCGGTATGAATCACGTAGATCGACTATGTCAAGGCAAGGAACAATTCCCTCTTGGGTCATATTTCTAACTAACTTGAATCAAGTCGGGCCTCATTCTTATTTCGTCCTTCATTCGAGGACTTTTTGGACGATGGATATTGCCATCGAGAGCTCTGGTAGCTTGGATAATACCTACATCAATGGTTCATCCTTCGACTTCATCCAGCCCAAAGCGTGCCATATGCCACGAGGCATTCTAGTTCGTAATAGTCGCCTACTCCTCCTTTTTTGTCCTCTCTATTTCACAAACCCCTACATCTTCAAATTTTAAGACACACTTTAAACATACCGGAGTTGTCAATGCACAACGCTAAATCTTCAATAACTTTGCAACTACAAAAGGTGACGTTGGAATTCTCAGTCTTAAACTCAATAGCATGACGTCACTATTAGGCTCTCTAAATGACGGTGACTTTATGATCGCGGATTCTCAATCTTAGCTAATTGGCTACCGGAACATAAGACCAAGACTCAACCTGTCAAATATTAGTATATGTTGCCAAAAATGCCCTCAGAGCAATTCTCGATTATCGAAAAGGAATGACTAGAAGAGTTTAATTAGTTGACTTATAATTTCGTTTTTTTATTCATTGGGATATTTTGATGCGTTTGGTTCAGTTTTCCCAAAAAACTTTCGGCCAAATGCTTGACTTTGGGAAAGCTGAAAATTAGCGTTAGATTTTCAACCTTTGGCCAAACGTTGAAATTAGAATTTTTTTTTTCCAAAACTATCATCACCAATTTGTTAGTTCTCTGATTTTTCCCCTTGTGTAATTGTTCATCTTCTTTGTGCAACGGTGGCCGACGAAGCCAGATCTAAGCTAGCGAGGGGCCAGCGAAGGTTGTTCGACCTAGGTGACCTCCGCCAGAGGTCGCGTGGCTTGAGTCTTGCGACCTTCAACAACCTTGCCTGAGGTTGTGTGACCCATGTGAGGGCTGCTTAAGGTCACTTGACCTTTGTCAATCCGTTGGTGCCAAATCTAGCTTGCCGGCAACCATTGCCCTTCGCTGGCTCCAGCGAAGTGTTTAGCTTTTATATTTTTTTATTAAAAAAATAAAAGCTATAGCTAAAACCCATTGCAAAGGTTTTTTTGCCAAACATTTATTGAATTCAAAGTCCATTTGCAAAAAGTTTTTACCAAACATAATTTGTATTACCTCATAGGGCTTTGGCTTTTAGCATTTGCATTACAGTCAAAGCCCATTTGCAAAGTTGAATCAAATGTACTCTTAGTAGTGGAACAAATTTATCATATGCTAAAGACAATAGTTGGATTAATCAACTCTTCGAGTACAAAGTAATTTTTGTGGGTCTCCTTTTTAGAATAGATAACATCATTGGTGAACTTTACAGGTGACATGCTTCATTGGAGTAAAATGGATATAAAATTATTAGTAATGCTAAAAATTTAAAAGTATTTACCTTATTAATTAAGAAATTAAGAAAATTTAATTCTGCTCATTATAGTGTTTTTTTTTTTTTTTTTTTTTTTTTTTTTTTGGGCCTGGGGGTGGGCACTGTGGGTGTGTTCACACCAAAAATGAATTTATTAATGCTGAAGATATCCTTGCATGGAATGGAAATTATTATAAGTCGAATTTGTATTTAAAGAAATACTCACGAATTACCAATATTGCTCAACATCTTTTTTCGTGATTGATCACTAGCGCATACGCAATTCAAAGCTTTTACCTTGAAACCGGATGAACGAGTCATCCACTTTTAAAGTAAATATGCGTGGGCCACATAGATGGCTCCGTCTCTTTCAACAAAATAATGGAGCATTCTCCTCTTCACAGAGATCGCAAGGAAAGTTCCTGGCAAGTTCCTGGAATTACCAAAACAACATAGCCATTGCCTCTTTCCATTATAGCCGTAATAGCTCCAACATGGCTGCTTTGACCATTACCATAACCACACGTGTCGTGAGAATGGATATCTAAACAGCAGTTCTCAGCGGGACATAACAATCACTTCGCTCACTCTATAAGAATAACGTTCACGCTCCATTGGCGCATTATAGACATGGATATCACCTGCGAACATGCTTCATAAGATATATACGTGAGCAGTATTTGTATTTATTATCTACGGGCTGATCGATTGAAGGAGAAATGGCCTTCAATCGAAGAAAATATGACGGTAGACCATGTGTTCGAGATGGTGGACTAAAATGTCCAAACATAGGATTCCTTTTTCTTAGAGGAATGGCATTGACGATGTCAAGTTTGGACTATCTTGATGATGTCGTGGTAGCTTAATTGTGTGTAATAAACAACATCTCATTGGGTCTCCAACATGCTCTCTCAAAATTTTAGTTCAAAATGGGAAACCTCCAAATAGTGTAGAAAGAACCGGAGATGCTGATGCAATTCCCAACCACCTGAACCGCACCAATTATTTATATTTTCAAATTTTAATTTTATTTCTAAAAATATTTTAAGAAATCATTTAAACTTAAATATTCATGGAATGGAATTGCCTCAATTCAATGCCTTTCTTAGGGCTGTTGTGCTACCATCATCACCCTTGGGTATAGCCAAAAGAGCAACAACGCTTTGTCTCGTTCCTCGCTACTTAAAGTTACACAGGCAACCTGCCTGTTAACCTCTCTTAACAGCCGATGTGGGACTGAGCTCTCTATGGCTGTCACACACTTAGTTCCCCTCTCTCTCTCTCTCTCTCTTTTCCTCTTGCAGATCCAAGGCAAATTACTATATATGCCCCGCTGGAAAATGATGGTAGTGAATAAAACCTAATAGAGACAAGCCACTCCAAAAGTCCCACATCAAACAAGCACACAAAGAGCGCAAGAGAGATTGTGAACAAAAGCCAAGCCAGGCAACTCCATTAATCATGCTTTCTTTTGCCTTTTAGCTAAGATCAAGTGCACTACTTGTATCTCTCTCGTTTATGCGAGTTTCTCTCTACCCTCTGGTAGTGCTGTTTTCTCCCCAAAACCCTAGATCTGCTCTAATTCTCGACAATCACTCCCGCTTTTCTCCGTTTCTTTCCACACAATGATGTTCAAAAAGGAAAACCCCAAAAAAAAAAAATGTCTCATTCGATCTAGTTTACGTTGAGAGCAGTGGCCTCCTCTTCACTCGATAGAACAATTGTGTTGGTCGAGGCTGGGTGAGATGGAATCCACGCTCTTGGGGCTTGATTAAGGTAGGATTTCATCTTTATCGTCATCTCTCTCATTGTTTGGTTGAGCTAATGGAGAAGAGAAGTATCGACTGGGATATATGCAGCATCTGTTGTTAGAGTTATTTGATTATGAGCCTTGACGAGGAAACCTGATGCACGTAGTCATGAGTATATGTTAGTCAGATGTTTGATAAAAGAACCAGAAGACTTTGAGAAGAAGACGGAAGTAATGAAAACTTATCTTGCCCCCAACAGTATGTGTTAATGCCTGTGTCTTTCCTTGCTCTTATATCCAGTCTTTTTTTTTATTAATCTAGTCAGATAGTATGGATAGTAAAGAAGAAAATGAGTTGCGGGTGGCAGCATTATGTAAACGACTCGGACATCTATGGTCTGAGGAAGATGTGGTTGAAGTAAGCCCAGAGATATCAGCACAAAAAAGAGATGAATGCAACAGAATCATTATGGGCAAGCTATATTCTAGACCCAACGTCAATTTTCCTGCATTTTTCACTACTATGAAGAAAGCCTGGAAGACAGAAGCAGTAACGTGTGTACAAAAAGGACCAGGTCTCTTTACCTTTGTCTTTCAATCAGAGGAGGAAAAGGAGAGAATTATGCAATCTGCACCATGGTCCTACTCGAGCAATTTGCTCGTCCTTAAATAGTGTGAGCCTGACATCCCAGAACATTGTTATGATTTTTCCAGAGCTACTTTTTGGGTAAGACTTGTAGGTATACCCCCTGGTTGGAGGATTGAAGCAGTTTACCATGATCTGGGAAATAAATTGGGGCAAGTAAAGGATATTCAGCTAGAATCTATGGGAACTATGCAGCAAAAAGGAGGAAGAGTAAGTGATCATAGTCCTTATTGGGAGGCATTTTATGGAAACATTGAAGAAGGACTTATAATAGAAGAAACTGTACCTGAAGTATCATCTCCAGCTAGGGAGCAGGATATAATAGCACGAGAGAAAGGCCCAGAAATGAGACTAGAAGCTTACAGCAAAAAGCGAGCAGAAAATTCCAGGGAGCATGAGATAATGGCAGTCCCCATTTCAAATCAGAAGGTAATCAAAGATCATGGTAAACAGATCATGTGTTCAGATGTTCCCATACAGACTTCTTTGAAAATAGGAAAAAGTAGCAAAAAGAACATGAAGGTGCAGAAAGCAAAAAAGCAGAAATGCTTACCTGCACCATCTCCAATTCTCATAGATGATTCGAGTATGATGGAGACTCCAGTGAAGTTGCTTGGAGAAGGAACAGATTGGGCTTTGGTGGCTAGCCTTAATAAGCCACCACAGACGACATGAAAATTATCAGTTGGAATTGTCAAGGGCTGGGCAACCCCCTGACAATCCAGGAACTACGAGCTTTGATTGCTCTTGAAAGGCCTAGTATAGTTTTTCTTATGGAAACTAAAAACAAAGCAACGATGGTGGAAAATATTTGCAGAAAACTTCAGTTTCATCACCTATTCCTAGAAAATCCTATAGGCATATCAGGGGGACTGGCGTTGATGTGGAACGGGGAAATAACACTGAAAGTGCAAGATAGCTCCAAACAGTTCATTGATGTACATTGCACTGATCCGGCCAGAAAACAAGCTATGCAGATCACTTTTATTCACGCTTCAACAAATTTTGAAGAGAGGAAGAAACTATGGCAACAATTGAAAACAATGAAACCTCATAGCTCAATTCCATGGATATGCATTGGTCTGCGCAGGAATTGATCACTCCCACCAAATAAATCACCCCCACCAAATAAGAAGCACAATTCACCAAATTCGGACCATGACACCGAAAAGAAGTTTGGATTTCCATGACATATATTTGGGCATTCAAAAATAACAATTTATCGCAAGTCGAATTTCTGTTCTTGGGCTTAAACTCAAGATATAATTTCGATATTTGGGGTGTGCATGTTAATTATTCTATTTCTGGTTAGATTTATTTTTTTGTTATAAGGAACATATTTGAAACATAAATATGTTTGATAATGCAATTTCATTATTCTATTTATAGAAAAAATAGTCCGAAAATCGGTCTATTCCAAAAATAGAAAAGTAAAAAGTTTTTACTTTTCAACTCACCCTGACTACTAGCCGCTCACCCATCTACCTCCCCACCATCCTTTGCCACACACTGCCCAACTAGAAGGGAGAAAATTTTGTGAATTTCTATTTAGGAACATAAAATTTGTGTTGTTATCAAACGTGTATTTTCACTTAAAAACTCATTCAGAGAATCAAAATAGAAAACCTGTATTTTCGACCAGAAATTGTGTCAAAAAACAGAATAGTTATTATTCACTTTCTTAATTGTCCACTCGCGAGCAAAATTTAAATGATGCGTCTAATCCTATTCCTAAAAATGTGTCGGTGGAATTTGATCTTTACGCTATTTTTTTTATTTTTTTTATTATTATTGTAATCTATATGCTGATTGGTAGGGGGAAAATGACTGAAAACCCTTAGCTAAAATGTTCCCGGGCTCTCCCCCAAAGTCGTACCATTATGAAAGAGACTAGTAGCATGCACATCTTTCGACCCTAGCGTCCTCATTGATGAACACAGATGTTTCTGTATGAAAGAAGGAAAATGTCAGAAGTACGCGTGGACAGAAAAATCCAAGAAAATGCACGTGTTGATTAAATCAAATCTAGATTATCTCTCGTAGCGATATCCTATTCATTGATTGCCTTCATGGTCTCGTTATCTTAGTTCGAAGGATCATTTGACTTTTGGAGGATGGGTCTTACCGTCGAGAGCCCTGATAACTTGGTTACTACCTCTATATATATGGTTCACATTCGTGTGACTTGATCAACTGAGACGCGTCATCTATCTTTTGGTATTCAAATTTGCTATAATCACGTATTACTCCTTTACGTCCTCTCTATTTCAACCCAATTTCTGTGGCATTGCTCGTGCATAGTGCTAACCCTCACTCACACCAAATGATCACGTACTAACCTCAAGATAAGGCCTTCCAGTCACAATATTTGCCTATGCATATCAAGTGATTATTCCGAATGTGGGTCCAACAATATGGCTCGCCAAAACAATATCCATCTAATTACTATCTAATTAAAATTATTTCATAAAATTTGCTAGTTTGTGTGAAATTATGAAACTGGTATGTTAATAAACACTTTTAGAATCGTAACATCATTTATGAAGTAATAAATTTTTGCTGTTTCATTATACTAAAGCCTAAAAAAACACATTACCATTGTCTATTTAGATGTGACCACATTATCTCATGCATGGCTGCTTTAACCAAATGCGCAATGAAAATTGACATCTATAGAGGAAGTTTTAGGTGGACCTGATATATCGCCCTCACTTTAAGAAGTGTACTTTGTACGGTGGTGAGAGGAAAAGTTCCTCTAGCTAAATCTTTAATCGGCGCATTTTAAATACAACCATCATTGGCAATCAAATTGAAAAAAAGAAAATGAGTGCGAGTAGTATTTATATTTGTAATCTACCAATTATAAAGGAAAAAATATAAATATACCACGTATTCAAAGTCGGTGGGGGCTAAAAGGGACAACATAGCCTTCCTTTCCTCAAACGAATGAGAGTAACACCGTGTCTAAAAAGAAACACCGCAGCATTGCGCTTCTCTTGTATCTCCATATCTTTTTGACTTTTCGTTGACTCCACGTCACCAGCTCGAAAAATATTACATAGTGCTCGTGTAGCCACCTCAGTAATACACAAGAAGTCCATTCGGAGAAACCCGTGAGCAGCTGGCCCATCCCTCATCCCTCGTCCCTCAATTTCTCTGTAAATCTGACGACGACTCAAGATATAATAACACAAAGAAAAGCATGAAGTCAATTCGCGTACCGCCGTCATCGTCAAGAAACGCGAAGATACAAAAGCAAAAAAAAAAAATGACGCGCCGCGTAAGGAAAGAAAAGTCGCTTAATCCCTTGCGCAAGTGACGTCAACGTCTAGTCCTAGTCCTATAATCTTTTTTGGTCGGAAAACAATTACATAATTCAGTGGACACAGTTTCGAGGAAAAAAATTCTTAGCTAAATATTTCCAATATGTCCCCAAAAGTTGAAGCGTCATTGAAAGAGAGTAATACTCTTGCACATCCCTCAACTTGAGCGTTCTCATTGATCAATAAATTGCCGAAAATTAAATCCATTGAGACACAATCTGCAAATGTTAAAATGAATTACCAAAAATACTCGCAAAGGGATTCTTGGTTATCCATAAGGAATAACTAAAACAAATAAATTCATTGAGATGACTAAGATTTTTCTCTTACTCAAGATTTCAATTTTTATTTATTTGCATATTAGCTATTATGATAAGACAATAGTTGTATTAATTGACTATTCGAGTACAAAGAAATTTGTGGGTCTTCTTTTAAAAACAAATAGTATCATTATTGAATTTACTTGTGACACGCTTCATGTGAGCAATATAAAGATAGAATGATTCGCATTGGTAAAACTATAAAGTAATCGCCCTTATGTTCATGTCAAAAATGTATCATTGTTATGGATTTTCCAAGTAATAACTAATGTAACATAACAAGTCTGATATTAATCGGTGCAATCAATTGAGAACTTGAAGAGAAATTGTGATGAACAATTACTCAAAATGAGTAAACTCTTTAGCAATCACACTTGAAGCTTCCTAAACATCACTTCTATGGTTTCTTAAGCATCACACTTGAGAAAAAATTATCATACAATCTCTTTTGTAGAACAACACAAAAAGATGCTTCAATCGAAGTGCAATAGCAAAAAATGAAAGTAAAATCGAAACCACACAAGACATAAAGATATATGTGGAAATCCAAATTAGGCAAAAACCGTGAGGAGATAGAGGACTTTCATTATCTTCAACAACGAATACAAGAGTAAAATCCAAAAACTCAAAAAAGCCACATGGTGAAACACAAGATCTAAAGATCTAGTAAAAAGATAGAAAGAACAAAGAATGGAGATAATGTGGAGACTAGGGTTAGAGATGTGTTGTTAAACACATCACTTTTATAGTCTCCCTTAAAAAAAACCTTAAAACAAATGTGCATTGTTCAAAATGCCCTTAACACTAATTTGAAAGTCAAAACTTAACAATCCCCAAGCAAGAAATTGTCATCTCCAATTGCCCAATAATTTTATAGAGGAAAAAAATTACAACAATATATATAGACTCCCTAAGAGTTCTTCTTTGAAATAGGAAACCTCCAAACAAGAAGCATGATTGAAACTTTCTTATAATGTTTAATGAAGCCATAAAAATAAGCTATCGGGTATGGATTTGATTTAATTCCTTGCGGGGCCAAAAGGCATTTAGTGCACTAATTTTTTTTTTAAGTGAAATCTGTATTTAAAGGTAAAACTTGCGAATTATCAATCTCGCTCAGCATTTTTTTTTTTTTTTTTTGGCAATCGATTGGTTGTGTACATGGAATGTGGATAAACGAGTCATCTAGATTTTATGTAAAATTGCGTGGTCCTAATTTTTTTAAAAGTGGAATCTGTATTTAAAGGTAAAACTTGCGAATTATCAATCTCGCTCAGCATTTTTTTTTTTTTTTTGGCAATCGATTGGTTGTGTACATGGAATGTGGAGCTTTTACCTTGAAACTAGATAAACGAGTCATCTAGATTTTATGTAAAATTGCGTGGCCTGGATTATTCTCTCTTTCTTCTTCTTCTTCTTCTTCTTCTTCTTCTTCGCTATCGGGTATGGATTTGATTTAATTCCTTGCAGGGCCAAAAGGCATTTATTGCACTAATTTTTTTTTTAAAAGTGGAATATGTATTTAAAGGTAAAACTTGCGAATTATCAATCTCGTTCAGCATTTTTTTTTTTTTGGCAATTGATTGGTTGTGTACATGGAATGTGGAGCTCTTACCTTGAAACTGGATAAACGAGTCATCTAGATTTTATGTAAAATTGCGTGGCCTGGATTATTCTCTCTTTCTTCTCGTGCGAGCTAGAGCCTCACCTAATTAGGCCAGGCCAAGCTCGCTTGACTCTGGCAAGCTAGGCGAGGCTCGAGCTCACTAGCGTCAAGCAACCTCGGTCTTGCCTGATCAAGCGAGACTCCAGCTTGCCTCTAGCTTGTCACCGATTGCCATCGTGGCCAGCAAGTTTCGATTTTTAAAACCGAACTAGTTAAAAAGTTTTGATTTTTAATGAAAATCGAACTGAATGAGAACCAAACTGAAAAAAACCAAACTTATTGATTCGGTTCAGTTTTTGACACCCCTTCTTCCAAGTAACACCTTGTGAATAGGATAATGGAATGTGCCTTCTAAATGCATATTAAATATGCGGACGTAAATATTGAAAACAACAGAAATTTTTATTTTCATCTTCCATTTTCATCAAAACGAGAGAGTAAGAAATTGCCCACGAACCAAAGGGCCCTAATTTGTCTTTAGTTTCCATCTGAATTTCTCACACACTACTTTTTTAGATTCCATCTCCTTCGGAGGGAATCACTTTTGCCTAGCCAATCTGTCCATTTCTTGCCTCTTTACATTTCACTTTGTCTTTCGCTGAGCCTAAGGAAAGTTCCTGGCAAGTACGTGGGGATTCCCGGAACCATTGCCCCAATACTTCGAAGTAAGAACCGATACCTGCAGAGTAAGCTTCAGCAGTGGAGAAAAAATTTGGTGGCAGTTTTTAATTTATGATGGGAATAATAATTTATTTTAAATTACAAATATTTAAATAACAAATAATTATAAATTTTTGTGGGATCCATTCTTTCAAGAAACAAATGGGAGCAATGTTTATATTCATCATCTACCCATCAATTGATTGAAGGAGATATGGGAGAAAATACGACGTTAACCGTGTTTTTGGGACGGTGGGACTTAAAGGCCAGGGTATCGGATTCCTCTTTAGCAAAAGAATGATAACGATGATATCTGGCATGGGATGCTCCCGATGGTGTCGGAGAAATAATTGCAGAGCGTCTACGAGAAACTACGCGGCGTCGGGGGTTCGTTTCGGGGAAACCCGTCAGCAGATAACACCTTCCTCCATCGTCCCTCCATTTCGAATACCAGAAAGCAGACAGCGCTGTAGGTCCCCGCGTCAGGTAAAAGAAAAAGGCATACCTTACAACATCGCACAAATGACGACGCCCTCTTTTTCAGCTCCCGGGTGTGTATAAAAGAGCATACCTTACAGTGAAATCCATGAACTTTGTATCCATCACCACTCCACACGAATTCGAACGCTGCACTTTTCGCGGCCGTGGAAAGATATACCCAAGAAAATGCACGTATTGATTTGACTAAATCTAGATTCTCCCATGCCGATGTCCCATTCGTTAATTGCCTTAATCGTCTCATTGTGTGTATCGTCTTAGCTCGATGGATCATATTTGACAGGATTTGAAGTAAAGAAATATGGAGGAAACGACGTATTCTTTGTATATCTGATCGAAGTGCCTTTTACAATGTATATTCACTTATTTATGATACAATGAATGATTTAACAAGGGAAATAATAATAAAAGAGATACAAGAAATCAGATCTAATCTTAGATTGACATAATTAATAAATCATAATCCTAAATAATCTTGGATTGACTGATCTCGATACTTGCATATCTCCAACAATATTTGACTTTTGGAGGATGGGTCTTGCCAACGAGAGCTCTAATAGCTTCGTTACTACCTACATATATTGTTCATCCTCGTAAAACTTGATCCAACCTTATATGCATCATCTATCACTTGGTATTCGAATTCGCTATAATCACATATGACTCTTTTATGTCTCTCCATTTCATCCAGATCTCTTCAAGCATTGCTCATGTGCAAAGCTAACCCTCGCTCGCACCAAATGATCAATTACTAACCTTGAGATGAGGCCTTCCAATCATGATATTTACCTACGCTTGTCGAATGACAATTCCGAGTGTGGGGCTCACAACATTGCTTGCCAGCAAAATTTCCAATTACTATCTAATTTGATATCATTCCATAAAATTATATAGTTTGCACAAAATTATGGATCTGTTTAATTAATAAACACTATTTGAACCGTAACATCATTTGTGAAAATATTGGTCATTTCATCATACCAAAGCCCCAAAAAACACATTACCATCATCTGTTCCGTTATGATCACATTATCTTGTAGATATATCATATACTTTAATTAAACGTGGAATAAGAATTTATATCTACAGAGCAAGTTTCAGCTGGGCCCAATATACCGCGCTCACTGCTCACTATAAGATGTGTGACGTGCATCATACAGCCTTGCTTTCCTCCATCCCGGATTGGAGAGAGGAAAGTTCCTCTAGCAAAATCTTTAATCTGCCCAGTATAAATACGGACATCATCCACAATCAAATTGAAGAAAAGAAAAAAAGAATGAGTGTGGGTGATATTTATATATATAATCTACCAATCACGTGATGGAACAAGGAATCAAGGAAAATGAAACGAGTAACAAAGGAAAGTTCCTCGAATGATGTCCGAAATTTCGGAGGTAGGACGGGGGTAGGATGGGAGGAGCAATGGGGTCAGTATCCTCTTTCGAGGCCTAAACTCTACCTCTATCCAGACTTTCCTGGTCAGAGCCTTTTAAGGTCCTGCTCAGGACCAATCTACCAATCACATGATGGAACAAGGAATCAAGGAATCAAGGAAAATGAAACCAGTAACAAAGGAAAGTTCCTCGAATGATGCCCGAAATTTCGGAGAACGAGATGATGTCGGAGGACTTAATTGCAAACCAACTAAAAGGAGCAAACGCAGCATTGGGCATCCCGGACCTGCATATGTTTTGACCTTTGGTTGACTCCACGTCACCAGAAACGTGGTTTTCCACTTTCGCAGAAACCCGTCAGCAGCATCCACGTCCCAAGGCCCTCAATTTCGCTGTAAATCTGACGACGGCTCCCAGGATATAGTAAGACGAAAAAGCACGAAGTCAATTCGTGTTTCGTTTTATGACCCAAAAAAAAAAAAAAAAGAAATTCGTGTTTCGTCATCGCCAAAAAACGCGACGGCGCGCCGCGTAAGTAGATAAACGTCGCTTAATTCCTTTGCGCAAATGAGGTCAATCTCTAGTCCTATAAAAATATGCGATCGACGGGCATCGTCTCCCAACATCACTTCACAAATTCCAAAATTGCCCTTTTAAGCGGCTAAACCAAACACCAACAACATCAGAGCTTTTCCCGTGTCTTGCCATTTGCACTGTGCGATACCTCATTGGAGGACTCACCAGAGCCCGAGTGTCCCTTCCCAGCCATGACCAGCATTCTCCGTGGCGAATATGTCCGCTACGAGGTCTCTCTCAACTTGCCTGGTGCTATGCGAAAGATTGCCGAGCGATGGCGTCTAGCCTTCGTGACCATATATTGCTCCCGAGCCATCACTACCTCCGCAAAGAAAACCAACAAGTTGTCCCCACGAAAATCTCCTTCTCACACTTCGATTCTCATCCACGATCTCTCTGATCACCCCAGCTCCTTCAACATTGATCAGTCACAGCTCACCAGGCTGGTCAAGGACAAGGACCTCAGCCACCTCCAGGGATTCGGCGGGGTCCAGAAAGTGGCCTTGGCACTTGAAACTGATGTCTCGGCCGGAATAAGCGGCAACCCAGATGACATCTCTCGCCGGCAAAATGCATTTGGCATCAACTCATACAAGAAGCCGCCTGCCAAGGGCTTCTTCCACTTCGTGGTCGAGGCTTTCAAGGACCTCACAATCATGATTCTTCTTGTTTGTGCCGGGCTTTCGCTTGGGTTCGGTATCAAGGAGAATGGGGTCAAGGAAGGCTGGTATGATGGTGGCAGCATATTCGTGGCGGTGTTCCTTGTGATCGCCGTGTCCGCTGGGAGCAATTACCGCCAAAACCGGCAGTTTGAAAAATTATCTCGGGTGAGCGATAATATTCTCATTGATGTGATAAGGAAGGGTCGGCGGCAGCAGATTTCCATATTTGAGATCGTTGTTGGAGATGTTGTTTGTTTGAAGACCGGCGATCAAGTTCCAGCAGATGGGCTGTTCCTGGACGGGCATTCCTTGCAGGTATGGCTGACAATTTGTACTGGTTTGACGCATTAAATTTGCATATTAACTCATGTTCAGAAACATACGTAGTACTATTATTACCATTTTCGAGCATGAGTAATTAGTCCAAAAAATTGTAGAAGTGTATCAGATTCTGCTTGACTGGGCAGTCTGTCATTTTCAAAATCTTGATTCTATGACAAAAATGATAAGGAATGGTTTTTATTCGTAGTTCAAGTTATAGTAGAACAAGCTCTGTTAATAAAATTCTACTGTCAAAACATAATCCATTTGTCCTTGTTTCCTGTTCATGTTTCATCTCCTTTGCTTCAAGTTAAGACCAGACCGCTTCGTATCGTGTCATCCTAGCGTCACTAAACCATGTGCGACCTTTGTGTTGTCAATTTAGGTTGATGAATCGAGCATGACCGGGGAGAGTGATCATGTTGAAGTCAACCGCAAGGAGAATCCATTCCTATTCTCGGGAACAAAGGTTGCTGATGGGTATGCTCAGATCCTGATTACATCCGTCGGCATGAACACCACGTGGGGCGAGATGATGAGCTCAATCAGCCGTGACAACAGCGAGCAGACCCCCTTACAGGCTTGGCTCAACAAGCTTACCTCATCGATTGGCAAAGTAGGCTTGGCAGTCGCTTTCCTGGTTCTCGTGGTCCTGCTGATTCGCTATTTCACAGGAAACACACAGGATGAATATGGGAACCGGGAATTCATTGCAGGCCAAACCACAGGTGACGATATCATAAACTCCGTGGTGAGCATCATCGCAGCTGCAGTGACCATCGTGGTGGTTGCGATTCCCGAAGGTTTGCCACTTGCGGTAACCCTCACTCTTGCTTATTCGATGAAGAGGATGATGGCGGATCAGGCAATGGTGAGGAAGCTTTCGGCCTGTGAAACGATGGGGTCGGCCACCACTATTTGCACCGACAAGACCGGCACTCTCACTATGAACCAGATGAAGGTGACAAAATTCTGGGTTGGCCAAGACTCTGTGGTGGAAAAAACCTACTTGTCTGTCTCCAAGTTTGTCCTGGATTTGATTCAGGAGGGGGTTGCTTTGAACACCACGGGCAGTGTCTACAGGCCGTCTTTGGGATCGGAGTATGAGTTCTCAGGTAGTCCCACTGAGAAAGCGATTCTTTCCTGGGCAGTTTCGCTATTGAGAATGGACATGGAGGAGACAAAGAAGAGCTGTGAGGTCATCCAAGTTGAAGCCTTCAACTCGCAGAAGAAGAGAAGCGGTGTCCTAATAGGGAAGAGCATGGACGACACATTCCATGTGCACTGGAAAGGAGCGGCAGAGATGGTCTTGGCAAAGTGCTCCAGCTTCTACGATGGGTCGGGGATAGTGAAAGATTTGGGTGAAGATGAAAGGGCGAGATTCGAGCAAATTATTCAGGGGATGGCAGCGAGCAGCCTCAGGTGCATCGCTTTTGCTCATAAACAAGTCTTCAAGGAAGAGATGAAAGAAAGAGAAGACGGGAAGAAGATCCAAGAGGACGGCCTGACATTACTGGGACTTGTCGGTATTAAGGATCCATGCCGTCCCGGTGTGAAGAGTGCAGTCCAAGCTTGTCAGGAGGCGGGAGTGAACATTAAGATGATAACAGGAGACAACATCTTCACCGCTAAGGCCATCGCCACAGAGTGCGGGATTCTCAGGCCCGGGGACGATGTCTCCAACGAAGCCATTGTGGAAGGAGCTGATTTTCGCAATTACACGCCTGAGGAAAGGCTTCGGAGAGTTGAGAAAATCCGGGTCATGGCAAGATCCTCGCCTCTTGATAAGCTCCTGATGGTCCAATGCTTGAAGCAGAAAGGCCACGTGGTTGCTGTCACAGGGAATGGCACAAACGATGCACCAGCCCTCAAGGAAGCTGACATCGGGCTTTCAATGGGCATCCAAGGCACCGAGGTCGCCAAAGAGAGCTCTGACATCGTAATCCTCGATGACAACTTCGCCTCTGTGGCGACAGTGCTGCGATGGGGTCAATGCGTCTACAATAACATCCAGAAGTTCATCCAATTCCAGCTCACGGTGAACGTTGCCGCCCTTGTGATCAACTCTGTGGCCGCTGTCTCTTCCGGCGACGTCCCCCTGACGGCTGTCCAGCTCTTGTGGGTGAACCTGATCATGGATACACTCGGCGCCCTTGCGCTTGCCATGGAGCGGCCCCCTAGGGAGCTCACGGAGAAGCCCCCGGTGGGACGGATTGAGCCTCTCATAACCAATGTCATGTGGAGGAACATCGTGGCCCAAGCAACATACCAAATGGCCGTCCTCCTCACTCTACAGTTCAAGGGTGAATCGATCTTCGGTGTGGATGAGGCAGTGAAGCGGACATTGATATTCAACGCGTTCGTCCTGTGCCAGGTCTTCAACGAGTTCAACGCGCGGAAGCTTGAGAAAAGGAACGTCTTTGAGGGCATACACAAGAACAAACTGTTCCTTGGGATCATTTTCGTGACGGTAGTCCTCCAGGTGGTGATGGTTGAGTTCCTAAAGCGGTTCGCCGACACAGAGAGGTTGAGCTGGGGACAATGGGGCGCATGTGTAGGGATTGCAGCTGCGTCTTGGCCTATCGGTTGGGTCGTCAAGTGCATCCCTGTCCCAGATATGCCAATCTTCAGTTACTTGGGATTGAAAAGCAAGAAGCTCGTGACAAAAATCGTGCCAATAGAACAGTAGCAACACTAGTTTAACTCGATTTTTTTCGTTGTACAAGTATATTGAATTCTTTATTGATGCCGGGTGATTTTTTTGTTTTCCCTAGAAAAATAAAGAATTTGTAATCCATCGATTGATCTTTTGGTCTCATCGGTATGTACGCCCAGCCTTGTAAAAGAAATAGTTTTTTATTTATTGCATAACTCATATTTCCAGAGGTAAGCACGCAACTTCTGATATGAGGAAGAAGGACGAAGTTTATAAGGCGAGTGACCATATTTACAGTCAAGAATGTGAAGAACAAAATCGTGAGAAAAATGCTAAGCACAAAGAGACTAAATTGCCATGAATCACATACTATTGATGATGTCAAGGTAAGGAAAAAATTCATAATCCGCCTTGACCATATTTCTAATTAACTTTGAATCAAGTTAGACATAACGACAATGATGTAATGACATTAAACATATAGTTCGATAATAGAATGATACATAGCAATCTATATCATTAGCCAATGACATCATGATACACGATAACCTACCAATTGTTGACTTGACCATGATAATAGCCTATTTGTTAACCACCACCTTCTCATTATGTGTATCCTCTTAGTTCGTCATTTGTTCGAGGACTTTTTGGAGGATGGATATTGCCATCAACAGCTCTAATAGCTTGGATAAATCCAACATGAATGGTTCATCCTTCGACTTCATCCAGCCTGAAAGATGGCATATGCTACTAGGCATTTAAGGTTGTTACAATAACCTACTCCTCCTTTCATGTCCTCTATATTTAAGAACACACATATCGTCAAAATTTAAGATACCCTCAGTACACTGGACTTGCTAATATACAACAAGTCTTGAGCAACTTTGCAACTAATAAGAGATGACATTGGAAGTCTCAATGGGAGCCGCTAGCTGAAATACCATCCACAAAATCAGAGGGTCCCGCTTTGACTTCCATCCTTTCTTTTTCATCTTTGCAATTTGTGGCTGACGTCTCGGCCAGAACGCGCGGCAACCCAGACGACGTCTCTCGCAGGCAAAATGCGTTCGCCGTTCTGCAATCTTCTTAACCCCAAACCCCCCCCCCCCCCCCTCCTTCCCTATCTCTTTCTTCCCTCTCTCTCCTCCCCTCTCTTATTTATTTAAAATTTAAAATTTTAATCCGAGACAAAAGGATATCATTTTTTGGTTTATTTAAGAATGTCAACGTGCAAAATGATGTTGTTTTCAATTTATCTAGCTACATCAGCATACAAAACAACATCGTTTTGCATTTGTCTTGCCCGAAGAACACCATGTTAGTATTTTGGCTGGATTTTCACTGTTGACATTTAACTTATCCATTTTGATCCAATTTTGTAATTTAAGTGTACATTTCCGATCTTTTGACACTTAAGTGTCTCCCCATACTAAAGTTTTAAAACTCCAGGTGTTCGTATCCCTTTTTTAGGAGATTTTGGAGGTTATTTTCACATTTTAACCATTTAATATAGTATTTTGCTTTGAATTGGTTTTTTCGTATGCCCTTTACTACATCCATCAACCGTGGGTTTTTATTCCCGGCTTCTGTAGGGTTTTATTACCGTCGATTTTTCCCCGGCTTCCATAAGGTTTTATTCCCATCAGCCATAGGGTTATAGAAGATATACTTGGATAGAGTGAAATTTCTTTGGCTTAAAATTATTATAAGTGAAATTTGCATTTAAAGACAAAACTCGCGAATTATCAATTTTGCTCGGCATTTTTTTGCACTCGATGGCTATGCACATGCTATGCGGAGCTTTTACCTTGGAAACTAGATAAACGAATCATCTAGATTTCATGTAAAGTTGTGTGGCGTGGATGGTTCCGTCTCTTTCATCAAAATAATGGAGCCATCCCCTAAGTATATCCCCACTCACTATTAACACCTTGTGAATATGATAAGTCAACGTCCTTTTTCACTAAAACGAGAGATTAAGAAACTGTCCACGAACCAAGGGCCCTTAATTTCTCTTTAGCTTCCATCTAAATCAATTGATGTTTGACGGGGCATCGCTCGCCCCTTTTTTAAGATTTCATCTCTTTCGGAGGGAAACGATTTTGCGGGGAAAGTTCCAGGCAAGTTCTGGGATTCTCGGAACCATTGCCCCAATTCTTTCCAGTGAGAATCGATACCTGCTGCGTAGGTTTCATCAGCAGGATATAACAAGAGATCGCTCGCTTTAAAACGCGCAGACTCCATCTTAAATGATGTATCTAATCCTATTTCTAAACATGTGCACGTGAAATTTGATCTCTACGCTAATTGGTTGGGGGGAAAATGAATGAAAACCCTTAGCTAAAATGCTCCCGGGCTCTCCCCCAAATTCTTACCATTATGAAAGAGTCTAATACCGTGCACATCTCTCAACCCTAGCGTTCTCATGGATGGATGCAGATATGTTTCTGTGTGAAAGGGGGAAAATGTCAAAAGTATGTGTGGACGGAAAGATCCAAGAAAATGGACGCGTTAATTTAACTAAAGCTAGATTCTTTCTCGTGGTGATATCCTATTCGTTAACCGCCTTAATCGTCTCGTTATCCTCATTCGATGGATCGTTTGACTTTGGGAGGATGGGTTTTGCCATCGAGAGCTCTGATCGCTTGGTCACTACCTTTAGAGATGGTTCACCCTCGTTCGACTTGATCAACGGAGACGTGTCATTTGCCACTTGATATCTAAATTCGCTATAATTGCATATTACTCCTTTATGTCGTCTCTATTTCATCCCTGTCTCTTCGGTGTTGATAGTGCGTAGTGCCAACTCTCACTCGCCCAAATGATCACATACTAACCTCAAGATAAGGCCTTCTAGTCAAGATATTTGCCAATGCTTGTCAGGTTACTATTCCGGCTGTGGGTCCAGCAATATGGCTCACCGAAATAATTTCCGTCTAATCACTATCTAATTGCAAAATATGTCATAAAATTTGATAGTTTGTATGAAATTATGAAATTGTTTAATTAATAAACACTATTAGAATTGTAACATCAGTCGTGAAGAATGTTGGCCATTTCATCGTATCGAAGCCCAAACAAACACATTACCATCATCTGTTCCATGATGACCGCATTATCTTATAGCTTTATCCTATACTTTAACCAAAAGTGCAATAAGAATTGATATCTACAGAGCAAGTATCAATTGGGCCTAATATACTGTTTGAATTAAAAAATTCCTTTCGAGTTTTCGATCTCACTTTAAGATATGTGAATCATACAGCTGTGATTTCCTCCATCCCGGATTGGAGAGAGGAAAGTTCCTCTAGCAAAATCTTTAATCGGCGCATTAGAGATACGGACATCATCCACAATCAAATTGAAAAAAAAAATTACAATCTATTAATCACGTGATGGAACAAGGATTAAAGGAAAATGAAACGAGTAACAAAGAAAAGTTGCTCGAACGAATGAGAATAACGATGTCTGAAGTTTTGGATGGCGAGATGGTGTCGCAGGACTTGATTGCAAACCGGCTAAAAGGAACAAACGCAGCATTGGGCGTCCCGTACCTGTATATCTTTTGACGTTTAGTCGACTCGACGTCACCAGAAACACGGGTTGTCCCACTTTCGCGGAAACCCGTCATCAGCTGCCCCGTCCCACGCCCCTCAATTTCGCCGTAAATCTGACGGCGCCACGCCAGGAAATATTGGCTGCACTTGGGATTCCACTCCCAGGATATAATAAGACGAGAAAGCATGAAGTCAATTCGTGTTTCGTTTCGACCAAAAAAAAAAAAAAAATCGGGTTTCGTCATCGTCAAAAAAACGCGGAGATCCAAAAGCCCGAAAAGAAAAAAAAGGTCGCGCGGCGGAAGGCAACTAAAGTGGCTCGGGATGCTATATAATGCGATGCGATGCGATGCATGGGTATTGTCTCCCAACATCACTTCTCCCACAAATTCGAGAATTGCTACTTTTCAGGGACTTAACCGAACTCCAACGACAACCGCGCTTTTCCTCTTCTCTTGTCATTTGCATTTGTGCGACACCACCTCATTGGAGGATCGCCAGAACCCGTGTGTCTCTTCCCAGCCATGACCAGCATTCTCGGTGGCGACTACGTCCGCTACGAGGTCTCTCTCGACTTGCCCGCCCCTATGCGCAAGTTTGCCAAGCCATGGCATCTGGCCTTCGCGACCATATATTGCTCCCGAGCCTTCACTGCCTCCGCAAAGAAAACCGAGTTGTCCCCATGAAAACCTCCTTCCCACACTTCGATTCCGATCCACGATCTGGCTCAGGGCGATGGCTCTGATCATCCCAGCTCCTTCGACATTGATCAGTCACAGCTCACCAGGCTGGTCAAGGACAAGGACCTCCGCCACCTCCAGGAATTCGGCGGGGTCCAGAAAGTCGCCTCAGCACTCGAAACTGATGTCTCGGCGGGAATAAGCGGCAGCCCAGACGACGTCTCTCGCCGGAAAAATGCATTTGGCATCAACTCATACAAGAAGCCGCCTGCCAAGGGCTTCTTCCACTTCGTGGTCGAGGCTTTCAAGGACCTCACAATCATGATTCTTCTTGTTTGCGCCGGGCTTTCGCTCGGGTTTGGGATCAAGAAGAATGGGGTCAAGGAAGGCTGGTATGATGGTGGCAGCACATTCGTCGCGGTGTTCCTCATGATTGCCGTGTCTGCTGGGAGCAATTACCGCCAAAACCGGCAGTTTGAAAAATTATCTCGTGTGAGCGATAATATTCTCACTGATGTGATAAGGAAGGGTCGGCGGCAGCAGATTTCCGTATTTGGGATCGTCACCGGAGACGTTGTTTGTTTGAAGATCGGCGATCAAGTTCAGGCAGATGGCCTGTTCCTGGACGGGCGATCCTTGCAGGTGTGGATGACAATATTTACTGGTCTGACGCATTAGATTTGCACATTAATTCACGTTGGTTTTTTCCAGAAACGTACGTAGTATTATTATTACCATTTTTTTAGCACAGTTTGAGCAATTAGTTGAGTAACTAGTGCAAAAGAACGTAGAAGTGTATCGTATTCTGCTTGATCCTGGGCAGTCTGTCATTTTCATAATCTTGATTCTTTGACAAAAACGATAAGTAATGGTTTTAATTCGTAGTTCTAGTTATAGTAGAGCAAACTCTGTTAAAAAAATTCTAACGTTAAAACGTATTACATTTGTTTTTGTTTCATATTTGTTCGTGTTTCATTTTCTTTGCTTCAAGTTAAAGTCCAGAACGCGTTGTATCATGCGTCATCCTTGCGTCACTAAACCATGTGTGCCGTTTGTGTAGTCAATTTAGGTTGACGAATCGAGCATGACTGGGGAGAGTGATCACGTAGAGGTGAACCGTGAGGAGAATCCATTCCTGTTCTCGGGAACAAAGGTTGCTGAGGGGCATGCTCAGATGCTGGTTACATCCGTTGGCACGAACACGGCGTGGAGTGAGATGATGAGCTCGATCAGCCATGACAACAGCGAGCCGACCCCTTTACGGGCTCGGGTCAACAAGCTCACCTTGTCGATTGGCAAAGTAGGCCTCGGTGTCACTTTGCTGGATTTCAATGCAGGCCAAATCATAGGTGACCGTATCATAAAATCTGCGGTGGGCTTCATCACAGCTGCAGTGACAATCGTGGTGGTCAAAATTCCTGAAGGCTTGCTGCTCGTGGGAAGCCTCACTCTTGCTTATTCGATGGAGAAGATGATGGCGGACTGTGCGATGGTGAGGAAGCTTTCAGCCTGCGAGACAATGGGGGCAGCCACCACTATTTGCACAGACATGACCAGCACCCTGACAATGAACGAGATGAAGGTGACAAAATTCTGGGTCGGCCAAGACTCTGTGGCCGAAAACACATGCTCCTCTGTCTCCAAGTTTGTCCTGGATTTGATTCGAGATGGGGTCTCTTTGAACACCGGGGGCAGTGTCTATAGGCCGTCTTCGGGATCGGAGTACGAGTTCTCCGGTAGTCCAACCGAGAAAGCGATTCTTTCCTGGGCGGTTTTGCAATTGAGCGTGGACGTGGAGGAGACAAAGAAGAGATGTAAAGTCATCCATGTCGAAGCCTTCGACTCGCAGAAGAAGAGAAGCGGTGTCCTAATAAGGAAGATGTTGGACGGCACATTCCATGTGCACTGGAAAGGAGCAGCAGAGATGGTATTGGCAAAGTGCTCCAGCGTCTACGACGGGTCGGGGAAAGCGAAAGATTTAAATGAAGATGAAAGGGGGAGATTGGAGCTGATTATTCAGGGGATGGCGGCAAGCAGCCTCAGGTGCATCGCTTTTGCTCATAAACAAGTCTCCGAGGAAGCTATCCTAGAAAGAGAAGACAAGAAGAAGATCCAAGAGGACGGCCTGACATTACTAGGACTTGTAGGCATTAAGAACCCACGCCATCCTAATGCGAGGAGCGCAGTCCAAGCTTGTCAGGACGCGGGAGTGAATGTCAAGATGATAACGGGAGACAGCATTTTCATCGCTAAGGCCATCGCCACAGAGTGCGGGATTTTCAGGTCAGGGGATGATGCCTCCGACGAAGCCATTGTGGAAGGAGCTAATTTTCGCAATTACACGACTGAGGAGAGGCTTCGGAGAGTTGAGAATATCCGGGTCATGGCGAGATCCTCGCCTTTCGATAAGCTCCTCATGGTTCAATGCCTGAAGAAGAAAGGCCATGTGGTTGCTGTCACAGGGGATGGCACGAACGATGCACCAGCCCTCAAGGAAGCAGACATAGGGGTTTCGATGGGCATCCAAGGCACCAGGGTCGCCAAAGAGAGCTCGGACATCATAATCCTCGACGACAACTTTGCCTCCGTGGAGATGGCGCTGCAGTGGGGTCGATGCGTTTACAATAACATCCAGAAGTTCATCCTGTTCCAGCTCACGACGGATGCCACAGCCCTCGTGACCAACTTCGTGGCCGCTGTCTCTTCCCGCGACGTCCCCCTAACAGCCGTCCAGCTCTTGTGGGTGAACCTGATCATGGGGACACTCGGCGCGCTCGCTCTGGCCACAGAGCGGCCCACCAGGGAGCTCATGGAGAAGCCCCCGGTGGGACGAACCGAGCCGCTCATAACCAACGTCATGTGGAGGAACATTGTGGCCCAAGCAACATACCAAATGGCCATCCTCCTCACTCTACAGTTCAAGGGCGAATCAATCATCGGCGTGGACGAGGCGGTGAAGCGGACACTAATATTCAACGCGTTCGTCTTGTGCCAGGTCTTCAACATGTTTAACGCGAGGAAACTCGATAAGAGGAATGTGTTCGAGGGCATTCACAAGAACAAGCTGTTCCTCGGGATCATCTTCGTGACAGTGGTCCTTCAAGTGGTGATGGTTGAGTTCCTAAAGCGGTTCGCCGACACGGAGCGATTGAGTCGGGGACAATGGGGTGCATGCGTTGGGATCGCGGCCGCGTCTTGGCCTATCGGTTGGGTCGTCAAGTGCATCCCGGTCCCTGATATACCAATCTTCAGCTACTTGCGAGTGAAAAGCAAGAAGCTCGCGAGGAAAATCATGCACAGAGAGCGGTAGCGACAGTAACTGAGTTTAACTCGATTCTTTTCGTTGTACGAGTATATTGAATTCATTATTGATGCAGCGTTCATTATTGATAACGCGTGATTTTTTGGTTTTCCCTAGAAAAATAAGGAATTTGTAATCCATCGATCTTTTGGTCGCATCAATATGTAGGCACAGCCTTGTAAAAGAAACAATTTTTTATTTGTTGCATAACTCATATTTCCAGAGGTAAGCACGCAACTTCTGATATGAGGAAGAAGGACGAAGTCCATAAGACGAGTGACCCTGCTTACAGTCAAGAATGTGAAGAACAAAATCGTGAGAAAAATGCTAAGCACAAGGGACTGAATTGGCATGAATCACATACTATTGACAATGTTAGCGCAAGGAAAAAAATTCATAACCTGCCTCGAACATATTTTTAATTAACTTTGAATCAAGTTAGTCCTTATTCTTAGAATTTGGAATGCAGACATAACGACATTAAACATATAGTTCAATAACAGAATCAATAAAATAAAATGATGTATAACAATGTATATCATTAGCCAATGACGTGATGATGCACAATAATCTATCAATTATTGACTTCATTATGATAATATCCTATTTGTTAACTACCACCTTTTCATTATGTGTACCCTCTTAGTTTGTCAATTGTTCGAGGACTTTTTGGAGGATAGATATCTTGGATACCAACATGAATAGTTAATCCTTCGACTTCATCCAGCCTAAAAGATGCCATACGCTACTAGGCATTCAAGGTTGTGAGATCGAATACATACTGTGTCAATATCGGTAGTTATAGCAAATGTTGGCTTTATGGGCTCAATCTCGCTGCAAACACTATTTGTGTCGATTACTCTGCTAGTACTTGCTACCTCAGGAGTTTTTTTTTTTTTATTACAACTCCCCTTTAAGCTAAACACTGTTTAGATCCGTATGAACACCGCTAATAATACTTCTAATAGAAGTATTGAAAACAAGTCAAACATAACTTCTCTATTGATAACTAATGAATTTAATTCTGGACACCACAATTGATAACCTTGCTCACCATGTGCATAGCCTAGAAACATGCACTTTCGTGCCTTCTCATTGAGCTTACCATTAGTAACTTGAATATAACAAGGGTAACTTGACAGTCCAACATCCAATCATAGTCAATGGGATCTATTCATCAAGTAGCTCGCCGTACTAAGTGTATCCACCAAAAATATTCTATTCATACTATCATAGAGAGCATTTTATGAGCCGTCTCTAATAATGTTTTGCTCATCAATTTTGTAATATTATGTGGTTTATTGACATTAGTACGGTGTTTCACAATGCATTCCTTCATGCAAAATTGATTTAACAACTTCGAGCAAAACTCCATGCTACCGTTAGTTCGCATATGCCTAATCGTTTTATCCACCTCTTTTTCGATCAAAGCTCTTAACTCCATAACTGACAATAACATCAAACTTGTGCCTAAGCACAAACACACACATCTTCATTGAGTAATTATCAACAACTATTAGTTAGCATATATCTAACATTGTTCCTTGAAGAAAACTGCGACAACTTGTGAACATCTAAGTGAATTAATTTTACAATTTCCGTGGTTTTTTGCATAGCCATACTGAACTACACCTTCTGTTGTTGATTTAAATTACAACACTCGCATATATTTAGTTCATTAGCAACATAATCACATAACATTTTTTTTTTTCTTTTTTTTTCACTTAAAACCTTCAAGTTTCTCTTGTCAATGTGCCCAAACACATATGCCAAAATTCGAACTTTCAAACAGATGCATCCAACATCTCCAAGGTGAAATCTATCACTACCTCACCTTAAAGTTCATACAAGCTATTGTGCTTAATTCTTTTTATTATCACCAAAGTACCTCAAACAATTTTCATAAATTCCACATTCTGAATTGTATAGATACTCAGCTGAATTCAAAATATTCAAGGAAATCAAGTTCTTCTTTAACTCTAGAACATGCCTTATTTCAATCAATGTCCTCACGATATCATCATACATTATGATTCTAATATTGCCAATAACTATTTGGTGTAACATAAAAAGAACAATCAAAATCGATAATCCATCAATCAAATGACAAATCATTAGTGATGGACAAGACAAAATCAACATTATCCGAATTACTAACAACTACAGTTGTAATATCATCTCCAAAATCAACTATAATTCCCTTATACTTGTTGTTCTTTAGTTTGAGGCAATTCCTTGATGCCACCTTTCGCCATAGCACCAACAGACATCACCACTAGTTCCAGACTAGTTACGTCAATTCATGTTTATACTACTCTTGCTAACATGTGTACTAGTACTTCCCTATTTTCACCTACTAAAGCAATATAAATATGATCACCATATTCTCTTTTACGAATGTTCTTACTTAGAATTAAATCTCGAACTCATCAAATGTCAAGCTTGTTGACCTAGATGAATTACTAACAACAATTTAGTAGTATTCCAATTATCGGGCATTAAGGATAATAGAATCAAAGCACGTACCTTATCTTCAAAGTTAATCTTAACTGAACTCAATTGACTAACAATCAAATTAAATTCATTAATATGATTTATAACTGACACACTTTCGTTCATCTTTAAATTAAACAGATGTTGCATCAAATAGATCTTATTGATCGTGAGGACTTCTCGTACATATTCAATAGGGCTTTTATCAAACTTGCAATGGTTTTCTCCTTCACAATGTTAAATGCGATGTTACGAGCTAACGTCAGTCAAATAACACCCATAACTCATTTATCCAATAAATCCTAATCGGCTTGCTTCATCGTCTCTGATTTCTCTCCACACAGGGGCAAGTGCAATTTCATCTAGTAGAGATAATCTTCAATTTGCATTTTTCAAAAATCAAAATCCTTCCCATCAAATCTATCGATTCTTACTTTTCCTTTTTCTATCGCCGTCAATTTGCTTCAATTCAACCAAGTCTAGTTCTAATACCAATTGCTGCGAAAAACGAGCAATCGAATAATAAAATAAATAGAATAAGAAAATAAATCAGATAGTAGATTTATATGGTTCGCTCATAATAACTTACGTTTATGGGGAGAGCAGAGATGAATTCCACTAAAGATCAAGTGATACAACAAAAATCATGCGCTTGAGTCACTCAAACACTCAGTATTTCTTAAGCTTTAATTACATCCAATAACCCACAGAGTGTTTAGCTCCACAAAATTTTGCGAAATAATTTTTCAATCTCACCAATGAATTAACAAATCTTAAATTCGCCAGATTCAATTTACTTGAACACTAAATCTTATTGGATGTAATTCATGAACAAACCCACAAAGATAGCTCGCTGCACAAGCACTCGAAACGGCGCTTCAAGACGTCTTTATACGTCAACCGTAGCACGAAGACTGCCTTCACGAAAAAGCACTCACGGCATATCAACAAAGGCGTGCGCAAATTGCAGCAATAATTCAGCCTGGATTTATAATAGACAAAAGAAACAAAATTCTTCATGAAACCGAGTTCAACGTGGAAAAGGAAATCCACGGTCAACTCTCCTCAAATTTATTTTCCTTGCTGACTTCAATGTAGAGACCAACTCGTGCATGAATATTTTTTTCTCTGCAAATGTTCATTCTCCTCCTTTTGGGGACTGCAGCTCGTAAAGGAAATAAATTACGTTCAATATCACGACACTAGTACGGATGAGATTTCCACATTATGCAAGATCCAATCTTGAAATTTGATCTGCCGAGTTAACACGCAAATAAACTTAGTTCAAGTTCATTCAATATACTTAAACTCGAAACATATTTTAATAATTGTCAAACTCAAGTGACCAAGGCTACCTCAAGTTTTTGGTTTGAGGTAGAGCTTCATGGCCAAAGTGGCCATGGATGATTGTTGTCCATTCAGGCCAGAATTGTCGTCCATGGTGGATGGGAAAAACAATATCACTAGGATCAATAGCATACCCGAGCAATGCCAATGACGGCCATGGATGAGTGTTGGCGTGCTCATGAGTAGGTCATCCATGGCTGGCTGGTGATGCTGCAATCCACAGTGCAAGCGTCGTCCATGGCATCAAAAGGCAAAAAGAAAAAGAAGAAAATGGAGAGAGAGATATGGGGCGGGGGTTGAGAGTGGGACAAAGCTTGACAGGATGAGAGAGAATCATTTAGAAATTTTGAATAATCTAGCATGGGAGTGTGGGTTGATATATGTCAATTTCTGAATGATTTATTGTATCATCTTATATTACATATTAAATGCACTCAATATTTTCCTGCGAGAGTTGTAAAAAAAAAAAAAAAATTGACCCAAGAGACGAGACAAGACACCGGCTACTCTCGCCGAGCCCAACTAGTATCTCAAGATCCAAATGATGCTCCTGCGAGGGCCACCGTCCGCTGTCTCGCCCACAAGCGGTGCCACTTTATTCCTTACACCAATCCAAAACGACATGTGCCGTATTTGAGCCCATCTGTAAGAAACATTGGCTAACTGGACAGATTTAAGAAAGAACAGCCTTTTCTTTTTTTGTCGTTATTTGGCCCAAAAAGGACCTCCTGTCCTCTCTCTCTCTCTCTCTCTCTCTCTCTCCACCACCTCCTCAGCCGTCGACCCCTGTCCACATTTCACATGTCCATCGCACTCCTTCCCTCTCTCTCGTCCCACCCCAGGCCACCCAGGCCTGCGGGGCCACCAGATTCCAAGCTGCCTCTCTCCAGGCACTCCTCCCCTTCTCTCTCCGTCGTTTGCGTCGCCGCCCAATCCATGATCAAGTCCTTCTTCGCCTCATCCTCCGGCCACCGCCAGCCTCAACCTCACCGTCCACTCCAAAGAACTACCTCCGGATCCTCCCCTTGTCGCAGCACCGGATGAGTTCAACGGTGTAATCGAAGCTTCTTTGTTTTTTGTTTCCCCTTTCGCTTCTTTTGCTGGGCTCGATTCGTAACAATGTCTTTTTCAGCTACTTTTCCCAGCTGTTCATCGTCACCTCTTGCGTTGCGTTGCGTTGCGATGGAGTGCTTTTCTAGGAAATTAAGCCCTCGCGAGCAAAGAGAATTTTCCCTTCTTTTCCTTTCGAAACAAACGGTCCCCACTTTATTTTCCTTCGCCACCACCACCCCAAAGGCCCGTCGAAGTCAAAAGAGCCGCAGAGAGAGAGAACATGATGGGCTTGAGGCGTTTTCAAAGTTCTTACGGGTGGGCCTAAATTTGAAACATGCTGCTCATTGAATGAATTTGTGTAAAAATGCATCCATGTGCACAATATTTCCTCTGCCCGAGTTAGTTGATGATATGTCGTATGATGAAACAATCATCATCTCATTTTATTTTACTTGAACGAATCATCATGAAAGAAACTACTAAATAATCTAGTGCTACGAAAATAAGTAATCGAACTATAAAATAGATAGAATAAGAAAATGATTCGGACGCTTAATTTACATAATTCAATTTGAGTGATTTTTGTCCACGGAAAGAACAGTAAAGAGTCTTTCATTCCAGATTAAATGAGATAATGAATATTACACCGTCAGTATTTCCTGACTCTCAATTACACCTAATGATTTACATTGTGCTTAGCCTCATAATTTTTCACCAAATAATTTAAACTTATAAAAGAATTAACAAAAATCTTAACCCACGTAATTTAGTGGCAGCTTCCAACACTTGTTCCCCACGATAAAGTTCCTTAGGCGAAAGCTCCAATTGGGATGCGAAAGGAAGAACCCGGAATTTCCCTCCGTGCGCGTATCAACCGTTGGTCAAAGAGCTCCAACAACCAGACAACATATGTGAGTCGACCGCATCATGGTCACATTCAAAAGTCCGCGCCGGACTTTCCGCTTTCAGCGAAAGGCTCCTCCGGCGCGCGTTAAGGAATATTGATTTTGTGTGCATTTCCCCATTTCTGCTTTGCTTGGCGACCACCCTCGCACAAACAAGGAAACCGTTCTCCAAAATTTGGAAAACGGCACCGGAAAGAAGTTTTGGATTTCCACTAGCACATGCCTGGGCATCCACAAATGATAATTTGTCTCAGGTCAAATTTCTGTTCATGAATTTAAACTTGAGACATAATGTCAACATTTAGCTGTCCATCGAAAGCAAAATTTAAAACGGTGCATCTCATCTTATCCCTAAACATGTGTATGTGGAATTTGATAACAACTGATGTTTCTCTCTGAAAGGGGGGAAATGTCAAGTGGACGTGTGGATAAGAAGAATCCAAGTAAATGTACGTTGACATGTGGGTATAAACACAAGGAACAGGACATATTGGTCAACCACACAACTCTTACGTGGAGTATTCAAAGCTCCTTACGCAAGAAGGAAGAACAAGGAATTAGCAGTATTGTGGGTGCGGCGTGATCGTCGACCTTCGATTCCTATCTGATTGAAATGACTTGATCTAATCCATTTAATACTTTTAAATGACTTCATGTCAATCCGTGCTCTTATGATACATAAGAATTCCCATTTTCACCTCGCCTTTTAGTCGATATCCTCATGATACATGATTCTTCCATGGCGATTTCCTTTTCATTAATTGCCTTAATCGTCTCGTTGTTTGTACCATCTTAGTTCGATGGATCATTTGCCTTTTGGAGGATGGGCCTTGCCATTGAGAGCTCTGACAGCTTGATTACTACCACCATATATGGGTTGTCCTCGTGTAACTTAATCGAATCTCAAATTAGAGGTGTCAAAAACCAAATTGAAAATCGAACCGAAAAATTTAATTTTTTCGGTTCAATTCTTATTCAATTTGGTCCTCATTACAACCAATTTTTTTTAATCAATTCAATTTTTATTGATTTGGTTAACCCAATCAAATCGATAAAATCTAAAATTTTTCATTTTTCATTATTTTATTTTATTTTTTAAAATCATTTATTTATTTATTTATTTTCTTCTTCTTCATTGGCTAGTTGCTAGCCCTAGTGGCGAGCGGCAACCAGCTAGAGACGAGCTCGAGCCTCACCACAAGCCAACAAGGCTCGACCTCGTTGTCGGGACGTCTGGCGACCTTCGGTGAGGCTCAAGCCTTGCCCAACTTGACAAATCTGGCAGGGCTTGAGCTCGCCGGTGAGCTTAGCCTTGCCAGATCAGTCAAGGTGGAGCCTCATTGCAAGTTGGTCAGGCTCAAGCTCGCTGAAAGCTAGTGAGCTTGAGCCTTGACGGCCTGTGGTGAGGCTTGAGCTCACCTCTAGCCGGTTGTCAACCATCATTGTGGCCGACAACTAGCCAATGATGGAGAAGAAGAAAAAAAAAAAAATGAAAAAGAAGAAGAAGAAGAAGAAGAAGAAGAAGAAGAAGAAAAAGAATAAAAAATAATTAAAAAAATCGATTTTTTAAGAAAAATATTGTAGAAAACAGTATATGTAGGGAAAAAAGACAAACACAAAAGTAAAACTAAACCAAACCGAATAGAAACGAACCGGGATTTTGGTTTGGTTTTTCAAAAAAATCGAACCGAATTGAACCATTCACACCTCTACCTCAAATGTGTCTTTGGCCACTTGGCATTCAAATTCACTATAATAGCGTATTGCTCCTTCACGTCCTCTCTATTTCATCTCGGACTTTCCGGTGTTGCTAGTGCTCGATGCTAACCCTTGCTAGCACTGGAGAATCTCATACTAACCTCGTGAGCAAAGCCTTCCGATTGCGCTATTTACCTATGCTTGTCAAGTGACTGTTCCGAGCATGGGTCCACAATATGGTTTGCTGAAATAATTTTCCTCTAATTACTATCTAATTTGATATTGTTTTATAAAATTTGATAGTTCACACCAAATTATGAAACTGTATTAGTAAACACTATTAAAATTGTGACATCATTAAGAAAACCTTGCAAAATATTGGCTATTTCATTATACCACTGCCCGAACAAACACATTACCATTATCGGTTTTGTCATGACCATATTATCTCACACACGGCTGTGTTAATCTATGCATTAATCAAATGTGCAATAAGAATTGATGTCTACATAGCAAGTATTAGTGGGGCTCAATGTACTGCGCTCACTTTAAGACATATGGATCACACATTCGTGCTTTCCTCCACCCGGATTGGAGAGGGGAACCTCTAGCCAATTCTTTAAGCGGTACATATGGCTTCCCTGACGAATTAACTCCCGTGCCACCCACCATTGTCTTCGGGACACCCAGACTATCCTCCTGGACCTTGCCGTTTGCCAGTCAGAGCCTTCGACTGACCTGTCGACCAGCTAGAAGTTGCCAGTTGCCAGTTCACTTAACCCTGTTTTGTTCCAGCTTACATTTCTTCAAAAACCTGAGTTAAAAGTGGTCTTCCTAGACGAATTAGCCTTCGTGCTACCCACCACCGTGCTCAGCACAGACAGTCTATACAGACAAGCCCGATCGTTCACCGAACGAAGCCTCTGGCCGACTCGTACGTCGGCGAGAAGGGATGCCTCGCTGGATCGCCTGACTTCGCCTGGTTCCAACTGTTTTGCAATTTCAGCCCGTTTTCTCCCATTTTGACCAAGCTTTCACCTAGCCCAGCTACCAGCCACTCCCCCTTAACCCCCTAGTGTCACCGGTTGCTGGCCAACCCCTCACTGGAGCTCCGGCGAAGCCGTTTCACTCCTTTTCCTCCCCTATTGTTCAATTTCTTGAAGTTGCAGAGGAAGTTCGAACTTGTGGCTGTTGTTTCAGCCTTGAGACCACCTTGGATCGCCGTGGTTGAGGTCTCGGTGTGTAGCCTCCATCTTTGCTGCCGCATGCGCATCTCCGGCCCATTTAACGGGTGAATTTAGCTCATAAACCTCAATTTAGTGCTTAAACTTGCTTAGGGTTGGTTTAATTAGTGGTAATTCTAGTTTAGGAGATTTAAGTGAGTTATATTAATCCTAAGATAGGTGGTTAGATTAGTGGCTAAGATTAGTTTAGTTTAATTTTACTTTATGGGCTTAATTGTGGTTTATGTGCTTAATTAGGCTTGTTTAACCTTAATGGATTAATTGCTCGCTTTAATTAATTTTTTTAATGATTTTTGGATTTAATTTATTAGTTATTAAATTCTGTAATTTACTATTCACGAGTTACTGTTCACGGTACTATTCACCTGAGAATAAAAAGTGCCTAATTTCATGTGTTTTGATCTTATGAGGTGATTGAGTGTATAAATGCATGAACATTCGCATCAATTGAGTGAATTTCATAAAAAAAGGGAAATATGCCTAGTCTAAAGGGCATTAGAGATGGATCGTTTTTATGAGAGGAGGGCTTGAGGAGGTGTGTTTGCGTGATCAAATGTTGGATCATCACCCAATGGGAATTTGGGGGCAATACCCGGTGGGAGTCGGAAGCTAGTTGTAGTAGATTCTGGACTGATGTGGGAAACCGTTTGAATGGGAGTTCTAGACGTAGCCATGCCCAATGGGGCGGGACAAAGCCCGATCTTTTTATCGGTAACCTGGCGGGAGTCGGATCATCACTGACTAGAAAGTTAGTCATGGCCGAGAGGTCATTAATAACTATGGTACGCATGAGTGTTGAGGTGGATGAGCACTAATCTGAAAGTTAGTTATGGCCAATAAGTCATTAGTAATTGGAACACTTGTGAGGGTTGTGTCGGTTGGGCCTTATTATGGGGTAAAATTGTGTGGCGCGATATGAGACGTGTCATAATGATTTTACTTTATAATCGGGACTCGTGTGATCAAGTGATGCATGATAGCTGGCACACTAAAGTGCAAGAGCATATGTGAATCATGACATCAATGATTTTCACTATGCATGAGTTGAGCACATTGTTTATAGCACGCATGCACGAATCGAAAACATGCAGGATGTGGCAATGGTCAGGTGAGATCGCTTGCGACGTGACTCGTATGTGATTGATGAATTGCATCATCTAATGGCCATATGCATTGTGTGTATTGTGCTAAGATTTAGCGTATAGGTTATGGCATACAAAGTAAGGTTGCATGCGAATCGACGATGTGGTTAGTGGTTGACCCTAGCTACTGTGATTTGTAAATTGTTGGTTGTTAGTCGTGGTAAGTTTGTGGGTTGGTTTTGGAGTTGAGTTAGTGTACTAATTGGAGGCTTAGAGGAGGACTCACTGAGATTTATATCTCATTAGTTATTGTATAACCACTTTCAGGTAATTAAGATGGCACTTCCGCTAGGGGTGTAAGGAACCGAAACGAAAACTGAACTGAACCAAACTAAACCGAAAAATTCGATTTTTTCGGTTCGATTCGATTCTCGTTAAAAATTAATATTTTTTTTCATTGGTTCGGTTTTTATCGATTAACCGAACTGAACCAAATTGAACCACAAAACAACAATAAAGAGATATTGATTTCAGCAGAGACTCGTTTATTGGGCATCCTCCATCTCCATCTCCGCCGGCCACTTCCGCCATGTGCTGCGGCCACCACCACCACCCCCACCGGAGGCCCTTCTCCGACGAACACTTCAACCCGCACACGGTGGCACCGGCACCCTCCTGAATGCCAACACTGCAGCGGCGGCGGAGGACCTGCGGAGCCGCCTCACCAAGACGAGGCGCGCCTGGCACAGGCCAGGGCCCACAAGATCGAGCTGAGTCGGCGGCTAGAGGAGATGAAGCGCTTCATCTCTGTGATGGAGATCCTCGAGACCTACCTGGCCAGGCGGTTTGCCGAGCAGCGAAATCACGTCAAGCGTCTCCTCGTACTATCGCCATGCAACTAGAAGCTCGCCCTTCCTTGGGGGATTTCAATGCTCGGGGCAATTCCTCTTTGTCCATTTTGGGTTTGTTGTATAGTTCGATCTCCTTTTCTTTTTTCTTTTTTTCTTTTTTATACTTCTTCTTGTGTTTTCGTTATGCTTGATAAGAAAGTATGCATCAACGCAAGATAGTGTAGGAGTTTCATTGCTCCATATGTTCCAACTGAATTGATATCTCTTTTGGTTGGTTGATGGGTTTCTAAAATTTGGATCTTGGGCAGAGAATTGTTGATCAACACTTTGTTGCTGTGTGGCTCAGTGGGGAGTTCAGATGGTGTGGTATTATCTGGGTGATCCCCACCTATTTTTTTATTGCTCCTTCGAACGTGTCGGGAAGGAGACTAGTTGCAGAGAGTCAGTCCATTTCGGCAAAGACTCGTTTGCTCTGTTTTTTTATCAGGAAACAGAGCAATGCAAGAGAGGGAGAATGTGATGCTAGGGACCAGAGCTGATTAGAACAAGTAGAGCAAGTAGATCTCTGTGATCTGGCAATTGAATTATCTGAAAAAAAGCAGAGAGTTGGAGAGAGAATATTTGCTTTGCAATATTGCTTCTAGGTCAAGCAAAGTAGAAGGGAAAAAGAAGGAAGACAGAGCTGGAAATGTCAGTGAACCACTCGCTCAAAGGTCACTCCCCTTGATGCATTGTAGAGAGACCCACCGAAAAAAAAAAATGACATGGAAAAGAAGGCCTGATCACGAATCCAACAGTTGAGCAAAATAAGACAATTACTTATTGATGAAGATGGACGGACGAACTCTATCAAAGAAAAATGGAAGCTTTTTGGCTACTGCTACCCTTAAATGAAAACGAAAAAAAAAAAACTGAAAACTAAAAACCAAAAATCAAAAAACCGAACCGAACCGAAAGTTCGGTTAGGTTCGGTTCTCATTTGGTTCAGTTTGGAAGTTTTTTTTTTTTTAACGGTTCGGTTCAGTTTGTTTTTCAAAAAAACCGAACTGAACCGAATCGTTGACACCCCTAACTTCTGCCAATGAGGTTTGGTATCCCTAAGGACTGGGATATTGTCGTGATGCACCACCGCTTCCTAGGTCGGGCATATCTATACGAGAAGTATCTCACTATCATTTGGGTGGATGAGAGACCAGGGCAATGGATACCCCATAAGTTCTCTGCAAATTTTTGACAGGCTGCCTGGTGGGAGCCCCGGGGATGCTGACTAGGATCCCATGGTTCATCCGGAATGGAGATATGCTAATCGGTCCTCTGCGAGGTTTTGACAGGCCGCCTAGTGGGGGCCCCAAGGACGCTGAATGGGATCCCATGGAGCTGGACCCTCCCGACGGTGCAGTGGAGAATCCTGGTCCCGCTTCACCAGCGACTAACCTGTACGGCTCCAACTCTGAATCAACGGGGTCTGAGTCCCTTGGATCCAGGTGACTGAAGTGTCGAGCCCAAGGGTTCTTTTTGTGTATAGTTGGGTTAGCCTAAACTAGTTTCTTTTTGGTCTGGTTTAGAGGATGGATCGGCCCCTCTATTGGACTTGTAAGTCATAAACGATTCTCTGTAGGTTAATCCAACGTGAAAATGTAAAAACATATATATATATATATATATATATATCTAAGTAGATGTTGTGTTTTTGTTGTTCATCTCACTATCCCTGTTTTCTTACTTGATTGTTTGTTGATAGGGAGATGGTTCCTTTTCCACTTGCGTATAATGAAAGATTAAAATGAAGGGTCGGCGACGCATTCTGGGATGTTACAAATTTTTAGTCGACCACCGAGGGATGTGCGCGTGCTCGAGATTCGGGGCGTGACACTAAATCTTTTTGGATGTAATTCACGAACAAATCCATAAAGATAGCTCGCTGCACAAGCACTCGAAGTGGCGCTTCAAGACGTCTTTATACGTCAACCGCAGCACGAAGACCGCCTTCGCGAAGAAGCACTCACGGCATATCAACAACCGCGTGTTCAAATTGCAACAATAATTCAGCCCGTATTTACAATATACAAAACAAACAAAACCCTTCCACAAAACAAACAAAACCCTTCATGAAACCGAGTCCCACGTGGGAAAGGCAATCCACTCCCCTCAAATTTATTTTCCTTGCTGAATTCAACGTAGAAACTAACTCGTGCATATATATATTTATATTTCTCTTTCTTCGCCGACTGCAGCTCGTAAAGGAAATAAATCACGGTCAAGATCGCAACACCAATACGGATGAGATTTCCGTATTATGCAATATCCAATCTTGAACTTTGATGTATTGAGTTAACATGCAAATAAATTTGGATTGGGTTCATTCAATAGGCTTAAACTTGAGACATATTTTAATAATTATCACAAGGTTGAGGCCAAGCTCGAAACTCGACCAGGCAAGGCTACCCCAAGCTCTAGGTTTGAGGTTGAGCGCCATGGCCACGAGCGTCGTCCATGGTGGATGAGAAAAAGTGAAACCCATGGATCAATAGCATATCCAAATGACGCCAGCAACGGCCATAGATGAGCGTTGGCATGCTCATGAGCACGTCGTCATTGTTGGCCGGTGATGCTACAATCCACAATGCAAGCATCGTCCATGGCCTCAAAGGCAAAATGATAACAACAAAAAAAAAAAAAAAAGAGAGAGAAGAAAATGGTGAGAGAGAGAGAGAGAGAGAGAGTGTGGGGCTGAGCGTGGGATGGAGCTTAACGGGATGAAAGAGGTCATTTAGAAATTTTGAATAATCTAGTAAAACTGAGTATGGTCCGGGTTGGGCCACTCCGTCCCCCAACTCTAGGACCAACCCGCACAGTGCTGGTCCTTAATTTTTGAGATCGAGGACTGACTTTATTGAGCTTAGGACCGAGGACCAGACCGACCCAATGGGTTCGGTTCAGTTCAAAGGTCAACCCGGGACCGATCGATAATTTTTTATTTTATTTTTTGTACTCCTTAAAAAAGCGATTGAGGATCGAACTGACCTGATGGGTTCGGTTCGGTTTTAAAGTCAACTCATGATCAACCAATAATTTTTTATTTCATTTTTTGTACTCTTTAAAAAAGAGATTGAGGATTAAACTGACTCAATGGGTTTGATCCGATTTTAGGGTCAACCTAGGACTAACCAATAATTTTTTATTTTATAGGTACTCCTTAAAATGGCAACCAATGACCATACCGACCCAATGGATTCGATGATGAGCGAGGTTAGTTAAGAAAGGCAAGCCGTGAGGGTCAAATGAGGTGAGCATCGAACGGAATGAGCATTGAATGTCGAGTGGGAAGCAACACGCCAAGTGAGCATTGAGCAGTGAGCGGCATGAGTGACCCAAAGCGAGCGAGGCAAGTGTTAAGTGGTGAGTGGAGAAGTTATTTCTTTCGATTTTTGTAAATTGAAGACTAAGAGGATAGATAAGATAAAAAAAAGAACGAATATTAGAGGATGATGCCATAAGGAACTGTTTATGCTTTTTTGGATGCCGTAAGGACTTCCTACAAAAACATTTTCCTCTTTCACAAATTATAACTGTTAACGCCATAAAAAATATTAAAAATCTGAGTTATTAAAAAATAATATAAAATTATTTGAACTCATTACTAAATAGCTGTTTAATATTGTTAATGCCATTTATTTTAAAGTTTTCTTTATATAAAAAATTATAAGTATATGGTTGGTCCGGGTTGGACCAACCCGGAACTCTTAGAACTAAGGACCAACCTGTACAGTGTTAGTCTAGGAATTCTAGGATTAAGAACCGACCCAATCTCCCTAGGAACCGGATTAGGACCGGTAGGGTTGGGTTGGTCCAGGGTTGATCTAGGGTTGACCCTAGACCAATGCTCACCCCTATAATCTAGCATGTGGGCTCAAGTCGACACATGTCAATCTCTGAGTGATTTATTATATCTTTCTACAAGTCATATTAAATGCATTCAATATTTTCTCGTGAGAGTCAGGAAGAGAAAAAAAATGACCGACAAGGCAAGACACCAGCCACTCTCGCCGAGCCCGACGAGTATCTCAAGATCCATATGAAGTTCCTGCGAGGGCCACCGACACGCCCGAGAAAACATTGTGTACACAAGCGGCACCGCATCATTCTTACACAAATCCTAAATGTCGTATTTAGACCCACCTGTAAGAAACATTGACCCTCCCCCTCTCCAAGCACTCCTCCCCTTCCCTCTCAGTCATCCTCGCCGCCGTCGCTGCCTCCTCCGACGGCCTCAACACCGCCCAGTCTATGATTAAGTCCGTCTTCGCCTCGTCCTCCGGCCGCTGCCGTCCACTCTGAAGAAGATGATACATTCATACAGAAGATTCAACAATGCTGAAGCTCCTGTTATAGCGAACTTGAAGCACACAGAAAACGCAGAAAATAGGAAAGTATAGATGTAGGGATTGAGATTGATCAATGAACAACTCTGTATATACTCTTATGTATTTGATCTCAATGTATATCAAGATCTTTACATCAATTGAAAGAAAAACTCTCTGTATTCTTATCAATCTCTCTCTCTCTCTAGCTTTATGCGATAACCGGAAGAATGAATTCTTCACAAAAATGACTACTCTCCTTACTTCTCTCTTTCTCATTACGAAGCTTTATATGGAAAGGGAAGACTTTTTTTAACAGAAACAACTAACTTTTGTTTTTACTTCATAACTAACCACCGGCTTCATGTATCTCCATAGGGATAATACGAATCCGCATCCACGATCCTTGTTTATCTTCTTTGACTGCTTTTCCATCGTTGATCATCATCTTCATTACTTTGATCTTAGCCATCCATTTCTACTGATTTTCTTCTTGTTTTATCAGCCTTCGCAGGATCCTCTGTTTTAATATGAGCAACGGTTTCAGCAGCACCGTCTGTAGTACCACCAGCACCATCTTCATCTTCTTTCTGGTGATATATATTCCTAACATTCCCCCTCAAATTGGGAGTAGATGGAACACCAAGTCCCAATTTGGTGCGGAGTTGGCAATGTGTAAAGTGTGAGAGGGATTTGGTGAAAATGTCAGCAATTTGGGAATCGCTGGAGACATACCGAACGGTGAGTGATCCGGCAGAGACTTTTTCTCTAACAAAGTGAAAATCAATTTCAATATGCTTTGTTCGAGCATGTAATATAGGATTAGCAGTGAGAGCTATAGCTGATTTGTTGTCACAAAAGAGATGTGTAGGGAAGGGAAGAGCACAGCCTATGTCTCGTAAGACAAAGCTGATCCAAGTGAGTTCTGCAGAAGTGGAAGCAAGTGCACGGTACTCAGCTTATGTAGAGGACCTGTTGACGATGGACTGCTTCTTGGCTCCCCAAGAGATGAGATTGGAACCAATGTAAGTACAAAATCCTGTAGTGGACCTTCGTGTTTCTGTACACCCTGCCCAATCTGCATCTGAAAAACCATATAAATGCAGGGAACTCTGTGAGTGAATGAATAAACCAAGATTGATGGTGCCTTTGATGTATCTGAGTACCCTTTTAAGTCGAGCAAGATCTGCCACAGTTGGTGTCTGTAATTTCTGACATAATAGGTTGGTAGCATAGGCTATGTCAGGACGAGTTAAAGTTAGATATTGAAGAGCACCTACCAAGCTACGGTATTCAGTAGGATTGGTCAGAGCAACAGAGTCTTGTTGCATAATGACCTGTTTTAAGGACAGAGGAGTGGCAATCGGTTTACTTTCAGACATGTATGCTCGAGTAAGAAGATCACCGGCATATTTTGTTTGGCATAGAAACAAATGATCCGAATTTTGTTTGACTTCGATACCAAGGAAATAATGCAGAGGTCCAAGATCTTTCATGTGAAATTTGAGGCTAAGAGATTGAATAAGAGTAGACAGCATTTGGGAAGAACTGCCAGTTAAAACAATGTCATCGACATATAGAAGCAGAAGAATAGTATGCTGTTGTTGATGATATATGAATAGAGAGGGATCTGTCGAACTGCAAAAGAAGCCCTATTCAAGTAGAAAGTCACTGAATTTATCAAACCATGCTCGAGGGGCTTGTCGAAGACCATAGAGTGATTTCTTAAGTGAACACACATGATAAGGTTTTTGCGAATCTTGAAATCCAGGAGGCTGTTCCATGTAAACTGTTTCATTAAGAGTGCCATGTAAAAATGCGTTTTTAACATCAAGTTGATGTATAGGCCACTGTCTCATTTTTGCTATAGACAGAACAATTCTGATTGTGGCATGCTTGATTACTGGACTAAAAGTCTCGGTGAAGTCGATGCCTTCTTCTTGATGGAATCCCTTAGCAACTAAACGAGCTTTCAATCTTTCAAGACTACCATCAGATGTAAGTTTTGTTTTGAAGACCCACTTACAGCCAATTACATTCATATGGTCAGTTCGAGGAACCAAATCCCAAGTTTTGTTTTGATATAATGCCTCCATTTCTTCTGCCATTGCTTTACGCCACCCTTCATGTGCTAATGCTGATTTAATTGTTTTTTGGTTCAGAAGGGACTTTATATACAACAAGACATGCATACCTGGGATTTGGTTTGACAATTCCAGATTTTGATCGTGTCTGCATTGAATGATTAGAGGTAATCCCTTGAGTTTCATGAGAAGTGACTTGCTCAGATGTACTGGTCGTAGTATTGGATTGTGTTGTATTAGTACTATCTATGTCTTGATTCTGCTCTGGTGAAGTCTCTGCACCATGTGTATCCATTGTGAAAGTGTCCTGTCTTGGTTGATCAGTATAAGGAACAAAGGTCTATTGAGGACTCTGAGAGTTGAGGACAATATTGTTCTTATCAAGTTGCAAATGAGCTGTATGAGGATCATTATAGAGTATATTAGAGACTGTTTCTCTATTTGCTGATTCTGTTAACTGAACTTCTTTTACCCGTGTCTGATATAACGTTGTAAGAGATGCATATTTTGTCAAGCACCATTTAGTGAATGGGAAGAACTTCTCATCAAACTTTACATTTCTGGTGATATATATTCGACCTGTTGAAGGCACCAGACATCTGTAACCTTTATGATGATCACTATAACCAATGAATACACAGGTGAGGGATCTTGGATCAAACTTATGCTGAGCATAGGGTCGTAAACATGGATAACAAGCACAACCAAATACTCTGAGGTGATCATAGGTTGGCTCTTGATGATATAGTTTCCTATGTGGTGATTGCATGTCCAGTTTCGGTGTTGGAAGAAGATTAATGACATAGTTAGCTGTAATGAATGCATCAACCCAATACTTCAGTGGAATTCTTCCATGATATAACATGGCAAGACCTAATTCAACAATGTGCCGATGTTTCCTCTCGGATATCTCGTTCTGTGCTGGTGTATAAGGACAAGAGAAACTTTGTTTTATTCCACATTTTTGCAAATGAGCTTTAAACCTGTGGCTAATAAATTCTCCTCCTCCATCACACTGAAAGACTTTGATCTTTGATTCAAACTGGTTTTCTACTTGCTTTTGAAACATAACAAAGATCTTATAGAAGTCTGACTTCAACTTTAATGGATATATCCGGCTGTATCGAGAGAAATCATCCACAAACAAAACATAGTATTTGAAACTTTGAAATGAAGTCACAGGTGATGGCCCCCATATATCACAGTGGATTTTCTGTAAGGGCATGGTTGTTACAGATTCAGAGGATGGAAATGGTAAAGCTGCATTCTTAGCATTTTGACAGCTACTACAAACACTCAACATCTTATTGCTACACTGAATGAGTTTTTGGTTCTGCAAATACTTCAAGATTTTCAGATTGGTGTGTGCTAGTCTTTGATGCCATGTATCTTCTTCTACTGCCCTGTGTCTCTGAGCTAGAAGGGCTTGTGTTGTTTGTAAATTCACTTGATATAGTCCTTTAGTTTTCCTTCCGAGCAGCAAGGTTGTGTTGGTCCAATTGTCCTTTACATATACACCAAATTTGTCAAAGACAAATGAGCATGGGTAATCGTTTGTTAATTTGGATACTGATAACAGATTTTTCTTTATGTCAGGGACAATTAGAACATCATTCAAAGGTAATAGGCTTTCTTCAGTATGCAACAATGTGTTACTAGTATGTGTAATCGACAAATGTGATCCATCACCGATCATGACAGTGTCAAGTCCTGTATATTCAGAGGAGTTTTGAAGCATACCAGGATTAGCTGTAATGTGTGCAGTTGCACCGATATTTGGATACCACTCGCTCCCTTTGGCATCCTCAAGATGAATAGCTGCTAAAGCTGTTGGTATCTCCTCAGCTTGATACGAATTGTCAAATCTGTACCAGCAGTGCAGAGCATCATGGCCAGGTTTCTTGCAGATTTGACATTCTAATTTTATATTGTTAGCTGGTTTCTCATCTTGCTCATTCTTGGAAAAAGTTAGATTTGAAGGATAAGCTTTTATTTCTTGGTATCTCTGTGCTGGGCCAGCATAGGGACGAAATCCAGAAGTGAAACCAGTTTCAGAGGAATTGTCATAAGGTTTAGTTCTCTGATTCTCTTGCATATAGCTGACATTGCCAAACCTGTAACCTGAATTGTCTCCAGGGTATCTGAATCCACGACCTCTGTTATTAAGAGAACGTCCTCTTCCATAATTGCGGCCTCCTCTGTAATTACTTCGTTGAGCAACAAAGCTTGAATTTTGATGAATATATCCTCTATCAATAGTTTCTTTGAACTGATTTTGAGGATATCTTTGCCCAAAGTAAGCCATATTAGGATTAAATTGCGTTCTAGAGTAGTTCTGCAATCTTGACTCAAACCTTTCTAATTGTGCAATTACCTCATCATACTTCGGTTGAGGTTTTAGACAGTATATTGTTGTTCGAAAATTTTCATACTCAGCTCCTAATCCTTCCAGTACACCAAATAGCTTGGTTATGTCATCTACTGGTTTCCTAATGGCATTTAACTGATCACATATTGTCTTGTATTCTCGAAGATAGACTAGAAGATCTCGATCATGTTTTTGACAGCCTTGAAGTTTCCCCCTCAATTCATACTCTCTTGCTGCTGATTTTTGTGTGAATCGATTCAAGAGTGTCTGCCACACTTCATAAGATGTTTCTAAGCCAATTATTAAGCCTAGTATATTCTCGGTTACAGCTCCACTTATCCATGAAGATACTAGCTGATCTGTTTTTATCCAGTCAGTATATTCTGGATTTACAACCTCAGCTTCAACACCTCCAACTATATTCTGCAGCATTCGAGTAGGTGGTATAACATCACCATTAACAAAGCCAAAGAGTTCTTGGCTTTTCAGAAACCTACAGATCTGAGCTTGCCATAAAAGAAAGTTGTCTTCGGCAAGTTTTATAGTGACAAAGTTCGAAATATTAACATGTATAGGGAAAGGATACTTCGATGCTCTTATTGCCATTGCTATACTCTTTTCAATTATAGACGAATCAAGATAGCGATTTTGTCTATGAAAAACTAACAGAGTTACCGTGATACAGTAATCTGTATGGCTTCAGATTCTTCTTGCTCGATCAATCAAGTAGCTACTGAGTGAATCCTTTTTGGCTGAGATGATCGACTCGCTCTGATACCATGAAGAAGATGATACATTCATACAGAAGATTCAACAATGCTGAAGCTCCTGTTATAGCGAACTTGAAGCACACAGAAAACGCAGAAAATAGGAAAGCATAGATGTAGGGATTGAGATTGATCAATGAACAACTCTGTATATACTCTTCTGTATTTGATCTCAATGTATATCAAGATCTTTACATCAATTGAAAGAAAAACTCTCTGTATTCTTATCAATCTCTCTCTCTCTAGCTTTATGCGATAACCGGAAGAATGAATTCTTCACAAAAATGACTACTCTCCTTACTTCTCTCTTTCTCATTACGAAGCTTTATATGGAAAGGGAAGACTTTTTTTAACAGAAACAACTAACTTCTGTTTTTACTTCATAACTAACCACCGACTTCATGTATCTCCATAGGGATAATACGAATCCGCATCCACGATCCTTGTTTATCTTCTTTGACTGCTTTTCCATCGTTGATCATCATCTTCATTACTTTGATCTTAGCTCTCCATTTCTACTGATTTTCTTCTTGTTTTATCAGCCTTCGCAGGATCCTCTGTTTTAATATGAGCAACGGTTTCAGCAGCACCGTCTGTAGTACCACCAGCACCATCTTCATCTTCTTTCTGGTGATATATATTCCTAACACACTCCAAAGAACTGCCTCCAGATCCTCCCCCTGTGGCAGCACCGGATGAGCTCAACGGTGTAAAGGAAGAGCTGCTTCGTTGTTTTTTTTTTCTTTTTGTTTTTGTTGCCCTTTCCCTTCTCTTGCTGGGCTCGAGTCGTAACAATGTCTTTTTCAGTTACTTTTCCCTGTTGTTCATCATCATCTCTTGCGTTGCGTTGCGATGGAGTGTTTTTCTAGGAAATTAAGCCCTCGCGAGCAAGAGAATTTTCCCATCGTCTGCTTCGAAACAAACGGTCCCCTCTTTATTTTCCATCGCCTACCACCCCAAAGACCCGCAGAAGTCAAAACAGCTGCGGAGAAAGAATTTGGTAGGCTTGAGGGGTTTTCGAAGTACTTACAGGGCTCAAATTTGACACATGTCGCTCACTGAGTAGATTTGCGTAAAAATGACGTGGCTCACTTGAGTACACAATATTTCATCCCGAGTTAGTTGATGATATGTCCTATGATGGCTTGGCACTCTACATAAACGAACATCATCTCATTTTATTTTAATTGAACGAATCATCATGGAAGAAACTACTAAATAATTTAGTGTGTCGGAAACATGTAATCGAACAATAAAATAGACAAAATAAGAAAATGAATCCAACTTAGTCAATATGACCTATATCCACGAAAAGAACAGCAAAAAGTACCACTATAAATCAAACGATATAATGAATATTAAACTATCAGTATATCCCGACTCCCAATTACTCTAATAACTTACATAATTGTGTCGGAAACATGTAATCGAACAATAAAATAGACAAAATAAGAAAATGAATCCAACTTAGTCAATATGACCTATATCCACGAAAAGAATAGCAAAAAGTACCACTATAAATCAAATGATATAACGAATATTAAACTGTCAGTATATCCCGACTCCCAATTACTCTAATAACTTACATAATATTTAGCTCGACAATTTTCATGAAATAATTAGTCAACCTCATAAAACAATTAACAAAAATCTTAAACTCACGTGATTTAATAGAAGTTTCCAACACTTGTTCCCTATAATAAAATTCCTTAGCGTTAGCTTCAATTGGGATGCGAAAGGAAGAACCCGGAAGTTCCCTCCGGGCGCGTATCAACCGTTGGTCAAAGAGCTCCAACAACCAAACAACGTATGTGAGTCGACCGCATCATGGTCACATTCAAAAGTCCACGCGGACTTTCCACTTTCAGCCACAGGCTCCTCCAACACGCGTTACGGAATATCGATTTCGTTTGCATTTCCCCATTTCTGCTTTGCCTTGCCACCACTCTCGCACAAACAAGGAAACCCTTCTCCACAGTCGGGCTACGACACCGGAAAGAAGTCTTGGATTTCCACTACCGCGTGCCTGCGCATTCATAAATGACAATGTCTCATGTTGAACTTCTGTTCACAGGCTTAAACTCGAGACATAATCTCAACATTTAGTTGTGTCCATCACGAGCAAAAATTAAAACGATGCATCTCATCCTATTCCTAAGCATGTGCACGCGGAATTCGATTCCGACTGATGTTACTGTATGAAAGGGGGGAAATGTCAAGTGTACGTGTGGATAAGAAGAATCCAAGTAAATGTAAGTTGACATGTGGGTATAAACACCAGGAACAGGCCAGATTGGTCAACCACGCAACTCCTGTGTGGAGTATCCAAAGCTTCTTACGCGGAAAGGAAGAATAATAAGGAATTAGCAATATTATGGGTGCAGCGTGATCCTCGACCTTCGATCCCTATCTGATTGAAATGACTTGATCTAATCCATTTAATACTTTTTAATGATCTTCATGTCAATCCGTGTTCTTATAATACATAAGAATCCCTATTTCGCCTCGTGTTTTAGCCGATATCCTTATGATACATGATGACCTTGGATTCTTCCATGGTGATGTCCTTTTCATTAACTGCCTTAATTGTCTCGTTGCTTGTACCATCTTAGTTCGATGGATCATTTGACTTTTGGAGGCAGGGTCCTGCCACTGAGAGCTCTGATAGCTATGATAGCTTGGTTACTACCAACATATATGGCTCATCCTCGTGAGCCATCCTGGTGCAACTTAATCGAACCTCAAACGTGTCATCGGCCACTTGGCATTCAAATTCACTATAATCACGTATTACTCCTTTACGTCCTCTCTATTTCATCTCGGCCTTTCTAGTGTTACTCGTGCTCGATGCTAGCCCTTGCTCGTGCTAAGGAATCACGTAATAACCTCGTAAATAAAGCCTTCCGGTTGTGCTATTTGCCTACGCTTGTCAAGTGACTGTTCCGAGCATGGATCCGTAATATGGCTTGCTGAAATAATTTTCCTCCAATTACTATCTAATTTGATATTGTTTTATAAAATTTGATAGTTTGCACAAAACTGTGAAACTGTCTTATTAGTAAACCCTATTAGAATTGTAGCATGAAATTGTACATAGTATTGGCTATTTCATTATACCATTACCTGAACAAACAATGACCACTGTTTGTTCTGTCGTGAACACAATATCTTGCACATGGGTGCTTTAAATTGTGCTTTAACCAAACATGCAATAAGAATTGATGTCTAAAATATAAGTATTGTTGGGAAAATATGGCTTTGAATTGGGTAAAACAATGAAGTCGGATCTTTAGAGTAATTAAGTCGGACTTTGAGGCGTGATATCACTTTCTTTAAGGATTTATTTGCCCTACAAAGTTGTTAATGGTCATCGGCAAATATCTTCCAGGGTACAACAAAATCTCAAAAATAAGAATACTAGATAACAATTCTAGTATTTCTCCAGGGTTTCTTTAGGAAACAATTGAAAGGATGGCTGTAGTTTATTTTTTTATTTTTTTGGTAAAGGTAAGTAATATATTGATTTTGCAAGAAAGAACACAAGAGGGAGGCCCGGCACCAACAAAAACAGACACTCAAGAAGACAAAAGTCTAGAACGAGTGTAAGGGTGCCATGGTTCCCAGAAAAAAGGAGCAACAACAACAACAAAAGGAAACAAAAGACAATAAAAACTAGAAAACTTCCATCAATCAAAAATAGAAGGATGGATGTTCCGGCTTCGTTGAAGTCTTCTATTCATGGGCACATCGGGAACACGTTTAAAGGTCATAGCCTTATCTTTGATAGCCTTCTAAAGATGCACTTTTATCGCTGGAAGAAAGAGAGTCTGATTCAAAATGATCACACACACATTCTTTTGAAAACTGACATGTGTATATATATAATAGTCTTAAAACATAGACAACTCTTTGTGAAAAATTGCAAAATTGAACAAACATGTTCTTTCGAAAAATTGTCCAAATGAACAAAGGTAATCATTCGGAAGAAGTTGAAAAAACAAACAAATGCAACCCTTCGGGAAAAGTTGCAAATTGAACAAGTATCTTTTCCAAAGGTTGTTTTGAAAAGACACAAAAAAAAAAATCGTACTAATTAAATTAAAAAATTTATTATTTTTAATAAATAAATTTATTATTTTTAATAAATATAATTTTATTTTATTTTATTTTAATAATTTCCAAAAATTCTCAGAAACAAGAAAACAACATTTGAATTGATGAAAAGATAAAAAATGATCACATAAAGATTCTTCTGAAAATTGACATGTGTGTATATATATATATATATATATATATATATATATATATATATATATATATATATAATAGTCTTAAAACATAGGCAACTCTTTGTGAAAAATTGCAAAATTGAACAAACGTGTCATTTCGAAAAATTATCCAGATGAACAAAGGTATCCATTCAGAAAAAGTTGAAAAAACGAACAAATGCAACCCTTCGGGAAAAGTTGCAAATTAAACGAGTATCTTTTCTAAAGGTTGTTTTGAAAAGACACAAACAAAAATTCGGAATAATTAAATTAAAAAAATTATTATTGTTTTAATAAATAAAATTTCGATTTTTATTTTATTTTAATAATTTTCGAAAATTCTCAAAAAATAAAAACAACCTTTGAATTGATTAATATAATAACCGTAAAAATAAAATAACAAAGGGGTTAATGCTAATTAAACCGCTAAGTGCTAAGTGTGCCAAATTATCGTGAACCCACACACGAGTATGGTGTGGTCTAGCCCACACTCAATAATTCTTTTAGGTACACAAAAGAAACCCTACAATTATTTTTATTAATTGGCCTAGTTCCTCCCACTTTTCTTATGTGGAACAAGAAAACATGCACTTAGTTTGTTTTTATAAACAAACTTCCAACAAGTATGAGCGGGCCGATATACTGTGCTCACTTGGAGACGTGTGCATCACATCACACGGTCATGCATTCCTCCACCCCGGATTGGAGAGAGGAAATGTTCCTCTAGCCAATTCTTTAATCGGCACATTATGAATGCGGCCATCAGCCAAGATCAAATTCAACGAAAAGAAAATGAATGCGAATGACATTTATATTTATAATCTACCGATCACATGATTGAACGAGGGATGAAAAAAGATATAACGATACCGCGTGTTTCAAGTCGGTGGGACTGAAAAGGGCGAACACAGGCTTCATTTCCTCAAACGAATGAGAATAACTTGATGTCGGGGGAATTAACGGCAAATCATCTAAAAGAAACCGCGCAGAATTGGGCCCTCTCTCGTATCTCCATATCTTTTGACTTTTCGTTGACTCCGTCACCAGCTTGGAACGAACTCGAACGAACGCGGGTTCACTTTCGGGGCAACCCGTTGGCAGCTGCCCCGTCCGACTCCCTCAATTTCGCAGCACAAATCTGAATTTAATACTTCGTATATCGTCATGGCTTCATGGTCAAGAAATGCGAATGTGCAAAGCAAAAGAGGTCGGCTCCCGATGTTATATAATGCATGCATGGATATTGTCTCCCAACGTCACTTCTCCCTTAAATTCGAGAATTGCTACTTTCAGCGGCTAAACCAAGCACCAACAACATCAGAGCTTTTCCTCTTCTCCTGTCATTTGCATTGTGCGACCCCACCTCATTCGAGGATCATTAGAGCCCGTGTGTCTCTTCCCAGCAATGACCAGCATTCTCCATGGCGACGATGTCCGCTACGAGGTCTCTCTCGACTTGCCCGCCGTCATGAGCAAGTTTGCCAAGCCATGGCATCTAGCCTTCGTGACCATATATTGCTCCCGAGCCTTCACTACCTCCGCAAAGAAAACCAAGAAGTTGTCCCCACGAAAATCTCCTTCCTATGCTTCAATTTCGATCCTCGATCTGGTCCAGAGCACTGGCTCTGATCAGCCCAGCTCCTTCAATATTGATCAGTCACAGCTCACCAAGCTGGTCAAGGACAAGGACCTCTGCCACCTCCAGGAATTCGGCGGGGTCCAGAAAGTAGCCTCAGCACTTGAAACTGATGTCTCGGCCGGAATAAGCGGCGACCCACACGATGTCTCTCGCCGGCAAAATGCATTCGGTGTCAACGCATACAAGAAGCCGCCTGCCAAGAGCTTCTTCCACTTTGTGGTCGAGGCTTTCAAGGACCTCACAATCATGATTCTTCTTGTTTGTGCCGGGCTTTCGCTCGGGTTCGGGATCAAGGAGAATGGAGTCAACGAAGGCTGGTATGATGGCGGCAGCATATTCGTCGCAGTGTTCCTCGTAATCGCCGTGTCCGCCGGGAGCAATTACCGCCAAAACCAGCAGTTCGAAAAATTGTCTCGGGTGAGCGGTAATATTCTCATAGATGTGATAAGGAAGGGTCGTCCGCAGAAGGTTTCAATATTCGAGATCGTCGTTGGAGACGTCGTTTGTTTGAAGATCGGGGATCAAGTTCCGGCAGATGGTCTGTTCCTGGACGGGCATTCCTTGCAGGTATGGACGAAAACTTGTACTGGTTTGAAGCATTAGAATTGCATGTTAACTCATGTTGGTTTCTTCTAGAAACATACGTAGTATTAATTGTTAAGATTTGAATGAGCACGGATGCATGATCTTTGGTATTAATGATAATTTTATGATGTGTACATATGTATAAGTTACCATATAGTTTGTAGAGAATGAATAAGGGACAAAGTTTTGCCAATATAGTTATAGGAGTATTGGCGGCGCTGGTGGAGGAGTACAAATGCTAAAGACTTTATTCTTCAACTCCCGACGCTCCATTACATGAATGGGTTACGCCTTTTCATGGGCATCTTCTTGGACATTCTTGGGTACAAGTGGTAAAAGCACTGCCCCACGTGTCCTCTTGCTAGCCCATATGCTCTTTGACTATTATCCATCATTTTTCCAATACCGCCTCAAGACTAGATACTTTAGAGGATTCTTCTGGATTTCCTCTTGGCTTTTCTTCACCTGGGAGTCTTCAAGCTCTACTTGGACTCTTCGACTTAGTGCTTGGCTCACACTTTGCTTTCTCGTTCAAGATCTCAAGATTCAACTAGTAGTTTCTAGATTTAATTTAGAGAAAATTGTTCACAACAACTAGGGATACAGAACTTGCGTGCAGTTATAAGCAGTGCCGTAAGGCGCGCTAGCTTTGCAATAGGCATTTCACCCACCTCACTCACACCAAGCGCAAGTAGCTACTATATCAACTTACTCGGTAGTAGCCAGTGCAAGCAAGCTTGCCATGATATGGAGTCTACGTTCCCAATCGTGAGACCTCTAGTTCCCTATCTATCTTTGTCTTTCCGACAGAGAGGATATACGAAGGACAGCGTCATTTTTTCAGTGAATTCCACATTTTTCCTCTAGCGCCTCAAGACTAGATGCTTTAGAGGATTCTTCTGGACTTCCTCTTGGCTTTTCTTCACCTGGAAGTCTTCAAGCTCTACTTGGACTCTTCGACTTGTTGCTTTACTCACACTTTGCTTTCTCGTTTAAGATTTCAAGATTCAACTAGTAGTTTCTAGATTTAATTTAGAGAAAATGGATCGCAATTTCCAACATTAATATTACCAAGTTCGAGTGCAGGTTGAGTAATTAGTTCAAACAATTGTAGAAATGTATAATATTCTGCTTGATACTGGGCAGTCTGTCATTTTCATATTCTTGATTCTACGGCAAAAAGTTTCTATGACAATTAGGATAAGTAACGGTTTTTATTCGTAGTTCTAGTTATAGTAGAACAGGCTCTGTTAACAAAATTCTACTGTCAAAACATAATCCATTTGTTCTTTTTTCCTGTTCATGTTTCATTTCCTTTGCTTCAAGTTAAGACCAGACCGCTTCATATCGTGTCATCCTACCGCCACTAAACCATGTGCGACCTTTGTGTTGTCAATTTAGGTTGATGAATCGAGCATGACCGGGGAGAGTGATCACGTTGAAGTCAACCGCGAGGAGAATCCATTCCTGTTCTCCGGAACAAAGGTTGCTGATGGGTATGCTCAGATGCTGGTTACATCCGTCGGCATGAACACCACGTGGGGCGAGATGATGAGCTCGATCAGCCGTGACAACAGCGAGCAGACCCCCTTACAGGCTCGGCTCAACAAGCTTACCTCATCGATTGGCAAAGTAGGCTTGGCGGTTGCTTTCCTGGTTCTCGTGGTCCTGCTGATTCGCTATTTCACAGGAAACACACAGGATGAATATGGGAACCGGGAATTCATTGCAGGCCAAACCAAAGTTGATGATATCATAAACTCCGTGGTGAGCATCATCGCAGCTGCAGTGACCATCGTGGTGGTCGCAATTCCCGAAGGTTTGCCTCTTGCAGTAACCCTCACTCTCGCTTATTCGATGAAGAGGATGATGGCAGATAAGGCAATGGTGAGGAAGCTTTCGGCCTGCGAAACGATGGGGTCGGCCACCACTATTTGCACCGACAAGACAGGCACTCTCACTATGAACCAGATGAAGGTGACAAAATTCTGGGTTGGCCAAGACTCTGTGGTGGAAAACACCTACTATTCTGTCTCCAAGTTTGTCCTAGATTTGATTCAGGATGGGGTTGCTTTGAACACCACGGGCAGTGTCTACAGGCCATCTTTGGGATCGGAGTATGAGTTCTCGGGTAGTCCCACTGAGAAAGCGATTCTTTCCTGGGCAGTTTCGCTATTGAGCATGGATATGGAGGACACAAAGAAGAGCTGTGAGGTCATCCAAGTTGAAGCCTTCAACTCACAGAAGAAGAGAAGCGGTGTCCTATTAAGGAAGACCATGGACGACACATTCCATGTGCACTGGAAAGGAGCGGCAGAGATGATCTTGGCAAAGTGCTCCAGCTTCTACGATGGATCGGGGATAGTGAAATATTTTGGTGAAGATGAAAGGGTGAGCTTCGAGCAAATTATTCAGGGGATGGCAGCGAGCAGCCTCAGGTGCATTGCTTTCGCTCATAAACAAGTCTCCGAGGAAGAGATGAAAGAAAGAGAAGATGGGAAGAAGATCCAAGAGGATGGCCTGACATTACTAGGACTTGTCGGTATTAAGGATCCATGCCGTCCCGGTGTGAAGAGTGCAGTCCAAGCTTGTCAGGACGCGGGAGTGAACATTAAGATGATAACAGGAGACAACATCTTCACCGCTAAGGCCGTCGCCACAGAGTGCGGGATTCTCAGGCCCGGGGACGATGCCTCCAACGAAGCCATTGTGGAAGGAGCTGATTTTCGCAATTACACACCTGAGGAGAGGCTTCGGAGAGTTGAGAAAATCCGGGTCATGGCAAGATCCTTGCCTTTTGATAAGCTCCTTATGGTCCAATGCTTGAAGCAGAAAGGCCACGTGGTTGCTGTCACAGGGGATGGCACAAACGATGCACCAGCCCTCAAGGAAGCTGACATCGGGCTTTCAATGGGCATCCAAGGCACCGAGGTCGCCAAAGAGAGCTCTGACATCGTAATCCTCGATGACAACTTCGCCTCTGTGGCGACAGTGCTGCGATGGGGTCGATGCGTCTACAATAACATCCAGAAGTTCATCCAATTCCAGCTCACGGTGAACGTTGCCGCCCTTGTGATCAACTTTGTGGCCGCCGTCTCTTCCGGCGATGTCCCCCTGACGGCTGTCCAGCTCTTGTGGGTGAACCTGATCATGGATACACTCGGCGCCCTTGCGCTGGCCACGGAGCGGCCCACTAGGGAGCTCATGGAAAAGCCCCCAGTGGGACGAATTGAACCGCTCATAACCAATGTCATGTGGAGGAACATTGTGGCCCAAGCAACATACCAAATGGCCGTCCTCCTCACTCTACAATTCAAGGGCGAATCGATCTTCGGCGTGGATGAGGCGGTGAAGCGGACGCTGATATTCAACGCGTTCGTCCTGTGCCAGGTCTTCAACGAGTTCAACGCGCGGAAGCTTGAGAAAAGGAACGTGTTCGAGGGCATACACAAAAACAAACTGTTCCTTGGGATCATTTTCGTGACGGTAGTCCTCCAGGTGGTGATGGTTGAGTTCCTAAAGCGGTTTGCCGACACAGAGAGGTTGAGCTGGGGGCAATGGGGCGCATGTGTAGGGATTGCAGCTGCGTCTTGGCCTATCGGTTGGGTTGTCAAGTGCATCCCCGTCCCTGATATGCCAATCGTCAGCTACTTGGGATTGAAAAGCAAGAAGCTCGTGAGGAAAATCATGCGCACAGAACAGTAGCAAAACTAACTCGATTTTTTTTTGTTGTACAAGTATGTTGTATTCATTATTGATGCTACGTGATTTTTTTGTTTTCCCTAGAAAAATAAGGAATTTGTAATCCATCTATCGATCTTTCGGTCGCATTGATATGTACGCCCAGCCTTGTAAAAGAAATAATTTTTTTTTTTATTGCGCAATTCATTTTTCCAGAGGTAAGCACGCAACTTCTGATATGAGGAAGAAGGACGAAGTCCATAAGATGACTGACCCTATTTACAGTTAAGAACGTGAAGAACAAAATCGTGAGAAAAATGCTAAGCACAAAGGTACTGAATTGGCATGAATCACATACTATTGACAATGTCAAGGCAAGGAAAAAATCCATGACCTGCCTTGACCATATTTCTAATTAACTTTGAGTCAAGTTAAACATAACGACAATGATGTAACGACATTAATCATTAGCCAATGACGTCATGATACACGATAACCTACCAATTGTTGACTTGACCATGATAATATCCTATTTGTTAACCAGACGCTTCTCATTATGTGTACCCTCTTAGTTCGTCGATTGTTCGAGGACTTTTTGGAGGATGGATATTGCCATCAACAGCTCTAATAGCTTGGATAAATCTAACATGAATGGTTCATCATTCAACTTCATCCAGCCTAAAAGATGCCATATGCTACTAGGCATTTAAGGTTGTTACAATAGCCTACTCCTCCTTTCATGTCCTCTATATTTTTAGAACACACATATCTTCAAAATTCAATATACTCTCAGCACACTGGACTTGCTAATATACAACAAGTCTTCGACAACCTTGCAACTAATAAGAGATGACATTGGAAGTCTCAATGGGAGCGGCTAGCTGAAATACCATCCACAAAATCAGAGGGTCCCGCTTTGACTTCTATCCTTTCTTTTTCATCTTTGCAATTTGTGGCTGACGTCTCGGCCAGCATAAGCGGCAACCCAGACCACGTCTCCCGCAGGCAAAATGCGTTCGCCACTCTGCGATCCCCTCCTCCGCTCCACCACACCCCCCCCTTCCCCCGGCACTTATCTCGCCCGAAAAATATGACGTTAACAATTTAGTTGGATTTTCTCATTGTTGACACTTAACTAATCCATTTCGCTCCGATCTTGATGTTTAAGTATACCTTTCCGAGCTTTAGCATTTAAGTGTCTCCCCATACCAAAGTTTTGGCACTCCAGGTGTCGGTATCCCTTTTTTTAGAAGATGTTTGGGGTTATTTTCACATTTTAACCATTTAATATGTTTGGGGTATCCCTTTTTTAGTAGGTTACTTTGATTTGGTTTTTTTGTATGCCTTTTACTAGGGAAAATTATCAAAAAAGTGCTAAATCTATTGTAATTGTGTCAATTCAATCATAAATTTATTTTTTGATAAATTGAGTCATAAACATTTTGCAATCGTGTCAGTTCAATTTTTCTGGTCAAAATTGGCCGGCCGGCACTAATGTCGGTGGCGACAATTTTTTTAATAATATTTTATTTTTTTGAATTTTTTATCTTTTGTTTTTCCTCCTCTCTCCTCCCTCCTCCTTCCTCCTCCCTCTTTCTTCCTTTGGCTTGGGCAACTGGCTAGAGAGTTGGCCAGCCGCCGGCCTGAGGAGGTTAGGCAAGCTTGCCTCGCTGTCACTAGGCAAGGGCAAGCTCACCCAGCTACAAGCAAGGCGAGCCCTTGCTGGATCTGGCGAGGGCTCGCCTTGCTAGATTTGGAGAGGGGCCCTATCGTTGCTGGGTTTGGTGAGGCGAGCCCTCGCTAGATCTGGTGGGGGCTTGCCTCGCCAAAACTAGTGATGGCAAGGCCTCGCTTGCTAGATCTAGCGAGGCATTGCCTTGTTGTCGCTAGGCAAGTTGCTCGCTCAACCACCTCAGTCCGGCGATTGGCTAGCCCTCTGGCCAATCATTGGAGCCAAAGGAAGAAGGAGGGAGGAGAAAAAAAAAAGATAATAAAATTAAAAATAATTAAAAAATTATCACCGGCATCGGCCGCCGGCTACATCAGTGCGGGCCGGCCAATTTTGGCCGAAAGGATTGAATTGTCATGATTGTAAAAAATTTAGAATTCAATTTGCCAAAAAAATAATTTTAGGATTGAATTGGCACACTTATTACTATAAGTTTAGGACTTTTTTGGTAACTTTCCCCATTTTCCTACATCCATCAACCGTGGGTTTTTATTCCCGGCTTCTGTAGGGTTTTATTACCGTTGATTTATTCCCGATTTCCATAAGGTTTAATTCACATCAGCCATAGGTTTACAGAAGAGATACTTGGATAGACTGAAATTTCTTTGGTTTAAAATTATTATAAGTGAAATTTCTATTTAAAGACAAAACTCGCGAATTATCAATGTTGCTCGGCATTTTTTTGCACTTGATGGCTAGTGCACATGCAATGCGGAGTTTTTACCTTGGAAACTAGATAAACGAATCATCTAGATTTCATGTAAAGTCGTGTGGCGTGGATGGTTCCGTCTCTTTCATCAAAATAATGGAGCCATCCCCTAAGTATATCCCCACTCACTATTAACACCTTGTGAATATGATAAGTCAACGTCCTTTTTAAACGCGTATTCAATATGCGCACGTTCAAATATTGAAAAATAAAAAGCAAAGTTCTATATTCGTTTTTCGTTTACACTAAAACGAGAGATTAAGAAACTGTCCACGAACCAAGGGCCCTTAATTTCTCTTTAGCTTCCATCTAAATCAATTGATGTTTGACGGGGCATCGCTCGCTCCTTTTTTAAGATTTCATCTCTTTCGGAGGGAAACGATTTCGCGAGGAAAGTTCCAGGCAAGTTCTGGGATTCTCGGAACCATTGGCCCAATACTTTCCAGTGAGAATCGATACCTGCTGCGTAGGTTTCATCAGCAGGATATAACAAGAGATCGCTCGCTTTAAAACGCGCATACTCCATCTTTGATTGGAGGGAGAGAGAGGAAAGTGCCTTACTTCGGCTGAAGCTTGAATTGGCGTGTTACAAGGACATCACCTATGGACACACTTCACGAGAAATGAATGCGAGCGACGTTTATAAAGTCTTAAGGAATATGATTCCCTTCTTTCGCGGAAGAATGATAACTGCGGATTGTCTTCAAGAAACAACGCGGCGTTGGGGTTTGTTTCGGGGCAAACCCATCAGCAGAAAAGCAAACAGAGCTGGCCGCGTGAGGCAAAGAAATAGAAAAGCATATCTTACACCTTTGCACAAACGCCGTCACCCTCTTGTGCCTTTCCCGCTTGTATATAAAGTACAAGCCATTCATGGTCCTTGTATCCATCATCGCTCCACACAAATTCGAACGTTGCACTTTTCGTGGTTAACGCAACACCAAACTTCAGAGTTTTTTCCCTTTCGTCATGCCACTTGCATTGTGCCACCCTGTCTCGTAAATGGATCGGGAGCCTGTGTGTCTCTTCCAAGCGATGACGAGCATTCTCAGTAATGACTACTGCGTCCGCTACGAGGCCTGTCTCGACTTATCTACTTAAACAGGCAACCTGCTTGTTAACCTTTTCTACCAGCCGATGTGAGACTAAGCTCTCTATAGCCTTCACACACTCACTCCCCCCCTCTCTCTCTCTCTCGCTTCCCCTCGCCTGAGATATCCAAGGGAAATTACTATTTTTGCCATGCTGGAAAATGATGGTAGTGAATAAAACCTAATAAAGACAAGCCACTCCGAGAGTCTTACATCAAACAAGCACACAAAGAGCGCAAGAGAGACTGTCAATAGAACCCAAGCCAGATTTAATCATGCTTTCTTCTACCTGTTAGCTGAGATCAAGCGTGCTACTTGCAAAGTGTGGTCAATGTTCACACAAATGCTGAAATAGTTTGATTTTTTTTGCACGTGCGAACATGCATTAACGGATTGATCAGTCCAGTTGTATCTTGTTCTAGGCTCCTTCGGTCTAGACTGGATGAACTAGTGGGTGGAGACCCAACTGCCCGGGAATTGATCACCGCTACCAAATAAGAAGCACAATTAAAATTTTCTTACAACATTGACCAAATTCAGATCATGACACTGAAAAGAAGTCAAGATTTTCATGACATATATCTAGGCATTCAAAAATAACAATTTATTGTGATCGAATTTCTATTTCATTGGCTTAAACTCAAGACATAATTTCAATGTTTAAGGCACACATGATAATCATTATATTTCTAGTTAGATCTATTTTTCTGTCTTAGTAAACATATTTGGAACATAAATCCATTTGGTAATGCAATTTCATTATTATATTTATGAAATGCTATCGAATTTTCATTCATGGGATTAAACTCAAGACATAATTTCAATATTTAAGGTACGTATGATAACCATTCTATTTCTAGTTAGATCTATATTTCTGTTTTAGGAAATAGGTTTGGAACAACATAAATCCATTGGGTAATGCAATTTCATTATTTTGTTTATGAAAAAAAAAAATTGTCCAAACATAGAAAAGTAAAATGTTTTTTCTTCTCAACTCGCTTTCGCTAATTGGAAGAGGGAAAATGAATGAAAACCCTGAGCTAAAATATTCCCGGGCTCTCCCCAAAGTCGGACCATCATGAAAGAGTCTAATAGTATGCACAACTCTCAACCTTACCGTTCTCGTCGATGGATACAGAAACGTTTCTGTATGAAAGGGGGAAAATATCAAAATTACGCCTGGACAGAAAAATCCAAGAAAATGGACGTGTTGATTTAATTCTCTCTCGTGTCGATATCCTACTCGTTAACCACCTTAATCGTCTCGTTGTCTTAGTTCGATGGATCATTTGACTTTTGGAGAATAGGTCTTGCCATCGAGAGCTCTATAGCTTGGTTACTCTATATATATGGTTCACCCTCGTGCGACTAAATCAACTCAGACGTGTCGTCGGTTACTTGGTATTCAAATTCGCTATAATCACGTATTACTCCTTTACGTCTGCTCTATTTCACCCCGATCTCTTCTTGTGCGAAGTGCTAACCCTCGCTCGCACCAAATGATCGCATGTAACCTCCAGACAAGGCCGGTCATGATATTTGCCTGTGCTTGTCAAGTAACTAGTCCGAGTGTGGGCCCAGCAATATGGCTCGCCAAAATAATTTCCGTCTAATTAGTTCGTACAAAAACTATGAATATGAGTGATTTGATTTTTTGAAAAATAATTGCTTATGTCACGTAGATAAAATAGTCAACGGAGTGGACTCCACATCAATTTTTAATTATTTGTTATTTATTTTTTGATGGTCCAAAACAAACTATTATTCTTACCGTAGATTAAAGATAATCACGTAAGTATTTCTCAAAAATATATATGATATTAGAGCAGCATGATCCTCAAACTTCTCTACTTATCTGATCGAGATGGCTTTTTAGGGACAGTATTTTATTTCTTTTTGATGGTTTTGAAATGTGGCTTCTTACAAGTGATCTGGTCGACCCCTAACTTCTTTTGACGGTCTTAATGTCAATCTAAATTCTTATGACTGACGATAACCTGTAATTGACGTCATTTCTCATAAAATATAGCGGCATATATCACTAGCCAATGTCATCCTGATACACGATAACCTACCATTTGTTAATTTGACTAGACCTTAATTATCGAATGACAATATCCAATTGTTAGCCAAATCAACCCGCTCGGTTCGTTGACCATTTGACGACTTCTGGAGGATGGATATTGCTATCGAGACCTCTGATAGCTTGGATAATACCTCCATTAACTGTTCATCCTCCTTTGACTTCATCCAGCCTAAGACATGTCATCTGCTCCAAGGCATTCGAGTTTGGTTATAACCACCTACTCCTTTTAAATCCTTTCTATTTTACGAACACCTAAATCTTTGAATTCTAAGATACACTATTACACACCAGAACTGTCAATATACACTCTAAACCTTTGGACAACGTCGCACCTATGAAAAGTAACGATGGAATTCTCAATTTTAACATAATATATCCACTAATCATGACGTCATTGTTTTCCCCTCTACGTGACAGTGACTTTATGACCACGGATTCTCAATTTTAGCTACCTGGCAATCGGAACATAGATTAAGACACAATCTATCAAATGTTAAAATAAATTACCAAAAATAATCTCAGAGGGATTCTCGATTATCAATAAGGAATAACCGAAAGAATAAAATTCATTGAGATGATTAAGATTTTCCTCTCATAACAGTTGACTCATAATTTCAATCTTTATTTATTTGCATATGTGCTAGTCGGATAAATTTATCGTAAGCTGAAGACAATAGTTGTCACATCCCAAATCCTAGAAGAAAATGGGAATAACACGGCTGCCCTTTCATGCAAAGGATGCAACCTCAAACTAAACCCAAAAGTCCAACTTCGAAAAATCCCCATCGATATCGCTCTTGCTCAATTGACCACTAACCAAGAACCTAAAAAGATTGGGAAAGAAAGAGGTGAAGAACCATAACTTAGTGAGTAGTACGTATTTGTTCTAACTTCTAAGTAGATCAAACAACCACTACATGTGTGTGTATAGCAATATCAAAGACTAATAGGCCAACTTTTTAATATATGTATTATATCACAGATGAGTTATTTTTTATTTTTTATTTTTCTTGTTTATCAAGAAAGCTTTATACTAATTAGGAAAGCTGATTTAAACCACCCTCACAATTTAAATATCAATGGTCAAATTCATTGATTAATCTCATTTATAATAACGTCAATGGTCCATTCTATTAACGAGTCTAATGTTTAATATAATATTATGGTCACGACACAATGCCTAGTGATAAGACAATCTTAATTTTCCTCTTGACAAGATCTCCATGTACAAAGCTAGTGACTTAGCCTGGAAGGATATCCTAAACCGATATAAATACCCACAAACTCCTCATCAAGTTCATTGTCATGTTGAACATCAAACAAGCATAATACTAGAAATCCTATCTCATGAACCAAACAAATAACTTTTCGCAATATAGCTCATCCATCATTTCTCAAATCATTCATAAATCCTATCATAAACCAACTCACAAAACAGTTTACACAACTTCAAAATATCTAATGCAACACGCTTTCTAGACATTCATAAATAACCAAAGAATAGTATGTGCTCGATCCAATTTTTTATGCAACAATAATGCCATTTCATAATTCATACTATGTATAATCCATAGTATTTTCGAATATGAGTTCTAAAAATCGAAACAAGAGATAGTCCCACTTACATGAGAACGCCTATGACCAAATAAACAGATCACTTAAATTGTCAAGCTCGCAATCTTATCAAATAAGTGAGAAACAACATTGAAATTGAGTATAATGCTACCTTTACTACGACTCAGCTAAATTATACTTAAATGCTAACAAAACGTTTCAAGTGCACCCACAAATCGCTCGTTCAAAGCGATCGTTCGCGATGCAGAGCTTGAGTGTGAAATGTGGTCATGCCATAACTTTTTTCACCGAACCCCGTTTCAAACATGATTAGTCAGTAGAAAGCATTTGCAATGTATTACAAATTTACAAGAACCACAACTTGACTGAACCAAAAGTCAAGGCAAAAACCATCGAAATTCAGCCCAAAAGCCATTGGTCGTGCACTATTCATCACTTGTGGCCAACTTCATAATTTTGTTTTAGGTAAATCGTAAATCCAAATCAAGTTCAATAAATTCTATGACTTCACAACATCATAAACTATCAATCTTTTTTTTTTTTTTTTTTTTTTTTTTTTATGTATGTACGTAGCTCTATGACTTTTTAATCGAACTTTAGAGTTCAAAATCTACAAAACCCCAAATTTATGCCCTAACCCAAAATATTACTTTGATTTGACAAACGAAAGGTGTGAACACTTACTGGGAGTTGCGATATGTAGTTGAATCGGCTTGACGACGCGTTTCATGATGCAAAACCCTCTCCTTTTTCTTTTCCTTTATTCCGCTTCTCTCTTCTTTCTTTCATTTCCTTTCTTTTTCTCTCTTTTTCTTTCTTTTTCCCTGCGTGCGTCTTCGCCTTCTATATAAACTGAAGAGTACACTTTCTTCTTCTTCTTTTTTTCCTTTTCCTTTTTTTTTTTTGGGTCCCGCCACTATCTTTTGACTTAGTCTAAAGGATCTAAATATTACAATCGGCTATTCAAGTAAAAGGGAATTTGTGGATCTCCTTTTCAATACATATAAAATCATTAGTAAACTTATTTGTGACACGCTTCATGTGAGTAATATAGAGCTAGAATGATTCACAATATTAAATCTATAAAGTAATTATTTTTTAATTGAGAAATAAAAACAATTCGATTCCACTGATTGTAGTGTTTTTAGCATTGTGCTTGTGTTAATGTCAAAAATGCCTCATGTGAGGAGATTTTCCACGTCATAGCTGATGTAGGACAAAAAGTCCGATATTAGTGAGCGCAATCAATTGAGAAGAAAAGAATTTTAATACAATGCCAAAGCAAGAAATTGCCATTTCCAATTACTCGTTAACTCTATAACTCTATAGGGAAGAAAGAATTACAACGATATATATAAATTCCCTAAGAGTTCTTCTTCAAAATAGGAAACCTCCAAACAAGACATTGAATCTTTCTTATGACGTTTAATGAAGCCACAAAAATAGGCTATAAGGTTTAAATTTGATTTGATTCCTTGAAGGGCAAAAAGTCATATATTGTACGAAAATTAATTTCATATTAAAAAAAAAAAAGACATGTTAGAGAATGTTCTATTTTGATACATTTTGGTAAATCAGTTTTAGGTAAATATATATTAGCAATCATTAAATCTATCCATTTCATTATTTCAGATGTCAAAAAATATCTTCAATATTTATTGTAGGACGATAGTGGATTTTTGTTATTTCAAACTTTTTTAGTGGTTATTGGAATGATTATACATATGATAGCTCATCGAATTTGTGAGTTTAAATTTCTAGGTTAATATATTGTAATTAAAATTTTAGATATCTCTTTTTCAGGAGATGTTTGGGGTTATTTTCACATTTTAACCTTTTACTACATCCATCAAATGTGGGGTTTTATTCCCAGCTTCTGTAGGGTTTTATTACCGTCAACCGTAGGGATTTATTCCCGGCTCCGTTAGGTTTTATTCCCATCAGCCATAGGGTTACAGAAGATATACTTGGATGGAGTGAAATTTCTTTGGCTTAAAATTATTATAAGCGAAATTTGTATTTAAAGACAAAACTCGCAAATTATCAATGTCGCTCGGCATTTTTTTGCACTCGATGGCTAGTGCACATGCAATGTTGAGCTTCTACCTTGGAAACAGACTAAACGAATCATCTAAATTTCACGTAAAATTGCGTGGCCTGGATGGTTCCGTCTCTTTCATCAAAATAATGGAGCCGTCGCCTAAGTATGGCCCCACGCACTATCAACACCTTGTGAATAGGGTAATTCAATGTGCTTTTTTAAACGCATTTTCAATATGCGCATTTTCAAATATTGAAAAATAGAAGGAAAGTTCTATTTTTGTTTTTCGTTTTCATTGACACGAGAGATTAAGAAATTGCGCACGAGCCAAGGGTCCTTAATTTCTCTTCGGCTTCCATCTAAAGGACAGATTTGGTGAGGAAATTTCCTGGCAAGTTCGGTGGGACTTAAAGTCTAAGGCATTAGATTCCTTCTTTTGCAAAAGAATGATAAAGACGATGTCAGGTATCGGATGCCCTTCATGTCGGAGAAGTAACTGCAGAGCGTCTGCAAGAAACTACCCGGCGTTGGGGCTCCGTTTCGGGGGAAACCCATCAGCAGAAAAGCAAACAGAGCTGGCCGCGTGAGGCAAAGAAAAAGAAAATCATATCTTGCACCTTTGCGCAAACGCCGTCACCCTCTTGTGCTTTTCCCGCTTGTATATAAAGTACAAGCCATTCATGGTCCTTGTATCCATCATCGCTCCACACAAATTCGAACGTTGCACTTTTCGTGGTTAACGCAACACCAAACTTCAGAGTTTTTTCCCTTTCGTCATGCCACTTGCATTGTGCCACCCTGTCTCGTAACTGGATCGCGAGCCTGCGTGTCTCTTCCAAGCGATGACGAGCATTCTCAGTAATGACTACTGCGTCCGCTACGAGGCCTATCTCGACTTAACTACTTAAACAGGCAACCTGCTTGTTAACCTTTTCTACCAGCCGATGTGAGACTAAGCTCTCTATAGCCGTCACACACTCACTCCCCCCCCCCCCTCCCTATCTCTCTCGCTTCCCCTCGCCTGCAAGATATCCAAGGCAAATTACTATTTTTGCCCTGCTGGAAAATGATAGTAGTGAATAAAACCTAATAAAGACAAGCCACTCCGAGAGTCTTACATCAAACAAGCACACAACACAAAGAGCGCAAGAGAGACTGTGAATAGAAGCCAAGCCAGATTTAATCATGCTTTCTTCTACCTGTTAGCTAAGATCAAGCGTGCTACTTGCAAAGTGTGGTCGATGTTCACACAAATGCTGAAATAGTTTGATTTTTTTTGCACCTGCAAACATGCATTAACGGATTGATCAGTCCAGTCCTATCTGGTTCTAGGCTACTTCAGTCTAGACTGGAGGAACTAGTGGGTGGAGACTGAACTGCCCGAGAATTGATCACCCCTACCAAATAAGAAGCACAATTGAAACTTTCTTACAACATTGACCAAATTCGGATCATGACACCGAAAAGAAGTCAGGATTTTCATTACATATATCTAGGCATTCAAAAATAACAATTTATTGTGATTGAATTTCTATCTCACAGGCTTAAACTCAAGACACAATTTCAATGTTTAAGGCACGCATGATAATCTTTATATTTCGAGTTAGATCTATTAATCTGTCTTAGGAAACATATTTGGAACATAAATCCATTTGATAACACAATTTCATAATTTTGTTTATGAAATGCAATCGAATTTCCCCTCATGGGCTTTAACTAAAGATATAATTTCAATATTTAAGATACGTATGATAACCATTCTATTTCTAGTTAGATCTATCTTTCTGTTTTAGGAAATAGTTTTGGAACAACATAAATCTATTTGGTAATGCAATTTCATTATTTTGTTTATGAAAAAAATTTAGTCCAAACATAGAAAAGTAAAATGTGTTTTCTTCTCAACTCGCTTTCGCTAATTGGTAGAGAAAAAATGAATGAAAACCCTTAGCTAAAATATTCCCGGGCTCTCCCCAAAGTCGGACCATCATGAAAGAGTCTAATAGTATGCACATCTCTCAACCTTACCGTTCTCGTTGATGGATACAGAAACGTTTCTGTATGAAAGGGGGAAAATATCAAAATTACGCCTGGACAGAAAAATCCAAGAAAATGGACGTGTTAATTTAACTAAATCTTGATTCTCTCTCGTGGCGATATCCTACTCGTTAACCGCCTTAATCGTCTCGTTGTCTTAGTTTGATGGATCATTTGACTTTTGGAGGATAGGTCTTGCCATCGAGAGCTCTGATAGCTTGGTTACTATATATATGGTTCACCCTCGTGCGACTAAATCAACTTGGACGTGTCATCGGTTACTTGGTATTCAAATTTACTATAATCACATATTACTCCTTTACGTCTGCTCTATTTCAGCCCGATCTCTTATGTGTTGTGATATAGCTAGTATAAGTACCTAGAGGGGGGTCAATAGGTATATAAAAGATTTTTCTTGATAATTGCACAATACTAGATAGTTAATAGATTTGCGACAAACAATAATCAAAGTGAGACTGAGAGAAGGAAAGAGAGAATTGAACACGCGGTTTATAGTGGTTCGGCTTAATTCAAGCCTACGTCCACTCTTCTGCACTGACAGCCTATTGGCTGAATTCCACTATGAACAAAGAGATGTTACAGTGTTGTTCTTCCTTGATTTCTCGGTGTAGATGATCTACCACACTCGCTCAAGGTATCACTAAGTATAGACACTCTTTGTGTATACAATTTCGCTCAAAATGTATCGACTAATAATCAAGGTGCTTCAGACTCTGGAATTTCTCTATCGATCATGCACTAAAGCAACTAGAACGTCTTCCTTTTATACTCCTTTATGCCATCATACCCGTTGGTACTTACCAAAGGAATTCCTCTAATCTACTCGTTGGACGGAATCAATTAAGAAGATCATTCGAGCTATTAAAGGAACATGACGATAGCCCATCAATCCTGTTCGCCCATACAATCAGGATCTTGGTTTCCAAGAATAGATCCTTCCAAAAATATTTCGTCGACCATCCGATCTTCAAACGATCTAGATTACGAATAAAAGAATCCGTTATATTTATCCAGCCAAGAGATTTTCTCCAGAGAATAGGACTAAATCCTCAACCAAATACTTCGGCTCTGGATTGCCTTCGTCACTGGATTAGAAAAACTGTCAATGAGAATAGTCTTGAGTCTTGAGTCTTGAGTGCTGAGTCGATGATCGAGAGTCTTCGACTCTAAACGAAGGTCGTAATTATCCGACTAGATCGATAGAAACGTTTTGTCAGCTTCAAAATATTCTGTAAAGATTTCTCCAACAATCTCCCCCTTTTTGATGATGACAAAACTTTCCTGTAGATTTGAACAACTTTGACCTACAAAAACATTACTCAAGCAATATGGCTATCTCATAAAGATTAATAAATCAACCAAACTCTGCATTCACAGAAAATCGTTAGTCTTTCATGAGTAATACCATACAACAACACTTGATATAAATGCAAACAGTCAAGCATCAAAATCTACACCCAAGTCAGTCAAATCCAAGTTCACACCCAAGTTCACCCAAGTCATACTCAAAAATAAACATTCAAACACACAAAAGAAATTTAAAGTCAAAGTTTAGAGTTCAAATTGCAATTCTCCCCCTTTTTGTCATCATTAAAAATGTGAGAAAAGAGTCAAGTCTGCTTGGGAATGCCCACAATCTGGAAATCTCCCATCGACTGTACGATGCCTTCCAGCCTCTTCAAGTCTTCCCTTAGATGAGCCACCTCTTCTTCTTTGGCATTGGCTTGAATTTGTAGAGCGAGGTCTTTCATTTGATCCGCCAGGGTACCAGAAGATGCTTGTCCAGCATTCTTCATGACTTGAAGTTCATAGTCCAAAGCATAGATTTGACCCAGCATTTCTAGAAGAACATCAAGGATACGACGAAAGTTTGTTGTATTGTCCGTCTGTGTGCTCGCATGTGCTCTCTCGGATGGAGTGAATGCAGACGATGGAGCTTCTGTGTAATCTTGCAGATTTTATGTTGACGTATCATGTCCTTCCTCAGGCATTTGAGAAGCCGGAAAATCTTCTGGATCTGCTGGTGAGCGTCTTACACCTTCACTGTTGACAGCATGTGGTGTAGTCCTTCCCTGCTCGCCATCTCCCCCTGTCTCTAGGACCTCAAATGGGGAAGAGTGATGGTCAGGCTCTTCAGCATCTTGATTCCCCTTCTCTCCCGCTTCATCTGCAGACTTTTCTTTCTCTGCTTCTCCTTCTTCTTCAGCTTCTCTCTCTTTCTCTTGATGCTCCTCTACTTCTCTGTTCTTTGCTTGCTCCTCTTCTTCTCTCTGTTCTCTTTCCTCTGCTTCTTTCCCTTTCTTCTGATGTTCCGTCGATTCAGGTACAGAACGTCTGGTCCTTATCAAGGCAGAGATAGTGAGATCTTCCTCTTCATCTTCATCCTCCAAGATGAGAGTTCGTTTCTTTTTGGATGGGGCACCAATGGGCTCCTTCCCTTTTCTCTTTGAAGCAGAAGGTACTGGAGTCTTCACTCTGAACTTCTCCATTGCCTTAGCAAGCTCTTTCAAACGCATTTTTGTCAGCATTTTCAAACCTACCACCATTTTTTCGCGTGGTGGAACACAAAGAATATGTGGAGGTTCAATATTCAAGTGTCTGAAGATCTTGGTCACCAGACCTGGGTAAGGCAATTAGCCCTTGTCCTTCGCCATTGCTCTGTACATGTGAAAGAGAATGGTGTGAGGGAGAGAGAACTTCGTCCCTGAGTTAATCGCATACATCAATTTCGCCTCGGAATTAGACACGTCAGTCTTGGATGTAGACTTGGGCCTGATACGGTTGATCACAATTTTGTGAAGCAAGATGTTGATGGCACGCATCCTTGAATAGGTAATTCTTCCCTCTGTATCCCTATCTTTGACAAGCTCCAATGAGGCACGAGCAATTGAAACTTTGATCGGTTGATAGCGCCCTCTTTCAACTCCAATTATGTCAGCCAACATGTCCACATCTACCACATGGTCCTGGTCTCGAACATCGAATGATATTCTATTCACATCTAAAAAACTAAGATTCGAATAGAAGTATGCTCTCAATTGCGCATAACCGTCTGTGGTATCGGAGCAAAATTGCTCAAGTTGAAGCAAATTGAACTTCTCCCTTAAGTTCACATTAATGGCATCCAAGAAATCGAAATCAACACTCATAGGGTTTATCACTCCTCGTTTCAACAGTCTGAAGAACAGATTCTCATGTTCCTTCGATTTAAACAACTCCATTCTTTTTCCCTTCACCTTCGCAGCAACACCCATTCTTGGTTGAAATTCACTGAACATTTTATCATCACCGTTCCCGTCAGTCAGATTCGGTCCCGATATACGAGGGTCACTTGGAATGCTCGCAAGTGCTTCCTCAGCCTTTCCTTTGGGAGCAATTTCCAAATCCTCCATTTGTCGCAAAAAGATATACTCATTCCCATAATTCTTATCTTTAAGGAAATCATCTACGTAGTTCAGCGGAGTCCCAATGCTCTTCATCGCACAATAGAGCTTGTAAATAAAAGAGGGTTTTTGGACTCTTACAGGGTCTGCATCCTCGATTATTTCTTCCTCTGGTTGTTGACCCGCACCTTGTGGGGGTAGATGGTGTTGAGTGACGTGGTAGAGAGTGAATCGGGCTCTGTTGCTGACTTGATAAATCTTCTTCTTCGGTGAGATCGAAATGGGTAGGCCCCTCCCTCATTCTCTATGGTCCCCTGTTCGCGATTCTTGAAGACTTCCTCGAAGAAGACATCCTTCCTTGTCGTTCAAAGATTCCTTTACTCGCTTTCCCAAGAAAAGATGACAACTTTCTCGAAGATGAACACAAAGTAGAGACAGGAGTGGGAGGAGAATGCCTTTTAGGGTTTTGAAGTTTAGGCGAAAAAGAAAACTATATATATAACTTAGTTTAAAAAAGGAAAGATCAATCGGCACAAAGGAAAGTGAACAGACACCTCTTTTTTTAAAATCAATAACTGCTAAATAGAAGTTAAGACATGATTCTGTTTTTCACGGAAATTATAAATTAACTGAACTAAAGATCGTACCTTTTCGAGTTTGAATATAATAACAACTTACAGTATATAGCCATGAATGACTGAGTCTGAGGGTTGGAGAGTCTCTAGACTTTAACTTCCTCAAGCTTCAAAATGTTGAGTCTGGAACGAATATGATCGAATTGATTTTTCTCCAAAGGTTTTGTGAATATATCCGCTAGTTGATTTTTTGAATCAACAAATTGAATCGAGATTTCTCTATTTTGAACATGATCTCTAATGAAGTAATGTCGAATCTCTATATGCTTTGCTCTTGAATGAAGGATTGGATTTTTAGTGAGATTGATTGTGCCGGTGTTGTCACATCTGATCTCTGTGCATGAGTCTTCAATTCCAAAGTCTTGTAGCTAATGTTTTATCCATAGAATTTGCGAACAACAGCTTCCAAGAGCTACATACTTTGCTTCTGTTGTTGAGAGAGCCACAGTGCTTTGTTTCCTTGAAAACCAAGACACTGTCCTGCTTCCAAGCAACTGGCAAGTTCTTGAAGTACTCTTTCTATCGACTCTGCAATCGGCCAGATCTGCGTCTGAATATCCCAGAAGATTAAAGTCTCCCTTCTTAGGATAACAAAGACCAATGCTTGAAGATGAAGCAACGTATTTAATAATATGTTTCGCAGCACTGAGATGGGATTCTCTAGGATCTGATTGAAACCTAGGACAGATGCAAACACTCAACAAAATGTCAGGTCTAGAAGCAGTAAGATAAAGAAGTGAACCAATGATGCTCCTGTACAGCTTTTGATCAACTTTCTTCCCTTCTTCATCTTTGTCTATCTTCAAAGAACATGACATCGGTATGTCGGTCTTTGTGCACTTTTCCAGTCCAAACCTTTTGACAAGATCATTTGCATACTTTTCTTGATAAATGAAAGTTCCTTCCTCCAGCTGTTTCACTTGAAGCCCGAGAAAGAATGTTAACCTCCCATCATACTCATTTCAAACTCATCCTGCATAAACTTTGAAGATTTCTTGCACAGACTTTCATTAGGGGATCCAAAAATAATATCATCCACATATATTTGAACAAGTAAAAAGCTTTTGTTTTCCTTTTTGATAAATAAAGGAGTGTCTACTTTACCTTTGACAAAACCATTATGTATTAAGAACTTACTTAGTCTGTCGTACCAAGCTCGAGGTGCTTGCTTTAAACCATACAAGGCCTTTTTTAGTCTGAAGACTGAATTTGGCTTCTTTGGGTCTTCAAACCCTGGTGGTTATTCCACGTAAACTTCCTCATTGATAAATCCATTTAGGAAGGCACTTTTGACGTCCATTTGGAATAACCTGAAATTTTTATAACAAGCAAACGTAAGTAATAGTCGAATAGCTTTTAACCTTGCTACTGGTGCGTAAGTCTCATCATAGTCTATTCCTTCTTATTGCGTGTATCCTTTAGCCACGAGTTTTGCTTTGTTTCGTACGACTTTTCCTTTCTCATTCATCTTGTTCCTGAACACCCATTTAACTCCAATGACAGTTTTACCTTTTGGTTTAGATGTCAATTCCCAGACATCATTAATGTTGAACTGTCTGAGCTCTTCTTACATAGCTTCAATCCAGCTTTCATCAGATAAAGCTTCTTTTATGCTCTTTGACTCAATTTCAGAAATGAGAGCCACAGCACTAGACTCTTCACGCCTTTTAGATCTGGTGCGAATTCCTTCATTGATTTCGCCGATAATGAGATCTTTGGGAGGACTGGACTTATGCTTCCAGTTACTGGTTGATTTTTCTGGTTGATGATCTCTTTCTTTATTTGAATCTTCACGAACAGCTTGATGCTGGTCTTCCAGAGTCTGAGATGCTTCTTGAGTTATAAGCTTTGGAGGGTCTGGAGCAGATTCAGACTCTTCATGATAAGTCAGACTGGATTCATCTTGCGTAGAGTCTTGAAATTTGATATTCATTGACTCCTCCACAGACTGGCTCTTCTTGTTATAGACTCTGTAGGCTTTGCTTGATGTAGAATATCCAAGAAAGATGCATTCATCTGATCTTTCTTCAAACTTACCAACTCGATCTTTTGCATTTTTCAAAATAAAGCATTTGCAACCGAACACATGAAAGTATGAAACAATAGGCTTCTTACCTTTGAATAACTCATAAGGGGTTTTCTCTAGAATAGGTCTTAAGAAGACTCTATTAATGATATAGCACTCTGTTGAAACAGCTTCAGCCCAAAATCGTGAAGAAATCCTACTTTCAATTAAAAGAGTTCTAGCCATTTCTTGAAGAGATCTATTCTTTCTTTCTACAACTCCATTTTGCTCTAGAGTATATGGAGAAGAGAACATATGTTTAAAGCCAGATTCATCACAAAATTTTGTAAAATCTTGATTTTCAAATTCACCTCCATGATCTATTCTTATACTTGAGATAACACATCCTTTTTCATTTTGAACCTTTTTAGCAAACTTTTCAAAATACGAGAAGGTTTCGGACTTACTTGCAAGGAAATATACTCAAGTAAAGCGGGAGTAATCATCCACAATTACTAGGCAATATTTCTTACCTCCAATGCTCTAGGTTCTGGTTGGTCCAAAGAGATCCATATGCGGCAACTGTAGTACATGATTAGTAGAGACGTGATTTATTGGCTTAAATGAATTTCTTACCTGCTTTCCCAGAATACATGGGGTGCATGGATCAGACTTTTGGTATGGTAATTTAGGTAGACCTTGAACAAGCTGCTTTGATGAGATTTTGGCTAATTGCTTCATGTTGACATGACCAAGCTTTCTGTGCCATAAGCTTGCTTCATCTTGAATTGAGATTAGGCATTGCGATTCATTTGGTTTCACGTCTAAGAGGTAGATATTCCCATGTCTTCGACCCATGAAAGACTGAGTAGAGTCTTTACTAATTCCAGAACATGTTCCTTCTTGAAAGAAGATTTTGAAACCAGTATCACACAATTGGCTAATGCTGAGAAGATTGTAATTGAGTCATTCCACTAGGGAAACATTGCTTATTGTGAGATTTCTAATTTTTACAGTTCCAAATCCCACAATACTTCTTTTGCTGTTTCCTCCAAATGAAACTTTTCCACTATTTACTTGAACAAGCTTTATGAAGCAATTTGAGTCTCCTGTCATGTGTCTTGAGCATCCACTGTCAAGATACCACTTTACATTTTTCTTGACGGAAACCTACATTTAAAATAGAGTCTCAAGCTTTCTTTGGTACCCAAATTTTCTTGGGTCCTTTGGTGTTAGTAAGATAAACATTATAAGCCCATACTTTCTTAATAGGTTTCCAAACATAGGACACTCTTTTTCAAAGTGATCCGAACTGTTGCACTTTGAACACCCAAGGGCATTTCGACCTACAGACTTTACAAAAACTTTCTTGAAATGATTTTTGTAAGCCTTTCTCGAAGGTCTTTTCTTAATTCTCTTTTACTTTGGGAAAATCAATCAAGGGAATTGTTTCTGCTGTCATACCTAGACCGGACTTATTGAAATAAGGTCTTTGAGCTGAAAGAATTTTTTCAAGTTTTTCGGACCCTATTGAAAATTTCTTTGAAATATTTGATAAGTCAGCTTTTAAAAGGACATTTTCTTTCAAAAGATTATCTTCATTTTCTTTAAGAGTGGAAACATTCAAGTCTAAACTTTTAACTCTTTATTCTAAAATGTTTTCCTTTTGTTTTAGAGCTACGTTTTCCTTTTTAAGTTCGGAAATTCTTCTGAGAGAAGTCTTAAGACTAAAACACAGTTCATCAATGTATTTAGAAACTTTGACAAGAATTTTAAAATTATTTACCTCAAATTCACTGTATGAGTCTGATCCAGAATCTGAGTCTAAGTCTGATTGTGCCATCAGACACAGGTTGGCATATTCTTCATCACTTTCTTCACACTCTGTATCACTCCAGGTTTCGGCTTTGAGAGCTTTACAAAACTTTTCATCTTTTCCTCTCTTCTTCTTTAGAAGAGGACAGTTGGGTCTGATGTGTCCCTTTTTCTTACATTCAAAGCAAACTACATCTTTGTTTGGTTCCTCATCATCAATAGACTTGGTCTGCTGTCTTTGGAAACTTTGTTTCTTTGAGTTGAACCTTCTTCATTTTCTATTCAGCTTTCTGAATTTTCTTATCATAAGGGCAAGCTGCTCATCGTCCAGATCATCTTCAGAGTCTGTATCATCAGAATCATCATTTGATTTTAATGCAATGGATTTCTTACCTTTTGGATCTTCGTCTTCATTAATTCGTTCCACTTCATAAGACTGAAGAGTTCCAATCAGCTCGTCGACAGATAGTGACATAATTCTTTGCGTCTCTCTTATTGAAGTCTTTATATGATTCCAATCCTTGGAGAGTCCACGTAGTAGCTTGTTTACCTTCATGGGATCAGAAATTTTTTGTCCTTGATTCTCAAGACCATTGACAATATCTGTAAAATGGCTAAACATGTCAGTTATAGATTCTCCTGGTTTCATTTTGAAGGCTTCATATTGACCGAGGAAAATGTTAATTCGGGTCTCCTTCACTTGATCTGTTCCTTCATAGGTGATATGTAATCTGTCCCAAACTTCTTTTGTTGTAACAAAAGAAGATATTCTATTATATTCAGTTGGTGACAAAGCACAATATAAAGAGTAAATTGCTTTTGCATCGAGTGCTTGTCTCTTGATTATCTCTTCCTAAGTCATTCCGCTGGTTTCAACAATTTCTTTCCCTCTTTCAAAGACTGATGCAGCTGTAGGAGTAATTCCTTTTTCTACAACGTCCCATTCCAGAGGATCCTTTAATCGTAGGAAAGCTTTCATCTTGTTCTTCCAGATGTTGTAATCCTTTCCATCAAAGTAAGGTGGTCTGGTATTGCTTTGCCCTTCCACCAGCCCCGGTGCTAGCATACTAGCCATGGATCTTTTATCTGAAGTAAAACACTTCAAATAAAGTAAGTACACAAGCTCTGATACCAATTGATATAGCTAGTATAAGTACCTCGAGGGGGTGAATAGGTATATAAAAGATTTTTCTTGATAATTGCACAATACTAGATAGTTAATAGATTTGCGACAAACAATAATCAAAGTGAGATTGAGAGAAGGAAAGAGAGAATTGAACACACGGTTTATAGTGGTTCGGCTTAATTCAAGCCTACGTCCACTCTTCTGCACTGACAGCCTATTGGCTGGATTCCACTATGAACAAAGAGATGTTACAATGTTGTTCTTCCTTGATTTCTCGGTGTAGATGATCTACCACACTCGCTCAAGGTATCACTAAGTATAGACACTCTTTGTGTATACAATTTCGCTCAAAATGTATCGACTAATAATCAAGGTGCTTCAGACTCTGGAATTTCTCTATTGATCATGCACTAAAGCAACTAGAACGTCTTCCTTTTATACTCCTTTATGCCATCATACCCGTTGGCACTTACCAAAGGAATTCCTCCAATCTATCCGTTGGACGGAATCAATTAAGAAGATCATTCGAGCTATTAAAGGAACATGACGATAGCCCATCAATCCTGTTCGCCCATACAATCAGGATCTTGGTTTCCAAGAATAGAACCTTCCAAAAATATTTCGTCGACCATCGGATCTTCAAACGATCTAGATTACGAATAAAAGAATCCGTTATATTTATCCAGCCAAGAGATTTTCTCCAGAGAATAGGACTAAATCCTCAACCAAATACTTCGGCTCTGGATTGCCTTCGTCACTGGATTAGAAAAACTATCAATGAGAATAGTCTTGAGTCTTGAGTCTTGAGTGCTGAGTCTGATGATCAGAGAGTCTTTAGACTCTAAATAGAAGGTCTGCAATTATCCAGACTAGACTGATAGAAACGTTTTGTCAGCTTCAAAATATTCTGGAAAGATTTCTCCAACACGTTGCTTGTGTGTAGTGTTAACCCTCGCTTGCACCAAATGATCGCATATAACCTCCGGATAAGACTGGTCATGATATTTGCCTATGCTTGTCAAGTAACTATTCCGAGTGTGGGTCCAGTAATATGGCTCGCCGAAATAATTTCCGTCTAATTAGTTTGTACAAAACTTATGAAACTGATTTATTAATAAACGCTATTAGAATCGTAACATCATTTGTGAAACTGTGGAAAATTTTTGCTATTTCATCGTATCAAAGCCCAAACAAATGCATTACCATTGTCTGTTCCATCTGTCACCACGTTCTCTCCTACATGGCTACTTCAGCCAAACGCGCAATGAGAATTCATATCTATAGAGCAACTTTTAGGTGGGCCTGAAATATCGCCGTCACTTTAAGACATGCACATTGTACGGTTGCGCTTTCCTCTACCCGGATTGGAGAAAGGAAAAGTTCCTCTAGCTAAATCTTGAATTAGCGCATAATAAAACCAACATCATCCAGGATCAAATTGAAAGAATAAAACAAATGAATGCGAGTAGTATTTATATTTATAATCTACTAATCACATGATTGAACGAGGAATAAAGGGAAATATATAAAGACACCCCATCTTTCAAAATCGATGGGCCTTAAAAGGACCAACATGCTCTTTTTGTTCAACTTTAAGGAAATGATTTTGCATTTTTCCAAGTATCTTTGAACGAAGAGACATTTGGTGAAAGTAATAGTGTTTGGATACTCATCTTTGTATACATTTTGTAAAGCAACTTTGAAGTGAAAAGAAAAAGTGTTATGAAATCGCACATCAATTCCACAAAAATAACGCTTGCAAACAATTCACCAGACAGAATGTACTAATAAAAGAACAAAATCAGATAAACACGCCAAAAAATTTGTTATCGAAGTTTACCGAAACCTAGGCTACGTCTCCATGCAGAGGCACTCTGCGAATTCACTAAACTTCGAAAAAAGTTGGAATACAACGATGATCTTTTCTCAAGACCAGGGCACAAAGAGATTGAGAACCCCATTAAGAAAAAAAACTCACTTTTTTTTGTCTCTCTTTTTCTTGCCTCTCTATTTCCCTTTTTAGCGTCTTGATAGCTAGCATCTTACCATCGCTAATATAAAGATATCACTTTTAACCTAAAAGCAAATATGATGGAAAAGACAAAAAAGCCCCTAAAAACAAATATTTTGCTTCATTTATAACAATCTCCCACTTGAAGACAAATATACCCAAGCACCAAGCAATTTTGCATCCATCTTCTTCAAAAAAATAGTAATTGAAAAACTTTTGCCTCTGTGATATTCCTCATCAATCAACATGGAGTAATATCAATGCTAGTAGTACAGAAAATATGCTTCTCTCTGTCTACTACCTTGGTCAACATGTCAATTAGATTCTTCGAGCCATCAATCTTCTGTAACTTTAACTCATTATTTTTCAATACTGACTTGATAAAGTGATAATACTTTTTGATATGTCTAGTCCTTGAGTGATAAGCTGCATTCTTTGCTAAGTGCACTGCACTTTGACTATCACTCCACAGTGTATTGACTGGCTATTTTTGATGTAACTCCTCCATGTAATCTTGTAACCATATGATTTCCTTGGAGACTTCTGTGCTCTCCACATATTCTGTTTTTGTCGTCGATAAAGCCACTACTTTTTGTAGGTGAGACACCCAACTCATTGCTGTACCTGTAACTGTAAAAACATATGCAGTGGTACTCTTACCACTATCTCGATCACCCGAATGATTTGCATCTACATAACCCTACAACTCTAGAGATGTACCACCATAACAAAGTGAGTAATTGGAAGTACCTACTAGATATCTCAATATCTATTTTACTATATTTCAATGCTCTCTGCCTGGGTTCTACATATATCGACTCATAACTCCCACTGCATGTGCAATGTCTAGTCCCGTGCTCACCATGGCATACATCAAACTCCCCACTGCTAATGCCTATGGAACTACTGCCATTTCATCTTTCAAAGCCTGAGTGCTTAGACACATATCTTTGGAAAGTTTGAAATGACTCACTAGAGGAGTTGCAACCGGTTTTGTCTTGTCCATGTTAAATCTCTTTAACACCTTGTTCACATAGTCTTCCTAAGACAACCATAATTTCTTATTTTTCCTTTCCTTATGATTTTCATACCTAAAGTATTCTTGACATCTCCTAAGTTTTTCATAGCAAACTGTGATGATAACATTTTCTTCACTTCTACGATTCTCTTCATATTGAAACTAGTCACCAGCATGCCATCCACATATAAAGAGAGATACACAATGTCACAATCATCATACTTGCGAAAATAAACACAGTGATCAGACTCACAGTGTGCAAATCCTTTTTCCTGTATGAAACCATCAAATTTTAGGTACCATTGCCGTGGAGCTTGTTTTAAGCCATACAAGTTTTTCTTCAAGTGACATACCATGTGCTCATTACCTTTGACATCAAAACCCTTAGGTTGTGTCACGTATAATTCTTCATCTAAGTCACCGTGTAAAAACGCTATTTTTACATCTAATTGTTCAAGATGAAGATCCTCCACTGCAACTATACTCAACAAAACTCTAATTGATGTCATTTTCACTACAGGTGAAAATATCTCGAAGTAGTCGATCCCTTTTTTTTTAAGAAAAGCCCTTGACTACAAATCTCGCATTGTATTTAATACTACCATCCGCTTCATTCTTAATCATGTACACCCATTTGTTTAATAAAACTTTTTTACCTGTAGGCAACTTGGTCAACTCCCAAGTTTTATTCTGAAGTAATGAGCTCATCTCGTCTCTCATAACACACTCCCACTGCAAGTGAGACGTGTCTGCCATTGCCTCATGATAAGTCTCCGGTTCCCCTAAATCTATATATAAGACATGGCTCAGAACAGTATTAGCTGATGGATCAAAAAATTACCTTTGGCTTTCTCATACGTGTAGACCTCCTCAAGATGGGTACTTCAGGGTTATTAGTCTACTCTGAATCATTGCGTTCCTTTTGAACTACCTCTTCACTAATAATAGGCTCATCTTAAACATCTCTTTCAAGTACAATTTGATCTACTGAAAACATCTTTACGGGCATTGTGGCTAATTCAACATATTCTAGTTGTACTACATTCTCATACTCTGTCTCTAACTGATGATCCTTGTACATCTTTTCTTCATAGAATACCACATTGCGACTGTGGATGACTTTGTTATTCTCATAATCCTAAAGCCTATAGTCATACTCATCGCCACCGTATCCGATAAAGATGCACTTCTAGGACTTAGCATCAAACTTTTTTCCATCCTCCCTGTCAATCAAAATATATGCAATACAACCAAACACCTTTAAATGTGAATAATTAATCTTTTTACCTGACCACCGCTCTTGTGGTATTTCTCCATCCAACACACTAGATGGACTCTTGTTGATAAGATAAACAGCTGTATCAACTGTGGCAGCCCATAAGTGTAGCGGGAGACCCGCGAGTAGTCTCATGCATCTTGCATGTTCTAGAATAGTCATGTTCATCCTTTCAATTACATCGTTCTCTTGAGGAGTTCTAAGAACAGTCTTTAACCCATGTATGCCCTCTCGACTCAAATATTCTGTAAATTCCTTACTCAGGTATTCACCACCATTATCAGATTTCAGAGCTTTAATCTGATAACCTGTCTCTTTTCTACCATGGTCTTCTACATTCTAAACATCCGGAATACTTCTTATTTTTCTCCAAGAACACAGACCCAAGTCTTCCTTGTCGCATCATTAATGAATGTGACAAAATATCTCTTACCGCCACAAGAGAATTCCTAAGCAGGTCCTCATACATCAGTATGAACCAACTCTAACTTTTGACATTTATTTTGTCGCTCATTCAATTGAAAACTAACAGCCTTTTGTTTTCCATAAATGCAACTCTCATAAAAATCTAACTAAATTTTTTGTAAACCCGGAAGTAATTTCCTCGAGTGTAACTGTTTTACACATTTTTTCACCAAGATGTCCCAAACGATAATGCCAAAGAGTAGACAAATTATCTATAGCCATTATAGTTGCAACCATATTACTAATATTATCTCCTTGAAAGGTAAAGTGTACTTGTACGCTTTCCTTTTGCTACTACTTTTGCCCTTGAGGTTATCTTCCACTCTCTGCATCCAAAGGTTATTACTAAACCTTATTAATCAAGTTTACTAGTTGAAATCATATTTTTCTTTAATTCCGAAATATGTCTAGTTTCACGCAAAACTAGACATCCTCCACTTGAGATGTTCATAGTCACAGTTCCTTTCCCAACAATTGGACACATGTGGTTGTTTCCCACAATCACTTGTCCGAAATCTCCATTGGCATAATCATCAAATATATCTCTTTGTGAGGTGCAATGAAAAGAAGCACCGGAATCAATAAATCATTTATCTGTCGCCAAGTCAAACCTTGTAAACAAACACAAGTTATCTAACAAAGATTCATCGATAACCACATTAGCTCCGTGATTCTCATCTTGCTGCTTCTTTTTGTAGGCTTCACACTAAAACCTCTGGTGTCCGGTTTTGTGACAAAACCAACACTCATCTTTTGCAACATGTCCCTTACCTCTTGATTGTGATCTACCGCGCCCACTGAATTTTCCTCTACTTTTACTTCTTCCACGGTTCTCCACTACAAGTGTTGTTGAAGATGCAGATGCAAAAAAATTATCTCCACCTGAGACTTTCCTTCACATCTCTTTATCCATGATACTACTCACAGCATCATCAAGAGTTAAATCATCCTTCATGGTACTCAAAATTCCCTGCACTGCAATATTGTAGCTTTCTAGAAAAGAACATAAAAATAATAAAGCTTGAAGTTTCATATCTAAATTTATGTCTGTGGATTCCAATTGACCCGTGACTTGCGTGAAACTATTAATATGCTCTACCACAGAACTTCTATCAGATAATTTCATATTAACCAGTTTCTTCAACAAAAATACCTTATTTGATGTGGACAGCTTTTCATAAATATTTGTTAGAACATCTATGGCTTCTTTTGCGATTTTTGCTTTCGCGATGTGGTACCCTGTCTTTTTCGTCAACCTTAGACGAATCGCACCTAATGCCTTTCGATCAAGAATTTTCCATCTGGCTTCTGCTGTCGCATCCACTTCCGCCATCTCGGGTTTCCAACCCTCAAGTGGTGCATAGAGATCTTTTTTATAAAGATAATCCTATATTTGTAGTTTCCACCATCCGAAATCCTCTCCATTGAACTTATCGATTTTGATTTTATCTTCTGTCATCCTGTTTGCTTTCAATCGAACGTCACCGAAAGCCCTTGATGTTCTCAATTAGCCAATCCAGGCTCTGATACTAGTTGTTATGAAATCGCACATCGATTCAACAAAAATAATGCTTTCAAACAATTCACCAGACAGAATATAATAATCAAATAACAGAATCAGATGAATACGCTAGAAAATTTGTTATCGAAGTTCTCCGAAACCTAGGCTACGTCTCCGCACAGAGGCACTCTGCGAATCCACTAGACTTCGAAAAAAGTTGGAATACAATAATAATCTGCTCTCAAGATCAGGGCACAAAGAGATTGAGAACCCTCATCAAGAAAAAAAAACTCTTTTTTTTTCTTCTCTCTTCTTCTTGCCTCTCTATTTCTTTTTTTAGCGTCTTGACAGCTAGCATCTTACCATCGCTAATATAAATGTATCACTTTTAACTTAAAAGCAAATATGATAGAAAAGACCAAAAAAAACCCTAAAAATAAATATTTGGCTTCATCTATAACAAAAAGGAAATACAAAAAGAAGAGAAAAACATAAGAGAGGGCGAGCAAGGGCAGCTAGGCGAGCTTCACCAAATTCGACCACAGGTAACCATTGATGGTGACCAAGGGCCACCTTCAAGGTCTCGCAAACCTAGGCAAGGCAATCCTAGGGGTTGTGCAACCTCAACAAGGTGAAGAGACTTTACTAACGATCAATCTCGTTATTCTAGGATTTACAATTTAGAGATTTCCAATGTCAGAGCTTCACCAATAACCAATCCCATAGACCATTTGAGCCCTTTGATGCATGATGCTAAGGACGAACAATGCCGAGGTCACATGATTGCATTTGAAGGGCGAGATTTGAGTCGCTCAACCTCAACCTCAACCCACAGCGACTGTTGTAAAGACAATAGCTCTGGCAAGCGGCTAGCCGACACACTCAACCCTCAATCTCAAGCTTGACAATGGTGACCTTGACCTAGACCTCACTTGAATGATGAACTAGCAAGCCTAAGAAAGAAGATGATGAATACTATTTTTTTAGGGTAAAAGTGGAAAACATAATTACTAATGAGGGCAATATTGGAAAGAAAAATAATAATCAAACCTTCACAATAGCATTCCAAAAATACTAAAAAATCAAAGTAGATCCCTACTTACTTTGGGCTTTTAGTTTTCTCAATACTAACATTCGATTAATAGAGTCCTATGAATACTTATCAAAGACCTTACATTTTCTTCGATGGGCTTTGAATGGAAAAGTTGAATTAGGGTCATAGCCTTCCTTTTCCTCTGACGAATGGGAGTAACACCACGTCTAGAAAGAAAGAGCGCGGCATTGGGCCTCTCTCGTATCTCCACATCTTTTTGACTTTTCATTGACTCCCGTCCCCCGTCCCTCAATTTCTCCCCGAATCTGACGGTGGCTCCCAAAATATAATAACACAAAAAAAAAAATCAAGAAGTCAATTCATGTATCGTTGTCACGTCAAGAAACGCAAACAAAAAAAAAGCCAAAAAAAAAACAACGCTTCACTTAAGGAAAGAAAAGTCGCTTATGGCGCATTTGATAACCATTCTCGCTCCGGGGAATAATTTTTAATCGAAATGATTTTTTTCGATTTTGCTCCGGGAACAATTTCTAAATAAAAGAACATGTTTGATAAATGTCCAAAATTTCTACTTCGAGATAGAAATGCATTTGCTAAAATTTTTAAATTTTTAGTTTATTTTAAATTGTTAATATTTTTATTATAATTTTCTTCTTCTTTTTTCTCTATTTTCTTTTTCCTTTTTCTTTTTCTCTTCTTCCTCCTCCTTCTTTGCCACCGGTCGCCAACCACTACCTTGACCGGCGACCTACTAAGCGAGTCTGGCCAGCTCGCTGGAGCCTCACCAGGCCAGGGCGAGGTCCAACCAGCTTGCCAAAGGCTTGCCTAGCCAAGCAAGCCTCGACCTCGCCAAATCTGGGCGAGGCCAAGCCTTGAGCCAGTTGGCAAGGCTCAGCCTCACCGGTGGCTGGGCTAGCTTGGCCTCACCCAGCCTGGCCAAGGCAGGGCCGAGCCTCTCCCAGCCACGGCGAGGCTCAGGCCAACGAGCCTTGTCGTGGCTCAGTGTGGCCGAGGGCTGGCAACGCTCTGATGAGGTCGCCCACCCAAGCCTTGCCAGCCATAGCCGAGGCCGGCGATCGACCAAAAGGAAGAAGAAGAAAGAGAAAAAGAAAAAGAGAAAATAAAAGAAAATAGAAGAAAAAAAAGGAATTGATTTTAAGAATTGTTTTCGGGTACAAGAAGTAAGTTTTTTCTACTTCTTGATTATATTCCAAATCTACTCCTGAAAACAAAAAGATAAATTTTTGTTCATAGGAACAAAAAATTTACCAAACGCATTTCTATTCTTTTTTTTATTTTGAGGAATGAAAGAACAAAATCAAACACTATTTGGAGTAAAAACAAACAAGCCCTTATTGCGCGGTGTCTATCTCTAGTCCTATGAAGATATGCGATGCAAGGCATCCCCTACCTGCATTTCTTTTGACATTTAGGGTCCATTCGTTTTGCTGAACAACACAATGCCTAATGACAAGACAATCATAATTCTCCTCTTGGCAAGATCTCCATCTAAAAGCTAGTGGCTTGGTCCAAAATGATATCCTAACCAATATACATACCTATAAACCCCTCATTGGGTTCAATGTCATGTTGAACATCAGACAAGCATAATACCAAAAATCCTATCCCATAAACCAAAAAAATAACTTTTCAGAATATAACTCATCCACCATTTCTCAAATCATTCATAAATCCTTTCATAAACCAACTCGCAAAACAGTTTTACACAACTTCACAATAACTAATATAGCACACTTTCTAAGTATTCATAGGGTGCGAATGGTAACGTTTCTGTTTTTTTTTTGTTCCTGGGAACAGAAACAAAAAAAAAGTGTTTTGTTCCGGGAACAATTCTTGAACAAAAGAACGTGTTTGGTAATGTTTGGTCCGGGAATAAAAAATGAATAGGAACACGTTTGGTAAATTTTATTCTTTTTTTGTTTCTTTTAATTTTTTAAACATTTTTATTTTATTTTTCATTTTTTCCTTTCTTTTTTATTTTTACTTTTTTCGACCGGTCACCGACCTCCGGAGACCGGCCGACGGGCCGGCAGCCTCGCCCAGCCACGACGAGGCTCGCCGGCCCCCGGCGAGGCTCGGTGTCGCCGGCGCGGGCGAGGCCGAGCCTCGACAGACGGTCGCCGGCCATGGCCGAGGCCGGCAACCGGCGAAAGAAAAAAGAAGAAAAAAAAGAAGAAGAAAAGAAGAAGAGAAGAAGAAGAGAGAGAAGAAGCTCGCCGGAAATGTTTCTTCATTTTTGTTTCTGGAACAAGAAACAACAAATTGTTGTTTCTTTTTTCTGTTCTTATTTCGTTCCAGAAACAAAAAAAACAAAAAAAGAACAGAAACGCAATCAAACGCGTTTCTGTTCCTGTTTTGTTCCCGGGAACACTTTCCGTACAGAAGTATGCCGGAAACACTTTTTTGGAGTGTTTCCATGCACACCCATAAATAACCAAAGAGTAGTATAAGCTTGATCCGGCTTTTTATGCAACAATAATGCCATTTCATAATTCATACTATATATAATCCATAGCATTTTTGAATATGAGTTCCAAAAATCAAAAGAAGAGATAGTCCCACTTACTTGAAAATGCCTATGACCAAATAAAAAGATCACTCGAATTGCTGAACTTGCAATCTTATCAAATAAGTAAAAGACAACATTGAAATCGAGTATAATGCTACTCCAACTACCATTCAACTATACTAAGCTTAAATGCTAACAAAATGTTTCTAGCATGCCCACAAATTGCTTGTCCAAAGCAACTATTCAAAGCCATTCACAATGCGGAGCTTGAGTGTGAAATTTGGTCATGCCATAACTTTTTTCATTGAACCCTGTTTCAAACATGATTATAGTCAATGCAAAGCATTTTCAATGCATTACAAGAACTACAACTTGGTTGAACCAAAATCAAGGTGAAAACCATCGAAATTCAGCCCAAACGCCACTGGTCGTACACTGTTCATCACTCGTGGCCAACTTCATGATTTTGTTTTAGGCTAATCGTAAATTCAAATCAAGTTCTATAAATTTTATGACTCCACGACACTCTAAATTATCATTTTTTATGTATGTACATAGCTCAATGACTTTTTAATGAACTTCAGAGTTCAAAATCCATAAAACCCCAAAATATTACTTTCATTTGACAAACGAAAGGCGTGAACACTTACCGGGAGTTGCCATACGTAATTGAATTGGCTTGGCAACGCGTTTCATGACGCAAAACCCTCTCCTTTTTCTTTTCCTTTATTCCTCTTCTCTCTTCTTTTTTCCTTTCCTTTCTTTTTCTCTGCGTGCGTCTTGGCCTTCTGTATAAACTGAAGAGTCCACTTTCTTCTTCTTCTTCTTTTTCTTTTTCTTTTTCTTTTTTTCTTTTCCTTTTCTTCTTTTTTCTTGGGTCCCGCCACTATCTTATGACTTAGTCAAAAGGATCTAAATATTACATTATTAATCGGCTATTCAAGTACAAAAAAAAAAAAAAATCGGCTATCCAATTAAAAAGTAATTTGTGGATCTATTTTTCAATACATATAATATCATTAGTAAACTTATTTGTGACACGCTTCCTGTGAGTAATATAGAGCTAGAATGATTCACGATATGAAATCTATAAAGTAAATTTTTTTAATTTAGAAATAGAAACAATTCGATTCCACTGATTGTAATGTTTTTAGCATTGTGCTTGTGTTAATATAAAAAATGCCTCGTGTTAGGAGATTTCCAAGTCATAGCTGATGTAGGACAAGTCCGATTTTAGTGAGCACAATCAATTGAGAAGGAAAGAATATTTATACAATGCCAAAGCAAGGAATTGCCATTTTCAATTACTCGTTAACTCTATAACTCTATAGGGAAGAAAGAATTACAACGATTTATATAGATTCCCTAAGAGTTCTTCAAAATAGGAAACCTCCAAACAAGACATTGAAACTTTCTTATGACGTTTAATGAAGCCACACAAATAGGCTATAAGGTATAAATTTGATTTGATTCCTCGAGGGGCAAAAGGTCATACATTGTACGAAAGTTAATTTCATATTGAAAAAAGACATATTAGGGAATGTTCTATTTCGATACATTTTGGTAAATCAGTTTTAGATAAATATACATTAGCAATCATTAAATCTATCCATTTTATTATTTCAGATGCCAAAAAGTATCTTCAATATTTGTTGTTGGACGATAGTGGATTTTTGTTATTTCAAACTTTTTTAGTAGTTATTGGAATGATTATACATATGATAGCTCATCGAATTTGTGAGTTTAAATTTCCAGGTTAATATATTGTAATTAAACTTTTTAGATATATTTTTTTCAGGAGATGTTTGGGGTATTTTCACATTTTAACCATTTACTATAGTATTTTACTTTGATTTGGTCTTTCTTTGTATGCTTTTTACTACATCAACAAACGTGGGGTTTTATTCCCAGCTTCTGTAGGGTTTTATTACCGTCAACCCTAGGAATTTATTCCCGGCTCCGTAAGGTTTTATTCCCATCAGCCATAGGGTTACCGAAGATATACTTGGATGGAGTGAAATTTCTTTGGCTTAAAATTATTATAAGTGGAATTTGTATTTAAAGGCAAAACTCGCGAATCATCAATGTCGCTTGGCATCTTTTGCCCTCGATGGCTAGTGCACATGCAATGCGGAGCTTTTACCTTGGAAACTGGATAAACGAGTCATCTAGATTTCATGTAAAATTGCATGACCCGGATGGTTTCGTCTCTTTCATCAAAATAATGGAGCCGTCACCTAAGTATATCCCAACTCACTTTTAATACCTTGTGAATAGGATAATTAAATGTGCTTTTTAAACACATATTCAATGTGCACACCTTCAAATATTGAAAAATAAAAAGCAAAGTTCTATTTTTGTTTTTCGTTTTCACTTAACGAGAGATTATGAAATTGTCCACGAACCAAGGGCCCTTACTTTCTCTTTCGCTTCCATCTAAATCAATTGATACTTGACGGGGCATTGCTCGCTCCTTTTTTAAGATTTCATCTCTTTTGGAGGGAAAAGATCTGGCAAGGAAAGTTCCTGGCAAGTTCTGGGATTCTCGGAACCGTTGCCCCAATACTTTTCAGTGAGAATCGACACCTGAAAAGCAGGTTTCATCCGCAGGATAACAAGAGATCGCTCGCTTATAAAACGCCCAGAGAGGAAAGTACCTTCCTTCGGCTGAAGCTTGAATTTTTTTCTTTTTTTTTGGTCGAAAAGTTGAAGCTTGAATTGGCGCGTTACAAGTGAGGACATCACCTAAGGACCCACTTCACGAGAAATGAATGGGAGCGATGATTATATTCATCACCTACCCGTTAATTGATTGAAGGAGACATGGGAGATAGGACGTCACCGTGTATTCGGGACGGTGGGACTTAAAGTCTAAGGAATATGATTCTCTTCTTTTGCGAACTGCGGAGCGTCTTAAAGAAACAACGCGGCGTTGGGGTTCGTTTCTGGGAAACCCACCAAAAGCAAACAGAGCTGGCTGCGTGACGCAAAGTAAAAAGAAAAGCATATCTTACACCTTCGGAGAAATGCCGTCGCCCTCTTTTTCTGTTCCCGTTTGTATATAAAATACATGCAATCCATGGTCACTGTATCCATCATCACTCCACAAAAATTTGAACGTTGCACTTTCCCGGGCTAACGCAACACCAAACTTTAGAGTTTCTTGCCTTTCGTCTTGCCATTTGCATTGTGTCACCCTGTCTCGTAATAGGATCACAAGCCTGTGTCTCTTCCGAGCAATGACGAGCATTCTCAGCGGGGACTACTGCGTCCACCGCAAGGTCTGTCTCGACTTGCCTACAGTGCTCAAGTTTGCCAAGCAATGGCGTTTGGCATTCGCCACCATCTATTCCTCCCGAGCCATCACTACCTCTGCAAAGAAAACCAAGAAATTCCCTAGAAAATCTCCTTCCTACACTTTGCTTTCGATCCACGATGAGGATCAGAGCACTCGCTGCTATCAACCCACCTCCTTCGAGATTGATCAGTCACCGCTCACCATGCTGGTCAAGGAAAAGGACCTCCACCGCCTCCAGGAATTCGGCGGGGTCAAGAAAGTTGCCTCAACACTCGAAACTGATGTCTCGGTCGGGATAAGCGGCGACCCAGTTGATCTTTCTCGCAGGCAAAATGCGTTTGGCGTCAACTCATACAAGAAGCCGCCTGCCAAGGGCTTCTTCCACTTCATTTTCGAGGCTTTCAAGGACCTCACAATCATGATTCTTCTTGTCTGTGCTGGGCTTTCGCTCGGGTTTGGGATCAAGAAGAATGGGATCAAGGAAGGCTGGTACGACGGCGGCAGTATATTCGTTGCGGTGGTCCTTGTGATCGCGGTGTCAGCCCTGAGCAATTACCGGCAGAACAGGCAATTTGAAAAATTGTCTCAGGTGAGCGGTAATATTCTCATTGATGTGATAAGGAAGGGTCGGCGGCAGCAGGTTTCCATATTCGAGATTGTCGTCGGAGACGTCATTTGTTTGAAGATTGGCGATCAAGTTCCGGCGGACGGGCTGTTCCTCCAGGGGCACTCCCTGCAGGTATAGACGGCAATTTTTACTGGCTTGACCGCGCTAGATTTGCATATTTATTTATGTTGGTTTCCTCCAGAAATATTTAGTTAAGTAATTAGTCCATAGAAATGTAGAAATGTATGATATTCTCTTTGATACGGGGCAATTTGTCATTTTTATAATCTTAGTTCTATGATAAAAAGGAAAAGTAATGGTTTTAACTTTTAAGTCGTAGTTGTAGTCATAGTTGAACAAACTTAAGGGTGCGTTTGTTTTGCGAAAAACAATTTCCGGAAAAACGTTTTCCTCATTTTCTAGCGTTTGGCTCATTTAGGAAAATGAGTCAATGGAAAATGTTTTCCTAGTTAACAGAAAATATTTTCCTTCCAAAGCTTAAATTCAGGAAAACGATTTCTCTTTTGAAAGAATTGGAAAATATTTTCCAAAATGTTTTAAGGTCTTTGCTAAATAAAAAATTTATTATTAAAAATAATTTCTAATTAAAAATTTTGAATTTGTTATTATTATATCTTTTCTTTCTCTTTTTTCTTTTCTATTTTCTTTCTTTTTTTCGTTTCTTTTTTTTTCTTTTTTCTCGTTTTCTCTTTTCTTTCTTTGCCTGTGAACGTAAACCCTAAGTCCTCCCCTCTCTCCTTCTCCTTCACCCCTTCCCTTTCGTTTTGACTTCTCCTTCACCCCTCCCTTTCATTTTGACTTGCTCTTGTAATCGGAAATCATGTCCATTTTCAGAAAAATAAAAATAAAAGTAAAATATGTGTATGAATTCAAGTTTCCCTTTCATTTTACAGGTTCAAATTCTAGATTTACTAAACTGATCGAGAAAAATCCATTTATTAAGCAATATGTACTCAACAAATTAATTTGAAAGTAAGAGGTACACTATTGTCAATTGTTAGGTCAAATGTCATTCAATCATTTTTCATATGCGATCCAAATACTAGAAAATACTTTCAATCACGTATCACCAAACAAAGAAAAACTAACCATTTTCCAAAAAAATTCATTTTTCGTGAAACAAACACACCCTTAGTGAAAGAATTTTACCGCAAAAAGTATAGTTAAAATAGAATCAATTTGTTCTTGTGTTACTATTTACTCAAATTTCAGTTTCTTGATGGGAATGCATCGTATCATGTTATCCTAGCGTCACTAAATCAAGAGCAACTTTTGTATTGTTAATTTAGGTTGACGAATCAAGCATGACCGGGGAGAGTGATCACGTAGAAGTGAACAGCAATCATAATCCATTCCTGTTCTCAGGAACAAAGGTTGCTGATGGGTATGCTCAGATGCTCATTACATCAGTTGGTATGAACACGACATGGGGCGAGATGATGAGCTCCATCAGCCGTGACAATAGCGAGCAAACCCCTTTACAAGCTCGGCTCAACAAGCTAACCTCATCGATTGGCAAAGTAGGCTTGGCGGTTGCATTCCTAGTTCTCATAGTCCTACTGATTCGCTATTTCACGGGAAACACACAGGATGAGAACAGTAGCCAGGAATTCATTGCCGGCCAAACGACAGGTGACGATATCATAAACTCCCTGGTGGGCATCATTGCAGCTGCTGTGACAATCGTTGTGGTCGCGATTCCTGAAGGCTTGCCACTCGCGGTAACCCTCACTCTCGCTTATTCGATGAAGAGGATGATGGCGGATCAGGCGATGGTAAGGAAGCTGGCAGCCTGCGAGACGATGGGGTCAGCCACCACTATTTGCACTGACAAGACCGGCACTCTGACAATGAACCAGATGAAGGTGACGAAATTCTGGGTTGGCAAAAACTCCGTGGCAGAAAATGCATACTCCTCTGCCTCCAAGTATGTCCTGGATTTTATTCAGGAGGGGGTCGCTTTGAACACCACGGGTTGTGTCTATAAGCTGTCTTTGGGATCGGAGTATGAGTTCTCCGGCAGTCCCACTGAGAAAGCGATTCTTTCCTGGGCAGTTTCACAATTAAGCATGGACATGGAGGAAATAAAGAAAAGATGTGAAGTCATCCAAGTCGAAGCCTTCAACTCGTTGAAGAAGAGAAGTGGTGTCCTAATAAAGAAGAGCGTGGATGACTCATTCCATGTGCACTGGAAAGGAGCAGCAGAAATGGTCTTGGCAATGTGCTCGAGCTTCTACAATGGGTCCGGGATAGAGAAAGATTTGGACAAAGATGAAAGGATGAAATTCGAGCAGATTATCCAGGGCATGGCGGCAAGCAGCCTCAGGTGCATCGCTTTCGCTCATAAACAAGTCTCCGAGGAAGTGACCAAAGAAAAAGAAGACGGGAAGAAGATCCAAGAGGATGGCCTGACATTGCTAGGACTTGTTGGTATTAAGGACCCATGCCGTCCTGGTGTGAGGAGTGCGGTCCAAGCTTGTCAAGACGCAGGAGTGAACATCAAGATGATAACAGGAGACAACATCTTCACTGCCAAGGCCATTGCCACTGAGTGTGGGATTCTTAGGCCCGGGGATGACGCCTCCAGTGGAGCCATCATTGAAGGAGCTGAGTTCCGCAACTACACACCTGTGGAGAGGCTTCAAAGAGTCGAGAAAATCCGGGTCATGGCAAGATCCTCACCTTTCGATAAGCTCCTCATGGTTCAATGCCTGAAGCAGAAAGGCCATGTGGTTGCTGTTACTGGGGACGGCACAAATGATGCATCGGCCCTCAAGGAAGCTGACATCGGGCTCTCGATGGGCATCCAAGGCACTGAGGTCGCCAAAGAGAGCTCAGACATTGTCATCCTTGATGACAACTTCGCCTCTGTGGTGACAGTGCTGCATTGGGGTCGATGCGTCTACACTAACATCCAGAAGTTCATCCAGTTCCAGCTCACGGTGAATGTCGCAGCCCTCGTGATCAACTTTGTGGCTGCGGTCTCCTCCGGCCATGTCCCCCTAACAGCGGTCCAGCTCTTATGGGTGAACTTGATCATGGACACACTCGGCGCCCTCGCCCTGGCCACCGAGCGGCCTACCAGGGAGCTCATGGAGAAACCCCCCGTGGGCCGGACCAAGCCACTCATAACCAACGTCATGTGGAGGAATGTTATAGCACAAGCAACGTACCAAACGGCCATCCTCCTCACTTTGCAATTCAAGGGCGCATCGATCTTTGGGGTTGACGAGGTAGCGAAGCGGACACTGATATTCAACGCCTTCGTCCTGTGCCAGGTTTTCAATGAGTTCAACGCGAGGAAGCTTGAGAAGAAGAATGTGTTCGAGGGCATTCACAAGAACAAGCTGTTCCTTGGGATCATCTTCATGACGGTGGTCCTTCAGGTGGTGATGGTCGAGTTCTTAAAGCGGTTCGCTGACACGGAGCGATTGAGCTGGGGCCAGTGGGGTGCGTGTGTCGGAATTGCGGCTGCATCTTGGCCTATTAGTTGGGTCGTCAAGTGCATCCCAGTGACACCAATCTTCAGCTACCTGGGATCCAAAAGCAAGAAGCTTGTGAGGAAAATCGTGCACAGAAACCAGTAGAAACGCTAATTGACCCTAACTCAAAGCTTTTCATTGAACAGGAGGTATATTGAATTCGTCCTTGATGATGTGTGATTTTTTCTTTGCCCAGTAAATGAGGAATGCGTAATCAATGATGTAATATATTCAATTGAATGAAAGCGTTCATTGAGAAATAAGGAATGAGTAATCAATCGCTCTTTCGGCACGGATCAAAAGACCGAGCTTGGCTTATCTGGGCTTAGTATGCTGGCGCAGTCTTCTAAAAGGAACTGACTCGAATCAAATTAAAGCGCTTCAAAACCAAGCCCAATACTATTCTTTTATATTTCAGATTTTGTGCATTAACATTTTTTTGTTTTTCATGTTATGCTAGGAAATAAGAGAATTGCCTTGAATTATAAGCGAATCATGTCGTGGAGTACTGTCGGCTTGTTGCGTCTCTGGCCCCATCAGTGTCCGACAGAGATTGCAACTTCAAATATGAGCGTGAAGAGTGACGAATTCCGTGAGACGAGCGAATCGATATGAATTACAGACTTAGGCGATGTCAATTCAAGGGGGGGCCTCTCAGAGTTTGGAATGTAGATATGACAAATTATGGGCGAGCCAAATCGTGCATATATAGGCGCCTTGGCCCTCAACACCGACTCCGAGCGACCGACTGATGGGCTCATGCTAAAGCACCCCGCGGCTTGGAACCGATCCACTTACAGTCGAGATCATGCGGAGAAATCTAGTAGCCCAGGCATCATGCCAGGTACCAGTCTTTTTGATAGTGCAGTCCAAGGATGAACAACATCTCTTGTATCAAGTTATGCAACCTATTTAATTCAAGGAAGCTTGAAGAGATCAATGTTTCGAAGGGAATGATCACTTACGACAGAAGCCGAGAGATTCTTAGTGAAAGGAATATGCTAGTTGGTTATGTGACTAAGAAACTGAATGAATACATATGTTGTGACTTGGGCAAATAGCCAAGAGTTCAGTTTAGTGTGATTGCCAAAGAGATCAAGATATTGCAAGATTGATTCACTCGGATGTTCACAAGCAATTGAGGTCCCCGTTGAAGAACAATGCTTGATTTTTGCTAACAATCGTGGATAACTACTTGAGAAAAACATGATTTGTGCTAGACACAAGTTTGATACTATTGTTAGGATTAGGCGATTAAGAGCTTTGATCGAAAATATCATTGGTAAGATAATCAATCATGTGCAAATTGACACTAATATGGAATCCTGCTTAAAGCTATTGTTGACACCTAAATTTTATCATTTTATTTAATCGAGTAAAAATTAGGAATTAATTTTTCAATCTTAACCAAAAATTAATTTCCATTGAATTGCATAACATATAGACATTCGGAGCATTTGCATTAGTAGTAATAGAGCCATTTCATTAAAAGAAAAGAGAGAGAGAAATAGAAAATTAATAGAACTATTATTTAAAACAAAAAACAAACCCAATGGGACTAGGCTGGGGCCAAGCCGACCCAGCCCTTCTTTCCCTTTCCCTTTATTTTTTCTTCTCTTCCCCCCTCTCTTTGCTTGGCCCTCTTCCTTTCTATGCCCAGCACACACGCCTCTTCTTCTTCTTCCCCCTTTTACGCTACTCACGCCTTCTGTAAAAAGGGAAGAGCGACCGCGGTACAAAGATAAGGGAGCAGCAAGTCCCAGCGGATCCTAGGGTCGGGGATCAGGCCGCCCATGGCAGGCTGGCGGTGGCAGAGGCCATGTGCACCTGTCACTGGCCAAGCTTAAAAGGGAGAGGGAGCAAGAGAGAAAAGTGGGGGTCGGAGAGAGAGATCTGAAAGGGAGTTCGAGTGAGAGCAACCGAGAGAGCGAGCGGCCTGAAATTTAGCCTTGGCTGAGCATTGTCCAGCCGTCCTCAACGCAAACCGGCGCAACGGAGCTTATGGTTCCCCCTTTTTTCCACGTACTCCGACGTTGCCAGAGAGGAGACGGACAGAGAGCTTGAGAGGGGCTGGAGGTCGAGAGATCGTGAGAGCAGCCGAGGGAGAGGGCTTGAGAGCAAGGAGTCCTTCGGCAGTTCGGCCACGCCCGACCCCCCTCCGTTGACTCCCGACGGTGCTCTCTGTTAATATAATAGTTATTTCCTTTTGCACATGTTGTTGATTTGGTTTTTCAGTTATTAGAATTAGTGGAGTCATGTGTGTTGGTTATCCTAGTTTTTAGGTGTTAGTGGGGTAAGTGCTTTATGGAGAACATGGGTAGTTATGGTGTGTTTTACGTTATGTATTTTGTCTTTTGTAAAAAACTTGGTTGCTTTGTACGTAAGATGAAGTTTCAGTCTCATCTCTCCACCTTTTTAGCAATTTAACAGTGGTATCAGAGCCTGAGAGAAACGTGAGAGAGTTTTAAAAAAAAAAAAAAAAAACTTTCGTGAGAAAATTGCGTAGCAATATTTCCAATGGCCACCGACAATTTTGTTCAACCAGCAATTCCACGCTTTGATGGTCACTATGACCATTGGAGTATGCTGATGGAGAATTTTTCATGATCAAAGGAGTATTGGTTGGTTGTCGAATCTTGAATTCAAGAGCCACCAGCAGGCATGGCTTTGACAGATCCCCAAAAAGCATAATTGGAAGCTAGAAAGTTGAAGGATCTGAAGGCAAAAAATTATGTTTTTCAAGCTATCGATCGTTCCATCTAGGAGACTATTCTTTGCAAAGAAACTTCCAAGGATATTTGGGATTCTATGAAGAAGAAATATCAAGGCTCTATTAGAGTGAAACGTGCACAGCTTCAAGCCTTGAGAAGAGATTTTGAGACACTAGCGATGAAGGATGGAGAATCTATCACTAGTTGTTGTGCCAGAACAATGGAGATCAACAACAAGATGCAATTTCATGGCGAGAAGATGGACGACGTCATCATTGTGGAGAAGATTTTGTGTTCCTTGACACCAAAGTTTAATTATGTTGTCTGCTCAATTGAAGAGTTGAAAGACATAGATGCGCTCTCTCTTGATGAATTGCAAAACTCCTTATTGGTCCATGAACAGAAGATGAACAGAAGTTCTACAGTAAAGGAGCAAGCGTTAAAGGTTTCTACCAATACTCATTCCAATAATTTCAGAGGAAGGGGTAGAGGTAGAGGTAGAGGAAGGGGAGATCGAGGAAATAGAGATGTTGGCAGGAATTTTAAAGCCAATAATGACCAATTTCAAGGCAAAGGTAGAGGACGGGATCCTAATAAAGCCAAGGTAGAGTGTTTTAGATGTCATAAATTTGGTCATTATGCATCTAAATGTTATACTAAGCTGCCTAATAATAAAGAAAAGGCAGAGAGTTCAAACTTTGTTGAAGAAAAGGAAGCAGAAACGTTGTTGATAGCTATTCAAGATGAAAAGAAGTGCGACTCAGAGATTTGGTATGTGGATACAGGTTGCAATAACCACATGAGTAGAAGTAAGTCTTCTTTTTCTCATCTAAATGAAGCTTTTCATTCCACTGTGAGTTTTGGGGATCATTCTACTGTGAAAGTGATGGGAAAATGTGATATTAAGATAAGAACCAAGAATGGTTTTGTGGAAATGATCTCTAATGTGTTATATGTTCCTGACTTAAAAAGTAACCTATTGAGTGCTGGCCAATTGCAAGAAAAGGATTATGTAATCACCATTCAGAGGGATGTCTGTAAAATTTATGATTCTACTAGAGGTGTTATTGCAGTTGTTCCTATGAATTCAAATAGATTATTTCCATTAAAGATTGAAAATATTCAGTCTTGTTTGATGGCTGAAAAGAAAGATCTCTCATGCCTTTGGCACTTTCGCTATGGTCACTTGAGTTTTGGTGGATTGAAGACCCTCCAACAGAAAAACACGGTGACGGGTCTTCCTCAAACTACTGTTCCTTCCCAAGTCTGTGAAGAATGTGTTGTTAGCAAACAACATCGTTCTCAATTTTCAAAAGAAAAGTCATGGAGAGCAAATGATGTTTTGCAGCTGGGTGCATTCGGACATTTGCGGTCCCATAAATCAATTTCTAATGGAGGTAAAAGATACTTAATTACCTTCATTGATGATTTTTCTAGAAAAACTTGGGTTTATTTTTTACAGGAAAAATTAGAAGCTTTCCACACATTTAAAAGCTTCAAAGCTCGTGTTGAAAATGAAGCAGGAAAGACCATTAAGACTTTTCGAACAGATCGTGGTGGTGAATATTGCTCAAAATAATTTGAAGTTTTTTGTGCAGAGCATGGCATTCGAAGAGAGCTTATTGCTGCATATACACCACAGCAGAATGGTGTATCTAAGAGGAAAAATAGAACAATTCTCAACATGGTGAGAAGCTCATTGGCAAGAGGAAGAGTTCTAAAGACTTTCTAGCTAGAAGCAGTAAATTTGAGTATTCATGTTTTGAACAGAAGTCCAACTTTTGTTGTTCAGAATATGACACCTCAAGAGACTTGGAGTGGGAGAAGACCGGCGGTAGATCACTTCAAAATTTTTGGATGCATCGCATATGCCCATGTCCCGGATGTAAAAAGGAAGAAACTTGATGACAAGGCTGAAAAATGTGTCTTTCTTGGTGTAAGTGAAGCATCCAAAGCATATAAATTATTCAATCCACTAACAAAAAAGATTGTGACTAGTAGGGATGTTTTTGATGAAGAGAACACTTGGGATTGGAATAGGCAGCAGCCTACCCAAGTTCTTTATGACAATGATGCTGAACAGGAGCAAATTTCAGCACCTTATATGCCCCAAAATTCATCAAATACAATTTCTACAACTACTGGAATTTCACCAATAAGCGCTGAAGTCAATGAAGAAGAAGCCTAATCTCTTCGCCGTGTTAGAAGAAAGCCTATTTGGATGGAAGAGTATGAGGTAACTGAAATTGGAGATTTATTACTCACTTTGCCTTATTTTCAAATATTTTCAAACTATGACCCTACAACTTTTGAGAATGCTATCAAAGAAGAAAAATGGCGAAAAGTGATGGATGATGAAATTAATTCCATTGAAAGAAATGATACTTGGGAGTTATTCGATCTTCCGGATGGACAAAAAACCATTGGTGTAAAGTGGGTCTTTAAAACAAAACTGAAAGAAAATGGTGAAGTTGACAAATACAAAGCACGTTTGGTAACCAAGGGATACAAGCAGCAATATGGAATCGACTATATAGAGGTTTTTTCTCCAGTTGCGAGACATGACACGATCAGATTGGTGGTTGCATTGGCGGCACAGAATTCTTTGCCTATTTTCCAACTAGATGTCAAATTGGCATTCTTGCATGGGTACTTGGACGAACAGGTATTTGTCTAGCAACCCCTTGGTTATGTCAAGATTGGAAATGAGCATAAAGTTTATAGATTGAAAAAAAGCTCTTTATGGGCTAAAACAAGCCCCTCGGGTTTGGTACAGTCACATTGAAACTTATTTTCTTAAAGTTGGTTTTTCAAAATGTCCTTATGAGTATACGTTTTTTGTCAAGATTGGAGATAAAGGGAAAATGCTTATTGTCTGCTTGTATGTTGATGATCTTATATTTACTGGAAGTTGTGATGGCATGTTTGAAGAATTCAAGAAATCTATGATGGATGAGTTTGAAATGTTTGATCTTGGTATGATGCATTACTTCCTTGGCATAGAAGTGGTACAATCGGATGATGGGATTTTTATTTCTCAAAAGAAATATGTGGGAGAAATTTTGAAAAGGTTTCAAATGAAGGATTGTAATCCTGTAAACACTCCAGTTGAGTTTGGCTAAAAGTTATACAAAGATCATGAATGGAGAAAGGTTAACAGGACACTTTATAAACAAATTGTGGGCAATTTGATGTATTTAACTGCAACAAGACCAAACACAATGTATTCTGTGAGTTTAATCAATAGATATATGGAGAATCCTACACAAATGCATTTGTTAGCTGCCAAGAGAATCCTTCGTTACTTGCAAGGAATTATAGACTTTGGGCTATTTTACAGGAAGGGTGAAAAGTCTGATTTGTTGGGATTTAATGATAGTGACTATGCAGGAGATCAAGATGATAGGAGGAGCACTTCGGGTTATGCTTTTATGTTTGGAACAGGTGTTATTTCATGGTCATCCAAGAAGCAACCAATTGTCACATTGTCAAGTACAGAAGCTGAATTTGTTCCTACAACAGCTAGTGCTTGTTAAGCTATTTGGCTAAGGAGAATTCTTGAGGAGTTACAATTCAAGCAACCGGGACCTACTAAAATTTTTTGTGACAATAACTCAGCAATAAAACTCTCCAAGAATCCGGTGTTACATGAAAGAAGCAAGCACATTGATGTGAATTTTTATTTCTTGAGAGATTTTAGCAATGATGGAACAATTAATCTAATCTACTGCAAGAGTGAAGATCAAGTTGCTGATATATTCACCAAGGCCCTCAAGATGGAGTCATTTGTGAAGCTCAGAAGGTTACTAGGTGTTTGCTCGGTGAAAAAAAAAATCAAGGCTTTAAACTGAATGTTAGCAAACATCAGTTTAAGGAAGGGATTGTTAATATAATAGTTATTTCCTTTTGTACGTGTTGTTCATTTGGTTTTTCAGTTATTAGAATTAGTGGAGTCATGTGTGTTGGTTATCCTAATTTTTAGGTGTTAGTGGGGTAAGTACTTTATGGAGAACATGGGTAGTTATGGTGTGTTTTACGTTATGTATTTTGTCTTTTGTAAAAAACTTGGTTGCTTTGTACGTAAGATGAAGTTTCAGTCTCATCTCTCCTCCTTTTTAGCAATTTAACACTCTCAAACCCATGGCTCCCATTCCCCACGCCAAATCTTCGGTAGGTCACGTCTTTTTTTTCTTTTTCTTTTTTTCACAGGACAAGCCGTTTCTCTGAGGATCCGAGCTCAAAGGGGTGCAAGGCAACCGACTGTGGTCTGTCTATCGAGCTCGCCCTCCATTCGCCCATCACCGAACCAGGTAGGGATCCTCGGCCGACCCCTTGTTTGTGCCTTGCTTTGCCCCTTTTTGGGCTCACCAGACCAAGCTTCTTCGTTGTCCGGTTCTCACGAGCACCGGCCCCGTTCGTCCGTGCGCCACTACTTTGGGTCACTACTTGTTGATTATCGTGAGTCCCAGCGCAAGTTGGTCGGTTTTACCCCCCATTTAGCCAGTACGCTAGAAATGTTTGATAAAAAACCTGAACCAAATTTGTTCGGTTGAATCGGACTTTTGAACTGTTCAAAGGAGCCCGTGAACATGAGTGATGCGGTGTAGCCTCTCTTGTGATCGGCAAGTACGTTTCGGTCATATTTCATTTCTACCGAATTTTTTTTTTGGGTTGCTTTGCTTCGTGCTTTGGTAAGTCCCTGCGGTTGTCCTTGGTGTTTGGGGTGTGGCTGCGAACGGGAGCCTCCAATGATTAGCGATGGAAACAAGTGGTTGCTTCGTGGCTGAAAGTCGCTTGCTGTGAAGATGCGAGGATATGGTCACGTCGTTGACGATGAGAAGAATTTTTTCACGTTATGGTTTGGGGAGAGTCTCAGTTGTGGATGTGTAGGGGCCTCTCCTCTTAGTTTTTACCGAGCAAGAGCAGCTAGATGACTAGAGGAAACTGTTGGTGGTGGCCCGTAGCTTGATTGTTGAGTACGTATGGTTACCGTCTCAATGGTTTGGTATTGAGGAACTATGCCGTCCTGATGTGAAGAGCACGGTCCAAGATTATCGGGACGCGGGAGTGAACATGAAGATAATAGGAGACAACATTTTCACTGCTAAGGCCATCGCCGCAGAGTGCGGGATTCTCAGGCCTAGGGACGATGCCTCCGAAAGAGCCATCGTGGAAGGGGCTGATTTCTGCAACTACACAATTAAGGAGAGGCTTCGGAAAGTAGACAACATCCGGATCATGGTGAGATCCTCGTCTTCTGATAAGCTCCTCATGGTTCAATGCCTGAAGCAGAAAGGCCATGTGGTCACCGTCATAGGGGATGACACGAACGATGCACCGGCCCTCAAGGAAGCCTCCGTCGGGGTCTCGATGGACATCTAAGGCACTGAGGTTGCCAAAGAGAGCTCAGACATTGTCATCCTCGGCAACAAATTCGCCTCTGTGGTGACGGTGCTGCCTTAGGGTCGATGCATCTATGATAACATCCAGAATTTCATCCAGTTCAAGCTCACAGTCAACCTCGCGGCCCTTTTGATCAACTTTGTGGCCGCAATCTCCTTCGGTGATGTCCATTTGACAGCCATCCAACTCTTATGGGTGAACCTGATTGTGGACACGCTTGGCGCTCTCGCCTTGTCCACAGAGCAGCCTACCAGGGAACTTATGAAAAAGCCCCTGGTGGGCTAGACCAAGCCACTCATAACAAACATCATGAGGAGGAATCTGGTGGGGCAAGCAATTTACCAAGTGGCCATCCTCCTCACTGTACAGTTGAAGGGTGAATCGATCTTCGGCATGCGTGAGGCGGTGAAGCGAACGTTGATATTTAAGGCGTTCGTCCTGTGCCAGGTCTTCAATGAGTTCAACGCGAGGAAGCTCTAGAAGAAGAACATGTTCGAGGGCACTTACAAGAACAAGCTGTTGTAAAACGGCGTCGCAGCGGAAGCGGATCGCGTTTTGCAATTATGTCGGGAGCTATAGAAATCGATCGAAATAAAACGAGGAACGATTAAAGAAAAGGACACCAAAATTTACGTGGTTCAGTCCGAATGTCGGAACCTACGTCCACGGGGAGAGCCAGCAAATCAATCCACTATAAATCGGAGAATTACAGGATTACAATCACACATGCACTGAAGTGTTTCCTAGCCCTATTTCATACGCGATACCCACGGTGTTTAACAACTCAACTCACTGGACTCAACTCAGCACAAACCCTCTCTGAGCTCAAGCCTCTCACTCTCTTTCGAGCTCTTTGCTCTCTCTCACTCTCGGGCTCTTTTCTTTTTGCTCTCTGTCTCGCATCTTCAGACGTCTTCTCCTCATATAGAGAGAACGGCAGAGGACAAGACAAACAAATGAAAATAAATGGCCTCATTAAATGCTGCAGCGCAGGCGCCCACAAGACACGCTGCAATCGGCACCGAACGTCCACTATATTCAAAAGCATGCATGTGGATCGTGCATGTGCATGGGAAAGCATTTAATGAGGCAGAGGAGAGTCAACAATGGTGTGCCTTCAATCCGTGAAATGAGGTGAGCCAAAGTCTTCAAATTTCTTGTTCTCTGAAAGAAGCAAACGTAAAGGAGTCTTCTTCATGCGTCTTCATCATGAACTTGCAGCAGGTGGTGGGTCCTTCATTTAATGCAGAATTGTGGACTTCCTCTTTCGGCAGAAGACAATTTTTCTTTTCTGACTTTGCTTGCATGCTTGAAGAATAAAACCCCATGCAACTTCATTTGGCTTCTTTCTTCTACGCGTACGCACGAAGAGATGAGATTAATGCCGGAACAAAAATTCGAAGACATCACAAAGTCTCCCCTAAACTTTGTTATTTGGCCAAACTTATGTGTATTAATCTAACGGGCTCAAACTTGAGACACAATATAACAATTCTCCACCTTGGCTCAACGTTTGAGGCCAAGTTATAGTGATTATTTTCAATGCTCGGCTCTCCCAATGCCCCGATGGGCGTTCATACTCTACAGACGCCAATCGAGCTCATACAGAGCTCGAGCTTTGCTGAAGGAACATGCTTCGTCATCATATCTGCTGGGTTCTCTGCTGTTGCTATTTTCTTCACAACAATTTTACCCTTCGCTATGACATCTCGATGAAATGGTACCTGATGTCGATATGTTTTGTTCGCTCGTGATATATTGGATTGTAAGCCAAATATATCGCACCTTGACTGTCACAGTGTATGGTGACACTTTTCTGCTCTAGTCCAAGGTCCGAGAGCAAACCCCTTAGCCATATCGATTCTTTCGCAACAAAGGTTAGTGCCATGTACTCCGCCTCAGTCGAAGACAATGCAACATCATCTTGTAAAGACGCTTTCCAACTAATTGCACCACCTGCTAGTGTAAATACGTACCCTGCTAACGATCTGCGATCATCCAAGTTACCAGCATGATCCGAATCCACGTACCCTGTGGTCTCATTGCCATTGATGTTTCTCCGATACATAATGCCGACGTCTGCTGTCCCTTTTAGATATCTGAGGATCCATTTCACGGCTTCCCAATGTGTCTTACCTGGGTGCTTCATGTAACGGCTGACAACACTTACGGCCTGTGAAATGTCAGGTCTAGTACATACCATGGCATACATAATACTACCAACTGCACTAGAATAAGGAACACGGGACATATGTTTCTCCTCCTCCTCAGTTTGCGGTGATAACTTGTCAGAAAATTTGAAATGTGCAGCTAAAGGAGTACTTACAGATTTTGCTAACTGCATATTAAAACGCACCACAATCTTCTCAATATATTTCCTTTGAGACAAACGCAACGTTCCTGCAGCTTTGTCACGCAAAATTTCCATACCCAATATTTTCTTAGCAGCACCTAATTCTTTCATTTCAAACTCAGCACTCAACTGCCGCTTCAACACATCAATATCAGACATATGTTTAGCTGCTATTAACATATCATCAACATATAATAGCAAATAAATCAAAGATCCATTCTCCAATCTCCTAAAATAAACACAACTATCAAACGGCTTTTTGAATAATCTTGACTAGTCATGAAAGCATCAAAACGCTTATACCACTTTGTCTAGGAGATTGTTTCAATCCATACAAGGATTTCTTCGTAAGCAAACATGGTCTTCCTTACCGGAATAGCAAATCCCTCAGCGCTTCATGTAAATTTGTTCCTCCAATTCACCGTGAAGAAATGCCGTTTTCACATCTAGTCTGCTCCACTCAAGATCCGTGCAACAACTAAGGCAAGTAATACACGAATAGAGGTATGCCTTACCACAGGAGAGAATACTTCATTGTAATCAATGCCCTCTCGTTGAGTATACCCCCTCGCAACAAGTCTCGCCTTAAACCTGGCTGCCTCTACACCGAGAATGCCTTCTTTCCATTTGTAGACCCATTTGCATCCGACAATTTTCCGTCTTTTAGGTACTTTGACCAACTCCCATGTCTGATTCCGATAGAGTGATTCTATTTCTTCACTCATAGCCTCTAGCCACTGTGATGACTCAACACTAGCCATCGCCTCAGAATAGGATGAAGGCTCATCCATCTCCACCTCATCACCTACAGTTAATGCATAGGCAATATCAGAATAACCATAACGTACCGGTGGTTTAATTTGCCTCCTTTGTCTGCCCGTGGCTATGTTGTGTTGTGGCTCTACTGGTTGTTCAATATCACCGTCTTCAGGAATTGTGGCCTCATCTGCAATCTCTTCATCTGTTACCTCTGAGGTCTTTGGAGACTCCGCCTGAATCTCCACCTCACTTCTGACACCATGATCCGTTTGCTCTGCTGGTTGAGTCTCAAGACTCTTCTTTTGAAGCATTGCAGTCTCGTCGAAGATCACGTCTCTGCTAATTAGAAAACCAGGTGATCTGGGATCAGTGCACCACAGCCGGTAGCCTTTCACCCCTTGTGCATAACCCAGAAATATGCACTTCTTCGCCCTCGGCTCAAGCTTACCATCTCTCGCATGAGCATACGCAGGACATCCGAATATTCGTAATCCGGAGTAATCAACAGGTTTCCCCGACCATACTTCCTCAGGAGTCTTCCACTCGATAGCAGAAGATGGAGATCGATTAACCAGGTAACACGCCATATTTATTGCTTCGGCCCAAAATTCCTTGCCCAATCCTGCATGTGAAAGCATGCACCGAGCTCGCTCGAGTAGAGTTCTGTTCTTCCGTTCTGCTACGCCGTTCTGCTGTGGTGTCCTGGGGACTGTGCGGTGTCTCACAATCCCTTCCTTTCGGCAGAACTCGGTAAAGTCCTTACCACAGAACTCCATGCCATTATCAGTTCTCAGGCACTTGATTTGTTTACTCGACTGCTTCTCAATCAGTGCCTTAAATTTCTTGCACCGATCAAATACCTCAGATTTGTGCTTCAGGAAGTACCCATACCTTTCTTGAGTAATCGTCGATGAATGTCAGCATATATCTGGCACCTCCTTTCGATGGAACTGGAGACGGTCCACAAACATCTGAATGGATGTATTCTACTGGTTGCTTGGTTGAATGTAGAGCTGTACCGAATTTAACACGACGCTGCTTTCCGAAGATGCAATGCTCACATAGGTCCAGCTTTCCTGTCTTCTGACCTTTCAGCAACCCCTTCTCACTCAGCATTGTCATACCTGCCTCACTCATGTGTCCCAATTGCATATGCCATAACTGAGTCAAATTTGAGTCTGACTCACCTGATGAAACTGCAGCAACTCCGGTCACGGTTTCTCCCAGTAAATGATAGAGAGAATTCGCCTTCTTCCCTTTCATCACTGTCAGGGTACCTCGAGAAATCTTCAGCACTCCACCTTCAGCTGTGTATTTGCACCCGAGGTCATCGAGTGTTCCCAAAGAAATAAGGCTCTTCTTGAGCTTCGGTACATGCCTTACATCTGTCAACGTCCGTTCTACGCCATCATGCATTCGGATCCGAACTGTTCTTATCCCTACAACCTCGCAGGCTGCATTATTCCCCAAAAGAACTCTACCACCATCTGCAGTCTGGTAGGTAGTGAACCAGTTTTTGTGAGGAGTCATATGATAGGAACATCCAGAATCTAGCACCCATTCGTCTCCTGACGAACTCGTAGATACACATAGGACAGCTTCGGCATCACTGGTACTCTCCTCGGCAACATTCGCCACACTGCTTGTGGCATTTTGCCAAACGCCTTTATTTCTTAGCTTTGGACAATTTCTCCTTATGTGCCTCTCCTCGTGACATTCGAAGCACTTCACGCGACCTTTTGATTTTCTATGTCGCGACTTCAACCTGCTCTTGCTTTGGCTTCTGTTGTTGGGCCTTCGATGTTGGTCTCTACCTCGAATCACCAGTCCACGCGCTACATCTTGCGCTAGACTGTCATCACGCAACCTTCTCTGCCACTCCTTTGAAAACAGGGCTGATTTTACCTCCTCTGAGGTAATCGTAGTACGCCCCTGTAACAAGGAGTCAGTAAAGTGCTCCCATGACTCCGGTAGAGACGCCAACAACATCATGCCTTGTTCTTCATCATCTAAAATCTTGCCAACATTCTTCAAGTCCATCATGAGTTTATTAAACTCATCTAGGTGGGATCTAATGGACGTACCTTCAGTATATCGAAACTGGAACATTCTCTTCAGCATATATAAGCGATTGTTCAAACCCTTCTTTATATAAAGGGCCTGGAGTTTGGCCGATAACGCTGCGGCATCCTTCTCTTCGGCCACCTCTATTAGCACTTCATCCGATAAGTTCAACAGGATGATGCTCATGGCCTTCTCCATTAGCTCGTCCTTCTCAGCATCTCGCATTGTTTCGGGCAACTGAGCCTTACCCTCCAATGCCTTGGCTAATCCTTGAGTTGTTAATAGCGCCTTCATCTTGACGCTCCACAACCCGAAGTTGTTCCTCCCGTTAAATTTCTCAATTTCTACTTTTGCTCCAGACATAATTGCAAAGTCTTAGCTCTGATACCAATTGTTGTAAAACGGCGTTGCAGCGGAAGCGGATCGCGTTTTGCAATTATGTCGGGAGCTATAGAAATCGATCGAAATAAAACGAGGAACGATTAAAGAAAAGGACACCAAAATTTACGTGGTTCGGTCCGAATGTCGGAACCTACGTCCACGGGGAGAGCCAGCAAATCAATCCACTATAAATCGGAGAATTACAGGATTACAATCACACATGCACTGAAGTGTTTCCTAGCCCTATTTCATACGCGATACCCACGGTGTTTAACAACTCAACTCACTGGACTCAACTCAGCACAAACCCTCTCGAGCTCAAGCTTCTCACTCTCTTTCGAGCTCTTTGCTCTCTCTCACTCTCGGGCTCTTTTCTTTTTGCTCTCTGTCTCGCATCTTCAGACGTCTTCTCCTCATATAGAGAGAACGGCAGAGGACAAGACAAACAAATGAAAATAAATGGCCTCATTAAATGCTGCAGCGCAGGCGCCCACAAGACACGCTGCAATCGGCACCGAACGTCCACTATATTCAAAAGCATGCATGTGGATCGTGCATGTGCATGGGAAAGCATTTAATGAGGCAGAGGAGAGTCAACAATGGTGTGCCTTCAATCCGTGAAATGAGGTGAGCCAAAGTCTTCAAATTTCTTGTTCTCTGAAAGAAGCAAACGTAAAGGAGTCTTCTTCATGCGTCTTCATCATGAACTTGCAGCAGGTGGTGGGTCCTTCATTTAATGCAGAATTGTGGACTTCCTCTTTCGGCAGAAGACAATTTTTCTTTTCTGACTTTGCTTGCATGCTTGAAGAATAAAACCCCATGCAACTTCATTTGGCTTCTTTCTTCTACGCGTACGCACGAAGAGATGAGATTAATGCCGGAACAAAAATTTGAAGACATCACAAAGTCTCCCCTAAACTTTGTTATTTGGCCAAACTTATGTGTATTAATCTAACGGGCTCAAACTTGAGACACAATATAACACAAGCTGTTCCTGGGGATCATCTTCGTGATGGTGGTCCTCCAGGTGGTGATGGTCGAGTTACTGAAGCAGTTCGTTGTCACGGAGCGGTTGAGCTGGGGCCAATGGGGTGCATGTGTTGGGATCGCAGCCACGCCTTGGCCTATTGGTTTTGTCGTTAAGTGCGTCCCGGTCCCTGATACACCAATTTTTAGTTACTTGGGATTGAAATGCAAGAAGCTCGAGAGGAAAATCATGCACCGAGAACAGCGGAACACTAATTTGGTTTAACTCCATTTTTTTCATTGCACAGGTATATCGAATTTCGGTCTTCGTTCTTGATGCAGAGTGATTTTTTTTGTTTTCCTAGAAAATTGTGCAATCAAATTCACTGATCGATCTTTTGGCACGGGCCAAAAGATCGAGCTTGGCTTGTGCCAGGAATTGACTCGAATCAATTTGAATGGCTCAAAGCCAGAGCCCGAAACCGTTCCTTTAAACCTTGTCATTTGCGCATGTCAAACTTCAGATTAAAAATAAAAAGAATAAAAAAAAACCAAGTAGAAGAAAAACACGATATATTTTGCATTAATGGTTTCTTCAGATATGGGCATGAAGAAACGACGAATTCCATGACCCGAGTCACCTTCATATTGCCAAGAATGTGAAGGACAAAATGACTGCATCAGCATGACTCACGTGCATAGATTATGTCGAGGCAAGGAACAAATTCATGACATGTATCGATCACATTTCTAATTAATGCAATTCAAGTCAAGCCTTATTCTCCTGTAGACATAACAACATCAAACATATAGCTCACGAGCAGAGTCGATCGAATGACATGAAAAGTAAGTTTAGAGGACCCAAATAATTCAGTCTACAGCACCTTCTTTTGTCGTCGTGGAAGACCATTTCTTTACAAAACTTAAGTAGTCAGAAAACAAACTCGAAACATAAAATTTAAGTGTATTTCTTGACATCCGTTTTGACTTTGAGGACATTTGGAACTTTGCTAGGGACTGTGTGGCGCCCGGACTTAAATAACATGATTTCGCGTCAAAAAAGTTTTACAAAGGGATTAACCGAGACTTAAATCTCGAAGGTAAATTTGGTTGGGTTGAAGTTTCAACAAGAAACCAGAAAACATATTCTTATTTTATTTTAATTGAACAAAAGTGCGTGAACGAAACAATTACATGAATTTGTTTGGTTGGAAAACAATTATAATAATTCAATGGACATAGTTTTCGAGGAAAAAATTCTTAGCTAAATATTTCCGACTTGTCCCCAAAGTTGTGGCATCAGTAAGTCCTGCCATAAGATTTTGAAAGAGAGCAATAGTATTGCATATCTCTCCACTTAAACGTTCTCATTGATCAATAAATTACCAAAAATTAAATTCATTGAGACACGGTCTGCAAATGTTAAAATAAATTACCATAAACACTTTCAGAGGGATTCTCGATGATCAACAAGGAATAACTAAAAGAATTAAATTCATTGAGTTGACTATGATTTTTCTCTTACTTATAATTTCAATTTTCAATTACTTGCATATTTGCTAGTATGATGAATTTATTGTATGCTGAAGACAATAGCCATATTAATCGACCATTGGAGTAAAAAGTAATTTGTGAATCTCCTTTTCAAAACAAATAGTCTCACCAGTAAATTGACCTATGACACGCTTCATGTAAGTAATGTAGAGATAGAACGATTCACAATGCTAAAATTATAACGTAATTGTGCTTATGTTCTTGTAAAAAATGCCTCATTGTTAGGGGATCTTCGAAGTTATAACTGATGTAGGACAGCAAGTCCAATATTAATGAGCGCAATCAATTGAGAATTTGAAGAGAAATTGTGATGAACAATTAGTCAAAATGAGTAGATTCTTCAAGCATCACACCCGAGCTTCCTAAACATCACATCTATGGTTTCTTAAGCATCACACCTAGGAAATAATATTATTATACAATTCCAGAGGAAGGAATTGCCATTCTCAATTACTCGTTAACTCTATAGAGAAGAAATAATCACAGCCATATGTATAGACTCCCTAAGAGTTCTTCAAAAGAGGAAACCTCCAAACAAGAGGCACAATTGAAACTTTCTTATAATGTTTAATGAAGCCACAAAAATAGGCTATCAGGTATGCATTTGATTTAATTTCTTGGGGGGCAAAAAAGCATTCATTGTAGGAATATTATTGTAAGTGGAATTTGTATTCAAAGTCTTAAGGCATGGGATTCCTTCCTTTGCGAAAGAATGATAAAGACGATGTCCGGTATCCGATGCCCTTGATGAGCAGTGCAAAGAGTCTGCAAGAAATAACGCGGCTTTCAGGGAAACCCGTCAGCAGATAACACCTCCCTCCATCGTCCCCCTCGGTTTCGAAGAATAAAAAGCCAAAAAGAGCTGGCCTCGTAAAGGCCCAAAAAAAAAAAAAAAAACAAGAAGCATATCTTACACACTCGCACAAATGATGTCACTCTCCTGTTCTGCTATTTGTAGACACCTAAATTTTACCATTTTATTGCATATGAAATTAAAAATTAATTACTAAAAAAGAAGAAGTAAGGAGTAAAATAAATAACTTCCATTAAAATGCATCATGCATAGTTGCATGGATCTTCTTCCTCCTCACGCCAGCCTCACGTCAGGGAAAATAAGAGTACAGTTCAGAGAGGGGCAGAGGATGGCGAACGGAAGGAGGCAGCGCGGTCCCACGGTCGGGGATCAAGTTGGCCGGCCGCGACAGGCTGGCGATGGCAGAAGCCATGCGCGCCTGTCGCTGGCCGAAATTAAAGGGGTTCGAGGGAGAGAGAGAGAGAGAGAGAGAGGAGGCGATAGAGACCGAGAGCAAAGGGGGACCAAGAACGAGGATTGTGAGAGAGAGCCGAGCTGAGATTGGGGGAGGTCGAGAGTAAAATCGGAGAGCGGCTTCGCCTCGCCCCCATCGACCCAACCACACGTCTCCATCACATTCGTACGACCTTCAACCGGTGTCGCCAAGACCACCACTCCCCCGCATCCGAACTTCCGGTGAGTCCCTTTCCCTAGTTCCGAGACCCCACACCCGAGGATCCTGGCTCGGAGGCATCGAGGCGGTCAGCCATGGTCCAATTTGTGTCAAGCACACCCTCTAGCCTTCGTCTCCGAGCTGGATAGGGACCCCACGCTCGAGCGGTCATCACGCACTCGGGTTCGTCGGATCGGGGCTCATTCTTCACTGGTGCGCGAATCCTTACTCTGGCTATATCATCCTTTGCTGCCTCTGGCTTGGTGTTTGTTTAACGTCACAGACAAGCCTTTTGTTTCTTTCCCAAGCAGGTGCACCTCACCAGTCTGATGAAACGCCCAAACTAGATTTTGCTTAAGCCCTTCTGATTTCGAGCGTTGGTGGGTCCATAGATGTGGCTTTGAAGTTTTGTTCCTTTGATTCGTTGCTTGATGCGAGTTTCTTTGTGCGTATTGTGTCCTTTCCATCGAGCACGATGACTGGCCAGATTGACGATAGTCGTCGGCGCTTTTCCGATAGTGAGTAGAGGTGGAGGTTGACTGGGACAAGGGACGTTAATTGCTGATTTGTAGGCGTATCGGTGTTAATCGGCTGGTGTTAGACGGCAGAAATTGATTTCCAGTCGGTCCGGTGATGGACGTATTTCGATTCTTTCACTGTGAAGTTTGGCGTTTGTGTTCGAGAACCTCAGTTTTGAGTCGCGGCTAAAATTCCTTTGATTTTGCATGCCCTTGCGTTGCTGATTTTCTGGCGTGGTGAGCTTCGGTCAGGTTCTGGGCGTGCTCTCTCTTCTCATTTATAAGGGATGGGCTTGGTGTAGCTTTAGCGGAAGAGTGGGCTTACTTGGGATTTTTTCTTTTTTTTTTTCAATCGGCTTAGAAAAGGGTAGAATCGTAGTGGACTTTGAGGCCAGCCTGGTTTTAGCCCAATCCAGACCGATAGGGTTCGGATCGGTTTAGTAAGGCGAGTCTCTCGACCCGGCGCGATTTTTTCATAATATTAAATATTAAAAATATATTAAAAAGTTTCAAAAAAATTTTAAAAAATCGGAAAATTATAAAAATTCCAAAAAAAATTTCAAAAAATTTAAAAAATTTTAAAGAACATTAAGAAATTCAAAAAAAATTTCAGAAAATAGTGAAAATTCGATTTTTAAAAAAGTAAAAAAAAATTAAAATTTAGAAAATTAAGGAAAATTAAAAAATTCTCAAAAATTCCAAAATTCATAAAAGTCTGAACATTTCAGTAGTAATTAGAAAGACAAAAAAAAAATCAAAAATATTATAAAAACCAAAATGTTTTGGAAAATTCAAAAATTCAAATTTTCCGAAAAGTCCAAAAAAATCTAAAAAAAAATTTAAAAAAATCTTCAGAAAGGTTAAAATTAATCTCTTGGTTATTTTCTCCTAAAAAATGAAATTCTTTCAATTTAGAATCCTACTCAAGGTTGACCAAGCCACTAGGGGCTCTACCTTAAGGTTTTAGTTGTCCTTAAAGACGAATACCCTTGATTGCACAATATTTGTACATTGATTTTGGCTCCCTTTTAGTCCGGTTGGAATTAGCATTTATCTTTCCCTTAGAGTTAAATTTGCTATCTCGCGAAATGTATTTAATGCTTCCCTTAGTTGTTAATCATTGCGTTAATGATTGTAAGATCACCTCATATGTTAGTGGATTGGTATAAAATCAATCTAGATTACCTAACAAAAATGTCATCTTTTTAAAATGAATAAGATTAGATACTGAAATAACACTAATTGATTAGTTAGTATAATCAAGTCTCCGACCCTAAATTATCTGATTGCGTATAAAGTGAGGTATACTCCCATAACTCACTTGTCTTTTAGCCGACCTCATAGGCTAGTGGCAACTCATTCTTTTAAAAAATTACACACCTTCAATTTGAATACCCAATATCATGTGAGGTATAGACTTGAGAGAGCCCATACCTGATCATGAGCTATAGGCCCAATCTTTAGACAATACCCCTAAACCTATTCCCGCCCCTCAAGGGATAGGTCGCAACACATGTATATGAAGTACATGCAATCCATGGTCATTGTATATGTTCTGGAAAGTGAGCAATCGAACAATAAAATAAATAGAATAAGAAAATAAATCAAATATTAGATTTACGTAATTTTGTCATAATAACTTACGTCCACAGAACAAGTAGCAACGAATTCTATTATAGATCAACCAATATAGCAGAGGTTATACACTTGAGTCACTCAAACACTTTCGGTGTTTTTCAAGTCTCAATTACATCCAATAATGTACGCAATATTTAGTCACGCAATTCTTTAATAATCTCTTAATCTTGCAAAAGTATTAAACAAATCTTAACATAAGATTTAAAGACTACAAATATTAATCTTTCTTGGATGTAATTCACAAACAATAATCCACGTCAAGTACTCATTTGGAAACGGCACTTCGATATTTCAAATTAGCCAAATTACCAAAGTTTTCTTTTTAGGCTAAAAGTCGAGACATATTTTCAAAAATTTCCACATTAGCTCAACATTAAAGCCCAATTACAATTGCTTTATAAAATCCGAACTTCAGTCTAATCTCCCATAACCCCTTATGAGCTCAACTAGGGGTATGGCGGTTCCCGACTTAGAACGGAGAACCATCCGTTAAGAATCGGTTCCGAAAAATTGAAACCGGGAACCACCCGCTAGTTGCATGGATCAACTAGGGAATCGGACCACTGGTCCGGTCCGGTTCGGTTCCTGGGTGAATCTAGTCCAACCTCCGTGCCTTCCCCTTTTTGCTCTCCTCGCATCTACTTATTTTGCCTCTCTCGACCATAGTAGCTTTATTCTCCTCAAATACTAGCGTTGCGGTGGCGGCGGTTGCAACCCTCACGCCGCTTCCATCCCAACCACCTCCACCACCTTCACCACCGCCTCTGCCATCTCCCATTCCTCCCTCAAGACTAACAATGAGGAGGACAATGGGGACGACGAGCCATTCTTAGACTTGGAGTTCACTCTTGTCCCTGAAAATGAGGACGATGGGGGGAGGCTTGAGAAGGGGGAGGAGGAAGAGGGAAGGTAGAAGCGAGACGAGCTCAATAATGAAGAGGATGCTAGTGACACTTAATGTGAAGGTGGCGACAACGTGGAGAGAGAGTTCAAGTTCGAAGAGGGAAAAGAGAATCAACTTACTATTTCGCCGAGTTTGAAGTAGGACTTGAAGGGAGATGAGTAGATCTGGAGGTGAATTGGAGAGGAAGAGGGAGCTCAAGGAGATTTTGATTTAAAGATAGAGGAGATGGAGTTAGAGAGTAGTGAATTAAGACAAGATGGTGATTGGATCCCTAAATTTTAGATTTTCTAATTTAGATTTTTTTAATATTAAAAATTAATATATTATTATAATATAACCGGTCCAGTCCGAGTGGGCGGGTGGGCGGATCCGCTCATGGAACCAAGAACCGAACCCGTACCCACCGGTTCCCATAAATTGAAATCGAGAATCGGACCAGTTCCTTGAAGAACCACCAATTCCAAGCAGTTCTGGTTCGGTTTTGGGTGGTATGGCAAGTCCTGGTTCTTTTACACACCCATAAGCTCAACCACTATAGACATATTTCGATTCTAAGCATCGCTTAAACTTCACTATAACCGTAGACCTCATTAAAACACCAATTTTACATCCACTTTTAATTACTGCACAATGATTTTTCAACACAACCTTCTCAACTATAGATGTAAAACCACTTTTGCATCCACATATGTTAACAGATCGACATAGATCTCATTAAACTCAATAGTTATAACAAAACTCAACAGTTATAACAACCGTCGACTCTATAGGCTTAATCTCATTATAAGTATTATCTCCATCAATTATCACACTAGTACTTTCTACTTCAAGTGTTTCTAGTTACAGCTCCACCTTAAACAAAACACTGTTCAAATTCATATAGACACCGCCACAAACACTTATATTTAGAAATATTGAAGATTTGTCAAATCTACCTGTTCTGCTGATAATAAATGACAAATTCTAATTCACAATACAACATTGGCTCTCATCCTGCTTGCATATCTTTTGACTATTCGCGGACTCCCCGTCCCTTGCCCGTCAAATTAAGTCAATTGTGGGCTTTCCAAGAAACGCGTTTACCCTTGCGTGCCTTGATTTCGCTATAACCCTAGTATGCACTCACAAAATATCTTGCATTGGTCCACAATTAGCCATCGTTTTGCAGTGGATCTCTCCTATGCATGAGTCTTTTGGGTTGTCCTTTCTTAGAAACCCGTTAGCAACTTCCGTGTCCCACAATCACGCGGTTGCTTATGAAGCACAAACACATTTTGGAACCTTCTGTGTCTTGTCAAACACATGTTGGGGTGTCTGACATGCTCCCGACATGCTTCGACACGTTTGGACACACGGTCAACACATTTGAAAAATCCGATATGTGGTCAACTCTTCTCAATACGCTTTGACTTACATGTCTGAAATTGCAAGAGACTGGGTTTCTGGAGTGGGTTTGCAAGCATGAAGAGAGAGTGAATCGTTGTAGAAGGCAATGGAGGGTGGAGACGAGGGCAAGGGAGAGGAAACGAGGTTGTAGAGGTGAGGCCACAATGGTTAGGCCGCGACTGTAAGAGAGGGCTAGAGAAAGAGAGAATGAGGCGACTAAAAGGGCCATGACTGCGATGCCGTGATGGAGGGTTGGAGACAAGGCTTCGACTAAAAAGGAGGAAGGGCCAGAGCAAGGCAATGAGCAATTGTGATAAGGTGACCAAGAGATAGTACATATTGAGAGGAAGAGGATTGTGCAATGAGGAGGAGGGAGCGGCTAGCATTTTTCGGGGGATTCCAAGGTTGCTCTTTTTGCTTTAGGAATAAGAGTAGAAAAAATATTAAGAATGGGGATGCTGTGCAAAGAGGAGGAGCCTAGAAGGAGGAGATGGTAGGGTTTAGGTTTCCAAGGAAGGGCAAAAAAAAAAAAAAAAATTGGGGATGCCATGGAGGAGGAGGCAGCTAGGTTTGGGTTTCCAAAGAAGGGCCAAAAAAAGATTAAAAAATGGGGTGCCATGCAAGAAGAAGGAACCTAAGAGGAAAAGTAGGTGGCTAGGGTTTGGGTTTTCAAGGAAGAACGAAAAAAAAAATGATGGTGCCGTAAAGAGCAGAAAATAATTTAAAATGGGGATGTTCGTCCAATTTGGTGGGATTTGTCTTTTTTTCTTTTCTTTTTTGGAGGAGGGAGGACGGAGGGTAATTTCAAGAAAGGAGATTAACAATGTCGAATAATAATAAATGCTGATTACCATAAAAGATCATAAATTTATTTAAATTAGTTGACTCTACTCTTTATTTTTGAAATAATTATATGTATACATATAAATATTTATTTATTATATAACGTGTTCTAATGTATTAGGATCCTTTATTTTTTTTTAATAGTGTCCATATCAATGCTACGGGGCTCGAGTCACTGCTTAACCCCTGCGATAGTGGGTATTTTCTCAGACATCATTCCACAAACTCCAAGATTGCTTTTTTCGTTGCTTTCACAGCACAATCAGAGTTTCTCTCTGTCGGCCCTATCTGTGCGTCTCTTCCCATCGCTGAGGAGTGGTGACTCCTTCCGCTCCTAGGCCACCTCGAATCGCCCGAGCAATGGCCTCCGCGAGGCGAAGAAGATATTCTTCCCACACTTCGATTTCGATCCACGATCAACCCAGCTCCTTCGGGATAAATCAGTCAGAGCTCACAAGTCTGGTCAATGAGAAGGACATCGGCGACCTCCAGAGAAAATACGGCAGAAGGGGAATCGCCCGCGCCCTTAATACTGATGCCTTGAGAGGAATCAGCGGCGAACCTGATGACGTCACTCGCAGGCAAAACGCATTCAGTGTCAACACATTCAAGCGGCCCGCCAAGGGCTTCTTCCGCTTTTTGCTCGAGGCTTTCAAGGACCTCACGCACCTGATTCTTCTTGTTTGCGCTGGGCTTTTGCCCGGGCTCGCGATCAAGGAGAGCGGGCTCAGGGAAGGCTGGTACAGCGGCGGGAGCTCGTTCCTCTCAGTTTTCCTCGTGATTGTGGTGTCCGCCGTGTGCAAATACCAGCAGAACCGGCAGTTTGATAAATTGTATGGGGCTACCGGTAATATTCTCTTTGATGTGATCAGAAAGGGCCGGCGGCAGCAAGTGTCCAGATCCAATATCGTCGTCGGAGATGTCGTTTGTCTGTGGCCCGGCAATCAAGTCCCGGCAGACGGTCTGTACATCAATGGGCGCCGCTTGTGGGTATGGGCGAGAACTTGTACTGTTTCGATCGCATTAGTTTCACGTATTAACTCATGTTATTTTCCTCCAGAAATATTTAATATTAGTATTACCAAGTTCGAGCCCAGTTTGATTAATTAGTTTAGTAATTCGTTTAAAGAAATGTAAAAACGTACGATATTCTGTTTGATACTGCACACTGTCATGTTCATAATTTTATTTCTATGACAGAGGAAAGTAAGGGTTTTAATTCGTAATTACAGCCGCAGGAGAACAAACTTTGTTAAAAAATTTTACTGGAAAAAGTATACTTAAACATAATCCATTTCTTCTCGGGTTAATATTTATTCAGGTTTCATTTTCTTTGTTTCAACTTGACACTCCGCATTCTACCGTCCCTAAATCATGTGCAACGTTTGTATTATCAATTTAGGTTGACGAATCAAGCATGACCGGGGAGAGTGATTGCGTAGAAGAGAAGAACGATCAGAATCCATTCCTGTTCTCTGGAACAAAGGTCGTTGGTGGGGATGCTCGGATGCTGGTCATAACGGTTGGGATGAATACAAAGGGCGGCCAGATGATGAGTTCAGTCAACCACGACAGCAGCGACCAGACCCCTTTACAGGCTCGGCTCAACAAGCTCACCTCGTCGATCAGCAAAGTCAGCTTGGCGGTCAATTTTCTGGTTCTCGTGGTCCTGCAAATTCACTACTTCATGGGAAAAAAACAGGACGCGAACAGGAAACAGGAATTCGTTCCAGGGCAAACGATGGATGACAACATCATGAACTCTGTGGGGGGAAAAATTGCAGCCACAGTGACAATCATATCTGTCATGATTCCCGAAGGATTGCCAATCGCAGTAACACTCACTCTTGCTTATTCAATGAAGAGAATGATAAGGGATAAGGTGATGGTGAGGAAGCTTTGGGCCTGTGAGACAATGGGGTCGGCCACCACTATTTGCATTGACAAGACCGGCACTCTCACGATGAACCAGATGAAAGTGAAGGAATTCTGGGTCGGCCGAATGTCCGTGGCAGAAAACGGGTGCTTCCCTGTCTCCAAGTTTGTCCTGGATTTGATTCGGGACGGAGTTGCTTTGAACACCAAGGGCAGCGTCTGTAAGCCATCTTCAGAATCGGTGTACAAGTTCTCTGGTAGTCCCATCGAGAAAGCGATTCTTTCCTGGGCAGTTTCACAATTAAGCGTGGACATGGAGGAGAAAAAGAAGAGATGTGAAGTCATCCGAGTCGAAGCCTTCAACTCGCAGAAGAAGACAAGCGGTGTCCTAATAAAGAAGAGCATGGATGACACATATCATGTTCACTTGAAAGGAGCGGCAAAGATGATCTTGGTGATGTGCTCAAGCTTCTACAACTGGTTGGGGGTGAAGGAAAATTTGGACGAAGGTAAAAGGATGAGATTCAAGGAAATTATCCACGAGATGAGGGTGAGCGGCCTCACGTGCATCGCTTTTGCTCATAAACAAGTCTACGCAGAAGCGGCCAAAGAAATAGAAGACCGGAAAACGATCCAAGAAGACAGCCTAACATTACTAGGACTCGTCGGTATCAAGGAACTGTGCCGTCCTGGTGTGGAGACCGCGGTCCAAGCTTTTCAAGACGCGGGAGTGAACATCAAGATGATAACAGGAGACGGCTTCGTCCCTGCTAAGGCCATCGCCACAGAGTGCGGGATTATCAGGTCCGAGGAACGTCCCTCCAAAAGTGTCATCTTGAAAGGGAATGATTTCCGCAAGTGCATGACTATGAGGCCTGGGATGCTAGACAAAATCGAGGTCATGACGAGATCCTCGTCTCTCAATAAGCTCCTCATGGTTCAATCCCTGAAGAAGAAAGGCCATGTGGTCGCCTTCGTAGGGGACGGCATAAACGATGCACGGGCCCTCAAGGAAGCCCACATCGGGGTCTCGATGGGCATCCAAGGCATTGAGGTTGCCGAAGAGAGCTCGGACATTGTCATCCACAGCGACAACTTTGCCTCTGTGGCGGAGGTGCTGCGTTGGGGTCGATGCATCTATGATAACATCTAGAAGTTCATCCAGTTCAAGCTCACAGCAAACGTCGCGGCCCTTTTGATCAACTTTGTGGCCGCAATCTCCTCCCGTGACGTCCCTTTGACAGCCATCCAGCTCTTATGGGTGAACCTGATTGTGGACACGTGGTGCCTTCGCCTTGTCCACAGACCTGTCCGCAGAGCAGACCAGGGAGGTCATGAAAAAGCCCCCCGTGGGCTGGACCGAGCCACTCATAACAAACGTCATGTGGAGGAATTTGGTGGGACAAGCAATTTACCAAGTGGCTGTCCTCCTCACTCTACAATTCAAGGGCGAATCGATCTTCGGCGTGGACGAGGCGGTGAAGCGGACATTGATATTTAACGCGTTCGTCCTATGCCAGGTCTTCAACGAGTTCAATGCGAGGAAGCTTGCGAAGAAAAACATATTTGAGGGCATTCACAAGAACAAGTTGTTCCTAGGGATCATCTTCACGACGGTGGTCCTCCTGTTGGTGATGGTTCAGTTCCTGAAGCAGTTCGCGGTCACGAAGTGGTTGAGCTGGGGACAATGGGGTGCATGTTTCGGGATCGCGGCCGCGTCTTGGCCTATTGCTTTGGTCGTCAAGTGCATTCCGGTCCCTCGTGCGCCATTCTTATAGCTAGTTAAGAAAATTATGCACAGATAGCAGTTTATTAGGCTCAGGTACACCAATTGTTTTTAACTCAATTCTTCATAAAGTACTGGTGCATTGAATTTCTCTTGATGCAGCGTGATTTTTTTTTTTTTTTTGGGTCCTTTGACCTAGAAAAATGAAAAGAATGTGCAATGAATTGATGTAATTTTTCCAATTCAAAGAAAGCATTCATTCTGAAAATAAGAGATGAGACGAGAGACCTTAATAGAGCCAAGAATGTGAAGAACAAAATTGTGAGAAAAATGCGGAAGCACAAATAGAATGAATTGGTACGAATTTAGTTCTTCGCTACATCCCTCGATGTCATCGCAACCATAGTTAATCCGTTACACAAATGACATCACCCTTTACTTCAGCTCAAGGTATATGAAGATATTGTCTCTACTGGAAAAAAGTCAGTAAACAAATCAACTAACCTTTTGATGGACAGCAAAAGCAATTACCCAAGAATACATATAAAATTACAAGCGTGCAATAAACAAATCTATAACTTCACAATGATTCGAATACAATCACAAGAAAAATATTCTTGTTTTATAGTGTTAATGTTAATTGTCTTCTCAAAGTAGAAGTTGAGAGTAGAATCATTCTCTTTTTTGGACCTTCTTTTCTATCTCATCTATATATAGTTATGCAAAAATTATTTTATAACTTGCCTTGAAAGAGAACCTCTCACAACTTTCTACCCATCGTTGCCCCTTAGACACACCCCATGTTGACACCTAAATTTTGCATTATTTTGTTTTTATTTCCATTTTAAAAAAAAAAGAAAAGAAAAAGAAGAAGAAAGAAAAAGAAAAAGAGAGAGAGAATCCAAATAGGGCCGGGCTAGATCTGGGCCTGTCCAGCCCCTTTCCTTTCCCTTTTTTCCTTTTTCCCCGCAGCCAGCCCACTTATCTTTTCTTTCCCATGGGGCCCACATCTTCTTCATTTTTCTTTCTTCTTTCTTTCCCCACGGGCCGGCCCACCTCTTTTCTTCCTCAGCCCAGCCCGTTCGCTCCCCCTTCTTTCCCCTCCGCAGCTCGCCTTGGCCGCTGCCTTCGCGGCAAACAGGGGAGAAGGGACGTTGGTACAGCGTCCAGAGGACAGCAGCGTGGAGAGCGTCGCGCGCGACGCTGGTGAATGGGAATGTCGTGCGGTACAGTCTGAGCTGGCACGGTCCTGGCCAGAGGCGAAGAGAGACAGGGGCGTTTGAAAAGAGAGAGGAGCGTTCTGTTTTCCAGGAGGTTCGCTTTTGGCCGAGAGAGGGGGCAGAGATCGGAGAGCTCGGGAGAGTTTTGAACGAGTGAGAGAGAGAGAGAGAACCAGAGAGTGAGGGAGCTCGAGGGGGTGGTCGACCGTCGCCAGAGTCCGTTCGTCAGCCGCCGTCCGCCGCAGCGCTCCCCCACGAACCAGGTAGGTCTTGTGCTTAGCTTTTTGATTTGTGTCGAGTTGCGTTGCTTTCCCGAGGGTCTCGCTTCGAGAACACTGCGGGACGGCAAGCCAATGCTCGATCCATTTCGAGTTCACCCTCCCGTCGCCGCTGCCGAAGCCGAGTAGGGATCTCCTCATTTTAAACGCCCGTCCCCGTGAACCCCTGCTACTCCGCCCTATTTTGCTAGGATAGGACGCTGAGTTTTGTTCCTCCTGTTAGTCGCACGCGTGCTGGGCTTCTGTGGGCTAACGTGGTTGATTTCGAGTGCCCCTTTGATGATTTTTTAAAGTTTGGCGCTGAGTCCGAGTGCAAGAAGGGTTGATACCGTTCCTCCTGTCCACGCCCACCACACGTTCGATAATATTTCTAAGCCAGCCCAGGCGGTTGCATTACCGATTCCCATATGTTCTTAAACGCATATAAGTGGGCTTTCGATGTTATGAACCTTCTGTTGCTTGCTAGTTGTCGTTTGCATCATCGGGCCAAGTCTGGGCATACATTCGCTGCATTTTATTTGTCTCCCGTTGGTTTCCTCGGTGAGGTGCGCGGCTCGGGTGGCCGGCAATGATGTCACGAGGTGATGGTGGTGGCAAGCGACGATCTCAGCAGCTGCTTTGTTTATGGTGCTCGGCGTGAGAGAATAGGTTGGGCGTTCGGCGATGGAGGCGTTGGGAGGAGGGGCTAGTTTCGGGCGTGGGAGTAAACCATTGAAGAAGGAGAAGAACAGGGGCAGAAGAGGACGAAAAAGGGAAAAGACAAAAAAAATTAAAATTAAAATATTAATATTAATATAAAAACGAAAAAGAAAACAAAAAAATGTTTTAAGAAATAGATTTTGTCTATTTCGGATTATCATCCTGGACCCGTTTTCCCGAATATAATAACATTAAATATTAAGTATTAAATATATATTAAAAAATTTCAAAATTCAAAAATTTTCAGAAAAAAATGAAAAAAATAAAAATTCAAAAAATTTCCGAAAATTCAAAAGCTTTCAAAAAACATTAAAAAGAATCAAAGGATGGAACTGAAACCGATATGGCCACTTCATATTTTATTTGAAATAATGTTCACTTGAGACTCTTATTTAAGAAAATGTGGGCATCTAAAGCCCTTATTTGAGATAATTTCATTATAAGCCCTTATTTGAGAAATTGAGAACACTTTGAACTCTTATTTGGAATTTTTTCTTTAATCAATTTCCAATTGTGATTTTTTTTCCAAGTTATCTTATAGAAAGTCAAGGACAAAAGTCAACCTCAGTGATCTGATAGTGCTGAGTGGAAGGGCCATCGCCCAATAGAAAAGAGTTAATCAAGGAATAATAAGCTAATCTTCACCGAAAATAAATTTGACTTTCGCTTTTGTTTTCCTTTCCAAAGTAACTCTCATCAATTAGCACCATGCGGAGCGGATAACTACTGAAAGTATCTAAGTAGTAAGTCCATCCCAAAATGAGTCTTACTCTAACTTTCCTAGAGCCTTTGATAAATCAATGCAATTTAGGATAAATCAAGAAAGTATAATTTCTAATTAATGCAAACTAGGAGGGGCCTTATTCTTAGAATTTGGAATGTAGACATGAAAAACTTAGGGCGAGCTAAGTTTAATACTATTGTTAGGATCAAGCAATTGAAAGTTGCGATTGAAAAGGAAACTAGTAAGATGATCAACATGTGCAGACTGACAGTAGTATCGAATCCTACTCAGAGCTGTTGAATGAATTCTACATTGAGGAAGGTATAGTGAGACACCACACTTGTACGAGTGAATCACAATAGGCTGCAAATTTGATGAGCAAAACATTATTAGAGACAACCCATAAAATATTCTCTAATGCTAACATATGCGCTTAGGATGGCAAGCAACTTGATGAATAGACCTTCATCAACTGCGATTGGATGTTGGACTTCTGAGTGGTTAGGTAACTTTGCTGATTATTATATTATTGACATATTTGGTTGTCTATATTATGTTTGAGTGAGTGATAATAAGCTTGGTAAAAGGGCAAAAAAGTGCATGTTCCTAGACTATGTACAATATGAGTAGAGTTATTGGTTGTGGTGCTCGGAATTAAATTCACCTAATATCGGCAAAAAAAATTATACTTGATGAGTCTCCAATACTTCTAGATATGAGCATTTGTGGTAGTGTTTATATGAACAATGTGCAGTTTAAGGTAGAGTTGTAACCAGAAACTCCTAAAAAAAAGTAGGTACTAGCATAAATATATTGATATAGATAATAATTGCAACGAGGTGGAGCCAAGAAAGGTGACGGTTCTTATAACTACTGAGTTTGATAAGGCGTGTGTTCGATCTTCTAATTAATATGGATGCAACGGTAGTTTTGCATTATCTATGATTGAGGAGGTTGTGTGGAAAAACGTTGTGGAGTAGTTAAAAATGTATAAACAACTAGTGTTCTAATGAGGTCCATGGTTCCAACAAAGTTCAAGCAATGCTCAGAATCAGAAGATGTCTATGGCAAGTTGAGCTTGTGAGAGGTCGTGGTAGATTAGCAATGAAGTTCAGATTCCAATGAAGTGATGGTAACTTGGGTCAAATGGGTTTTCTATTTTGGATCCAACTCTTGTCTATATTTAAGAAGTTTTTTTTTTTTTTTTTTTTTTTTTTTTGTGAAGAGTTTCGAAGAGGAGCTTACATTTATGAATTACATCCCAAGTATTTGAAGTCATGAAAAATATTGTGATAATTCTTTATGTAAATCCTATGTGAGGTGGAGAGATGATTTCATTAGGAATTGTAACTTGTGATGACTAAATGTCGCATGAATTATTGGGTATAATTAAGAGCTGCGAAATACTAAGTATACTTGAGTAACTTAGTGTGATCTATTGTGGAACTTTGTACAACCCTTCCATGGACATAGGTCACGCCAATCGAATTTCGTAAATATGATGTTCTATTTATTTTTGTTGCGGAAATATGGACTAGCGAATTAGATAAAATAGTTGGATTGAAGGAAAGGGAATCGAATACCGGATTTACATGGTTCGGTCCAAATATCGAAACATACATCCACAGGAAAAACAATACGGAATTCCACTATAAAAACAAGCGATACATTGCAGATTACAATCATTCGAGCACTCGAACACACTCTCAGTGTTTCCCAGCCCCAAATTACACCCAAATAACTCACATAGTATTTACCCCACCAACCTCACTCAAGGAATTAAACAATTCTACTCATAAGAATTTAACTGGCTAAAACACTCGGGTATAACTTCAACGAAAAAAATCCCTCACATAAGAGAACTCTATGCACCCTTCTTTAGAGCTCTCTCTTGGCCATCAAAACTTGGCGCCTCGCTCGGCCACCAAAGAAACTTGGTGCATCTTCTCCATTGGACGTCTCTCTCTTTTATAATACAAAAGAGAGTCTCCATCACTTATTGCAACATGCTGAAAGTCTTCTTCAGAGAAAGAACAGACAGAACAAGCCCACCATAATCCATGGGCGTCCATACGTGTGCATGCATCAAAGGAGAGAAGAAAAAATGGACATGCGAACTCTTTTCCCTTCTTTTTCTTTCTCAAAGTCAACAATGATGGCTTCAAAAGTCCAACCTGTAGAGATGAGTAGAGGACAACAAAGGAAGCCACACATAATTAGCCTCTTCACACTTGCGGCTCATACATGAAATCCACATGCAATCTTCTTCTAACAATTTCGGCTGATCAATTCACATGTGCTACTTTGACTTGCACGTGGTCGAGTTCACGTATTCTCATTAGTCCGATTTCATTCAATGGACTCAAACTCGAGACATATTTTCAATAATTTCCTTGTGCCGTTTATTCTATTGATCGATCACTTTCTTTTTGCAACATTATATGTGTAAGGGATGAAGAAAATTTTTCACCTTAAGAGTTCTTATTTTTCACATTGTCAAATGTTGCGAGTTCATACTAGGGTTACGACGAAGCTGGGGGAGGTAGCGGAAAGCGTGTTTCCACGAAAGCCCGCGATTGAGTTCATTCGACGGGCTTGGGACGGCGGAGTAAACGAAAGGTAAAAAGATATGCAGAGATGGGAGACCCAATGCTGCCTTGTTATGGAAGGTTTGCAACTCGAAAATGGAGTATATAATGCTCTCTATGTAAAAGATACGTAATATTTTAATTGGTGCTGCAGACATTGCACTTCACAAGTTAGTCAACAAAGAGAATATTGCCATGTGTTCATTTAGGTTAAGTCAAATCGACGATTAGTACTTACCATTCATCACGAGAACATTGGCTAATGATATAAATTGCTTTGCATCATAGGAACACAATATCATGTATGAGTTATTGCGCGTGATAAAAACAAGGTATTGCTTTGTATCACTGGAAAGAGCTAAGAAATGGACCAAATCATGTGTAAAAAGCCACACTCCAAACCCATCTGAGTAAAGAAAAAACGGAAGAAAAAATATTCCTCCTAGAAGGTCGTCTCGATCAGATGAGGATCGAAGATTGAGGGTCCTGATGCATCTAAGAATGATTTTTAATTTATTTATTTTGCATAAACGAGTGTTTAAACTATGTCTACCTACATTTTTCTTGGATGTTTCCTTCCACCTACATTTTTGAATCGTTTCCGTCTCATGCAGAAGCATCTGTATTGACGAATGAGAGAACGCGAGAGTCGAGAGACGTGCAATACGCTATTGCTCTCTTCCACCAAGGAAGACTTTTTGCTCGGAAACTTTGTCGTCGTCTCTCCAACTCGACCGGCAGGACTAATCATTAAGGCTAAATGCATCACCAGCTCTTGAATTTTCTTGATCACGACGACTCGTTCAATTTTTTTAATAAATAAGAATATGTTTGTTGATGTAGACTCTCATGTCAGCTTCTGACGGACGAGCAGCCGACGTGGAATCTCAAAAAGAAGTCAAACTGAGATATGTGCGTGTGTGAGAAAGGGAGAGAGACATAGAGGGACGTGCTTCCACATTATTCTCATGTTTTTTGGCTATATTGTTAAGGTCACTCGTCTAAATCCTTATTTTCTCAATGCATGCATTTTTTTTTTTAATTGGAGATATTACATCGACTGATTGCACATTCCTTATTTTTCTAGGCAAAAGAAAAAAAAACTAAACTAAACAAAATGCATCAAGAGAAATTCGATATGCCAGTACAATAAAGGATTCCCATCAAGGCTTCTCCTCGAAGTTTCCAAGGGCAGGCGACACCATCATTTTGCTTGATTCCATAAGTTTCCTTTCATTAATGTCAGTAGATGGTAGTTAAGTATTTATGTCGGTAGTTGAGGCAGTGCGATCTCGCCCGTCGGATAAAAAGTAAATCAACAGGTGTAATCCGAGGCCCTCAACTATAAAAATGGATGTCCTCCTTCGGTTGTAATCAATCCAATCTATTTCAAAAATATCAAAGCTTTCCTTTCCTTTCAGAGCTCCTCTTTCTAACTTTCTCTCTCAACGATCCGGGTAAGCAAATGGGTAAGCGTTCGATCGAGCAAGGCTTAACTTGGGTGATCCAAAGTTGCCCGAGTCGCTGCATGGTCACGATCCCAATCGATTGGCCCGTGACACACGCATCTTCATGTCGCCATCGCCCTCGGGCGTCCATCTAAGTCAGACAGAAAAAGAGCATGACCATCTCTCCATTCTGTTTATTATTGTCTTTTAATTCTTTTTTTAATTTAGTTTATTATTTTCTTCTAATTTAAATCATATTTGGATCAAAATGATATTGTTCTGGTCTTATCATTTATGTTTTAGTCATGTCGAGGCACGTAAAAAATTTGAGTGCATCGATTTAATAAATTTTAAGACTTAATTATATTTTTTATAAATTTTAGGATTTTCAATGCACTTGTCTTTTCTTTTTTTTTTCTTTTTTTCGCTTGATGCGTTTGAAGCGTGACTTTTTACAGAAGACTTAATCTGTCCCCTAACTCATTGTAGTGGTTTTAATGTCAATCTGCATCCTTACAATGCACGATTGCTTCGTCCATCGACCTAGATTTATTGGGAAAAGTTGACACGTCGAATGCTCGATACACTCCTTTGAATGGGGTTTGGAATTCTGTTAAATACCGTGTACCACATGTGAAATGACACTATTTTTGCTTACCTTGAGGAGGGAGTACCGATAGAAGGTCAAATAAAAATTGCAATGCTTGATTTATCGTTAATGTTCTTACATGAGATTTGACCAGTACATATAATCGCACTTGATTGAGCCATTTTATCAAGAATACTACCATATTTACTAAAAGTATTATTAAAGAGTTCTTGCTATTGCAATTTCCACGACCTTAGCCAAAGAAATCTAAGGTTTTTTGTGCGCTTAGAGAGAGAGAGAGAGAGAGAGAGAGAGAGAGAGAGAGAGAGAGAGAGAGAGAGAGAGAGAGAGAGAGAGAGAGAGAGAGATGAATTTTCACATGAACTTGCCACATTATGGTAAATTTGTCATGAATATACAAATTTGGCATTTCGGTTTCTCAAAAATTAATTTGAGGTAAATTTGTTATTGGTATGAATTTTCACATGAACTTGCCACATTATGGTAAATTTGTCATGAATATACAAATTTGGCATTTCAGTGACTCAAAAATTAATTTGAGGTAAATTTATTATTGGTATACCACTTTGGAGTTTTTCATTGTATTTACCCTTAATTTAATGTCTCAAGTTTGAGCGGTGTATGAGACTCGACCTGATTGGAGAATATATATTGATCCTAATTGCAATAATAATTAGGCTTAGATTTTCTTGGGTGATTATTATGTGATATATAATATTTCTTCAATCGGCAATGGTCAACTCATGCATATCCAAGAAGACCAACAATTGAACTCTATAGAGTTTTACATTCAATGGAGTTGTTTATTTATTAACACTATGGGCTTGAGTCTAATTTAGGCATAGGAAATACTCGAGCAAGTTAGGGCGCGCATGACAAAATTTCTGTTTCTCGATTTCTCTGTTTCTCTGTTCCCCGGAACAGGTTTGGAACAGAAATCCGTTTGGTAACGCAATTTAATTTCTCTATTTCTGAAATAAATTTCTATTTTAGAAATAGAGAAATTGAAAAAATCAGAAACTGAAATTTTTAACTTCTCAATTTCTGAAATAGAAATCAGAAACTGAAATCAAATCATATAAAGGAACATTACACTTTCTTGCTAACTTAATTTACTCATAACCACAACTTCACAAATTATTGCTAATTTTCTTTTTCTTATTTTGCTCGTGTTTTTTTTTTTTTTTTTGCATTTTTTTCAATTTTTTTTATAACTTCCTCTTTAGGATGAAAGGCAATCAAATGGGTCCCCAATTTTTAAAAACGACCAAAGTTCTTAAATGCTTACTTAAAAACAATGGGGCTCTTTCCTCCTAGAAAAGGCACATGCATGGCCAGTTGAAGAAAAAGTTCTTACGTAATAGATGAATAAAAAACGTGCCTAGAAACTTAACCTTATTTTTTTACGGATTCAAAATTCTTGCAAAATCAAAATAATTAAATTGTTACACAATCTTGAATTTTAATTCGAAGGCAAGAGATTCAAGAGAATCTCTTTCTTTGCTATGCAAGGGCCATTAAAGGTTCATTGAGCAACAATAAAGAAATTAGGGATGAGCAACTAGACTGATTCAATTCGAGAATCAAAATAAACCAACCTTCCCTCGATTGGTTCCTAACCATAAACGTTACTTTAAGGTAGAATTCTCATATATTCCTTTACACAATTAATTTTATTTTGTTGATAATCTTGTATAATACTAGTTTTTGATAAAATGACAAGGTTGTATAGGCGCCATTGATGGCACCTATATTCATGCTTCCGCAGTACTTATCTAAACCTACACAGGATGAGCTTGCAAACAATATATTGACCGAGGAGGGAAACCAAATAAATATACTTAGGAAAACAATTGCTAATAAAATGGCAAGGGAAAATAATATGCCGGAAATTCCATGAAATTATATTTTCAATTTTTGTAATGTACTAGTATTATTTCGACTATTATTTTGTATTTGAGGATTTTCTATATTGTTTGGTATTATTTCGATTATTATTTTGTATTTAAGGATTTCATATGTTGTTATCTAATCAATTTCTATTCCTAGAAATAGAAATTTTGTTCTATTATCAAACGGATTTCTATTTCAGAAATAGAAATTTTGAGTCGTTATCAAACGGGTTTCTTTGCTCGGAAACTTGTCCAGGGAAGAGAAATTAAGAAATTGATTTCTAGCTAGAAATCAATTTCTATTTCAGAAATTTTGTCATACGCAGCCTTAGCGACCATAATTCCCGTTCTCCAATTAATATTAAATTATTTGTTGCCAACTCTCATCATAGAGCAAATACTGACACTCGGATCGAACCATATAAAAATCTCTAGTGTCCTTTATCGTTTCTCTTTTATTATTTTTGATTTTGGATCGATTTAATTTTAAGATGTCATCAAATTCTGTTAAAGGTGAGCATGGTTCCAAAGTAAAAATTTGGAATCAAAGAACTAGATAGGTGAAAACATGTTTGGTTTCAAATTCCAAGGTATGCATGGTAGGTTTTAGGTTCCAAAAACTATGAAACCTGTTTCAATAGGTAAATTCTAAGTTCTAAGTGGAATTTGGAACTTAGAACCTAAAACCTATTTTTATGTTTTTCTTGGTCTATGTTTTAGCACAATCTGTGGTACTCCATGGCATCTGATCTAAGCTTCCTTTTTATGATAAACTTTTACCTTATTTGTGTATCTAAATATAAATTGTGTTCGGTTAATTATAATAATAAATGGCAATCATTAAAGGTGACAATAATTAATAATATATGTGGAACTTGAGTAAACCCTAGAATCTATCATAAACTTGTGACATAGTAGGTTTCAGGTTTTAAGATACGCAGAGTAAATTTCAGATTCCAAAAAAAAATAAAGATTCCAAGGAGTTAATTGCAGGTTTCAGATGGAATTTATACAAAGACTAAAACCTTGTACAAAATCTAAAACTTTTCATCCCTAATTTTTGCATTAATTTTGTGAACGGTATCTTCAGCTAAACCTTTCATTGGTGCATTGTGTATGACGACATCATCCCCCATGAATAAAGTTAAAAACGAATGATCAATCTACCAATTAGAAATAGATGGAGGGGAAACAAGACGCAACTATGTCATTTCTGGACGGGCGGGACGAAAAGTATAACAAACACAGCATGGAATCTCTGAGTGATGCGTCACATTCGGTGCGCGACGGCCGCAGGAACCTGACGGATCTTTTGGCACGGGTCAAAAGATTGAGCTTGGCTTGTGAAAGGAATTGAGTCGAATCAATTTGAATGGCTCGAAGCCAGAGCCCGAAGCTATTCCTTTAAAACTTGTCATTTGCCATGTGAAACTTCAGATTTAAAAAAAAATAAAATGAAAAACACGATATATTTTGCATTACTAGTTTGCTTTTTCAGATATGGGCACGAAGAAACGACGAATTCCATGACCCGAGTCACCTTCATATTGCCAAGAATGTGGAGGACAAAATGACTGCATCAGCATGACTCACATGCATAGATTATGTCAAGGCAAGGAGCAAATTCATGACATGTATCGATCACATTTCTAGTTAATGCAATTCAAGTCAAGCCTTATTCTCCTGCAGACATAACAACATCAAACATATAGCTCACGAGCAGAGTTATCGAATGACACGAAGAGTAAGTTTAGAGGACCCAAATTCTTCGGTCTACAACACTTTCTTTTGTCGTTGTGGAAAACCATTTCTTTACAAAACTCAAGTAGTCAGAAAACAAACTCGAAACATAAAATTTAAGTGTATTTCTTTACATCCATTTTGACTTTGAGGACATTTGGAGCTTTGCTAGGGACTGTGTGGCGCCCGGACTTAAATAACATGATTTCGCGTCAAAAGGTTATACAAAGGGATTAACCGAGACTTAAATCTCGAAGGTAGATTTTGATTGGGTTGAAGTTTCAACAAGAAACCAGAAAATATATTCTTATTTTATTTTAATTAAACAAAAGTGCGTGAACAAAACAATTACATGAATTTTTTTGGTCGGAAAACAATTACAATAATTCAGTGGACACAGTTTTCGAGGAAAAAATTCTTAGCTAAATATTTCCGACTTGCCCCCAAAGTTGTGGCATCAGTAAGTCCTGCCGTAAGATTTTGAAAGAGAGCAATATTATTGCATATCTCTCCACTTAAACGTTCTCATTGATCAATAAATTACCAAAAATTAAATTCATTGAGACATGGTCGGCAAATGTTAAAATAAATTACCAAAAACACTCTTAGAGGGAGTCTCGATGATCAACAAGGAATAACTAAAAGAATTAAATTTATTGAGATGACTACAATTTTTCACTTACTTATAATTTCAATTTTCATTTATTTGCACATTTGCTAGTATGATGAATTTATTGTATGCTAAAGACAATAGCCATATTAACTGACCATTGGAGTAAAAAGTAATTGGTGAATCTCATTGTCAAAACAAACAGTATCATGTGTAAATTTACCTATGACATGCTTCATGTAAGTAATGTAGAGATAGAACGATTCACAATGCTAAAATTATAATGTAATTGTGCTTATGTTCCTGTCAAAAATGCCTCATTGTTAGAGGATTTTCCAAGTTATAACTAATGTAGGACAGCAAGTCCGATATCAATGAGCACAATCAATTGAGAATTTGAAGAGAAATTGTGACGAACAATTAGTCAAAACGAGTAGATTCTTCAGGCATCACACCTAAAGCTTCCTAAACATCACATCTATGGTTTCTTAAGCATCACACCTAAGAAAAGAATATTATTATACAATCCTAGAGGAAGGAATTGCCATTCTCAATTACTCGTTAACTCTATATAGAAGAAAGAATCACAGCCATATATATAGACTCGCTAAGAGTTCTTCGAAATAGGAAACCTCCAAACAAGAAGCACAATTGAAACTTTCTTATAATGTTTAATGAAGCCACAAAAATAGGCTATCCGGTATAAATTTGATTTAATGTCTTGGGGGGCAAAAAGGCATTTATTGTAGGAATATTATTGTAAGTGGAATTTGTATTTAAAGTCTAAGGCATGGGATTCCTTCGTTTGCGAAAGAATGATAAAGACGATGTCCCGTACCGATGCCCTTGATGAGCAGTTGACTGCAAAGCGTCCGCAAGAAATAACACGGCGTTGGGGCTCCTTTTCGGGGAAACTCGTCAGCAGATAACACCTCCCCCTATCGTCCCTCTCGGTTCCGAAGACCAAAAAGCCAAAAAGAGCTGGCCACATAAGGCCAAAACAAAAAAAGAAGAAGAAGAAGCATCTTACACCCTCGCACAAATGATTTCCCCCTCTTGTTCTGCTACTGCATGTATATGAAGTACATGCAATCCATGGTCATTGTATATGTTCTGGAAAGTGAACGATTGAATTATAAGATAAATAGAATAAAAAAAATAAATCAAACATCATATTTATGTAAAAATAAATCTATCGATTATCACACTAGTACTTTTTACTTCAAGTGCTTTTAGTTGCAGCTCCATCTTAAACTTAATACTGTTCATATTCGTATAAACACCATCACAAATACTTGTATTTAAAAGTATTTCTGCTGATAATAAATGAAAAATTCTAATTCACAACACAGCATTGGTTCTCATCCTCCTTGCATATCTTTTGACTATTCGCGGACTCCCCAACCCAAGCCCATCAAATTAAGTCAATCGCAGGCTTTCCTGGAAACGCGTTTACCCCTGCGTGCCTCAATTTCGCTGTAACCCGAGTATGCACTCACAAAATATCTTGCATTGGACAATCACCCGTCGTTTTGCATTGGGTCTCTAATCTGCGCGAGTCTTTCGGGTCGTCCTTTCTCGGAAACCTGTTGGCAGCTTCCGTGGCCTGCAATCACGCGGTAGCCCAGCTCTCCGCTTAACCCATGCGATCGGTGGGTATTTTCTCAGACATCATTCCGCAAACTCCAAGATTGCTTTTTTCGTTGCTATCACAACACAATCAGAGTTCCTCTCTTTTGTCTTGCCATTTGCATTGTGCGGCCCTATCTGTGCATCTCTGCCCATCGCTGAGGAGTCACTCCTTCCGCTCCTAGGCCACCTCGAATCGCCCGAGCAATGGCCTCCGCGAGGCAAAGGAGATATCCTTCCCACACTTCGATCTCGGTCCCAGATCAACCCAGCTCATTCCGGATTGATCAGTCAGAGCTCACAAGGCTGGTCAATGAGAAGGATTTCGGCGGCCTCCAAGAAAAACACGACGGCCCATGGGGAATCGCCAAAGCCCTTAATACTGATTTCATTCGTGGAATCAGCGGCGAACCGGATGACGTCACTCGCAGGCAAAACACATTCGGTGTCAACACATTCAAGCGGCCCGCCAAGGGCTTCTTCCACTTTTTGCTCGAGGCTTTCAAGGACCTCACGCACCTGATTCTTCTTGTTTGCGCTGGGCTTTCGCCTGGCCTTGCGATCAAGGAGAGCGGGCTCAGGGAAGGCTGGTACAGCGGCGGGAGCTCATTCTTCTCAGTTCTCCTCGTGATTGTGGTGTCCGCCGTGTGCAAATACCAGCAGAACCGGCATTTTGATAAATTGTATGGGGCTAGGGGTAATATTCTCTTCGATGTGAGAAGAAAGGGCCGGCGGCAGCAAGTGTCCAGATCCAATATCGTCGTCGGAGATGTCGTTTGTCTGTGGCCCGGCAATCAAGTCCCGGCAGACAGTCTGTACATCAGTGGGCTCCGCTTGTGGGTATGGACGAGAACTTGTACTGTTTCGATCACATTAGTTTCGTGTATTAACTCATGTTAGTTTCCTCCAGAAATATATAGTATTAGTATTACCAAGTTCGAGCTAGAGCCGTTAAATGGGTGGGTTGGATTAGGTTTGGGTCGGGTTATTAATGGTCCGACCCAAATTGACCCATTAACCCATTTATGACCCATTTATATTTAATGTAAATTTTTCGACCCAAACCCGACCCGACCCATACCCAACACATACCCGACCCGACTCAACTCATATTAATAAAATATTTTCATATTCAACAAATTTAGAAAAACTTATTCCTATGTTTTTTTTTTTAAAAATTATATTATTAAAATACTTCCAAGCTTATATATATATTTATATATATATTATTTTTTTAAATTGTATTGCTAAAATAGTTTTATACAATATAAATTTAATGGAAAATTTTTATAAATTTTAAAATAATTATTTTAAAAAATCGAAATTTAATTATTTTTTAAATTAAAATTTTAATTTATTTTATTTTATTTTTAAAATATAATTTTCTTTTTTCTTTTTCTCTTTTTTCTTCTTCTCCTTCTTCTTCTTTGGCCGGCCGCTAGCCACAATGACGGCCGGCGACCGGCCACAGGCAAGCCTCGAGCTCACCGGCGTCGGCGAGCTTGAGGCTCGCTGATGTCGGGCGAGCTCAAGCTCGCCCCTAGCTGGATGCAGGGCTTGAGCCTCGCCCAACGCCAGCGAGCTCGAGTCTCACTAGCTCCGCCTCGCCAGATCTAGCAAGCTCGAGGCTCGCCGGTGTCGAGCGAGCTCAAGGCTTGCCAGATCGGCGAGGCTTGAGCCTCGCCGACATCGGCGGGCTCGAGTCTCGCTAGATCAGTGAGGCTCAAGCCTCGCTGGGCGTCGACGAGGCCTCCGCCTCGCCAGATCCGGCGAGCTCGAGCTCGCCAGATCCGGCGAGCTCGACGCTCGCTGGCCGGTTGTCGGCTGTCGCCATGCTGGCGACCGGAAGGAGGAAGGAGAAAGAAAAAAAAAAGATAAAAAAAAAGGAAGAAAAAGAAAAGAGAAAATAAAAATAAAAAAATTATAATTTCGATTTTTATAGAGTTAAAGAGAGAAGGGAGGAATTATAATGTTTTTGTTAAAGATGAGTTTTCAACCCAAAATGAGTTTTCAACCCAACCCATTTAAAAACCCACTTAAGACCCACCTATCTTAAACCATTAATTGTGAAACCCATTTAACTATCTTTTATTATAAACAAGTGACCCATTTATGACTCATTTAAGATTTAAATGGGTCGTAAATGGGTTTAGGACCCATTTTAACACCTCTAGTTCGAGCCCAGGTTGATTAATTAGTTAAGTAATTAGTTCAAAGAAATGTAAAAGCGTACGATATTCTGTTTGATACTGCACACTGTCATTTTCATAATTTTAATTCTATGACAAAGAGGAAAGTAAGGGTTTTAATTCGTAATTCCAGTCCTAGGAGAACAAACTTTGTTAAAAAAATCTTACTAGAAAAAGTATACTTAAACATAGTACATTTCTTCTCGGGTTAATATTTATTCAGGTTTCGTTTTCTTTGTTTCAACTTGAGACTCGACATCCTAGAGTCACTAAATCATGTGCAACGTTTGTATTATCAATTTAGGTTGATGAATCGAGCATGACCGGGGAGAGTGATTGCGTAGAAGAGAAGAGCCATCAGAATCCATTCCTGTTCTCTGGAACAAAGGTCGTTGATGGGCAAGCTCTGATGCTGGTCACAGCGGTTGGGATGAACACAAAGGAGGGCAAGATGATGAGTTCAATCAACCGCGGCAGCAGCGAGGAGACCCCTTTACAGGCTTGGCTCAACAAGCTCACCTCGTCGATTAGCAAAGTCAGCTTGGTGGTCAATTTTCTGGTTCTTGTGGTCCTGCAAATCCTCTACTTCACGGGAAAAAAACAGGGCGTGAACAGGAAACAGGAATTCGATCCAAGCCAAACGATGGGTGACAACATCATGAACTCTGTGGGGCGAAAAATTGCAGCCACAGTGACAATCGTATCGGTCATGATTCCCGAAGGATTGCCAATCGCGGTCACACTCATTCTTGCTTATTCAACGAAGAGCATGAGGGATTGGGCGATGGTGAGGAAGCTTTGGGCCTGTGAGACAATGGGGTCAGCCACCACTATTTGCATCGACAAGACTGGCACTCTCACGATGAATCAGATGAAAGTGACGAAATTCTGGGTCGGCCAAGGCTTTGCAGCAGAAAACGGGTGCTCCTCTGCCTCCAAGTTTGTCTTGGATTTGATTCGGGACGGAATTGCTTTGAACACAAATGGCGGCGTCTACAATCCAGAGCCATCTTCAAAATTGGTGTATGGGTTCCCCCATAGTCCCACCGAGAAAGCGATTCTTTCTTGGGCAGTTTCACAATTAAGCATGGACATGCAGGAGATAAAGGAAAGCTGTCGAGTCATCGCACGCAAAGTCCTCGACAGGCGGAAGAGAAGCGGTGTCCTAATAAAGAAGACCATGGATGACACAGTCCACGTGCACTGGAAAGGAGGGGCAGAGACGATCTTGGCAATGTGCTCGAGCTTCTACGACCGGTCGGGAATGGAGAAAGATTTGGACGAAGATGAAAGGAGGAAATTCAAGCAGATAATCCAGCGGATGGGGGCGAGCGGCCTGAGCTGCATCGCTTTTGCTCATAAACAATCCTGTGCAGAATCCTGCGCAGAAGCGATCAGAAAAGGAAAATACAATAACAAGATCCAAAAGGACAGCCTGACATTACTAGGACTTGTTGGTATTATTGAACTGTGCCGTCCTGGTGTGGATCGCGCGGTCCAAGCTTTTCGGGACGCCGTAGTGAATGTCAAGATGATTACGGGAGACAACATCTTCGCTGCTAAGGCCATCGCCAAAGAGTGCGAGATTCTCAGGCCCAGGGATGATGCCTCCGATGAAGCCATCGTGACAGGGGCTGATTTCCGCAACTACTCAATTGAGAAGAGGCTTGAAGAAGTTGAGAAAATCCGGGTCATGGCGAGATCCTCCTCTTCTGATAAGCTCCTCATGGTTCAATCCCTAAAGAAGAAAGGCCATGTGGTCGCCTTCGTAGGGGACGGCATGAACGACGCACGGGCCCTCAAGGAAGCCCACATCGGGGTCTCAATGGGCATCCAAGGCATTGAGGTTGCCGAAGAGAGCTCGGACATTGTCATCCACAGCGACAACTTCTTCTCTGTGGCGGAGGTGCTGCGTTGGGGTCGATGCATCTATGATAACATCCAGAAGTTCATCGAGTTCAAGCTCACAGTAAACGTCGCGGCCCTTTTGATCAACTTTGTGGCCGCAATCTCCTCCCGTGACGTCCCTTTGACAGCCATCCAGCTCTTATGGGTAAACCTGATTGTGGACACGCTCGGTGCCTTCGCCTTGTCCACAAACCTATCCACAGAGCAGACCAGGGAGGTCATGAAAAAGCCCCCGGTGGGCTGGACCGAGCCGCTCATAACAAACGTCATGTGGAGGAATCTAGTGGGACAAGCAATTTACCAAGTGGCCGTCCTCCTCACTTTACAATTCAAGGGAGAATCGATCTTCAGCGTGGACGAGGCGGTGGAGCGGACGATGATATTTAACGCGTTCGTCCTATGCCAGGTCTTCAACGAGTTCAACGCGAGGAAGCTCGCGAAGAAGAACATATTTGACGGCATTCACAAGAACAAGTTGCTCCTAGGAATCATCTTCATGACGGTGGCCCTCCAGGTGGGGATGGTCGAGTTCCTGAGGCGGTTCATGGTCACGAAGCGGTTGAGCTGGGGACAATGGGGTGCATGTTTCGGGATCGCAGCCGCGTCTTGGCCTATTGCTTGGCTCGTCAGGTGCATTCCGGTCCCTCATACACCAATCTCACAGCTAATTGAGAAAATTATACAGAGAACAGTAATTAGGTTCAAGAACGCCCATTGTTTTTAACTCAATTATTCTTATTGTACTGTTTTATTGAATTTCTCTTGACGCAGCGTGATTTTTTTTTTTTTGGGTCCTTTGACCTAAAAAAAAATAATGCACAATGAATCGAAGTAATTTTTCCAATTCAAAGAAAGCATTCATTCAAAAAATAAGAAATGAGACGAGAGACCTTAATATAGCCAAGAACATGAAGAACAAAATTGTGAGAAAAATGCGGAAGCACAAATAGAATGAATCAGTACGATTTAGTTCTTCGCTACGTCCCTCAATGTTGTTGTAACCATAGTTAATTCGTTACACAAATGACCTCACCCTCTAGCTCAGCTCAAGCTACATGCAGATATTGTCTCTATTGGAAAAAAGTCGGCAAAAGAATCGACTAACCTTTTAATGCACAAGAAAAGCGATTATCAATCTACATAAAATTATCATCGCACAATAAACGAATCTATAACTTCACGATGATTCAAATACAATCAGTGAATCACAAGAAAAGTATTGTATTTCTATAGTTTTCATGATAATTGTCTTCTCAAAGTAAAAACAGGAGCCTTTCGTGTGACATCCTGATTTTTCAAATCTAATTTCAATTGAATAAATCGGGCCTTTCATCGACGCGTCTATAGTGCTATTCTCTGAACTGATCACTCATGAGATAACAAGACTATCTAGGAAATTCATTAAGGGATTTTAACGCAAAAAACTTGAGAATTCGACCAGGCATCGACTGCTCAACCGAGCTAATTTGCAAGGATCATTACGGCACACTTAAAAATCGATCAGAGATTAGAGATAGATCGATTCGACTGAGATAGGTGATTAGAATATGGGTAATTCCACCTGATTGCAAAATTCTCATCGATTGGCACTAAATTGATTTTCTATCGTTTTTGGTACCCTGTGTCCGTATTTGAAATCTTGAGATTTTCACGACAATCGAGAATCGCCAATGTGTCGAAGATGTACATTGTGACTTGAGACAAATTGATCACGGGTCAAAAGTTACCCGGTAGACTAGGTCATGCTAAAAGCACACCGGATTGAAAATAACCGCGAATTTGAACTCGATTTCAGAAATTGAAAGTTATGAGGTGTCACAATCTATTTTAAGAACGTCAATTCATTCTCTAAAAATTTTTCAGAGATTCTAGGATTTTTTAGGAAAATCAATACGAACGTTGCGGAAAATTAACAGAAATTCATATGGGCTAAATTGATGGAAATTGGAACTTCCAAGCCAAGCCTTTGAGTGTTGAGGACTTGTAGAAATTTGTACGGGCTTTTTCCTCGATGAATTGGACCTTGATTTGGAGAATCGATGAAGAAATTTAGAGAATTTAAGTGAAATTCGGATCTTTACAAAGGGGCAGCAATTTTGGCTTTACAATTTGTTAATTCATGGAATTATCAAGTGGGAAGAAATTGGGGACATGCAATCAATGTAATGGATTGAGTTGCTTTACTTTGGGACCATCCACCGGCTACTTCTCCCGCACGCCAAGACCACCGCCTCTTCCTCCTCTTTGTGCGACGTTCGCTTGAGCTGAAGACCGTATGCCACTTCTTTCCTCTCTCTCTCTCTCTCTCTCTCTCTCTCTCTCACGGATCAACACAGGCCAGCAGCTACTCATTTTTCTTCTCCTTTACTTCGTTCATTCCATCTCCAATTTCCCCCATCCTTAAGCTGCCACACACGTCCACCATGTGCTGCTTGTTTGGTCAACCCTCATCCCTCAAGATTCCTTTTTGTTGACCCATCTTCACGCCAGCTTGTGCTTCTCCACCGATTTTCAGCTCCTTGCATGCCAACACCTTGGTCAACAACGCCACTCACAAAGGCAAATTGTTGACCCCATCATTTCCCTTCTTCGGCGTTGCTTCATCGTCCACCCACGATCCGCAGGCTGCCTCCACCAGCAAGCTTCAGTAGACGTGGCCAACTCCACTTCCTCTTCAGTCCGCGTGAGTTCCCCCAACCGAAGCAATTGTTGCTTCCTTCGGCCAGCTCGAAGACGCCAACTGCATCCTCTCCATGCGTCTTCAATTTCTGTCGTAGGCCATCCACGAAGACAGCCCAAGTTAGCAAAGTTCACGAGCCCATCTTCTATGCAGTTTCGTTTCTTTTCTTTAGCCCATAAATTCGGCATCTGCAGCCTAGTGAAGTCCACGAGTAGCCTGCAACAACCAACCTGCAACAAGCCCAAGAGTCCTGCAATCTAGTGAATTTCGACCCATAAGAAATCAGCCCAAGTCCAGCAGCCCATCTTGAAGTCAGCTTAGTCTAGTGAAGCCCGGCCCGTTTCAACAACAAATCTCAGTTGGGTTGAGATTTGTTGGGCTAAGTTTAGGCCCGGCTCAAGTTTGTCGACGCCGCCAAAAATTTCTATTTTAGCCGCCGTCGAGTCGTCGTCGCGATGAACCGGTTTCCACAATTAATTGATGAGTTTATACTCTAAACTCTGCTTAGTAGGCTAATGACGTTTAAGGAGCGTTTAGATTTATTTTATTAGGAATTAGGTGGTTAGTTAGATTAAATTAGAAATGTAATTATTTAAGTGAGCATGTTAGGTGGTTAGCATGGTTTAGCTAAGGCATAAATAAATTGTACTGTTTATCTAGAAGGGTTCGGGAATTTCCGAGTCCGTATTGGTTATTAATTTAATGATTCTGGCCTAGGTTAGCATTGTTAGAATTTAAATTGATTTATTTAATTAATTTCGGTAATTATTTAATTATTAATTTTTTTTAGAAATTATACCAGGAGAGCCGCTCAATAGAATTTCGAGCTAATCGCAGTGATGTGTTTAGTTTATGCAATTGAATGTTGTATTATTGAATTCAGTGATGATTGTGATATATTGGTATTTTAATTGGAAAATGCCGGGTGTCGGGTGTTGACACTAAAAGTGGTCTTTGAGCACCAAATTAGCTTTGGTGAGCAATATAGATCTATAACAGCTTTAGGGAGCATTAACATCATTATAGATCTCTAGCAACTTCGGTGAGTAATGGCAAGCAATAATGCTTTAGTAGCTTTGGTGAGCACTTGTTATTTAGCAACTCGGTGAGCATTATTTGATCTAGTAGCTTCGGTGAGCAAATTTTAAATATCAGTTTTGGGGAGCAATGATATATGAGTGTATCTATTTCAACTTAAGCGAGCAGTGTTCGAATTGACTGATTGATGGTGGATTTGAATTGAATTGTTTAATTGAGTATTTGAACTGACCTATAGGGTGGAATTGAGGCGAGGTAAGTCATCTATGCTAAGTGTGTGATTATGTGATTAGGACACTTCTGGGTGTATTTCCCTCCTAATTGGGATATAAAGCTTAGACACGCTGAGATTATATCTCACCCCGTTGTGGGACAACATTTTCAGGGTTGTCGAGTGGAGGACCTGGAGCTAAGAGGAGGTGGTCAAAAGTGTAGGTTAGTTAGGACCGCTTTTTTTTGGAAGGCCAGTCTTTTGTAGTCTTTTGGCCATAGACTTTTGTACATGACTCAATGTATATATAAAAGCATGTTTATTTGTGAATTTGTATCTTGCTTTTCTATCCCGAGATGATTACTGTCAGGGGATTTCTTTTCGCTTCCGCATGTGCAATAAAATGGAAAGGGTTGGCGACTCATCCTGGGAAGTCGCAAATTATTATCAACCAGAGAGGGATGGGCGCGCGCTCGAGGATCAGGACGTGACATTTTGAGAGTAGAACCATTCTTTTTTATGAACCTTCTTTTCTATCTCACACACACACACATATATGTACATATATATTTACAGTTATGCATAAGTTATTTTATAACTTTCCTTGAAAGATAACCCCTCACACCTTTTTAAAAGGTCACACATCCCCTTGAACACACCCCATCATGGACGATATTGACACCTAAATTTTACCTTTTTAACCTGAACTTAATCACATAAAAAATTAGGAATGAATGTCTAATCCTTAGCAAAAATAATTTGCATCGCATGTAGACATTGGGAACACTAGCATCACTAGCACTAATCGTTGAATTTTTTTGAGTTTTTCTATAAAACTATTAGTAAAGTAATTATTATTTTGTTCTTTTCCCATTTATAAAAGAGAGAGAGAGAATGCAAATAGGGCCGGGCTAAATCTAGGCCTCCTGACCCCCCTTTCCTTCCTTTTTATTCTTTTTCCCCGAAGCCCAGCCCACTTATCTTTTCTTTCCTATGCGGCCCACCTCTTTTCTTCCTCAGCCCAGCCCGTTCGTTCCCTCTTCTTTCCCCTCTCCAGCTCGCCTTGGCCGCTGCCTTCACGGCAACCAGGGAAAAGGGACGTTGGTACAGCGTACAAAGGACAGCAAGGCGTGGAGGGCGTCTCGCACAATGCTGGTGAAAGGGAATGTCGTGCGGTACGGTCTGAGCTGGCATGGTCCTGGTGAGAGGCGAAGAGAGACAGGGGCGTTTGAAAAAAGAGAGGAGCGTTCTATTTTTCGGGGGGTTCGCTTTTGGCCGAGAGAGGGGGGAGAGATCGGAGAGCTCGGGAGAGTGTTGAACGAGTGAGAGAGAGAACCAGAGAGTGAGGGAGCTCGAGAGGGTGGTCAACTGTCGCCAGAGTCTGTTCGTCGGCCGTCGTCCACCGCAGTGCTCCCCCCCGAACTAGGTAGGTCTTGTGCTTAGCTTTTTGATTTGTGTCGAGTAGCGTTGCTTTCCCGAGGGTCTCGCTTCGAGAACACAGCTTGACGGCCAGCCATTGCTCGATCCATTTCGAGTTCACCCTCCCGTCGCCGCTGCCGAAGCTGAGTCGGGATCTCCTCATTTTAAACGCCCGTCCCCGTGAACCCCTGCTACTCCGCCCTATTTTGCTAGGATAGGACACTGAGTTTTGTTCCTCCTGTTAGTCACACACGTGCTAGGCTTCTGCAGGCTCATGTGGTTGATTTCGAATGCCCCTTTGATGATTTTTTAAAGTTTGGCGCTAAGCCCAAGCGCAAGAAGGTTTGATATCGTTCCTCCGGTCCATGCCCGCTGAGAAAGTTTATGAACAGGAAGTGATGGAGAGAAAACGAGAGAAACTTGAGATGACAATACTTCTTCTTCTCTTATTCAACTTCACGAGATCTACATTATGAGAGATTTCCCTTTTTATATTTACACTAGCTCTCTCTTAAGAATCTGTTTTAGAGTTATTGAGCTGTTGAAGAAGATACAACTACCTAACTGAAGAGAAACTAACTGATTATCGAAAAAGGAAGAAACAGAGTACAAGAAGAGAGTGCTAATCAGAGAGTTCTTGGTTTTATAAGCTTCGTAGAATCAGTACAATCCATAGCATCACCATTATCTTTATCTTCTTTCCTTTCTCTGTTTTTAACAGTAGTTCTTATTCTTTATGTACCCTTCTCGGCATCATTTATATATTCTGCTTCTTCCTCATATGTTTTCCTCCTCTTGTTCTTGATGGCATTATTAGTGGCTGTGCTGCTACTATTTACTGTAGTCTTAACATCCCCCTGCAAATTGGGCAGGGGTGAACAGCCAATGCCCAATTTGAGACGAAGAGAATAGTGTATTAATATGGATAGGGGCTTTGTAAAAATATCAGCAATTTGATTGTTGCTGGGAATATATCTAACACACAAGGATCCAGAGGCAACTTTTTCTCGAATGAAGTGAAAATCAACCTCAATATGTTTTGTTCGAGCATGAAGTATAAGATTTGTTGTGAGGGATATTGCAGATTGATTATCACAGAATAGTAAGGTTGGAGAGTGTAGAGGAAAGCCAATATCTCTCTAAACAAAAGTGATCCAAGTAAGATCAGCTGTTGCTGAAGCAAGTGCTCTATATTCAGCTTCGGTGGAAGAACGAGAAATAGTTGTTTGTTTCTTGGCTGTCCATGAGATGAGACTAGAGCCGAGATAAGTACAGAAACCTGTGGTAGATCGTTTGGTTTGAACACAACCAGCCCAATCTGCATCAGAAAAACCGTATAAATTGAGAGAGCTTCGAGAGTGAAGAGAGATGCCGAGGTGAATTGTTCCTTTTACATAACGAAGTACTCTCTTCAGTTTAAGGAAGTCACCAACAGTGGGTTGCTACAGTTTCTAACACAAGATGTTTGTTGGAAATGCAAGATTAGGACGAGTGATAGTGAGATATTGTAAGCCACCTACTAAGCTTCTGTAGTCCATGGGATTTGGAAGAAGATCAGCATCTGTTTTTAGTGTGACTGGTTTAAGAGAAAGGGGTGTAGCAATAGGTTTGCATTCAGACATATGAGCACGAGAGAGTAAGTCCATAGCATATTTGGTTTGACACAAGAACAACTCAGTGGATGTTCGTGTAGCTTCAATTCCAAGAAAATAATGGAGCTGGCCAAGGTCTTTCATATGGAATTGAATACTAAGAGAGTGAATAAGTGTCTACAACAACTTATCTGAGCTACTAGTCAAGATTATATCATCAACATATAGCAATAGAAGTACTGTCTCTTTACCTTTATGAAGTATGAACAAAGAAGGATCAGATGAGCTGCAAAAGAAACCGGCTTCAAGCAAAAAATTGCTGAACTTGTCATACCAAGCACGCGGTGCTTTATGCAATCCATAAAGTGATTTTTGAAGAAGACATACATACTGAGAGTACTGTGGATGTACAAAGCCAGGGGGTTGCTCCATGTAAACTGTTTCGTTTAAGGTGCCATGCAAAAAGGCATTCTTGACATCAAGTTGATGTATAGACCAGTGTTTTATCATTGCCACAGAAAGTATAATCCGAATAGTAGCATGTTTTATAACAGGACTAAAGGTTTCTGTGAAATCTATTCCTTCTTCCTGATGAAACCCCTTGGCTACTATTCAAGCCTTCAATCGATCAAGGCTGCCATCTGATGTAAGTTTAGTCTTGAACACCCATTTACAGCCAATAATATTCATGTCATTGGTACGAGGAACTAATAACCAAGTTTGATTGTGATGTAAAGCATCAATTTCCTCTTACATTGCCTGATGCCATCCTGGATCTGCTAGAGCAGATTTTATTGACTTTGGTTCTAGAGGAACTCGATATTCAGCAAGACATGCATATCGAGGATTGATTTTGGTAATACCAGACTTAGATCTTGTTTGCATAGGATGAGTAGATTGTGTACCTTGTAAGTCTGTCTGAATATTAGAAGCAACTTGGTTGATATCTGGTTCAGCTGTTGTCTCTGTTGTGGGACTAGGTATTTCTACTTGTTGGGAAACATTCTGAGAAGTAAAAGAGGCTTGATCCGTAGGCTATGTAGCACCGACACGAGACACGACACGAGTGTCCGACACGACACGACACTTCGACACGTCATTTCTAAAAAATAGAGAATTCCGACACGTTGCGACACGTTATATATTAAATAAATATTTTTATTTTTAATTAATTTGATTCAAATTTATAAATAAATAATTAATTAAAAAAGAGCCTATAATAAATTTATACTAATAATATTAACAAATCAATTCATTTGAAATTCAAAAGATATATTCATAATTAATGTGAAACATTTTTTTTATTTTTAACAAAAATTATTAATGAAACTAAAAATTAATAAGAAATTCGAATCAATTTATTTAAATAAATTCATGATTTTTTACAATAACCAAAATTTATCATTATTCAAAATTTAATATTTTTATTTTTCGAAATCATTTTTTATTTTATTTATTTAATTTTCCGATTAAAAAAACAATCTCCAAAATCCACCATTCCTTTCGTTCGTCATTTTCCCTCCACACCCATGTTTATTTTACTTTTTTTCCCTCCCCCACTTGACAAGGACAGGTGAGCTGTCACTTCCCTCCCCCCTCTCTCACGACGCCATCAAACCTCCTTTATTATTTTTTTTGGATTTCTTTATGAAAAACCCTAGCGAGCCGCGAACCCTCCTTTTCCTATCCTCCTTGCTGCGCCGCACGACCCCCTTCCCTCCTCTCCTCTTCCTCTCGTCGTCGATCCATCGCAACAATGGCCGCCCTCACCTCTCTCTGGCCGTCTCTCACCGTCGCCGTGGTCCGTTCGTGGCTTCGTCTCGCCGGCGGGAGTTTGTCTTCTCTCTTCTTTCTCTCTGTTCGGCTCTTTCTCTAACCGTCTCTCACCGTCGCGATGGTCCGTTCGTGGTTTCGTCTCGCCGACGCTGGCGGCCTCTGCTCCGTCTTGCCGGCGCTCGCGACCTCTGCTCCCTTGCCCTCCCTCACCTCCACCCTTCATCAGTGTTCCGGACACACGTCGACACGTGTGTCGATAAAAGTTGACTGCGTGTCGGAAAATCCGACACGCGTTGACCGCGTGTCCGACCGTGTCCGAGCGTGTCGACGTGTCCGACACGCTCCGACACATGTCGGACACGATACGTAAGCATGGACAACGTGTCCGTGCTTCAAAGTCCGTAGGTAATACAGTTGTAGAAACAGGCACTGTTTGTTCTGTAGAAACTTGCTCAACTATAGGGTCTTGTACATAACTTGTATGATGAGATAATGAAGTGTTTATATAATCTGTACTAGAAGGTTGTAAAAATTTCTCTTATTTTGTCCATAGCTTATACAAATGTGTGTAAGTTGAAGAAGTTGTTGCTAGTTTCTGAGAAAAAGGGAAGAATGTCTCATCAAAGACCACATGTCGACTGATGTACACGTGACCAGTGGTAGGAACAAGTAAGACATCACAAGGCATCGATATCCCTTATGATGAGTATTGTATCCTAGAAAGACACAAGTAAGAGACCGTGGATCCATCTTGTACTGTGCATAGGGTTGAAGGCAGGGATAACAAGCACACCCAAAAACTCTGAGATGATCATATCATGGCTTATGATGATATAACTTGCTAAAGGGAGACTGCATCTTTAACTTTGGAGTGGGAAGAATATTAACAATATAATTGGTTGTCACAAATGCATCAACCCTGAATTTTAATGGGAGTTTTGCATGATATAGCATAGCCAGACCAAGTTCAACTATATGACGATGTTTTCTTTCAGATATTCCATTCTGTTCAGGTGTATATGGACAGGAGACATGCTGTTGAATACCACAGTTTTGTAAGTGAGTTCTAAACTTGTGACTGATAAACTCTCCTCCACCATCACATTGGAAAATCTTGATCTTACAGTTGAGTTGGTTTTCTACTAGTCTTTGAAACATGAGGAAAATATCATAGAAGTCTGATTTTAGCTTTAATGGATATATCCAACTGAACCGAGAGAAGCTGTCAACAAAAATCACATAGTACTTGAAATTCTTACAAGAGTTAACTGGAGAAGGTCCCCAAATATCACAATGAATTTGTTCTAGGGGTTTTGTAGCTGTAGAATTCGACAATGGGAAAGGTAGAGTAGTACTCTTAGCTAGCTGACAACTTCTACATACAAATTGTGGTTCTATATGGCATTAAATTAACTTTTGATTCTTCATATGCTTCAGGATATTCTGATTTGTATGAGCTAGACGTTGATGCCAAACATTCTCTCCAGCAACCCTTTGTCTTTAAGTGAAGAAGACATCTGCAGCATAAGGATCTACTCTGTAAAGTCCTTTAACCTTCCTTCCTAGCACCTTGGTTGTGTTGGTGATGCTATCCTTTATGTACACCCCAATTTTGTCAAAGACAAATAAACAAGGATAATCATCTATTAGTTTAGAAACTGAAAGAAGGTTTTCCTTAATTTTTGGAACAATTAACACATCATTTAGAGGTAAGACATCAGTAGCAGTATTCAGCAACGCATTACCAATGTATTTAACATGTAAGCATCATTGCCAATCATGACTATATCAGTACCAGCATTCTTAGAAAAGTTGTGAAGAATACCAGCATTAGCAGTAATGTGAGTTGTTGCTCCAGTATCTAGGTACCATTCATTACCATTTGCTTCCTCAATATGTAGTGCTAATAAAGCTGTTGGTATCTCCTCAGCTTGGTAGGAATTATCAAATCGATACCAACAGTGCAATGCATCATGACCAGGTCTTCTGCAAATTTGACACTCCAATCGAGTGTTTTCTGTTGTTTTCTCCACCTGCATATTTTTATGAAGAGTTAAGTTTGAAGATGGATAGATCTTGGTATCTGTATACCTTTATGCCGAGCCATTATATGATCTGAATCCCTGACCAAAACCCAAAGCAGAGGAGGTATTAAATTGCTTAAGCTGCTGACTTCCCTATTCATAGTTCGAACTATTATTTCTATAACTCATACTTTTTCTAGGATATCCGAAGTTTCTATATCTTTTATTGAATGACCTTCCTCTTCCATAACTTCTTCCTCCATGATTATACCCTTTTAAACTTCCAAGGCTATTATTTTTTTGTACAAAATCTCTGTTAAACTCCTCTTTGTGTATAGCTTCAGTCTTCCTCGGGCCATAGTATGCTAAATTTGGACTGAACTGATTCGAGGAATAGTTTTGTAGCCTTGTTTCAAATCTTTCTAAATGTGAGATTACTTCATCATATTCTGGTTGAGGCTTTAAACAATAAATTGTTGTTTTAAAGCTCTCATACTCAGACCCCAGACCTTCCAAAACACCAAACGGTTTTGTTATTTCATCCACTGGTTTCTCGATTGCATTCAATTGATCACATATTGATTTATACTCTCTAAGATATGTTGATAATGTTCTATCATGCTTCTGACAAGCCTGCAGTTTTCCCCTTAACTCAAACTCCTTTGCCATAGATTTTTGTGTAAACCGATTGAGCAAGGTCTGCCAAACTTCATATGCAGTGTCTAAGCCAATTATCAAACTAAGTATGTCTTCTGAAACAGCACCACTAATCCAGGAGGACACAAGCTGATCTGTCTTGATCCAATCATTATAGTTAGGATTAGAAATCTCAATAGTTTGACTTCCTTCTTCGACCTACAATGTTTTAGCAAGTGGTGGAACTTTTCCATTAACAAACCCAAATAGATCTTGACTTCTTAAGAACCTATGAAACTGGGCTTGCCACAAAAGGAAATTATCCTCAGCTAATTTTGTGGTAACAAAATTCGAGATATTGACATGAATAGGAAATGGATATCTCAAACTTCTTGCTGCCATTCTACTCTTCTAGATCTTCGAACAACTTTAGTTGTAAATGCAAACTTTGCTAGTTTTGCAGTATGTTGCGACAAATATATTTATGATGATGAAGATTTGGAAGTAGATGAGAAATATCAACTCATAGATCTGTTGGAAGATATAGATGTCGCACTGATCAATGAAGCTTGAAATCCTGACTTCAATCTGCTGTAGATTCAGCCATTTTTATGCAGCATCGAGATGACTTCTCTAGGATGTATGCTCTGATACCATGAGAAAGTTTATGAATAGGAAGTGATGGAGAGAAAATGAGAGAAACTTGAGATGAAAATACTTCTTCTTCTCTTATTCAACTTCACGAGATCTACATCATGAGAGATTTCCCTTTTTATATCTACACTAGCTCTCTCTTAAGAATCTATTTTATAGTTATTGAGCTGTTGAAGAAGATACAACTACCTAACTGAAGAAAAACTAACTGATTATCGGAAAAGGAAGAAACAGAGTACAAGAAGAGAGTGCTAATCAGAGAGTTCTTGGTTTTACAAGCTTCATAGAATCAGTACAATCCATAGCATCACCCTTATCTTTATCTTCTTTCCTTTCTCTGTTTTTAACAGTAGTTCTTCTTTTTTTTGTACCCTTCTCAGCATCATTTATATATTCTGCTTCTTCCTCATATGCTTTCCTCCTCCTGTTCTTGATGGCATTATTAGTGGTTGTGCTATTGCTATTTACTATAGTCTTAACACCCGCCACATGTTCGACAGTAATTCTAAGCCAACCCAGGCGGTTGCATTACCGATTCCCATATGTTCCTGAACACGTATAAGTGGGCTTTCCATGTTATGAACCTTTTGTTGCTTGCTAGTTGTTGTTTGCATCATCGGGCCGAGTCTGGGCATACATTTGCTGCATTTTATTTGTCTCTCGTTGATTTCCTAGTGTGGTGGCTGTAAGTGGTGCACGGTCCGGGGTGGCCGGCGATGATGTGACGAGGTGATGGTGGCGGCAAGCGACGATCTCGGCCGCCGCTTTTTTATGGTGCTCGGCGTGAGAGAATAGGTTGGGCATTTGGCGATGGAGGCTTTGGGAGGAGGGGCTAGTTTCGGGCGGGGGAGTAAAACCATCGAAGAAGGAGAAGAAGAGGGGCAGAAGAGGACAAAATAGGGAAAAGACAAAAAAAGATAATTAAAAAAATTAATATAAAAACTAAAAAGAAAACAAAAAAAAATTTAAGAAATAGATTTTATCTATTTTAGGTTAAATTCGGGTTGTCGGATAGGGTCAACAGGCCAGATCGTGTTTACTGGTCCAAACCCATTTTTTATTTAATATAATGATATTAAATATTAAATATATATTAAAAAATTTCAAAATTCAAGAGGGACCTCACCCACAAACAAAAGTTACAAATAGAGATTACAAATAAAGTTTACAAATAGTTATTGAAAAAGAAATAACTTCCTAGTGGTTACGAGAAGTTATAACAATCCTAAAATAATAGCAAAATAACCAACTAGTGATTTTCCTCTTGTCAATTGCTTGTTGTTGAAATTGATGACTTTGTCAATCAACTTCAGTGTTGTCATTAATAACTTCATGTTGCATGTCATCAATGACTTCACTAGTGAATTGTTGATTCTCTTTAAGTTACCAATATTTTATTTATAAATGACCAAACTCTACTCTAATCGACTAAGTCTATCATATGTCAATAATAACCAAAAATTGGATTTTTTTGGTGCAAACAAATGCTTTCTTTAAAAGAACTGAATGATTCATTGATCATTCGATTCTTTTAAATTAGATAATTAAGAGTCATCACATGCTCCCTTATCATCAGCAAATTTGATTTTTTCTTGCCAATTAGATTTATCATATGATCATGTTTTAGGCGCATTCTCTATAAAGTCTTCACATGGTTATCGATCTATGTCATAATGTAATTACTCATACTTAGGCACTTTTATTGCCAATTGAAATAAATTGGCAAAAAAAAATTTTAGCCTTTAAATTTTTTCCTCTATTGGATTTCAATCCACTAAAAGCCAAATTTGTGAATTCTTTTTCTAAAAGTGAGATAAGGTACCTACTCCTAGCCCACTTGATCAAGCAACCCGATCTATCAATTCATTGTTATGCTACTTAATACAAGACAAATCTGCAATAGATTATTAGGGACGGACCTATAGAATTATGTATCAAACTATGTTTCCATTTATTCCAAAGTATAAACAGAATTGGTCGCCAAAATAATAAACCAAGTAAACGCAGTCTTGGATAGTAATAGAGGGAACAATCTTAACTTCCAGGAATCAACTTGAGATGCATCTCCACATTGCACAGCAAATTGACCAGCAAACTAACAAGTTCGACTATCGATTGATCATCTTCACTAGAGAATTGGTGGGAAACAAGCATCTTGAAGCCTTTGGAATAAGGGATTGCATCCATCCAGTCTAGGTATGGTTTTACATATGTAGGACTAACGTTCCCAACGTTGTAGACTAGGTGTTCCATTGCTTGATTTAATAAAATCTGACATACTGATAGTACTGATTAGGGACTATTTGACCAGGCTGCCCTCTAGGTAACTGTGGTAGTCTTAACTGATTGTCGATTGCTACATTAGGTAACTAATTGTCGATTGCTACATTAGGCCTCTGAGGAACATACCTTGGGTTAGGCAGAACCAATGCTTCACCTAAAGGCCTTTGACCTTCCCACCCCACTAGATGGAGAAGGTGGTCTACCTTAATTGTTAGCAGTATTGAGCCTATATGGGGCACGTGCTATGTTGAGTTGAGGCACCACACCAACAGGCCTCACATTGTTCTCTACGTTTGGCAATGACAAATTTTGTTGAGTATTCTGATTTGCCGAGTTGCCATTTTTATTTCCACTCAAGTTGACTTGACCGGGGTTAAGTAAATTAGTTCTAAGTACAGTGTCATTGTTTTGGGTTGCACTAGTGACTTCAAGTATTGGGAAAATCCCAAACTGCGGTGAGGGAGGAATTACTTGTCTTATTGTACGAAAGGTAAATGGAGTAGATGTTGATGAAGGAACATACCCAATATCGCTAGAAGATCCAGGCCCAAGTATAACCTCATGAATAGTATTGACGATGACTGACTTGATTTGTCAATCTGATACTTCATCATGTGGTTGGTTGATTCATTATGATGTTCATCCAACATCCTCTTCACAGCGCCCGACATTAAAGGGTTTGATTCCAATTGTCTTCTTTGTTCGTCAGTGGCGTCGGTATCTTTACCTTGATCTTATTCCCTCCTTCCTCATTGGCTGAGGGTTTGATGACTCAAAGCATCCTATCCTATTCTCACTAGGTTGCAATGATTGGTTATTACCACCAGCATTGTTAGGATCCAATTGATTCTTTGTTCTAGTCAATATATTCACTCAAATCAATCACATTAATCTGACTAAGCATGCCAAAAAGATTTTTCCTCGAAACTGATCCCGTGACGAAATATTATTCATCGAAAGTCATTCTTCAACTTTTATTAAAGAAGAGACTGATTCTTTGGCAACTCTTACCGTGACCTTCCTAGAGGTATACTATCCAAATGATAGCTAATGGCCTACTAAATAGGAATTTAGGTTCCTCTCACGTGATGATTGCTCATGTTTAGCACCGGCTCAACCAAACCCTACAAATCGCAACATGGTACTTGGCTTAACACGCAATTTTCTTATCTTTTAGAGCTGCTATTAATCAATGAGGGTGGATTAGACACCTAAATAAAGTGTGGGATAAAAACTTTACTTTCGTGAATTAGAATTTTAATAAATTTGGAGACTTGATTACTTTAGATTAATTTAACACCATTTCAATACATTTTCTTTTTACTTTGAAAAATATTTTGCAAACAGTTTTGTTGATTTTAAACCCAAACCCCCTGACATGCAATGGCTATTCATGTGGGTGTGCAATCAGATTACGTAACACTCAATGATATATATATATATATATATATATATATATATATATATATATATATATATATATATAAATTACTAAAAATAGGGGTAACCTCAATGCAATGAAAAGTTACCTTACCGTGGTTAATTTCTCTAATATTTACAAAGTGTTAATTAAAAATGTATGCCTAGCCAATGCAATTCCAAATAATTATTTTAGGCTTTTTCTTATTTATGAAAACTAAATTATATGCAGTTTTAACCTACGTTTAGCATGCATGAATTTTTAAACTGGTGACATGTAACATAAACTAATTTTAATGACGGACAAAAACCATGATCTAATCTACATGACATGCAATCTAGTTTATATGAAATATGCTTGTTATTTTTGCGATTTTCTTTTGAGGTTAAAATAGGAAACTTATTAAAATATGATATTACCTAATTGAAATTAGGAAATAATTTATATTAAATCCTACTCTAAATTAGGCAATTTCTTAAATAGCTACGTAGTTCCTAAGTATGCAATTCTAAACTAAGAAACGCCTATCCTAACATTCAATGCATTTTTATTTATATTTCTTCAAAATAGGAAAGCTTACTAAAGATAATTCAAATATTGAATCCAACTCAAGAAAGAAAGCAAACATTATCGATAACCTAATCTTAATTTTTAAAGATCAAATTCCTAAATATTCATTCCAAACCAAAGTTAGAATGGTATAATTCAAATTATGCAATTAATATATTTGAATTTGGATTGAGTTTAGTTTAGAAGATTACCTAATTGAGCTTTAATTGCAACGAGATCAGCCACGATGTTCCTGGGGATCATCTCCGCGACGGTGGTCCTCCAAGTGGCGATGGTCGAGTTCTTGAAGCGGTTTGCCATCACAGAGCGGTTTTTTTTTTTTTTTAATCGGAAAAACTGATATATTATACGAACATGTGCTTACAACCAGCAAGTAGTGCATCCGTAAGGACAATATTCTGGAAAGCAAAAGGAGTAAAAACAAGCCAGTTAGAAACAGATCCGTTGGCCCGATGGGCTTTGGCGGCCCAGTCTGCAGCTAGGTTGGCATCGCGCGATACATGATGAATTGAAGCATTAGGGCATTGAGAGATTAGGTCATGAAGAACAGCAAGAAGGTGTCGCTCCTGCCATGGCTGCGGCTGGTGTTGCCGAAGGATCTCCACCAAGAAAAGGCAGTCCGATTCAACCAGAACTCGATGGTGCTGATGCCTCTGCTTGATCAGGTGCTGAAAGGCCCGAATCATCGCGAAGATCTCCACTTGAAAAGCCGATGTGGCCGGAACAGTACTGGTAAACATATCGGTAAGCTCTCCTCTATAATTTCTGAAAATACATGCGATAGCGCCCTCTTTACTACCTGGAATGAAAGCCCCATCGATGTTGCATTTGATTGCGCCTTGATCAGGGGGTTTCCAGCGATGATCCGTACTAATATATGGGTGTGAAAACCTAGGTTTGAGCGGTTGAGCAAGGGATAATGGGGCGCATGTGTCAGGGTCGCCGCCACGTCTTGTTCTATCGGTTGGGTCATCAAGTGCATTCCGGTCCCTGATACACCAATCTTATAGCTGCTATCGAAAAGCAAAAAGCTCATGAGGAAAATTATGCACAGAGAACAGTTTATTGGGTTTAGGAACGCTAATTGGGTTTAACTCAATTCTTCTTATTGTGCTAGTATATTGAATTTCTCTTGATGCAGCGTGATATTTTTTTTCCTTTTCCCTACAAAAATAAGGAATGTGCAATGAATTGATGTAATTTTTTTCAATTCAAAGATAGCATTTATCGAGAAAATATGAAATGAGACGAGAGACCTTAATATAGCCAAGAAAGTGTAGAACAAAATCACGAGAAAAATGCGGAAGCACAATTAAACCGATACGAATTACCTACATAGATTACGTCAAGGCAAGGACCAAATTCATGATGTGTATTAGTCATATTTCTAATTAACTCAAATTAAGCTGCCCTTATTTTTGGAATTCGGAATGCGAACGTAACAACATCATTATCAAATAGTGAAAGAGGTTTAATCTCTCACACACACACACATATTTCAGTTTAACCTCAAAAAGTCTTCCTTAATAAAGCATTCATTAGGAAAGAGAGTGATAGAGTATTGCTTTCTCTCAACTCTCGCGTTCTCATTCGTCAATACGATGTTGCTTCATGAGTGGGGGATTCCAAAATGCGGGTGGAAGGAAACATCCATGAAACGCGGAGCAAGATCAGGACAGATGATGAGTCAACCGTGCGATTCCTCCATGCAAAACAAATTAATTAAAAATTATTCTTAGGTAGGTGCAGCAAGATCCTCAATCTTTGACCCTTTTTTTTATACCCTTTTTGGATTTAGTAACTCTTCTAAAAAGGGAATTTCTTCTTCTGACTTTTTCTTTACCCAGGTCCCAGACGGGTTTTAGAGCGTGGCTTCTTCCGGATGATTTGGTCTACTCCAAACTCTTTCTAATGGTGGTAATGTGAATCTTGTGATCTTCATGGTAATCCGTATTTCACACCATGCTTTCGTGATTTATAGCAATTTATATCATTAGCCGATATCCTCACGTGAACTGTAAAGTATAAATCTGTTGATTTCACTTAACCTAAATCAGCACAAGGCAATTATCCTATTTTGTTTATAATTCTGATGCACCAATAGTAATTTTTTGTTTTGTATTTTCTTTTTCTTTTTCATAGAGAGCATTTCATACTTCATGTAGGAGATGAAACCTTCCAAGAAACAACACAGCATTGGGCCTCATGCTCCCTGCATATGTTTTGACTATTCGTCAAGTCCCCATCCCAAGCCCGTCAACTTAAGTCAATCGCGGGCTTTCCTGAAAACGCGTTTTCTGCTACGTCCCTCGATTTCGCTGTAACCCTCGTATGCACTCACAAAATATCGGAGTTGTCGGACGTGGAGCGTTTGCATTGGTCCACAATCAGCCGTCGTTTTGCATTGAATCTCTGCATGAGCCTTTCGGCTTGTCCTTTTTCGAAACCCGTCGGCAGCTTCCGTGTCCCACAATTTCGAAGGTAGATTTTCATTGGGTTGAAGTTTCAACAAGAAACCAGAAAACACATTCTTATTTTATTTTAATTGAACAAAAGCGCATGAACAAAAAAATTACATAAATGTTTTTGGTTGGAAAACAATTAGAATAATTCAGTGGACACAGTTTTCGAGAAAAAAATTATTAGCTAAATATTTCCGACTTGTCCCCAAAGTTGTGGCATCAGTAAGTCCTACCGTGAGATTTTGAAAGAGAGCAATAGTATTGCATATCTCTCCACTTGAACTTTCTCATTGATCAATAAATTACCAAAAATTAAATTCATTGAGACACGGTGCGCAAATGTTAAAATAATTGACCAAAAACACTCTAAGAGGGAGTCTCAGTGATCAACAAGGAATAATTAAAAGAATTAAACTCATTGACTATGATTTTTCTCTTACTTATAATTTCAATTTTCATTTATTTGCATATTTTCTAGTATGATGAATTTATCATATGCTAAAGACAATAGCCATATTAATCGACCATTGGAATAAAAAGTAATTTGTGAATCTCCTTTTCTAAACAAATAGTATCACTAGTAAATTTACCTATGACACGCTTTATGTAAGTAATGTAGAGATAGAACAATTCACAATGCTAAAATTATAACGTAATTGTGCTTATATTCCTATCAAAAATGCCTCATTGTTAGGGGATTTTTCAAGTTATAACTGATGTAGGATAGCAAGTCTGATATCAATTAGCGCAATCAGTTAAGAATTTGAAGAGAAATTGTGACAAACAAATAGTCAAAACGAGTAGATTCTTCAGGCATCACACGCGAAGCTTCCTAAACATCACATCTATGGTTTCTTAAGCATCACACTTAGGAAAGTAATATTATTATACAATCCCAGAGGAAGGAATTGCCATTCTCAATTACTCGTTAACTCTATAGAGAAGAAAGAATCACAGCCATATATATAGACTCCCTAAGAGTTCTTCGAAAGAGGAAACCTCCAAACAAGAAGCACAATTGAAACTTTCTTATAATGTTTAATGAAGCCACAAAAATAGGCTAACAGGTATAAATTTGATTTAATTTCTTGGGGGGAAAAAAAGCATTTATTTTAGGAATATTATTGTAAGTGGAATTTGTATTCAAAGTCTAAGGCGTGGGAAAGACGATGTCCGGTATCCGATGCCCTTGATGAGCAGCTGACTGCGAAGCGTCTGGAAGAAATAACACGGCATTGGGGCTCCGTTTCGGGAAAACCCGTCAGCGGATAACACCTCCCTCCACCGTCCCCCTCGATTTTGAAGACCAAAAAGCCAAAAAGAGCTGGCCGGGTAAAGGCCGAAAAAAAAAAAAAACAAACAAACAAACAAACGTAAACGAAAACGAAAAAGAAGCATATCTTGTACCCTCGCACAAATGGTGTCACCCTCTCGTTCTACTACTGTATGTATATGAAAGTACATGCAATCCATGGTCATTGTATATGTTCCGGAAAGCGAGAGATCGAATAAAAAAATAAATTGAATAAAAAATAAATTGAACATCATATTTATGTAATTTGGTCATAATGACCTACATCCACAAAGCAAGCAGTAGTGAATTCTATTATAAATAAAGCAATACAACGGAGGTTATACACTCGAATCACTCAAATACTTAGTGTTTCTCAAATCCTAATTACATCCAATAACATACATAGTGTTTAGTCTCGCAATTCTTTGCAAAATAATTTCTTAATCTCACGAAAGTATTAAACAAATCTTAACATAACATTTCACGACTACAAATACTAATTTTTCTTAGACGTAATTCACGAACAATATTCCACGTCAAGTACTCACTTGGAAACGACATTCCGATATTTCAAATTGGCCAAATTACCAAAGTTTTCTTCTTAGGCTAAAAGTCGAGACATTTCAACAATTTCTATCTTGGCTCAATATTAGAACCCAGTTACAATTGCTTTATTAAATCCAAACTTTAGTCTAATCTCTCATAACCCCGTATGAGCTCAACCACCATAGACATATTTTGATTCTAAGCATTGCTTAAACTTCACTATAACCGTGGACCTCATTAAAACACCAATTTTACATCCATTTTTAATTACTGCATAACGATTTTTTAACACAACAATAGTTATAACAACCGTTGACTCTATAGGCTTAACCTCATTATAAGTATTATCTCTGTCGATTATCACACTGGTACTTTCTACTTCAAGTGTTTCTAGTTGCAGCTCCATCTTCTGTTTAGATTTGTATAAACACTGTTAAAAGTATTGAAGATTTGTCAAATGTACCTTTTTTCTGCTGATAATAAATGACAAATTCTAATTCACAACACAGCATTGGGTCTCATCCTCCTTGCATATCTTTTGACTATTCGCGGACTCCCCATCCCAAGCCCGTCAAATTGATAAGTCAAAGGTGTTTTCATTTTCCTAAAGACCTTTCCACCAAAGACTTCCCAAACACACCCTAAGTCAATCGCGGGCTTTCCTGGAAACGTGTTTATATTTCGCTGTGACCCAAGTATGCACTCACAAAATATCTTGCATTGGTCCAAAATCACCCGTCGTTTTGCATTGGGACTCTCCTCTGCGTTAGTCTTTCGGGTCGTCCTTTCTCGGAAACCGTCGGCAGCTTCCGTCCCCCGCAATAGCCCGGCTTGCCGCTTAACCCATGCGATCGGTGGGTATTTTCTCAGGCATCATTCCACAAACTCCAAGATTGCTTGTTTCGTTGCTATCACAACACAATCAGAGTTTCTCTCTTTTGTCTTGCCATTTGCATTGTGCGGCCCTATCTGTGCATCTCTTCCCATCGCTGAGGAGTCGTGACTCCTTCCGCTCGTAGGCCACCTCGAATCGCCCGAGCGATGGCCTGCGCGAGGCGAAGAAAATATCCTTCCCACACTTCGATTTCGGTCCCAGATCAACCCAGCTCATTCCAGATTGATCAGTCAGAGCTCACAAGGCTGGTCAATGAGAAGGATTTCGGCGGCCTCCGAGGAAAACACGGCGGCCCAGGGGGAATCGCCGAAGCCCTCAAAACTGATCTCCTCGAAGGAATTAGCGGCGAACCGGATGACGTCACTCGCAGGCAAAACGCATTCGGTGTCAACACATTCAAGCGGCCCGCCAAGGGCTTCTTCCACTTTTTGCTCGAGGCTTTCAAGGACCTCACGCACCTCATTCTTCTTGTTTGCGCTGGGCTTTCGCCCGGGCTTGCGATGAAGGACAGCGGGCTCAGGGAAGGCTGGTACAGCGGCGGGAGCTCATTCTTCTCAGTTTTCCTCGTGATCGTGGTGTCCGCCGTGTGCAAATACCAGCAGAACCGGCAGTTTGATAAATTGTATGGGGCTAGCGGTAATATTCTCTTCGATTTGATAAGAAAGGGCCGGCAGCAGCAAGTGTCCAGATCCAAGATCGTCGTCGGAGATGTCGTTCTTCTCAAGACCGACGATCAAGTCCCGGCAGACGGTCTATACATTTATGGGCAGCACTTGCTGGTATGGACGAGAACTTGTACTGTTTCGATCGCATTAGTTTTCGCATATTAACTCATGTTAGTTTCCTCCAGAAATTTATAGTATTAGTATTACCAAGTTCGAGCCCAGGTTGATTAATTGGTTAACTAGTTAGTTCAAAGAAATGTAAAAGCGTACGATATTCTGTTTGATACTGCACACTATCATTCTCATAATTTTAATTCTATGACAAAGAGGAAAGTAAGGGTTTTAATTCGTAATTCTAATCGGAGGAGAACAAACTGTGTTAAAAAATTTTACTGGAAAAAGTATACTTAAAACATAATTCATTTCTTCTCGGGTGAATATTTATTCAGGTTTCATTTTCTTTGTTTCAACTTGAGACTCCGCATCCTAGCGTCACTAAATCATGTGCAACGTTTGTATTATCGATTTAGGTTGACGAATTGAGCATGACCGGGGAGAGTGATTGCTTAAAAAAGAACGATCAGAATCCAATCCTGTTCTTTGGAACAAAGGTCGTCGATGGGCGTGCTCGGATGGTGGTCACAGGGGTTGGGATGAATACAAAGTGGGCCAAGATGATGAGTTCAATCAACTGCGGCAGCAGCGAGCAGACCCCTTTACAGGCTCGGCTCAACGAGCTCACCTCGTCGATTAGCAAAGTCGGCTTGCTGGTCAATTTTCTGGTTCTTGTGGTCCTGCTAATTCTCTACTTCACGGGAAAAAATCAGGACGCGAACAGGAAAGAGGAATTCGTTCCAGGCCAAACGATGGGTGACAATATCATGAACTCTGTGGGGGGAAAAATTGCAGCCACGGTGACAATCGTATCAGTCATGATTCCCGAAGGATCGCCAATCGCAGTAACACTCATTCTTGCTTATTCGATGAAGAGCTTGATGGGGGATGGAGCGATGGTGAGGAAGCTTTGGGCCTGCGAGACAATGGGGTCGGCCACCACTATTTGCATCGACAAGACTCGCACTCTCACGGAGAATCAGATGATAGTGACGAAATTCTGGGTCGGCCAAGACACCGTGGCAGAAAACTGGTGTTCCTCTGCCTCCAAGTTTGTTGTGGATTTGATTTGGGACGGAGTTGCTTCGAACGCCGAGGGCAGCGTCTACAATCCAAAGCCATCTTCAGAATCGGTGTGCAGGTTCTCCGGTAGTCCCACCGAGAAAGCGATTCTTTCCTGGGCATTTTCACAAGTAAGCATGGACATGGGGAAGATAAAGAAAAGATGTAAACTCATCCAAGGTGAAGTCTTCGACTCGCGGAAGAAGACAAGCGGTGTCCTAATAATGAACACCATGGATGGCACAGTCCACGTGCACTGGAAAGGAGTGGCGCAGACGATCTTGGCGATGTGCTCGAGCTTCTACAACCGGTCGGGGATGGAGAAAGATTTGAACAAAGATGAAAGGAAGAAATTCGAGCAGATAATCCAGGGGATGGAGGCGAGCGGCCTGAGGTGCATCGCTTTCGCTCATAAAAAAGTCTGCACGGAAGCTATCGAAGAAAGAAATTACCAGAACAAGATCCAAGAGGACAGCCTGACATTACTAGGACTCGTTGGTATTAAGGAACTGTGCCGTCCTGGTGTGAATTGCGCGGTCAAAGCTTTTCAGAACGCTGGAGTGAACATCAAGATGATTACGGCAGACAATGAGTTCACTGCTAAGGCCATCGCCAAAGAGTGCGGGATTCTCAGGCCCGAGGATGATGCCTCCAATGGAGCCATCGTGACAGGGACTGGTTTCCGCAAAATCCCAAGGGAGAAGAGGCCTGAAGAAGTTGAGAAAATCCGCGTCATGGCAAGATCCTCCTCTTCTGATAAGCTCTTCATGGTTCAAAGCCTGAAGCAGAAAGGCCATGTGGTCGCTGTCATAGGGGACGGCATGGACAACATACCAGCCCTCAAGGAAGCCCATATCGGGGTCTCGATGGGCATCCAAGGCATTGAGGTTGCCAAAGAGAGCTCGGACATTGTCATCAACAGCGACAACTTCTTCTCTGTGGCGGAGGTGCTGCGTTGGGGTCGATGCATCTATGATAACATCCAGAAGTTCATCCAGTTCAAGCTCACAGTGAACATTGCGGCCCTTTTGATCAACTTTGTGGCCGCAACCTCCTCCAGTGACGTCCCTTTGACAGCCATCCAGCTCTTATGGGTAAACCTGATTGTGGACACGCTTGGCGCCTTCGCGCTGTCCACAGACCTGCCCACAGACCTGCCCACGTACCAGTCCACAGAGCAGACCAAGGAGGTCATGAAAAAGCCCCCGGTGGGCTGGACCGAGCCGCTCATAACAAACGTCATGTGGAGGAATCTGGTGGGACAAGCAATTTACCAAGCGGCCGTCCTCCTCACTCTACAATTCAAGGGCGAATCGATCTTTAGAGTGGACGAGGTGGTGAACCGGACGATGATATTTAACGTGTTCGTCCTATGCCAGGTCTTCAACGAGTTCAACGCGAGGAAGCTCGCGAAGATGAACATATTCAAGGGCATTCACAAGAACAAGCTGTTCCTAGGGATCATCTTCATGACGGTGGCCCTCCAGGTGGGGATGGTCGAGTTCCTGAAGCGGTTCATGGTCACGAAGCGGTTGAGTTGGGGACAATGGGGTGCATGTTTCGGGATCGTGGCCGCATCTTGGCCTATTGCTTGGGTCATCAAGTGCATTCCGGTCCCTCATACACCAATCTCACAGCTTATTGAGAAAATTATACAGAGAAACAGTAATTAGGTTCAAGAACACCAATTGTTTTTAACTCAATTCTTCTTAATGTACTGGTGTATTGAATTTCTCTTGACGCAACGCGATTTTTTTTTTTTTTTTGGGTCCTTTGACCGAGAAAAAAAATGCGCAATGAATCAATGTAATTTTTCCAATTCAAAAAAAGCATTCATTCAAAAAATAAGAAATGAGACGAGAGACCTTAATATAGCCAAGAACGTGAAGAACAAAATCGTGAGAAAAATGCGGAAGCAGAAATAAAATGAATCGGTACGATTTAGTTCTTCACTATGTCCCTTGATGTTGTTGTAACCATAGTTAATTTCGTTACACAAATGACCTCACCCTCTACTTCAACTCAAGCTACATGAAGATATTGTCTCTACTGGAAAAAAGTCGGCAAAAGAATCGACTAACCTTTTAATGCATAGCAAAAGCAATTACCAATCTATATAAAATTACCAGCGCGCAATAAACGAATCTATAACTTCACGATGGTTTGAATACAATCACAAGAAAAGTATTGTATTTATATAGTGTTAATGATAATTGTCTTCTCAAAGTAAAAACGGGAGCCTTTTGAGAGTAGAACCATTCTTTTTTATGAACCTTCTTTTCTGTCTCACACACACATCCCCTCGAACAAACCCCATCACGGGCGATGTTGAAATCTAAATTTTACATTTTTAACTAGAGCTTAATCATGTAAAAAATTAGGGATGAATGTCTAATCCCTAGCAAAAATAATTTGCATCGCACGTAGACATTGGGAACAGTAGCATCACTAGCACTAATCGTTGAATTTTTTGAGTTTTTTCTATAAAACTATTATTAAAGTTATTATTATTTTGTTCTTTTCCCATTTAAAAAAAAAAAAAAAAAAGAACAGAGAGAGAGAGAGAGAGAGAATGCAAATACGGCCGGGCCAGATCTGGGCCTCCTGGCCCCCCTTTCCTTCTTTTTTTTTCTTTTTCCCCGAAGCCCAGCCCACTTATCTTTTCTTTCCCATGCGGCCCACCTCTTTTTCATTTTTTCCTTTCTTGTTTCTTTCCCCACGGGCCGGCCCACCTCTTTTCTTCCTCAGCCCAGCCCGTTCGCTCCCTCTTCTTTCCCCTCTCCAGCTCGCCTTGGCCGCTGCCTTCGCGGCAAACAGGGGAGAAGGGACGTTGGTACAGCGTACAGAGGACAGCAGCGTGGAGGGCGTCGCGCGCGACGCTGGTGAAAGGGAATATCGTGTCCGTACGGTCGAGCTGACACGGTCCTGGCGAGAGGCGAAGAGATGCAGGGGCGTTTTAAAAGAGAGAGGAGCGTTCTGTTTTCCGGGGGGTTCGCTTTTGGCCGAGAGAGGGGGGAGAGATCGGAGAGCTCGGAAGAGTTTTGAGCAAGTGAGAGGAAGAGAACCAGAGAGTGGGGGAGCTCGAGAGGGTGGTCGACCGTCACCAGATTCCGTTCGTCAACCGCCGTCCGCCGCAGCGCTCCCCCCCCCCCCCCCCAAAAAAAAAAAAAAAAAAAAAAACCCGAACCAGGTAGGTCTTGTGCGTAGCTTTTTGATTTGTGTCGAGTTGCGTTGCTTTCCCGAGGGTCTCGCTTCGAGAACACCGCAGGACGCCCAGCCATTGCTCGATCCATTTCGAGTTCACCCTCCCTCGCCGCTGCCGAAGCCAAGTAGGGATCTCCTCATTTTAAACGCCCGTCCTCCCCGTGAACCCCCGCTACTCCGCCCTATTTTGCTAGGATAGGACGCTGAGTTTTGTTCCTCCTGTAAGTCACACGCGTGCTGGGCTTCTGCGGGCTAATGTGGTTGATTTCGAATGCCCCTTTGATGATTTTTTTTAAGTTTGGCGCCGAGTCCGAGTGCAAGAAGGGTTGATATCGTTCCTCAGGTCCATGCCCACCACATGTTCGACGATATTTCTAAGCCAGCCCAGGCGGTTGCATTACCGATTCCCATATGTTCCTGAACGCGTATAAGTGGGCTTTCCATGTTATGAACCTTTTGTTGCTTGCTAGTTGTCGTTTGCATCATCGGGCCGAGTCTGGGCATACATTCGCTGCGTTTTATTTGGCTCCCGTTGGTTTCCTGGGTGTGGCGGCTGTGAGTGGTGTGCGGCTCGGGGTGGCCGGCGATGATGTCACGAGGTGATGGTGGCGGCAAGCGACGATCTCAGCCGCTGCTTTGTTTACGGTGCTCGGCGTGAGAGAATAGGTTGGGCGTTCGGTGATGGAGGCATTAGGAGGTGGGGCTAGTTTCGGGCGTGGGAGTAAACCATCGAAGAAGGAGAAGAAGAGCGGCAGAAGAGGACGAAATGGGGAAAAGACAAAAAAAAAATTAATTAAAATATTGATATTAACATAAAAACGAAAAAGAAAACAAATAAATGTTTTAAGAAATATATTTTGTCTATTTCAGGTTAAATTCGGATTGTCGGATAGGGTCAATGTGCCGGATTGGGTTTACGGGCCTGAACCCGTTTTCCCGAATATAATAATATTAAATATTAAATATATATTAAAATTTTTCAAAATTCAAAAAATTTTCAGAAAGAAATAAAAAAATTAAAAATTCATAAACTTTCCGAAAATTCAAAAGCTTTCAGAAAACATTAAAAAAAATTCAAAAACTTTCAGAAAATATTAAAAAATTCAAAAAAATTAAAAATAAGGAAACGACTCGAATCAAATTAAAGCGCTTCAAACCAAAGCCCACAACTTTCAGATTTTGTGCATTATTATACTGTGCATTAACATTTTGTTTTTATGCTATCCTTAGGAAATAAGAGAATTGGCTTGAATTATAGGCAAATCACATCGAGCAGTGCTGTCGGCTTGTTGCATCTTCGACCTCGTCAGTGTCCGACTAAGCAAGCGTCTTCATAACGTGTATTGGTATGAATTACGGACATGAACCATGTCAAGGCAAGGAAGAAATTCATTACGGATATCGGTCACAATTTCTAATTAACTCAAATTAAGTCGGGCCGTATTCTCAAAATTTGGAACATAGACATAAAGAATTATGGATGGGCCAAATGGTGCGTATATTAGGTGCCATGCCTTTAACATCAAGCAACCAACTGCAAAAGCATCTTAGGGCTGGGAGCTAATATGTTACATTGACCACTACCAGGCCTTTTTGCCTAGAACTAAGGCGTGGAAATATTTAATTAGATGGGCAAATGGGACCTAGAAAGAGACCTGGAACAACTTGAACTCAAGACTTTTTACTCTAATATCATATTAAATATTGTAGAACCACTGTCAAATTCTTTATAAATTTAAATTGTTAGATAATTGAATGATTTAAAATTTATATATTTTATCATAATCCACTCACAACCGGCACTATATAGAAAAAAATCTGGTAGCTCTGGCATTGTACCAGGTAATAGTCTTTTTGATGGTGCGGTTCAAGGATGAACAACATCTTAATGTGAATCAACAAGTCAAGAGCACATCCATCTTCCACATTCTCATCCTTTGTCAAGATTTACGGCTTATCTATTCAAGGAAGCTCGATGAGATCAATGTCTTGAAGGGGACGGTCACACACAACAAATGGCTTCGGGCGGTTTCTGGAGGAATAGTCCTCGCTCAGGTGGCGATGATGGAACTCTCGGCGAGGTTTCTAGGTACAGAGAGATTGGATTGGAAGCAATGGGGGGTGTGCATTGCAGTGGCAGCCGTTTCATGACCTCTTTGTTGCTTGTTTAAGTGGTCTTTTCCTGTGATGACGGTATTGTACTGATTAGCTTTGGAGTCAAGTGCAACAAAGAGCACCTGGTGTTTTCTTCTGGTTATAGATGCGTTCTTAAAAATGCAAATGCCCAACTGCAGTGCCCTCTGTTTTTTACCCTCCCTTCGGGTGCAGATACTGCTGCGTTCAGATCTCAAACAATTGAAAATTTCATTGAATTCCGGATAGAATTGTGGGAAAAAAAGTTAGAGGTAACGAAATGTTGTTAATAGCTACTCAATTAGAGCTCTTTTCAAATCATGGATCAATATCGCAACTTGGTTTCATTATAGCCAGAGCAAATTCTTAGGGAAAAATGTCCGAAAAATCCTCACCTATTATATTGGTATCAATTTAGTCTTAAACATTTTTAATGATGTCAATTGAGTCCCAAATATTTTGATCTAGAGCTAATTTAGTCATTTTGACTAATTTTTGCTGGAAATTGCCATTGTAGACTCCAAATGGCCTATATGGCACAACCGACACTAAAGTTGACATTTTTAAATAATATTTCAATAATTCTCGAGTTTTTTTCTCTGTTTTTCCTCCACTTTCCTCTGGTGGTCGGCAAGGACTAGCCTCGGGGAAGGGCAAACGTCCACAAGCCGACCCTCGCCAGATCCGTACAGAGAATTTGAGTACTTTGACGTTAGGTTCATCGGACTTGGGCCGCTTGAGGGCGCTCTTGACAGCGGGAGGTGGAGGTGGAACAGGGGATGGGGCTGTATCTTTTTTGGGAGAAGAAGAAGAGGGAAACTGAAGAATGCCTCGTGCTCCTCCTCCTTGCTATTCTTTTTCTCGAATTTGGGCTTCTCGTGGGTTCGAAGCAGGTGGCGGTAACCCTTGGAACGGATGTCCCCTCATTTCTCTGCTCTCTCTGCAGGAGTCTTGAGCGTGTTGCGATTCTCTCTCGTCTGAAGATTGGGCTGAGTGAGGGCGACCTCACCGGGCGTCGCTTGAGTGAAGGCAACCTCACCGGGCATCCAGGCGACACCTGGTCTCATCAGAACTGGTGAGGTTCACTAACCCTTGGAGGGCATGGTGCTGTTGCTCACTAGAGGAAAGAGGAGGAAAAAAAGGAAGAAAAAAATTCAAAAATTATTTAATATTATTTATAAATGTCCATGTGGATACTAACCTGATCACATAGTCCCGCTAGCATCCACGTCAACAATATTAAGCCAAAATAAGTCGTAATGACTGAATTGACTCTTTATTAAAAAATTTAAAACTAAATTTATATAATTAAAATACTATAAAGTTTTAGCATCAATGATGATAATAGTAACCTACCAAGCATAATTAAAGGTTAATATTATTAAAAAAAAAAACTTCAAATTGATATACTTGTTACGTCTTGTTACGTATTAACCTCAAGCAACCAAATGTTTCGAAGAATACTTCCACAAACTCTCCTGATCATAAAACGAAGAGAAACAAAGCATGAATATCACAGTCAATGTGATCACTAGCACCTGAAATTGAATTAATCAAGCAATAAGATGTACCTGTAAAACTCCCAGCCTTATCAGAGGCATCCAACCTTTTTAAAGCTCCCATCAATTCTTGACACTGTTCATAGATAATCGATCTTTCTATTGGCTGACCCTACACCTGAAAAACTTGTGAAGATTTCCCTTTTTTTCTTTTTTCTCCAAGTTTCCCATGTAATTTCCAACAATTGTCAATTGTATGGTGCGGACATTTACAATAGTTACAATATAATTGACCTCTTCCTTTTTGACCATTGTTTTTTTTTTTTTTTTTTTTTTTTTTTGCAGTTGAAGGAAATTTGTTGCCGGGCTGAAAAACTTGGGCCGAAGTGGGCCCATATGACCCTTCTGATCCAGCGGGCTGAAATCCGCGTGCACTCTCTGGTCCATAAACATTTGCTTGTGGGCCATTGACTCCACGCGGCCCATCTGCTCCAGCGAAGCTACTCCGTGGGCCGTCTGAGAAGGGCCCCGTCGAAAAAATATGGGAGCTGTCCGATTGTTTGGCAAAATCGAAGCCGTCCATTTGCTCGCCGAAATTAGGGTTAGGGTTTTTCAACCCCGCATTCGTCCCCTTTCGTCCTCCAACTCCTGGGTTCCTCTATGGAAGAAAGGAGAAATATGAGAAAGATTGTATTCTCACTATTGAATGTAATCTGTGCACAGTACATTGTATTTAATTACAAGAAAGAGTTTAATAAAAAGGAAAATAAATATTCCCCTATCTTTCTAGACCTAAGATAGACAATATTACATATCAATTTACAATTTGATATGATTCAGTAAATCATATCTTCCAACAGAATAGGACCAGAGTCTGAAGGCACTCTCCCCGAACGAGATGGAAATCACGCAAAAGAAGCGGAAAACCATGACGAAGGAAATGCCTGACAGACCATCCAGAAAGTTCCTCCACAATCGGGCTTTTCTCCCATCCGCGATCTTACGGGGAAAAGGGATTGGCTTTCTTGCCGTGGTCCCTGCGTGTCCTCTTCAACCCCACCCATCCGCTCCCTCATATCTTGGAACCTCCTCTCCCCTCTGCCCCCATAACGCGTCAGCTCCCACTCGTGACATATTGGCATGCGTCAGCTCCCGCTCGTGACATATTGACATGCGTCACCGGTTCACAGCCTGGTCACAGCTAGCACGCACACATGTTCGCGTCGCCATCGCCCTCGGGCGTCCGCCAGAGCGTCGTCAAGTAGAAAAAGAGCACGACCATATCTTCATTTTTCTATTATTATTATTTTTTAACTCTGTTTATTCTTTTAATTTAATTTAAATCATATTTGAATTGAAATAATGTGTTCTCACCTTATCTTTTATGTTTTAGTCTGTTTAATGGCTAATGGCAAATCATATTTAATTTAACTCTGTTTATGAATTGAAATGATGTGTTCTCTTTTTTTTTTTTTTTTTAACTCTGTTTATTCTTTTAATTTAATTTAAATCATATTTGAATTTTAGGATTTTCAATGCGCTTATTATAATTTTTTTTTTGATGGGTTTGGAGTGCGACTTTTTGCAAAAGAGTTTATCTATCCACTTACTTATTGTAATAGCAATGCACGTTTTCACGATGCATGATAATCCATATTTGATCTCAAATTCACGTACATGACAATCTATATCATTGGCCAATATTCTCTCGATGCACAATAACCTACCAATTATTAATTCGACCCCACCTGAATTGTCACATGGCAATATATTTGTTTGTTAACCATCTTAACTCTCTCAATATGTTCACCATCACCATTCGATGATGATGTGTGGACTTTTGGATGATCCATTTTGCTATGAACGGCTTTGAGAGCTTGAATGCTACCTAAATGTACATAATTCATCCTCCAACTTCATCCATCCTACAATAGGTCATTTGCCATTAGGCATTCGAGTTCGCTATATTTGCCTCTTCCTCGTTTGACATGCTCTCTATTTAATCCTGGTCCTCGGTTCTGCTCGTGCGCAATACTAACCGTTGCTCACCGCAAGTTATCACATGCAAACCTCTTGAGATAAGGCCCCCTCTATCACACCATTGTCAATAAAATCATACAAAAAGTCTGAAACTTATTTTACGGTAGTTAATTCAATCTCAAATTGATCGGAAATTGTTGACATTAGTATAACACTGTTAAAATCATAACGTCATTAGTCAAGGATAACATAATTATTTTGTCTATACTAGAACCAGTACACTGTAGTTAAATAATTATATCCTCTACTGGACATTAGTATAACACTGTTAAATAATTATATTGGCTATTTCATTGCACGAAAATCCAAACAAAACAATTTTGCCATTGTTCCGTTATAGCCGCAAGAGCTCCTGCTTTAACCGATACTTTAATTAAACGAGCGGTAAGAATTGATATCAACACAGCCGGTTTCAATGCGATGAAACAAATATTTCGCTCACTCTTAACTTGTAACATTATAGGGATGTGCTTTCCTCCGTCCTAGATTGGAAAGAAAAGAGTATTTGTTAATTTAATAATTAATACCACGAAAAATCTCAAATCAGTACATGCATGACAAATTTACTCTTCGTTAATTTCCGTCAAATTTTATCATTAAATTACTGAGCTGGAGGACACGTGGTAATTGATATGACAAGTCCACATGAAAATCCAAATGGTTAATATCATGAAATTCCTCAAAATAATATACTTGTGACAAATTTACCCTATAGTATTTTTTGGATCGCCAAAAATCTCAAATTGGTTCATGCATGAAGTAATTACCCTTCATTAGTTTTCGTCAAATTTTACCATAAAATTGTTAAATTAGATGATGCATAACAATAATTCAGTTGATGTGGCAGGTCCATGTGAAAATTCATAACATTCACTCTCTATTTTTTCGATTAGCCCTAACTTGAAACAATTAGGGCTCATCCTCTTTCTCTCCCTCATAGCACAAAAAAACCCTAGATCATGTTCCTCTTCATTTAATCCTTCATTGTTGGCTTTGGCTAAGGTTGTAGAAATTGCGAACACCATTTAGCAAAAATTCTTTAGTGGCACCTTTAGTAAGGATCTTTGTTGTTCTTTACCTTAAGATGTTGCCTATGATGAATGGTCACACTGATTTTACTTTAATAACATTGTCTTTTTATTCATGGTAAAAAGTTGTAGTGAATTAGAAAGAAAAAAATCCAGGGGTATAGAGGCAATGTTAGAAAAATCTGGAAAATGAACTTGATTGCACACAACTCAACCCAATTACTTTGTTCATCGACCTAGATTTATCAAGCAAAGTTGACACATCAAATGCTCAACACCCTATTTTGAATGGGGTTCAGGATTCTAACAATTAGTGCGTACCCCCACATGAAAAAACACTGTTTTTGCTTACCTTGAGGAAGGAGTGTTAATAGAAAGTCAGTAAAAATCGCAAGGGCTCAATCCATCATTATAGTAAAAATCTCAAGGGCTTAATCCATCATTTTGATCGGGCCATATAATGGCACTTGATCCAGCCATTTTATCAAGAGTACAATTAGAGTTACTAAAACTATTAGTAAAGAGTTCTTACTAAATGGGGTTCACAATTTCCACGACCTTAGCCAAAGATGACAATAAAGGAGTCGATGAATAGGAAGATGATCTAGGGGTTTTATTCGATTATTAGTGAATTATTTGCTACCAACTCTCATCGTGGAACAGCTACAGACACTCAAATTGAACCATGTTTCTCATTTTTTTTTCTAATAATTTCGCGTCGATTTACTTATAAGATCCTATCAATATCAATTTCTATTAGAGATGAACATGGTTTTAGGGTAGAGCTTGGAATTGAAGAACTAGACCAATGGAAATCTATCAAGTTCTAGGTTCCAAGATATGCATAGTAGGTTTCAAGTTTCGAAAATTGAGGAACTTGTTTCGATGGGTAAATTTCATGTTCTAGGCAAGTGGAAAACCTGTTTTTGTGTTTTTCTTGGTCTATAATTTCGTGCAATCATGCGTGGAATATCCGATGATTAGTATATAATAGAACCACTAATCTAAACTTTCATTTTATGACTAAGACTTTTACTTTGCTAATGTTTTTTAAATTCTTTATGTATCTAAATATAAATTGTGGTCAGTATATTGTAGTAATAAGTAATAGTCATCAAAGTTGATGATTCACTATAATTGTTCAATTAATAATATAGATAGAACTAAGAACCAACTTTAGAATCTATGAATTCACATTCCAAAATATGAGAAATCATTCCAACGAGTAAGTTCTATATGGAACCTATATGAAATTTGGAATTGCTTAATCATTAATTTTTGCGTTAGTTTTACTAATGGTATTTTCAACTAAACCTTTGATTGATGCATTGTAAATGCCGACATCACCCCGGTGAATAAATTTAAAAGCGAATAATCAATCTACCGATTAGACAGATGGATAGACGGGGCCAACCGTGTCATTTCGTAACGGGCGGGGCTATCAAGTATAAACACGACTTGGTCTCTCCGAGTGATGACGTCACTTCCGTACACGTCCGCGGCGACCACCGCCCACCAACGAGTCTATCGGAGAAAATATCTATCACGTCTGCATGTCTTTTCAGCCTTTTTGTTCAGCTGGAAACCCGATTGCGGCTTCGCATGCAGATAAAGATAAAGATAAAGGTACGATCCAAGCAGCGTAAGCATTATGTATATAAACCCATGCAATCGAGGGGCGTCTCCTCGAACACCATCCCACAAAATTCGAAGAATCGCTCCTTTTCCGTTGCTAATCACGACACAATCTTCCCAGTTTGCGGGCCTATCTCGGTCATCGGAGGATCCCAAGCCTGTGCATCTCTCCCCGGCGATGACGAGCATTCTCCGTGGTGGCAGCTCCATCCCCCATTATGAGGTCTCTCTCCCCTTGCTCACTATGTACAAGTTTGCCCAGCGATGGCGTTTGGCCTTCGCAGCCATCTATTGCTCCCGAGCCCTCCTCGCTGCCTCTATTGATCAGTCACAGCTCGGAACCCTCACTCCTTCCTGCATTTCGATTTCGATCCCCGATGAGGCTCTGAGAGCTCGCTCTGATCAACCCAGCTCCTTCGAGATTGATCAGCCACAACTCGAAGCACTCGCTCCTTCCTGCACTTCGATTTCGATCCCCGATGAGGCTCCGAGAGCTCGCTCTGATCAACCCAGCTCCGCCGAGATTGATCAGTCACAGCTCGAAGTGCTCGCTTCTTCCTGCACTTTGATTTCAATCCCCGATGAGGCTCGGACTGCTCACTCTGATCAACCCAGCTCTTTCCAGATTGATCAGTCACAGCTCACCAGGCTGGTCAATGACAAGAACCTCAACTGCCTCAGAGAATTCGGCGGCATCAACAGACTCGCCTCCGCCCTTGAAACTGATGTCTCTGATGGAATTAGCGGTGAACAGGATGACATCACTCGCAGGCAAAACACATTTGGCGTCAACAAATTCAAGCGGCCCACCGAGGGCTTCTTCCACTTTTTGCTCGAGGCTTTTAAGGACCTCACGCACCTGATTCTTCTTGTTTGCGCTGGGCTTTCGGCCCGGCTTGCGATCAAGGAGAAGGGGGTCAAGGAAGGCTGGTACAACGGCGGGAGCCCATTCTTCGCAGTTTTCCTTGTGATCATGGTGTCCGCTGTGAGCAAATACCACCAGAACCGGCAGTTCCATAAATTGCATGGGGCTAGCGGTAATATTCTCATCCATGTGATAAGAAAGGGTCGGCAGCAGCAAGTGTCCAGATCCAAGATAGTCGTCGGAGATGTCATTTGTCTGAAGATCGGCGATCAAGTCCCGGCAGACGGTCTGTTCATAGGCGGCCATTCCTTGAAGGTACGGATGAGATTGTACCAGTTTGATCGCATTAGATTCACATAATAACTTATGCTAATTTCCTCCAGAAATATATAGTATTAGTATTACCAAGTTCGAGCCCAGGCTGGTTGATTAATTAGTTAAGTAATTAGTCCAACGAAATGTAAAAGTGTACGATATTCTGTTTGATACTGCACAGTGTATCATAATCACAATCACAATCATAATTCTATGACAAAAAGGAAAAGTGAGGGTTTTAATTCGTAATTCTAGTCGTAGGAGAACAAACTTTGTTAAAAAATTTACTGGAAAAAGTATATTTGAACATGATCCAACTCTTCTCGTGTCAATATTTATTCAGGTTTCATTTTCTTTGTTTCAACTTGAGACTGGAATGCATCCACTCGTCTGATCCTAGCGTCACTAAATCATGTGCAACGTTTGTATTGTCAATTTAGGTTGACGAATCAATCATGACCGGGAAGAGTGATCCCATAGAAGTGGACAGCATTCAGAATCCATTCTTGTTCTCTCGAACAAAGGTCGCTCATGGGGATGCTCGGATGCTGGTCACATCGGTCGGGATGAACACAATGTGGGGCGAGATGATGAGTTCAATCAACCGCAGCAGCAGCGAGCAGACCCCTTTACAGGCTCAGCTCAACAAGCTCACCTCGTCGATTAGCAAAGTCGGCTTGGCAGTCAATTTTCTGGTTCTTGTGGACCTGTTAATTCGCAACTTCACGGGAACAAAACAGGATGAGAACAGGAAACGGGAATTCGTTCCAGGCCAAAAAATGGGTGACAATATCATAAACTCCGTGGGGAACATCATAGAAACCACAGTGACAATCGTGGGGGTCGCAATTCCTGAAGGCTTGCCGCTTGCGGTAACTCTTACTCTTGCTTATTCGATGAAGAGGATGATAGCAGATCAGGCTCTGGCGAGGAAGCTTTTAGCCTGCAAGATGATGGGGTCGGCCACCACCATTTGCACCAACAAGACTGGCACCCTGACAATAAAACAGATGAAGGTGACGAAATTCTGGGTCGGCCAAGACTCCGTGGCAGAAAACGCATACTACTCTGCCTCCAAGTATGTCCTAGATCTTATTCAGGATGGGGTTGCTTTGAACACCACAGGCAGTGTCTACAAGCCATCTTCAGGATCAGAGTACAATTTCTCCGGTAGTCCCACCGAGAAAGCGATTCTTTCCTGGTCGGTTTCAGAGTTGAGCATGGACATGGAGGAGATAAAGAAGAACTGTGAAGTCATCCAAGTCGAAGCCTTCAACTCGCAGAAGAAGAAAAGCGGTGTCCTAATAAAGAAGAGCACAGACGACACAGTCCATGTGCACTGGAAAGGAGCGGCAGAGATAGTCCTGGCGATGTGCTCGAGCTTTTACAACGGGTCAGGGATAAAGAAAGATTTGGACAAAGATGAAAGGAAGAAATTCGAGCAGATCATACAGGAGATGGCAGCGAGCAGCCTCAGGTGCATCGCTTTTGCTCATAAACAAGTCTCCGAGGAAGCGACCAAAGAAAGAGAAGATGGGAAGAAGATCCAAGAGGACAGCCTGACATTGCTAGGACTTATTGGTATTAAGGACCCGTGTCGTCCCGATGTGAATAGTGCAGTCCAAGCTTGTCAGGACGCGGGAGTGAACATCAAGATGATAACAGGAGACAACATCTTCACTGCCAAGGCCATTGCCATGGAGTGCGGGATTCTCAAGCCTGAGGATGACAACGAGGCTATCATTGAAGGAGCTGAGTTCCGCAGCTACATACCTGAGGAGAGGCTCTCGAGAGTTGAGAAAATCCAAGTCATGGCGAGATCTTCACCTTTTGACAAGTTCCTCATGGTTCAATGCCTGAAGCAGAAAGGCCATGTGGTCGCCGTCACTGGGGATGGCACGAGCGATGCACTGGCCCTCAATGAAGCCAACATTGGGATCTCGATGGGCATCCAAGGCATTGAGTTCACTAAAGAGAGCTCGGACATCGTCATCCTCAACGACACCTTCGCCTCTGTGGAGACGTTGTTGCGGTGGGGTCGATGCGTCTATGATAACATCCAGAAGTTCATCCAGTTCCAGCTCACAGTGAATGTTGCCGCCCTTTTGATCAACTTCGTGGCTGTGGTCTCCTCCGGTGACGTCCCTTTGACTGCCATCCAGCTCATATGGCTGAACCTGATCATGGACATACTTGGCGCCTTTGCCCTATCCACAGAGCGGCCCACCAGGGAGCTCATGGAAAAGCCCCCCGTGAGCCTGACAGAGCCGCTCATAACAAACGTCATGTGGAGGAATCTCGGGGGACAAGCAATTTACCAAGCGGCCATTATCCTCGCTATACAATTCAAGGGCGAACCAATTTTCGACGTGGACAAGGCAGTGAAGCGGACGCTGATATTCAACGCGTTCGTGCTGTGCCAGGTCTTCAATATGTTCAACGCGAGGAAGCTTGAGAAGAAGAATGTGTTCGGCGACATACACAAGAACATTATGTTTATCGGGATCATCTTCGTGACGGTGGTCCTCCAAGTGGTGATGGTCGAGTTCCAGAAGTGGTTCACCGGCACAGAGCGGTTGAGCTGGGGACAATGGGGCGAATGTGTTGGGATCGCAGCCGCGTCTTGGCCTATTGGTTGGGTCGTCAAGTGCATCCCGGTCCTCGATACACCAATCTTCCGCTACTTGGGATCGAAAAGCAAGAAGCTCGTGAGGAAAATTGTGCGCAGAGAATACTTTATTGGGTTTAGGAACTGTAATCGGGTTTAACTTGATACTTCTCATGTGTAGGTATATTAAATTTCTCTTGATACGGTGTATTTTTTTTTCTTTTACCTAGAAAAATAAGGAATGTGCAATCGGTCGATGTAAATTTTCCAGTTCAAAGAGAGCACTCATTGAAACAGCAATACCAGCATCGTGTTCCCTGTAGCATTAATGGGTAAGAGAGAAAACTAAATGGCATCATGGGACATAACAACAACAAAATTTTCTGGTCCACACTTTTTATGTCGTCATAGACAACCATCTCTCCACAATTTTTTTTTGGATAATGACATAAATAGTCCCTAAACTTTGGCCTCACGTGTAATGTAGTCCATAAAATTTTAATTTGTTCAATATAGTTCATAAAATTTATCCCAATGTGTAATGCGCTCTCTAAACTTTTAATACATGTTTAATTTGGTCTCTAAATTACATGAAATGTTTCAATATTGAAAAGGGAATTGTGTATATGCAAAATGAGGAAAAAAAAATTATAACAAGTTTTTTTTTTTTTGGTCAATAAATTATAACAAGTTGAATAGGGTATTATTGCTCCTTCGAGAAGAGCAAGTACACTTTTAGTAAAATAGGATTTGGTAAAAGAAATAATTAAATTAATTAGAGTAAAGTCAAAAAGACACTCTCGCTTTCTCATTCATCAATGCGTGTTATGTGGGTGGAAGGAAACATCCAAGAAAGTGTGGGCAGACATGGCTTAAACGCGCAGCAAGATTAGGACAGATGAATCAACCATGCAGCTCCTTTATGCAAAATAAATAAATTAAAAATTATTGTTAGGTGCAACAAGATCGTCAATCTTTGATCCTTATATGATTTAGATGGCTTTTCTAGAAAGAGTATTTCTTCTTTTGACATCATGTTCTCGTGAATTATAGTAATTTATATCATTAGTCGATATCCTCACAACAAATTGTAAGGTACGAGATGCAAATTCTAATTGCACCAATACTAATTTTGAGTTTTTTTGTATTTTTTTTCTTTTTTCATAGAGAGCAATGCATGCTCCATGTAGGAGTTGAAACCTTCCAAGAAACAACACTCTCCAGCGCACAGCATTGGGTCTCATCCGCCCTGCATATCTTTGGACTATTCGTTGACTCCCCGTCCCAACACCGTCAAATGAAGTCAATCGTGGGCGAAGCTTCGTTTCGTGGAAACACGTTTTCTCACTGCGTCCCTCAGTTTCGCTGTAACCCTAGAATGAACTCGCGAAATGCAATCATGCAAAAACTGATAACTCAAGAGTCATGTATCTCGCGATCATCGAACAAAAACAAAGAAACTCGAAGAGGAAATTCAACCGAGAAGGAGAACGAGTGCACAAGAATTCCTATTACACTTATAAAAGGCAAGGCCATGCCATTACCTTCCACAATTTCGGGAGTTTAACTAATTGTGCAGATATCGAGTTTGCAGACGTGGCGCATTTGCATTGGTCCACAATCAGCCGTCGTTTGCATTGGGTCTCTCCTCTGCATGAGTCTTTCGGGTCTTCCTGTCTCGGAAACCCGTTGGCAGCTAGCTGTAACCCTGCTCGCCGCTTTAGAACATCGCCCTCTGGTTCCCTTGAGCATGTATATAAACCCCATGTAATCGATAGGGCTATTGTCTCATGTGAAGCGGACAGGTAATTTTGAAATTGCCAAGTGTGTGGAGTAGTCAAAGTATGTAGAATTCCACTGAGATATTTTCCCGATCTTTGTGATCCCTCACAAAATGAGGATATCTACTGGTTGACATTCATGTGATCTTGCAAGAAATTTGACAATTGAAATGTGGATATCAAACGTTGTGCTGTTTCTGGCAGATTATCGTGTCATCCGGAGATGGACACAGTAAAGAGATGAGATCGTTCAAGCAAGAAATGAGCTTTGGGATTACGGACATAGTAACGAGGGCAAAGGTGCTAATTATTGAAGTTGACAAATATTTATCATTGCGAATGCTTGACCCATGGTATAGTCAACAGTTAACAAGACAGATTTCCGTGATTCTGTGGAACGCTTGCCGTGCTCGTAATGCCCGTGGTTTCTTCAAAGATCACGGGCTTCAGAAGCACTGGTTTCGACCGGTCAAAAGGTGCCTTCCATGAAGAACTTATGGTGGAGCAGGATGTCGCTCGACGAGGAGCCATCAAAATGCCATGTAAAATTGCGTGGCCCAAACAGATGGTTCCGTCTCTTTCATCAAAATTACGAAGCTGTCGCCTAGGCATATCACCACTCGCTATTAACACCTTGTGAATAGGATAATTAAATTTGCTTTTTAAATACATTTTCAATATGCGCACGTTCAGATATTTTAAAAAAAAAATTATTTCCATTTTTCGTTTTCAATAGAACAAGAGATTTAAGAAATTGCCCACGAACCAAAGGGCCCCTAATCAAATAATTTTTTACGAGGCATCGCTCGTTCGCTCCTTTTTTTTTTTAAGATTCTATCTCTTTTGAAGGAGAAAGTACTTTTGCCTAGCCAATCTGTTCTTTAACGCCTCTCTGCATTTCATTTTGTCTTTCACGATTTAGCGAGGAAAGTTCCTGGCAAGTACGTGGAATTCGCGGAACCATGTGTCTACAGATTCGGCTAAACAGCACTCCCGTTGCCCTATACTTTGCAGTAAGAATCGATACCTGCATAGCAGGTTTCAGCAGGAATTAGGCAGGATAAGTGCTCTGAAAGTCTTAAAACTTACCATAAATGTACAATTGAGTATTAAAATTTTCAAAAAATATAATTAATTCTTTAAAATTATTAAATTAATCCGATCAAGTCCTTTTGTTAATTGCACTTTTTGAAAGGTATCAGACTCGAATGGACATTCTTAATAAGTTTTAGAACTTTGTTGTGCTTTTTTTGAAAATTTTACAATTTAATTGTACTTTTATAACAAATTTTGGGCACCTATCACATATAACAAATGCTCCCCTCGCTCTAAAACATGTGCATACCATAAGGCCGTGCATTACTCCATCTTGATTTGGCCCATTATAAGCATAGATATAGCCTATAAATGCACTTCGTGAGAAATAAATGCTATCCATGTTTATAATCATCATCTACCAATCAAGTGATTGAAGGAAAAGATGGGAGAAAATACGACACTACCACCGCGTGTTCGTGGCGGTGGGGGCTAAAAATTCTAGAGAATAGGATTCCTTTTCTTTTTCGAAAGAATGATAAAGATGATGTCGAGTATTAGATGCCGATGTCGGAGCAACTTTTCAGGGAAACCCGTCGGCAGCTACCACCTCCCTCGTCCCTCGAAGACCAAAAAGCAAACGAGGTCGCCGCGTGCATATAAGTACATGAAATCCATGGTCATTGCATCCATCATCACTCCACGAAATTCGAACGTTACCCTTTTCGCGGCTAACGCAACACCAAACTTCAGAGTTTTTTTCTCGTCTTTGCCATTTGCATTGTGCTACCACCCTGTCTCGTAATAGGATCGCGAGCCTGTGTCTCTTCCTAGCGATGACGAGCATTCTCAGCGGCGACTGCTACGCCCGCTACGAGGTCTCGATCGACTTGCCCGCTGTGCGCAAGTTCACCAAACAATGGCGTTTAGCATTCGCGACCATCTATTCCTCCCGAGCCATCAATACCTCTGCAAAGATAACCAAGAAATTCCCTAGAAAATCTCCTTCGTACACTTCGATTTCGATCTGCGATGAGGCTCAGAGTGCTTGTTCCGATCGACCCTGCTCCTTCAAGATTGATCAGTCACGGCTCACCAAGCTGGTCAAGGAAAAGGACCTCCGCCACCTCCATGAATTCGGTGGGGTCAAGAAAGTCACCTCAACCCTCGAAACTGATGTCTCGGCTGGTATAAGTGGTGACCCCGACGACGTCTCTCGCAGGCAAAATGCGTTTGGCGTCAACTCGTACAAGAAGCCGCCTGTCAAGGGCTTCTTCCACTTCATGTTCCAGGCTTTCAAGGACCTCACAATCATGATTCTTCTTGTCTGCGCTGGGCTTTCGCTCGGGTTCGGGATCAAGGAGAACGGGGTCAAGGAAGGCTGGTACGACGGTGGGAGCATATTCGTCGCGGTGTTCCTCGTGATCATGGTGTCGGCTGTGAGCAATTACCGGCAGAACCGGCAATTTGAAAAATTGTCTCAGGTCAGCAGTAATATTCTCATCGATGTGATAAGGAAGGGTCGGCGGCAGCAGGTTGCCATACTCGAGGTTGTTGTCGGAGACGTCATTTGTTTGAAGATTGGTGATCAAGTTCCAGCAGACGGGCTGTTCCTCGAGGGGCACTCCCTGCAGGTACGGACGGCAAGTTTTACTGGTTTGACCGCATTAGATACAGGGCAGTTCGTCATTTTCATAATCTTAGTTCTATGATAAAAAGGAAAAGTAATCGTTTTAAGTCATAGTTCTAGTTATAGTAGAACAAACTTAGTGAAAGAATTTTACTGCAAAAAGTATAGTTAAAATAAAATCAATTTCTTCTTGTGTTACTATTTAGGGTGCGAATGGTAACGTTTTTTTTTTTTTTTTTATTCCAGGGAACAGAAACAAAAAAAAGTGTTTCTGTTCCGGGGAACAATTTTTGAACAAAAGAATGCGTTTGATAACGTTTGTTCCGGGAATAAAAAATGAATAGAAACACGTTTGGTAAATTTTATTCTTTTTTTGTTTCTTTTAATTTTTTAAACATTTTTATTTTATTTTTCATTTTTTCCTTTCTTTTTTATTTTTTCTTTTTTCGGCCGGTCACTAGCCTCCGACGACCGGCCGACTGGGCCGGCAGCCTTGCCCAGCCACGGCGAGGCTCGCCGGCCCTCGGCGAGGCCGAGCCTCGCCGTGGTTGGGCGAGGCTCGGCCTCGCCTTGGCTGGGTGAGCTCGGCCTCACCTAGATTCGGCGAGGCCGAGCGTCGCCGGCCCTTGGCGAGCTCGAGCTTGCCCAGCCATGGCGAGGCTCGGCGTGGCTAGGCTCGGCCTCGCCGGGGGCCAGCGACGCTCCGGCAAGGTCGCCGACCCTCGATGGCGTCGCCGGCCCTCGACGGTCGGTCGCCGGCCATGGCCAAGGTCGGCGACCGGCCAAAGAAAAAAGAAGAAAAAAGAAGAAAAAAAGAAGAAGAAAAGAGAAGAGAGAGAAGAAATTTTTGTTCTTTTTTGGCTTCGAAGAAGTGTTTCTTTTCTCTAGAAACAACTTTTTTGTGTTTCTTTTTTTTGCTCCAATTTTGTTCCGGGAACAAAAAAATAAAAAAAGAACAGAAACGCAACCAAACGCGTTTCTGTTCTTTTTTTGTTCCCGGGAACAAAATTCGTACGGAAGTGTTCTAGAAACGTTTCTTTAGAGCGTTTCCATGCACGCCCTTAGTCAGATTTCAATTTCTTGATGGGAACGCATCCTATCGTGTCATCCTAGCGCCACTAAATCAGGAACAACTTTTGTATTTTTAATTTAGGTTGACGAATCGAGCATGACCGGGGAGAGCAATCACGTGGAAGTGAACAGCAATCAGAATCCATTCCTGTTCTCAGGAACAAAGGTAGCTGATGGCTATGCTCAGATGCTCGTTACATCGGTTGGTGTGAACACGGCATGGGGCGAGATGATGAGCTCCATCAGCCGTGACAACAACGAGCAAACGCCTTTACAGGCTCGGCTCAACAAGCTCACTTCGTTGATTGGCAAAGTAGGCTTGATAGTCGCATTCTTGGTTCTCATGGTCTTGATGATTCGCTATTTCACGGGAAACACAGCAAATGAGAACGGGAACCGGGAATTCGTTGCAGGCCAAACAATGGGTGACGATGTCATAAACTCCGTGGTGGGCATCATTGCAGCTGCTGTGACAATCGTGGTGGTCGCGATTCCTGAAGGCTTGCCACTCGCGGTAACCCTCACACTTGCTTATTCAATGAAGAGGATGATGGTGGATCAGGCGATGGTGAGGAAGCTGTCGGCCTGCGAGACAATGGGGTCTGCCACCACCATTTGCACTGACAAGACCGGCACTCTGACAATGAACCAGATGAAGGTGACGAAATTCTGGGTCGGCAAAGACTCCATGGCAGAAAATGCATACTCCTCTGCCTCCAAGTGTGTCCTGGATTTTATTCAGGACGGGGTCGCTTTGAACACCACGGGCAGCATCTATAAGCCATCTTTGGGATTGGAGTACGAGTTCTCCGGCAGTCCCACTGAGAAAGCGATTCTTTCCTGGGCGGTTTCACAATTAAGCATGGACATGGAGGAGATAAAAAAGAGCTGTGAAGTCATCCAAGTTGAAGCCTTCAACTCGCAGAAGAAGAGAAGCGGTGTCCTAATGAAGAAGAGCACAGACAACACAGTCCACGTACACTGGAAGGGAGCGGCAGAGATGGTCTTGGCAATGTGCTCAAGCTTCTACGACGGGTCGGGGATAAAGAAAGATTTGGACAAAGATGAAAGGAAGAAATTCGAGCAGATCATACAGGGGATGGCAGCGAGCAGCCTCAGGTGCATCGCTTTTGCTCATAAACAAGTCTCCGAGGAAGCAGCCAAAGAAAGAGAAGATGGAAAGAAGATCCAAGAGGACAGCCTGACATTGCTAGGACTTGTTGGTATTAAGGACCCATGCCGTCCTGGTGTGAGGAGCGCAGTCCAAGCTTGTCAGGACGCGGGAGTGAACGTCAAGATGATAACAGGAGACAACATCTTCACGGCTAAGGCCATTGCCGCCGAGTGCGGGATTCTCAGGCCTGGGGACGAGACCTTCAATGGAGCCATCGTGGAAGGAGCTGAGTTCAGAAACTACACATCTGAGGAGAGGCTTCAAAGAGTCGAGAAAATCCGGGTCATGGCGAGATCCTCGCCTTTCGATAAGCTCCTCATGGTTCAATGCCTGAAGCAAAAAGGCCATGTGGTCGCTGTCACTGGGGATGGCACGAATGATGCACCCGCCCTCAAGGAAGCTGACATCGGGCTCTCGATGGGCATCCAAGGCACTGAGGTTGCCAAAGAGAGCTCAGACATTGTCATCCTCGACGACAACTTCACCTCTGTGGCAACGGTGCTGTGTTGGGGTCGATGCGTCTACACTAACATCCAGAAGTTCATCCAGTTTCAACTCACGGTGAATGTCGCAGCGCTCATCATCAACTTTGTGGCTGCGGTCTCCTCCGGTGACGTCCCCCTAACAGCAGTCCAGCTCTTATGGGTGAACCTAATCATGGACACACTTGGCGCCCTCGCGCTGGCCACTGAGCGGCCTACCAGGGAGCTCATGGAGAAGCCCCCCGTGGGCCGGACGGAGCCACTCATAAGTAAAGTCATGTGGAGGAACCTTGTAGCACAAGCAACGTACCAAATGGCCGTCCTCCTCACTCTACAATTCAAGGGCGAGTTGATCTTTGGGGTCAATGAGGCGGTGAAGCGGACACTAATATTCAACGCGTTCGTACTGTGCCAAGTCTTCAATGAGTTCAACGCGAGGAAGCTCGAGAAGAAGAACGTGTTTGAGGGCATACACAAGAATAAGCTGTTCCTCGGGATCATCTTTATGACAATGGTCCTCCAAGTGGTAATGGTCGAGTTCCTGAAGCGGTTTGCTGACACAGAGCGGTTGAGCTGGGGCCAGTGGGGCGCGTGTATTGGGATCGCCGCCGCGTCTTGGCCTATTGGTTGGGTCGTCAAGTGCATCCCAGTCCCTGATACACCAATCTTTAGCTACTTGGGATCCAAAAGCAAGAAGCTCGTGAGGAAAATCGTGCACAGAGAACAGTAGGAACACTAATTGGCCTAACTCAATGCTTTTCATAATACTATGTTGACTTCGTCCTTGATGCTGTGAGATTTTTTTCTTTGCCCAGAAAGTGAGGAATGTGTAATCAATGATGTTACATATTCGTTTGAAAGAAAGCACTCAGTGAGAAATAAGGAATGAATAATCAATCTACCTTTCGGCACAGATCAAAAGATCGAGCTTGGCTTATCTGGGCTCGGTAAGTCGGCCCAGTTTTCTAAAAGGAATTGACTTGAATCAAATTAAAGCGCTTCAAACCAAAGCCCAAAACTTTCAGATTTTGTGCATTATTGTACTGTGCAAAAATATTTTGTTTTTATGCCATCCTAGGAAATAAGAGAATTGGCTTGAATTATAAGGACATCTGTCGGCTTGTTGCATCCTCGACCCCATCAGTGTCCGACCAAGCATGCACCCTCATAATGTGTATTGGTATGAATTACGGACATGGACTATGTCCAGACAAGGAAGAAACTCATTACGTGTATCGGTCACAATTTCTAATTAACTCAAATTTAGTCAGGCCTTATTCTCAGAATTTAGAACGTACACATAAAGAATTATGGGTGAGCCAAATGGTGCATATATTAGGCACCATGCCCTACCCTTAACATTGAGTAACCGACTGCAAAAGCATCCTAGGGCTTCCAACTGATATGTTAGATTGACCACTATCAAGTCTTTTTGCTTAGAACTAATGCATGGAGATACTTAATTTGGGAGGCACATGGGATATGGAAAAACTTGAACTTAGGATCTTCCACTCTGATATTATGTTAAATATTGTGGGACTATTGCCAACGGTTTTTAAAGTTTAAGCTATTAGATAAAAGCTTGATTTAAAATTTATCTATTCTATCATATCCACTCACAATCAACACTATGTGGAGAAAATCTGGTAGCTCAAGCATTGTACCAAGTAATAGTCTTTTTTCAGTCTTGTGCTTATACTGCTACGATTAGATATCAAACAATTTAAACTATGACTTGAATTGAACTCCATATAGTATTGCCAGAAAATAGTTGAGGTAATGAATGCCGTCATAGCTACTCAATTAGAGCTCTTTTCAAATCATAGGATCAATATTACAACTTGGTTTCACTATATCTAGAGCAAATTCTTAGGGAAAAGTGTTAGAAAAATCATAAACATATTACATTAGTACCAATTTTGTCCTAAACCTTTAAATGGTGCCAATTTATTGTCAAACCTTTTAAAGTAGAGCCAATTCAATCATTCAAACTAATTTTGACCATATATTATTGACATGAACCCTGACTGGCCTATGTTACACGGCCGATGCTAACATGGGCATTTTTAATAATATTTTAATAATTTTCTAATTTTTTCCTTTCTTTTTTTTTCCTGTCTTTTTTTTTTTTCACTTGTTTTCCTCCTTTTTTTTGGACAGAGAATTTGAGTACCTAGAGGGTTAGGCTGATCGGACTTGGGGTGCTTAATGTTGAGGAAAATTCATTTATTAGTTTTGAAGATTGACAAAGCTTCCCTTAATCGTTTTTTGATTATGATGGTAAGATTTTCCGAGTGAAAATTCTAATGTGTATCATAGATGCTACTTGTCATACTCGAGGATGTTGTAAAGATCCTATCCTCTATATTCAATCTCAACGGAATAAGAATAGTGATCGGACCTTGTGTCACGACCCAAACCCCGAGTGTGTGCCCATCTCTCTTTGGTTGATAATATTTTGCGACTTCTTAGGTGAGTCGCCGACCTTATTCATTTTATTGCACATGCGGAAGTGAAAGTAAATTCCCTGACAGTAATCATCTCGAGATAGAAAAGTAGAACAACAAATTCACAAACAAACATGTTTTTATAATCACATGGAGTCATATACAAGGTCTAAGACCAAAAGACTACAAAAACTGGCTTTTCAAAAGAGAAGCGGTCCTAACTGACTTACACTTTAGATCACCTCCTCTCCACTCCCGGTCCTCCACTCGACGATCTTGAAAATTTATCCCACAACGAGGTGAGATATAAATCTCAGTAAGTCCATACTCTAAAATCCTGATTAGGAGGGAAATACGCTAAGAAGCGTTCTAACTATACAACCATACAATTAGAATAGATAACTTAAATCGCCTCAGTTCCTTTTTGCACGTTAGCACAGTTCATCTCACAATGCATATCACAAATGCATACGATAATTGAAATGCCTTATTTTTTTTCAATCAACTATAGGGGTCTCAGCCAAATTAATCACATGAGTCCTGATTATAAGGTCAAACCATTATGACATGTCTCATACCATGCCACACAGTTTTGTCTCATAATCAGGCGCATCAAACTCAACCAATCATGCGTTTCAAATTGTTAAGTAAGCCCCACAGTGGGCACCGGCCTACTCTCAAGTTTTGGCGGTCTATTAGCGTAGCTAGGCATCGTCTTACCCCATTAAGCACGGTTACGTCTCTCAAAAACAACTTTCTCAAAAGAGTATAGGTCCAGCCTCTATTGCAAACCGAATTCCATATAGAGTAATGTCCATCCGACAGAGTTCGGGGATGGGTTCTCTTAACCAATACACGATCAATCAACCTTGGCCTAGGACACCTTGCATTGTACTCAAATGCCTCAATTAAAATAGTGATCTTGGCCTATTTTCTTCGTATTAAAAACACCCGGTGAAAATAGTTATGTGTAGATACACGCTTAGATTGGACCTGGAAAATTCATAACCCTCTTTTTAAAGTCCCACTGGTTTATCTAGTATATAAAACTATTTTCGGTGTTTAAAATCCAACACCCAAGATTTTCTAGATAAATGTCAAAATTTACAAATTTTGGAATAATTGACCTAATTTCCAATCAGCACTCAAATTTCACAATTTAACACTCGATTGCAGAAATTAACTACACCATTGCAATCAACATGAAATTCTAGTCACCAGCTACACCGCCCAATTTCCGGAAAAATATTTAATAATTAAATAATTTCTAAAATTACTTAAATAAATGTATTAAATACTAAAAATGCTAACTTAGAATTTAATCTAACCACCTATTGAGCTAAATAAATTATTCTAAGCATCCTAGCTACATAACAATACACTAATCTAAATAACTATAAATTTATAACCACCTAATTACTTAACCTAACTATCCTAATTTAACTAACTAAACTAATAATTGAACTAATTACACTTAAATAAATCTAAACACTCCTTAAACGTTATTAGTTTACTAAAAAGAGTTTAGTGCATAAACTCACTGGTTTATTGCAGAAACCGGTTCACCGTGACGACGGCACGACAGCGGCCGAAATCCAAATTTTCGACGACGTTAGCAGACTTGGACTGGGCCTAAACTTGGCCCAACAAATCTCAGCCCAATCTGAGATTTGCTTTTGAATTGAGCTGGGCCTGAAGCGGGCTTCAAATGGGCTGCTAAATTCTTGGCCTGGGCTTGACTGAAAATAGATTTTGCTGGCTTTGCTGAACTGGGCTTGCTGCAGCTGGGCTTCAATTGTGAGCTGTTGGGCCAATGAACAATCATGTGGGCTGCTTGCTCACCGGCTGAACTGCCGAGCTGGGTTTGTGGATTTCCATTGGGCCGAATGGAGTTGCTTTGGTGAGAATGGGCTGGCGGCTGCTCGCGTGGGCTGAAGACGACGCGGGCAATGCTTCGGTCGGCTGCAGGGGCATGCGAAGCGGCAAAGATGACGTCGAAGAGAGGTCAACAACGGGGATTTGTGCTGGCTTTGCTGACTCAACGTGGCAGCGGCTGGGAAGAGGATTTGGTGAGGGTGGAAGAGGATTTGGTGAGGGTGGAAGACGCGTGGGCTGAGCTTGCTCAGTTAATGGGCCGCTGCAGAGAAACGAAGCAAGGAGAGAGAGCGACCGAGGGCTGGTTGTTGGACGCGCGTGGAGGCTTCGGTCAAACGAGGAAGAAGAGAAACTTGATTGTTGACCGGCGTGGGGGACAAAACGTGATGGAGAGGCAGGCAGCTGAGAAGAGATGATGCAGCAATTTCGGTGGTGGATGGGCAGCTTCGCAGGGAAAACCAGGAAGAAAGAAAAGCAAAGCAGGAAATCGAGGCAGAAGGGGTAGAGAGAAAGGGCGATGTGCGAAGATGGAGAGGAACGTGCAATGGAAGTTTTTTTTTTTTGGGGGGGGGGGGGGGGGGGGGAGAAAGAATAGTCAAAGAAACTAATCCAATTGCATTAAACCCTTGCCCCCTAAAGTTTTCATAATTATCCTCTTATGTTCCTCAATTAAATCTTGCAAATTATCCACCAAAATTCCAATTTGAAGGCAAAATTTGTTGCCCCAAACTCCGGCTCCGAATTTCACTTAAATTAAACTCCAATTTCCTCTCCGATTATCCAACTCGAGGTCCGATTTCGTTGAAGAAAAATCCCAAACAATTTAATGATGTCCCCAACATTCAGAGGTTAGGCTCGGAAGTCCAAATTTCCTTTAATTTGGCCTATTCGAATTTCTGTTAATTTTCCGCAACGTTCGAACCGATTTTCCGTAAAAATTTCAAAATCTCCGAAAAATTTTCGGAGGATGAGTTGACGTTCCTAAAATAGATGATGACACCACAAAACTTACAATTTCTGAAATCGGGTTCAAATTCACGGTTAATTTTACTCCGACACGATTTTAGTGTAACCTAGTCTACCGGGTAACTTTTAGGAATTTTTGGTGCAATTAACTTGTGATCGATTTATCTCGAGTCACAATGTACATCTCCTACACATTGGCGACTCTCAGTTGTCGTGAAAATCTTGAGATTTCAATTATTGATAGAAGGTACCCAAAATGACAGAAAATTAATTTAGTGTCGATTGATGAGAATTTTGCAATCAGGTGAAATCACCCATACTTTGATCACGTATCTCAGTCAAATCGACCTATCTCTGATCTCTGATCGATTTTAACAATGCCATAATGACCCTTGCAGATTGACACTGTCGAACAGTCGATTCCTAGTCAAATTCTCAAGTTCATTACATTTAAATTCCTTAATTGCTTCTCCTAAAAGTCCAATTATCTCGTGAGTGATCAACTTAGAGAATAGCACTGTCGGCGTGTCAACGAAAGGCCCAATTTATTTAATCGAAAATAAATTCTGAAAATTCAGGCCGTCACACCTTGTGCTAACGGCTAGAAGATTGGTGTGGATTTCCTACCAAATATACCTTGATTGTTCGAAAGGAATTTATCTAAATCAATTTCACTGCACATGGAATGCTCAATCTACCAACGAAACAATTATAGTGAAGACGGAAAGTTCAACATAGGAAAGACCCAATTGATGGAAACCCAATCTACTGTATCGGCAACAAATCTTACGAGAACTTCTCTCTCGGCAGTCAAGAAGCGATCATATCTTCCTAAAGTTTCAAGTCCAACAATGATTGGATAAATGATCCTTAAAGAAGGTCCAACAGTCGGCTTGGACATTGAGGAGTATAAAAGGGAGTTGTACTACTAAAGGATATAAGAGGGAATAAAGAAGTTATGAATTCCAAAGTTCACAAAAGTATCATCCCAAATACTTTCATCTTACTTGAGCTAAATATCATAATTTGTTAGCTTTACCAAAAAAAAATATCATAATTTGTTAGAGGTCGTAAGTGTGAGATTAGCAGATCTTTCACACAAGCTTGAGTAGCACTTACTCAGTCCTTGTAACCTCTTATTGATTCTTACTAGTAGGATCTAGTCAATAGGTTGTCATCGCAGGAGAATGAATGTAGGCTTGTCAAGACCAAATCACTATAATTCTACTGTGTGCAAATTTCTCTATCCCTTAACTCTTGTTTATATTTTTGTGGAAGTTTATCGCACACTAGTAAGATCTAAACACGGCATAGCCAGTCGTCAAACATTGCCCTATTGCAATATCGTTTTAACTTGTGTAAATTTCGCACTGTCACCTTCACTCCTCTCTAGGTGATTAATCTAGCCCTAACACTTGAGACTTGAGAGTAGGAGGTGGAGGTGGAACAAGGGATAAGGCCGTGTCTTTTTTGCGAGAAGAAGAAGAGGGAATCTGAAGAATGCCTCGTGCTCCTCTTTCTTGCTATTCTTTTTCTTGGGTTTGGAATCCTTGTGGGTTCGAAGAACGTGGTGCTAACCCTACGAACATCTTTCCACCACTTTCTTGCTCTCTCTGCAGGAGTCTTGAGCATGCTGTGATTCTCTGTCCTCTAAATCAGCATTTATTCGACACAAGATTGAGCTGAGTGAGGGCCGCCTCACTAGGTGTCGCTTGAGCGAGGCCAACCCTTGCCCAAGCGGCATCTGGTCTTGCTAAATCTGGTGAGGGCCACTCTCGCTTAGACAAGGCTAACCATTGCCGAACATTGTCATGTTGGCCATTGAAGGAAAGAGGAGAAAAAAAATAAGGAAAAGAATTAAAAAATTATTAAAATATTATGTAAAAATGTCCACATTAACGACGGCCGTACCTTTCATGTCAACAATATACAGTTAAAATTAATCGGAATGACTGGATTGACTATATATCAAAAATTTTAGTGCTAAACCAGTATAACTAAAATGCTTAAAACTAAATTGACATCATTATAATATATATAGGGTTTTTCTGACACTTTTTCTTAAATTTTTATGGTAAAAAGTTTTGGTTTCAGTGATCGGCAGGAGCAACCTAACAAGCATAACTAAGGGTCAATATAATGAAATGTGACATATTGACCTGGGTTGTACCGAAGAATCAAGCGTGGTGGAACATAGAGAAACAAAGCATGAAATAGGACTAGAGTCCGAGAGCACTTTCCCCGAAGGAGATTGAATCATGCAAAAGAAGTGGAAAACCATGACGAAGAAGACGTGGGACTGACCATCCAGAAAGTTTCATCCCCAAATCTGGCTTTTTCTCTCCTTCGCGATCTTACCGGGAAAAAAGATTGCCTTATTCCTATGGTCTCTACGTGTGCTCTTCGACCTATGGTCTCTACGTGTGCTCTTCGACCCGCCCGTCCGCTCCCTCATATCTTGGAACCTCCCCTCCTCTCTCCCCAAAGCGCGTGAGTTTTCCCGAAACTTTCCGGACCGGAATCGCTGGCTCACAACCTGGCCACAGCTAGCACGCACGCATCTTCGTGTCGCCATCGCCTCGGGCGTCCGCCTGAGTCAGACAGAAAAAGAGCATGACCATCTCTCCATTCTGTTGTTGTTGTTGTTTTTTTTTTTTTTTTTAATAATAAATATTATTATTATTATTAATTTTTTTAGTCTTTTATTCTAATTTAAATCATATTTGGATCGAAATGACATTGTTCTAGTCTTATCATTCATATTTTAGTCATGTCAGAGGCATGTAAAAAATTTGAGTGCATCAATTTAACAAATTTTGGGACTTAATTATACTTTTTATAAGTTCTAGGATGTTTAGTGCACTTGTCTTCTCTTTTCTTTTTTTCTTCTCTTTCGCTTCATGGGTTTGGAGCGTGGCTTTTTATAGAAGAATTTATCTGTCCCCTAACTCACTGTAGTGGTTTTAATGTCACTACATCATTACGATGCGTGATTGCTTCGTCCATTGACCTAGACTTATCGGGAAAAGTTGACATGTCAAATGCTCAATACACTCCTTTGAACAGGGTTCGAAATTCTAATAATTACTGTGTACCACATGTGAAACGACACTGTTTTTGCTTACCTTGAGGAGGGAGTATCGATAGAAGGTCAAATAAAAATTGCAACGGCTTGATTTATCGTTAATGTTCTTACATGAGATTTGATCAAGCCATATCATGGCACTTGATCGAGCCATTTTATCAAGATTACTACTATATTTACTAAAAGTATTATCAAAGAGTTCTTGCTAAATGTGTTTGCAATTTCCACGGCCTTAGCCAAAGATGACAATAAAGGAGTCTATGAATGTGTGTGTGTGTGTGTGTGTGTGTGTGAGAGAGAGAGAGAGAGAGAGAGAGAGAGAGAGAGAGAGAGAGAGAGAGAGAGAGAGAGAGAGAGAGAGAGAGCCCTATTTGTTTTTAAATTAAGGCTAATTGAAGAAATAAAGAAAGAGTGTTATGAATTTTCACGTGAACTTGCCACATTATGGTAAATTTGTCATGAATATACCAATTTGGCATTTCGGTGACTGAAAAATTAGTTTAAGGTAAATTTGTCATTGGTATACCACTTTGGAGTTTTTCGTAGTATTTACCCTTAAATTAATATCTCCAATTTGAGTAGTTTATGAGACCCGACTTGATTGGAGAATATATATTGATCCTAATTGCAATAGTAATTAGGCTTAGATTTTCTTGGGTGGTTATTATGTGATATATAATATTTCTTCAATCGGCAATGGTCAACTCATGCATGTCCAAGAAGACCAGCAATTGAACTCTACAGAGTCTTACATTCACTGGAGTTGTTTATTTATTTACACTGTGGGCTTGAGTCTAATTTAAGCATAGGAAACACTTGAGTAAGTGAGTGACCATAATTCCCATTCTCCCATTATTTGTAAATTATTTGTTGCCAACTCTCATCATAGAACAAATGCCGACACTTGGATCGAACCATATAAAAATCTCCAGCGTTCTCAATTGTTTCTCGTTTATTACTTCTGATTTCATGTCGATTTAATTTTAAGATCTCGTCAAATTCTATTAGAGGGGAGCATGGTTCCAAAGTAAAATTTGGAATCAAAGAACAAGACAAGTGGAAACATGTCCAATTCCAAATTTCAAGGAATGCAGGGTAGGTTTTAGCTTTCAAAAATTAGGAAACTTGTTTCAACAAGTATATTCTAGGTTCTAAGTAAGTGAAACTTGAAAGTTAGAACCTGGAACCTTTTTTTTTTTTTATGTTTTTCTTGGTCTATGTTTTAGTGCAATCCTGTGGTACTCCATGGCATCTAATCTAAGTTTCCTTTTTATAACTAAAACTTTTACTTTATTCGTGTGTTTAAATATAAGTATACAAATCTAAAAAGTGTTTAGTGTAAGGTGAAGATGCAACCAAAACTCCTAAAAAAGTGATTTCTAACATGATAACCGACATAGATAAAGCTTGTAAAGAGGTGGAGCCTATAAAATCAACAATTATTGTAACCGTTGAGGTTGACAATGTGTATGTTCAATCTTCTAACAGCTATAGGTGCAAAGTTTTGCTTTATTTGTAGTTGAGTAGGTTGTGTGGAAAAATTGTTTTGGAGTAATAAAAGTGCATGCATAGTTGGTGTTCAAACGAGATCCATGGTTCTGGTGAAGTTCAAGTGATGCTTAGGCTCAAAAGATGTCTTTGGCGGTTTAAGCCCATGAGGGGCTATGGTAAATTAGCAATGAAGTTCGGATTCCAATGAAATGATTGTAACTTGGCTCAAATGTCCTGCTAAAGTGGAGATTATTAAAAATATGCCTCAAGTTTAAACCCGAAAATGAAACTTTTGTAATTTGAATAATTTCCCAATTTGAGTCGGTTCCCTATTTTAGTTGTTTCCTCGTATGATAAGGTTTTCTAAAATGTGTTTTCTATTTTGGATCTAACTCTTGTCTATATTTAAGAAGGGTTTTCTTTGTGAAGAGTACCGAAAGGAGCTTGTGTTCATGAATTACATCCCAAAGTGTTTGAAGCCATGAAAAATATTGTGGTAAGACTTTGTGTAATTCCTTTATGAGATTGAGATATTATTTAGTAAAGAATTGTGACTTATGAAAGTTAAATATTGTGTAAGTGATTGGGTATAATTGAGAGCGGTGAAACACTAAGGCTACATTTGACAGTTATGATAAAATTTATCATATCCTGTGTTTGGCACATATTCAAAATAGGATAAAGTAGAATATGAAAGAAATATATGCTAAATAAAATTATCCCATGGAAAAGGTGCGATAAAGACAAATAAGATTTCGATATCCATAATAAAAAAGTTATTTTTCTCAAATAACAAATTTGTTGAATTAACAAAATTGAAATTATATTTCAATATAAATAATATTTGATTTCTAATACAGGATATTAAAAATAACAATTTAGTATTTTAATTTAATCTTATTTTTATTTATATATTCGAATTTAATTATTTCTTATAATATAATTTTAAAAGAAAAAAATATCTTTATTACATATTTAAGGTGTTTTATTGTTTAGGTATATTAGTATAGTTTTCTATCTAATAAAATTTTACTAGAGAATGATGGAAGGATAATAAAGAAATAAAAAAGAAATTAATTCCGAAAATAGAGGAAAATAAAATAAAGTAGACGAGTATTGTGACGTATTTTATCATCTCCATTTGTCAAATTTGTGATTCATTTATATTAATACACCATTCATACCAAACAATATTTATGATATGATATGATTATATCCAACTTTATTATTATAAGGGTTAATACCTTGAAAAACTTAAAACCGGTACACTTGTCACAAATTTACCCTAAACTATTTTTTTGACCATGAAAAACTCCAAACCGATATACCTGTGACAAATTTACGTCGACTGACTATAAAAAACCATAAACTGGTACATTTATGACAAATTTACCCCAAACTAATTTATTCGGCTGCAAAAAACCCCAAAATGATAAATTGTGACAAATATACCCTATGCTAAATTGGATTAATACCACACAAAAATCACAAAAATTGTAAACAGTGACAAACAGAGCATAAAATCCTAAATTGGTATACCGGTCAACTGTCACGTGTCATTTAACTTAATAATTTGAGAATAAAATTTAACGAAAACTAACATAGGGTAAATTTGTCACAAGTGTATTGGTTTTGGGTAAATTTGTCAAATGTATACCAATTTGGGGTTTTTGGTGATCAAAAAAATAGTTTAGGGTAAATTTGTCACAAGTGTACCAGTTTAGGGTTTTTCAGGGTATTAACCCTTTTTATAATCACCAAACCGTTGATAAGATAAAACAAAATCGTCTGGATTTCATATCCTATCTTATCCAATCCAATTCTATCAAAATTCCAGACAATCAAATGTAACTTAAAAGTCTTTGAGTGACTCGAGTATGATTTATAGTGGAACTATGTACCATTTGTCAAATTTGTGGTTCATTTATATTAATACGCCATTCATACTAAACAATATTTATGATATGATATGACTATATCCGACTTTATTATTATAATCAACAAACAGTGGATAAGATATAACAAAATCATCTGGATTTCATATTCTATCTTTTCTAATCTAATTCTATTAGAATTCCAGACAATCAAGTGTAACTTAAAAGTCTTTGAGTGACTCGAGTATGATTTATAGTGGAACTATGTATAGCCCTCCCATAGACATAGGTTGCGCCAATCAAATTATGTAAATTTGGCATTCGATTTATTTCCTTAAGCCAATGGTGATATACAGCTAATCGAACCTCTTTAAGACGATTAGTTCCTGTCAATGGTGTTAAGCAGTTTCACGTACTTCGCCTCTTAAGATACAACACCTTAAACTTATTGACGTTAGCAGTATACAAATAGGACTCCGTCGAACAATTCTTAAAACTGGCACACTTAGAAAAACTTGAAAAGAGGAGATGTAGGGTTTTCGCTTCTTTTGGTTCCTTTAGGAATAAGAATTTCAAATCTATTTATAGAGTTTTGGAATTCATGTACATAAGCGGTACATAAATCATGAATTAAATAGATATAAGAATCCAGAAAATACATGAATCATGAATTAAATAAATACATGAATCCAAGAGATACACAAGCTCGAAAGATACGCTAGTTAATGAAATACATGAACCAAAACAGCATATATTTTCGTTGATCTATTAACTCACCATAAATACAGCAATGAGAACGCGGGATTGACATTAATACCACTGGAAAGAGCTAAGGGATGGATTGAATCATGCGTGAAAAGCCACACTCCAAACCCATCTGAGTAAAGAGATAACGGAAGAAGAAATACTCCTTCTAGAAGGTCGTCTGGATCAGATGAGGATCGAAGATTGAGGGTCCTGTTGCATCTAACAATAATTTATAATTTATTTATTTTGTATAAACGAGTGTTTAAACCATGTCTACCTACATTATTCTTGGATGTTTCCTTCCGCCCACATTTTTAGTATCGTTTCCCCTCTCATGCAGAAACATCGTATTGACGAATGAGAGAACGCGAGAGTGGAGAGACACATGCAGTACGATATTGCTCTCTTTCGTAGTAAATGCTTTTGTTTAGGAAGACTTTTTGCCCGAAGACTTTGTCGTCGTCTCTCCAACTCGACCGGCAGGACTAACTATTAAAGGCTAAATGCATCACCAGCTCTTGAATTTTCTTGGTCACGACGATTCGTTCATTTTTCTTTAATAAATAAGAATACTTTTTTTTTTTGGTGAAAATAAATAAGAATATGTTTGTTGATGTAGACTCTAAAGTCAGCTTCTGACGGACGAGCAGCCGACTTGGAATCTCTTTGACTGGTTGCACATTCCTTATTTTTCTAGGCAAAAGCAAAAGAAAAAAAAAATCAAAATGCATCAAGAGAAATTCAATATGCCAGAACAATAAGAAGAATTGAGTTTAACCCGATTAGCGTTCCTAAATCTAATAAGCTGGTCTCTGTGCACAATTTTCCTCACGAGCTTCTAGCTATTCGATCCCAAGTAGCTGTAAGATTGGTGTATCGGAGACCCAAATGCATTTGACGACCCAACCGATAGGCCAAGATGCAGCCGCAATCCCAACACATGCACCCCATTGTCCCCAGCTCAACCGTGCCATGATAGCGAACCGCTTCAGGAACTCGACCATCACCACCTGGAGGACCACTGTCACAAAGATGATCCCGAGGAACAGCTTGTTCTTGTGAATGCCCTCGAACACGTTCTGCTTCTCGATGTTCCTCACATTGAACTCATTGAAGACCTGGCTCAAGATGAACGCATTAAATATTAGCGTTCGCTTCACCACCTCGTCCACGCCAAAGATCGATTCGCCCTTGAATTGTAGAGTGAGGAGGATGGCCACTTGGTAAATTGCTTGTCCCACCAGATTCCTCCACATGACATTTGTTATGAGCGGCTCGGTGCGGCCCACAGGGGGCTTTTTCATGAGCTCCCCAGCAGGCAGCTCTGTGGACAAGGCGAAGGCGCCAAGCGTGTCCACGATTAGGTTCACCCATAAGACCTGGAAGGCCGTCAAAGGGATGTCACCGGAGGAGACCGCGGCCACAAAGTTGATCAAAATGGCTGCGATGTTCACCGTGAGTTGGAACTGGATGAACTTTGGATATTATCATAGACACATCGACCCCAGAGCAACACCTTCACCACGGAGGCAAAGTTGTCGATGATGATATCCGAGCTCTCTTTGGCGACCTCGGTGCCTTGGATGCCCATCGAGATCCCGATGTTGGCTTCCTTGAGGGCCAGTGCATCGTTCATGCCGTCCCCCGTGACTGCAACCACATGGCCATTCTGCTTCAGGCATTGAACCATGTGGAGCTTATCAAAAGGCGAGGATCTCGCCAAGACCCAGATATTCTCAGCTCTCTCCATGGAATCGTGGAACTCAGCTCCTTCCACAATGGTCTCGTTAGAGGCATCGTCTCTGGGAGTGAGAATACCGTACTCCAAGGCGATGGCCTGGGCGGTGAAGATGTTGTCTCTGAGAAGAAATCGAATACAGAACAAGATCTTTGAACAATCAATGAAAATACCTCAGTCTTCTGTTATATTTCGAAACCTGTTTAGGTTTGGTTTTTCTACTGATACTGACTTCCATGCACTTCTGATCTTTCGAAACCTGTTTAATTCTTCTAACATCCCCCCTCAAATTGGGAATGGAGAGTGCACAAATTCCCAATTTGGTTCGCATATAAGAATGTGCTCTGCTGGTTAATGGTTTTGTAAAAATATCTGCTAATTGATAAGAACTGGGAATGTAGCTAACATGCAATGATCCTGAGGAGACTTTTTCCCGAACAAAGTGAAAATCTACTTCAATATGTTTGGTTCGAGCGTGTAAGACATGATTTAGAGTAAGAGATATTGCTGACTTATTGTTACAGTATAAATGAATAGGAGGTTTAAGAGAACAGCCTATATCACGTAATACAAAACTGACCCATGTAAGATCGGCAGTGGCTGATGCAAGAGCACGGTATTCAGCTTCAGTAGATGATCTGCTCACGGTAGATTGTTTCTTGGCTGCCCAGGATATAAGATTGGATCCAATATATATACAAAAACCAGTGGTTGATCTTCTGGTTTCGAGACAACCAGCCCAATCTGAATCAGAGTAACCATAAAGATGCATTGTATTGTGAGAGTGAAGAAATAAGCCAAGCTTTATAGTACCCTTTATATACCGTAAGACTCTTTTCAATATGTTGAAGTCGGCAATTATAGGTTGCTTCATTTGTTGACAGAGTATGTTTGTGGCATAAGCAATGTCTGGTCTAGTTAAGGTGAGGTATTGCAGACCTCCAACTAGGCTTCTGTACTCAGTAGGATTATGGAAAGGTAGAGAATCATTGATTAAAATGGATGGTTTTAGTGGAAGAGGAGTTGAAAGCGGTTTGGAGTGTAGCATATGAGCTCGGGTGAGAAGATCTAGAGCATATTTGGTTTGGCAAAGGAATAGATAATCTGAGTTTCGTGTAGCTTCAATGCCAAGAAAATAGTGTAGGGAACCTAGATCCTTCATATGAAAATGAGTACTCAGTGAAGTAATAAGACTAGAAATCATATGGGGTGAGCTTCCAGTGAGAATGATATCATCTACATACAGTAATAGGAGAATAGTGGCTGTATCAGTATGTAGGATGAATAGAGAAGGATCAGTAGAGCTACAGAAAAAGCCATATTCGATCAGAAAGCTGCTGAACCGATCAAACCAGGCTCGAGGAGCTTGTCGAAGTCCATAAAGGGATCTTCGAAGGAGACAAACATGGTGAGGCTTTTGTGAATCTTTAAACCCTGGAGGTTGCTCCATATACACTGTTTCACTTAAGTGTCCATGTAAGAAAGCATTTTTGACATCTAATTGATGGATTTTCCATTGTTTCATCATAGCTACTGATAGGATTATTCGAATTGTTGCATGTTTTACTACAGGACTGAAGGTTTCTGTGAAATCAAGGCCTTCTTCTTGATGAAAGCCTTTGGCTACCAGCCTAGCTTTGAGTCTATCCAAGCTTCCATCAGGTGCAAGTTTTGTCTTGAACACCCATTTGCACCTGATTACATTCATGTGATTAGTTCGAGGAACTAGTTCCCAGGTTTGATTTTGATATAAGGCATCCATTTCGTCTTGCATTGCTTGATACCATCCTTGGTCTGCTAAAGCAGACTTTATTGATTTTGGTTCAACAGGAATCTTATACTCAACCAGACATGCATATTTAGGATTTGCTTTAATAATTCCAGATTGTAGTCTAGTTTGCATAGGATGTGTTGAAGATTTACCTTGTATATTTCCAGTGGCAATACTGATTTGAGATTGTCCTGTGGTATCAGTTGATGTTGAAACAGATTCTTGGTTTGTAGATATTTGTTCCTCTATGGTTGGAGACGACTGATGTGATTCAATATTACTGGAGATATTATTAACAGCACTATGTATCTCAGTATCAGGTAATATTTGTATGTGGTATCGACCTTCAGAACTACTTGAAGTGAGCTCATCGTTCTGTATTTCTGGAGCTACTTGATTAAATCTGGTATGCTGCAAATAACCCTTTGATAGATTGTCTTGTGATTGAGACTTCTTAGTAGAGTTTGAACTAGAAGATAGGACTCCTTTTATCCACTGTCTGTATAGATCAGATCCCTGCTGATATTCAGTACTAAGTGTATGACTAAAGGGAAAGACATTTTCATCAAAAATTACATGTCTGCTGATGTAGATTCTTCCATTTGTAGGTAAGAGACATCTGTATCCCTTATGCTTCTCACTGTAGCCAAGAAAGATACACGTGAGAGATCTTGGATCAAATTTATGCTTTGTATAGTGCCTGAGACATGGATAACAAGCTGATCCAAAAACTCGAAGATAATAGTAGTCTGGTGTCTTATTGTAAAGCTGGTAATGAGGTGAATGCATATGTAGTTTTGTTGTGGGAAGAAGATTGATAACATGAACTGCTGTTTTGAATGCATCGACCCAATATTTCAGTGGTACTTTAGCATGATACATCATTGCTAAACCTAATTCGATCACATGTCGATGTTTTCTCTCTGAGACACCATTTTGCTCTGGTGTGTGAGGACAGGAGATAAATTGCTGGATTCCACACTTCTGTAGATGAAGTTGGAGTTTATCACTAGTGAACTCACCACCTCCATCACTCTGGAAGATTTTTATCTTGTGATTAAGCTGATTTTCTACAAGTCTTTGAAACATAACGAATATCTCATATACTTCTGATTTCTGTCTCATGGGATATATCCAGCTATACCGAGAAAAATCATCCACAAAAATGACATAGTAGGAGAATTTCTGAACAGATTGAATTGGTGAAGGTCCCCATACATCACAATGTATTCTTTCTAATGGAACATTAGAAATATGGTCTGAGAAGTGAAAAGATAAAGCTGAGCTTTTAGCAATTTGACAGCTGCCACATATATTCTGAGTTTTGGAACTAAGCCGAATGAGATTTTGTTTCTACAGAATCTTCACTGTTTTAAGGTTGGTGTGAGCAAGCCTTTGATGCCAGATATCTTCTGCTACTTCTTGTTGAGTCTGTATGAAGAAAGCTTCTGCAACTTTAGGTTCCACCTGGTAAAGCCCCTTGACTTTCCTTCCTAGCTTCACTGTTGTATGATTGTGATTGTCCTTCAAATATACCCCATGTTTGTCAAAAATAAAAGAGCAGGGATAGTCATCCGTCAGTTTTGATACAGATAGAAGATTCTTGGTGATTGCAGGGACTATCAATACATCATTCAGAGGTAATTTGCTATTTCCTGTATTTAGTATTCCATTACCAATGCATGAGATTGACAAATGAGATCCATCTCCTATCATGACAGTGTCATTACCACTATATGTATTGAAGTTTTGAATCATACCAGGTTCTGAGATAATGTGTGATGTAGCCCCTGTATCCGGATACCATTCTGAGCCATAGGGTTTTTCAATGTGTACTGCTGCTAATGCTGTTGGTATTTCATCTACCTGGTATGAATTGTCGAACCTATACCAACATCTGAGTGCTGTGTGACCTGATTTCTTACAGATCTGGCATTGCAGAGGGCCATTATTGGTAGGCTTTGTATTCTGTGTTTGTCTATCACCATTTGAGCTTTGTGGTGGGTACGACCTAACACTTTGATACCTTTGTGCAGGATTTGAATAGGGTCGAAATCCTTGTCCATAGCTAGACCAATTATCCTTATTAACCTGACCTTGCTGAGTTGAATACAGGTTATTCATTCTATGTTGTTGATTCCTTCCAGCTTCTGCAGAATTATTTCCATATTCTCTTCTATTAAAAGGCTGACCTCTGCCATAGCTAACTTCTCCTCGAAAATTTTCTTTTTGATTTCTGGGATTGATTCTTTGCTGACTTGTTCCAGCTTTTCTTTGCCCATAATAGGCCAAGTTAGAGTTATACTCATTCATAGAGTATGTTTGTAATCGAGTTTCAAACCTTTCAAGTTGGGAGATAACCTCATCATACTCCGGGCCGAGGCTTAAGACAATACATGGTTGTCCGAAAGTTTCATATTCGGGACCTAGCCCTTCCAAAGTATGCCAAACATTCTTGTTATATCATCAACAGGTTTTCCAATTGCATTCAACCGATCACAAATGGTTTTGAACTCTCGAAGATATTCGCTTAGTGATCTGTTTCTTTTCTTGCAGGCTTGAAGTTTTCCTCTTAACTCAAACTCCTTTGCAATAGATTTCTGTGTAAATCTATTTATGAGAGCCTGCCATACTTCAAGTGAGGTTTCTAAGCCAATTATTAGAATTAGAATATTTTCTGATACCGCGCCGCTTATCCAGGATGATATAAGCTGATTGGTTTTTATCCAATCCAGGTGATCAGGATTCATTATTTCTCCTATCTCAGTTTGTATCATTCGACTTGGAGATAATGTTTCACCATTAATAAAACCAATTAGATCTTGGCTTTTCAGAAATCTATTAAACTGAGCTTGCCACAACAGAAAGTTTTCTTCATTCAACTTGATAGTAACGAAGTTACCTATATTCACATGAATAGGGAAAGGATACTTTTGCACTCTAGTAGCCATTCTTCTATGTTCAAAGACTTTGAAGATTCGAAGATAATCCAGTAAACTTTGAAGGTAAACTATCTCAGAAATACCAGGATCTTTATCATATCATGCAGTAAGAACTCATAAGATCTATCATACCCAGGTGATGCTGCTCTGATACCATGAGAAGAAATCGAATACAGAACAAGATCTTTGAACAATTAATGAAAATACCTCAGTCTTCTGTTATATTTCTTCACCAGAACTTCGAGTTCATTCTCTACACAATCTTTCATCATTTCCAGATACAGACGAAGAAGAAAACAGAAGCTTCAGATGAAAACAGGAAAAGCTTAGCAATTCAGAACTAAAAATGAATTCACACCCTTCTATCTCGTTCTCTCTTTTCCTTTTATACTTAATCACTACCTCAACTGTTTTCCGTTATAGAGTTGTTACAACAGAAGATAAGCAACACACGTGTATTTCTTCTGACTGTGTAGCTTCTTTTAATTCGCTTGACCTGCTTTTGTGATTCAGGTTTTACTCTCACGGATCGCCAGCTCCTATTGCCACGGATCGCCAGCTCATTAGTTCAATTGGATCGCCAACTCACGGCCTTCCTCTGTTTCAGTTGCTTCTTCAGGTTTGGTTTTTCTACTGATACTGACTTCCATGCACTTCTGATCTTTCGAAACCTATTTAATTCTTCTAACAGTCTCCCGTTATCATCATGATTTTCACTCCTGCCTCCTGACAATCTTGAACTGCTCTCTTCACATCGGGACCACACGTGCCCTTAATACCAACAAGTCCTAGTAATGTCAGGCCGTCCTCTTGGATCTTGTCCCCATCTTCTCTCTCTAGGATAGCTTCCTCGGAGATTTGTTTATGAGCGAAAGCAATGCACCTGAGGCTGCTCGCCGCCATCCCCTGGATAATCTGCTCGAATCTCACCCTTCCATTTTCATCCAAATCTTTCACTTCCCCCGACCCGTCGTAGAAGCTTGAGCACCTGGCCAAGACCATCTCTGCCGCTCCTTCCCAGTGCACATGGAATTTGCCGTCCAAGCTCTTCTTTATTAGGACACCGCTTCTCTTCTTCTGTGAGTTGAAGGCTTCGACTTGGATGACTTCACAGCACTTCTTTGTCTCGTCCGTGTCCATGCTCAGTTGAGCATCCGCCCAGGAAATAATCGCTTTTTCAGTGGGACTATTGGAGAACTCGTACTCCGATCCCAAAAGCAGCCTATAGACGATGCTCGTGGTGTTCAAAGCAACTCCGTCCCGAATCAAATCCAGGACAAACTTGGAGACGGAGGAGCACATGTTTTCCGCCACAGAATCTTGGCCGACCCAGAATTCCGTCACTTCCATCTCGTTCATCGTGAGAGTGCCGGTCTTGTCAGTGCAAATAATGGTGGCTGACCCCATTGTCTCGCACGCTGAAAGTTTCCTTGCCATCACCTGATCCACCATCATCCTCTTCATCGAATGAGCGAGAGTGATTGTTACCGCAAGTGGCAAGCCTTCAGGAATCAAGACCACCACGATTGTCACTGCGGCTGCAATGTTGCCTACCACGGAGTTCATGATATGGTCACCCATCGTTTGGCCTGGAACGGATTCCCGTTTCCCATGCTCGTCATGTTTGTTTCCCTTGAAGTAGCAAATCAGCAGGACCACAAGAACCAGAGAATTGACCGCCAAACCGACTTTGGTAATTGATGAGGTGAGGTTGTTGAGCCGAGCCTGTAAAGGGGTCTGTTCGCTGCTGTCGCATTTGATTGGCCTCATCATCTCGCCCCCCTTTGTGTTCATCCCGACCGATGTAACCAGCATCCGAGCAGACCCATAAGCGACCTTTGTTCCAGAGAACAGGAAGGGATTTTGATTGCTCTTCTCTTCTATGCAACCACTCTCCCCGGTCATGCTTGATTCGTCGACCCAAATTGACACCAGAATGAGACGATAGGATGCAGTAAGGAAATGAAACCTCAGTAAATATTAACACAAGAATAAATGGATTATGTTTAAGTATACCTTTTTCCAGTAAATGTTTTTAACAAAGTCGGTTCTCCTACGACTAGAACTACGAATTAAAACCACTACTTTTCCTTTTTGTCGTGGAATTAAGATTATAAAAATGAAGAACTGTGCAGTATCAAACAGAATACCATAAACATGTACATTACTTTAGACTAATTACTCAATTAATTAATCAACCTGGGCTCGAACTTGGTAACACTAATACTATATATTTTTGAAGAAACTAACAAGAGTTAATAAGCTAATCTTATGCAAACAAAACCAGTACAAATTCTCGTCCGTACCTGCAAGGAGTGCCCGTCGAGTAACAACCCATCTGCTGGGATTTGATCATTGTTCTTCAAACAAACGATATCTCCGACGACAATGTCGGATATGGAAACCTCGCACGGCCCTCCCTTCCTTATCACATCGATGAGAATATCACCGCTCGCCCCATACAATTTATCGAACTGCCAGTTCTGCCGGTAATTCCTCACGGCCGACACCACGATCATGAGGAAAACTGTGAAGAATGGGCTCCCACCATTGTACCAGCCTTCTTTGAGCCCGTTCTCCTTGATCGCAAACCCAGGCGAAAGCCCAGCGCAAACAAGAAGAATCATGAGAGTGAGGTCCTTGAAAGCCTCGAACACGAAGTGGAAGAAGCCCTTGGTGGGTGGCTTGAATGTGTTGACGCCAAATGCGTTTTGCCTGCGAGTGACATCTTCCAGTTCGCCGCTAATTCCGCGAGAGACATCAGTTTTGAGGGCCGACGCCACTTTGCTGACACCGCCGAATTCACTGAGGCGGATGAGGTTCTTGTCCTTGACCAGCTTCGTAAGCTGCGACTGATCAATATGGAAGGAGCTGGGTTGATCGGAGGCAGCGCTCGAAGCCTGATCAGGGATTGAATTCGAAGTGTAGGAAGAAGCGAGCACTTGGAGCTGCGACTGTTCAGTCTGGAAGGAGCTGGGTTGATCAGAGCGAGCGCTCGGAGCCTGAACGGGGATTGAAATCGAAGTGTAGGAAGGGTCAAGCGGTCGAAGTTGTGACTGATCAATCTGGAAGGAGCTGAGTTGATCGGAGCGAGGGCTCAGAGCCTGATCGGGGATTAAAATCGAAGTGTAGGAAGGAGCAAGAGGTCGGAGCTGTGACTGTCCAGTCTGGAAGGAGTTGGGTTGATTGGAGCGAGCGCTCGGAGCCTGATCGGGGATTGAAATCGAAGAGTGGGAAGGAGATTTACTAGGGAACTTGGTGGTTATCTTTGCGGAGGTAGTGATGGCTCGGGAGCAATAGATGGTGGCAAAGGCCAAATGCCATAGCTTGGCGAACTTACGCATAGCGGGCGGGTCGAGAGAGACCTCGTAGCGGTTGCAGCTGCCGCTGAGAATGCTCGTCATCGCTCGGAAGAGACGCACAGGCTCGTGATCCTATTACGAGATAAGGTCGCAGAACGCAAATGGCAACACAAAAGGAAGAACAACAGGGATTGCATGTACGTGCATTAACAATACCATGGATTGCGTATACCTTAAATGCATGCGGGAGCTGAACAGTGAACAACAGGTTGGTGATGTCATTCGTGAGGGTGTCAGTCAGATTTTTGCCTCACGCGGCGACCTCTGTTTTTCTTTTTCTGAGTTTTACGGAAACGACTGGGGGAAAGTGGGGGCCCAGTTGTCGCTATCGATGTTGCCATTTGGAAAAATGGGGCTCGATCCATGAGCTGGAATCATTGTCTAATGTGGCGCACGAATTCCGTTTGTCTTGGTTAAACCATCAATCAGGGGAGGACACGTGTGCATGCCCGCCTCTTATCCGTCCCCGTCCCCCAGTCCAATTACTTGGTCATTTCCGTGTTGTTTCTTACCCGGCGTGCGACCATTGCACCTCTCTCACTTAAACAAACCCGGCGGGCCCCGTAAAAGTCGATATGACTTCGAGCTTTAAATCTGCTTTTTAGGCGCATTCCCGATATTTGCATGTTCACGTATGGAAAATCAAAGCAGAATTTCGTTCTCGTCTTCGTTCACACCAAACAAAGCATTATTGACCTTGGCCCTACGGGCCCTCAATTCTTATTTTGTTTCCATCTGAATCAATTAATTTCTGACTTGGCATGACTCGCTCCTCTTTGAAGGTTCCATCTCTTTTTGGAGGAAAATGCTTCCCCTTAGGCTGCCGTGGAGCTACGAGGAAAGTTCGTAGCAAAGTACCTGGAATTCCCCAAACAGCTATCCCATAATGTCAGCCACTTCTTCGTACCAAAACCCAAACGAACAACGCTACAATCATTACGGATAAGCATGGTTCCAGGATAGAACATAAAACCTGAGAACCAGACTAATGGGAATTTGTGTGGTTCCATGTTTCAAAGTATGCAGAGTAGATATTAAGTTCCAAAATTTGGATAATCTATTTCCACTAGTAAGTTTTAGATTTTAAGTTGATAAAACCTAAAACTTAGAACCTAAAATAAATTTGTGTTTTTCTTGGTCTACCTCTTCACGTGATCCTACAACATTTTATAGCATTTGATAATAAGTATATAATCTGGAATCATTACTTTGAGCTTTTATTTTATGACTAAGATTTTTATTTTGTTAATATTTCACATTTTTATGCGTCTAAATATAATTATGATCATTGAATTGTAGCAGCACATGGTGGTTATTAAAGGTGATAATTCATTTCAATTATTCAATTAATAGTATGGGTAAAACCTGGGTAGATCCTCCTGGAACTAATCCTAGAACCTATGACAAGACAAATTTTAGGTTCCAAAATATGTAGGGTATGTTTCAAGTTTCAAAAAATAAGAATTTGTTTCAATGAGTAAGTTCCAAGTTTCAAATAAAACATATATGGAACTTGAAACTGCTCACTTCTAACCATCATTTGTTCATTATGGCCGCAATAGCACCTTCATATAGGGACCAAATCCTGCTAAAATTAGGAGTGAGTGGTTCTAGGTTCCGTACAGATTCACTTGGAATTTGGAACCTGCCCGTTAGAATAGATTCCTTATTTTTTGGAACCTGAAACTTACCTTACATCTTTAGAACTTGGAATCTACCATGTCACGGGTTCTAGGATCGATTCCAAGGTCAACCCATATTCCACCTATATATTATTAATTGAATGATTGTAATAAATTAGAACCTTTAATGACCATCACTTGCTGTTACAATTCACTAACCATAAAAATACATGGAAATTTTAAACATTAATAAAGTAAAAGTCTCAATTATAAAATAGAAGCTCAGACCAATGCTTTTAGATTATACACTCATTATCAAATGATATGGAATATCGTAAGATCTTACGAAAACATAAACAAAAAAAAAACATCAAAACTTATTTAGGTTCTAGGTTACAAGTTCCAAATTCCTCCAACTAAGAACCTGAAACCTACTCATCGAAACAAGTTTCTTATTTTTTGGAACATGGAACTTACCTTGCATACCCTAGAACCTAAAACATACAGGTTCCCACTAGTTCGGTTCTTAGGTTCTAGGTTGTACCTTGGAATCATGCTCACCCCTAGTTAATATGATGGCACCATTATTTATTTACCATCAATACCGGTGCCACAATGACCCCAAATTCCCTTATGCATGGATTTGGCAACCCAAGTCCTGGAAATCAGAGATATTGAAGGCCATAACTAATGGATATCGGAAAGCAAATCCACAGGGTATTATTGTTTTATTACGGAATGAAAACATCGAGAAATGTTGAATTTGGAAATCTTTTTTATAGGTCTATTTAACGGCATAAATATGTTTTCACTTTCAATACTTCCAGCCAAATCCCAAAAAAAAAAAAATGCATGTAAATATACACGCATAGTGAAAATATCTTCACTTCTTAAACGATCCAAAGATGCACGGACTCTTACTTTAGAGACGGATTAAATTTTTCATCATGCAAAGTGATGAATTCGCTCGAAATCATAGATATGGAAAGCTAGCTTTTGTTTTGGGGCGAAAAGAACTCGGTTCACTAAACCTCATTCAATTTTTAGCTGCTAGTTTGTTTCTCTTTCTAATTGAAACATACGAGTTTTTAATTGAAAGAAATCTAAATATCATCATCATTATGCCTTGCTAATGTGTCATATGTTTGCGTTGGTACCATACCAGCTTACATGTATGAAAATTTAAATGGTGTCTTTTTATCCCTTCAATTATTATTATTATTATTATTATTATTTTGGATATCCTTGGAAAAGTTGGTATGTGCGCCAATTTGAAAATTGTCTCGGGTGAGCAGTAATTTTCTCACCGACGTGATCAGGAAGGTTCGGAGGCAGCAGGTTTCCACATTCAAGATCGTCGTCGGAGACATTGTTTGTTTGAAGATTGGCGATCAAGTTCCGGCAGACCGGCTGTTCCTAAAGGGGCACTCCCTGCAGGTATGGACGGCAATTTTTGCTGGTTTGACCATTAGATATGCATATTAACTCATGCTGGTTTCCTCCGGACAGACTGACGTCATTTGCGCAAGGGATTAAAGCGACTATTCTTGCCTTACGCTGTGGGCCGGTATTTTGCTTTTGCATCTTCGCGTTTCCTGATCACTTTCGGGGAAGCCCGTTGAGCAGCTGCCACGTCCCAAAGTCCCTCGTCCTTCAATGTCGCTGTAAATCTAAAAAGTTCGGTATCTGCATGTATTTTGACTTTTTGTTCACTGCACGTCCACGTCCAAAGCTCGTCACATTGCGCTCAAAACACGGGTTTCCATTTTCGCGGAAAACCCCTCCCCCCGGGTTTGGGGTTTACCAAAATATAATTGATCTCGTGGTGAAATATCCTCCATCAAAAGTTGTTCTTCAACTTTTATTAAAGGAAATAGGTTTTGTAATGACCCCAAATAGGAAATATCACAGGTGAACAAAAAAATCATAAACTTTACTTCAAACCAAACTAGGGAAAATTACCACAAAGTCCTAAACCTATTGTAATTGTACCAATTCAGTCATAATTTTTTTTTTTGCTAATTTAGTCCTAAACCTTTTACAATTGTGTCAATTTAGTCCATCCAGCACTGACGTGGATGCCGGCCGGCCGGCAAATGATTTTTTAATAAATTTTTTCGAATTTTTTAATTTTTTAAATTTTTAATTTTTTTTTCCTATCTTCTTCTTCCTCCTGGCCGGCACCGGCCGGCCGGCCGGCTTGAGGCAAGGGTCGGCAAGGTTAGCCTCGCCGGCCACTGGCGAGGCTCGCCCCTGCTGGCCACTGGCGAAGGCAAGCCTCACCCAGTGACGGCGAGGCCGCCGTCGCCACATCTAGCGAGGCTCGGCCTTGCCCAGCCATGGCGAGGTCAAGCCTCGCCGTCCCTGGGCGAGGAGCCTTGCCGGCCACCCGCGAGGTCAACCCTCGCCTTGGCTATGCGAGGGCTTCTTGTCCTCCTCCTAACCGCTGCCGTCGCCACCCGTCGTAGACATTCTCTCTCTACTCTCTCTCTCTCAGTCCCTTGTGAGCACGACCACTCTCTCTCTCTACCTCTCTCTCTCTCTGTCTCTCTTTACTGGTTCGCGATTAGGGTTTTCTCTCCGATTCAATCGAATCCGGCAGCCCGATGCGCGCGACTTTATATGCAAGCAGACGGAGTGGATGAGGCGGAGGGGAACGCCTCGCCCAGCCAAGGCAACGGTCGACCTCGCCGGTGGCCAGCGAGGCTCCTTGCTAGATGTGGCGATGACGGCCTCACCGTCGCTAGGCGAGGCTCGCCTTCGCCAGTGGCCGGCCAGGCTGACCTCGCCGGCCCTCGAAAGAAGATGACAAAAAAAAAATTCAAAAAACTAAAAAATTTAAAAATTAAAAAATTAAAAAATTAAAAAATTAAAAAATTTGAAAAAAAATTAAAAAATATTTTAAAATTGCCACATTAGCATTTGCCGATCAACTGTCCCCGGCAAGCATTCACGTCAGTGCCAGCTGGCCAATTTTGGTTGGATGGACTGAATTGGCACAATTGTAAAAGGTTTAAGACTAAATTGGCCAAAAAAAAAGTTTAGGACTGAATTGGCACAATTGCAATAGGTTTAGGACTTTTTTTTTGTAATTCTCCCAACCAAACCATACAGACAAATTGTGCTGAAATTTAATCGACGACAAAGCTTGGAATACAACCACTTCAACATAGCAAAGTGTAAACAAACTATGTTGAAATTTAATCCACGACAAAACTTGGGAATGCCAAGATGCTACTTAATCAACAATGCAATACCCAAGATAAAGACACATGCCAAAATTTGATGGACAAAGCCAGTGTGAAAACTAAAAGTACAGTGTAGTAAAGTAAAAATAACTAAAAGATAGTAAACTTATTTGTTTGTGCGCAGGAAATCTCCAAAGAGTACAATATGGTTATTTAAAACCTACAATCAACAGTTATAAACGGAGGTTACAAACAAAAGTTTCAAACAGAGATTACAAACAAAGCTTTCAAGTAGTTATTGAAAAAGAAATAACTTCCTAGTGATTACGAGAAGTTACAACAATCCTAAAATAGCGGCAAAATAACTAACCAACCATTATCCTCTTGTTAATTGCTTGTTGTTGATATCGATGAGTTCGTCGATCAACTTTAAGGTTCTCATTAAAAACTTCACATTGCGTGTCATTGTTCACTTCACTAGTGAGCTATTGATTCTCTTTAAGTTACCGATAATTCTATTCATAAATGACCAAACTTTGCTCTAACCAACTAAGTCTATCATATGTCGATAATAACCAAAAGTTGGATATTTTTTGTGCAAAAAAAAAAATGCTCCCTTTAAAAGAATTTAAAAGAATTAAATAATTCACCAATCATTCAATTCTTTTGAATTAGATAATTAAGAGTCATCACTTGTCCCCTTGTCATCGGCAAATTTGATTTTTTCTTGCCGAATTTTGTCTTGATTAGATTCATCATGACTCAGAAATAAATAGGCAAAATATTTAGCCTTCAAATTTTTTCCTCTATTGAATTGAATTTTCGATCCAATAAAAGCCAAATTTGTGAATCTTTCGCTAAAAGTGAAATAAGACATCTATTCCTAACCCACTTGATTGAGCAACCCAATCTATCGATTCATTGTTATGCTACTTAGTACAAGCCAAATCTGCAATAGATTTATCAAGGACAGATCTATAGAATTAGGTATCAAACTATGTTTCCATTTATTCCAAAGTATGAACAGAATTGACCGCCAAAGTAATACCAAGTAAAAGCGGTCTTGGATAGTAAAAGAGGGAACAATCTTAACTTCCAGCAATCTTCTTGAGATGCATCTCCACAATACGCAGCAAATTGACTAACCAGTTCAACTATGGATTGATGGTCTTCACTAGAGAATAGGTGGGAAACAAGCATCTTGAAGCCTCTAGGATGAGGGATTACATCCATCCAGTCTGGGTTTGGTTTTATGTATGCAGGACTGACGTTCCCAGCATTGTAGCCTAGGTGTTGCATCGCTTGATCCACTAACATCTGACATACTGATAGTACTGATCAGGGACTATTTGACCAAGCTGCCCTCTAGGTAACTGTGGTAGTCTAACCTGATTGTCGATTGCTATATTAGGCCTTTGGGGAAGATACCTTGAGTTAGGCAGAACCAAAGCTTCACCTAAAGGCCTTTGACCATGTTCCCCCCTAGATGGAGAAGGTGGTCTACCTTAATTGTTAGCAACATTGAGCCTATATGGGGCAGGTGCTATGTTGAGTTGAGGCACTACAGCAACAGGCCTCATATTGTTAACAAGTATTAATTAAAAATGTCTGCCTAGCCTAAATATAAGTTTTAAATACCTATGCAATTCCAACTAATTATTTTTTTAGTTTTTTTCTTACTTATGAAAACTAGATTATATGCAAATTTAACATATAGTTAGCATGCATGAATTATTGAACTGATGACATGTAACATTACCTTATTTTAATGACGGACGAAAATTATAAACTAATCTACATGACATGCAATCTAGTTTATATGATATATGCATGTTGTTTTTGTGATTTCCTTTTGAGGGTAAAATAGGAAACTTCCTAAAATATGATATTACCTAATTGAAATTAGGAAATAATTTATATTAAATCCTACTCAAAATTAGGCAATTTCTTAAATAGCCGTGCAGTTCCTAAGTATGCAATTCTAAACTAAGAAACGCCTATCCTAACATTCAATGCATGTTTTTTTTTTTTTTTAATTTCTTCAAAACGGGAAAGCTTACTAAAAATAATTCAAATATTGAATCCAACTCAAGAAAGGAAGCAAACATTATCGATGACCTAATCTTAATTCTTAAAGATCAAATTCCTAAATATTCACTCCAAACCAACGTTAGAATCGCATAATTCAAATTCTGCAATTAATATATATGAATTGAGTTTAGTTTAGGAGATTACCTAATTCAGCTTTAATTGCAACAAGATCAGCCACGATGTTTCTGGGGATCATCTTCGTGACGGTGGTCCTCCAGGTGTTGATGGTCAAGTTTCTGAAGCGGTTTGCCGTCACAAAGCGGTTGAGCTGGGGACAATGGGGGCGCATTTGTCGGGATCGCTGCCACGTCTTGGCCTATCGATTGGGTCATCAAGTGCATTCCGGTCCCTGATACACCAACTTACAGCCACTTTCAAAAAGCAAGAAACTCGAGAGGAAAATTGTGCACAAACAATTTATTAGGTTTAGCATGGTTTAAATCATTTCTTCTTATTCTCTTACCTTTACCAAAAAAAAAAAACTCAATTCTTCTTATTGTGGTGGTATATTGATTTTCTCTTGATGCAATGGGATTTTGTTTTTTTCTTCCTTTTACCTACAAAAATAAGGAATGTGCAATGACTCGATGTAATTTTTCCAACTCAAAGAAAGCATTCATTGAGAAAATAAAAAATGAGAAGAGACATCTCAATATAGCCAAGAACGTGAAGAAAAATCATGAGAAAAATGTGGAAGCACAAACAGACTGACTGCTACAAATTACATACATAGATTATGTCGAGGCAAGGAACGAATTCATGATGCGTATTAGTCAAAATTCTAATTAATTCAAATTAAGCTGCCCTTATTTTCGGAATTCGGAATGCGAATGTAACAACATCATTATCGAATAGTGAAAGAGGTTTAATCTCTCACCCACACACATATCTCAGTTTAACTTCAAAAAGTCTTCCTAAATAAAGCATTTATTAGGAAAGAGGGCAATAGAGTATTGCTTTCTCTCAACTCTTGCGTTCTCATTCGCCAATACGATGTTTCTTCTTGAGAGGGGGATACCAAAATACGGGTGGAAGGAAACATCCAAGAAACGCAGAGCAAGATCAGGACAGATGATGAGTCAACCGTGCGATTCCTTCATGCAAAACAAATTAATTAAAAATCATTGTTAGGTAGGTGCAGCAAGATCCTCAATCTTTGACCCTTATCTAATTCAGGTAACTCTTCTAGAAAGAGAATTTCTTCCTCTTGACTTTTTCTTTACCCAGGTCCCAGATGGGCTTTTGGAGCGTGGCTTCTTCCGGATGATTTGGTCTATCCCTAACTTTTTCGAATGGTGTTACTATGAATGTTGTGATCTTCACGATAATCCATATTTCACATTATGTTCTTGTGATTTATAGCAGTTCATATTATTAGCCGATACCCTCACTACAACTTGTAAAGTATATATCTGTTGATTTCACTGAACCTAAATCAGCATAAGGCAATTATCCTATTTTGTTTATCACCATACAAGGTGCGAATTCTGATGCACCAATAGTAATTTTTTTGTCTTTTTTTTTTTCGTCTTTTTCATAGAGAGCATTTCATTCTCCGTATAGGAGTTGAAACCTTCCAAGAAATAACACGGCGTTGGGTCTTATCTGTAAGAGTTTTCTTTATATAGGCTACATTAATTGAGATTGTAATTACCATTTTACAGGATTGGTCTAATAAGGTAAGGCATAAGATTTTCTTAATGGTCGAATATGGGTGTGGCTTATGTGGGCCAAGTTAGGCCTGACCTGTGATGAGATGGCCCATCCAAAACTAAATAAATAGCGCTAAGGTCCCTCCTCTAGCCCTCACTCTTCCAAAATTCTCTCTCAACTCACATAAGGCTAGCTGTGAGTGGTGGTCTCATCGAGCCAGGAACCGAGGGTCATAGGGGAGAAGATCTTCAGCATTAAATGCTCGGATTGCTTTTGGATCATTGTCATTTCACATAAAGAAAGATGAATTCCAAATAAGGTACACAAATCTTTGTATTCTCCTCCTACATGTTCGGTTTTCTAGCTATGTTGATCCTGGGAAGCCACTTCGATGACCAACATTTGGTATCAAAGCCTCGTAGCCTAGAACCCGAACTGTTGCTTTTGGCTCATTTTTAGAAAATTTGCCCGTTGAAACTTAATTATGAAAACAAATTTAAATTCTTCTTGTCGAGCCAAGCATTTCGGTGGGTGGCACCCCTCTGGCGGAGGCCAAATGCGCCGGCAATGAGAATTTCGGACTTCACCAACCCATGGAAGGTTTCGCCTATTTTTGTGAATTTTGGTCCGTTGAAAGTAAATTTTGATTGTATAAATGACTTCCACTCTTCAATCCGAGAATTTTGATGGGTTGAACGTCTCTAGAAGATGTCGGAAATGGCTGCATGCGCCTCCATGCGCCGAGACGGAGCTTGGAGGAGGTCCCACGCGTCGCCGCGCCGCCTCGTGCGCGCGCGCGCACGATGATGCGTGGACCGACACGCGACTTCATGCGTGCGGACCGCCTCAGCAGCTTGGCCACCGCCGACACGTGTTGGCGATGACGTCACATAAGCCGCCTTACGTGCGACCACCACGTGGCATGTGACGTCACCGATGACGTCACCAAAGACCTGATCGATTGTTGATCGGGTCAACCCGACCCGGGTGGACTCTACCCGATTGACTATTGATCGGGTTGACTTGACTTGTTGACCATTGACCGGTTGGACTGTCTTCAGGCCGGTTTTTGGACGCCAGCGCATGTGGCTCACGTGCCACACACTCTAGCGGCGCGTGAGGGTGCGTGTGATGTCAGATTGGAGCGTGGTTTGGACCGTTGTACTCATATAGATGTGCTCTACACTATTATGTGTTTATTTTATATTTTTGATGATTTTATGAATGTGAAAATGCATGTGAAACCCTAAGGTACGTGATTTTAGGGTAATTTTTTGCGTAATTTTCATGTATTTCTCTATGGTTTTGGAAATACGTTGCGATATCACATGTATATTTTCACATAAGGAATGTGTAGAGCTTCGATTCATTGATAACATGTATAAGGTTTAACTTGTATTAATGAATGAAATAATATAATTGGCATGATATGTGATTTTAGTGACGAATTGCCCCTATCACCTGGTCTAAAATCACATGTATAAAGTAAATGTGAGTTATAAAGTTTATATCCCTAATATGAGAGTGTTTCAATGATTTGATTGGGTCGTGACCGCCAAAGTGGCACACTTAATTGGATTTGAGAAATGTCGGTCTCATATTGTATTGGGATGTCTCTTATTCTGATGCATATTTATACTCCCAAAGGAGGTAATTGTGTGTTAGTTCATGGAGGGATGCATGTACAGCATATGGTTGAGGAGTGGCTGACTCCAATGGTTCATACGCCCAAAAGTGGTGAATTCACGAAAGTTCAGAATATATTCTCATGACCGCTGTCATATGAAGAGTATGCAATTACATGTCATGTATTCTGCCCAAAGGTGTTTATATGATGATGCGTGTAACTCTCAAGATGTGTATTTATAAGGTTTTCAAGTTACACAGTATTCACATGGTGCCAATTACATATGTTGTTTGCTATTAAGTTACATTATCAGTAATAGCAACTCCATTATTGTTGAGGTTCCTATTGGTCAAATCTTAAGTAGTAAAAGGATTTTATGTTTAAGATGATGCCGGTAGATGTTCATATTGCTCTTACCTTGAATAAGCTAGCAATCTCACTATTGGTTATATGGAATTAGAATGTATTCCTTGCTGCTTAGGAAAGGGCAATTGAATTTGTCCATCATCCATAAGACGTTCCATTTAAGAACACTTGAAAGTGATTTATCATCTGACTGCACTGCTAAAATGATATAGAAGCCCTAGTGGCTTAAAAGTGTGTCTTGTCTATTACCAAGACTGGTATAAATGCAATGACTCTTCAACATAAGGCGTGATGGTTTTGATGAGGTTAAGGATTACGTCCTAAGGATGGTAGATTTGAAGTCAAGAATCATACTCATGAAAGAATTCATGAAACCATTAGCCATTCTAACAATCTGATTTTAGGATATCGCTCTTAAGAGAAATAATGCCATTCATTGTTTTTTGTGGGAAGATATGACATATAAAGATATTGTAATGATATAAATCTTGATTGTCCAAGTATGAGTCTAGAGTTAATGATTCATTGACATTTATTTATGAATTCAATTCCTATCAAAAGCCTCATCTGGTTCTTGGTGACTAGATAGTGGTGCAACAAATTATGTTGTTTACCATAAAGGGATTCATAAATCTAAGGAAGCCATATTAGAATAAATCATAACTCATCACGGGAAACTACATTTAACGTTGTTTTAGTGGAAAATGTTGTTTTGACTATAGGTATTGGTTAGCATTTGATGTTGAAAAACATTTTTATGTACATTCCTGTAGATGAAACTTCGTTTCTGTATTATGTTTGGAAGTGTACAGCTATTCTTTTGAGATAAAGAACAGTGTTGTTTCAATGTTTTATAAGTCAAATGAAGTTGGATGCTATAATAGGTCAAATGAATTGTATCAATTGTACTAATCTCCTAAGGATATGTATGTAGTTTTATAATTGAAAAATGTTGTTTCCAATAGAGATTTACCTAAATAATAGTCTTATGGATTATAGAAGAAAGATGATTAAGAAAAAGAAGAAAACTATAGTATGAAGTTTTGAACTATTAAAGGTCATTCATATTGATATCAGTGACCAAATATGGTAAAGTTTTGTAGAAATATTGACAACTATTTTCTCTTGATTAAAAAAAAAAGGGGGGTCTGAATATTTGGATTTATTCAAATTCTTTCGTATTAAGGTCAAGGAATAGTTGAGATAAGTCTCAAAGATTGTCAGATATGATCATGGTGGTAAGTGTTTTGACTATAGCAATACTAGATAGCTTAAAGAGCCATTTGTCAAATACTTAGATTCTAGGATGGTAACTTAGTTTACTATATTCGAAAATTTTGGAATAAATTGGTGTGGCCGAAAGACATAATTCCACCATGATGAACATGACAATGAGTATGATCACTAGGACTAATTTATTAGGTATTCTATTGGGCGAAACAGCCCAATATGCAATTAATAGTATTACTACCAAAGGTGTTCCATAGGCTCCCCTTTGAGTTGTGAATTAGACGTAAACTTGACTTGAATCATCTTAAGGTTTGGAGTGTCTTGCAGAAGTTTGATTATATAATCCAACATTAAGTAAGTTGGAATCCAGAACCACTCGGTATTATACTCAGATCATTTGAAGGGATATCAGGTTTTATTATCCCAATAAAGGCACAAGAGTTATGGAATCACAGATGGCGAAGTCTCTAGAGTTCGACGAAAATGCAGAGGATAGCTGCTCTTAGACTATTAAAGATAATAGTATGGTTGGGACTATTATGTCTTTGTCTTTCCCTATACAAACAATTATGGAGTCTGTTATAGCACAGATTAAGCCTATGAGGTTTAGGATATTGTTATTAATATAATTCCTATTGAAGTTTCTCAAACCTCTCGGGTATAAGATGAAGTGTCTATAGCTCCACTCAAGAGATTTGTTATGGAGAGATGTTCAGTTATACCACTATACTATATAGTCTGTATGTAAGAGCACGATTACGATATTTGCTATGTGATCGAACTAGTGACTCGTATGTGCAACTGCTGTTTCTTGTCATCGGTCTGATCTGTGGTTAGACATAATGAAAAGACGAGATGTAATTTATAAAATGTGATAGTGTTTGGGAGCCTATTGAATTGGTTGAAAGTCACAAGCTCATCCGCTGCAAATGGGTGTATGAGACTAAGAGAAATTTCATGGCAAACATTGAGAGTTTTAAATTCAAATTACTAATATAAAGTTTTTCACTCAGAGAGAAGTTTAGTCTTTTCTAAAGACTATTTCAGAGTGAATATGGTATTACTGGATCATTTTTATATGGGGTTACATTAGATAGATGATTGTTTTTTTTTTTTTAATGAATATTCTGATAAAAAAGTCTATGTGGTATAACCCAAAGGTTTTGCAGTAGATGATTAAGGTAAGATTGTGTGTAAACTGAAAAACTCTTATGGCCTTAAGAGAGTCTGTAGATCAAACGATGCTTGAAGTTTCATAGTGTTATCACTTCATTCAGTTTTGCTGACAATAGAGTATATCAATGTATATACTGCAAGATCAATGGGAAAAAATTTAGTTTTCTCAAATTTCATGTAAGTGATAACTTGCTTGTGATAATAATATTGGACTACTGCATAAGATAATATAAATATTGTCGATGAATTTTGACTTGAAAGACCCTAGTCAAGTACCTTTTGTCCTTGGCATTGAAATCTATAGAAATCGTTTTTGGCACACATTAGATTTATCTTAGATTGCATATGTTGATTATATTTTGAAAATATTCAATAAGCCTAGAGTTGTTGCTATTGTTAGGGCTGATAGATTGAATATCTGGCATTGTCCTTTTCAAATTTTAGGAAAATCCAAATGAATGATACACTTTATGCTAGTGTATTTACAAATGTCATATGTGCTTAAGTCTACACTAGCCTATATATTGCTTTTGTGGTAAGATTTTTTGACAGATATCGGTCAAGTCTAGGACATGATCACTGGAATGTTGCCTATGAGGTTTTGAGATTTTGAAAAGAACAAGAAAAGCTATTTACTGAAAAATATGTTCAGGATCCAAAGCTAGTAGGATATTCAAATGCGGATTTTACTAGCTATAAGGATAACAAGAAATTGATAACGTAATATATCTTTGTATTAGTAGAAGGTGCAGTATTATGAAAAGGTGTTAAACAAGAATTTATGTTATCCTCTACCATATAAATGGAGTTTATAACATGCCTTTTAGCTGCTACTCAAGAGAATAGTGACTGACAAGGGAGATAACATATAAGGTATTACTCCTTATGAAGTGTTATCCGTTTGCCACACAACCATATTGAATCCATACCAATAAAGTTGAAAGTATTTGTGACCATGGAAGGCTTTGTATGAATACATACAATTACCGCCATGATTCGATGTTGGAGACTTTATGGAATATGATTGACTATTAAGAATTGCCACTAAACCAACATAAAGGTGTGCACATACAGTACAGTTTCAATTAATATAGTCCAAGTGGGAGAATGTAAGAGTTTTATTTATATGGGCTACATTAATTGAGATTGTAATTACCGTTTTACAGGGTTGGTCTAATAAGGTAAAGCATAAGGTTTTCTTAATGGTCGAATATGGGCCTGGCTTGTGTGGGCCGAGTTAGGCTTGGCCCGTGATAAGAGAGCCCGTCCAAAACTCTATAAATAGCGCTAAGGTCTCTTCTCTAACCCTCACTCTTTGAAAATTCTCTCTCAACTCACATAAGGCTAGCTGTGAGTGGCGGTCTCATCGAGCCAAGAATCGAGAGTCATAGGGGAGAATATCTTCAACATTAAAGGTTCGGATTGCTTTTGGATCATCGTCATTCCGCATAAAGAAATATGAATTCCAAATAAGGTACACAAATCTTTGTATTCTCCTCCTACATATTCAATTTTCTAGCTACGTTGATCCTAGGAAGCCGCTTCGACGGCCAACATCATCCTCCCCGCATATCTTTCGACAATTCGTTGACTCCCTGTCCCAAGCCCCGTCAAATGAACTCAATCACGGGCGGAGCTTAGTTTCGGGGAACCACTTTTTCCGCTACGTCCTCCAATTTCGCTGTAACCCTAGTTAATCCGTTACACAAATGACGCCACCATCTGGTTCAGCTCAAGCTGTATGAAGATATCATCTCAAACATCATTCCACAGATTCGACTCATCATCAGAGGAGGAGGATCACAAGCCTTTCTGGCCCTTCCCAGCAATGATGAGCATTCTCAGTGGTGGTGACGATGATGAAGATGACAACGTCCGCCCCAAGGTCTCTCTCGACTTGCCCGCTATGTCCAAGTTTGCCAAGAAATGGCGTTTGGCCTTGGTGACCAGCCGTTGCTCCCGAGCCTTCGCTACCTCCACAGAGAAAACTAACAAGCTCCCAACAGAATCTTCTTCATACACTTCAATTTTGATCCCCGATCAGGCTCCGAGTGCTTGCTCCGACCAACCCAGCTCCTTCAAGATGGATCAGTCACAGCTAAGCAAGCTGGTCACGGACAAGGACCTCGATCACCTCAGACACTTTGGGGGTGTCAACAAAGTCGCCTCGGCCCTTGAAACTGATGTCAATGCTGGAATTAGAGGCCAACCGGAAAACGTCTCTCACAGGCAAAGGGTATTTGGCATCAACACATACAAGCAGCCCGCCAAGGGCTTCTTCCACTTCGTGCTCGAGGCTTTCATGGACTTCAAAATCACGATTCTTCTTGTTTGCGCCACGCTTTGGCTTGGGTCAGGGATCAAGGAGAATGGGGTCAAGGAAGGCTGGTGTGACGCCGGGAGCACATTCGTGATGGTGCTCCTCATGATCGCGGTGTCAGCCGTGAGCCATCACTGGCAAAACCGACAATTCGATGAATTGTCTCCAGCAAGTGGTAATATTCTCATCGATGTGATAAGGAAGGGTTGGCGGCAGAAGGAATCCATATTTGAGATCGTCGTCGGAGACGTTGTTTGTTTGAAGATAGGCGATCGAGTCCCGGCAGACGGGCTGTTCATCGAGGGGCACTCCTTGCAGGTATGGACGACTATTTGAACTCGTTTGACCGCATCAGATTCTCACATTAACAAATAGAAAGTCAATTCAAAAGTTTGAGTTCTTATAATAAACTATTTAATAATGGTATCAGAACTATTTAATGATAGTACCAAACACCAACGTGTATTGGTGTTTGGTGAATATATCAAAGAATGAATGTCATGAGAAACGTGGATTTGGGGCAATCTTATCGGTTCGGTCTAGAGAAAGAAACCAAGATGAAGTTGGGCATCTAAGATTCAAGTTGAGACCTATTGATTCAGAAACATATATATTAAAGAAGAGCAGACTTAATACTAAACTCATACATGATGAAAGATTGTTGGTACACATGTGTGAATTATGTTTTAATAATCCACATCGGGGAGTATGGAACACTTAATATATTATGGTTGGTCATAACTCATTCGTTTAAGTTTTTAAATAAAGGGTGAGTTGAACTAGATATATTGATAGGCTTAAACTCAGACTCTCCCATAATGATCTCTCTATCAAGCTCCTATTGTGTAATACAATAACAATTTCCCTCGATTTATGGGCTTAAACTTTTAGGTTAATATTTTTGACATGGTTAGAGCCAAGTTCTGCCCCTTCACGTGTGCACCGTTCTCATTAGTCGAATTTCGCTTATCGCTCCTAGTCCAACTTGCACATGATAGAAGTGTGAAATATCCTAATTTACTTGAGAGTGTGGTTTATATACTCTTTATATATATGTGGTATTTTTAAACTTTTAGGTTGAATTTTCTATCATTATTTCATGCTGGCTTTCTCCATTCATATATGGATTTAGTATTACCAAGTTTTAGCACAAGTTAATTAGTCCAAATAAATGTATAAGTGGGTAATATTCTGTTTGATACTAGGCATTGTCACCTTTCATTATCTTAATTCTATGACGAAAAGAAAAATTAATGGTTTTAAGTCAAAGTTCCAGTCATGGTAGAACAAACTTTGTTAAAAGTTAAAACACACTCCATTTGTTCGTGTTAATATTCATTCGAGGTTTATTTTCTTTGTTTAAAGTTGAGACGAGAACGCATTGTATCGTGTCACCCTAGCGTCACTAAATCACGTGCGGCGTTTGTATTTTTAATTTAGGTTGGCGAATCGAGCATGGCCGAGGAGAGTTATCACGTAGAAGTGAACAGCAATCAGAATCCATTCCTGTTCTCTGGAACGAAGGTTGCTGATGGATCGGCTCGGATGCTGGTTACATCGGTTGGGATGAACACCGCGTGGGGTGAGATGATGAGCTCCATCAGCCGCGACAGCAGCGAGCAGACCCCTTTACCGGCTCGGCTCAACAAGCTCACCCCGTCGATTGGCAAAGTAAGCTTGGCGGTTAATTTCCTGATTCTCGTTGTCCTGCTAATTCGCTACTTCACCGGAAACACACAGGACAAGAACGGGAACCAGGAATTTGTGGTGGGCCAGACGACGGGTCACAATATCATAAACTCCGTGGTAGGAATCATAGCAGACATGGTGATGATTATGGTGGTCGCAATTCCTGAAGGCTCGCCCCTAGCGTTAACGTTCGCTCACGCTTATTCAATGAAGAGGATGATGGCAGATCGGGTGATGGTAAGGAGGTTGTCGACCTGCAAGACGATGGGGAGGGCCAGAATTATTTGCACCGACAAGAGCGGCACTCTTACAATGAACCAGATGAAGGTGACAAAATTCTGGATCGGCCTAGACTCCGTGGAGGAAAACACGTACTCCTCTGTCTCCAAGAATGTCCTGGATTTGATTCGGGAGGGGGTCACATCGAACAGCACGGGCAGCTTCTATAGGCCGTCTTTGAGATCGGAGTATGAGTTCTTGGGTAGTACCACCGAGAAAGCCATTATTTCCTGGGCGGTTTCACAATTGAGCATGGACACGAAGGACATAAAGAAGAGATGTGAAGTCATCCAAGTCGAAGCCTTCAACTTGCAGAAGAAGAGAAGCAGTGTCCTAATAATGAAGAGCACGGATGACACGGTCCACGTGCATTGGAAAGGAGCAGCAGAGATGGTGTTGGCGATGTGCTCGAGCTTCTACCACAGGTCGGGGATAGCAAAATGTGAAGAAGACAAGAACAGGAACAGAGAAGAAGAAGAAGAAGAAGGCTAACAGAGATGAAGAATCGAAAGGAATATTGAGCTTTCTGTATTCAATCAATCTTTGAGAGAGAAAAGTTTCACAAAGAGCACCACACCTTTTCCTCAATACAATTCAGTATTTATCTCGTTCAACTCATAACGAAAGAACAACAAACTTGTTAACCGTACTAACCGAAGCGAAAAATAACAGAATAAAAGGAAGTATTCAGTTTCAACTTAAAACTGAATATCTATTATTTAATGAGCACGTGTTGTTGACGTAAGTCATGCTATCTTTGTCCAGCTTATCTTTATCCTCAAAAGTAGAATTAAGCTCTTCGCTTCCAGTCTTGATTGAATCATCAGTAATATCATTTGTTACTTCATTTCCCAAATCAGCAGACTGCCTTACTTTACTTCCCCTGTTTTCACCAGAACTGATCTCCCGAACATCAACATTTAGCTTCAGCTTCAGCCTGAACTTCCTTACTTCACTTTCCTTGTTTTCACCAGAAGTTAACTCTTGATCAGCAGTATTTAGCTTTGGCTCAGCAGCATGTAGCTTAGGCTTTGGCTTATATCCTTTAACATCCCCCTGCAAATTGGGAAGGGGTAAAGAGCCCATGCCCAACTTGGTACGAATGTCAAAATGAGCTAATCGTGAGTGGGCTTTTGTAAAAATATCAGCAAGCTAAGAATTGCTCGAAACATAGCACACATTGAGAGAGCCAGAGGCAACCTTCTCTCGTACAAAGTGAAAATCAACTTCAATGTGTTTGGTGCGAGCATGTAAAATAGGATTGGCAATAAGAGAAATAGCAGACTGATTATCACAGAATAGACGAGTTGGGGAAGAAAGTGACAGACCAATATCATGAAGAACAAAGCTGATCCATGTAAGTTCAACAGTAGTAGAGGCGAGGGCACGATATTCTGCTTCAGTAGAAGATTGACTAACAGTAGGCTGTTTCTTTGCTGCCTAAGAAATGAGATTAGAGTCGAGAAATGTGCAGAAGCCAGTTGTGGATCGTCTGGTCTTAGTGCAACCAGCCCAGTTTGCATCTGAAAAGCCATAAAGATGTCTAGAGCTTCGAGAATGAAGGAAGATACCTAGACTAATAGTTCCTTTAACATAGCGCAGAATCCTCTTTAGTTTATGAAAGTCTGCAACAATGGGCTACTGCATTTTCTGACGTAACATGTTTGTAGCATAGGCAATATCAGGACGAGTCAATGTCAGATATTGAAGACCACCAACGAGGCTTCTATATTCAAGAGGATTGGATAAGAGAATGGAATCAGTTTGCAAGACAGATGGTCTTTGAGATAGAGGAGTAGAGATAGGTTTACAATCAACCATGTGAGCTCGAGTAAGGAGATCAAGAGCATATTTGGTTTGATAGAGAAACAGAGCAATAGAGATGCGTTTAACTTCAATGCCAAGAAAGTAGTGAAGATATCCTAGATCTTTCATGTGAAACTAAAGGCTTAGAGAATGAAGTAATTTCGAAAGTAACGGGGGTGAGCTACCAATTAAGACAATGTCATCAACATATAGTAAGAGAAGTACTGTGTCTTGTCCATCACGAAGAATAAACAGAGATGGATCAGTTGAGCTGCAGAAAAAACCATTCTCAAGTAAGAAGTTACTGAACTTATCAAACCATGCACGAGGAGCTTGTTGAAGGCCATAAAGAGATTTCTTGAGGAGGCAAACATGATTGGGTGACTGTATGAAACTAGGAGGCTACTCCATGTAAACTATTTCAATTAATGTGCCACGTAAAAATGCATTCTTAACATCAAGTTGATGAATAGGCCATTGATTCATCATTGCTATAGAGAGGACTAATTGAATTGTAGCATGTTTGACTACTGGACTGAAAGTTTCTGTAAAATCAATACCTTTTTCTTGATGGAATCCTTTAACTACTAGTCGAGCTTTTAACCTATCAAGACTTCCATCAGATGCCAATTTTGTTTTAAATACCCATTTGCAACCTATCACATTCATGTGATTAGTTTGAGGAACTAAAATCCAGGTGTGATTCTAATATAAAGCATCCATTTCTTCATAGCTGTATACCATCCTTGATCTGCTAAAGTTGACTTGACTGATCTTGGTTCAGCAGGTACTTTGTACTCAGCAAGACAAGCATATCTAGGATTTGTTTTTATAATTCTAGATTCATAGGATGAGATGAAGTTGTACCGTGTAAGATAGGACTAGCAGGAACTTGGTCGACACTGTTTCCAGTTGAGTGAACAGCTTTAGAATTAGCTGCAGAACTAGACACTTCCTGATCTTGTGAGGAGGAATGATCTTGATTATTAGGAACTTCAGCTTGTGTTGTTGTATTGGAAGTAGGACTGCCTTGTTCTTCAGGAGGCAAATAAGATGAAGTAGAAGGATTGATGCCATTATTATGCAGTTGTCTTGTATAATCCTATGAGGTCGAAGACATGGCATTTCCACTTACTGGATCCAGAAATTTAACCTCTTCTGTCCACAGTCGATATAGTGTTGTATAGGGTGTGTGTTCTGTTACACAGGTCTTAGTAAAAGGAAAGAAATTTTCATCAAATATGACATATTGACTGATGTATACTCAGCTAGTAGTAGGGACAAGGCATCTGTATCCTTTGTGACGTTCACTATATCCGATGAATACACAGGTAAGTGATTGTGGATCAAGTTTGTGCTATGCATAGGGTCTGAGGCAAGGAAAACATGCACAGCCAAAGACTCTGAGATGATCATAGCTCGGTTCTTTCTAATAAAGTTTCCTATAGGGTGACTACATCAGTAACTTGGGTGTAGGAAGCATATTGATGATATAGATAGCTGTCATGAATGCATCAACCCAATATTTCAAAGGAATTTTAGTATGATAGAGCATAGCAAGACCTAATTCAACAACATGGCGATGCTTTCTTTCAGAAACACCATTATGTTCTGGTGTATGAGGGCAGGATACATGTTGTTTAATGCCATAGTTCTGCAAATGTGTCCGAAACTTGTGACTAATGAATTCACCTCCACCATCACATTGAAAGATCTTCATTTTGCAATGAAGTTGATTTTCAACTTGTCTTTGAAACAGAACAAAGATGTCATAGAAATCTGTTTTTGTTCTCATTGGATAAATCCAGCTGAACCGAGAAAAATTGTCTACAAAGATGACATAATACTTGAAGTTTTGAAATGAAGTGACTGGTGAAGGTCCCCAGATATCATAGTGAACCTTTTCTAAAGGTCTAGATGTTACAGATTTAGACAATGGAAAGGGTAGAGCAGTATGTTTTGCAACTTGACAGCTTTGACACACATTCTGTACTCTGGTATTGCAACAAATGAGTTGTTGATTTTGTAGGTACTGCAGTGTTTTCAGATTGGTGTGTGCTAAACGTTGATGCCATAGATCCTCTCCTAATGCTCTGTGTCTCTGAGTTAGGAATGCCTTTGTGGTATGAGGATTGACTTGATACAACCCTCTAACTTTCCTCCCGAGCAGCAGAGTTGTGTTGGTGTAATTGTCCTTAACATATACACCGGTTTTATCAAAAACAAAAGAACATGGATAATCATCCGTTAGTTTTGATACTGATAGAAGATCCTTCTTTATATCAGGAACAATTAATACGTCATTCAGAGGTAATGAATCCACTTTAGTATGTAATAATGTATCACCAGTATAAGTGATAGGTAGACATGATCCGTTTTCCAATCATTACTGTATCAGTTCCATGGTATCTAGAAGGATTATGAAGAATACTAGAATTTGCAGTAATGTGAGCAGTCGCACCAGTGTCTGGATAGCATTCATTTCCTGTTGAATCTTCAATGTGCATAGCTGCTAGTGTTGTTGGAATGTCCTCTGCTTGGTATGAATTGTCAAAGCGATACCAACAGTGAAGTGCATCATGACCTGGATGTTTACAGATTTGACACTCCAATCTAACATTATCAGTTGATTTCTCAACCTGCAGATCTTTGGAAAAGGTTAGATTTGGAGAAGGGTATGATTTGGTCTCTTGATATCGTTGTGAAGAGCCAACATAAGGGCGAAATCCCTGATTTGAACCAGGACCAGAGATATTACTGAATTGTCTTGATCTTGGTCCTTCATAGTTGCCATTAATTGATCTGTAACTCAAATCCCTTCCAGGATATCTATAACCACGACCTCTGTTATTGAAAGATCGTCCTCTTCCATAACTACGTCTACCACGATTAGTGACTCTCGAACCTCTAAAACCAGATTTTTGCTGCATAATTTCTCTATCAATTTCTTCATTTTGCTGAACTTCAGTTTTTCTTTGACCATAGTAAGCTAGATTAGGGCTGTATTGGTTTGATGAGTAACTTTGTAGTCGTGATTCGAACCTTTCCAGCTGTGAAATTACTTCATCATACTCTGGCTGAGGTTCTAAGCAGTATATAGTAGTTTTCAGATTCTCATACTCAAGTCCTAATCCTTCAAGAACTCCAAATAGCTTTGTTATCTCATCTAAAGGCTTTCCTATTGCACTGAGTTGATCACAAATTGATTTATATTTTCTGAGATAAACTGTTAATGCTCGATCTCTCTTTTGGCAAGCTTGCAGTTTTCCTCTCAACTTGAATTCTCTAGCTACAGACTTTTGCATAAATCGATTAAGTAGGGTTTGCCATACCTCATATGCAGTGTCCAAGCCGATTATCAAACTCAGTATGTTTTCTGAAACAGCTCCACTAATCCATGACGATACAAGCTGATCAATTTTGATCTAATCACTGTAATCAGGATTCACAACTTCTGCAATATTTCCTTAGACTTCAACTTGTAATAGTTTTGTAGGCGATGGTATTTCTCCATTGATGAATCCAAATAGTTCCTGACTACGCAGAAACCTATGAAATTGCGCTTGCCAAAGGAGAAAGTTATCTTCAGCTAGCTCAATAGTAACAAAGTTAGAGATGTTGACATGAATCGGAAATGGATACTTTTGAGTTCTTGCAGTCATCTCTCACTTTCAAGTCTTGTTCTTACTATCAGCTTGAGCGAATCTTCAATCTGTTGTAGCGTTCGTCATTGAAGACTTTCTTCCACATATGTAACTTGCCATTGTCGAAGGCTGATGAAATCAAAACAACAGCAACAGCATACAGATCCAATGAAGAATAGATTCAGATTACCATATTGTTCGTGATGCTCTTCGGATCGGCTCTAATACCATGTGAAGAAGACAAGAACAGGAACAGAGAAGAAGAAGAAGAAGAAGAAGAAGAAGAAGAAGAAGAAGAAGAAGAAGAAGAAGAAGAAGGCTAACAGAGATGAAGAATCGAAAGGAATATTGAGCTTTCTGTATTCAATCAATCTTTGAGAGAGAAAAGTTTCACAAAGAGCACCACACCTTTTCCTCAATACAATTCAGTATTTATCTCGTTCAACTCATAACGAAAGAACAACAAACTTGTTAACCGTACTAACCGAAGCGAAAAATAATACAACAAAAGGAAGTATTCAGTTTCAACTTAAAACTGAATATCTATTATTTAATGAGCACGTGTTGTTGACGTAAGTCATGCTATCTTTGTCCAGCTTATCTTTATCCTCAAAAGTAGAATTAAGCTCTTCGCTTCCAGTCTTGATTGAATCATCAGTTATCATTTGTTACTTTATTTCCCAAATCAGCAGACTGCCTTATTTTACTTCCCCTGTTTTGACCAGAACTGATCTTCCGAACATCAACATTCAGCTTCGGCTTCAGCCTGAACTTCCTTACTTCACTTTCCTTGTTTTCACCAGAACTTAACTCTTGATCAGCAGTATTTAGCTTTGGCTCAGCAGCATGTAGCGTCGGCTTTGGCTTATATCCTTTAACGCAAAAGATCTAGACGAAGACGAAAGGATGAGATTCGAGCAAATTATCCAGGGGATGGCAGCAAGCAGCCTCAGGTGCATTGCTTTCGCTCATAAACAAGTCCCTAAGGAAGGACCAAAGAAAAGAAAGACGGGAAGATGATTCAAGAGGACAGCCTGACATTGCTAGGACTTGTGGGTATTAAGGACACGTGCCGTGCTGGTGTGAAGAGCACGGTCCAAGCTTGTCAGGACGAAGGAGTGAACATTAAGATGATAACGAGCGACAATATCTTCACCGCTAAGGCCGTTGCTACAGAGTGCGGGATTCTCAAGCCCCAGGGCGAAGCCTTCATTGTGGAAGGAACTAAATGTTGGAGAAATCTTCTTGAAATGTTTTGAAGCTGACAAAACGTTTCCATCAGTCTAGTCTAAAGGTTTGCAGACTCTGCCATTTAAAGTCTGAAGACCTCTGGACAGCCAGACTCAAGACTCAAAGTCTATTCTCATTGACAGTTTCTAATCCGTTGAAGAAAGGTTATCCAGAACTGGATGTTTCACTAAGGATGTGACCTTATCGACTGGAGAAGATCTCTTGGCTGGATATGACATAACGGAATCCTTTATTTGATCGAGATTGATTCGGAAATTAAGGATCCAATGATTGGCGAAATATTCTTGGAAGGTTCTACTTATGGAAACCGAGATCCTGCTTGTATGGGCGAACAAGATTAATGGGCTATCGACATGTTCCTTTAATAGCTTGAATGATCTTCCTAATTGATTCTATCCAATGGGAAGATTGGAAGAATTCCTTTGGTAAGTGCCAACGGGTATGATGGCATAAATGAGTATATAAGGAAGACGTTCTAGTTGTTCGAGGGGTGCACGATAGAAGAATTCCAAAGTCTGAAGCTCCTTGTCTTTAGTCAATTCATTTTGAGAGAAATCTTGTATGCAAAAGAGTGTTTATATTCGTGAGAAACCTTGAGGAAGTGTGGTAGAATATCTACACTGTGAAATCAAGGAAGAACTGTGCTGTAACATCTCTTTTGTTTATAGTGAAATCCAGCCGGTGGGCTGTCAGTGCTAAAGAGTGGACGTAGGCTTGGGATAAGCTGAACCACTATAAACCTTGTGTTTAATTTTCTCTTCCCTACTCTTTACTTTACTTTGATCGTAATTCATTTTGTTAATCAAAAGAGAACTTCCTTTCTATCGTCTGCCTAGTATCGATGTAGTATCTCGAGAAATTGTTTTTACACCTATTCACCCCCCTCTAGATGCTTATACTAGCTATCTCAATTGATATTAGAGCCTGTGTACTCACTTTGTTTGAAGTGTTTTATTTCAGAGTTAAAGATCCATGGCTAGTATGTTGGCTCTTGGGCTAGTAGAAGAGCAAAGCAATACCAGACCACCTTACTTTGATGGAAAGGATTACAAAATATGGAAAAACAAGATGAAGGCGTTCCTAAGATCAAAAGATCCTCTGGAATGGGATGTTGTAGAAAAATGAATCACTCCTAAAACTGCACCTGTCTCAGAGAGAGGAAAAGATACTGTGGAGTCTAGTCAAATGACTTAGGAAGAGATAATCAAGAGACAAGCTCTTGATGCAAAAGCAATTTATTCTTTATATTGTGCTTTATCTCCAACTGAATATAACAGAATACCTTCTTGTGTTATAGCTAAAGAAGTCTGGGATAGATTACGTATTACTTATGAAGGAACCGATTGAGTGAAAGAAACTAGAATCAACATTCTCCTCGGTCAATACAAAGCCTTCAGAATGAAATCAGGAGAATCTATAACTAACATGTTTAGTCGTTTTACAGAAATCGTGAATGGTCTTGAAAATCAAGGTCAACAAATTTCTGATCCCATGAAGGTAAACAAGCTACTAAGTGGACTCTCCAAGAATTGTAATCACATAAAGACCTCAATCAGAGAGACCCAAAGAATCATGCCACTATTTGTTGATGAGTTGGTTGGAACTCTTCAGTCTTATGAAGTGGAACGAATCAATGAAGACGAAGACCCTAAAGGTAAGAAATCCATTGCATTAAAATCCAATGATGATTCTGACGTTACAGATTCTGAAGACGATATGGATGATGAGGAGCTTGCTCTCATGATAAGAAGATTCATAAAGCTGAACAGAAAAGGAAGAAGATTCAATCCAAAAAAACAAAGTTTTCAAAAGCAACAGATTAAGTCTGTTGAGGATGATGAATCAAACAAAGATGTAGTCTGCTTTGAATGTAAGAAAAAGGGACACATCAGACCCAATGTCCTCTTCTGAGGAAGAAGAAAAGAAAAGCTGAAAAGTATCAAAAGGCTCTTAAAGTAGAAACCTGGAGTGATACAGAGTATGGAGAAAGTGATGATGATTTTGCCAATATATGTCTAATGGCACAATCAGATTTATGTTCAAATTCCGAGACAGAATCAAATTTAGACTGTGAATTTGAGGTAAGTAACTTCAAAATCCCTATTAAAGTTTCTAAATACATTGATGAGTTGTGTTTTAGTCTTAAAACTTCTCTTAAAAAGATTTCCGAACTCAAAAGAGAAAATTCTGCTCTAAAACAATAGGAAAATATTTTGAAAGAAAAGGTGAAATGTTTAGACATGAATGTTTCCTCTCTTAGAGAAAGTGAAGATAATCTTTCGAAAGAAAATGCACCATTAAAAAATGATATCTCAAATATTTCTAAAAAAATTTCTATAGGATCTGAAAAACTGGAAAAAATTCTTTTTGTTCAAAGACCTTATTTCAACAAATCTGGTTCGGGAATGACTGCTGAAACCATTCCTTTAATTGATTTTCCAAAGGTGAAAGAAAGAATTAAGCAAAGACCGATAAGAGACACTTACAAAAATCATTTTAAAAAGATCTTTGTAAAACCAGTAGGTCGCAATGCTCTCAGATGCTCAAAATGTAATAGTGCAGATCATTTTGAAAAAGAATGTCCTATGGTTTGGAAACCTGTTAAGAAAGTATGGGCAAAAACCGCATATCATACTAACTCCAATGGACTTAAGAAAATATGGGTACCAAAGAAAGTTTGAGTCTCTTTTTAAATGCAGGTCACTATCAAGAAAAAGGTAAAATGGTATCTGGATAGTGGATGCTCAAGACATATGACAAGAGATTCAAATTGCTTCGTAAAGCTTGTTCAAGTGAATGGTGGAGAAGTCTCATTTTGAGGAAATAGTAAAGGAAGAATAGTAGGATTTGGAACTGTCAAGATTGGAAACCTCTCAATAAGCAATGTTTCTTTAGTTGAAGGACTCAACTACAATCTGCTCAGTGTCAGTCAGCTGTGTGATACCGGTTCAAAATCTACTTTCAAGAGGGAATATGTACAGGAACCAATAAATACTCTACTCAGTCATTCATGGGTCGAAGACATGGAAATATCTACCTCTTGGATGTGAAACCAGATGAATCGCAATGTCTAATTTCAATCCAAGACGAAGCAAGCTTATGACAGAGAAAGCTTGGGCACATTAATATGAAACAGATAGCCAAAATCTCAGTAAAGAAGCTTGTTCGTGGTCTACCCAATTTATCATACCAAAAGTCTGATCTATGTACACCATGCATATTGGGAAAACAAGTAAGAAATTCCTTTAAACCAATAAATCAAGTTTCCACTAACCGTGTACTGCAGCTTCTGCATTTGGATCTTTTTGGACCAACCAAAATACAGAGCATTGGAGGTAAGAAATACTGCCTAGTAATCGTGGATGACTACTCACGATTTACTTGGGCTGGGTTTCTGAGATCTTGGTTTCATCGCTAAGAGAGACTTCATAAAGATAATCTATCTTAGAAGCATTGGAAACACGAAATTCTGAGAGAGCTAAGGATGAATCTGAAAAGGTTTGTGTGGCATTGCCACATGAGGTTCTCCATGTTTTCAGTAAGGCTGTCGTTCTGTATTTGCTGAATAATCTCCTGGGGATATTTCTGGCTTGGCGAGTCTTTAATCTTCTCAATCTTGTATTTGACTCCATGATTGAGCATATGAAAAGCAGGCCTCTTGATGTACATGTTGATTTCTGCTGGTGCTTTGGGTCTTGACAAAAAGTTAGCAAGAACATTCTTTTTTCCAGGAATATGTTTGGTTTCAAAAGAGTATTTTGAGAACCATTCAGCCCATCGAAGCAGTTGAGAATTAGGAATCTGTTTCTGTTTAAACTTGGTCATCTGAGGGAAAGATGCCATGTCTAATTCTACCAAAAAGTGATGGCCGATGAGATGTTCATGCTTGCATCGGTACTATTCAAAGCTTTGAGCCAATCTCGTATATCTGATTTATCAGAGCCAATCCCCATTTTACAAGCCAATCCTCAAATGGGCTAAGAAACATTCTTACCCGCTTGAAGTTCCAACAGAAGCACCACCCACTTCTTCTATTGCCATGTTTCAAGATACCGACTTTCCTCCCCTTGTTAAGGAAAGCTCTAAACTCTCGTTCCCTGCTGTAGAAGAGTTTATTGATCCCCATGGCAGATACCGCCATGTTCCTAAAATTCCTACCCCCACAGATGTGGATGAACATGGAAGACAGAAGAAAACTCCTGCTGCTGAAGAGGAGTACTTTGTTACTCTTCAGATCCCTTCAGAATTTCCCAGACAATGGGTTCAACAGGGATATTCTCATGTCCACTATGGAGCTGTTCGTCTTGCTCTCACCTTCCATGGTCGAAAAGGTTTGCCAGTTGTGGCAAGAATCGCTCTATTAGATACTAGGTTCTTACAGTACCAACATGCTTGCATCGGTACTATTCAAACTACTCTGAATGCTGGAACAGTCTTTGTGACATTGTATCCAAATTTCAACATCGCCCTTTCAGATCCCCAACTTCTCTCTTTTCTGAAAGTTCAAATCCAGCTCACTAGAGCACCCCAAACCGCTGACTCCGTAGCTGCAACTCACATTACCAGATGGTTTATCGAGTACAGAACCATGCTCCCGACCTCAACTTCAATAATGGTAATGAAGATGCACTGTTCATTTCTATGCAGAATGACCAGGCATCCTGCATCCATGTTCCCAGACAAATCCCGAAGGATACGTTGGCCAAGCTCTTTCCAGAGACTTGGATTACCAACTATGAAAAGTTACACCAGCATAACAAGCCGTTCCAGTCCACAGACTCTGAATTCATACGGAAAAAAGATGGAACTGTTTCCATCAAATTTGGCAAGGAAAAGGAAGAAAGTCCTTCTATCTTCCAGACCATCCTTATGATCGAACCATGTATTCCTGAAGCAATTTCTGTTTGGGCAATATTCATTTTCCTTTGAGAAAGCATAATGCCATGCTTTTTTACGATTTCTGCAAACTACTCAAGAAGTTGACAATGTGACTGCTCATCAGGGCTGTAGAGTAGAATATTGTCGATGTATATTGCTACACTTGCTAAGATTGTCTGGAAAATACGACACATGGCCTTTTGGAAAAGGGATGGTGCTTCCTTTAGGCCAAAAGGAAGAACTTTCCACTGGAAGTTTGGTAGAAGGGAATAACACAAAGAGTCTGTTCTGTGGGTTCTTCATCAGCAGAAAATTGATATAGGTAAGTTAGAGCATAGCTGAAATTGGGTGATAACAGAAACGTAAGCTGGTCCTGTTCTGTAAGTGATTGCCACCAGAATTTAAGGCTCCCTGTGAATCTTGTAACAAAATTGTAAAGGACGTCATTCATATCATGGTTGGTAATGGACTGTGTACTCAACCAAGTATGAAATTCTTCGAGTCTTTCTGGCCATTTTGGATAAGGAATATCATCAATGGAGAAGAACTGTTTTGATGCCATTGACACATGCCTGGCGGAATTGTTTTTGGTGGGATTACTTGTCTGTCCAAATTCTGGGTCAGAATAGTTTGATTGCATTCCATAGTCTGAAGGAGTATCAGCCATGAATATTTGTGAAATTGGTGGAACAGTAGGAGGAGAATCAACTGGTTGATCTGAAAAGGATGAAGAAGAAGAAGAAATAGATACTGAATCTGATGAAGAGGAGGAAGTTTGTTCAGAAAATAGAATCTGTTTTTCCGGTATAATAGGATCAGGCTCAGGCTGTTGGGTAATAGGATCAATCTCTTGTTTACCCAAATCCTTTAAAAAGGATTCTAATGGATTCGATAACATCATCTGATCTGGCCTTTCTCTTATAACAATTGAGCTTGATTCTGTAGGTGGTGCTTTCTCTTTCCCCTTTTCTTTCTTCAAAACTTTGAGATGATCTCGTATATCTGATTCTCTTCTGGAGGGATCTTCCGGGATATTGGCAAAAATAGACACTTGTGGGATATTGGTAAGAATGTTTCTTATCCCATTTGAGGATTGGCTCTGATACCATGAATGGACCTAGACTTAGGATCAGGGAAGGAGAGTAAATTTCCTGCAGGTATGCATCCCACATTGGGCGAACAACTCCCGTTCAAGCCCTTCAGGGACAACCTTTTAGCAGAAAACCACTCAGCCCTTTAATCCAGAGCCTAGAGACACCCAAGAATGCCAGGATGGAAACGTTTCTAACCTACACAAGCTGCATTTCTCGAAGGATCATACTAGGCTAGAGAAGAAGAGGGATTTAGAAAGCCATGGAGAGTTTTTCACAAAGCACACACTTTACTTCAGGGGACTCTGCCCAAAACGATACATGAGCGATGCCTTATATAGGCAAATAAAGGAAACAAGGACACACACAGGGACCAGCTCACGGGTCCGGGTACAAACAGGGGCACTGGAAATTTCCGGGAGGGAATTATTCGCACACTATGAACAGTAACTGTACTGTGAACAGTACATTCCCTAGCCTAGTGCTACAGTAAAAGTGAACAGTACTTTGCTACAGTGAAATTGTACGGACTCAACGATCTCGTCCGTCACGAGCATTGTAGCTACATACTGAGTCATCATCTGAACTGTTTTCTAGGAGATGTGCCTCATATTTCTGCTTGAGTGCTTCAAGGTCTTGAGGTGACAGGATTTGGTTCAGCCTTTGAGATGAGGATGCTTCATGAGCCCAATGGGATGCTTCTTCTTCTGCCCAGTTTGTATTTTCACTTGTAGTGTTGGTAGGAATGTGTGGCATGCTTGGCTGAGGCTAATTGGATGGCTGTGCATAAAAGGATATGTCCATGTTTTGGAATGAGGACGAGGATCCCTGTTTGTAGGGATTCTGGGATAGAGGACCTCCAAAGTGTGCATAGGGGTCTTGAGTAGACTAGACAATGTCATCTTCGCTTGTCATTTCATGTTCCTGGGACGATGCAGCTTGTCTGTATTGTCCTAGTGCTTCCTTAGCCTCTGGTGCTAGATCATAATGATCCCACGTAGTGGGTGCATTATTCCAGATATCTTCGGGAATGGTCTTGTTTTCCTGGCATAGGATTCTCTGGAGTTCTCGATATTCATGTTCACAAAATCTAACAGATCTTGGATAAGATTTAAAGGGCTGAGTGGTTTTCTACTAAAAGGCTGTCCCTGAAGGGCTTGAACGGGAGTTGTTCGCCCAATGTGGGATGCATACCTGCAGGAAATTTACTCTCCTTCCCTGATCCTAAGTCTAGGTCCATTCATGGTATCAGAGCCATGGTTTCGTTTTTGATATTATCCATTCCATGCGCTTGATAGGTGAATCCAGTGCTGAGAAGATCCTCACACACCATGACAGATCCAGAAATTCTTGAAGCACCCATTTCTCTTGCTCCTTCTTCTTCATCCTCAGCTCTCTCAGAATTTCGTGTTTCTAATGCTTCTAAGATAGATTATCTTTATGAAGTCTCTCTTAGTGATGAAACCAAGATCTCAGAAACCCAGCTTCCTCTTATGAACCCCTATTCAACTTTTGCTAAACCCACCTCATCATTCTCACCTATCCGCTCCATACGAAAACTTATTCACCAAACCCCAAAGCAAGTAAAAGACTACGTCCAATCCTCCAAGTTCGACCAGCATCCTATTCCTGCTACTGAAAATGAGTACTTTGTTACTCTTCAGATCCCTTCAGAATTTCCCAGACAATGGGTTCAACAGGGATATTCTCATGTCCACTATGGAGCTGTTCGTCTTGCTCTCACCTTCCATGGTCGAAAAGGTTTGCCAGTTGTGGCAAGAATCGCTCTATTAGATACTAGGTTCTTACAGTACCAACATGCTTGCATCGGTACTATTCAAACTACTCTAAATGCCGGAACAGTCTTTGTGACATTGTATCCAAATTTCAACATCGCCCTTTCAGATCCCCAACTTCTCTCTTTTCTGAAAGTTCAAGTCGAGCTCACTGGAGCACCCCAAACCGCTGACTCTGTAGCTGCAACTCTACATTACCAGATGGTTTATCGAGTACAGAACCATGCTCTCGACCTCACCTTCAATAATGGTAATGAAGATGCACTGTTCATTTCTATGCAGAATGACCAGGCATCCTGCATCCATGTTCCCAGACAAATCCCGAAGGATACGTTGGCCAAGCTCCTTCCAGAGACTTGGATTACCAACTATGAAAAGTTACACCAGCATAACAAGCCGTTCCAGTCCACAGACTCTGAATTCATACGGAAAAAAGATGGAACTGTTTCCATCAAATTTGGCAAGGAAAAGGAAGAAAGTCCTTCTATCTTCCAGACCATCCTTATGATCGAACCATGTATTCCTGAATCAATTTCTGAACCAGATCCAAAAAAGCACGTTCGACACTTCGACGGTGATGGACATCATGTTCATTACTATAAAGACAAGCATGGTCATTGTTTTTGGGATCCTTTTTGCCAATGTTCCTACTGTATAAATTCTCCCGACGAGGTAGACCCTCATGCAAGATCTCCACCTCGACGGAAAAAGTCCAAGGATAAGGTATACCAGAGGTACTTAGACGGAGATACCTCCGTAGATACTCTTGGTGAGTGTGATAAATACCAGTTCATGGTATCTTATGCACCACCTCCACCACCAGAGTCCAGTACCACAACTCAAGCCTTACCAGATCCACCGAAATCACCTCCACCCTCTCCACCTCAAAAAAAGCAAGCTCTCTCGCCATTTTACAAGCCAATCCTCAAATGGGCTAAGAAACATTCTTACCCGCTTGAAGTTCCAGCAGAAGCACCACCCACTTCTTCTATTGCCATGTTTCAAGATACCGACTTTCCTCCCCTTGTTAAGGAAAGCTCTAAACTCTCGTTCCCTGCTGTAGAAGAGTTTATTGATCCCCATGACAGATACCGCCATGTTCCTAAAATTCCTACCCCCACAGATGTGGATGAACATGGAAGACAGAAGAAAACTCTTGCTGCTGAAGCCGTCCTAAACTGGCAATCAGAGACTCTGTTGGCACAGAACAATGCCTTCAAAGCTATTGATTCCAAGATCGGAATTGTGCAACAAGATCTCCGAAGATATGATGAGAGTACCAAGAAGATACTGTCTGAGTTCCAGAAGAGGCTTCACGCCTTGGAATCAGGACAACATCTTGGGTATCACTATCTTGAAAGTCCAAAGCCAGAAATAGACAAACTCAAAAAGCAAATTCAACTCCTTGAAGAAGGAAGGTTTAGACCTTTCGATCCACTAGCACCTCCTGTTCAAACTGGGTATGTATCCCCAGCACCATAAGTGTCTATTTTTGCCAATATCCTGGAAGATCCCTCTAGAAGAGAATCAGATATACGAGATTGTCTCAAAGCTTTGAAGAAAGAAAAGGGGAAAGAGAAAACACCACCTACAGAATCAAGCTCAATTGTTATAAGAGAAAGGCTAGATCAGATGATGTTATTGAATCAATTAGAATCCTTTTTAAAGGATTTGGGTAAACAAGAGATTGATCCTATTACCCAACAGCTCGAGCGATCCCGTTATACCGGAAAAACAGTTCGTTTTCTCGAACAAACTTCCTCCTCTTCATCAGATTCAGTATCTATTTCTTCTTCTTCTTCATCCTTTTCAGATCAACCAGTTGATTCTCCTCCTACTGTTCCACCAATTTCACAAATATTCATGGCTGATACTCCTTCAGACTATGAAATGCAATCAAACTATTCTGACCCAGAATTTGGACAGACAAGTAATCCCACCAGAAACAATTCCGCCAGGCATGTGTCAATGGCATCAAAACAGTTCTTCTCCATTGATGATATTCCTTATCCAAAATGGCCAGAAAGACTCGAAGAATTTCATACTTGGTTGAGTACACAGTCCATTACCAACCATGATATGAATGACGTCCTTTACAATTTTGTTACAAGATTCACAGGGAGCCTTAAATTCTGGTGGCAATCACTTACAGAACAGGACCAGCTTACGTTTCTGTTATCACCCAATTTCAGCCATGCTCTAACTTACCTATATCATGTTTTTGTGGGAACACCTGGAGATCTCAAAAAGCTAAAACGAAGAGAATTCTTCGAAAGAAGATGCTGCTCCCTTCAGAAAAGGCACCTTGATAAGCATTATCGATTAATGCTTCAGCTCTTTTACCAAATTAGCGCAGATCCAAACCTAAAGCATGTCTTCCTCACTTCTATTCCTAAAGAACTATCACAGATGGTTGAAAGATCTTTCTTTGGAAAGCAAAGAAGGATACAAGACGTTCCCTTAGGAGAAATTCAGCAAGAAGTCCATCTATGCCTTGAAGAATTATGCTTAAAGCGCCAAATGGTTCGAACGTACATCACAGATGACAAGCGTCTTGAATCAGCCTGTTCCCACCAGAAGTTAAAGATCAAATGCTCCAAACAGGATTGTGATGGTACTTGTGGCCAGTATTCCCGGAAGAAAAAGCACTACAAAAAGTACTCGATTAAAAAAGCCAAACATGGCTCCAAGCATTTCCGGAGAAAGAAGAAATTGCGATACTTACGCAAAAGGAAAGATCGCACAGGCCATAAGAAATCAAGCCGTTGCTACATTTGCAACAAGAAAGGACATTTTGCCAAAAATTGTCCTCAGACGAAAAAAGGTCAGAATCATCTGATTGAAAATGAAACAGGTATTTCTCTTGAAAATGATGATATTTAATCCTTATTTTCTGCTGACGAAGAACCCATAGAACAGACTCTTTGTGTTATTCCCTTCTACCAAACTTCCAGTGAAACTGAGTCTGATGAGTCAGAATCTGGAGACATCTTTCACATATCACCCACATCTTCAGAACCAAATGCTGACATATTTTCAAGTCAAACTCACTGTCCTCATTTCCCTGTAAAAATCTTCACCTCAAAATTTGCCAAGCCTATCAATGTTATTGCTCTCATTGATACCGGAGCAAGTTGTTCCATTCTGGACACTAAGGTTCTGCCTGAAGAATATTGGACTCCTTATATCCGATATTTCAACTCTGCCTCTGGAGATACTTTCTCCACAAATGTTAGAACCGCTCCAGTTACTATCCAGTTCTTCCCCGAATGCTCCATAAAGGCAAAAATCTTTGGATCAAACCTCCCCAATAAAGATTTATTAATTGGGTGGGACATCATGACTCAAATCTCTCAACTTCGCATCATTCCTGGAAAGGGTCTTAGATATAAAAATCATTTCTCTGAGTTCGTTGATATTCAGAGACTCTTTTCCATCCAGATGAGTTTATTAGATCCAATCATGCAAAAGTTGCTAGAATCTTGCTCGGAATCCTTTATGGGAAAATCCAGAATTCTTTGTTCGCCTCCCTTTCAAAAAAAAAATGAAGACATCAACCCAACAAAGGCGAGTCATGTGGGAATGAAGCTAGAACACTTGGCTTTAGCCCAAAGGGAATGCTCAGAATTACTGCAACAAGGCCTTATTGAAGTTTCTGATTCTCAATGGGCTTGTGAAGCCTTTTATGTCAATAAGCGCGCCGAGCAGAACAGAGGAAAAATGAGACTAGTAATCAACTACCAACCCCTTAATCTTTTTCTCCAAGATGATAAATTCCCTTTACCATCCAGAGATTCTCTCTTTAGTGGTTTAACCAAGGCCCATATCTATTCCAAATTCGATCTCAAAGCCGGATTTTGGCAACTGGGCATCCATCCTGAAGACAGAACCAAAACAGGATTCTGTATCCCAAAGCAGCACTTCAGTGGAGAGTTCTTCCTTTTGGCCTAAAGGTAGCACCATCCCTTTTCCAAAAGGCCATGTGTCGTATTTTCCAGCCAATCTTAGCAAGTGTAGCAATATACATCGACGATATTCTGCTCTACAGCCCTGATGAGCAGTCACATTGTCAACTTCTTGAGCAGTTTGCAGAAATCGTAAAAAAGCATGGCATTATGCTTTCTCAAAGGAAAATGAATATTGCCCAAACAGAAATTGAATTTCTTGGTATGCACCTCAACAAAGGTACATACTATCCAGGGCCACATATCGCTCAAGAACTCTTGAAGTTTCCTGAAGATAACTTCACAACAAAACAAGTTCAGCAATTTCATGGGATAATTAATTATCTCAGGGTTTTTGTCCCAAACATTGCAAAGCTTCTGATTCCTTTGCAAACCATGCTGAAAAAGAATTCCCCTCCTTGGGGAAAGATCCAGACTAAAGCAGTCACTGAGCTTAAGGAGATTATGCAGAATCTCCCACCATTACAAATACCATCAACAGGCAAAAGAATTCTTCAAACCGATGCCAGTGATGAATACTGGGCAGCCGTCTTGTTCGAAGAAATTGATGGTAAGAAACACATTTGTGCTCACAAAAGTGGAAAGTTTTCCCAGGCTGAGATGCATTACCATTCCACTTTCAAGGAAATCCTAGCAGTAAAAAATGGAATCAAAAAATTTGAATTTCATCTCATCGGCCATCACTTTTTGGTAGAATTAGACATGGCATCTTTCCCTCAGATGACCAAGTTTAAACAGAAACAGATTCCTAATTCTCAACTGCTTCGATGGGCTGAATGGTTCTCAAAATACTCTTTTGAAACAAAACATATTCTTGGAAAAAAAATGTTATTGCTGACTTTTTGTCAAGACCCAAAGCACCAGCAGAAATCAACATGTACATCAAGAGGCCTGCCTTTCATATGCTCAATCATGGAGTCAAATACAAGATTGAGAAGATTAAAGACTCGCCAAGCCAGAAATATCCCCAGGAGATTATTCAGCAAATACAGAACGACAGCCTTACTAAAAACATGGAGAACCTCACGTGGCAATGCCACACAAACCTTTTCAGATTCAATGGAGGTTCGATTCTTTATCCTTTCGGGTTAAAATTAAATTATCCATTCATTCACCCTCTTATCTGGAAGGAAGATGATTTCCCTGATCAGCTCAAAACGCTATTATGGTACTTAACCAATAAGTACTTAATAGCTATTGAGATCCCCACCAGAAGATTCATTGCCAATCTCACCAGGATATTTTTGCTCGGAAGAAACATCGAAAAAGAATGTGACAGAAATCTTTTAGATTTTCTAAACTGGTTCTATCATCCTACATGCTGGAAACAAGATTTAGAAAGAGAACTGAGAACCATGACACCAAATCCTGAAGTTCACACCATACTGTTCTTCAAACGTCCATGGAATTTCTTTAGAAATAATGGCGGTATTCTCGATGCACCACTTGAAATAGGAACCACAGCCTATAAACCTCACTCGAACAACCGAGAAGCCCGGATTCACAAATCTTATCCAAGATCTGTTAGATTTTGTGAACATGAATATCGAGAACTCCAGAGAATCCTATGCCAGGAAAACAAGACCATTCCCGAAGATATCTGAAATAATGCACCCACTACGTGGGATCATTATGATCTAGCACCAGAGGCTAAGGAAGCACTAGGACAATACAGACAAGCTGCATCGTCCCAGGAACATGAAATGACAAGCGAAGATGACATTGTCCAGTCTACTCAAGACCCCTATGCACACTTTGGAGGTCCTCTATCCCAGAATCCCTACGAACAGGGATCCTCGTCCTCATTCCAAAACATGGACATACATTCCTGCCAACACTACAAGTGAAAATACAAACTGGGCAGAAGAAGAAGCATCCCATTGGGCTCATGAAGCATCCTCATCTCAAAGGCTGAACCAAATCCTGTCACCTCAAGACCTTGAAGCACTCCAGCAGAAATATGAGGCACATCTCCTAGAAAACAGTTCAGATGACGACTCAGTATGTAGCTACAATGCTCATGACGGACGAGATCGTTGAGTTCGTACAATTTCACTGTAGCAAAGTACTGTTCACTTTTACTGTAGCACTAGGCTAGGGAATGTACTGTTCACAGTACAGTTACTGTTCATAGTGTGCGAATAATTCCCTCCCGGAAATTTCCAGTGCCCCTATTTGTACCCGGACCCGTGAGCTGGTCCCTGTGTGTGTCCTTGTTTCCTTTATTTGCCTATATAAGGCATCGCTCATGTATCGTTTTGGGCAGAGTCCCCTGAAGTAAAGTGTGTGCTTTGTGAAAAACTCTCCATGGCTTTCTAAATCCCTCTTCTTCTCTAGCCTAGTATGATCCTTCGAGAAATGCAGCTTGGGTAGGTTAGAAATGTTTCCATCCTGGCATTCTTGGGTGTCTCTAGGCTCTAGATTAAAGGGCTGAGTGGTTTTCTGCTAAAAGGCTGTCCCTGAAGGGCTTGAACGGGAGTTGTTCGCCCAATGTGGGATGCATACTTGCAGGAAATTTACTCTCCTTCCCTGATCCTAAGTCTATGAAACCTTCTCTTATTTTGAAAAATTTGCTAAAAATGTTCAAAATGAAAAATGGTATGTTATTTCAAGTATAAGAACAGACCATGGAGGTGAATTTGAAAATCAATATTTTACAAAATATTGTGATAAATCTGGTTTTCAGCATGTGTTCTCTTCTCCATATACTCGAGAGCAAAATGGAGTTGTGGAAAGAAAGAATAGATCGCTTCAAGAAATGGCTAGAACTCTTTTAATTGAAAGCAACATCTCTTCACAATTTTGGGCTAAAGCCATTTCTATAGCTTGTTATATTATCAATAGAGTTTTCCTAAGACCTATTCTAGAAAAAACCCCCTATGAATTATTCAAAGAAAAGAAGCCTATTGTTTCATATTTTCATGTGTTCGGATGCAAATGTTTTATATTGAAAAATGCAAATGATCAAGTTGGCAAGTTTGAAGAAAAATCAGATAAAGGTATCTTCCTTGGATATTCAACCTCAAGCAAAGCCTACAAAGTCTATAACAAGAAGAGTCAATCTGTGGAGGAATCAATGAATGTCAAATTCCAAGACTCTATGCAAAATGAATCTATTCAGACTCATCTTGAAGAGCCCGAACCTACTCCAGACTCTACAAAATCTAAATCTCAGGAAGCAGCTCAGACTTTGAAGGACCAGCAACAAGTGACTGTTGAAGATTCAAATTAAGGAAGTGACCATCAATCTGACAAATTAACTAGCAACTGGAAGCATAAGTCCAGTCATCCCAAAGATCTTATTATTGGCGACAACAATGAAGGAATTCGCACAAGATTCAAAAGGCGCAAAGAGTCTAGTGCTGTGACTCTTATTTCTGAAATAGAACCCAAAAGCATAGAAGAAGCTTTGACTGATGAAAGTTGGATTGAAGCTATGCAAGAGGAACTCAGGCAATTCAGCATTAATGATGTTTGGGAGTTAACTCTTAAACCAAAAGGTAAATTTATCATTGGTGCTAAATGGGTTTTCAGGAACAAGATGGACGAGAAAGGAAAAGTCATAAGAAACAAAGCAAGGCTCCTGGCCAAAGGATATACGCAAGAAGAAGGGATAGACTATGACGAGACTTACGCACCAGTAGCAAGGTTAGAAGCAATTCGTTTATTACTTGCATTTGCTTGTCATAAAAATTTTAGGTTATTCTAAATAGATGTCAAAAGTGCTTTCCTAAATGGATTCATCCATGAGGAAGTCTATGTGGAACAACCACCTGAGTTTGAAGACCCAAGGAAACCAAACTCAGTATTCAGACTCAAAAATGCCTTATATGGTTTAAAACAAGCACCTCAAGCTTGGTACGACAAGCTTAGTAAGTTTTTAATTCAAAACAGTTTTGTGAAAGGTAAAGTAGACACTACTCTATTTATCAAAAAAGAAAGCAAAAATTTTGTGCTAGTTCAAATATATGTCGATGATATTATATTCGGATCTCCTAATTAAAATCTGTGCAAGAAATTCTCTAAGATTATGCAGGATGAATTTGAAATGAGCATGATGGGTGAGTTAACCTTCTTTCTCGGGCTTCAAGTGAAACAACTGAAGGAATGAACTTTTATTCATCAAGAAAAATATGTTAATGATCTCATCAAAAAGTTTGGACTGAACAATTGCAAAAATGCTGAAATACCAATGTCAAGTTCCTTGAAAATAGACAAAGATGAAAGAGGAAAGAAAGTCGACCAAAAGCTATATAGGAGTATTATTGGCTCACTTCTTTATCTTACTGCTTCTAGACCTGACATTTTGTTTAATGTTTGCATTTGTGCCAGATTTCAAGCAGACCCTAAAGAATCTCATTTAAGTGCTGCAAAACGTATTATCAAATACATTACTTCAACTTCAAGCATCGGCCTTTGGTATCCTAAAAAGGGAGACTTTATTCTTCTTGGATACTTAGACCGGATCTAGCTGGATGCAGAGTTGATAGAAAGAGCACCTCGGGTACCTGTCAACTACTTTGAGGCAGAACAGTGTCTTGGTTTTCAAGGAAGCAAACTACAGTAGCTCTTTCTATAGTAGAAGCAGAGTATGTAGCCCTCGGAAGTTGTTGTTCACAAATTTGTGGATAAAACAACAGCTAAGAGACTTTGGAATTGAAGATTCATGTACGGAGATTAACTGCGACAACACCAATGCAATTAATCTTACTAAAAATCCAATTCTTCACTCAAGAGCAAAGCATATAGAGATTCGACATCACTTCATTAGAGATCATGTTCAAAATGGAGAAGTTTCGATTTAGTTTGTTGACTCAAAGAACCAATTGGCGGATATATTCACAAAGTCTTCGGAGAAAAATCAATTTGAAATTATCCGTTCCAAACTCAACATTTTAAGGTTTGAAAAAGTTAAAGTCTAGAGACTCTCAAACTCAGACAAACAAGACTTTGACTGTAAGTTATTCTCTCTCTCGAATCTCATCTTGAAAAGGTACGATTATCAACCGTGTTTGATTATTGCTATCTTTAATTGACGTGATTATTGCAACATTTCCTTTTCGAAAAATATGTTATTTTTTAAATGACTATTTTCTCGAAAAAGACAGTTATTTTTTTAAAAGGCATCTTTTTATTTACTTTTATAACGATCCGTATACCTCTTTTTAACTAGTTATGCATTGTTGTTTCTTCTTCGCTTTACTCTCCAAAAACCCTAAGAAAGCACTGATCTTCCATTCCTGTTTTCTTCCCTTGTTTAATCTTCTCCACCTGAAGGCATGGAAATAGGGGGAGATCATGAGAAAAGAGGAATGTCAGCTGCTACCAGTGAGGGAGTTAGCCGCTCTCCAGCAGATCTAGAAGACATTCATGCCTCTCATTTTCCTGAGGAAGAACATGATACTTCATCGCCAAATCTGTGTGATTATGCTGATCTGCCATCGTCTGCATTTACTCCATCAGATTGTGCCGAAGCCAGTACGCAGACCGATAATTCAGCTGATTTTCGCAGAATTATGGATATTCTCTTGGAAATGCGCGGTCAAGTATATGCTCTGGGATGTGAAGTTCAGAATTTGCAGAATGTAGGTCAAGTTTCTTCAGGTTCCTTGAATGATCAGATCCAAGCCTTATCTGTTCAGATTCAGGCTAATGTTAAGGGTGAGGAGGTTGCACAACTGAAGGAAGACTTGAAAAGGCTGGAAGGGATCGTTCAGTTCATGGGAGATTTCCAGCTTGTTCTTGTTCCCAAGCAATCTTGACATTATTCCATTTTCATCTCAACCTTTTTTATACTGACAAAAAGGGGGAGAGATGAAAGATTTGAAACAAACTTTGAATTTCTTAATCATTTGGATGGTTTGACTTGGATTGTTTTTATGTTTGACTTTACTTTTGTGTCTGGATGAGAACTGAATTTGAATTTGGATTTGACTGCTATTGATATCTTATGGATGGCTTTATCACATACAAGACTATCCTATCTTCTGTGGTTGTAGATTCTAGTATTATTATTCATTTAGCCATTTAACTTTATAAGATATGCATATTTGTTTGAGAAATGTTTTGCAGGTCAAAGTTATCCAAATCTGCAGGAATGTTTTGTCACCATCAAAAAGGGGGAGATTGTTGGAGAAATCTTCTTGAAATATTTTGAAGCTGACAAAACATTTCCATCAGTCTAGTCTAAAGGTTTGCAGACTCGCCATTTAAAGTACGAAGACCCTCGGACAGCCCGGACTCAAGACTCAAAGTCTATTCTCATTGACAGTTTCTAATCCGTTGAAGAAAGGTTATCCAGAATCGGATGTTTCACTAAGGATGTGACCTTATCGACTGGAGAAGATCTCTTGGCTGGATATGACATAACGGAATCCTTTATTTGATCGAGATTGATTCGGAAATTAAGGATCCGATGATTAGCGAAATATTCTTGGAAGGTTCTACTTATGGAAACCGAGATCCTGATTGTATGGGCGAACAGGATTGATGAGCTATCGACATGTTCCTTTAATAGCTCGAATGATGTTCTTAATTGATTTTGTCCAACGGGAAGATTGGAAGAATTCCTTTGGTAAGTGCCAACGGGTATGATGGCATAAAGGAGTATATAAAGAAGACGTTCTAGTTGTTCGAGGGGTGCACAATAGAAGAATTCCAATGTCTGAAGCTCCTTGTCTTTAGTCAATTCATTTTGAGCGAAATCTTGTACGCAAAAAAGTGTTTATAGTCATGAGAAACCTTGAGGAAGTGTGGTAGAATATCTACACTGTGGAATCAATGAAGAACTGTGCTGTAACATCTCTTTTGTGCATAATGCAATCCAGCCGGTGGGCTGTCAGTGCTGAAGAGTGGATGTAGGCTTGAGATAAGCTGAACCACTATAAATCTTGCGTTTAATTTTCTCTTCCATACTCTTTACTTTACCATGATCGTAATTCATTTTGTTAATCAAAAGAGAACTTCCTTTTTGATCGTCTGCCTAGTATCGCTGTGGTATCTCGAGAAATTGTTTTTACACCTATTCACCCCCTCTAGGTGCTTATACTAGCTATCTCACTGAGTTCCGTAGCTACACTCCTGAGGAGAGGCTTCAAAGAGTCGAGAAAATCTGGGTCATGGTGAGATCATCGCCTTTCGATAAGCTCCTCATGGTTCAATGCTTGAAGCAAAAGGGCCATGTGGTTGCAGTCATGGGGAACGATACAAACGATGCACCTGCCCTCAAGGAAGCCAACATCGGGATCTCAATGGGCATCCAAGGAACCGAGGTCGCTAAAGAGAGCTTAGACATCATCATCCATGACGAGAACTTTTTCTTCGTGGTGAAGGTACTATGGTGGGGTCGATGCGTCTACCATAACATTCAGAAGTTCATCCAATTCCATAACACAGTGAACGTCGTGGCCCACGTGATCAACTTCGTGGCCGCAGTCTCCTCTGGTGTTGTCCCCCTGAATGCCGTCCACCTCATGTGGGTGAGTCTGATCATGGACATGCTTGGTTCCTTCGCCCTGGTCACGGAGCTGCCCACCAGGGTGCTCATGGAGCAGTCCCCCAGGTACTAAACTCAGCCGCTTGTAACCAACGTCATGCGGAGGAACCTTGTAGCGCAAACAACATACCAAATAGCCGTCCTCCTCACCCTACAAATCAAGGGCGAATCAATCTTCGGCGTGGATGAGGCGGGGAAGCGGACGCTGATATTCAACGTGTTCATCCTGTGCCAAGTCTTCAACGAGTTCGACGTGAGGAACCTCGAGACGAAGAATGTGTTCGAGGGCATAAACAAGAGCAAGCTATTCCTCGGGATGCTCTTGGTGATGGTGATCCTCCAGGTGGCGATGGTCGAGTTCCTGAAGTGGTTCACGGACACGGAGCGGTTGGGTTGGGGACTATGGGGCACATGTGTTGGGATCTCAGCCGTGTCTTGGCCTATTGGTTGGACCGTCAAGTTCATTCCGGTCTCCGATTCGTCAATCTTCAGCTACTTGAGATCGAAAAGCAAGGAGCTCCTGAGGAAAATTCTGTATAGAAAACAGTAGGAACACTCATTGGGTTTAACCTGATTCTTTCAATTGTGCAGGTACATCGAATTTGGTCTTGATGCAGTGTAATTATTTCTTTTACCTAAGTAAGGATTGTGTGATCAACCGATGTTAGTTCATTGAATTCAATGACAGCATTCATTGCAACAGCAATATAATTGGATAGATCCCTTAGTCCTTGAGAGCCACCCCCAAAAGCCTGTAGCATTTTATTTCACTATAGCATTAATGGGTAAGAGAAGTGTTGGAAATTATGATTCATTTTCTCTAAAATTATCCAAAAACTATTTACTTAATCATGAAGGCAAGAATTGCTAGCTGAATCTAGAAGATTCACGTGAGAATGCAAGCAAGCAGAAGCCAAGCTGAAGAAGAAATCCTAGAATAAGCTAGAGATTTCTACGGGGATGGGAAACACATAAAGAAGCCACAAGCTGATTAAGAAAAGGAAGGGGCACACATTAAAATAATATTATAGCTGCTACTGGAGTTTTCAACAGAAGAATAGGAAGCAAGCTTCAACTTGCTACCTTGAACGTGAAGGAAAAGTTGTAGCCCAAAATTGTTGACTCTTAACCATGAAGGAAGAAGGACCGAGAAGATTGAAAGAAAGAAGAAAAGAAAAAGCAAAGTCCAACTTGACTAGCTGCAACCAGCAACGAGATGAAGAAGCAAGCTGAAATTTTATATTATTTTATGTACTCTTAAGTCGGTAGAATAAGGTGATAACTCACGCCTATAAATAGACTTGTACTTGATGTGAGGTCCACCTTGTGTGGGAAAACCCTCCACTACGAGAGATCTTAGGGTACGTTTAGAAAAACTTCTGAAAAAAGTCTTTGGGGAAATGCAAAGATCATTGAGTAAAAGATATTTTTCAAAATGCAAATTGTATTTGGTAAATCTATTTGTGAAAGTCCATTGTAAAGTATCTTTGTACAAAATAATGTTAAAGTAAATTAAATTTGCAAAAAACTCCAAAAGAAAAAAAAGGAGAGTTGGCCGGCCAAAGGCTTCACTGGTTATCGCCGGCCAAGGGCTTCACCAGTTACCGCCGGCGAAGAGCTAATAGTTACCGGCGAAGGTAGGCGGTCCGGCGAGGGGGAGGTGGTGTGGCGAAGGGCAGCGCCCGGTTAGGGTCACGACCCTTGCTGCGTCGTCGTGAGACCCGCCGCACCATCGTGAGACCCACCATGCCGTGGAGGTCGCCAGCGACCTAGGTGACCTCTGTGACCTTGGTGACCCAGATCTAGGTCACGACGAGGTCGTGCGCCGCGACCCAGGCAACCTCCACGACCCATATCTGGGTCGCGGCAAGGTCGTGGGTCACCTAGGTCGCTGCAACCTCCGCGACCCAGATCTGGGTCGCGGCGAGGTCGTGGGTCGCTAGAGGTCGCAACGATAGACCTCGTCGCAACCCAGACAACCTCCACGACCTCCCGCGACCTCCGTGACCTAAATCTAGGTCTCGGCAAGGTCGTGGGTCGCTGGAGGTCGCAGCGATCGACCTCACCGTGACCTAGGCAACCGATGCGACCCAGATTTGGGTCGCTCGACTAGTCGGCAATGGTTGCCGGGGTGCCGCGACCACGTCGGCCTCTCTCTAGCCCGTCATCGACCCATCACAACCTTGCCAGCGACCATCTGAGAACTTGACAAAGAAGACGTTGAACAGTGCATCGGGTCTTCCGAAAATGCTGAAAGCCCAAGGCAGCCTGGGCTTTTGGCTTACAAAATGCCAACTTTGCCATTAAGAGACTTGCAAACTTTTTTCCCAAACGCTTTATTTTGGCCCAAGGGGCTTTTGATGGCCAAAGCCCCTTCCAAAGCTGATTCCAAACGGAGCCTTAGACCTCCACCAATCTCCATCAAACTATTTGGTTCAATTAATAAAACTATTTCCCCCATATCTCATGTCTTATATTCTTCAATTATCATATCTTGTCCCTTATCCATCATCTACAAAATATACCATACACTTGCACACATCACTCACCAAAACTATAACTAATTCCAAAACCATGCTTACGCATGAACACATCCAAAATATTTTTAACAAGAAGACTACAATGGGCATCATAGGATGTTGGCTTCAAATTTGAGCACCAGCAATGGATTGACCTGACTCAACTCGAAATTTCGACCACAAATTGAAGTCATCTTCAATAAGAAGTATCAAGGAGTTCTAAACCGTCTACTCAACCCAGACCCAGTCACCCAATCCTACAAGGAACGCAATCGACTCCTTGCCTCGGACTCTCATTAATAGAGAAAACATATTAGGAATACACCCAAGAAAAACAATGTTTTCCATGCATCTTTCATTCTCCGACTCCTCCCTAATTGGGATTTATCCTCTCCCAAGTAGAAAACTTATATTACATAATTATATATATATATATATATATATTCTCGTAATTATCATCCTTAATTTTTCCAAATCTGAATCAACATGATTGGCGAGCAGGTCATGCCTAAAGAGTTTTTTGGCACAGATCAGTAGATCTAGCTTGGCTTTTCCGGGTTTGGTGTGTCGGTCCGACCTTGTGAAAGAAATTGACTCGAATCAGATTGAAGCGCTTCAGGCCAAAACCAGAAACTCTCTTTTGATAAGGCCTAAAATACCGTGCGTTCACGGTTTGCTCCTTATTGATATAGCTAGAACGAGTACCTAGAGGGGGGTGAATAGGTATATAAAAATTTTCTTGAAAGCTGCACAATATTTAGACAGTTGAAAGATTTGCAATAATTAAAAATCAATCGTAAGACTGAGTAAGGGAAAGAGAGAATTGAACACGCGGTTTATAGTGGTTCGGCTTGATTCAAGCCTACGTCCACTCTTCTGCACTGACAGCCAATTGGCTGGATTCCACTATGAACAAAGAGATGTTACAGTGTTGATCTTCCTTGATTTCTAGGTGTAGATGATCTACCACACTCGCTCAAGGTGTCACCAAGTATAAACACTCTCTGTGTATACAATTTCGCTCGAACTGTATCGACTAACAATCAAGGTTCTTCAGATTCTGGAATTTTTCTATCGATCACACACTTAAAACAACTAGAACGTCTTCCTTTTATACTCCTTTATGCCATCATAGCCGTTGGCACTTACCAAAGGAATTCCTCCAATCTACCCGTTGGACGGAATCAATCAAGAAGATCATCCGAGCTATTTAAGGAATCTGATGATAGCCCATCAATCCTGTTCGCCCATACAATCAGGATCTTGGTTTCCAAAAATAGAACATTCCAAGAATATTTCGTCGACCATCGGATCTTCAATTGATCTTAGATAAGAATCAAAGAATCCGAAATGATTATCCAACCAAGAGATCTTTTCCAGAGGATAGGATCGAATCCTCAACCATATACTTTGGCTTTGGATTTCCTTCGTCACTGGATTAGAAAGACTGTCAGTGAGAATAGTCTTGAGTCTTGAGTCTTGAGTCTTGAGTCTTGAGTCTTGAGTCTTGAGTTTTGAGTCTTGAGTCTTGAGTCTTGTGAATACAAAGTCTCCAGACTTTAAACTATCGGTACCCAGACTAGACTGATAGAAATGTTTTGTCAGCTTCAAAATATTCTGGAAAGATTTCTCCAACAATCTCCCCCTTTTTGATGGTGACAAAACTTTCTTGTAGATTTGAACAACTTTGACCTGCAAAAACATTTCTCAAGCAATATGGCTAACTCATAAAGATTAATAAAGCAACCAGACTCTGCATCCACAGAAAATTGGTTAATCTTTCATGAGTAATACCATATAACATCACTTGATAAAAATTGCAACCAGTCAAGCATCAAAATCCACAGCCAATTCAGTCAAATTTAACTTCACACCCAAGTTCAAGTTCTCAAGTCATACTCAAAAATAAACATAACCACAAAAGTCAAAGTTTTAAAAGATGATTGTTCAAAGTTTTAAAAGATGATTGTTCAAATTTGATTCTCCCCCCTTTTGTCATCATTAAAAAGGGTGAGAAAGGAGTCATGTCTGCTTGGGAATGCGCACGATCTAGAAATCTCCCATTAACTGGACTACGCCTTCTAGCCTCTTCAAGTCCTCCCTTAAATGAGCTACCTCCTCTCCTTTGGCATTGGCTTGAAGTTGCAGAGCGAGGTCTTTCATTTTGTCCTCCAGGGTGAATGAAGATGCTTGTCCAGCATTCTTCATGGCTTGGATTTCACAGTCTAAAGCATATATCTGGCCACGCATTTCCAGAAGAATATCCATGATGTGACGAAAATCTGCAGAATTGTCCGTCTATGTACTGGCATGAGCTTTCTCTGATGGAGTAAATGCAGACGATGGCGCTTCTGTATAGTCTGGCAGATTTGGTGTGACGTATCACCTTCTTCAGGCAATTGAGAAGCCTGAAATTCTTCTGGGTCTACTGGAGATTGTCTTGGACCTTCACTATCGGTAGCATGAGGTGAGGACCTTTCTTGCTCGCCAACTCCCCCTGTCTCTAGGACATCGAAAGGAGAAGAGTGATGATCATGCTCTTGATTTCCCTTTTCTCCAGATTCAGCAGACTTTTCTTTCTCTCCTTCTCTTTCTTCTTTAGCTTCTTTCTCCTTCTTCCTCTGCTCTTCTTCTTCTCTGTTCTTCTGAAGTTCTGTCAGTTGAGGCACAGAACGTCTGGTTCTTGTCATTGCTTGGATAGTGGGATCTTCATCCTCTTCATCTTCATCTTCATCCTCCAAGATGAGAGTTCTTTTCTTCTTTTTCGATGGGGCACCAATGGCCTCCTTTCCTTTTCTCTTTGAAGCAGACTGAACTGGAGATTTCACTCTGAATTTCTCCATTGCCTTGGAAAGTTCTTGCAGACGCATCTTTGTTAACATCTTCAAACCTACCACCATCTTATCACACAGTCGAACACAAAATGTTTGTGGCGGTTCAATATTCATGTGTCTCGAAGATATTGGTCACGGACCAGGATAAGGCAATTGTCCTTTGTCTTTCGACATTGCTCGTACATATGGAAGAGAATAGTGTGCGGGAGAGAAAACTTCCGTCCTGAGTTGATCGCGTACATCAACTTTGCTTCAGAAAGAGACACGGAAGTCTTTGACGTAGACTTCGGTCTGAGACAGTTGATCACAATCTTATGAAGCACAATGTTGATGGCATTCATCCTGGAATAGGTAACTTTCTTCTCTACGTCCCTATCTTTGACAAGTTCCAGAGTAGTACGAGCAGGTGAGACTTTGATTGGTAGATAACGTCCTCGTTCAACTCCAACTATGTCCGCCAACATATTCACATCTACCACGTAGACTTGGTCTCGTACACTGAATGAAATTCTATTCGCATCCAAAAAGCTAAGATTTGAATAGAAATAAGCGGTCAGTTGAGCATACCCGTCCGTAGAGTCAGAGCAAAAAGTCTCAAATTGAAGCAAATTCAACTTCTCTCTTAAGTTCATGTTGATGGCGTCCAGGAAGTCAAAATCGACACTTCTAGGGTTTATAACCCCTCTTTTCAACAGCCTGAAATACACATTTTCCTGATCCTTGGACTTAAACAAATCCATCCGATTTCCTTTCACCTTTGCTGCCACACCCATTTTAGGTTGAAATTCAAGGAACATTCTGTCATCATCGTTCCCTTCAATCAGATTTTGTCCTGGCATACGAGGGTCACTTGGAATGTTCACAAGTGCCTCCTCTGCCCTTCCTTTCGGAGCAATTCCCAATTCCTCCATTTTCCGCAGAAAAAGATACTCATTCCCATAATTTTTGTCCTTAAGGAATTCATCTATATATTATAATGAAGTACCGGTGCTTTTCAACGCACGATAAAGCTATAGATAAAGGAGGGTCTTTGGACTCTTACTGGGTCGGCATCCTCGATTATCTCTTCTTCCAGATGTTGACTCGCACCTTGTGGGGCAGGAGGTGTCGAATGACGTGGAGGAGAGCGAATCGGACTTTGTCGCTGACTTGATAAGTCTTCTTCCTCAGTGAGATCGAAGTGAGTCGGTCCCTTCTCCATTCTTTGTGGTCCCCTGCTTGCGATTCTTGATGATTTCCTCGAAGAAGACATCTTTCTTTGTCGATTTGAAGATTCCTTCACTTGCTTTCCCAAGAAAAGATGACCACTTTCTCGAAGATGAACAGGAAATAGAAACAGGATCGGGAGGAGAGTTCTTTTTAGGGTTTTGAAGATTGGGCAAAGAAAAACTGTATATATATATATATATATATATATATATATATATATATATATATATATATATATATATATATATATAACTCAGTTTTGAAAAGGGAAGTTCAATTGGTACAAGGAAAATGTACGAACACTTCTTTTCAAAATCAATAACTGCCAAAATTAATCCCTTTTTAAAAAGACAAGTTTTCGAATTTCACACAGATAATAGAATAACCGAACGAAAGATCGTACCTTTTCGAGTTTAGATAACTAAACGAGAATTCGTACATTTTAGATAAAATAGCAACTTACAGTCTATAGCCATGAATGTCTGAGTCTTGAGGATTTAAAGTCTGAGAGATTAGAGTCTTAAAATTGCTGAGTCTCTAGACTTTAACTTCTTCAAGCTTCAAAATGTTGAGTCTTGAACGGATAAAGTCGAATTGATTTTTCTCCAAAGGCTTTGTGAATATATCCGCTAGTTGACTTTTTGAATCAACAAATTGAATCGAGATTTCTCCATTTTGAATATGATCTCTAATGAAGTGATGTCGAATCTCAATATGCTTTGCTCTTGAATGAACGATTGGATTTTTGGTGAGATTGATCGCACTGGTGTTGTCACATCTGATTTCTATGCATGAGTCTTCAATGCCAAAGTCTTGTAGCTGTTGTTTTATCCATAGAATTTGCGAACAGCAGCTTCCAAGAGCTACATACTCTGCTTCTGTCGTTGAGAGAGCTACAGTGCTTTGCTTCCTCGAAAACCAAGACACTATCCTGTTTCCAAGTAGTTGACAAGTTCCAGAAGTGCTCTTTCTATCGACTCTGCAACCGGCCAGATCTGCATCTGAGTATCCTAGAAGATTAAAGTCTCCCTTCTTGGGATACCAGAGACCGATGCTTGAAGATGAGGCAACGTATTTAATAACACGTTTTGCAGCACTGAGATGGGATTCTCTAGGATCTGATTGAAACCTAGCACAGATGCAAACACTAAACAAAATATCAGGTCTAGAAGCAGTAAGATAAAGAAGTGAACCGATCATGCTCCTGTACAGCTTTTGATCTACTTTCTTCCCTTCTTCATCCTTGTCTATCTTCTGAGAACATGACATTGGTATGTCGGTCTTTTTGCACTTCTCCAATCCAAACCTTTTGACAAGATCATTCGCATATTTTTCTTGATGAATAAAAGTTCCTTCCTTCATTTGTTTCACTTGGAGTCCAAGAAAGAATGTTAATTCTCCCATCATACTCATTTCAAACTCATCCTGCATAGACTTAGAAAATTTCTTGCATAGACTTTCATTAGGTGATCCAAAAATAATATCGTCCACATATATTTGAACAAGTAAAAAGCTTTTGTTTTCCTTTTTGATAAACAAAGTAGTATCTACTTTACCTTTGACAAAACCATTCTGTAATAGAAACTTACTTAGTCTGTCGTACCAAGCTCGAGGTGCTTGCTTTAAACCATACAAGGCCTTTTTCAGTCTGAAGACTGAGTCTGGCTTCTTTGGGTCTTCAAATCCAGGTCGTTGTTCCACATAAACTTCCTCATGGATGAATCCATTTAGGAACGCACTTTTGACGTCCATTTGGAATAACCTGAAATTTTTATAACAAGCAAACGCAAGTAATAGTCGAATAGCTTCTAACCTTGCAACTGGTGCGTAAGTCTCGTCATAGTCTATTCCTTCTTCTTGCGTATATCCTTTGGCCACGAGTCTTGCTTTGTTTCGTACGACTTTTCCTTCTTCATTCATCTTGTTCCCGAATACCCATTTGGTTCCAATAAATGTTTTACCTTTTGGTTTAGATGTCAATTCCCAGACATCATTGATGTTGAACTGCTCCGAGTTCTTCTTGCATAGCTTCGATCCAACTTTCATCGATAAAGCTTCTTCTATGCTTTTTGGTTCAATTTCAGAAATGAGAGCCACAGCACTAGATTCTTCACGCCCTTTTGATCTGGTGCGGATTCCTTCATTGATTTCGCCAATAATGAGATCTTTGGGATGAATGGATTTATGCTTCCAATTACTGGTTGATTTGCCTGGTTGATGATCTCTTTCTTTATTAGAATCTTCATGAGCTTCTAGATGTTGGACTTCCAGAGTCTGAGACGCTTCTTGAGTTGTAGACTTTGGAAGGTCTAGAGAGGGTTCAGACTCTTCATACTGAGTCTGGCTGGATTCATCTAGCGTTGAGTCTTGGAATTTGACGTTCATTGATTCCTCCATAGACTGGCTTTTCTTGTTATAGACTCGTAGGCTTTGCTTGATGTAGAATATCCAAGGAAGATGCCTTCATCGATCTTTCTTCAAACTTACCAACTCGATCATTTGCATTTTTCAAAATAAAGCATTTGCAACCAAACACATGAAAGTATGAAACAATAGGCTTCTTACTTTTGAATAATTCATAGGGGTTTTCTCTAAAATAGGTCTTAGAAAGACTCTATTTATAATATAGCATCTTTGTTGAAACTTGACTTCAGCCTAAAATCGTGAAGAAATTTTACTTTCAATTAAAAGTGTTCTAGCCATTTCTTGAAGAGATCTATTCTTTCTTTCCACAACTCCATTTTGCTCTGGAGTATATGGAGAGGAAAACATATGATTAAAACCAGATTTATCACAAAATTTCGTAAAATCTTGATTTTCAAATTCACTTCCATGATCTGTTCTTATACTTGAGATTGCACATCCTTTTTCATTTTGAACCTTTTTAGCAAACTTCTCAAAGTACGAAAAGGTTTCTGACTTACTTGCAAGAAAATATACCCAGGTAAAGCGAGAATAATCATCCACGATTACTAGACAATATTTCTTACCTCTAATGCTCTGGGTTCTTGTTGGTCCGAAGAGATCTATATGAAGCAACTGTAGTACATGATTAGTAGATACATGATTTATTTGCTTAAATGAATTTCTTACCTGCTTTCCCAGAATGCATGGAGTGCATAAATCAGACTTTTGGTATGGCAATTTAGGTAGACCTCGAACAAGCTTCTTTGATGAGATTTTGGCTAATTGCTTCATGTTGACATGGCCAAGCTTTCTGTGCCATAGGACTGCTTCATCTTGAATTGAGATTAGGCATTGATCTTCATTTGGTTTTACATCAAGGAGGTAGATATTTCCATGCCTTCGACCCATGAAAGACTGAGTTGAGTCTTTGCTAATTCCAGAACATATGCCTTCTTGAAAGGAGATCTTGTAACCAGTATCACACAGTTGGCTAATGCTGAGAAGATTGTAGTTAAGTCCTTCCACTAGAGAGACATTGTTTATTGTGAGATTTCCAATTTTTATAGTTCCAAATCCCACAATGCTTCCTTTGATGTTTCCTCCGAATGAAACTTTTCCACCATTTACTTGAATAAGCTTTATGAAGCAATTTGAGTCTCCTGTCATGTGTCTTGAGCATCCGCTATCAAGATACCACTTTACCTTCTTTTGAGAGACCCGCATTCAAAAGAGAGTCTCAAGCTTTCTTTGGTACCCAAATTTTCTTGGGTCCTTTGGCGTTAGTAGAATGAGCATTATTAGGCCATACTTTCTTAACAAGGCTTCCAAACCATAGGACATTTTTTTCAAAATGATCCCGACTGTTACATTTTGAACACCTTAAAGCATTTCGACCTACGAGACTTTACAAAAACTTTCTTGAAATGATTTTTGTAAGCCTCTCTCGACGGTCTTTTCTTAATTCTTTCTTTTACTTTCGGAAAATCAATCAAGGGATAGTTTCTCTTGTCATACCTAGACCGAGACTTATTGAAGTAAGGTCTTTGACTGAAAGAACTTTTTCAAGTTTTTCCGACCCTATTGAAAATTTCTTTGAAATATTTGATAAGTCAGTTTTTAAGAGAGCATTTTCTTTCGAAAGATTATCTCCATTCTCTTTAAGAGTAGAAATATTCAGGTCTAAACTTTTCACCTTTTCTTCTAAAATGTTTTCCTTTTGTTTTAAAACTGAGTTTTCTTTTTTAAGTTCGGAAATCTTTTTAAGAGAAGTCTTAAGACTAAAACATAGTTCATCAATGTATTTAGAGACTTTGACAGGATTTTATAATCACTTACCTCAAATTCACTGTCTGAGTCTGATCCAGAGTCTGAGTCTGATTGCGCCATCAGACACAAGTTGGCATATTCCTCATCACTTTCTTCACACTCTATATTGCTTCAGGTTTCGGCTTTAAGAGCTTTTCGAGACTTCTCAGACTTTCCTCTTTTCTTCTTCAGAAGAGGACAGTTGGGTCTGATGTGCCCCTTTTTCTTACACTCGAAGCAAACTACATCTTTGTTTGGTTCCTCATTATCAACAAACTTGGTTTGCTGTTTTTGAAAACTTTGTTTCTTTGAGTTGAACCTTCTTCCTTTTCTATTAAGCTTTTTGAACCTTCTAATCATAAGAGCAAGCTCCTCATCGTCCAGATCTTCTTCAGAATCTGTATCATCAGAATCATTGTTAGATTTTAATGCAATGGATTTCTTACCTCTTGGATCTTCGTCTTCATTAATTCGTTCCACTTCGTAAGACTGAAGAGTTCCAATCAGCTCGTCTATAGATAATGGCATGATTCTTTGCGTCTCTCTTATTGAAGTCTTTATATGATTCCAATCCTTGGAGAGTCCACGCAATAGCTTGTTCACCTTCATAGGATCAGAAATTTTCTGTCCTTGATTCTCAAGACCATTGACAATATCTGTAAAACGGCTAAACATGTCAGTTATTGATTCTCCTGGTTTCATTTTGAAGGATTCATATTGACCAAGAAGAATGTTAATTTACGGTCTCCTTCACTCGATCTGTCCCTTCATAAGTGATATGTAATCTGTCCCAGACTTCTTTTGCTGTAACACAAGAAGATATTCTGTTATATTCAGTTGGTGACAAAGCATAATATAAAGAGTAAATTGCTTTAGCATCGAGTGCTTGTCTCTTGTTTATCTCTTCTTGAGATATTCCGCTGGCTTCAACAGTTTCTTTCCCTCTTTCAGATACTGATGCAGCATTAGGAGTGATTCCTTTTTCCACCACATCCCATTCCAGAGGATCCTTTGACCGTAGAAAAGCTTTCATCTTGTTTTTTCCAGATGTTGTAATCCTTTCCATCAAAGTAGGGTGGTCTGGTATTGCTTTGCCCTTCCACCAGCCCTGGTGCTAGCATACTCGCCATGGATCTTTTACTCTGAAGTAAAACACTTCAAATAAAGTAAGAACACGAGCTCTGATACCAATTGATATAGCTAGAACGAGTACCTAGAGGGGGGTGAATAGGTATATAAAAATTTTCTTGAAAGCTGCACAATATTTAGACAGTTGAAAGATTTGCAATAATTAAAAATCAATCGTAAGACTGAGTAAGGGAAAGAGAGAATTGAACACGCGGTTTATAGTGGTTCGGCTTGATTCAAGCCTACGTCCACTCTTCTGCATTGACCGCCAATTGGCTGGATTCCACTATGAACAAAGAGATGTTACAGTGTTGATCTTCCTTGATTTCTAGGTGTAGATGATCTACCACACTCGCTCAAGGTGTCACCAAGTATAAACACTCTCTGTGTATACAATTTCGCTCGAACTGTATCGACTAACAATCAAGGTTCTTCAGATTCTGGAATTTTTCTATCGATCACACACTTAAAACAATTAGAACGTCTTCCTTTTATACTCCTTTATGCCATCATAGCCGTTGGCACTTACCAAAGGAATTCCTCCAATCTACCCGTTGGACGGAATCAATCAAGAAGATCATCGGAGCTATTTAAGGAATCTGATGATAGCCCATCAATCATGTTCGCCCATACAATCAGGATCTTGGTTTCCAAGAATAGAACATTCCAAGAATATTTCGTCGACCATCGGATCTTCAATTGATCTTAGATAAGAATCAAAGAATCCGAAATGATTATCCAACCAAGAGATCTTTTCCAGAGGATAGGATCGAATCCTCAACCATATACTTCGGCTTTGGATTTCCTTCGTCACTGGATTAGAAAGACTGTCAATGAGAATAGTCTTGAGTCTTGAGTCTTGAGTCTTGAGTCTTGAGTTTTGAGTCTTGAGTCTTGAGTCTTGTGAATAAAAAGTCTCCAGATTTTAAACTATCGGTACCCAGACTAGACTGATAGAAATGTTTTGTCAGCTTCAAAATATTCTGGAAAGATTTCTCCAACACTTATGACGCTAGGAAATGAGAGAATTGCCTTGAATTATGAACAAATCATGTCGTGAAGTATGCATGCAACTTCAGATACGAGCAAGAAGAATGACGAAATCCATGAGACGATGAGTCACCGTCCTATAGCCAATAATGTGAAGAGGAAGATCACAATAAAAAGAGAAAAATTACCAAAAAAAAAAAAAATTTAAGCCTATTTTAATTGTGTCATTCAGTTTTAAATTCTTTTTATCAATTTAGTTCTAAATATTTTGCAATTGTGCCAATTCAATCTATCTGGCCAAATTCTAGCCAATGCCAGCTATCCAATGAAGGCTGACATAGATAATTTTTTAATAATTTTTTTTTCAAATTTGTATTTATTTTTTCTTTTCTTTTCTTTTTCTTTATTTTTTTCCACTTCTTTCTTCCTCTGACTAGTCGCCGATCTCACCTTGCCACTAGCCAGCGAGGCTCACCGTTATCGTTGCTTGGTGAGGATCTAAAAGGGCTTACCTCGCCAATGGTTGGGTTGAGCTTATCTAGTGGTTGAGCGGGGTCAAACTCGCTCGCCTCACCAATGGCTGGGTGAGCTCAACCTCCCCTAGTGACGACAAGGTCAAGCCTTGCTAGGGACGTGCTAGGTTGCCCTTGCCAACAACTAGGTGAGCTCACCCTCACTAACCAATGGCAAGGAGAGACTGGTGAGTAGCTAGAAGAAGAAAGAAGAGAAAAAAAAATAAAGAGAAAAAAAGAAATAATTCAAAATTCAAAAAAAATATTTAAAATTATCCACATTAGTGTCGACTAGCCAAATTTGGCAAAATTGATTAAATTGACACAATTGTAATTGATTTAGGACTTTTTTGGTAATTCTCCTTAATAAAAATGTGAAGTGCAAAAAGATGGAATTGGTACGAATTACACACATGGATTATGTCAAGGCAATGAATAAATTAATAACACGTCATTCACATTTTAATAAACTCAATTTAAGACTCCATTTGTTTACCAAAATAAATGGATGAAATGTTATTTTATCGTCCATGAAAATGTTTAAATGTAATTTTTTTGTCGAAAATGAAAATATTTTTCATTGATTAATATTTTCAAATGGTACAAACAATCATTTTTAGAAAAATGTTTTCTAAATTAATTATTTTCCGCAAAACAAACAAAGCCCAAGCCAAGTTGTATTCTTAAAATTTGGAATGCATGCATAACAACAACAAACATATAGTTCCCTAACATAGTCAATTGAATGGCACGAAGAGCGAGTTTTAGTGACCCGGATTTTTTGGTTCACGCTTTATCTTCTTTTCTTTTCTCTTTTTTTTTTTTATCATCATGGACGATTATTTCTCCGCAAAACTTAAGTGTGTGTATATACATCCCTTTGTGCTAATAATTTAAAATTTATTCTATCGTCAAGAGTGCTCCTGTAAGCCGCCTATGTGGCCCCCGATTCTCAAACGATATATTGACGAAGAACTCGTGGGAAAAAATATATTTTCATAAAATTGCAAACGGTATGATGTATGTGCATAATAAGAAAGAAAACATAACAGTAAGTGATAAAGGTTATTATTGCTACTTCGAGAATAGCAAGTAAACTTATCGTATAAAAGGGATTTGCCAAATAAATTAATTTAATTAAATAAATTAGAGTAATGAAAAGGACAGAAAGGGGTACACGTACGTATGTCTCCATCCCAAAGTTGCATGAAAAGGCGCAAGAGCACCAGTCAAACGGCAAAGGCAAAAAAGATAACGTTGGGGTCTTATACGACCGAATTTGGTCCCCAATTGCTCCCCTACAAAACGAAAAACCCGAACTTTTGTCACCTCCAATGCCAATCTAAAGCGCGAAAGCGAACCCCTCCTTCCTTCAACATTGCACTTTTGACGACGGTGATGTGTCAATATCCGCCGCCCACCCACCTGTCGTATCGATTCCCATTTGAAAAAGTTCAAGCTCCATTTTATTTCATTTAAAAATAAATTATTTGTGTAAAATTTTATGAACGATTATTCTAAAAATTGAAACTATTCAATTAAGGCGTGATTTATTAATTGAATATTCTAATAATTTAAAAAAAGATATTTTTTTCTTAAGAATGACCATTTATATCACCTATAAAGCTAAACGAATCACTATAATTCTGTTGTGTGCAAATTTCTCTATTCCTAAACTCTTGTTTATATTCTTGTGAAAGTTTATCGCACACTGGTAAGATCTAAATTCTGCATAACTGGTCGTCAAACGTTGCATTATTGCAATATCGTTTTAACTTGTGTAAATCTTGCAATGTCACCTATTTACTCCTCTCTAGATGGTTAATCTAGCCCTAACACTTGAGACTTGAGAGTAGGAGGTGGAGGTGGAACAAGGGATAAGGCCGTGTCATTTTTGCAAGAAGAAGAAGAGGGAATCTGAAGAATGCCTCGAGCCCTCTTTCTTGCTGTTCTTTTTCTCGAGTTTGGAATCCTTGTGGGTTCGAAGAACGTGGTGGTAACCCTACGAACATATCTTCCACCATTTTCCTGCTCTCTCTGTGGGAGTCTTAAGCGTGTCATGATTCTCTATCCTCTGAATCAGCGTTTATTCGACAAAAGATTGAGCTGAGTGAGGGCTGCCTCACTAGGTGTCGCTCGAGTGAGGCCAACCCTTGCCCAAGTAGCGTCTGGTCTTGCTAAATCTGGCGAGGGTCACTCTCGCTTAGGCGAGGCTAGCTGTTGCTAAACATTGCCATGTTGGCCATTGAAGGAAAGAGGAGGAAAAAAATAAAGAAAAAAATTCAAAAAATATTAAAATATTAGGTAAAAATGTCCACATCAACAACGGTCGTACTTTTCATGTCAACAATATGCAGCTAAAATTAACCGGAAAGACGGAATTGGCTCTATATCAAAAAGTTTAGGACTAAATTGGTATAATTAAAAATTTTAAAATTAAATCGTCGCCATTACAATATGTTTAGGGTTTTTCTGACACTTTTCTTTAAATTTTTATGGTTAAAAGTTTTAGTTTCAGTGATCGGCAGTAGCAACCTAACAAGCATAACTAAGGGTCAATATCATGAAATGTGACATATTGACCTGGGTTGTACCGAAGAATCAAGCGTGATGGAACATAGAGAAACAGAGCATGAAATAGGACTAGAGTCCGAGAGCACTTTCCTCGAAGGAGATTGAATCATGCAAGAAAAGCGGAAAACCATGACGAAGAAGACGACGGACTGACCACCCAGAAATTTTCATCCCCAATCTGGCTTTTTCTCTCCTTTCGCGATCGTACCGGGAAAAAAAGATTTGCCTTATTCCTATGGTCTCTACGTGTGCCCTTCGACCCCCCCGTCCGCTCCCTCATATCTTGGAACCTCCCCTCCTCTACCCCCAAAACGCGTGAGTTTTCCCGAAACTTTCCGGACCGGAATCACTGGCTCACAGCCTAGCCACAGCTAGCACGCACGCATCTTCGTGTCGCCATCGCCCTCGGGCGTCCGCCTGAGTCAGACAGAAAAAGAGAATGACCATCCCTCCATTCTGTTTTTAATTGTTTTTTAATTCTTTCTTAATTTAGTTTATTCTTTTATTATAATTTAAATCATATTTGGATCAAAATGACATTGTTCTAGTCTTATCATTCATGTCTTAGTCATGTCAGAGGCACATAAAAAATTTGAGTGCATCAATTTAACAAATTTTATGACTTAATTATACTATTTATAAGATTTTTCAGTGCAGTTGTCTTTTCAATTTTTTCTTTTTTTCGCTTCATGGGTTTGGAGCGAGGCTTTTTATAGAAGAATTTATCTGTCCCTTAACTCATTGTAGTGGTTTTAATGTCACTCTGTGTCCTTACGATGCGTGATCGCTTCGTCCATCGACCTAGATCTATCAGGAAAAGTTGACACATCAAATGCTCGATACCCTCCTTTGAATGAGGTTCGGAATTCTAATAATTACCGCGTACCACATGTGAAATGACACTATTTTTGCTTACCTTGAGGAGGGAGTATCGATAGAAGGTCAAATAAAAATTGCAATGGCTTAATTTATCGTTAATGTTCTTACATGAGATTTGATCAGGCCATGATCAGGCCATATCATGGCACTTGATCGAGCCATTTCATGAAGAGTACTACTATATTTACTAAAAGTATTATCAAAGAGTTCTTGCTAAATGTGTTTGCAGTTTCCATGACCTTAGCCAAAGATGACAATAAAGGAGTCTATGAATAGGGAGGCAATCTAAGGTTTTTGTGCTCAGAGAGAGAGAGAGAGAGAGAGAGAGAGAGAGAGAGAGAGAGAGAGAGAGAGAGAGAGAGAGAGCCATATTTGTTTTTAAATTAAGGCTAATTGAAGAAATAAAGAAATAGTGTTATGAATTTTTTTTTTGGTGACCTAGGGAACCCCGTAAGCCGACAGCCGGCGAGCAAACCCTGGGGGAGCAATTGTAGGACCCACCACCACAATACTCCAGGTAAGAATCCCTAACGACGTCTCTGGGATTCGAACTCTTCCCCTTCGTAGGGGGAGAGAGCCCTAAGCCAACTGCGTCGTTGCGAGCAGTGGTTAGTGTTATGAATTTTCACATCCACATTATGGTAAATTTGTCATGAATATACGAATTTGGCATTTCAGTGACTCAAAAATTAGTTTGAGGTAAATTTGTTATTGGTATACCACTTTGGAGTTTTTCATAGTATTTACCCTTAAATGAAGGTCTCAAGTTTGAGCAGTGTATGAGACTCGGCCTGATTAGAGAATATATATCGATCCTAATTGCAATAATAATTAGGCTTAGATTTTCTTGGGTGTTTATAATGTGATATATAATATTTCTTCAATCGGCAATGGTCAACCCATGCATGTCCAAGATGGCCAACAATTGAACTCTATAGAGTTTTATATTCAATGGACTTGTATATTTATTAACACTATGGGCTTGAGTCTAATTTAGGCATAGGAAATACTTGAGCAAGTTAGCAACCATAATTCCCATTCTCCAAATATTTATTAAATAATTTGTTGCCAACTCTCATCACAAAGCAAATACCAACATTCAAATCGAACCATATAAAAATCTCTAGCGTCCTCTATTGTTTCTTGTTTATTATTTTTGATTTCATGTTGATTTAATTTTAAGATCCCGTCAGATTTTGTTAGAGGTGAGCATGGTTCCAAAGTAAAATTTGGAATCAAAGAACTAGATAGGTGGAATATGTCCGATTCCAAATTCCAAGGTATGCAAAGTAGGTTTTAGGTTCCAGAAACTAGGAAACCTGTTTCAGTGGGTATATTCCAGGTTCTAAGTGGAACTTGGAACTTAGAATCTAGAACCTGTTTTTTATGTTTTTCTTGGTCTATGTTTTAACGCAATCCTATGGTACTCCATGACATTTGATCTAAGCTTCATTTTTAGGGAGAATTACCAAAAAAAAAGTCCTAAACCTATTGCAATTGTGCCAATTCAGTCCTAAACTTTTTTTTTAGTCAATTTAGTCCTAAACCTTTTACAATTGTGCCCGTTTAGTCCATCTGGCCAAAATTGGCCGGCCAGCGCTGACGTGGACACCAGCTGTCTGGCGAAAGCTGACATGGCAAAATTTTTAATTTTTCTAATTTTTTTTCGAATTTTTAAATATTTTTTGAATTTTTTTATTCTTCTTTTTTTTTTTTTCAGCTTCTCCTTCCTTTGGTCGGCCGACACTGGCCAGAGGCGAGGGCCAGCGAGGCCGACCTCACCGGCCAATGGCGAGGCCGGCCTCGCCCATGGACAGCAAGGTCGACTGTTGCCTTGGCTGGGCGAGGTTGACCCTCGCCTTAGATCTGGCGAGGCTCGGCCCTGCCCAACCATGGCGAGGGTCGATCTCACCAGTGCTGGCGAGCCTGGGCCTCGCCAGATTTGGCGGGGCCTCGCCAGCAACTTTTGTAAGCGCGGCCAATGCCCTGTTCGCTACCTCCATTGTCGGAGCTTGCTGAGGACCCGAGGGTTTTTCGGCTCGTTTTGCAGAGGGTGGATAGGAGAAGACAACGACCCAACTCAGCTTCCGCAGCAACGAACTGTGAAAGCCGGAGCCGCTGGAAATGCAGAGCAGCGAGCGGGACCGTCGCCTTGGCTGGGCGAGGCTAACCCTCGCCTTGGATCTGGCGAGGCTCGGCCCCGCCTAGCCATGGCGAGGGTCGATCTCACCAGTGTCGGCGAGCTTGGCCCTCGCCATGGCTAGGCGAGGCCGGCCTTGCCAGATCTGGCAGGGCCTCGCCATTGGCTGGCAAGGTCGGCCTCATCGACCCTCGCCTTTGGCCGGCCCGCCAGAGGAATGAGAAGCTGAAAAAAATAATTCAAAAATTCAAAAAATATTTAAAAATTCGAAAAAAAAATAAATAAATAATAAATAATTTTGCCATGTCAACTTTCACTGAACAGCTGATGTCCACGTCAGCACCGGCCGGCCATTTTGACCGGATGGACTAAACTGGCACAATTATAAAAGGTTTATGACTAAATTGGCTAAAAAAAAGTTTAGGATTGAATTGACACAATTACAATAGGTTTATGATTTTTTTGGTAATTCTCCCTTCATTTTTATAACTAAAACTTTTGCTTTATTCTTGTATCTAAATATAAGTTGTGGGTAGTTGATTGTAATAATGAATGGTAATTATTAAATGTGATAATAATTAATAATATATGTGGAACTTAAGTAAATCCTAGAATCTATCATGAACTTGTAAGGGGGTAGGTTCTAGGTTTTAACATATGCAAAGTAAATTTCAGATTTCAAAAAAAAATTCCAAAGAGTTAATTACAGATTTCAAATGGCTGTACAAAACTTAAAACCTCGTAGAAAATCTGAAACTTTTTATCTCTAATTTTTTCATTAATTTTATGAACGGTATCTTCACCTAAACCTTTCATTGGCGCATTGTGTATGCCGACATCATCCCCCATGAATAAATTTAAAAACGAATAATCAATCTAGCAATTAGAAATAGATGGAGGGGAGACACGACACAACCGAGTCGTACCGTGTCATTTCTGGACGGGCGGGACGAAAAGTATAACAAACACAGCATGGAATCTATGAGTGATGCGTCACATTCCGTACGCGACGGCCGCAGGAACCACCACTCACCACCGTCTCTCTCACGTCTGCATGTTTTCATTCTTTTGGGTCAGCGGGAAGCCCGATCGCAGCTTCCCCATGCGGATAAACGTACTATCCAGGCAGCGTCCCCCCTTAACGACCTCAACCGCCAGTTCGGCTTAAGCACAGGTATAAATGAAACCTACGTTGCCTCGAACACCATCCCCAAAAATTCAAGGTTTTTCCTATTTTCGTCTTGCCAATTGCACTGCCGCGCGGCCCCATCTCTGTCATCGGAGGATCCCAAGAAGCCTGTGCAACTCTCCCCGGCGACGACGAGCATTCTCCGCGGCAACTCCGTCCCCCGTTTAGGAGGTCTCTCTCCACTTGCCCGCCATGCACAAGTTCCCCGCCATCGCAGCCCGAGCCCTCGCTAACTCCACGAAGAAAACCCACGAGTTCCCAAGGGAATCTCCTTCCCGCACTTTGATTTCGAACCCCGGTCAGGCTACGAGCGCTCGCTCTGATCAACCCAGCTCCTTCGAGATTGATCAGCCACAGCTCGGAGCACTCGCTCCTTCCTGCACTTTGATATCGATCCCCGATCAGGCTTCGAGCACTCGCTCTGATCAACCCAGCTCCTTCGACATTGATCAGCCGCGGCTTGAAGCGCCCGCTCCTTTCTGCACTTCGATTTCGATCCCCGATCAGGCTCCAAGCATTTGCTCTGATCAACCCAGCTCCAACGAGATTGATCAGTCACAGCTCGGATCACAGCTCACCACGCTGGTCAAGGACAAGGACCTCAACCGCCTCAGCATATTCGGCGGTGTCAACGGAGTTGCCTCAGCCCTTGAAACTGATGTCTCTGATGGAATTAGCGGCGAACTGGATGACATCACTCGCAGGCAAAATGCATTCGGCATCAACACATTCAACCGGCCCACCAAGCGCTTCTTCCATTTTTTGCTCGAGGCTTTCAAGGACCTCACACACTTGATTCTTCTTGTTTGCGCCGGGCTTTCACCCGGTCTTGCGATCAAGGAGAACGGGGTCAAGGAAGGGTGGTACAATGGCGGGAGCCCATTCTTCGCAGTTTTCCTCGTGATCATGGTGTCCGCTGTGAGCAAATACCAGCAGAACCGGCTGTTTGCTAAATTGTGTGGGGCTAGCTGTAATATTCTCATCCAGGTGATAAGAAAGGGTCAGCAGTAGCAAGTGTCCAGATCCAAGATCGTCGTTGGAGATGTCGTTTGTCTGAAGATTGGGAATCAAGTCCCGGCAGATGGTCTGCTCCTTGACGGGCACTCCTTGCAGGTAAGGAGGGGAATTTGCACCGGTTTGATCGCATTAGTTTCGCATATTAACTCATGTTAGTTTCCTCCAGAAGTATATAGTATTAGTGTTACCGAGTTCGAGCCCAGGTTGATTAATTAGGTAAGTAATTAGTCCAAAGAAATGTTAAAGTGTACGATATTCTGTTTGATACGGCACAGTTTGTCATTTTCATTATCTTAATTCTATGACATAAAAGGAAAAGTAATGGTCGTAGATCTAGTCGTAGGAGAACAAACTCTGTTAAAAAAAATTTTACTAGACAAAATTATACTTAAGCATGATCCATTTCTTCTCGTGTCAATATTTATTCAGGTTTCATTTTCGTTGTTTCAACTTGAGACGGGAATGCATCCTAGCGTCTCTTCCTAGCGTCACTAAGTCATGTGCGACGTTTGTATTGTCAATTTAGGTTGACCAATCGATCATGACAAGGGAGAGGGATCACGTAGAAGTGAACAGAAATCGTAATCCATTCCTGTTCTCCGGAACAAAGGTTGCTCAGGTCGCTCATGGGGATGCTTGGATGCTGGTCACATCGGTTGGGATGACCACAGCATGGGGCAAGATGATGAGTTCAGTCAACCGCAGCAGCAGCGAGCAGACCCCTTTACAGGCTCGGCTCAACAAGCTCACCTCATCAATTAGCAAAGTCAGCTTGGCGGTCAATTTTCTGGTTCTTGTGGACCTGCTAATTCGCTACTTCACGGGAAAAAAAAAAAGGACGAGAACGGGAAACGGGAATTCGTTCCAGGTCAAACGATGGGTGACAATATCATAAACTCCGTGGGGGGCATCATAGCAACCACAGTAACAATTGTGGAGGTCGCGATTCCCGAAGGATTGCCACTTGCGATAACTATTACTCTTGCTTATTCGATGAAGAAGATGATGCCGGATCAGGTGATGGTGAGGAAGCTTTCAGCCTGCGAGATGATGGGATCGGCCACCACCATTTGCACAAACAAGACTGGCACCCTGACGATGAACCAGATGCAGGTGACAAAATTCTGGGTCGGCCAAGACTCCGTTGCAGAAAATGCGTACTCCTTTCCCTCAAAGTATGTCCTGGATTTTATTCGTGAAGGGGTCGCTTTGAACACCGCTGGCAGCGTATATAGACTGTCCTTGGGATCGGAGTACGAGTTCTTGGGCAGTCCCACCGAGAAAGCGATTCTTTCCTGGGCTGTTTCGCAATTGAGCATGGACATGGAGGAGACAAAGAAGAGCTGTGAAGTCATCCAAGTCGAAGCCCTCAACTCGCAGAAGAAGAGAAGCGGTGTCATAATGAGGAAGAGCGTGGACAACACCGTCCACGTGCACTGGAAAGGAGCGGCAGAGATGGTCTTGGCGAAGTGCTCGAGCTTCTACGACGGGTCGGGGATAGTGAAAGATTTGGACGAAGATGAAAGGATGAGATTCGAGCAGATTATTCAGGGGATGGCAGCGAGCAGCCTCAGGTGCATCGCCTTTGCTCATAAACAAGTCTCTGAGGAAGCGATCAACGAAACAGAAGACGGGAAGAAGATCCAAGAGGACGACCTGACATTACTAGGATTTGTCGGTATTCAGGACCCATGCCGTCCCGGCGTGAAGAGCGTGGTCCAAGCTTGTCAGGACGCGGGAGTGAACATCAAGATGATAACAGGAGACAACATCTTCACCGCTAAGGCCATCGCCACAGAGTGTGGGATTCTCAGGCCCGGGGATGATGCCTCCAATGAAGCCATCGTGGAAGGAGCTGAGTTCCGCAGCTGCACGACCGAGGAGAGGCTTCAAAGAGTCGAGAAAATCCGGGTCATGCCAAGATCTTCGTCTTCCGATAAGCTCCTCATGGTTAAGTGCCTGAAGCAGAAAGGCCATGTGGTCGCCATCACTGGGGAAGGCACGACCAATGCACCGGCCCTCAGGGAAGCCGACATATGGATCTCGATGGACATCCAAAGCACTGAGGTCGCCAAAGAGAGACCGGACATCATCATCCTCGATAACAACTTTGCCTCCGTGGAGACGGTGTTGCGGTGGGGTCGATGCGTCTATGATAACATTCAGAAATTCATCCAATTCCAGCTCACAATGAATGTTGCAGCCCTTTTGATCAACTTTGTGGCCGTGGTCTATTCCGGCGACGTCCCCCTGACAGTCCTCCAGCTCTTGTGGGTGAACTTGATCATGGACGCACTTGGCGCCATTGCCCTGTCCACAGAACGGCCCACCAGGAAGCTCATGGAGAAGCCCCCCGTGGGCCAGACGGAGCCGCTCGTCACCAACATCATGTGGAGGAATCTGGTGGGACAAGCAATTTACCAAGTGGCCGTCCTTCTCACTCTACAGTTCAAGGGCAAAAGTATTTTTGGCGTGGATGAGGCTGTGAAGCGGACGCTGATATTCAACACGTTCATCCTGTGCCAGGTCTTCAACGAGTTCAACGCGAGGAAGCTCGAAAAGAAAAACGTGTTCGAGGGCACACAGAAGAACAAGCTGTTCTTTTGGATCATCTTCGTGACGGTGGTCCTCCAAGTGGTGATGGTTGAGTTCCTCAAGCGGTTCACCGGCACAGAGCAGTTGAGCTGGCGACAATGGGGAGCGTGTGTCGGGATTGCGTCCGCGTCTTGGCCTATCGGTTGGGTCGTCAAGTGCACCCCGGTCCCTGATACGCCATTCTTCAGCTACTTGAGATCGAAAATCAAGAAACTCGTGGGGAAAATTGTGCACATGGAACAGTTAATTAGGTTTAGGAACGCTAATTGGGTTTAACTCAATTCTTCTCATTGTACATATACATTAAATTTCTATTGATACGGTGTGATTTTTATTGTCCTTTTACCGAGAAAAATAAGTAATGTGCATTAATGAGTAAATGAGAAGACTAATTGGCATCATAGGACAACCACAACAAAGTTTTTGGGTCCACACTTTTTATGTCATGACCAATTTCTCCGCAAAATTTTTTGAGACAATGATATAAACAGTCCATAAACTTTGGCTTAATATGTAACGTGGTCGATTAACTTTTAATTTGTTCGATGTACTCCTTGAAATTTATTCCAATATGCAATGCAGTCCCTAAAATTTTAATTTGTTCAATGTGACCCCTGAATTTTTTATACATGTTCAATCACATCCCTAATTTTATGAAAAATTTTCAATATTACAAAGGGTACGACATATATGTAATCGAGAAAAAAAATTATAATAAGTTGAAAAGGGTATTATTGCTACTTGGAGAAGAGCAAGTAAACTTTTAGAAAAATAGGATTTTCCAAAAAAATAATTAAATTAACGAGAGTAAAGTCAAAAAGATTCTCTCGTGTTCTCATTCATCAATGCAATGTTTCTTTATGAGAGGCGAAACAACTCAAGAATGTGGGTGGAAGGAAACATCGAAGAAAGTGGGCAGACATGGCTTAAACACGGAGCAAGGTTAGTACATGAATCAACCATGCAATTCCTTTATGCAAAATATATATATATATATATATATATATATATATATATATATATTATTTTATTTTATTTTTTTGCTTTTTTCATAGAGAGCAATGCATGCTCCATGTAGGCGTTGAAACCTTCCAAGAAACAACACTCTCCAGCGCACAGCATTGGGTCGCATCCTCCCTGCATACTTTTGACTATTCGTTGACTCCCCGTCCCAACACCGTCAAATGAAGTCAATCGCTGGCGGAGCTTCGTTTCATGGAAACACGTTTTCCCACTGCGTCCCTCAGTTTCGCTATGAACTCACAAGATACAATCAAGCAAAAAATAAGAACTCAGAGTCATGTATCTCGCAATCATTGAACAAAAACAAAGAAACTCGAAGAGAAAATTCAACTGAGAAGGAGAACGAGTGCACAAGAATTCCTATGACACTTAAAAGGCCATGCCATTACCTTCCACAATTTTGGGAGTTCAATTAAGTGGGCAGTTATGGGAGTTTGCGGACGTGGCATGTTTGCCTTGGTCCACAATCAGCCGTCGTTTGCATTGGGTCTCTTCTCTACATGAGTCTTTCGGGTCGTCCTTTCGCGGAGACCCGTCGGCAGCGTCTGTGTCCCGCAATTACGCTGTAACCCGGATCGCCACTTGACAACATCGCCCTCCGGTTCCCTTGAGCATGTATATAAACCCCATGTAATCGATGGGGCTATTGTCTCGAGTGAAGCGGACAGGTAATTTTGAAATTGCCAAGTGTTTGGAGTCGTCAAGTATGTAGAGTGCCACTAAGATATTTTCCCGATCTTTGTGATCCCTCACAAAATGAGGATATCTACTGGTTGGAATTCTTTTGATCTTGCAAGAAATTTGACAATTGAAATGTGGATATCAAACGTTGTGCTGTCTCTGACAAATTAATCGAGTCATCCGGAGATGGACACGGTAAAGAGATAAGATCGTTCATGCAAGAAATGAGCTTCAGGGTTACGGACATATCAGCGAGGGCAAAGGTGCTAATTATTAAAGTTGACAAATATTTATAGTCGCGAATGCTGGAACCATGATATAGTTAACACGACATACTTCCGTGATTCTGTGGAACGCTTGCCGTGCTCGTAATGCCCATGTTTTCTTCAAAGATCACGGGCTTCAGAAGCACTGGTTTCGACCGTTCAAAGGTGCTTTCCATGAAGAACTTGTGGTGGAGCAGGATCTCGCTCGACGAGGAGGGCGCGACAATGTTGGGCACGGCTGTGGTGTTCCCATAGATTCCTTTTTCAGACTGTTGCAGCATGTCATTGATTTGAACATCCACGACGTAGGGATTGCTCAGATTACACGTTTTTAAGGCATATCCCTCTCGTTACGTAGTAGCCTCTTGTTCAGGCTTTTCGGGGCTCGAGGATGGGGCGGGTTCGCACGGAGAGGAGACGTGCATCGGCTGTATATCTTGTCTCACTCGATAGGAAAGTGAGGGACACGGCTATCTTGAAAATCTTGCTGTAACTAAAGAAAGTGTATCACGGTCAAGTTCATTCCTCAATCTTCCTGACTCATTGTTGACGCCTTAATTTTAGGCCTATTTTATTTTATTGATTAAGTTTTTAATTTTGTCTTTTCGGATAAATAGATAATAAAAAGATAAAACAACAAAAAACAAATAAAAACAGAAAAAAAAAAACCAATAGAAAAACAAAAGCCAGCCCAGCCCCCTCTTTTTCTTTTCCACGCAAGCCCAAGGCCCAGCCATTTTCCCCAAAGCCCGGCCCCCTTCTTTTCTTCTTCTTCCTTCTTCCCTCTTCTTCCCCCTACGCCTCTGCAACTCACGCGCACAGAAGACGACGACGCACTCAAAGGACTGCCTACGGCCGAGGGGAGTAGGCCGACGTTGGCCGGAGAAGATAAGATCTTGAGCGCCATCAATGTCGAGCACGCTTCGTTGGATGAGCTCAGATGGGACGCCGGTTCAACCAAGGAGAACCACTCGGTGCGCAAAGGGGACCGGCAATCGAAGCTCCGTCAACCAGATTCCCTCGCCTATAAAAGGGCACCACCTTCGTCGAAAAACAACAATCGCAAGCTTGGAGATCTTCCCATTGAGAGACTTTGGGGGAGGCCGCCGACGAGCGAGTTCGAGGAGGTCAGATCTGGCCAGTGAAGGCTCAGATCTGGCCGAAGTGAGAGAGAATCAAGGCTGAGGAAGGTCCGGCCGAGAATCGCGTCGCAAATCTGAGGTAACCGAGCCCCTCCGCGACGCTGAGCCCCTCCGCGGCGCTGAGCCCCCCCGACGCTGCTGCTGTGCCGAATCCCGCCTTGCTGCCGTCTCATTGTCACCGTAGCTGAGCCCCGGGCCGCCATCTCGAGCCTTGCCGTTTCCCCCCCTGACGTCGTCGCCGCGACTGAGGCGTGCCCCAACGCCATCGCTACACCAAGCCGACGCTCCTCGCCGTCACTGCTCACCACCCGACAAAGACATCCCCACAGCCACCTTACCGTGCCCTCGTCGTGAACAGGTAATGGCCGTGCTCATCTGTGTCGTCGCTATTGCTCCGCCTTCCTCTCGAGAATCCAGTGGCTGTCTGTTGTCGTCGAAACCCTAGCCGCCGTCGCCATCTCCCCCTCCGTAGTCCAATCATCGCTACCATCGCTGTCGCCGCCGCCACTGCCATCATCCCCACCGTTGTGCCTCGGCCCTCTCCCACCTCGGCACCGCGATTTGGAAACCCTAGGGTTCCCGATTTTCCGGGTCATGACCCTGGGTTGTCGGGTCGGACCCAGATCGGGAACCAGGTAGGGATTCCGCAAATCCCGGGGGGGCGAAAGTCGGGTCACGAATTGGAGTCAGGTCGGGTAGGTTTCGCCGGGGAGCGGGTCGTGGAGCGGGTCGTTGGGCCGGGTGTCCCCAAACGCCCGGCCACAACGCCGTTTCAAAGCAAATAATAATAAAAAAAATAAAAAAAGGGAAAAAAATCGAGTCGCGGGCCCGTCCTCATTCGGATTGCCGCCCGAGTCGGACCCAACCCGCGATCCGGCTCGGGTCGGCTTTTTTTATATTATTTTAATATAAAAAAATATTTTAAATAAATAAATAATAAATTTTTTTTTTGGTGAAGAATAAATAATAAATAATTTATTTCAAAAAAATCAAAAAAAAATGTTTTATTTTCGAAAAATATTAAAAACAGTAAAAAAAATTTATTTTTCAAAAATATTTTATTTTCCGAAAAATAAAAAAAATCAAAAAATTCCACATTTTCCAAAAAATGGCAAAAATCCAAAAAAAAGCCAAAAAATTCAGAAAAAGCCAAGAAGACTTGTATTTTTCCAAAAAAAATACCAAAAAATCCCAAAAAAATCCCTTTTGTGTCCAAAAAATTAGAAAATGACTAAAAAAATATTTTTCCTCCCAAAAATGCATGGAAAATCCCTCGAACATCCAAAAGAACCTTAGGGTTTAAACAAGATTAGGTACTGGAAGGGCATTAGTAATTTACTAGTGTAATCAAGTCCCCGATCCTAATTTCTCTGGTTGCACAGGAGTGAGTATTTCTCCCGATACTTCACTTGGGTTTCTAATCAACCCACCCCAAATCAATTAGTGGCGATTTCATTTTAAAAATTGATTTACAGGTTAAAAATTTAGACTATTAAAGTCGTGAATTCGTGGACTTGGGAGAGTCCGGGCATAACTAATTTTAGCCAAGCCATTAGCCTCCGCAAGGCGCTCGTACCCGATTGCGGGTGCCCAAGAAAAAAAGAGTTCGCGACTCCGCTGGGGACTTTGAGGACTTAAGCCATTTTTATCTTGTTTGAGCACTTTACTGACTTGATTTTGTTTTTTTTTTTATGCAGGTCAGTAGTTTAGAAATTTATTTTAATTTAGTTTAAAATAGATTATCTTGTGATTACAAACTATTGTGCATGCTTTACTGTTTAAACACTACACATGGCACACACAACCTGGCCGCCGGAGCTGGGCCGCCATAGGTTTCTAGGATGGTGATAAAAAAGATACGACCTCAAACGCGAGACTGCAATGTAGAGGTTGCCTTTCTTTTCCTCGAATTTCTTAGCCGAGGTTAGAAGGGTATGTTGCTAACGCGAGACTACGACGGGTGGATATCTTTTTAATCTCAACAAACCTTCTCAGTTAGAAATTGAGCCACACATATCATGTGCATGTCTATGTGATTGCCATCAATTTTCTCATGTGAAGTGAGTTTTTATTTCATGTAATTTACTTACCTTCCTGTATATATTGAGTGGTCCATGATTAGTGTAGGATTTAATATCATGGTCATCTAAATTTGGAAGTAATTGTCATAAAGTTTTTTTAAAGTTAAAAAAAATTGCAAAAAAAACTACTTTCAGTTGATGTTTTTATTCTCAAAGCATGTTACAAAATTCTTTTCTGCAAGAATTTTCATTTGCCTCAAAAAGGGATAGAAATCTTTTTCAAAATTTGTTACAATTCATGCTTTCTTCACCTTTCGAATTGAATAGCCTTTTAGCCCATGCTAACATGTCACATGCCATTTTTCAATTCATGCTTAGGAAATCCTCTACCTTTTCATGAATAAACAAAAATAGTAGGATTAGGTCGTCATCATGGACTGACTCTCTATCTACGCTTTGTCTTCACACATGCTTGCTTATTCACGAGCAGGTAATCACAGAACGTTAACATTCACCAGTCCAGACTCGCTCAAAAGCAAGAGCAAGAATGGCTGAAAAAAATGTACCAAGCCGTATTGCGATCGTAGAAAGCGAAATGAAACAAGTCTTCAATGTGCTTCAACAACTTTCAAAGTAGATAGACTCCATCCAGGGCAAACTCACTCCCGCCCCGGCCTCAATCGAGGTATTGTTGCCACAATCATCTACCAAGGGTGATCAAGGTGGAGATGCCAATAATAACATGCCCGAATTGGAGGATGATCCACACCCAACCGCAATTGAGAAAGCTAAGCTAGACAGTTTGTCTAAAACTGAGCATGACAAACGTCTCGAAAAGCTTGAGGAGAGATTGAAACAACTGCAAGGCCCCCAAGATCCTACTTTGATGGACCTCACAATTTATTCCAACGTCAAAATGCCGGAAAAATTCGAAATGCCTGAGTTTGAGAAGTATGATGGCACGACTTGCCCGAGGGCTCATTTGCAAATGTACTCGGTTCGAATGACCCAATATGTTAATAATGCACCATTAATGATCCAGTTGTTCCAATCAAGTTTAGTAGGCCCTACCTTGAGGTGGTACATTACAAAGAACATGAACCTCCTCGAAACATGGAGCGAAGTGAGTGAGGCATTCCTCAAGCAGTATAAGTTCATAATGGACATTACCCCTTCTCGTGAGGATCTTGAGCGTACCGAAAAGAAAAAGCACGAATCGTTCAAAGAATATACTATTAGATGGAGGAATCTGGCTGCCCAAATCAATCCTGAACCAATCGATTTCAAGTTGAGAAAGATGTTTATCAAAACCCTCCCTTACGAGTACCGCAATTGAATGGTAACCACGATTGCCGAATCATTTAATCAACTCATTCCAGTAGGGGAGCAAATCGAGATAGGGTTAAGGGATGGTTGGTTCACTGAACCCGCATCCACGGGCAGGTTTAGCATGAAGAAAGATAAAGAACCCCTGGTAGATGTCAATGCAACCTACAATCATTCTCCCACAATTCAGACAAGTGCAAGACAGCAACAAGACCACCAGCCATCAGTCGTCCCAGCATTACAACAACAGAAGACAATTTACTCCTCTTCCTGGATCTCCATCACAGGTACTGTCAATCCTCCGGAAGAATAACCTCCTTTCGATTGAGCCAAAACGACCCAACGCTGAAAGTTTTTCCAACTATGACCCATCAAAAATATGCGACTATTCCATTACCTTTACCAAATATATATATGCGACTATCACATGGAAGAAGTGGAGCATTCGACTGATGAGTGCTTCGCCCTCAAGAGTCGAATTCAAAACCTGTTAGACACTAAAGCTTTCTCATTCCAAAGCAACCCACTCCCTGATCACACCGACAAAGTAAACGCGGTATTCAGTTCTGAAGATAGTTAGAGCAGAAATGTCGAAGCACATACCGCTGACATCTATCAAAGGCTGGTAGAGGTCGGGTATTATTCAGGCAGTGAAGTGCCATCCTTAGCAACAGAGAAAGAAGGGCCAGATGACATGACCACCATGTTTGAAGACCTTTTCATGGACACCATCAACGAAGGACCATAAGGGGAAATGGGTGCAGCCCCTCTCAAGTAGAAGCCTTTTTAATTCCTTTCGTATTCCCCTACGTGGGAACATGTACATCTTTCTTAAGTTTGGCTTGTTTTATTTTCAACATCAGTTCCACTTAGGGAACTAACTTTTGAAATCACTCTTCCAAAATGTAAATCCACCTATTAAATAAAGTTGAAAATATTTTGAGAGCATGAGGCGGTATCCCAAACCAGCCCAGTGATGTTATCCAACCATGAAAAGAAAATATCATCCAAAAAAAAATACTGAGGGCTGGGCTTCCTCATGCTTTTTCTCCCTCAAAGACGTATTTTGAAAATAAAAAATATTTCATCACCCAAAAGTTTTTGTTAAAACAAGATGATAAATTTAATCATGTTTATCTTTCTGATTCATTCACTTAATGTCTCAGAAGATCATTCCCGTCCCCTTTGACTTAGTGTGATAGAGGGCATTTGAAGCAAGCGCATCAAGTGAACTCGCCAAATTCAAAGACACCCTGCCAAGAAAACAGGGGCAAATAGAAAGGAGCATCCCGTTTCAAAAAAATGGTAAGTCTTATTCCCTTAACATAATATTGAGAATGACAACCCCTCTTTTCTATTTACGGGATACAAAAGGTGAGACGTAATAGGTACAAGCATACAATTGAAATCGAAGCATCCATGACATGCCTCGCTCCTGCCCAGCTCCATCTAAACCAAAGGACTATCTTGTCGCACAACGCGCCCAAACGGCTAGATGTTATAATATCAACTTCAACATAATGAAGGAGTTCCTCCTCTTCCTTTTAAGTGATTACTGTCAACAAGGAGAAAATCTAGACAGTCAAGGCGATCCATAGCTCCACACCCTGGACAATGACTTTAAAATTTAGAAGCTTCACTCCAGACGCATATTCTCACAAGAAGTAATTGCCATCAGAGAATTTGAGGTTTTAATTGTCCATCTCAGATTCCATAGAAGCTTGAAGTATATGACTTTGCTCAATGTTGCTAATGATGCTATAGTTAAAGACAGAAGGAGAAATTCCATAAAAGGAAGGCGTTGAAGATGAATCAACGACCAGCAATCATGCATACATGGTCACAAATGAGGAAGGCCAATTGAAGGAAACATTGAACTATGCCAAGATAAAGGGGCCATCATCAACATTCAAATATCTTTAGGAGCTAGCATAGACAAACTCTGGGGAAGGGTAATTCGATATCGTTTCCAATACTCCCACTATCTAAACCCGCTTTTGACATATTTTCCCTAGTTGACAGGGAGCATCACAACTCAAGAACCAAACTCAATAGTTAGGTCTGGTAAATCAATTCTGGCCAAGCTAGTACGTAGAAATGACCCACATCAAATTTACCTGACTTCGTGTAAAGGGACATGCCATCCATAAGCCAATTAAGGAGAATAGTTGACGTGATGAAGTGGAAGACACGAGACTTCATGTCCTTCTTGTACTCCAGGTCCACTTAATCGTTTGCAAACCAGCGAAGAGTAATGTTGTATCGCTTCCAGTTGTTTGACTTCTAAAAAAGAGTTCATGACTAACACATTCCCTCTTGTTTGTTGCAGGATCACCTGACTGTCAAAAGCAAGGATAACAAATCAACGAGGAGCATGTCTTGTTGCAGGATCATTTGACTATCAAAAACAAGGATAATAAATCAATGAGAGGCATGACAAACTCTCCTAAACGAAATGGCGTCCTGAGTAATCGCCAAAGCAAATGACAGAAAATCTTTAGGCCTCAACTCACATTTGATTTTGGCCAGACTAATTGATCTACTTGTACATCTTCTCTTCTACAGGGGCAAAAACAGAGATGCCCGATCAAATTCTTAATCATTAGCTGATCATTCATGTGTCATATCCCTAATCAATAAGGACAACCATCGACACCCCTTTGTGAATAACCCTTTTGATGTTCAAAATTTAACAATACTATTATGTTGACCCTTAAAGCTACCAAGAAGGTCTTTTTTTTAGCCAAAATCATTCATTTGTTCTGAGAGTACAAACTCCATCACATTTAAAATGATGTGTGCCTTTTCCAAATGGATTTCGCATGATGATTTTGTCTGTCTAAATCACTTATTCCATTAAGGATTATTAGAATAGACAGCTAAATGAAGAATACAAGATTAATCGAGCATGCTGGATGAGGCGTGTCAGAATGATGAAAGACAAGCCATATCCTACACACAATCCCCTATCTATACACTTGTAAGATGAGCGCAGAAGATGCCATGGCTGCAAGGTAAAGAGTTCTCTCACGAATGGTACGATAACCAAAATAGTGAGAGGCATTCCATCGCTTACCCCATTGAGCCCCATACACTAGTGAAGTTTATGTCCTACCCCCATCAAGAACAACCCCTACACTAGGGCAGATTAGAAGCGAAGCAGCAGCACAAGGTGAGAAGAGAGATAGAAATTTTCTTACTCACACTTGCATCAATCTTCGGGTGTCCTTATTGCATATGAACTCTCACGTTAATTTAAGTGCCATAAAATGACGAAGAGCAATTCTTTATCTACGCACTTGTATTCATTGTACAACCCAAGTGAGTTTGTAATTTTACCCTCACATTGAGACAAAGCAGAAGTTATTGCCATAGCATGAGTGCCTGTTGAAGATGAAGACTCAAGAGTCTGATAACAGTGCTTCGATTAAACTTGCCTAGGCCAGTTCCTCGGACAACAAGAATAAAAAGCAGGGCATAAAAAAGCAGTGTACCTGGTAAAAGCAAGGTCAATGCCCATGAATGAAGAACTGGAATAAAAGATAGGGACAAGACCAATGCCCCCCAGTCAAAAATACAGCCAAGAAAAAGTTGTTGCTGTGGTTCAATTGATAGAGCCTCCATCTGATAGTGAGAAGAAAGACCAATGACAAATGCCAAGGCAATCACCAGCTCTCACCCCTTTACACATGAGCCAAGCCTACGTTGCATCCCGTTTTAAAAGTCTCTTCAGACTAGGGCACTTCAATTAACGTAGGATTTCATATGTTTAAAAGCATCGCTCAAAGAAGTACGAGCAAGATTAGTCCATCTCTTTTCACAGGGTTCTTGACTTGTAAACCCAGAGATGATCATGCAACATTTTCGTCCATCAGCTTTGACCTTGATGGTCCCTTTTGATGAGCCGCCGACCAAGACTTCATCACGGTTCCAACAAAGACTTCTCACATTGGTAAAGTTGTACCGTTTGCGAGAATACTCGGACCCCTGCTAACATGATGACAATGAGATAGTGTGGTCCTTATAAATCCTGCATCAATGGTCAGGATAGCCTTTTCCATGAGAGTGAGCGAAAAGCCCTTTCAAACTGAAAGTCCCTCATCTGGCATGCTCAAGACATTTATATTCCGAATAAAAGTTGTCTTTCAAAATCTTCCCCAGTAGAAATCAAAAGATGCAAAACTGACAAAATTATCGTGCATGAATCTCATTTGAACTCATGAATTTATAGCATATACAATCATGTGTGCATATTGTGCAAATAGCAAACATACTCTTAGAGATCAGAGATATTGCTAGGTAAGCATATCTCTATCCCCATTGTCTTTAAGTAGCGGCCACCGTTCGGATACTCCCTTTTCCTGACATTCGACCTGTTCAAGTTGTCCCCAGAGTATTGATACTTGTGACTAACCAAGTATCCCTTTATCGTTGAATACCCACTGCTGTCTAGGTATCCCTATTATCTTTTAGTACCGGCCACCGTTCGGATACTCCCTTTCCCTGACACTTGACCGGTTCGAGTTGTCCCCAGAATATTGATACTTGTGACTAACCAAGTATCCCTTTATCGTTGAATACCTACTGCTGTCTAGGTATCCCCATAGCATCAAGTACCCACCGTTGTCTAGGTACTTCCTTTTCATGACACTCAACCTGCCCGAGTTATCCCCAAATAATATAGCAGATGTTCAAGCATTCCATTACTTTGCTTGGCACCGCCATCTAGGTATGTTTTCTAGCACTTGGACCAACCTGAGTGGTCCCAGATCATATCATTAAATACTTGTGTTCATCCAAGTATTCCAGTACTTTATACACTTGTGGCTATCCAGGTGTTCCACCCATTTTAAGTGCTTGCGGCAATCCAGGTAAGCCTTGTGCTACATTCAAATTCTCATTACCAGGAGATGAGAGACCTTCATGAATATCTCAGGTACGTCCTCGATATTCTCCATACCATGAGGTGAGAGACCTTCACGAATATCCTAGGTACGTCCTCGATATTCCCATTACCAGAAGGTGAGAGACCTTCACGAATATCTCAGGTACGCCCTCGATATCCCCTTTTACTAAGAGGTGAGAAACCTTCACGAATATGCGAGGTACGTCATCGATATTCCCCATACCAGGAGGTGAGAGACCTTCATGAATATTCGGGGCACGTCCTCAATATTCCCCATATCAAGAGGTGAGAGACATTCACAAATATCTCAGGTACGCTCTCGATATTCCCAATTACCAGGAGGTGAGAGACCTTCACGAATATCTCAGGTACGCCATCGATATTCCCATTACTAGGAGGTGAGAGACCTTCACGAATATCTCAGGTACGCCCTCGATATTCCCAATTACCAGGAGGTGAGAGACCTTCACGAATATGCGGGGCATGCCCTCGATATTCCCATTACTAGGAGGTGAAAGACCTTCATAAATATCTCAGATACGTCCTCGATATTCCCAATTATCAGGAGGTAAGAGGCATTCACGAATATCCCAGGTACGTCCCCGATATTCCCACTACCAGGAGGTGAGAGACCTTCACGAATGTATGAGGCACATCCTCGATATTCCAACTACCAGGAGGTGAGAGACCTTCACGAATATGCAAGATCCATCCTCGATATTCCCACTACCAAGAGGTGAGAGACCTTCACAAATATCCAAGGTATGTTCTCAATATTTCCAATTATCAAGTACCCATTCGATACTTGTGAATGTCCAAGTATCCCCCAAGAATTCATAATTGTGATCATCAAAATACCCCTTCAATGCCTATGGTCAGCCACATACCCATTCCGATGCCTGCAAAGGCCTAAATATCCTTCATGTTAGTACTTGTAAATATCCGGGTACTCTTTAATATGCCTGTGAATGTCCAGGTATCTCCCAAATCGATGCCCTGAGAAAGGTCGATGCATCCTCCCAAGAAAGGTCGGGTTCCAGCTGGTGTCTTCGACAGAAGTCAGATACCCCACAAATCGATGCCCTGAGAAAGGTTAGTGCATCCTCCCGAGAAAGGTCGGGTTCCAACTAGTGTCTTCGACAGAAGTCAAACACCCCGCAAATCGATGCCCTAAGAAAGGTCGGTGCATCCTCCCGAGAAAGATCGGGTTCCAACTGGTGTCTTCGACAGAAGTCAGACACCCCACAAATCGATGCCCTGAGAAAGGTCGGTGCATCCTCCCGAGAAAGGTTGGGTTCCTACCAGTGTCTTTGACAGAAGTCAGACACCTCAACAAATATGATGCCCTGAGAAAGGTTGGCGTATCTCCTGAGAAAGGTCAGGTACCAACTGGTGTCCTCGATACAGATCAGGCACCCACAAATAGATGCCCTGAGAAAGGTCGGTGTATCTCCTGTCACGGCGACCGAAGAAAAGTTCGGGTCCGAGACAAACCACTTACTGCTCTAACAGGTGACTGAAGAATGGTTTGGGCCTTGTTAAAGCATTTTATTGTCATGGCGACCAAAGAAAGATTCGGGTCCGAGACAAACCACTTACTGCTATGATAAGCAACCGAAGAATGGTTCAGGCCCTGGAAAAGCATTTTACCGTCACGGCGACCAAAGAAAGGTTCGGGTCCGACGCAAATCACTTATTGCTCTAACAGGCAATCGAAGAATGGTTCGGGCCCTGGAAAAGCATTTTACCGTCACGGCGACCGAAGAATGGTTTGGGTCCCGGAAAAGCAATTTCTTGTCAAGGCGACCGAAGAAAGGTTCGGGTCCTAGACAAATTATTGATTGTTTTAAACAGGCAACCGAAGAATGGTTTGAGTCCTGGAAAAGCAACCTCCTCATATCACCAGGTAAGATGACGCATTGATACTTGCCAAAACTCGGGGTTCACACCCTATCTCACTCACTCTCGGTAAGTAACTACAGGTATCTTCTTATCTGTCTTAGTAAATGTAAAGTTATATTGCTCTTTTCCTGCATAGAATAATAAATCCCAAATAAAATACAATCTGCTACGCATGCATGGATAAAATTTAGGCATCAGTTTGTCTTTGAATGCAACCTCTGCGAGCTCACCTTCAAAGAGGGGCGTTGTTGACGCCTTAATTTTAGGCCTATTTTATTTTATTGATTAAGTTTTTAATTTTGTCTTTTTGGATAAATAGATAATAAAAAGATAAAACAACAAAAAAACAAATAAAAACAGGAAAAAAACCAATAGAAAAACAAAAGCCAGCCCAGCCCCCTCTTTTTCTTTTCCACACAGGCCCAAGGCCCAGCCATTTTCCCCAAAGCCCGACCCCCTTCTTTTCTTCTTCTTCCTTCTTCCCTCTTCTTCCCCCTACGCCTCTGCAACTCACGCGCACAGAAGATGACGACGCGTGCGAATGACGACCTACAGCCGAGGGGAGTAGGCCAACGTCGGCCGGAGAAGATAAGATCTTGAGCGCCATCAATGCCGAGCATGCTTCGCTGGATGAGCTCGGATGGGACACCGGTTCAGCCGAAGAGAACCGCTCGGTGCGCGAAGGGGACCGGCGGTCGAAGCTCCGTCGACCGGATTCCCTCGCCTATAAAAGGGCACCACCTTCGTCAAAGAACAACAATCGCAAGCTTGGAGATCTTCCCACTGAGAGACTTCGGGGGAGGAATTGAAGAGCGAGCGAGAGAGAAATCGGGTCGCGAGCTCGGCTGACCTCCCACTAAGAGACTTCGGGGGAGGCCACCGGCGAGCGAGTCCGAGGAGGTCAGATCTAGCCGGTGGAGGCTCAAATCTGGCCGAAGTGAGAGAGAATCAAGGCTGAGGAAGGTCCGGTCGAGAACCGCGTCACAGATTTGAGGTAACCGAGCCCCTCCGCGGCGCTGAGCCCCCCCGACGTTGCTGCTGTGCCGAATCCCACTGTGCTGCTGTCTCTTTGTCACCGTAGCTGAGCCCCGGGCCGCCGTCTCGAGCCATGCCGTTCCCCCCCCCAACGTCGTCGCCGCAACTGAGGTGTGCCTCGATGCCATCGCTACACCAAGCCGTCGCTCCTTGCCGTCACTGCTCACCACCCGACGAAGACGTCCCCACAGCTGCCTTGCCGTGCCCTCGTCACAAACAGGTAATGGCCGTGCTCATCCGTGTCGTCGCTATTGCTCCGCCTTCCTCCCGAGAATCCAATGGCCGTCTGTCGTCGCCGAAACCCTAGCCACCGTCGCCATCTCCCCCTCCGTAGTCCAATCATCGCTACCGCCGCTGCCACCGCCGTCATCCCCGCCATTGTGCCTCAGCCCTCTCCCACCTCGGCGCCGCGATTCGGAAACCCTAGGGTTCCCGATTTTCCGGGTCGCGAACCTGGGTTGTCGGGTCGGATCCGGATCGAGAACCGGGTAGGGATTCTGCAAATCCTGGGGGGGCAAAAGTCGAGTCACGAATCGGAGCCGGGTCGGGTAGGTTTCGCCGAGGAGCGGGTCGTCAGGCCAGGCCGAGTGTCCCCGAACACCCGGCCACGACGCCGTTTCAGCAAATAATAAATTTTAAAAAAAAAAGGGAAAAAAACTGAGTCAGGCCCGCAACACGAGCCCGTCCTTGTTCGGATTGCCAGCCCGAGTCAGACCCAACCCGCGGATCCGACCCGAGTCGGTTTTTATATTATTTTAATATAAAAAATATTTTAAATAAATAAATAATAAATAATTTATTTAAAAAATAAAAAAAAATGTTTTATTTTCCAAAAATATTTAAAAATATTTTATTTTCCGAAAAATCAAAAAAATCAAAAAATTCCATATTTTCCAAAAAAAGCCAAAAATTCATGAAAAAGCCAAAAAATTCAGAAAAAAGCCAAAAAGACTTGTATTTTTCCAAAAAAAAACCAAAAATCCCAAAAAAAAATCCCTTTTGTGTCCAAAAAATTAGAAAATGACTAAAAAAATGTTTTTCCTCCCAAAAATGCATGGAAAATCCCCTCGAACATCCAAAAAACCTCGGGGTTTAAACAAGATTAGGTACCGAAAGGGCATTAGTAATTAACTAGTGTAATCAAGTCCCCGATCCTAATTTCTTTGGTTACGCAGGAGTGAGTATTTCTCCCGATACTTCACTTGGGTTTCTAATCAACTCACCCCAAATCGATTAGTGGCGACTCCATTTTAAAAATTGATTTACAGGTTAAAAATTTAGACTATTAAAGTCGTGAATTGGTGGACTTAGGAGAGTCCGGCCATAACTAATTTCAGCCAAGCCATTAGCCTCCGCAAGGCGCCCGTACCCGATTGCGGGTGCCGAAGAAAAAAAGAGGTCGCGACACTCATCTTTGCTGATACTCATGTGACTAATAATCCGAATAATCTTGTGACGTAGTGCCTTACCATGGCTATGATAATGTGATAGTTGTGAATGGTACATCACTGTCAATTACTCATGTTGGGACTGGTCCATTTGGCAGTGAGAGCGGTCGGTTTTCACTTAATAAAGTTCTGGTTGTTCCACAGATTAAGAAAAAACTATTATCTATTTCTCAATTGACGAGAGATTATCTTTGCTATTTTGAGTTCGATGCCTTTGATTTTTCTATACATGACTCCAGGACACACTGGGTATTACTGATGGGAACTAATCATCAAGGATCCGCGCTCCAAGGCATTCTTTTCCCAGAGAAACCAGGTTGTGGATGAACTTCGTGGCGTCGCCTATTAGGCCATCCAAATGGTCTTATTTTACTGCTTTTGCGATCTGATGATTTGATTTCAGTCAATAAATCCACTAGCACTTTATATACAAGTTGTCATATTGCTAATTTTTCAAGATTGCCATTTTATTTATCTGATTTTTGATGTTCCCATCCATTAAAGAAAATACATTGTTATCTATGGGGACCGAGCCCAATTCCTTCTATGCAAAAATTTCAATATTATATCGTATTTATTGATGATTTCTCCCGATATTGTTGGTTGTACCATTGAAGCGAAAGTAAGATTTCTTTGAGATTTTCTTGTCTTAGAAATTAGTTGAAATTCTTCTTGATAGGAAAATTAAAGTTTTTTAATTTGATGAGGAGGTGAATTCATAAGCAAAAATTTTCTCGCGCATCTTCATGAATGTAGCATACAACAACTCTCTTGTCCAAGAACACTGGAGCAAAATGGTGTGGCTGGGAATAAACATCAACAGATTGTTGAATACGGTCCATTGCAATAGCTTCCCCTCAGTCATAGCAGTAATCTGAGAAGAAGATGCAAAAGGAAAATAATGTTCGTAAAAAACAAGTCGAGATAAATAAACGCCACTGGTAGATTGGTGAAGATAACGACATCCTTTTGTTTTTCATTGTATCACAAAACATGCATGGCAAAGAGCATTTGTCAAATTTGTTCATCGTGTAGGTGCGTAGATATGGATAATAGTGAGAACCAAACACTTGCAGTTGAAGGAAGCCGAGTTATTAAATAATTTGTTGTTGTAAAGGTTGCGACCCAATAGTTGAGTGACATAAATGCCTCAAGGGATCATTGAATTATGCCCCAACCTAGTCTAGAAGTTGGTCAAAATGGTTGTTCACCAATGGATCTTGTCTTTGCAAGTGAACGTACACGTCTGTTTGTTGAGATAGAACCAGAGTCAAATGTTTTATCTGCTATTCTCTCTAATTATGTGCCACATCCAGCGGAGAGTGAATCTTCAGTTCAATCTCAATGTGAAGGTTCCACATCCTCAGTGCATCTTATGGTTACATGTTCAAAGGCCATGATCTCAAAGCCAAACCCAGGTATGTTAATATAGCAATAGAATCTATCCCTCCCAAACCACAAACTGTCCATTCAACCTCAAAACACCCTTGTTGGACAGCTAACATGCTTGAGGAGTTGGATGCTCTTGCAATCAACAAAACATGGGAACTTGTTCTCCATCATCCCTCGATAAATATAGTTGGATGTAAACGGGTATACAAGGCAAAGCTAAATACAGATGGTTCACTTGACCGATCGAAAGCCCGACTTGACTTTCATCAAGAGGAGGGCATTGACTTTTTGATAAACTTTTAGTCTGTTAGGCAAGCAAGCCACAATTTGTATTATCCTATATGTTGCTACTATTCAGAACGGGGAAATTCGCCAATTACATGTAAAGAACGCCTTCCTACATGACGATCTTGAGGTTCCTATCTACATGGAAACAACAACCAGGTTTTCGTGATTCATTTCGTCTTGACCATGTCTGCTTACTCTAGTGTGTGCTATGTGGCCTCAAACAAGCTCTCAAGGCATGGTTTCACAACTTCAGCACTTTTCTTTTTGAGTATGGATTCTTTTGCAGCACTGCTGATCCATCACTATTTGTTTATCATCCTCATGGTCATATTATTATTCTATTGCTCTAGTTGGATCATATAGTCCTCAGTGGTGATTCCCCGAAATTACTAAACCATTTGATCCTCATCATGGTCAAGTCTTTTCCATGAAGACCTTGGTGCTTTTCATTTACTACCGGGCATTCAAGTCAGTCGCTCCATTGATGGACTCTTTCTCTTACAACAAAAGCATGCCTTGGATCTTTTGAGCAGTGCATCAATGGCATAATACAAGTCGATTGCTACTCCAATAACTATCAAGCAACCACCACTTAAACATGATGACAAGCCCTATGTTGATCCATCCCATTTTCAAAGCATTGTAGGCTCTTTGGTATCTTGCTCTCACTCATCTAAATCTCTCACTTGTGGTCAACATAGTTTGCCAACATGTGTAGGCCCCAACTATGGCATGATCACAGTACTTTATGTTGAGAAAACTCCCAGTAGATTTTGAAATTGACAATATTGTCCATAAGATTTTAGTAAGTCTGATCAATGTCTTGAAGTATGTTGATCCATGAAAATTATCTTGGAATGAGGTCATCTTGATCTAGCTCAAACTCAAGTACAATTTGTAAAATTTGCTTCAAATGGAACATACTCAGACTTAAGTTCAAACTTTATACTAAAGATAAAGACCGAGAGAATCACTCTCATTCCCATCCGGACACAAGTTTAGAATGTGACAAGTTCATAGCTAAAAAAACGCAGAATGTAAAAGGTCCAGAACAAGGCCAGTCCATAATATATAACGGCCAGTGATCCACTTTGAATTTTACAACTAGAAAGATTTTATTGACTTAATCTTATTTGATTGGCAAATCAATCTGGAGAAAAATTCTTTCTAAACAAAAAATATCTATTTATATAAACCAAGACTTCATTTATATAGATGACCATAATAAAGTGAAGATTAGCTTCTGTCACTCAACGCCACTCAATCTTCTTGATACAGTTCTGTCCAACAGGTTAATTGAAAGATGATCCTTTAGCGACTGTCCAACGACTAATTCGGAAATGCAAGAGTATTTAAGGAGACCAAGTTGTCGAGGAGCAAATAAGAGACGAGGCCAAGAATCTAGAATTCCAAAATCTCAAGCATACTTTGACCATACACTTATCTTTCATGAGCTTAAAATTTGTGACACACTTCATGCGAGTAATATAGAGATACGATTCACAATGCTAAAACTATAAAGTAATTGTGCTTATGTTCATGTCGAAAAAAGCCTCATTTTTAGGGGATATTCCAAGTCATAACTGATGTAGGACAAAAGTCTGATATTAATGAGCGCAATCCATTGAGAACTTGAAGAGAAATTGAGACGAACGATTACTCAAAACGAGTAGATTCTTTAGACATCACACCCGAAGCTTCCTGAACATCACATCTATGGTTTCATAAGCATCACACCTAAGAAAAGAATTTTATCATACAATCCCAAAGCAAGGAATTGCCATTTCAATTACTCGATAACTCTATAGAGAAAAAAGAATTACAACGATATATATAGACTCCCTAAGAGTTCTTCTTCGATGTAGGAAACCTCCAAACATGAAGCACAATTGAAACTTTCTTATAACGCCACAAATATAGGCTATCAGGTATAAATTTGATTTAATTCCTTGAGGGGCAAAAAGGCATTTATTGTACGAAAATTAATTTCATATTAAGAAAAGACATATTAGATAGTGTTTTATTTTGATGCATTTTGGCATATCAGTTTTAGAAAAATATATATAAGCAATCATTAAATTTATGCATTTTGTTATTTCAGACTTCAAAATGTATCATCAACATTTATCGTAGGACAAGAGCGGATTGTTGTTATTTCAAATAATTTTAGTAGTTATTGGAATAATTATACATATGATAGCTTATCAAATTTGCATGTTTAAATTTGTAAGTTAATTTATTGTAATTAAAAAATTTTAATGTATTTTTTTCAGCAGATGTTCAGGGTTATTTTCACATTTTAACCATTTACTATAGTATTTTACTTTGATCTGGTTTTTTTGTTTGCCTTTTACTACATCTATCAATCGTGGGGTTTTATTCTCGGCTTTTGTCGGGTTTTATTACCGTCAAACGTAGGAATTTAGTCCTGGCCACTGTAGGTTTTATTCATGTCAACCATAGGGTTACACAAGATATGCTTGGGTGGAGTGAAATTTCTTTGGCTTAAAATTATTATAAGTGGAATTTGTATTTAAGGACAAAACTCGCGAATTATCAATCGCTCGGCATTTTTTTGCAATCGATGGCTAGTGCACATGCAACATAGAGCTTTTACCTTGGAAATTGGATAAACGAGCCATCCAAATATCATGTAAAATTGCGTGGCCCAAACCGTTGGCCCAAAATTACGGAGCCGTCGCCTAAGCATATCCCCACTCACTAATAATACCGACAAAGAATAGGACAATTAAATGTGCTTTTTAAATGCATTTTCAATATGCGCACGTTCAACTATTGAAAAATAAAAACAAAATTCTATTTTCATTTTTCGTTTTCAATAAAACGAGAGATTTAAGAAATTGCCCATGAACCAAGGGTCCCTTAATCAAATAATTTTTTACGCGGCATCGCTCGTTCGCTCATTCGTTAAGATTTCATCTCTTTTGGAGGAGAAAGTGCTTTTGCCTAGCCATTCTATCCTTTGAAGCCTCTCTGCATTTCATTTTGTCTTTCACAGATTTTGCGAGGAAAGTTCCTGGCAAGTACCTGGAATTCGCGAAACCATCTGTCTACAGATTCGGCTAAACAGCACTCCCATTGCCCTATTCTTTGCAGTAAGAATGATGCCTGCAGAGCAGGTTTCGCTGGGATATTAGGTAGGATAAGTGTCTTAGAAGTCTTAAAATTTGTCATAAAAATACAATTGAGTAGTAAAACTTTCAAAAAATACAATTAAGTCTTTAAAATTATTAAATTAGTCCAATCAAGTCCTATGGTTGATGGCACTTTTTAAAATGTATAAGACTTGAATGGACATTCTTAATATGTTTTAGGACTTTGTTATACTTTTCTAAAAATTTTACGACTTAATTATATGTTTGTGATAAATTTTAGGCACTTATCACATAACAAATGCTCCACTCACTCTAAAATATGTGCATACCGTAGAGGGCTGTGCGTTACTCCACCTTGATTTGGCCCATTATAAGCATGGATATCGCCTATATGTGCACTTCGCGAGAAATAAATGCTATCCATGTTTATAATCATCATCTAACATTCAAGTGATTGAAGGAAAAGATGGGAGAAAATACAACACTACCACCGCATGTTCGTGGCGGTGGGGGCTAAAATTCTAGAGAGTAGGATTCCTTTTCTTTTTCGAAAGACTGATAAAGATGATGTCGGGTATCAGATGCCGATGTCGGAGCATCGTTTCAGGGAAACCCGTCGGCAGCTACCACCCCCCTCATCCCTCGAAGACCAAAAAGCAAACGAGCTCACCGCGTGCTTATAAGTACATGAAATCCATGGCCATCGTATCCATCATCACTCCAAGAAATTCGAACGTTACCCTTTTCGCGGCTAACGCAACACCAAACTTCAGAGTTTTTTTTCTCTCGTCTTCGCCATTTGCATTGTGCTGCCACCCTGTCTCCTAATAGGATCACGAGCCTGTGTCTCTTCCGAGCGATGACGAGCATTCTCAGCAGCGACTTCTGCGCCCACTTTAAGGTCTCAATCGATTTGCCCGCTATGCGCGAGTTTGCCAAGCAATGGCATTTGGCATTTGCGACCATCTATTCCTCCCAAGCCATCACTACCTCGGCAAAGATAACCAACAAATTCCCTTGAAAATCTCCTTCCTACACTTCAATTTCGATCCACGATGAGGCTTAGAGTACTCGTTCCGATCAACCCAGCTCCTTCAAGATTGGTCAGTCACGGCTCACCAAGCTGGTCAAGGAAAAGGACCTCCGCCACGTCCAGGAATTTGGTGGGGTCAAGAAAGTCGCCTTAACACTCGAAACTGATGTCACGGCAGGGATAAGTGGCGACCCAGACGACGTCTCTCGCAGGCAAAATGTGTTTGGCGTAAACTCATACAAGAAGCCGTCTGCCAAGGGCTTCTTCCACTTCGTGTTCGAGGCTTTCAAGGATCTCATAATCATGATTCTCCTTGTCTAAGGAGGTTGTGTTGAAAAATCATTATGGAGTAATTAAAAGTGCATATACAATTGGTGTTCTAATGAGATCCACAGTTATAATGAAATTCAAGCAATGCTTAGAATCGAAAGATGTCTATGGCAGTTGAGCTCATGAGGGGCTAAAGGAGATTAGAGTGAAGCTTGGATTCCAACAAAGTGATTGTAACTAGGCTTTAATGTTGAGCCAGGGTAGAGACTGTCGAAAATATGTCTTAACTTTTAGCTTGAAAAGAAAACTTTTGTAATTTGGCTAATTTCCTTGTTTGAGTTGGTTCCCTACTTCAATTTTTTCCTTGTATGATGAGGTTTTCTCAAAAAGTGTTTCCTATTTTGTATCCAAATCTTGTGTGTGTGCCCGTGCGTGTGTGAGGAGTATCAAAAAGACGCTATTGCTCGTGAATTGCACCCAAAGTGTTTGAAGCCTTAAAAAAAAGGTGTGGTGAGATTTTGTGTAATTCATTTGTAAAATTAATATTTGTTGCAACCTACCACTCGAGGGAGGGAATAGGTTTAGGGGTACTGCCTAAAGGACAGATCTAAGGCCTATGGTTAGGCACGCGCTCTCTCATGCCCATACCTCGCACGACATTAAGGTGTTCTTAAGAATTTTGCAATAAGAAGTTGACACTGGCCTATTAGGGTCGACTAAAATCCCAGTGAGGCATGTGAGTATACCTCACTTCCTACACAACCAAAGAATCTAGGGTGGAGACTTGGTTATACTAATTAATCACTTAATGCCCTTTTAGTACCTAATTTTGTTCATTTTTTAAAAAATATATATATTTTTGTCAAGTTATTTGGATTGATTTTATGCATATCTACTAACATGTGAGGTAATCATACGGGTGTGCAACCATTAAAATAACGATTATAGTTACCAAGATCCTAATTGTAGTAAAATTGAACATACGCAATTAAACATTATTAAATATGCAAACTAAACATGCGATATAATCAATATACGAGCAAATAAAAGCCTAATTATACTATGAAAGCAAAACATGACAATTCCCAACCAAACCCTACATATTTTAGATTTTCGAAATTTAAATAAAATATATATGATTTTTTTTTTTTGGCAAACTAGATTGGGTCTCATTTGACCCGACCCGGTCGAGCAGGTTGGTCCAACCTGCCCAAGTCAAGCCCCACCAACCCTGGTCGGGCCTTCACTAGGCCAGAATTGGGCCTCAATCGGTTGGCCCAATCCCTTGCAAAAAAAGAATTCCGCAAGCCCGCAGCCCATACCAACTCTGGGCTGTGGGCTACAAAAGAAAGGGGCCAAGCAGTTCGCCAGCCAAGCGCGACAGCACCATCCCAGTTAGATGTGGGGGCGACTTTTGACCCCCCGACACCAAAGGACTTCAATGGCGACGGCACGGGGGTTTCAAGGTGAGCTCTAATGATGTGCGCGAGGACTCACGACTCCAACCTCCCTCGGCTCCAACGACGCAGCTCCCGGGTGTTGGAGAAATCTTCTTGAAATGTTTTGAAGCTGACAAAACGTTTCCATCAGTCTAATCTGAAGGTTTGCAAGACTCTGCTACTTAAAATCTGAAGACCTCTGGACATCCAGACTCAAGATTCAAAGTCTATCCTCACTGGCAGTTTCTAATTCGTTGAAGAAAAGCTATCCAGAACTGGATGTTTTACTAAGGATATGACCTTATCGACTAAAGAAGATCTCTTGGCTGGATATGACGTAATGGAATCCTTTGATTGATCGAGATTGATTCGGAGATTAAGGATTCGATGATTGGCGAAATATTCGTGGAAGGTTCTACTTATGGAAATCGAGATCCTGATTGTATGAGCAAACAGGATTGATGGGCTATCGACACGTTACTTTAATAGCTCGAATAATCTTCCTAATTGATTCTATCCAACAGGAAGATTGGAAGAATTCCTTTCGTGAATGCCAACGGGTATGATGGCATAAAGGAGTATACAAGGGAGACGTTCTAGTTGTTTGAGAAGTACACGATAAAAGAATTCCAAAGTCTGAAGCTTCTTGTTTCTTGTCAATACATTTGAGCGAAAACTTGTACGCAAAAGAGTGTTTATATTCGTGAGAGATCTTGAGGAAGTGTAGTAGAATATCTACACTGTGGAATCAAGGAAGAACTGTGCTGTAACATATCTTTTGTTCATAGTGGAATCCAGCCGATAGGCTGTCAGTGCAGAAGACTGGACGTAGGCTTGGGATAAACCGAACCACTATAAACCTTGTGTTTAATTTTCTTATCCTTACTCTTTACTTTACTTTACTTTGATCGTAATTCATTTTGTTAATCAAAAGAGTACTGCCTTTTTATCGTCTACCTAATATCGCTGTGGTATTTCGAGAAATTATTTTTACACCTATTCACCCCACTCTAGGTGATTATACTAGCTACATCAATTGGTATCAGAGCCTGTGTACTCACTTTGTTTGAAGTGTTTTACTTCAAAGTTAAATATCCATGGCTAGTATGTTGGCTCCAGGGCTGGTAGAAGGGCAAAGCAATACCAGACCACCTTACTTTGATGGAAAGGATTACAACATATGAAAAAACAAGATGAAGGCGTTCCTAAGATCAAAGGATCCTCTGGAATGGGACATTGTAGAAAAAGGAATCATTTCTAAGGCTGCACCTGTCTTAGAAAGAGGAAAAGATACTGTGGAGTCTAGTCAAATAACTCACGAAGAGATAATCAAGAGACAAGCTCTTGATGCAAAAGTAATTTATTCATTATATTGTGATTTATCTCTTACTGGATATAACAGAATATCTTCTTGTGTTACAGCTAAAGAAGTCTGGGATAGATTACATATTACCTATGAAGGAACCGATCGAGTGAGAGAGACTAGAATCAACATTCTCCTCGGTCAATACGAAGCCTTCATAATGAAATCGGGAGAATCTATAACTGACATGTTTAGTCGTTTTACAGAAATCGTGAATAGTCTTGAAAATCAAGGTCAACCAATTTCTGATCCCATGAAGGTAAACAAGCTACTGCGTGGACTCTCCAAGGATTGGAATCACATAAAGACCTCAATCAGAGAGACCCAAAGAATTATGCCACTATCTGTTGATGAGTTGGTCAGGACTCTTCAGTCTTATGAAGTGGAACGAATCAATGAAGACGAAGACCCTAAAGGTAATAAATCCATTGCATTAAAATCCAATGATGATTCTGACATTATAGGTTCTGAAGATGATATGGATGATGAGGAGCTTGCTCTCATGATTAGAAGATTCAGAAAGCTGAACAGAAAAGGAAGAAAATTCAATCCAAAGAAACAAAGTTTTCAAAAGCAACAAACTAGGTCTGTTGAGGACGATGAATCAAATAAAGATGTAGTCTGCTTTGAATGTAAGAAAAAGGGGCACATCAGACCCAACTGTCCTCTTCTAAGAAAGAAGAAAGGAAAAGCTGAAAAGTATCGAAAAGCTCTTAAAGCAGAAACCTGGAGCGATACAGAGTGTGAAGAAAGTGATGATGATTATGCCAATATATGTCTAATGGCACAATCAGATTCAGATTCAAACTCCGAGACAGAATCAGATTCAGACAGTGAATTTGAGGTAAGTAACTTCAAAATCCCTGTTAAAGTTTCTAAATACATTGATGAGTTGTGTTTTAGTCTTAAAACTTCTCTTAAAAGGATTTCCGAACTCAAAAGAGAAAATTCTGCACTAAAAAAACAGGAAAACATTTTGAAAGAAAAAGTGAAATGTTTAGATATGAATGTTTCTTCTCTTAGAAAAAGTGAAGATAATCTTTCGAAAGAAAATGTACTATTGAAAAATGATATCTCAAATATTTCTAAATAAATTTCTATAGGATCTGAAAAACTGGAAAAAAAATTCTTTCTGTTCAAAGACCTTATTTCAACAAATCTGGTTTGGGAATGACTGCTAAAACAATTCCTTTAATTGATTTTCCAAAGGTAAAAGAAAGAATTAAGCAAAGACCGACAAAAGATACTTACAAAAATCATTTTAAAAAGATCTTTGTAAAACCTATAGGCTGCAATGCTCTCAGATGTTCAAAGTGCAATAGTGCAGATCATTTTGAAAAAGAATGTCCTATGGTTTGGAAACCTGTTAAGAAAGTATGGGCAAAAACCGCATTTCATACTAACTCAAATGGACCCAAGAAAATATGGGTACCAAATAAAGTTTGAGTCTCTTTTTAAATGCAGGTCACTATCAAGAAAAATGTAAAATAGTATCTGGATAGTGGATGCTCAAGACATATGACAGGAGATTCAAAGTGCTTCATAAAGCTCGTTCAAGTGAATGGCGGAAAAGTCTCATTTGAAGGAAATAGCAAAGGAAGAATAGTGAGATTTGAAACTGTAAAGATTGGAAATCTCACAATAAGCAATGTTTCTTTAGTTGAAGGACTCAACTATAATTTGCTCAATGTCAGTCAGCTGTGCGATACCGGTTTCAAAATCTACTTTCAAGAGGGAATATATACAGGAACCAGTAAAGACTCTACTCAGTCATTCATGGTCGAAGACATGAAAATATCTACCTTTTGGATGTGAAACCAAATGAATCGCAATGTCTAATCTCAATCCAAGACGAAGCAAGCTTATGGCATAGAAAGCTTGGGCACATTAATATGAAACAAATAGCCAAAATCTCAGCAAAGAAGCTTGTTCGTGGTCTACCCAATTTATCATACCAAAAGGCTGATCTATGTACACCATGCATATTGGGAAAACAAGTAAGAAATTCCTTTAAACCAATAAATCAAGTTTCCGCTAACCGTGTACTGCAGCTTCTGCATTTGGATCTTTTTGGACCAACCAAAACACAGAGCATTGGAGGTAAGAAATATTGTCTGGTAATTGTGGATGACTACTCACGATTTACTTTGGTATATTTCCTAGCAAGTAAGTTTAAAACCTTCTCTTATTTTGAAAAATTTGCTAAAAAGGTTCAAAATGAAAAAATGTATGTTATTTCGAGTATAAGAACAGACCATGGAGGTGAATTTGAAAATCAAGATTTTACAAACTTTTGTGATAAATCTGGTTTTCAGCATGTATTCTCTTCTCCATATACTCCAGAGCAAAATGGAGTTGTGGAAAGAAAGAATAGATCGCTTCAAGAAATGGTTAGAACTCTTTTAATTGAAAGCAACATTTCTTCACGATTTTGGGCTAAAGTAGTTTCTACAGCTTGTTATATTATCAATAGAGTTTTTCTAAAGCCTATTCTAGAAAAAAAAAAAACCCCTATGAATTATTCAAAGAAAAGAAGCCTATTGTTTCATATTTTCATGTGTTTGGATGCAAATGTTTTATATTGAAAAATGCAAATAATCGTATTGGCAAGTTTGAAAAAAAATCAGATGAAGGCATCTTCCTTGGATATTCAACCTCAAGCAAAGCCTACAGAGTCTATAACAAGAAGAGTCAATCTGTGGAGGAATCATTGAATGTCAAATTCCAAGATTCTATGCAAAATGAATCTATTCAAACTCATCTTGAAGAGCCTGAACCTGCTCCAGACTCTACAAAGTCTAAATCTCAGGAAACAGCTCAGAGTTTGAAGGACCAGCAACAAGTGACTGTTGAAGATTTAAATGAAGGAAGTGACCATCAATCTGACAAATTAACCAGCAACTGGAAACATAAGTCCGGTCATCCCAAAGATCTTATTATTGGCGACATCAATGAAGGAATTCGCACAAGATCCAAAAGGCGTGAAAAGTCTAGTGCTGTGGTTCTTATTTCTGAAATAGAATCCAAAAGCATAGAAGAAGCTTTAACTGATGAAAGCTGGATTGAAACTATGCAAGAAGAACTCAAGCAATTCAGCATTAATAATGTTTGGGAGTTAACTGCTAAACCAAAAGGTAAATCTATTATTGGTGCAAAATGGGTTTTTAGAAACAAGATGAACGAGAACAGGAAAGTTATAAGAAACAAAGCAAGACTCGTGGCCAAAGGATATATGCAAAAAGAAGAGATAGACTATGACGAGACTTACGTACCAGTAGCAAGGTTAGAAGCAATTCATTTATTACTTGCATTTGCTTGTATAAAAATTTTAGGTTATTCCAAATGGACATCAAAAGTGCTTTCCTAAATGGATTCATCCATGAAAAAGTCTATGTGGAACAACTACCTGGGTTTGAAGACCCAAGGAAGCCAGACTCAGTATTCAGACTCAAAAAGACCTTATATGGTTTAAAACAAGTACCTCGAGCTTGGTACAACAGGCTAAGTAAGTTTTTACTTTAAAATGGTTTTGTGAAAGGTAAAGTAGACACTACTCTGTTTATTAAAAAAGAAAGGAAGATTTTTGTGCTAGTTCAAATATATGTCGATGATATTATATTCGGATCTCTTAATGAAAGTCTATGCAAGAAATTTTCTAAGACTATGCAGGATGAATTTGAAATAAGCATAATGGGTGAGTTAACCTTCTTTCTCGGGCTTCAAGTGAAACAACTGAAGGAAGGAACTTTTATTCATTAAGAAAAATACGCTAATGATCTCGTCAAAAAGTTTGGACTGAACAATTGCAAAAAGGTTGAAATACCAATGTCAAGTTCCTTGAAGATAGATAAAAATGAAGGAGAAAAGAAAGTCGACCAAAAGCTAGACAGGAGTATCATTGGATCACTTCTTTATCTTACTGCTTATAGACCTAACATTTTGTTTAATGTTTGCATTTATGCCAAATTTCAAGTAGATCCTAAAGAATCTCGTTTAAGTGCTGCGAAGCGAATTATCAAATATATTGCTTCAACTTCAAGCATCGGCCTTTGGTATCCTAAAAAGGGAGACTTTACTCTCCTTGAATACTCAGACGCAGATCTAGCTAGATGCAGAGTTGATAGAAAGAGCACCTCGGGTACCTGTCAACTACTTGGAGGCAGGACAGTATCTTAGTTTTCAAGGAAGCAAACTACAGTAGCTCTTTCTACAGCAGAAGCAGAGTATGTAGCTCTCGGAAGTTGTTGTTCACAAATTCTGTGGATAAAACAACAGCTAAGAGACTTTGGAATTAAAGATTCATACACGGAGATTAACTGCAACAACACCAGTTGAATTAATCTTACTAAAAATCCAATTCTTCACTCAAGAGCAAAGCATATAGAGACTCGACATCACTTTATAAAAGATCATGTTCAAAATGGAGAAGTTTTGATTCAATTTGTTGACTTAAAGAACCAACTAGCGGATATATTCACAAAGCCTTTGGAGAAAAATCAATTTGAAATTATCCGTTCCAGACTCAACATTTTGAGGTTTGAAGAAATTAAAGTCTAGAGACTCTCAAACTCAGACAAACAAGACTTTGACTGTAAGTTATTCTCTCTCTCGAATCTCATCTTAAAAATGTACAATTATCAACTGTGTTTTATTGCTATTTTTAATTGACGTGATTATAGCAATGTTTCCTTTTCGAAAAAGAAGTTATTTTTGAAATGACTATTTTCTCAAAAAATGCAGTTATTTTTTAAAAGGCATCTTTTTATTTTCCTTAATGACGTTCTCTATACTTCTCTTTTTAACCGGTTATGCACTGTTGATTCTTCTTCGCTTTACTCTCCAAAAACCCTAAGAAAGCATCGATCTTCCATTCTTGTTTTCTTCCCTTGTTTAATCTTCGAAAAAGTTGTCATCTTTCTTGGGAAAGTCAAGCAATGAATCTCTCAAAGACTGAGAAAGATGTCATCTTCAAAAAAGTTTTCGAGAATTGCAAGCAGGGGACCACGGCAAATGAGTGAGGGGCCTACGCACTTCGATCTCACCGAAGAAGAGGAGTCTCCTAATCAGCAACAGAGCCCACAACATTTTCAGCAACGTCATTCTCCACCATCTAGTATATAAGGTGCTGGTCATCAACAAGAGGAAGAAATCGTAGAAGACGCAGATCCTGTAAGAATTCAAAGGCCTTCTTTTATTTATAAGCTTTATCGTGCTTTAAAGAAGACCGGTACTCCATTGAACTACGTCGATGAGTTTCTTAAGGACAAAGGATATGGGAATGAGTACATCTTTTTGCGAAAATGGAAAGTTTGGGAATTGCTCCAAAAGAGGTGGCAGAAGAAACCCTTGCAAATATCCCAAGTGATCCGCGTGTTTGGGGACTTAATCCGGTAAATGAAAATGATGATGACAAATTGTACAGCCAATTTCAACCAAGAATGGGTGTTGCAACGAAAATTCGAGGAAAAAGGGAGAGCTATTTAAATCAAAGGAACATAAGGAATTATACTCAAAATTGCCAAAGCGTGGGGTGATAAACCTTAGGAGTGTGGATTTTGATTTTCTAGATGCTATGAATGTGAACTTGAGGGAAAAGTTTGGTTATCTTCAACTTGAAAAGTTCTGCTCTAACACCACAGAGGCCTATGCTCAATTAATCACATATTTCTATTCAAATCTTAGTTTCTTGGATGCGAATAGAATATTCTTTAGTGTCCGAGATCAGGATTTTGTGGTTGATGTGGATATGCCGGCGGATGTGATTGGGGTTAAGAGAGGAAGATACCAACCAATCAAGGTTTCTACTGCTCGTGCAACATTGGAGCTTGTTAAGGATAGAAGAACAGAGGAAAAGATTTCCTACTTGAGGATGAGCGCATTTAACATTCTGCTTCATAAGATAGTGATCAATTGCCTCAGACCGAAATCAACTTCCAAGACTGATGTTTCAAGTTCAGAGGCAAAGTTGATGTATGCCATCATTAATGGGAAAATTTTTTCTCTTCATCACACTGTTATGTTTCACATGTATAGAGCTGTGGCGAAGGACAGAGGTCAACTCCCTTATCCAGGTCTTGTGACAAAGCTATTCAGACATCTGAATATTCAGCCTCCACAAATCCTCTGTGTTAGATCGTGTGATCATATGGTAGTAGGACTGAAAATGGTGACGAAGATGCGTCTGAAGGAACTAAGCAAGACGTTGGAGAAATTCAAAGAGAAGACTCCTGTTAAATCTCAACAAATCTCTTCTACAGCAAAAAGAAAAGGGAATGAGCCCATGGTTGCTCCATCCAAGAAAAGAAGAGCTCTTATTGTTGAAGATGAAGATGATGATGATGACATCACCATTTCTGCCATAGCATTGAAGAAGCTAGGTCGTCCTATTCCAGAACAAATGGAACGTCAGGAGAAAGAAGCAGAGGAGCGAGAAGGACAAGAGAAAGAAGAGGAAGAAAGAGAAGCTGGAGAAAAAGAAGCTAAGGAGGAAAGGTTTGAAGAAGAAGAAGAGAGAGAAAATCAAGAGGAAAGAGAGCATGAAAAACACTCTTCCCCACCTGAAGGCATGGAAAGAGGGGGAGATCATGAAAAAAGAGGAATGTCCTCTTATCCCACTCACAGTGAGGGAGTTAGTCGCTCACCAGCAGACCCAGAAGATATTCATGCCTCTCATTTTCCTGAGGAAGAACATGATACTTCATCGCCAAATCTGCGTGATTATGATCTGCCATCGTCTGCATTTACTACATCATATCGTGCCAAAGCCAGTATGCAGACCGATAACTCAACCGATTTTCGCAGAATTATGGATATTCTCTTGGAGATGCAAGGTCAAATTTATACTCTGGGATGCGAGGTTCAGAACTTGCAGAAAGCAGGTCAAGCTTCTTCAGGTTTATTGAAAGATCATATCCAAGCCCTCTCTGTTCAGATTCAGGCCAATGCCAAGTGTGAGGAGGTTGCAAAACTGAAAGAAGACTTGAAAAGGCTGTAAGGGATCGTTCAGTCCATGGGAGATTTCTAGCTTGTTCACGTTCCCAAGCAATCTTAACTTTATTACATTTTCATCTCAACCTTTTTAATGCTGACAAAAAGGGGGAGAGATTACAAGATTTGAATCAAACTTTGAATTTTTAATCATTTGGATTAGACTGTTTTGATGTTTGACTCTGTTTGACTTTATTTTTGTATCTGGATGAAAACTGAATTTGAATTTGGATTTGACTGCTATTGATATCTTATGGATGGCTTTATCATATACAAGACTAACCTATTTTCTGTGGTTGCAGATTCTAGTGTTATTCATTTAGCCATTTATCTTTATAAGATATGCAAATGTGTTTGAGAAATGTTTTGCAGGTCAAAGTTATCCAAATCTGCAGGAAAGTTTTGTCACCATCAAAAAAGGGGAGATTGTTGGAGAAATCTTCTTGAAATGTTTTGTAGCTAACAAAACGTTTCCATCAGTCTAGTCGAAAGGTTTGCAAGACTCTGCTGCTTAAAGTCTGAAGACCTCCGAACAGCCAGACTCAAGACTCAAAGTCTATCCTCATTAGCAATTTCTAATCCGTTGAAGAAAGGCTATCCAAAACTGGATGTTTTACTAAGGATATGACCTTATCGACTAGAGAATATCTCTTGGCTGGATATGACGTAATGGAATCCTTTGATTGATCGAGATTGATTCGGAGATTAAGGATCCGATAATTGGTGAAATATTCATGGAAGGTTCTACTTATGGAAATCAAGATCCTGATTGTATGAGCAAACAGAATTGATGGGCTATCGACACGTTCCTTTAATAGCTCGAATAATCTTCCTAATTGATTCTGTCCAACGGGAAGATTGGAAGAATTCCTTTCGTGAATGCCAACGGGTATGATGGCATAAAGGAGTATATAAGGGAGACGTTCTAGTTGTTCGAGAAGTACACGATAAAAGAATTCCAAAGTCTGAAGCTTCTTGTTTCTTGTCAATACATTTAAGCGAAAACTTGTACGCAAAAGAGTATTTATATTCGTGAGAGATCTTGAGGAAGTGTAGTAGAATATCTACACTGTGGAATCAAGGAAGAACTGTGCTGTAACATATCTTTTGTTCATAGTGGAATCCAGCCGATAGGCTATCAGTGCAGAAGAGTGGACGTAGGCTTGGGATAAACCGAACCACTATAAACCTTGTGTTTAATCTTCTTATCCTTACTCTTTACTTTACTTTGATCGTAATTCATTTTGTTAATCAAAAGAGTACTGCCTTTCTATCGTCTACCTAATATCGCTGTGGTATTTCGAGAAACTGTTTTTACACCTATTCAACCCCCTCTAAGTGATTATACTAGCTACATCACCGGGAACTTGACATAAACGATGTAGGAGAGAGAGGGATGCGGCCCAGGGCCCTAAATGATGAGAATAGGGGGAATTTCGTCATCGAGCAGGTAGCGCGCACTAATGAACCTAGGGATCTTCGGCTCGATCAAGACCCGAGCACAGGTCCGTGGGGTTAATGGGGATACCAGGACATCGAGGAATGCAACAAGGATGATTGGGGAGGCTGGAGCTCGCCCGAACCGGTCGAGGTCAACTCCGGCCAGCTTGATTTTGAGGAACGCACACAAGGTGTTTAGTGAAATACCAACCTGGGTTCCCAAGGAAACAGAGATGGTGGCGGTGGTCGGGCAATGTGTCGGCGGCGATAATGGTGGCCCGGAGACTCCTTTTCCTTGGCTTCTTCTCCACCAGCTTTTTTCTTTTTGGTTCCTTCTTCCTCTCCACTTTTTCTTCTCTCGGTTCTCCCCTGCTCCTGCTCCTGCTCCTATCTTCTACTCCTGTCTTTTCCGCTCCTCTCTTCTGCTCCTATCTTTTCCCGCTCCTATCTTTTGCTCTTGTTCTGCTCCTCTCTTTTCTGCAGGTTTGCGTGTGAAGATGGCATGGAGGAAGGAGACAGCTGGGGCGCGGGTCGAGCTAAAGGGAGAGGGAAACTGGGCCGAGCCGGGCGTGCGTGAGAGAAGAAAAGGGAGAGGCAGGTCGGGCCAAGGTAGGATTTGGCCCAACCCGAGCCCCCTCTAGTTCTCTTTTTTTCCTTTTTTCTCTTTTTTTTTTTTGTTGTTTTGTTTTTTTTTTCTGTTTAAAAATAGGTGTCAACAATATTATTTTGTAAGAAATTGTAAAGGCTAATTATTGTACAGGTTATTGAATGTAAATCGGGGCAGTGAAATACTGAAAGTGTTTTAATGACTTGAACATGGTTTTATTTCAATTGTATCGCTTAGTGGAATTTTGTACAAGCTTCCCATGGACATTTGTCACACCAACCAAACCATATAAGTCTAGCATTTGGTTTATTTTTTTATGCCATTTATTTAATTAATTGATCGCTTGCTTCCCCAATATTATGTGTGTAAGGGTTAAGAAAATTTTCACCTTTAGAGTTCTTATTTTTTGCAGTATTATATTTGGTGAGATCATACTGGGGTTACAATGAAAGTGAGGGACGTAGCAGAAAATGAGTTTCCACGAAAGCCCGCGATTAAGTTCCTTTGACGGGCCTTGGAGGGGGAGTCAACGAAAGGTCAAAAGATATGCTGGGAGGATGAGACTCGCCAATGCTGCGTTACGGAAGGTCTGCAACTCGTACATGGAGTATACAAAGCTCTCTATTTAAAATAAACATAGTATTGTTATTGGTGCGGCAGAATTTTTGCAGCGTGTAAGCTTGTTAACAACAAGACTATTGCCTTGTGTTGATTTAGGTAAAGTCAAATTGATCGTGAAGACATTGACTAATAATATAAAACGCTACGTATCATGAGAATATGATGGCAGATATGGGTTATCACGTATCACAAAAATGCAGGATTGACATTAATACCATTAGAAAGAGTTAGGAGATAGACTGAATCATCCGCAAGAAGCAATGCTCCAACCCATCGAGTAAAGATAAAGAAAAAAATAGAAACTACTCCTTCCAGAAAGTCATTTCAATCAGATAAGGATCGAAGATCGAGGCTCCTACGGCACCTACCAGTAATTTTGTATTTTTTGTTTTCTTTTACATAAACGAGTCCCATGGTCTTGCACTGTGTTTAAACCATGTCTACATACATTTTCCAGGATGTTTCTTTCCACCCACATTTTATTCTTCCCTTTCATACATTTTCTTGGTCGTCTCTCCAACTCGACCGGCAGGTAAATGCATGCATCGCTAGCTCTCGAATTTTCTTGATAAGGACGATTTGTTCAATTCAGGTAAATGCATGCATCGCTAGCTCTCGAATTTTCTTGATAAGGACGATTTGTTCAATTTTTCTTTTTTTCTTTTTTATAAATAAGAATATATTTGTTGATGTAGACTCTCGCGTCAGCTTCTGACGGACGAGCAGCCGAGGTGGAATCTCTTTGAATCGAAGAAACAGGAGGAGGGACCCGGTTGCCCGTTCGTCTCATGGTTTTTGGCTATGTCATTATTCTTTTAATGGCCATAATTTTTGTGGTTTTACAGTATAAAGGGCATTCTCGACAATTTATTATGGAAGTTCCATATTCTGGTAGCCGGAATTGCACGCTTGGATTGTGTGGACAACGTGTCTCCATCACTTGACGACACCGTCTTCGTTGCATTGCCCAAAAGAATTTTATCATACAATCCCAAAGCAAAGAATTGCCATTTCCAATCATTCGTCAACTCTATAGAAACAATTACGGCCATATACCACCGGCCGCGGTGGCTCCACTGGTAGGCTCCAAGACTTCCATGCAGGATAGACTCCCTAAAAACTCTACCTTGAAATAGGAAACCTCCAAACAAGAAGCTCAGTTGAAAATTTCTCATAACGTTCACTTAATGAAGCTACACAATAGACTAGCATGTATAAATTTGATTTAATTCCTCAAGGGGAAAAAGGCATTTATTGTTCATATTAAGAAAAAAGATATATTAGGATGTGTTCTATTTTGATAATTTTGGTAAGTCGGTTATATATATATATATTGCCAGGCGAACCTCAAGCTCGTCGATCTCAAGCTTGTACTGTACATTCTTGCTTATTATTTTCTTTATTTACTCTACCATGTAGTTGTACATTGTTCAAGCAAATGGCTTTACATACTTTGCCTCTTTTTTCTTTTGTTAATTAGAACACAAAAGACACAAGGGAAGAACAGGCTATTCAACTGAAAGATTCTCATTAGGGCTGTACATGCTTTGCTTCTTTCTCTTTTGCTTCTTTTTAAAATCCATACGAACATTTTTATTAGAGTAGATGAGTGTTTGGTAACAATAAGAAAACAAAGATATGAAGCAAATTTGCTTGGATTCAAAGGCAAGTTCATATTTGATGGATTTATAGGTCGGTAAGTGATACATGCCTAAATGGTTTAGAAAATATTTTCCTTACCGCACACTAGAAAATATTTTCTGAAATATTTTCAGGTTTTAGCTGAACACCATAATATATTATCATTTTCCTATAAAATAACATCTGGGAAAATATTTTTCGAAAATTACCCATTTTCCGCAAAACGAACGGACCCTAAGCATCGCTTAAACTTCATTATAACCGTGGACCTCATTAGAACACCAATTTGACATCCACTTTTAATTACTACACAACAATTTTTCAACGCAACCTTCTCAACTATAGATGTAAAAACACTTTTGCATCCATATATGTTAATAGATCGACATAAATTTTGTTGAACTCAACAGTTATAACAATCATTGACTCTATAGATTTAACCTCATTATAAGTATTATCTCTATCGATTAAGTACTTTCTACTTCAAGTGTTTCTAGTTGCAGCTCCACCTTCTGTTTAGATTCGTATAAACACTGTCACAAACACTCATATTTAAAAGTATTGAAGATTTGTCAAATGTAGCTTTTTTGCTGATAATAAATGACAAATTCTAATTCACAACACAGCATTGGGTCTCATCCTCCTTGCATATCTTTTGACTATTCGCGGACTCCCCATCCCAAGCCCGTCAAATTAAGTCAATCGCGGGCTTTCCTGGAAACGCGTTTGCCCCTGCGCCCCTCGATTTCGCTATAACCCGAGTATGCACTCACATAATATCTTGCACTGGTCCACAATCACCCGTCGTTTTGCATCGGGTCTCTCCTCTGCGTGAGTTTTTCGGGTCGTCCTTTCTCGGAAGCCCACTGGCAGCTTCCGTGTTCCGCAATCACACGGTAGCCCGGCTTGCCGCTTAATGACATCGCCCTCCGGCGGTTCCCTTGAGCACGTATATAAAACCCATGCGATCGGACATCATTCCACAAACTCCAAGATTGCTTGTTTCGTTGCTATCACAACACAATCAGAGTTCCTCTCTTTTGTCTTGCCATTTGCATTGTGCGGCCCTACCTGTGCATCTCTGCCCATCGCTGAGGAGTCGTGACTCCTTGCGCTCCTAGGCCACCTCGAATCGCCCGAGCAATGGCCTCCGTGAGGCAAAGAAGAAATCCTTCCCGCACTTCAATTTCAATCCCAGATCAACCCAGCTCATTCCGGATTGATCAGTCAGAGCTCACAAGGCTGGTCAATGAGAAGGACCTCGGCGACCTCCGAGAAAAACACGGCGGCTTAGGGGGAATCGCCCGCGCCCTTAATACTGATTTCAATGGAATCAGCGGCGAACCGGATGACGTCACTCGCAGGCAAAACGCATTCGGTGTCAACACATTCAAGCGGCCCGCCAAGGGCTTCTTCCACTTTTTGCTCGAGGCTTTCAAGGACCTCACGCACCTCATTCTTCTTGTTTGCGCTGGGCTTTCGCCCGGGCTCGCGATCAAGGAGAGCGGGCTCAAGGAAGGCTGGTTCAGCGGCGGGAGCTCATTCTTCTCAGTTTTCCTCGTGATTGTGGTGTCCGCCGTGTGCAAATACCAGCAGAACCGGCAGTTTGATAAATTGTATGGGGCTACTGGTAATATTCTCTTCGATGTGCTAAGAAAGGGCCAGCATCAGCAAGTGTCCCGATCCATGATCGTCGTCGGAGATGTCGTTTTTATCAAGACCAACGATCAAGTCCCAGCAGACGGTCTGTGCTTCCCTGGGCGCCGCTTGTGGGTATGGACGAGAACTTGTACTGTTTCGATCGCATCAGTTTCACGTATTAACTCATTTTAGTTTCCTCCAGAAATATATAGTATTAGTATTACCAAGTTCGAGCCCAGGTTGATATATTAGTTAAGTAATTAGTTCAAAGAAATGTAAAAGCGTACGATATTCTGTTTGATACTGCACACTGTCATTTTCATAATTTTAATTCTATGACAAAGAGGAAAGTAAGGGTTTTTAATTCGTAATTCCAGTCGTAGGAGAACAAACTTTCTTAAAAAATTTTACTGGAAAAAGTATACTTAAACATAATCCATTTCTTCTCGGGTTAATATTTATTCAGGTTTCATTTTCTTTGTTTCAACTCGAGACTCCGCGTCCTAGCGTCACTAAATCATGTGCGACATTTGGATTATCAATTCAGGTCGATAAATCGAGCATGACCGGGGAGAGTGGTTGCGTAGAAGAGAAGAACGTTCAGAATCCATTCCTGTTCTCTGGAGCAAAGGTCGTTCATGGGGAAGCTCCGATGCTGGTCACAGCGGTTGGGATGAACACAAAGGAGGGCACGATGATGAGCTCAATCAACCGCGGCAGCAGCGAGGAGACCCCTTTACAGGCTTGGCTCAACAAGCTCACCTCGTCGATTAGCAAAGTCAGCTTGGTGGTCAATTGTCTGGTTCTTGTGGTCCTGCAAATTCTCTACTTCACGGGAAAAAATCAGGGCGCGAACAGGAAACAGGAGTTCGATCCAAGCCAAACGATGGGCGACAACATCATGAACTCTGTGGGGGGAAAAATTGCAGCCACAGTGACTATCGTATCGGTCATGATTCCCGAAGGATTGCCAATCGCGGTAACACTCATTCTTGCTTATTCAATGAAGAGCATGAGGGATTGGGCGATGGTGAGGAAGCTTTGGGCCTGTGAGACAATGGGGTCAGCCACCACTATTTGCATCGAGAAGACTGGCACTCTCACGACGAACCAGATGAAAGTGACGAAATTCTGGGTCGGCCAAGGCTTCGCGGCAGAAAACGGGTGCTCCTCTGCCTCCAAGTTTGTCCTGGATTTGATTCGGGTTGGAGTTGCTTTGAACACAAATGGCGGCGTCTACAATCCAGAGCCATCTTCAACATCGGTGTACGGGTTATTCCGTAGTCCCACCGAGAAAGCGATTCTTTCCTGGGCAGTTTCACAATTAAGCATGGACACGCAGGAGATAAAGGAAAGCTGTCGAGTCATCGCACGCGAAGTCCTCGACAAGCGGAAGAGTAGCGGTGTCCAAATAAAGAAGACCATGGATGACACAGTCCACGTGCACTGGAAAGGATGGCCGGAGATGATCTTGGCGATGTGCTCGAGCTTCTACGACCGGTCGGGGATGGTGAAAGATTTGGACGAAGATGAAAGGAAGAAATTCAAGCAGATAATCTGGGGGATGAGGGCGAGCGGCCTGCGCTGCATCGCTTTTGCTCATAAACAATTCTGCGCAAAATCCTGCGCAGAAGCGATCACAAAAGGAGAACACGATAACAAGATCCAAAAGGACAGCCTGACATTACTAGGACTCGTTGGTGTTATTGAACTGTGCTGTCCTGGTGTGGATCGCGTGGTCCAAGTTTTTCGGGACGCTGGAGTGAACGTCAAGATGATTACGGGAGACAACAGCTTCGTTGCTAAGGCCATCGCCAAAGAGTGCGGGATTCTCAAGCCTGAGGATGATGCCTCCGATGAAGCCATCGTGACGGGGGCTGATTTCCGCGACTACTCGATTGAGAAGAGGCTTGAAGAAGTTGAGAAAATCCGGGTCATGGCGAAATCCTCCTCTTCTGATAAGCTCCTCATGGTTCAATCCCTAAAGAAGAAAGGCCATGTGGTCGCCTTTGTAGGGGACGGCATGAACGACGCATGGGCCCTCAAGGAAGCCCACATCGGGGTCTCGATGGGCATCCAAGGCGTTGAGGTTGCCAAAGAGAGCTCGGACATTGTCATACACAGCGACAACTTCGCCTCTGTTGCGGAGGTGCTGCGTTGGGGTCGATGCATCTATGATAACATCCAGAAGTTCATTCAATTCAAGCTCACAGTAAACGTCGCGGCGCTTTTGTTCAACTTTGTGGCCGCAATCTCCTCTCGTGACGTCCCTTTGACAGCCATCCAGCTCTTATGGGTGAACCTGATTGTGGACACGCTTGGTGCCTTCGCCCTGTCCACAGACCTATCCACAGAGCAGACCAGGGAGGTCATGAAAAGGCCCCCCGTGGGCTGGACCGAGCCACTCATAACAAACGTCATGTGGAGGAATCTGGTGGGACAAGCAATTTACCATGTGGCTGTCCTTCTCACTCTACAATTCAAGGGTGAATTGATCTTTGGCGTGGACAAGGCGGTGAAGCGGACGCTGATATTTAACGTGTTCGTCCTGTGCCAGGTCTTCAACGAGTTCAATGCGAGGAAGCTTGCGAAGAAGAATATATTTGAGGGCATTCACAAGAACAAGCTGTTCCTAGGGATCATCTTCATGACGGTGGTCCTCCAGGTGGTGATGGTCGAGTTCCTGAAGCAGTTCGTGGTCATGAAGAGGTTGAGCTGGGGACAATGGGGTGCATGTGTCGGGATCGCAGCCGTGTCTTGGCCTATTGCTTGGGTTGTCAAGTGCATTCCGGTCCCGCGTACGCCAATCTTATAGCTAGTTAAGAAAATTATGCGGAGAGAGCAGTTTATTAGGCTTAGGAACGGCAATTGTTTTTAACTCAATTCTTCATAATGTACTGGTGTATTGAATTTCTCTTGACGCAGCGTGAATTTTTTTTTTTTTTGTTTTTTGGGGGGTCTTTGACCTAGAAAAATGAAAAGAATGTGCAATGAATCAATGTAATTTGTCCAATTCAAAGAAAGCATTCATTCAGAAAATAAGAAATGAGACGAGAGACCTTAATATAGCCAAGAACATGAAGAATAAAATTGTGAGAAAAATGCAGGAGCACAAAATCAGTACAAATTTAGTTCTTCACTACATCCCTCGAAGTTGCTGTAACCATAGTTAATCCGTTACGCAACTGACATCACCCTCTACTTCAGCTCAAGCTATATGAAGATATTGTCTCTATTGGAAAAAAAAGTCAGCAAAAAAAATCGACTAACACAATAAAAGCGATTACCTAGGAATATACATAAAATTACAAGCGCGCAATAAATGAATCTGTAACTTCACAATAGTCCGCATACATTCGCAAAAAAAAAAAAATTCTCATTTTATGGCGTTAATGTCAATTGTCTTCTCAAAGTAGAAACGGAAGCCTTTTGAGGGTAGAACCATTCTCTTTTCTTAACCTTCTTTTTAATCTCATATATATAGTTATGCAAAAGTTATTTTATAATTTCCCTTGAAAGATATCCAGTCACACCTTTTTAAAAGGTGCCTCCTAGACACACATCGCTGCCCCTTGGACACACCCACCAAAATTTTGCATTTTTACTTATGACTTAATTGTTTAGAAAATTAGGGATGAATGTTTAATCCCTAGCAAAAATAATTTGCATCGCATGTAGACATTGGAAACATTAGCATCACTAGTACTAATCGATGAATTTTTTGAGTTTTTTTCTATAAGATTAGTGTTAAAGTTATTATTTTTTTTATTTCCATTTTAAAAAAAGAAAAAGAAGAAGAAAGAAAAAGAAAAAAGAGAGAGAATCCAAATAGGGCCGGGCCAGATCTTAGCCTGCCCGGCCCCCTTTCCTTTCCCTATTTTCTTTTTCCCCGTAGCCAGCCCACTTTTCTTTCCCATGCGGCCCACCTCTTTTCTTCCTCAGCCCAGCCCGTTCGCTCCCTCTTCTTTCCCCTCTCCTGCTCGCCTTGGCCGCTGCCTTCGCGGCAAACAGGAGAGAAGGGACGTCGGTACAGCGTACAGAGGACAGCAGCGTGGAAGGCGTCGCGCGCGACGCTGGGGAAAGGGAATGTCGTGCGGTACGGTCTGAGCTGGCAGTCCTGGCGAGAGGCGAAGAGAGACGGGGGCGTTTGGAAAGATAGAGGAGCGTTCTGTTTTCCGGGGGGGTTCGCTTTTGGCCGAGAGAGGAGGGAGAGATCGGAGAGCTCGGGAGAGTTTTGAGCGAGTGAGAGGGAGAGAACCAGAGAGTGAGGGAGCTCGAGAGGGTGGTCAACCTCGCCAGAGTCCGTTCGTCAACCGCCGTCCGCCGCAGCGCTCACCCCCGGGGAACCAGGTAGGTCTTGTGCGTAGCTTTTTGACTTGTGTCGAGTTGCGTTGCTTTCCCGAGGGTCTCGCTTCGAGAACACCGCGGGAAGGCCAGCCATTGCTCGACCCATTTCGAGTTCACCCTCCCGTCGCCGCTGCCGAACCCGAGTACGGATCTCCTCATTTTAAACGCCCGTCCCCGTGGACTCTTGCTACACCGCCCTATTTTGCTAGGATAGGACGCTGAGTTTTGTTCCTCCTGTTAGTCACACGCGTGCTGGGCTTCAGCGGGCTAATGTGGTTGATTTCGAATGCCCCTTTGATGATTTTGTTAAGTTTGGCGCTGAGTCCGAGCGCAAGAAGGGTTGATATCGTTCCTCCGGTCCATGCCCACCACATGTTCGACGATATTCCTAAGCCAGCCCAGGCGGTTGCATTACCGATTCCCATATGTTCCTGAACGCGTATAAGTGGGCTTTGCATGTTATGAACTTTTTGTTGCTTGCTAGTTGTCTTTTGCTTCATTGGGCCAGGTCTGGGCATACATTCGCTGCGTTTTATTTGTCTCCCGTTGGTTTTCTGGTTGTGGTGGCTGTAAGTGGTGCGCGGTTCGGGGTGGCCGGCGATGATGTCACGAGGTGATGGTGGCGGCAAGCGACGATCTCAGCTGCTGCTTTGTTTACGGTGCACGGCGTGAGAGAATAGGTTGGGCGTTCGGCGATGGAGGCATTGGGAGGAGGGGCTAGTTTCGGGCGTGGGAGTAAACCATCGAAGAAGGAGAAGAAGAGGGGCAGAAGAGGACAAAATGGGGAAGACAAAAAAAAAATAATAATAATAATAATTAAAAATATTAATATTAACCAAAAAACGAAAAAGAACAAAAAAATGTTTTAAGAAATAGATTTTTTCTATTTCAGGTTAAATTCGGATTGTCGGATAGGGTCAACGGGCCGGATCGGGTCTGTGGGCCTTCAACTCAAGGAATAAGAGAAGTGGTGCCCTAATAAAGAAGAGCGTGGATGACACATTCCATGTGCACTGGAAAGGAGCGGCAGAGATGGTCTTGGCGATGTGCTTGAGCTTCTACGAAGGGTCCGGGATAGAGAAAGATTTGGACAAAGATGAAAGGATGAAATTCAAGCAGATTATCCAGGGCATGGCTGCGAGCAGCCTCAGGTGCATCGCTTTCACTCATAAACAAGTCTCCAAGGAAGCAACCAAAGAAAGAGGAGGGGAAGAAGATCCAAGAGGACGGCCTGACATTAATAGGACTTGTTGGTATTAAGGACCCATGCCTTTCTGTTGTGAGGAGCGCGGTCCAAGCTTGTCAAGATGCGGGGGTGAACATCAAGATGATAACAGGAGAAAACATGTTCACCGCTAAGGCCATTGCCACTGAGTGTGGGATTCTCAGGCCCGGGTACGATGCCTTCAATGGAGCCATCGTGGAAGGAGTGGAGTTCCACAGCTACAAACCTAAGGAGAGGCTTCGGAGAGTTGAGAAAATCTGGGTTATGGTGAGATCCTCACCTTTCGATAAGCTCCTCATGGTTCAGTGCCTAAAGCAGAAAGGCCATGTGGTCGCTGTCACTGGGGACGGCACAAATGATGCATTAGTCCTCAAGGAAGATCACATCGGGCTCTCGATGGGCATCCAAGGCACTGAAGTCGCCAAGGAGAGCTCAAACATTGTCATCCTCGATGACAACTTTGCCTCTATGGTGATGGTGCTGCGTTGGGATCGATGCGTCTACATTAACATCCAGAAGTTCATCCAGTTCCAGCTAACGGTGAATGTCACGGCCCTCGTGATCAACTTTGTGGCTGTGGTCTCCTCCGGTGACGTCCTTCTAACCACAGTCCAGCTCTTATGGATGAACCTAATCATGGACACGCTCGGCGCCCTTGCCCTAGCCACTGAGCATCCTGCCAACGAGCTCATGGAGAAGCCCCCTGTGGGCCGGACCGAGCCACTCATAACTAACATCATGTGGAGGAACGTGGAGGAACGTCGTAGCACAAGCAACATACCAAATGGCCATCCTCCTCACTCTGGGGCCGACGGGGCGGTGAAGCGGATGCTGATATTCAACGCATTCGTCCGATGCCAGGTCTTCAATGAGTTCAACGCGAGGAAGCTCGAGAAGAAGGTGTTCGAGGGCATACACAAGAACAAGCTGTTCCTCGGGATCAGCTTCATGACGGTGGTCCTCCAAGTGATGATGGTTGAGATCCTGAAGAGGTTTGCCAACACGGAGCGATTGAGATGGGGCCAATGGGGCGCATATATCGAGACCGCGGCTGCATCTTGGCCTATGGTTTGGGTTGTCAAGTGCATCCCAGTCCCTGATACACCAATCTTTGGCTTCTTGGGATTCAAAAGCAAGAAGTGTTGGAGAAAAATTTTATTTTGATCCTTGACTGATTCCTAATTGCGATTCCGATCTCGTAGATGGTACAGCAGATCAGGGGCATGGAATATTTCGAGGAAGACAATATTACATGTATTCTTTCCATCTTTTATTTATTGTATTATATATGCAGCATTAGGCTTGTACAATGGACAGATTCAATGAAAATACAAAACACATTACTCCACATTTCGTGTCATGGTATCAGAGCCAAAACGGTTCTAACCCAGCTTCCGCAAAGAGTCTTCTGAGTTGCCCCCGATCATCTTCTAGTTTGTTGTTGCAAATCATATCCTACAAAACAAATTAGCACCTCGGGTTGGAATTCATTTTTTATTCAGTATGTAGAATCCAATCAACAAAGGTGGCCAAGATCCGACCCTACCTATAGGGGAGGAGTCAGTCCAACAAAACATCTGAACAGATCGATCAAGCATATGAAGAGAGAGAGTTTGCTCCAACTCCTGCTCCAGTCACGGCGAATCTCCCTTCGCCTGCTCAATGGCAATTCATGCCATGGATTCTAGTCCGGGGCCCATGGGCTAACGGTCTCAATCAGCAATGGGCGGGTTACGACCCACCTAGACAGGAGACCAATTCGAGGCTCCACCCAAATAGAGATCCAGACCCGAGTTCACCAGGTCACGGACCCGAATCAGACCCGAGAGGGACGAATCCCTACCTGGGTCCTCAACCTGGCTTAGCATCGTTTGTCTTTCCGGGCATCAGCGGCCGACCAGAACCGAGAGACCCTCTTTACACATCATAGGTAGATGGGCCAGAGCTACGGCTGATTTCACTTCAACTCACCGGACCCGAACACTATTCTTCTTGGGCGAGAGACTTCCGGCGAGCCCTCGTAACCAAGGATAAGGATGGGTTCATCGACGGAACCATCCCTTTCCCGGCCAACGACCGAATGCGACGACATTGGCGCAAATGCAACCAACTTGTTCGTACTTGGATCGGAAATTGTGTGGCCCCCAAGGTTACGGCCGAACTTCCACCGACCGAAGACTCAAAGGTCATGTGGGAAAACATTCGGGAAATGTATGGGAAAATCGATCAAAGTTAAAAAAATTTCTCTCACCCAAGCCCTCTCGGAAACGAAACAAGGGAACCTCTCGGTTACCGCTTGTTTTAATCGTCTCTCAACGTTGTGGAATGAACTTGAAGCCACCGAACAACTCGAAGGGCCGGAGGCGACCCTTCAACAGTACCAAAAAATCAAGGAGAGGGAGAAGACAACTCGGTTTCTTCTACCCTAAACGAAAGTTACATACCTTTTCGCTCGCAGATTCTTGCTATGGATCCCATACCTACGCTCGGACGAATTTTCCAATTAGCTGTCCAAAAAGAAAACCAGCGGCTTGCGACCACGGGATATGAGAAAGGAGGAGAAGGCATGGCTCTGGCTGCACCGGCGGGACTCTCGAACCGATCTCATGGTGGTTTCCGACCATCACAACAAGGACAGAGCTTCGGGGGACCTCCTGCCACGAATCCTTTTCGTTGGGAAGAAGAAGGTCACGTAAACCTTAAAGGATTGCAGTTCAACGGCCCAAATCAGAGCCATGGATCGGATGGCTCTTTTCTCTCCCGCACCAACGATGGAGATCAAAGACACGGGCGTGGATCGGACAGCCAGCACTTATCCCGATCTAACGGCTCAGATCTTAAGCGGGGGTGCGGATCGGACGGCTCTTACGGGACAAGATCAAATGGTTTTGTATCACAAAAAGGAAGGGCACAAAATTCTAAATTTCCTCTCGGACCAGCTATTGATCATCGCCTTGGTAAGCTATTGCCTCACCAACTAGCTAATCAAACGCGAGCAAGGGTAAGTATTGTGAAATGCTGGAAATTACATGGAAAGCCTACTAACAAAGAGAAAAGAGAAAGAGAAATTTATGTTTATCAGGTATTAAGAATTGATAAAGCTCATCAGCCAATCACTCAATATTAGTATCAGCATATCATGAAGGCACTGAGTCAATTAAAGACAGTCGATAAATCAGCAAATTTCTCAGGTACTTCATTATGCGAGCCCAAAAATATTTCGATTGATGCATGGATTATTAATTCCGGCGCTAGTGACCACATAATTTGCAATGAGTGCTTGTTTTATGATATTCATAAAAAAATCTCATTCTCCCGTATCGGTTCGTCTCCCAAATGGGAATATCACCGATGTCACAAAAGTTGGTACTGTCCACTTAAGCCCACATATTACTCTTAATAATGTTCTTTATATCCCAAAATTTGAATTCAATCTCATGTCAGTTTCCAAAGTTTGTCAAGATAATTCCTGTCGTGCCAATTTCAGTTCCAAAAATTGTTTCTTTCAGGACCTTTCGACTGGGAAACTGATGGGCTTCGATAGTATGACAGAAGGGCTATATTTTTTGATCAACTTTTTATTGAATGCAAGCATTTCATGTAATGCCACTGTTAGTAATGAAATTTCTCTTCCTCATAAACGTTTGGGACATAGTGCTCGTTTCCCTTGTCCTAATCGCAAAATATATCCTTTGGAAAAACAATCACAAGCACCATTTCCAACTAGTGTTACTCGGGCCACTGATATGTTTTCCTTAGTTCATATGGACATCTGGGGTCCTTATCACATTCCACATCACGATGGATCTCAATTCTTCCTCACCATCGTGGATGATTATTCTCATGCTACTTGGGTGTTTCTCATGCAATCCAAGAGCCAAACTTTTTCTTATCTATCAAAATTCTTCTCTATGATTAAAACTCAATTTGATAAACCTGTTCAAAGAATTTGCACGGATAATGGACGCAAATTTTTCTCTACTGAGTGTCAATATTTTCTGTCTTCACATGGAGTACTTCATGAAAGTTCTTGTACATACACTCCCCAACAAAATGGGATTGTAGAATGCAAGCATCGACACCTTCTTGAAGTAGCCCGAGCACTAAAATATCAAGCTTCCATTCCTGAATTTTTTTGGGGAGATTGTGTGGTCACGGCAGCCTATTTAATCAATCGCATGCCAACTAGAATTCATGATGGGCACATGCCATTTGAAATGCTTTTTGGGAAACAACCAAATATTGATCATCTTCGAGTTTTTGGTTGTCTCTGCTATGTGACAAATGTGGGCCATAAAGATAACTTGGATCCTAGAGCTCTTCGATGTGTTTTTATGAGATATCCTACTCTATAAAAGGGTTACCGGGTTATGGAGATATCTACATGTCGTTTTTTTGTTAGCCGATATGTTATCTTCCATGAGGATATATTCCCCTTCCAGGAAACAAGGTCTTCACATGAGCCATCAACATCTACATAAGATCATCGGCAATTCTTATCAGTAGAGGATATTTCCATGACACCGCAATATGCTCTAATTGAACCTGAGAGATTGTCGTCTGAGCAACCATTGCCCACCTTATCTCCTACATCGCCAGATCCTGGATCTTCCATCACTTTGGCTGAATCTCCTGTCTCTTCCTGTGATATGAACAATTCCTCGTCATAGCCATGCGTTAGTGGGTCCTCATCGCCAACCGTCAAATTGAAGCCTACTGATAAGCCTAGACGATCAGGACGACAAATTCGTCCCCCAACATGGACAAAAGATTATATCTGTCCTACCTTGGATACTCCAGGTACACAATATCTTGTATCTTCATATGTTTCTTTTAGTCGACTATCATCACAACATAATTGTTGCATTAGTTGAATCTCTGAAGAACGGGAACCCACCTCTTATGAGGACGCAGCATGTGATAGACGCTGGCAAAGGGCTATGGCAAACGGATTATTTGCTCTTACAAAAAATAATACTTGGGATTTGTTCCTTTGCCTGCTCATAAAAAGCCCATTAGCTGCAAATGGGTTTGTAAAATCAAGTACAAGGTAGATGTTTCTGTGGAGCGTTACAGGGCCCGCCTTGTCGCTAAGGGATTCACATAGCGTGAAGGCTTTGATTATCATGAAATGTTTTCTCTTGTTGCTAAGGAAGTTACTATTCGATCTTTCTTGTCTGTGGCTGCCTTCCGTAATTGGAAACTGCATCAAATGGATGTCAACAACGCCTTCCTTCATGGTGACCTTGACGAAGAAATATACATGGAACTTCCACAGGGTTTACGCAAACAGGGGGAGTCTCGAGTATGTCGTCTTCGTAAATCCCTATATGGACTCAAACAAGACTCTCGACAATGGTATGCAAAATTCACCGCTGCTCTCACAAGTGCAGGCTTCCATCATTCCAAGCATGATTATGCTCTATTCACATGGACCAAAGGTACTTCATTAATCTATCTGCTGATTTATGTGGATGATATACTGATAATGGGAAATTATGATGTCGCAATTCAACATTTTAAGAAATATTTGCATTCAACTTTCCATATTAAAGATTTGGGACCTCCCAAATATTTTCTTGGTACTGAGATGGCTCGATCGGAAAAAGGAATTTCCCTTAGTCAGCAAAAATTTGTCCTGGAAATTATATTAGAAGCAGGATTGTCATGATGCAAACCAACTACGATACCTATTGAGCAAAATGTTAAATTGACAACATTCGAGTATGATACGGATTCTCCATTAGCCAATGAAGATCCATTGCTCAAGGATCCGTTAGGATATCAGCAACTTGTTGGAAAATTAATCTATCTCACCATGACTAGGCTTGATATATGTTATGCAATACAAATACTTAGTCAATTCATGCATAACCCGAAGCAATCTCATATGAACGCGGTGATGAAGGTTGTAAAGTATTTAAAAGGATGTCTAGGACTTGGAATTCTTTTATCCCGTGACTGCAACATGAAGATGACGGCTTATTGTGATACGGATTATGCTACATGCTCGATGATGAGGAGGTCCATTACTAGTTTTTGCATCAAATTGGGAAAATCCTTGATTTCGTGGAAGACAAAGAAACAGTCAACAGTTTCATTGTCATTAGCAGAATCAAAATATCGATCAATGGCAAAAACTATTTGTGAAATAGTTGGGATACGAGGATTGCTACTAGATCTTGGTGTGCAAGTTGATGGTGAGAGTGAACTGTTTTGCGACAATGATGCCGCACTAAAATTAGCAGCCAATCCAGTTTTTCATGAAAGAACGAAGCATATAGAAGTTGATTGCCATTTTACTCGAGAAAAAATTCAAGCAGGGATTATTATGACTAAAGGAATCGGATCGGTGGAGCAACCAGCAGACATTTTTACTAAACCGTTATGTCAGAGACAACACACATACTTATTAAACAAGCTAGGCGTCTTTGACATATATATAAGCCGCCAGCTTGAGGGGGAGTGTTGGAGAAAGAATTTATTTTGATCCTTGATTGATTCCTAATTGCGATTCCGATCTCGTAGATGTTACAGTAGATTAGGGGCATGGAATATTTCAAGGAAGACAATATTACATGTATTCTTTCCTTCTTTTATTTCTTGTATTATATATACAGCATTAGGCTTGTACAATGGACAGATTAAATGAAAATACAAAACACATTACTCCACATTTCGTGTCAAGCTTGCGAGGAAAATCGTGCCCAGAGAATAGTAGGAAGACTAATTGGCCCTAGTATATTGAATCCGTCCTTGATGCAGTGTGATTTTTTTCCTTTGCCCAGAAAGTGGGGAATATGTAATCTATCGATGTAATATATTCAATTGAAAGAAAGCATTCATTGAGAAATAAGGAATAAGTAATTAATTGATCTTTTGGCACGGGTCAAAAGATGGAGCTTGGCTTGTCTGGGCTCCGTATGTCGACCCAATCTTCTAAAAGGAATTGACTCGAGTCAAATTACAGCGCTTCAAACCAAAGCCCAATACTATTCTTTTAATATTTCAGATTTTATTTTAATGTTATGCTAGGAAATGAGAGAATTGGCTTGAATTATAAGCAAATCATGTCGCGGAGTGCTGTCGGCTTGTTGCATCTCTATCCCCATCAGTGTCTGGCTAAGCATGCAACTTGAAATATGAGCTAGAAGAATGATGAATTCCATGAGACGAGTGAATCGGTATGAATTAGGGATAGTCGATATCAGGGATCAAATTCATGACACATCAATTATAGCTAATATAAATGATTAATTTGTATTAAATATACAATAAGGACTTGAAGTACTCTAATAATGACTTAAAGTGAACCTTATCTCAAATAGAAGCCTAAAGTATCATAATTTTCTTAATTAGAGGTCTGAAGTGCACCTTATTTCAAATAAGAACTTGAATTGACCATGTCAATTTCAAAGAATGACTTGACATCAGCCAAGAGCATTTCTATCCTTTACATTTTCTTTCATTTTTCCTTTTTCTATTTTTTCTATAAAAAAAAGGCTAAAAAAAAGAGAGGAAAAAATCCCAAGCGAGAGGGCTGGTGGCAACCTTCCCTTGCTTATGGCCCTGCCCTAGCACTAATGGGGCATTAGCCATGGTCGGCATGGTCGCAGGCACCTCAACGAGGCTCTGGTCAGAATTGGAAGAGGATGCAACCCAAACTTCTCTTCCCTAGGTATGGTTGAGGAACAGGCCCTTGCCTATGATTAATGAGGTCACTAGCTGTCGCTAAGGCATCGGTGACCCCACTTGTCATGGCCGAAACCCCACCGAGGATAGGGCAATGGCCACAAGCGATGTGGAAGGGCTAGCCTAGCCCTCCCCCCTAGGTTTTTCATTTATTTTTTTTTAGTCCTTTTTTTTCTTTTTTATGGAAAAAACAAAGAAAGGAAAAGAAATTAAAAAAAAAAAGGCAACAAAAATGAGAAAATGTAAAGGATGGAAATGAGACTGATATGGCCACTTCAGGCCTTATTTGAAATAATGTCCACTTCGGACTCTTATTTAAGAAAATATGGGCATTTAAGGCCCTTATTTGAGATAATTTCACTCTAATCTCTTATTTGAGAAATTAAGAGCACTTTGAGCTCTTATCTGGAATTTTTCCTTTAATCAATTTCCAATTTTGATTCTTTTTTTCGAGTTATCTTAGAAAGTGAAGGACAAAAGTCAACCTTAGTGATTTGATAGTGCCAAGTGGAAGGGCCATCGCTCAATTAAAAAAAGTTAATCTAAGAATAATAGGCTGATCTTCACCAAAAATGAATTTGACTTCCATTTTTTGTTTTCCTTTCCAAAGTAACTCTCATCAATTAGCATCATGCAGAGCAGATAACTATTGAAAGTATCTAAGTAGTAAGTCCACCCAAAAATGAGTCTTACTCTAAGTTTCCTGGAGCCTCCGATAAATCAATGCAATTTGGGAGAAATCAAGAAAGTATAATTTCTAATTAATGCAAACTAGGCGGGGTCTTATACTTAAAATTTGGAATGTAGACATGAAAAATTAAGGGTGAGCTAAGTTTAATACTAGTGTTAGGATTAAGCAATTGAAAGTTTCGATTGAAAAGGAAACTAGTAAGATGATCAAACATGTGCAAACTGATAGTAATTTGGAGTCCTGCTCAAAGCTGTTGAATAAATTCTACATGGAGGAAGGCATAGTGAGACACCACACTTGTATGAGTGAATCACAATAGATTGCCTAGTTGATGAGCGAAATATTATTAGAGATGACCCATAAAGGCCCTGTTTGGTTGGGCATTTGGAAAGCCCTTTGGACTCTAAAGTCCCTTAGCTAAATGCAAAGGTGTTTGGTTTATTATTTTGGGCGACTTTGGCGAGATGCAATTGCATCTCTAAGTGGCTTTAAGGGCCTTTAGCTCAATGCAGCTCCATAGATACTTTGGGAAGTTGCATCTCCGGAATCCAAATCCGGTATCGTTCATCTTCTCCAAAACCACCACACACCACCAGAAGAAGCTAACCGGAGGCCGACGACCGTTGACCAAAGGGTCGCGCGCGCCAGCGACCGCTGCTTGAGGGTCGCCCAATCCTCAGGCAACAGTCGCCGAACCTCAGGTGATGCCTGGGTCGCATGACCCAAGGCGACCACCTGAGGTCACCGCTTGCGCGGCGGTCGCCACGGTCGTGCGACCTTGGCGACGGTCACCTGGGTCGCGCAACTAGATCCGGCGATCCAACCGCCAAATCCAGCAGTTCGGTGGCCGGACTTCAAAAAAAGAAATACAAATGTTTTCTTTTTGTTTTTTTAATTTAATAAAAGTCCTTTACGAGATGCAAATTTTACCAAACGGTATTTTGGCCAAAGTTATATTTCAATGCAAATTTTACCAAACGATATTTGAATTTCGGAAAACCCCATTCACCCAAAGGTATTTGCATTTTGGCAAATGCATTCCCCAAAAGCCGAACCAAACGGGCCCAAAATACTCTCTAATGCTAAAATATGCGCTTAGGACAGAAAGCAACTCGATGAATATACCTTCATCAACTGTGATTGGATGTTGGACTTCTGAGTGGTTAGGTAAGTTTGCTTATTATTATATTATTGGAATATTTGGTTGTCTATATTATATTTGAGTGAGTGATAGTAAGCTCGGTAAAAGGGCAAAAAAGTGCATGTTCCTAGACTATGTACAATATGAGTGGAGTTACTGGTTGTGGTGCCCGGAATTAAATTCACCTAATATCAATACAAAAATTACACTTGATGAGTCTCCAATACTTCTATATATGAGCATTTGTGGTAGTGTTTCTACGAACAATGTTTGTAACGAGGTGGAGCCTAGAAAAGGCGACGATTCTTATAACTGTTGAGTTTGATAAGGTGCGTGTTCGATCTTCTAATAGATATGGATGCAACGGTAGTTTTGCATTATCTATGATTGAGGAGGTTGTGTGGAAAAATCGTTGTGTGGAAAAATCGTTGTGGAGTAGTTAAAAATGCATATACAACTTGTGTTCTAATGAGGTCGATGGTTCCAACGAAGTTCAAGCAATGCTCAGAATCAGAAGATGCCTATGGTAGTCTGAGCTTGCGAGAGGTTATGGGAGATTACGGTGAAGTTCGGATTCCAATGAAGTGATGGTAACTTGGCTCAAAGGGGTTTTCTATTTTGGATCTAATTCTTGTCTATATTTAAGAAGGGTTTTTTTTTTTTTTGTGAAGAGTATTGAACAGGAGCTTGTGTTTATGAATTACATCTTGAGTGTTTGAAGTCATGAAAAATATTGTGGTAATTCTTTATGTAAATCCTATGTGAGGTGGAGAGATGATTTCGTGAGAAATTTGTAACTTGTGAGGGCTAAATGTTGCGTGAATTATTGGGTGTAATCAAAAGTTGTGAAATACTAGGTATATTTTGAGTGACTCAGTGTGATCTATAGTGGAACTTTGTACAGCCCTTCCATGGACGTAGGTCACGTTGATCGAATTTCGTAAATCTGATGTTCTATTTATTTCCTTGTGCCATTTATTCTATTGATCGATCATTTTCTTTTTGCAACATTATATGCGTAAGGAATGAAAAAAAAAATCGCCTTAAGAGTTCTTATTTTTCGCATTATCAAATGTTGCGAGTTCATACTAGGGTTACGACGAGACTAGGGGAGGCAGCGGAAAACGTGTTTCCACGAAAGCCCGCGATTGAGTTCATTCGACGGGCTTGGGACGGGGGAGTCAACGAAAGGTCAAAAGATATGCAGAGATGGGAGACCCAATGCTGCCTTGTTATGGAAGGTTTGCAACTCGAAAATGGAATATATAATGCTCTCTATGTAAAAGATACATAATATTTTAATTGGTGCGGCAGAAATTGCACTTCGCAAGTTTGTCAACAAAGAGAATATTGACATGTGTTCATTTAGGTCAAGTCAAATCGACGATTGGTACTTACCATTCATCACGAGAACATTGGCTAATGATATAAATTGCTTTGTATCATAGGAACGCAATATATTATTGCGCGTAATAAAAACAAGGTATTGACATTAATACCACTGGAAAGAGCTAGGGGATGGACCGAATCATGCGTAAAAAGCCACAATCCAAACCCATCTGAGTAAAGATAAAACGGAAGAAAAAAATATTCCTCCTAGAAGGTCGTCTCGATCAGATGAGGATCGAAGATTGAGGATCCTGTTGCATCTAAGAATAATTTTTAATTTATTTATTTTGCATAAACGAGTGTTTAAACTATGTCTACCTACATTTTTCTTGAATGTTTCCATCCACCTCCATTTTTGAATCGTTTCCGTCTCATGCAGAAGCATCTGTATTGAACAATGGGAGAACGCGAGAGTCGAGAGGCGCATGCAATACGCTATGGCTCTCTTTCGTAGTAAATGCTTTTATCAAGGAAGACTTTTTGCTCGAAAACTTTGCCGTCGTCTCTCCAACGCGACCGGCGGGACTAATTATAAAGGCCGAATGCATCACCAGCTCTTGAATTCTCTTGATCACGACGACTCGTTCAATTTTTTTAATAGATAATAATATGTTTGTTGATGTAGACTCTCATGTCAGCTTCTGAAGGACGAGCAGCCGACACGGAATCTCAAAAAGAAGTCAAACTGAGATGTGTGTGTGTGAGAGAGAGAGGGAGAGAGATATAGAGAGGGACGTGCTTTCACACTTTTCTCATGGTTTTTGGCTATATTGTTAAGGTCACTCGTCTAAATCCTTATTTTCTCGATGCATGCATTTTTTTTTAATTGGAAATATTACATCGACTGGTTGCACATTCCTTATTTCTAGGCAAAAGAAAAAAAAAAGTGCATCAAGAGAAATTCGATATGCCAGTACAAAGAAGAATTGAGTTAACAGCCAATTAGCATTCCTAACCCTAATTAACTGTTCTATGTGCATAATTTTCCTCACGAGCTTCTTGCTATTCAATCCCAAGTAGCTGTAAGATTGGTGTATCAGGGACCCGAATGCATTTAACGACCCAACCGATTGGCCAAGACACGGCCGCGATCCCTACACATGCACCCCATTGTCCCCAGCTCAACCGCGCCGTGACAGTGAAGCGCTTCAGGAACTCGACCATCACCACCTGGAGGACCAGTGTCACAAAGATGATCCCGAGGAACAGCTTGTTCTTGTGAATGCCCTCGAACACGTTCCTCTTCTCGATGTTCCTCGCATTGAACTCATTAAAGACCTGGCACAGGACGAATGCATTAAATATTAGCGTCCGCTTCACCGCCTCGTCCACGCCAAAGATCGATTCGCCCTTGAATTGTAGAGTGAGGAGGACGGCCACTTGGTAAATTGCTTGTCCCACCAGATTCCTCCACATGACGTTTGTTACGAGCGGCTCGGTGCGGCCCACAAGCGGCTTTTTCATGAGCTCCCCGGTGGGCAGCTCTGTGGACAAGGCGAAGGCGCCAAGCGTGTCCACGATCAGGTTCACCCATAAGAGCTGGAAGGCCGTCAAAGGGACGTCACCGGAGGAAACTGCGGCCACGAAGTTGATCAAAAGGGCTGCAACGTTCACCGTGAGCTGAAACTGGATGAACTTCTGGATGTTATCATAGACGCATCGACCCCACAGCAACACCTTCACCACGGACGCAAAGTCGTCGATGATGATATCCGAGCACTCTTTGGCGACCTCGGTGCCTTGGATGCCCATCGAGACCCCAATGTCGGCTTCCTTTAGGGCCTGTGCATCGTTCATGCCATCCCCTGTGACGGCAACCACATGGCCTTTCTGCTTCAAGCATTGAACCATGAGGAACTTATCATCAGACGAGGAGCTCGCCATGACCCGAATTTTCCCAACTCTCCGAAGCTTCTCCTGCGACGTGTAATAGCGGAACTCAGCTCCTTCCACGGTGGCCTCGTTGGAGGCATCGTCCCCAGGCTTGAGAATACCACACTCCGTGGCGATGGCCTTAGCGGTGAAGATGTTGTCTCCCGTTATCATCATGATGTTCACTTCTGCCTCCTGACAAGCTTGAACCGCACTCTTCACGCCCGGATGGCATGGGTCCTTAATTCCGACAAGTCCTATTAATGTCAGGCCTTCCTCTTGGATCTTCTTCCCGTCTTCTCTTTCTAGGATCGTTTCCCCTGAGACTTGTTTATGAGCGAAAGCGATGCACCTGAGGCTACTCGTCACCATCCCCTGGATAATCTGCTGGAAGCTCCCCCTTTTATCTTCGTCCAAATCTTCCACTATCCCCAACCCATCATAGAAGCTCGAGCACATCGCCAAGATCATCTCTGCCGCTCCTTTCCAGTGCACATGGACCGTGTCATCCGCGCTCTTCTTCATTAGGACGCCGCTTCTCCTCTTCTGCGAGTTGAAGGCTTCAACTTGGATGACTTTACAGCTCTTCTTTGTCTCGTCCATGTCCATGCTCAATTGAGAACCCGCCCAGGAAATAATCGCTTTTTCAGTGGGACTACTGGAGAACTCGTACTCCGATCCTGAAGGCAGCCTATAGACGATGCTCGTGGTGTTCAAAGCAACTCCGTCCCGAATCAAATCCAGGACAAACTTGGAGACAGAGGAGCACGCATTTTCCACCACGGAGTCTTGGCCGACCCAGAATTCCGTCACCTTCATCTCGTTCAATGTGAGAGTGCCGGTCTTGTCGGTGCAAATAATGGTGGCTGACCCCATTGTCTCGCATGCCGAAAGCTTCCTCACCATCACCTGATCCACCATCATCCTCTTCATGGAATGAACAAGAGTGATTGTTACCGCGAGTGGCAAGCCTTCGGGAATCAAGACCACCACAATTGTCACTGCGGCTACAATGTTGCCTACCACGGAGTTCATGATATTGTCACCCATCGTTTGGCCTGGAACGGATTCCCGTTTCCTGTGCTTGTCCTGTTTGTTTCCCGTGAAGTAGCAAATTAGCAGGACGACAAGAACCATAAAATTGACCGCCAAGCCGACTTTGCTAATCGACGAGGTGAGTTTGTTGAGCCGAGCCTGTAAAGGGGTCTGCTCGCTGCTGTCGCAGTTGATTGGCCTCATCATCTCGCCCCCCTTTGTGTTCATCCCAACCGATGTGACCAACATCCAAGCAGACCCATCAGCGACCTTTGTTCCAGAGAACAGGAAAGGATTTTGATTGCTCTTCTCTTCCATGCAGCCACTCTTCCCGGTCATGCTTGATTCGTCGACCTAAATTGACACGAGAATGAGACAATAGGATGCGGTCAAAGAAAATGAAACCTCAATACATATTAACACGAGAAGAAATGGATTATGACAAACTATGCAGTATCAAACAGAATACCGTACACATGTACATCACTTTGGACTAATTACTTAATTAATAAATCAACATGGGCTCGAACTTGGTAATACAAATACTATATATTTCTGGAGGAATCTAACATGAGTCAATAAGCGAATCTAATGCAAACAAACAGTACAAATTCTCGTCCGTACCTGCAAGGACTGCCCCTCGAGTAACAACCCATCCGCCGGGATTTGATCGTGTTTCTTCAAACAAACGACATCTCCGACAACAATCTCGGATATGGAAACCTCGCCCCGCTGTCCCTTCCTTATCACATCGATGAGAATATCACTGCTCCGCCCGTACGATTTATCGAACTGCCAGTTCTGCCGGCAATTCCTCATGGCCGACACCACGATCATGAGGAAAACTGTGAAGAATGGGCTCCCGCCATTGTGCCAGCCTTCCTTGAGCCCGTTCTCCTTGATCGCAAAACCGGGTGAAAGCCCAGCGCAAACAAGAAGAATCAAGAGCATGAGGTCCTTGAAAGCCTCGAATACAAAGTGGAAGAAGCCCTTGGTGGGTGGCTTGAATGTGTTGACGCCGAATGCGTTTTGCCTGCGAGTGACGTCATCCGGTTCACCGCTAATACCGCGAGAGACATCACTTTTGAGGGCCGACGCGACTTTGCTGACACCGCCGAATTCTCTGAGCCAGTTGAGGTTCATGTCCTTGACCAGCTTCGTGAGCTGTGACTGATCAGTCTGGAAGGAGCTGGGTTGATCGGAGGGAGTGCTTGAAGCCTGATCAGGGATTGAATTCGAAGTGTAGGAAGAAGAGAGCGCTTGGAGCTGCGACTGTTCAGTCTGGGAGGAGCTGGGTTGATCAGAGCGAGTGCTCGAGGCCTGAACGGGGATTGAAAATGAAGTGTAGGAAAGGTCAACGCTGAGTTGATCGGAGACAGTGCACGGAGCCTGACTGGGGATTAAAATCGAAGTGTAGGAAGGAGCAAGCGGTCGGAGCTGTGACTGTTCAGTCTGGAAGGAGCTGGGTTGATCGGAGCGAGTGCTCGGAGCCTGATCGGGGATCGAAATCGAAGTGTAGGAAGGAGCAAGCGGTCGGAGCTGTGACTGTTCAGTTTGCAAGGAGCTGCGTTGATCGGAGGGAGCGCTTGGAGCCTGATTGGGGATTGAAATCGAAGCGTGGGAAGGAGATTTTCCAGGGAACTTGTCGGTTTTCTTTGCGAAGGTAGTGATGGCTCGGGAGCAATAGATGGTGGCGAAGGCCAAACGCCATCGCTTGGCGAACTTGCGCATAGCGGGCGGGTGGAGAGAGACCTCGTAGCGGATGGTGTCGCCGCTCAGAATGCTCGTCATCGCTCGGAAGAGGCGCAGTCGCACAATGCAAATGGCAACACAAAAAGGAGGAAAAACTCGGAAGTTTGGTGTTTCGTTAGCCGCTGAAAAGTGCAACGTTCGCATTTACTTATATACGTGCCGGAGCTGAACGAGAGGGTCACGTCGTTCGTGCGAGGTTGTCAGGAATTTGCCTCGCGCAGCGCGGCGACCTCTACTTGCTTTTTCTAAGTTATACGAAAAGGACTGGACCGGGGATAAGCCAGGCCCGGTCGTCGCTATCGATATTTTCCACGCACCTTCTGCTCTCGTAAAAAATGGGGCCCGATCCATGTTTGGTGGGGAGATCGCGCTCGAATCATTGTCTAACGTGGGGCACGAATTCCGTTTGTCTTGATTAAACCATCAATCGGGGGGGGACACGTGTACTTGCCCGCCTCTTATCCGTCCCTGTCCCCCTAATACTTTTGGTCATTGCCGCGTTGCTTCTTACACGGCATGCGGCCATTGCCCCTTCACAGACCCGGCGGGGCTCGTAAAAGTCAATATGACGTCGAGCTCTACATGTGCTTTTAAAACGCATTCCCGATATGCCCATGTTCACAAGTGGATATACAAGCCAAATTTCGTTCTCACCAGAGAGTGAACGGGCCCTTAATTTTCTCACCAAATTTCGTTCTGACCTGGCATGACTCGCTCGCTTCTCTTCTTGGAAGAAAATGCTTCCCCCTACGCGGCCACAGAGCTTCAAGGAAAGTTCGTAGCCAAGTACCTGGAATTCCGCGAACCGTCGTCCGTCTGTCCTAAAATGTCGGCCTCTTCGTCGTACCAAAACCCAAATGAACAACACTACCATCGTCTCTTCCGTTATGGCTTCAATAGCACCTACATACCGAGACCAGATCCTGCTAAAACAACGGCACTGTTTTTCATTTACCATCAAAACTGGCGCCACAGTGACGCCAAATTCCCTTATACGTGGATTTGGCAGCCCAAGCCATGGAAATCAAAGATATAGAAGGCCATAACTAATAGATATTGAAAAGCAAAACCACAGGGTATTATCGTTTTATTACGGAATGAAAACACTGTGAAATGTTCAATTTGGAAATCTTTTTTATAGTTATTTTTAATGGCATAAAAATGTTTTCACTTTTAATACTTCCAGCCAAATCCCAATAAAATGCGTGTACATATACCCAGGGGGTGAAAATATCTTCACTTCTTAAATGATTAAAAAACGCATGGACTCTTACTTAGAGATACATTAAATTTTCCATCATGCAAACTTATGAATTCGCTCGAAATCATAGATTCAGAAAGCTAGCTTTTGTTTTGGGGAGAAAAGAACTCGGTTCGCTAACCCTCATTCAATATTTATCTGCTAATTTTTTTCTGTAAGACATAAATTTATTCATATGCGGAAGCCAAAATCGTTTGTAGACAAACCTCCAGCCATTGTTTGCTTTCACGTTCGTCGAATCTCCTGAAAAACAAGAAAACAATAGGCGCACTCTACTAACCAAATCTCCTCACGTACTGATGGTGTATTCTAAATGTGAGGATTTTGTGTTAGACCTTGATCACCCGTCAGAAATGAACGTACGTTCCTTATATATTGTCTCCCATCAAGACGAGCGGTTGTCAACGAAAAGGTACGAAGCGTGGAAAACTTCATGTCGATTAGTCGTAACTTTTAGGAGAAAATATGGGATCACTAAAAAATAAATAACATTCTCCCACTTGATCCCATCATTTTCATCATATGAATCATTCAACTAATTCCACGAAAACTTTATGCTTAAAGAAAAGAAACAAAAACACATGGATCATGGCGACATGTCCTCTAAGAGTGAGTAATACCTTCCATGTATCACAATGCATCTTATTTCTTTAATATCAGCCTATATGTGACAACATATCTTAATGAATAAACCTCATGTTTATTCCGAGAATCAAGGATAAATGTTATTCTCATAAACAACAAAATGTGTACACAAAAATTGAGAATCAACATTACAACTGAATAAGAGTTCCACACAACAAAAATTGTTCATATGTCGACAAATCACATAATGGGACCTATTCCCATACTAGTTACATGATCCTTATACTTCATCGGTGGCATGCCTTTAGTTAAAGGATCAGCTATCATCAATTCAGTGCTAACGTGTTCAATGACCACTTTATTCTCCTTAACACGCTCCCTTATGGCTAAATACTTAATGTCGATATGCTTACTTCGACTGCCACTTTTGGCATTTTTAGCCATAAAAACTGCAGCTGAATTGTCACAATATATTCTTAATGGCCTAAAAATAGAATCAACAATTCTAAGATCATCAATGAAACTCTTCAACCATACACCATGCGAGGTAGCCTCAAAACAAGAAACAAACTCAGCCTCCATAGTGGAAGTAGCAGTCAAAGTCGCTTGGCACTTCTCCATGACACGGCTCCGCCCGGCTAACATGAAAATGTATCCAGATGTTGATTTTCGTGAATCAATGCAACCCGCGAAGTCCGCATCCGAATAACCGATCACTTCCAGGTTGTCGGTCCGTCTATACATAAGCATATAGTCTTTGGTACCTTGAAGGTATCTCAACACTTTCTTTGCAGCTCTCCAGTGGTCTAAACCTGGATTACTCTGATATCTTCCCAACATTCCAACAGCAAAAGCAATGTCGTCGAGTGCAAACCCGAGCATACATCAAGCTTCCAACAGCGAAGCATATGGAATGTTGCACATTTGTTCCCTTTCTAGATCGTTCTTCGGGCATTGGTTCAAATTGAACTGTCACCCTTCACAATGGGTGCTATACTTGGTGAACAATCTTTCATCCGAAATCTTTCTAGGACCTTATTGATATAGGTTTCTTGAGATAGTCCTAAAATTCCTCGAGATCTATCTCTATGGATCTTAATGCCAATGACATAAGATGCTTCACCCATATCCTTCATGTCAAAACTCCTAGAGAGGAATTGTTTCACCTCATGTAGCAACCCCTTATCATTGGTTGCAAGTAGTATATCATCCACATACAAAAGCACAAGGAAACAAATTTTGCTCCCACTAACCTTCGGTATATACATTGATCCATGACATTCTCTATAAAACCAAATGAAGAGATAACATCATGAAACCTTAAGTACCATTGGCGGGATGCTTGTTTCAAGCCATATATAGATTTCTTAAGCTTGCACACCAAATGCTCACCTTTACTAGAGGAGAATCCTTCGGGTTGTTTCATATAAACCTCCTCCTCTAGTTCTCCATTGAGGAACGCCGTTTTCACATCCATCCGATGTAAATCCATATCAAAATGGGCAACCAATGCCAAAACAATACGAAGAGAATCTTTCTTAGATACGGGAGAAAAAGTCTCGGTATAATCGATTCCTTCCTTTTGAGTGAATCCTTTGGCAACAAGTCTAGCTTTATATCTTTCAATGTTACCCAATGAATCTTTCTTAGTTTTGAAGACCCATTTACAACCAATAGCCTTCGCACTATCGGGTAACTCAACCAAATCCCAGACTTTGTTAGATGCCATAGAACTCATCTCTTCCTTCATGGCATTGTACCACAAATTGGATTTGTCACTATCCATGGCTTGTGAAAACGTTTCGGGATCATTCTCGGCTCCAATATTGTAGTCAGACTCTTGTAAATACACAATATAATCACTAGGAATAGCCGATTTCCTTGTTCTAGTAGATCTTCTCAATGTTGGATCAACATTCTCTTGAGGAGCATGTTGCTCAACTGGTTGTTCAACAGTTTCTGGTAATTGCTGAACAACTGGATCTACTGGATCAATATCAGCAGGTTGTGGAACTTCAACAATTGGTTGTTCAATAGCCGGCTGAACTAAAGGGGCATTATGAGCAACAACCAATCTTAAACTTGAGGTGGAAAGTTGAGTGTCTGAATGATCTTCCTTAGGAACATGATCCCTTGGTCGATCGCTCCCACTGATCAAGTCATTTTCAAGAAATTTAGCATTTCTTGATTCCACAATCCTAGTGGTATGAGATGGACAATAAAACCTGTATCCCTTGGACCTTTCAGCATATCCAATGAAATACCCACTTATGGTTCTTGGATCCAACTTCTTTTCTTGTGGATTATAAATTCTTACTTCAGACGGGCATCCCCAAACGCGCACATGATGTAAACTCGGTTTCCAACCTTTAAATAACTCAAAAGGTGTCTTTGGGACAGCCTTGGTCGGAACTCGGTTTAATATGTACACTTTGCCGTCTTAAGTGCTTCAGTCCATAAGAATTTAGGAAGTTTGGAGCTACTAAGCATACTACGCACCATGTCTAATAAGGTCCGATTTCTTCTTTCCGCTACGCCATTTTGGTCCGGAGAACCAGGCATAGTATATTGGGCAACTATCCCATGCTCTTGAAGAAATCTTGCAAATGGACCAGGTGCTTGTCCATCTTCGTGTATCTACCATAGAATTCTCCACCTCTATCGATCTCACGATCTTAATTTGCTTATTGCATTGTTTCTCTACTTCCGCCTTAAATACTTTAAAGGCATCTAATGCTTCATATTTATTATGAATCAAGTAGAGATACATATAACGTGAATAATCATCTATAAAGGAGATGAAGTATTTCGACCACATGAGTCCATATCCGGACTACAAATATCTCGTATGTATGATTTCTAATATTTCGTACTCCTCTTGGCACCTTTCTTTGACTTGTTAGTCCGCTTTCCCTTTATGCAGTCCACACAAGTATCACAATCAGTAAAATCTAATGTACTAAGTACTCCATCATTTACTAATCGCTTAATTCTTTCTATGGAGATATGTCCTAATCTCCGGTGCCACAACATAGAAGAATGTTCTTTCACAACACATCGTTTCATACCAGCTTTATCATGAACATGCATCGCATCATAATAGGCATTGTCTTGTAAATTAATTCGAAAAAGACCATCGAGACAAAATACCACTCCCAACAATTTCAGATTTAAATGATAAACAAAAGTTTGAATCTGAAAAGTTAAAAGAGTATCCCAAAGGTACAAGTCTTGAAACCGAAATTAAGTTTCTAGAAAAACTAGGAACATAAAAGGTCTTTTCCAAATCTAAAACAAAACCACTATTGAGAACTAGTCTATATGTCCCAATAGCTTCCACATGCGAACGCATCTTGTTTCCGAGAATAGATGCTTTGTTCACTTCCCACCGGCTTCCGGTGGTTTTGAAAACCCCGCAAGGAATTCGAAATATGGATTGTAGATCAGAATCAATCCACCAAGTGTTGTGACTTACATCAGTCATATTAGATTCATAACAAACACAAGAGATTGGATTACCTTTCTTCTCGAGCCAGGCCTTAAATTTGACACAATCCTTCCTTATATGCCCCTTCGTCTACGTAAGAAACACTTGGATTCTTTCTTAATGTCGGCTTGGGGAGGTATTTTACCTTTTCCCTTATGCTTGCCATAGCCCTTATTCTTTCCTTGTGTTGCCAAATGAGCACTTTCTCCCAATTCCATAACCAGTCTTTCTTGCTCTTGAACACACATGGTCATGAGTTCATTAATAGACCATTTATTCTTATGTGTGTTATAAGAGATCTTGAAAGGAGCATACTGATGTGGGAGAGTGTTCAGAATATAATACACAAGGAATGATTCAGATATCTCAACCTCAAGGTTCTTAAGCCGAGCTGCAATGTTCCTCATTTGCATGATGTGCTCACGCACACCTCTAACACTAGTGAGCTTCAATGATGAAAACTTCATAATCGGGGTCATGGCATGCGCCTTCTCGAACTTTCAAAGCGCGCATCTATAGCCTCCAATAAAGCCTTAGCATTGTTATGCTGAGCAATTTGAACCACGAATACTTGGAGATATCTTAGCTCTTATAAACATGGCACAAACGCGGTTGGACCGCTCCCATTGGTTATAAAGAGCTATCTCAGCTTGAGTGCTCGAATCAGTAGGAGCAGGTGGTTCGTCTTTCCTTATAGCATAGTCAATGTCCATCCACCCAAATTGAAGAAGAACTGACTCCTTCCAAATTTTATAGTTCTCTCCTTCCAAATTTTATAGTTCTCACCATTCAGTACGGGAACATCAAACTTAAATTCGAGAAATTCACGGGTTATAAACCGCATATCAAATAATCATGCTTATGTCACAAAATTTGAGGCAAATATAAATAAATCATGTTTTACCAATGTAAACATGTCACAATATGAATCACATAACATAAAAACTACCTGTGGGCTAAGTTTTTAATTTAAATAGATTCATAATTACATAATGAAGAAACTACCATATTATATGCATTTTCTTAATCCCTGTGGGTAAATTAAGAAAAATAATATGATATTTCATCCCAATTAATCATATTAATATAATGAAAATTCCTGTGGGATAAAATTCATCATATTAATATAATTAATTGCAATCAATGTCCATTTCTAAATATGGTCCGGAGGCTTTTAATACATAATTTAATTAATTAAAGATGCTGTGGCTACTCCCTAATTAATTAAATATATGGACCATTGGACATTTAATTTCATGTATAAAATATTCATAACAATACATGAAATAACATAATAAATAAATACATCAAGGGCAGAACAGTAAATAAATAAATTGGCCAAGGGCAAGATTGCAAAAATTTAAAAAATTTTGGGGCAAAAGTGAAAAAATAGCCGCGGAAGAGGGGACGACAGGCGCGTGCTCGGCACGCGCCAGAACCCCGCGCGGGGCGCGTGCCCCGCACGCGCGCCGTTCAGCGCGCGGGCGCGTGACCCGCACGCGCGCGGTTCAGCGCGCAGGCGCGTGCGTCGCACGCGCCTGGCAACTGCCGCGCGCGTGGATCCCACGCGCGCAACGGTTGCCGCGCGCGTGAGAGCGCGTGGCGCGTGGAATCCACGCGCCTGCAACCGCAGCGCGCGCGTGGGCTCCATGCGCCTTCTTCCTCGCGCGAACAGAAGCCTTTCTTCGCCTTTTTTCGCCGTTCCGCCGCGGTTTCGCCGGCCGTTTCTTCTCCGGCAGCCCATTTCAGACAAAAATAAATAATGGGTTTTGAAGAACATGCCGGCACGACCACATGGGTCCAAGTTTCGGCGAAAATGAGCAAAAATTAACCCCAAAATCAGACGAAAATTTCCCAAAAACTCAAATCCTCAACCACCGCGACTTCCGCCGCCCGATTAGCCTCCGGCGAACACTGATATGCCGAAATAACTCATGGCTAATGTTCCTCATGGCGGTGCGAACGTATGGGTCCGAATTCGAGAGGGTGGGTCTCGCGGATTTGCCGGAATCGTTGAGTTTCTCTCTCGGCCTCAAAATCCGAGTTACTGTTCATGTACATAAATGGCCGAAAATTCAACGAAAACACACCGAAAATACACCAAAATTTAACAAAACAAGGCAGAGGCTATAAACATGCTCTGATACCAAATGTAAGACATAAATTTATTCATATGCGGAAGCCAAAATCGTTTGTAGACAAACCTCCAGCCATTGTTTGCTTTCACGTTCGTCGAATCTCCGAAAAACAAGAAAACAATAGTAAGACTCTACTAACCAAATCTCCTCACGCATCGCGTCTTGATGGTGTATTCTAAATGTGAGGATTTTGTGTTAGAGCTTGATCACCCGTCGAGAAATGAACGTACGTTCCTTATATATTGTCTCCCATCAAGACTAGCAGTTGTCAACGAAAAGGTACAAGCGTGGAAAACTTCACGTCGATTAATTAAAACTTTTAGGAGAAAATATGGGATCACTAAAAAATAAATAACATTTTCTCCTTCTAATTTTTTTTTTTTTTTTTGGTCAGTTTCTCCTTCTAATTGAAACATACGAATTTTTTATTTAAAAAAAAATAAATATCATCATCATTATGCCTTGCTAACGAGTCATATGTCTGCGTCGGTACCATTAGTCACATTTTCGTACCAGCTTACATGTATGAAAATCTAAATGGTGAGTCTTTTTATCCACATTCAAGATCGTCATCGGAGACGTCCTTTGTTTGGAGATCGGCGATCAAGTTCCGGCAGAAGTTTAATGGATTAAATTAATGGCCTTATTTGGCTCTTGTATCTGCATGTTTTTTTGACTTTTTGTTCACTCATCGTCCACGTCCAAAGCCCGGTAAATTGCTCAAACGCGGTTTTTTTTCCATTTGAGGGGCTTCGCGGAAAGCCCCCTTCCCCTCCGGTCCCCTCTCCTCCCCTATAATAATACAAGTTGCTTGGCCGAAAGTTTCGTATCACGTGATGAAACATCTTTCATGAAACGACTATTCCGTGATGAAATCTTTTTCATTAAAAATCACTTTTTGATTTTCATTTAGGGAAACAGGTTCTGTGACTACTCTAGATAGGAAATAAAACAGAACTTTACTTCAAATGAAAAACCGTACAAACTGTGCTGAAATTTAATCGCCAACAAAGCTTGGGGAAATACAACCACTTCAACATAGCTGAGCATAAACAAATTATGTCGAAATTTAAGTGACGACAAAACTTGAAAACGCAATGATGCTATGCCCGAATTTAATCAACAACGTGACACCCAAGATAAAAATACATGCCGAATCAAGCAAGGCCAACCCTCTCCCATCCCTAGCCACCGGCGAAAAGGAAGAAGAAGAACTTCAAAAAAAGGGGGGCAGAAAAATGAAAAAATGAAAGAATGGATAAATGATGAAAATACTCTTGATCGCCGAAAAGTCAGGCCCTTATTTGAAATAGACTTAACTACTTTGGGCTCTTATTTGAAAAAAACATAATCACTTCAGACACTCATTTGAAATAAAATTTATTTCAAGCCTTTATTCTCGATAAAGCAATAGTATTTCAAACTCTTATTTAAAATAATGTCTACTTTAAATATTTATTTGAGAACATGACGACAATTCAAGCATTTTTACATAAAAGAGTAATATAGTATTGCATTTCTCTCAACTCTCGCGTTCTCATTCGTCAATACAATGTTTCTTCTTGAAGGGGGTGGATTCCAGAATGCGGGCGGAAGGAAACATCCAGGAAACGCGGAGCAAGATCATGACAGATGATTAGTCATCTGCGATTCCTTCGTGCAAAACAAATTAATTAAAAATTATTGTTAAGTAGGTGCAGAAAGATCCTAAACAAATTAATTAAAAATTATTGTTAAATTGAATTTGTTGACAGAAATTTCTCCTTGAAGATTTGAATTCAGATGAAGACGCCCTTGTTTCATGGACTTGTCTCGGACGTATGAGAAGAAAAAAAAAAGCAAGGGGCGCTAAAGGACAATGTATGAGCACTTATTTTTTATTTTATCTATTTAACTTTTAGGAGCAGACACGTCTTTTGCTAAAAGAACAAATAAAGAAACTCTATCTTTGCTGCAAAAGCTGAATCCTTGTTGAAGTTGCACAGCGGTGGGTCAGGTCAAAGTTGTTGACTTACGGCACACATGTAAAGCTATCTGGGTTTTTCTTCAGAGCGACGAGCACCGCACAAGAAAGAATAATGCGAGGCCGTACGAAAAGAAATGAACTAGCAGACAAGTTCTTGTTTTTGGCGTAAGGTTCGTGCTTGAACGCGGTGATTTTGTATTGTGAATTTTACAATTAAGTGAATTATTTATTTATAAATATTTTGAGTTTGAAGTTAAATTTAAATACAAAAAATCCCGAGCATGTAATGATTATAGACTTTGATTTTTCAATTATAGTGAAATATTTATTGAGAGCTCTTTCCATAGATATAGATATCGATACTCGGTTCGAATCACATAAATCTCTAGTGTCCTATTATTTCTCATTTATTTCTTTGGTATTTTTCACATTAACTTATTTGCAAGATCTTGTCATCACCATGTATTATATTTCAACACAAGTAACTCTTCTAGATAGAGTATTTCTTCTTCTGTTTTTTCTTTACCTAGATGGTTTTGGAGCGTGGCTTCTTCCTTGGTGATTTGGTCTAATCCCCTAATTCTTTCAAATGGTGTTAATGTGAATCCATGTTCTCATGACATGTGACAATCCTTATTTGACACCGTGTTCTCGAAATTTATAACGATTTATATCATTAGCCAATATCCTCAAGACCAACTATAAGGAACAAATCGGCTGATTTCACTGAACCTACATCAGCACAAGGCAATGTCCTATTTGTTTACCACCATGAAAGGCTGCGTCCCTCGATTTCGCTGAAACCCTTGTAATTCCGTTACACAAATGAAGGCGCCCTCTAGTTCAGCCCAAGCTATATGAAGATATTGTCTCAAACATCATTCCACGAATTCGACTCATAATCGGGGGAGGAGGATCCCAAGCCTTTCTGGCTCTTCCCAGCAACAGCGAGCAAACGACGCCTGCCCCGAGGCCTCTCTCGACTTGCCCGCTATGTCCGAGATTGCCGAGAAATGGCATTTGGCCTTCACCACCATCCGTTGCTCCTGAGCCTTCACTACCTCCGCAGAGAAAACTAAGAAGCTCCCAGCAAAATCTCCTTCCTACACTTCAATTTCGATCCCGGATCAGGCTCCGAGCGCTCACTCCGACCCACCCTGCTCCTTCAAGATGGATCAGTCGCAGCTCACCAAACTGGTCGAGGACAAGGACCTCGACCACCTCAGACACTTTGGGGGTGTCAACAAAGTCGCCTCGGCCCTCGAAACTGATGTCAATGCTGGAATCAGCGGTGAACCGGACGACGTCTCTCACAAGCAAAAGGTATTCGGCGTCAACGCATACAAGCAGCCCGCCAGGGGCTTCTTTCGCGTCGTGCTCGAGGCTTTCACGGACCTCAAAATCACGATTCTTCTTGTTTGCGCCGCACTTTGGCTCGGGTCGGGGATCAAGGAGAATGGGGTCCAGGAAGGCTGGTACGACGCAGGGAGCACATTCGTCATGGTGTTCCTTATGATCGCGGTGTCAGCCGTGAGCCAAATCCGGCAAGGCCGAGCTCGCCCAGCCAAGGCGAGGCTCGGCCTCGCCGGGGGCTGGCGACACTCCGGCGAGGTCGCTGACCCTCGACGGCGTCGCCGGCCCTCGACGGCCGGTCATTGGCCATGGCCGAGGTCGGCGACCGGCCAAAGAAAAAAGAAGAAGAAAAGAGAAGAGAGAGAAGAAATAATTTTTTTTTTGTTTCTTCAAAAATGTTTCTGGAACAAGAAACAACTTTTTTTTGTTTCTTATTTCTGTTCCAGATGTGTTTCTTGGAACAAAAAAATAATTTTGGAACAAAAACGCAAACAAACGCGTTTCTGTTCCTTTTTTGTTCCCAAGAACAAAAAAACAAAGAAAGTCAGAAACAAAAAACAAAAAATAAAAACATGCAGGCCCAATATGTTTATGGGCTTGAACTCAAACTCTCCCTTGTTGATCTCTCTCTATCATTCTTTTCTTGTGTAACATAATAACGGTTTCCCTCTGCCTATAAAGCTTAAACTTTTATGTTAATAATTTTAACATGGTTAGAGCCATCATGTGTGCGTCACTCCCATTAGTCAAATTTCACTTATCACTCCTAATCCATTGTGCACGTGAGAGGAGTGTGAAATATCCCAAGTTACTTGAGAATGTGGTTTATATACTCTTTATATACATGTGGTCTTTCCAAACTTTGAGGTTGAATTTTCTATCATAATTTCATGTTGGCTTTATCCATTCATATATGGATTTAGTATTACCAAGTTCGAGCACAAGTTAATCAGTCCAAATAAATGTACACGTGTGTAATATTCTTTTTGATACTAGGCATCGTTACCTTTCATAATCTTAATTCTATGACGAAAGAAAAATTAATGGTTTTAAGTCAAAGTTCCGGTCATGGTAGAACAAACTTTATGAAAAGTTAAAACATAGTCCACTTGTTCGTGTTAATATTAATCCAGGGTTCATTTTCTTTGTTTAAAGTTGAGACCGGAACGCATTGTATCGTGTCATCCTAGCATCACTAATTCATGTGCGACGTTTGTATTGTCAATTTAGGTTGACGAATCGAGCATGACCGGGGAGAGTGATCACATCGAAGTGAACAGCAATCAGAATCCATTCCCGTTCTCTGGAACGAAGGTTGCTGATGACTCGGCTCAGATGCTGGTTACATCGATTGGGATGAACGCCGCGTGGGGCGAGATGATGAGCTCCATCAGCGCAACAGCAGCGAGCAGACCACTTTACCGGCTCAGCTCAACAAGCTCAAATAAAGTGTGGGATAAAAATTTTACTTTTGTGAATTAGAATTTTAAGAGATTCAGAGATTTGATTACTTTACATTAATTTAACATCATTTCAATACATTTTCTCTTACTTGGAAAAATATTTTGCAAGCGGTGTTTTGGACTTTAAACCCAAATCCCCTGACATGTAATGGATATTTATGGGGGTGTGCAATCATATAACGTAACACTCAATGATAAAAAAATAAATATATAAATTACTAAGAATACGGTTATCCTCAATGCAAAGAAAAAGATTACTTTGCGGTGGTTAATTTCTCTAATATATACAAAGTGTTAGTTAAAAATGTCTGCCTAGCCTAAATATAATTTTCAAATGCCTATGCAATTCCAAATAATTATTTTTTAGGTTTTTCCTTATTTATGAAAACTAAATTATATGCAATTTTAACCTAAGCTTAGCGTGCATGAATTATTAAACTGTAACATAACCTAATTTTAATGATGGACAAAAATTATGAATTAATCTACAGGACATGCAATCTAGTTTATATGATATATATGCATGTTATTTTGTGATTTTCTTTTGAGATTAAAATAGGAAATTTCCTAAAATATGATATTACCTAATTGAAATTAGGAAATAATTTATATTAAATCCTACTCTAAATTAAGCAATTTCTTAAACAGCTACGCAGTTCCTAAGTATGCAATTCTAAACTAAGAAACGCCTATCCTAACGTTCAATGAATTTATATATATACATACACATATATACATTTATATATATATATATATATGTATATATCTACAAAATAGGAAAGCTTATTAAAAATAATTCAAATATCGAATCCAACTCAAGAAAGGGTTGAAAGGGTTCAAACATTAACGATTACCTAATCTTAATTCTTAAAGATCAAATTCCTAAATATTCACTCCAAACCAACGTTAGAATCGTATAATTCAAATTATTCAATTAATATATTTGAATTGAATTTAGTTTAGGAGATTACCTAATTGAGCTTTAACTGCAACGAGATCAGCTACGATGTTCTTGGGGATCATCTTCGTGATGGTGGTCCTCTAGGTGGTGATGGTTGAGTTCCTAAAGCGTGGTTCGCTGTCACAGAGTGGTTGAGCTGGGGCGCATCTGTCGGGATCGCAGCCACATCTTGGCCTATCGGTTGAGTCATCAAGTGCATTCCGATCCCTGATACACCAATCTTGCAGTTGCTATCGACAAGCAAGAAGCTCATGAGGAAAATTGTGCCCAGAGAACAATTTATAAGTTTAGGAACGCTAATTGGGTTTAACTCAAATCTTTTTATTGTGCTGGTATATTGGATTTCTCTTGATGCAGTGTAATTTTTTTTCCTTTTAACTACAAAAATAAGGAATGTGTCCATGTAATTTTTCCAATTCAAAGAAAGCATTCATTGAGAAAATAAGAAATGAGACAAGTGACCTAAATATAGCCAAGAACGTGTAGAACAAAATCGTGAGAAAAATGTGGAAGCACAAACAGACTAAACTGATACGAATTACGTACATAGATTACGTCGAGGCAAGGAACAAATTCATGATGCATATTAGTCATCTTTCTAATTAACTCAAATTAAGCCGCCCTTATTTTTGGAATTCGGAATGCGAACGTAACAACATCAATATCGAATAGTGAACGAGGTTTAATCTCTCTCACACACAGACACATACTTCAGTTTAACTCCAAAAAGTCTTCCTAAATAAAGCATTTATTAGGAAAGAGAGTAATAGAGTATTGCTTCTCTTAGCTCTCGCGTTCTCATTCGTCAATACGATGTTTCATCATGAGAGGGGGATTCCTAAAGTGCGAGTGGAAGGAAACATCCAGGAAACGCGGAGCAAGATCCGGACAGATGATGAGTCAACCGCGCGATTCCTTCGTGCAAAACAAATTAATTAAAAATTATTGTTAGGTAGGTGCAGCAAGATCCTCAATCTTTGACCCTTATCTGATTCAGGTAACTCATCTAGAAAGAGAATTTCTTGTTCCGACCTTTTCATTACCCGTTTCCCAAATGGGTTTTGGAGCATGGCTTCTTCAGGATGATTTGGTCCACCCCTAACCCTTTCAAATGGTGTTAATATAAATCTTGTAATTTTCATGATAATCCATATTTCACACCATGTTCTCGTAATTTATAGCAATTTATATTATTAGTCGATATTCTCACGACAAACTGTAAAGTACATATCTATTGGTTTCACTGAACCTAAATCAGCACAAGACAATTATCATCTATTGTTTATCACCATACGAGGTGCAAATTCAGATGCACCAATAATATTTTTTTGTTTTTTTCTATTTCTTTTTCGTGAGAGCATTTCATATTCCGTGTAGGAGTTGAAACCTTCCAAGAAACAACACGGCGTTGGGTCTCATCCTCCCTGCATATCTTTAGACAATTCGTTGACTCCCTGTCCCAAGCCCCGTCAAATGAGCTCAATCGCGGGCGGAGCTTCGTTTCGGGGAACCCCTTTTTTCGCTACGTCCTCCGATTTCGCTGTAACCCTAATTAATCCGTTACACAAATGACGCCACCATCTGGTTCAGCTCAAGCTGTATGAAGATATCATCTCAAACATCATTCCACAAATTCGACTCATCATCGTCGGAGGAGGATCACAAGCCTTTCTGGCCCTTCCCAGCGACGATGAGCATTCTCAGTGGCAGTGACAACGACGAAGATGACAACGTCCGCCCCAAGGTCTCTCTCGACTTGCCCGCTATGTCCAAGTTCGCCGAGAAATGGCGTTTGGCCTTCGTGACCAGCCGTTGCTCCCGAGCCTTCACTACCTCCACAGAGAAAACTAACGAGCTCCCAACAGAATCTCCTTCCTACACTTCAATTTTGATCCCCGATCAGGCTCCCAGCGCTTGCTCCGACCAACCCAGCTCCTTCAAGATGGATCAGTCACAGCTCAGCAAGCTGGTCACGGACAAGGACCTCGATCACCTCAGACACTTTGGGGGTGTCAACAAAGTCGCCTCGGCCCTTGAAACTGATGTCAATGCTGGAATTAGCGGCGAACCGGATGACCTCTCTCACAGGCGAAGGGTATTTGGCATCAACACATACAAGCAGCCCGCCAAGGGCTTCTTCCACTTCGTGCTCGAGGCTTTCATGGACCTCAAAATCAAGATTCTTCTTGTTTACACCACGCTTTGGCTCGGGTCAGGGATCAAGGAGAATGGGGTCAAGGAAGGCTGGAGTGACGCAGGGAGCACATTCGTGATGGTGCTCCTCATGATCACGGTGTCAGCCGTGAGCCATCACTGGCAAAACCGACAATTCAATGAATTGTCTCCAGCAAGTGGTAATATTCTCATCGATGTGTTAAGGAAGGGTTGGCGGCAGCAGGTTTCCATATTTGAGATCGTCGTCGGGGACGTTGTTTGTTTGAAGATAGGCGATCGAGTCCTGGCAGACGGGCTGTTCATCGAGGGGCAATCCTTGCAGGTATGGACGACTACTTGAACTGGTTTGACTGCATCAGATTCTCATATTAACAAATGGAAAGTCAATTCAAAAGTTTGAGTTTTTATAATGAACTATTTAATAATGGTATCAGAACTATTTAATAATAGCACCAAACACCAATGTGTAGTGGTGTTTGGTGAATATATCAGAGAATGAATCTCATGACAAACGTGGATTTGGGGCAACCTTATTGGTTCGGTCTAGAGAAAGAAACCAAGATGAAGCTGGGCATCTAAGATTCAAGTTGAGATTTATTGATTCAGAAACATATATATTAAAGAAGAGCAAACTTAATACTGAACTCATACATGATGGAAGATTGTTGGTACACACGTGTGAATTATGTTTTAATAATCCACATCGGAGAGTATGGAACACTTAATATATTATGGTTGGTCATAACTCATTCGTTTAAGTTTTTGAGTAAAGGGTGAGTCGAACTAGATATATTGATAGGCTTGAACTCAGGTTCTCCCATAATGATCTCTCTATCAAGCTCCTTTTGTGTAATACAATAACGGTTTCCCTCTATTTATGGGCTTAAACTTTTAGGTTAATATTTTTGACATGGTTAGAGCCAAGTTCTGCCTCTTCACGTGTGCACCTCTCTCATTAGTCGAATTTCGCTTATCGCTCCTAATCCAACTTGCACGTGATAGAAGTGTGAAATATCCTAAGTTACTTGAGAGTGTGGTTTATATACTCTTTATATACATGTGGTCTTTTTAAACTTTGAGGTTGAATTTTCTATCATTATTTTGTGTTGGCTTTCTCCATTCATATACGGATTTAGTATTACCAAGTTTGAGCACAAGTTAATTAGTCCAAATAAATGTATAAGTGGGTAATATTCTGTTTGATACTAGGCATTGTCACCTTTCATTATCTTAATTCTATGACGAAAAGAAAAATTAATGGTTTTAAGTCAAAGTTCCAGTCATGGTAGAACGAACTTTGTTAAAAGTTAAAATACACTCCATTTGTTCGTGTTAATATTTATTCGGGGTTTATTTTCTTTGTTTAAAGTTGAGACGAGAACGCATTGTACCGTGTCACCCTAGCGTCACTAAATCATGTGCGACGTTTGTATTTTCAATTTAGGTTGACGAATCGAGCATGACCGGGGAGAGTGATCACGTAGAAGTGAACAGCAATCAGAATCCATTCCTGTTCTCTGGAACGAAGGTTGCTGATGGTTCAGCTCGGATGCTGGTTACATCGGTTGGGATGAACACCGCGTGGGGCGAGAGGATGAGCTCCATCAGCCGCAACAGCAGCGAGCAGATCCCTTTACCGGCTCGGCTCAACAAGCTCACCTCGTCGATTGGCAAAGTAAGCTTGGCGGTTAATTTCCTGACTCTCGTTGTCCTGCTAATTCGCTACTTCACCGGAAACACACAGGACAAGAACGGGAACCAGGAATTTGTGGTGGGCCAGACGACGGGTCACAATATCATAAACTCCGTGGTAGGAATCATAGCAGACATGGTGATGATTATGGTGGTCGCAATTCCTGAAGGCTCGCCGCTAGCGTTAACGTTCGCTCGCACTTATTCAATGAAGAGGATGATGGCAGATCGGGTGATGGTAAGGAGGTTGTCGACCTGCAAGACGATGGGGAGGGCCACAATTTTTTGCACCGACAAGAGCGGCACTCTTACGATGAACCAGATGAAGGTGACAAAATTCTGGATCGGCCTAGACTCCGTGGAGGAAAACACGTATTCCTCTGTCTCCAAGAATGTCCTGGATTTGATTGGGGAGGGGGTCGCATTGAACACCATGGACAGCTTCTATAGGCCGTCTTTGGGATCGGAGTATGAATTCTTGGGTAGTACCACCGAGAAAGCCATTATTTCCTGGGCGGTTTCCCAATTGAGCATGGACATGGAGGATATAAAGAAGAGATGTGAAGTCATCCAAGTCGAAGTCTTCAACTTGCAGAAGAAGAGAAGCAGTGTCCTAATAACAAAGAGCACGGATGACACGGTCCACGTGCATTGGAAAGGAGCAGTAGAGATGGTGTTGGCGATGTGCTCGAGCTTCTACGACAGGTCGGGGATAGCAAAAGATCTGGACGAAGACGAAAGGATGAGATTCGAGCAGATTATCGAGGGGATGGCAGCAAGCAGCCTCAGGTGCATTGCTTTCGCTCATAAACAAGTCCCCAAGGAAGCGACCAAAGAAAAGAAAGACGGGAAGAAGATTCAAGAGGACAGCCTGACATTGCTAGGACTTGTGGGTATTAAGGACCCATGCCGTGCTGGTGTGAAGAGCACGGTCCAAGCTTGTCAGGACGCAGGAATGAACATCAAGATGATAACGGGCGACAACATCTTCACCGCTGAGGCCTTTGCCACAGAGTGCGGGATTCTCAAGCCCCAGGACAAAGCCTTCATTGTGGAAGGAGCTGAGTTCCGCAGCTACACGCCTGAGGAGAGGCTTCAAAGAGTTGAAAAAATCCGGGTCATGGCGAGATCATCGCCTTTCGATAAGCTCCTCATGGTTCAGTGCTTGAAGCAAAAAGGCCACGTGGTTGCAGTCACGGGGGACGATACAAACAATGCACCTGCCCTCAAGGAAGCCGACATCGGGATCTCAATGGGCATCCAAGGAACCGAGGTCGCTAAAGAGAGCTTAGACATCATCATCCACGACGAGAACTTTGCCTCCGTGGTGAAGGTACTATGGTGGGGTCGATGCGTCTACGATTTCAGAAGTTCATCCAATTCCAAAACACAGTGAACGTCGTGGCCCACGTGATCAACTTCGTGGCCGCAGTCTCCTCTGGTGCCGTCCCCCTGAATGCCGTCCACCTCATGTGGGTGAGTCTGATCATGGACATGCATGGTTCCTTGGTCCTGGTCACGGAGCTGCCCACCAGGGAGCTCATGGAGCAGTCCCCCGGGTACCAAACTCAGCCGCTTGTAACCAACGTCATGCGGAGGAACCTTGAAGCAACATACCAAATAGCCGTCCTCCTCACCCTACAATTCAAGGGCGAATCAATCTTCGGCGTGGATGAGGCGGGGAAGCGGACGCTGATATTCAACGTGTTCATGCTGTGCCAAGTCTTCAACGAGTTCGACGAGAGGAACCTCGAGAAGAAGAACGTGCTCGAGGGCATACACAAGAGCAAGCTATTCCTCGGGATGGTCTTGGTGACGGTGATCCTCCAGGTGGCGATGGTCGAGTTCCTGAAGTGGTTCGCGGACACGGAGCGGTTGGGCTGAGGACTATGGGGCACATGCCTTGGGATCTCAGCCGTGTCTTGGCCTATTGGTTGGGCCGTTAAGTTCATTCCGGTCTCCGATTCGCCAATCTTCAGCTACTTGAGATCAAAAAGCAAGGAGCTCATGAGGAAAATTCTGTACAGAAAACAGTAGGAACACTAATTGGGTTTAACCCGATTCTTTCAATTTTGTAGGTACATCGAATTTACAATGTGATTATTTCTTTTACCTAAGTAAGGATTGTATGATCAACCGATGTGAGTTCATTGAATTCAACAACAGCATTCATTACAACAGCAATATAATTGGATAGATCCCTTACTCCTAGAGAGCCACCCCAAAAGCCCGTAGCATTTTATTTCACTATAGCATTAAAGGGTAAGAGAAGACTACAATGGGCATCATAGGATGTTGGCTTCAAATTTGAGCACCAGCACCCGACTTGACTCGAAAATTCGACCACAAATTGAAATCATCTTCAATAAGAAGTTCTAAAGGAGTTCTAAACCGTCTGCTCGACCCAAATCCAGTCACCCAATCCTATAGGGAACGCAATCGACTCCTTGCCTCAGACTCTTCTTAATAGAGAAAACATAGTAAGAATACACCCAAGAAAAACAATGTTTTTCACGCATCTTCCATGCTCCGACTGCTCCCTAATAGGGATTTATCCTCTCCCAAGTAGAAATTTTATATTAAACAATTATCGGCTCCAAATATATATATATATATGTTCTCGTAATTATCATCCTTAGTTTTTCCAAATTTGAATCAACATGATCCAAAGTAAGGTTGCAAACCGGGCGAGCAGGTCATGCCTAATGAGTTTTTTGGCACGGGTCAGTAGATCTAGCTCGGCTTATCTGAGCTTCGTTTGTCGGTCCGACCTTGTGAAAGAAATTGACTCGAATCAAATTGAAGCGCTTCAGGCCAAAACCAGAAACTCTCTTTTGATAAGGCACTGTGCATTCACGGATGCTCCTTATGACGCTAGGAAATGAGAGAATTGCCTTGAATTATGAACAAATCATGTGGTGAAGTATGCATGCAACTTCAGATACGAGCAAGAAGAATGACGAAATCCATGAGACGATGAGTCACCGTCCTATAGCCAATAATGTGAAGAGGAAAATCACGATAAAAAGAGAAAATTACCAAAAAAAAATTAAGCCTATTTTAACTATGTCATTTCAATTTTAAATTTTTTTATCAATTTAGTTCTAAACATTTTGTAATTATGTCATTTCAATCATTCTAGTCAAATCCTAGCCAATGCCAACTATCCAACGAAGGCTAACATGGATAATTTTTTTAATAATTTATTTTTTTCAAATTTGTAATTATTTTTTTCTTTTTTTCTTTTTTTTTTTTTTCCACTTCTTTCTTCCTCTAACTAGTAGCCGATCTCACCTCGCCACTAGCCAGCGACGCTCAACGTTACCATTGCTAGGTGAGGATCTAATAAGGGCTTACCTCGCCAATGGTTGGGCAAGCACAACCTTGCTTAGCGATGGCGAGGTTGAGCTTATCTAGTGGTTGGGCAAGGTCGAACTCGCTCGCCTCACTAGGGGCTAGGTGAGCTCGACCTCCCCCAATGACGACAAGGTCAAGCCTCGCCAGGGGCATGCTAGGTCGCCCTTGCCAACAACTAAGTGATATCACCCTCACTAACCAATGGCAAGGAGAGACTGGCGAGTAGCCAAAAGAAGAAAGACGAGAAAAAAAAATAAAGAGAAAGAAAAAAATAACTAAAAATTCAAAAAGAAAATATTTAAAATTATCCATGTTAGTGTCAGCTAGCCAAATTTGGCAAAATTGATTGAATCGACACAATTGTAATTGATTTAAGACTTTTTTGGTAATTCTCCTTAATAAAAATGTGAAGTACAAAAAGATGGAATTGGTACGAATTACACACATGGATTATGTCAAGGCAATGAACAAATTAATAACACGTCATTCACATTTTAATAAACTCAATTTAAGAGTCCATTTGTTTACCAAAATAAATGAACGAAAAGTTATTTTATCATCCATGAAAATGTTTAAATGTAATTTTTTGCAGAAAATGAAAATATTTTTCATTGATTAATAATTTCAAACGGTACAAACAATCATTTTTAGGAAAATGTTTTCTAATCTAATTATTTTCCTCAAAACAAACAAAGCTCAAGCCAAGTTGTATTCTTAAAATTTGGAATGCATACATAACAACAACAAACATATAGTTCCCTAACATAGTCAACTGAATGGCACGAAGAGCGAGTTTCGGTGACCCGGATTTTCTGGTTCACGCTTTTTCTTCTTCTTCTTCTTCTTCTTCTTCTTCTTTTTTGTCATCATGGACGATTATTTCTCCGCATAACTTAAGTGTGTGCATATACATCCCTTTGTGCTAATAATTTAAATTTATTCTATCGTCAAGAGTGCTCCTGTACGCCGCCTATGTGGCCCCCGATTCTCAAACGATATATTGACGAAGAACTCGTGGGAAAAAATATTTTTTCATAAAATTGCAAAAGGTTTGATGTATGTGCATAATGAGAAAAAAAGCATAACAGTAAGTGATAAAGGGTATTATTGCTACTTCGAGAATAGTAAGAAAACTTATAGTATAGAAGGGATTTGCCAAAGAAAAAAATTAATTAAATAAATGAGAGTAATGAAAAGGACAGAAAGGGGTACACGTACGTATGTCTCCATCCCAAAGTTGCATGAAAAGGCGCAAGAGCACCAGTCAAAGGGCAAAGGCAAAAAAAGATAACGTTGGGGTCTTACACGACCGAATTCGGTCCCCAATTGCTCCCCTACAAAACAAAAAACCCGAACTTTTGTTACCTCCAATGGCAATCTAAAGCGCGAAAGCGAACCCCTCCTTCTTCCTTCAACATTGCACTTTTGACGACGGTGATGTGTCAATATCCGCCACCCACCCACCTGTCGCATCGATTCCTATTTGAAAATGTTCAAGCTCCATTTTGTTTCATTTTAAAAAAATTATTTGCGCAAAATTTTATGGTCAATTATTCCAAAAGTTGAAACTGTTCAATTAAGATGTGATTTATTATTTAAATATTTTAATGATTTAAAAAACAATTCTTAAGAATGGCCATTTATATCACCCATAAAGCTAAACGAACAAAGAAAAAATTATAATTGGTCCATCATATCAAACAATACTAACAGCCATTTTATAAAAATATATATATTTAAATCATTCATTTTTCATCAACTAAACGGAGTGTTAATATCCTTTCTTTATTTTTCACGTGACCATGAAAAATATTTAAGCTCCCAAGCAATTTTTCTTTGCTTTCTCTAAACGTGGTGTCGTTTTCAATAGTCTCCCCGCCCAGAGCAAGAACCCCATGAACACGAGAAATCATGGTCAAAAAAAGGGTCTTCTTTCCAAAGCCGAAATAGCCAGTTCCACTCGTGAAAGGTACAGCTCGGCCGAGTTTCACACTGTACGGACGAATAACATGAGGCTACGGAGGTGATTTGGTGGTGATGTGGGCCCCATCAAAATCCAAGTCTGTCGGGTCGGGCAAGTTAACGAATATTATCATGTCATCATATAACGGTTTCTTATATCTATACAAGATTATCGAATTGATAAGATCTTGAGAATATGAAGATCGGCTGACTACAATCAACATGGAAGTACCGTCGCAAAAAGGTTACCTGATTATATTTCTAATGAAAAAATTTCATTAGCCCATGCAATTTCAAAATCATTTTGGGCCAGGGAAGACCCTCCCTCACAAAATTTATTTATTTTCTTTCTCTTCATCTCTTTTTAAATTGATTTTCCGATTAAAGAAATAGATTTTGGGAGGGACTTGAGATTTGCAGAGATGCGTGGGAGGCAGATCACACGGGCCCCCACAAGCAGCACTCATTAGCCCATGGACTTTGGTGTGATGAAGTGGCCGCAAAAGAGACTACTAGAAAACAAAAAACTTTTTTTTCCCCTTTTTCTGAATTTTCGTTTTTTTAATCCTCGAAAGTACTGTATAATCCAGCCTTTTACTTTTTTTTTTTTATTTTTATTTTTTGTTGTGGGGAACAGGCATGTCCTTTTGTGCCCTTTTGGCAAGTAAAAAAAACAACTAAATTAAGGCAAAAAAAGAAAAGAAAAATAGAGTACATAAAAAAACAAAGCAAGGCATATGATTAAAGGGGAGATGTGAAAGTACTTTGTGCGCTTTGAAAAGAGTTCTGACCGTTCTTTGCTTTTGGAGGGGGTGGCCTTTTGATGGCCAGCCCCTTGCTCTTTTCCTGGCCCAAAGCCGGAGGCAAGAGCCGGAATGACGAGAACGCCCTTCCGAGTCGGGCGCAAGGCGACAAGATTTCCTGAGGTGCCTTTGTCCAATTCGGGACAAAAAGGGGAGAAATTATGATGAGCCACCACGAGATGGTGGGTGGTGATATGCAATGAGAGCATAATAATTCAAAGTTGTTTGTGCAATGATGAATGAGACATTAACCCCATTTGCCCCCTTTCGCCATCTCTCTTGACCATAATAATATGCTTTGCCGAGGGGGTGGGGCAATTGCAATGATTTGCCCTAATTTTTACCATGCAATTTGGAAGTCCTTATTGCAATGAGTACAACCTTTTGAAAAAAAAAGAGACTCACCGTAAAAAGCACTTCGAGACTGTCCTCCTTTTGACCCTCGATCCAATCGGTATCGACAAAAACTAGGTTCGCGTGTTCAATGTGTAAAAGTGAATCTTGTTTGCTTGGATTCGACGTGATGCCGTGGCGTAAGGTGATCACGCCAAACTGTGATGAAGTGAATATTTACAATAGGTACCCATGCTGGATGTAACATCGACGCGCTTTATGTGGATGATCATATACTTGAATTGTGGCCTAATGGTGTCATCTTGTCATTGTGCAGCTCCAAACTTGAAAAGAGATTAGGAGGACGTTAATTGCACTTTTCTTTTACAGAATTGATGTATTAACGATTATCGTTATTGCTTGTGTCCACATCGCGTTTATCCTTGTACGGTTGCTGGGGTAACATTCAATTCATTTAGACTTATCATGCCGTATCACCTTGCCATCGGAAGTGATTGATAATCCATTTGCGTCATGTCATGGACTGATGTAATGTATACAGGCCGAGTATAAAAACGATTGATTTGGGGAGGGAAAACAAGCAAACCCATAGTCACCGTATTATTGCGAGAGTAAATGATCAAAACAATTATATTAACCACGAGAAAACAAATTAGACGCTAAATTTACGAGGCTCGATCAATGTGGCCTACATTCATAGGGAGTGTTGAGAGCACGCAATAGAAATCCAATATAAGTTCGATACCTTCAATTGGAGAAATCGCTAAGAAAGAGCTCAAGTCCGAACTCGTCATTATATCTAGTTAAAATCATATTCATTTAAAGATTAAATCAATGAATTATGAGCCAATTAGAATATATTAATTGCTCCACACCATATCAATTCTCTGACGTGATAGTTCTCTAACACAACTCGCTCACATATGCATCCTAACATTTTTCACAAAAAAATTCTCACTTATTTTTCTTCTCTATTTGTTCTCTTCATATATTAGTGTTCCTAACAAGGAGAACACCATGAAATTCCATTATAGAAATAAAAATTACAACCATAGTCGAATCACTTATATACTTTTAGCATTTCTCAGACTTCATCACAAAATAATCTCCCAAACTCAGAAAGGAATTTAACAAATCTCACTCACATAATTCAATCGGCTTTATACATGAAATCTTGGTTTATTTCCACAAAGAAAATCCATCGCCAAGCACTCATTAAACAACACTTCAATAGGCACGTGCCTAATTGTCTCCATGGCAAAATTCGTTATTCTCTCCTTAAAGTTCACATAGGTCATTGTGTTCAATTCCTCTCATTATCACCAAGGCACCTAAAAAGACCTTTAGAATTCCACCTTCTAAAGTATACCCATAACGAACCGAATCTATGACGCTTAAGGAAATCATATTCTTCTTCAATTTTGAAATGTGCTCACTCTAGTCAATGTCTTATTCTTTCCCCCGCTACACTTTACCATCATCCAAGCATCTATAAAAAGCAAATTAATTCTTGCTTAATGTAGAAAGAAACAAAAAAGAAGGATTTGTAATACATCTATCAAACGGTGAATCATCTGTGATAAACAATAAACAATCAACACTATCTGAATTATTATCAGTTATTGCAGCAATATTATCGGTAGACTCAACGCTAATATTCTTACCCTTGCCAATCTTCAACTCAAGGCAAAACTTTATAAGATGTCCTCAGGTCACAAATTCAACAAACAACACTACTCATCTTAAGGATGATTAAGGGCATGTTTAGTAACACTTTTACTCCCGGAAACAATTTCCGATCAAAAATAATTCTTTTTTATTCTTCCTGAAACAATTTATAAGCATTTTAAGTTGTTTGATAACTGTCCAAAATTTCAATTCCTATAATAGAATTGTGTTTTGCACTTGTCCTCAAAATTTCATTTCATATTATTTTCTTTTAATTTTGAAATAATTTCATTATTCTTTTCTTTTCTTTTTTCCTTTTTCCTTCTTTTCTTTTTTTCTTGCCTTTCTCCTATTCTTCTTCAAGGGTTGCCAGTCGCTGGCCTTGGTCTGACCGGCGATCAACTAAATGAGGGCCAGCGACCTCGCTGAAGCATGGCCAGCCCTCACCGAGGCCACACCTTATTGGCCAAGCCTTGCCAGCAGCTGGGCAAGCAGCCTCGCCTAGATCTAGAAAGGCCAAGCTCGCCCATTAGCCGACGAGGCTCGACCTTGTCGAGCCACCGTGAGGTCAGCCTCGCCTTGGCCGAGCGATGCCAACCTTGCAATGGCTTAGTGAGGTCAAGCCTCGCTAGTAGCTAGGCGAGCTCGACCTCACCAAATCTTAGCGAGGTCGAGCCTCGCCAGGTCAGGCGAGACTCGCTGGTGACCAAGGGAAGCCTGGGCAAGGCCCGCCTAGCCAACGACAATGCTCGACCATGCCAAATCCGGCGAGGCCAAGCCTCGTCGGTGATTGGGCGAGCCTCCAACAAGGTCACCGGACCTCACCCTAGCCTGGCGAACCCTTAGTGAGATCGCTAACAACAGGTGGTGGTGGACAGTGACAGCGGCAACAATAGTGGTAGTGGTTGAAGAAGAGAAGAGAGGGAAGAAGAACAAGAAGAAAGAAGAGAAAAGAGAAAAAATAAGTTGGCTTGATTCTGAAATTGTTTTTTAGAACAAATAATCAATTTTTTTTACTCATCGATTCTGTTCCAAATCTACTTTTAGGATAAAAAAATAGAAATTTGTTTCCAAGACTAAAAGTTTTACCAAATGAATTTATGTTCCAAATCTATTCCCGAGAACAAAAAACAGAAATTGTTAGTATTTGGCAAATTGCCAAATGCACCCTAAATATGTTCAAGTTCATAGTGCTCCTGCTAACACGGATACTAATTTTTCCTCTACATTCTCTCACTAAAGTAGTAGTTAGAGGATTCTCAAATTCTCTCATATAAGTGTCCTCATCTAAAATCACATCACAAACCCATCAAAAGTCAAGTTTGTTGACATAGAAGAATTCCTAGTAGTCATGACAAATAGTATTCTAACTATTTAAGGCAAGTTCTAACTGGATCCAACTTTGCCATTTATGGCAACAAGTTTAGTGCCGCAAGCACATCCTTAAGACAGCTGAGCTTCGCTGGAGGTGCAGACAGCCCTAGTTTAGGTTCTTCCTTTCTTAAAAAAAGAAAATCGCATGGTTGGGTCTGGTTTTTGCTTTTTACACGGGTGACATTGGACATATTTTCCCACCCAACAGAGGGACAAAGTTTTTGTCGCAGAACCCTGCAGAAACCCGAACTGTTTAGGAGAAAACTGACACTACCAAACGCCAAAACTTTTCCTCTTTGGCTTGTTTGCCATTTTTTTTTTCTTCATTTTTCCTCCTCTTCCCCCCAGCCAAAAATAAAATAAAAACAATCCAAAGAAGGGAGGACACGGAATTGTCTGTCTATATTTGTCTTTTTTGGCATTATTTTTTGTATAATTTGACGGGCCCTTTCTTTTTTTCTTATTTTCTTATCTTGTGCCAGTCTAAGTTTTGTTTGTCGTTGAGTTTTAATCTAGCTTGTGAGTTGTGAGAGTCCTTCGCCTCTTCGTAAACCTGAGTTTTGCAGCAAGTTTCATTTCATCTCTAGCAGTAATGTAGCAGACAAAATGTTGTGCAAAACATGCTCTTGACAAGGTTCAACAGTCTCGCTGCGTACATGATCCCAATGAGACTCGTGACTTTAAGAGAGAGAGAGAGAAGAGAAAAAGATGAGCAGTGTCTCGTTGCCCTTGAAAACTGGTAATGCTATGATGATGAGATTGCATGCTTCTGACAAGTATGTGATCCCTCGGAAGCAAAGGGAAAAGCGAGGCGACACTGTTTCAATTTTCAAAAGATCTTGTACGATTGCTGTAATAATAACGACCATGAGGACTGCTGATAATATCAAATGATGATCTTTCTCCATACTTCGTGTAACATAATGATGACAAACGCATCGAACGAGGTGGTACTTTTAGATTTTAATGAGAATTACGACGGTGGGTTATTGATCCTTATATTTCTAGTCTCCCTTTTAAATAGCCAGCTGATTTCGATCGTGCCCTTATATCATGAGAAAAACCAACGTAATAACTCCCTCTGATAATTGCCGTGAGAGTTTCACGCACGCTACAGATTGTTGGCAGTTTGTACTAGGAAAAGATTGTGAATTAATGCCATTTACGATCCATTTTTGGTAGGATAATCGAGGACTCACAAGTCACAAATGCGATATAGGTACAAATCTCATTCACACGAAGGGAATTACATTCATTACTTCCGCAAGCATGTTTGACTTTGTGACTTTGCTACGAATAATCGTAGGTAGATTTTCAGCAAGTTCTTCTTCTTTTTGTAAATTATGTAAATTTACCTCGATTTGATATTATTTTAAGTAATAAATCACAAAAATTACAAATTATATAAAAAATTTTAAAAAATCAATCATAACATTGATCTCAAACATAAATTGGAGAAATAATTTAAAAGCATGTTATATAAGCATCTAAATCAAACATATTACATATATCAAATTAATCTGCTAAAAAACTAACAAAAAAGCAATTATTTGTATGTTCAACACTTACAATCTCAATGTCCATCTTAGTATGGGTTTGTCCAAAAGAAAAAATTCTTAGTATGATAGGAGAAAAATTGTTGAAGAAATCTTATTTTATATGGAAGATTTGACCATCTAATTATTTAACGTCATCGGCAAAATTTACATGGATGATTAAAATTTCATGCAGGAAAGAAGTGGTATAGTAACCTAAATTGAAAACTATTTGATAAATCTCCAAAATAGAAAAGATGGAAATTGAGAGGGAAACTAAATAGTAATTCCATGTACTCAATCATATATAATCCTTAAAGAGGAAAACCTATTAAAATGTTTTTTCACGTAAAATGAATGATTTGAAAAATATCTCCCTAAAAATAACCGCTTGTATTGGTCAATAGAATTTTTTTTTTATTATTGACAACAATTTATACCTAATCATATTTATTTAAATGATAAAAATATTTTTCGTTCATTCATTTTTTTAAATAATTCAAGTAATAATTTTACAAAGAATATTTTTCAAATTATTCGTTTTTCATGAAATAAATAGAGCTATAATTGAATATATGGGATAATGTTTAGAGCTAAAACTCATGAGGTTGGTATATGCCAATATATTTTTAAACGATTGGAAAAGGATGGTGATCTCCAAAAACTATTTTTTTTTTATCAGTAATATCTAAAGACTTCATGGGCTCTTAAATGGTAGCTACTAAGAAATATTTAACTTGATATGATTTTAAATGAATTGAGAATTTGAGGGTACAATGGAATACAACCTGTGCTGAGGTTTGATGAATTCTTAAATGTACTTACAAAAATTTATTTATAGATGTATCAAGAATTATAATCCTTGCTTATTATCTTTTGTTTATAAAATACATAGCTCACGACGAACATTGCCGTTGATGAAATATAGAGTGATTCTTCTTCTTAAACGTAGGAATCCTTGTTTACTTTATAATAGCATAGAAATAGATAAGTTAATAGGAGATATATATTCTAAAAAAAAAAAAAAAAAAAAAAGGAGATATATATATATATATATATATATATATATATATATATCATTTTAACCTTGGGTGATTTAATATCTCTAAAGCTAAACGGAAATTTGTTCACATACTTTAGCTATACATACTTGATTATGATTGTCATTGTAGTGGATATTTTAAAATATCACAAGTTAGATTGATGATACATATGTCCAAAATCTTCGCCTCATGACTAGCCAAAATTCAACTTCACCAATTTCTTAGGGGAAAAATCCATGCCATTCTTGTCGGGGGTCCACACCTCTTGCCATCTCGAAAAATTATCCAATTAGTCATAAACCTATTTTATAAATGTCAATTTAGTTATAAATTATTCCTAAATTTTTGCGTGAAATTCCACTACATTCAAGTCAGCTAATTTTTGCTGACAATCACCGACATAGTGATTTACCACATCGGATAATTGGCAATAACTAGATTGCCGCATCAACTTTTTTTTCGAAAATTGATTAGAATAACTCCATTGAAATTTCACACAAGAGTTTAGGACTAGATTTAGTAAAATTAAAAAGATTATGATTGAATTAACATCCATAAAATAAGTCTATGATTGATTGTGTAACTTCCCCAATGCTAGTAGGATCACGTACCACCACCATCAATGCATCTATAGGGAACCTTGCTACCTTTTAAAGTAGCAGAGGAGTGAAACATAAGTGTACTCCAGTGAAATATTCCCCCGGCTACACAACGGATTTAAAAGATCAAATTCCATCTTTACTGAAAACTGTGAGTAATTATAAACACTTTGTCAGCGTAAAAAACGTTTTCCATGAGCGGCGCTCTCATCCACCTTTAATTTCATGGTTAGGAAAAGAGTATATAGTTAAAACTCAATGGTAAATAAGTCCATCCATCAACTCAATCGACCCAAAAATTTCTTGCCAAAAATTTCTTGCTTCATGATGCAAGAATTATTCCCATCCTCTGCTTTAAAAGCTGTAAAACGATACGCCATGGATTTTCTTTGGGTATTTTTTGCCCTAGAAGATATTTTAATGGCATGTGGATGATACTCACACCCCTCTTTTTACACCCCATAGAGCTTGTGTTTAAAGTCATATAAAATTCAAATCGTGCCTACACGTGAAACTACGTATAGCCGACCGAAGTAGACTCCACATGGCTCTTGCACCAAGCCAATGATGCCAATGACCATACTTTGTATTTCCTTATAAATGATATGCCAAAACTACAAATATTTAGTAATGTGACATACTTTGTCCAACATAAAATATGAAATACTCATTTGAATGTTGTCGATATCTTCTTTTTATGCAATTTAATTTAAAATACCTAGCCAAAATTTAGATGTCACCAAATATTCGATCAATCTTAATATATTTAATATTACTTGACCCTTACTTAGTGTCATCCTTAATCTTTTAACCGCAGAAGCACAAAAGCCACAGAGAGCCATCCCCATGCGCAAGTAAGCAGATTATCATTACTTGAACATAAAGAACAATTAAAAGAAGCTCCAAAAATAAAAAGGGGTCGGCCCTAAATGAGAAGCTATTCACCTCCCCACCTGCCTCTAGTATAGACAAGATTAAGATAATAACACCCATGCGTGCCAAGCACAGACAACAGAGATCGAAACGGAATGATGGAAAGAGATTAAAGAAATGGTCGCGAGGAATAAGCGACGATACATGCTTGCATCGACAGACCAAATAAATATAAAGAACATCTCAACAGGATCGAAGACCCACCACATCGCGGGCATCTGTCTTGATTTTTTTATTAACATTATACAAATATAATACCTTATCGATCCCATGATGCGAGAATTCAATACATTCTTTTCTTAATCCTTTAAACCATAACCCTCGCATTTGACTTCACTTTTCCCTATAACCCTAATTCTTCCCCCAACATTCCCAAGAACCAACTTTTGAGTTATTTATATGAATGATTTTAATATCATATGTGGTCATGTAAAGCAGCCTCTTGAAGCGTATGGAGGGTGGTAAAAGTGTCCCCTTAGCCTATATGCGAACCACTTTTCTTGGTCACCACTTTTGAGAATTCCGATCCCTTTAGGGAGTTCAATGCAAATATTATATCCACAGTGGGTGCATATCTTATTATACCATAAGGTTTGTCCAATCACCTATGATTCCATTTATTGCTTCAAAACGCATACAAAGAATTGGTTTTCTCCACTCTTTTTTTTGCTTTTTCTTTTTTTTTAATCTTTGCCTTGGCCATACACATGTACCAGAGTTAATATTAGCTGGTACTATAAATTTCTCATGATCGCAATGTAAGAGTGAGCAACTAGATCGGTTCACAAGAAGGCTAGTCGAATTTTCGATTCTAGAAAATAGGAATCGGCCTTAATGGATATTATTCTCGATTTCAAAATCTAAAAACCAACCTTGATAAAGTAGATTTCAAATGTAGTACCTATCCATACTAGAACCAATCACCCGCAATGCTGTCTACTAATCTCTTTATAATATGAGCCCGGGATGCCCCCAAGATAGAGATGGGTGGAATCATAGCAGCAATGGAGCAGTGCAAAAAGGAAGTGTGGGATGTTGGGATTGGGATGTGGAGAGAGACATGACTAAATGTGCACTACCTAGGAGATGGACCCCACCGCACGCACTAAAAACACTCTCTCCTGCTTGGGGAAGCTCAAACCGAACCTCCTCCGCCCGATAAATTCCCAAAGGCCCCCCTTTGTCCACGAGCTTGCGCACTATTTTAACTACAATTTAAAAAAAAAAAAAAAAGTAGAAACCCTTGTTTACTTGTCTAGAGATGGAGAAATCCTATGTTTATCGAGTCCGAATCACGAAATTGGTGCATTAAATGATGTTGTAAGCTGTTAGAAAGATTTGGAACATGGCATGTTCACTTACTTAATCATTCTTTTACAGTCTACCATATCATAATGCACCAATATTATTTATATCAATTTCAGTATACTTAGCATTATTTAGAAAGAGATTCTCCTACCAAAATCATGCCTCCTGTTTCTTGAGGGGAAAATCTTCTCTGCTCGAGTAGGTGCCCCACGGGATGACGAGGCCCAATGTCTCGTGCCCATCACTACTCAATTACCAAAGTGTGCTATTTTGGTGAAGAAAATTGAAATTCTTCTTCACTTGTTAAAAGATGGAGAAGTTCTATGTTTGCAGAATCTAGGCCACGTAATTGGTATACAGAATGATGTTGTGAACTGTTACTAGGTTTAAAAGGTGGTTCACTAGCTTAACTGACCACTTACAATCGACTACATCACTTAGTAAACCAATCTCGTATACCAAACTTATTATGTCTTGCGTTGTTAGAAAGAGAAATTCCCCAATATAAAAATAAAGTGTCATTTATAAGTTTCAAGAGTGATAGACGTGTTAAACTTTAATTTCCTTTACAATTCATACTTATATTCCTTATATTCTTGATGGGCATGAGATGAAAACCTAGCACACTCAATGGGTATTATTAGCTCAATGATCAAAAGCCTCAAGCACCCTTGAGAGAAAAAAACCTAATGCAATGGATACAAAGACCAGTTCAATAAAGTGGTTCAATCATTAGTGCTTGAGATCCAATTCGGGCACTCTTTGCATTCGAAAGATGAGAAAACTTTGGGCTGCATGAGCTCAGCACGTTGCTTTCAAAAGTAGTACCCAATTTAGATTTGGCAATTCCATGTCACCTCAGCCAATGCACATGGTGGTAACATGAGATTAAAGTCCCCACCCGATGGCCCATATATTGATATTATCATTATTGTTTTCACTTTTGCAACATTAGCTTTTCTTATTTAATTGGGAAAAAAATCCGAGAACTTTTTTTGTGGATCAGAACAAAATAAGCCCATGCCCTCCACTCACTCCCCTCCAGCACTTTTTCTAAATTTTTTATTTGTTTTCTTGGATCTTTTTTGAATCTTCAAGATGAGTAATGATATGGTGCATTAATGGTGGCATGGAACTTTGCGTTTGATAGCTCCAGAACCTCCCTACAAAGGGTACATTCTCCATTTATGCTCCTCCTTTGGATCCATCACGAGCGTGTATCTCTGCACGTCGCTCATTCCTTCTCCCTTCTTCATCCGCTGAATCTCTCTCTCTCTCTCTCTCTCTCTCTCTCTCTGGTCCCTCCCTCAGGTCATTTAAGTTCGCTGGCCTCACCTGCTGGATTTTCCCTAGTAACGTGTCGAACTTGTGATGTTGATATTGATGTCGTTTGGAGAGGAGGAGAGGGCAAGTGCGACGACCGATGCAAGAGCGAAAGCGAAAAGATGAGGGTAGACCTATCATTTGCTCCCAAAAAACAAAACAAAAACAAAACAAAACAAAAAATGAAGCCTTCTGTATTTTTTTTTTCACTGTGATAATTATAGCTCTTTCAAAAAAAATGATAAAGTGAAATTTAAACATCTAATTGTGATGATGGTGGAAAGAAGGACTAATATTTTTATTACGACTTGCACCGGCTCTTATCACAGTATACAAATTTTCAACTCAATCCCTCCCGGAGCAAAAATTTTTTGGTCAGGGAACAATTTAACCCTTTTACCCTGCTAATGCAATTACAATTTTCCCCATTATAAAAAAATGAAAAAAATTGCAACTCCAATTCTTAAATCTCATGTACTAACTGAATCGCATCTTAAAGCTATAGTTCAATCAAATCCTACACCTTCTACTAAGAAGTGTGGGTGACTCCTAAGCTCTTAACTAGTTCGAGGAAGTCCTAAATATAATCGAGCCCTCAATTTATATTGAATATATAATTTAAGGATGTCACTTAGGTGATTTCTAAATGACAGATATGTAGTTTTAAGCATTGTCATCAAAAGGATTTAATCGCATTTCTTGAAAAAAAAAAGTAGGATTTAATTGGAGCGATTAAAGATATCATTTTACCACGATAATCAACCATCCACACTGGTTTCTCCCCCTCTTTATTTTTAAATATATATTTTTTTGTTAGAGTACATAAATATGTGCTCTTATTACTTGTTCCATTTCAACTCTCTTGAGGTTAAGTTCTATGTTTGGTCTTATGTAAAAGATCCTTGCTGATGTCCAATGATATATGCCAGTCTATTCTCATCGATGCCAGCAGCATCGGTCAACATACAGGTAATTCTCACAATGCTAACGTCATTAATGGCCATTAATGAAGACAGAATAAAAAAGAGGTATGTGGAAATGAATGGGAACATGAAGGAGATAATTCTTTTCGCATGAAAATACCGATTTGAGAAATTACCCTTGATGAATTGCGAAGAAGTGAACCTGAAAATTTTGTTATCGTACTTTGATCTCCCTCGTCAATGCTACAAAAAAAATATGTTTAACTAAGCTTAATTGAATAACTATGCTCTAATCCAAGGCCATTTCGATTTTTCTTGTCCCATTTAATTAGAAAAAAACAATAATCTGAAGCTCTTGCATTTGATTGCCCGGAATATTTGACTAACAAGAATATGATATGGCTTCTTATATTTTATACGTTGTTTGATGAAGACTATAATGTAATATCAAACATCGAATATACAACTAAAATTCGTATATGATACTTGTAGGATAAGATTGGATTACAAAGTATAAAATCTCAATAATTAATTTCCTTAAATTGTTTAAAAGAAAAAAAAATCACCTTTTGTCAATGAATAAAAATCGCAACCACCTCACCACAACTCCACCACCATAGCATGCGGCTCTCGCCCCGCCTGCACTTGAGGATAGTTTCGACCTTGAACATAGTCGACCTAGAACCTGATCAATCAGGCCGTTTACTTTGATTGATTCCCGAGTCTAATGACCAAATCCGGTGCTTGCCTCTGTTTCCTTTTATTCTTCCATTTTTGTTGCATTTATGCCATTTGGTTATTAGTAGAAAAGCAAATCCAAATCTCCAAACAAACAACCCGGAGAAGCAGAACCCCAAATGAGGAAGTCATCAGTGCTCATGATGGCACCCGATTCATGACGACTCCAACGCTGTTATGATCGCCATTGAAATTTTAAAAAACGAACGAAAAGGGCCATGATCACTCCTTCTGAATCATTCCATAATTACGCAAGGATCTAGTACAGCGATCCTCCTTTGGGGGGCCGTACCTTTTGGATCCGAGAGTATTGCGTTAAAGACCCCGGCTGTCTCGTCGGTCGTCGACCCCCCCCCCCCCCCCACTCCATTAGCTGATCGTTGCTGTGCTGATCAGGCCTCCTCAGTGATTATGATGCTAATGCTAATGCTGTAAATCCATCATCATCAAGCTATCCTTTCGAAGCATGTGGTCCAATTTGCGTCCATGTCTCAGATGACATCGGAACGTCAACTGCCAACAAAAATCTTTTCATGCGGGTACTTCACCTTTTCCCCTCAATAAAAGGAAGTTTTACATCACGGGAAAGATGACTGATGAGATGTTAATTGTTTTCGCCCTTGCTAGCTAGGGTTTTTCAAAGAAATGAATGAATCATTTCCATCGATGAGGGTATGGAATGGCTTGTGTTCTTTTACTGTACTTTGCTTTCAAAAAGGGGTGGAACTCGGGCATCTGAAACGGACAAGAAAAGGCGTGTGGGTGCCATGTGTTTGCTCTATTATGGATGTATAAAACCTAGAAGAATGTATAGTAGTAATTCAGCTATTTTGGTTAGATCTTCAACTTGTTTGAGTCGGGCATTTAGATGATCATCTTGAGCTCGACCGACTATAGTTTTGAGCTACTCGGACTTGATTTGAACTTGAAACATTTCAAATGGCTCGAAAACCTGCACGTATCTGATTCTTTAGACTTGCAGGATGTTCCATAAAACTTTGAATCACCAAACACTTACACTTGTTACCTTGATTTATCAAACCCCCCCCCCCCAAAAAAAAAAAAAAAAAAAAAAAGATTGCATTTCAAAGACGTGCAAATCCCATTGATTTCGCGTGCTATCTTTATGGCCCAAAATTCTTTATTATATAGTTAAGAGAGCACAACTTGAGATTTTAATATTGTTGTTGGGTTTTTTGTCCAATTGTGATATTGGGTAAGGCTCCATTCACAAGGTGATGAGGGTAGCTGCTAAGATTAATATGAGTAAGAGATGTTGTAATCTGAGTTGTCCTATTTAAATATGCATTTAACCACGTAGCCAATCGCTTGAGCGTGATTCTATACTTTTCTACTCTTTTTAGCGAGTATTTAATGTGATGTTCTCTATTTTGTCTTGCAACGGTCATGTTCAGGGACATTTTTTCCACCATTTCTACTTCTAACTTGTGACTTTGGACCTAAATAAGCTGTTACGTTAAAATGAAAATAGTATTCAGGACCTCAATTGTGCCAGAGAAACCAAAAACGATAAGAGAGTGTGCTCCTCTTATTGTGATCTAGGTTTTAAGACTTTTCTGGGAGGTGGACTCATCGAAGCACGCGGAAACTGACTCGGACATCATAGGATCATTATACCCAAGAAAAGAATGGTTAATCTTTTTTCTAACTTTAGGCTAGATGCTTTTTTTTAAGGGTTAATATCCTAAAAAACTCCAAACTAATATACTTGTGATAAATTTACTCCAAACTATTTTTTTTACCATGAAAAATCCTAAACTGATATATCTGTGACAAATTTACCTTGCCTAATCATAAAAAAACTCTAAAGTAGTACATTTATGACAAATTTATTCCAAATTGATTTATTCGATCACAAAAAACCTCAAATTGGTAAATTTGTGACAAATATATCATCTGATGAATTGGATTAATACCACAAAAAAATCACAAAAATTATAAATTGTGACAAACGGAGCGTAAAATCCCAAATTTATATACCAATCAATTATCACGTGTCATTTAACTTAATAATTTGATTGTCTAATGTAACGAAAACTAACATAGGATAAATTTGTCACAAGTATATCAATTTGGGTAAATTTGTCAAAAGTATATCGGTTTAGGACAAAAAAATAGTTTTTGATAAATTTGTCATATGTGTACCAGTTTAAGATTTTTCATGTCATTAACCATTTTTTTAATGGATATATACAAGTTAGAAAAAGAAAATATAAATTTATAAAGCAAGAGTCCAGAAACTGGCCACAATGACTAACAGTGTTCAATTTCTAACCGTCAGAACCTCTGAAGAACAACATCTAATGAAAATCCATAAACCACAACGACACTCGACAGTCTGAATTAAAATATAATTTATGCATCACCGTATGAAAGGTGCAAAGAGATTCGGAATCCATGTTGAAATAAATTGGGTTCGTGTCGTGGCCATTGTCAAACCCGAACTCGATCGCCCGTCACGACCGCACGCGGCGTCGCGGGACCCAAACGCCTTCAGGTCTAGCATGCAATCATGCGCCACCGCTTTGTCTTTTCTCACTCGTTCTTCCGTCCCGCCACGCCCTCCAGCCGTCTCCCACCGGAACGCAAGTCATTTCTATGTGCTCCTCTTCCTTTCTTTTTAAAATTAAAGGAGGAGTTACCGCATGCGTCGTTACTCAGTACGATTTGGAATATACTGAATTTATATATGAAGTTCACCAAATTCAAATACTTAGATGGATCAAGTTCCGGAGAAAAGGATCACCACGACTGGATCAAGGGTGCTTTTTTAACAAATGATTTTTGTATAGCATGAGTTTTTGTCAATATGACGGTCTTTGATTGCACCGTAACCAATGACCACTGCGGTAGCTAGCTCGACGGCGGTCTGGTCACCATTGCCATAAGACAACGACGGTCATTGTCATGGCCATCATCTAAAGGGAGGGAGGGAGGGAGGGAGGGAGAGATAGAGAGATGTTATGCGAAGTGAATGGGAGAGACAAGAGAGAGGTCATGTGAACCGACGAACACTACCATGCACACACATTGGGGTCATCGAGGGCATGCGACCACCTCGTGCTGCTATAACCGAAGGCGGGGCAGCCCCATGAGGAATTGGTTGCAACGAGAGAGAGAGAGAGAGGTCTAAGTAAGTGGCGGAAACCATGGTCAAGGTGGTTGCTAGAAGCAGCTCCCCCATTAGCATTGTCCTCTCCTTCCGTGGCCTCTCCCCTCTCTTTTTTAGCACGATCAAATATATCTCGTCGCTCACATAAAAGCTCAATTAAAAGTAAGATCGTTTCTTCCTCCATCCGCAGTCGAAAATGAGTTACCAATGTGGACATTAATCACATGTAAACTCAACCACAAATATATGAGTGGCGTAATTTTGCGGAATTATAACTGCTAATTAGAAGACCAATTGGAGGAAATTTTCCCCAAATGAATGAAAACATAACTCATAAAAATCAAAATATAACTCTGTTAAATTTATAAAAGGTTAAAAAGGGTCTCATTAACGAGCGAACGCCTGTGAGCCATATGTAATAAGGATTTTTTTGCATATTACACGAAAAAATTTGAAAAATGACAGATTTTACTTATTTGGATATTTAATAAGTACCGTGAGAACTAATTAATAAAATCTCAAATAAAATGTATAAGTGCTTCTAGATTCCCATGAGAAGAAAAGGGACTGATCCAGTTTTATAGATGTTCTTGAATTCACCCTAGTTTACCTGAGACTATCATAAGGTTGGTACATTAAATGTTAACACGGGTAACTAGTCAATAACATGGTAAAACACCTCAAATTATCGTAAGTGATACTGGCTACGGTTAGTAATTATCCTCAGCAATTGTTATTTCCCTATATGCCCTTGTAAATGAGAAACTAGTAACCATCCCTTACACATGATGGTTTTACCTCAAAGTCTTTAAAAATCGAATATCTTAATAACTTTCTATGAGAGCCGTAATCAACCTGAATTTATTGTAAATTTTCTTTTTCCTATTCTTAGTAACTTATCTTTATAGCTGTAATATTCCTTCTCAGTTCGTAACTTGAAGGAGTTATATGTCAAGTGATTGTCACTAAATGCTGCAATTTTCCTTAATCAATAATAAAACTGACAACCTTATAACAAGTAACTTCCTTCTTAAAAGTATTTGACCCGTTGAAGCTTTTATCCTTTTGATCCAGCGGTCCATATTACATAGGGTAATTATCAGACCGGATATGCCCTACGTATGCCTCAAATGATAGATTTACTTGAACCCAAAATCACTTGAAAAGTTCTTACCTTGGCAGGGGCCAATCGCCCATTGCAGTTGCACGTCGCCATAGCTCTCTGTTTTAGAACAAGAGTTTCTTACAAATGAGAAAGAGAGAGAGAGAGAGAGAGAGAGAGAGGCTGCAGACTTCGAATTGTTCCTCTTCTTCTAGGCATGACTGCTTTTGTAAAATCCCAAAAGATGATTCCTTTGGACTATTACCCACTTCGCTTCGAATTGTTCCTCTTCTCCTAGGTATGACTGCTTTTGTAAAATCCCAAAAGATAATTCCTTTGGACTATTACTCCCTTCACATGAACATCTCTCTCTCTCTCTCTCTCTCTCTCAAATTTAATTTTTGGACATGAACATTTGACGAATAACGGGACATAACATGTAGCCATACACATGTACATGGACACGAGGTTTATGGAAAGCGTCGTGGAGAGAGGATTTTAAAGGAGCAGTTTTTATTTTTTCGGGGTTGCAGAGAAAAATGTATTTACTTTATTGATCACACTGTCGTGTTGGCTCCAGAGCCGAAAATGGAAGAGAGGGGGGAGGCTTTTTGCAGCGTCTTTGTGTGGAAAGAGAGTGCGAAAAAGCAAAGGCTTCAAGAGAGAGAGGGGGGGAGGGAGAGGGAGAGAGGCTCTACCCAAAGCTCTTTTACACGTGATAAAGAAAGCGAACCCAAAAGCACTTGCATGCGTGTATAAGATTCATCATCGCCATCATCAACCCATTTCATTTCCTCTTTCTAACTCCCCAACTCTCTCTCTCTCTCTCTCTAACTTTGAATCTCTCCAGTTCCCACGAAGACCAGCCCTTTTGCCTCTCTCTCTCTCTCTCTCTCGCTCTGCCTCCCTCTGTGCCTGCGTGTTTGAATCAGGCACGTCTTATAAAGCCTCTCTCTTCTCTCAACCTGCGCATTGCGAGACCAAGTTCTCTGCTTTCTTCGTGTGCTGAACTAGGGAGCTAGCTCATTTTGGCTGGGTTGGTTGGTTGGTGAGTTTGTAAATTTTTCGGCTTCCTTATGGCTTATTGATACTGGTTATTTATTTGTTTTATTCGTTCACGCGAGTCGCTCTAGCTTCTTAGCATTAAATTTCGCCGTATCCTCCAGATAGTGATTTCACTGCCCTTTTCAAGGTTTATTCCTTATGCTTCATTTTGTTCTTTTCTATGTGTTCCCACTCTCACTCTCTCCTCTCTCTCTCTCTCTCTACTTTCCTTCGCTCGCTCGCACCTCAACGGACTCGTCCTTTCCAAATTTCTTCTTTCCTAGCTAAAAAAATATATATTTTTGAAACAAATTACTTTGGTGTTTTTATCTGCTTGGTCTCACTCGATGTTTTCCCAGCACAGATTTTTCGGTTTTTGGTAGGGGACAGGATTCGATCCTAGTTTTGTCTTCTGGGTATTTTCCGTTTACTAGGTTCTATTAAGAAAACCGGGCTGGGTATTTTTCCGTTTATCGTGTTCGATTAAAGAAAACCAGAAATTCTTTCGTATTCCACCTTTTCTCTTGGCCTCTCTTTGCCTTGTGATTCTCGTCTTAAAACGATTCATGATCATTGGTTTACCGAATAGAAGAAGAAGAATCTAAAACAGAGTTTTATTAGTCTCGGGGTTGACTGTCAGCTTTGTCTCCGCGTTCATGAATTTTGTGCTCTTTGCACGTTTTCGTTTCAGGTTTTGTGTTTTTTTTTTTATCTTTCATGCTGATTCTGTTGCTGGGTCTTTGAAAATTTTCTGAGGTGATCGCACCGGGGGGCGAAAGGAGGAAAATTTATGCTCGATGTTAGTTGGGCCGGTGGCATTAATTTATCCTCACTTCTGCTCGAAATTTTTTCTTTCTTTTTGGGGTGGTCTGCGTGCTGAACCAGAGGTGAAAAATTGACTGTGCGTTTCAATCTTGCGAGGAAATGGTAATGCTTGCAATCTGCGGCAAAGGGTGGTCTTTGTTCCACCTCTCTTCTTTTGAACTATTGCGTGCCGAAGCTGAACCCATGATTTCGCACACACTCATTGACGAGATTTTTCGTTCATTCACTGTTCTGCAATTGTAGCCATTTCTCTGACATGCAAGATTTCACCCTTTGTTCTCATTTCTCTCTTCAACTTTGTTTCTCTCTCAGCTGAAGTAGTTCTGTATCCTCTTTGAAACAAGCCAAAGCCCGAGAGGGGGGTCGGTGTACTATTTGGGACATCGGTTGGGAGTTTCAGTTATCCCAGCAGATGCCTACGAGGCAAATGAAAGACAGCGCAGAGCAGAACCACCAGCACCTTGTCATCAAGACCGCCCGCTTGCAGAATCCCATGAATAATCAACCTCAGAAGTCCCCGAAGACCACGCAGAATGGCAAGGGCCCGCCGACCCCGTCACCTCCCTCGAAGAGCAGAGGAAGGAGGAGGAGAGGGAGAGGCGAGCGGAAGTCCGACCAAAGTGACGTCTGCGCGAGGCCGAGCTCTAGGCCGTGCACCGGGGAGATTGTCGTGCCGAGGGCTCCTCCGAACGGGTGCGCCCAGAATGGTGGTGGGAACCGGGCAGATTTCCCGGCCTCGAGCCGGTCCTTGAGCTTGGCTCGCCGGCCCGGGTATGGCCAAGTTGGGACCCGGTGCATTGTGAAGGCCAACCATTTTTTTGCAGTGTTACCAGAGAAAGACTTGAATCAGTATGACGTAAGTAGCTCTATTCTCTGGGGGTGATTTTTGTTTGTTTTTTCCTTTTCTTTTTTTTCTTTTCTTTTTTTTTTTCTCTGGGTGTTGAAAACGAGTCCGCTTGCTGATTTTTGCAGAAGATAAAATTTGACATGGTTCTTAATCTGTGATACAACGGTTGGGACCCTCAATCTGACATAAAATGGAGTTTGATGTCATCACATGGGTGTTGTTTTCTTCTTTATCGTTTGTGGTCTTTTACATTTGGAGCTGACAATGAAAGTGGGTTTCAATTTGGCTTGTCCTTTTCAGAGGTTTTGATTTGATTTAGCTGTAGATAGATACACCTGCGCTTCAGAGTTTTGTTCTTATTGTTTTGCTCGGCTATCTGATTCTTTCTCTGAGGCTGTCTCTGTGCTGCTCATGGCAGGTCAGCATTACACCAGAAGTGGCATCAAGGACCGTAAACAGAGCCATCATGGCAGAGTTGCTAAGGCTGTATAGAGAATCTGACCTAGGAATGAGATTGCCTGCTTATGATGGGAGGAAGAGTCTTTACACTGCTGGTGAGCTTCCCTTTTCTTGGAAGGAGTTCAACATTAAGCTCTTAGATGAAGAGGATGGAATTAATGGACCCAAGTAAGTTTTTCTAACATCGAAATATCTGTTCTTCAATCTCTTTATAGAGTTACTTTCTATGTAAAATTCACTCTGCATTGAAAAATGTAGGAAATGATAGACCTTCAATTATTTGCTTCGTGTTCTTTAGGCAATACTCTAGATTTTAAATTGCTTATTCCCTGAATCGTAGAGAGTTAAATTGGCGATAATGTTTCTTATGCTCAACTCTTGGGCATTTTTGCAATTTTTCAGGAGAGTAAGAGAATATAAGGTGGTTATTAAGTTTGTTGCCCGGGCAAATATGCACCACTTAAGCCAATTCCTAGCTGGTAAGCGTACCGACGCACCTCAGGAGGCTCTGCAGGTACTTGATATCGTTTTGAGGGAGCTCTCCACGAAAAGGTTAATAATATCCTCTTATTGTAGACTTTTTTCCTCACCCTAATGAAATGACTAATATGAGGATGCAACATATGCAGGTTTTGCCCCATTGGTCGATCATTTTTCTCGCCCAATTTAAGAACACCCCAACAGCTAGGTGACGGCTTAGAATCATGGTGCGGTTTTTACCAGAGCATTAGGCCTACTCAGATGGGCTTATCCCTGAATATTGGTAATTGGAGCAAATTGATTTCACTTCTTAAACCAAACCAACTAGTTCATTTGGTCCCTTGATACACCAAGTTGCTTCCTTTTTCTTCTTTAAAAATCCTCTTGTACATTGCAGATATGGCTTCGGCTGCATTCATCGAGCCTCTTCCGGTGATAGAGTTCGTGGCCCAACTTCTAGGCAAAGATGTCCTGTCGAGGCAATTATCTGATTCTGATCGTATCAAGGTATGTTCTCTTACATGATGTCAATTAGTCGACTTTGCAAACCTGGGGTATTATGGCATCGAGATATTAGAAAAAGTAGATTATTTAGTGGCATAATGTTGACCAAATCATCAGCTGTTGAAGTTTTATCTTTCAAAAGGGAAGTTCTCACATAAGTTCTTGCCACGGATTGTTTTACCAAGGCACTCCATAACGTGTTCCCTCTGGAGATCAACACAAAGTTGGCTCAGTGTCTGGTTGATCTATCAAAAATGGATGGTCATATCTTAATCAATTCTTGATGTGTTCTTGCTCTTTCTGATGAAAAATATTCCACCAGATTAAAAAGGGCCTTCGGGGGGTAAAAGTTGAAGTAACGCACAGAGGGAGTGTACGAAGAAAATACCGTGTTTCAGGGTTGACATCTCAGCCAACGAGAGAGCTAGTGTAAGTTTTCACTCTTTATTTGTCACATGAAAGTCAGACAGTAAACTGAAGCCATCTATAGTTGAAAATAAGCTAAATCTCTGTTATCGGCATGTTTCAAACATTTGGTTCTAGATTTCCTGTTGATGACAATCTGAACATGAAGTCCGTTGTGGAATACTTTCAAGAGATGTATGGCTTTACAATACTGCATACACATCTTCCTTGCCTCCAAGTAGGAAATCAAAAGAAGGCAAACTATTTACCCATGGAGGTAACAAGTTGTCACAACTTATCAAACAAATTCCTTTTGTGGAAACTTTTGCTAATGTTTTCCTAGTATAATTTAACTTACTTCCACTTTTTCAGGCATGCAAAATTGTTGAAGGGCAACGATACACGAAAAGGTTGAACGAGAAGCAAATTACTGCCCTGCTAAAAGTTACATGCCAAAGACCTAGGGATCGTGAAAATGATATTCTCCGGGTATTGTTACTTTTTTGTTTTTGTCTTTTATATTATGAAGTTGGCCTCTTCTGATGTACTGGAATCTATTATTTGTTGACTTATCACAACATATCACTGTCATCTCAAGCATGTTATTAGTGCAATCATGAAACAAGAACATTTGCTTTAAGACTTAAAATCAAGACTTTTGTCTTATCACACCTTGGATGCATCTCATCAATCACTGTTGGTTTTTGGCACATGCAGTCGTCCTTGTTAATAAATTCGGATAGAGTCCATTTTCTTTTTGTTCGTGACGTGTCTTCTCATTTGCTTCTATCTGTAGCAGACACAAGTTGATGAGCCAATCCTTTGGGTCAGGGCAGGCTTTTTTATTATTCTTTTAACGTGCTAACTGCCTTAGCAAATTCCAATCCAGGAAATATACCACTTAACTTTTTAGATTAGATAAGACCTTAGCCTAAGTCTGGGTGGATGGCCCAAAAATTTGCTTGTTAGCACTTGATGGTTTGGAAAATCCAACGCATGTCACATGGCTGCTCCACTCTCTCATCTTTGATATGTTTCCTAGATAAACAAGCCTGCCTAATGCGCTAATAGGAATGACAAATGTCCTGTTGGAGTCCACCCCGCTTGTCCTGGGGCTGGGGATGGAATTTCTGCCTCAGAATCGGGACTTCCATGGCCTTGCCCTGGATATGTTACTTTTTTCGTTTTCAGTTAAATACAAAGCAACGTTTGTTATTGAAACTAATACTGGTATAATTGCTAATTACTCTCTTTTAGAATGTCTGATAAGTATTTTTGTATTCCTTTGAGAAATCTTAGTCAAAATCATTGTTTTATTAAGTTAATTTTTAAATTTGATATAAAGAAATCTCTATCAGAAAAATTTAGGATATTGACTAAGATCTAAGGTTCTTAAAGGAAAGGGCAAATGAGGCAGGGCACTCCAGATAGTTAGGCTAAGTGGAATGGGGAGGAGTGTAGGGGTGACAGGGAACATTGCCTCACAACCCACCCCATTGACATCTGGATCAGGACAGCCTTTTCTATTGTAAAGGTTAAAAAAGAAAAGAAATGTATATCAATATCCAATTTGAATATTCTGGTTTTTGAGTTGGGCTTGATGGTCATGTATTTCTGGTATGTTGTACGGCGCTGTATTATTTAGAGTAGTAGCTTTTTTCCGCACTTGAGTATTGCTGTTTATATCATGATGGGATATATATTCATTTAATTCTTTTGGATCATTTAAACACATGCAGACTGTTCAACAAAATGCCTATGATCAAGACCCTTATGCCAAGGAATTTGGGATCAAGATCAGTGAAAAGCTGGCATCTGTCGAAGCTCGTATCCTTCCAGCCCCTTGGGTAATATTTTTAAACCTTTTCTCCTACATTGCATCTGATGGGCAGGAAGTTCATAAATTTTCCTTGTAATGACACGTGTATGCAGTTGAAATATCACGAAACTGGAAAAGAGAAGGATTGTTTGCCTCAAGTTGGTCAATGGAATATGATGAACAAGGTATCTAAGCACCCCTATAATATTCATCTTTATTTATTATAAATTGAATATAAGCAGGGACAATTGCATCATAGTTTTATAACTACAATCATAAAAAAAAATGTGATCGACTGCTTTTGTTGTCATGAAAATAAAGAAAGTTTTTCATGTCAATCAGTGAAAGTTTGTAGAGGTAAAATAAGAAATCTTCACTACAGATTCATGTCAACTTGCAATTGCTTTTTTTTTTAACCCCTCACATTCTATTGGTCTAGAAGTGGTTTTGTGTACCCTTCATGCTTATACTGCTTCACCTTGATGTTCCTCTGTTCATAATGTACAGAAAATGATAAATGGCATGACTGTGAATCGGTGGGCATGTATCAACTTCTCTAGGAGTGTGCAGGAAAATGTTGCGAAGGGGTTCTGCAGTGACCTCGCTCAAATGTGTCAAGTTTCTGGAATGGTAGTACCCTTTTCGTTATCCTTGGTCATAAAAATTTGGATCGGACTCATTTTTATTTGTTTTGATGTTCCTTTCCTTTTCTTTTACCCCATTCTGGTTCTTTCGTTTTATTCCTTTGACTAAAGTTACAATACTCGTTTGCTGTTTGAAGGAATTTAATACTCAGCCGGTCATTCCCATCTATATTGCAAAGCCAGAGCAAGTAGAGAAAGCTTTGAAGCATGTATACTATGCATGCATAAATAAAACCAAAGGAAAAGAACTAGAGCTTTTATTGGCAATTTTGCCCGACAATAATGGCTCCCTATATGGTAGGCCATTCAAGCAATTTGGTTCAATGTTGGGTCAGTGAAACTAGTTTTAAACTATAAAACTGACATTCTTCCATAAATATTTTGTAGGGGACCTCAAAAGAATATGTGAGACTGATCTTGGTATAATATCACAATGTTGTCTCACAAAGCATGTTTTCAAGATCACCAAGCAGTATTTGGCAAATGTATCCTTGAAGATCAATGTTAAGGTGATTTGAATTCCTGATCATTTTATTTATTTTATGAAAAAATTTCCTGTAATTACTTTTTCCCCAACAATGGCAAGATCTGCACATATTACCTGCTAATTTCATTTGTTTTAATGGCAATTGATAGCCTCTAATTTCCAAATATTGTTCTTTAGCTATGTTCCACTGTTTGAAGTGGCCTGCTCTTAGATTGGTTGTCTTTGTAATCTCAATTGATTATATGCTACCATCCTCTTCAGACTTCCATTTAAAATTTGTCCTTGTGCAGATGGGTGGCAGAAATACTGTTCTTTTGGATGCAATTAGCTGCAGAATTCCGTTAGTCAGTGACATACCAACTATAATATTCGGAGCAGATGTGACCCACCCAGAGAACGGGGAAGACTCTAGCCCTTCAATAGCTGCTGTATGTATGCTGATCAATTTACTGCATCTCTAAAATCTTAAGAGCATAAATGTTACTAACCACAGCCTTTTCTTATAAATGATGTTCTTAATGTAGGTAGTAGCATCCCAGGACTGGCCAGAAGTTACAAAATACGCAGGACTGGTTTGTGCTCAAGCTCACAGACAGGAACTTATTCAAGACTTGTACAAAACATGGAATGATCCAGTTCGTGGAACTGTTAGTGGGGGCATGATAAGGTACGAGGATATCCTGAGTATTAGATTTTAACATGGTTAGAACTGCTTTTCTTGCATAGCACTAAGGGGCACTTTAATCCTTATTTCACGCATTGTCTTCACAGGGATCTTCTGGTGTCCTTTAGAAAAGCAACAGGGCAAAAGCCGCTGAGGATAATATTTTACAGGTTCATATCATCCTTGGCCTTGTTAATCATATGCTCTTAATTAAAAAGGCTAAATTTGAATCATGGTTTTGTACCCAACTAAACATGTTGTAGATCCTCAGCTTAGGGAATTTGTATATAGAACTGGTAAGAAGAGGGATGATCCAAGTATGTGTTTTCTATACTCTAATTTCTGTTTCTGCTATTGTTTTGTAGATTGAGTGAAAAATTTTACTGAGTTTCGTATTTCTTTTTACTAGCCTGTGTTCTTCCAGTACATGTTATGCAATTGTTTTTTAAGTAAAGGTAGGTTCATCCGTTTTTTATGTAGCTGTTTGATGTTCTCATATTGCTCTATGGAACACGCAGGGATGGCGTGAGTGAAGGGCAATTCTATCAAGTTCTCCTGTATGAATTGGATGCGATCAGAAAGGTGAGGATTTATGTATCTATATATATATCCTCTGTTTTGTCTTTATCTTCTTCATGCAGAACTAAATCTTCAGTTGCCCTCGTGAAATTACTTGCAGGCTTGTGCTTCACTAGAACCAAACTATCAACCGCCGGTAACTTTCATTGTGGTGCAAAAACGACACCATACACGCTTGTTTGCTAACAATCATAGAGACAAAAGCAGCACCGATAAAAGTGGCAATATTATGCCCGGTAAATGAACATGTTCCATTTTCACATACCTGCACAATTTCGCTTCTTTTTGGAAATGTGACGTGATCAAATTTGTTGTTTAGGTACCGTGGTCGATACAAAGATCTGCCATCCCACAGAATTTGATTTTTACCTTTGTAGTCATGCTGGGATTCAGGTAAATTTCTTTGCTTGATCCTCTCCTATTTATCAAGTGCTCGCTTTTCCAATTGCAAGTGGCTTTCACCATTATCTTATTTAAAAGGTAAAGGAACAGACATACTAGGAGCTTCGAAAATTTCCCCACACAATATTAAAGGAACATTATTTTCTAAGGCTTTTGTAGTAGGAACCGGTGCTTGGTAGATATGATCGGTTTCTTATAACTGAGAATATGCTAGGTGGACACTGATCATAGCATTTGAGAATAAGGTAACAGGAAGTTTCAATTTTATGGCAAAACTTACGTACAATATAGTTGCATCTTTTTACAATATAGGCTGTGATATTTTGGTGTCCTGCCATTATTGGGTAAAATTAACCAGTTTTCTGGTGTAAATGGGCTATAAAACTGAACCATCTACGCAGTTGACCTTTCGATCCTCCCGTGACTGGCAATTGAATTTGCAGCCAGGATCATAATTTGATGAATAAACCATCAGGAGAAGACTTGCATATTATTTGTCCTAGTAGTAGGAAATGAGAAGTTCAGGGAAGCAATTCTTATTTTAATCAATTCATCCTTACTTGACCGAAATGTGACACTATTGGATTCGCGTATGTGAGATTTGTTCCTTGGGCCTCAAACTGTCGCTTGGAAGTAAGATTTGAAGAAATGTCAAAGACATTGCTTTCTTTGGACTTTTAGAGGAAATGATCAAATTGTTTCGTACAGTCCTTGCATTGCGGCTCCTAGTCCAAGTACATGGTCATAGAAGATGTATATTATCTTGTCCTTGTGGAATTTCAAGGACATTGAATTTTGCATCTCCTTGCTCATTGATAGGGAACAAGTCGGCCAGCTCATTATCACGTTCTATGGGATGAGAATAATTTCACAGCCGATGGAATCCAGTCGTTGACGAACAATCTCTGTTACACATATGCAAGATGCACGCGTTCAGTCTCAGTTGGTAAGTAAACCGTTATGCTTGAGCTCACCCGTACTTAAGTTTGGTATAGCGCGACAGGGGTGACCATCTAGAAGTGCATGTGATCATTGCATTGCCAATGTTTTCAACTGGACTTTTGGTCTATTGCAGTGCCTCCGGCTTATTACGCACATTTGGCTGCTTTCCGAGCCCGCTTCTACATGGAACCGGAGGCACAAGAGAACGGATCGATGGGGAGCGGCGGCGGCAGCGGAGATCACAAAACCAAAGGTGCGCGCATAACCGGAGAGTCAGGCGTGAGGCCATTGCCGGCTTTGAAGGAGAACGTGAAGAGAGTGATGTTCTACTGCTAGAATGGGGGCCCGAGGACGTGCGGCATCCACTAACTTCGATCTTCTGAGTCTCAAATCTTTACTGGTAGATGTGTACATGCTGTGTTTATAAAGATGTAGACGGTTGCCCCTAGAATAGAGTAGGGAAGGATGGTGGTTGTTCTAGGCTCTTTTGAAGCTGAGGATGAGAGTTTAGATTGCAAATAGGCAAAAATAGTCAGAATCAGATTAGGAGGTGAAGATGATAGAAGAGGGTAGTTCTCATCCTTGATGTAACCATCGGTTCTAGGAGGAAGTGGGGGAATTTGGTGGATCACACTTGGCTTCTTTGTAAAGGAACTTTTTTTTTTTTTAATCCCAGTGAAGTCAAATCAAATCTTAAAGTCAGCAAATCTTGTCTCATGTTGTCTGTGCTCATGTGATCGGGTCTTCCCGTCCACCGTAGACTTATCATATGAGGCGTACGTTATGTCTTTTGGTCTCATTTTGTACGGATATCAGCGATGTCTAATAATTTGTCCGAGCTAAATATTTTGAAAATCTTAAAATTTATAATTGAAGTATAATTAAACTTTAAAAAATTTTAGAAATGCAATTAAATTTTAAAATTTATCATGAAAGTGCCACTGAATTTGAAAATTTTTAAGAAATATAATCAAGTCATAATGTATCTATTGGCTTAGTCCATAAATGAGCATCCATAGGGTTAGTCCGTAAATCACAATTTAAGAAAACTCAAAGTTAATAGTCGGCAGCAGATGCACCAACGTGCTCCTTTCTTGGTGCCACTGCTTGCAATTTCTTGTATTTGTTGTCCACGAAAAGGGCTTGAAATGAGGTTGCAGAGCTATCTGCACGTAGTGTCAAAGTGAATATTTATGGCAAAGCCAAAGGTTGCTCTACAACAAGATCGTAATGTGCGAGCTCCCGCTAATTTGCCACCTCATTGTAATTGAACAAGATTACGGTAAGCAAAGTTGTAATTCAAGATGTCCCCTGGCCTTGGCCATTTCGCGGCGCTAGTGCCTCCTCAAGTGGCCCGTTTCACTTGACAATCCCCCTTTTACAATGCCACCACATATCGTGCAAATGGCATTCTTCACACCCTTGGCGTCAATCTCCAACTAGAATGTCTTCCGGTGACCAACTTTCTTCTTCGTAAAGCTGGCCTCGCCGTACCTTGGAGAATTTCCGACAAGGTAGGGGTATAATATGAGGAAGCGTTTCGGTAGGGACTACCTTCCAATGTTACCCTTTGCGTTCCTCCCAATGGTTGGGCATTTTGTCTCCTCATCGTCGATTTTGACTTATTGCAGGGTGAAGCCGGCACGGAGCCATTGTTGTCATCAAACTCAATGACAAGTTCCACATCAATTTAATGGTGAAGTTTGAATCGAGTTGAGATGATAAGACATGATCTCATTATAATTGAAAAGCAATCAAATCAGCATAAGGAGAAAGGAAACAAGTGAAATTCACAAATTGTTTTAAAAAGTAAGAGCATTTGAAAGTGATATGTGAGTGAAAATTGAGAGATAATGAAAAATGAGAGGAATGAGACAAATTTTTATAGAAATCAAAGTTTTCGCTGGCCCCATCTACAATTGATCGCTGAACAAACGACCCAACTAAGGCTTATTTATTTATTTTCAGGCTATGGCCCAAAGGTGGGCCCGTCTTCAGCCAGCCATTGGGCCGGATTGGGTCACCGACAATCATCCATCCAGTTTTAGGGCCGAGGCCGAAAATTCTTGAAGATGGGCGGGCCCAAACCATTGCACTCGGCCCATTGAAAAGAGAGATGTGTTAGTGCTTGGGCCAGCCAATTAGGGCCAATGGGCCTACCACGGCCCAAATCCAAGACGGGGTCGTTCCAATCCTAGTCTCATTAGATGATGCCCAGGCCTAGGCCAAGGTCAATAGGTGCCTTCTAATCCACTTTCGTGGGTACGTCAAAGACCCCTCTTCATTAGGTCTACCGTTGCGCATTATCATCGTGGTCGAGGTTTGCACACGAGATGACAAGGATCTCCCATCGTCATTATGTCTATTGCTGTGCATTATCGCATGTTCGATGTGCACATTCGCAAAATGTTTATCAAAACCTCCAAAACTCACGACACCTTCTCTTCGAGCCTCTCGATTTTACTTTATTTTTATACGTTTTAGGTTTTCCTTTTTCTTGTATTGCTTTTAATCTCGATATTTGCAAACATAGATAGACACATGCAACTTGAAACGATTTTTCTTTTATCACAAGGTGAAAGTTGGGATGAGGTCGGATGGGCGCCCAGAGCGCTCTATCCCAGTTCAAATTAAGCGGTTTCCATCAATTTGACGTCACAAGTTTTAAGCAATTTCCATTATTAAAGAATTTACTCAGAATTTTTTCTTTTTCATGGACACGATTTTCTTTTTCAGAGAAAAAAGGATTTTTGAAATATGGGAAAGGTGGTGGCGCCGCCTCCATGTCAGACGGCTGCTGTGCATCACAAGATCCCAAGTAAAATCCAGTTCATCATCCACTTTAAAGGACTAGACTTTCTTTCGTTCTTTTTTCCTGTTATCATTTCATTCTTTTGCCGATAAGTTGCTTTTTATTTTATGAAAATTAGGAAGATAATTAAGTTGCTTTTTAAATAGTGCGATGCAATGCGGTGTGCATTATATAGGGTCCAGAGCTAGATGTCCCCTATAGGCAAGAGGAGCGGAGCGGTAACTTTGAATAGAACTGTGCAGTCTAGCTGTACCTAGTTATCAGAATAAGTTCACCAAAAGTCTGCCTTTAATTACTCCATCCGCTTTAAATGATGGCTTTGATTCAATGCCCGAGGGCTAGCAACCGTATTTAGTCGATTATTTGTGTCATTTTGATAGTGTTGTCTAAATATTTCGAAATTACAGCTAAATCTTTACTCATTAAGAATGGATAAGAACATTCTCAATTTGCAATAGTTTTGAATTGGTCTTGTCATGACTAATGTTGTGTTTAGATTTTTCAAGATATACTCATATCATGGCGAATTATTGTCCTATTGAAGATTGCCAAGTAAGCACTTGACTCTGGAATGAAGTGCTCCGTATCATACACTGTTCCCATAAGATGTGAATGGATGTTTAGAAGCTGATCTTAGGGTTGAAACCTGGCCATGTATGAGAAGGGAAAAAAGAGATGCATAGCCCAACATCGAACCTTAATAAACCTCGAAGACCAACAACTGCAATTCTTGTCTATCTTTGAGCATGCCATGTGAATATTCCTTAAGGTCATCATTATTTCTCTCAAAATGCTACATATTACATATTATATACTTTATAAGATGAATTGCTCCGTTATGTTTCTCGAGTTGCGGAATTCACGGTGTTATCTTCATTATTTGAGATAGCTTAAAAACAATTATAGGTAGACTTTATTGATAGACAGAGCTTTTCTGCAGCGAAAAGTGACATATTCTCGAATTATTATGTACTAGATTAGGATTTTGGGAGGTGAAATATGTTCTCTCTTTTCCTCCTTTTGGTTTCTGTTTTACCGTAAATTTACTGCATTTGTATGTTTATGGTATTTATTTATCATAAAATTTTGGCACTCTTGATTGTACTCTCTTTTCAAATGATAAAAATAAAGCTAGCTATCTATTTTTTTTCGATCAAAAATAAATTTTCATTCATTATCAAATTGATACATGAAAGGGAATGTCAAAAGTCATAGCAACAAAACAAATCCATAAATCTCCAAAATAAACAAAAAGCCAAAAACCAAGGCATTTCATCATAACATGATTGGTAGAGATCATTACAACTTCGTCCTTCAATAACAAATCTATAACCCAATCCAAGTGAAATGATCGACGATCAATCACCGAATCACACGGCACTATCAGTGATAAGCACACGTCGAGATCTCCATATGTAATTACAGCTTTGTCTTTCGATGATGTGCACCTAAATTCGACATCCCCAATACCATCATCGTATGTAGACAATATAAACATGTTGAAAAAAATCTTAAATCCGATACTTGTAAGAGTGTGCTCTGTAGCCAATGCAAAATGCCAAAACTTTTGGTGAAAAAACATCGAATGAACACATATCTGCTGTGAACACCATTGAAATTGGAGGCGAAATACTTATTCATTAGAACTTCAAAATCTATAATTATATTGGAGAGAAAAATTCCCAAATATAAGATCTCCCATATTTAAAACTAGATTGGGAGAATTAGGAAAGAAACAAACGAAAATAAAAGGAAAATGAATTGGGAGGGGAGGGGGAGGGAGAGATCTAGGTCAAATTCCTTCCCTCCCTCCAGAAGTGGAAGAAGTGGAAGAGATGAAAAAAGGTTCGGAGAGAGAGAGGGGGGGGTTTCTTTAGGGGAAATCTAGCTAGCTATTTCAAAACATCAACTTTATTTAAAAAATATTTGCCCGATCAAGAGAGGGACGTGTTATCTCTTTTGGTAAATGCATGGAAAGAGATTAATATTTCGAATCACAAATTAGTTTAGCAAAGAAATTTTAATGATCGAAAGATGGGAGATAATTTGAGAACTCGTATGGAAATGCATAGCTTTGTAACATTTAGGCTATGGTCCCTGTATTTTCTACCAAGAGAGAGATTTGCAATACATTAAATTTGAAAAAGGAAAGATATTAATGGGATTAATCGACAAGTATCTCCACTGTACAATTTTATCCATTTTTCTATGTCATCCTAACATAACATAACTTAACAAAAGTTAAGGGTACTTAATGGAATTTTTTTACCAAAGGTTGAGTAGAAATCCTCCTTGAGTTTGCTTTCTGTATCTAGTAGAAATACGTCATATGCCAAATGTCGCACGCTCAATTCTCAATTATTTCTTTCCATGTACTTTGGTAATGAATTGCTTAGGATATATCCGGATTCTGTTATGTTATACCTAGATATTTGAAAAAAATTATAGGTTGGTAAAGCGTGCTCCTTCTTTATACTCTTCCTCTCTCTCTCTCTCCGGGCCTCCCGGTTCAATGCACATCAATACCACTCTTCCTATTATAACAACACATATTATAATTTTCAAACATATTTCCTACATTGTAGTAAGATCTATCAGTCCGTCACATCGCCTGTAAATGAATCCATGTAATGTCTTTTCCGACTAATGATAAAAGAAGCTAATGCAGATGAGCGGCCAGGTTGTCTACACCCTCAAAACCAGCACCCGTGCGCGAGTATGCATGATCCATCTCTTTCACCTCCTACTTCTTTCATCTTCTTTCAGCAACTTCAATGCAGTGCCACTACGGTACCTGTTGGTTGTTTTCCTGTCCATATGTACGTGACAAAAGCATGCTCTGCTTTGGAAAAAGGCAAAACAAAAGACGAGGCATTGACATTTGAAACCTCACAGTCATATATGATGACTAAATATAAAGCGTCGCGTCACAAAAGGTCTAGGGACAAGAATCGATAAAAGCTCATCCTCATAATGAACTGTTCAACTTCTATAATCCCAGAATAGCACATGGATCTTCATGAACTTTTAAATTACCACAATACCTCCACACACACACACCCACGCACGCATGCACGCGCGCACAGACACACACACACACACACACACACACACACGAAGATACCAGCTGATAAAAGGAATGAAAATAGAGAAGCAACAAGCTTTTGCAAAATATGAGCCCCACCCTGACCGTACCAATTCCATGCGATACTAATGAATAGAACAACATTTCCTTGGGAATAAGAATCAACCTATAATTAAGCTATCAATCTCATAAGTCCCCTAATCAAAAAGTGGAATAGTTTGCTGGTAATAGACATCTATTCTTTTCAGGGAAACAGGCAGAAACCTGTCGTGTGTGTGTGTGTGTGTGTGTGAGAGAGAGAGAGAGAGAGAGAGAGAGAGAGAGAGAGAGAGAGAGAGAGAGAGGATATGTCACCATCTGTGAACCTTGAAGAACCCAGGTGGGTGGCTTTCAAACCACCTAGTCCCCATGTGTTATCAGAGTGAATGTAAGCATAATAGTGAAGTGAGATCTCCTATTATTCATGGAACTCAGTGTGTATTATCAGACAATGGTGAATGTTCTGTGAATTCCATGCGATCGCCAAATTTATTTCCACCGTCTCATTTAATCAACGGCATACTGTAATAGCCTCAAAAAGTAAGCTTAATTGGTTGAGAACATTGCAGGAAAGGGTGGTAATCGATTCCAGTAACAATAAAAGGCAACTTTCTTATAATCATCCTCAGGGACAAGAGGACCACCGTGAGATGAAATTAGTCGGGCATTCTACAAGGCTCAGACAGCACCTTTCTACAAGGCTCAGACAGCACCTTTCATGAAAGGATGAATTAGTGGTAACAAAGCAAACACATCTAGCAAGTGTCGCCGGAGAGAGATGAACATAACTGTCTGGCTCAGCATCTAAGTTGCTGGTAATTTTCAAATATTCTCAGTACACAGCTTCAAAACAGGCGAGGTCAAAATGTCTACTTTCTGCAGGTGACTAGCTGACGCAAATCAAACTTGAGAAAACGAATCGTATAAAAACAATTATAGTTACACATAATCTGCAAATTCGGTTATTTCACTTAGTTAATCAACCTAATGCATTATAGGTTTGTTCAATTAAATGCATCAAGGTTTGTTCTTTAAGCATATGCTAGCTTGGAAGTGTTAATCCTATGGTCAGATCTACTCAAATCTGTTGAACAAAGTTGGTGGACTAGCTTCAAATATAATGTTCGAGCATTTTTCGTTTGCGAACGTTCAAGCACGAATGTCACTTAATTAAGTTCAATCCTGTACCTGAGTATTGACTGGTCTTCCTCTAAGCTGATATCTCCATTTCCTTTTAATATTTAAGTAGTCTTTATCATCTTCTTTGCCTTGGCACTTTACCTACTCAATATAAATGAGTTTCGGTTTAACTCAAAGCTATCACTCCTGCACCAAAGAAGACATCATATTGTGTGTGTGTGGGGGGGGGGGGGGGGGGGTGGTCTTAGAATACCAAACATAAGAATGTTAAAAATATGGTCTATAGGAGTCACAAGACATTTTAAAAAACATCCAATTACATGAGCAGATAATGAGATTGGTACGGCATGTACACACCAGAGATGGAGGAGGAGATCGATGTATTACCTAATTAATTATCGGGATTACTATTACAGGAGAAAATAGATAGTGCTCAATCACCAAAGCACAAGTACAGATCTCGAAATTAATCGCACAGTACAGGCCCTTCACCGAGCCTTGAGACCGAAAGTTAGAATTTCAATGGACCCTCCAATCCCGAACAGATGACAACCGTTCTTGCCTCAAAACCCTACACCAGAAAGCCCCCAGAAGAAAAAAGAAGGCATGATTCAACCCAAAAAAAAAAAAATCTAAAATAAAAGATTCTACAGACAAGGGGACAAATTCATACTGGACACACCTGATTATTTCCTCAGACAGGAAATTGCAGTACAGAACTACAGTGACCCAAATTAGTTCAGATGATCGCAAGATATCTTATTCGGAAACTTCTCGTACCTTTCGAAGAAGGACGCCAGCATGACCGGAGACAAAAATCTGGAATTAGGGTTTTCTCGAGCTCCCAGCAACAGGTGAAGCTGCCATATGATCTGATCTTTCCTTTAAGAGACCAGAAAAGTTGAGATCACGCTGGCAGCTTCATCTGATAGTGGTGCGCGATGAGGACGCGACATGGCGCTCGGTCGGATGCGCCGGCCTGCAACGATGACGGTTCTTCTTCTTCGTTATTAGAGGTCACAAAGAGAAGTGAGAAGATAAAGGGCTATAAATATAGAGGAAAAATGAGGAGATTCCATTTTCTTTTTCTTTTTTTTTTTTGGAAAGTGAGGTTTTGATGAAGCGTTATCATGAATTTGAATTCTTTTTTTTTTCCCTTTTTATGAATGGAATAGTGAGGAGAGCGAAAAGCTCGGGGTATAAATTAAATAAGAACAAAGAAATCGGAAAAAAATAATAATGAAGGAGTGGTCCCAAAAAATTGGTGCAAATTGAATATTGTCACGCCAAAAACAATATCACCATGCATGTGCGCAGAAAGGTCAGCCTAGAGGGCGAGTTAGCGTAGACTGCGAGTTTTTCTATATCTACTGTCGCTGTTAACTGTAAGTGAATTAATTAACTGTCTCTGTCTCTCTCTCTCTCACTCTCACACAAAAGAAAAGCATGGACACAGTGACCGTGTGGGCTAAGCTTAAAAGGAAAAGGGAAGAGCGACATGAGAGGGGACCAAATTTTTGCATGTTATGAAAGGAGTAAAAATTAGGTTTCTGCAAGAAACAGAGACGGAAAATAATTCAAAAAAAAAGAAAAAAGGAAAGAAGAAGAAAAGGTTGAGAGCATCTTAGATGGAGAATATTACGTGAACCTGTTTCCTTTTCTTGGTTTTGTATATGAATCAGACCATTCTTGTTTGTTCATTATCTGCATTCAGAAGAATTGGCGTGTGCATAGTCTCTTGATGTATATGCCGACAGTCTTCTTCTAGTTTCTTTAAGAAAAGGGTCACCACCTAATATTGGCGGTTCTTCTTTTTCTCCTTTTTTGACAAAGCTGATGAAAGCAAATTGCTTGTTGCTATCATCAAAATTAAGCTGAACTGCATTAATTATAGGTATTATTAGCTGATAATAGTGCTTAAAGAAGAGACCATGCTGACATATTACTTAGAAGATAAACAAGAGATTAATTCCTGTAAAATCTCGAGTTTATGTGCACATGCACATCGAGATCTTTTAGAGATATTTTTACTTGTAAGCTATTTAAGAAGATCTAAGTCCATCCAGTAAAGTATAAACCATGGTCTAATTTAGTTTTCCTGGGCACATCAACCTCGAGGATGGAGTTATCCAAATAAAAAGACCTACTTATCATATAAGGATTGTATCGACAATTACATGTGTCCATTGAAAAGAGAGAGAGAAGGAAGAATATATATCTTTTGCTTAAAAATACCAAATGGAAGGAAAAATAAGTACACTCATATGACCTACGTTGCTCTTCCTGAATGGTGAATGCATATAGGTCACTTAATTTCGAATTGCTTGGTATAGTTGTTGTCCTTTCAATGCGAACACCACTTTATATTACTAAGGGAAATGAAAGGCTTTTAAAACATGCTGTATATGTGGCAAAAGATACTATTTAAAGTATTAATTAAGCCCAAAGAAATGTAGTAAAGGTTCTATTTAATTCATGGTGTTCTATAAGTTTGAGTTAAAAACGAAGGAGGAGGAGAAATGGTGGTTGTAGGCTCTATTCGAGAGAAAAGTTACTTTCGAAAATATAAAAGCTACCTAACTCTCAATATAAAGAGGTGGTTTTACGTAAAGTAGTCATTTAACATAAGAGAAAGAAACCTTTAAGCACAAAACCTTTCTCAATTAAAGTTCATCTTGACACTAACAAACTCTACTTTTTCGTGCGATGATAATCTTTTTCGTTTGATCAAACACCTCTACTGTTGTCACGATCACGACAAAACACACTGCATAGTACTAACATTAAACCGTTAATGAGTTAGAGCATATGGCTAATCGACACTAAAGCAGATCCAAGCCTCTATATATATGTTAATGCTCTTATAAGGGGCGTTGTTGGTGTTAATGATACTTTGCAAATCATTATTTTCTTCTCATAATTAGATATTCCCAACCTTTCAAGATTTGTAGCCGGATGGGATAATTTTCTACGACGAAGAAACTCTCTTCCTCTCTCTCTTCTGAAATTCAATTTCTTGGTATATATTCTTGTGCAGTGACGGAGCCAGAATTCTAATGAGGAGGGCAAAATGTTCAGATTACTTAACTTAAAGTTTAAAATTTGTAGCGGATGAATCTTTTCTGAGGCACCAAAAGTTATTTATTGCATTAGTGTTCACTTGAAAAGAAACTAAACTCTATGATCCATCACAAGACATGAGTTCTTACTTATGGTTTTATAGATGATCGTGTTAAGAAACAGACATTTTCTATCTAATCATCAACCACCGAAAAGGAAATAATAGAATTATTTATTGACTTATATATGAAAAGGGAAAAAAAAAACCTAGGAAATAGTAAAAGAAAAGCAAAAGGATGTCTTCAAGAGGCTCGGGGTGAACCCTGTCCACCTGAACTTTGGAGGGTTATGCGTACAGTTTAACCTAAGAAAAATTTAAATAATTTCTTTCTTTTTTTGGGCATATTATGATGGGCTTAGAGGAATCAGGGGGCTAGAAGCCCTTGCTTTAAAGAATCCTCATTTAAAAAGATGTGCTTGGCTATCCAGCCATGATAGAGCAGATCGCCAGAATCTATAGTGGTACAATGACTTATGATCCTTTCACATGGCTTTGAGATTTATTTAAAAAAAAAAAAAACGCATGAGAGGAGAGGTCTCAACTAGCATGCCAAAAGCCAAGGAGCTAATAGTAGGGGTGTCAATGGTCGTTTTAGTTCGAGGATTGCAAAAGCCCCAAGTGTTTGTTCTTGACCCAACCCCGAATATAAACTGTTCTTATTCAGCACAAAAACTTTGAGCCAGTTCAGTTCAATCCAAATCTGATTTTGAATTCCGCGTCATAAGTTGATTATATTGATTTTCAACTGTTTGGTGGTATTTTACGGAGAAAATTATAAAAATAACGAAAAGACTATTTTTAATGTGTTAATGAACTTTAGAAGTTTGGTTTCTTCGCTTAAACAAACGATAAGAGAGAAGAATATGGCTGCAAAATCGAAGAAGAGAGGGAGAATCATCGAACTACAACTCAAGAGGTCGTCAACAATGGCGATGTGGCCTTTTTTATTTTATTTTTTTGATGTGGCCTTTTTTATTTTATTTTTTTACTTTTTGAAGGTACAATCCCAGAGCGAAGAAGCTATAGCGTGTTTTTCCGAGTGGGGCTTTACCGTGTTGTAGATGTTAACAATTGGAATCTGCTTATCTAATCGATCGATTGAAGGTTCCATTCAGCCACATAGATATCCACTTCCCCACTTGACTCCTAACCGATGTGTATATAAATCATTTTTATACTATTATAAGGTATGATAATGTTTGAAATCCAAAATATCGATAATCTATCTCTAAACTTAGGCTTTGTTTGTTTCGTGAAAAATAAAAGATTTAGGAAATATTTTCCCAAAAATAATTATATTGCTTGAGATAATTAATCAAGAAAAATATTTTTATTATCAACATTAATCTATGCCTAAATATTTTCATAGACAATGAAAATATTTTTCATTCATTTATTTTTGTAATCAATACAAGCAATCATTTTTAGAAAAAACATTTTTCAATTTATAAATTTTTTGCAAAACAACCGCACCCTTAAATATGATTAATCCTTGTTTGTGTCAAATGCGAGTTTTGGAAATATCTATCCAACCTTTTAAATAGTGTCATACCTGTGAACACAATTCTCTTATATAAGAATTGTGACACAAAGAATATGCAAATATATGTTTTGAAACAATACGCGCGTAAAGTACTACGTTATGGGTATAAATTGAATTTTCTTGTCATTGTAGCTTGGGTTTTAAAGTTCTTTCTAAGGTCAAGTCTTCCTTTAGAAAATTTAATGGGATTAAATTAGAATAAGCTTAACATATTAATAAACAATCCAAGAATAAATAGCATCTTCATAAGATAGCATCGTCGCTGTTTGGACAAGATATGAACACAATCAATCTAGGGTTCTTTGTTTCAACCTTATCGTATTTTTATACAAAAATTTATCTTGACGATTGAACGTAGCCTCTTAAGTCTCAAATGATGTGGTTCGTTTCTTGCCATGGTTAATTGAAGTGATAGAACTCGTGTGAACCAATCAAAGTAGTGGTTTTTTTTTTTTTTTGACGAGGTAGCTGTTAAAAGGGAAATTGCATATTCCTCGGCACTAATTACGAAAAGGATAAAAGACAAATCAAGAATTTAAAAAAATAATAATAAAATAAAATAGAAGAGGGGCCATAGCACCTTTGCTTTGAGCCTGCAAAACCTAGGGTGGTCCTTATTAGATCGAGCATGAGCTGTCACGACAGAGGAAACATTTACAAATTCTCTCTCTCCCGTAGATTCATAATATGGTCACAGAAGAGGTAACAACTAACAACAAAAGGGCTCTCTCTCTCTCTCTCTCTCTCTCTCTCTCTCTCTCTCTCTTCTGTGTTGGACTGAAGCGGTAGCAGTTCGTATAGACGCCTGCTGTCTCTCTTCTGTGTTGGACTGAAGCGGTGGCAGTTCGTATAGACGCCTGCTGTGCTATCTGCTGCTACTGCGAGAATTCATGTAACAGAGACCGCATGAGTTACATTGAGAGTTACATGGCGACAAGATCTCGTTGGAAAGGATAATTTTCATAAGTAAAATTCTGTAAATAAGGAAATCTGTTTGACGAAGACTTTACCAAATCATTTACACGCATTGCTTTCGATTTTGTGAAATTGGGAATGCCATACACCATTGAGGTGGAAACGGGATTCAATATTTAGTCGAGATAGCGAATGGATTACATAATTATGTGAAGTTATTGCTCTGTAAATATTTGTATTTTTAAACTTATTATGCCGTACCGTACTCTAATTGTGGGTATTTCAAAAATAAAATAAAATAATATATAATATATGAACAACATACATTGAAGAAGTAATTATGCAGTACGTCATTTCTTGAAATCTCGCTTCCGATTCAAAACCGCAGTGTAACTAATCATGGAAAGAATGAAAGAAATCAAAAAATGTATTTTTCAAGAATGAAATTTTATGGAACAATTTGTATCCACTCCATCCTTTGGAAGGACACGGATCTAATGAGACAATAAGAATTGAGATGATATTTGTAAATATATAATTATCTTGAATATATTAACTATTTCTTAATTTTCCGATCGCCTACAAAAGAAACATCTGTTCTATTATGTTGATCTTGTTCTTATATCAAATATCAACATCTTCAGAGAGCTATTTTTCTGTTTTTTGGAGGGAACCCGTGTAACTCGGGCTAGTAAGCACGAACCGGAAAATCATAAACAAATTTTTCGTAAGAAAGTTTCGCAGCGAATCAGGAGATCAAGAAATTGATGAATGTGACCTGGAAAATGAAGTTGAAAACTCAAAGCAGCGGTAAGTAATAAATAAGACAGACGAGCAGATGTGTGTAGTCCTCAAGCATCTCACTAAAGTAATGAAATAAGTAAAGTTCTACTAAAGTCACCAAACTAAAACCATTGACAGACCTAATCCTAAAATCCTACAATGCCTGAAATTAAGAAGGCCATAGAATTTGCCACTAATATTCCTAATCCGAAAAAGTGAGGAATCACTTCGGTTGCACCATTCTTAGAACTCTTGGGCGCTCCACTTGAGTTGCTTGGTGCAGCTCCTGCACAAACGAAAAAATTTGGAAGAACCCAGTCAACAATCGTATAAGATCTGCAAAATATTAAATTAAAAGACGTGATTTGTCCTCGAAATAACTTATATTACACCGGAAAAGAAGTCAAAAACTCACCCTGAGATGGTGTTGGAGATAGTGGTGCTGCTGGTGAACTTTTTGGAGCTCCTCCTATAATCAGAGAAAAAAAAAATTACTTTGGCCAGAAGTTTTTGATCGTGTTTATGATCACTTACTCTGTCTGCAATGAGATCGAAATATATGTATATGCAATTTTACATATAAGCCGATTATATCGAGAATTCAAATTCCATATTTCTAGTCATCATTCACTCACGTATGATCAATCAAAAGGCCTGATTCAAAACGAAAACAGCTTAACAGCAATAGACCACACGAGCCTACATATACCAGATGGATTCGAGCACCACCATTGATCTTATAATCACTTGACTTCGTTAAACAGTAAAAAGACCGAGGCCACGTACCAATCACTCGCACTTGCATGGACCATGAACACATAAACCGATTAGATCTGAACACGAAACCACAAAAGCGAGGAAAAATCACTGGCCTGTCTTGCACTGCGAGACGTCGGCAGTGGCACCGCATGCCTTGGCGAGCGCCAGCCCATCGTCCTGGCTGATGTTGAAGCTCCTGAGGATGTCCGCGTCGTTGAAGAGCTGGCAGAGGCACTTGGCCTCAGTCGCGATGACCTCCTTCAGTGGGACGCAGCAAACAGCCGGCGGCGATGACGGCGTCGGCTTCAGGTATGGCGTGCACGGCATCAGCTTCGCGATGCAGGGCAGCGACGTACCATCGTTCCCGCCTGGAGGAGACGGGCTCGGGTTTCCCGAGAAGGAAATCCAGACGCACGAGGAGAGCAAGATGAGGAGAAGGACGACGGGATTGGAGGCCATTACTGATGGCGTAAATTAGGGTTCCGGAGAGAGAGCTAAGAAAGGTGGCGTGGATTGATAATTTTTCAAATGATGGAAGTTGTAGAGTGAGAAAGCTTCAATATATAGAGAGATTAGCGAGTCAATGCGATAGGTTGTGAAGGAGTTTGTTGCTATTAACTTGCATGATTATCTCTAATTTTCTCAAGAGGTTATCAATAATTTATATTTAAAAAAAAAAAAAGACATAGCACAGTTCTTACTTCTTAGTGGATAATGATTGCATTAGATGATATTTTTCTCGAGACATAGGATTAATTTTTGAATAGTTTCATTCATGAGCAAAATCCAAGATAATTTCAATGGAGATGTCTCTCCTCTTCTTCTTCTTTTTCCCTCGATTTTCAAATGATTCGAAATTTAAGATCAACTTCCCATTCATATATTTCATCTTTGGCTCATCGTTTTTGCTAGCGATATTAATTTAGAGATTCTTATGATTTTCTACAGGATATTTTACTTTCCTACGTTAGAAGCAATTATCATGTTATCATTGATTATCTATATCTCTCAAGATTGTATGTATATCTCTTGTGATTGTGCATATCTTCATTTGATTGTCTTACATAGTCATCTAATGAAGGCTCGCGTACTCTTCCTCAATGTATGTCAAATTATACAAGACTTTCCCAATTCAACCTTTCACATATTATTATTCTCAGCCCGTTTCCAATCCTTATCGTCACCTTGACTCTCAAGTTTATGGTACGACGTAATTTTCCCTAATTTTTACGTTAATAACCAAGTAAACACCAAAACGTGTCTATATATATACGCCCACATTAAGATTTTGAATCAAGAGGAGTTATATCAAGATCGGATGTTGACGTTCACTTGCAAAACCGTAGTTCTTGGTTAGTTGACATGAATATATCTTGTTTAACGAGACACGTGCATATCATCAACAAGACCACCTCCTCCTTCGACGACTATGAATCCGGCGAGACCAAGAGAGTATAAGTTTGAATAACTTCTCAAAGGAGTACAAGGGCACGAAGGATTGCAATATATGCCGACAAAACACAAAAGACCCGTTTCATATATATATAATCCAAGTTCCTAATTTCTATATAGGAAAACCACAAAAACGTCGAAGCCAAATTGACTTCAATTCTTCAGACAGGAGAAAGGTCAATGATAAATAGCTGCTAGATCGCTGAGGTGAGCTGAAATTGTGTTGTCTTCCAAATCTAATTGCTAGAGATAAAATAGACAGATAAACTGCTTTCAATCCCTTGCCACGCAATCAAGTGAAATATCACACAAGAATCATTTGATACAAGACAGATGTGCTTGATCTGTAGATTATTGTTCAACACATACCTATTAAATTATCTCTTAAACTGATAGATAGAAGAAGATCACGTGTATATAAAGAGTGCATAAACACCTCCTCTCATGTGCACAAACCAGATTAACAATGGGATGTGAAATTTGACGAAGGGGGGACCACACATGCAAAGTAGATTAAGGCAAAACCTGGCTCTAATACTTTCCAACCAGAATCTTAAGCTGATAAATAGAGAGATACCAAATGTATATCAAAAGCTTATAAACTCCATACACTAGCAATGTGAGATACTTTAACAATTGACAATGAGGAACAATATGTAGCGAATTTCATGTAAAAGAATTAAATAAAATTCATATTACTAGGATAGGTTAAAGAAAACTATAGTAGTTTCTCGGCTCGAGATATTGGCACAACTCAACCAAACCCTAGAGTCAAGCTCTTGTCAATTGATGTCACGATGAGGTTGAACCACGACAACACCTCAGACCCCACTAAATGCCATAGAAATCACCAATCATTCAGAAAATGTTGGAGGAATCATAAATGTGAGGAAAAAACTAAGTCAAGAGGATGAGGAACAGTGCTGCATAGTAAATTTCACCTAAAAGAATTTAATAAACTTCATATTACAAGGATAAATACATATAAAAAAAATATGACAATTTCATGGCACGGGATATTGGCGCAGCTCAACCAAACCCTAAAATCAAACCCTCATTAATTGATGTCATGGTGAGGTTGAACTACGACAATACCCCAAATCCAACTAAACGCCATAGCTATTGTGGGTCACTTAGAAAATGTCGAGGGAACTAGGAAGTGAGAAGATAAACTAAATCAAGACAATGAGGAACAGTGTGCAATAAATTTCACATAAAGAACTAAATAAACTTCATATTACAAGATAAATAAATAAATTAAATACAAACTATGGTAGTCTCATGGCATGGGATTTCGGTGCGGCTCAACCAAACTCTAGAAACAAATCCTCTTCAATTGATGTCACCATGAGGTTGAACCTTGACAACAACCAGAGCCAACTAAATGCCATAGATATCTTGGATCATTCAGAAAATGTTGAGGAAACAAAGAAGTGAGAGGAAAAACTAAATCAAGACAACAAGGAACAATGTGCAGTATATTTCACCTAAAAGAATTAAATAAACTTCCCATTGCAAGAATAAATATATAAAAACTATGGCAGTTCCATGACATGATATACTGGCGTGACTCAACCAAACTTTGGAATCAAACCCTCGTCAATTGATGTCATGGTGAGGTTGAATTGCGACAACACCTCAAACCTAACTAAATGCCATAAAAGTAGCACATCATTCCAAAAATGGCGAAGGAACAAAAAAGTGAAAAAAAAAACTAAATTAATACATAGAGGAACAATGTGTGCTAAATTCCACGTTTAAGAATTAAATAGACTTCATATTACAGGAATAAATAAACAAAGCTACGGCAGTTTTGTGGCACAAGATATTGGCACGGCTCAACCAAACCTTATAATCAAAATCTCGTTAATTCATGCCATGGTGAGGTTGAACCACGACAACACCTTGCACCCACCATAGCTACTCTCAATCATTCAAAAAATGGCGAAAGAACAAAAAAATGAGAAAAGAAAAGCTAAATCAAGACGATGAGAAACAATGTGTAGTGAATTTCACATTTAAGAATTAATCAGACTTCATATTACATGGATAAATAAATAAACAAAGATACAACATTTTCATCACACGGGATGTTGGCATAAATCAACCAGACCCTAGAACCAAACCTTCGTCAATTGATACCGTTGTGAAGTTGAACCGCAACAACACCTTGCACCCAACTAAATGCCTTAACAATAGTAGATCATTCCAAAAATGACCAAGGAACAAAAAGTGAAAAAAATAAATAAATTAATTAAGATTGTGAGGAACAATGTGTACTAAATTTCCCCTAAAAGAATTAAATAAACTTGATATTATATGCATAGATTTATAAAAAAAATAAAACACTACAGCAATTTCGTGGCATGGGATATTAGCGTGGCTTGACCAAACCCTGGAATCGAATCCTTCATCAATTGATGTCACACCCCGCACCTAGCAAAATGCCATAGCTATCATCAATCATTCAAAAAAAAAATGCCGAAAGAACAAAAAAGTGAGAAAAAAAAAAAGCTAAATCAAGACGACGAGAAATAATGTGTAGTAAATTTCACGTTTAAGAATTGAATGGACTTCATATTACAAGGATAAATAAATAAACAAAATTATGACAATTTCGCGGCATGAGTTATTGGTATAGCTCAACCAAACACCGGATCAAACCTTCATCAATTGACACCATGGTGAGGTTAAACCACAACAACTCCTCGCGCCCAACTAAATGCCATAAAAATAGTAGATCATTCATAAAATAGCAAAGGAATAAAATAGTGAGAAAAAAAAATAAATCGAGACATTGAGGAACAATGTGCGCTACATGTCCCCCAAAAAGAATTAAATAAACTTCAAATTACAAGTATAGCTTAAAAAAAAAAAGACTATAACAGTTTCATGGCACGGGATATTGGCACGACTCAACCTATCCCTAGAATCAAACCCTTTGTCAATTGATGTCATGGTGAGGTTGAATCAAAACAACGTTCCTTACCCAACTAAATGCCATAGCTACTGTCAATCGTTCAAAATAAAGGCAAAAGAACAAAAAAGTGAAAAAAGAAAAGCTAAATCAAGACGATGAGAAACAATATGTAGTAAATTTCACATTAAAGAATTAAATAGACTTCATATAATAAGGATAAATTAATAAATAAACAAAACTACAATAGTTTTGTGACACTGGATATTGGTGTGGCTCAACCAAGCCTAGAATCAAACCTTCGTCGATTAATGTCATAGTAAGGTTGAATGCGACAACACCTCACACCCAATTAATCATAGTAAGGTTGAATGCGACAACACCTCACACCCAATTAAACACCATAAGTAGATTATTCGTAAAATGGGAAAGGAACAAAATGGTGATGAAAAAAAAATCAAGACATTGAGGAATAATGTATGCTACATTTCCCCCAAAACAATTAAATAAACTTCATATTACCGGTATAGTTTAAAAAAAAAAAAAAAAAAAAACACTACAGCAGTTGTGTGGCATGGGATGTTGGTGCAGCTCAGCCAAACCTTGAATCAAACCTTTTGTCAATTGATGTCACAACGAGATTGAACCGCAACAACGCCCCGCATTCAACTAAATGCCATAACTGTTGTCAATCATCAAAAAAATGAGAAAAGAAAAGCAAAATCAAGATGAAGAGAAACAATGTGCAGTAAATTTCACATTTAAGAATTAATTAGACTTCATAGTGCAATGATGAGTAAATAAATAAACAAAACTATGACAATTTCATGGCACAAGATATTGGCGAAACTCAACCAAACCCTAGAATAAAACCTTCATCAATCGATGTCATGGTGAGGTTGAACCGTGACAACATCTCGCACCCAACTAAACGCTATAAAAATAGTAGACCATTCAAAAAATGGCAAAGGAACAAAATAGTTGAAAAAAAAAACACTAAAGAAGTTTCGTGGCATGAGATATTGACGCGTCTCAACCAAACCATGAAATCAAACCTTTCATTAATTGATGTCATGGTGATGTTGAACTGCGACAACTCCTCGCACCAATTAAATGCCATAGCTACTGTCAATCATTCAAAAAAAAAAAAGGGCAAAAGAACAGAAAAATGAGAAGAAAAGCTAACTCAAGACGGTGAGAAACAAAGTATAGTAAATTTCACAGTTAAGAATTACATAAGCTTAATATTATAAGTAAAAATAAGTAAATAAACAAAACTATGGGAATTTCATGGCACAAGCTATTGACACGGCTCAACCAAACCCTGAAATCAAACCTTCATCAATTGATGTCATGGTGAGGTTGAACCGCGACAACACCTTGCACCCAACTAAATGCCATAAAATAGTAGATCATTCAAAAAAAGGAGAAGGAAAAAAATAGCAAAAAAAAAAACTAAATCAAGATATTGAAGAACATTGTGCACTAAATTCCCCCTAGAAAATTAAATAAACTTCATATTACAATTATAATTAAAAAAAAAAAAACTACAGCAGTTTTGTGCATCGAATATTGACTTAGCTCAACCAAACCTTGAAATTAAACCTTTCATCAATTGATGTCACAGTAAGGTTGAACCACGACTATGCCCTGCACTCAACTAAATGCCATAGCTACCGTCGATCATTCGAAAAAAATGGTGAAAGAACAAAAAAAAATAAGAAAAGAAAAGCTAAATCAAGATGACGAGGAACAATGTGTGGTAAATTTCATGTTTAAAAATTAAATAGACTTCATAGTACAAGGATAAATAAATAAATAAACAAAACTACAACAGTTTCGTGGCACGGGATATTGGGGTGGCTCAACCAAACCTTGAATCAAACCTTTGTATCGATGTCATGGTGAGGTTGAATCACAAAAACACCTCGCACCCAACTAAATGCCACAAAAACAGTAGACCATTCAAAAAATGGCAAAGGAAAAAAAAAAGTTAAAAAGAAAAACAAATCAAGACAATGAGGAGCAATGTGTGCTAAATTTCCCCTAAAAAATTAAATAAACTTCATATTACAAGTATAGATTTGAAAAAAAAGAAAAAAAACCACCACGGCAGTTTCACGGCACGGGATATTAGCGCGGCTCAACCAAACCTTGAAGTCAAACCCTTCATTAATTGATGTCATGGTGGGGTTGAACCGTGACAACACCCCGCACTCAACTAAATGCCATAGCCACCGTCGATCATTCAAAAAAAAAAGGCAAATGAACAGAAAAGTGAGAAAAGAAAAAGCTAAATCAAGATGGTGAGAAATAATGTGTAGTAAATTTATGTTTAAAAATTACATAGACTTAATATTACAAGGAAAGATAAGTAAATAAACAAAACTACGGCAGCTTCAAGGCACGGGTTATTAACACAGCTCAACCAAACCTTGAAATCAAACCTTCATCAATTGATGTCATGGTGAGTTTGAACCGCTACAACACCTAACATCCAAGTAAATGCCATAAAAATAGTAGATATTCAAAAAATGGCGAAGGAACAAACTAGTGAAAATAAAAATGAATCAATCAAGACATTGAAGAACATTGTGCACTAAACTTTCCCTAGAAAGAACTAAATAAGCTTCATATTACAAATATAATTTTTTCTTAAAAAAAAAAAAACAATGCTGCGGTAGTTTTGTGGCGCGGGATATTGTTGCGGCTCAACCAAACCCCGGAATCAAACCATTTGTCAATTGATGTCGCGGTGAGGTTGAACCGCAACAACACCCCACACCCAACTAAACGCCATAGCTGCTGTCAATCGTTCGAAAAAAATGGCGAAGGAGAGAAAGGTGAGAAAAGGAAAGCTAAATCAAAGCTCAAGAGGTGCCATGGAATGAAGAAGTGGTGACCAGCAGATTATATAGAGAGCTCTTGTCGAGGCTGGTTTGACTTTTGGTAAAATACATTTCGTTACGTACAGGCTGACGCGGTACAGAAAAGAAATTCGATTTCCGCTAGGGAAGGAGCAAATGCCGGCCAAATGGAGTTTTGCATAGCGATGAGAATCTTGGGATCGCCGGCCGGTTCCTCAAGCCTTTTGTGCACAGCCATTTTCGTTTTGGACAAGCTTCGCATGTCCGTATCCATGTCTACTTTTTCGAAGACGACTTCATTCTCGGAATCAGCTTCGAACCCTTGTCCAACCTTGTTCGATAACTCTTAGGAATGTCTAAGGTTTAGCTATGGTTCTCGCCTCGTGAAATTTGAGGTTCTTCTCGATTTACCCGCCTTTTGCATCCGGCCGAGGGCAAAGAAAAGTCAACATGTTTTGCAATAGATGGGTTGACTCCGTCATGCCCATTTCGCGGCGGTCGAAGTTGACTCAGGGTGAACGTCATCACTTAAGATTTTTTTAGCTAGTGTTCTGATGTGCAGTTATGTATGCGGTCACGCCAAATTTTGAGGGCCGATGAATATTTCAAAATGAAACAATTCAATTTGTCAACAATCACTAGAATTCTCGGACCGTGTGATGACATCAGATTTGGAGATAAAGTATGCCGTCGACCACAAAAGTGCAAGGTAAATCTAGATGATCTTGGTCGGAATTACGGAACTTCGTAGAGGAGAAAAATCAAAGAAGAGCACGAGGGTCAAAGGGGTGCCAAGAATTGAAGGCTGCAGTTCGGGTTAGGACTGGAAAAGAGCGCGACCTCAAAGATTGGGCCTAGGTTTCTATTCGAGCTCAGCCCAACCCACAGGCCGAGCAACAGGGCCCAAAAACATCATGGGCCGATCGAACCGTTATATTGGGTTAATTTGGTCACCGGTATCCAACTTAATCGATAATTTAGGCTCAGTTTGCTTCGCAAAAGATAAGTGATTTGGAAAATATTTTCTAAATACGATCACTCGTATCACTCACACAAATAAATGAATATATTTTATTTTCATCATACATGAAAATGTTTAGATATAAATGATTATTTATAATGAAAATATTTTTCATTAATTATTTCGGCGATACAAACGATCATTTTCAGGAAAATATATTCCACCAAGGTAAAATAAACGAAGATATAATGAGTAATTTGCACCAAGGTAAGGCTAAAGTAGTGACTGACCCAAAATTTAAGGTTATTCATTTGTGTCTTATGTGTTGATGTTGATCAACTTGATTCAGCAAAACAAGAAGGGAAGAAAAAGGAAGGGAAAAAATAGAAATTTTTCTTATGCAGTGATTTTCAGCCTATCGATGCTATTGAAAAGAACGAGTAAGAGAAGCAAAAGATGAAAGGGAGTATTGAGCTGTCCCCTTGTGCAGAAGCAAACAATTCTACACGCTCCCTCTCCGGCAACACCAAAGCAGCGAACGACTTCGTTCTTTCTCTCAAGTGTTGCCGCCTTGAGTTCTCAATGCAGTCCCTGGCTTTTGTCCTTGGCAAAATCCTTGAATTCTCCTATCATTTTAACCGTCAATTGTTGTCTCCATTAGACAAACTTTAACCCATCCTCGTTCGTATAATCATTCCCCTCGCTCGCTCAACATCTCACAGCTCCTACCCCTTCAAACACCTCTTTCCCTAACACATTGTCTTGTGCAAGGCGGGGGGCCCAAACAGTTTCTCCACGGCAATGGCTAGGCTTGCGCGGAACAACACGAACCGGAGCCTCGAGTCGCTGCTGGACATGGACAAGTCCGTGGCCATGGCCAAGGACGCCGTGCCACCCCTGAGGAAGATGATCCCAGGCCATGGGCTCGAGTTCAGCGGCCTCTCCTACAGTATCATCAAGAAGCAGAAGAAGGACGGCGTGTCAGTCAAGAAAGAGGCGTACCTCCTCAACGACATCTCGGGCCAGGCGATGAGGGGTGAGGTCATGGCGATCATGGGGCCCAGCGGGGCAGGGAAGTCCACGTTCATCGACGCGTTGGCAGGGCGGATTGCGCAGGGGAGCCTCCAAGGTTCAGTCAGGATCGATGGGAAGCCGGTGAGTCGCGCAATAAGGGTTGATCACTTTCATTACTAGTAATGCTATATGCTTTGACTAGGCACATATAACGCTTTGTGTTTACTGATGTTGATCTGTTGACAGATTACTACCAGCTACATGAAGATGATCTCATCCTATGTTATGCAAGATGATCAGCTCTTTCCGACGTTGACCGTCTTCGAGACATTCATGTTCGCTGCTGAGGTCAGGCTTCCTCCTTCGATCTCCAGGGCCGAAAAGCAGAAGCGCGTCCATGAACTCCTCGAGCAGCTTGGCCTCCAGGTACAGATCCTAGGCGCACTTTACACACCTGATGTTGTTCGCAATCCGATTAAGACAGAATATAACTTATCGAGACAAAAATAATGATTTGGTTCGGTTCGGATTTGTTTGAATAGACAGGAGGTTTGGAGTGAAAGAAGAAATCTAGAATCAGAATATTGAAGAAGACAAAGTAGCATTGCATATCTGTAAGATAATCTAAACAGTCATGAGGGAATACTATACTACATATGCCTAAAAGTTGGAATAACAGAATCAACATATATAGTAAAACCGAGTTTCATGATCAACTTCATACTCAGTCGAAATTTTTGCGCTACTGACATTATCCTCGACCTTTTGTCTTCGCAGAGCACGACTCATACACGGATCGGTGATGAGGGTAGAAGAGGAGTGTCAGGAGGGGAGCGGCGAAGGGTTTCCATAGGAATTGACATCATCCATAAGCCGTCGCTGCTGTTTCTCGACGAGCCCACCTCCGGTTTGGACTCCACGAGCGCCTACAGCGTCGTTGAGAAGGTGAAGGACATAGCTCGAGGCGGTAGCATCGTGCTCATGACCATCCACCAGCCTTCCTATAGGATTCAGTTGCTCCTGGACCGCATCACAGTCCTGGCAAGGTAACGACATCGGTCTCGTGACGTTGCAGTTTCGAATTACTTGTGGCGTATGACTAATTTGTTACGAGCATGTGTAATGTGATTCCAGGGGAAGGTTGATATATATGGGGAGTCCTCTGGCGTTGCCTACTCACCTTTCCGGATTCGGAAGGCCGATTCCCGAGGGCGAGAACAGCCTCGAGTACCTCCTAGATGTGATCAAGGAGTACGACGAGTCGACCATCGGCCTCGATCCACTCGTGCTGTACCAAAGAGATGGCATCAAACCTACCCAAGAAGCTAGGACCCCAGTTAGAAAGACACCGAAAGGGCCGAAAACTCCGAAGACTCCTCGTGGACACACCCCTAGTTCGAAGCTCAATCTCCGCTCTCAGACCTACACTCCTAGAGGGCAGAAGACTCCTCGATCTGACTCTGAACAGTTCGACTACTCAGAAGACAACGACGACGATGAATTCGACAACTCGCTGGAGCGCAAAGCAATGCAGACGCCAATGCACTCGCAGAGCGCTGTGCACCCGAGATTGGCGTCCCATTTTTACAAAGACTTCTCTGTCTGGCTCTACAATGGCGTCAAGGGTACGCCACGGCGCCCACCATCCTGGACTCCGGCCAGGACTCCTGGGCGGACGCCTGGAGGTAAGACGCCGATGTACGGCCCCCAAAGTCAAATCTCGAGCCAGTGCCCCACTCCTCAGCGCAGCCATCCTCGGCCCAAGACCCCGCTGGCCTTCAGCCCCGACCCGGACCCATCTTATGTTACTTCCTATGAGGAGTTTGAGATGGAAGTCCTCGATGAGCCCGACCACAGTCCGAAATTCGCAAATCCATGGCTGCGTGAGGTCGTGGTCCTGAGCTGGCGCACCGCGGTCAATGTGGTTCGCACGCCGGAGCTCTTCCTCTCACGCGCGATCGTCCTTGGGGTCATGGCGCTGATCCTGTCCTCCCTCTTCAAGAGCCTTCACTACCGCAATACCAAAACCATCAACCGCCTCCTCAATTTCTACATCTTCACCGTCTGCCTGGTTTTCTTCTCCTCTAATGACGCCGTCCCGACCTTCATCCAAGAGCGCTTCATCTTCATCCGAGAGACGTCCCACAACGCATACCGAGCTTCGTCCTATGTCATCTCGTCGCTCATCGTATACCTCCCCTTCTTCGCAGTCCAGGGCCTCACATTCGCGATTATCACCAAGTGCATCCTCCGCCTCCAGAGCAGCCTCCTCTACTTCTGGATGATCCTGTTCGCCTCCCTGATCACTACCAACGCCTACGTGATGCTCGTGAGCGCCCTCGTCCCAAGCTACATCACGGGATACGCTGTCGTCATAGCAACCACAGCTCTCTTCTTCCTCACTTGCGGCTTCTTCTTGAAGAGATCGCAGATACCAGTGTATTGGAGGTGGCTCCATTACATCTCTGCCATAAAGTATCCATTTGAGGCACTGCTAACAAATGAATTCAAAGGGGGCCACTGCTACAATGGCACTCTATCAGATCTCTCGCCGGGTCCGCTAGGAAACTTCACGCGTAGCTTGCTGCATAATGACAGCGGTAATTTCGGCCCAACTTGCGTCGTGATGGGACAGGACGTTCTGGTCACAATGGACATCGACATGACGAATATCTGGTATGACATCGTCATTCTGCTGGCGTGGGGAGTTCTTTATAGGCTCTTCTTCTACGTGGTCCTGAGATTCTACTCCAAGAACGAGAGGAAGTGAAGTTTTTTATTTCGGTAATGCTCCTTGTGTTCTAAGCCATGCTATTCCTTCAATATACTTTGAAATATAGGCATTCAGATACTGGCACTGCCCAAAAGTGTCGAATGGTAAAAACAGAACTGATTCTATATGTCGTTCGCAATAAGCCTTTGCCATAAATGAAACTAAGCTACATTTCTCTTATAGAAATATTACTCTCGTGCAATACGTGCCATCATTGCATGTTCGGAATGAAAGAACAGGGGAGCGTGCGGGGGGATTTGAACCTGGAGAGGAATTCCCCTATCACGTTCAAACAGGTGACAGGCACAACTGGTTATAGCCAAGTCGGTCTAAATATCATAGCACCTCATGCAACATGAAGAAAAGTTTGTCAACGTCATAAAGAGGAAACAGCAAGTCCTTAAAAAAATTCATCTCAATTCTCGTCTGGACCTCGGAATCACTGGGATGTAAAACAAGGCCTTTCCTTGGGGAAGACAAAGATAACGGGAGAAATGGGAGTGCAGCACATAAAAATAAGAAATGCAGCCGTAGAGCCCACCACCCCTATGTATAACATGGTTTATTATCTCGGGATCATTGTACTAATGATTATTCATAACCAGAAATGTTTCATTTGGTAATAATCCTCAATTAAGGATAATCTCTCAGGTAGATTTCGCTCATATTTTCCAATTGCCTAAGCGGGTCTAGTCCAGTACAACAAACATTCAGGGTAAGTTGCATCATCCATGCTTTTATTCAGGGCTAAGACAAGGAGTAGAGCAACAGGAGAGGACTGAGAGGGATACAACAGGCATATATAGCTGGAGAAGCCAAACCAAACAGTTTTTGAGCTGCAAATATGTCATCTATTACCCCAACCCAAACAATTCGACACACCTCTCACCCTATAGCAGGACAAATAGCAGTAAGTATACCTTCCATGTTGCAAACACATAGGTTACAGGGGCCTAGTTTCTCAACTTTTCACATCTCTGAAATCAGCCTGCATGCTGCGCTATCTTCCGCTCAAGGGAGCCCTTATCAGCACCAACTAGCTTGTCGACCTCTTTGCCATCTCTCACAAAGAAGAAACTAGGGACGCTGCTGATATTCCAAGTGGCAGCGACATCCCTCGCCTCATCAATGTCGACTTTTAGGAATACCACTTTCGGATATTTTGCAGCTAGGCTAGTAAAAAGAGGAGAAATGAAGCGGCAGGGCCCACACCAGGTAGCAGTGAAGTAAAGGATGGCCAGGCGGGATGTTCTTGAAGCAGCATTCAATTTGGATTCCAGTTCAGCACGAGAGTGGATACCAATTACTTGGCCTGTCGAGAGCAAGAACCAAAAAAAAGAAAGAGCAAGAACCATTTCAATGCTACATTCCGAGTAAATTGATAAGAGGAATCATCACAATCATTCGCTCCCAAGGAAAGAAGTTTTGGGGACCTGCTCTTATAAGTGTAGCTTGGCAAAAGATAAAGAGAAAACAGCAGTCTCCAACCCATGGTCCAGTACACTTTCTCACAAAAAATAAAGGTAAAACACTAAAATATGTCTGAAAATGACAAATTAAAAACGAGTAGAAAATCCAGTCTCAAGTTTTAGTTTGTAATTAATCCTTCTAAGTTGGAGTCGTGATAAGCATTAAATAATGACAGATGCTAGTGATAAATTACATATAAAACATAACAATGATGCTCACCGTCCTTGAGAGCGGTTGAAGCTTCCGACTCCTGCAGCAGGTGAAAAACAATCCTAAATTTCAGTGTAAGAGGAAAGGTGAAGGCTATGCAACTATAGAGGACTCAAAGGAACTTGCATATTCACTTTCAATTCAATTGACAGTCTCATGACTCTCATCAAACCCCAAAAGGCAAGTCAAAGAAATAGACATGCACAAACAGACTCAGCATGGGGCATGGAAAAGTCAACAGTTTCACTTGCTTTTGCACCCTGACAGCAAGGAGTTCATGATGCCAATATTGCTACTACTGCACATGGACCACAAGCAAAGTACTGCAGAAATTGAGGACAAAAAGCTTTGGATTGAATTACCTGATCATGATCATTTTTTAAATACTAAGGATCAATTAACAAGGCATACAAAAGATTACGTGAAAATAAAATCCCAAATAGAAACAAGTATGCATCAAGTCATCTCACTTCAGCAGTGCGCCGGCGTTGCTGCTCACGTGCAGCCTTTTCTTTCTCCTTCTCTTTGCGCAAGCGTTGATACTTCCTGCGATGCTCTTCTAATTTGCGGGCATTGGGTTCAACCTGCAAATCCATATGGAATCTTCAACAGAAATCCCTCAGCAGCTCAATCGTCTCAACTCTAAGAGAGTCAGAGTGTGTAGTACCTTCTTAAGCACCATGCCAATTTCCTCATCGTGATCTATTTTTGAAGCTACATGCAGATCACTAGCTGCTTCCCCCCACTTACCCAGCAGGGCCCTCGCCATCCCTCGTGCTTTGTATCCTTTAGCTGAGTCAGGATTAATCTATGAAAAAGAAAGAGGAGCTTCATCACTCCAATTTAAACACATAAGAAACATCCGCATGTCTCCCTTATCCACTATGCCAATGCAATCCTAACCAGTAAAGCTGAGTCGCCAACAAGTGTATGAACACCCACCTGTAAAGCTGCATCAGCATCACGAATTGCAGCACTTGGCTTCTTCAATTTGACAAAGACGGTAGCTGGATGGAATATAGACAATTGCTAAGGTAAAGCCACCAAGCCACAAGTACACTGAGACTGCACTATTCAGCATGAATGCATGGGAATAGATGTTACCTCTAGTCGCATATAGTATTGCTGAACCTGGATTCAACATGATCGCCTCTGTTAGGTGATCTGTCGCTTCATCCAGATTACCTGGGAAGTATAAGCAATTTAAACGGACAGATAATTCTCCAGCAAGAGCAGTTGAGGAATTTTAGGTAAAAGGCCTAAAGAATATTAGCTTAAATATCATGCCTTCTGACATTGCATCCACAGCTTTTGATTTTGCCATTTGTGCAGCCTCCTGCTTTTCTTCTGTAACTTCAATAGAAGGGTCTCCCATCTGTAATTAGAAAATCTGCACATTCACTTTTCTACAAAGGAGAATCCTGAAGCTACTTCTCCGGGAAATCGTTTCCACCACTCACCTTTTGCGGAGGATCATCATCAGGTGCCACAGTGTCAGATTCGTCTAATTCAACATCAGATTCAACAAAGTCACCTTCATCATAATCCATTTCCAAATCAGTTTTGTTTGCATCAAACCCAGTGCCTGACATGCCACGGCTCTCCTGTCACATTGAGAACTAGATTAGTGCAAGCATGAAGAGAAAGATCACGAATTCAAGCACTCTTTCAAGTATACAAAGCCAAAAATCAAGAAAATTGCCATGCCAATTCTTCAAGACACAGTATGAGTGGCTATATAAAAATGTGCTAATGCAAGTGATGAACCTTAAGCGGGTCAATGCATGCACTAGACCAGGATGCAATTTCAATTACCTGCGGAAGATTATTATCAGCTTGCCCTAAGCTACAGTCTATCTAAAGATTTTGCCGGTTCAGTTTTTTCTTTAGGAACGGTAGGTGTCTTGGTAGAAAAATGGATTATTTTGGCACAAAAATTTATGACTTCTTCCGAAAACCATTACATCCAAAACAACGTCACTTTGTGGCTGCTCCCTTCTCCAATTTCATAGTTTCTCCCAAGCTTTCTTCGCTTTTGTTAAACCTCGACCTTATTCTCAACGCCAGTTTCTTAAATCCAAAGTACCTTTCTTAATGGCATGCTCCAGTCATATCATATGGTCCATATAAAATCTTTGTATTGTCAAATGCTTTTGCATTTCTTGTGATTGGAAAACCACGCGTAATCTGTCTTGAGGCATCTTAATTATGCAATCCCTTTCTATTGCTTTCCCGTCGACTAATTTTTCTATTGATCATTTCAAGGTAAGCATTTCCCAAATCATTGATTTCCCATGAAATAAACGTGCCACAATTGCACAATTCTCATTCTGCTCAGCAAACAGACATACGAATATCAAGTAAACCAAAACGCGTTCGATGCAGCCAATCAAACTAGACATAGCACTTCCTGGCCAATGAATATGCACAAGAATCGGGTAAAGAGCATTTCAGGAGCAGGCTTCTCACTGATTTCGCAGCGGGCGGGATTCGAGCACCTAAGCTGCAAACAAAAAACATGCCACGTTCTTGAAACAACAGCAAACAAAAGAGAAACATGTCGCCCAATCTTCCCCCCCCCTCCCCCCCCTCCCCTCCAAAAGAAAAAACGGCAGACTGAAAAACGTACTGCTACGCTCTTGTAATGAACAACAAATGGAGAAACTTTCAGGCCCATCTATCCACTACCCAGCAACCCATCTAGCAGCAGCGATCTGCCGAGCGATTCACCCATTCAGACAAGCGAAACAGAAGCGAGCGCGAGCTCGATACGGTACCTCTGAAGGTAGGACTTGAAGAAGGCGATCGAAGGGTCGTCGAGGATGGAAGGGTCCGACCGGCACTGGCCGATGAAGTGCCGCAGCTCGTCCATCTTCTCCGACTCCATCTCCATCTCTCTCTCTCTCTCTCTCTCTCTCTCTCTCCCCTTCTCTCTTTCTCTCTCTACTGTGTCTGGGTAGGTGGGAACTGGGCGTGGAAGCGCCGCGAAACCGCGATTCTCTTGAATCCGCCGTCGGGCCTCCCGGGCCGGGCTTTCCGGGCCCGCGAGGAAGGCGGCGGCCGGAAGTTCCGATGGGCTCACCCGGCCCGGCCCGGCCCGAACCCACAAACTTACGGCGGTGCGTCCGGGCGTTACTGCCCTCTCTTTAAGCGGGAAAAAATGCATATTAACTGGACTTCGAAAAAATTACCAAAAATCCTCCTCATTTATATGTTACCAATATATTGCACGTTTTGGAAAAACTTCCGAGTGTTATATAAAAATCAAATTACTTTGGCCACATAATTTCCCAAGAACAAGAAAAAAAATGAAAAAGTAAAAAGCATTTGAGATTGGACGATACAAAAATTTGAATACGGTATAGCGTCTAGAAAGACGGGTTTTTAGTTTTGATTGGTTAGGTGATTATCTAATTGACATAAGATGATTGGTGTTTGGTCAATGGAAAAGTTAATGCATCAGGACCACCTAAACACTTTTCATGTCTTTTTTTTTTTTTTAAGGTACACAAAGTTCACAACGATTCAACATTTCGAGGAGCGTTAGTCCAATTATAAAAAAAAAAAAAAATGTAAGTAGTTGTAATGTTAGCTTAAGGTCAACTTGTAAGGTAAAATACTTTAAAGACGGGATTTTGCCGAATCAAAAAGAAATTAGGAGCGTGTAACCAAACCAGTTCTATTCGGGAAATAGTTTGGACCGTCTGAAAAACAAATCTGAAAAATGATTTCCATTAAAACTAGTGCGAAAACATGTTCCAAATTTTTAGAACAATGTTCCCGAAATAGGTTCCTAGTAAATACCCATCTAGAAACCAAACCAGACTATCCTGTTTTGGAATCGTTTTGAACTTTTTATCGTTTGTGATCATATGTGACTACGTATCCGTCTCAGGAATTGTTGCTTTTGGTAGATAGGGATTTCTGTTGTTCATCTTTTACTTTGAATTATTTTGTTACTTATAGTCTAATATAATTTAACTGTAAAAAATAAACCATAAAAAGGACCAAAAAGAAAAATAAGTTCCAGAGCAGATCTTGAAACAGGATCGGGAAAAAGGGTAGGTTTCAAAATCAGTTCCAAACAAACAAGGTATATACTATATACCAGACTCCAAAAATTAGGAACCCGCAATAACATAATAGGTTCAGGATTCTAATGTGGAACCTATCTATCCCGGAATTGGTAACCCTATACGAGAAACACACGCTTCATTCCTAATGAAAGATTATGTGACAGCCGCTCGTCCAATTAGCACCGCGCACAGAGCGACCCGCCCCAACTTATCACCTCCCCCGAATGACATTCCCGCGACGACACCGCACTTACTGATAATCCGATTAAGCCACCCATCTTTTCCATCCGACCGATTGTAGAAAAAGAGGATTTCGTACACAAATCCTCGATAAAGAAAGAAGAAAAAAGATCATTTCCAGCGATGACGATGGAGGAGCTTGGCAGGACCACCAAGCTTTTGACCATCGGTTTCCGCCTCACCGTCCGATGCATGATCTCCGCGCGCATACTGATCGAACACGCAATAAACAAAAGCAGCGCAACTGCAAAATTGGTGGCAATCGCTAACGAAGCAAACACAGATCGTAGATGAAGTTCCAAGGCACACGTTTCGAGTAGTTCTAGCGCTGCAAATCCAGCTTGCGCAGCACGAATCGCACCACGTTCGAATTGCTGCACTGCCCAGAAACGCTTCTTGAATTACATTTACACCCGGCTCTGAGCCGGAGCAAAACTTTTAACCATTACACGGCGAATAGGAAGGAAGGGCGAGATGGACTCGCGTGGTCTTTTTCAAAAAATCGGATCGAGGAGACAGCAAGTAGGAGAGGGAAATATAACGTAGGACTAGAAAGCATTAGGACTAATTGACTTTCAACCGAGAGTCATGGCTGAAAAAAAAAATATTCCATCTAGGACCAAAACCCGCGTCGGGATTCCTCGTCGGAAGACGGTTGCTATAGCTTCTGGTTGATGTCGATGTGATGACAAGAGGCGGTGGAAATGGTGGAGCGGCTAAAGCTGTCCGAAGCTGAGTCAGTATGATCTGGAGAACTCCTGCCTGGCGCATAAGGCGACGTGGTCATCGCCCTGCGTACAAATGGAACTTAGGTTAAGGTAACAGTGCCTATCACCAGGGACGGAATGATGCATAGAGAGCATCCTCCGGCAATCTAAACCAAACACCGGCAGAGGAAATGAATTACAAGTGAAGGTTTTGGTATGTGATACCGACCTTTCTTTGCGCTTCTCTAGAAATCGAGCCAAGGACGCCTGCCGAGCCTGAGGTAGAGCAACTGCGAGACAACAATTAGTTACACCGATTTGATTCAGTCTTGAAATCATCTCGTTGGTATCATCAGAAAAACTCCACCCTAAAGATTTAAGAGAGTGATACGACGACATACCGGCCGGAAGAATAGTCGGTCTAGCCGGTGCCACAGAAGTTATTGCTTTTGGAGTCTCGGGTCGTCTGATAGATGTATCATAGGCTCCAACGGCTTTGCCTCTCCTCTGATCCACATTGCTCGGGACTGCAGAAAACGAGAGCATTGATGATCTTCCGCTCCTGTTCAAATCATCAACAGGCACCGGTCTGGTGATCGGTGTGATTGGCGCTTGAATTTGAGTTGAAGGAACGGTCTTAGGCCCAGATGCAGAAGAACCGTTCCCAGCCAGCAACATGATCGCCTGAGCCTAAAAGATCAGGTCGAAACATGTTAGGCTGCCTGTCGATTTCGGAGGCTAAAATGGTAACTCATCGACAGAGCAAGAGATACGCACCTTTTCTGGAGATACATCATCGAACACATATACCGAACCGCCAAAGAAGATGGTCAACTGAGCTGGTGGTGCAGGGGATCTCGCAGCATTCCTACAAAACAAGATCACCACTTCGACTGATCATTGATTGAACTTGCAGAGTCCGCTCCTTGCCAAGCATCCATCAGTTCGAGAAAAAATGCAGCAAAAAAAATGACTAACAGACATCTGGATCACCTAGCGTCAGTGAAGCCGACCAGAGAAGTCGAAGTCGGAGGAACTGATGCAGGAGGGACAAACGTAAATCCCCTGAGAGACGGCGGTTTTGCAGAGGAGCAAATCACGTTTAGCTCGGCAGATGCCGACACCGCATGGGACTGAAGGACTGGAGTGGCCACTTGACCGAGATGCTTCGGGGAAGGGAAAGTCCTCGCTTCTTGGGGCCGGCAGATCGGCTGCGCATTCAAGTGCCGCTGAGGGTAAGCCGTCGTCACATAGTAGCTTCCTGCTTGCCTGTCGCCAAACCTGTTCCTCTGCGAGCCAACAGAAAATTCAAAATCAGTCCCGTTCCTTCACCAACGAGAAAGGAAAAAGGACCACTAACAACTGAAGCAAACGCTCCATGCTTGAAAAGATCAAGCGCGAGTTCAGACACTGCGGAAGCTGACATGATCGAACCAATGCATACCTCGATATCCAACTGAGACACAGTCATAGATCCAGACGCCGCCAACGAATCGCGGGCGCCCTTCCCCAGCCCCTCATCCGACGAGGCCTTGAAAGAAAGGAGCTGAGAAGGAGCAGAGCCCTCGTTCGAGAATGACCACTGCATTCCGGGTCCGCGTAGCTCTGCAGAACCAAGAAAGATGGCAGGAAAGAAACCGGCAGCGATTAGACAAATCCATCCTAAGATTACCTGTCCATACGAACAAACAAATAATGGAGAAACAGCTAAGCACTCTCGTTCTACCTGGCGTTAGAATCCGGGAAAAGGGTCACGGATTGGACAAAAGAACCAGGAACACCAGAACCAGAAACTTTACATAAAATGCAGATAAGCGACACGGCTATTCCTTCAAAAGCTCTACTGCCTATCATGTGAGGGAGAGGGAAAGAGGGCTAGTTCTAAAAAGGAGCGGACGTTCAAGGAAGGTGGGTATCGACGGAATATAAAACGCCTGATCGCTGAACGTGCACTATATAAAAAATTGCAACTTTAAGTTATAATTTACGCATATGATAACTAAACCAGCTAATGTGCAAGAAAAAGCCCGCCTTGATTAATCAAAACATAATAAACTAAGACCAGACAACCTCGCCTACGTGCCGCGACGCGATTGGCCGAGACGATCAAGCTTGCAAGGTTTTTCCTCGTGAATAAATTATGAAAAGGGGTCGTGGTCCTCTCGGCCTAGATTCATGCAAGAAAGCTATAAACCTCTCCATTACTTTATTTTCGGAATTCTTTTTATATTCGATTAGACAAACTTTGGAAAACCCTCTCTTTAATTTTTTTTTTTTGTTAAGGTAAGTCTCGGTACGGATGCCACGCATCAATCTAGACGGGCACACTCTATAATGCTCGTTTAAATAAAATTAAAAATGAAATCGTTCTTTCTGCTTTTCTTTTTTTATGATTGACGTGACGCACAACTTTGAATTGATTAAATGCAATCATCATAGCAAATAGCGATTTTTCTTAAGGACACGGGAACGACGATGATAATAATAATAATATCACGGAAGATTGGAGCACCTGACAAGATGGGAAATATAAAATTCCACACGAAGGACCACATCCACCAAAGATAAAGCAAATTCACGAGCATGCCCTCTTCTTAAGATGATATTCACGCAAATGCCATCAGGGTTCAATGCATCCGACTTGTATTTTGACTTAATTTACCTTATACGCATCTTGTCAAAAGATGTCATAGCTATACGACACCACAACAAAACAAAAAAATTAAATTTGGTTTGGCATGTCCAAAATGTCCAATACACCCTCAACGAATAATATGTACCAAGCAAGAAAGACAAGTCGAACGCTAATTTAATATGCAGAAACATACCTATAAATGTGAGAGTGAGAGTTATAAGTCTAAGCTTTGCTAATATTCATAACCCACTAATCATAAATTTGAACTTATTCGCATTAAACCCCAGTAATTCCGGGGCATGGTGTAACATTCAAATTTTTTTTTTTTTTTTAATGTTATAGAGTATATTTTTCACTTCTAGAAAGCACTAACTAAAACCTAGGAAAGGACCCCTAATAATGCTTGCCGATATTCTCCATCTTATACCAGCAGCCGAAGTCAAAACATCTATTGACAGACAGAGGCAGGCAGGTATAAAACCCTACAGAGATTGTACAGCAAGCAGCAGAGCCAATCATCCAACTCAACTCATGGAACATGGTATAAAAAATTCGAACGTGTAGGTTCGAAAGGGCAAAAGACATCTCAACAAGATAAATACCGATCGACAGAAAACATTAAAAAGGAGAAAAAGCATTAAAGAAAGGTGTAAATGCCAGGACGAGCAGCAGCAAATGAGAACCAAGGCATCGCGCCTCCATTTCCACTGCCATAATTACACTCTCCCCAGCTTGACCGGGCGCAACACCGCGCTCCGCACGCTCGAGCGTTCGGCGGTGAAAACGCCCGGAACTGACGAGATCAAGAACGCCCTTGATCGAACGAAACCGGAAGAAACGGGGTGGGGGAAGAAAGGAGAGATGGAACGTCGTACCGGGATTGCCATCTTCTTCCTGGGGAAGCCGATGTGCTCTCGGACCCAAGCCCAGAAAATCTCTGTCCATCTTACAAAGCTCCGCCGCTGTAACTTCTCTCTCTAGAGAAACACGTCGAACGCGTATGACCAGGAATCTCTCTCTCTCTCTCTCTCTCTCTCTCTCCCCCAGAAAAGAGAAGGCAAAAAATCTGTAAACTTTTGCTTTAGAACGTTGCTCACGAAAGCGAGGAAGAGAATTGCACCCAACAAGAATAATAAAGGAATAAACAAATTATAATCGAAAGGCGCAGAGCGGAGGCGAACTGAAGTGTGGCTGCGCAGAAGAAGGAGAAGAGAGAGAAAGGAGAAAGAGAGAGCGAGAGAGGGAGAGAGGGAGACGTTTTTTAGAGAGAGAGAGAGAGAGAGAGGGACCCATTTTGACCGTACGATCACGGAGGACCGGCTGCTCCCGGTCGCCAAGCACGTGCGACATCTCCCGGGTCGGGCCGGACCGGACAAAGGTCGGCGGTTTGCGTGGTGGTTCATGCGACACGTGGGCGGATCCGCTGTCCTGCTCGTACGCACTAAGGAAGGAATCCGAAACCGCCCGGGAATTTTACCATCCCCGCCACGTGGCGGACTCACCGCATTTCGCGCATTTACAGGGGAAAAAAATGAGGATATTATTTCTTTAATTCTTTGATGCGAAAAAGAATGAGGAAATTTTACGAACGTGTCGTTATAATTTTACCACCCGAGAAAAATTACGTGTCCTTCCCTCGTCCTTTGGGCTATATTTCCTTTATTTCGTTCGAACATTTATTGTCTTTTCCACCGGCTAAGACTTTATTTCGATCTTGTGCGCTCTCAATTGAAGATTTTTCCATTTTAAAGTTTAGACAATTTAGGTTTGAGCATACCATCATCCGTACCAGGTAACGTGATTAATATGAGATTCTACATTTATATGTATCCATCAATTTATACTTATCTTTTTAATATCTTGGATGTAATATAATGATACAATTTCAAATTTCTTAATTAAACCCAACGAAAAATTACTATTTGTCTCTTCTAAAATTCATCTCATCTCATTCTTTTTCTTATATGAAATGGATCAACTCAACATAAAGTGTGGCATGGTCATATTAATGATGCAAAAAATCCCCATGATGACAGAATCATCTTTAAAGTTTCCCAAGATTTCTCCCCACAAAATACAAACGTGTCTCCACTAGATTCTCGACAAGTCAGTCTTTTTTCATGGAAGGAAAGTGAAGCTTCTTGGACCCATTTGGAAAGTTTATTGATTTTAGTTTAGTTGATAAATGATCCTCCGAGGAAATAAATTGGTTTTGATGACGATTTAATTCGATGCTTGGTACGGAGGTTACGGAAATTAAAAATTTAAGAGAATTTAATACCATTTGGAGTTTTGCTTGCTTTATATTGATTGAAGCCTAAATTTTCTTAAGTTTCAAGTGTACGTAATTTTCTGACAAAAAAACGAAGTACACGTAATTTCTTTTTTTTGGTAAAGAAGTACATGTAATTTGTTCCTTGGAGAATCATCAAATTTCCATTTGTCTTTTTTTATTTATTAAAAAATTTAATATAACTAAAATAGAATTTGTACATCATATTTTGAACAAAACCACGCCAATTTAACAATGTTAGCGCCACTTAGAATAAACAAATAATATAAAAAATCACATTAATATTTTGCATTAGTCAAAATAGATGGAGTTAATGAAGTGGATTAATTGCATTTTTTAAAAATTTTAATACTTAATTGTATTTTTGTAACAAGTTATATGACTTTCATTGCACTTATCTCAATAAAAATTCAAGTGAGATGTGAACATATCTTATCCAAAATACAAGGGCAAACACTCGTTGCCTTAAAGTTCAAGGAAAATTGTATAAATGTATTGCCAAAAAGAAGGAACTACTAAATTCAGGTCAACCCCTTTTTTTCCCTTAAATTATACGTTTGAAAGTCGTACATCTTAAGTGCAGTGTGGTTCACCCGTAAACTTCTTTATCCATGCTAAATGACTAAAACACGTCAAATCGCTGGCACATATTATACTAATTAAAAAATTAAATCATTAAATAAAAGATGGTAGATGTGGCTTTCTGGGCTGGTGAAAAGCCACCGCACCCACTCAATTATTCATTTATTTAATTGAGTCAAAAGCAAAAATATTCACCATGTGATTTTTCGAGAATATAGAAACTCGTGGACTTGAGCATGATAAAAAGACATGCGTCTTTAGTGGCATGAGAAAAGCCTTGCATTAAGGGAATGGCATGTGATTGGCTAGCTTGTAAAAAATAAGAAAATAAATAATAATAATAAAATCCATGCCTCCGCTGGTCCCCTCGACCTGCTCTCCCACCACTCTATTTTTCAAAGTCCATGTCTTGTTATTTAATTTATTATAGAAGAATGGGTAGACAAATAAAGTAAAGTAAAATAAAATAAATATTTTATTTTGTATCATTTGATTAATTTAGTCAATTATGCATTGTGCTATGAGTACGAGTCAATCCAATTTTTTTCCCGATATAGATGGAAAAAAATAATGGATTGAGAGTTACATAAAAAGGTTTAAAAAAGGTAATTATTATTTTAATGGAAAAAAGGGCGAGGATAGTTTTTTTTGCACGGAATAAGTGGATGCTTGCTTAGTGGATTGAATATAATTGCTAATGTTTTGTCATTTTGTGAATGGTAGTTTTGGAAGGGATAAAAATAAGATGAGATGGTGTTTTGGCTTAAATATAGAGATGCATTAATATAGATCCAAATAGTTATCGATACCGGATCCAGCACTCAATGCACGCGTCATTTTTATTATATTGGGCCGATGATATCCACTAGAAAATTTTAAATGACAAATAGTTCCCTCGTTTATAAAATGCAATTGCTTTTTTCTTTCTTTCTTTCTTTGGTTTGACAATCATTTAACTAAGTGAAGAGTGGCTAATAATGGCTATTAATAATAATTTCATTTTTAATTACTATCAACTAAGTAAACAGTGTTCACATTTTGTCTATTGAATCTATCCTTTCAAATTTGACTAAAAATCATTGGCATGAACACTGAGCGTCATATGTGACTCGGCTAGCATTAACATAGATAATTATTAATAATATTTTATTATTTTTTCAATTTTTATTAATTTTTTAGTTTTTCTTTTGTTTTTCCATTTCTTTTCTTTTCTTTATAATTCTAACTTTAGGCTGGAGAGGTTGCTAGCTGACCCAAACCTAGTTTGGGCAAGGGTGTGGTTGCCTTCACTAACCACAAGCAAGGTGTTGGCTCTCATTAGAGGTGATCGGTTCCTACTTCAATATGATTCTAAGGTAGAAGTAGGAATCGGACCGGGAGGATCAATTCCCAATTTTGGGAACCAAAGATTGAACTGTTTGATCCTAGGATTGGGAATTGGATTGGACCGTCGCTTCTGATTTGGTTCAATGGAACTAGTCACTTTTTTTTCCCCATTAAAGAATGGTCATGCATATATATATGTATATATGTATTATTGTAAAATATTGTTGTAAAATATTGCGTTGCAAATATGTAATAGAGATAATAAAGAGATTGAGAAAATAAAGTAGGTAAACACCAAAGAAAATCAGAGGAGAAGATTTTATTTCCAGTGACTGTTATGTCTACAAAAAAAACTAAGTTCCTATTTATAGGAAAACAAGCATGTACTTATCATTAATATCAATGTATCGAATGATACATGTATTGGATAGGGAGATGAACACTTATTATATAAGGAGGTGTACTTAGAATGTATTATACAAATGTACCATAATAAGTACATTAGATAAGATAAATATAATAAATATTCATTCATGTATTTCATTCATTCATATATTTCATAACACACACACACACACACACACATATAGAGAGAGAGAGAGAGAGAGAGAGAGATAAGGAAATTTAAAGATATCAACAAAAGCCACGACAAGTGAAGAGTTTTTGTACCGTAACTTATGGTACTATTGGACAAGATGGTATTTAATTCACATTTTACCAATTTTTTTGAGAAAATAATAAAAAAAAAGGTATATGTAGTTAGTCTGGTCCAATTCCCTCTTGGAACCAAGAACCGGACTGCTTAGACACCGGTTCTACTTTTAAGAACTCGGAACCAAATCAACACTCCTAAGAACAAGACCAAACTTGCTAGTTAGATCAGGGCGGTTTCCAGTTTGGGTGGTCCATTTTGCACACCCCTAGCTCTCGCCCAACTCCAATCAACCAACTAATGAGGGTCGTAACCCTCACCTAGCTTTGAACGAGGACCTTTGCCAAGCGAAGGTCGGCCAATGACTTTGCTAGGGTTAGAAAGAAAAAAGGGAAAATAAAAGTAATAAAAATATTTAAAATATTAAGATATTATTAAAAAAATTGTTCACGTTAGCGTTAGCTGTATCATGTAAGATAGCCAGCGTCCATGTCAGTAATTTTAGACTCAAATTGGCTCGATAGACCCAATTGATGAAACATGAAAATGTTTAGGATTCAATTGGTAAAATTAAAATGTTTATAACTGAATTGGCAAAAGTGTAATAAGTGTATGACATTTTTCTCCATTTTAAACTTATAGTTATTATCGCCACTTTTGTATTAGACTTCAAGTTGCATCTCTTACTCATACCTAATTTACCAAGTTGACATTTTCCTTTCCCATATCGTTTCTTCCTCAATATTGAGTTACACTTTATTAGTATAGATTTCGGGAGAGGAAAACAGAAAAAGCATATTTTAAATCATGAAGAGGATTTTTTACATGAAGAGTAAAGAATGATTTTGACAATTATCTTTAAATTCAAGGGATAACTTCGAAAACCCTATTTACATCTTGAATATTGAAAATATAATATTTGCACCTCTAAAAAAACCCCAAATTTAAATTATCAATCTACTCTCAAACTTGGCCAAACCTTTACCCCCTCTGTATTATCTCTTCTTCTCACTTTCCTCGAGCATGGTCGATATCAAGCTCGACTCAACTTGAGTGGAGCTTTATGTTGATAGAGCATGACAAATCTGTCAAGTAAAATGCAAATGTAACTCTACAAGTCTGAGTTAAGCTCAGCCGTGGCAAAACTTGACAAATTTGAGTCAAGCTTGATGAGCTCAACCGTGGCAAAACTTGACAAATCTGAGTCAAGCTTGATGCTTGGGGAGCTCGACGAGTCGTAGCTCAATTGGGGTGGCGAGTAGCGAGTGGCGACAGCTTGACAGTATCAAGAGGAGAGGAGCTAAGTGGTGGGACGGTCAGGGTTTTGGGCGAATGAGTTCTCATTATGGGTGGATTTGAAATGGTCGGAGGAGCAAAATTGTAAGGTGGATGACAAATAGGAAGACAAAAATTGGGATATTAATCGTAGGTTTTCAAAACTCAACATGGAAATTGATATAAGAATGAATATGAGAATGCTTTTTGATATTTTACCCTAACATAATTAAATATCATAAGAGAGACCAAAAGAAAAATTTCTCTCCATTTTTGGGAACATTTAACAGCCGTAATGGTGCTTGTATCAAAATAATATTTTAAGAATTAATCGAGACAAAAGTTCAAATGCTTGGATACTTAAGGGAACGCATATTTGTTTGTGGAACCGAGTTCAAAAGGCGAATCACATTTGCTCATGGCTTTCGTATTATTTATGATAAGACACAGTATTTATCAATCATTGCATCGGTTGATGATGGTGACTCAATAGGTACTTATTTTATATTTCCTATCAGATACATGGTATGGTGGTTAGAATGATGAAACTTTAATCGGTACTTATTTTATATTTCTTACCAAATACATGCTACGTCTTAAATGCAGTCAATTTTTCTACGCAGACTTCTTTATCATGTGTTTATCTCACACTAAACAATCGAGATATGTCATATTGGCGCACATATAATAGTAATTAAATAGTCCACGTATCCCGACGGCAATAAAATTAATTAATTGATTAGTGAAATAAAATAAAAAAGATAGATGGCTTACAAAGTTGGTAAAATGCCCCCATACCCAACTCAATAATTCATTATATTTAATTGAGTCAAGAGCAAAAATATTGACCATGTGATTTTGAGAATAAAGAAAATCGGGGACTTGAGCGTGATAAGAGTATTCCATATTTATTGGCAGGAGAAAGCATTGCACTGAAGAGAGGGCATGTGATTGGCCAGCTTTCTTTAAACAAAAAATAATATATTTTTTATTTTATTTTTTAAAAAATTGCGTTTCAGCCGTCGCGGTCCCCACCACCCGATCTCCTCAACATGGCGGGGTCACCGGCGACCACCCTCCGCCCTCCTTATGTCAATGTCCATATCTGATCATTCGATATTTTTCTATATAGTTGATAGACAATTTAGAAAAAAAAAAAAAAAAAAAAAAAAAAAGGATTGCGATGCTCTACTTTTGTTTAAAATATTTCATTCCTTTAGTCAATATCGCAATCTGAAGCCCGGTTCATCATTGAGGGATTTTGAATTCGAGCTTAGAAGTGTGTTTAATCAGAGTCATATTTACCCAATAACTTAAACCGATGAGTTGTGAGTCAACTATAATGTACTAATTGTTTCACTTACACTAATTCTCCAATGTAATGCAAAGCTGTATCGACGACCTTCGCGCGTGCTTTCCACCTTCAAGTAATTATCTTGTCGTAGCAATTTCTTGGAGTCTCGAATTTTAGTTGTAATTTTAAAAATATATATGTATATATAATGATGTGACAAAAGTAATTATCTCATTTTCATTTGTGTTGAAAATTGTGAATATTGTCTTTTATAGAGGTGAGTGGTTCTAGGTTTCTCATTTTTTTTAAAAATCTGGAACCTACCTTGTATTCTCTAACCTACCCATCACAAGTTCCGAAATTCATTTTAGGTTCTACCTAGGTTCTATAAAATATTGCAGTGACTTATCACATTTAATGACCACTACTTACTATTACAATTAACTGATTATAACTTATATTTAAACACATGAAAAATATGAAATATGAGGTGTGGATACTCGGAGTGTCAAAACCTCCCATTTAAGACACTTAAGTGCTAAAATCGAAGTAAAAAATATCAGTTTAGTGCCAATTGCAAGAGATTTAGGCTAAAAGGCCGACGTTGCATTTTTCGAACGAGACAAGTTTTTGCACGCTGGCGTGGCTAAATAAGCAAAAAATAACGTTGTTTTGTATATTGACATGGCTAGTAAGTTGACGACATCGTTTTGCCTCGAATTTGAATTTTAAGATAAATATTACTTAAATTAAATTATATTTAAATTAGATTTTTTTTTAAAAGGAAAAGGAGTAGATTACAGAATGGCGAGAACTATACAAGCCCTCACCACCACTTTCCTACCAACCCTCGCCCAATCAAGGTAATAGCCGCTAGTCAACCAGGGTCACTGGCCCTTGGCTAGGGCCTGTTGACCCATGCCGGCCCTCCCACCACTATTGCCAACCCTTCTTGGCAATAGTGGGGAGGCGGTGGCAAGGGCTAACATAGCCCTCGCCGTTTTGCGATTTGTTTTTTTTTTTTTTTTTTTTTTTTTTTTTAAATTAAAATTTTAGTGTTAATTTTAATTTAATTAATATTTATATTAAAATTCAAATAAAAGGGAAAAAAATGTAGTTTTGGCTTTTCTTTGCTAACTTAATTTTTCGGCGAGCCACGTAAGCGATTTATATTATTAAAAATAAACCATGTCGGATTTCCGATACCTTCATCGGAATTGATACTTAAATGTCCCATTTTTTCGAAAAAAGTAACATTTAAGTGTATTTTTCGAGACTTTTGGTGTTAAGTGTTCTCCCATATCAAGTTTATGCACTTGCGCTATACTTTTGTTTATGAAATATTAATAAAGTAATTTTAGTTATAAAATGGAAACTCGGACTAATAGTTCCAAATTTATATACTCATCATTGAGCGTTCTGAAATTCCTCAGGATTGCTTGGATAGAGACCAATAAAAACATAAAAACTTATTCAAAATTCTAGGTTATAGGTTCCACTAATTTAGAAATTGGAATTTACACGTCAAAATAAATTCCTTAATTATTTGAACCTATAACCTATCTTGCGTTTCTTGAAACTTGGAATTGGACGAATTCTCATTACTCCGATTTTTTTTTCCAAGTTTTAGGTTCTATTTTAAAATCATGCCCACCACCGGTGTCTTTCCTCTCACCAATATGAAAATCTTTGCGAGGGAATGACTTGCTTTTGACTCTTTCTCAAATCTTTTCGTCCCTTAAAAGTTTCGTGTGCCGCCCATTAACATCCTAAAAGAAAACTTTGCTTTTCTTTGTCCATTTGTCTAAAAGCAGATGTGCACGCACTTCCTAAAGTGGGGAAAGTGCGTATTTCTTGTGCTATAGTTCGAATCCATTTACAACAATATAAAAGGGATAGTGTCGGGCACGCAATAGATACGTACGAGAGAAAATGGTTTTTTCTTCTTCTTTTTTTTGGATCAAGTACGAGAGAAAATGGTTAGTAGTTATTTGTTTAGTCGAAAAATGAAATGAGGATAGTTAATTGTTGGGTAGAACAAGTGAGTGCTTTGGATGGGATAAAAGTAACACGAAATAGTGTTTTGACTTAAATGTATAGACGAAATGTTGTTTTGACGAAAATATATAGAGTAGATGGATTGTATAGATGTGGCTACACACTAGATAGCAAGGCCAATGTGCGCTAAACGTGCCATATACATTAGATTAGGCAGGTGATCTCCATAAGAAATTTCACATGATAGTTCATTTGTTATTAGTTTATATTATGCAAATACCTTTTCTTTTCTTTGACAATTCACTAACTTCATTTGGATAGTGAAGAGTGTTGAAGAATGATAATTACTGATGATTTTCATATTAAAGAGCTAAATGGCAAAAATAGTTAACGGTTTTCATCACCATGTTTGCTCTTGATAGTATATACACTTCTCGCATTTCAAAACATAATGTAAATATAATCAATTCTGCATTTGAGTTCAGTAGCATTTTCCACCAGTGTGTAATTTACCAAGTTGCTATCATTTCCTTTGTCAAATTCTCCCATCCTTAATATTGGATTTCACTTTTTAGATGTATATTTCAGGTTTGCATGAGACAAATAGGTATTTTTAGGTTAGGGAAATGCAAAATGTAGATATTGAAATACGAGGAAAATCTTTTAATTAGGAGTAAAGTTGATGATGCTTTTTACAATTCATTTGATTCGAGGGATAATTCCAAAAATTATATTCACTTTGCATTCCAATATCGATTTACATCTTGAGTTTTTAGAACCTAATATTTGCATTTTCAAGCTAAATGTCACATTTAAAATGACTAATCTACTCTCAAACTCATCCAAATTCTAAGCCATTTCCCATTTCTCCCTCTTTCTCTCTCCCCTTGCTCTACCTCATTCTTGCCATCTCCTCCCCCCGGGGGCTTCTCTCCGGTTTTGCAAGTGGGTTTTCATGGTGGGTGGATTTCAAGTGGTGGGAGGCACAAATTGAAAGGAAAATGGCATACTTATAAGTAGGACCAAAAGTTATATGCAACTTGGAATGCTAATTGTAGGTTTTTAAAACTCAATATGTAGATTAACATAAGGATGGAATGCGATGATGTTTTTCTTATTATATGTTCCCTTTAAACAATCAAATATCATAACTTAGGTATTTTAAGTTGAGAGACCAAAAAAATATCTTTCTATTAGTGATTGGAAAAATGCTCGCTTCAAAAAAACTTAGTTTTAATCTTCTACTCCATGAGAATTAGTCAAGAGAAAAGTTTGACCATTTCAAAAATAAAGGGGAGATGTGCTTGTGCCTGAGTTCATAAGTGAAGCACTATTAAATAGAATGAAAGCAAATATCGAAGGAACTATTGTTAGTCAATGAATTGTGTATAACGAATCATAATATATCCAACTAGAAATTTGAGAATGCGTTGTCTCAACATTTTCTCGCGATTGTAAATATGGATTCTATATAATTCATAGTAAAGTACTCCAAGTATTATACATTACATTAGTTGATAATGGCAACTCAATGAAATACTCAATTTTATATATCTCATCTTAAATTTCGAAACACCAAAAATACTTTTCAAAATCGACTTTTACTTCTCTACGATACCTCCTATTGTCTGGACATATCTCAATCATCAATTTATCAATATAAGACTTCGATAAAATATCGATTTACCAATATAACACTTCCATCGTATGTCAAGATTTTCAGGAGACATCAAGAAGAGCGCCATATGCGTTGGAGATCTCCCGCATTTGGGGTTTGGCACGCACAAAAAAAGAAAAGAAAAGAGAGAGAGAGAACGCCCGTTGCTTGCCTTTTGGTGATATGATTGTTTATTCTATTGTTCAGCACAATAATTGTCGAAAATATCTGCCACGAGTCGACATATCCCCACATGAGGCTTCAAATGCCGAGGAAAATTCAAAATATCACTTATTTATATTATACATGGTATATATTATAATACATACTATATAAATATTATAAAGAGGTCGCCAGAGACCCCACTTGTCTTGATTGGTTCCTCCTTTAAAATATAGGAGGTGGTCACGCGGGAATCGGAATCATTGAATTTATTACTTAATGCAAACTTTTGTTTTTTAAAGGACGTGTGGTACGCTCAGGCAATTTATTCTTTTATAATATATATCTATATATATTATATTATATTATCGAGCTTTACGTGATTAATGAAAGAGCACGTTCTCTGCGCCTTCGGTGATTAAATTACACATTTCCCTGAGTAGAATCAAGGTCAATATTATAATTTAAGTCCGCTCTCGGGGTTTCCAATTAATAATAATGATTGTGTACCATAATACGCATTGGGTGACGCACGCTGGAGTTCTCCTCATTAATTTCAAGGTGATTTTTTAAAATTTTTATTTTTTAATAAATGCAGTACAGTTTGTCAAGAACCACTTATCAGTACGGTAAAGAGCATTGACCGAATGATATTCGGACATTGTGAATAATGTGATGAGAGATGAGACAACGAAGCTATAAATAGAAGACGACAATAGAAAAGAAAAGGTTGCGAAATTAGTTGGAGGAAACGTAGAAGCCAGAGGCTTTTAGTTTTTGGTAGGAGTGAAAGTTATGAAATTAGTTTTGATTTATTGTGATGTTATTTTTAAAATTATATTAAATAAGTGTATGTTTGGAAAGTTCATGAGAAACAAATCTCACTTTTCCCTTAGGCATACACATATAAAGACATATAAACGGGTGGGTGAGTTGAAAATATATTTAACTTGATTTAACCTATTTCCAACAAATTTAGTAATATCCATATCGTTAAGATACTTTTATATTTAAACAAATTTAAGAAAACTCATGTCTAAATTAAGTTAAGAGCTCAAACCGAGTGAGCAAGGGTCTATATACACATAAATTTTCCCTAAATATGAGATTAGTGACTGATTAACATAATCCCCTGCTAATTAACAACAGAGATGTCTGCAGGTGGTGCTTTTTGCGGAAGAAGAAAAGCAGCAGGCAAAGCTGTTCAAGGTACTGGGCCAAGAATGAGATGGGCTTGGGTTGGGCCGATGGATACGGGCCTTAATCTCCCAAAAGAAGCCCACCGATGCTATAGCATTGCTCTCTAGGACTATGATTCGAATTCCTGCGATAGACGCACCTTCAATAGTGAACCCCACACAAAATGATCCGCCCATATGCCCTTCAACTTTTATGCTACGAGCCATAGGCTCGTGGCTAAGCCCCGTTCGATGTTGAGTCCGGTCGGATGCCGAGCCCACTCCGTTCGGCAAGCGAAGGGACGAGGAGAGGTGAACCGGGTGCGGAAATGAGAGACGATGTTGAATTTCTCGTGAGAAAGGCGGCGATTGAAAGAAAGAGAGGGGGGATACAAATCATCAGGAATTTTCATTCCATTCCCCTCAATTTTCCTCCCCCTTTTCCATGTAATTGGGGGTTTGGACGCGTTTTCTGGTCCGATGGGCTTGGGCCAGCCCATCTCGCCGAGGACGTGACCTGCTCCACCTCATCTCAATCGATCTCATGCACCCATCAGGAAAAAGAGGGAATCTAAACCTAGCATAAGATCGTTGTACTTCTCGAAAGAGAATTAAACTTTTACTTGGCGTAACTTTTCATCCAAAACAGATTCACGGATTTGACCGATCCGCCATATTTTTAATTACATTTATGACCCGAATGACCGACATAATCCACAACATTATCTTCTCAAAACACATTAATCAGCGGTGGTCAAACCTTATTATTTTTTTTTAACTGAAGTAAGAAGGAGTCAAACCTTCACTCCAAATTGGTTCCTGGGTAACCAAACCATTGGGGGGGATGGCCAAACTTTCAAAGCCTCCAAGTTTTACTTTTCTTTTCTGGGCACGGGGAAGGAGAGAAACCAACAATAAATAAAACCAAAAAAAGTAAGCCACCCACTCACCAGTACCCCCCAAAATCAAATCAAATCAAACCATACCATATATTATATCACACACGCATCACGCATTACGCATTAATCCGGCAAAAAACAATATTTCTCCCTTTCTTAATTAATCAACCAATCAATTAATTTCCTCTTCTTTTTATTTTATTTTTATTTTATTTGGGGTCTTTTGTTTTTCTCAGTTCGAAAATTATCCCCCACGAGATTTTCACACTCAAAGTCGCATCTTCTTCCTCGTCGCTTCAACCCTCCATCTCTCTCTCTCTCTCTCTCTCTCTCTCTCTCTCTCCTCGATTTCCGTCGCCTGCTCATCGAAGTCCGGAACCGTCCGCAACCTCACCCTCGCCCTCCCTCCCTCTCTCTCTCTTTCTCCAGAAGCTTGAGCTCGGGCTTTCTCTCTCTACATGCCGCGACAGCCTCCGCCGCCGGCGGGGAGGGGCGCCGCCGTCTGTGCTGCCGGCGGGCCGGCGGTGTAGCGGCGAGGGGGGCCGCGGCGTCGAGAAGATAATCGGGGGGGCGGGCGGGCGGGCGGAGATGGTGTTCAAAGGCAGGTTCTTTTCGTCGTCCAAGAAGTCGGCGGGCTCCTCCAGCCCCGACGGATCCAACAGCCCCCGATCCCTCGGATCCAACTCCCCGATCCGATCCGACAAGAAGAAGCCCAAACCCACCTCCAAGCTCGACGACTCCTCCTCCGCCGCGTCGTCGTCGTCGTCGTCGGCGGCGGCGGCGGCGGCGGCGGCGGCGGCTGCGGCTTCTTCTTCCTCCGGCGGGTTCGCCTCCCCGTGTCGTCAGACCCAAGTCAAGGACGGTCAGAGGAAGAAAGATTCCAAGGGCAAGGAGACCGATAAGGTCAATCAAGCTCAAACCACCACCCCGCAGAAGCACAACCCGGCGTCTCTGAAGTCGGGCTCGTCGCTTGGGTCCAAGTCCAAGAAAGGGACCGCGGCGTCGGCGGCGGCGGCGAGGAGCCCGGTCGAAGAAAAGGAAGCGCCTTCGTCGGTGTCGCCGATACTGGCCTCTTCACTGGGATTGAACAGGATAAAGACGCGGTCCGGGCCGCTGCCGCAGGAGAGCTTTTTCGGGTTCAGGGGCGAGAAGGGCTCTGTTTTGGGGGCGAGTAATCTTTCCAGGCCAGGTGGGAATGGCGGGGATCGCAGTTCGGGGTCGGCGAATTTGAGTTCCGGTAGTGGTGGGAAGAAGAAAGAAATGGAGTTTGCTCCGAGCAGAATGGGTGTTCCTCAGGACAATGCGGGGTTTGGAAATTGGGTTGAAAATGGGACCCATTCCGATGGTGTGTCACCGGGGAATGTGCCTTCGAGGGATCGGAGTCCCAGTTTGCCTGCAGCTTCAAGTTTGGCAAATGCCGAATCATCTTCTGGAGCAGGTATACATATGGCAAAGCTCGTGCTTGTTATTATAATCCTTCATTTCTTCATATATGGCATTTGCAACTATGTATTAGCTACTGCACTTAGTTGAAATTCTGTTACGAATTGCCTGTTTGCTGAATGAGATTTTGAAAATCCCAAATCAGTTAAATTGTCGGTCGTTCATGTTCAACGTGCCAATTTATCTTGACTAGTCACCATATGACATAACAACATTAGGTGTAGTCTAACTTCTTTGTGAATTGGCCAACGAGTTATAGGGTAACCTAAGGTATGCGCTATGCAGGATGTATTGGTACAGAATGGAAGATATGAGTAGCACAGTATAGAGCATCATGAGGGGTATGATTGCGTATAGTACAAGAGAGATATTTTCTACTATTAATAGAGGAAGGGAAGCGAGAATGAAGATGAGATTAGTGTAGTTGCATGGGTTAGGCTGATGAATGAGCCGTAACAGTATGGAAGACCATAAGATGAATGCGGATGTAGTTGCCTAAAACTCTTTTTTCCACTTTATGTAAGCTGTTGCCAACAATTAATTGGAAGAACGTAAAGGAAGGGTGTGACAAAAACTGGTTACAACTAGTGCAGTATGAGTTTAGTATATGAAGCTGTAGAGGAGGGCCTTTTCTTTTTCTCTTTTTTTTTTTTTTGGGGGGGGGGGGGGGGAGGGGAGGAGTTTGGAAGGGTCAATTTCTGATGCATGAGAGAGGATGTGTAATCATGAGACGTGAGAGTTATGTTAGCCTACACGCTTTGTACATTGCCAGACTTAATATTTCTTTCTTAGCCTCATTCTATATCTTAAATTATCTCTATTAGGTCATGTGGATTCATCATGGGGCCGTGCTGGAGACTTAAGGAGTTCCGATGTTTGTACACCTGAGGTACTGTTAAGAGATTCTTATTGATGCTGTTCATGCAGTTCCTATTGCTCTGAACCATCATTAGTTGTGCATGTAATGTGAAAATGGAACATACGCTTATTTATACCTCATATGATTCTGAATAAAGGAATCGGAGTCTCCCCGTTTTCAAGCAATTCTGCGTGTGACAAGTGCACCAAAAAAGCGATTTCCCGGTGATATCAAAAGTTTCTCACATGAGTTGAACTCAAAAGGTGTGCGGCCTTTCCCATTTTGGAAGCCTCGTGGCTTGAATAATCTGGAGGTACTGTGATTTAAAGCCCTGCAAGTCTCCAGATGATGAAACTTGTTGTTGAAGGTTCTATCTTGTTCTGACAACTTTGATGCTCTTTACAGGAGATTTTGGTTGTAATCAGAACCAAATTTGGCAAGGCCAAGGAAGAAGTCAACTCTGATCTAGCTATCTTTGCTGCTGATTTGGTGGGAATTCTCGAGAAAAATGCAGAAACTCATCCTGAGTGGCAGGAGACCATCGAAGACCTGCTGGTGTTGGCTCGTAGCTGTGCTATGACATCACCTGGAGAGTTTTGGCTTCAGTGTGAAGGTATAGTTCAGGAGCTGGATGATAGGCGCCAAGAACTTCCCATGGGAATACTGAAACAACTTCACACGAGAATGCTTTTCATCCTGACAAGGTGTACTAGGTTGTTGCAGTTCCATAAGGAAAGTGGATTGGCCGAGGATGAGCAGTTCTTCCATCTTCATGAGTCCAGGGTGCTGCATTCTGCTGAGCAGCGAGTTCCGCCTAGCATGGGGAGAGATGGTAAGAGTTCGAGTGCTGCAAAGCCCTCAAAAGCACCTTCATCCAGGAAATCTTATAGCCAAGAGCAGCATGGTTTGGAATGGAAGAGAGAACATTCCGTGCAGAGAGATGATGTTCTCTCTCCAGCTAATGACACTCCTAAGAACGAGTCTCCTGGAGGTAGGAATCGGATGGCTTCATGGAAAAGATTCCCAACTCCAGCTGGGAAAAATTTAAAAGAGTCTGTCCCAGTGAAGGAGCATCATGATAGTAAGGTCGAACCTGGAAAAGCGTTCAGCAATAGGAGAGGAACGTCCGATGGGGATGTTGCTGCAAAGTCTTCTGATCTGCTTTCTGCCCAAGAGTCCTCTAAGCATCAGCAAAAGGCTTCTTGGGGTTACTGGGGAGATCAAGCAAGTAATCCTGAGGAATGCACCATAATATGTCGTATTTGCGAAGAGGAGGTTCTTACTTCATTTGTAGAAGATCATTCTCGAATTTGTGCAGTTGCTGACCGATGCGATCAGAAGGGTTTAAGTGTCAATGAGCGTCTTCTCAGGATATCTGAAACTCTTGAAAAAGATGGAGAGCTTTCAGAAGGATGTTCAACATGTTGGCAGTCCAGATGTTGCCAAAGTATCTAATTCAAGTGTCACTGAAGATTCTGACATTCCCTCTCCAAAACTCAGTGACTGGTCAAGGAGAGGTTCAGAGGACATGCTTGATTGTTTCCAAGATGTTGATAACTCCATTTTCATGGACGACATGAAGGGTCTACCTTCCATATCATGTAAAACCCGTTTCGGTCTTAAGTCTGATCAGGGAATGGCAACATCGTCTGCTGGAAGTATGACACCTCGGTCTCCAGGATTGACACCAAGAACCAGTCAGATAGACTTGCTCTTGGCAGGGAAGGGTGCTTTGAGTGAGAATGAGGATCTCCAACAGGTATCTTCTTCAGTTCTTTGTCTTAAAATGCTTGAGCTGCTTTTCTAAGTGATACCCTCTATTGGTTGCCAAACTTGATGTGTTGGCATGATATATGATTGGAAAGTTGTAAGATCAGCCTGTGTTTTGACTTACCTTATTTGAAAACAGGGATGATCTTACAGCATTTTTTTTTTTTTTTTTGGTTTTACTGGAGGAAGTCACGAGCAAAGCTGCAAGACATGTTTGTGGCATTAATCCTCAATACTAACCCTAAGCAGCCAAATGGTTCCCTAATGCATTGGCCCATCAATTGGCTTAGACCTATGGGTGACAAACATGCATTCGATACTTAGTGTCTCGGAAATTATGTGCCTGGTTAGCTGCATATTATACAGGTCAATTATGACAAGTAATCTGACATTCATATCAGAATGCACTAGCTGAGTTTGCATTGTTTATAATCCTTTATGATGAGTTGTTTTTATTAGCTGTGTAGTCATAGTAAGTTGAAATATCTTTTCTACAGATGAATGAGCTGGCTGATATTGCTCGATGTGTAGCAAGCATGTCAATGGACGATGAGGGGTTGTCATCCTTCTTACTGACCTGTCTTGACGATTTGAGGCTGGTAATTGATCGGCGGAAGTTTGATGCACTTACAGTGGAGACCTTTGGAACACGGATTGAGAAGTTGATACGGTGCTTAATTTACTGATAGTTTTGTATTTTAAATCCAGTACAGTAGTGATATTTTTATCGGATAGCAATTAATTTGCTTGCTTTGTTTATTATATGAAAAGCGCAATGCCTTGATGGAAAATTTGGATGTGTAATATGCAATTTGATTAATTAAAACTTAGGGTCACCTACCTTTTGAAAAATAATATTCTTGATGCAAATGTGGTTGCTCATATTTGCAGTCTTTGTTCTTTTCAAAGCTAAAGTAGAACACACCATTCTGGTGATACCTCAGAGCATATTTGCTCTATCCTTGATTTTGTTTGATACCTTATAAGTCTTGAATTAACCTTGGTCTGAAAGAAGACTTATTACTCTTATGCAACTTTCATCATTGATTGTGATTAAATTTCATCCTCTAGGGAAAAGTATTTACAGCTCTGTGAGCTGGTGGATGATGAAAAGATCGACATAACAAGTACTGTTATTGATGAAGATGCTCCTTTGGAAGATGATGTGGTTCGTAGCTTGCGAACAAGCCCTGTGCATTCTTCTAAAGATCGAACATCCATTGATGACTTTGAGATCATCAAACCAATTAGCCGTGGTGCTTTTGGACGTGTTTTCTTGGCTAAAAAACGAACGACTGGGGACCTTTTCGCAATAAAGGTAATGCTTTTTGATTTTAATTTTCTTTCTTTGTTTGTTATCATTAGCAATTGTTCCACCTCTTCTCTTTCTATCGAAGAACTAGCTAACAAATTTTTGGAAGGGGTTCTTAACTTATAGATTTTTTTAGAGTAAGGCATGTTAATACATATTGATTTTTAAAATCAGGATTATCCCTCTTGATGCATTGTTTAGTTAATGAAGGGTCTGTTTTATGAGTCATAGTCCCGAAAAGGTATAAGAAAGAGGCATATTGCTAAAACTTGGCAGAAGATCTCTTTTTATTCTTGGTAATGATTTTTTTGGAGGCTTCACCTGTATATTGCTAGTGACTTGCATTATCTGTGTCCTGCTTTGTTGGACAGGTTCTAAAAAAGGCAGATATGATTCGCAAGAATGCTGTTGAAAGTATTCTCGCTGAACGTGATATTTTGATTTCAGTCCGTAATCCTTTTGTGGTGAGCAGGTCTATCTATAAAGTTTCTCATTGTCTATATTATACATGGTTTCCTGTATTCATTTGCTTCTGTCTGTCTCAGGTTCGCTTCTTTTATTCATTCACTTGTCGTGAGAATTTGTATCTTGTGATGGAGTATTTAAATGGAGGAGACCTGTATTCATTGTTGAGAAATTTAGGCTGCTTAGATGAAGAAGTTGCTCGCGTGTATATAGCAGAAGTGGTAAGTTGCTAGTGTTGCTTGGATGTTCTACTGTACGAATTATGATGCCATCTTAAGAACTGTGAACATATCCATGTAGGTGCTTGCTCTTGAGTATTTACATTCTCTGCGAGTGGTTCATCGTGATTTGAAGCCCGATAATTTGTTGATTGCTCATGATGGTCATATCAAGGTAATCTTTGAAGCGACTCTGTTCAGTAGGAACATGAGGATTTTCCTAAGTAATTTTTTAAAACTCTGTGTCTAGTCATTTATTATAAAAAAGTTTACTATCTGATAGTTAATTTTGTGTACAGTTGACAGACTTTGGGCTTTCTAAAGTTGGTCTCATCAACAGCACTGATGATTTATCGGGTCCAGCAGTTAGTGGCACATCCATGCTTGTAGATGAAGAGCCTGAGCTATCAATGTCTGAGAGTCAGAAAGAAAGGCGGAAGAAACGTTCTGCTGTGGGCACACCAGACTATCTGGCACCAGAAATACTTCTGGGAACAGGACATGGTCTGTATTGCCTTCTGCTTTGTATTTTTTTCTTTTTTGGTTCAGATCTTTCACTTTATTTGAGATGCAAAAAGGTTGTCCGGTTTTATCACGTATTAATTATTTGGCTACTTTATATCTGGAAATGTAAAAATTAACTTGTTCGTGATAATGTACAATTTGTCATTTGTGTTTCATATTCACTCTGTTGATTATTTGTGGCCGAGAAAAAATCGCAAGTAACCTCTAATGTACAGTCATAACATCACTGATTACACTCCTGAATGTTGCTTTATATTATTCCTTTATTCACTGATCAGAGCTGTAGGGCTAACATAATCACATTTTACTTATTGCTTTTCAGGCACAACTGCTGATTGGTGGTCTGTTGGTGTTATATTATTTGAATTGATCATTGGAATTCCTCCATTCAATGCAGAGCATCCACAGGTTAGTTTCTCGTCTTTTACCCAGTAGTTGAGCTTTTTTCAGTGTAATTATGTCATATCTATTTATCCAAACTAACCATTCTTATTCTTTCAGACAATATTTGATAACATTCTTAATCGTAATATACCTTGGCCTAGAGTGCCTGAAGAAATGAGCTCTGAAGCAAAAGACCTAATTGATCGGTGAGTTTAAATTCTCTTTTAGTCGGGCATTTAGAGTTTGTTGATGTTGGATAAATGAATCAGCTGATTTAATTTGACAAATCAATCTTCATGATTCCAGAAAAATTGAATGATCAGGAGAGTTTTCCGTAAATAGCCCCCAATTTTCCATTTTTATCCCCCATCAGCGATCCATTCTCTCTTGATCTTTGTTAGATCCAGTTATAAACTCAAATGAAGAAAAAATGGACGTTGTTAACAAGATTTTCAATATGCGCCTTTATGCGCCTTGAAAAAAAAAAAATTCTCAGAATGCATAGTTTCTGCGTGTTTTCCTTTATGCACCTTGTCATTTTGTGAGAACTAAATGAGGAAAGAGAGAATGGAAATGAACACTAGGAGGAGATGCTCGCTCTGCAGAGATACATATTTTGGTTGACATGATGATTTGTCAAGATGAAACTATAATGTTTAAACTTAAAACATCAAGTTAAAACATTAACAATGTGCCTTCTCATTTGGTTTTAAAGGTTACTGACCGAAGATCCTCACCAGAGACTTGGAGCTAGAGGAGCATGGGAGGTGATTGTTTTTGCCTTAAATATATTTGGGGGAATAATGGTGTTCATGAATTTGATGTCTGGTTATTCAGTCAACTGACAATTAATCCTACAGGTGAAGCAACATGTCTTCTTCAAAGATATAAATTGGGACACTCTTGCTAGGCAGAAGGTTTTACTATCATGTTTACCAATCAAACATTTTCCTTGCATTTAGTTTGCTGATATTTTTTTCACTTTCATATTGACATGTGGCATCTGGACGACTTTTTTTACAGGCAGCATTTGTCCCCTCTTCAGAAAGTGCCCTGGATACGAGCTACTTCACAAGCCGCTACACGTGGAATCCTTCAGATGAGCAATTTTATCCAGACAGCGAATCTGAGGATTTGAGTGATGCAGATAGCTTAAGTGGAAGCAGTTGCCTTAGTCATCGCCAAGAGGAAGTGGTAAAGTTAATCAAGATTTTTGGACTTGTTAATGTGATTGTGATATTTTCTGGTGTAGTATTGACCTTCCGTTAATGGACCTGTTTTGGATAATATGACATGCAGGGAGATGAATGCGTGGGTCTGGCTGAGTTCGATTCTGGTTCATCTATCAACTACTCATTCAGCAATTTCTCTTTCAAGGTAATAACTAAACTAATAAAATGTCATTTCATGCTATTGTGCATTTATCCAAAGTTGGATTGAGATCTTTTCAACTTTATATGACAACATCTTACTTTCTGGACTTTCACCAAGTTCGCTCTTCAGCATTTTGCTTTTCTGCGGGTAGATATTAAGAGCTGCCTTGCTAAAGGAGGAAGTTTTCATAGCTAAGCCACCCGTTATAATCATTTTCCTATGATCAGAAATCTTATATTATGATAGTACATTATAGGTTTCCGTTGCAGGTAAGTTTGGATTAATCTATTGAAATGTTTTTTTGGGGAAAATACCATAAACATACCTCATCTTTCACCTAATGAACCCTTATATACCTTTTGTTGAAAATACCAAATTCATACCTGAATGTTACATTTGGAGGCCACTTTGCACGTTCACATCAATTATCCTTATGTCCCTATATATGAAAATGCCACTCCTTTTCTAAAAAGGCTCACCTTGGACTCCTAAATTCTTGCTTTTAGTCAAAACTTTCAAGGCCAATTGAAAACCAAACTACGAAACCCTAAGCCGATGTTAAATTGAGTTTGTAAGGGGGGCAGTATGGTCTTTTTGATTTTGGATTTTGTTTAGAGGTATGTGAATGGTATTTGCAGAAACAGATGTATACTAGTGTTGGTCAAAGTTAAGGTTTGTTCCCAGTATTCTCTGTGTTTTATGATTTCTCTGCCATGGCTGCTACCTTGTAGGACATACTTCTATTTTTCATCTTTTCAATTTTTGCAGAATCTCTCCCAGTTGGCATCAATCAACTATGATTTGCTTTCTAAGGGATGGAAGGATGATCCTCCACCGAATTCCAGTGCATGAACGCTTACCTTCCCAGTAAATGTGGGGAGGGAATCCTATTGAACTAGGCTTATGACATGCTCTGGATGGCACCAATTGACCTCGTTGCTGTTTGTAAACCCTGTACATGTATGTGTCTGAAAGTCCAGCCTTTTTCTTTTATCTGATTTTCTTAGTCAAATTCTCTGTTTTACATATGTGAATATTTGCTGAATGTGATCTTTCTTTTGCAGAGATAGAAGAAGAGATATTGATAGAGAAACCGTGCTAGAGATGTGCTCCCTCTGCGATTAGGTAACATTTCCACGCCATGGGGTTCGAGTTTTGCCATCAAATTGTTTGTGTGGGTAATGAGTTTGGGTTGTCAATGTACCTTCAACTTACGTGCCTAGGTGTCGGTGTATTTGTGACCCTTCAAAGTGTATCATCTGCAATTTTCCAAAGTTGGCAATGAGAACACATCTCCCTTTTCTTAAATTCATAGCGCCTCGTCTATTTTATGGGGTTGTGTAACAATATCTACGAGGCCTTTGGGATTGTCACAAAACATGAGCTACTCACTTTGAGAATGTCTGAGAGAGCTATAAGAATGCACTGCGGTGGAAAATTAACTTCATGATGAAATCTAGATGAAGTCACACTGCATAGATAACAGACACAAGTCTTTTGATGATTAAGCGCAGTCTAGAAACTGAAGTAAATTAGTCAGTCTCAATTTCGATATTGTGTGTCGAAATTTTTTTGCTTATTTTAGTTGGTATGAATCAGAACAAAAGTTCAGTCAATGCGTTGGTACTGTCCTTCCCTTGCGTCCGTAGTTCCCTGGTCAGTGGTAAGTTGATCCTTTCTACTTTGATCTGAATTTTTAGTACCCTTGATATTAGGGAATAGCTATATCTTTCTAAGGATCAAACGTGGCGATCAAATTTTCCGGTATATAAAGAGAGCTATTAATCTTTTCCTTTCCTTGAGGAAAGTACTTGTCTGTCCCGATGATCCTCTAACTCATAAAGAAATTGACTGTCCGTCTTAACTTCTTAGGCAATTGACTGTCGGCGAAATTGCTTGCTTTTTTACTTCCATTCTTGTCCGGTGAAGATTGCTTCCTTTTCATCGTGCTTCTTGTCCGTTGCTTGTCCCTCCTTGTCCATCGCCCCTCCCTCCTCGAGAAGCGCTGAATTATAATGTTCATGTTCATGAATTGAATGTGGACCATGAAACTATTCACGAGTCCTGAACAATCCGTTTTAACGAGTAATTGGAAACCATCTTGAACAATCCATTTTAACGAGTAGTTGGAAACTATGGGTTTCTGCTCTAATATACATTTGTTCATATCATGACTTAGTTTCTCATTATCTTGTGTAAAATGATGATTTGAAAAGTGTTTTTCTAGAGAAGATTACTTTCAAAAATACAAATTTTAAATCATTCACTTTTAGCAAGATAAATGATGTCTTAATGAACTTTCCTGAAATCCGTATCGGTCAATTCTTCTCCCCTTTGTTAAAAAGTGAGTCAAATCGAAGTGACAAATGTCCAAGAAAATCTGCCTGAGCAAGGCATCTGAGATTACTAATCAGATGAAAGAGAAAATCAGTCATACGATTGGCCCACTATCCTCGTGTTCTGGTTTTATGCGCGCCCAGATGCTTTTGTATTATGTGGTCTACAAATCTTGTATTTATCCCCTCGGACAAAAATCTGTTCCATGTTAAACAGGTGAAGATGAGGGGGACAGCACCAGCCCAAGCCCCAAAGAGACGAGAAAAACCTATTTTAAATGAAAAATAGACCACAGGGGTGCGACTTTTTGTTTATTTCCATTCCTTCGACTCCTTGTAATTGGATCTTATGCAACCCATCGAAAAAGGAAAAGTAGAGAGGAACAAAGACAAGTGCTGGAGTTTTTCAGGGGCCTATATGAAAAACAAAAGTTCATTACCATATCCACCATGGACCACATAAGATCAGGCTGATGATCTTGCCATGTCCATGGAGCCGAGTTTGTCAACCTTTTTTGAAGGCACAATAAATTCACATCCTTTATAAAAGTCTCTCGAGTAGCTGCTGGGGAATCCCACATATGATAAGAATCCTATTCAACCACCTGCCACCACCACTACCAGCAGAAATTTCAAAATTTTAAATTCATCAAAGAGAAAGCTTTTTCCTTTTCTTTTTCTTTCTTGTTGCAGCCAGTACAAAGATACTGCGTTGGTTAGCTGTAAATCAATAGATACATTCTCACAAGGTTCCCCAAGTTATCCTTTTTTTAAAATTCATAGCAATTATAGAGATTTGCCAACCATCGTGACAGAGCAAGCACATGCTGCATTAACTGTACCGACAAGCCGGCTAACTGCAATGTTTGATTAAAGACTAATGAATTGCCAAAAAGGAACAGTTCCAAGGAGGTCACAAAATCAACTTTAGACTTCAGGTATACATCTCAATCTGATTTTTCAAAAGGTCAAGGAAACTTTAAACAAAGTTTGGTGGATTGGTACACTTGAAAACACAATTACACCAAGCATCCTAAGAAGCAACTGAAACATCTCAGTCTGAACAGATGAGAAGTTGCATCAAAAGCAAAAGGGGAAAGCAAAAGCAAAAGCATGAGTAATAATTACAAGAAACCATGATCCAACATACTTACCAACAAGAACAAAGTAACTGATATCCACCCCAAAGCATGAATGAAAGAAAAGATGAAAAAATGTAGCACAATGGGGAATTACAGAAAATGATGAGGGTAAAAAGGGGAGAAGACTATTTGCCTCGTAATGACATTAGAAAGAGGCCCAAATGGACATAGAACAGAAAAAAAGACAAGAAAACCCAGCTTATGACGCTAAATGTGAACATGATATTGCAAGATGATCCTTCGGGAATTTCGCTCGCCAATCTCGGAAATCAACTCACCGAGAAGATGTGTCATCGTTCACTTCATTGACCTGGTCAAGCTGCGGGGCACGATCTTTCTGCGAGCTAGAATGACATAGCTCTTCGATTTGGCTCCTCACTTCAGACATTGAAGGACGCTTATCAGGATATTGGGCGGCACAATCTATTGCGAGCTGCAATAACTGAACCATCTCCTCCTCGATGTTCTGGTACCTAAGGAGCTCGAGATCAAAGACTTCGGAAGTCCACTCCTCGCGAACAATGGACTGGACCCACCTTGGAAGGTCCACACCTTCCTCATTGAGAAGAGAGTGAATAGGCGCCTTCCCAGTCAGGAGCTCCAGAAGCAACACCCCAAAGCTATAGACGTCGGCCTTTTGGGAAACTTTACGAGGGTCGGTGACTTCTGGTGCTCGGTAGCCGGCAACATGGTTTGGAGTGGAGGAAGGCCCCACAAGGTGGGCCAGGCCGAAGTCTGACACTCGTGCATCATATGATGTCGTGAGAAGGATGTTGGAGGATTTGATATTTCCATGGGAGATGTTTGGACCTTGGGAATGTAGGTACTCTATGCCACGGGCAGCCCCAAGCGCAATAGCAGACCTGATTTCCCAGTTCAGCGGAGTCCTTCCTGCTCCTTTGTTTCCTGCAGTGAATATTGCGAACACAAGTTCTACCATTTTAGTGCAGTCACAGCCGAAAGAAAGTGTTACAAATAGTTATGCATTTACAATCAACTCAAGGAATGAAAGCCGGGATGAACCAGGAATAAGGATCATAAAAAAGGCATAATGGAAGTAATCGAACTTCAATCAGAAGACAAATAGTTGCAAGGAGCTACAGTAACAGGAAATGTTAATAACCCTAAGAAAAGCATAACATAATTGAAGCGTCGGGAAGAAATTATCACCGTGTAAAAGTGCAGACAAGCTTCCCATAGGCATATAATCATAGACAAGAAGCTTCTCATCATTGCTGTAATAGTATGCCCTCAGAGGAACCAGACTCTGGTGATCCATTGCCCCGACTGCTTCGATCTTCTCCTTGAATTCCTTTGCAGCCACGTTGACATCCTTTAGCCTCTTCACGGCCACTGTGATCCCGGCCTCCAAAACCGCCTTGTAAGCCGTTCCAAAGGTCCCTTTCCCGAGAACTTCTGCCGAAGCCCTCAACAAGTCCTCCAAATCAAACGCCCTTGCAGAATTACCGAAGAAGATCAACTTCTTTGCCGCAGCACCAGCACTCCCATTCACTTCCCCCTTTCCACTTCCTGTCATGGCCGCAGCCGCAGCTGCTGCCACGGAGTACCCATTACTGTAACCGCCATTCTCGACCTCCCCGACCGGTTTCTCACCCGGAATCTCCAATTCCTGGTGCTTGAAGGTCGCGACGTCCACAGATCTAGACTTCTTGCTACCCTTCTTCCGGCACAGATAGATCAACAGTATGACGAGGAATATGAGCCCGAACACGCACCCAATCACAATGCCCGCGACCACAGCCCCCGAAAGCTTCTTTTTCTTTCCTCCTGGCTGCCCTGGAATACCAGAAGGCTCGCCGGCAGGCAGAGCAATATCTTGAGGGCAAGAAGCCAGCGGCTTACCGCACAGAGAGTTACCGGAAAACGAAGAGGTAGCAAAAGCCCCCAGGCCCTCAGGTATCGACCCATTTAACAAGTTGTTAGAAACATTTAACTGCTCGAGCTTGAGCAGCTTCAGGTCAGCTGGGATCGACCCAGAGAGGTGATTGTTCTCAAGCAAGAGAGTCTTGAGCCTAGTCAAGTTGCCGAAACCAGTGGGAAAGTCCCCCGAGAAATTATTGGACGCGAGATTGAGCCTCACGAGATCACTCAAGCCGAACAGCGACGCAGGGATCGGGCCAGAGAACAGGTTACCTTGCACGTAGAGGTTCCTCAGGTCGGCGCAGGACGCGAGATCTGAGGGGAGCGTGCCGGAGAGCGCGTTGAACCGGAGCGAGAGGCTGCGGAGCTGGGTCAAGTTGCCCAGGACGCCATCGGGGATTTGGCCGGACAGGGCGACGCCGGGGAGGCGGAGGGCGGTGACCCGCTTCCCCTGGCACTGGACGCCCGCCCACGAGCAGGGGCTCGGGAGGTTGGCGTTCCAGAGCAGGGTGCGGCCGCCGACGGCGGATCGCAGCGCGAGGAGGGCGGCGCGGTCGGACGCGAGATCTGGCTCCGCGGAGGGGAAGAGGACGGCGAAGAAGAAGAAGCCCAGGAGGGCTAGAACTCGGAACTGCATTGTGGCGGGGGAGATCAAGAAATGCAGCTGCAAAAGAACGAGATGGGTATTCTCGGATTGCTCTGTTCTGGGGAGTGGGGGTTATAAATGGAGTAAAAGAGAGTGTAAATGCATGGTTCTTGGCGGTTGGTTCTTGGAGGGTAATGAGGAGGCTGGGGCGGGAGCTGCGATAAAAATGGGATCTTTCTTGCTTTTGGGGTTGCTGCTTTTCTGGGTCTGTGCGTGCTGTGGGGTGTGGAGTTTTCTTGGTGAGGAACGAGGAGTGGGAGAGTGGAAGAAGGAGGAGGAGAAGGAGGAGGAGGTGAAGAAAAGTCCAGGCTGTATGTGTGGGTTACTGTCTTTTGTTGTGTGAGTTAGAGAGAGAGAGAAGAGGGAGAAGGAGGGATCAAGGAGTTCAGGACAATGGAGAACAGGAAAGGGAAAAGGAAAATATAGAAAAAGGATAAAGTAAATGGGAGTAGGGAAGAGAGAGAGAGAGAGAGAGAGAGAGAGAGGTGGGAGGTAAGAATAAAAAAAGGCAAGAACCCTAGCTGTTTTGAGTGAAGTGAGGGAGTGAGTGATGATTGTGTGATTTGCTGGTGATTAGTCAACCTGTCTCTTTTTCTTTGTTCCATACTGCAGCATCTACTCTTCTTTCTATATTTCCCCTAATTTTTTTATACACCCATTTTCTTTTTATTTTATTTAGGGCAACAGCTACCCGAGACTCTAAAACATAGTTATTATTATAATACATTTAATCTAAAATTTTCTTTTATTATGCCAAAGATCCTTAACTCATACTTTTATAACATATTCATCGTTAGTCAAAATTCTGTCAATGAGAATTATTAATAATTCCCTACATTAACGTTAAAAGAAAATAATATTGATAAGATAAAATCTTAATAAAGATAAATGTGTCATATAAGTATAATTTTTTATTATTTAATATATAATTCAAGGACTTTGATGGCACAAAAAGAAATTTAGGTTAAATGTATCGATAGCATAATTTGAAGTATTTTGATATTATTTTTACAATATATTTATTCAATCTTTTCTTCTTTTTGCCTTTCCAAGAATATGAATGAATGTAATGATTTTTGGTGGGGGACATGGCCCTAGAGATTTTTCTTTTCTCCTTTTTGCTGTTTCATCATTGCTTTTGCTTTTCTTCTTTTTGTGTGTGTACCTCATCATCTGCAAAATTTTCAGACATTTTCCTGGTGCTCGCTCCGCTAACTTCCTGAACAGGGAAAACGAAATTATGAGATAAATACGTTGTCCGATGTTTAATATATAGTACTAAAAAAAATATCAAAGGAGCAATGACGTCATATTACAACTATTTTTACAATTGAGCATAAACCTATAGTGAGGGAGGCCCTCCTCATTTATGAACGACACACGAGTACATCGATTTGACAGTAAAACTTAGTGCTACAGGTACAAACTGCACATGATTTTTATTTTTCAGAGAATTTCAGACATTATTGAACTGGCAAAAAAATTTGCTTTTTATTTTTTTGCCTTATTTATTTATTTATTTTCTTGTGCAAAGTGACATTGGGTGTCCTAACGGCAGGAAAATGAGGTTTTTGTTTTCTGGTGCTTGAATTTTGAAGTTGAAGCAATGCCAAACATTATTTTAAAATTCTTGTATTTCATTAAATGATGTGGTTGTGAGAGGAGGGAGGAGAAGACAAAAGGGTTTCTTTAAATGATAAGCTTGGTAATCAATCCTGGAAAAAATTATGAATATTTAATTTAGTGATGGGCTCTAGAAGATTTTTTTAGTCTTTCTTTATGGATCTGTTCAGATGTTATTTTCTCTCTTCGTCGTAGATTTTGATGGTATCTTGTTGCAACGGTTAGAGTTCGATTGATTAATCAGAATCGATCAAGTCGATGGAGCTTCCATGCATCTTCACACAAGCTTCGTCTAGACCAGACATTTGTGCGTAGTGCCAATGATCTTCAAATGATTCATACGTATAGAATGAATTGAGAAGATGGAAGTTCATACAATTATTGATCGATTCTCTTCATGCCATTTTGCACAATTTCCAAATTTTTACCGAATGTTATGGTAAAGGTCAATGTAAACATGAGTAGTTTTGACGCTATTATAAGAAAGTTGCACTTGCAATTGCAAAATTTGATGATAGATTGGGCACAATAACAGGGTCAACTTAAGTGTAGTCAAACACATATTAAACAATGATATTGAAGGAATTTTGGCCGGCAAAAATGGTTTTCTTATATAAATATATTGGAATTTCATCATATGGATTTTGTTAACAAGTGTTAGCTCCAAACACCCATATATAAAAAGAAAGAAGCTTGTGGCAATAACGTTTTTCCATAAAAGACTTTGAAAATGAAAGAATTACATATTTTGAATGAGTAAATTATCTAATCAGTTCCAAACTTATTGTATGAATACCAATTTAATTTTAAACTTTTTAAATTTACTAATTTTACCTAATTAATCCAAACCTGTTGATTGTGCTAAATATGAGAAATGCGATGTTTTCATAATAATAAAATTTATTTTATCCCAATAATTAATAGAAGTTGGGATGCTCGTTAACAAAATCCTTGAATTATATCATATGCTTAATAGATATTTCAAAGGAACTCCAACCAAATTCTCAATTAAATTCATCTCGAAGGTGTTTTGAATTGAATGGATAGGCATCTCTACCCATATTTGTTTCCTAGCTAGCTAGAGACAGGAGGAGTACAAATAATGTGGCGGTCCTCTGTCCAATCTATAACCAGAACCAAGTGCAATTATAGAGGATTTAAAAATAGATGTACATCATTAAATGTACCACAACGCTCCCAGACAAGATCCAAGGTCAAGGAGTGGGTAATATTATTGCCAAATTACTTTAGATCATGACGTCAGATATGGTTCCCATTTGTCCTAATTCCGGTTCATGGAATTCTTCGAAATTATATAACAATTATATCAAAAAACATATGATTCGGATTTCTGTTTTTTCTTTTATGCCGGAATATAATCGAAGTCGAAAATTATGTTTTGAAGAACTAAGGCGACGGCAGTATTACGCATTGGTTTACCAATTACGCCCCGAAAATAATGATTTGTAGAAAACAGAAAGAAGAACGTGAAGGGGAAAAAAAAGCAATAATGGGCTGATAAAAATGAAATAAAAAAAAATCAAGAGACGCATAAAATAATTAAAAGAAAAAGACAGAAGATAATGGGAGATTCGCGGCATGACGGTTGGGAGGCCATGCTCTGTCCATTGTCTTTCTTTGCAAACGGGATATTGGGGCCACTTCCAGCAACCAATGTTCCTTTCCACCTCACATGCATTCCCATTTGAGATTCCTCCCATTTCACCTTCTGTTTTCTCAAAGAAAAGAAAGCAATTCCGTATCAAAGTAGTGAAGAAAAAGGAGGGAAAAATTCGCATATGATCGACAAATTCAGCTGCTTCTATGCTTCCCGAAGGGAGGAGAGAAAAACGAGAAATAATTAGAGATGTTTATTTAGTGGAAAACAGATGATCTAGACAAAAACATTTGTTGATAATAAAAAGATAAATTCATTGATTAATTATTTTAAATAAATAATCATTTTTAAGAAAATATTTTTTAAATTCTTCAATTTTCACGAAACAAATAGAGATCAAACGAATGCTGATTCTCCAGGCCACTTCAAAATGAATAATTTTTTTTTTTTTTAAGATCAATGTAAGAAATTGAAAAGATTATTTAGAGACAGCTTGAAGGCTGGCGACGGTGATCCTCGGAGTCAGCTAGCTTAGGCTGTGTAGCAATCATTGCAACCAGAGTCCATTGGGAACCGAAGGAAAAACCCCTCTTTCGCCAGCGAGTTGACGAGGGACTTCCTAACTAACGCCTTTTCTATTAAACTAATCTTGCGTACCATACATTCGTCGATAAAATTATTCGTCGATTAAATTAAACAAAGCAACTTTGAATTCCTAACAACTTCGAATAATTAAAACTAGAAATTAGCTGTTCCTCGCTAGAAGCTTGAACCATCATCATCAGAATATTTCAAAAGTTTTAACTCATCGCCTGCCCATCTCGCCGCCGGCTCACACGCTCGCCACACTCGAGCACGCGTGATCCAATCGATCCTACTAAAGTCTTTCGTTTCTCCCCTTCTATTTCGGACCTTTCGTGCCGCGAGTTGGGTCAGACCTTTCGAGCCGTGAGTCGGGTCAGAGCCGGCTTAATTTATCATTAGGGTCCAACTTAGATGAAGCCGAGATTGATGCTATATCACGCTTTGAATCGGATGAATCGAGGAGAACCAACCCGTTGACCCACCTTCCAACCTATTCATCAACAGCTAATATCCACGATTTTCTCTTAATTCATGCAATCATTCAAGAGCATAATTAAGGAAAACAACAGCAGGAGTTGAATTCTGTGTTAATGCATTGCTTAAAACCACCGAGGTTAGCTGAGGTAGATTAGAAGCCCGCTTTGCTTTCTAGTCACTTCTCAGCTATGGCCACTCCTAGGCGTAGAGCAAGGATTGATAAGAACGATGCACAAAATATGCAAAGTCTCACCAAACCCGAAAGACGAGGGTGGATCCTACAACACTCCTTTTCTTCTTCTAGTTTGGAGGATGCTTTACAAGGAAAGAAACCTGCTGGTCAGAAGGAAAATCACGGAGACGAAAAGAACAGCAGCGATGGTGAAACCCACCCTTGTGTCCAATTACACATCAGTCCCAATCGAAAAGGACCGGAAGCTGATGGAGGTGGTGAGCATTTATAGCTTGAAATGCTTGTCCGGTTGGTGCTGCAAATAGACCAGATATTCTAGGTGGTAGATCCATGAACGGTGACTGCTATTCAACATGGTGAGAAAATCAATTGATGCCACCTAATTCATTTTGTCTTCTCGTGAACGTACTCATGAGTCATGACCAGAGTAACGAAAAGCCAATCCATGGGGATATTAGAGTTATGGCGTTGCCAAAGAGTAGTAAGAATCAAGAAGCGAATCCAAATGCTTTTCCAAGGGAAAAAGACTGAATTAAAATTGCCAAAAAGACGAAGAGGAGAAGAATGAACTAATAACTATTGATGATTAGGATATCTTCCCGGCGTAATAAATCCATGTGCACCCTCCACGCATGGGTGACCATTTCCCCACTTTTCCATGGTAGGTAAAAGTATTGAGGGAAAACGAAAGAATGTAAACCATGCACTTCATCACACCTGGAAAAATCCTTTTGAAGCTGCTATCCTCTGATTCTGCTGCTGTCATTGCAGTTTCTGTTTCTTTTTTGTGATAATGAGCAGCGATTGGATTTTCCTAGAAAAGTGAATATAAAAATTACTATTAGAGCTAAGGAAGCTGAAATCATGAATGACGGATCTGGCTTGTTAGACGGCAATGCTGCTGATATGTCCAAACTAACTGACGCGAACCGCTCTCGAGAGTGCCTCCACCTGCATGTGAAATATTTATCATGTGGAAATTCGATGAAACTAACATTACAATCATTGTTTTAGATGAGAAATTAAAATACCATGGATGGAGAATGTAATGGAACTTAATAAGGAAAATGAGAACATTCATCAAGATGTACCTGAGAAAGTCCTTTATTGAGTTCCAGAAAGATGAAGTGTTGCTTCCCCCACTGGACGAGTTTGCACTGCTGCCGCTAGTTTTCTGATTCTCAAACTTGCCCTCTGAACCTTTTGCAATGACAAATAGACATCAAAGCATCAGAATAAATCGGTCAAACAATGACAAACTGCAAAAACATGGTTCACTAGGAGTTAAAACATGCATAACAATTACCACTGCTGCCAACAGAAGTTGGATGACATTTGGTAGATGCCCTGAGTGAGGCTAATTTCTTCAAAAGTTCCCGCTCCGCATCACTGTAATTATTTACACATTAAGCTCCAAAATAATGTGATTACATTAAGAATAAAAGGATAGTGACAATCTTCGTGCAGTGGGTATGCTTGTGTCTAAAATGTTTTTCTTGAAGCATCTGATAAGCAACTCTTACATCTTCAGAAGATACTTCCGTGAATTGAGCAATGACATTTCAATATTCACAGTTAATCAGATTTCTCTCTCCCTCATTCTTCAGATATAGAAAGTGAACTAGGTTGCCATGTATTAATTGTCATATGCCTTTTTCTTTGGCATACAACAACAATTCTAATCTTAATTCTTCCAAGGTCTTCCTCAGGTCAGCATAATTATTCAACAGAGAAGAAACTACTTGTAATGCATCATTCATATCTCCTTCACAATATGTACAACACGAGCTTGCGAAAAATATAAAATCAAATCTAGCCGCTTCTATCAATTCAAGAGACAAAACTGCTAGCTATTTCTGGATCTCATGTTAAGAAGTGGCTTTTGGTCAAACCCTAGACTAGACCCCTCAGCTACTAGTATCAAACATCCACATCATGTTTGCAACTCTTGGCCAAGGCCCTGCTGAATTGCCAGGTACGATCAATCTATCTAGATTGACCAGCTGAACCACTACAATCAGACACCAAAGAGGGACCGATCTGGAACATTTCTGGTTGGGACAAATTTTTAAAAATTAATTCAAAGTTTATTAATTTTAGTGATTCACGCAATTTACATTGGGATCTCTTACTGGTAAATATAGATTTGTAAGTATGATACTGAGTAATTTTGACCACCTGGTAACGATATTGTCATATCTGGGCAATGTCTATCTAGATCTTCAATGTGGAGGCAAAAAAAAAAAAAAAAAAAAAAAAAAAAAAAAAAAAAAAAAGAAAGAAGACAAATAGCTACCCAAGTTCTTTCATAAAAGTATTATGAGGGCATATTAAAAAAATCTTCAAAAACAAAATGGAATGATATGATATCAAAAAAGTTAGGTTGCCCACGCATATTAAGGTGAATTCATCCTTTGCATCCAAATCATTTTTGCTGAGCTAAAATGACCAAAGTTTGCAGCCTTATTGCGCCTACTCATACAACTGGATCCAAAGGTAGGATAATTCAACTGAAAGAAAGGATCGAAGACAAAATTTGGTGTCTTGAATTAAGAACATAAGCAGAAAATAGTTTCAGGCACTTCTGTCTAAAATCACTAATACCATAATAAAGGACCTCATAAAGAACATATTCTCGAGCCCCATAGAAAATCAAGATACAACAGAACTCACCTAAGATCTTTGGGGATCGAAACATTGACAATGAACTGATGATCACCTCTCAAAGTTGGCCTGTTGATGTCTGGAACACCCATGCCTGGTAACTTTACAGTTTCTCCAGGCTGAATTCCAGAAGGAATTTGGAGCTCCCTTGGACCAGCAACGGTATCAACCTGAAGTTAGATACCTATGTCAAACAACTGGCAAATGACTTCCACTCAGCTGTAAAATTGCTATCATTCTGAAACCTTCCATTTTAGAAAAATGAATACAGTACAGAGATAAGCAAACTAAGGCATTGTGGAATAATGCCATTATCAATCCGATTAATTGTCCATAGAGTTAGTTTTATATTTGGCAGTTCTTCCACTGTTGCTTGATTCTAGAATCTAGAGACCTGTTTTCTTTCTTTTCCCCAAATGAAGAACATTTAAGAGTTGCCACATGTAATTGCACATGCTCATAGCAGACAGCATAAAACCAGACACACTGACTACTAGGCTTATTTCGATAAAATGAAGTGTGCTGCAACTGTGGACAAGTATATTCTCAAAACAAACTAGTACCCATCTTTTTAAGGCAATGCATAGGTCTCAAATTACTCTTCTTCAACAGCTATTCTGAACTAATCCATGGCATGTAGGTAAAACTGAACTTAAGGCAACAAGTTCCAGCCAAAGAAAGGAAATATTAATCAAATTAGTGATGATTAATTCAAGTCATAACAAGGCACCGATTAATTGATCAGAAATATCATGAAGATCCATAGAAGTTGACAACAGCTGTACTTTTGTACAAGTACAATAGGCATAGAGGCATAACCATGTACCTTTAATATTGTTCCAAGTATTGCATCAGTAAAATCAACATCAATTTTTGAAAAGAGATTTAGGCCATCCCTTTTGATTCCCTGCTTTTCACCTACATGGAGGTCTATGACAAGGTCACCAATTAAACCACTGGCAGATAGAAACAAGGTAGAGAAGAAACAAGTCAGTCCACACATCTTGCTATGAAGCCCACATATATCTCAAAATAAAACCTGAATTTAGAGTGAACTGATATAGGTACTCATATTGACAAGGTAATTGCTTTTCACTCGAGGAGAATAAAGTGCATGCATCCGGGCAAACATATATTAGGTATTGGTGTGCACAAATTATTGACTTGGCAGTAATTATAATTGAACAAAGAACGAGCAAATCCACTGGGTGAAATGTGTAAGCAATTTAATTTCCAAGGTCAAGGAAAAGAAAAATGCATTCCCGACTAAACAGGTAAGGTGGCATCAGTTTTTTTTTTTTTTCTCTTTTTTTTTTTTTTTAGGTAAGATGGCAAGGGTTACTTTTATGCAAATTAGATATCCATGCTAGTTTCTTAACCTGACATCTAAGTCATTTGCCCTCTAAATATAATCTCCCCAAGTGTAAAACTTCACCAAGGCACTTAAGGAATTCCATAACAAGCACAAATCATTCCTCAAATGTGATAAGATCCACAAAGAGAAGGCAAACTAAGTCACAACCATACGGGAAGTTCCTCTGAACAAGATTGACTACGGTCCAAATCCTTGAAGGGTTATGTTGTCTTAAATTGTCTGCTCACTTGCGTTTTGTCAATTTCTTAGAAAAAATTTACAAAACCTTCAGAAGATATATTTTTCTTTCTTGCATTCGAGGACTTGCGTTATTAAGGTCTCATATAATCTATTTCCTTGTAATGCTAAGGCCTTGCCACCACAAAGGCAGGTAGATCTCTTCAAATAAACCAGGCAAATGTAGTTGGGACGACTCTTCAAATAGCTTCCACTTACTTAGTTTGAGAAAACCCTTAAAACAACAGACACACCTTTTTTTATCGAAGTTTCCTTCCTTTTGAATTCGCATTCTGGATCCATCATTAACTCCAGGTGGGATGTCCATACTAATAGTTCTCTTTGACATTATCTTGCCACTACCACCACACCTCCGGCAATTGTCAGTTACAATCTTACCATCACCACTACAGTTGGAGCAAGTAGACACCTGGCAATCATCCAATAAACATGAGAACATGCCAAAGAGATGTGAATCTAATGGAAAAATGATGGGAACTCTCACCCATGCCCATAATGTAGTTGGAATCAAACATAGCTTGGTCCACTCTGTAAGTTTACTATGTCTATCTTACATTTAAAAATGTATTAATACTACCAAGGTATTCAAAAGCATAAGTAAAGAAAGCTGGCCAGCAGTTAAATAGGCAATTAATGTTGGTCTTTGGAATCTGCAGAAGTGAAGTGTGCCAATGAGATTTGGGCCAAGGTAAGAAAGTATTAACTCCACGAAACATAAGTAGCAATAATATGTCTCAACTACTATGTTCAAAGCCAAAGACCTCTCATTCAATATCACCTAAGAGGAATCATCACTTGAAGACTACTCAAGCGATAGTCCTCTCTATAGGAGAGTATAATGTTTCATCTCTCTAAGCATAACATCCTACAGGAGACATAGAAAGATGTCCTCAAGAGTCAATCTTCCCCATGAGAAGAAATCACATTGCTGGTTGCAGTTACAGCACAGAGACATCAACACCATCACGTTGATGCAAGTTCCATCATTAAAAAATCACAATTAGAGTGAAAAACCAGTCTATTGGCCATCCCAGGGAACTTAGAGAATGACTCCAGAAATTGAAAAATATGAAATGCTCTTCGTGGTGACAATTACCTGAGACATCATACCAAAAGGAGTCCTCTGAGTTTTCATAATCCCACCTCTGCCTCCACAGGCATCACATTGCTTTATGCAGCTACTGGATTTAGCACCTGTTCCACCACATTGATCACACACTTCAGAAGATGAAACTTCAATTTCCCTCTGACCTCCAAAAATTGATTCTTCGAAGCTCAGGAACAGATCATACCTATAACACAACAGACAAAAGAAATGATAACTTGAGTATTCATGAGAAAATCTTTGGTACAAGGTGATACTTTCTAGTTACCGTATATCAAGTGCATGTTTTCCCACACTTCCTAAATTGAAGTTCAGGCCCCCTTGTTCGCCCCTGTCTCCAAAAAGCTCCTCTGGTCCACCAAAAAATGCACCAAAGACTTCGAATGGATCCACCTAGAGGTCATCAGAGAAAAAAGGAGAAAGAAATATGCACATGGAAATGGTTTAGTTATATCAACCCCAATATCTAATAGAGCCAAAAGCATGTAAAATAGATTGTTCCCTTAGGAAGATAGACAAGATTGTTTGTCGCTTAACTGGTTTGAAATTTCGTAGTCAGGGAAAATCTTACCCCCTGTGAATCACCACCAGAACCATCATATTCGCCTTGTAAACCCGCCTCTCCAAACTGATCATACATAGATCTTTTCTGTTCATCTGATAGGACCTGCACCAATACAAGCTGCACCCTCAGCTCATGAAAGGAGTAAAAAAAAAAAAAAAAAAAAGAAGATACAATGACAGAGCAAATAAATCATGAACGATAAAACAAATTCTGCAGCAACTGGTCCCGGAAGAGCATAAAATTTCACAAGCATAAATTCAGAAAGTGGGCAAGTAGTTACAGCAACAAATATCCAAATTCAGCAAAATTAAGCAACTAAAGACGCCAACAAGCAAGGCAAAATCCCGAGAATTGAAGAAACTACCTCGTATGCAGCGCTTATCTCCTTAAACTTCTCTTCCGCCCCTGGTCCCTTGTTCATGTCCGGATGGTACTGCTCAAAAACCACAACAGACCGAAAACGAAACGATCAATGAAACTTCGCAACCCAATCCGGCAGGCATCCTACACTACATTCCCATAAAAAACACCAATCCATCCAAACGACAAATAAACGGCAAATCAGAATCATCCCATTTCGTCTCTAACAAAGCCATCCCCACATCACTTCAAAGCAGAACCGTCCGCCTCCGTCCTTCCATACAGCCACCGCGGAAGGAGAGGAGGAAGCACGAGCGCAAGCACATAAAGAAAACAACGCAAAACCCGCAGCAGATTTCTACCTCACCTTACGGGCGAGCTTGCGGTACGAGCTCTTGATCTCCTGCGAGGAGGCGTCGCGGCCGACGTTCAGCGTCGAGTAGTGGTCCTTCCTCGCGGCGCGGATCGCGGCGGTGCCGCGGCGGCGGCGGCTCCCCCGTCTCCAGCCGCGAGCCGGAGGGAGGGAGCGCGGGTCGAGCCGGGTTCCGGGGATCCTCGCGCCCGAGAGCTCGGAGCTCGACGAGGCCGGGAAGGAGGAGCGGGCCGCCATCGGAAACGGAGGGAGGTGACAGGCGACGGGCATTTTTTTCGGCGCGGATTGAAGCGAGGCACGCAGGCAAGGTGTTTGAGAAAATGACGGGAAGGTTTTGCCCGGGGTTTTTGGGATAGACTGAAGGCGAGGAGAGAGCTACGCAGCTTTACTAAATAACTGGCAACCGCCATAACCCACTGGGCAGGTTCAAAAAAGGCCCAAAGTCATGGAGAAATTTTGCATTTCGCCTGATGCATGTTGAATTTTCATGACCGTGAGGCCTATATCGACGGTTGTCATTTGCCGGATCCACCATGACCCGTGTCCTCTTATTCCCCGATATTTCGAAAAACCATGGTCCTATTTGCAAATGAAATTCGACATAATGATCTCAAGACCTCCTTCACCTTACGTTTTTTTCTAGCTGCGCCTACTTAAAACGAGTTCCCAAATCTGACAATGGGCTAACCCGGGAATCAGTTTAGAATATAAACTATTCGTGGAGTCGAATTTGAAACCTCACCCGCAAGTTGATTCTATATTACAGTCTCAAAATGGGATTGTATTGTGGGATTCCAATAACATTAATGCAAATCGAGAAGTCGAGTTTTTGAAGCCATGCCATCAAGGGTTTATCAAGAAACGGTTTGCACTCTTTTATAAGTCCTCTTAACTTCGTCACTTGACTTCAAAGTGAAAGGGTCTTCTCAATTAGCCATGCAAACAGAAACTAGGACAGGAAAAGTCTCAGGAACAAGAAAGCTTGGAAAGATCAAACAAATTAAACATCGAATTGGGTTGCCGAGAGATTTTTGGGAGGGTAGATTCCGGAGGACCAGAAGCTAGCACATTGTGAAACAACAACAACAACGCAGAAGAAAGAAAAATTCCCTCAATAAATCATCAGGATGGATTCACGAAAACAATAGACGCAAAGTTGCAGATCGCCTCACAAAATTGAGTCGGCACACCTCCACTTCCAAGACTCTTTGCCTTTCATCATGTTAGTCCTGGCAAGGGAGGCGCTACTTGTTAGTGCCTAGCCATGCTTTCGGAGTCTTCGACACTTCCTCCACTTCGATAGCCAATACGAGTCAACCAATGCTGTTAGCTTCTGCAGAACTTTAATTCCAGCCTTCCAGAGGACATAACAATAAATATCATTGAGGAAATTTCTTCTCATCAGATGTGCCGCTGCTCACGAGACTGATTGAGCTCCCTTGGTGGGTGCAAGTATCTCAGGATCCAGCAGTTAGATAAAATTGTAATATACAGGCTTGAGCCACCAAAACCCCCCCGAAGGTATGATTGCTTCTTTAAATGGGAGCGCAAGTGCCTCATTTAGCCTCTACTAACATAGATGCATCCTCAGAAGAATGCGAGTAGAATGGTGAGAGTGCAACAACTTTTCCGATGATGATCAGTGTGGGTGAGACCAAGTTCTCAGCAGAAATTTTATCAGCAAGATCCTTCAATTCAGCAAAAACCTGATGATTGAATGGAAGACCATCAGGCATTTCTCCAATAGCATGCAATTGCAAGAAATACATTAAACCCACATGATCACATGCAAATTTGAGTACCACCAACAAATGCTTGCCAATGATCTGAAGGTAAAACAAGATAATGGAAGACATGATGGCTTCAAGACAGTTAATTATCGGCAGCCTTGCCCTCGAGGCTCAAGAAGTTCTTGGACAGTGCGGATACAGATACTCTCTTCAAGGTACAGCAACTACATATATAATTACTCACCCAGCGCAGGGAAGACAACTCATTGAGGAAACAAGACTACTATCTGGTTAATCATAGCAAATGAAACATGCTGCCCTTCCTCTTAAAAGACATGCAGCATCACTAATTTGGTCAAAATGCCAACTTGAGATGCATTTTTCCACTAAGTTCTCTTACTTAGACTGATCAAACCAAGATTAAGTCTTCATGCTATTTCATCAATCTAACCAAATCAAAATTTTTTAATTCCATGCAGCATCCAACTGCTTCATACAGAATCACACACCATGCTTCCATGGTTAGTGTCACCAATTCACAGATACTACTCTCATCTGCACTAGGACACGTATACAGTGAGTACACATGATAATTTCATATACAATGGCATATACTAGCTTACCACACGTTGTTGCAGAGTGGTTCCACGCTCAACTGCAGCAGCTGGTGTAGTGGGTGGCAGACCATGATGCATTAACTTCTGTGCAAGAGAAGGGAGAGTCGAGAGACCCATATAAACCACCAAAGTAGAATCAGGATCCGCTGCATTTTCTGCTACAAAAAGAGGATCTGTTCCACCTTTCCTCGAATGTCCTGTGAGAAATCTAACACTGTTCGCCACACCCCTATGAGTCAACGGGACTCCCAGCTCCGCCGCTATTCCTGAAGCAGCAGTTATGCCTGTAACAGAGAGAGACGAGCAATTCAGTATCTTCTACAAGGCCAACACTTCCTCTAGTTTTTCAAAGCCAAAGGATTTGTATGCAAAAGAACATCATGAACAGGCTGACGTCCGAGTGGGAATCAACAACCAGGTGAAAAATTCAACGAGGTAGGTGCATCCTCATTGAAGCTCATCTATACCTGGTATAACTTGTACTTGAATGCCTTGCTGTTGCAGGAAGTCCATCTCCTCCCCACCTCTCCCAAATACCTACACAAACCATGTTCAAAATCCAAATATAAACCAGAACAAAACAGCATTCCAAGTAAATATCCAAAGAACTGCAGATTAATTAAATCTTAAATCTGAAATATACTTACCAGAGGATCGCCTCCCTTGAGTCTCACAACAGTAGCCCCCGCCTCCGCAAAATTGAGAAGCAACTCATGTATCTCCTCCTGCCCACGCAAGTACCGAAAAGATCACACCACCTCTCACAACCCAACAATACATTCACCAAAAATCAAACACGTGGTGGACAAAAAAGTAAGCTCATCAACTTCCGTAATGACTGACTCCCAAACAACACTAATCAAATCAACAACACCAGCCCAATTCCTCAAAACTCCGATAGAACACAGAAACGGAAGCAGAGCGACGGCCGAGTAAAATTCATTTACCTGAGTGCGGCTGTGGTACCCAGCAGTCTTCCCCACGTAGAGCAGCCTCGCGTCGGGGCCAACCAACTCCAACACATCGTTGGACACCAGCCGGTCGTAGAGCAACAGATCGGCGCCCTTGATGACCCTGACCGCCTTCAGGGTCAGCAGCTCGGGATCCCCGGGCCCCGTGCCCACCAAGTAGACGTTCCCGGGCCCGCATTGCCCGCCGCCGCAAGCTCGCTCCCTCTTGTCCTTGAGCACCCGGAGCAGGTTCTTCAGCTCCGGCAGCTGGAGGGCGATGTCGTTCCGCCTGAGCGAGTCGAGATCATCGGCGGCGGCGGAGGCGGCGGAGCCGGAGGAGGAAGGGAGAGGGGGCTGGCAGGGGGAGCCGCTGTAGAGCCACCGGTCGCGGCGGTACCGCTCCGGCGAGAGCTTCTCGGTGAACGGCGAGGATGAGGAAGGAGGGGTGGAGGGGATGAAGTGGAGGGAGCGGATTCCGGGTCGGGCGCGGGAGGAGCTCCGTCGGAGACGAGGCGAAGAAGCTACGGAGGAGGAGTAGGAGGAGGAGGAGGAGGAGGAAGGGAGCCTGTTGACGAGAGCCATTTGCGGTGGCGCAGAGGTTGATGGATGGATGGATGGAGACGGGAATGTATATAAAGTTCGAGCCTTTTTGGAGCTTCGGAACGTGGGAGGAGAGAGAGAGAGAGAGAGAAAGCCGCCTCTGTTTCTTTTGGGAAAGACGAGGAGGCGAAGACAGCTTTTGGGACCGTGAAAGTGTACATATAAAATGAGAACCGTCTCTTGGATGCTCTCGTGGGTCTTTTCTCTTCTTTCTTTTCCTTTTTCTTTTTTATTTTCTCGTATTTATTTCTTGGGATAATGACATAAACAATTGTTGAATTTTGAATTAATATGTAATTTGATCCATGAAATTTTAATTCATTTAATGTAATTCCCAAACTTTTAATATATATACAATTCAGTCCTTAAACTTATAAAATTGTTCAATATAATCCCTAATTTTGAATAATTATGGAATTAACTATATTGAACATTTTCATATAATTTAGAGATTATATTGAATATGTAACAAAAGTTCAGGAATTATATTAAATAAATTAAAAGTTAAAGGATTATATTGCATATTAGGTTAAAATTCATATATCACATTATATATTGGGCTAAAATTTATGAATCATATTAATCAAATTAAAATGTTAGAAATCAAATTGCACATTGAGTCAAAGTTTAGAACTATTTGTGTCATTTTCCTTATTTCTTAGATTTATCGGGAACATCTTTCTTTTATTTATTAATATAAAGATATAAAGATGGTATAGAGAGTAATGTGGGGGAATCTTTTAGCTAGGTTTTAAATAACTAGATTCGTTCATGTAAAGGCCTTTTAGATGGTTTTTTGGGAATTTACAATCATCTTATTTATGATTACATTATATACTATTAGAAAAAGGGATGAACAACGACGGAACACTATAATTTTTTATCATCGGATGTGTTGCGAATAAATAGGAAAAGACATCAAGGATAAAATCGTTGGAGCGGTCGAACTTTTTTTTTTTTTTCCGATTTCATTTTTTCTGTTCCAAGTTTTATTGATTTTGATGGAGGGCTTGATTCGCTAGAGTCGTGCTCATGCTAAGCCACGATTTGACACCCCTACGTGTCTCTGATGAAGCGGTAAGCTCTTGGCTTATTACACGTGTCATGGAAGCATTGGCCCCCCTTCGGCTAATTGAGCATAAGTGCAGGCGTTGTCGCAACCTCTTTTTTCCATTCGGGGGAAAAGGAATAAGGTGTAGGGTTATTTGCTTAAAGAGGCGGATCAATAGCCCTAAATTAGGCGCAGGCTCTCTCAAGCCCATACCTCGTGCGACATTGGATTTTGAATTTTAATTCTTAACAACCTATGTATTTTTAGGAGTCGCCACTAGCCTATCGGGGTCGGTTAGAAACCAATCAAGACGCGAGAGTGTCATCTCGATTCCTACGCAACCAGAGATTTTTAGGATCGGGGATTTGTTTACGCCAATGTTTCTATTAGCACCATTGCGGTACCACTAACTTGGAAGGTTGTTTATCTACATGGCCACACAATCTCAATTACCAATTATAATTCTTATAAAACCGCTAAGCGTCCATGCAAATGTTTTTGTAGGTTTGTTTTCCTTAATGTCTAGACTAATCATAACATAATTTAGAAGAGAAATTTACACTCAAATTAATGAAAAACGTGCGTAAGTAAACATCCAAGAAATTAAAATGACTTGAAAATAAATGCAGAAAAGGAAAACTCGATATAAGTCGGGCTACATGGCCTTATTATTATGCCCCGGGACAGGACCCCATGATAAAATGAGAATTCAAATATGCATGAAATTACTCTATATGCATGAAATTACTTTAAATAATTTTAATCTACACAAAATGGATTATTTACAAAAATGGTTATAAAATACCAAAATAGCATTAAATTAGGAAAATGACCTTTTAAAATTAGGAAAATTTCATATATGTCATTTCTATCCTAATTTTATGCTATCTAACATTTTTTGATTTTTTTTTGAAATTTTCATAAATTTCTCTTCTTTTTTTAATTATTTAAAATAATAATAATAATTCCTTAAACCAATATATGCTAACATGGAGTAACACAGCACATGAATATCACAATAATCAAGCTCAAATCGACCGTTTCAAGATCGAAACTTAGTTTGGGCATTTTGTCGAACACTTGGTGTGAATTAAACGAGCCAAAATAGCTTTTTCGAGCCATGTTTGTGACCTTCAATCTCCACCCACGAGCAATCTTGTGTGAAACTAAAGTATCAAGATTATATTACCATATACAAATAGCAAGATTAGATAGCAATCATAACTTAAAATACACAAGAATGAAGCTGAAATCGTCTTCCAATATGCGGGTTTGAGCTGATTTTGCAAATCTGGGTTTGAACCCAAGTCAAGCAAACAAGTTGCATGCCCGTATTCAAACCCCGACACTCATCACATGCAAGATTTACGAGAAACATTACTTGATCTTGGTGAAAGTAGGTAACATGAACTTTCAAATGTAACAAACATCACAGAGAATGATCAATCGAATACATCGAAACGACCTCTTCAAGAAGCATATATGCATGGTCCACACTGACTAGCCATGAATCAATATGGAGGGGCTTGTTTTTTGGCTCAAGTCATGGATGATTTCATGGTTTACCCGGGGGTTTAGAGACCAAACCAAGCTGACCTATGCATCATTTTTACTCCAATATGACATTCATCAAGCTCATGAAGATAGAAAACGCATGCGAAGAGGAGTAGCAAGTCAAGCATATATAGCTCTTGGAGAGATTTCAAATACCTAGAAAAATTTCGGCTTTAAAAATTAGTTTTACTGGTTGGTTTTCCTCTTGATTTTCATGATAAAAACATGCTCAAATTCGAAAATAAGTACATCTAGGATGCTTACCTTTCTTCCTAGTTTCCTTTTCAAGTGGTTCTTGGCCGATGATACCAATAAATTATCCTCGGGGGCCTGTGGAAGTTGGCTTCTTCAACTGGAAATGAGATTTGCAAAAAAAAAAAAAAAACTGACAACAAAGGTTTTCGTTGATCTCTAAAATTAGACTTCAAGACGTCTTTTGTTGGAAAATTTGACACTAAGACAAACTAAATTTAATCTAGTTCAGGGTAAAAGTCAATATTTTCCTCATTTGTCTCTCAAATTTCTCAAAAACACTGGCTTTCCCTCACTTATGACCAACCGGGCTCAACACTTAGAAAAATTTCCAGTGTTTCTTGGCCCACTAGGATGGTGTACTTTCGAGGGACTTTAGGAGACATTCCCGAACTCCATTTTGGACGTGTGACCTATGGATGGAAAGATATTTGAGTGAAGTTTAACTCTCTAGTTGAAGGTTTTGGCTAATTTTGACCGCATGTATATGAAAATCGCGCATTTCTCTCTCCAGGTCGGTCTGGAATTTCTAGGTTTGCTTTTTTGGAGTTGCTTCTGAGGGCCTCTTTTGGGGACGACCATGAGCTCTCTCCTCTCCCTCTCATCTCCTCTCTCTCATCCCTCAAAAGACCTCCCCTCTGTGATCTTATCCCCTCAATTAGAGGATTTTTGGTATGTATTTTGTCCACCTACCAAGCCTGTCAACGGGGCTACTTCACCCACTCTCCGACTTAGTCAATTTTCCACTTTTGCAGTTGTTGAGTGTCCGGATTTGGTGTGATTTTTCCGTGCCTTCAGTAGCTTATCTCTAACCAATGTTTGTCCACTTGCAGTACAAATGATGGTCTTCCATCATGTGTAGATATCGGGCTGGTTGAGCAGCTGAGGAGGATATGGTGGGGCCACCAAGTTACTTACTCAGCAACTTCAAATTAAGACCTAATTGTGGGCTGGGTTTTGGTAACTAGTTTGAATGTTTTAATCCATCAATTTGGCTGCGGTTTTTGATCAATTAGCAAGTACATGTATAGTAGTTTAAGATCTCGACCAGATTTTGCAATTGTGCTCATCCAATTTTGTAAGAAAGTCCCTCAAACTTAGCCATTTTCTTATCCGAAAATACCAAATTCAAGGCAAATTTGGTCTTTTTGGCTCGATTTGATTGATTCGAGTTAGCCCAAATTCAATTTCAACTTAATTGGTGACCAAGATGATGATTTACGGGCTTGAGCGCAAATTTCGCAAAATTTGCGAATTGGTCCATCAACTTTTGGAAATTGCATTTTGGCCCCACTTGCAATTTGAATTCCGATCTCGACCTCTTGGCTTGGCTAGTCACATTTAGATCATTAGCCCCAACTTTTTTTTTTCTTTTCTTTTTTTAATCTTTTTTTTAATATTTTCAATTTTTTTAAAAGTAAAAACATATTCCATTTAAAACACTATATTAAATGCCTAGATAATCTATATGCAATAATTTAACATGAAATATTTTTGGGCAAAAATTTAGGTGTCAACAGGCATAAGGGAAGAAATATCGACAGCTAAAAGATGGTGGCGTGTCGTCGGGGGAGGCCCCACACGCCCCCATGTGCCGCTAAGGCGTCGAGCACGTGCCCCACGTGCAGGGTGCCGCTCGTGCGTGCAACGCGTGTGCGTGGGACGTGCATGCGAGGATTGACGTTACGATGACGTGATCGAGAACGATAAATTCTAATATAGGTGCATTAATATTTCTACTCGATTATTTATGTTCTTATTCTAGTTATAAAGATCGTTGGATTACATGTTTTGCATCTAATAGAAGGATCACACTCGCATGATGTACTGAGGATTTGAAAAGACATGTGATCACTATGGCTCGGCTTTTAGGCTGGAGTTAGACGTCCAAGAGCACTAGGTTGCGTTTGGCAGAAGGTGTCGGCAATGATGGCATCGTAGAAGGCAGCGGTAGTGGTGGCGGCGTGGAAGGCAACAACAAGGGCGAAGAGCAGAGAAAGCGAAGGAAACGAAGGGAAAATAATAGCACTTTTTTTTTTTTTTTTTTTTTTTTATAGATATCGACTAGTAAATAAGGTGGCCGCCATCACTGATGGGGCAACCCATGGCGGTGGCTGATCCGCCTTCTTGAAAAATTCAAAAGATTTTTTCTTTTCTCAAATGGTAAAAAGTAAGCTTGATAAATTTCTTTATTTCATTTTTTTAAACCGTTTTATTTCCTTTATCCTTGCAACTCGATTGTGCCTAAGGAGGTGATCCATATGCAACTTGATGGAATATTTGTCTATAACATACTCGGTTCATGTTTATCTGATTGAGGATTTCGCTTGTCGACAGCCTTTGTTTCAATCTTTATATCATTTTCTTTTATTGATTTATTTCTTTATTTTTGCAACTTGACTGCCCATTTAAGGAGGCGACCATGTCCAGTTTGATCGAATATCCAGCCCATGGTCGGTCCATGTCCATTTGACCGAGGATCTCACCTGCCAACAGCTTTCATTTGAACCTGACGTTTCTCTCTAATAGGGACCATTAGCGGTGAAACTGCTCCTCCAATGTGCTACAACCCGAAGGTGGAAATCTCCATTTTGCCCAACTTACGGCTATATCATAGAACTAATTTAAATTTTAAAGGACTTAATGACGTGTAAAAAGCGGAAAACAAATAAATATGCCATAGAAGTATTTTTGAATATATTTCGTGTGATAAACAATTAAAGCCTTAAAATGCATCCAAATTTGTATTATCCTACATCTTCTAACTTGGTGCAGGCCATCGTGCGAGGGTGCACATACAGTAAATAAAAAGGCTGATTTAAATTTTTTTTCGAATATGGCTCAATGTTAACTAATGCAACTCGTCACTCATGCTCTCATTAACCGAAAAGTCCTAAATTATATTTTACAGTTGTCAATTCAGTCATAAATTTTTCAATTTACCTAATATAATCTCCGTTTGTTTTGCAGAAAATGAATGGTTTTTTCTAAAAATGATCCCTTGAAATAATATTGAAGGATGTTCTCATTATCGACAACAATTTATGTACAAAACATTTCATGGACGATGAAAATCATTTTTCTTTTATTCGTTTTTGTAACCAATAAAAAACAGTTCAAGCCTTTTTGGAACTTTGGAACGTGAGAGGAGAGAGAGAGAACTCAGAGAAGGCGGCCTCTCTTTCTTTTGGGAAAGACGAGGAGGCGAAGACAAGCTTTTGGGACTCTGAAAGTGTACATATAAAATAGGGGTGTGCAACCGGATCGGATCAACGCGGTTCCCGGTTTGGCCCACCCGGAAAATAGGGTCGAGAATCGGTTTCGGTTGAAACCAGTCCGGGAACCGGTTCCCAAAGTTTAGACCCTGTTTGAACCGGTCTGGGAATCGGTTTCGAGGGAATACCCACCCGGGAACCAGATCGATCGGATCGGTTCGGGAACCGGTTTGAGAACCGGTTTTTAGAGCCCCAAAATTCCAAAAGACCAAAACCCTAGTCGTTTCTTTCTATCTTTAGTCTTTACTCTCACGGCGCTCGTTGCTCTCAGCCTCTCACCTTCGCCGATCCATCCGAGCGCTGCGCTGTCGACGCTCCCTCCGCTCGCCCACCTGGTCCCAGCCATCCTCGCCACCCCGGCGCCGTCGGCCTCGGACACAAATGTGACGGCGTTCGATGAGTGTTCTGGATCTCCCTGTTTCCACCTTGTTCAAAGGTTCGAGCGGCTTTTGGATCCGTTGGAGAACCAATGTTGGCGATTCCTTGCTCTGCATGAGGGTTTTGTGATGGTTTAAGCGGTTTTCTTTTCCCCTCTCCTCGTACCTTTCTCCAAACTGGGAATTACTTGTAATTCCGCTTTTTCCATTCTTGAATTTCAAGTCTTGACATTTTCTGACCGTCCATCGGTATTTTTCTTTGATGTTACCTTACACGAGTCGTCAAAACCCAATCTTTTCCTCTCTTTTCTGCAGTTTGCATATCCCTTAGAATTTTCCCAAATTAATGTATTTTTTTTCGAGTGTCAAGCATGGCTGGATTTGCGAACTTTTGGACTTTGAACTCTTGTCATGGATAAATGTTTTTAAATTTTGTTAAATTGTGCATTAATTGTGGGGATTATATCATAATGGCTGGAACAGGTTTATTAATTTGTCTTTTCACTTCTTGACGACTACCCTAAGCAGTGACATTGTTCTGAGTTTTTGTTGGGGAGAGTAATATTGCCGATCAAAACTGCTTCCTAATTGGAATTTCCACCAAATGTGATTTCGTGAATTGATTTTTACTGTTTAAATGTTATGTCTTTTGATCATTGCGACACAAAAGATTGGAGTGGTATTCTGTGTGTGTGGGTGCCTGCTTTTGTGCATGCATGCGTGCGATCATGATAATTGCGAATTAATCAAGCAAGTTTATTTCTTCCGATAGATATAATGTAGCAAATTATGTGTTTTTATTTTGGATCATAATGTCTGCTCTCCATTTAGTTTAATGCTGCAAACTTTTTATGCTTTCAGGTTCTGGTATGGTGTCTCAAGCATTGAATGATAGCTGAATTATAAGATGGATTGAAGAGAGTCTCATTCCCCGTATCACGGTTGATCTTATTTAGTATGATTTCTGCGATATGGTGCTGAATAGGAGGTTAGAATATGGATTCAATGGCTATGAGGTGCCCGCCATGCCTCGGGCGCGGATCGCTAGAGTAAGCTCATTTTGAGTTTCCAGTTGGTACTTCTAGAATTTGTATCCATCTCACACCATCATTCTTGGTTACTGATCTTTGTTATTGATCTTTTATTTTCTTTAGAGGAGAAATTCGATTAAGAAGAATGTTGAAGACAACAAAATGCATGCGTTTGACTTACTAGCTACCTTAGCTGGGAAGCTGCTGGTCGGGAACAGTAGTTCTTCATCTTCTAGTAATTCGTCTATCCACGAGAAGCATGCGATGGAGATGTTTCTAGTTAGTTTGAGAAAAAATGCAATAGTTCCTTTCTAGTTTGTTTTTCTTTTGCCTTTTTGACATAGAATGCTTTGTCTAAGTCTTTTTTCGCAAATTTGGTCCTCTTGCAGCCAAACGGCCATCCCCTCCAAAGCATCGAGGTCAACATTTGTCGTACCAATATACAGATTCCCATGGTAATGGAGCTTTTGGAAAGACATCGTGTACTACTTGTGGTTTTGTAGGGTAATTCATTTTGCTTATCAACGCTCTTTTTTTTTTTTTTATTCAGTGAAGCTTTGGATTGAGTCTTTCATCGTGCCGGAGCTATTTATTGAAATTCCAGAAACAACTACTATTGTCTCATTGAAGGTATATTGGCCATCATTTTCTTCAGATTATACCACAATATATTGCTTGGCCATCTTGCATAGCTGATTGCAGGAGCTATTCTGCGAGTGTGTTTAGGGTCTCCACTCTGACTCTCTCTGTGCATTTCCCCAATTTTGTTCACAGTATGAAGAAAGGTGTGTAGGATGAGTGGTTTGTCATTTTACTTCTTCTTAGTCTTTTGAACCACAGACTAGCTTTTCTCTTGATGGATTGGATTTGGCTCCTTGTCTGGGGATTTCTCTAGAAATTTCTGTCAATTCTCTGTTCTTTAAATTCTTTTGTCTGTGTGCAGAGGGCAGTTATGGAAGCAGTTAGTGGCGTTCTTGGCAGTGAGTTACGTGTTGGAGTTCTTCTCCAGGGAAAAAAAGTTGGAGATGATAGAAAAATTTTGCAAAACAGGTTCCAATATAAATAGGGTTAACCCTGTTCCTGGACCGGAAAAATAGGGTGGGCTGGGAACAGAGTCCAATGCAAATAGGGTAGGGAACATGGTCCAAAAAAAGAGAACCGGTTATAATAGAGTCGGGAACAAGGTCCAGGTCTAGACCCTACCCACCCTGGACCCGATCACCCTTAATATAAAATGAGAACCGATCTCTTGGATGCTCCCGTGGGTCTTTTCTCATTCTTTCTTTTCCTTTTTCTTTTTCATTTTCTCATATTTATTTCTTGGGATAATGACATAAACGATTGTTGAATTTTGAATTAATATGTAATTTGATACATAAAATTTTAATTTATTTAATATAATTTTTTGAACTTTAATTCAATGTGTAATGTCATCCATAAAATTTTAATTTATTCAGTATATTTAATTCAATCCCTAAACTGTATGAAATTATTCAATATAATCTTTGATCTTGAATAATTATGGAAGAACCATATTGAACATTCGAACATTTTTATATAATTTAAGGATTAGAATGAACATATAACAAAAGTTCAGGGATAACATTAAATAAATTAAAAGTTAAAGGATCACATTGCATATTAGATTAAAGTTCATATATCACACTACATATTAAGCTAAAATTTATGAATCATATTGAACAAATTAAAAGGTCATGGACCAAATTGCACCTTGAATCAAAATTCATGAACTATTCATGTCAATTTTCTTTATTTCTTCAATTTAACGGGAAATTTTTTCTCTAAATATAATAAGATTAATATATATATATATATGGTATAGAGAGTAATGTGGGGGAATCTTTTAGCTGGGTTTTAAATAACTAGATTCGTTCGTGTGAAGGCCTTTTAGATGGTTTTTTGGGAATTTACAATCATCTTATTTATGATTACATTATATGCTATTAGAAAAAGGGATGAACAACGAGAGAACACTTTAATTTGTTATCATCGGATGTGCCGCGAATAAATAGGAAAAGACATCAAAGATAAATTCGTTGGAGTGGTCGAACTTTTTTTTTTTTTTTTTTTTCCGATTTCGTTTCCAAGTTTTATTGGTTTTGACGGAGGGCTTGATTTGCTCGAGTTGTGCTTTCGACGCCCCTATATGCCTTTGATGAAGCGGTTGGCTTCTGGCTTATTACACGTGTGGCGGAAGCATTGGCCCCCCTTGCAGCTAATTGAGCCGAAGCGCAGGCGTAAGGGAAGAAATATCGACAGCTAAAGAGATGGCGGCTCTTGGGAAGGGAAGTAGACTATGATTTGACCACGTACGACCTATAGCATGGGGAGGATCGGTCACCCCAGGCAGTGTGCCACTGCCCGAGCCTCGTCATGTCCCTGAACCCAGCCTAGTATGCTAGGAGAAGGGCTTCACGGGGATCGGAGGTGGGTCCCTAACCCGTAAAGGGCTTGGCCGGGATACCCAATGGGACTATTATCCCATACTACTCCCCCTCACCTGCCTTTAAATGGCTTGTGGGGGTGAGTCCTCCCGGGATAGTCATTTCAGGAGGGAACCTTTTAAGGTCTTGTTCAGGACCGTATCAATCAATTGTTATTGCGTAATTATCATCATATTTAAAAAAAATTAAAAAAGGCATAAAATGCTACCGTTTGATCAAATAAGGATATTATTTTAACTAATGACTTGAAGTGCCATTATTTTTTTAAATAATGATTTAAAGTAGATCTTGTTTTAAATAAGAGTTTCAAATGATTATGTCAATCTCAAATAAGGGCATGACATTCCGACGAGTAATGGCATTTTTTCCTTTGTTGTTCACTTGGATTATGATTACGCACGAAATTAATTAAGGATTATATTGAGATTTAGATTGATTCATAGAATACATTATTTCCATTTATTATGTACATGTTGTAATGTATCTACAGAACATCGTACATTAAAAATCATTGAAGAAAAAATATAGAAAAATCTTCCCAAAATTTTATCATTTTCAGTCATGTTTTTTTTTGCCTCCCTCGTTTTCCTTGTCTTCTTCCATGGTATCAGAGCATTGAAGTTATTGATTTCGCTTCCGTTCATACCAATTGATTGCCTACCGAGGAACTCCAATCCTGCAAAATAGAGTTTTTTTTGGGTAAAGAATCCTGCAAAATAGAGTTAATCCTTCGGTAAAGGAATAAAAAATTTCAAAGTTTTTTTTTCACCACCATCATGACTAAGAATTTATCTTCAGTTTCTGACGAGCATCCCCAAGAAGAAAACATGCCCCAAATCTTAGAAAACCAGGATTCGATTTATGTTGTTGACGTCGCTGGGTTTTAAGAACAAATTACTCAAGCCCTAGATGTGCATTGGCAAACCCTTCTACCTCAAACAAATATGGGGTGATCCATTTTGAGCCAGCCCATTGCAGGCTAGCCCATGGTGGCCCATCTTTACCTGTGGCTACCATTTCAAATGCAATCCAATCCATGGTTTTTTTGGGTTGAGCCCAAGTGTATCATTGCCAAGGATTCATGGCCAACAAGGTTTTGTCCAACTCGATGGCAGCTCACCAACCGTAAACGGAGCAAGCATGACCAGCGGATCGAATCTAGTAAATGCGAGATAGGCAACCGGATCAAACAAATCGGATAGGGGAATAAATCCCTACCTAGCTTTCTTCAATGCAGGTCAAGAAACTGGGTCAAATAATCTGGGTATGGGAACAAATCCCTACCCGGGATTTTCGCACTAGTCTTGGTGAGCTTGGTGAACCTTGCCCAGTAGGTCGCTGGTGACCATCAATGACAACGGTGGCGCAGTAGTGGCTGACAGTGGATGGTGACCGGTTGGGACGAAGAAGAAGAGAGAAGGAAAAAAGAAGAAAAGAAAAGAGAAAAAAAGAAGAATAAGTTGGGTTTGATTTTGGAATTGTGCTCGGGATAAAGAAATGATTTTTTTCTACTTATTGATTCTGTTCCAAATTTATTCTTGGGAATAGAGGCGGCATTTCATGTGTATTCTCGGGAACACAATAAAGCTTTAGAAATGCACGTATATTACGTGTAAATTGCACGTGCATTTACCATTTTCCATTACGATTGATACTATATCCACCATTGCCTTCATGTTTTGGAAGTTCAATGTGTTTGAAGAAGCGAAATAAGGCACCAGCAGGAATTGCAGTATACAGAGGCAGCGTACTCTCCTGCCCATCCATGATCCTTGTTGTACATTGTAAAACTCAGCTCGGTTTTCTTGATCACATTTCTCATGACGGAATAACCTTCGAGCTATGAAAGCTCACAAAACGGGATACAAGTCTATGGCCCATCTTCTGATGGATGAGCTCTGACGAGCCGCAAATGCAGGAGATGATGGCGTGGTGGGCCTCGCAAAGAAATGGATTCCGAGGTTGAAATGCAGAGAAAGACCAGCAACGTGGAAGCCTTGGCTTAGAACATCTCGATGACGTATTGGATCGCACATTAGACTTTTGACGCGAACAGCTGCAGTTCTGCAAAGAGTGTCTTGCTGTTTTTTCTTCGTCCAAGTTATAAGACAGCCATTCGCTCTACAATGAAAGGCTGATCCTAGCCCTTTTTTAACCAGGTTAAACCGTTGGGCCTTGTCATCATTTTTCGGACACTATCAGCACACCGAAGACTTTTAATTTGTTGGCAGTTTAAACCATTCCTACAATCCATTCTTCGCACAATTCACTTACTCCACGTCCTTTCATGATCATTAATTTGGACAATTAATCGACTTTTAAAATCATAATTACCGGCCTGTATGTCCCTCTCAAATAAAAGCTCTTTCATTTACGCATATTGGATATAAAAACGATAGTCTTGTAAATCGTTTTCCGTGATTTTTCTAAAGACGGGCGCGACAAGTCTCAATATGCCTACACAAATGGCCGTAGTGGAAAGTGGTGCGTCAGTATAAGTTCCTTCCTTTTAATATACAACCGAAATCCCGAAAAGCCACTACAAACCAAGTGGGGATAGAGTGTTGGTTTATAGTGGAACACGGAGATAATACAAGTAGCCAGAGTTGAAAGAACAGAGAACCGTGGGAACATGTGCACAAACCGGTACAAGGAACCAATAAATCTCATAAGCGGGAAATGGGTAAAAAAATCTAGGACTAAATTGACGAATAATCGAAAATCTAGGATTAAATTGGAATGGTAGAAATGTTTAATATTAAATTAACTATAGCACAATAAGTTTATGACTAAATTGACACGATAGAAAAATTTAAGATTGAAAACCACCGTATAATAAGTTTAAGATTTTTTGGACAATTATCCTACTTTCACACAAACATCTTTGGGTGGGTCTTGCCACTCTTCATTGACTTGTCTCATTATGAATTATTGATGGGAAAAGTACTAAAAAAGTCATAAATCTATTGTATTGGTACCGATTCAATCATAAATCTTTTCATATTGGTACCAATTCATTCCATCTGGCCAATTTAGATTGGAATTTGCTAACGTGGATGCCGGTGGGTCTATTGACGTTGATGTAGACAATTATAATAAAATTTAATTACTTTTCAATTATTTTTATTTTTATTTTATTTTTCCTCTTTTTGTTTCTCTCTCTCTCTCTCTTCCTTTCTTTCTTTGCTTGTTTATTTTCCTTCCTTGGCTAGCCTTCGTGATGGCCGGCGGAGGTTGCTGAGACGCCCTCGCTGGCCACAGGTGTGACCAGCACTTGTTGGCCTTTGGCAAGGCAAGGTGAGGTCACCCCTCGCCACATCCGGCAAGGGGACCCTCACCTAACCCTCGTTAGAGGCCGGCGAACGCTGGAAGCCCTCACATGGATGAGGCCTCTTAGTGAACCGACAACTTCTTGTTAAGTAGAAACCATCAGTTTGAATATGAGAAAAGCCTCACAAGTAAGCAAGACGTTATCATGCTCTTAAGGATGGGCTTCCAAAAACATCGAGTCTTGATGAGCACGTTTCATGCGATTAACTCAGATTCTCTAATCTTGACAACGTAATAACTATTTAACTTGGCTTATCTCTTCGTAGATTTCTTCCTTCCCAGGGAAAAGTTCAATTTGGAGTGAAGCATGAGTGTGATATGAGTATGATATAAATCTCCATTTCTGAGTCTCATTTAAAGTAAAAAAAACATTGATGAGGTGCTTAACTTAATCTGAGCTCAATGAAAATTTTTGCAAGTTTCTGAAACAAGATCAAGAAAAATATAGTTCATAAATTTAACGCTTTGGGAAGAAAGGACAAATAAAGATGGATAAAGATTATCAAAAGTTTGATAAATTAAAAACACCAAAATAATAAGTAATTTAAATGGGAGTTGATAACCCAAAACTAGTTGATAATTTATATTGAAGAGACACAAATCAACCGAGTTCTATTTGCTATCTCCGAGCACAAGATGATGATAGGAGGATACTCCATTTGAACTAATCGGATCACAACTCCAAAGCTAACATTCCCCTTTAATCTTTCCCTGATGAAAGTTGTCAACATTTGCTTAGAAAAATGAGTAAAAGAAAAATATTTTCCCTATTAACAAAAAAAATGTCTACTTAAATTTAGAAAAATGATTCTCTCTTTAAAAAATTGAAATTCATTTTTTCTAAATATGACTAGATATAAGCCTTTGGATAATAAACTCTGCACTTGGGCACTGGAATCCTAACTCTCATCCTATCATCCAGGATCAAGTCTCTGGTGCCCTAGCTTGGCTGCTTGGGTCCATTAAAGCCGAGCCCCATCATCCAGGATCAAGTCTCCAGTGCCCTAGCCCGGCTGCTTGGGTCCATTAAAGCCGAGCCCATGGTAGGTCTTGATGCTCGGGATCAGGTCCATCGAGGCCGGGTCGGAGACCCTAGTAACAATGCTTGGGTCCCCAGTGCTTGGGCTCATGTTCATCGATGCTAGGCTTGGGTCTTGGAGACTAAGGGTCTCATGGCAGCCTTGATGGACTCAAGCCCAGTCGTCAAGGACCAAGGCTTGTTCATTGAAGACCTAGGCATGGGCATCGCCATCCCAAGTCTAGCCTCAATGGACCAAGGCTCAAGTATCACGGACCTAAACTTGAGCATTAGGGACCCGGGTCACAAAGGTCCCATGCTTAGCCTTCATGGACTCGAGTGCTAGGGAATCCAAACACAAGCATTAGGGCCTTGGCTTGGCCTCTGTAGACTAGGGCTTGGGTGCTAAGAAGTTGTGCACGGGTGTCGAATTCTCAGTTTCGGCTTATGTGGGTGCAAGACTGATGCCTATGCTCTTGTTTGGGAGCCTAGTGGCCTTGCTCAGGCACCAAGTGTTGGGGTTGGGATTCGTGGAGGCTAGACGTGAGATGTTGGTACTGGTGCCTGGCCCCGGCTACCCGTGCATGAGTCAATAGCGTTGGAATAGTAACTGTGCATTTAGGAAGCTCTAGATTTTCCTTTTTAAACAACAAAAAATATTTTCGATGAGGAACAGACTCTGCTTACTAGGAAAGTGTTTTCATGAAGATTGGGTTCCTCTAGCATTACAGCCTTTACTACAACAATGTGATCCATGGATCAAATTGTTTTGTGTATTGGATTTCACTTGACTATCTACGATCCATTGCTTGTGCTCAGGGTAGAAGTTCTATATAAATGTATTGCCGTGCTATTAATATTAACTATTTTGATTTAAATTCTTTTCTTTCAAAGAGGTGGAATTGAATAACCCGATAAATGCAATGATCGTACGTCTGTAATGCATTGTATGTTCCATAATAGGTCCTGCTTTTCTACCCTTTCCCAGAAGTCGATGACTACTCATTACTCTTACCTTGAACATGGAGAAGAGTTTCGCCCAATGCTTTATTTTTATTATAATTAATTTGATTCAACATTAAAAATATATTGATTTTTTTTTTCCAATAACCGAATATTTTTTGTCTGTAAATAATGCATATTTGATTCCATCCATAAATCGATTTTCTCCTCTATGAGTTTGAATCTCAAAAAAAAAAAATTGGAGTTCTTACTAATTGTTTATATATTATGAAATGAATATACTACGTCAACTTGCGGGATGATTATGGGTTTTTATTTTATTTTATTATGTTTGATATTATTGGAATCTACTTGACAGAAAAAGATTTCTAATGCTTGACAAAGAACGAAACTGATTGGAGAATTCATTGTAAATTGCCTTTAAACAACAGATCTGTCATCTTTAGAACCAAATTACAAACTTCAAGCTCAAATAAAATTGCTAATTATTGTTCACTGTGCGACCACATGAAATGAATATGCGAAATCAGATTTTGACAGTGATAGGAGATCTCAAAAAAGTTCATGAATCCGTTGATGGAGAGAGATTAGAGAAGATTCGTTCAAAAGAAGACGAGTGGGAAATGAATGTGATGCGGGTTTTTTTCTTAGCCACAAATTTGAGACCGGTTGAGATTATTGGAAGAGGAAAGAGGAGCCGCGACAAGTTTTCGGTTAATCGAAGATCTATTCCCTTGACTAGATGTTCTCCGCCGTGCAAACAGGTGAAAAGTTGGAAAACGTTTCTCAGGAAATTCTTCCATCCTCAAACATACCCTTAAGTAGGTCAACGAGGCCGTTGACGATGCAGCTTTTATAACGAAAAGTAAAATGTACCGAAGTAAAATGTACCGAAGTAAACACCAATCATTCTTTGTTACGTTCTCTTAAGATACATTTCTTTTTTTTTTTTTTGGTTGAGAATTTCGGTTAGCTATTTGAGATAGTTAATCTCTATTACTAATTTTAATAAAATGTACTTTTCCACCGTGTCAGTTCGAGCTGAGCTCACAAGTGGCTCCGGCCGTCCTTCCACTGCGGTATCGACGACAAGAACTGGTCCCCTAGCGCGTGCAAAGGTGGCAGCCTCAAGACACCTTCCATAGCAACGGCCTCCCTTCGGTCCATAATGTAAAAGAAAAAAAAAGAAAAAAAAAAAAGAAATTTCCTATATTAAAGCGTGAAACAAACAGAGAATTCGAATTAATCAGGGTCGAAATATATTCCAGAAAAAAGCACTTATCGAGATTATAGGGAAATCATTGTTGTAAAATATCGCGTGGCGAATATATAATAGAGAAGAGATTTAAGAAGAGAAAGCAAGTGAACACCAGAAATAGTAGAGAAAGCGGATATTTCACTATATTATAATTACGTGTGATTGTGTATTGTACATCAAAACTAAACTCCTATTTATAGGAGAACAAGAATGTACTTATCATTAATATCAATGTATCGAATGATACATGTATAGGATAAGGGAGACGAACGTTCATTATATAGGGAGATGTACTTAGAACATTTGATACAAATGTACCATAATAAGTACATTGGATAAGATGAATATAATGAATATTCATTCATGTATTCTATCCATTCATGTATTTCATAACAATCATTAGCATGTTGCATCAACAAAAAAGAGAAAAATATCGCATTCCTTTCCTCAATATGTGAGGTTTCCACGTAGAGGATTTGGAATACGAGGATAAGATCCTAAAACTATTATTTGCACAGACTCCGAGATAAAGCCTCTAAAATTTTTGGGAAAATGTCACAAATGGTCCCTATACTATTACCTAATGTGCAATTTGGTCCCTGAATTTTCAATCGGCTCAATTTGGTTCTTGAACTATTGATAAATATCCGATTTGGTCCCTGAACTTTCAATCGGCTCAATTTGATTCCTAAACTATTTGATAAATGTCTGATTTGGTCCCTGAACTTTCGATCGGCTCAATTTAGTCTCTAAATTATTAATAAATATTCGATTTAGTCCTTAGTTACTTTGTTTATCCTTGTTTTTAATTTTATTTTTATTTTTAAAATAATTTTTTAATTTTTAATTTTTTTTGCTTATTTTCTCTTCCCTTCGCCGGCTTCGGCGGAGGGTCGCCCTCGCCCGGACACGGGCGAGGGCAACCCTCGCCGGACGCAGGCAAGGGTAGCCCTCGCCGGCGTCGAGCAAGGGGCTCCCTCGCAGATCTGGCGAGAGAGCCCCTCCCCAGCGTCGGGCGAGGGGCTCCATTGCAGATCTGGCGAGCGAGTCCCTCGCCCGACGCCAGGCTACGAGGGAGCCCCTCGCCCGACGCTGAGCTGCGAGGGAGCCCCTTGTCGGTGTCGGGCGAGGAGCACCCCTCGCCGGCGTTGGGTGAGGGGCTCCCTCGCAAATCTGGCGAGGGAGCCCCTCGCCCGACGCCGATGAGGGGCTCCCTCGCCAGATTTGTGAGGGCGGCCCTCGCCGGCCTCGAGCGAGAGGCTCCCTTGCAGATTTGGTGAGGGAGCCCCTCGCCCGACGCCGGGTGCTCCTCGCCGACGTCGACGAGGGGCTCCCTTGCGGCCGGCGTCCGGGCGAGGGCTCCCTCGCCGACGCGGGAGGGGCTCGCTCGCGGAGCCGGCTTCCCTCTGTCGGAGCCGGCGGAGGGAAGAGATAATAATAAAAAAAAAAATTAAAAAATTAAAAAAAATTAAAAAATTAAAAAATTATTTAAAAATAAAAATAAAAAAGGAAAAAGAAAAAAACAGTAACTAAGGACTAAATCGAATATTTATTAATAATTCAGGGACCAAATTGAGCCGATTGAAAGTTCAGGGACCAAATCAGACATTTATCAAATAGTTTAGGAATTAAATTGAGCCGATTGAAAGTTCAGGGACCAAATCGGATATTTATCAATAGTTCAAGGACCCAATTGAGCCGACTGAAAGTTCAGGGACCAAATTGCACATTAGGTAATAGTATAGGGACCATTTGTGACATTTTCCCAAAATTTTTAGAAAAAAACTCCAAACGCGATGTGCTTCTTGTCGTGAATCTGCAAAAGTCAATCAAATTTCAGTAGATTCAGACTTTCAAGATTGGTTTGTTTGAGAAAAACATTTTCCTCATTTTCCATTTAATTCGCTTAGGAAATGAGTGAATAATTTTTTTTTTTTTTTGATGAACGGAAAATGTTTTTTCCACTAAAACTTAAATTTAGGAAAATTATTTTCTTTTTGAAAGAACCAGAAAATGTTTTCCAATTTTTTTCCTAGTCTTAGGGTCCTTAGTTAATGAAATGTTTATTCTTGTAAAAAAATTAAAAAATTGAATATTTAATTTAAAAAAAATTTTTCGATACTATTTTATTCTCTTTTTTCTTCTATTCTCTTTTCTTTGTTTTCCTTTCTCCTTCCTCCGCCGGCTGCATATCTTGGCAACGACCACTAGCTTTGTGATCGATGAAAATGCGAGCTAGTGAGCTTGAGGCACGACCGATCTAGGAGAGCCTGTGGGAGTTGCCGATTGGGCACAATGGAGCAAGGGAAAAAAGAAAAGGAAAAAAAAGACAAAAAAAAAAAAAAAAAAATTAAAAAATCATTTTTAAAATTCAATAAAAATAAAAATTATTTAGAAATGAATTTTATTTTGCTTTGAATACATTTATGAGATTGAAATCATTTTCAAATAAGATCCAAATATCAAAAACCGTTTTCAATTATATATCACCAAACAAAGGAAAAGTAACTATATTTCTAAAAATACTTTCCTAGAAAACATTTTTTCTTATCATTGAGTTTTTTTTTTTGTGAAATAAATGCACCCTTAATGAGATTCAGTATGCACTAAGATCAATCATATTCCATGTTGAACTTGGTCATAAGCCCGGTGAGGGTCCCTGAAATATGCTTGAGAAGGAGAAAATTGCAAATAAATTCTGCTTTCTCTGAACAAGTGTTAATTCCAATTCTGAAAAAAAATGGTTCTAAATCAAGAAACTTCCGACCAAGTACCAATGTCCATTCTGTCGAGACGAACCCAAATGAATTCATTTGACAATGCTTTAGCCGAATGAATAAGTGAAGATGGCTAAACCATACAATTGAAATTCATTGCATTCCCATTACTTTTAGACGTTGGAATGCATCATTCCGCTATATCAGCCCGGTAAGTCGGTTTCGAGCAAGATCTCTAAGATAAAAATGTATCAGATAAATACACCAATATGAGAGACTTGTAAGTAGCAAAGGATTTAGCTTATGTGCCTTATTCAAAGACAGTAAATGTCGTACCCACCCGAATTTTTAAGTGAGGAATTTGAGGTGAAGGTTGAAGAAGTACAATTGGTCTCCCCTGATTCTTCCAACTTTCTCCATGACAACAATCGTCATACAATAATTAACATGAGTCCATCCACAGACAATTGTACATTTAGTCAATGCATGGTGATGTCTTCGGCCATGGCCAGGTCGTGGCTAGACTTGTCAAAGGGGTGGATGGGTATGGGCTCGAGTTTGGGTTGGGTTATGAATAATCCAATTCAAATTGACACATTAACTTGTTTATTTATGTTGCAAATCTAGTAACTCATACCAAACTTAATTATTATTACTAAAAAAATTTCATATTTAATCCGATATAAGAACACTTAAACTCAAATTGAAATGATAGTGTTTAGTGAGTGAGAGCGAGAGAGAAATAAAATGAAGAAAGAATTATAAAGATAAATTCAGTTTGAATAATTTGTAAATTCATTTATGACCCATATATGCCCCACTTACTATTTGTATTATATTCTAAAACAACAAAAAACATTCATATCATGTCTATAACTCATTGAATATAACTAATTTATATGGATTGATAAATGGACTTATGACTTATTTTGACATGTCTAAGTCTGATTGACATGCTTGGGACTCATGGAAACGTTATTAATGGCATGGTCAGATTAGGGAGAAATATTGTCAAATTCATTTACTAGGCCTCGGAGCTTCACGACGCCGCCATGTTTTTGCCACTTTTTTCGTGGCTGCAAATATGTAACCCATGAAATTGGCGTTTCGCCTGTCCGTTTTTTGTCAGGAAGTCGGGTCAGAGCAAATGATGCGGGTACTGATGTAAAGTGCGCGGAAAGCGCTGAGCTGGAACCACGGTAAAGAATAAGTTGTTGCGCCAGAAAAGGTATATATATATATATATATATTTTTTTTTTTTGGTCAAAAAGGAGACAACATATTAGCTATTACAAATTTTTATGATCACAGTGGGTGACTGTACTCCAACCAAATATGCTTATTAAATACAGATTAAGCAAAAAACAAGATTACCTATTACAAATTCTTGCACATTGACATAGAAAATCAAATTAACACTAAAGACACGTCAGTACCTTGAAATCTACTAACTAACTAATACAAAAATTAGAGAATATTTTCACAATGATAAAAACGTCTCCCGGTGCATGATTATTATTCATCAATACCTTGAAATCAAAGGCTTAGAATTCATCTCATCTTCATCCGCAAAAATAACCTACTAACAACCTACAACAAGAAAAATCCCTAAACCCAACTCTCTCTCTCTCTCTCTCTCTCTCTCTCTCTCTATCGACTTAGGTTTTGTTAAATTCTAGTTGTCCTACTAATTTTCCGGATTGTGCATATCATCAATTGTACTCTATTTTCATAACAGCATTAGTCCTAGGACTATTCTTTGCTGAAGATATGAAGTGCATATTTTATATTTCTGTTCTAAGGAAAGAGGAAAAGACAGAGGCTATTAATTACATGACATGAATGTGATTAAGTTATTATAGACAATAGATAGGTCACTTAATTATAATTGAAGGGACTTATTTGTAGATCAAGCCACTAGGCTTTGTTCGTTTCAAGGAAATTGGAGTGTTTTTAAAAAAATGTTTTCTAGGAAGCCATTTTTCAGAAAAATGCAATTATTTTATGGTATTTGACTGAAATTTGAAAATAAAGTGGAAAATATTTTTCATTGTTCAATAAAGAAAATATTTTCTTTTATGCACCTTTTTCAATAATTTATTTATTTATTTTTTAAAATCAAATTTTCAATTATTTATTTTTAAAAAATGGTTTTAAATTATGACTTATTTATCATTTAAATAGATCATATATGGGTTTAAAACCCATTTTGACACCTCTACTATTAATATGCGCATGAATCAATCTTGTTCTCTCCTATTATAGATGAGAATAGATAAGATTTCAACAAGTGGCGCAATCAAAGAAGGTTATATAACTCAACTTTCTTATTATATATATAAAGCATAGTCATTTAACCAATCATTAATACATTTTAAGCGCCTACTATTTTGAGCATCCACAAAATTCCAGTGCAAAGAAGAAAACCCACAAGAAATGCCCAAGTTTGTCCACTGCTGACGTGGTTATCATCCGCCCCATCTCGGTCACGCCATAAGCATTAAACAGAAGGGATCAAAACTGTTGCTTTTCTCTCCCCATGAAACCCTAGGAAGCAAGCCCTGGCAAGTCCCTTACCACAAGGTCTCTCTCTGGCTGCGAGGTGCTTTCTTTGGCTGGTTCTACTATCCAGTTTTGCAGTGAAATGCCCAAGTTCGTCCGCTGCTGACGTGGTTATCATCCGCCAAATCTCGGTCACGCCATAATCATTAAACGGAAGGGATCAAAACTGTTGCTTTTCTCTCCCCACGAAACCCTAGGAAGCAAGCCCAGGCAAGTCCCTTACCACAAGGTCTCTCTCTGGCTGCGAGGTGCTTTCTTTGGCTGGTTCTACTATATAGTTTTGCTGTGATAATGCAGAAAATAGCAAGTGACCCAGGAAAATGCCCCATAACCAGAGTGCCTTTTTGGGTTCGTTGTTTCTTTTGTCGCTCGTTAAACTTGATATCTAGTTCCATTTGCAGATATTGGACTGGAGAATTGGGATGATTGTTATCATATATTATATGGACATGCTTTAACTCATAATGGATTTGTATAGCGGTCAAGTGGTGTCCAAACTAACTTCTGCTTTTTACTACATGCTTTGTTAGCATCATTGGAAGTGCACGGTGCCATAAACTGAAAAGTTTGGTCAATATTCCTGCACATTACTTAATTTTCCTTCAATAGCCTTCATGTTACCTCTTTTGGAAGCATTCACTCGGTTTAAATGCATCATTTGGACATGAAGTGATGGGTTTTTTATTTGTTGGGCTAAATCAAGCTTGTCTGCCCATGTTCTTTTTTAAGTGAAAATAATTACAATATATAAATGAAAAAGGAAGAACATTAAAAGCGGTTTTGATATAATATGTTCCTTTTTCTCTTTTTGAGACAATAGTATACTTCTCTTGAAAAATGGAACTTAGGGCTTTGATCAATTCTTTTGAGACCGCAAGGAGTATTTAATTTGTAACAAATAAAGTATATTTGTCTTCATGATATGCCTTTTGATCGGTGTTACATGTTTTCTGGGCATGGTGCGTTTGTTTTTGGTATTCGATCGTTAGAGTATCAGTTCATGTTTCAGGAATTCGTTTTCTACATTAGTATTAGAGCAATGTTGTTCATGTTTCTCGATCATTGTTAATGTTTATAATTTATTTTTGGCCGAATTTTTGAGAAACGTCGCCATTGGACGCTCGGAGATGGAAATCCCAACACCCGTCTACTATTCGCCCTTCCTTTTTTATTTTTCGTGAATCAAAATTTATTTTTGATAGTTAGGGTCGTAGTTCTTGTTGAGATGAGAAAAACAATGGGTGGGTCATGCCCGCACACATGGCTGGAAAGAGCAGCGTTGTCGGCATGTGCGTTTCTCGAGCGCATATGTGGCACGGGTGGGCAGTAAACCATAGGCACGTGTGTTGCAAGCGCACGGCAATTGCTGGCATGTGTGTAGCACGCGCCTACTAAAGTTTACTTTTTTGCCCCCATTGTTTTTGTGTCATTACTGTTTTGCCCCTATCTATGTATTTTTACTATTATGGTTTTATGTTATTACTGTTTTGCCCTAACTAACTTGTTGACCCGACTCGGATGACGCGTTGACCCGACTCGAATGACTTGTTGACTCGACTTGGTCATCCATGGACCATTGACCGGAGTTGACCACTTATGACCAAAAGAAAAGGAAAATGTGTTTTTCAATTTTGTTTGTTGTGAATTATATGTAATCCTTTTGTTATGCATTTGTTGCAGGAGCAATGGCGCGTTTTATACGTAGGCCTATATTCCCAAGAACAGAGGAACAAAAGGCAAGACTTGAAGTGCTAAAAATTGAATTAGCTAATTATCGGTGGATTGATGGTGATGTAGTGTCACATATCATTAGGGTCAATCAGATGATACAAGAAATCATATGGAGTGGTTATCTTATGCCAGATTTTCAGAAAGTGCCGGCCCTAATGAAGACTCTTCCATCAGAATGGCAAGCAGTATTAGATCGCTTATGGCAGGTCAATGTGGTCCCAGATTATAAAAGGCTTGCAATAGCTTTTGTGAGAGAATACTATAGAATTGAGGCAACCAAGACTTCAACTCTCGAGTTGAGTGTCACTTGGCGTAGAATGAATGCGCCTTGGAGGAGCCATAAGGGCTTTCCTGAGGTTTTTTCGTGGTTGCCCAATGTGCCTTTGAAATTCTCAAAGGAATTTATTAAGAAATTAGAAGAGACTTTTCCAGTTTATGAGATAGATGAGTATCTTTGAATTTATTTATTATTTTTCTTAGATTGGTTTAAGATGTTTTAGGTGTAAATACTTATTTCTATGTTGATGTTGATATGTTTCCTCTGAATATATTACTTTGTCTTAATGAAAGTTCAATATTATCTACTATTGTAAATTATTATGCATGATAAAATCAACAATTGTGATTCACTAGATTTGCCACAACCCCTGTGGTTAAGAACTTTGGTGACACCATAGGCTTCCTAACTCAGACTTGCTGCCGGAGCCTACATTTTAGAGTCCTCTTATTCTTTGAAATTTCGAAAATCCATAGTCCTATTTGCAAATGAAATTCGATATCACAAAAGCTCCTTCACCTTACGTTCTTTTCTAGCTACTCCTACTTGAAACAAGTCCCCAAAACTAACAATGGGCTACATCGGAATTAGTTCAGAATATGAACGATTAGTTAGGGAATTATTAGTTTTAGGAATTTCGACTTTGAAACCTCAGTCACATTTAGTTGCAGTCTCAAAATGGGTTTGTATTGCGGGATTCCAATAGCACAAATGCAAATCGAGATGTCCGGTTTTTTGAGCCACCTGATCAAAGGGTCTATTCGCACTCTCGCACTCTTTCATAAGTACTCTATTAGCTTCCTCACTTGACTTCAAAGTGAGAGGGTCTTCTCAATTAGCCATGAAAACAGAACCTAGAACAGGAAAAGTTTCAGGAACAGGAAAAGTTTGGAAAATATCAGACAAATTAAACATTGGATTGAGTTGCCGGCGGTGGCCAGAGGGAGTTCTTAAGAGGGGAGATCCCGGAGGATCAGAAGCTAGCACATAGTGAAACAACAACAACAAAAGAAAAATTCCCTCGATAAATAATCGTAATGAATTCACGAAAACATTAGACGCAAAGTTGCAGACCGCCTCACAAAATTGAGTTGGCACACCTCCACTCCAAGACTCATTGCCTTTCAATAGGTTAATCCCGGCCAAGAGAGGTGCTACTTGTTAATGCCTAGCTGCGCTTCGGGAGGGCTCTGACACTTCACTTCCATAGCTGATACGAGTCACCTGTGTCGTTAGCTTCCACGAAACTTTAACTCAGGCCTTCCGGAGGACATAACAATAAATATCTTGGAGGAAATGTCTTTTTCATCAGATGTGCCGCTGCTCACGAGATTGATTGAGCTCGCTCAGTGGGCGCGATAATCTCAGGATCCGGCAGTCAGATAACATTACATTATACAGGCTTGAGCCATCAAAACCCTCCAAAGGTATGATTGCTTCATTACAGGGGAATGCAAGTGCCTCATTTAGCCTCTACTAACATAGATGCATCCTCGAAAGAATCGGAGTAAAATGGTGAAAGTGCAACAATTTTTCTAATGATGATCAATGTGGGTGAGACCAACTTCTCAGCAGAGATTTTATCAGCAAGATCCTTCAATTCAGCAAAAACCTGATGATTGATGGAAAACGGTCAAGCATTTTCTCCAGTAGCATGTAATTGCATGAAATACTTTAAACCCTCATGATTACATGCAAATTTGAGCATGAACAATAAACGCTTGCCAAAGATCTGGAGGTAAAACAAGATAATGGAAGACACGATGGCTTCGACACAGGTTATAATGGGCTGCTTTGCCCTAAAGGCTCAAGAATTCTTGAACAGTGCGGTACAAATTCTTTCTTCATCGTACAGCAACTACATTTATAATTAGTCACCAAGCGCAGGGAAGACAACTCATTGAGGAAACAAGACTACTATCAGGTTAACCATGGCAGATGGAAAGATGCTGCCATACCTCTTAAAAGAGGTGCAGCATCACTCATTTGGTCAAAATGCCAACGTCTGATTCAAGATTTGATGGTCAAGGTGAGATGCATTTATCCACTAAGTTCGATTACTTGGACTGATCAAACCAAGATGAAGTTTTCATGCTATGTCATCAATCTAACCGAATCAAAAGCTTTTAATTCCATGCAGCATGCGACTGCTTCATACGTAATCACACACTGTGCTTCCATAAAGAATCACTACCATGCTTACTGTCACTAATGTACAGATAATACTCTCATTTGCACTCGGACAAATACACAGTGAGCATATATAATTATTTTATATACGATGACATATATTAGCTTACCCATGTTGTTGGGGGGTGGTTCCATGCTCAACTGCAGCAGCTGGTGTACTGTGTGGTGAACCATGATGCATCAACTTCTGCACAAGGGAATATAGGAACGATCAAGCATTAAACTAAACTCCTAACGTCGATAGGATAACATGGATTTCGGTATTTCATTTACGTATTTTGTCGAGCCTGTGGTGTGCGTTACTGAAGAAGGGTTTCCGGCCCAAGTCAGGGCCTGAACCTAGGTCGGTGAGCTCGCCCCACGACGTAGGAGACTACGGAGACGAAATAGAGGGGCTGCGAGGGCTGGAGCTCACGCGAGCCGCAAGGCAGCGAGCTCCGCTCTGTTGTGCCCAACACAGGACAAAAGGGGCGGAGCAGGACCTACCTGTTCGGTTTGGTGTTATCGCCAGGAGAGTCGCTGGACAGGCGCGGCCGGAGCTAGAGTTTTACCGCATGGGTTTTCAAGTAGGGAATGGTTCCAAGTGTTAAAGAAGCTAGTTGCAAAGGGTTAACCAGCGTTGTACCACACACAATTTTAGGGTTTTTAAAAACATGACATTATAATCACGACACTGTCCAACTACAAAATAATACCAAGTGGCATTGCATCATTTTCAACGTTAATACTAACTCTAATTAAACAATCACCAACCAAACCGATCGCCACCAACATTACCAAAAAAGAAAGAAGATTCACCCTTTTGTCAAAAACCCCTTTGGAATTGAGAAAAAAGAATACTAATTAAGCTGAGATTAACTCTTGATTGGTCCCCCAATTACTAGTGCAACCCCTTTTTAGAAAGTATAATCTTAATGTCACATGTCGAGTTAGCTACGATGAACTTAATTTAAAGTCATGTACATGTTTTTTTTTTTTTTTGGTCAAACATGTACGCATGTAAACGCCCAAGCGATAATTATTAATTACTACTGCCATCCTCTGCTCGTGAGGGGTTCAGTGAATGGAAAGAGAGAAGTGTAGAAACGGCAAATAATAGTGAATGCATGAACAATTCATGGATTAGTAAGCTTTAAAAATCTGTCATGATGGACAAGTGACGGGGATCTCAACTATCACTGATAAAATCTGGAGATAGTCGCTATTTGAGCAAAACATAGAAGAAGCAGCAAACCATTCCAATTGAGGTCGCCATGGCCACACATGAAAGATGAAGTAGAGACATCAACCGCGACACAAGCTAGCGTCGTCATGAGAGCCACAATCCGGGGAAATTCCAGAGCTAGAGTTTTTATGGCTAGGAAAATCCAATTATTGGACTCGATAAATTAAAGGAACATTGTTTCTCAATTTATATCAAAATAATTTATTTATAGTCACGAAATCTTGACTACACAAGGAAATCCACTAAATAAATAAAAATAATAAATTAAGTATCCCTAATTATAAATATTTAAACTAAAAAAGATTCTCTACTTAAACAACACGCCATATATTTGGTAATCAATAAGTGTATCTTCAATTAAAAAATACGTTATCTTTCATTATGGCGCAATATATGACTTTCCCCTTTTAGTGTCCTTTGATTGCGCCACTTTAGCATATGACTTGAGGTTTACAAATAGATACCATTAAAAAAAAGGCGATGCAGTTATTCCTAATTTTTATTAATTACAGTTATTTATGGCATATCATTAAGAATTTCCTTAAAAAACTAATTATGTCTAAAGTAGGCGAACCACTGACAAGTTGATAAAATTTCACTGCATGAAAATTATCGGATCTCTTCTTTTTTATAAAAGTGTCAACATATTTGATCACAATTAAAGCAATTTTTTTTACCAGTCCAAAAGTATATTATCTCAAAAGAATTACTAAAATGAACGGTTTTTTCCCCTCAATTTTCTCATTTTTACTCAAACCTTCACCATACACGTCCGTTTGGTTGCAATTTTCCTCACTTCATGATATCGAAAATTTGACAATAATTATATTATCTGATTTTCTCTTTCGGCTCGACGATATATTCATCACTTGTCTATTTTAGCAATGTATATCCATAAAGATGGTTATTTCCTATTTGGTATGAGTCTATCTTTTCAACGTTAACGCTTACTCTAATGAAACAATCACCAACTAAACCAATCGTCACCAACACACACACACACACACACACAAATGAGAGAGAGAGAGAGAGAGAGAGAGAGAGAGAGAGAGAGAGAGAGAGAGAGAGAGAGAGAGAGAGAGAGAAGAAAAGATTCATCCTTTTGGAGCTAAGAAAAAAGTATAATCTTACTGTCAACCCTTGATTGGTCCTAACTCTTGATTGGTCCCTCAATGACGGCAACCCTTTTTAGAAAGTATAATCTAACTGTCAATTGTCGAGTTAGCTAAGCTAAGCTTAATTTAAAGTCATGTACATGTTTTTTTTTTAAAATTATTTTGTGTAAAACGCTCAAATGATAATTACTATTTGTCATCCTCTACTCGTGAGGGGTTCAACGAATGGAAAAGATAGAAGTGTGAAAGGTAACAGTAAATGCATGAACAATTCGTGGATTAGTAAACCTTGAAAATATTAGTCATGATGGACAAGTGATAGGCATATCGATGGACGCTAAAAAATTTCGGAGACAGTCGCCGCCCGAGCAAAACACCAAAGAAGCAGCAAACCATTCTAATTGAGGTCGTCATGGCCACACATGGAAGATGAAGTAGAGACATCTTCGACAAAAAAGAAAAAAAGAAAAAAGAAGTAGAGACATCAGCCATGACACCAGCTAGCTCCGCCATGAGAGCCACAATTTGGGAGAAATTCTAGAGCTAGAGGTTTTATGGATGGGAAAACCCAATTATCGAACTCGATAAATAAAAGGAAAACTCTTTCTCCATTTATATCAAAATAATCTATTTATAGTCACGAAATCTTGAATACAAAAGGAATCCCCTAAACAAATAAAAATAATAAACTAAGTATTCCTAACTATAAATATTTAAACTTAAAAGATTCTCTACTTAAACAAGACGACTATATATTGGTAATCAATAAGAGTCTTTAATTATCGCGCAATCTAAGACTTTCCCCTTTTAATATCCTTGCGATTGCTCCACTATAGAGACCATTATAAAAAAAAAAAAAAAGGTGATGTGGTTATTCCTAACACCTATTCGTTAATTACAGTTGTTTATGGTATATAATTAAAAATTTCCTTAAAAAAGTAATTATGTCTAAAGTAGGCAAATTACTGGCAAGTTGATAAAATTTCACTGCATGAAAATTATTGGATCTCTTCTTTTTTATAAATTGTGTTGACATATTTGATCACAATTAAATCAATTATCTTTTACCAGTCCAAAAGCATATTATCTATAAAAAAAAATTACTAAAATGAACGGTTTTTTCCCCTCAATTTTCTCACTTTTACTCAAACCTTCACCATACACATCCATTTGTTTGCAATTTTCCTCACTTCATGATATCAAAAATCTGACAAGAATTATATTACTTTATTTTCTCTTTTGGCTCAATGATATATTCATTGCTTATCCATTTTAGCAATGCATATCCATAAAGATACTCATTTCCTATTTGGTACGAGTCTATCTTTTTATCAGTGGCAAATAAATAGATATTCTCTCCCGTATGGAATTCCGCATCATATAAATCCTCCTCTCTCTCTCTCTCTCCCCCCAACCCACCGATCTGCTGCTTTCTCTCAAATCCGGGAATCCACAACTATGGCTATGGCGGAGAATTGGTCCAATCTCCTCCCGGAGCTGCTAGAACTGTGCTCAAGACGACTTCTTCTTGAGGACTGGTTTGCATTCCGATCCGTGTGCTCGACGTGGCGTGCTGCCGCATTTGAAGAGAGGTTCGACTACCCATGGTGGATACTCGAGGACGATAAGAACACCATGACAGAGTGGGCTGAGTTCTACAGCCCCTTCAGCTCACAAATTCACAGAGTTGTGTTGCCGGAAGTGAAGGGGAAGACGTGCTTCTCTTCACGGGGTTGGATCTTGACTATCGGTAAAGATTGGAAAATCCACATGCTGAATCCTCTGTCACGTGCCGCCAGTCGTTATCGCGACGACGTCATTGAGCTTCCTAGTGCGGACAAATTCCCCAGCTGGGATCCCGAAGATGCAGAACAGTCGGATGTCCTGGACAGGACTTTCCTTACAAAATTTGTCTTGTCTGCAAGCCCCGCATCTTCTCCAAACTATACGGTCATGGTCATTCGCGAGACCCCCAATCCATTAGGCTTTTGGAAACCTGGCAACGAGGAGTGGAAAGAGTTGACTCCCCCGGACCCATATAGTGGTGGTTTGGATGTCATACATTACCGGGGGCAATTTGTTGCGGTTAACTCCAAGGGTACCATATTCACTTGTGATGTGGATGGACCAGATCCAACAGCTAAAGTAATATCGAAGGCACTGGAGATGCCTTCGGAATTTCAAGATAGCATATATCGTTGCTTGCGGCAATACTTGGTGGAGTCGGTGGGCCGTCTGTTGCTGATATTGGGATTTGGACAAGAAGAGCATGGAATGGCCAGTTTTCAAGTTTTAGACATTGATTTAGATGCTAGAAAGTGGACGAAGCTTGAGAGGATAGGGAACGTGTCCCTTTTCGTGGGTTTCAACTCTTCTTTTTCAGTACAGGTTGATGAGATCAAGCAATCTATCAAGCCAAACTGTATTTACTTTACCTGGTGCGAGGATATCGGAACATACCACATGGAAGATGGAAGAATTGAGTTTGACAAAGAAGCTGATTTTGATGTTTATCCGCCTAAATATATTGAATCTCCACCTCTATGGATTGAACCAAGATTTTGAGGTAAGATTTTGAGGTAGCACTAAATCAATCTTCTTCAAGACATATAGAAGTAGCCTTCTATTAGTAACTATTTGCAGTAAGATTTGCTTATGACTTGAATTTTAAGTTGGTTACGGAACCGTGCATGTTTTGTTACTCTTTCTATGCAATGTAGAGTTGCTTTTGAGATTACACATAGTCCATAGAAATTGAGTTCTTGACATTTTTTATGAAAATAGTACCTGAATTTTATTTAATTCTAGTCGATAAAGTCATTTTTAATAAAAATGAATGAGCTTGATCGATGTGACTTTGCCACAATATATGGACAGATTAAATTGAACTAGATATATAATAAAGGAAGAATTTTTTTTATGGCATAAAAGAATATTTTAAAGGAACCTTTTTAATGGCATAAAGATTTGAATATTATATGACAAGATGGCCAAAATTATCTATCCATTTTGGGACATCATCTGATTTTATCTCAAAACCGCATGTGTGACAAGGCGACACTCGGAGAAAGGGTAAAAAATAATATAAAAAAATTGGGAAAGTAGAATAAGAATTTCTTGCTCTAGATATTTGACTCCGGGTTGGCCTTCTCCTTAAAACAACCACCAACGGTTGCATCAGCCCTTGGTTCTTGTTGATGTGATTTCAACTACCAATTTTATTTAATCTTTATCGAACAAATTAAAAGGTCATGGATCAAATTGCACCTTGAATCAAAATTCATGAACTATTCATGTCAATTTTCTTTATTTCTTCGATTTAACGGGAAAATTTTTCTCTATATATATATATATATATATATATAGATGGTATAGGGAGTAATGTGGGGGAATCTTTTAGCTGGGTTTTAAATAACTAGATTCGTTCGTGTAAAGGCCTTTTAGATGGTTTTTTTGGGAATTTACAATCATCTTATTTATGATTACATTATATGCTATTAGAAAAAGGGATGAACAACGACGGAACACTTTAATTTTTTATCATCGGATGTGCCACGAATAAATAGGAACAGACATCAAGGATAAAATAGTCGGAGCGGTCGAACTTTTTTTTTTTTCCGATTTCATTTTTTCTGTTCCGAGTTTTATTGATTTTGACGGAGGGCTTGATTCGCTAGAGTTGTGCTCATGCTAAGCCACGATTTGACGCCCCTATGTGTCTCTGATGAAGCGGTCGACTCCTGGCTTATTACACGTGTCGTGGAAGCATTGGCCTCCCTTCGGCTAATTGAGCAGAAGTGCAGGTGTTGTCGCGACCTCTTTTTTCCGTTCGGGGGAAAAGAAATAAGGTTCAGGGATATTTGCTTAAAGAGGCGGACCAACGGCCCTAAATTAGGTGCGGGCTCTCCCAAGCCTATACCTCGTGCGACATTGGATTTTGAATTTTAATTCTTAACAATCTATGTATTTTTAGGAGTCGCCACTAGCCTATTGGGGTCGGCTAGAAATCAATCAAGACGCGGGAGTGTCGTCTCGATTCCTACGCAACCAGAGATTTTTAGGACCGGGGACTTGTTTACGCCAATGTTTTTATTAGCGCCCTTGCGGTACCACTAACTTGGAAGGTCGTTTATCTACATGGCCACACAATCTTAATTACTAATTATAATTCTTATAAAACCGCTAAGCGTCCATGCAAATATTTTTGTAGGTTTGTTTTCCTTAATGTCTAGACTAATCCTAACATAATTTAGAAGAGAAATTTACACTTAAATTAATGAAAAACGGTGCATAAGTAAACATCCAAGAAATTAAAATGACTTGAAAATAAATGCGGAAAAGGAAAAGTCGATACAAGTCGGGCAAATAATATTACATGGCCTTCTTATCACACCTCGGGACAAGACCCCCATGAGCAAAATGAGAATTCAAATATGCATGAAATTATTCTATATGCATGAAATTACTTTAAATACTTTTAATCTACGCAAAATGGATTATTTACAAAAATGGTTATAAAATACCAAAATAGCAATAAATTAGGAAAATGACCTTTTAAAATTAGGAAAATTTCATATATGTCATTTTTATCCTAATTTGATGCTATCTAACATTTTTTTTGATTTTTTTTGAAATTTTCATAATTTTCTCTTCTTTTTTTAATTATTTGAAAAAAATAATAATTCCTTAAACCGATCTATGCTAACATGGAGTAACACATCACATGAATATCACAAGAATGAAGCTCAAATCGACTGTTTCAAGATTGAAACTTAGTTTGGGCATTTCGTCAAGCACTCGGTGTGCATTAAACTAGCCCAAATAGTTTTTTCGAGCCATGTTTGTGGCCTTCAATCTCCACCCATGAGCAATCTTGTGTGGAACTAAAGTATCGAGATTATATTACCATATAAAAATAGCAAGATTAGATAGAAATCATAACTTAAAACACACAAGAACCAAGCTGAAATCGTCCTCCAATATGCGGGTTTGAACTGATTTTGCAAATATGGGTTTGAACCCAAGTCAAGCAAACAAGTTGCATGTCCGTATTCAAACCCCGACACTCATCACATGCAAGATCTACGAGAAACATTACTTGATCCAGGTGAAAGTAGGTAACATGAACTTTCAAATGCAAAAAACATCACAAAGAATGATCAATCGAACACATCGAAACGACCTCTTCAAGAAGCATATATGCATGGTCCACACTGACCAGCCATGAATCAATATGGAGGGGCTTGTTTTTTGACTCAAGTCATGGATGATTTCATGGTTTACCCGGGGGTTTAAAGACCAAACCAAGCTGACCTATGCATCATTTGTACTCCCATATGAAATTCATCAAGCTCATGAAGATAGAAAATGCATGCAAAGGGGAGTAGCAAGTCAAGCATATATAGTTCTTGGAGAGATTTCAAACACTTAGAAAAATTTCGGTCTCAGAAATCAGTTTTACGGGTTGGTTTTCATTTTGATTTTCATGATCAAAACATGCTCAAACTCGAAAATAAGTACATCTAGGATGCTTACCTTGCTTCCTAGTTTCCTTTTGAAGTGGTTTTTGGCCGATGAAGCCGATAAATTATCCTCAGGGGCTTGTGGAAGTTCGTTTTTTCAACTAGAAATGAGATTTGCAGAAAAAAGAACTGACAATGAAGGTTTTCGTTAACCTCTAAAATTAGACTTCAAGATGTCTTTTGTTGGAAAAATTGACACTAAGACAAACTAAATTTAATCCAGTTCGGGGTAAAAGTCAATATTTTTCTCATTTGTCCTTCAAATTTCTCAAAAACACTGGCTCTCCCTCACTTATGACCAACTAGGCTTAACACTTTAGAAAAATTTCTAGTGTTTCTTGGCCAACCAAGAGGGTGTACTTTTGGGGGGCTTTAGGAGACCTTCCAGAACTCCATTTTGGATGTGCGGCCTATGGATGGAAAGATATTTGAGTGAAGTTTAACTCTCTAGTTGAAGGTTTTGGCTAATTTTGGCCGCAGGTATGTGAAAATCTTGCATTTCTCTCTCCAAGCTGGTCTGGAATTTCTAGGTTTGCTTTTCTGGAGTTGCTTCTGCGGGCCTCTTTTGGGGACGACCATGAGCTCTCTCCTCTTCCTCTCGTCTCCTCTCTCTCATCCCTTGAAAGACCTCCCTTCCATGATCTTATCCCCTAAATTAGAGGATTTTTGGTTTGTATTTTGTCCACGTACCAAGCCTGTCAATAGGGCTACTTCATCCACTCTATGACTTAGTCAATTTTTCCACTTCTACAGCTTGTTGAGTGTTCGGATTTGGTGCGATTTTTTCGTGCCTTCAGTAGCTTATCTCTGACCAATGTTTGTCCACTTGTAGTACCAATGATGGTCTTCCATCACGTGCAGATATCGGGCTGGTTGAGCAGCTGAGGAGGATATGGTGGGGCTACCAAGTTGCTTACTCGACAACTTCGAATTAAGACCTAATTGTGGGCTGGGTTTTGGTAACTATTTTGAATGCTTTAATCCATCAATTTGGCTGCGGTTTTTGATCAATTAGCAAGTACATGTATAGTAGTTTAAGATTTCGACCAGATTTTGCAATTGTGCCCACCCAATTTTGTAAGAAAGTCCCTCAAACTTAGCCATTTTCTTATCCGAAAATACCCAATTCAAGGCAAATTTGGTCTTTTTGGCTCGATTTGATTGATTCGAGTTGGCCCAAATTCAATTTCAACTTAATTGGTGACCAAGATGATGATTTACGGGCTTGGGTGTAAATTTTGTAGAATTTGCAAATTTGTCCATCAACTTTTGGAAATTGCATTTTGGCCCTAACTTGCCATTTGAATTCTGATCTGACCATTTGGGCTTGGCTAGTCACATTTAGATCATTGGCCCCAACTTTTTTTTTTTTTTTTTTTTAATATTTTTTTATATTTTTAATATTTTTAAAAGTAAAAACATCTTCCATTTAAAACACTATATTAAATGCCTAGATAATCTATATGCAATAATTTAACATGAAATATTTTTGGGCAAAAATTTAGGTGTCAACAAGCGTAAGGGAAGAAATATTGATAGCTAAAAGATGGTGGCGTGCCGTCGGGGGAGGCTCCATGCGCCCCTATGCACCGCTAGGGCGTCGAGCACGTGCCCCACGTGTGGGGTGCCGCTCGTGCGTGGGACGTGCGTGCGAGGACTAACGTTACGATGACGTCACTGAGAACGATAAATTCTAATACAGGTGCATTAATATTTCTACTCGATTATCTATGTTCTTGTTTTAGTTATGGAGATCGTGGGATTATACATTTTGTATCTAACAGAAGGATCACGCTCGCATGGTGCATTAAGGATTTGAAAAGACATGTGATCACTATGGCTCGGCTTTCAAGTTGGAGTTAGACGTCCAAGAGCACCAAGTTGCGTTCGGTAGAAAGTGTTGGCAATGGTGGCGGCGTAGAAGGCAGCGGTAGCAATGTCGGCGTGGAAGGCAACAACAAGGGCGGAGAGTAGAGAAAGCAAAGGAAGCAAAGGGAAGATAATAGCACTTTTTTTTTTTTTTTTAATTTTTAGATATCGACTAGTAAATAAGGTGGCCGCTATCATTGATTGGGCGACCCATGGCGGCGGCTGATCCGCCTTCTTGAAAAATTCAAAATATTTTTTCTTTTCTCAAATGGTAAAAAATAAGCTTGATAAATTTCTTTATTTCATTGCAACTAATTGGAATATTTGTCTATAACATACTTGGTTCATGTTTATTTGATTGAGGAGTTCGCTTGTCGACAGCCTTTGTTTCAATCTTTATGTAATTTTCTTTTATTTATTTATTTCTTTATTTTTGCAACTTGACTGCCCATTTAAGGAGGTGACCATGTACGGTTTGATCGAATATCCACCCCATGGTCGGTCCATGTCCATTTGACCGAGGATCTCACCTACCGACAGCTTTCATTTGAACTTGATGTTTCTCTCTAATAGGGACCATTAGTGGTGAAACCGCTCCTCCATGTGCTACAACCCAGAGGTGGAAATCTCCATTTTGCCCAACTTACGGCTATATCATAGAACTAATTTAAATTTTAAAGGATTTAACGACATGTAAAAAGCAGAAAACAAATAAATATGCCATAGACATATTTTTGAATATATTTTTGTGTAATAAACAGTTAAAGCCTTGAAATGCATCCAAATTTGTATTATCCTACATCTTCTAACTTGGCGTAGGCCATTGTGCGAGGGTGCGCAAATAGTAAATAAAAAGGCTGATTTTAAAAAAAATTTCAAATACGGCTCAATGCTAACTAATGCAACTCATCACTTATGTTCTCATTAACCGAAAAGTCCTAAATTATATTTTATAGTTGTCAATTCAGTCATAAACTTTTCAATTTACTTAATATAATCTCCGTTTGTTTTGCGGAAAATGAATGGTTTCTTCTAAAAATGATCCCTTAAAATAATATTGAAGGATGTTCTCATTATCAACAACAATTTATCTACAAAACATTTCATGGACGATGAAAATCATTGTTCTTTTATTCGTTTTTGTAACCAATAAAAAAACATTTAGAAATATATTGACTAAGTTGAAAAGTTTATGATTGAATTGATCTTCTTACCATATAAGTTTAGGACTTGGGACAATTATACCTATTCATGAATATTTTACAGCACAATACTAGGAGAAGGCCATATGTTTCAAGCGCCCCTCAATCAAATATTCAAAATTCCATGTCATTAGACAGTAGAAGATATAAATTTATCTACAAAGCTAGCAGTCTGTTGGCTTTTGTGTCAAAATTGACATTGCTAAAATGATTTGAGAAATGTTGCTCCCAAATTGCCCTTTGCATAATTGTGCTTTTGTTCATTGGCTTCATTAGACTGAACGCCAGATTGGTTGGGGGAATTTACCATGGTTGCTGCTGCGATGCCCCAAATATTGATATTTGCAAGTCCAACATGTTAGTATTTATGAACCGAACGACATAACATGAAACTACGAATGCCGTAGTATGACCATGCCATCGTACGGCTTTTACGAAGCTCTGTTGCATGCTTTGTCGACCAAAGTTGTGCTTGGATCGCCCCTCGTGGGGTTTTAGACGGAGGACATCCAAAATGTAAATTATTGCGACTTTTTGGAGAATGCACGAAGTAACATCTCTCTAGTTCTTCTTATTGCTATTTTACATAGTTTCTCCCTCCACCACATACATTTTCTCCATCTCATTAATCCATTTGGTAAGCATATGAATTTCCATCCTCTCTACCTTTACCCTTTCCAAACGGTTTGAGTTTTTCAGGAAAAATTACCAAAAACATCGTTAACTTATTGTAATTATATTAATTCATTCTTATTATTTTTTTTTTATCAATTGAGTCCTAAATCTTTTATGAAACGGTTTGAGTTGTGTTTTTTGACCCATCCATCTTGTGGCCGACTTTGTCTTTATATTTGTGGCGTATTATTTTCCCAACCACTTGTAAAACATAACAAATTACATCCCTTAGTTCATTAATATCCTATTGTATTTCAATATGGAAATCAAGACAGCTTATTCAATGGAAAGACTAGAGAAAAAAAAACAAATAATGAAATGTCACGAGGCCATCATGCATTGCACTTTTCCATATTAAGCGATCAACTTTCTAACAAATGTGATTGACATTCTCATTTTTTTATTTTTTTTGCTCAGAAATATGCCAGGGCATTCCTAAAAGAGGCATAGTACTAGGAAAGGCCACTAACTCATTCCTTAAAAGAACACGTATTTCAAAAGTCATAGTCATGTCTTTTTGTCCCACTTCATTCTCTTATTTGGTTGAGTAAATAAGAAGGCGTTTTTTAAATTTTTATCCGATATAGCTTTTTTTTTTTTTTTACCCAAGTACTTCATTCCTTAAAAAATCTCCAGCACATCTCTATGGTGTCATGAACGATGATCAAAACCGGAGGAGTCATTGTTGGTGATCGGGGGAGGTCCCATGCGTCCCCATGTGCCCCCATGCGCCGCCAGGGTGTCGAGCATGTGCCCCATGTGCGGGGTGCCACTTGTGCGTGCGACGCGTGTGCGACGCACGTGCGTGGGATGTGCGTGTGACGGGCGTGTGAGGACTAACATTACGATGACGTCATTGAGAACGATAAATTCCAATACAGGTGCATTAATCTTTCTACTCGATTATCTATGCTCTTATTCTAGTTATGGAGATCGTGGGATTGCATGTTTTGCATCTAATAGAAGGATCACGCTCGCATGGTGCACCGATGATTTGAAAAGACATGTGACCGCTGTGGCTTAGCTTTCAAGCTGGAGTTAGACGTCCAAGAGCACCATGTTGTGTTTGGCAGAAAGTGTGTCGGCAATGGTGGCGGCGTAGAAGGCAGTAGTAGCGGTGGCAGCATGGAAGGCAGCAGCAAGGGCAAAGCAGTAAAGAAAGCAAAGGGAGCGAAGGGAAAATAATAGCACCTTTTTAAAAATTTTTTTTTTTAGATATCGGCTAGTAAATAAGGGTGATCACCATCATTGATGGGGCAACCCACGGCAGCGGCTGATCCACCTTCTTGAAAAATTCAAAAGATTTTTTCTTTTCTCAAATGGTAAAAAATAAGCTTGATAAATTTCTTTATTTCATTTTTTAAACTGTTTTATTTCCTTTATCCTTGCAACTCGATTTTGCCTAAGGAGGTGATCCATATGTAGCTTGATGGAATATATGTCTATAACATGCTCGGTTCATGTTTATCTGATTGAGGATTTTGCCTGTCGACAGCCTTTGTTTCAATCTTTATGTTATTTTCTTTTACTGATTTATTTCTTTATTTTTGCAACTTGACTGCCCATTTAAGGAGGTGACCATGTACAGTTTGATCGAATATCTACCCCATGGTCGGTCTATGTCCATTTGACCGAGGATCTCATCTGCCGACAACTTTCATTTGAACTTGACGTTTTTCTCTAATAGGGACCATTAGCGGTGAAACCGCTCCTCCATGTGCTACAACCTAGAGGTGGAAATCTCCATTTTGCCCAACTTATGGCTATATCATAGAACTAATTTAAATTTTAAAGGACTTAACGACGTGTAAAAAGCAGAAAACAAATAAATATGCCATAGACGTATTTTTGAATATATTTCTGTGTAATAAACAATTAAAGCCTTGAAATGCATCCAAATTTGTATTATCCTACATCTTCTAACTTGGCGCAAGCCATCGTGCGAGGGTGCGCAAACAGTAAATAAAAAGGCTGATTTAATTTTTTTTTTTTTAATACGGCTCAATGTTAACTAATGCAACTCGTCACTCATGTTCTCATTAACCGAAAAGTCCTAAATTATATTTTATAGTTATCACTTCAGTTATAAACTTTTCAATTTACCTAATATAATTTCCGCTTGTTTTGTGGAAAATGAATGGTTTCTTCTAAAAATGATCCCTTAAAATAATATTGAAGGATGTTCTCATTATCGACAACAATTTATGTACAAAACATTTCATGGACGATGAAAATCATTGTTCTTTTATTCGTTTTGTAACCAATAAAAAAAAAATAGAAGCTTAGAAATATATTGACTAAGTTGAAAAGTTTATGACTAAATTGATCTTCTTACCATATAAGTTTGACGTAACCCCTTGTCTTGAATTTTCGCAACCCATTTCATTGACCGAGTCCGCTTCACTCCCAGGAACGTCCTCTGGCTACTTGAAGATGAATCTTCGTGAATCTTAGACTTCTTAGCGCGCCTTGGGGGTCTCCTCCTCTCGCCAGTGACTTCATGGCCCCCAAATCTGGGCATATCCATGGGGTTCATTTCAGTTTAGTAATCTAGGCAAGGGTGGTGTTTGGGATCGAGAAACTGGCAATGGGTGCTTGAGAGAAATTTTTTCAAGGAGAAACTATTTCTTGGATAAATTGGCGGTGAGTGCTTGAGAGAAATTCTTTCAAGAAGAAACTTTGGGATAAACTGGCAGTGGTAGTGTTAGGGACCGCGAGAAAGTCTTTTAAAGCGGCAATGGGCAAAGGAGTGGGTGGCGCTGGTGTGTGGGTTAGTGTAGGAGCTTGTTGTGCGACACTCCCTTACACATGTAAAAGAGAGAACGAAGCGGCGCTAGGATTGCACTACAATGACAAGAAACATGTACTTTTTCGTAGTGTGCATCAAAGCAATCATCAATTGTTCATCCTTAGTCATCTCAAAAGATTTTATTAGGCGAAATAATTATCATTCATTTAATAGTGCTCGAAGCCTAATAAAGAATCCTTGAAGTAATGATTAATCAGATTTGATTTATGTACAATTTTTAAGAAAACATAGTCTTAAAAAGTCCAATGCGTGTGACTACCCGCTTTGGTGGCTCTGCTAGTAGTTTTTCCCCATCATGGGGGGACCCATTGACCCTTTGCTCAAGGGAGAGAGTTCGAATCATCGCGGAATCGCCTGCATCTTACCCGGTGGCTAGGGTGGTGGGTCCTTCAGTTCGCCCTCAATGTTTACTCTAGCTGTCCGCGGTGTATGGGGCTTCTTTGGGTCATCAAAAAAAAAAAAGTCCAATGCGTGTGACGTCTGGCTAGCTGATCAAGATGTGCATAAGTTGTCCCAAATTACAAAACATATTCGAAGTCATCACTGCGGAGAAGGGTCCCACTAAGATTCATATTCGACAACATCCCTCTACGTCTTCCCATGCAAGTTTACGTGGACTCACTAGCCAAGGCTTCTTTCTTCTATGCAAAGATATGATGCATTTCATTTAAAAATAGAAATGGGTCAAAACCCTCCAACTGGCGGAAATTCTTAAATGAGAACTATGAAATAAAAAAGGTTAATATGGATATAATCCTAGGGACTCCGTCGAAATAGAAATTCTCCACCAACGAGTTGATTCACAAATTATGAAAAATTAATCAATCCAATGTTCGTATGAAAATCATGTCGAATTTCTATATCTATATCTTCGTATAAATAATCAACAATAGATTAGAATTTCGTGTGCGATGCGCGTGCGATGCGCGTGCGTGGGATGTGCGTGCATGGTGCAATGCACTGCGAGATTTGACGTCACGATGACATTAGCGACCTAGGACTTGACCCAACTCGATACGCACCAGACCCGTAGACCCAATATCGGACCGGACCAGACCAGACCCGACCCGACCCGACCCGGTCCACCGATCGAACTGATGATCGAGCCGAGGAACCGATCAGACCAGTTTTTTAAGGGTTATTAGGTACGTCCGTGTGCTTCACGTGTCGCGCACTCAAGCGGTGTGTCCGAGCATGTGGAGCCTCTGATTAGCGTGTGGTTGACGGCTACAGGTTAGTATGACTATTCTCTATGTTGTGGTGTATTTATTTTAAGTGTTTAATTATTTTATGGATGTGAAAATACATACGAAACCCTAAATATGTGTATTTTGACATGACACCCTTCCTCTAGCCTTCTCAAGATTCATTCTATATTTCTCCTAACTCTGCCCTCAACTCTTAGTTGATTCTTTTCTCCTCAATTATGCCGAAGAGCACGGAGACATGCACTTACTTCGGCTGCGGGAAGAAGTTCACGAAGGATGGATTGGGGCAGCACACCAAAGCTGTCCACCGCAAAGCTAGATTCAAATGTGAGCGGTGTGGTGCTGCCTTCAATCTCAGCTCAGAGCTTCGGGAGCACCAGGTAGCCTCAAGCTGCAACTGCCGTGGCGGTCAAGCCGCCAAGAGCGGTGAGGGTGGTGGAAGCAGAAGTGGATCAACGAAAGAGAAGTGACCTCCACTTCTCGTACTTAAATCGGCTAGTAAATAAGGATGGCCAGCCATCATTGATGGCAACAAACATGGTGGCGCCAATCCGCTAAAAAGTGGTTTCTAAATTGGCCAGGTAAATAAGGGTTTTTGCCATCATTGATGGTGGTGACCACTTGCGGCGGTTGATCTGCATGTGGTGCTCTTGAAGCTCTGAGCTGAGATTGAAGGCAGCACCACACCACTCACATTTGAATCTAGCTTTGCGGTGGACGGCTTTGGTGTGATGCCCCAATCCATCCTTCGTGAACTTCTTCCTGCAGTCGGAGTAAGTGCACGCCTCCGTGGTCTTCGGCATAATTGAGGAAAAAAGAATCGACTGAGGGTTGAGGGCAGAGTCAGGAGAAATAGAGGATGAGCCTTGAGAAGGTGAGAGGAAGAGAATGAGGTTTATATATGCAATGCACGTGGAGTTGGTGGGGCCCCAAATGAAGGACGCGCAATTTGGTTTTCAGATGGGGGTTTGCAAACGTTTGAATTGCAAAGGGTGTCATGTCAAAATAAACATTTGTAGATCATGTGTCATTTTTTGGGGAGGGAATAATCCAGGAATCTCCGGTAAACACTCAGAATGCTCACCTTTTAGGAAGCTACAAGCCAAATATGCCATACGCATGCATTATGCATGCAAAAGCTATATTGAGGTGGGCGCACTGCCATATTCCCATGAAATAAAACCATGGTATGGTCGAAATTAAATTAGGGATGAATGAACCTTTTTAATCATACAAAATGGCGTTGCATTGTCATCAATGGATATAAAGTGCTTTTGAGGATTATATCAGCAGGGAGGAAAGACACATGGGCAAAGGCAGCATCCAAAGAGATTAAGCAAACTAATAATATGAAAAATGAGATATTTGATCATGCCCATATCACACATGTAAAGTGAAATGACTTATAAAAAGCAATGGGGTTCATGCCCACTGCAATCATCAAACTCTCACAAGCAAAAAAAGAAAACACATATATGGAGCAAGATGGGACCACTTGGCCTACCCAGAGTGTCACGCCCCGATTCTTCGAGCACGTGCCCATCCCTCCTTAGTCGATTAAATTGCGACGTTCCAAGATGCATCGCCGACCCATTCATTTTTTAAATGCACATGCGGAAGTAGATAAATAATCCCCAGACAACAATTCAATGAGATATAAAAGTAGGGCCAATTTTTCAAACCAAAACAAACATTTTATGAACAATCATGTTTATTTACAAGACCAGATTATCTACAAAAAGGTTGGCTCATTCTAAAAGGAACTGTCCTATGAACTACTAGTTAGACTTGTTTGCCAATTCTGGTCTATCCAACTTTCCAAACTCTAGGGCTTTCGGTCCTCCACCGACATCATCTAAGGACTTGCAAATGGTTATACAATAACCAGTGAGACAACATCTTAGCAAGTTTAACTTCCTAAGCCTCGATTAGGAAGAAAATACGACTTAGGGCTGCCTAAGCACAATTAGACGTCAAATAACTTACATTGGCTTTAGTTCCTTCCTGCAAGTTAGTTTAATTCATAATTACTAACAAACCACATCATCCAATCAATTCGAATCAACTCAGCGATCAATCAACTCAGTCGATTACATGTTATCGAGACCATCACACGGTCATTTTGATTATTAATTGTTGACTCTTATTCACGGCCTAACATGCATAATTTATATTAAGTAATAATCACGGCCCCACCGGCATAATCTAGATTTAGGTGGTAAGCACGGCCCCACTGGTAGTAATCACGGTCCCACCGAGCAATTTTCTAGATTTGGTGATAATCATGGCCTTACCGAGCAATTTTCTAGATTTGGCACCAAAGTTGTCCATTTACCCACAATCACTACTCAAACTCAAATTGTACAATCTAGTACTCAATTAAATAAACAAAAAGCACCATTGCATTAGCACGAAATTCCGGTCAACGATCCCGGTTGAATTTTGAAAAATAAATAAATAAATAATTATGAAACTTAATAAATAAATGCAATAAATACGACTTAGGCCCAATAAAGCCTAATTGGAAGCCGAGACGGTCCCGGAAAATTCTCGAACCACTCTAGATAAATACTAGAGCTTGTCTAGCCTCTAATTGCACTAAGCTATCCACCTAACATGCATCGGTAATTAATTAAATTAACTAGTCAATTCTAACTAACCACATAATCCTAGCTTAGTTTAAACTAATCAATCATTAAGCATAATTAACTTACTAAGCGATGATTAGTGAGTTGCATTAGTTTGATGAGAAGGCCAGTTGACCGCAATGGCGGCACGATGGTGGTCGAAACTTAAATTGCAGCGGTGCCAACAGGCTTGGACCGGGCCTAAAATTGGCCCAACAAATCTCAAGCCAAGCTGAGATTTGTTCTTGAGTTGGGTTGAGCTTGCTTCGTGGGCTTGGGCTGCTGAACCTGCGGGCTGAACTTTGGAGGTGGGCTGAATTCGTTGGGCTTCAAAACTAGACTAGGCTTAATTGCAAGTGGCTGAAGATGGGTTGAAGAAAACTTGGGGCTCAAAACTAGGCTGAACCAAGGCTGACGATGGTCTTCAAATTGCTAGGCTGACGTTCAATGGGAGGCAGCAGTCAACTTCGGGCAGCCTGCTGGCGTCGAGCTGGGGGAGACCGAAGCAGCTGGTCTTCGAGAAATGAAGACCGACGCTGCTGGAGAACTTGATCCGCTAAAGACACGCTCGAGACAGCTGCTAGCAGAAGGAGTGAAGAAGCCGCGGAGATGGGCTCACGTGCAAGTGGGCCGAAGATGCTGGGGAAATCTGCCGAGGAGTCAGCGTGAAGATGGGCAGGGAAGAGTGTTCGGTGGAAGTTGCAGGTTGACCGAAGGAGACAAATGTTGGTGGACTTGGACGTGGCAGAGCCGGGATCACTTCGATTGAGAGAAAACAAACGAAATTGGGGCAGCTTCGGTCTTCATGGCAGCTTGCAGAAGGATCGGTGGAGGAATGGCCGCACGGAAGAGAGAAAGGCGAGGGAAGCAAAAGTGAAACTAAAAGCAGGAGGGGTCGAGGAAATGGAATGCACGAAGAAGGAGAGAGAGAGGACGGATGAGGGAGAGAGATTGAGCAAAAGTCAATATAAAATATCTAAATTCATCATAACTAGGTCCAAGAAGTCTTCAAGTCTATCCCTTAGTGTCCCCCAATTAACTCTCTTGCTATATAATCCACAATTAATCCAAATTGAAGTCCCATTTTCAGCCTCATGCCTAATTTCGAATTCCACCACTTTAACTTCAATTTCCTGATTCAATTCTCCAAATCGATGCCCAAATTTGTCAAAGGAAAATTCCACAAACTTTCTATAAGTTCCCAACACCAAATAACTCTGCTTGAAAGCCCAAATTTCCTTCAACTTAGCCCATCCGAGTTTCCATTATTTTTCCGCAACGTCCGAATCTATTTTCCATTAAAATCCCGGAATCTCTGAAAATTCTTCAGAGGATGAGTTGACGTTCCTAAAATAGATCGTGACACGACAGAACTTTCAATTTCTAAAATCGAGTTCAAATTCGTAGTTAATTTCAATCCGACACGATTTTAGTGTGACCTAACCTACCGGGTAGTTTTTTGGAATTTTAGTGTAATTGACATGTGATCGATTTATCTCGAGTCACAAGGTACCAAAAACAACATAAAATCGGTCTAGTGTCAATCGATAAGAATTTTGCAATCAGGTGGAATCACCTACACTTTGATTACATATCTCAATCGAATCGACATATCTCCGATCTCTAATCGATTTTGACAATACCATAATGACCCTTGTAGACTAGCACGGTCGAGTAGTCGATTTTTGGTCGAATTCTCAAGTCAATTGTGTTAAAATCCCTTAATGGCTTCACCTAATAGGTCGGTTATTTCATGAGTGGCTATCTTAGAGAAAAGCACTATAGTCGCATTGATGAAATGCCTAACTTATCCAATCGAAATCAGAACCTGAAATTCAGGATGTCACACAGAGTCTAGAGTGGCTGGACTTTTTAATAGTATTTCTCCCTGGTTTATCTTGAGCACCAAGGGTTGAAGTGGCTTGGTTGAGTTGATAAGGAATGGCCAGATTATTTGCTTGGCTACCAAGAAAGGCTCCTATTTGTCAATTTGATGTAAATTAGTCATTCACACGGAATCAACTCAAACACCGGGAAATTTACAAAATAAAACTGTCTAGATGTGAGGAAAACAGGAAGCTAGACATTTAGGAAAATGTAAAAAACACCTTAAATGAGTAATTTCAGATTATTTTAGCTACAGCCATTATATGTCCTTGAGGATAAATGTCGGCTTGATGGTACCTGTGCAAACTTGAATTAACTTCCGTTTTCTAGTTGGCCGTTTGAGAGCTATAGTAAGACAATTGGCAGCCATCATGAAAAGGTATAAAATAAAAAGTTCATGAATTTGATATAGGTGCTAATGTTAGTCCCTGTTTGAAATATCCGTTGTCGATCTCACTTGAAGAAAAGGAAGATTACTCGGACCGGACTAATATTTGATCTAGTTGCTGATATAGCGGGAAAGCAGCTCATGGAATGATGAGAGACATGGCCGAGAACCTGACGAAGTGGGAAGGAAGGAGAGTCCTCAGCTTCTGCAAATATCATGGTGATTGGTGAGTGATTTTTTCTCTCTTTTTCAATGAGACTTATGGTTGATGTGTTATTTGTAAGAGTTTTCCTAATGTGGACTACATTAATTGATATTGTAATTTACTGTTTTTACGGTTACCGTAAAACATGGCTGGTCTAAGGTGAGATAGAAGGTTTCTTAATTAGTCTAATATGGGGCTGGCTAGTGTGGGCCGAGTTGAGCCTAGCCCGTAATGAGGGGGACTGGCTGGAAACTCTATAAATAATGCTCAAGTCTCTCCTCTAACCCTAATTCTCACATGTATCCTCACCTAAGGGGCGTTTACCTAACGCTAAACGTGAGGGGGGCCGCCTCATTGAGCCAGTGATACGGAGGGCGATAGAGGAGAAGGACTTGATGCGTGGATCCCCTTGATATATGTGGGTAATCCTTTTATGCTTCCGCTCTATATTCGATGGATCCAGGTGCGTTAATCTTTCTACTCAATTGTACATGTTCTTGTTCTAGTTATGGAGATCTTGGGGTTGCGCAATTTGCGTCTTACATGTGGTATCAGAGCAACCATAACCCTAGAACTCGAACGCAATTGGTTTTGCCCTAATTTGTACGGATTTACCATAATTTGTACGGATCTACCCTAATTTGTATGGATTAGCCCTAATTAGTACGGATCTTGCCATAATTTGTGATTTTCGAGACTTTTTATTCAATAAAAAATAAATTAAATCACAAATTCGGACTGGACTCGACGAGACGAGCAAGAGGGTAGGCGGCGCGTCGCCGTAGGAGGCTGCACGTGCCTCCACGAGCGGCCACGCGCCGCCTGGGCGTCGAACGCCGCCGCGCGTGAGCTCCACGCGCCGCGCACTCAGGTGGCGCGTGTGGGCGCATGGAGACTCCGATAGGCGCGTGGCTGGTGGCGTTGGACTCGTACGGTGATTTCCTATGTCGTGGTATAATTATTTTATATGTATGATAATCTTATGGATGTGAAAATACATATGGAATCCTAAATACGTGAATTTTTAGTGTATTTTTGCGTATTTTTCTTGTATTTTCTGTGATTTTGGAAATACAGGTGATGAGTTACTAGTATGTTATCACATAATAAAAAGATGTGATTCATCAACAAAAATCAAACTTTATTGTGAATTGAAGCTGACTTAATGCGATACAATTCATATGATATTGTATTTGAGCTATGTATTGAGCTGATGAGAAACAATAAAGATTATGAAACTTTTGTTACTTAAGTATACTCTTTTACACATTGGTAATCTTTGAATGATAGACGACTTAAGGACTTGTGACCAAACTGATGTACTGATTAACACATCTGCTGAATGTGAGTAATGCATGTTAATTAAATTACTGCATATTGTACATGAACTCATCTGGTCACTTGTTAATGTTTATCAAGTTGAATATTTCTATGGTAAAGGAGTATGGCAATATTTACGCAGAGCAATAGTATCTACTGTTAAATTTTAGATATTTGGTTCTCTAGTTTGACTCAATTAATAGGGCACTGGTTGATTACAATGATAATTTGTTGCTTAAAATTGGCTAATAAATCAGATGTTGGCCTTGGAGTCATGTTTTGCCTTATGAACTCATGAGTGATCATGGATCAGCTGTCAAGCTTGTCGATCTGGTGTACCTTGTATTACTATTGATGTTAATTTGTGAGAGATATTTTAGATCAACATTCTTTTTATGTTGTTTCGTGATATATAATTGGGGTGCATAAGAGATGTTTTATTCTCTGTTATGAGAAGTTTCTTGTGTTATTCTTGTGATCAATGATCTCATTGGAATTTGTCTTTCGGGTTATTTGTATATATATATTTATATATATGTATGATTAATTTTTATTAATGAATAAAGCAATATAATTAGCATGATATGTGATTTTGGTGATATGATGCCCCTATCACTAAAGTTAAAATCACATATATATGGTGTATGTGAGGAGTAAAGCTTATATCCCTGGTATGAGAGAATTTCAATGATTCAATTGAGTAGTAACCGCCAAAGTGGCACGCTTGATTGGGTTTGAGAAATTTCGGTCTCGTATGATGATTGGGATGTCTCCTGGTCTAATGCATAGTTATACTCCCAAAGGAGGTGATTGTGTATTAGTTCATGGAGGGATACATGATAGTGTGGTGGAGGAGTGATGATTCTAGTGATTCATATGCCCAAAGGTGATGAATTCACGAAAAATTGGAACATATTCTCATAACCCTTATCATGTGGGGGAGTGTACAATTGCATGTCATGTATTCTGCCCAAAGGTGATTATGTGATTTTGCATGTAACTCTCTAGATGTGTACTTGTACGTTAAGTTACACAATGCTCACATGATGCTAATTATATACTGCTTGTTTTTCAGTCACATTTTCTGTAAATGGTAATTCCGTCATCATTGAGGTTTTTTACTGTTTCAAATTTTAAGTTGTGGACATATGATTTGTTGCTTGAAAAAAGAGCAATTGAATTTGCTTATTGTCCATAACACGTTCCATTCTGGAACACTTGAAAAAATGTTTGCCTGCGGACTGCACTACTATAAGATGATGGAAGCCTTAGTTGCTTGAAATTATGTCTTATTTGATATTGAAATTAGGATACATCTGCAAAAATTGTGTTTAAGTCCTAATGACATATACATCTCGTATATGATTAAAAGGTTGTCAGGTTTAACAGTGGCAATGAGTATTTTGGCAAGTATGACAATGCAAAATAGCTTAAAGGGTCATTTGTCAAATACTTGGTAGATTCTGGGGTGGTAATTCAATTACTATACCTGAAAATTCTGACAAAAAGATTTGGGCAAAAGGCATAAATGCACCATATTGAACATGGTGATGAGTATGATTAATAAGACTAATTTATTTAGTCTTTTGTGGATTGATATTATGAAAGCAATTTTTCATATACAAAAGGGGTATTGATTTTATGACCCTAAAGAAGGTACAAGAATTATGGAATCACATTTACTCTAAAGTTTCTAAATATTGACGTAATTGTAGAGGATAGCTGCTCTCAGATTATTAAAGATAATAGTATGATGGAGGTTACTATGTTTTTGTCTTTACCTATACAGATAATTATGGAATCTCCTGTACCATAGACTAAACTTGTTGAACCTATTCTTGATATAGTTTATAATGAAATTTCTTAAACCTCTCAAGTGCAGAATGAAGTGGTTACAGCTTTATTAAGGAGATTTGTTAAGGAAAGACGATCAGTTATACCATCAGACTATATAGTCTATTTGTGAGAGCATGATTACAATATCCACTATATGGTTGATGTAATGACATATTTATAAATGTCGTTTTTTATTCTCAATTATGTGATTAGATGCCATAAAAGGCGATATACAATCTATGAAACATGTTTGGAAACTTACTGACTTGTCTAAAGATCAAAAGTTTATTAGTTGCAAATTGGCGTACAAAACTAAAAGAATTTCAAACAAATATTGTGGAATTTAAAGCCAAATTTGTAACTAACGTTTTAACTCTGAAAGAGGGGTGGATTGTTTATAGTAAAGAAATAATTATTTCTTTAAATGTTCTTTCAGAGTGAACGTGGCATTAATAATTTATTTTGATATAAAGTTATGCCAAATAGATACAAAATCTATATTGTGCAACTAGATGGTTTTGCAGCAGATTCAAGTAAACTTGTGTGTAGACTCGAAAAGTTCTAATTCATGGTCTTAAGCAAGTTTCCAGACAATATTATTAAAGTTTCATAGTGTTGTTATTTTGTTCAATTGGGAACAAAGTAATTCAATATATTGCAAGGCCAGTGGGAGGAAATTTATTTTTTCTCATACTTTATGTACATGATGTTTTGCTTACAAGTTGTGACCTTGAGACATTTTATATCCTTTGTACTGAGGTCTGTAAGAATTGTTCTTGTCATATATATATCGGATTTTATATTAGATTTTCTTGGAGGACATTTGCTGATCGTATTTTGGAAATATTCAATATACATCATTGCAAGCCAGAAATTGCTCCTGTTGTTGAGGGTGATGGACTAAATCTATCACATTGTCCTTATTTAGATATTGAGAAAATCTAATTAAAGAGAGTACCTTGTGTCAGTGCACTTAAAAGTATAATGTATACTCGAATTTGCACTACACTAAATGTTGTTTTTGTGACGGGACTTCTAGGCAGATATTGGTCAAATTCAGGACATGATCACTGGGTTGCTGTCAAGAAGGTTTTAAGGTACTTAAAGAAGACAAGAGATTACATGCTAATTTATAGGCATGTTCAATTCTTACAGTTAGTAGAGTATTTAGATGTAAACTTTGCTGGCTGTTTTGATGACATGCAATCAATAACGGAATACAGATTTATGTTAGTAGGAAGTGCAGTAAATAAAGTTTTATGTCATCTTCTACTATGTAAGCAGTGTTAGTAACATTCTTTTAGGCTGTTACTTGGGCTTTTAGGCTCTAGAACCTCATGATGGAGTTGATCGTTTTAACTTGATGGATAGACCCATATGATTGTATTGAGATAACAAATTTGTAGTATTATTTATTTACTACAGAGGTCTCAAGGGGTCTAGATATATGGTGGTCAAATATTTTTTTACCATATAGAAACGGTACAGAAAGGTGACTTATAATATAATATATTTTCACAGATGATGTAGTTGCAGATCCACTAACTAAAGGCCTACGCCCATGTGTATTTGAGTGACATGTCATTAGCATGGGCCTAGGAGTATCTTCGGATACTGTTGTTTAGTGGGAGTTATTTTGGCTTTACTCTGATAAAGTTCACATCTGTGGTTCGTTACACTTAGTAACGGTTTGATATGTATCAACTTTTGCATTCAATAAAACATTTTGAATGTGTTGTTATTATGTTGAATACATATTAATAAAGTCTCAAGGGATTGTATAAACCTTGAGTGAAGGCTAGGGGCATCCGGACATCCGGTTATTAGCCTTGTGCATATGTCTTGTGATACATAAAGAAAGGTTAACCATAAGGACAAGACATATGTGGGTTCATTGGAACCATAAAGCATTCTCTTGTGGCATAAGTTTTTGTGACACCTAAGGTAAGAGAATGGTGACTGACAAATGGGATCTCTCTATGAGAGACGTTATCCATTTGACACACTACCACATTAAATCCATATCAATAAAGTTGAAAACATTCGTGACCATGGAAAGCTCTGTGTGTATACACACAGTTAACGCCATGATTCGGTGTTTAAGACTTTATGAGATAGGATTGACTATTAAGAATTATCTCTGGACCAAATGTGCGCGCATAAGGTACGATTTCAATTAATATAGTCCAAGTGGGAGAATGTAAGAGTTTTCCTAATGTGGACTACATTCATTGATATTGTAATTTATTATTTTTACGGTTACCGTAAAACATGGCTGGTCTAAGGTGAGATAGAAGGTTTATTAATTAGTCTAATATGGGGCTGGCTAGTGTGGGCCGAGTTGAGCCTGGCCCGTAATGAGGGGACTGGCTGGAAACTCTATAAATAGTGCTTTCAAGTCTCTCCTCTAACCCTAATTCTCACATTTATCCTCACCTAAGGGGCGTTTACCTAACGCTAAACGTGAGGGGGCCGCCTCATTGAGCCAGTGATACGGAGGGCGATAGAGGAGAAGGACTTGATGCGTGGATCCCCTTGATATATGTGGGTAATCCTTTTATGCTTCCGCTCTATATTCGATGGATCCAGGTGCGTTAATCTTTCTACTCAATTGTACATGTTCTTGTTCTAGTTATGGAGATCTTAGGGTTACGCAATTTGCGTCTTACATTATTCTCTATTACTAAGGTTCAGATTCTTCCGCCCAAGTGGAATGACAACGAAAATTTATTTTCCAACCTTGCCGTAAGTCGTAACTTTCACATAAGTTGTTGTGAGACACAAAATGGCTTTTAATTTTTGAGTATTCTACGTTATGATATTTTATACTAAGGTTACGATGAGAACGATTGTTGAGCCTTGATTGGTCCTTTTGAAGACTGTATCGAGGTCTTGGGAGTTGTGTGATCGTACATTTTTCCCCCTAAAGGTATGGTTTATGCATTCTATTGTATGACATGATATAATGTGGTTGTCCATTCCCTACGAAATTTTGGTCAAATCAATGTCTTTTTTCCCCTTATCCAGTTTTGTAATAATTGAGACGATTCTGTGGATAGGAGGCTTCTGTGAGATTTACTCGCCAACCGAATTCCAGTAGAGCTTGACATCACAAAATAGGAAGAGCATGCGGAGACGGACAAAGCAATAAGCATCGCTCACGCAAAAGGGCAATCGTAGTTTTTCATTTTTTATTTTTTATAGGAAATTTCAGAGAATATCCTCACTTTTGGACACGCGCTAAACACCGTCTCCAGTTTTGAAATCCCACGAAATTCCCTGGTGCTGCCGCCGTGGAAAACTTACTAGACGGTCAATCCACTTTGCTCGTGACAAATATTCTCAGTGCCCGATACTTGCTCATATGTGTCCATATACACCACCGAATAACGACGATCACCAGCAGCGAAACTTTCGACCAGTACACGATCGTGGGAGTTGGATTGTTACGGTCTTCTAATTCGTTGGGCTTGAATGTCCTTTTGACGAGTCTGGACCATTTTAGGTCTTCTGAGATTATTCAAATGACATTTAAAATGGTCGTTTGATCCAATTCAGGTCTTGTGAATTAACATTATATATAATGGAAAAATTTCAAATAATAGCCTAAATTGGAATTTTTTTTTTTTCAAAAGTGAATTTAGTTTCAAATAAGAGTCTTAACCAAATCTTATTTACAGCTAGGGTGTATTTTTATTTGAGGACTTTTTTTTTCCTTCCTTTCTCTTTACTTTTTTCATTTGTTTTTCCTTTCTTTCTTTCTCAATATTGCTCATGCCTCCTTTGCCTTGCATCACCTCAGTCTTGGCAACAGCATCAACCTATTCGCCAGTGAGCTCGCATAGATGTTGAATAATTTGAACAATTTAGAAAAAGAAGAAAATGAAAAAGATATTTGAGAAGTTTTGTAAACTCGCCACTCAAATTCTATGCACTTTTGTAATTTGTAGCCTCCCCATCATCAAAACTCAAGAGCTTGCTCCGCATTTTGCAACTTTCAATGCACTCTATGAATTCTGCAATTGACTTAAATGACTATATTTGAAATGTTGTAAATATATTTAATATTATATTGATAAAATTGACAAGTTGGATACTCATAGAATAAATTTACAATTAGATAGGTGATTTTGTCTGCCTTTTTACGTTTAGGCGGATGTCAACCCTCTTTTAAACTTGCATTTTTATAAATCGGTAATTGAATTGCATTGACTCATCTAGGCTGGCATCAAACGGAATGGAAACATAGACGCGCATAATGTCTCGCCCTCTGTCGTTTGGCAATGATCAGCAAATCGATGATGAATCGACATCACTTGTGGGTAAGGGAATTATTTCCCGACATGTGGCTCCGCATGGGTCCAAGAGGATTAGCCAATTCTTGGGTCATGTGACACGTGTCGGTAACGCCAGTCAACATCCAACTCTCAGAAGAGTTAGTGAATTTCGAATTTTCTTTTTCATCGGTTACGATTTCTTAAGAGTTTTGAATGTACAAAAAATTGATAAAAGGATGCAAATATACTCAATCTTTAAAACTATAAACTTCGAACAAAATTATTATTTTTAACTAAACTTTAAATAAGAAAATGAGATCTTCACGATGTCCTTATTGTTCCGGCTAATGGTTTTTTTTATTTTTAAGTTACGCTTTTTGTCCACGTAAGTTCTCTCTCTCTTAAATAATAATAAATCCTAATAAGTTTAATTGGTAATCCAATTTCTCAAGTGTGAAATCCAACTAAATTCAACCAACGCTCAAAGGGCATCGGAGTACAACCTGGATTTTATACTACCATTTTGGTTGGCATCCATCGTGTCCCTGAGCATGGTACATGAACTCAGGGCGGGCCTAAGGATCATCAGTTTAGAAAGGACGAGTTCATGTATTCTTTCTAGACCTCACACACTAAGTAAGACCCAGGTGGTCATCCACTTGTGAGGACCACCCGGTGGTCCTCCACATGAGACACCCTCTATGTTGCATTTCTTATTTTTAATGTGTCGTTGTCCTCACATCTTAACCCCCCTTGTTAGTAGTTGAATATTTTTATTCCCCACTAATTAGGGAATACGGGAAGTAACAGTGCGAGATCTCTCACCTCAAGGCAAAATTCTCGCTTGTTTATTTTCATTTGAGCCTTTTAAGGATCGACCCAAATCCAAATAGATTTAGCTTTTCCTAGTTTACATGTGCTTTGCAAAATTTTTTGATAGAATTTGATTTTTTCTTTTCCTCTACCCATGTGCTTTGCAAAACCAAATCTGATTTATATTTAGGGTATATTTTTGTCTAAGGACTTTTTTTTTTTTCCTTTCTTCTTCTTTCTTTTTCATTTGTTTTTTTCTTTCTTGCTCAATATTGCTTCTTTTCCATTTGTTTTTCATTTCTTTCTTTGTTGATATTGCTCACACATCTTTTGCCCAGCATCACCTCCATCTCGACAATAGCATTAGCCTACTCACCAACAAACTTGCGCAGGTGTAGAACAATTTAGAAAAAGAAGAAAATGAAAAAGATATTAGAGAAATTTTGCAAACTTACTACTCAAATTCTATGCATTTTTGTAGTCTGTAGCCTCCCCATCATCAAAATTCAAGAGCTTGCTCCGCATCTTGCAACTTTGAATGCACTAGTGAATTTTGGCGATTGACTGAAATGACTATATTTGGAATGTCGTACAAATATTTAATATTACATTGCTAAAATCGACAAATTCAACTAAATAGTGATTTTGTTTGCCTTTTTATATTAAGGCAAATGTCTACCTTCTTTTAAACTTTCATTTTCATAAATCAATAATTTTTATACATTAACACATCTAGACTCACGTTGAGCGGAATGGAGATATAGGTCGTGCATGGTTGTGTTTATTTTTTTTTGTATATGAACAAAAAATTTATTTTTTTGTTCCCGTGAACAAAAAAAGAACATAAACGCGTTTGTTTGCGTTTTTGTTCAAAATCTATTTTTTTGTTCCCGAACAAAATTGGAACGGAAATAAGAAACAAAAAAAAAATGTTCCGAAACACTTTTGAAAACAAATTTTCTCTCTTTCTTTTCTTCTCTTTTCTTTCTTCTTATTTTCTTCTTCTCTTTCCTTTGGCTAGTCACCAGGCCTCGGCCATGGCCGGCGACCGGCCTTCGGGGGCCGACGTGATCGCGTCGCCAAGGGCCGGCGACCCTCGCCATGGTGGGCAAGGTCGGGTCGGCCCCCATTGGCCGATCGCCGGCCTTGGCATGACCGTGACCGGCCAAAAGAAGAAAAAAAGAAAAAAAAAAAAAAGAAAGAAAAAGGAAAAGTAAAATAAAAGTATTAAAAAATTTAAAGAAACAAAAAACATATAAATTTATCAAATGTGTTTTTGTTCATTTTTTATTTTCGAAAAGTTTACCAAACGCGTCTTTCTGGTCAACAAATTGTTCCCTGGAATAGAAATGATTTTTTCTATTTATGTTTTTCAGAATAATTTTTGAACAGAAACACAAACAAATGCACCTATAGATGAGTATAATGTCTCGTCCCCAATCAATTGGCAATGATGAGGGAACCGATAGTGATTCACATCACTTGTTGGGTAAGGTAATTATTTCTGGACACGCGCTCCGCATGGGTCCAACAGGATTAGCCAACTCTTGGGTCAGTCAACGTCCAACTCTAAGAAGGGTAGTGAATTTCCAATTTTCTTTTTCATCTGTTACGATTTCTTAAGAATATTTTAACACATAAAAACTTGATAAAAGTATGCGAATCTCCTCAATCTTTAAAACTAACCTTAATTTTAACTAAAATTCGACCAAATTTCTTATTTTTTAAAAAAGTTGAAAATGAGATCCTCACTCCTCTCTCGTGGGCTCTCTCTCTCCACTCGCTTCACTCCTCTCCTCTGTTGTCCGACGCCCTCTCTCCCGTCTGTCTTTCACGCAACGCGCGCTCTTCTTCACTCTTCAAGCTCCGCTCAAGAGTCAAGACCCACCAAACCGAATTTCAGTTTCGACTTCCCCATGACCGTCTTCCCCTCTCCTTTCATTGCAAAAACCTACCCCAATCCCTTCTGCTTTCTCAAAGTCCAAACTTTCTGTGTAAAATTCCAGCGCTCTCTCTCCGCTGTAACACTTCTGCTTGCAGAAACAAAGAAAATGAACCCACCTCAATTCCTTCTGCTTTCTCCAACTCCAAATTTTCTATGTAAAATTTCAACTCTCTCTCTGCTATGACACTTCTATTTGCAGGAAGAAAGAAAAATGGAAGTAGAGAAAGGGTGTCTGGCAACAGAGGAGAGGAGTGAAGCGAGTGGAGAGAGAAAAAGCCAACTTCCCCTTATCTCGTCCGCAGCGTGCTCGTCTTTCTCTCGTTTTGGTTTCTTTGTTTTCGCGGGTCAGAGTGGGAGGAAGAGAGAAGAGGAAGATGGTTTTCTTGGGAATTTACAATCATCTTATTTATGATTACATTACATGCTATTAGAAAAAGGGATGAACAACCACAAAACACTTTTATCATTGGATGTGCCGCGAATAAGTAGGAAAAGACATCAACATAAAATCATTGGAGCGGTTGAAATTTTTTTATTCTGATTTCATTTTTTTTTATTCCAAGTTTCATTGATTTTGGCGGAGGGCTTGATTCGCTAAAAATGGTGGCTCTTGGGAAGGGATGTAGACTATGGTTTGACCACGTACGACCTATAGCATGGGGATGCTTCTATTATATCAGTCATACGATTGGCCCACTAGCTCCTATGGGCGATGGAGAGACCGCTCTCGGTGTCGGGACACATGGCTCGTAAGAGATGTTGGCAGGGTTGGCAATGAAGAGGATGTGGCAGAAAAGGAGATAGTCCGAAGGAAACCATGTGCAGGTATGCCTCACATTCTCCCCGTAAAAATGGCTTTTTATGTATGTTTGAGGTAGACTTGTTCTTAAATTGTTTATTATCTAGTCCACACTTTATCTTTTTAAGAATTGGGTCCGTAAGTATTTGATTTGGTCACGCTGTTCATTCAATTTGCAGTCTTCGAGCCGAGTAGGGGTTTTGTGACGGAAACTCATCCCCACGAACCTTTTTTTTGCACTGCCCTATTTTAGAGATAAATAGCCGGGCGAGTTTCCTCTGATCCTTGAGTTTTCGGTCCAACCGAGTCGATTTATTTGATGCTGAGCATCTCTTGGTAATTTCCCTGGGTCTGGATTTGAGCGGGTCCTAAAAATTGGTTGATATCCTCGCCCCTCAAGTCAGTGCTCACCACATGTTTGATGAAACGCTTGAACTAAGTCAACGTGGGTTTAACCGTGATTTTCAGATCATAAGAATCCTTTATGGATCATGGAGCATGATTTTATTCAGATTTTGTTGTTGTCATGGCCAAATCCGAACTTTCTTTGGATGCGTGTTTCTTGGTTGTTGCCGTTCTCAAGGTAGTAGAAAATAACTGTGAACGTTCGTTTAATGTCTTGAGATCCTTGTCTACGAATGAAGTTCTCTTTAGTGTTTTCCTTTGAGCCCTAACGTTGAAACAGAAAAAGAGAGGAAGAAGAGAGTTTAATGTTCGGGAATGGTTCCACGAAGAGGTCAAAGTTCTGGGAAAAAGGGGCAGACGTTCGGGAGAAAATAGGTCGGCATTAAAGTGGGCCGTGGGGTGAATTGTTGGCTTGCTGGACTCACCTAGTTTATTAGGCTTCGAGGCTTTTTCTGAAATTTGGGTTTATTAAGCTTAAGTTTATAATGGGCTTTGGGTTCTTTTCTTCTTCTTTTTTGGGAAATTGTGAATGGGTTGCTTGTCTGGAACGTTCCTTTCTCGCCACTTCTCTATGTTAATTATTATAATATATATTTTTTTAAAAATTAATTAAAAAATTAAAAAATTAGAAAATTTAAAAAAATTCGAAAATCCAAAAAATGTAGGTTTTGAGAAGGAACGGCTATGTATTGCCTTTATAGTGTAATTAGGCATTTATTTGCTCGTATATTAATTGTATTGCATGTTTAATTTGTATATTTAATTATGTTTGATTGCATGTGTTTAATTTTATTGCAATTAAGATTTTGGTAGTTATGATTATTACTTTAATGATTGCACCCGTATGATTACTTTAATATGTTTATGGATGAGTAGAATAATCCAAATTGCCTGATAAAAATCGTTTTGTTAAAATGAACAAGATTAGGTACTGAAAGAGCATTAATTGACTAATTAGTGTAATTAAGTCTTCAACCCTATATTTTTTGGTTGCGTAAGAAGTAAGGTACTCTCCTATGCTTCACTTGGTTTCTAGTCGACCTAAATAGGCTAGTGGCAACTCATTTTACGTAAAATTCCTAAAATATATTCCAACGTCATGAGGGGTATGAGCTTAGGAGAGCTCATGCCTAATCAGGGACTTTAGGTCCGTCATTTAGGTAATACCTCTAAACCCGTTCCTTCCCCTCGAGGGTAGGTTGCGACATTAATGATAATTGCAATTGGGTTTTTGGACGCATATCAACTGGACTTTTTGCCAATTGGTCAATAAGATTCACCGGAACAATGGGAATTATTTATATGCCTTAATGACAGATAAGGTGGCAGATGTATTTTATTTAGGCCATGTTTGGTTTAGCATTTAGAATGCTCATTTGGGCTCTAAAGTCCCTTGGCCAAATGCAAATGTGTTTGGTTCGTTTTTTTGCGCGACTTTGGCAAGATGTAATTGCATCTCCAAGTGGCTTTAAGGGTCTTTAGCCCAATGCAGCGGCTCTTGAGGTCCTTTGGAAAGTTGCATCTTCGAATGCAACTTTCGGTATTGTTCATTTCTTCGGTGGAGAAAACAATCGCCACCCGAATAAAAATAAATATAAAAATAAATATGTTTATATAAAAATAAATATGTTTATATTTTATGTAAAAATATAAACATATATTTTATGTTTATTTTTATATATAAAAATATAAATATATCTATTTTTTATATAAATATATAAATATATCTATTTTTTATATAAATATATATTTATATAAACATATCTATTTTTTATATATTTTTTATGTTTAATAAATATATTTTATGTTTATATTTTTATAAAAAAATATGTTTATATAAAAAAATATAAACTGATTTGGTGGTCGGTGGTGGGACTTCAAAAAAAATATAAACATATTTTTGCTTTTTTAATTTAATAAAAGTTAATTACAAATGCAAATTTTACCAAACGGTATTTTGGCCAAAGTTGTTTCTTAATGCAAATTTTACCAAACGACATTTGCATTTTGGAAAACCCTCTTCACCCAAAGGTATTTGCATTTCGCAAATGCATTCCCAAAAGCCAAACCAAACAGGCCCTTAGTAATTAGTTCTTAAATGACAGATTTGGTGGGGCCCTAAAGATGTGACCCAGAACGAACACGCTTTTGGGTACTATGGAGAAGGTCCCACTAAGATTCAAATTTGACAGCATCCATCAATCTTTTCCCATGAAAGTTTGTGTGCGTTAAATGCATTTTCATAACTCTCTCTTTTGACGTCGTTCCCAAGAAATATACATTTATGAACCTTAATACCAAAAAATGCAAAAAAGAATTCTGTGTGGGATGTGGGTTTTTTCCATAATTGGTAGGCAAAAGCGCCTCATGCAGACTTCAAGCTCTTTTTTGACGTTGTTCCCAAGAAAGATACATTTAAGAACCTTAATACCGAAAAATACAAAAACGAATTCCGTGTGGGACGTGGATTTTTTCCATAATTGGCAGACAAAAGCGTCTCATGCAGAGACTTCGAACTCTGCGAGTCCAACTCCCTCTCCCTATAAATGCAGGCCACCATTCTTCTCTTTCTCTACGGTCACTTCTAATTCTCCTCTCATCCTCTGATATGTAACCCATCTAAACTCTGCCCTCAACCCTCGATTCCTTTTCTCCACTATCATGCCGAAGACCACGGAGAATTGGGCATGCAATTACCCCGGCTGCGGGAAGAAATTCACTAAGGAAGGATTGAGGCACAACACTAATGTTGTCCACCGCAAAGCTACATCCAAATGTGGGCGGTGTGGTGTTGTCTTTAATCTTGACTCAGAGCTTTAGAAGCACCAAGGAGCTTTGGGCCGCAATTGCCGCGGTGGTCTAGCCAACAAGAGCGATGAGGGTGGCGAAAGCAGCGATCAAGCCACCAAGAGTGGGTGAGGCTATCGGCTAGTAAATAAGGATGGCCAGCCATCATTGATGGTGGCAACCATGGTGGGGCCGATCCGCTAAAGAGTGGTTTTCAAATTGGCCAGGTAAATAAGGGTTGCTGCCATCAACCACCTACGGTGGCCGATCTGCATTTGTTGTTGTTTTTTTTTTTTTTGGGGGCTTGTTAATATGGGTATAGGGTGTTTGCTTAGTCGCTCAGCATGTTCTTTTTCTTTCTTTTCTTGTAAAGATGGTCATATGATATGAAACTGAGCATGTTTCTGTGGAGGCATGCTGAGCGACTAAGCAAACACCCTATACCCATATTAACAAGCCCAAAAAAAAAAAACAGCAATAAATGTGGGTCAGCCACCGCGGGTGGTCACCACCATTAATGATGGCAGCAACCCTTATTTACCTGGCCGATTTGAAAACCACTTTTTAGTAGATCGGTGCCGCTGTGGTTGCCGCCATCGATGATGGCTAGCCATCATTATTTACTAACCAATAGCCTAACCCACTCTTGGTGGCTTGACTGCTGTTTTCGCCACCCTCACCACTCTTGGTGGCTTGACTGCCGCGGTAGTTGTGGCCCAAAGCTCCCTAGTGCTCTTGAAACTCTGAGTCAAGATTGAAGATAGCACAACACCACCCACATTTGGATGTAGCTTTTGCAGTGGATGGCATTGGTATGGGGCCTCAATCCTTCCTTAGTGAATTTCTTCCCGTAGCCGGGATAATTGCATGCCGAAGTTTTCGTGGTCTTCGGCATGATAGAGGAGAAAAGGAATCGAGGGTTGAGGGCAGGGTTCAGATGGGTTATACAGGAGAGGATGAGAGGAGAATTAGAGGTGACCGTAGAGAAAGAGGAGAATGGCGGCTTGCATTTATAGGGAGAGAGAGTTGGACTCGCAGAGTTCGAAGTCTCTGCATGAGGCGCTTTTGCCTGCCAATTATGGAAAAAACCCACATCCCACACAAAATTCGTTTTTGCATTTTTCGGTATTAAGGTTCTTAAATGTATCTTTCTTGGGAACGGCGTCAAAAGAGCTTGAAGTCTCTGCATGAGGTGCTTTTGCCTACCAATTATGGAAAAAACCCACGTTGCACACGGAATTCGTTTTTGCATTTTTTGGTATTAAGGTTCATAAATGTATTTTTCTTGGGAACGACATCAAAAGAGGCAGAGTCATGGAAATGCATTAAACGCACGTAAAACTTTCATGGGAAGAGATTGACGGATGTTGTCGAATCTGAATCTTAGTGGGACCCGGGTCACATCTTTAGGGCCCCACCAAATCAGTCATTTAAGAACTAAATACTAAATAGAATGGCAACTTGCATTTATAGGGAGAGTGAGTTGGACTCGCAGAGCTTGAAGTCTTTGCATGAGGCGCTTTTGCCTAACAATTATGGAAAAAGCCCACATCCCACATGGAATTCGTTTTCGTATTTTTCGGTATTAAAGTTCTTAAATGTATCTTTCTTGGGAACGATGTCAAAAGAGGTAGAGTTAATGCAAGCCCCGTCATAAGTTGAATGAACATGGAAATGCATTAAACGCATGTTGACACCTAAATTTTGACGATTCGATTATTTATTTATTGCATAGAAAATGAAAGGTCAAATTTATTCCTGAAAAAATATTAATTGCATATAGATTTAGGTGCATTTATTTTTAATTTATATTTTTTGCATTTTATTGGACCGGTGGTGAATAGGTTCAAATTAATGGTACGAGCTTTAACTTAGTAGGCCAGACTAAGCCCATGAAATAAGCAAATTGATCTGAGCCCGTTTCTTTTAATGACAAAAATTACTTAAATGGAGATTTGAAATGACATTCAGTGGAATTTTGGAATTCAAGAAAATGGGGTTGCAATCTTATCTTTAGGCGATAAAATTAGTAGAGAATATTCATGAGATTGGGAAATTAAAAAGATTTTTGTGATCAGGAGGTTATAGGCAATCTTTCTAAGAAGAAATATTCACAAAAGATTACGTTTGTTTTGCCTATAAAAGGAGTGAACGGAGGTCGATGGAACGGGGGCTTCTCTTCGTTCGAAAAAAGAGAGTTAAAAAGTGAAGTGAGAGGGTACGTGCAGAGGGGAGAGAAGTTCTCATAGGTTTTCCTTTTGCTGGTTTCGAAGTAAGCAAAGGGAGCACTTTTTCTTCTGCTGAAAAGTGCAGTAGAGCACAGCAATAGGGAGAGAGAGAAAGGTGAGTGAGACGTGTGAGGAAAAAAGAGAAAAAAAAGCAACCAAAGCAAAGGAAGAAGGAGGAGACCGGCGCCTGCTGCTCACGGCCGATCCCCTCACCAGCGCACCACCGTGCCCGCACCTGCGCCGTCGCGCTTGCATTGCCGCAACTCGACGCTAGCAACGCAGCGCGACTCAACACCTGAGCCACTCCTACTCTGTTCCATTTCGCCATAAGCCACCATCGCGCGCCTCCAGCCCCTGACGCTGCAGCAACCCGCGAGCTTGCCTTGCTACGCCTCCACCTGCCGGTCATTGAGCCACCGTACGCTCGAGCAACACTAGGATTGGTCGCCGAACTCCCCTCCGACGAAGCCACCGCCTTGCCGCACCCCGACGCCATTGCTCTGCACCTCTGTTCTTGCCCGAGTCACTAATCATCATCACCGCTCGACCCCCTTTTGCGATTCTAGCAGCGAAGCCGTTTCTGCCTGCGACCCAGCCGCGCCACCGCACCCCTGTGCTGGTCTCTACCACTCCTGTAGTTAGATTCGACCACCACGACCTTTGTCCAGTGACTCGACACTGTTGCCGAGCTGCTCCACCCGCCTGGCATCCGACGCCCTTCCTCTGAGTGACGCTCCTACAACATCTCTCTGTTTTTTTTTTTTTTGCAGCAGTCCTCTGACCCACGCAATAGCCCCTGCTCGCTGTTGTTTTTCCCTCGTTGTGCGCCGGTCATTCCTCGCCGGAGCTCCGACGCTCGCCGCCGCCCCTCACTAGAACGCTGGTGACTAACTCCTTGGCAACCCATCATCCCCGGTGAACCACCACAAGCTGCCAAGCCCTATTTAGAAAAAGAAAGAAAAAGAAAATCAAATTGGGTAGTTTTTTTTAATTGTTTATTATTATTTATTTTGCTTATTTAGTAGAATTATTTCTTAATGTATGATCGAGATTCCGGCATGAAATAGCCTCTTAAATTAGGGATTGACAAGAGTCGAATTTTCGCGTCCAAATCCGACTCACAATCTCTTGCAAAATCAACAATCTAATCTCACGCTTGAAATTTGATTCGCCATTTATTTAAAAATTGGCAAACTCGATTTCATGTACAAGATATGGTTCGCTAATTTGTGGATATCAATACTATGTTATCTGATTTGCTGTCACGTTGGTTGAATTAATTTTAGTTTAGTAAAAGGAAAAATCCAAAAAAAAATATTTGAATTGGGATTAGGTTAGTTTTAGAATATCTCTTGTTATCTTGCATATTTAGAATATGGATTTTATTTCGAATTTGTTTAAAAAAAAGATGCATTCATTTAGGATTTTTTTATTTAAAAATTTGAATTGCACGTTTAATTATTTGGCATTTTTAATTTCGAATTTCATAAAAGAAAATGAAAAAAAAATTAGAATTAAGGCATTCTTTGCACGTCATTTCATATTAGGATATATTGCATGCTTATTAAGAAAAATAGAAATTATGTGCACGTCATATAAAATTAGGTTCATGAAATGCATGTTATTTAGTCATTATTGTTAGGTTCATTTAATTAGAAATTGCCCATCATTAGAATTAGGTCATTTTGGTTAATTTGGATTGCATATTTAATTATTACATGTTCAAAAAATTATTTTACTCATTCATATAGTTTTGAACACATTGTCATGTCATACCATTTCATGTTAGATTAGAAACATTGCATTGCATATAGATTAGATTTTCATTAAAAATGAAAACAAAAATTGAGTAATTACTTGTTAATTAGAAATTATATTTAGGATTATTGATATGAATTCTGATCTAACAACACATGTGCTTTTATTGCTTTCAGGTAAGTTTTTGCAATTTATCCACTATTTTATCTAGGTGTTAAATTGGTGATTTGCGCACTTGTGTGATCACCTTATATGTTAGGTAGATAAATTAAAATCAATTCAAGCTACTTACCAAACCAAACATTTTCTCAAAATAAAAGAGAAAGGTACCGAAATGGCATTAAAAAAGTCTAGTTTAACCAAACCCCTACCTAAAATCTTTGGTTTGTAGAAGTAAAATAATTCTCCTTAGGTGTCTAATCGATCTACCGTAAACTGATTAGTGACGACTCCCTTTTGCATGTTGAAAGTTCAAACCCAAGTTGCGAATTGATATGAGCTTGGGAGAGCTCAAGCTAAGTCTAGACTTAGCAATCCATTAGCCTAACTTTAGGTGGTTCACCCGAAATTTAGGTCGCGACAGCTTGACGACTCCACTAGGGACTTGAGTTAAAACTCTTAGTGGACTTAGGCCAATTTTTCTTTTCTTTTAAAAAATGTTTTGTTTGGCAACGATGATCCCAAGTACGTTCATAACATATAAGGTGTTAAATGTTCTTGTAGATGGGTGGTATAAGGGGAATAGTGATTGCTAACCCTTATCTTGTAGGTTAAAATTGGGGATGAATGTTTTGAATTCAAATTATTGAAGTGTTGTTTGATATAAACTGTTGTGCATGCCTTGCATTTACAATACACTCTTACACACACAACTTACTGTTAGACCTGGGCCGCATAGGATTATCTAAGATGGTATCAAAATAAATACCACTCTAACCGCATGCCCGCAGTACGAGTCGCCCATCTCGATCTCGAAATTTCCTTTTTGGTGTCAAGAGTACCCACCTCAGTTCGCATGCTCGCAACTTGGGTCGGCTTTTTGACCAAGCTGAAGACCAAACTGAAGTCATAAGGACCTGACTTAGTCCGCACGCTCACGGCTAGTCAGATCATCCTTATGGCTTCACTTTGCTAAGCATGTCTAGAGTAGAAATCGAGCCTCACATTTCATGTGCATGTTTATGTGATTGCCATATATTTTCCTTGGCAAAATAAGTCTTCTATCCCTATGCTAATGCAATTTAATTACTTTGTCATACTCTTGGTCCATCCATGACAATCTATGTCAATCATTGATTTAATTCATTTGTTAATTAGAAATGAAATGAAGAAATTGCTATGCAATGAATCATTTGGAAAATAACAAAAAACTTTGGAGAATTTATTTGCACTATGTCTAGGAAATTTGATCTCACTAGGGTGTCTATTTTTTTAGCTCCCTTTAGGAATTTCCCTTCTTGTACGAACTTTTCATGAAAAAAAAATGAAAAATTAATTAGATCATTGTCATGGATTGGTTCTCTATTTACACATCGTGCTTACATATTTTCATTCATTTCAATTAGGTGACAATGGATCCCTTACGTTCGCCTATAATTACGCGATCAAGAGTTAGAATGGCTGATCAAACTGAAATGCGTGATCGAATGCCTGATATGGAAGACCAACTCCAATAGCTTCTGATAACTCAAAAGCAATCTCTCCGAGTGGATTCAACTCCTGCACCTACTCTCCCCGAGACTGTAGTTCCGAAGCAAGCAAACAAGGCCCAAATGGACAATGAAGACATGCCTAAACTGGAAGATGACCCATTGTTGGTCACTGTTGAAAAAACTAAGTCTGACAATGTTTCTAAGATGGGCCAAGATGAAGTGGAAGTAATGGACACTTTGGGGCAGTCAAGTGGCAAATTCGATTATTTCGTGAAATATTCGGCTCCTCCTAGCTTTTATATTGATCCATGCGACATAGTTTCAGACGGATAGGATGGCATGGACAATTCGACTCCTCCTAAGACAGAGAACTTTGATGACGCCCTGGAAGGAATCACAAGCCTGTTCAATGATCTCGTCATAGGAGACATTGATGAAGGACCTCTGGAAGAAACGGGCCCTAAAGAGTGACCTATTTATCGCTTTCGTACATTCTCCTATGTGGGAATTTTTATTGTTTTCTAGGAATTATTTTCGATTTCTTCTTTTTTTTGCTTTCTTTTTAGGGCTTAGGAATCGCATTTTCCATTCAATAAATGTAATTGATTGATGAATTTAAATGAAATTACAAGTTTTATTTTGAGGGCATGATGAGGTACACCAAACCAGCCTGGTGATGATATCCAACAAATATACAAAAAGAAAAATTCAAAGAGAATTCCCGAGGCTTGGGCTTCATCATGCTTTTTCGTGTTAAAATGTTTCAAAAAATGCTTTTGTACAAGAATTTCAAAAAAAATTCAAAAAAAAAAAAGATTTACCCTGTTGTCTTTTTGATCCATCTATTTTCTGTTTTCAAGGATGGTCTTATAGCATGCAAAGGTGTGGAAATGTTGCCAATTCCAGATCTAAGGGACAAGTTTGCTCCAAATTACAGCGGCCCATATGTGGTGAAGAAGGTACTTCTTGGGGGTGCTTTGATCTTGACAGAAATAGATGGTTGTGAGTTTTCCACTCTAGTTAATTTTGATGCCGTTAAGAAATATTACCTATGATAGGATTTGCCATGTCATGTTTTGAACTGCAAGCATTTTTATGATAAATTATTTGCCTCAATGAGTTGCAAATTTAATGGTCCCAATATGTTGCAAATCTTGCATGTTTTCCTTGATGAATTGTGTGAGATAAATTGAACGTGTCAAATGGGATACTTTGGAAAGATAAAATGCAAGCCTTATTCCATACATTGTTCATACACTAACCCCAAGTAAGTCGTGTGGAAAAATTCCATGCCTACGAGGAAAATGGTGATCTCGCAAAGTGTACCTCAATAGAGTATTTAAAAATGCTCAATTCCAGTCTTCCAGGTTGCATACTGCATCATTCGTTGATGAGAATCGTGCATTGAAGCGGCATTAACTTAATAGGAACCTTTCGAATTAATGGCGTTTAAATGTATTCAAATAAATTCGGCTTTAAAATTTTTCAATTTACGGACTAGCTAACTCACTACTACAAAATTCTAAAGATCAGTCACTCAAATTGACTAATAAAATGTCCATATATGGTGATTTTACGATTGGTGGTAATATTTTCTTCTAAATATGTAAGGGTTTTTTTTTTTTTTTTTTATGAGATTTTTTTTATATTAATTCATGGAAAAGTGCGATGGCCACCTATTCCAAGATATTGAGAATACAAAGAGCTCTTTTCATAATTTTATCTTTTTTTGAAGATATATATATATATATATATATATATATATATATATATTTTTTTTTTTTTTTTTAATATCAAGTCAACCTTTTTTGGTTTTTGGGTGGCCATGCAAAAGATGGAAGCATGAAAAAAAGGGAAAACGGCAAGGCAAGATTTTGATTGTACTTCCATCGCTTGGAAGTGAAATGGTTGAGATATAGACAATACAACATTGCTCTCCACCAATTCGTTCCTTTTCGTTTCCCCCATTTTTTTGTTGGACAAATTTCTCACTCTTTAATGTTATGAAAAAAGACTACACCCTTCCAAGTCATTTGCGATAAGTGCATTTTGACTTCTTTCTTTTATACAAAAGTCAATACCTAGATTCATATACATATTTTTTATCATAATTTTCAAAATTTTGAATAATATTTTAAATTTTGATGAAAAAGTACAAAAAATTGTATTTTACCATTTAAAATATAAAAATTAACTAGCTATGCAATCGATATCCAAAACCCTTCATCAACTACTAAATTTTCAGATAGCATAAATTTTGGGGTATTTTGCAAATGCGAGGCACTTTTAGTGGTAGAACATAACTTTTAGACAGTATTATCATCATTGAGAATATGAAAAAGGAGCCCTTATCAATGCTCCTAGCTTTCGAAAAAAAAAATAAAATGAAAATAAAAAGCACTCCTAGCTTTAGTGCTCACATGCCCGTCACCTTGCCTCATCTTGCAAAATGACATGCATTTATAACAAATAAATAAATATGTGATTTTTAAATTCTGACCCCAAGTAATATTTTTAGCAACCTAATTTTTAATTTAATTTGCTGTAAACCCCAACAAAGAAAAAAGTTATACAAGTTAAAATGTGGCTTTGATAAAGGTAAAAGGAGGAATATCTGTAGTAAGGGCACTAAAAAGATCAATAAGAGTAGCAAACGAAAGTGTTGTATATATTTTTTGCAATATACATGCATGGGGATCTTGATGGGCGTGTATCTCCTTAAATCTTTCAATTAATTACGATGGTAAACTTGCATGGACCGACGTTATTAAGAGTGTCATGAGCAAATGAATTTCCTATTTTTGCCTAATTTTGCTTTCATCTTTTGAAATTTCCCAATGCTGCCTGTTTCCTCATGGTTTCCATTGTCTCGATTGGAGTTGGTGAGATTAATCTGCATGCGCTTCCCATCAGATCGATCCATTATGTCAAATTAAAATATCAGCGACATTCTTGTGAAGGGTTTCCATAGTAGCTTTTGAGAACATTAAACATTGCGACTTTTGTTGAGTTTTAAAATTTGTCAAAGATATTTACTTTTTTAAGCACACGTATTGGTCATTTAAACGAATTTAACTTTTCATAACAAGTTATCTTGAAATTGATGGATTCTTAAGATTCTCTCTATGTTATTAGTAATTCTCTCACGTAATGTGGACTTTTCGGGTTAATGTGGACTCTACATGATAATTGTGCTTTGTTTGAATAAACACCTTTGATCAGCCAAATTAAAAATAATTAGAGCGCAGTCCCACTACAGTCGGGTATTATTTCTTGCTTTTATTACGCCAAATTTTACTCGATGCTCGTGTTAATGTATGGTACATGTGTCACTGACAAGAACCCATAAAACTTTTGATTTGATTAGTACGATTTGTTAATTTAATTAATTTATTTATTCGATTGCTATCAAGAAAAAAACACGGTACAAAATCAATGCTTGTAGCAGTTGGGTCAGGCCATGTGCACTGCCGGAGTTTTGTTGGGTTCTTTCTGAACCGAATCTCAATAGTGGCCACTATAAAGTACATCTGCCATCTTAGCTGCATTTAAGGAAAATATATAATTTTCACCTCTAAATTGACAGTTCTTTTGTAATAATAATAATAATAATAATAATAATAATAATAATAATAATAATAATAATAATAATAATAATAATAATAATAATAATTTTTAAAATTTTTTTTTGGGATGTCAACGGATTGACAAAGTGTTTGCAGGACGTGGCGGGTCAATATAGCCATTATATAGATATTTTTGGACATCCATATCCTCACGATCTTTCTGTTGAATAAATGCAAGAGAAACAAAATAAATAAACAAATATCATAATTTCTATATTGAAAGCACGTGCGGAATGCATATTAGTTGTAAATAATATTACTAGAAATTCTTCTCAAACTAATGAAATACAAATACAACAATGAAGATGCAAAACGCAACCCACTTGATTGTCGAAACAAATTGCTTGAATAGGCTTTGTGGGCCACTGGAGTTTTACATATTTCAAGTCTGCCAAAAGTTTAGTTCAATTCAACTGTATCAAACTCAATAAGAATAATGTGATCTAGATTTTTTTTTAGGATTAATATCACAAAAAACCTTAAATTGATGCACCTATGATAAATTTACCATAAATTAGTTTATGTTAAATTTTATATTAAACTATTGAGCTTGATGATATAGATAATTTATAGGTATATATGTTTGGGGTTTTACTCTCTATTTGTCACATGTGTACAAATTTAGGGTTTCCATGGTATTAATCTAATTTAACGGAAATGAATAAAAAGTAAATTTTTCATAAATATATTAGTTTGAGGTTTTTGGTATAAATCTGTCACAAGTTAGTTTGGGGGGGGTTGTGATTAAAGAAAGTTAGTTGTGGGTTTGGTAAACCGTTAGGCTTTTGGAAACCTGGCAACGAGGAGTGGAAAGAGTTGACTCCCCCGGACCTAGATAATGGTGTTGTGGATGTCATGCATTTTTTTTTTTTTTTTTACCGGGGGTAATTTGTTGCAGTTAACTCCAAGGGTAGTATATTCACTTGTCACGTGGATGGACCAGATCCAACAGTTCAAGTAATATTGGAGGCACTGGAGATGCCTCCAGGTTTTCAAGATAGCATAGATCGTTGCATGCGGCAATCGGGCTGTCTATTGCTGATCTTAGGATTTGGACAACAAGAGCATGGACAGCCAGTTTTCAGGTTTTAGACATTGATTTAGATGTTAGAAAGTGGACGGGGCTTGAGAGCATGGGGAATGTGTCCCTCTTCATGGGTTTCAACTCTTCCTTTTCCTTACAGGTTGATGAAAACAAGCAATCTATCAAGCCGAACTGAATTTACTTTGCCTAGCGTGCGGATATTGGAATATACCCCATGGAAGATGGAAGAATTGAGTTTGATAAAGAAGCTGATTTTGATATTTTTCTGACTCTATGGATTGAGCCAAGGTTTTAAGGTAGCACTAAATTGACCTTCTTCTAGACAAATACAAGTTGCCTTCTATTAGTAACTACTTGTGGTAAGATTTGCTTATGACTCGAATTTGAAGTTGGTTATAGAAATGTGCATATTTTGTTAATCTTTTGATGCAGGGTAGGGTTGCTTTTGAGATTACGCATAGTCCATAGAGATTGTGTTCTTTATGTGTTTTATGAAAATATTATCCAAATTTTATTCAATTCAAATCGATAAAGTCATTTTCAATAAAAATTAATGAGCTTGATCAGCACGACATGAATTTGCAACACTAGATGATCGGTAACAAATTAAATCAGACTAGATATACGATAAAGGAAGAAACATTTTTTATGGCATAAAAGATTAGTTTTATCAATTGAAATGACGTCTCGTTAGGTCTTGCGGATTTATCCATCGATAAGGATGAAAATATCTTTTATGATATGCGTGACGTGAACCAAAGAATTTGAAGATATCATGAAGAGAGCGGCCACAAAATTTGAATATTATATGACAAGATGGCCAAAATTAATAATCCATTTTGGAACATCATCTGATTTTATCTCAAAACCGCATGTGTGACAAGATGCATGACGACACTCGGAGAAAGGGTCAAAAAATAATACGAAAAATCGGGAAACTAGGATAAGAATTTCGCGCCCTAGATATTTGACTCCAGGTTGGTCTTTTCCTTAAAACGACCACCATCGGTTGCATCAGCCCTTGGTGCTTGTTGATGTGATTTCAAGTGCCAATTTTAATATAATTTCCAATAGCATCCAACTTATTTTAAATTCAATTATTCAGATGGTGGTTGGAACCATCATATGCGCTGAGGTACATAAATGTTGTTTAGCCCTCACTTCCAACTAATGAATTATCATCACTTGTAATTGTCATTTTATTTAATCTTTATTTATTCTAGCATACTGTATACATTAATCATAGCTATAATTATCAGCACACTCATCAACCTAGTTTCTTCTAGAATGTCTCTACTCTTTTACTTTGGTGAGATAAAAATATTTGTAAAATTTTATGCATGCGCATTGAATGTTTCTTAATCTTATAAACTCTCATTTCAACATTCAATTTAATTGATATTTTAATTGAATTGATATTTTATAGTCATAGGAAATGTGATACACAAAAGAAAAATAAATAAAATTAAATTCTTATTGGCGTTGATCAATTTTGTTTGTTCAAATTGCTTCCAAGGCACCAACATTATGTAGCTTTGACTTAACTTCATATTTCATAAGATTACAACAAAATGTGAACTCGGTATCTCTTTTACATTATTAGAACCATCTCCTAGAAATGGTAATGACTTGATTCATTTATCTTTTATCATTTTTTTTCTGTGATCCAATAGCTTGTTCTATCGTTAAGGGATCGTCTAATTAGTTAATCGATTGGTATTGAACCAACCAAATTCAAATCAAGGAGACCCCCACCTAATAGTGACTTTTGGAGTCACCCTCCACATTCTTGTGAGTTACTACACTCGATCACTGCATGTAGATCAGGCAGTCTATGTACATACATAAAAAGTGGGTGATTTGAAAAGTCTAAATACCTCATATTATTCGAAGGAAAAAAAAAGTAATAATCGATTAAGGTCAAGTCCCTTTTTCCTACAAACCCTGCAAGTCAATTAGCTCCTCTAATTTCTTTGTTCTTTGTTTTTTTCAAAAGATCTTCTATTGAAATGACACATCATCGAACCTCGTAGATTTATCATTCAATAAAAATGAAACAATTGTATATAAGAACTACTTCAACGAGTTGTTCGACTCAGAATTAGAGAAATTGATGATATCATGAGGAGGGCGACCAAAAAAAATTGAATATCTTATCACGGGATGGCTAAAAATGTAATCCATTTTAGGAAATTATCTGATTTTCTCTTGAAGTGACATGCATAACACAACACGTCCTGACTTGTGAAGAATTTAAGCTGCCCGAGGCGGCAAATTTTGCAAATTAAAAACACTGGTTGGAAAACGAAGCCACAAAATTTGGCTTAGAAAGGGTCAAAAAATGATATCAGGAAAAATGGAAAAAAACTGAAAAAACTGCTAAAATTTTCTCGCCCTTGGATTGTTGATTTTCCAGGTTGACCTTTTCTTAAATAACGACAACATGAATTGCATCACACCTTGGTGCTTCTTGATTTGATTTCAAGTACCACTTTTAATTTAATTTCTATCGTTACCCAAATTATTTAAAAAAAATTCAATTATTCACATGGTGTTTGCAACCATCATATGAGCTCAGGTACACAAATGTCGTTTAGCCCTCATTTCCAAAGATTAATGTATCATCACTATGAATTATCATTTTTCATTAATATTTTTATTTTGTCTATTGTTAATTTTTTTTTTTTCTCTTCTTGGCGGCAAAAGGGTCGTTCTAGCAAAGGGTGTTTTGGCCCAGATAACAACTAAAAATTTAATGAAAAATATTACTATTCGAGCTTTTTTTTTAATGTTAATTGCAATCACTTGTGGTTATAACTTTCAGCATGCCATCAATCTAAAGTCTCTACCATTAATTCTTTTTTTTTTTTTTTTTTTTCTGATATTAGTAATCTAGAAAAATTTACGCAAGTGCATTCACTGTTCCTTATTCTCATCAACTCTCATTTCAACGCAAGGAAGAATTTCGAAGGGAAGAGGGTGTTTGACTGCTCAAGTAACGACATTTCAATTAATTTGTTTTCTTCATCGTATGTTCATTATTTTTTAGTCATAGAATGTGTCATCGACGTATTATTTTCCCCTCACAAAGCACTATAATGAAACTTTATACGACATATATATATATATATATAGTAGTGCAAGCCCAAACAACGTTGGCAAAACACAATTAAAGAAGCCTTTTACGTTGATCTTAATGAATATACATAAAGAAACGAGAAATCTTTCTCTTGGTCTATCCAAAATGTTAACACATATTTGATCAAATTAGTAGTATTGAAAGTTTCCCATTCTTACTCTATAATTGATCCCAAAAGGTCATTATTACGACCATACGTCATCCATATTCCGTCCTTGCTCTGTATATTAAGCACGTAATGATCATAATTGGAAGAGTTCAAAGTTTGCTGTTTTTACCATGCAAATGGCTGCAAAACATCGCTATTGCCCTCATTTTCGTCATATTGAGGTTGATAGGTGAAGCTCCTATTTCTGATTTTAAGTTTGATATGATTAAGGTTGTTCAACCACCTTGGATATTCAGTCCGGGAAATCGGGGCATAAAGTTGTCTTTTTTTTTTAATTGAGAAAATTATTTTATATTTATTACTTTATTTATCTTTTGGGATGAGATTACGTTAAAGCCGACTAAAAATATTGAGAGAGAGAGAGAGAGAGAGAGAGAGAGACTCTTAGTTGTGTTAGGGGAATTAAAGCTGTACTTGTGAGTAGTGCATTGGTTTAATTGTTAAAAAAAATTATTCTGATAATGTTTTTAATCTAGATATTCCAATAGGGAATGTCAACTCAAAAGAGCAAATTACTTTTTAAGACTTGAAAAAATCAAAGCCGCATTTTTAACGTTCACAAAAACTAAAATAAAAATTCTTAACGAGATGGTCTTTAGATTAAAACTTGACAAAACATATCGATTTAAATGAAGATGTATGCATTAGCCATCAATGCCAAAAGTGCCCATACTGCCAAAATGTCTCGAAATTTGTGGACCTTGAATATATAATAATCAAGAAAGTGTTTGGGGATTTTAACAGTAAAAAAAAAAAAAAAACAGTTTAAGATTTTTAGTGGTCAAAAAATTAATTTTTGATAAATTTATCAAAGGGTACCAGATTGAAGTTTTTCGTGATATTAACCCAAATTTAAAAGATCCATTTTGCACATATCCGCAATACCTATAAATATGGAATATCAAATAAATTAATGAGGAAATGCCTTGACTATGTTGAATAAAAACGGTTCTTGTAATATAACTCAAGAAGTTTACATATATCACAATTATTTCAGAATATCAGGGGTTTCTTATTGCAGAATAAAGGTGAAAATCCAAGATGCATACAATAGTCGAGGTGTGCTTCCAAGTTCCCGGAATCGAAACGTTGTGATACATAAATAAACTATATAATGTGAATATAATAATAAGGTAATCTACAAAACTAACTTGCAATATTCGTTATTTCCACTTTCCATTTTAGGGATAATTACACAAACGGTTCATAAACTTTTTTCAATGTACAATATGATTTATTAACTTTTAAGTTGTCAATCCCTAAATTATATCAAAATGTCCAATATTGTCTCCGAACTTGAATTATTAGAATGACAACGATGGATATTTAATATAGTTAAGAGATTAGGTTGAAAAACTATTAAAAGTTCAAGGATTATATTGAACAAATTAAAAATTTAGTAACGACATTACACATTGTAATTGAAAAAAATTAAAAATTTAGGGACCATATTACAAATTGGGCGAAAGTTCAGGGACCGTTTGTGTCATTTTCCCTATTTTTTACTGTCACATAAATAATTGATATATATATCATAAAGGGGTTAGGATCTGAATACCATATGAGAGAACAAGGAAGTATATGAGATTTAACAGATCTATATGAAAGCAGGGAAGGATGTATCTAAAAGGAAACGATGTATAAGAACAAGAAAGTAAGTAAATTACTTAAATAAAATCACGAGAATTAAAAATAATGTAAAGACCGAAAGCAATATATAAAATATAAAGTAAGAGAATGCATAAGCAAAAACCAACCATGAAGGTGGTATGAACTTGTATTATATAAAGCTGAAAAACTGAAATTACATATATTGAAGGATGCAGAAACTAAAGCATCAAGTCATCCACTAGGGCGGTAATCCGCACTCCAGGGAGTATTGATGTTTATATTACAAGAAATGGTTAACCAACTATCATGTAAGTTGGTAACCCTGTATAAAACGATGTATATGAAAACTAACTTACTTTGAAACCAGGGGATACAAGGTAAGAGAGCTTGGAGATGGAAGAGATGAGGATGGAGATGGAAGAGAGGATGGTTTACAATTGAGAAGGAGAGAGAAGAAGAGAGAAATCTGGAAAATTTCGAGGTGCCTTCTTCTATGTCGAGTGGGTGTATTTATAGAGGGTGCTACAGTGCTGAACAGTGTAAAGTGAACAGTACTGAACAGTGTATGAATAGTGAACAGTGTATGAACAGTGTATGTCTACTACGCTCTGGTGTGTAGCCTTTTGCGCCGTTTGTAATAGTATCTGCATGTGATGTATTTTAATTTCTGTCCAGATTGATCCCGTAGCAGTCGTCTTCATTAGTGTTTCCACTATGATATGACTGGGAGGATCCGTCTTGACTGTTTTGAGATTTGGAAGATCCACATTGTGATTCTTCCGCTTCTGAGAGCATCGTCCTGAGGATGTTGCAATATTCATCTCTGTTTTGGACTGCTGCAAGTGCTGCACTTGCCATGGATTTTTCCTGTAAAAACAATGTATTTGATGGGGATGCGATTATTTGGGTTTTCTGGCTATTTAGCCATGTTTTAACCGACTTCGGATCCTTGATCAAGAAATCTGAATCCATCCCACCATTTTGTTTTGTATTTGCGGACAAGTACTGGTACACCCGGTTTATTGGATGTATTGTATTCAAATTCCCATGTCGTTACCCAAGAGATTCTGAATATTATAAAGAAATGCATAAGGCATGGGAACCTTATATCATGAGGTGTTGGTATGAATTGTTCCCCGAAAACCTTGTATCCTTGTTTGATCGTGGGGTGTAATATTATGTCCAAAGGACCAAAGAGATCCCACCAGGAGTCAAACCAGTTTGGTAAGCTTTGTCTTGGGAAGTTGTCTTTGAAGAATAATAACCAGGAGTGTTGGAAATTTTTATTCTGTCTTAAAAAGACGTTCCACCAAGCTTGTTGGTAGTCCCAAGATGTATATGAGGAGGAGTATGGCGAGGCTTTGGGTAAGTCTCGGTTTGGAATTTTCTGGGTGTATGGGGTGAGGCGCCCCGGTGAGGGGTGTATGACTTTACCGATGGATATAGTGGAATAAAGGATATTTTCTGTATTGGTTTTTTCGGTAAAGTGAGTGAACCTTGCCGATTCTGTTTCCACTAAAATTTGCTCATAATAAGCAAGGGTTTTGTTTGTATTGTGAGGTTTGAAAAGCCAATTTTTTGGAAATATGTTTTCTGCAAATTTGATTGGATCTTTATCGAAGAATCCATCTTCCACAGTCAATATTTTTTGAAAAGATGTTTTGGGGAAAAATTTTGATCTTTGAGAAGGAGGGGTTGCCTGAGGCTTAATAACCACCTCATTCGAAATCCTTTCGTATTCCGCTTGTTTTTGTGTAGCAAGCGGGGAAGGATTGTTACTTACCTCTATGGCACTGGATGGCTCTTTCTTTACGTTTTGTAAAGTCTGGGCAAGTAACAATATTGTTTCTTTTGGTAGTATGTTGGCTAACTGATTAAAGGCTAGCATGGGTTCGGATGTTATGGGTTTGTTGTCAAAGGTGTTTTGTAAGTATGTTTGGTTGTTTTCGCCATTTGGAGCCATGTCTTGACGGATGTTAAGCCTTTTGGCTTTGGTGGTGTATTGGAGGGTTCGGCAGTGGCTTTGCCTTTGCCTTTATCTTTGTCTTTTTTGGATCTTGGCATATTGGTATCCCCTGTAAAAATTCTCTTGTGAGAAAATCAGGTAATGAATTTGAAGAACCATTTATAAATTCAATGTCAAAATCAAATGCGAAAGTATAGCTTGCCATCCGGCAAAAATCTGTTTTGATGCAATATTTAAAACGTCTTTTTGTAAAATGTCTTTGGCTGATTTGCAATCAATTCGCAAGAGAAATTTTTGGTTTAATAAATCTCCTTGGAATTTTGATATAGATAAAACTATAGCAAGTATTTCCTTTTTAATTGTCGAATAATTTTGTTGAGTGGAATTCCAATGTTTTGATATAAACTGAACAACTTGTTCTTTGTTGTTTTTGACTTGTTTGAGAACGCCACCATATCCTAATTCGAAGCGCCTGTTTCAACTATTTTGAAAGTAGAAGGGTCAGCAAGGTGTAAGCATGGTATATCTTTTACATGTATTTTTATTTGTTTGACAATGTCTGTATGGACCGAAGTCCAGGGTGGAGGATCCTTACGAAGCCTTTGATGTAAAGGTTTGCAAAGGATATTTATATTGGGGAAGAAATCTAAAATATAATTGAGACTACCCAAAAACCTTTGTAATTGAGTTTTGTCTTTAATCTCATCTGGAAATTTATCGGTAAAAGAAATTGATCTTTCTATTGGGGTTATTGTACCTAAATGGATGTAATAACCTAGAAATCTAATTCTGGTCTGGAATAATGCAATCTTAGTGGGAGAGACAACTAAACCATTTTGTATAATTATTTTTATGAAAGTAGAAAGATGTTTGAAATGTTGTTCTATATTAGAGGAAAAAACTAGAACATCATCTATATAAACTATGATGTAATCTGAATAAGGATTGAGGATATCATTCATGATTCTTTGGAATTCTGAAGGGGCATTTTTGAGACCGAATGGCATAACATTCCATTCATATTGACCAAAAGGGACAGTAAAAGCTGTTTTGTATTTATCATTTTCACCGATTTGTATTTGCCAAAATCCTGACTTCATGTCAAATTTTGAAAATAATTTTGATCTACAAAGTCTGTTTAGCAGATCTTTTTTATTGGGTATAGGATATCTTATCCATCTAAGGGCTGTATTAAGAGGTTTATAATTGATAACTAATCTGGGAACTCCTCTTTCTAGTTCGGCATTTTTATTGACATAGAAAGCAGAGCAACTCCATGGTGATTGGCTTTTTCTTATGAGTTTTTTATTCAAGAGGTCTTGTATTTCCGCTTGACAGAATTTCAAAACTTCTTGATTCATCTGTGTTGGGCGGGCTTTGGTAGGTATTTTAATTTCAGAAAAATCTTGTTCATAAGGTAAATCGACGATATGCTTTTTCCTTTCCCAAAAGGCATTGGGTAGAGTAGAGCATATAGTTTTTTCTATGTGTTTTTGTAGGGAGGCTATCTTTTCTACGATGTTGGATTTTATAAGATTTTCTTCTATTCTTTTGAATTCTAAGTCTTCTTTTAAGAATTCAAGCTGGTTCTCTTTGTCTTTTATGAGGCAATTTATCTCAGAAATAGAATGTTCTTGTAAAATATTTAGGCTTCTTTTTTGTGGTTTTGTCACAAAGTTAAAAGTGATTTTTCTGTTTAAAGCATGAGTTTCAATGCCTTCATTAGTAACTGTAAAAGGTTGGATTAATTGAATAAAAGGTGTTCCAAGAATTACCTGTTGCCTCATATTTTTTACTAAGAGAAAAGATGTTTTGTAAGACATTTGATCTTTTATTATTAAGGCTTCTGGTAATTTGTATTGGATATTAAGTTTATCACCTGATGCTGATTTTAGGGATTCGGAAGTTTTATCAAAGTATATTGTTGGAACAAGGCCTTCTTTGATACAATTGAGATCAGCTCCGTATCAAAGAGTGCTGTTGTTTCAATAATAAACTCATTGTTGATTTTTATCAAAATATTTATTATCCATTTTCTAGATGTTATTTCTGTTAATAACATAAGAAAGGCTGGATCGGAATATCGAAGTATTGGTGATTTAGTTTTGGTCTTCTAATTTTGTCTTTCCTTTTATGACGAGAGATTTTATATCAGAAATCTCTTTTTTCATATTTAACTGTGTTGCTTTCAAGGCTTGAATTTCTAATTTTTGTTGTTTTATTTCATTTTGGAGATCATTTATATTAACGGGTCTAGACTGGGGTTTTTTGTTTCTATTCAAGATGTCTTTTAAATTGTAAGAAGTATTGGATTTGGAGGTAATATTTAGGGAAGAATGAAGTCTATCTAAGTATTCCTTCTTGGCTTCTGGGTCAGTAATCTTATCAGCAGTGCTAAGGAGAAATTCTTCCTCTTTAGTTAACATGTTTATTTCAGGAGAGGCGTCTTCATAATCAGAATCAGAAGAGGAATCTATTTCATTAATCTGAAGACCTTCTTCCTCAAGAAGTTCATCAGAAGAAGTATCATCATTTTCTATGAATATGTTATTTAACTGGTTAAGAGTATTGTCATCAAGAGAGAGTTCATTTAATTTTTTATTAATCCTACAGTATTTTGAAATATGACCTTTTTACCACAAGAATAGCATTTGATGTCTTTAAAATTTTTCCTATCATTATGAGGTCTATTTTGGTTATTCTGGTGTCTTTGTTTATTCCTACGAGGTTGAGATTTATTGTGATGTTTCTTTGTATCTTTCTCGAAGGACAAGTTCCCTTACATTTTGGTTTTGTTTTTCATTATAAGAAGGGTCGTATTGAGCACGAAATCTCCTAGACTTCTATTGGTGAGAGATTGTTCTTCCTTGAGCTGTCTTTGTAATTTGATAGTATTACACATTTGTGTTCCTTGACGGTAAACATAAGAGATTATTTCACCATAAGAAAGAAGATCATAAGGTATTTGGCCATTGTATTCTTCTCTAATTTTATCCCTAACTTGATCACCTATAATTTGGGGTAAACCTGCTAAGAATTTTTCTTTCCAAAAGGGTTGATTGCAATCAGGTCTGATGAGAACCCTTTGAAGGAAAAGTTCTTTGTATTCTCTAAACCTCCCTAAGGATTTGCAACGCATATTGGATAAGAGGTCTTGATTCCTATCTCTAATATGTGAAGGGTCTCCTACGAAGTGTTGTGAAATGGAATAAATAAGAGTATTTACCGCATCTTGGATGAGATGTCCTTGATCATCATCCATGCGTTGGCCAAAATCATCTATTTTATAGGCAGTTAAAATTTGTATTTTTTGTTCATCAGTCAAATAATTGTCCCACCAACCTTTTAGTTGTCCAGTGAATCCGGCTACTAAAAGATTAGCAACAGCATGATCAGAAACATCTTGCTGGGTTTTGTAGGCATTGGCAAGCATGACCATGTTATTAAGAATATTCATGATATTGCTTTCGGCAACACCATCTATATTCCATTCATAAATGGCATCAGGAGAGTATTTATTCTGTATTTTCTGTGATGATTCTTCTTGGGCAATGTCAGGTGGAGTAGCCCTACTATAATAAAGCTTCTGAGGTTGTCTCCAATTGAGTCTGTTAATCTCAGCGACCGATTCATTATCAGAGTCACCAGATTGTTTGGTCAATGTACTGATAGTGGGTTGGTCAGGGGTGTCTTTAATGATAAGATTCTGGAATTTAGGGGTGTCTATAATAGGAGTAGGTTCTAGCTTTGCTTTTCCTAGGAGTTTTTTCTTTTGTTCTATGGCTTTGGCAAACTCCGGGCTAAGGTTTTTTGGCAATTCAAAAGCTTTGAAAATGGGTTTTTTGAAAGTGTCAACTTGTGGTGTGACGAGTTGAGTAGGATTCTGAATGGTGGATTCTATCCTATTCAACTGTTTTCCTATGGTCACCAAATGTTGATTAGTGTAATTGTTTTGTTCAATGACTTTGTGAGTATAAAGAGAGTCTCCTTGATCTGGAAGCCTAAAAGGAGTAGCTGTTACCTCACTTTCTCCATGTTGTATTTTTATTCTTCTAAGGGGTGGATGATTGGATTCTATGGTTTCACCATTATCAAGTTTCCACTTATAATGATGATCTAAAACAAGTATTTCTTTTGGTTCAAGGAATTGTTCTTCTAACCAATCAAAGAAGAATATATGGACTTCATATTCGTATATGTAGTCGTAATATTTTTGTTTGACGTCTTTTGCTTTGTCGCAAAGGTTTTGAAGAACCATTCTCACGATTTGTTTGTTGTCTTTAGAATTAAATTCTTTATTAAGAAAATTTTTGTTTGGTTCAAAATGTTTTTCTAAAACATTAAGCTCAGCATCTATCATTTGAGAATAAGTAGGAGAATGATGAGGGGAATCTGTATTTTCTAGGGACCGGTTCAGGGCTGGTTTTGTTGATAAACCGGCCTGGAAATCCCTGATCTATTATCTAAACCACTAATTTCTGGTTCGGGGGTGTCTCTTGATTACTTCTACTGGTGGAAGGAGGTAAAGGTGTTGTATCGTGTGTGGGAGTATCTCTATGTATACTAGGAGGAGGAGTGTTTCTGTGCGTACTAGGAGGAATGGTGATTATAGGAGGAAGATTAGGATTAAGATCTATGGACCTCGTATAAGAATTATGAAAAGAAGGACTAGATCTTGAATCGAAAGATCTTCTAGGAAATCTAATGGTCACTCTTCCTTCGGATGTTGAATGACATTAGTCGGATCTGTATTTTGAACAACTTGTTGGGGAATTTGGTTTTCTAATTCCCATTGTTCGTAAAGTAACTTGGTTCCAATTAATAGACCTAGGAATTGTTGTATTAGCTCTAGAAATGTCAGTTTGGAGGAGAAGTGTTTCTCCTCGAGGACTATGTTTGAAAGCATTTTCTCCAAAGGCTGAGGACATGGCTTTATAATGAATTCTATAAACAAGGGCTAAAGGAATAGAACCATCTGCCACTTTGTAATTATGGGTTTTGATTTGGAGTGTTAGGGCTCTGAGAATGTTTTTGTCTTTGAGAGATACAGAAAAATTGGGGTAACAGTCAAAATGTATGGGTCCTTTGCAGAGACTTGTCTCTACAGTACCGAGAATGGATTCATCGTGGTTTAAAAGTCGTGAATCTCGTAAAACTAAGAGAATAGAAGTATTAAGGCCTTCTTTTGTAAGAGGTTTGACTCCTACTTGGACTAGTCCTATATGAATGTAATTGTATTTTTGTTTATGCTTTTGGATGGACTCTTTATTCAAAAGATGTATTTTTTCATAGGAATTAGAAAGAGGAACATCTCTTTCTTCGTGGATATGACATAGTCTGATTTTTTGAAAAACTTCAACTTTGATTGCTTGTATATTTCCTTAAGTTGTATTTTAGGAATTTCCCAATTTTCTATAGATTTGTTGAAATCTTCTATCCGTACTTCTTCTCTGTGTATAGGACTTGGATCTGAGTCCATTTGTGATAGAGAACTAGAGGAAGATGTAGATCTTCTATGTAAGCTCATACTTAAGATCGGAACTAACCCTTCTTCAGAACCGTTACAGAGCTAAACCAACGGTCTAACAGCCACTCATGGACTTACGGCCTGGACCACTTTGTAGAAACAAGAAGGATGCCAACGAATGGCTCTCGATCTAAGTGTATGTTCTTACAAAGACTATCTATACTTTCATAATGGCTCTGATATATATATAGATGAACGGATGTTGATTTGTATTAGATTTTTTTTTTTTTAATTGCCGGGCACACATTTTAAGTCATAGATACTAAATGCCATCACTTTTCACCTACTCTAAAGCAAATAAAATTATGCGCAGATGCATCATAAAATTAAATTGTTTGAATAGTAAGTGTAGGATTAGAAATATATAAATTCACTTTGTACCTTTTGACAATTAATTTGGGCCATTGAATTCCTAATCGAAATGCTATCTTCGTCAGCCTGCAACGCCAAGTCTAGCTCCCTCGACCTCAATCTTCCGCCCACCAGTCACTGGAGTCCAAAGAAAGCAGCGACGGCATCGATGGCGTCCTCACGAAGAAGTCCTACTTGCCTCCTCCCTGGGCTTCTCACCTCAGCCCGATCCCTTCTCAGGTCTTCTCTCTCGATCATGTACGTGGTTTCTCTGTTTTAACGAGACCGTGTGATTGTTTGGGTGTTTTGCAGAGTTCCGGTGATTTTCAATTACGTTTTGCTTCCCTTTCGCTGCCAATTCACCATGTTCGTGACATCGTGATTTCATCTTGTTTTAAAGACATGGTGAGTTTATATTAGCTCCTGTACTCAATGCTAGCCAGTATGCTGTTGCTCTGCTTTTACTTCGCGTGCTGGTGCCTGTGTCTGTGGGACGAATACAGAGACGGTGTGATTGTTAGCGTGTTTTGCTTAGTTCCGATGATCTTCATTTGCTTTGACCTTTGCTTTTGTTGCCGATTCGCCATGTTCATGATGTCGTCATTTCATCTTGTTTTAAAGACGCGGTGAGTTTATTTTAGCTCTTATACCCCATGCTGGCCAAAGGATGCTTCCTTTCTAATCTACTTTCACGATGGTCGCTGATTTGACAGTAAGGTCTTGTTGCGTTTTTCTCTTGGCATTTACCTACTCCAATTCACAGATGGAACCTTCCGAAATTACCAAAAAAGGCACCGAGGTTTGGTTAAAGGTAAGTCCCGGTTCCCTCAACTCCCCACATTAAATTTGATCTTCATGAATCATCTGGTTTTGTAACTTAATTGGTCGAAATGGGTTTCGCAGCACACGAAATGCAATGTGATGAACATCAGTGCAAACATTTAATCCCTGTATCAAACATGTTGTGATTACTGTGTGAATTACTTTAGTTTGGCATTGTAGTGTGGTTGACATCAATGCTATTGGAAATTATCTGACTTGATGACTAAGTCGTGAAGGAATTGTAGCAGTTCCACGATCAACGATGTTAGGATTTCGGGTCCGTTTGGTTCAGCTTTGGAGAAATGCCCTTGAGAGAATGCAAATACCTTTGAAGTAAAGGAGTTTTCCGAAATACTAGATTGTTTGGTAAACTATAACTGAAAAGTACTTTAGGGAAATGCAAGACGATTTGGTAAACATATATTTAAAAGGTCCTTTAGTGTGACCAAATTAAGTTTTTAGTTTTAGTATTTTTAAAATTGCAAAAAAGAAACAATGATTATATAATCTGTTACATTTTCATGTTGAGAGTAATGTAAAAGATATATATTAGTAAATTTATTTAAAAATTATATTAAAAGAATTTGATTATAGATTAAATGCAAAGCTCAACTTTTGGCCTAGGATTCTTTTAGGTTTGTTTTCAACTTTGAATAATTTTTTTAATTATTGTAGTATTAATCATCTTCGTTAATTAATGATCATTCTAGTGTATTGATAAAAAGTTGGGCTATTGATTGTCAAAAGTTAAAAATGACAAAAGAAAAAATGTGAACCCAACATTTGCAAAGGGTTTTTATTATTTTTTTAAAAATAAAAATAAAATCCGATGAAACTCGTTGCCGATTAACGGCAGTTGGGGGTGTGGGGAAGATGATTGGTTTAAAAAAAAAAAGAAGAAGTCAACGGATGAATAGTAAACGTAGACTTGCATTTTCAAAATGCTGAAAGCCCAAAGCAAGTGGGGACTTGCTTTGGTTGCTTTGGGCTTTCAGCATTTTAAAGGCCAGCATTTGGCCAAGGACACCTTCAAATGCTGAACCAAACATGTAAATTTTTTCCCAAAGGGCTTTCGGGACTGAAAGCCCCTTGGGAATGCTGAACCAAATGGGGCCTTCTTTCCTTTGATAGTGTTGTCCTATGTGATATGATGAAATATGGTTGTACATTTCCTATGAAATTTTGGTCGAATCATTTCTTTTTCCCTTATCTAGTTGTGGAATAATTGAGATTATTTTCGGCGTAGCAATTTTTATGGGTTTTTACTTTTTAACAGCCAAAATTCCAGTGAAGCTTCCAGTCACGGACGGACAAAAAGATGTTAAGACAGACAGTGTCACTTACGTTGTTGCTTAATTCTATTTGTGAATAACTCCAATGTTATTGACAAAAGACATAAGTCACATTTATACATACGATAAATGGACTCTCGCAATAATACCATACTCAATGCTAACTAGTTGATAATTACTCTACAGAGGAATGTTGGTATACTTGATAGTAGTGAAACCATTAATCTATCCTCAATGCACAAGTCATACTAGATTATCCGATTGAACATTATTTATGATTCACACCACTCTTATTTTTCAACTCTGATTTAGGGGATTAGCATAGCTTTCCAGATAATGTCCATTCATTGTCATGACGTGATTCCTAGCTTATTTTTCACCGGTATGCCTCTACTAGAAGCGGAAAGACGACAAGGGAAAGTAAGGGAAGTAGGGGAAGCAATGACTTTAGAGAGGGTTATGACATGAACAATTTAATTTTTCAACTACTCATATTTAGGGGTATAGTTTTATTGTTAGTGTCTATCCATTGTTATGATGTGGTTCCTAGCTTACCTTTCAATTTTTAGAATTATGACGTCCTCCTCGATTCTATGATATATGCTCTTCTTGAAAGAATTCTGAGTTTTAGGGGATATGTGGAAGCTATAAGGGAAATTTAGCAGCAGGTTCACTCCATTTCCTCCATTTTGTTCTCAAGGCTAGCACAGTTTTTCAATTAGCTAGCTTTACTATTTCCTACAGTTATGGAATAAATGTAGGCTGAGACTGATGCTTTTATCTCTATCTATTTCTAGCGAAGTCACAATTGCCGGTCTTCCATTGGGTTCTGATGGAGGTGAAAGTATGTTCGATGTGCATTAGATGCTATGTTTAGCAGATTTAAGCAAATTCATGAAGTGATTTTAATGCTGAAACGGGTCCATGTGCTGCGCTAGACTAGAACGAGAGTGCACACAACTCATCCACATATGTTAATCGAGGAATTTGTCATGATTTCCGCAATTTTTTCTTCCGGCAACTTCTTATTCCCTTTTGCTAAGGTGGTGACGTCGAACTTGCCATATATCTCATATGTATTTAATAGATTCGATATGGCGGTGCCATGCCTGGAAAAAGAAAGGCAAAAAAGGAAAACGAAAAAACCAAAAAAGGGGGGAGAGAGAGAATGTTTAGGAGAGAGAGTGTGCAGCGACATGGGCGACGTTGCTGGCGTGTCGTCACAAGCAAGGCTTATAAGGCCCTCCTCTCCTCTAAGCCTCCGGGATGGTCCACGGCCCTTGGTGGCAAAGATGGGCTAGCGCCTAGCGGCAAACCTCAAAGGCAAGCATTAGTTTCTTCCTTTTTTTGGCCTTTTTTCTGAATGAAAATAAAATAAAATTCCTTACCAAGAATTAAAAAAAAATAAAAATAAAATTCGAAACTTGACTTTTGTTTTTTCTTTAATTTTTAATTTTTCTTGGGACATGGCACCTCATGTTAAATCGTGAAGGATTATCTGCAAGAAGAATCGATACAATATTTGAGTAGCATGGAAAAGAAAGGGACTGGCCATTCAAACAAAGACTAATTTGACTCCCATTGAGAGTGGGATCGCCTTTGCGAGCCCGGATGCGTAATCCTTTGCTGTTTTGTTGCTCTTAGCTTCCGGATGTCTCGAGGGCATTCCCAACAAGGACAGTATGCGAGGATTGATAGACGAGTCACTTCAGCAATGCTCTTGAGCTAGTACTGGAAAAGCATGATCGGGAAGTATCTCACCCGGAGGTTGAAGCCGACTATTTCTACGACCTCCAAACATAAGCGAGTGTATCAAATGGAGTTAAGAGACGTCCAGCACTTCAATTTAATCAAGGTGCCAAGTAGGGGTGTCGCCAACTCATATTTTATCTCAATGGGTTGCATATGGATCATAGGTTTCTAAGACCCCCTAAAACTGAATCAAATAAATGAGTCTGATTTATATGGATAAAAAATGAGTCAGAACCTGTGACCCATTCTGACTCATTTTGGCTCACGTAACACATTAAGTAGCTCACTTAATAGAAGTGCATGTAAAACGTCTAACCCATTTTTCTCCTCATTGTGCATGCACTAATTATAGTCTTGACTTTTGGGGTCTAAAAGAACCAAATCTGAGAAGCAGTACTTATTTATGGGTCTTCTCCATACCACTAGTCTGATAAATTGGTTTGCCTTACTAGATCTTAATAATTAGGGAAGGAAGCACAAGTCACATATTAAACCGCAGATCTCTTAATAATTAGGGAAGGAAGCACCAGTACCATATTAGGCCGCAGATCTCTCATGTTTAACTAACTCTGAGGTTTTTTTTTTTTTTTTTTTTTGGTGGGGGGTGGAGGATGTGGTTTACATGAGGTTCTTAACGTAATTATATTGAGGGAAACTGTTTTGTTTTGTTTTTTTCGAGTGGATTCTTTTCCAACAAGGTTGGTTCTGCTCAGCATGAGGGAAATGGCATCACCAGAACAGCCGACCATCTTGAACTACCTCCATCATAATATACTAAATACGGGTACAAACCCTATGTAAGATCCCTTTGTTTTGCTACATATTGAGCAAGCTTACAATGCTAGAGACGAATAATATCTGCTTATTTTTTAATTATGCATATTTTCACATCTGCTCTATGGTAAAAAACTGGCTCTCGCTTGATTTTCCCGGTTGTACCATGTCTAGAGCTTTGGGATTCCTCTCATGTTTTCTTACGCAATTCTGTAGCTATGCATCTAAAGACTGTTAAATTGATGTTGATTCGACATTTTCCACAGTTAGTGCAGTAACTGTAATTGCTCATCTTGACTGTTTTACTCATATCAATTAAAATAATTTCCAATTTGTCATTGAGCCACAAGAAAACATTTCTCTACAAAGGCCACTTGAGAATTTATTAAATGATGATGGGACGACATGCTCGGCCAAATGATTAATAAAGGTTACCAACTAACCTTCTCGGTGGTTTGTTTATGATCTCATGTTTAACATAACTTTTAATAGAAAGACCAACTGAATCATGTTTCCAATCTATCTGCTGTAGTAACGCAATGTCACTGCACACAAATCATGAAATGTGAAGTTTATACTAGATGTTACATTTCATCTCTTTTGGAGATTGAGTTCTTTTGATAAGTTTGGACTCTTCCTTGTTCAAATTGAAGGATGCTAGTTATTCTTGGTATCTACACACAATATCCTTGTTTCAACATGATTCTGGTGATTAAGAAATTAATTCTTTCTAAGTGTTCACTTAAGAGGACCTGAGTAAACTCTTGGTCATGCGGATTTTAAAGTTGATTTTCAACTAGTCAGTCACACATTGACTTTGGAAAAGGAAAGTTACCATTTGGAGGTAATAGCACACTTACGAAATTGGCAACAAAGAGAGAGCTAATATTGTTGCCCATTATACAAAAATGTATGTCTAGATCTTTGGCTCATGCGCAAGGGATGATCTAGAACAGTTTCATCAAGAGATTTTTTTACTTAATGATTTGACGAATCATCGCTTAATATTTATTCATAACATAGCAAGCAAAAAAGGTACCAAAGAAGTTCTAAACCTATAAGATTAGTATTAATTTAATACTAAACCTTTTAATTTGATCAATTTAATCCTAAATCTTTTCACAATAGTATAATGTAATCCATGCAGTCCATTTAGGCCGGAAATCACTGACGTAAATGTTGACCATCTTATCGGCACTAACGTTGAACTTATTAATAATTTTTACTATTTATTTTGAATTTTCTTTTTTTTTTTTTTTTCTTTCCTTTTTGGTTTTTATTTTTGCTAGTGGCTGGCCATCGACCATAGGCGAGGGTTAGCCTCGCTGGATCATGCCTGGACAAGCGGCGGTGAGGACCGCCTCGCTAGATCGAGTGAGGGCGAGGCCAAGCAAGCCTTGCCATGTGAGAGAGGAGGGGGTTGTCCGGAGGAGGGAGGGAGAGAGAGAGAGAGAGAGAGAGAGAGAGAGAGAGAGAGAGAGTGGAGATTGAGGGATAGTTGGAGAGAAGGGAGGAGAGGGCCAAGACGAGGGTAGTGTTTGGGGCGAAGCGTAGAGAGAGGGCAATCCTGGACTCACGGAATAGTGAAGCAACTGCTTGGAGACCAGAGGCACCCAAGAAGACGTCAATGAACTTTGTTGTATTATATGGAAATTCTATTTTAATCTCCACAATTATAGCTAATGATATCTATTAACTTGAGAAAAACTATAGTAAGGGATAATAACGACCATGGTTTTGCTAAAAAGAATTTATACGAAAACATTTTTTTAAAATTTCCAATGTCTACAGTTCCAATTCCACATGTTGAGAGATGGAAGATGATTATGTAGCAAGCAAAAACATTTTTTTCCCATTTGATAGAACAACATTATTGATGAGACCTATGAATTCATCAAGTGGTTCTATTATGGGAAAAGATGACAGTATTATTCATAGATCTAGCACAAGTATGAGACAGTGATTGTAATATTAAAGTTGACAATGAATAAGTAAACGTCCCTTTGTTTTTGAGAATTCCAATATCGCATCTTTAGTCTTTGCATGTGTTGATTAACCACGAAGCAAGTGAGTTTCTAATCAAGGAATGTTAGTCCATCGCTAATTGAAAAATTACAATACTACTTTCTTTCACATCATCCAAGAAGAAGAAGCACCTACTCCTTATTTTCTTTGTATTTTTGCCAAAAGCGACATAACACAAGTTCAAAATAATCTTTCTTTGTTACAAATTTCATCTTTCGTAAAAAATGAAGAATCTTATACAATGAAGTAGACCATCTTTTTCCTTTTTGTTTTCACGATTTAACAAGGTGAGACTAACGAAATATTGGCCTTGAAAATAAAATGGAATGCTAGACACACTTGAAAGGATTTTGATACAGTTTAGGGTACAAAAGATTCAAAACGATCCTCTTTTATGCTACTAAAACTAATTCCTAGAGACTAGTGTCACGATCACAAGGTTCCTGCAACTAAAGGCTTGTGCATTTTCAAGGAAGACCTGAGATTGCTAGGGTTTCCCACAAGAGAGCTTCCAGAACATTCTAAGGGAGGGCGATATGGTAATTGCAGCGAGGTCTAGAACTCTCTTGCCATTAGTGTCAGTAGTTGGTAGGTTGGGTAATACAATCTCGTCTACTGAATGAAATCTCGATCAATGGTTGTAATTTGAGGGCCTCAAGTATAAAAAGGGTGCCATCATCCTCATTTTTATCCATTCAACCATTAGTAAGAAAAGGCTCATTTTTCTCTTTGTCTCTTTTACAACTTCTCCCTCTAGAAACTTTTTTGCAAAAAAAAAAAAAGAAAAAAAAGAAAAGAAAAAGAAAGGTAATTTCAAGAAACCGTAGAGAAATTTCTTCATAATTAACGTGCAAGATATCCATAAATAATTTCTCTTAGTAATTAATGTGCAAGATATCCATAAATAATTTCGACATCGTGTTTTGACACCTTAACTTGCAATAATCGCAATTTTTGCATGATACCAAACCTTCATCGAAGCTCCAAGCTAAGATTGAAGGCAGCACCACATTTGAATCTAGCTTTGGGTGGATGGCTTTGGTGTGGTGCCCCAATCCATCCTTTGTGAATTTCTTCCCGCAGCCGGAGTAAGTGCATGTCTCCGTGGTCTTCGGCATAATTGAGGAGAAAAGAATCACGGAGACATGCACTTATTCCATGAGTGAGGCAGATTCGGTTGGGGAAATGGGTTGCAAGAATTCAAAACAAGCGGTTATGTCAAACCTTCGGGACCTACAACACGACTGAGGAGGCAGTGCTCACCTACGACAAGGTAGCGAGAAAGTTGTGGGAAAAGGAGGCCATCACTAACTTCCTCACCAATTCGCCTTATCGAGCGAGTTATTTGATTTCCGATGCTCGGAATTATTTGCTAATATGGATGAACTCTGGTATACGAGCATAAAAGATTATTTTGCCAGCGTCGAGGAGGTGGTGGAGTCGATCCAATGAGGAAAGTCGGCCATGTCTTATTCTTTTTTCCAGTAAAAGGGCAGCTTAAGAAATGTGATATCCAGACATTGTTGGAAAGTTGATCGCTTAATATGGAAAAGTGCAATGCATGATGGTCTTGTGACATTTCATTGTCTGTTTTTTTTTTTTTTTTTCCCTAGTCTTTCCATTGAATAAGCTGTCTTAATTTCCATTTTGAAATACAATAGGATATTAATGAACTAAGTGATGTGATTTGGTATGTTCTACAAGTGGTTGGGAAAATAATACGCCACAAATATAAAGACAAAGTCGGCCCTAAGATGGATGGGTAAAAAAACACAACTCAAACTGTTTGAGAAAAGGTTTAGGACTCGAATGATTAAAAAAAGAAGAAGACTGAATTAATATAATTACAATAAGTTAAGGATTTTTTGGTAATTTTTCCTGAAAAACTCGAACCGTTTGGAAAGGGTAAAGATAGAGAGGATGGAAATTCATATGCTTACAGGATGGATTAATGAGATGGAGAAAATGTATGTGGTGGAGGGAGAAACTATGTAAAATAGCAATAAGAAGAACTGGAGAGATGTTACTTTGTGCATTCTCCAAAAAAGTAGCGGTAATTTACTTTCGAGATGTCCTCAGTCTACAACCCCGCGAGAGGCGATCCAAGCACAACTTTGGTCGACAAAGCATGCAGCCGAGCTTCGTAGAAGCTGTACAATGGCATGGTCATACTAAGGCATTCGTAGTTTCATGTTATGTCGTTCGGGTCATAAATACTAGCATGTTGGGCTTGCAAATATCAACGTTTGGGGCCTTGCAGCAGCAACCATGGTAAATTCCCCCAACCAATTTGGCGTGCAGTCTAATGAAGCCAATGAACAAAAGCACAATTATGCAAAGGGCAATTTGGGAGCAACATTTCTCAAATCATTTTAGCAATGTCAACTTTGACACAAAAGTTAGCCGACTACTAGCTTTGTAGATAAATTTATATCTTCTACCGTCTAATGACATGGAATTTTGAATATTTGATTGAGGGGCGCCTAAAACATATGGCCTTCTCCTAGTATTGCGCTGTAAAATATTCATGAATAGGTATAATTGTCCCAAGTCCTAAACTTATATGGTAAAAAGATCAATTCAGTTATAAACTTTTCAACTTAGTCAATATATTTCTAAGCTTTTTTTTTTAGTGGTTACAAAAATGAATAAAAGAAAAATGATTTTCATCGTCCATGAAATGTTTTGTACATAAATTGTTGTCGATAATGAGAACATCCTTCAATATAATTATAAGGGATCATTTTTAGAAGAAATCATTAATTTTCCACAAAACAAACATAGATTATATTAAGTAAATTGAAAAGTTTATGACTGAATTAACAACTATAAAATATAATTTAGGACTTTTTGGTTAATGAGAACATGGGTGACGAGTTGCATTAGTTAACATTGAGCCGTATTCAATTTTTTTATTTTATTTTTAAATCAGCCTTTTTATTTATCTGCTTGCGCACCCTCTCACGATGGCTTGTGCCAAGTTAGAAGATATAGGATAATACAAATTTGGATGCATTTCGAGGCTCTAAGTTTTTTAGGAAAATATTTTTCAGAAATACGGTTAGCTTTCCTTTGTTTGGTGATATATAATCGATTTTTTTTTTGATATTTGGATCTTATTGAAAAATGATTTTAATCTCATGACTTTATTTAAAGCAAAATAAAATTTATTTTTAATAATTTCTTATTTTATTTATTTTAAAAAATCTAATTTTTAGTTATTTTTATTTTCCTTTTCTTTTTTTCTTTCCTTTTCTTTTTCCCCTTCCTCTACCGCGTTTGGTTGATAACTACCATAGGCTCGCCTAGATTGGCCGACTCTCGAGCTTGCTAGCCTGCATTGTGGTCGATCGTTGAGCTAGCAATCATCACCAAGGTACATGGTCGGTGGAGAAAGTAGAGAGGAAAACAAAGAAAAGAGAATAGAAGATAAAAGAAAAGAAAATAATATTGAATTTTAAAAAACATAATTAAAAAATTGATTTTTTTAAATTGTTATTACAAGAATAAACATTTTATTAACGAAGGACCCTAAGACTAGGAAAATATTTTAGAAAACATTTTCTAGTTCTTTCAAAGAGAAAATCATTTTCCTAAATTTAAGTTTTAGTAGAAAAAATCATTATCTAGGCAAACATTTTTTATTGACTCATTTTCCTAAGCGAATCAAATAGAGAAAAAGGATTTTAGAATTTCTTTTTAAAGAATTTTAGAGGCTTTATCTCGTAGTCTATTCAAACAATAATTTTAGGATCTTATCCTTATATTCCAGACCTTCTATGCGGAAACCGCACATATTGAGGAAAGAAATGCAATATTATTCTCTTTTTTGTTGATGCAACATGCTAATGATTTCCCTATAAAATCGGTCCGTGTTTTTTTGGGAATATATTTCGACCCCCATTAATTCAAATTTTTCTGTTTGTTTCACGCTACAATACAGGAAATTCCTCTCTCTCTTTTTTTTTCCTTTTTGTATGTGTGTCCGTTGGTGTATTATGGTTCCCGCCATTTCAAAGAAGCCATTACGGACCGAAGGGAGGCCATTGCTAACGCAAGGTGTCTTGAGGCTGCCACCTTCGCACGCACTAGGGGACCAGTTCTTGTCCTCGATACCACAATGCAAGGATGGCTGTAGTCATTGGTGAAACCATTTGTGACACGGTGGAAAAGTACGTATTATTAAAATTAGTAATCGACATTAACTTTCTCAATTAGCTCACTGAAATTCTCAACCAAAAACAAAAATGTACCTTAAGAGAACGTAACAAAGAATGACCGGTGTTCCCTCTGGTATGTTTTACTTTGGTACATTTTACTTTAAGTTATAAAAGTTGCATTGTCAATGGCCTCATTGACCTACTCAAGGGTACGTTTGAGGATGGAAGAATTTCCTGAGAAACGTTTTCCAACTTTTCACCCATTTGCACGGCGGAAAACATCTAGTCAAGGGAAAAGATGTCCGATTAACTGAAAACTTGTCGCAGCTGGTATCGAGCATGGTGTCCTCTTTCCTCATCCATGGTCTCAACCGGTCTCAAATTTGTGGCCAAGAAAAAAACCTGCATCTCATTCATATCTCACTTGTCTTTATTTGAACAAATCTTCTCTAATCTCTCTCCATCAACGGATTCATAAACTTTTTTGAGATCTCCTATCAATGTCGAAAATCTGATTTTGCATATTCATTTCACGTGGTCGCACAATGAACAATAATTAGTAGTTTTATTTGAGATTGAAGTTTGTAATTTGGTTCTTTTTTACGATTGCAAATGGTGAGAGAAAATCGTACCTAATACCCTTGAGTTAATTTCTTATTGGCTTTAGTTACGTTAGACAAAGTTGATATGCATTTTTTTTGTGTTGTATTTGAATTCATATATAATGGACTTATATTTGTATGCCTAGGTACAATGATAGAGGGAAAATACTCTCCAAAAAAAGTGATTATTAGTCGGACTAAGGCTAAAGGTTGACTTGATATAATCCCCCAACCCTACCTTTGACATGAAAAGTTGGATTGCAATTTTCGGGTCAAGTTTAGTTAGACCAAAATAGAGGTGGTCAAACTTCCTTGTGTGTGCAAGGCCTACTTATCTAGCTCGATTAAGGGTGAGCATATTGGACCGATTGAAATGGGTGCTGCTCGGACCAAAGACCAGATTTGATTGGCCTATTTGGTCCAGTTCCATAAAAATGGAATCGATGATTTTCGGTCCAATTCCCACTTCTAGGGAGAATTGAACTGGACCAAATCGTCTCTTTTTTTTTTAAAAAAAAAAATTTATTAAAATAGTAATGAATTCTAAATTAGTAACAACTCTACTATTTTTTTAATTTGTTTTAAATTTTTTACAAATTTTTTACCAGTTTCATTGGACCAGACTGTCTGGTCCTAAAAACTAAGAAATGGTCCTCCTGGTTTGGTTCCCAATTCTTAGGTGGGACTAGACAGGATTGAAAATTGATCACTCCTTAACTTTAATAGCCAGTCATCTGTTGATTACTTATACATTGTATTACGTTCATTTTCCTCCGCAACTAGCTAATCAGGACAAAAAAAAAAGAAGGGAGATTCGTCACATCTAATATTAATCCATAAAAATTTTGATGCGATGTCAGCAGACTCGGCAATTTGACTTTTCGTGAACAACATGGTAAGAAAAGAAGATATGACTGGCGATCCAATCGAAAGCCCAGCCCAGGTCAATATTCATTATCCATAGAGCCGCGGGCCCAAATGCGCTATATTCCCTGGCACTGTTCCTCATCTGCAATTCCCTCGACGATCCCTTCCCAGTATAATGGCGGCATATGCAGGCGATTGCTGCATCCGGAGCTCCTTCTTCGAACGACCCATTTTATATGGATTGACCTTCACCGAACTCCTTTCCTCGGTGGAGTCCGGATCTTAGGTTGGCTTTTGCTTCTCTGCTCCTGGGTTTACTCTTTGCATTCCACTTTCTGAAATCTTTTCACTCGATCTGTGCTTCCTCGAGGGCTGCGGTTCGGAGTGATTCATCTTCTACTTCTCGGTAAGCCATTTTTCACAGCAAGACTCGATACTCTCTCTCTCTCTCTCTCTCTCTCTCTCTCTCTCTCTCTCTCTCTCTCGGTGACACCTGCCTACTCTGTTCTTTTCTTTTTTTTTTTTCCTTTTATTTGCCCTTTTTGTGGTCATGGCGCTGTTTTTTCTTGTCCTTTGTTGCGCCTGTATTCGTAGGTTACATTCCTGAATCGGAACATGGCTTAGGTTCTTTGATTTAAATGGTACTCGTATCTGTTCGCTGTCAGGGGTGCTTTCCTCTCCGTCTCGGCTTTGCGTCTTATGAGTTTGACGTTATATCCCGCTTGGTTTCGCTCAACGAGATAGTGGTTCTTTGGTATTTTCACGAGAAATTTCTTCTAATTGCAGTCGAAGGACCGGGTGGGGGAGAGGGAAGTGGAATTTCCTATGAGTAAAATTTCGAGAGGGCTGAGTTTTGACCTAAGTAAGAGAATGGAATTAACAATTTATGTAGGGTAGAGGTGGAATTAAAGGGCAAAATTTGGCAGATGGTAAATATGATAACATAAAATCTTTGGATTTTATATCCCATCATATCCTAATCAGAAATTCGAACGACCAATCGTAACCTAAGACGATATTAGATAATTATTCAAGTTATATTGAATAATCATTAGTTGCATTGAAAGTCTCCGATTCAAAAGGTGGATTGAAACCTAGACAATGACAATGGTAGCACAGAAGTTGTTGATGTATTCATGACCAACCCTCATGCACTTTTTTACCGATGATGCAAAACCAGTTGCAATTTAAGCATTTAACCACCTCAATTATAGAAATTATTTGTCGAATGGTAGTTACTCATGCATTACAACCCTACGTAAATTTTTATTTATTTATTATTTTTTGCGATGGAATAATAATTGCAAATGCATACGGAACATTACTCACATTAACCCTTTTTACGGTCATAAATGCTAAATGATAACAATACTAAATATCCTCAATTTTGTTTCTAAGTAAAGCAGTTTGATCAGCCTTAGTTATGTTGGACCAATTCGATATGCCCTTTTTTCTTTTTTTTTTTTTATGTCCCTTGTATTTTACATTTTAATATTTTAAGGGCTACTATTTTGTGCCCAAGCACGAAGGAAGATAGGGGGAAATATCATCTTCCAAGTAAGCGATCATCGAGCAGGGCAGGGCCAAAGCTCAAGCCTAATGTAATAATGTATCGCCCAACTCGCCCATGACAAAAAAGTTGCATACATGACAGACTCAGCTCAAAATCGGGCAATTCCAACTTCCTCGTGCGATGACATTGTCCTAGCCCGTTCATTTGCTTTATGGGGCTAGATGGCTGCCTGCCCATCGATCACCTTTTTTGTCTTATTTTCATCTTTAAAAACGTTGGTTGAGTTAACAATTGAATTTCACATTTACTAGTAATCTCTCTATATAAAATTTGGTCACTCACTTCTTAGTCTACGCGTCCATTATTCACTTGACAAGTTCTCATTTTCTCTCTTCTTATTTTTCATAAGTTTGTTGCAACTTCAATAGAGTTACTAATTTAACTTTTCACGAACAATATTAAGAAACAAAATTTCAAATAAAAGTCTAAAGTGGATCGATTTTCTTTAAAAATGACTTAAAGTGAAGTTGTCTTAAATAAGAATTTGAAGTGGCCAATAAAGTTTCAAATAAGAGCATAAATTACCTAGTCAGTCATTTTTTTTTTTTTTCCGATTGCTTTTTTCATTTTTTTGTCTTCTTCGACTAAATTATGGGCAATTTTGTCCAACTACTACAATCGGGTAAAAATTGGATAAAATCACCCTAATTATGAGCTTTATGATGCATTTGCACATAATTTTATTCATTTTGGACTAGTTTGAAATTGAGGGCATTCGTGATGTAAAAGTGTTAGGGCATTAAAATGTGCTTCTCACAAGAAAAAAATAAATGATTCAATTATAATTTAAGTCACCGTGCACGCAAAATAGCTAGGAACTGTCTAGAACTAGACCAAACTGGAGAGTCCATGGGGATCGGTGTCGGTTCAATGCCTAGTTCCAGATGTGGAGTCGTTAAGTCGCCCACCCGAACATTTATATGCATGTCTATATCTATATATATGTATATATATATATATATATATATATAAAAAATTTTAATTTTTAAAACAAATTTAATGTTTTAAAAAAACCTTAATTCCTAAAATTTGCAATTCCTCTCACGGCCCTCTGTCCTCAGTCCGCAGTCCTCACGCTCTCTAGCCAGTTTTCATTTCTTCCTCCTCCTCCACCTCTTCGGTTGGAGAAATCGGTACTCGCCATGGCTCTTTAAGCTTTCTTCTTTTGCCGTCCGCTTGCCATCCTTCGCGCCGCGTCTTTGCCGCTCCAGTCCCGGCCCTGTCGTTCGAGTCAAAGGCATGGGCCTCGTTGCCGTTCTCTTCGTTTTTGTTTAGGCAGTTTGGGATCAGCGATGGGGAGAGTAACTGCCGATTTTATGCTCGGGGTGTCAGTTTTCTTGTGATTCATCCACGCAGTTCAGTTTGTGTGTCGCCGTGTTGCTCCGTGTTCAATCGGATAAGTTGTCTGCAGAAGATGAGCTTCGTAGTTTCACTATTTTTCGGTTGCAATTGGCCCATCCGTCGTTTGAGCTTCGTTTTTCTCTAGTGTGAGTCTCTAAATTCAGAACATTAGCCTTATGACCCGAAGACTTGAAGTGATTTTTTCCATCTTTGTTGATATATAAATCACAAAAATGCCTTCTGTCATGATTTTCAAACTTCATCATATCCTGTCTTTATTATCCCAGCTGATCTTTTAGTTCTACCCACAATGTTGTCCAAAAAGTATTCCTTGGCAGATTTTATGAACTCACCCAGGAACTGGATCATCGGACTGTTAGTTGATTCTCAGAATCAGTGGGTGATTCTTGTGTCTCAGTTTGTGAAAGCGATCTTTCATGAATGGTTTCTGATTTCGGATGGAAACTTCACACCCCTATCACCATATCATTATTTATTTATTATTCCATCACCTTGAAAATCGTCATAAATCCTCAAGAGATTATTGTCACAATCCTTTTTTTTTACTAACGTTATTGTGAAATTGAATAATTGTAAAATTTACAAAAGCAATCCTATACGCCATTGATACGAGAGATTGGACAGTTGCAATCAATAAAAGAATGGCGGATAAGATGGCTCGTGGGAAATATTCTCGGTAACGACTGTGAATGATATATTTTCCCGTCGCTAACTTCCTTATCCATCTTTCCTATTCTAATTATTCAACTTGTCCTGCATGTATTTATAAGGGGGTTCCCTCTCGTTGATGCATTTCTCAACGAAAGGACTTAAAAGGAAAAAAAAAAAAAACTGGACATTTGAATTGGGCCTTAATTTATTTTGTCAATGTCCGTGTGAGAGGGGGTGAGGCCAAAGTCTAGAATTAAAATGTGACATGCTGCCTAGTAGTTAATATATTTAAATTGGGTCATAATTTATTGACTTATATTTTCAAGTGAAAATGAGTCTAATCATATGCATACATGGGCTTGAAGTGGGATTTGGACTCTCCATGGTAATCTCTTTGTGCCTTAAGTACTTTTGTTTTCAATTACTCTCATCGTTAAATCTGTTCTTAAAATTGAAATCGAAAGGAACGACTAAGATGCTGAAAAAAGAAGAAAGGCACGTTGATTTAAATAAGACCTGGGCCAACCTTTTCGTGCCGAAAGTCAACCAAATTACAAATACGAACCAAAGATTGGAAAAAGAAAGGGAACATAAAGTTGTGAAGAAAATTGATTACCGCTCTTGAAATGAAGGGTTTATTAAAAACGATGGACAATATATATAGATCGGGAGAGTAGACGCAGTGATATAGCGATGATAGTATTATTTACATGGATAATGAAGTGATATATCGATCTTGTCATCGAAGGATAAAGATAAATGAAGATAACGAATCAAGAAAAGAGGCCTTTCGAACAATTAAAAAAGAAAAAAAAGAAAAACCACATTAAAGCATCGAAAATGAGAAGTCCAATCAATTTCCTCTTTTCTTCCTAAATTTTCCTAAACTATCAAAGATAATTAATTTGACCAAATGAAAATCTTTGTTATCCCCGTCGAAACAATTTACAACAACGACCCATTGCACAGCCATATTTCTTCGCACCTACTCGCTACGATGATCTGTCGTTGTGGGGGCACTAAAACTTCCCTGTTACGCATCAGAACAATCTAGTATAGCACGATAAGCATGCAGATTCAAGACCTTAAAAGAATCCAAGTGTTTTCTATATTGTTCCATAGCTAGATGATAATCAGTCTAGTATTTCTCTACATAGGTTGTCCGGTAAAAACCAATTCCGATCCGACGTATGGTCAAACGCATCGCTTTGTCGAGTGGAATACTAATAGTCGAATATCGTCGAAGAAATCGGTCTGTTTACTTCATCACATGACACATTTGGCTTGGGTCAAACATGTGTTGGAAGGACATCAAGCTCGTTTCGTGGAGGAGTTCCAGGTTCGCTTCTGATGTGGACGAATCTTTCCGTCACGACGTCTCTTCTTGGCATTGTTTCGTTATCGGGAAGAAAGTGCAAAGCCTCGAGCTAGCTCTCACGCCCTCCCAGCCCTCCCAGCCCTCCCTGGTGTTGGAGAAATGCCTTGATACGATCTAGGATTTGGGTCGATTGATTGAGTCAATTTACCATTACAATCGATACTGTATTTTTAATCATTTCTTTTCATTTAAATTCAAACACTCTATAAATACACATAAATAATGTAACGAAATTATCAAGCAAGAATCCAAAGAAAATTCTCTTCTTCAATTTATTATTCCTTCCACATTTTGTGTCACCTATTGTTGGACCCATCAAATGAGTAGGTTGGATCGGGTCGAGTTTGGGTCGGGTTGAAAATGATCCATCCCATATCTATCCATTTAACCCATTTTGATTCATATTGATGCAGTGTAGATTAAATGACCCATACTTGACTCAATCCATTCTCAACCCATACTCGACTCGACCTATATTATTAAAACCCATTAATATTTTAGGAAAACCCACGCCCACTTTAAGCTCTACGCTAATTGAATAAAAACTTCAAATTAAATTAAAAGAAAATTAAACAATTAAAAATAGTAAATAAAATAAAAATGTAAAAAATGTATATATTGAAATATTTATAAATAATTTGACCAATTAAATATATATTTATAAAACATGCTTAGATTTTGCCTCGCATATTAATTGATTCAATTTAGAGGAAAATTGTCCAAAAAATCCTAAATCTTTTTACTTTTTGTTTGTTGAGTTAATTTGGCTAATTTTGGATAGAATTCATTAATGTTGACAAATTTTATTAGCTTTTCAAATTTTTTTTTTTTTAAATTATTTTTAAATTTTTAATTATTTTTGTCTTTTTTAATTATATATTTCCCTTTTCTTTTGTGACAATTGGCCTTGGGCAAGGCTTGCCCTAGCCAAATCTAGCAAGGTTGAGCCTTGCAAGAGGTCAACGAGGGTCAGCCCCAAGCAAGGTCACCCTTGCTACCTTGGGCGAGGCTGACCTCATCCGAACCCGGTGAGGGGCTCGCTAGAGGTCGGCAAGGGTGACCTCCCCCAAGGCTAGCAAGATTGTCTCTCGCCATATCCGGGCGACCAAGCTTGACCCTAGCAAGGCCGACCTTTGCTAGTCGTGGCCTCTAGCTAGTCACTAGAGACTGGGCAACCGGCCAAAGAAGAAAAGGGAAACATAATTAAAAAACAAAAAAGAAAAAAAGAGAAGACAAGGAAAAAAAGTCGTGCTGGAGGCGACCGAAGAAGGCAAGTAGCCGGTCTTTTGCATTGTGGAGGAGAGCGGAGTAGCCTATTAGGTCACCCTTAGTGCATGCACAATGATTCAGAATGGGTCACAAGATCTGACTCATTTTTTATCCATATAAATCAGTCTCATTTTTTGGAGCTAGTTTTAGGGGGTCTTAGAAATCTACGATCCATATGCAACCCATTGAGATAAATTATTAGTCGGCAACACCCCTACCTAGCGCCTTGATTGAATTGAAGCGCTGGACGTCTCTTTATCTCCATTTGATACACTCGCTTATGTTTGGAGGTCGTAGAAATAGTTGGCTTCAACCTACGGGTGAGATACCTCCCGATCATGCTTTGCCAATACTAGCTCGAGATCATTGTTGAAGTGACTCGTCTGTTGATCCCCGCATATTGTCCTTGTTGGGAACGCCCTCAGATATCCGGAAGCTAAGAGCAGCAAAACAGCAAAGGATTATGCATCCAGGCTCACGAAGGCGGTCCCACTCTCGACGGGAGTCAAATTAGTCTTTGTTTGAATGGCCAGTCCCTTTCTCTTTCGTTCTACTTAGGCACTGTATCGATTCTTCTTGTAGATAATCCTTCACGATGTAACATGAAGTGCCATGTCCCAAGAAAAATTATAAATTGAAGAAAAAACAAAAGTCAAGTTTCGATTTTTTTTTTGTCAGAAAAAAAGGCCAAATAAAGGAAGAAACTAGGATTTGCCTTTGCCTAGTGGTGAGGTTTGCAGTGATACGGGAGGTGCCGCCAGCCCATCTTTGCCACCAAGGACCGTGGACCCTCCCGGAGGCCCAGAGGAGAGGAGGGCCTTATAAGCCTTGCTTGTGACGACACGCCAGCAACGTCGCCCATGTCGCCGCATAGAGCACACTCTCTCTCCTAAACGTTCTCTCTCTCCCCCCTTTTTTTTTGCTTTTTCGTTTTCCTTTTTTGCCTTTCTTTTTCCAGGCATGGCACCGCCATATCGAATCTATTGAATACATGTGAGATATATGGCAAGTTCGACGTCACCACCTTAGCAAAAGGGAATAAGAACTTGCCGGAAGAAAAAATTGCGGAAATCATTACAAATTCCTCGATTAACATATGTGGATGAGTTGTGTGCACTCTCGTTCTAGTCTAACGCAGCACATGGACCCCTTCAGCATTAAAATCACTTCATGAATTTGCTTAAATCTGCTAAACATAGCATCTAATGCACATCAAACATACTTTCACCTCCATCAGAACCCAATGGAAGACCGGCAATTGTGACTTCGCTAGAAATAGATAGAGATAAAAGCATCAGTCTCGGCCTACATTTATTCCATAACTGTAGGAAGTAAAGCTAGCTAATTGAAAAACTGTGCTAGCCTTGAGAACAAAATGGAGGAAATGGAGTGAACCTGCTGCTAAATTTCCCTTATAGCTTCCACATATCCCTAAAACTCAGAATTCTTTCTTTCAAGAAGAGCATATATCATAGAATTGAGAAGGATGTCATAATTCTAAAAATTGAAATCAACAAATTAGAATAGCAGTCAAAGGTAAGCTGGGAACCACATCATAACAATGAATAGACACTAACAACAAAACTATACCCCTAAATATGAGTAGTTGAAAAATTAAATTGTTCATGTCATAACCCTCTCTAAAGTCATTGCTTCCCCTACTGCCCTTACTTTCCCTTGTCGTCTTTCCGCTTGTAATAGAGGCATACTAGTGAAAAATAAGCTAGGAATCACATCATAACAATGAATGGATATTAAAGGGAGAATTACCAAAAAAGTTCTAAATTTATTGTAATTGTGCTAATTTAGTCCTAAACCTTTTATAATTGTGTCAATTCGGTCCATCCAGCCAAAATTGGCCGACCGGCGCTGACGTGGACGCCGGCCGGAGACAGCTGGCTGGCGAACAATTTTTTAATTTTTTTACCTTTTTCCTTTTTTTAAATTTTTAAATTTAAAAGGTCCTCGGCGGAGGTCAGCCTCACCGGCCACTGGCGAGGCTCGCCCCTGCCGGCCACTGGTGAAGGTGAGCCTCACCTAGTGACGGCGAGGCCACCATCGCCTAGCCAAGGTGAGGCTCGGCCTCGTCCAACCATGGCGAGGTCGAGCCTTGCCAGTGGCCGTTGTAGCTAGACTGGCGAGGCTCAACCTCGCCATGGCTGTGCAAGGCTGAGCCTCACCTTGGCTAGGTGACAGCGGCCTCGCCGTCGCTGGGTAAGGCTCGCCTTCGCCAGTGGCCGATGGGGGTGAGCCTCGCCGGCCCTCGCCTCTAGTCGACGCCAACCGGCCAACCAAAGGAAGAAGAAGGTAAAAAAAAAAAAAATTAAATTAAATTAAAATTTTGAAAAAAAAAAAAAATTATTAAAAAATTGTTCATTGGCCAGCTGTCCCCGGCCTGTCAATTTTGGCCGGATGGACTGAATTGACACAATTATAAAAGGTTTATGACTAAATTGCAAAAAAAAAGTTTAGGACTAAATTGGCACAATTGTAATAGGTTTAGAACTTTTTTGGTAATTCCGCTTCTAATAGAGGCATACTAGTGAAAAATAAGCTAGGAATCACATCATAACAATGAATGGATATTATCTATAAAGCTATGCTAATTCCCTAAATTAGAGTTGAAAAATAAAATTGTTTATGTCATGACCATCACTTCGCCTGCTTCTCCTTGTCATCTTTCACCTTCCAATAAAGGCATAGCGGTGAAAGATAAGTTAGGAACCACACCCTAAATCAAAGGAGTTGAAAAACAACGTTGTTCATGCCATGACCCTCTCTAAAGTCATTGCTTCCCTTGCTTCTCATTGTCGTTTTTATGCCTCCAATAGAGGCAACCCTACATGTACCTACACAATCTAAGTAGTTCCGACCTCTCAAAATTTACCATGGATAATTAAATGATTTTCCACAGCATAAATGCACAGCTGAGATTCTGAAATCAAAAGAAGCATTTTGATTTTTAGATGATCAAATCAAAATTATAACAATTTTACATGAATCATCATGCACATATTTGGTTGGAAACTATCCCGTTTGACATGTGGACGAGTAGTTGCCTCGCCACTTCATCAGCTCCGCAATACATTTTGTCTGACATCCGGATATTCGCTCGACGGAATCGTGAGCTTCGAATTCTCAACGGTCAGTGCCGCAACACCAAGTTGGTCACCGGATCACGCCATCTGCGTCGCCGCCATATTTTGCCGTCCCTCATCGCAACGCCGCAAGGGTTGGACCACCTCAAGCCACACTAAGTCTCCGACTGAATCACCTCAGCCTCACTCGCGATGCCATTGCATACCATCGGCCACAATGTCGCCTTCTAACGCCTCCGCCACCACGAGCAGACCATCACGCGGCCACCTACTCTCTTTGCGCGATGACACCTCACATCCCACCATCTTCTTTGCGTCGCTTAAGGCCACGTCCACCCACCTGTGGAGTGCCCTAGATGCTGAGTCAACTAGCATCGCACCGCTTGGTGCATCTCTCCTCGTAAGGCAACGACCACAAGCGGCAAGAGCAAGACCGAGATATAAAAGCGGGGGGGGGGGGAGACAACCTGCATGAGAACACAACAACTTCTACTTCTTCACTACGAAGAAACCAGCTTCCATTATCCTCTCTTCCTCCCCAATTGTGCGAGCCGCAGCCCAATCTTTCTTTGTATTACAGCTATGCGAATTGCTCTCTCTTCCACCTCGGGCCAACGCCACGACCACAGCTCATCTAGGACCAGAGGCAAGTGAATTACTTCTCAATCATGCTACATAGGTCGATTTCCTCGAATTGTAGTTGCCTCGGTTGTTTTTGTGCTTAATCGTGTTCATCAATGGTTCAAAATATATGTGTTGCAAGTATCATCAATAGTTTAGTACATTGAGTATATTAATAGGTTGTTAGAATGCTAGATATTGAAGCGTGCGTTGGTTTGAGCTTAATTGACACAAGTTGTGGATGAATCTGAGGTTACAGCAATTTGCGGGTCAATTTACTATAGGCCGAATTTTGCTAATTTTGTACAGGTCTTTGCGGTCTTTGTGGTACAAATTTGATAGGAGTTTCTTCATGAAAGTCATGCATTATGTCTTGTTCTATGATATACTTTAAGTTCAGATTTTTCAGATTTTGTATGTGCAAAATATATTTTAAAAAACTATGCGGGTCTGAAATTGTTTTTATGAGCCATTTCCAAACCTTTGCTCAGTTTCCATTTTCTATAGGATTTTTGGAGTTCAATTAGGTGTCCAAAATACCATTTCCTTAACCTGTTGTAACCTGGCTTTGTGCCTCATTTTGATCCGAATTACAAAAAATTATTGGGACCCATACAAGTTAAACCAGACTTTGAGTTCTTCACAAAAAACATTACTCGGAGTTTCGTCCATGTTGTATTAAAGTTTCATAATTTTTCAAAACTAATTTACTCGGCGAATGCTCTTCATTTCTATCGACGGGCGAGCCGCCCTTTTTCTGTAGATTATGGCTTCATCTTGTAGCAGTAAATCGAAGCCCTCCTCAACAAGTCCTTGACCATCGCTGCGATGCAAAAAGCTTACAATTAGAACTAGCATACAATTGAAGCCAACGAAAAAATAAAGAAATGTGCATTACCTCAATTTTCAAGTTTTTCATCATCTATGACCAAGGGTTGGAAGACATTTTAGAGATGGATTTAGAAGGGAGTTAGTACTCTGAAGTGTTGGTTGAAAAGAACTTTGTTTTCTTTTTCAATCCATTTTCTTTATCAACCCTAATTTCTTTAGGACATACCATAGATATCGTTAGTTCATCTTCTTCCATGGTCCCTCATCTCTAGGAGTCCTCGACCACCAGCACTGTCACAGCCTAAATCCTAGGAGAAAAAGGCTTAACTACTCCTAAACACTAATAAAATGACTCCCATGTCGTCACAAATTGCTCTCTCAATGCGATTATTCAATGTTGTTCGCAACATGAGACTTCAATGCGAAACTTGGTTGCACCATAAATCTCTCACTTGAACCCTGTTCCAAGCGATCTTATGGTCAAAATGAAAATCTTCCGAAGCACTAGAAGACTCACAATTTGGATGACCCAAAATCGAGCTAAAAACCTATGAAATATGGACCCAAAGTTGCTGAACGCACATTGTTTATCACGCTTGGAAAAGTTCAAAAAAAAAATTTTCGAGCAAACTATAAGCTCAAATTCAATTCCATAAAATCTTAGGGCTCCATAACATCCTAAGCTGTCATTTCTATACTTATAAATTGATACATCTATGTCTATCCATATATAATAAGAAAGTTGAGTTATATAACCTTCTTTGATTGCACCATCTATTGAAATCTTATCTATTCTCATCCATAATAGGAAAAACATGATTGATTCATGTGTATGTTAACAGCTCTCATGATTGATTCATGTGTATGTTAACAGCTCAAAAGGAAGTTTCAAAAAAAGAACTTGACACTTTTTGTAAATTAGTATAACTTGAATAATTATCCAATATTGTCTTATTAATTTATTAATAAAGGTATGACCCACTACAAGAGACAAAAAATTAGCTAACAAATAGGCGTCCAAAATGTCATTTCTTGAGCTTCTTGTAACTTGGCTTTGTTCCTTGTTTTGATTTGAATTATAGAAAATTATAGGAAACCATACAAGCTAAATCGGACTTTGAGTTTTTCAAAATGATTTATTTGGCAAATGCTCTTAATTTCTATTGACGAGCGAGTTCCCCTTTTTCTATAGATTTTGGATAAACTCGCATTATGTAGCCCACCTTTTGAACCGGTACCGATATTGTCAACTGAATGTTTGTATCACTTCTTTGGTTTACCAAAGATATTTGATAGTGATTATCATCTACTCCTCTGCATTTTACTCAATGGATGTCCTGTTTATATTGAATTATGGAATTATCATGGGATAAGCATTTGATTTGGAAATGTCATCGGATCTTAGGACAATAATGCCCTCAGGTGCTAGAAGGGATGTTTGAAGGGGTAATTGAGTTCCTCCTGATGCTTGGGGAGGTGTAACATGGTTCCCCTAGATGTCCTAGTGATGCCAAATGAGTGCAAGATGCTAGGAGGTAATAGGGTTTTCCGAGAAGATGGTGGCAGTCAATTCACAATGATGAAAAAATAAGTAAAGACTAAACTCATCCACATACCGAGGTCCCCACTCACTCCAACACGAACTCTGCGTACTCTACGAGGAGATTTCCCATGGCTCTACAAAGCCTTATGATTATTATAATAATTTATAATATGAGAGCATGTTTAGAGAGGAAAAAAACCACTGTGGCTCTTGGTCGATCTCGTGAGTGATAGGCAGTTGCTCGGTTGGTTACTTGAAGTTCCCAGTTCTTAGATGAGAAATGAATCAAAAACCACAAGTAAAAATCTCTTGCAATACTCTTGCCTACTTTATTTTTATTTGCTTTTTTTTTATTTTCCTCTCTTTTTTTAATCAATATCTTTTTTATTTTTTCCCCTTCCGTCATTCTCTTATAAAATTTTATTAAATAGTAAATTTTACTAATATACCTAAAATACCAAAAGATCTCAAATATGTAATAGATATTTATATATTGAATTTATATTATAAAATATAATTAAATTAGAATATATAAATAAAAATAAGATTAAATTAAAATAACTAAATTTTTTTTGTTATTTAGAATTTCCTTATATTATAATTCAAATATTATTAATTTTGAATTATAATTTTAATTGTCAATTTAATAAGTTTTTCATTTGTGAAAAATAACTTTCCTATTATAAATATTAGAAATCACATCTACCTTTATCATACCTTTCGCATGAGATAATTTTATCCGATTTATATCCCATTTGACTACGTTTGGCGTCCAGATTTTGAATTAGGATAAGATTGTATAAGATATGAAATCCATGGGATTTTGATATATTATATCCATTATTTGGTGATTACAATAATAAACTCATATATATTCACATAATATCATGTATATTGTTTGGTATAAATGATAGATTAGTAAAAGTGAACAAATTTTTTTACAAATGGAGATGATAAATATCTCTTGCAACACTTTTGCTTACTTTATTATATTTGGTTTTATTTTATTTTATTTTCCTCTCTTTTATTAATTGACTTCTTTTTTATCATTCCCCTCCTATCATTTCTAATAAAATTTTATTAAATAGTAGACTGTACTAATAGAACCAAAATACTAAAATACCTAAAATAAATTATAAATATATTCTTATATTTATATATAGAAATTATTTTATAAAAAATAATTAAATTCGAATATATAAAAATAAAAATAAGATTAAATTAAAATAAATAATTTTTTTTATTTTTTGTTATCTTTATTTTGCTATATTAGAATACAATTATTTATATTGAAATACAATTTTAATTTTGTTAATTTAAAAAATTTATCTTTCGAGAAAAATAACCATCTCTTGCATCACTCTTACTTACTTTATTTTATTTACTGTTTATTTTATTTCCTCTATTTTATTAATTAATTTCTTTTTTTTATTTTTCCCATCCCACCGTTCTCTAATAAAATTTTATTAAATAGTAAATTGTACTAATATACCTAAAATACTAAAATGCCTAAAGTATATAATAAATATGAATATATATTTAAATTCATATATTGAAATTATTCTATAAAATATAATTAAATTCGAATGTATAAATAAAAATAAGATTAAATTAGAATAACTAAATTGTATTTTTTTAATTTCTTATATTAGAATTCGAATATTATTTATATTGAGATATAATTCTAATTTTGTTAGTTTAAAAAGTCTATCATTCGAGACAAATAACTTTCTTATTATGAATACTAGAAATTTTAACCACTTGTATCATATCTCATCCATAGGATAATTTTATCTTGTCTATATTCCCTTTATATCCCCATTTATCATGTCTTAAGTAGACACCAGATACAAGATAAGATCTATCTTGAATTTTATCCCAACAATCAAATGTAGCTTTATTGATTTGTCAATTTGGATATGACCCATTACAAGAGACAACAAATAAGCTAAAATAGCTAATAAATTTGTATATGATTTTTCTACAATCATCATTCATAAGAGTGATAACTTAATGTTTTTTTAGTTAGTTATTCATAGACTTATCCAAATCGGATACCATCCTATTTAAATTTTTAAAATTATTAGTTTGCATATAAATTATCTTTTTGCACTGAACATACATGATTTACCAAAAAAATAATCCGATTTTAAGATAATTCAAAAACATCGATATATTTTGGGTTCACTTTCAGCTATGTCAACAAGATTGACCGTGGCAAGTTAAAAACATACTTTTTTCCTTATGAAATGTGCACAAGAAATCTTTAAAAAAAAAAAATTCCTTATATATATAAATCATCATTAGATCGTATTACTTCATAGTAATAATTATTTATTTATAATTTAGATAGATATAACTTTATGTTTTCCATAAAGAAGAATTGCACACAAATTGCAAGTACTCACATATGTAAAGTAAAAATACAACAGTGTAGTTCATTACGAAAGAATGAGATTGTCACATAGTATATAAACTAGCTTTTCAGTCCGCATGATGCTCAAACTTTCATTATAAAGCACCTATTATATTTATTAACATAGCATTCCAATGTTTAAAATGGTCATATATTGCAAGAGAGAGTGAGATATATCAAACAAAGTAAGCTTATGATAATCTATGTTTCTTCAGTATATATAAAGCCAACTTTTGGCACCAATCCCATATTTACAAAAATGTCCTTAATTTTCCTCTCCTTTTATAATTTTGTTGAGATCTATTATTGTAAATTAAAATCTCATTGTTTGCAAAAGAAGAAAAAATCAAAGCAATTATAGAAATGCATATCATTTATCCATTCATTCAAAAATCATAAAGAAACCAATGTTTTTTGCTGAAACGAATTCACTAATAAATAAATAAATAAATAAAAAGCATGAAAGCAACCACACGCTCATAGCATGTGCTCGAGCCTCGAGAGCTAGTGTTAGTTAAGAAAATAATTGTGAATAAAAACAACTCTAAAAAATATTCAACTCAACACGAAGAATTGCATGTCTCCTTAAATAAATTGTTATATTAATTCCCATAGTGAAATAAGAAAAATACCTAAATTTTGTTGTTTGGTCACCTCAATTTTGTTTTACTATAAATCTCAGGCCCAATGCTCAATCTAGTTACACCAATGGCCCATTTCATTGTTTTCGGGCGGTTTGACTCGGCCCCGCTCCCATCCCCACGATTTTCAAGGTTTTTCTATCCCCTTTCAAAGCAAATTTTAGCTCATTCCCAGCGTAATTTGGGTATTTGGAAGCTTTCCCCTTATGCCTTCATCTTTTTGCTGAATGAATAGGCCACTCATTCGAACAGTTCTCTCCACATTAAGTTTGGTCGAAGAGCTCTCTTTTCTAATTTTGGACTTGGTCCCCGTTTATCTTTGATATAAAAAAAAAAAAAAAGAAAGAAGAAAGAATGAGATATTTTGGATATGATATAACTCGAAATCTACCTACATCGAGTCAATGAAAATAATATGAAAAGCATAATAGAATTGCCAGCAACTCAATCGAGCAGCAAAGATGTGGATAGAGAGTCAAAACCAAAGAGGCGCGACGAGCACACACACAAGCTCGCAGACGACGGAACCTAGGAAAGAAGAGACAACAGGACAAAGGAGAGACAACGGTGGGCAATGGACTGAACTGAAGGTGGCGAGAAGGAAAAAAAAAAAGTGAAAAATTTAAGGAACCTATTGTAATTAGGGTGATTTATCCAATTTTTATTCGATTGCAATAGTTGGACAAAATTCGCCATATTCTAGTCCCTGGAAAAAGCCAACTGGATAATTTAGGCTCTTATTTGAGACTTTATTGGTCACTTGAAACTCTTATTTAAGACAACTTCACTTTAAGTCATTTTTAAAGAAAATGGATCCACTTTAGATTTTTATTTGAAAATTTCTTTCTTAATATTGTTTGTCAAAAGTTGAATTAGTAAGTCTATTGAAGTTGCAACAAACTTATGAAAAAAAGAAGAGAGAAATTGACAACTCATCAAGTGAATAATGGATGTGTAGACTAAAAAGTGAGTGACCAAATTTTATATAAATAGATTACTAGTAAATGTGAAATTCAATTTGTCAACCCAACCTACATAGTTTTTAAAGATGAAAATAAGACAAAAAGGTGATCGATGGGCAGGCAGCCATCTAACCCCATCAAGCAAATGAACGGGCTAGGAGTTTGAGCTTTGGCCCTGCCCTGCGCAATGATCACTTACTGGGGAGATAATATTTTCCCTATCTTCCTTCGTGCTTGGGTACAAAATAGTAGTCCCTAAAATATTAAAATGTAAAATGCAAGGGAAAAAAAAAGCATATCGAGTTGGTCCAACATAACTAAGGCTGATCACATTGCTTTACTTAGAAACAAACTTGAGGATGTTTAGTATAGTTTTCGTTTAGCATTTATGACTGTAAAAAGGATTAATGTACGAGTTAGTAATCTTACCTATTACCAAAAAAAAAAAAAAAATGTACGAGTTAGTAGTGCTCCGTATGCATTAGCAATTGTTATTCTATCGCAAAAAATAATAAATAAATAAAAATTTACGTAGGGCTGTAATGTACGCATGAGTAAAATATATTCGACAAATAATTTCTATAATTGAGGTGGCTAAATGCTTAAATTGCAACTGGTTTTGCATCATCGGTAGGAAAATTGCACAAGGGTTGGTCACGAATACATTTACAACTTCTGTGCCGCCATTGCCATTTTCTAGATTTCAATTCACCTTTTGAATCCAAGACTTCCAGTGCAAACTGATGATTCTGCTGCTCATCACACCGGCACGAGCATAGCAAGCTTTCAGCTGTAAATTCAAGTGCCGTTTCCATCTCAGGCATATGTGTGAGCAAATCATTCTTCCGGGGTGTTACGAGGCAAATGAATGGATTTAAGTACGAGCCTCTAACACATAAGACGGTGTAGAACAAGCTGGTGGCTTGCTAGACTCACAACCCGACAAAGACCTTCCTTTCTTATTGGGATTCTAAACCCTTACTCCTCCACTCTTGGGTAGACCTTATCCTTAGCCGCCCCGCCACTCGAGTACTCTGTCATAACACTAGCGTGTACATGTTGAAAATGAAGAGATAGTTGTGTTGTTAAGATAACGAAAATCCAGCACCCCAAGGATCAACCCGCCTCTTGGCATAATTCAATGGGTGTTTAAAGCAAGATCATGCCAAGAATCTTCATAAGCTTGTCGAGTCTCCTGATCTGGATAATGCAGCAAATGGTCAATCGCTAACCAGTCAACTCATAGGAATTTACAGCAAGGAGCTATGTCTAGTGCCAGCATCCATTTTTTCAGAAAAAGCATGACACTGGCGAAAGCATTAAATATGCCAATACCATAAACGAGCAACATAAGCTTATCTATCAAAAACCAGACATGAGAGAATGTTTAGGAAAAACGTAGAAAGCAACTGCTTCTACATGTTCTTCTATCCATGCTTCAGCAGAGTTACCATCAAACAAATCCCACAAACCATGTACATGTTCATTTGTCCCTGCTTCAACCAACTAAAGAGACCAAAATACCTGCAGCCACACCACCTTTAACACTAGAGACTTCTTTATAATTGTTAGAATTGTAATCCTCATGAGAACAAACAATCGGCTAAAAAGGCTCAAGGAATTCATTGCACTGTTCTTGCAGTCAGATTAACTCACACAAATTCATGTCAATTCGATAGAAAGAAAGCAATTATCTAGCCTCAAGCTTATTTCCTTTAATGGACCAAACTATATGCATCACTATAAACAACATTACTGACAATGGGCGAATTCAATGCACAAGCAAAAGGATGAAAGAAGCTCTATCTTCACAGTGCAATAGAGAGATAAGAGAAACCCCAAGAACTAGCTAAATTAAAACTAGAGTGCAGTAATTGGCTTTCGATGTTGGTTGGCCTCTTCATTGGATAGCCAGCATGGGGCATTTATACGGATAATTAATAACATAGTGAAGACATACTATCAGATCAAGTATCAGAGGACAAGAATACATGATCCATTTTGCAAAGATCGGTACAAACAAGAGACCGTTAAACGAAATGCATAATCGAATCTTCAACATCTTCATTTCGAACGAACAAACAACATCAGCTATAGGGGAAGATCTGCAACGGAAACGCAATCATGTGGAGACAAATTCAGGCGTTGAATCCTTAACAATGAGGCGATACTTATTCATTTGCCAAGTTTTTTTTTTTTTGGTAACCTATTCATTTGCCAAGTTGATGCCAAGTGAAAGCAAAATTCATGAAAGTGAAGGGAGAGGAAAGCAAAATACCATCATTAGGCAGAGTGTCTCTCATCCATTCCTCATTCACAATATCTATGAGTATACCCATATGCTTAATTCTGCCAAATTTTGCCCTTTAATTCCACCACTACCCTACATAAATGAACAAACACAACAATGGAGATTGTTAATTCCAGTCTCTTACTTAGGTCAAAACTCAGCCCTCTCGAAATTTTACTCGTAGGAAATTCCACTTCCCTCTTCCCCATCCGGTCCTTCGACAGCAATTAGCAGAAATTTCTCGTGAAAATACCAAAGAACCACTATCTTGTTGAGCAAAACCAAGCGGGATATAACGTCAAACTCATAAGACGCAAAGCCAAGACGGAGAGGAAAACACCCCTGACAGCGAACGGATACGAGTACCGTTTGAAGCAAAGAGCCTAAGCAATGTTCCGATTCAGGAATATAACCAACGAATACAGGAGCAACAAAGGACAAGAAAGGAGAAAAAAAAAAAAAAAGCCATGACCAAAAAAGGGCAAATAAAAGGTAAAAAGAAAGAAAGTGGAATGAGTAAACTTAGGAGCACAGAAGCAAAAGCCAACCTAAGATCCGGACTCCACCGAGGAAAGGAGTTCAGTGAAGGTCAATCCATATAAAATGGGTCGTTCGAAGAAGGAGCTCCGGATGCAGCTATCGCCTGCATATGCCGCCATTATACTGGGAAGTGATCGTCGAGGGAATTGCAGATGAGGAACAGTGCCGGGGAATATCGCGCATTTGGGCCCGCGGGCTCGATGGATAATGAATATTGACCTGGGCTCGGATTTCGATTGGATCACCAGTCATATCTTTTCTTTCTTACCATGTTGTTCACGAAAAGTCAAATTGCCGAGTCCGCTGACGTTGCATCAAAATTTTAATGGATTAATATTAGATGTGACGAATTTCCTCCTTTTTTTTTTTTTTTTTTTCTGATTAGCTTGTTGCGGAGGAAAATGAACGTAATACAATGTATAAGTAATCAACAGATCATCGGCTATCAAAGCTAGGGTTGATCGATTTTCAATCTTGTCTAGTTCCACCTAAGAATTGGGAACTAAACCGGGAGGACCAGTTCTCAATTTTTAGGACCGGACAGTCTAGTCCAACAAAACTAGTAAAAAATTTAAAAATACTAAAGTTGTTACTAATTTAGAATTTATTACTATTTTTAAGAAATTAAAAAAATTAAATTAAAAAAAAAGAATCGGTCTGGTCCAGTTCAATTTTCCCGAAAAACGGGAATTGGACCAAAAATTATCGATTCCATTTTTGTGGAACTGGACCAAATAGACCAATCCAATCTAGTCTGGGCAGCACCCATTTCAATCGGTCAAATACGCTCACTCCTAATCGAGCTAGATAAGCGGGCGTTGCACACACAAGGAAGTTTGACCATCTCTATTTTGGCCTAAACCTGAACCGAAAATTGCAGTCCAACTTTTTATGTCAAGGGTAGGCTTGGGGGATTATATCAAGTCAACCTTTAGCCTTAGTCTGACTAATAATCTCTTTTTTTGGAGAGAGTATTTTCCCTCTATCATTGTACCTGGGGATACAGATATAAGTCCATTATATATGAATTCAAAATACAACACAAAAAAATGCATATCAACTTTGTCTAACGTAACTAAAGCCAATAAGAAATTAACTCGAGGGTATTAGGTACGATTTTCTCTCACCATCTGTAATTGTAAAAAAGAACCAAATTACAAACTTCAATCTCATATAAAACTGCTAATTATTGTTCACTGTGCGACCACATAAAATGGATATGCAAAATCAGATTTTTGACATTGATAGGAGATCTCAAAAAAGTTTATGAATCCGTCGATGGAGAGAGATTAGAGAAGATTTGTTCAAAAGAAGACGAGTGAGATATGAATGTGATGCAGGTTTTTTTCTTGGCCGCAAATTTGAGACCAGTTGAGACTATGGATGAGGAAAGAGGACACCGTGCTCGATACCAGCCGCGACAAGTTTTCGGTTAATCGCACATCTTTTCCCTTGACTAGATGTTTTCCGCCGTGTAAATGGGTGAAAAGTTGGAAAACGTTTCTCAGGAAATTCTTCCATCCTCAAACGTACCCTTGAGTAGATCAATGAGGCCGTTGACAATGCAACTTTTATAACGTAAAGTAAAATGTACCAAAGTAAAACATACCAGAGGGAACACCAATCATTCTTTGTTACGTTCTCTTAACGTACATTTTTTTTTTGGTTGAGAATTTCAGTGAGCTAATTGAGAAAGTTAATGTCGATTACTAATTTTAATAATACGTACTTTTCCACCGTGTCACAAATGGTTTCACCAATGGCTACAGCCATCCTTGCATTGTGGCATCGAGGACAAGAACTGGTCCCCTAGTGCGTGCGAAGGTGGCAGCCTCAAGACACCTTGCGTTAGCAATGGCCTCCCTTCGGTCCGTAATGGCTTCTTTGAAATGGCGGGAAACATAATACACCAATGGACACACATACAAGAAGGAAAAAAGAAGAAGAGGAATTTCCTGTATTATAGCGTGAAACAAACAGAAAATTTGAATTAATGGGGGTCGAAATATATTCCCAAAAAACACGGACCGATATTATAAGGAAATCATTAGCATGTTGCATCAACAAAAAAGAGAATAATATTGCATTTATTTCCTCAATATGTGCGGTTTCCACATAGGTCTGGAATGCAAGGATAAGATCCTAAAATTATTGTTTGCATAGACTACGAGATAAAGCCTTTACAAATTCTTTTAAAAAATTCTAAAAACATTTTTCTCTTTTTCTGTTTGATTCTTTTAGGAAAATGAGTCAATAAAAAATTTTTTCTAGTTCTAGTAAAACTTAAATTTAGGAAAATGATTTTCTCTTTGAAAGAAGTGGAAAATGTTTTCTAAAAATATTTTCCTAGTCTTAGGGTCCTTAGTTAATATAATGTTTATTCTTGTAAAAATAATTTAAAAAAATCAAATTTTCAATTATTTAAAAAAAATTGATATCATTTTATTTTCTTTTTTTCTTCTATTCTCTTTTCTTTGTTTTCCTTTCTCCTTCCTCTGCCGACCATGTACCTTGGTGATGACCGCTAGCTCGGTGATTGACCACAATGCAGGCTAGCAAGCTCGAGACTTGGCCGATCTAGGCGAGCCTATGGTAGTCATTAGCTAGACGTGGTAGAGGAAGGGGAAAAAGAAAAGGAAAGAAAAAAAAAAAAAGAAAATGAAAAAATAACTAAAAATTATATTTTTAAAAATAAATCAAATAAGAAATTATTAAAAATAAATTTTATTTTACTTTAAATAAAGTCATGAGATGAAAATCATTTTCCAATAAGATTAAAATATCTAAAAATGTTTTTGATTATTTATCACCAAACAAACGAAAGCTAACCATATTTATGAAAAATATTTTCCTAAAAAACATTTTTCTTATCATTGAGTTTTCCATACACGCCCTTAGTGAGATTCAGTATGCACCAAGATAATATTCCATATTGAACTTGGTCATAAGCCTGGTGAGGATTCTTGAAATATGCTTGAGAAGGAGAAAATTGCAAATAAATTCTACTTTCTCTTAACTAAATGCTGAAAAAAATGATTCTAAATCCAGAAACTCCCGGCCAAGTACTAATGTCCATTCAGTCGCGACGAACACAAATGAATTCATTTGACAATGCTTTAGCCGAATGAATAACTGAAGATGGCCAATTAGACGTTGTAGTGCATCATTCCACTATGTCAGTTCGGTAAGTCGGTTTCGAGCAAGGTCATGGCTAACTCTCTCAAATGGATGGATGGTGGTGGGGTCGTGTTTGGGTGGGTTTGGGTAGGATCAAGAATAATCCAACCCAAATTGATACATTAACTCATTTATTTATTTTGCAAATCTAGTAATTCATACTCGACTTAATCAATACTACTAAAATACTTTTATAAATGATATTGGATTAAATATAAATGGATCCATAAATGGGTCATTGACCCATATATAGCCCACTTAACATTTGTATTATGTTTTGAAAAAAAAAATTCATTTTATGTTTAAATCCATTAATGACTCACTGAATATAATGAATTTTATATGAATTAATAAATGAACTTACGGTAAGTCCGATTGACATGCTTGCGACTCGTGAAAACATTATTAATGCCATGGTCAGATTGGGGAGGAATATCGGCAAGTTCATTTACTCGGCCTCGGAGCTTCACGACGCTTCCATGTTTTTGCCACTTTTTCTTTGCAGCAATATGTAACCCATGAAATTGGCGTTTCGTGTGTCTGTTTTTTGTCAGAAACTTGGGTCGGAGGGAATGATGTCATAACAACGGAAGCGCGCGGAAAGCGCCTAGCTGGAAACACAGTAAAGAATAAATTGTTGCGCTAGAAAAGGAGAAGAAAGTGCAGGAGACAACATATTAGCTGTTACAAATTTTTACGGTCATGGTAGATGACTATACTCCAACCAAATACGCTTATTAAATAGAGATTAAGTGAAAAACAAGATTAGCTATCACAAATTTTAGCATATTAATTTAGAAAATTAAATTAATACTAAAGACGCGTCAGTACCTTAAAATTTATTAACTAATACAAATATTGGAGAATATTTTCACAATGATAAAAACATCTTCCGATCACATGATTATTATTCATCAGCACCTTAAAATCAAAGGGTCAGCATTCATCTCATCTTCATCCACAAAAATAACCTTATAACCCACAACAAGAAAAATCCCTTATCCCAACTCTCTCTCTCTCTCTCTCTCTCTCTCTCTCTCTCTCACAACTTAGGTTTTTTCAAATTCTAGTCATCTACTAATTTTCAACTTAGGTTTTTTCAAATTCTAGTCATCTACTAATTTTCCGGATAGTGCATATCATCAATTGTGCTTTATTTTGTAACAATATTAGTCCTAGCACCATTTGTTGCTGAAGATATGAAGTTCAAATTTTTATAATTTCGTTCCAAGGAAAGTGGAAATGACGGTGGCTATTAATAATTACATGACATGGATGTGATTAAGTTATTCTAGACAATAGATAGATGCCTTAGTTATAATTGAAGCCACTAGGCTCTATTTGTTTCGTGAGGAATGGAATGTTTATCGAAAATATTTTTCAGAAAACCATTTTTTTCAAGAAAATGCAATTATTTGTGGGTGTTTTGCTTAAATTTGAAAAGTAAAGTGGAAAATATTTCTCATTGTTCAATAAGAAAAATATTTTCCTTTATGAACCTTTTTCAATAATTTCTATTATTTTATTTTTTAAATAGATTTTTAATTATTTATTTCAAAAAAATTATTTTTTAAATTATTTTTCTTTTTCTTTTTCTTTTCTTTATTTTTATCTTCTTCTTTGGTCGCTTGTTAGCCATGGCAATGGCCGAAGAGCTTGAAGAGAGAGAGAGAGAGAGAGAGAGAGAGAGAGAGAGAGAGAGAGAGAGAGAGAGAGAGAGAGAAGTAATAAAAATTTTGAATTTTTGTAATAATGGAAGACAAAAGAAGAAGAAAAGGAAGATATAAAGGTTAACATGAATGTGGGATAAGAGAGGTGAGTGAGGAAGATATTTTTCTCAACTTGAATAGTGGAAAACATTTTTCCCTATTTTAGAAGACTTTTTTCCGCTTATTGAGAATGTTTTCTACAACTAGTTCATTTTTTGTGAAATAATACCAGAAAATCTGAAAATGTTTTCGTGAAAGTTTTTTATGTGAAACGAAAAATTCAAAAGATTTTTTCTTTTCTCAAATGGTAAAAAATAAGCTTGATAAATTTCTTTATTTCATTTTTTTTTCAACCGTTTTATTTCCTTTATCCTTGCAACTTGATTGTGCCTAAGGAGGTTATCCATATGCAGCTTGATGGAATATTTGTCTATAACATGCTCGGTTCATGTTTATCTGATTGAGGATTTTGCCTGTTGATAGCCTTTGTTTCAATTTTTATGTCATTTTCCTTTATTGGTTTATTTATTTATTTTTGCAACTTAACTGTGCATTTAAGGAAGGCGACCCATGTACGGTTTGATCGAATACCCATCCCATGGTCAGTCCATGCCCATTTGACCGAGGATGTCACCTGCCTACAGCTTTCATTTGAAGCCGACGTTTCTCTCCAATAGGGACCATTAGCAGTGAAACCGCTCCTCCATGTGCTACAACCCAGAGGTGGAAATATTCATTTTGCCCAACTTACGGCTATATCATAGAATTGATTTAAACTTTAAAGGACTTATGACGTGTAAAAACCAGAAAATAAATAAATATTCCATATACGTATTTTTTAATATATTTTTCTATAATAAACAATTAAAGCCTTGAAATGCATCTAAATTTGTATTATCCTACATCTTCTAACTTGCCGCAGGCCATTGTGCGAATGAAAAGGCTGATTTAATTTTTTTTTTCTAGTACAGCTTAATGTTAACTAATGCAATTCATCACTCATGTTCTCATTAACCAAAAAGTCTTAAATTATATTTTACAGTTGTTAATTCAGTCTTAAAATTTTCAATTTACCTAATATAATCTCTGTTTGTTTGTTTTGCGAAAAATGATTGGTTTCTTCTAAAAATGATCTCTTAAAATAATATTGAAGGATGTTCTCATTATCGACAACAATTTATGTACAAAACATTTCATGGGCGATGAAAATCATTTTTCGTTCATTTGTTTTTGTAACCAATAAAAAAATAAAGCTTAGAAATATATTGACTAAGTTGAAAAATTTATGACTAAATTGATTTTTTTATCATATAAGTTTAGGACTTGGGACAATTATACTATTCATGAATATTTTACAGCGCAATACTAGGAGAAGGCCATATGTTTCGGGCGTCCCTCAATCAAATATTCAAAATTCCATATCATTAGACAGTAGAAGATCTAAATTTATCTACAAAGCTAGCAGTCGGCTGGCTTTTGTGTCAAAGTTGACATTACTAAAATGAATTGAGAAATGGTGGTCTCAATTGCCCTTCGCATAATTGTGCTGCAAGGCTCCAAACGTTGATATTTGCAAGTCCAACATGCTAGTATTTATGACCCGAACGACATAACATGAAACTTCGAATGCCGTAGTATGACCATGCCATTGTACGGCTTTTACGAAGCTCCGCTACACGCTTTGTCGACCAAAGTTGTGTTTGGATCGCCCCTCGCAGGGTTGTAGACGGAGGACATCCTAAATGTAAATTACCGCGACTTTTTTTGGAGAATGCACAAAGTAACATCTCTTGAGTTCTTCTGATTGTTATTTTACATAGTTTCTCCCTCCACCACGTACATTTTCTCCATCTCATTAATCCATCGGATAAGCATATGAATTTCCATCCTCTACTACCTTTACCCTTTCCAAATGGTTCGAGTTTTTTGGAAAAAATTACCAAAAACATCCTTAACTTATTGTAATTATGTTAATTTAGTCTTAAATTTTTTTAATCAATCAAGTCCTAAACCTTTTCCCAAATGGTTTGAGTTGTGTTTTTTAACCCATCCATCTTAAGGCCGACTTCGTCTTTATATTTGTGGCATATTATTTTCCCAACCACTTGTAAAATAGACCAAATCACATCACTTAGTTCATTAATATCCTATTGTATTTCAATATGGAAATCAAGATAGCTTATTCAATGGAAAGACTAGGAAAAGGCAAAAAAAAAAAAAGACAATGAAATGTCACGAGGCCATTGCACTTTTCCATATTAAGCGATCAACTTTCCAACAAATGTGATTGGCATTCTCATTTTTTATTTTTTTTGGCTAGAAAGAAGCTGGGGCATTCCAAAAGAGGCAAATTATTAGGAAAGGCCACCAACTCATTCCTCTGAAAGAACATGTATCCAAAGTCACAGTCACGTCTTTTTGCCCATCTCATTCTCTTAGTAAATAAGAAGGCATTTTTTAAATTTTTATCACTCGGTTTTTTTTTTTTTTTTTCTCTAGTACTTCATTCTTTAGAAACTCTCCAGCACATCCTGTGGTGCCACGAACGATGAACAAAACCGAAAGAGTCATTGCTGGTGATTGGGTGAAAGAAGATCAAATGAAAAGCGAGAATACAAGGACAAAGATGAGCGAGAGAGCTGCTGGCGAGTTTAGTGCAGCAGAGGAGCGTTGGGTGGTGGCAGAGATGGAGAAGAAAGAAAGGCCATGGGGGACGCGCAGGTGGGAGACAGGGTCAAGGCATTTCAAGCACTCTTGATAGTAAAACAGGACAAAACAGAACAACCAACCGCAGATCATTTCAAGCACCCTTGACAATAAACGGGGGAAAACAAGAGCAACTAAAATAGGGCAAAACAGAGCGGTTGCATGAGCTCTTCTTCAGTCGTTATCCCAACTTTCTCACTAAGTTTTATATAAATAAAAAAAGAAAAACATGAGCTGTTCGGAGAAATTAACTAAGTGTGCACCAATCTTTCTACTTTGCAGATTATTGAACAGCATTTCGATCCTTTCATTTAGAGACACCGGCTTTCAAGCTACTGTGCAGAAACATAAAAAAGAGACACGGCTGACTTTCTTCATTGGATCGACTCCACCACCTCCTCGACGCTGGCGAAAGAATCTTTTGCGCTCGTATACCTAAAACTCATCCACAGTTCATCCATATCGGCAAACAATTCCGAGCACCGGAAATCAAACATCTCACTCGGTAGCGTCGGGGGTGGCGAATCAGTGAGGAAGTTAGTGATGGGCTCATTTCCCCTTAACTCTCTCGTCGCCGCAAGCGTTGACTCCTCAGCCGTATTATTGGTGCCGAAAGTCTGACGTAATCTCTTGTCTTGAACCCTTGCAACACTCCCCGACCGAGTCCGCCTCACTCCCCGGAAAGTCCTGCTGCCCGAAGATGAATCTCCATGAATGTTAGACTTCTTGGCGCGCCTTGGGGGTCTGCTCCTCTCTCCGGTGACTTCATGCCCACCAGACTTGGGCATATCCATGGGGTTTTTAGTAATCTAGGCAAGGGTGGTGGTGCGAGAGAAATTTTTTCAAGGAGAAACTCTTTATGGGATAAACTGACAGTGGTGGTGTTAGGGACCGCGAGAAAGTCTTTTAAGGTGGGCAAAGGAGTGGGAGGCACTAGCGTGAGGGCTGGTGTAGGAGCTTGTGCAACACTCCCTTACACATGTAAAAGGAGAGAACGGAGCGGTCTTAAGATTGCATGACAACAAACATATATAATAAAACACATACTTCTTCGCAATGTGCATCAAAGCAATCCTCAATTGTTCATCCTTAGTCATGCCAAAAGATTTGATTAGATGAAAAAATTATCATTCATTTAATAGCGCTTGAAGCCAAATAAAGAATCCTCGAAGTTATGATTAATCGGATTTGATTTATGTATAATCTTTAAGAAAAAATAGTCTTTATGTGTGTGATGTCTGGCTAGCTGATCAAGATGTGCATAAATTGTCCCAAATTACAAAAGATATTCGAAGTCACCTTGTAATATTTTTGGTGAGTCTCCCGAGACTAAACGAATCAAACAAAAACACTATTAGAAACATATGCTAACAACCTTGGCCCAACAACCATTAACCAAAGTTCACCCCAATTGGCTCTATCCTGCCAGCTGAGGAAGCATGACCGCGTCAAAGCAGTAAATTTGCCATTACATAGTTGGTGTCAGTCTAGTCCCTCAGTGAATGTGTTACCTCTCTATAACCAAATCATGCAACAAGCCAAATCATAAATTTTCAGTCAAAACACTAGAGAGAATAAAATGATTAAGAGTTCCCACTATTTAGAGCTGAAAAATTTCTAGCAAGGTAAAACAAAAAAACTGAAAGAGAAAGCATAGTTAATCAGCTGCTTCGTAGGAAATCAATCTCAAGCTGAAATGGTGGCTTTCCACGTTCCACATGCATGTTTTCCATATTAAAAAAACTTCATCTTAATATCATTTAATTGTCTGCTCATGAAGTCGTGCAACTGCTAAAGAATTAGCTAGTGCTTACTTGAGCAGCAAGGCCCACAGCTACGACCCAAGGACTGCATCTAACTATACAAACTGCTGATCTAAACCGCAAAACATGTACATAACAGTGAGTCTTTAGCGAATAAAACTGAATAGCAGTCGGAGAGTGTACAAATTGTCCAAAATCAGATTCCATATGACCATCTTGACTGTGTACAAGGTTTGCGTTTTTGGCATTTTCCCCAGAGACAATCAATAGCAGAGGGTGTGATGTTCTGAATCCTTAGGAACATTATAGTCTACTGGAAACGGCTGCATTTGCAAGAATATAACTGGACTGTCGTGCTTTGAGATTGGCTCAGTGAAGTTAGAAGCATCCTCCATGTCAAGAAAACCATTCTGATAGCCAAGTAAGAGAACATGCTTGAAGATAGATGGAGCAAGATTCAAATCCAGCCTAGGTAACCTACAGAAAATCGTAACTTAGGTATGAGATGACCACAAATTTGTACATTATTGCATTGTACTCGATTAACCTGTCGGTAAGAAAGACTTAACCTACCTGTAGTAATTTGGGTTGCTTTGGCTGAGATTCATCAACAAGCTCAGCAACTCCCTCCAGCAGAGCATCATTTGAGCCATCTCTATGCCCATCCCATTTGAAAGAATCTCAGCTCGAGGGACAGAGAGTTGCAACAGGACAAATCTCCAATAACAAGACCAGTCATTTGCCTTGTCAGCCAAAGCTTGCCACTGACCCAAAAAACATCGCCAAACAAGTAAATATCAAGAGGAAAAGATGGAAAAAAGAAGAGGTCACGTGTCTTTGCACCTTGAGGAAAACATATCCCTCACAAAGCGGGCTTATTGAAATCCCAAAAAGAGGATCTTTGAAATTGATCGCACCAAAAATCAAGGGTTTAGTTTATATTTTACATGCAGAATTTCAAATGGTTTTGACAATGTAGCAATACTACGGTAACCCCATATATACGCAAGTGACAAAAAACTGAGTAGATATGGGACTAAGCAACAAAATGAATAATGAAGCCTGGCACAAAGAGGGGTGGGCAAAATAAGGGCACAAGCATAACCTTACAGGTTATTTCAGAAAATATTTCTCTGTGTGATTATTAGTATAAAATCAGATCCCAGATGGTCACATTATGGCTTGTTGAGTGCATCCCAAAAACCAATCTGACCATGGGGTTCTTGACTGAGCTAAGGCAGAAACCAATCAATTACCGTAAAGCTACTTTACTTCCTCACTCCCTTGCAATAACCAGCCTGGTAAGTTAGCTTGGTATCTCACAATACAGCAAAAGCTTATTGAATATCTCCACCGCTGTGTAAATGTATGAAAGTACAAAAAGGACATTTACCTGAACTAGCATGGACTCATCAAGTATTTCAGGAAGGAACTGAACTTGATGACTGGACCCCAAAAGCCACAGCTTTGATGTTTGCCACCGTTTCACAAGAGATTCAGCACCTTCCAATTGCATTGGCCTCCTGTGAAATGTTGCTGTTTATGAGAACAAACCAGCAGCCAAAAATGAATTGCTTGCGCTTTTAGAACCAGCGAAGCTTTCAACTGCTTCTTCTCCATGGTCAACAATTTGTCCATTCTGCTGGTGATGCCGTTTCCCTCACGGTGAGCAGAACCAGCCTTATGTGGAAAAGAATCCACGTAACAGACAGTAGATGCCTGTGTCCCTGTCAGATTATGCTAGTAGAGGTCCATCTAGATCCATTGGCCATCCTTATCAAATTCTTGCTCAGTGGCCTAAGGGATAAGAACTTAAAGCAACCTAAAACAGTAACAAAGACAATCCATCCAATTATATCTTCTCACTCAACAGCATATCCAAAATGGTGCTATGGTGTACACCAAGCCTCCTTTTCATTTGAACAAAGGGTGAGCTAATGTTGCTTCCACTGCTGTTCTGACCAACAATATCCATGCTCTGAATATTAGTCTACTGCTTAACGGCCAATTCAAGGTGTTGGAAGGAACTTGAGGTAGGAAATCACTCGTTTGCTTTTCTTTTGAGCAGATCTTTTTTCACCACTAAAAGAAATGAACCAGCAGGGAAATCCTGTTATAATCATTTGATTTTTCTGCATGAATTTATCTTACGTCAGTACATCAAAAGTGAGCTGCCAAAAAAAATTCTTACCCATGATGGAAACAATCTCGTGTATCTGCAAATAACGTAAGAACTGCATATATTAGCATGGAGAGTTAAACATATAAAATAACGATGTACAACAAGGATCAAAGTTTATTCGGTCATGAGAAGTGTGATCAAGAAAACTGAGCTGAGTTTTACAATGTCCAACAAGGATCATAGATGAGCAGGAGAGTAGGCTGCCTCTGTATACTGCAATTCCTGCTGGTATTTCGATTCTTCAAGCATATTGAACTTCCAAAACATGAAGACAATGGCGAATCTAGTATCAATCATAATGGAAAATGGTAAATGTGCATGACCTGCAATTCCAGAGGCGAGATTCCAAATTGTTGAGTGAATGACCAATTAAAGGTTACCTATTACATATCCAGCATGGATTTGATCCGGTTGCTTCAACCCAGTGAGGGTATTTGATCCAATTGCTTCAACACAGTGAGGGCACATCCAATCTTTGTGTTCTCTTACTTGCTCCATCTCTAGAACATAGGGAGAATTTATAAAATGATTGGCATGCTTGACAGCAGTTGGAAAGCTCAGTGCATGAAATCGCCAGTTTTTTGCCAATATATCTCTTATAATCGCAGTAATAAAAAAAAAAAAAAGTCTTTTCACATATTTTCCTTTCAGACACAACAGCCAATAGCCATGATTTTACAGATTCTTTTCCTTCGACTTTCCATGGAAAGCATCTTACCCTCACCATATCTAACCTTGAGACAAGCACGGCAGAGAACACCCAAGGCAGAATGGCAAACTGAACAATCCGTCTTTCCTGCACGAGACATGGACAACCTTACAAACCATGGGAATTCTTGGCTTTTCAGAATGCATCGAGTACTAACAGACCGATACATGGTTCATCCATGTCAAGATGACCGCATCCTTTGCAATCTTCACCGCACAATTCCTTTTGCCTGCATTTTTGCAGCTTTTGTTAGCAGCTATTTCTTCACTCGATCATAGAATAATGGCTTCATTGTCACATTACATCATTTACAAGAGCAACTTCATGGTACATTCACTATAACCATGGAAAAAAAAGTGTACATCATGCCAAAAGAGAAAAGGAAATATTGACAACCAACACCCATGAATTTTTTTAGAAGCATCTGCGATGGATTAGTGAAGCCACAAATTGGTTATCAATCACTATCAAATGGAAAATAGCTGATGCTACAAATTATTTGCAATAGCATTACTTGTCAATTAAGATAAGTAAAAGCTGATCCTTGCTGTATCTTGCAGAAACATGATGAGTAGGAATTTTTTTATCATTTAGTGCTGGATTTCGAATTGCAACTTTTGGCTCCAATTCTGGTTTCTACTTCTTCAAGCTAAGGCTGTTGATAATCCAGCTCCAAAAGCAGAAGTGAAGAAACTAATGAACCTTCTTAGTAACGTTGAATAAGTTCCAGATAATTCATTTGATTTGAGCACAGCCTTTCAGAGATTTAACAATATAAGAAGACTACTAAGACGAGGTGAAGTCTGAACTCCATTGTGCCAAGCACATTGGCCTCCTGCCCAATCATCCTCTACTCAAAATGAGATTCATGGGAATAACGTGAATGCGTGAAAGCACAAAGCACCTGCAGAAATGGCAAGAAATTTCAAAGACGGGATCATAGACGCTGCCCCTGCCCTTGCTATTGCGACGTCTGGAAGAAGCATCTGGCGAAAGCTGATATTCTAAGCCCTGTATTTTCAGCAGCTGTTTATTGGCAGGCCCGATGCTTTTACGTCTAGTAGACCAAAACTCTCCGCCCTCTTCATGACCACCCCTGTTTTGCCAGTAACCAATTAGTAAGAGCTGAGCTTCAGCATAGGTACAATGAATGGAGTTGCTCTGAAAAGTCCTATTGGGTGAGGCAGGAAACACTTGCTAAAGCACATGGTTAATTCCCTACTTAATCAAGATGTCATGCGAAAATGTCGGCCAAACGAGAGAGGAAAAAGAGGTAAAAAGAGGGCCACAAGCGATACCTTCAAGTGACCATTCGGATGAGCGGTTTGAAGAATCCAATGCCGCGGGTTGTTTTGGCATCGACTCGGCAGCTACTCGTTTTAAACCATCGGAACGGCGGAGATGGTTAATTTCATCCGACTTGCCTCGCATAGCAGATCACACCATATGAATTATACTGTCAGATGAACTATTCAGAAAGCATACGCCTCTCCACCTCCTAACAGCAAATACGCAGAAACCCATTTCCACAAGTGATACCTTTCTCCATATTCGTGTCGGCAGCGAATTTCCCTTTCAATTGGTCCGACCGGCGCACCGGCGCTGAAGCACTTCTCGAGGCAGGCTTCCCTCTCAACCGTTCAGAGCAAGCAACAAACCGATGGAGTATATAAAAATTCGATCCCCATCACCACGGCGAACGAAACTCTAGCCGGAGATCGTCCCATTTTTGCGGTCTTCGCGACAGCGTTGTCGACTAACGGCTAGCTACAGAGAAGACGCGCCAGTGCCAGTTTCAGCATTCTCCGTGGTGGTGGTCGTCTTCTTCTTCACTCCGTTTGTCGATGCTTTTCGCGGGCAGATGAGACGTTTTTCTTTTCTCTCGAGGTGGCGTCGTTTCTCCAGCGTGCGCACTGCGTACCAGTTCAACGGCCACTTCGTTCGAGCGGGAGCGGGAGCGTGCCCGGCCCTTTTTGTTCGAAGTTTGGGGGAAGTGAGAAAGTGGACCGACTCGGGAGCTGAACTGCGCCCAGGAGCCAACTCTCTTCTAAGTAATAGGTTTTAAAGGTAAAAAAATTGTCGAAAACCTAAATTTAACTAATTCAACCCATTTGACCCAAAAAAAAAAAAAACTAATTTAATCCATAATCGATCAATCCGATTCTCAATTCTAAAATGGAATTAACTCAATCCGAGAACCGATCGCCCTTAGCAGGAGCTATTATTTTCACCATTCGATCATGATACATATTTAACGAATTTTAGTTTATGTTAACATGATCAATACGAAGTGAGTCGTGGCTGGATCAGCTCGATATTATTTTAAAATTGACTTCGTCTAATTGGATAGACGATGGTGATCCAACTGACAATCCAACTTCCATTGCCTTATGTTAGTATTTATCTATATTTTCTTTTCTATATTTTACTTCCAATAATAATAATACTAGTGTACACATAAAACTGAAATTGTCATTACTCGCTATTAAAACGCGGGGAGAGTATTAAATTTATAAAATTTCCCATTTAATATGCAAAGGGATGTTGATGTGGATAAATTGCTTTCGTCACCCCTAAGAAAAAAAGACGTTCGTCTTTTGCGGATTTTCTTTTCTAAAATGACCTTGTTGAGTTTAATTAATTATGATAACCTATTAAACACATCAAATTCAAGAAAAATAAATTTATATTTAAATTTCACTGAAATATGCCCGCGCTTTGATGCAAAAAAACATCTTCAATTATTAGACTTTATTGATTTTCCTTTATAATTTATTATATCACAATAACAGATGATTATTTAGTCATATTAATGTCAATTTTTCAAGGTTGCATTCGAAAGCTTTGGACGTCAATTTAAACGACAATGTCTTTATTATGGCTAAATAAAAACAAAAAAGTAATTTTGTAACAAAAAAATAATTAAGACCATACTTATTCCTTTCGATGAAAAAAAGTCAGTTTCACTTGGTATATTATATTACAGAGATTAGTATTTTTGGCCTTCGGAGAGATTGTGCTGAGTAACTATTATACTCTTAAATAATCACGTTACTTCCATACCAAAAGACTCAATAATTCTATCACTTATTGGGACTCACTTGGGCATGGAGGGGGAAATAGAATCACAACCAAAGACAAGTTGAAAAACGATTAGACTTAAGTAACAAAGACAAGTAACTCGACAAAGATGAAACCTTTTATACTCCGCTGATGATTAAAGAATCATGCTTCTTCCATACCAAAAGACTCAATAATTCTTCCACTTGTCGGGACTCACTTGGACATTCAGAAAAAGAGCAACAGAATCACAATAGGTCAAAATCAAGCACCGATATAAGCAAATTAACACAAGCACAACTACTTTAGAAATCAACGTTAGAGAGAGAGAATGATTATTTTCCTTTGAAAATTCATCGCTTTCATAAAATTTTGATGAGAATCGGAGAGCTATTGAAGAAAATGCTTCAATATCGATACTTTGGAAATAGAGAGTCGTCTGTGGGTGAATGATGGAGAAAGAAAAAAAGCGTAGGGTTTTATTTTTCGGATAAAAGAAATCCTATCCGACCTTATCCCACCTCCCCCCTCGGATTTTTTTATCCGGTTTATATCCGGTCTATATCCGACCTACCAAACGCGGGATAGGATAAAACATATCCTATCCTGGTTTTTATCCGGTCGACCAAACGCGGCCTAAGAGCTATATTGATCTCAATGACTTTCTTGTGCGACGGTTGAGTGGGAATAATTTAGAGAAAATAACATAAATGATCTCTAAATTTTGATTTAATGTATAATGTTGTCCCCAAACTTTTAAATACTCAATTTAGTCCTTATACTATATAAAATGTCTAATGCCGTCGTTCTATTATTTTCTTTTTTTTTTTGGTCGGTCTTCTATTATTTTATTTTTTTCATCCTTCTATTAATTCAAGTGGATGAAATTTGCTAATGTGACTTCCAATTTATTAAGTTTAAATGGACCTCCGACAAAAAAAGAAAAAAAAAAAGAAAAAAAAAAAGCCATGCATGAATTATTCAAATAAGATATGCACCTTAAATTGTGATATAACAATTTGCGTCATCAACTAATAATGGACATGTTAGCTTGATTTTATTTCTCCTTTTTCTACAGTAGGAGGATAAGCAATTAAAAATCAAACCCATATATGTCGTCAAATAACATCTAATTTTTCTTTTGAGCAAATGGGAAGATTATATTGATCATTTACAAATAGTTTGGGGATCACATTAAATAAATTAAAAGTTAAAAAATGACATTGCATATTAATATAAAATATAAAAATTGTTAGTGTCACCTCATCTGGTAATTTAAGCACGGTCAATTACAGATATTTGTGCTTTTTTCTTTGGCCTAAAAGGGTTGGTAAACTTGGTATGCATTCAGTTAACCTCTTGAGGACGATAATTGCCATCGAATTCTTTGAACTTGTCTCAGAAAATGTTTATCTCGTTTTGCACACCTTTCGGCTGCTTTGGTGGGAATTTCCATGGTGTAATCACGGCGTACCTGCGGCTGCCACATCATGCCCGTTATCTTCCCTCCCATGCCCCATCATAAGGATACATCAATCCTTGAACTATAGTTTTGACATGTATAGACAGACGCAGAAATTACAAATGTAATAACTGCAAAAATGGTCTGAATTCTCATAAATAATGACATCATAATTTAAAAAAAAAAAATCTTTTGATTGACCGATGAAATTTGAAAAAGTGGGGCGAGAATGCATACCTTGACTTAATTATTAATTTGTTCATAACTCATGATCATTTAAATTTCAATAGAAGAATAGTTTCAAAAGAACTCTTTGAGTTTGGAAACAAATATATAAAATGAATGTAATTGAAAATTATTTACGAGAAGATCGATGTTTATGCAAATTTCAAATATAAAATATGTTTGAATTCTTACTCATCTAGTATGGGTATGGGTACCATTGCCGACCCATTCTCTAATGAATTGACTGATAAAATAATCATTTTTCACCAATTGTTGCATAGTATTTTGGAGTGACTCTTATTTTTAAATTTACGAAACCACACTTTGATTCTTGTTTAACAGGAAGATCTCGACATAATTAAGATATTCAAATGTCCACGTCTCGTGCATCATGCAATTTTCTCGTATGATTAGGTGAAGCTTCAGGTAATATTTCCTACTTTTGACTTTCAATCAGCAAACCGCGAGCTGTTCTGGCGTGCAGGCTTCCCACAAGACGACAAAGAAAGACGGCACGGCTTCCCTCTCAACCGTTCAGAGCAAGCAACGATGGAGTACATAAAAATTCGATCCCCATCACCATGGCGAACGAAACCCTTGCCGGAAGTCTTTGCCATGGCGTTGTCGACTGACGGCTAGCTACAGAGAAGACGAAACCGGTGCCACCTTCGGCATTCTCCGTGGTGGTCGTCTTCTTCTTCTTCTTCACTCCGTTGTCGATCCTCGCTTTTCAGGAGCAGATGAGACGTTTTTCCTTCTCTCTCAAGTTTGGTCATCGTTTCTCGAAGAACGCATCCGGCGTGCGTACCAGTCCAACGGCTACTTCAGGGGCGCCCCCAGCCTCGAGGTGGTAGGAGCTAGGGGTGAGCAAAAATCTTCAAAGAACAGTAGCCTCCCTCTCAATAACCGAGTTGAATCGACCAGTCCTAATCCGAGGTTTGTGTGCGGAATTGATATGAACCTCTTGGACCGACCGGATCAATATGTTTTTCCCCCTAGTAAAGATAAAGGTATTGCCAAAACCCTAAACCAAGCCAGTCCAAGTTGGAATCAATCGGTTCAGGTTTTCAATTCTATGGTGGAATTGGCTTAATCCAGGAAACGATCATCATCAGTGAAAGCAGTCATTTTCACCATGACACGATCATACGAGTTGAACACAACACGAATCAATGGTTTTTTGATTTATGTTGACACAATTGATATGAAACGTGCCGTGTTCAGATTTACTTGGTATTATTCGCAATTTGACTCTGTTTAGTTGGATGGATGATGCTAACCTAATTGTCAATCCAACTTACATTGCCTTATTTGATATAAATTAGTTATATCTTTATTTGTTATATTTTTTTACTTCCCAAGACCACAATATCAGTGCCCGAAGAAATCTGAAATTATCATCACTCGCTGTATATTTGATTGCGTTAAATGTTAAATTATCATCACTCGCTGTATATATGCCAGCTTACGTGGTATCCTGCATGGCAATTAAAAAAAAAGGAGGGGGTGGGGGAAGCAAACAAATGAGAATAATAATGGCAATTGGATTCCTGTATATTAGGATGTTTTAGGGCAGTATGAGAAATATGCTATTATCATGGTCACAAGGTTTTCGCAACCAAGGAACTGTGCATGATCGGGGAAGGCCTCCCAAGATTGCCCAAGGTTCCCACAAGAGCTTCAGAATGTTCTCAAGGATGGGCAAGGCGATAGTTGTGCCGACGATCTAGAACTATCTCAGCATAAATGCTAGTAGGTGGTAGGTTAGAGGTTAGAGGTACAATCTTATCCGCCGGATTAAAAGGCAATCAATAGTTATAATCTGATGGTCACTAACGGATGTCTTCCCTCTCATTATAATCATTCAACCATTTCATAATTGAGGTTCTATTCTCTTGTTTGAATCTTCTCTCTTTAAAATCCGGATGAGCAAGCAAGTGAGCGATTGATTCCAAGATAGACTTAGCTTAAGTTCTCCAATGATCCCAAATGATCAAAGAGAGCCTAAGTCGTTGCATGATCTGATCCTAGACAATCAACCTGTGACACTATACTCCTAAGTATTGTCGTGATTAATAGGGTGGTTGGTAGATAGAGAAATCAAATATCCACCATCAAATATAAATATATGTGTAGTTATAACTAGAGATCAATAGGTGGTTGACAGATAGAAAATTAAATCTCAACCGTTAGATAAAGATAAATGTACGGCGTTGGGCAAGCTCGATCTCACCAATTTGGTGAGGTGAAGCCCTTGTTGATGTCTAGCGAGACTTGAAAGAGGAAGAAGATTAGGAAAAAAAAAAAAAAAGAAAAAATCAATATAAAAATAATTATAATTTCAATTTTTATATAAAAAATATTATTAAGCTGAAGAGGGAAAGAGAGAGTGTGAGGCTTGGGTTGGAAATGGGTTCTAAGTCCAAACCATTTAAGATCCATTCATCTTAAACTTTTAATTTCTAAATCCATTTAACTAGTCTTTTTAAAATGAAAGTGATTTATATATAACCCATATATGATTTAAATGGTTTGTATATGGGTTTAAGACCCATTTGACACCTCTATTGTTAACATGCACATGAATCAATGCTGCTTTTTCCTATTATGGATGAGAATAGATAAGATCTCAACAAGTGGTGCAATCAAGGAATATTATATAACTGAACTTTCTTATTATATATAGATGGACATGGATGGATAAATTTATAAATATAGAATAGATGATAACGGTTTTAAAGTCAAATATTAGATATATTACCAATGGAATGGAGTCATTGTTATAAATTAACCAATGACATTTAATTTCTCACATAAAATTAGAATACTCCCATATAAATTTGCCATCTGAAATGAAATAAGTATGGTTAGATCACTGAATTTTACAAGTTGATAAATATAACTTAGCACATCTTCTTTGGAAGGGAACCTAAAACCGACCAATCACAACAAACACTCGGAATAAACAAGTTGTCCTAGTTAAGCACATCATCTTGTAAAATTTGGTGATCTAGTCATACTCATTTAATTTCGGATGGCAAACTTGTATGGAAATATTCTAATTTTAAGTGAGAGATTAAATGGATTCTTAGGTTAATTTATAACAATGATTCTATTCCACTGGTAATGTATCTTATATTGACCTCGAAACCATTATCATCCATTCTACATTTATAGATTGATCCATCCATATCTATCTATATATAATAAAAAAGTTGAGTTATATGACCTTCTTTGATTGCACCACTTGCTGAAATTTTATCTATTCTCGTCCATAATAGGAAAGATCAGGATTGATTCATGTGCATATTAACAATAGAGGCATTAAAATGGGTCTTAAATCCTCATACAACCTATTTAGATCATAAATGGGTCATAAATTGATCATTTACATTTTGAAGAGACTAATTGAATGGGTTTAAAAATTGAGAGCTTAAGATATACAGGTCTTAAATGGGTTAGACTTAGAACCATTTTCCAACCTAAGTCTCACATTCTCTCTTTCCCTCTTTAGCCTTATAAAAATATTTTTTTATAAAAATACAAATTATAATTATTTTAATAATTATTTTCTCTTTTCTCCTTTTTTCCCCCTTTCTTCTTCCTCCTTCCTTAACTAATGGCTAGCATGACGACGATCGACAATCGGCCAGGCAAGGTAGAGGCCTCCCCAACGTCTGGCAAGACTCAAGCTCACCGGAGTCAAGCGAGCTCAATCTAGCCAATTTGGCAAAGCTCGAGTCTCATCAATCTAGCGAGGTAGAGGCCTCATCAACATCTGGCGAGACTTGAGCTCACTAGTGTTAGGCAAGCTCAATCTTGTAGACAATTGGCAAGGCCGGAGCCTCAAGCTTGCTAGCCATCATTGTGGCCAGTGACTAGCCGAAGAAGAAGGAAAAAAAAAGAGAAAAAAAAAAAAAAAAGAAATAATTAAAAAATAATTTTAAAAAATAAAAATAATTACAAAATATATTTAAAAAATAAATAAAAATAAAAATATTAAGAGGAGTCAAGGAGGAAAATTTAATCATATTTTTCATATCAAACAGAAAAAAAAAATATATTTTCTATTTTATTTTCAAATCTCAAGCAAAAACACAAAACTATTGTAATTTTCCTAAAAAATACTTCTTGGAAAATACTTAAGAAACAAATGAAGGCTTATTTTTAAAAAAAATTATAAAAAATTTTCCACTAAATTTTTATTGCATGAAAATTTTAGCAATACCATTCTTTTAAAACCATCATAAGAATTAGGCTTTCTTAGATTTAGTTAAATGGGTAGGGTATGGGTTGGAAATAGGTCAAGTTGGGTATGGGAAAAATTTTGCACCACAATAAATGGATTTTAAATGGGTTAAATGGGTCGATTTGAGTTGGACCATTTATGACCCAACCCTACCCGACCCGTTTGAAAGGTTTAGTTAACAACTCATAAGGATTTTTTTTTTAATTTTAAATTGATGCTTTTTCTAAATTAGTATAACTTGAATAATTATTGATTCGTCAATTTGGATGTGACCCCTTACAAGAGACAACAAATAAGCTAGATTAGCTAATAACAGTGTATATGATTTTTTTTACAATTATCATTCATAAGAGTGATAACCTTAATTTTTTCAGTTAGTCATTCATAAAGTCATCCAAATTGGGTACCATCCTATTTGAATTTTTCAAATTATCAATTTGCCTATAAATTATATTTTTACACTCAATATACATGATTTACCAAAAAATAATCCTATTTTTAGATAATTTGAAAACATTGATATATTTTGGGTTCACTTTCAGCTATGTCAACAAGATTGACCGTGGCAAGTTAAAAGCATATCTTTTTCTTTATGAAATGTGCATAAGAAATCCCAAAAAAAAAAAAAAATTCCTTATATATATAGTAATAATTATTTATTATAATTTAGATAGACATAACTTTATGTTTTCCATAAAGAAGAATTGTACACAAATTGCAAGTACTCACATGAGTAAAGTAAAAATACAATAGTTTAGTTCATTACCAAAGAACAAGATTGTCGCATAGTATATGAACTAGCTTTTCAGTCTACACAATACGCAAGTTTTCGTTATAAAGCACCTATTATATTTTATTAACATAGTATTCCGATGTTTAAAATATATTGCAAGATTGAGTGAGGTATATCAAACAAAGTAAGCTTATGATAATTTATATTTTTTTCAGTATATATAAAGCCAACTTTTGGCATCAACCCCATATTTACAAAAATGTCCTTAATTTTCCTCTCCTTTTATAGTTTTGTTGAGATCTATTATTGTAAATTAAAATCTCATTGCCCGCCAAAAAAAAAAAACAGTTAGAGAAATGCATATTATTTATCCATTCTTTCAAAAGATCATAAGGAAGCCAATATTCACAAACAAGACTAAAAGCATGAAAGCAACCACACGCTCATAGCATGTGGTCGAGAGCTAGTGTTAGTTAAGAAAATAATTGTGAATAAAAGAACCTCTAAAAATATTCAACTCGACATGAAGAATTGCGTTTCTCTTGAAATAAATTATTATATCAATTTCCATAGTAAAACAAGAAACATACTTAAATTTTGTTTGTTTCATCACCTCAATTTTTTTTTACCATAAATCTCAAGGCCTTTTGCCTAGGGCGTGACGTCAGAACTTACTAGTGAAGAATTCGACATTATCTTTAGCATAATATATCTCTTGATGTCATAAAAAAGGGAGAAAAATTACTAAGGGTTCGTTTGGTAACCATTCGTACTAAAAATAATTTCCGTTCAAAAATAATTATTTTTTATTATATTCCCAAGAATAATTTCTAAGTATTTGAATACGTTTGGTGATTGTTCAAAAATTTTATCCTCAAAATAGAATTGTATTTGGTAGGAGTCTTAAATTTTTTTTGTTTCTTTTAATTTTTAATACTTTAATTATATTTTTCTTATTTTTCTATTTTCTCCTTTTCTTTTTCCTTTTTCCCTTTCTCTTCTTCTTCCTCTTTCTTTGTGGTCAATTGTCAAAGGTTCACTTAGCCACCAAGAGACTCAGCCTTGCCCTGGCCTAGCGAGGCCGAGCCTTGCCCGATTTGGTGAGGAGAGCCTTGCCTAGCCACCAATGAGGCTATGGCATAGTTGACCTTGCGTTGCCTAGGTGAGATTGAGCCTCGCCAGTTGGCACGAGACTAGGCCTCACCGGGTTAGGGTGAGGCCGACCTCACGTCGTCTGGCAAGGCCAAGCCTTCAGCAATTATCGGCAGCACGAGGCAGTGGCCAGTGATCGGCTAGAAGGAAGAAGAAAAAGAGAGAAGGAGAAAAGAAGAAAGTAAAAGAGAAAAAAGAAAAATAGGTTGGACTTGATTTTGAAATTATTCCCAAGAACAAAGAAGCAAATTTCTTTTACTTATTGATTCTATTCCAAATCTATTTCCAAGAATAAATTTATTCTCTGAAATAAAAAATTTATGAAACAGATTTTTTTTTCTTGTTTTTGGAAATAAAAAATAAAATCAGTCACTATTGGACAAGTTAACAAGCAAACCTAAAGAACCCAAATTATACTCACCATGACATATTTATCTTCAATTTTTTTTGGTGATATAAAAAATTATAAATTTATACTTGTGTGACACATTGTGCTCATGAGACTTAAGTCAGATAAAAACAAGTCATTTTGGCTAAAAAATCATCTAATGAAATTTTGAGTACGGATAAATATACCACATGGATACATGAGATTTTTTTATATCATAAGGAAAAAGAGAATTTTATGGTAAATATGTTATAATGAGTATAGTTTGGAGTTTTTCATGTTAAAAAAAATTATAGATAAATATGCTATGGGAGACATAGTTTAGCGTTTTTAATGACTTTTTCCCCGTAAAAATGAGAATATTTCCAATGACCAGCTTTCGCAAGGAAGCTCCATGAGCCAATGCATGATAATCAAAATTTGACATGACAATGCGTTCTTATCTTAAAAACAAAATTAAGATTTGAAATTCCTGGATCCTAATGTAATTATCATGCAATCCCATAAATCTTTGACTTAACAAATTTTTAATTCACGATTGAATCTTTCTCATTTAGAATTATTTGCTTAATTTTCCAAAGGTTTAATATTGTAGAAATTTTAATTCACCATACCTTGTAACTTTTTCACTTTACTTTCATAAACTTAAGCGTATGCTCTTCTACCGGTATTATAATCATATATGATTTTATGGAATGCTCAAAAGCGTGTCAAACAAAAAGTTTTGAGTAAATATTTGTCAAAATAAGTGTAAAGTTGTCAGGAAGCAACATCTACCACACTTTGAAATTTTAGTTGATTAGTGAATCACTTGTTTTTTTTTTTTTTTTTTTAACTTTAGACGGAGAACCTACCAATTCATTTGCTATAGTAATTTAGAATTTATCAGATTACGAAAGTTTGGGTTAGGCGATGAGAATAAAAGATTAATCTGAGGAAGAGCAAGAAAATTGAGAAGCATGAAAATAGGCAAACATAATTTTCCATAATTAATCGAATATAATTTTAGTGGCCCGAACTTTATTCATGCCAATCTTGCTTACAGAAAGAGCCTTTTGGATACTTGAATTTGCTTCATATTGCCAAATTATTCTCTTTTTGCACGGCAATAAAAAAAAAAAAAAAAAAAAAAAAAACGTGAACCAATTTCTGTCATTGAACTATAAAAATGCATGAAATAGTTTCCATTGTCGGAAAAAGTCCACACACTTTCCGAGTAACATCATTTTGCCGAAAACTTTGAGAAATTATCTCACTTAACAATTTTTTTTTGGCATTTTCCCTAATTAATAGGCACGTGAAATTATATCAAGTGAAACAACAAATAAATAATGATATAATAAATTCAGAATTGAATGGAGTTGGCCTTGATTTCTAATGCGCCTGTGATTTTTTGCAAGTCGGGTTCTTCATTGGCCTTATCATCATAATGTTCGATACATTAATGTTATTTGAAAAATGTAAGTACAATATCTGGTTCATAACCAAGAACCATTTGAAGGGAGATTGTAAAATACTAGCGGTGGGGCGTAATCTTATTAGAGCTGCCGCATGCAAAACCGCATGACCCCATGCTGTATCGTTGAGATCGTTCTCAATAATAGAGTGCGGGCAATAATTTGGATACGTTTAATCAAGGATTCTGCCAATCCATTTTGAGTATGAACATATGCAACCGGGTGCTCAACCTCGATCCCCGAGTGAAGCACAATATGTATCAAAACTCTTTGATGTAAATTCACCAGCATTATCCATCCTTATGCTCTTAATTGGATAATCGAGGGGAATTGTGCCCGGAGCTTTATAATCTGCGCAAGTAAATGTGCAAATGCGACATTGCGCGTAGATAATAGGCAAACATGGGACCATCTACGGGATGCGTCCACTAATACCATAAAATATCTAAATGGTCCACTTGGTGGTTGTATTGGTCCACAAATATCACCCCGAATTCTTTGCAAGAATAAAGGAGATTCAAAATTAACCTTTGTTATAGAAGGTTTAATAATGAGCTTTCCTTGTGAGCAAGCCGCACAAATAATCTTTGGACAACAATACCTTTATATCCTTTAAAGGGTGCCCTTTTGTATTTTGAATTATCCTACGCATCATTGAAGCGCCAGGATGACCAAGGCGATCATGCCACGGTCCAAATCGATCGGGGCTTACCAATCTCGGGATGTGGTAGCGTAGGTTTCAACAAACTTTAATCATGACACAATACAAACCCATAGAAGAAGCTTCTAGCTTCTCATGGATGGTCTTCAGGCCCATCTTATAAGAGGAAATGCCAATGTATTCCTTATCTTGCTCATAAATAGGCGTACATATTTGAAACTCGAGCAAATTCTTTTTGATCGAATGCTTAGAAACGCATTCTCAATATGCAGGATTGTACCATTTGGCAAAATAATTGTAGCATTCCCAAAACCATGATATTTATGGATTACGCAATGTCATACTCGAGAAAAAGTGTCTACTACAAAATATAGTATGTGTTGTTGCACTATCAAGCAAACAAACATCTTCCCTTTTCTTATTTTCCATTTCAGGTGTCAAGTATCATAAAAGTTGCATATTAGTTATATAGTCAAATAAAATTTCAAAGATAAATATTATATAAGGTTCATAAGTTTTTCATAAAGAACAAAAAAAGTAATACGTTTAAAGCGAAATAACATAAAATTCAAAGTTCAAATTATCATCCACCAATCTGATTCATCAAAGTAATCAGAGGTCCTCAAAGAAATCAGAGACATCCAATGATGCATTTGCTACTTCGGGGAGCAAGAGGAGTCCCACCAACGGAGATATTGTTGGCCTCAACGGTGGTTATGGCAGTAGGATTGATTTCAATGGCATGAGATTCACCACGCTTGCCCGTATGCTTTAAAGATGCCTAGTATAGGTCAACAAAATGTTTTGGCGTACAACAAATGTACGTGACATGCTAGTCATGCCACAGCGATGATTTTCCCTAATTAATAGGCACGTGAAATTATATCAAATGAAACAACAAATAAATAATGATATAATAAATTCAGAACATTACAATTAATTGGCCTCATTGAAGAAGAGGATTAAACTTTAGATGTGACGGTCAAATTGAATGGAGTTGGCCTTGATTTCTAATGCGCCTGTGATTTTTTGCAAGTCGGGTTCTTCATTGGCCTTATCATCATAATGTTCGATACATTAATGTTATTTGAAAAATGTAAGTACTAATAACTGACAAAAGGCTTCTTCCGCCATGAAAAGAAATGCCTAGATAAGCAATTGATATCAATTATTTTGCTGTTATATTGGTAAATTATTATGCCTACTTAATAGCCCATGTGTAATTAAGTTTAAATACGTGCAAAAAAAAAGGAGTCATAATTTAATTGATTTCATTAAATATCCCAAATTGAATGGAAAGGATCATCCGTGGATTTGCAAACAAGAAATAGAGCTGGGGAATATTGTGGATTCAGGCCTGTGGCCTCGATGGATAGTGGATATGGCCTGGGCTGGGCCTTCGATTCGATAAGCCACCAGATCTTCTTTCTGAACATTTTGTTAACGAAAAGTCAAATTGTCGAAGTCAGCTAACATTGCATCAAAGTTTCATGGATTAATATGTGATGATTTTTCAGCTGATTAGCTGGGTTGCGGAGGAAAAAACACCATTATGAACGCAACCGAGGTAGTTTCTGATGATAAAAATAAAATGTATAAGTAATCAATGGACGAATGGCTATTAAGGCTCAAAAGGGGGCAGAAAAACAGCCCAAGTGCCAAAACTTGGCATGGAGGGACACTTAAGTGTCAAAATTTTGAAAAGGTACACTTAAGTGCCACTCCGGCCAAATTGCTGACGTGACAATTTTCCGGTGAGTTGGGTGCAAAACGGCATCGTTTTGCTCGCTGACGTGGCGAAAAAATGCAAAAACAACATTATTTTGTGTCTGATGTGTAAATAATTAATACAAAAATTAATTAAATTAAATTTAAACTTAATTTTATTTAAAACATTCTAAAAAATAAAAATCTAAAAATTAAAAAACCTAAAATTAAAAAAAGGGGGGGGGGGGGGGACAAAGGGGGCGGGCCGAGGGCCGAGCCATTGTTGTCATCGAGAAAGGCTGGCGACAAAGGAGGGAGAGTTGGTCGAGGTTGCCGGCCCCCGGCCGACCGGTGGCGAGGGCCTGTGAGCCCTTGCCGAATCTAGGTGAGGGCTATGACCCTCACCTCAAATCTAGGCAAGGGCTCGTAGGCCCTCACCGCCGGTTGGTTGGCATTGCCGGCCCTTAGCCAAGGCCCAGCGACCCCTAGCTGATGCTCCCCTTACCATCGTCGACCCTTCCTAGTGACAAGGGCCCGCGAGCCCTCGTCCAAATCTACGGTGAGGGTCGCGGCCCTCACCGCAATCCGGCGAGGGCTCGGGGGCGCGACCTCGCCCGACCCTCCCCCTTTGTCGCGGCCATTCCGTTGGCGCGGGGAGGAGGCGGCGGCGAGGGCTCGGCCCTTAGCCGCCCCCTTCGTCTCCCCCCCCCCCCTTTCCCAATTTTTTTTTAATTTTAGATTTTTTTTTTTTTTTTTAGGTTTTTTAATTTTTATTTTAAATAAAATAAAATAAAATTTAAATTAATTAATTAATTTTTATATTAATTATTTACATCAAACAAAAACGACGTCGTTTTTGCATTTCTCACAATGTTAGCTTGCAAAACGATGCTATTTTGCACCCAACTTGCCGAAAAATTGCCACGTCAGCAATTTGGCCGAAGTGACACTTAAATGTTCCATTTTATTTCGAAATTGGCATTTAAATGTACATTTTCGAAGTTTTGGCATATAAGTGTCTTCCCGTGTCAAGTTTTGACACTTCAATGTCTCAAACTCCCAAAAGGCAAATAAGCGAGGCTGCCTACACGAGGAAGTCCAATCGGCCCTACTTTGGCCTAACCTTGACCCAAAAACTTCCAACTATTTATGTTAAGGGTAGGCGTGGGGGATATATTAAGCTTGACCTTCGAAATCGGACTCGGCCTCGGCCTGCCCAATAAACAGTAATTTTGAAGAGAGTATTTTCCTCCATCATCGTGTTTGGGGATGCGTGATAGAATACAACAACAAAAAGAGCATCTAATGCAAGGAAGTCCGACGGGCCCTACTTTGGCCTAAACTCAACCCGAAAACTTCCAACTATTTATGTTAAGATCAAGCATGGGGGATATATTAAGCTTGACCTTTGGACTTGGACTCGGCCTCGGCCCAATAAACAATAATTCTGCGGAGAGTATTTCCCTCCATCATCGTGCTTGGGAATGCAAGATAAAAGTCCATTATATACTGATGCAAAATACAACAACAAAAAGAGCATATCAAACCTTCTGATGTAATTAAGGCCGATTAGATCGCTTCACCTATAAAATTATTTCGAGGATATTAGGTACAATTTTCACTCACTACTCATGATCATAAAAGGAGAGCATTTTATTCTTGAAAGATATTTAATAATAGTTTCACGGGTGCAGAGAGAGAATTGTCCTACCAAAATGTTAAAAAGCTAGGTTTAAAGGGTTATTGACATAAATCAATTGTATAAATAAATACAATTGGTTCTCTTACCTTTTTTTTCGCTCTCCAAAATCGACACCGTTCCCATTTTCCCTCATCTAATTATATAAATAAATACACAAGAAAACCCTGTTCTTGCAGCGCAAGCAGCTGTTCGAGGTGAAGGGACCTGAGGCGCAAGTGAATTCCGTCCACCGCTCGTCCAAGGCGGCTCTTACCACCGCGCTGTAGGTTGAGGAGCGCCGATCTCTCTTTGGCCGGTGAAGCTCGGGCAAAGGAGACGGTGAAGCCAGCATCAAAGTCCAGTGCTCGAACACAGAAGCCGCAGCGGAGCAGCCACGACGGCGAACCTGGCGAGTGGCGTGGCGGTGATGCGTCTAAGCATGAAACAGAAAAACATCACTCGTCCCGATCCTCCTCGACTTCCACCTATGGCGGAAGTAGGAGTCGCAACGCTGAAGATCTGCCCACAAGGCTGAGCAAGTTGCTGGCGATCTTCTCCAGATGTGGGATTGAAGAGGAAAGGGGTCGGAGGTGGAGGAGGGGTGGTTGCTTCGTTGGAGCTGGAGCTGGAGCTGGCTCCGGCGATTGAGAGGTTAAGGACGTTGAATGGGGGAGCAACGTTGGAGCTCTGCCCCTTCTACAAAAAGGATTCCAGGTCGAGACTTTCTTGGTGCTTGATAATTCCTTCTTTTCACCTGGTGGTGATGGATGCACATTTTGCTGAGCTGAAAGAGGTCTTGGTTTGTTAATGCGTACTTACACACCAGTGTTGATGGTTCCTCAAATGCAGAAAATTATTATTATTATTATTCTTTTTTTGGGGGTTGAATTTGTTGAGTGAAAATGGCTCGTCAGGACATGTTTTGGTGTTTTCTTAGGGACGCCATTCATTGTTGATGCACTCATTCCGCTCTGGTTGTGTTGAAGGATGTTCGGCATATTCTTTCCCACATTTTCATGCTGATCACTACGGTGGCCTTCGGTGGCCTTAGCAAGGGATGGTCCCACGGCCCTATTTACTGCACCCCACTGCTTGGCTTGTTCAATCCATTGTGACAATTGGATTTTGCCGTTTCCTTTTTCTCTCCTTCCGTACTTATAATCCAGAAGCATTTGTTTCTGCCACTTTGCGCAGCATATTATTAAGTGTGCTCACAACAGTTTTATGTGCTTCTTGTGTAAGCAGGTGTATCTGGCCTTTGGAACTGAACGAAGACCATCAAATAGTCGGAGGAGTTAAGAGTCCCACCGTTAGAAGCTGATCATTGTACAGGTGCAGCTTTGATTCACTTTCGTCTGTCGAATGGTCAATGCTACTTGCACGCAGGAGACTTCAGACCCTCAAAACCGATGCAATGCAAACTTGCCCTCTTCTCGCAAACCAACGAGTTGATGTGCTTTACCTGGAAAACTTGTCTATTCCGAGGGTTTGTTTTGATTGGTCCTTTTCAGGTTGCCTTCCAAAGAAGATGTACTAAGCTATGTTGTCAGAATTTCTAATGAATTCCTCAAAAGGCAACCCACGACCCTTCTTGTCGTTGGGGTTGGGAAAGAATGTGTCTACCTTGCTATTTCAAAGGCGTTAGGGGCATGGCATTCCTTTTCTCATTTTTTGTAACGCACTTGTACTTTATAGAGCAATATGCATGCCAAGCTGTGAGGTGTATGTGACAGATAGGTGGGTTTGTCATAATTGTGTGTTTCTGAGTGTCAGCAAAATAAGCATCATGAAGTATGTCTGTCATGTGATGGGTTGCAATGTCGATGAGGCAGTTTATAGTCTTAACTTTTGGGGTCTAAAGGAGCCAAATCTGAGAAGCAGTACTAATTTATGGGTCTTCTCCATGCCACTAGTCTGATAAACTGGTTTGCCTTACTAGATCTTAATAATTAGGGAAGCAAGCATTAGTCACATATAGGCAGCACATCTCTCATGTTCATTTTTCTTTTTGGAGGTTGGGGGGGGGGGGGGGGGGATGGGGGTGTGGTTTACATGAGGCTCTTAATGTAATTATATTTGAAGGCAGTGCAGTTAGTGTATGTGGTCTGTGCTTATCGGGGAGAACCAATATGTGTCTTTCTAATAGCTTTGCAGAGCAAGTACTCTTTCCAAACAAACTCAGAATGATGCATATATCTTTGCAAAATTGTTGGATATCTCTATATTGATGATATGTAGTTAGAGGATTACCTATTTTCATGTTGTTACCTTGTCATGCAAAGATGAGATGCTGATTGAATTTGAAAAAAGTTTTACATGGAATACATTTGATAGTAAGTGTTCTTGTAGCTAATCTTAGGAGCTAGCTGTCTTTCTCTTGACTCAGTGATATTGGGCAAACAAAATCAATCATTATCCTCAGCTTCTTTCCATGATGTTTTTAAGTTCTACTGCCTCCATTAAATTATCAGAACATAGGACAAATTTGAATTTACAAACGAAAAAGTCCTTGGTATATTTAGTTGCTGCCTTAGGTTAAGGTACAAGCAAAGGAATACCTTGTCATCGTAGAACCCAGTGAGTTGTGTTTTCACTTTGGTTGGTTTGTCTTATTCCTGCTTGTATCCTCTATATATACTTCAGTATCTATTTCTGCTTTTTTTGGACAACACAAACATGCAAAACTTTGGTGTATTGTTTTGCCTCCTGAGTGTAAACCTCAGGTAAGAGATGAGCAGACATTCGTAGCTGTAATGGCAAGGTAGTCGCATGATAAAAGGTGATGTTCTTGCTGGTGATATGTGCCTTGGGAGGTTCAGGCCATCAAATACTTTTAATGTGAGTTTTTATAGGGTTATAAGTTTATATTGATTTACGAATAGGAGTCCATGCCTTCCTCTGAGTATGTGCGCATCTAATAAATGGGCTTTTGTTTCATTTCTTGCTATCTAAGCTTTCTCAGAGTATTGGGCCCTGGTTTTGACCTGTCTTCTTACTGCATGCGCTGCATTTCATCTATTAGAAGAAGTCGTCTCGAGCACTGTTCTGGCAGTTCTTGAAGGAGATCGACCCAATTCTTTGCCATTGTTTTTCTTTTCTTCTTTTGGTGCTCCCCCACTGTTGTTTCGCGGATTTGAGAAAAAGCAGAAGATCGGCGGGTTATGCAGAGAGGGAGGAGGATTGGGAGAGAAAATATCTATATATTTGCTACATATAAAAAGATACACTCAAAACAAATGGTTAAAAACCATCTTTCTAGATATACGCTCAAACGTTTGTGAACCCTGAAGCTAAAAATCAAATTGCGCGTCCTCCTTCATTTGGGGGCCATCAACTCCACATGCATTGCACATATAAACCTTGTTCTCTTCCTCTCGCCTTCTCAAGGCTCATTCTCTATTTTTACTCTGTCCTCAACCCTCAGTCGATTCTTTTCTCCACGATTATGCTGAAGACCACGAAGACATGCACTTACTCCGGTTCAGGGAGCAGGAAGAAGTTCACGAAAGATGGACTGAAACACCATACCAAAGCTGTCCACCGAGCTAGATTCAAATGTGAGCGATGTGCTGCCTTCAATCTCAGCTCGGAGCTTCGGGAGTACCAAATGCGGATCGGCTGCCGCAGGTGGTTGCCGTCATCAATGATGGCAGCAACCCTTATTTATCTGGCCAATTTAGAAATCACTCTTTAGCAGATTGCGCTGCCCACCGTCGATCCTTATTTACTAGACGATTTCAGTACGAGAAGTGGATGTCACTTCTCTTTCGCTAATCTACTTCCACTCCCACCACCCTCACCGCTCTTGGTGGCTTGACCGCCGTGGCAATTGCGGCCTGAGCTGCCTGTTGCTCCCGAATCAATTGAACCAGAGCCGTCGGACTGAACCAAAAATAATCATCTCTGTTCTAAGCCCACCTGACTCTGGTTTCGGAATTGGCACGAATTCTGATCATCGAACGGTTACCCGCGGTTACCCAACCCTCCGAATCTATCCAATTAGGCCTCTCGGGGCTCACCAACTGGCCAATCCGATGGATCACTGATGAAGAATCCGACGAGAGCTCTCTAACGACTGACGGATCAGAATCCATCTCCGAGGAGGGCGAAAGTGAGCCTGATTCCCAACTCGTTCTCGAACATTGCATCGAATCCCAGACTTGGAAATCGAAGTGGCACCTCGGAGAGAAATCTGGGAATTCGACTTCGCAGTCTTTTACGAACTCCTCGTCGTTGATGCCGCGGTCGAGGGCAAGGAATGGGTGCTTCAAGAGCATACGGGCGGTCCACCTCTTTTCCGGATTCTTTGCGAAGCACTCCATCAAGAAGTACTTCCCCTGCTCCGACAATCCCCCGGGAATCTCCGGGATTTCGTCTCCGACCCAGATTCTGATCATAAGGGCGTACGCGTTCGACGCAGCCCGCGACCCCCACGCCGGCCTCCCCGTCGCCATCTCCACCACTGCGCACCCGAGCGCCCAGATGTCCGAGGGCGGCTCGTATTCGTTGCGGTTTACGGACTCCGGTGCCATGTACATGGGCGTCCCCCGCCACTCGACTCCGCCCAGTTTCCCGCCCTTCGCCAACCGCTCGCCCGCTCTCTTCGCGAGGCCGAAATCGGCGATCTTGACTTCTTCACCACCGCTGGGAACACGAGGATGTTCTGGAGCTTGACGTCGCAGTGGACGAACCCTTTGGAGTGGACGAACTCGGGGCCCTCCAGGATCGACCTCGTGTGGCGTCTCATCTCGGGCTCCAAGGGGGCTTCCCTCTGGACTTCATGCTGTCGGCGAGGCTGCCGCCGGCGGCGTACTCGAGGGGGACGTTGTAGAGTTCCTCGCCACTGCGCTCAGAAGTGAGCGAGTGGTCGAAGCAGCGGACGATCCGCGGTTAGTCGCCGAGTTCGCTCACGCCCCACCTCTCGTGCCTGAGGGAGGAAGACAGGACCGTGCCGCAGGACTTGATGGCCATCAACGGAGGATGGTCGGGAGCACCAGACAGCCTTAGGCCGCAACTGCCGCGGCGGTCAAGGCACAAAGAGCGGTGAGGGTGACGGAAGCGGAAGTGGATCAGCCCACTTCTCATACTTAAATCGGCTAGTAAATAATGATGGCCAGCCATCATTGATGGCAGCAACCATGGCGGCGCCAATCGCTAAAAAGTAGTTTCTAAATCGGCGAGGCAAATAAGGGTTGCTGCCATTGATGGCGGCGACCACCCACGGCGGCCGATCCGCATTTGGTGCTTTCGAATTTCTGAGCTGAGATTGAAGGCACCACACCGCTCACATTTGAATCTAGTGCGGACGGCTTTGGTGTGGTGCCCAATCCATCTTTCGTAAACTTAGCCGGAGTAAGTGCATGAAGTTTTCGGCATAATTGAGGAGAAAAAATCGGCTGAGGGTTGAAGGCAGAGTCAGGAGAAATAGGGAATGAGCCTTGAGAGGGCGAGGGGAAGAGAACGAGGTTTATATACGCAATGCACGTGGAGTTGGTGGGGTTCCAAATGAAGGACGCCCAATTCGATTTTCAGTTTCAGATGGGTTCACAAATGAACGAGTGCTTTTTGAGGTCTATATTAGTAGAGGAGGAAAGACACATGGGCAAAGGCAGCAGATTAAGCAAAGCAAACTAATAATATGAAAAATGAGATATTTGATCATGCACATGGGCAAAACTCAGCAGTTTTTTTTTTTTTTTTTCTCTCGACCAATTCATCCCTTTTCTAGGTTTTTTTTTGGGGCAAGATTTCACTTTTTAATGTAGTGAAAAAGAATCAACCAAAAAAAAAAAGTAGTGAAAAAGAAGATTTCGACGAAAAAAATTTGTTGTGAAAAATAAATATTACATCCTTTCAAATCACTTGCAATAAGTGCGTTTTGACTTCTTCTTAATCTAGATACCCAAAAGTGTCACATAATACAAATATCAATACATATATTCATACACAAATTTTTTCATTATTTTGAAAATTTGGAATAAATTTTTGGAGAAAAAGTAAAAGAAAATTATATTTTACCATCTAAAATATAAAACTTGACTAGCCATGCAATCGTTATTCAAAACCCTTCTCGACTACTAAATTTTTGGATTGTATACATTTTGGGGCATTTTACAAGTGTGAGGCACTTTTGGTAGCATAACATAATTCATAGACATTATTGTCGTCACTAAGGATATCTCAAAGGAGCGCTTATCAATGCTCCTAGTTTTAGCGCTCACATGCCCATCAACTTTTGCCTCATCTCACAAAATGACATGCATTTATAACAAATAAATAAATTTGTGATTTTTAAATTTTGTCCCAATTAATATCTTTAACGACCTAATTTTTAATTTAATTTGCTGCAAACCCCAACAAAGAAAAGAGATATACAAGTTAAAATGTGGCGTTTCATAGAAGTAAAACTAGTAATATCAACAGTAAGGGCACTAATAAGATCAACAAGAGTAGCAAACGAAAATATATATTATATATAAATAAATATATATTTTTGCAACATACATGCATAAGGATCTTGATGGGCGTGTATCTCCTTAAATGTTTCAATTAATTATGACGGTAAACTTGCATGGGCCAACGTGATTAAGAGTGTCATGAGCAAATTAATTTCTTATTTTTGCCTAAAGTTTGCTTCCATCTTTTGAAATTTCCCAATGCCGTCCATTTTCTTAAGCTTTCCATCATGTTGATTAGAGTTGGCGAGATGAATCTGCATACGCTTCCGCTTAGATTGATCCTATCTATCAAATTAAAATATCAGTCATGTTCTTGTAAAGGGTTTCTATAGTAGCTTTTGAGAACACTAAAATTGCAGTTTTTGTCGAGTTTTAAAACCTGTTAAAGATATCTACTCTTTGAAGCACACATATTATTGGCTGTTTAAACAAATTATAATAGTACAATTCTTAATAAGTTATCCTAAACTGATGCATTCGCTCTCTCTCTCTCTCTCTCTCTCTCTCTCTCTCTCTCTCTCTCTCTCTATCTATGTTTTTAGTGATTCTCTCGCATGAGCTAATCTCTCCCTAATAATAAATGAAGTACCAAATCTAATATAATTTCCTTAATTAGGAAAAAAAAAACATAAGTTTGTGTCCCAATTTCCCGGACCGATTATCCCCAGTGGTTGAGAATCATATCAAACTTAAAATAAAAAAAATAGGAAACGTGCATTTTTCAGGTTAATGTGCATTTCAAATGAAAAGTGTGCTTTGTTTTAACAAAGACATTTGATCAGCCAAATTAAAAATAATTAGAGCGCACCGTGCCACTATAGTTGGCTATTATTACATGCTGTTGTTAAACCTAATTTTACACGATGTTCATATAAATGTATAGTGCACGTGTCACTGACAAGATCCCACAAAACTTTCAATTTGATTAGTACAATTTGTTCATTTAATTAATTAATTTATTCGATGGCTATCAGGGTAAAAAGGGTACAAAATCAATGGTTGTAGCAGTTGGGTCAGGCCATGTGCACTGCCGGAGTTTTGTTGGGTTCTTGCAGAACCAAATGTCAATAATAATCACAATGAAGTACATCTGCCATCTTCGCTGTATTTAAGGAAAATATACAATTTTCACCTCTAAAATGACAATTTTTTTTTGTAGTAATAATAATTTTTTTTCTTTTCTTTTCTATTTTTGGTTTTTTTGGGGGGTCCATAATTACCATTGTGTCGATGCATCATGTTGACCAATTGGCAAAGTGGTGGCATTTCACATCTTCGTCATCGTATTTGTATTTCATTATTGGCAAAGTGTTTGTAGGACATGCATAATGCATTTCCTACAATATATTGAAAGGGCATGCATAATGCATATTAGTTGTAAACAATATTACTAGAAATATTTCTCAAACTAATGAAATACAAACACAACAACGAAGATGCGAAATGCAACCCAAGTAATTGATGGAACAAATTGCTCAAATAGGCTTTGTGAGCTGCTCAAGTTTTATATACTTCAAGTTTACTAGAAGTTCAATTCAATTCAACTACATTGAACTCAATAAAAATCACGTGATTTAAACATTTTTTTAGAGTTAATATCACGAAAAACCTTAAATTGATACGTTTGTAATATATTTACTTTGAAAGAAACATTTAAATTGGTACACACATGACAAATTTATCTTCCATTAGTTTCGATTAAATTTTATGTCAAATTGCCGAGTTTAATGACACGCGATAGTTTACGATTGTACTAGTTTAGAGTTTTACCCTCCATTTTCTACATGTGTAATAGTTTAGGGTTTTTTTTTTTATGATATTAATCTAATATAATTGAAACCAACGGAGGGAAAATTTCTCATGAATAGTTTGGGATTTTTTGTGATAAAAAAATTAATTTGAGAAAAATTTATTATACGTCAGTTTAGAATTTTTGGTGATTAAAAATTAGTTTGAGATAAATTAATTATAAGTGTAGAAATTTAAGGTTTTTTGTGATATTAATCATCTTTTTTTAATCTCAAGAATAAGTTGTACTCTCTCTTTCTCCCTTTGCTTGTGTCGAAATATAATAATCGAGCTTTATTTTGGTGCTAGTATTCTCATACCTAAGTACCATATTCAAAAGTTCTAGTTGTCATCACATTGCCATCATCCTTCGACCAAACAAAAAAGAAAAGAGTACATCCAAATTCATCTCAATTTCGTTCTTATGCAAAGGAGGCAATCGCGATTAAAATTGTGGGGCGTTTTAAGAGGGGGCATTCGATTAGGTTTTTTTTTTTTTTGGGGGGGTCATCGTGCGAGACTAGTGCAATGAAAAAGTCGATTTCATGATCCTGTTCTGAGTCGCTTTCCATGCATTTGAAAAGGGCGCATTCGATTAGGGCTTTTTTTTTTTTTTTTTTTTTATAATTCTTTTTGGGTCATCGGGCGAGACTGAGTGTAATAAAGAAGTCGTTTTCATGATCCCATTGTGACTCGCTTTCCATGTGTTCGGTGAAGGGACTGATGACAAAGCGATGCCCCTCTTTCTTTTTCTCTTGCCCATCTGGTTTCGGTTCTTAGCCAATAGGACGATAATGATGGCGATAACGACGTTTTTGCGGCCGTTAAGGGTAGCGAGAATGAACGGCGAGCTTTTGGACTTTAACCTATTTTCGATACGTTTGACATAAACGGCAAGCCTAGACTATTCAGCGACGATTACATCGAAGGAGGGCACGTAGGGTGACAACGAGAGTGACTTCTCGCGACCATTTACATGGTCAGAATGTAGAGTTCGGAACACTACTAAATTTGATCACATGCGGATTGATGTTTTGAGGTTGGTTACGCAGTAAGAACGGCCAACTCTAAACTTCACCTATTACAATCATTATGCGTTTGACCTAGATGATGATAATGACCTTCTACGGTCATTAATACAGTAATAACAGCAACCTTTGAACTTTGTTAATTTGATCAATTGTTTGTCAACATTTTCGAGAGATTGAGAGGGAAAAATAGAAATTTTGAGTTTCTTTTTTTTTTCTTTTTGTCCTTTCTAAGATTAATCAAAAAAGGTCCTGGAATTGCGGTCGGCCAATGCCATCGGGGTAATGCACGACTATTTTTATTTTAATTTCCTTTTGTGTACTGCATAAGGAAATTAATTAAAGTGTCGACTAAATTGAACATTGACTTGACCTGTGAAACACCACCACCCCATTTCCCCTCGAAATTCTTCTTGTCGTTGAAATGAGAATTAATAAGAATGAGAAATGTTAAATGCGTCACCCATAATTTCTTTTTTTATAATTCTTATTATTTCAGCAAAGAAAAATAGTGGAGACTCGCTCTAAAGGGAATTAGATCAAGGAGTCTATGCTCACAATTATTTTTAGACCAATCTTTACAATATGCTTTTTTTCCCCAGCTAATTATATAAGCACGAGTGTCTTCATAATATTTTTTTAACTTTCAACCAAATTGAACGTTAACTTGACCAGTCAAACACTACCACCCCATTTCCGACCAGTCAAACACTACCACCCCATTTCCCCTCGAAATTCTTCTTGTCGTTGAAATGAGAATTAATGAGAATAAGAAACGTTAAATGCGTCACCCATAATTTCTTTTTTTATTTTATAATTCTTATTATTTCAGCGAAGAAAAATAGTAGGAGACTCGCTCAAGAAGGAACTAGATCGATGAGTCTATGCTTACAATTATTTTTAGACCAATCTTTACAATATGTTTTTTTTTTATCCAAGCTTATTATATAAGCACGAGTCTCTTGATAATATTTTTCTGACTTTCAAATTTCCGGAATAAATAAAGATTTAAAACTTATGGTGCATCCAATTCCAAATCCCAATTGCAATTTACATTTTATAAATAAAAAAATGCTGGAATAATTATAATAATTATCTTGTATTAAATCGTTTAGTTGTTATCTTGGTGTCCATGCTGTTTGCTAAGCACTAATTGTTGACTCCTAAATTTTTACATAAAAAATGGGTTAATTTTTACCCAAAAACATAGAATTAAAATTGTATAGTGTATAATTTTAGTTGCACTTATTTATTTTTACATTTGATCAGTGGCGGATGAGCTCCAATTTTACAAGTTGACAATTTGGTATTTTAAAAAATGATTCATATTGTTCTTCAAATATTCAGTAAATATTTCATATATCCATTTGATTTTAAGTGATATATTATTGAAGATTGGAAGTTTAAGGATAAAATATCAAGAGGGAATATTGCTTGTGGGGTATATATTGAGTAAATGCATATTTTAACTCAAAATAAGAAAGGAGATTTTCGTGCGTGAGCTGAAAAAGAAAGTGAAATAATCCACGAAAATCAAGTTCTTCACCTATAAGAGAGCTGCATACGGAGAAAACATGGGGAGGCCACACTTTGAATATTAAGCCGCAAAAAAAAAGGGGTTTTCTAATCACGTCGCAGGAGGATTTTTATTTTCTTTTGGGGGCTTTTTTCTCGATTTTGAGGTTAAGAAATTAAAACACAAAGGAGAAAATTTGCCTTCGTTGGAGAAAAAATGCCGAAAGGATTTTTCCCTTTTTGCTGAAGAAACTACAGGAGCTACAGTTCTCTCAAGGGACGTGCGGCAGCAGAGACGGAAAAAGGAGAAAATCCACTGTTCATCTTCTTCGTTGGATTTCTCGTCGGCGTCCGTTGCTTCACCGGTGCTGCCGCGCTCGCAGGCCACCGCCGCTCCGCTCATCTCGCCAGCGACCGACGTCGGCTGTCGGCTGCAGCGCCTTCGCCTCGCCTGCAACCTGCAAGATCTCGCACCGGCGCTCCGCCAGCAACCCGCGAGCCCGACGCCACCGAAGCTGGTCCCAGTCGCCGTCGCCTCTGTTGCAGCGCCCCTGCACGTCGCTGCCTCGCCGCGCCGGCCTCTCTGTCCGAGCGCTGAAGCCGCGAGCACCCGCAGCAGCCTTCGACGCCGTTCCACCAGCCCGACGAAGCCCACTGCGATCTGCAGCCCAGCCCCGTCGCCGACGTCTGTGGGTCCGCTCGCCGCGTCTTGGATGAGTCTATTATTTGGTGATTGAAATCGATGCAGCATTTCATTGCTCCATATGAAGAACATTTGTTCGGAGTATCTCTTAGTGTAGAAGACTATCTATATGTATGTATACTTATATGCAATGTACAGATGTTTAGATTTTGAGGACCTGAGGTCATATTTTGCAGTCTAGATACTAATGTGATTGTTTGCGTCTTGTTGTTCTTGCTATTGCACCTTACCGTCTCATGAATTTTAGGTGGTTTATTACTTGGCATGTTTACTTTGCTGCTTTATCATCAGGTTGGATTACCGAATGTTGGCCAATCAATGCTCTTTAATACCCTCACAAAATTAGCTATACCAGCAGAGAATTTCCCCTTTTGCACCATTGAGCCAAACGAGGCCTGAGTGAATATCCCAGACGAGCGGCTGGAATGGCTTTGCAAATTGTACGAACTTTTTTATGATGTGATGATGATTCTTCTCAATTATTATTGTTGTCCTCTTGATGGATGGTCCATGGGTTTTCTATCTTTGGAGATCTGATTGAGTGTCGTTTCCATGCATCTATCTTCAATTATGGCAATACGACTCTCCCTTCACTCTTTTGCCCTCACTCAATTTCGTCATTTCTTATCTCATATAGGTTTTCCTAATAACAGTTTCTTAACAATATGAATGGGGGTTATGAGTTGAGTATGAATTGGGTAAGATATTAATTATTAGATTTGTACTAAATGGAAATAGAACAATTTGGAATAAATTATTTTCAGCTCGACCCACTCATTTGATGAGTCTATTATTCAGCGATTGAAATCGATGCAAAATTTCATTGCTTCATATGAAGAACATTCATCTCAAACCAAGTTTATATAAATTGAATTCATCATAGTCGCTTATCAAGCTCGGATTTATGACAAACTTGATCCAATCAACTTGGGACTTATATCTTAATCGGATTCCGTAGTATGGGATTTTTTTTTTTATAATTCATAGTTGTGGTTGAACCATTTATGTAACGAGACGGTTTTCCCTCTTTCCCCAACTCGACCATGTCCGGTCAATTCTAGGGAATGATGGGGTCTCCGCTCCTCATGTTGTAAAGTTCCCAACTTAAGGAAGCCTATGCGGATTGCTATGAACTAAAATTGAGCCCATTAGCAATGACTCATACGAAGCAATTCATATGGAATTCCATGTGTCATTATTCTTATCATGATCATGTTTTTTTTGTTTTTAATCCTTCCTTTTACAATGGATTTTTTTATTGATGGATTACATATTGTCAAAATTTATATTTAAATCCAAAATCTTGAGGAAATCCCCGCGTTATAGTGATTTTCAATAAGCGAGGAAACTTCAGTTTTTTAAAAGAAAAAAATATTTTTTTATTGTTTTTCTTTATATATTAAATTGCAAACTATCAACCCATCAATTATTTCCTTATAAACGGTTTCTAACAATATTATTCTCCATTAGAAAGCAGATACGTGTTTAATTTATCAAAAGTATGTACTAAATGATCTTGGCGTAAAAGGTGAATTTTTTTGTTTACTTTCTTGTCAAAATTTAAATGTTATCAAAATATGAAAAAATTATTAAAAATCTTGTACAAAATTTTGTTATTTCGAGCTTAGAAAAGTCGAAGGGCATGTACCATAAAATATACGTAACACTGGAATTATACAATGAAATTCAATCGAAAAACATTTGAAGTTTCCTATTTTAGAACGTTGCATCTTGTACATATCGTCTCAGTCTTCCTATTTGAGAACGTTGCATCTTGAAGTTTCCTATATTAGAACATTGCATCTTGTACATATAGTCTCAGTCTTCCTATTTTAGAACGTTGCTTCTCGTTGCCGTCTCCTTCCTCTCTTGTTGCTGTCAAGAGAATTGTCTCGTTGCTCTCTCCTTGCTGTCTTGTTGCTGTCTAGAGATTTGTCTCTTTCTCTCTCCGCTTATACTCGTCCGACCATGAAGTCTATTGCGGCGAAGCCTGTCTGCGCAATTCCACTGGACAGGCGTAAGGCTAAGGGTAAGGCCGTTCTCTGCACGAAAGGCGTTGAATTGAAGCAGATGCGCAATATTCTGGGCTCTATGTCGCGCATCAAGATAGGGCATCTCAAATAGTACGCCTGCTGCTCTTTTGTTTTTTTTTTTTTTTTTGGGCCATTTTCTTTCTTTTCTCTTGCATGTTAGTTCAAAATCTCCTTTCATTACGATTTCTCTAATGGGTTTTATGATCTTCGTTACTCTGTTTTTTCTGATGATTTTTCTGACCAGTCACCAATGCCAACCGGTCAATGCCGAGATTTATCCGAATAAATTTCCAGCCAATGTAAGTGTATCGCCAACAAAGTCCATCTAGTGTTTGTTCTCTGTTTTTGTGATCATCGGTCCCTGTTTCTGTATGGAATAAGTTTACAGTTGTCTTGCTTCACTTACGTTAGATGCATATGCATTGACAATGTGATCTGTATAGCATGCTTTTCTTTGCTCAATCCATGTCATCTTATGTGCTTAATATGTGTCGCATGTATCGTCAGCCATTTGCATGTATTTCCAACTCTTGATGGAAATATCTATCAAACTTCTTAGAAAGAGCATGATTTACTGGTTTGCTGATTGTGTATACGTTGTTGATAAAATTGATAGTACCTCAATTCCATAATTCAGAAAGGTGCATGTGCCTTGTTGTATATATAATTTTTCCATGCGGTTTCTTGATTCTTCTTAAAGTACGACTGTTGTTCTCTAAATCTCACCTACCTAAGAATACATATTACGGAGTTGGTTTCCTATTCTTTGTGCAAGTAGAATATTCTTTCAGGCGTTTCGGATTTGGGGCGACCAGAAGTTGTGATTTACTATGGAATTATTTTTGTTGTCGAGGCCTAGAGAAAAGCTTACTTATAAGTTTAATTCGAAATGCAGAAGAAAAATTTTTCTGACGAATCTCCGAACAAGCCAACAGATCCCCTGATGAAAGATACTTCTAGTGACTTGTTGAACAACAGAGGTATGTCACATTTTTTGAACATGTTATTTTCAATTACATACGCACTTTTGAATGATGGATGTGTTGAAATAAAGAGGTGTGGCACTTCCATTTTCCTGCAAGTGCTTTGGATTGTATTAAAATGCAGACTACCTTCGTGGAAGTAGACCTGACTTTTGGAAAGTAACTTTTTCCATCTGATGGTGGATGTTTCTGCAAGTTTTCTGCTTACATTTCCGTGTCTTTCCATCATGTTTGTGGTCTTTCAATTTTCATTTAGAAATAAGTATTGCTTGGTTGTTCCACGAGCTTCTATATTTTATAAGGATAAATATTGCTGGGCAGTGACAAACTCATGTCCTTGTTCCTTGTTCATTGACTAATACTTCTGTTTATGTTTAACGGGAAATTATGTGGGATCAGAAGACCAGAGTGCTTCCTCTGTGCGAATTGGTGTGGTAAAGAAAGTTGATCCAATCTTCAGCATTGGACTCCAGTTAATATGTCAAAATTACGAAAGTAGTGAAGATGGCAATTGAATATTGGATTCCAGTCGTATTAGCAGTTTCTTGAGTCTATCTTCCCTGTAATTACTCAATGAAGGAAAAAGAAATGCAAAGTAGTATTGTCTGATGGGAACTTTGCTCTCATCTCGTATGCCAATGTTTTCGTTTTGAAATTTTCGTCTTGGTGCATACTTCTCAAGATTCTGCAATTTATGTTGCACTTTTATTCTTAACACTGGCACCGGCCTGATTAAAGAATCGCGTCATGGCATTTTTCACCAATACCAGTGAGAGAGTTGAATCGAATGCTAAACTAATCATTTCACACTTTGTTTCTGAAAAGCCTCGAGTAATTGCCCACCATCTCTCCGGGAGATGATCGCAGGGATTCCAATAAAATAACCACATGCAAAAAGGTAAGGCTTTGTTAGCAGGAATTGCAATCATTCATCACGAGAGATTGCAGTTTCTTGGAATTAAACTGGAAAAATGTTAGAACAATATTACCTTATAAGCATACTTAGACCGGGATTCTATCAAACACGTTCACTCTTGATATTTGTGTGTAGATGTACTCCTTTCTCATTCTTTCCTCTTCATGTTTACTCTCCGCATGAAAATTGGCAGTATTGTGGTTACTGTGTTTTTATTTGTTCCATGGATACAAAAGTTGTCTTAACTAGTGAGCTGCTGTTCAATCTGTTGATCAGGGTGTTAGTTTTTGGTGCTTACCATGTTTTTGTTTGTTTCGTTACTTTATGCGCCGATTTTTGCTTCTTGTCTAGATGAATCGGTCCATGGGTATTTGGCATTATAAATTTGAATGCACCCCTGAACCAGCAGCCTTCGTAGCAAGCAAGACCACCCTAAATTTTTAATGATCAAGTCAAATCTTAACTTGACATGCTCATGGATGCGATGTTGAAGTGTAACCATGGGTCATGACTACGTGGAAGTGGAAAAGAGACAGGATGATCAGGTCTCTGCTTCATATTATGTTGGAGGAGAAATTAGCCAATCTCAGTAGCTTGGTTGCCAAAATTATCAGATCTCAGTGCCTTAATTCTCTTTTGTCAGTCAGAAAATTAAGAAAGTGGAGCAAACTGCTACATGGCATGATGATGATTGTTTTATAATATGTACATCTATTTGACGGTGTTAATTCATTCTGAAATCTTGATTGTAGAGTGCCGATTCGATTGACCATGTTAGCCATAAGGCCTGTGATATTGGTGACAGATGAGAGCTGTATCAGCCTGGTATTCTGTGCCGCACAAGGATGCTATACCTTCTCTTAAATGGCATGTTTCTTTGGGCTCGCTTTCTTGGTCATTTTCAAGCAATGTGAATGGTGTGTTGCTTTCTTGAAGTCCAATGTTGTTGTAGGATGAGAAAAGTAAATGTTACCCATCATGCAATGTACAAAATGATGATATTCTTCGTATCATTGATCCATCCTTTCTTTTCATAATCTAGTATCAACTATGGGCATGCTGGATCTGCATCCAATAACTCCTCCAAGTTCCTTTTTCAACCACTGACTGTGTCTGGGCTCGTGATGGTGCTGTTATAATATGCTTCACCTCCAAATAATCTTTACTTCCTCTTATTGCCAATAACAAGTATTTTTCTTTTTGGTAGTCTTCAATGGGTGATTTTTTGAGAAAGATAATTCTTTTACTCTTCTGTGAACTGATAGATCCTATTTAGAGACATGTGATGGTGCAAGCACACATGTACACCCACAGAGATTTAAAGGGGGCACTCTGTAGGTTTCATTACCTTCTTCAAATTTTCTGTCATGCAAACTGATACCAAATGGCTGTTTTTTGGTTTGATTAACCGCTCAAAACATTTTAATCATATCAGATTTGCCATAGAGTGGACAGTATTGGATCTGTAAATATAGATGACTTTCCTGTTGGCTGATCACCTGTTGCTTTTACTGACCATACTTCTTACCAAGATTCCCCAGAAAAGCTTCTTTGTCCATCTTTCTTGGCAATATTTTATGGTTTCTCAAATTGAGGATTACATTATGTGATATTGGTTTCTAGGTTCAAAGGTTGTCTTGCATTCCAGTAATCAACAGATCTCTTTGGATGTAGGTTCTATTTATGCATTTTCTTTCCTCTCTGTGATTGTCATAGGCAGGGTCAATGTGTCAATTATACGCCACATTGATGCCTAAGTTTGGAGAAATGTGGCTTTGGTAGTTCGTAGTTATGGATATAACATCCCAAGTGTTTATTTCCAGATGTTTAGCTGTGCTGGGCTTGTCGGCTTCAGGGACTACTGGGAAGCCAAAAGGAGTCTCCATTAAAGTCTCCATAAGCCATCCGGCTTTGCTCATAATATCTATGGCAAAAAAAGGCATTGTGATTACAGTTGGGATGATGTATGCCCTTTCCATATTTCTTCTCTTATATAGTCTTCATGATTAGCAAGTGGAAATTCTACGATCATTGTCACAGTAAGTCTTGAATGATTGTTTCCATATTTGGAAGGTCTGCAGACAATTTAAGTCAGAGTAATAATACGATAGAATTTTTTTTATTCGATTTTTGCATGTTTATTTGCACACTGCTCCTTTGTGCCACATTGGTGTCTGTCATTGGCCATCACAATGTTATTGTCTGGAGCTTGCCATGTCTGAACACCCAAGTTTGAAGCTAATTCTGCCATTGAGGTTATAGAGAAACCCGAGGTCACTGCTTTGATCACTCTTCTGGCCATGGTCGCTGATCTAATATCCTTTTTCAGGTTATCTACAAAGAGTGATCTTTCACGAGCAATCAAAATACTGAACATCATGTGTGGAGAGCATCAGCCGCTTACATGGTGTAAGTTCAAAGTTACGCTCTTCAAGTGGTACTTTGGTTTATTTCTGAGTTTCCTCAGGGAGAAAGGACTGGAGAGCAAAAGACTGCGTGGAAGAGATATTAATTGCGGAGGAAGTCTGTCGATCGATCTCATCAAAGAAGCTGGCAACTCCTTCCTAAGAGCTAAGATTCTTTCAGCCTGTGCTGTGCATCATCTACAACGCTAGTTGGTAGTACCCGCTAGCAATGTCTGTTGAAAACTACTGTGCTCATTATGCTACCCTTTGTTTGTCCTTTTTTCAATATGCAGGGATGACAGAGACCTATTCTCGTTTGACGTTCATGACTCTCTATGACCTACATTTCCCTTTTCGCTACCAGCCCCCAATTTTCATGTTAGAACAGATCTCAATTCAGTTCAAAGCCCACGGGCCATCTGAGTTGGCAAACCTGCACCACATGTTGAATTGACGACAGATAGTGATGATTTTATTGGCACCGTGAAAATTCCCGAGGTCCGCACTTGATGATTGGATGATGGGATCAAGTTCCAGCATGAAAATCTAGCAGTCTTTCATGGTTTGACATGGGTGATATCAGTTTCATCGATGAGCATGGTTGGGTGAGGGTCATTGGTCGAGAAAGCTCGGATCAAGACTGGGGAAGAAAATTTTTGCCCTGAAGAGGTACAGAATGAATTGTGTATGAATTGGCTTGGCGATGAAATTATTTTTCTTGTGAGGATTTGTTGATAGGCTCGAATGGGTGATGCATAATTCCTGTGTCTCCAATCCTGAACCTGTTTTATTTTCTCTAAATCGTGATTAGCTAATATGAGAAGATGTACTCTCAGCTCATTTTCTGACGACATGTTCTTGTTTTAGAACATAGGTGGAGGCAATACACTTTTACAACATCCAGGAGTCGCTGGAATCGTTGTCGTGGGAATACCTGAAGCTCGCCTGACTGAGATGGTTGTTGCCTGCCCGTATTCATGCGATTAACTGGTTAAGATCTATGAGTTTTGAGCGATAATTTTAATCTATTGATTTATAGGAAGTTACATATGATATAGATTATAAAAAGTAGTGTATAATTACTGTTGAGGGTGAAGATCATCGAGAAAAAATTCCTCATGTGTCCTCTTTCTATTTATCAATGTTAATTCATTTTAAATTCCTCTCACTTGCAGTCTTTTATTTCTAAATTCATCATTCTTCGTCTTTGCTACGCAATTAAATTCTTATCAAAGAATCACCATTGAACTTGTTTAACATGACACCAAAGTTCAATCTTTGATGAAAAGTTTTTCACTATGCCCATTTTTAGTGAAACGATTTCATGGAAAAGTGAGTTGAAGAATTAAATCCATGAGGCAAGCTCACACGATTACAAATCTAATTTGTGGAATTAGAATATATTATTGTATTTACAAATTAAGATTGCAGAAAAAGCACGGCAAAAGAAGGGGGTATTTACCGTTTTGTTTTATATGTTTGGATTTTATCTATCCTTCTATACTTTTTAGGAAATTGTGAAACCTTCTGCGATGATTCTAACTAATGTGGTGCTCACCACTCAACATCACTTTGATCTTGCCATGGAATTATTAGGAAAAAAAAAAATTCCTTACCCCATCAATTCATGGTAGGATAACAACCTTATAAAGTGATTTACTTTATAGAGATATCTCATAAATCCTTATTCATTACCCAAAAATAAAGATGGAAAACCAAGGGTATTCTTCAAATTCTTGATGTTTGGTTATAGAGTTACCTAACCAAAGAACAAGATGTTTCCACCCGAGTTGGGGTCGCCCCGCTTGATCAATTGCTTGGTTGGACTAATAGGATTACGTTCCTTATTTTAACGTACCGATGCCTGCATGCCCAGTCTCCCAATTCCCTCAATTTTTTTTTCTTCCCGGATAGAGGGAATACGGGGGTGACATTGCAGGGTCTCCCACTTCAAGATGGATCTCTTGCCCGTTTCTTCGCCTTAAAGCCTTTTAGGGACTTGCTTAGGTCCAAATTTCCTTAGTAATATAAATAGACTTTTATTTAGTGCTTGAGAAAAGTTCACTCAATTTAATACTTACTCAAGAATCTGAAGTAATAATACCCAGTTATAGTCTCATCACGTCATGTTTGTACTACTTTTCTAAGTTAGATATTGCATGTTGTGAACACTAGTACCGAGAACTCTAGAGAATTTTGTGTCAAGAGAACAAGACCATTCCTGAAGATGCATTAAATTATAATGTACCAACTGCATGAGATCATTATGAACTAGCACTAGAAGCTAAGGAAGTACTCAGGCAATGTAGACAGGCTACGTCATCCCAGGATCATGAAATGACAGGTACAAATGACATTGTTCAATCTACTCAAGACCCTTATGCACGTTAGGGAAGTCCTCTTTCCCAAGATCCCTATGATTCAGGACCTTCGTCCTTATCTCAAAGTACGAACATGCCCTTTTATGCACAATCGTCCAATTGACCTCAGCCAAGCATTCCTGCCGACACTACAAGAAATGACACAATCTGGGCCGAAGAAGAAGCATCTCACTGGGCATATGAGGAAGCCTCCACATCCACATCTCGTCAGCTCAACCAGATTCTATCATCAGAAGACCTTGAAGCACTTGAACAAAAGTATGACGAACATTGCTTAGCGACAGTACACAACTCAAATGACTTCGACTATGACTACAATGCTCGTGACGGACGAGACCGCTGAGTCCGTACAATTTCACTATAACTTTTACTGTAGCACTAGGTTAGGAAAGGTATTGTTTATAGTACAGTCACTATTCATAGTGTGCGAATAATTCCCTCCCGTAAGTTTCCAGTGCCTCTGTTAGTATTGGACACGTGAGCTTGATCCTTGTTTGTTTGTGATCTCTTATTGTCTATATAAGGCAAGAAGGATGTAATGTGTTTGGCAGTCCCTTGAAGTAAAGTATGTGCTTTGTGAAAGACTTCTCTATGGCTTTCTAAACTTCTTTCTTCTTCAGCTTGGTAGGATCCTTCGAGAAATGTAGCTCGGGTAGATTAGAAACGTTTCCATCCTGACATCTTTGAGTATCTCTAGACTCTGAATTAAAGGGCTGAGTGGTTTTCTGCTAAAAAACTGTCCCTAAAGGGCTTGAACATGGTTGTTTGCCCACTATGGGAAGGCATATTTGCAGAAAATTGACTTTGTCCATAAATGGACCTAGACTTAGAACCAAGGAGGACAGAGTCAATTTTCTGCAAGTATGCATTCCCACAGTGGGCGAACAACCTCGTTCAAGCCCTTTAGGGACAACCTTTTAGCAGAAAACCACTTAGCCCTTTAGTTCAGAGCCTAGAGACACTCATAGATGCTAGGATGGAAACGTTTCTAACCTACCCAAGCTGCATTTCTTGGAGGATCCTACCAGGCTAAAGAAGAAGAGGAGTTTAGAAAGCCATAGAAGATTGGTTTATAAAACAGAGAGAGAGCTGGTTTTTTCTAAGGAGGAGAGGGTGGAGGCGATTTTGGTGGATCTGGTAAATCTTGAGATGTAGTACTGAATTCTGGTGGTGGAGGTGGTGCATAAGAAATCATGAATTGGTATTCATCACATTCACCAAGAGTGTCAATGGAGGGATATCCTTTTAAGTACCTTTGGTACACTTTATCCTTCGGCCTTTTTCGTCGAGGTGGAGGTTTTACAAAAGGATCTACCTCGTCAGGGGAATTTGTACAATATGAACATTGGCAAAAAGGATCCCAAAAACAATAACCATAGTTGTCTTTGTAGTAATGGACATCATGTCCATCACTGTTGAAGTGTCGAACAAGCTTTTTTGGATCTAGCTCGGAAATTGATTGTGGAACACATGGCTCAATCATGAAGAGGGTTTGAAAGATAGATGGACTTTCTTCCTTTTCCTTGCCAAATTTGATGGAAACAGTTCAATCTTTTTTTCCGGACGAACTCAAAGTCTCTAGACTAGAAATGCTTGTTATGCTGGTGCAGCTTTTCGTAGTTGGTGATCCAAGTCTTTGGAAAGAGCACAATAAAATACTCATTTACAGTGTGTGGACTAAATTCTATACCCCTAGGTTTTAGAAGTATCATTGCAGTGTTTGGTTCATTTAGGGACTATTTGTTTAAATTTGTTTCTGTTCACTGGAACTTAAATTTTTGTACTCTGGAACACAAATTTTTGTTCTTTTATTCCAAGAAACAAAAAAAAGAAAAAAAAGAAATGCGTTTATTTACCTGGGAACAGATTTGGAATAAAATCAAGAAATAGAAAAAAACTTGTTTCTTGTTTCTAGAAACAATTCCGAGAAACACTTCTTGTTTCTCTCATTTTTCTTCTTATTTTTTCTTTGGCCGATCACCGACCTTGGCCATGGTTGGCAACCGGACGTCGAGGGCCGGCAACCTCGCTAGAGCGTCACCGGCCCCTGGCGAGACTCGACCTCAACTTGGCTAGGTGAGCTTGAGCTCGCCCAGATCCAGTGAGGCCGAACTCGCCCAGCCACCGGCGAGGCTGCCAGCCCTTGTTGACCGGTCGTCAGCCATGGCCGAGGCCGACTATTGGCCAAAAGGAAGAAAGAAAAAAATATTAAAAAATTAAAAAATTAAAAAATTAAAGAAAAAAAATTATACAAGTTTACCAAACTTATTTCTTTTTTTTCTATTCCGAAATATAAATTTTGTGCAGTTACCAAATGCGTTTTTCGTTAAAATTTTTTTTCGTAACAGAAATAGTTTTTTCTATTTTTGTTCCCAAGAATAATTTTTAAACGAAACATTACCAAACGCGCCTTAAACTACCTCTTCAATATTCCAACCCACCACATGACTGATATTGTTCATGAAGCTTATGTTGCTGACACTCAGAGACACACGAGTACGACAAACCCACCTGTCACATACACCTCACCGCTTGGCATGCTTATTGCTCTATAAAGTACAAATGTGTTACAAAAAAGAGATAAAAGCATTGCCATGCCCCTAATGCCTTTGAAAGAGCAAGGTACACACATTCTTTCCCAGCCCCAACGACAACAAGGGTCTTGGGTTGCTTTTTGAGGAAGGCATTAGAAATTCTGACAACATAACTTAATACATCTTCTTTGGAAGGGAATCTGAAAAGGACCAATCTAAACAAACACTCGGCATAAACAAGTTGTCTAGGTAAAGCACATTAACTCGTTGGTTTGCGAGAAGAGGGCAAGTTTGCATTGCATCGATATTGAGGGTCTAGCGTCTCCTGTGTGCAAGTAGCATAGACCAATCGATAGATGAAAGTGAATAAAAGCTGCACCTGTACAATGATTAGCTTCTAACAGTGTGACTCTTAACTTCAGCTATATGATGGTCTTAGTTCAATTCTAGAGGCCGGATATACCTGCTTACACGGGTCTTCTTTGTCATCCGGGGCTACAGTAGATATATGTTTGTTGGGAAAATTCTGGTTCGAGATTCTAATGAAGCCTATTCTTGGCAAAGCTTCAATTATCTGTCCGACACACTTTTAGCCGCTACAAAGCTGTTGGTGGGGTCCGACTACATGGAAAAGCATGGACGACCCCTTAGACATATATACACAATAAACATATATGAATGATATATGCTTACCACATGTTGTCGAGAGGTGGTTCTACTCTCAACTGCAGCTGCTGGTGTACCGGGTGGTAAAGCATGATCCATGATCCATGATCCATTAGCTTCTGCGCGAGAGAAGGGAGAGTTGACAGACCCATATAAACCACCAAGGTAGAATAAGGATCCATAGCAATTTTTGCTACAAACAAAGGATCTGTTCCACCTTTCCCCAAATTTCCCGTGAGAAATCCAACACTGTTCGCCACACCCTTACGAGTCCATGGGACTTATAGCTCTGACGCTATTCCTGAAGCAGCAGTTATGCCTGGAACATCAAGAGACGAGGAATTCAATATCTTCCACAGGGCTAACACCTCATTTAGGTTTTCAGAGCCGAAATATTTATATGCAAAAGAACATCATGAACAAGCCGATGGATGACTGTGAATCAACAACCAGGTGAAAAATTCAACACGATAGGTGCATTCTCATTGAAGCTCATCTTCATCTGGTATGACTTACACTTGAATGCCTTGCTGTTGCAGGAAGTCGATCTCCTCCCCACCTCTCCCAAATTACCTCCACAAACCATGTTCAACAATTGCACTAATCATATATAAACTGGAACAAAAGCGCATTCCAAGTGAATACAAATAAAATGCCGATTAATTTGACCTTAGAACTGTGACTCACCACCAGAGGATCTTCTCCTCTGAGTCTCACAACGGTAGCCCCCGCCTCCGCGAAATTGAGAAGCAACTCATGTATCCCCTCCTGGCCATGCAAGTACCAAAAAGATCACACCACCTTTCACAACTCAACAATGCATTCCCCAAAACTCAAACACGTGGTGCACAAAAAAGTAAGCTCATCAACTTCCATAATAACCTACTCCCAAACAAACACAAAAACCGAAGCAGAGCGAAGGGTGGGTAAATTCATTTACCTAAGTGCGGCTGTGGTACCCAGCAGTCTTCCCTACGTAGAGTAGCCTCGTGTCAGGGCCAACCAAGTCCAACACGTTGTTGGACACCAGCTGGTCGTAGAGCAACAAATTGGCGCCCTTAATGATCCTAACCGCCTTCAGGGTCAGCAGCTCGGGATCCCCTGGCCCCGTGCCCACCAAATAGATGTTCCCGAGCCCACATTCGGTCGAAGGCGAGGTGAAGCTGCTATGAAGGAGGACGAGGAGGAGGAGGAAGCAGCGAGCCTGTTTACGAGAGCCAGCAGCGAGCCTGTTTACGAGAGCCATTCGAAGTCACGCAGAGATAGAGAGAGAGAGAGAGAGAGAGAGAGAGAGGGCGACGATGATGGATGAATGGAGATCGGGAATGCATATAAAGTTTGAGCCTTTGGAGCTTCAGAATGGAACGTGGGAGGAGAGAGAGAGAGAGAGAGAGATGAGAAAGCGAAATTAGATTTTGCGACTGTGGAGGGGGTGCGGCTCTTTTCTCTTGGAGGCTCTCGTGGGTTTTTTTATTATTATTATTATTATTATTATTATTATTATTATTATTATTATTATTATTATTATTATTAAAGAAAAAGTCACAAAAAATCTCAAATTTTGTCCGATAATTTATCCCAAACTTTTTTATGTGACGTAAAAAATCTCAAATTTTTTTAACTGTAACATATTTATACCAAAATTTTTTTTTTCGTAATACAAAAAATCATAAACTTACATTCATGTAACAGATTTACCACAAATTATAAGATATTTTCAATTTTTACTTTTTTAATTTTTTTCTTCTTTTTCTCTCTTTCCTCCACTGGTTGGCGAAGGGAAGCCAGACTAAGATGAGGGCTGCCCTCACTGGCGTCGGGCAAGGGTTGCCCGCACTTGGGCTATCAAAGGTTGGGGCACCCCTCCCTTGACATAGGCAAGGGGGGCCCTCGTCGAAGTCGGGCAAGGGCGCCCTCCCAAATCTAGCAAGAGCTGTCCTTGCCTAGGCTAGTGAGGGCTACACCTTGGCAAGGGCCATCCTCGCCTGACGTCAGAGAGGGCTACTCGTGCTTGAATCTGGCTTCCCTCTGTTAGCCATGGTGGAGGAAAGAGAGAATAAGAAAAAATGAAAAATGAAAAAATAATAAGATGAAAATGTCATTGACAATAGAGTTTGGGGTAAATTATTAGCAAAGTTTAGAGTTTTTTATGTCACGAAAAAAAAATGAGGTAAATTTATTATTTTGGGCAAAGTTTGAGATTTTTGGTAACTTTTTCCTTTTTTTTTTTCTTTTCTTGAATTTCTTCAATTTGCCAGCAATTTTTTTAAAATTACAATAAGATTTATATATATATATATAAAGATGGTATAGCAAGTGATGCGGGGAAGTGTTAGTTCATATTTAAATAAAGGTTAATATCACAAAAAAAGCTCGAACTAATACATTTATAATAAATTTATTTCAAACTACTTTTTTGTTTTTATCAATAGAGGTCCTAAGTTGGTATACATATAACACATTTACCTTCCATTAATTTCTATTGAATTTTACTATTAAATTACTAAGTTGGATGACACGTGACAATTAATGGTGTACCAAAATGGGGTTCCATTTTTCGTTAGCTTGTGATTTTTTGTGATATTAATCCAATTTGATGGAAATAAATTGAGGTTAAATTTGTTACAAATGTACAAATTTATTTAATTTCGAATGAAAAGGGAAGAAAAAAAAACCGGACTAAACCGACCCGGACCCTATCGTTCCGCGTTGGACTAAAAAATCGGGACGGTTCTAAGGCCCAATCGGAATTAACTAAATTGACCCATGAAATTTTTTTAAAGAAAAACCTCAAGCGACTTCCATTTTCTATTCTCAACCCAATCTTCCAGCCCAAACGACAATCGGCCCGAAATCTTAGAAGAACCTAGCCCACAACAAGTAAGCCCGAAACCCCCTTTTCCCTTTTTTATTCTATTTTTCTATTTTGTCTATTTTTGCATTTTTCTCTTTCTCCTTTCTCTTTTTTTTTTTTTTTTTTGTCTTTTTCCCTCGTCTTCTTCTGTCCGTCTTCTTCAACCTCACGCCTTCTTCTTCACCAAAGCATCCACGCTTGCAACTTCTCTTTTCTTCTTCCCGAACCAGGATTTCCTCAACGCACCACTCAAACATGTTATCACCGCCGCCGGACCACCCCCAGCCGCCGTTATCTACCCCGACTGGCATCAACACTTCCAGCCACTCCCTCTAGCGACCATAAAACAGTAGAAAAATATTCATACCGAAGCTACACCTCTAAAACCAACAATCCCAGCAAACCAACAAGCATAAATACATTAAATGAGAAGAAATAGTCTAACTCGTGCAGCCTGTATTGGTAGGGTAGCTCCAGTGGGATATCTCTTCTCCGGCGACTTGAAAAAAAAAATGGTGGATATGCCATGAAATCGCAGAGGAAGAAAAAAGATATTAGTTAGCTCAAGAATATAGGAACGATCAAGCATTAAACTAAACTCCTAACGTACGGAATGGATTTCGGTATTTCATTTACGTATTTTGTCGAACATGTGGTGTGCGTTACTGAAGAAGGGTTTCCGGCCCAACTCAGGGTCTGAACCTAGGAGCTCGCCGCACGACGTAGGAGACTAAGGAGACAAAATAGAGGGGCTGCAAGGGCTGGAGCTCATCCGAGCCGCAAGGCAGTGAGCTCCGCTTTATTGTGCCCAACACAGGACAAAAGGGGCGGAGCAGGACCTACCTATTCGGGTCGGTGTTATAGCCAGGAGAGTCGCTGGACAGATTGACGCGCGGCCGGAGCATCCCTTGAGGCATTTGAACCTCTCTTCTCTCAGACGGCTTCCTCTCGGTCTTCCGCTTTCTCTCTGTAACTCGTATCTTCAATGGCCGACGCCCCTCCTCTATCTCTCAAAGCTTTTTTTATTTTTTTCTAGAAATGTCTTGGTCGAAGCTGTCCGTCTCTCTTTGGCCGAATGCGCTCTCTATTTCTCTCTCTCTCTCTCTCTCTCTCTCTCGGAATGCTCTCTCTGTCTTTCAAAGTTTTTTTTGTTTTTTTAGGATAAGTATATTAGAAGTCTTAAAACTTATCATGAAAATATAATTGAGTTCTAAAACTTTCAAAAAGTATAATTAAGTCTTAAAACTTGTCACGAAAGTTTAATTAAGTCCTAAAACTTTAAAAAAATTCAATAAAATCCTAAAACTTATCTCGAAAGTGCAACTAAATTTAAAACTTTTAAAAAAATGCAATCAATAAAAAGATTTAAATTGAACTACTTTGATAAATTTTAGGACTTGATTACACTTTTTGAAAATTTTAGGATTTAATTGTACTTTGTGACAAATTTTAAAACTTAATTGCACTTTTTAAAAATTTTAGAACTTAATTATATTTTCTTTAGAACTTCCAATACACTTATCGCTTTTTTTTTCCTTTTCTGGATATGTCTTGGTCGAAGCTCTCTATTTCTCTCTCTGGCTGAATGTTCTCTCTGTCTTTGCTTGCTCGACACCCTCCTTTTTTCGTTTTCCCTCACCCAAGCATGTGTGGAAGAGGGACGCGTAACGAAAAAATCATCCCTATTTACCGTATGGGTTTGCAAGTACAGAATGGTTCCACCAAAGTTCACTTTGGTGGAACAGGAAACTTTGAATACTACTAATTTGATCAAATGTGACAACATTTTGAATAGACCAAGAGAGAAATTTCTGATTTCTTTATATATAGTCATTAAGATCAATGCAAAAAGGTTCTTCAATTGTATTTTGCCTACATTGTTTGGGCATGCACAAGTTTATATGTATATATGTACATGTATATTTATAAATATGTATATATACATGTATGTATATATATATATATATACACATATAAATATATAAACATATACATATACATATAAATATGTATATATACATATACATGTGTATATGTATATGTATATATATATATATATATATATTGTATAGTGTAAAGTTTTATTATAGTGCTTTATAGTGCTTTGTGAGGGGAAAATAATATGTCGATGACACATTATATGACTAGAAAATAACGAACATACGATGAAGAAAACAAATTAATTGAAATGTCAACCATATTGAACGTTGACTTGAGTAGTCAAACACCTTTTTCCCTTTGAAATTATTCCATGCGTTGAAATAAGAGTTGATGAGAATAAGGAACATTAAATGCACTCGCATAAATTTTTCTAGATTACTAATATGAGAAAAAAAGAATTAATGGTAGAGACTTTAGGGGAAAGTCTTTGATTGCGCCATAATTAAAGATAAAGTATATTTTTAATTGAATTGATTATCATGATACTCTTAATGATTACCAAATATATAGTTGTCTTGTTTAAGTAGAGAATCTTTTAAATTCAATCAAAAATATACTTTATCTTTAATTATGGCGCAATCAAAGACTTTCCCCTTTTAGTATCCTCGCGATTGCTCCACTTTAGCATATGACTCGTTATATATATATAGACCATTAAAAAAAAGGTGATGCGGTTATTCCTAACACCTATTCGTTAATTACAATTGTTTACGGTATATAATTAAAATTTCCTTAAAAAAATAATTATGTCTAAAGTAGGCAAATCACTGACAAGTTGATAAAATTTCAGTGCATGAAAACTACTGGATCTCTTCTTTTTTTATGAAATGTGTCAACATATTTGATCACAATTAAATCAATTATTTTTTACCGGTCCAAAAGCATATTATCTATAAAAAAAAATTACTAAAATGAACGGTTTTTTCCCCTCTATTTCCTCACTTTTACTCAAACCTTCACCATACACATCCATTTGTTTGCAATTTTCCTCACTTCATGATATCAAAAATCTGACAAGAATTACTTTACCAAAAAAAAAAAATCTGACAAGAATTATATTATTTGATTTTCTCTTTTGGCTCAACAATATATTCATTGCTTATCCATTTTAGTAACGCATATCCATAAAGATACTCATTTCCTATTTGGTATGAGTCTATCTTTTTATCAGTGGCAAATAAATAGGTATTCTCTCCCTGTATGGAATTCCGCATCATATAAATCCTGCTCTCTCTCTCCCCCCAACCCACCGATCTGCTGCTTTCTCTCAAATCCGGGAATCCACAGCTATGGCGGAGAATTGGTCCAGTCTCCCCTCGGAGCTGCTAGAACTGTGCTCAAGACGACTTCTTCTTGAGGACTGGTTTGCATTCCGATCCGTGTGCTCGACGTGGCGTGCTGCCGCATTTGAAGAGAGGTTCGACTACCCATGGTTGATGCTCGAGGACGATAAGAACACCATGACAGAGTGGGCTGAGTTCTACAGCCCCTTCAGTTCCCAAATTCACAGAGTTGTGTTGCCGGAAGTGAAGGGGAAGAGGTGCTTCTCTTCACGGGGTTGGATCTTGACTATCGGTAAAGATTGGAAAATCCTCATGCTGAATCCTCTGTCTCGTGCCGCCAGTCGTTATCGCGACGACGTCATTGAGCTCCCTAGTGCGGACAAATTCCCCAGCTGGGATCCCGAAGATGCAGAACAGTCGGATGTCCTGGACAGGACTTTCCTTGCAAAATTTGTCTTGTCTGCAAGCCCCACTTCTTCTCCAAACTATACGGTCATGGTCATTCGCGAGACCCCCAAAACATTAGGCTTTTGGAAACCTGGCAACGAGGAGTGGAAAGAGCTGACTCCCCCGGACCCATATAGTGATGTTTTTGATGTCATACATTACCGGGGGCAATTTGTTGCAGTTAACTCCAAGGGTAGTATATTCTCTTGTGATGTGGATGGACCAAATCCAACAGTTCAAGTAATATCGGAGGCGCTTGAGATGCCTCCGGAATTTCGAGAGAGCATAGATCGTTGCATGCGGCAATATTTGGTGGAGTCGGCAGGTCGTCTATTGCTGATCTTAGGATTTGGACAACAAGAGCATGGAACCTCCAGTTTTCAAGTTTTAGACATTGATTTAGATGCTAGAAAGTGGACGAAGCTTGAGAGGATGGGGAACATGTCCCTCTTCGTGGGTTTCAACTCTTCTTTTTCAGTACAGGTTGATGAGATCAAGCAATCTATCAAGCCAAACTGTATTTACTTTACCTGGTGCGAGTATATTGGAACATTCCACATGGAAGATGGAAGAATTGAGTTTGACAAAGAAGCTGATTTTGATGTTGATCTGCCTATATGGATTGAATCTCCGCCTCTATGGATTGAACCAAGATTTTGAGGTAGCACTAAATCGATCTTCTTTTAGACATATTTAAGTAGCCTTCTATTAGTAACTATTTGTAGTAAGATTTTCCTATGACTCAAATTTTAAGTTGGTGTTTTGTTCATCTTTCTATGCAATGTAGAGTTGCTTTTGAGATTAGAAATTGGGGAAAAGTGTCAAAATAGTCTTAAACCTTTTGGCTTTATGCCGATTTAGTCCTAAATCTTTTTTTGGTGCCAATTCAATCCTAAACCTTTTTAAGTTGTGTAAGTTCAGTCATTCCGGCCAATTTTGGCTGGATTTTGCTAACTAGACTCCGATTGGCTAACGTGGCTTGATCGGCACTGACGTGGACAACTTTTAATAATATATTTTTATTTTTATTTTTATTTTTATTATTTTTTGTCTTTTTCCTCCAGCCAGTCGTTAAGGTTCGGCGACCAGCCAGAGGTGACTACCAGCGAGGGCAAGGCGAGCCTCACCCATTGCCGGCGAGGGTCGACGAGGCTCAACCTCGCTAGATCCGGCGAGGGTGAGCCTTGCCCGACCTTGCCAGATCGGGCCATGGGCGAGCCTCGCCCATGGCCGACAAGGGTTGGCGAGGCTCAACCTCTTCAAATCCGGCGAGATCGGCCTAGCCCTCACCGGTGGTCAGCTTTGGTCGGTCGCCGGACCTCGGCGACCGGTTGGAGGAAAAAGACAAAAATAAAAAATAAAATAATAAAAAAAAATATTAAAATATTATTAAAAGTTATCCACGTCAGCACCGATTAGGCCATGTCAACCGGCCGGCGTACAGTCAGCAAAATCCGGCTAAAATTGGCCAATAAGTACTAAATTTGCACAACTTAAAAAGGTTTAGGAACCAAAAAAAGGTTTAGAACTAAATCAATACAAAAACAAAATGTTTATGACTTTTTTGGCACTTTTCCCATAGAAATTGTGTTCTTGACCTTTTTATGAAAATATGAAAATATTATCTGAATTTTATTCAATTCTAGTTTTTTTTTTTTGTATGACCTAGGAACCCGTACAGCTGGTGACTAGCGAGCAAACCCTGGGGTGACGCTAGCGGATAACCCACCACCCCGGCGTCACCAAATGCCTCCACTGGGTTTTGAACGCCTCACCTTTGGAGAAAGATCAATGGAGCTCTTATCTAGCGGAGCTATCACGGCCAATGGAATTTTATTCAATTCTAGTTGATAAAGTCATTTTTAATAAAAATGAATGAGCTCGATCGACATGATTTTGCCACAATATATGGACAGATGAAATTGGACTACACATACAATAAAGGGATAAACATTTTTTATGGCATAAAAGATTATTTTAAAGGAACCTTTTTAATGGCATAAAAGATTTGACTATTATATGACAAGATGGCCAAAATTATCTATCCATTTTGGGACATCACCTGATTTTATCTCGAAACCGCATGTGTGACAAGGCGACATTCGGAGAAAGGGTCAAAAAATAATATAAAAATTTGGGAAACTAGAGTAAGAATTTCTCGCCCTAGATATTTGACTCCGGGTTGGCCTTCTCCTTAAAACAACCACCATCGGTTGCATCAGCCCTTGGTGCTTGTTGATGTGATTTCAAGTACCAATTTTTATTTAATTTCCGATAGTATCCAAATTATTTTAAATTCAATTATTCAGATAGTGGTTGGAACTATCATATGCGCTGAGGTACACAAATATTGTTTAGCCCTCACTTCCAACGAATAATTTATCATCACTTGTAATTATCATTTTATTTAATCTTTATTTATTCTAGCATACTGTGTACAATAACCATAGTTATCATTATCAGCACACTCATCAACCTAATTTCTTCTAGAAGGTCTCTACTGTTTTACTTTGGTGAAATACAAAAATTTGTAAAATTTTATGCACGCGCATTGAATGTTTGTCAGCTCTCATTTCAACATTCATCTTAATTGATATTTTAATTGAATCGAGATTTTATATTCATAGGAAATGTGATACACGAAAGTAAAATAACTAAAAATAAATTCTTATTGGGATTGATCGATTTTGTTTGTTCAAATTGCTTCTAAGACATGAACATTGTATAGCTTTGACTTAACTTCATATATCGTAAGATCACACTGAAATATAAATCCGTATCTCTTTTACATTATTAGAACCATCTCCTATAAATGATAATGACTTGATTCATTTATCAATTTTTTTTCCTATGATCCAATAGCTTGTTTTATCGGTAAGGAATCATTGAGCCAACCAAATTCAAATCACCGAGAGTCCCACCTAATAGTAACTTTGGAAGTCACCCTCCATATTCTTGCGAATGGTACTATTCTCGATCGATGCACGTAGTTTGGGCAATTTGCATACAAACATAGAAAGTGGGTGATTTGAAAAGTCCAAATACCTCATATTATTGGAAGGAAAAAAAAGAAGTAATACCTGAGCAAGGTCGAGTCTGTTTTTCCTACAAAACCTAGCAAGTCAATTACCTCCTATAATTTCTTTTTTCTTTTTTTTTTCAAAAGATCTTAAAAAACTATTCTTATAATGTAAAAAATTGTTACATCAATTGAAATGACACCTCATCGAACCTTGCAGATTTATTATTCAATAAAAATGAAGCAATTGTAATAAGAAGTACTACAACTAGTTGCACGACTCGGAATCAGAGCAGTTGATGATATCATGAGGAGGGCAACTGAAAAAATTGAATATCTTATCATGGGATTACTAAAAGTATAATCCATTTTAGGAAATCATTTGATTTTCTCTTGAAATGGCATGCATGACACAATACGTCACAACTAGTGAAGAATTTAAGCTGTCCAAGGCGGCAAATTTTGTAAATTAGAAACACTGATTGGAAAAACGAAGCCACAAAATTTGGCTTAGAAACGGTCAAAAATGATATAAGAAAAAAAAAAGGAAAAAAATGAAAAAAATATTAAAATTTCTCACCCTTAGATTGTCGATTCCAGGTTGGCCTTTTCTTAGATGACGACAACATGGATTGCATTACACCTTGGTGCTTCTTGATGCGAATTCAACTACCAATTTTAATTTAATTTCTATAGCTATCCAAATTATTGAAAAAAATTCTATTTTTCATATGTTGATTGCAACCATCATATGAGCTCAAAAACACAAATGTCGTTTAGCCCTCGTTTCCTAATATTAATGTATCATCGTTATGAATTATCATTTTAAATTATTATTTTTATTTTTGTCTATTGTTAATGACCTTTTTTTTTTTCTCTTCTTGGCGGCAAAAGGATCGTTCTCAGAAATAACATCAAAATCCATGAATTAGTGCCTAGCAAAGGGTGTTTTGACCCAGATAACAAATAAAAATTTAATAAAAGATATTTTATTCCAGCTTTTTTAATGTTAATCGCAATTATTTGTGGTTATAATTATCAGTATGTCATCAATCTAAAGTCTCTACCATTAATTCTTTTTTTTTTTCTGATATTAGTAATCTAGAAAAATTTATGCGAGTGCATTTAATGTTCCTTATTCTCATCAACTCTCATTTCAACGCATGGAAGAATTTCAAAGGGAAGAAGGTGTTTGACAACTCAAGTCAACGTTCAATATGGTTGACATTTCAATTAATTTGTTTTCTTCATCGTATGTTCGTTATTTTCTAGTCATATAATGTGTCATCGACATATTATTTTCCCCTCACAAAGCACTATAATGAAACTATATATATATATATATATATATATATATATATATATATTTATATATATATATATATATATAAACTCGTGCATACCCAAACAATGTAGGCAAAACCCAATTGAAGAACCTTTTTGCATTGATCTTAATGACTATATATAAAGAAACAAGAAATTTCTCTCTTGGTCTATTCAAAATGTTGTCACATTTGATCAAATTAGTAGTATTCAAAGTTTCCTGTTCTTATCCTATAATTGATTGCAAAAGGTCACCATTACAACCATAGGTCATTCATGTAATTGTTGCCAAATATTCCACCCTTCCTCTGTATGTTAAACACATAATGATTGAAATTGGAAAAGTTCAAAGTTTGCTGTTTTTACCATGCAAAAGGCTGCAAACATTGTTATTGCCCTCATTTTCGTCATATTGGGATTGATAGGTGAAGCTCCTATTTCTGATTTTAAGTTTGATATGATTAAGGTTGTTCGACCACCTTGGATATTCAATATTCAGTTCGGGAGATCGGGACACAAAGTTATGTTTTATTTTTTATAAGTATTTTAGATTTATTACTTTATTTATCTTTTGGGGGTGAGATTAGGTTACAGCGGGGAGAGAGGGAGAGAGAGGAGGGGGCCTGTAAGTTGCATTAGGGGAAATAAAGTTGTACTTGTGATAGTGCATTAGTTTAATTGTTAAAAAAATTATTCTGATAACATTTTTAATCTAGATATTTCCAATAGGGAATGCCTACTCAAAAGAGCAAATTACTTCAATATGTTTTAAGACCTGAAAAAATCAAAGCCGTATTTTTAGCGTTCACTAAAACTAGTATAAAAATTCTTAACGAGAAGGTTTCTAAATTAAAACTTGACAAACACATCGATTTGAACGAAGATGTATGCGTAGGCCATCAATGCAAAAAGTGTCCATACTTGCACAATGTCTCAAAATTTGTGGGCCTTGAATATTTAATAATCGAGAAAGTGTTTGAGGATTTTAACGATAAAAAAAATTAATTTGGGGTAAATTTATCACGAGTATATTAGTTTGGGGTTTTTAGTAGTTAAAAAATTAATTTTTAGTAAATTTGTCACAGGGTACCGAATTAATGTTTTCCGTGATATCAACCCAAATTTAAAAGACCCACTTTGCACATATCCACAATACCTATTAATATGGAATGCCAAATAAATTAATGAGGAACTGCCTTGGCTATGTTGAATAATATCGGTTTTTGTAATATTGACTCAAGAAGTTTACACATATCACAATTATTTCAAAATATAAGGGATTTCTTATTGCAAAATAGAAGGTAAAAATCCAAGATGCATGCAACAATCGAGATGTGCTTCCAAGTTCCCAGAATTGAAATGTTGTGATACGTAAATAAACTATATAGTTTGAATGAAATAATAATAAGGTAATCTACAAAACTAACTTACATTAATCATTATTTCCACTTTCCTTTTTAGGATAATTACACAAACGGTCAAATAAACTTTTGTCTAATGTACAATGTGATCTATTAACTTTTAAGTTGTTAATACCTAAATTAAATCAAAATGTCCAAATATTGTCTCCGAAATTGAATTATTGGAATGACACAATGAATATTTTAATATAGTTTAGAGATTAGATTGAGCAACTATTAAAAATTCAATGATTACATTGAACAAATTAAAAAATTTAGTGACGACATTACACATCGGGATTGAATAAAATTAAAAGTTCATGAATTATATTACACATTAAGTTAAAGTTCATAAGGTGAACCTAAACTTAAAAGCATGGCGTTAGCCATCTCCTTTAGTGTTCTATTCAATCGTTCAGCAACTCCATTTTGTTGTGGAGTATAAGGTGCAGTCATTTGGAGAATTATTCCAAAACTAGCACAAAACTCTTTGAAATTGATTGAACTATATTCTCCTCCTCTATCAGACCTAAGCACTTGATCAGTTTATCAAGTTGGTTTTCAACTTCATTTTTATAGTTGACAAACATGCCCATAGTCTCATCTTTGCTAGTTAGTAAATAAACATAGCAAAATCTAGTACAATCATCCACAAACGTGATGAAGTACTTCATTCCGCCTCTACTTTCTACAAACTTTAAATCACATAGATCACTATGGATTAATTGTAAAGGTTCACTTGTTCTTTGAATGGATTTGAAAGGTTTCTTGGCAAACTTGGCCTTAATACAAGTCTCACACTTGTAAGAGGCATCCAAATCAAATATTGGAATTTCTAGAACTATTCCTTCTACTTGCCTTTTCCTTAAAAAGACATCTTCCTTTTTCTATCTTGCTTGGATTTGGAAGATTCCACAATGTTGGCCTTTATCTCAAAAGAAGAGTCCACACTCCTTCTATTGTTCTCCTCAATTCTGACACACAAAATGAGATATTCAAGGCTCATCTCCTTCCATTTGTGCTTCAAATAATTTTTGAAGTCTGACTAGCCCGGAGGCAGTTTTTCAATCATAGCTACCACTTAAAATGATTCACTAAGTATCCTTCCCTCATTAGAGATGTCACTCAGAATTAATTACAATTCTTGAACCTAACTCATGACATATTTAGAATCCACCACTTTATAGTCCAAGAATTTGGCAACCACAAATTTCTTGGTGCCAACATCCTTAGTCTTGTATTTCTTCTCTAAGGACTCCCATAACTATTTAGCAGATTCGATATTACAATAAACATTATAAAGAGAATTCACTAAACAGTTAAGGATATAATTTTGGCATAAGAAGTCCCCATGCTTCCAAGCCTCCAATGCACCGAGCATTGTCACATCTTGCTCATTTGGACTAATTATCGGGCACACATCTGATAAATATTTTGTCAAATTGAGCATGGTCATATAGAAGAACATCTTCTGTTGCCACTGTTTAAAGCCCACTCCAATGAATTTCCTCGATATCTCATTAGTTGTAATTGGAGGTGTTGCCATCACAGTAGGCAAGGTTCGTTGAACTACCCCTCCAAAAACCGGAGCCAAAAGCCATTTGGCTTATATTGTTCTAAAAAAAAAGTCCCGGGCATACCAATCGTATGACTTGTACCCACACCACCAAAATTGGAGTTGGCCTAAGGGCCCGTAGCATTGGCTACTACAAATTCAGACCCTAAGGGTTGAACATCTCCCATAGCAACAATCGAATCAACCATAGGAACGTCTCCTGAAACATTCTCGACATTGAAGGGGACTTGATTGTTCTTAGCCATCTCAATAATCTGACAAGAACAACAAACCAAATAATAAGTGATTTAATTGCCTTAAGATTGTTGGAAATTAATTGAGAGAATAACAAACTATTTGTTGTAATCCGATCATCAATGTAAAGAAGACAATAACGACTATATAATATCCTTCCTTTTATGTAGACTTACAAATCTTGGAGAAGAATAAAATAAGATATCACTAGAAAAATAACATAAAATTGGATGTGAGGTACAGATATCCGAATCTCCTTAAGGCGATTAGTTCCTACCAATGGTGCTCCGCAGATTCACGAACTATGCCTCCCAAGATACAACACCTCAAACCTATTTGGATTAGCACTATGTATAAATGACTCAGTCGAACCTTTCAATTGATTTGGAATCGAGTCAGAAAAACCAAAAATCCTTATGAAGCTCTATGCTCCTATCTATTTATAGAGATTTTTAGTTTATGTACAAAAATAATACATGAATTAAATAGATGTATGTATCCATGAAATTCATGAATCAAGAGATACGTGAATCCAAGAGATTCATGAATCTAAAGACACGTGAATTCAAGATATTCGTGAACTCAATAAATACATGAACTAAAAGATACATGAATCTAGGAAATTCATGAATTCAATAGATACGTGAACAAAAAAGACGAATCTTAATTTATTGGCTTTCATTGATCCATTAACCATAATTACAACATCCACGTTCTTAGAGGATTTCCTTATGGAGGCGGTTTTTGCAGCTGTTTCCATGTCGGCGGCTGCTCCGATCGAAAGCGTCAAGCTGTTGATCCAAAATCAAGACGAAATGCTCAAGTCCGGTAGGCTATCTGAACCGTACAAGGGGATCACTGACTGTTTTGCGAGGGTCATCAAAGACGAAGGCATGCTTGCTTTGTGGAGAGGCCACACTATCAAATGTCCTCGGATACTTCCCGACCCAGGTCGGTTTCTTGCGATATTCTTTCGCGGTTCATTAGTAACTTCTTCCCCAAACCGAGCCCTGAACTTTGCATTGAGAGATCATTTCTAGAGGATGTTCAAGAAAGAAAGGGATGGCTACTGGAAGTGGTTCGCCAGCAACTTAGCATCCAGTGGAGCCACTTGCGCCACCTCTCTTCTTTTTGTGTATTCCATGGATTATGCTCAGACCCGTTGGCAAATGATGCTAAGGTCGCCAAGACGGGCAGCGAGAGGCAGTTCAACGGCTTGATCAATGTCTACAGGAAGGTGTTCAAGTCTGATGGCATCACTGGTCTCTACTGTGGATTCACCGTTTCGTGTGTTGGGATAATAGTCTACCGCAGGCTTTACTTTGGTCTGAATGATTCTCTCAAGCCGGTGGTTTTTGTTGGTAAAATGCAGGTATGCAAGCTTTTCATCCCTTTCAGAATGTCAATGTGTGCAACTTCTTACATGATTTCAGTATTGCTATGTTATACCTTCAACTTTTGATCAGCTTGAATGATTGCAGGATAGTTTCAGTGAACCAGGAAGAAATGGGCAGCATAGTTTTTACTAACTCCAAGTGGGATACTCAAGAATTTTATTTGTGACAGACCTTGTCAGATGCTATGTTTCCATTGAAGGTGTAGTTCTTTATGGATCTGCTTGCTTTTTTGATATGTGTTTAGGTAGGGATGGTTTGACTCACAATATGCTGGATAACATTCATGCTCACTGGAAGTGGTGGCTAGTGAGCAAGATAAAATGCAAAGGAGTTTGTACAGTAGACATGGACAATGTGAAACAACAGCTGGAGGTCACTTCTTCTCTCACTATCACCTGTCATCTCTCGCTCATTTGTTTTCCTGCATGCTTTCGCTTTTGGAGTGAGTTTGTAAATGTTTTAAGCAGAGCCTTAGTCACTGCGACAGCTGAAGTTTTTCTTTTATTAAAAAGTTTTCAGTGATCAGATATTCCTTCATTTTGGGACTCATTCTACCTTCTGTTCTCAATTGTTTACTATCTATCTTTATTATAGGGCAATACGTCTCCTTGCGACTTGTGGGTTAGAATTGTATGATATGATACGTAGTGCATTTTTGTGTAATGTGCACCCTGACATATTTTTCCTCAATTTCATGAATGGACAGGAGCAAACTGGAGGGAAGATCATTTACAGTAAAGGTGGGGTAATATACCTTTCTTGGGGCAGAAACTATAACTACAAAACTCGTCCCCACTTTCCACTGATGCTGTGGAAACCTGTTACTCCTGTGTATCCAAGGTTGATTAAGAGGGTTCCAGAAGGTTTAACACTGGAAGAAGCAACAGAGATGCGCAGGAAGGGACGGACACTGGCACCAATATGCAGACTTGGTATACCTATTATAGCTGTTCTTCTGATAGATCAAATAAAAATGTCTTTATTTGCAATACAAGGGCTAGGGCAAGACTTTCATTAAACCTTGTTGGGATTGGTGGGGGAAGCATTTCCTTTGGAAACCAATGAGCTGTTGACACTTGTTAAAAAAGATTGAATGGTGCAACTTTTTCCTTGTCTCTTTGATAGTGCAACGATATAGATGTTTCAGAAATATGAAATAAATTGAGTCTATGGTTAATTTCATATGTTTTTTGTGTTGCAGATTCATTTCCTTTTATAGAGTGGTATTGAACTTTCTAACGAGGACCTTGATGCTGCGGTCACTAATAAAAAGCCATGCTTTAGTTAGGGACTCCAATTTTATCTAATCAGGTAGATGCTACAGGAAGTCATTCTCTGGCATTTTTTTACAGGCATCCTGCATCATGAAATAATGAAAAAGCGACCTAGATATTTATTTTCAGATATATTTTTGCCATCACTCTCGCTTTTTGTTGGTTGCATTAGCTTCTATGGTATTGTTGTCTAAATTAAGTTGTGTAGGATCATCAGCTTTAGTTGTCACAAAGCATTGAATTGATGACAGAATTGTTGGTGCTAAATTGCAACGTCTAACAAAGAAGCTGATGACCCAATTGCATTGTATGCATACCACAAGATCTTTCCCTGTATGGTTCTCTAGTGGATAAGTGGATCGGCCTCATTTTCCTCTGCAGAAAATATAAACCTAAGAAGTCGCGACCAAGTTTCTACGAAGTGAACAAACTATCTGAAGGAAATGCAAGACGTTTGGATCAAGTGTCCTGAGAAGTTAGTGATTCATATATTTTTCTAAACAGCGTGTACATTATGCATTCTCTTGGATCGTCACAAGCATAGGCATGGCGAAGTTATGATGCTTGAGCTTGTTCAATAGTAAAAGCATTCTTTTCTTTTTAGTCACTAGATGTACTTATTTCTTCTTTGTTAAAGATCTATTAAAGCCATTGACATTCGGACAATAGGTTCTGAGGTCTGTCGTCATAGGTGTATTACATTTTCTTCACTTGGTCTGAACATCTGTGGACTGAATTCTTTGCCTTCAGCCATACCTGCCACTTGCCTGTTCTTATTTGTTTTGATCTTTGTTCAGTTTCCATATAGGTATTTCCGGCAGTGTTGGGTCTAAGATTTTCGCAAATTGACAAAAGTCAGATGGAATAAGGCTTCGCATGTGTGCATTGATGTTCAATGAAGGAGCTTTTGGTGATTTGAACCCTTTTTAGGTTCCAGCATGATCTCATATGCTGATGCTTGTCCATTGTCATATCTTATATAAATCTTCAACCGAGGAGAAAAGATTGGGTTGAATTTTGCTTTTCTTCTCTCCCCTTGTGGCTGCAGCTTTTGTGGCAGTAGTATCCATTTAAGCAAATGGTGGAGCTGGCGAGTGGGCCAAAAGAAGCGATCTTATGATAAAGGAAAGGGAGAGAAAAAGAACTCAAACCTTGTCCCTTCAAAGTGCAGCTGGGTTTATGGAGAGCTGCTCAGTGATCGGTAGAGATCTGTTGTTTGCAATCGTAGCGTGCTAAATTATTGGAGTCCCATGTAGTTTATATAATAGATTAACTTTTCATCCTTCATTATTTTATTTTATTTTTTTGGTAAGGATCATCCTTCACTAGTTTCGTGTTATATTTTTCCATTTTTCAAAATGGGAATAGATGGTACGAACTAGACCTGAATACTCTTATAGGGATTAGACCTTACAAAATGGCCAAAATATGTCCTGGGCCTGAATCGAGTTATTTTCTATTAATCTTAAGTTACCGCCTCCACAACAGAGTTGACAAAGCAAGTAGTTAAAAAATTAGACAATGCAAAGCCACTAAAAAAAGTTGAATAATTGACCATTTGATTTAAACCAGCAGCATATTATCCTTCAGTGCAAATGCCTTGTATTTCACGGCAGGGGCGATTGCGGTATACACTAATGTTGGTAAGAAAAATAGGTGTCAGAAACAATGAAGCTCTTGGTAGTCAGTGTGTTTCAACCAGTTCAACTAGCTGATTTAGTATAAGTGTGTAAGGTGATACAGTGCAAACATCACAGCTGATTGAGGTCATTGCTTTTGGGCTCGAGTCCCCTCAACACCGAGTTAAATATATATATTTTCCAATGATAGCTTCTTTGCCAATATCTAGATAGGAAGAGAGGTCCCCTGAGGATTGAGCATCAGGAAGTTACTCAAGGTCGGGGGCTCAAATCCCTCCCCAGCAAGAACCCATTTTCAAAGGCCTACGTTGACCTATTTGCTGGTTTACCGAGTAGAACCAGCTTAACCCAGTCAAACCAGGTCAACTCTGGTTCTTGACCTGGACATTTTACATAATAAGACTGAACTGGACCACCTTCCAATACCTAGTTGAACCATTCAGTTCGGTTAGGTGCTCAAAATATTGATGTGCATTACCATCACCAGATACACGTCAGCTAAAATCACATGAATTCAGGAATAGCACGTTACTCAACTTCTTTAAGCAGATATATAACCAACACATTGTAACTCTAGCGGAATCACCTCTTTTGATTTGGAGGATGGGTGGGGGAGGAGCAAAATAGTAAGCAAACAGAAGGCCCCCTGGATCTTGGTAAACTAGGTCAAAAAGTTGAAAGGTTGCATTCTTAAATACAAATTAGGTCAAATGAAAAGGACCTTTTTTAATTGGCGACATGCGAAGATGAAAGGAGAATGAGGCAGATAAGTCATGAGTCTTTTTCTGGTGCTAGGTCCACTGAACTAGGACATTTTCTAATGGCCCTCATATTCAGTTTTTAATCTTTTTCTTATTGATGACAGACCAATGAAAGGAAAGATAAGAAGATAGGATTTGCCCAAAAATTTCATACATCAGAAAAAGGCTAAGGAAATGGTTCATACAGAAGTTTTCGGAGGTCTCTAAAGGGAAAGGTGTTGTTTTTTTCCCCTTCCATACAAGCAATAAAGGGTAGCAATGATAGAACGGTGGTGACTTTAATTAGAACACTGAGAGGAACAAAGGATTTCCCAGTAGCAATAGCCTTACATCAATGCTTAGTTTCAAGTCCTTACATCTTAGCTTGGAAAAGAACAAGCTTACCTAGAATGTTCAAAATAATATTCCCCAGCATAGGCTTCTGCTAGATGATTCTGTGCTAATGGATGAAACTCATGACGATGCACAAGTATGATTGTGCAACATAGAGAGAAACTTCAGAATTTAAACTCGTTCAATGGCACAATTCATGGAAGGCAGATATAGTAAAGGAAAAAGCTAAAATTGGAGACCAACAGTAATTAAGGAGCTGATTGTTTTTGCGATCCTGTGACCATTTTTCAAAGAGAGGAGAAAGGGGAATGTCACCAATCATACTAGAGAATGCATGCAGCAGACAAGCCAATATATGGTATCTCTTACAATAACAAAATATCACTGAAGATAAAATAAGCAATATCTTCCAGCAGCAACGTCTTTTCACTGTGCAGAACAAAAAGAAGTTTTATCTTCATATGGGAACAATAGTTGAAAATAAGTTTGGCAGAAATGAAAATGCTCTTGTTGATGTGCGGGTACTCAGGTGAAGTAATATTTAGAATTTAGTGAATTCCTAAAGAGGAGTTGGGGTGACTCCATTTGAGGATGCGATGAGAGAATACAATAGGGGTGAAATTTTTTTGACACGGTTTGGACCTGTGCAAAGGTGTCGGTGAGAAGATGTGATGAAAACATGTGATAAAAGGCACGAGATGTGGCGAGTTTATGAAGAAAAATATTTAGTATTAAACATATGAGATGCAGTTCAGGTCAAACGAAATGGAGTGACTAGATCCATGTAGTTTCCCCTGCTTAGAGAGAAGTGACTCAATGGTCATTGATGATGAAGTAGAGACGTAAGCGAGTAGATTACATGCTACTATAGCCGCAGTGACTACATGCAAGATATCAGGAAGAAAGACATAACTTGTACAATTTTTCTTGTCTACAGGACACTAAACAAAGGTAATCAAACTCCAACCAGAGGGGTAACCGGCTGAATTAATGTTGTACTGATACTGCAATTGGTTAGCTCCTCTTTTCCAACAAAAGAAACGCCAAAGTCTTAGTCAAAGGTTATTATTAAGCAGTTGCACTAATATCCACCAAGAACGGAGACTCCATCTAAGTTTCTCACAACATATGCAAACAAAGGAAGAGAAACTCAGCCTTCCCCCTTTCCAGAATGCTTAAAACAAGCTGTGCTGCCCATGTAACTACACAAGTTTTTTTTTTTTTTTTTTTTTCAGTCAGAATAACTACACAAGATTACCGTATCAGCAATCTGCCTAGTCTAAATTAAGCCATTCATAATCAAAAGCAATTCAGCATTATGACCTAATAAAAATTGCAGCAACAGTAAAACTATCTTAAAGCTTCAAGCAATGTTTTCATAATATCGTATATACTCGTGTAATGAATTTTAAAAGTTAAGGGAAGCTGTTCTTAGACTATTTAAGTGAGAAACATCCTGATGTAACCAGAAGTCATCAGCCTTTTTTTGAACTATAATATATGTGTTAATATGTATATATGAGTTGAAAAAGCACCGTAAGTGCAAAGCAAATGCAATTTTTGTAGGAGGCTAGCACTTTTTCTGCTCAATCATTATATTGTAATTTTTTTTCCTGAACAACCATAACAAATAATACAACTAATATATGTCTGGTGTCGATGTTCATGTAAAATTGCATGCACTCGCGCCTTGTCAGAGAGAGAGTTCCATAACCCGAGTAAGACATATATACCATAAAAGCACCATGTGTTATCGAGATATGCTGTTATGAAGTAGTTATTTATGGCATGAATTGTGATTGCTTGCATCTCAAAAGATGAATAATTGCATCACACATTAACCACAAATAGGGGTTATGCCATAATAATCTTCTTAACTAGGAATTTTTCAAGCAAATTCTTTTAAGATTGGGCAATAATCTAGGGTAAAGGAATTTCTTATTCCGGACAGTTTCTTTTGATAATTACTAATGATATATGCAGCATTTGCTGGTTAATTACGACTATCATCAGACACTAAATTAACATCCCACCAGCATCCACGGTCAAAACTTGCAGTAATTTGAAGTTGAACCCTACTAACTACGTGACGCAAGCAACATCATTAGATAATTCCATCCACTTCTACTATCAAGAATCACTTCTTTAGTTCCATCCACTTTTACAATCAAGAATCACTTCTTTAATATTAGCTCTAATGAAGCAACATTGAGATAAGCAAATTTAAAATGTATTCCATCATTACAGTAAACAATGATCACACAACACAGCAACAGACCTACAACCATAATGCAGATACACGACGCACCTGAACATCTTAAAGATAAGTATGATAATTATGAAGAAGTTGGTAAAGTACCGATCATTGCAAGAATTTCCTGTAAAAATTTGTGTGATGTGACATGTTGACATAGCATTATACATATCAATGTATACTAATATAAAAACCTGTATCTATTAAGAAAATTCACCTTTCTCCATCTTCACATCAGCAGCGAATTTCCCTTTCGAGCGGTCCGACCGGCGCACCCAGTGTGTACTGAGAGGCAGGTCAATCTTGCTTCTCCTTTAACTTCCCACGGCGGTAACCCCTCACGTAGTCTTTCAATGCCATTAGTTCATCCTTCCTAAGATTTCGCCTGGACTCCATAATGATTCGACGTAGCATAGCAGCATAGGTGTGCTTCTGAAATCAAAAGAAACATTCTAATTTTTAGATAATTGGATCAAAATTATAAGGATTTCACACGAATCATCAAGCACTTACTTGGTTGGAATTCCACGCAAACTCGATGAGCTCGATTAGTCGCCCCCCAAATTCATCGGCGCTACAATACATTTTAATTATTATAATCATTATAATCATTTATAATGTGACAGTATTTTTAGAGGGAGAAGGAAGACTTACTGTAATTCTTGGGCTACTGCGAGACTCGTCATCATAGCAATGTAATTTATGTCATAAGCCATTCGGTCCAACTCTTGACACCCCAAATTGATGATGGCCAATTCAAGAAACCTCTTCAGCAAATGAGAGTACTTCTCACCCTAAAATCAAAAGAATCATTTCTGGTTAGATTGGATCGAAAAAATAAAGAAACAAAGACTAAGCCCATACACATACCGGAATCCCCCACTGTATCGTGAAATGTGCGTACTCTAGAAGGAGATCTACCATGGCTCTACCAGGTTCTTGGTCGACCCTACCAGGCACTTCTTGGTTGACCTCTTGGTGTTCGGTCTCATCACTTGAAGAAGTCTCTAGTTCTTGGGCAAAAAATGCGTCGGGAGCCATAACTTCATGCACTGGTAAATCAAACCCATCCTCTGCGAGTCCCCAAGCTTACCATTAGAACTATAATGCAATTAAAGCAAACAAGAAAAATAAAAATAAAAAATAGGCATTACCCCAGTTTTGAAATTCTTGAGCATCCATATCCTTAGGTGTCGTCGTTTTATACTCTTCCAAGGATGGTAAATCTAGAGGGAAGTTCTCCCTCATCTCTATATACAAAAAGGTTACTATTAGAACTAGAAAACAATTGAGGCCAAGAAAAAAATTAAAGAAACTTGCATTACCCCACTCCTCAAGTTCTTCTTCACCGTCCATGACTGAGTGCTGAAAGATATTTTGAGACAAATAAATTGAGAGTCAAACACAAAGTCAATCATGAATGAACAGAAGATATCCCAACACAGAATCAATCAGCACTCAGCACCAAAGACTAGTCAACAAAAACCAGCTCGGTTCTTGTCTGACACATTGAACTGCAGATCCTAAAGCTCATTTCAACTGTTGCCATGTCTCTCGTGCAAAAAATAGCATACTGAAGACTCAGTTTACCATTAAATATCATTTCGTTTCATAATAACTTCAAAAGCTTCACATGAAAAACTACTAACAGCAAGCCAGGCCAAAAATGTTGAAAGAAGTAGCAAAGCTCGAGCATTATACATCCATATATCTAACATGCAACTTCTATACATGAAGCGTTACACAAGTTTCTCATGTCCTTTTTCATCTGTTGCTCCCTTTCATGTCTCTGCCTCTGCTCCCCAATCTCCTCTCTAACTTTGAAGATGGACCAAATTATAAAAGAAAACAGGTCTGTGAAATTGCAGAATGGCCAAGAAGATAGGGGTGTGTAGATCATTGCTCCTAAATTACAACAATGAACTCCCTCTATGTGATAAAACTAAAACTGGTAAACCCCTCTTTCTTTGATATGCCAGTTCTTCATCTTTTCTCCCTTGTTCAGTTTATTGTTAACAGCATATTATTAACTATGTCCAGCCACAAAATAATATAGAGAGAGAGAGAGAGAGAGAGAGAGAGAGAGAGAGAGAGAGAGAGAGAGAGAGAGTTGGATGAATACTGTAAAATATACTAATTTAAACTAAAGCATTGCCTCTTAGACAGCTGAACTCCATAATGCATATACTCATTTATGAAAGTTTGTTAGCTGTAACAAACCCACACTTCACTCGCCTTCTTAGGTAAAACCGCCGGTATATAAATTACCAAAATATGCCTAATAAAACTAGCCAAGAGTCGCCACAAAGTTCCGCCACACCTATTACTTGTCAAGTGTCAGAAAGAAAAGCTAGAAAGATAGAGATGTTATCACTTTTCTTTAGACTAAGGAGAGACATCTCTACCTGTTCCAAAAACGATGCTGCCATGTGAAATGGCGCATCAAAAGTTGGGTCCCCCACAAATATTCCACGATCTCCCAAAATGCAAGGATTTAAGTCCTCTCCATCAAAACAAGACATACTCCAAAGAGATTGTTTGTCACAGCCCAATCCTTGAGTGCATGCCCATCCCTCTCTAATTGATAAAAATTATACGACTTCCCAGGATGAGTCGCCAACCCTTTCATTTTATTGCATATGCGGAAGTAAAAATAAATCCCCTGACAGTACTCATCTCGAGATAGAAAAGCAGGACATCACATTCACAAACAAACCACACTTTTATAAACATATGAGTCATTTACACAAGTCTATAATTAAAAGACTAGTTCTCAAAAAAAAAAAAAAAAAAAAAAAAGGGCTATTCAATCTGACCTACTACTCTTCAAGTCACCTCAACTCAACTCCAGGTCCTCCTAGCCCTAAAAATTTTAAACCCACGACGGGGTGAAATATAAATCTCAGCGAGTTCACGATTTAAGCCTCGATTAGGAAGGAAATACACCTAGAAGTGTCTTAACCACTCACTTAGCACAGAGACTTACCTCACCTCAGTGCCTTCCTATACGTCAGCACAGTTCATATCATATTACATATAATCAATGCACATAACAACTGGAATACCTCATCAATTCAATTAATCACAAAGTTCTTGATTATAATGTCAAACCATTATGACACGTCATATTCCATGCCACACAGTTTCGGTCTCATAATCGGGTGCATCAAATTCAACAATCATGCGTTCCAATTGTTAATTACACCCCTTAAGGGTACGGCCAACTCTAAATGTGGCGGTTTTCTGGCATTGCTAGGTGTTGTCTCAACTCCTTTGAGCACAATGAAGTCTCTTAATTAGATGGCTTCCCCAAAGGAGCATAGGTCCAGAATCTACTATGACTCGAGTCTCAATAAATGGGTAACGTCCAGCTTAACAGCCTAGGACGGCTTCTCTTAACCAACACATGACCAATCAATCTCGCTCAGGACACTGTGCATTGCACTCAAATGTCTCAATTAAAATAGTGAACCTGACCTATTTTTTCGTATTAAAAATACACGGTAAAATAGTCGTATGTGGTTACACGGTCAATTCACACTAGAAAAATTGATATCTTCCAATTTAATATTCCATTGGTGTATATAGTATATAAAACCATTTTTGATGTTAAAACTCAACATCCGGGATTTTCTAAATAAATAATGAATTTAACAAATTTGGAATTAAATACTCAAAATTCCAATCAACATTCAATTTGCATAAATTAACACTCAATTGCAGAAATTGAACACACCATTACAATCAGCATAAAATTTTGGTCATAGAATATCCTGCTCTAATTTCCGAAAAATAAATAATAATTAAATAAATGACCGGAAATTAAATAAATTACAAAATAAATAAATTTAAAGCATTTAATTGAATTAACCTAAACTAACTAAACTAAATAATCTAACTAACAACTAAATCTAACCATCCTATATAATTTAATCTAAGTACACTAACTAAATAAACTAACTAATTCCTAACTAATCCATCTAACTAAACTAATTAAACTAACAAAGTACTAACTATATACTTAATCTAACTAAGCCATCCTAAGCCTAATTAACATAATTAATCCACCAATTAGCTAACTAACACACCTCTAAGTGTCATTAGCCCACTAATTAAGGATTAGAACGCAACTCACCGGTTAAACACGAAAATCGGCTCTCAGCGAGCGGTGCAACAGCGGCTGAGACTTAAGCTCACGGCGAGGCCAACGGAGCTCAGACTGGGCCGAAATCGGCCTAAGAACTCGCTGCCCGAACTGAGAAAAATGGCACAGAAGCTGCTGGTTTCGGTCTTGAACTTCGAAGGCTGAAGCGGGCTTCAAGAGGGCTGGTCGTGTGGGCCTGCTGCAACGTGAAGGATGGATCGGTAGGCTGGGCTGCTTCGATTATTGCTGGACAGAACAACAAAACAGAAACGGTCAAAGATGGGGGCTTCACGGCGAGGGCTGACCGAGCAAAGAAATCGCGGCCAAAATGAGAAGCCGATGGTGGAGATGGATGGCTTGGACGCGTGCTGCTGCAGGGGGAGTCAACCGAACGGTGTTAGTTGACTGAAAGTGGGCAAGCGTGAGTTGAGAAGGGAAATGAAGGCTTCGGTAGATGGCAGAGGAGATGGAGGCTCGGACGTGGCGATGCAGGCGTGAAGCTTCGGTGGGCTTTGGAGAGGGCAGCTGGCGTCCGGTTGTTGCTGCAGGATGAAGGAGTCAACGATGCTGGCCTTCGGTTGCAGAGGAGACGGAGGGGAAATGATTGTGGAGCAGGAGCTGGAGACGTCACACGAAGAAGCAAAAATGGAAAAGAAGAAAGGCAGAACAGCTGGCTCGGTAAAGCAGAAGCGGGAAGAGGATAGAAACGGAGAAGGTGCTTGAGAAACTTGGGAAGAAAGAAAGGGAAAAAGTCAGCAAGCTATCCAATACATTTAAGGTTTGGTCCCCCATTTATTTCTAGCTTAGAATCCCATAAAAAATCTCATTTTGGTGCCAAAATGCAGCCCTTTCTCTTTTGATTCGAATTTCACTTAATTTAGACTTCAATTTCATCCTTAATTTCTCAAATTTGAAGTCCAATTTCATCAAAGAAAAATCCCAATCCCACACACTTCCACAAATTCCCATCACCTAGTAGCTCGGCTTAGAAGTCGAAATCTCCTTCAAATGAGCTAAACCGAATTTCCATTCATTTTCCGAATCGATTTTCCGTAAAAATCTTGGAATATCCAAAAAATCTTCAGAAAATAAGTCGACGTTCCTAAAATGAATCGTGACATGACAGAACTTTCAATTTATGAAATCAAGCTCAATTTCGCAGTTAATTTCAATCCAACGTGATTTTAGCGCGTCACAATCTACCAGGTAACTTTTATGAACTTTTAATGCAATTGACTCGTAGTCGATTATTTTCGAGCCACATTGTACATCTTCGACACATTAGCGACTCTCTGTTGTTGTGAAAATCTCAAGATTTCAAATACGGACATAGGGTACAAAAATGATAGAAAAATCAGTCTAATGCCGTTCAACAAAAATTTTGCAATTAAGTGGAATCACCCACGCACTAATCACATATCTCTATCGAATCGACCTATTCTAGTCTCTGATCGATTTTGACGATGTCGTAATGACCCTTGCAGATTAGCACGATCGAGTAGTCAATTCTTGATCGAATTCTCATGTCTATTGTGTTTAGATTCCTTAATGGCTTTACCTGATAGGCTAGTTAACTCGTGAGTGATCAACTCGTAAAAAAAAGCTATCGACATAACGATGAAAAGCCCAACTCATCTCATCGAAATCAGACTCGAAAATCAGGATATCACATTATCTATCACAACATTCATATGTACATACATACAAACATAAAATACTTATACATAGGCATACTTATTTATATACACGCACACACAAAACATCTTCCCCTCACGCTTAAAGTACCGCCATACAGATGCTATCCAATATGCATTGCACTGGCTTCCATAGTGAGAACTTTATATAAGAAGCAATAAGAGTTTCCAGTCTCAGTCATCCAACTAAGCATAATTTCATGCAGTTTCTGAACTGGAAGCCTATTTAGTCTTTCAGTTGATTGATAGAATACTGTGCTAAGAGACTAACCTTCCGTACCATCCGTACAATCACCTCCGTATCAGTGTGAATGTCATGGCATACGTTAATTTGCGTGATCAATGACCGAAGAAGCCTCACCATGAAGAAACCGACGGATTACAAAAGCTCGAGATCGATTCGTGTGTCGACACAAGCAATTTGACTTTAGAAAGACCAATTAATGTATCTTTCTCCCTCTCCTTTTTTTAGCAAGACCAATTAATGGGGCAGTCCCCACAAGAAGAAGCAGGTATACCTCCATTTAAATGGAGATCTGAAAATGGAACATAAAGTGGAGACATGGATTAGGATTGCTAACGTATGAGGCAGTCAAAATGTGAAACTAATGGTAATGGAGCAATGTGAAGATGGTTTTTACCGAAAGGGACACCCACTATAGGTTTGTAGAGTGTTATCTTGGGTGGTCAACAAGCTTTAATTCTAGACGTTGATGCCTGCAACTAATTTATGAGGAAAGGCTAAAAGTAACATTATGGTCATTTTGTAGAACTATCATCATGAAATGGTTCCTCAACTCTGAGTTAGGAATGCAAGAGAATAAATTCTGATTCAAAACTCATTATACGAAGGTTAATTCACAATACTATATTGTCTATCGTATCACTGGAGAATAAGTGACAATGTGCAACAAAGTTGCCTATGGTGCTTCATTGTTACCTGAATTTCCCTTCTATGTTCTCCGGTGATGGGATCTCTGATGTTAATGAAGTTTGATAACGTGAAAATTCAGTATCGATCTTGATATCTTATGTAAGACATAAGTTATAAAAAGAACAGAGAACAGCCGACTAAAAGAGGCCAGCGGGGCCGTCACTCACTGACACTTGGTGTTTGATGCAATTTTAAAAGAATATGTATTACAATCTATTACATTCGATATAAAATTGTTGTATCTCGCCCCTTAAGTTAGGTATGGCAATTTTTTCCTGTCTCTCTCTTCGCGGTCACCAACTTTGTCTATCATCGATATGTATGAATTTGGAACTCACAATCTCATGTGATACGTAGTGTCTGGCTAACTGAAACTAACGGCAACTGATTGAAATTATCAAACTGTGATGTTCTTGTTGCAGGTCGCCATAATAAGGATATTCCAGCAGTTCGCGAATTCCCAGGTGTATCAAGCGAGGCTGAGTGCGCTGATCGGAGCCGATCAGGCGCAGCAGCGGGTGAACGAGGCACTGGTGCTGATTACCCTCGGCGGCAATGACTTCGTCAACAACTACTTCCTCAGCCCCTTATCACCGAGGCGGCGCAAGTTCTCCCTCCAAGCCTTCTCCTACTACCTCATCTCTGAGTACAGAAATATCCTCCGGGTAAAATACCTAATCAAATTTCTTAGCCATGACATGGATGGAGATGACGGATTTGTGCTTAATGTGACACTGTCTGCAGAGGCTGTACGACTTGGGAGCCCGCCGAGTGCTGGTGACGGGAACCGGGCCGTTGGGCTGTGTTGCGGCTGAGTTAGCCTCGCAAGGGAGCCTGAATGGCAAGTGCACAGCGGAGCCCCAGCAAGCCGCCGCCATATTCAACCCGGCGCTCATCCGGATGGTCCAAGGACTGAACCAGGAGCTTGGATCCGACGTCTTCATCGTCGCTAACGCGTTCCAGATGAACATGGACTTCATCAGCGACCCCCAACGACACGGTTCGCCTCCCGTTTACAATCTCTTCACGACACTCTTAACCAGTTCGCAGCGGCTTAGTCCAGCGCTGCCTTGTATCACTTATATTGCCTTATCCTGATTTCCACATTTCGGACCAGGCTTCATCACATCAAAAGTGGCATTCTGCGGACAAGGGGCTTACAATGGGCTAGGAACATGTAGTCCCCTATCGAACTTGTGCCCCGACCGGAACGTGTACGCGTTCTGGGACCCGTTCCACCCGACCGAGCACGCGACCCAGCTCATTGCCCAGAAGATCCGGACTGGCTCGACCAACTACATGAGCCCCATGAACCTGAGTACGATTATGGCCTTGGACTCCAGGATCTGATGAAACCGATGTCGTGTGGCAATTTTGGAGCAATCGGTCTCCGACTATCAAGTGTCTTCTTAATTCGAGTACGAACTTTACCGCATGTTAAAGGGTCAACGTAATTTGCTGTGTTTCGACTTTTTATGCTGTACTGAATTAGTGTCTCTTTTCTAATGAGTGGTTATTGTTTTCCTTTTATCTTCGGAAGCATATAATTGCCTATATATAATTGTGCTGTTTTGCTTGTAATTGGGAGTTGTCCCAAATGGTATAAAAAAACCTTTCGCTAAAAGGTTGTTTTTTGTTTTGGGAGTTTTTTATGGAATGCAGTGGTGATTTGGACAGGATTTCAATTGATGTCGCAACTGCAAATGAAAAGAATTTGCAAGGACTTAGCACTGATAAATTGAAAAAAGCACACAAGAATTTTGTTCCTATGATTGTTTCCTTTACAATAATTACGCGCTGTTTTTTGTAATCTATTAGACACAACCGTTCATAAGCAGTCAATATTTAAATGCGGTAACAATTATGACTGCTTTTGTATTATTTTTAGGCCTGATTATGCACGTCGATTTTAGTCGCAAGTGGTTGTAACTCTTTAAGTGTCAAAAAAAAAAAAGTGCCACTGAACTTCACCATCGGTGTCCTGATCTTTGGTAAGGTCCCTTGCCTACTTTCTTCTTTTCAATGTATCCAACGCCTAAACAAATTCATCAGACCGGCTATATGTTGGTCTTGACATCAAAACAAGATCTTCATTGATCATTCACCACCATATATCGATTGCTGTATTTCATGATCATCGTTGGATTTCACCATCATCGATAACTACATTTATATAATTATAGGTGACTATCACATCACTTGGGTAGCTGTCTTGACCTCATCACCGACACATTCTCCGTAATCGCTTCCTCAACCCCCCTCAGGATTTAATTGCGCCTTAAGAAATTCGCTCCTATGTCATGGTGCGAGTTTCTTCAATTTCAAGTAATGGGATTCACTTTCCTTAATTTGGGAATTATCGACCGCTATATTACTACTGACAATGATATATGGCTCTCGTTAATTGGTAGGGATAATGGCATGGGGTAACCTTGAATTTTTTTCAATTTGTGCAACTATCGTTGGTAGACTTTCATTGGTGCAATCATATTCTTGAACTTTTCCGATTTGAATAAATATTATTCCTTCCATGAGAAACTTGGATGAAAATGTTGATGTGGCAATTAAGGCCCTATTTGGTAAGGACATGTTTGGTAGCGGTTCTCTTCCAGAAAATAATTTTTGATAATAAATGGTTTTTTTAATTACAGATGCCCCAGTACCTTCATTTCATCCCCTCTAAGCCATGAACGTGTGTTATACTAGACCGAGGGTATATCAAAATGTATATGGTTCAGTCTTTGTGCTTCGCACTTGTTTTAGTAATCTCTGTTGCATAGAGTGTCTGCAATGTCTGTTACTTGACAATCCGTCAGCGCCTTAAACGGACATTTGTCATAGGCCTAGAAGATCCAGACATCCGTCAGAACCTTAACATGACAATCTGGTCCAATTCATGGCCGGTCAAAGGAGTAGTATCATCCAAGCAGAAAGCGCCCTCCTGGGACTTTGAACAAATAACAAGCCACAGAAGAGAAGGCGGAGCAGCCTCCCAACATCCTGGCATCCGTCAAAATGGAAGTTGCCTACTTCTTGAGCCTATCGGATGAAAGAGAGTTTATGATTCCTTTGCTCTTCTTTTTTCTTGTTGCTTGAGCTATTACTTGAGCCATCTTCACAAAGACTAGCCTCAATGCACTCGCTCCACATGCACATTATCAGTTCTTCATCTTCGATTATTTTAGATGCCTGTCCAGTTCTATTTCTCCTGTTCACTGTATTTCCGATTGCAATCTAAACCTTGTTTACTTGGATACTGCTAACACGATGGCTTGACGACGTATCTTGCACACTAACAAAGAAAAGGCTCATATGCAACCCCAGCTTCATCCTGGACTTAAAGCAAGATATCGTTTAAACAAGGTGGCGTGCTGAGCAATGTCTACTTAGATCGTCGAAACCATGTAACACGTAGGCACTAAAGATCATAGAAAAAATCTCACAGGATCCTAATTTGGGAACATCCAGCAAATTCGCACCCATCGATGTGCACTTTGTCGTGCTCTGAAGCAACATCAAGGCTTCCATTTGCGCAATCTGAAAGTAAACTCTTATTTATTGAGCCGAGAGTTGGGTGTTTCAGACTTTATTCATGTCATCCTCTAGCTAGGCCCCGAACTTGAGGGATTGAACTGTTGATCCCATCGAAGGAACTTAAACACAGATAAACTTCCTCTAATGTTAATAGAATTGTTCTTGAGGAGACGAGACGTAGGGTTTTCAATGCTGAATGGGCTTCTAAAGGTATTGTCATGTCTCTTGAGATAAGCAAGACATCTTAAGCGAATGCTTACCAAAACCATCCTCAAACCCTAACACAAACGAACTAAGCAAATACCATCCTCCACTTGTTTTTTTCGTGCCAACTGCCGCAATAAAGCACGTCGATCGACCTGATTGGAAAAGAGACTAGGAAAAATATCAAAACGAAATATTAAGATTTCAAAAAGATTTCTAATTAAATCACATTTTCAAAAAATGTTAATCTATAAAGATATGACAGGAAAATAAACGACAACCCAAGAGCTCCAATGAGTAGAATTAAGTTTCTTTAGAAGGTCTACTCCAATCCCTCCTTTCTCCTCAGTTAAACAAGTCACATGTTATAATCTCCTTATATAGTAAGACCGATAAAAAAGTAAATCTATAAAAAAAAAATAAACCTTGATAATATCTTCTAATATTTTTTGGTGATATCTATCACGACTATGCAAGGGAAACAATGGATACACAAACAAAAATAAAACAAGAACAATGAAATCCAATTCCTTGATATTGAATAATCTTTTGATATCCGTTGAAGCTTAATGAATAAGAATAATCTTTAGAACTATGAAAGGGATGGCAAAGAGGTAAATTTTATATAACTCGGGATAATTCAAAGCATACAACGAGTAGATATGCATAAGATAAAAGGGAGGGCAAAGAAGTAAATTTCAATACAATTCAGGATAACTAAATTTTATAGAACTCAGGATAATTCAAAGCACACAACAAGTATATATGCATAAGGTAAAAGAGAGGGTAAAGAGATAAATTTCAATAAAATTCAGGATAACTCCAAAGTAAAAAAAAAAAAAAAATTAGACCATTTCTTGATTTGTGTGTGTTATCCTTGCACAGGGCTAAGGTAATCTTCTCTCTATCATTCCAATTTTATCGGATGTCTCCAAAGAGATGATTTTTCTTGCTTCACCTGGATATATAAACCGAGGTGTATATGTGTTGGTGAGCGATGTGGGACTCGTCCTAGCTTCTATATGTAAAAAGTTGGGCCATAGACGCTTCCTAATTTTCTTATTCATACAGGGCCCACATCAATACGCCCAAAGTTAGGAGTCCAAGCAGCTTTCGCATTTAAAAAAGTTTCGACTTCGGTGTAGGGCTTACCCCCAACAAATAATCAACTTAACAAGTTCGAAGATTCTTTGCCATCAACTTAAATTGGACGATAAAATGCTAGTAAGGATTCTTTGCTTGTGAAAAAAAGATATGTAATTGCTTGGATAAGTTTATCTAGTTGGTAGACTTGGATTTTAAGGCTATGTTTGATGGTCATAATAAAATTTTATTTTATCCTATCATATATTTGATACTTGCTCAATACATGATAAAATCGGATATAAGAATATATAGAGTAGATAAAATTATCCCATGAACGAGATGTGATACGGGTGAATATGATTTTTAATATCCGTAATAGAAAATTTATTTTTCTTAAATGACAAATTTCTTCAATTAAAAAAATTAAAATTATATTTGAATATAAATGATATTTGTATTCTAATATAAGAAATTCAAAATAAAAAAATAAAAATTTATTTATTTTAATTTAATCTTATTTTTCTTATATATTCGAATTTAATTCTATTTTATAATATAAATTCAATATATAAATGCATGTTTATATTTATTACATATTTTAGGTATTTTAGTATTTTAGGTATATTAGTACAGTTTACTATTTAATAAATTTTCATTAGAGAAGAATAGAAGGGGAAGAAAGAAATAAAAATTAATTAATTAAAAAAAGGAAATCAAAATAATAATAAAATAAAAAATAAATAAACTAGGCAAGGATGTTGTGAGATATTTTTACCATCTTCATTTATAAAAAAAAAAATTGTTCATTTATACCAAACATTATGTATTATATGATGTGAGCATATCCAACTTTATTATTATAATCACCAAACAATGTATATGATATAGCAAAATTTCTTAATTTCATATCTTACCATATCCAATCCTATTTATTAAAAATATGGACTACTAAACATAACCTAAGTGTTTCGTTTATTGCCATAAATGCATTGACACTTAGACTTGCATATAAGGAAATAAAGTCAACAAGAGTAGCCTTCTTTAAAGTAAAAATGTATTGATTAATGGGTAATGGGCTTTAATAGAGCGGGATCAAGTGTCAAACTCAATTATTTGATTTCATGAAGTAAGGCGAGCCTCCCAAGCCTTACTTGGCTCCTAATTGGCTTAGTATAGGAGTTATAATTGACAAATAAGGGTAAAGAATCCAAGTTGTGATTGATAGGATTTGGAAGAGTCCACACAAAGCATAAGTGCTATCTTGAAAAAAAAAAAAAAAAAAATCTGGGTCTACTTAATAATTGACTAACCTTCTCTGGGTTCGTTACAAGGGGTTCGCAACTAGGGGTGTGCATGGTCGGGTGGGCGGTTCTTGACTTACAACGAGGAACCGCCCGCTAAAAACCGGCTAAAAATTGGAACCGGGAACTACCCGCTGATAGCATGGATCCACCTAGGAACCGAACCGCCGGTCCAGTCCGATTCCCGGGTGGATTCATAGAACCTATCCAACCTCCACGCCTTCCCCTTTTCGCCTTCAACCAATCGTGACCCTCGCTCCACTTCTGTCCCGGCCACCACCACCATCTTGGCCACCGCCTCCATCATCTCCCACTCCTTCCTTGAGATCAACAATGAGGAGGACAATGGGGACGATGAGTCATTCTTAGACCTAGAGTTTGCCCGTCCCCAAAGATGAGGATGATGGGGAGAAGCCTGAGGAGGGAGAGGAGGAAGAGGGGAGGTAGAAGTAAGATGAGCCCAACAACGAAGAGGCGATAATGACAATGAGTGCGGAGGTGGCAATGACGTGGAGAGAAAGTTCAAGTTCAAGGGAAGAAAAGAGAATTAACTCACTATTTCACCGAGTTCGGACTATGACTCAAAGGGAGATGAGTAAATCGGAGTTGAATCAGAGAGGAAGAGGGAGCTCGGGGAGATTTTGAACTAAGAGAAACGAGATGAAGTAGGAAAGTAGTAAATTGAGACAAGATGATAATTTGAGCCCTAAATTTTAGATTTGCTAATTTCGAATTTTTTAATATTAAAAATTAATATATTATTATAATATAACCGATCCGATCGGGTGGGCGAGTGGACGGATTGTCCATGCAACTAGGAATCGGACCAATACCCATCAGTTCCATAAATTGGAATCGAGAACCGAACCGATTCCCTTAAGAACCACCGATTCCGAGCAGTTTCAATCCGATTCCGAGCGGTCTAAGCGAGTCCCAGTTCTTTTGCACACCTCTACTTGCAACAAGCGGTAAGAAGATAGTTACATACTTGCCTTCCACCATGCATCCCAAACAAATCAATCCAACATTACATATTTGGCAAGCAACATCACATTCTTTTTCAACCTAAGCTCTCTTTCATTTTGATTTTTGAATTTTTCTTTTGCACTCTTCTTTTTTATTGCAAAACTCTTGTCGTCTCTCCTTTCTTCTTTTAAATTTGATACCCTCTTGGGCCTCAACCTCACTCCTTTCCAAAACCCTAAAACCCGCCCCCCTTCTTTCACTTATCTACTTTATTTACATCAACAATGGATGTCCTTCGGAATATTTATGGTTAGGGCATGTTTGTTTACTTGCCAAACAATGTTTATTTCTATTCTTTTGTTCCCGAGAATAATTTTGGAACAAAATCACGTTTGATAAAAAAAAATTTCCCGAAAACAAATTTGTTCTCGAGAATAGATTTGGAATAGAATAAATAAATAAATAAAAGTTGATTCTTATTTCCAGGAATAATTCTACAATTATTTTTATTACTATGTCGGATCCGGGCATCAAAAAAAAAAAAAAAATTCTAGAATTAAGTCAACATATTTTTTCTTTCTTCTTGTTTTCCAAGTGCTGCCATCGCTGCCATTGCCATCTACCGCTACCGTCGCCCCTACCGTTCGTCGCCGGTGAGCTCGCCGGAGGCTCGCCAGGTCAAGGCGAGGTCCGGCAAGGCTTGGCGAGCTCGTTGGAGGCTCACCCCAATAATGCCTAGGCAAGGCTCGACCTCACCCAAATCAAGCGATGTCAAGCCCCTCCGACGGCTGGGCGAGGCCACTCACCTAGCTACTAACAACACTCCGGTGAGGTTACCGGCCCTCATCTAGCCAATCCCCGATCATCTCAAGGCTAACGATCGGCCACCTTTGAAGAAGAAGAAAAGAGGAAAAAGAAAGGAAAAAAAAAAAAAGAGAAGAAAAAATAAAAAAATAATAAAATTATTTAAAAATTAAAAAATGATTTGAAGTAGGAATTGAAATTTTGCTTTATATAGAATACATATTTAATTTTTATTTTAATTTATTATTAAGTATTTTTATTTATAATTTATTCTATAGTTTATTATTTACTATTTAATAAAATTTTAATTAGTTAATATTTTTATTATTTAGTATAAATATAATTCATCAATAGAATTTCTATGATTTGATAGAATTTTAGAATGGAATAGAATTCTAAATTCGAATTCTTTTGAAATTGAAAATATAATAAAATATAATATGATTTCTTCACTCATAAGAAGACCATTATATTGGTGAGTCATCCATGAGAATTCAATATCAAATTTACACTCATCTAAAAAGGTAATTGAAAAAGAATTAGAATAGTAAATTTTATATAGTTACCAAATGCATTTCTATTCTTTTTCTATTCTAGACTCAAAAACTTTGTATAGTAATCAAATGTGTTTTTTTGCTCAAAAATTATTCTTAGAAATAGAATAAAAAAAGAATCATTTCTGATGAGAAATTATTTCCAGGAACAAAATGATTACCAAACGCGCCCTTATTGTATCGCGATACCACTCTCTCCACTTGACTTCTCCATAATGAAAAGTATCTTTAAAACACTCATGAAGCAATAAAAAAGTCAAGTGATGATTAAACAATTGTCACGATCTAAATTTCAGGAAAACCATTTAGGGTTTAGGCTAATGGACTATTAAGTCTTTAAACTTAGCTCTGGCTCTCCCAAACCCATATCAATTCATGACTTAGGTTCAATTTTTTTTTTAAATGAATTTTATCTATGAGTGGACACTAATCAATTTATGGTAGGTTGATTAATAGGAGAATTATTTCTCCTACAAACTAGAAATTTAGGTACGGAGATTTGATTACACTAGACTCGGGCTCTCCCAAACCCATCGGGGACTTAATGACTTAGATTCAAGGTTTTTTTTTTTTTTAATGAATTTTATCTAGGAGTAGCCACTAATCAATTTATGGTAAGTTGATTAATAGGAGAATTATTTTACTCATACAAACTAGAGATTTAGGTACGGAATCTTGATTACACTAGATTCCTCTAATACCCTTTCGGTACCATTCTTTTTATTTTTAAAAAAAATTTTGCAAGCAGCTTGAATTTATTTTAACCTAAATTACTATCATGTAACAGAGTGACCACACGGGTGCTCAATCATTATTAAACACTCAACGAATCAAATAAATTGCATCGAAATAATTAAATGCACAAAAGCAAGCAATTTTTTGGGTTTTTCTTTTAATTAGAACTTTATCATAAAACATGCATTTAACTACATGACCTAAAAATATTTCTAATTAAAACGAACCTATTATGCAAAAAATTTGACATGCACCTAATATTTTTGTATTTGGATTTAATAAAAACCCTAATTAAATTATCTAAAATGAATAATTTTCTAATTTATTTGAGGGATTAATTTGACTTAAATCATATCCTACCTTAGAAAACTATTTTTTTTTTTTTTAGAAAAAGGATGAGATTATTGAAATGTGCAAATTTTATCTAAGACCCTATTTTTGAAAAAAAGGTTATTTAGGTCCAACCTAACCTATTCTAAAAAATTATCTAAAAATGCAATCCTAAAAATGCAATTGATTTATGAAACCAACATATTATGAATGCAAGATTTGATTTTTTTTATATATTTTTTAGTATTTTTCCAAGACAAGCAATTATCAGATAATCATTTTTTAAACAAAAAGTTATTCAACAAATAAAAGGATTAAAATAATCAAAAAATAACATGTTGTCTTACGGGTTAAATTAGCGATTACTATAAGCCTAAATGTCACGACATATAAAAGGTTCAAAATAATTAAAAATGATCTAAAGTCTTATAGATCATATTAATAATTATAATGATTTAACAATTAAAATACTATCAAAATGCTCAAAATTAATATAATTAAAAAAATGATCCGGCGTCGCCTTACGAATTAAATTTAATTACAATAATTTTGGGTAAAATTTCTGCGACTTTTTCCTTTCTTTTCTTTCCAGGTTGTCGAAGACAAGAAAATGATTTCTTTTCTTTTGACAAGAAATTCTCTATTGATTCTTTTCTCGTGCTCTCTTTCTTCTCATAATTTAATGATTTAACAATTAAAATACTATACAAGATTCATAAAATGAATATTAACATCCAAGATTCCAATATTAAATAATTCAATTTTAACTTAACTAAACTAAAGTAAATAAATAAAATAAAAAATAAACTAAACTACCTAAGGGGGACAGCAGGTTTGGAAAAACGCAGACGACGGGGGGTGTGCGCGGCGTTCGAGCGGCGTCAGGCGAAGGCAGACCGGCGGGCGTCGGGCGAACTGGCAGGCAGCGACGGTCAAGGCGCGGGTTGCGGCAGAACGGAGGTGAGGCGTCGGGTGGTCGCCGAGGACAGAGGTGGAGGTTGGCAGTGGGCGTCGGATTGCGGGCGAGCTGCTGGTGCGGGCATGGAGACGCGGAGGTCTCTGGGTGCGCAAGCGGAGGCTGTCTGGGCGGTGGCGAGTGGCGAAGGCGTCAGGTTGCCGCGGAGGTGCAGCGCGGAGGTGCGGCGCGGGAGCAGATCGCGGCGACAGCGAACACGGCGACGGCGGGTGCAGAGAGAGGCGTCGGGCGCGAGCGTCGGCAACGGCGCGGTAGCGGTGCTGCGGGTCAGCGGCGGAGGTCGGGCACGGGCGTCGCTTAGGGCGGCCGGACTGCGGGGGCGTAGCGGACGGAGCCTCGGGTTGCAGGTGGAGACGCGGATGGGAACAGCGGCAGCGAGCAGAGGCGTCGCGGTGCGGCAAGGCGGTGGGTTCGTCGGGCTGGCGAAGCGGCGAGGCAGAACTTGCAGAGGGGTGATAGCGGCGAAGCGGACGTCGGGCGCTGGTGCAGGCTGCTGCGACGTCGGTTGGGTGGCGTTCGGCGACGGAGGAGGGAGACCCGGGCGAGCGTCACTGGGAAGCCGGAAGAAGACAGTCTTCTTCTTCTTTTTTTTTTTTTTTTTTTTTTTTTTTAATTTTTTTTGTCCTTTCCCTCTCTCTGCTCAGTGCTCACTCTCTCCTCTCTTGTCTTTTCTTGCTGACTTTTCCTTTCTTTTCTTCTCCAGGTTGTCCGAAGACAAGAAAATGATTTCTTTTCTTTTGACTTGCGCTTTCTATCACTTGCTTTTTTTCTGCAAATTCTCCTATTGCCCGAATTCTTTCTCTCGTGCTCCTCTTTCTCTCTCACGCTTTCTTTTTTCTTATGCCCCAATTTTTTTTCGATTTTTTTTTGGTCGGTCCTTTTTATAGTGGTTCCGACCACTCTCTTCCATGGCAATTTTCTAGCTTCCTTTTTTCGTTGCCTTAATTTATGGTTTGCAAATTAGAGCAAAATCTTGCAATCGGCTTGATTTTTCCTTGAATTTTTCGATTTCTTTCTTTTTATCAAACTCCTTACTTTTTTATTCATATGATTTCTTTGATCAAAAATTTGCTTCCACATTTACTATGATTTGAATATTTGCAGGAACAAGGGTGGCTAATTAGAATTTTCACATTCCATTCATGATCAAATTAGATTGATCCTCCCCTTATTTTCCTTTTATTTGCTCTGATGCAATTTTTTTCTTTTTTTTGTAAAAGCTTAAAAATTAATCACTAATTTTCTATAAACAAGTAATGGTCGCTAAAATTTAAATGTCAACAATAATGTTGTTTCTTTGCTAATTTCAAATCTCTCTTTTTCTTTTTCTTTTTATAACTCAAAGACATAATCATAATTAACCAGCTATCTGGAGAGGAATCGATATGGGAATTCATTGCCATGGCCCTTAACTTCAAGTTGAATTTCCCAGTGCGAGAATCGTACTCACAGCCAAAGTGTGTTGGTCGCAATATAGGATAGTTTTGCTTTAACGAAGATGCATCTTAATTAATATCTTATGCTTAGTGACAACGGGGTATATTTGGTCGCAAGCATCTGAAGGGCATTAATTTCAAGTTTCATAAAAAGACGATGGTTGGGTATATTCTAATTTAGCTCATTCCAGAATGAGCCTTATAGTTTTGCGCTTTGCTATATGGGTAAGTACTTTCTGAAGGAATCAAACGTCCAATTATAACTCTCTTAAACATGCTTGACATGGCAGTTTGGATGCTCAACTAAACCATAAAACTAAAAGTTGGCTCTCATGAATTAGTTTTATTTATCTCCAAAGACGATATAAATGAAAGAAAAGGTTGTTGAGGCCCAGTCCTACAAGCCCACACTTGTGCGGAGTAGATTGGTCAACTTCTACGGCCTCATCATGCAGCCAACCTTCATAAAAGGCTCAAGCACTTGAGGAACCTATCGAAGTAAAATCGCACATATGTCCATTTATAAGTGCTTAAGTTTTTCGTTTTTTCAACTCTGTAGCACTCTTAAATTCATTAAAATCCGGCGTTGCGGTACATACTTGACTTGAACTCGTGCATCAAATTCACAAGTCCATTGAACTCGAGGGTCATCTCAATTTAGACTTCTTCCACCTCCTACTGGCTTATAAAAGAAAGCAATTGGGTCGTCAGGGGTGAAGTTAGGTGCTTGTTTTGAGATATTTGGGAAGCGCCGACGCATTTCTCCTTATGAATAAGCTGGATTTGTAAAGATAGAAAAAGCACAATCCTGATTTTACTCAATGGCTGGCACAATTTCGGAAAACCAATCTTTCGTTTGTCTCTTTTCAAACCCTATGCACGGACACATATCACAATGACAAAGCATGTATGTGACCATCAACTCATGCGAAAACTACAAAAATTCTTTTTTAATAATATGCGCATATGAAGGTAGTGCACTTTTAAGATCACTCAAGAGGTGGATGGATCATGATGCGTGAATTGGTTGCTAAGGTAGTATACCAAGTAAAAACAATCTTGAATAGTGATAGAGTGAACATTCTTAACTTCCATCAATCCTCTTGAGATGCATCTCCATATTATGTAGCAAATCAACTAACATGTTCGATTGTCAATTGATTGTCTTCAAAGGAGAATAATTGGAGCAAGCATCTTGAACCATCTAGGATAAGGCATTGCATCCCCATAGTATAAAGAAGTATTATGTCCAAGCTTGGTGAAAATCTTTATGCACTCAAACCAACAATTGTGCGATAATAACAAATCCGAGCATGATCGGTATCTTGAGGATAAAAATGAAAATATTCTTAATCTTGATCTTTTGATGTGATGGAAGACTAGTAGCTCAAAATATAAAATCATTTCTTTGAGAGCTCCAGATGTTTTGTCTATTCTCATAACTACTGTTGTTTCAGAGTCAACTTTTAGTACATTGTGTCGTGCGCATGGTGTGCTTGATGGCTTTTAAAGTTCTTTGACTCCCAAAGTAGTGGAAGCTTTGATTTGTACTCTAGATTGGTTGAAAGCCGTTTGTGTGTCAATTAATGTTGAATAGTGCATTGAGAATGTAGAAAAATTTGAGTTAGATAAGTAATGTTTATATTTTTGTATGTTGTTATTCCTTCTATGTATCTAAAAAATGAATTTTTCATATTTAATCTTTTCTTCTTCTTTTTTAAAAGATATGGATTACCTTAATGAGCATATTATCGTCAGTAAATAAAGTTTACCGATTGAAGCATAACAATAAGTGGTGAGCTGGATGCGGAATCGTAGAGGATTGTGCAAGAGGCACAATCTCGCAAAAATTACTTACTTGCAGCCAATCACCCTCCTGCAAAAATTCCTCTCTTTAAAAGTAAAATTAAAATTTTGATATCTCTCTGTTTCCATCGTTCCGTTATGTTTTGTCTCATGCGTGAGAAAATATTCAATGGTTACTAACCACTAGGTCATCGTCCTACATGGCACGCGTGAACTGAAGTGGCTCCATTGAAAGGTCGACACACGTGGCCTCTTATCTGGACCAACCACAAAATGGAAAAGTTTAAAAGGTGAGTTTTCTTTTTTCTCATTCCTCAGGCTGGCGTCAGAAAAGGACGGGACAATGAATGCTCAGACTCCCACTTAAAAAATTCTCTCTCCTAATTTCAATTTTCAGAGCTCTTTACGTTCTTCCTTGGAGAGGAACAGCCCAGACACTTCTCCTCTTTCTTTCTCTAGCGAGTCCACCGCCTTCACCTCCTTAGAAGCCTCACCGGTCGTCACTTCCCCCAAGAGCTCCGCCAGTCACAACTAGTTCCCACCTTTGCAGTCTTTGGTTAGGTAACCCTATAACCAAACACCAAGAATCCAAAGAATACCCTTGGTTTTCCATCTTTATTTTTGGGTAATGAATAAGGATTTATAAGATATCTCTGTAAAGTAAACCACTCTATAAGGTTGTTATCTCTACCATGAATCGATGGGGTAAGGAATTTTTTTTCCTAATAATTCCATGGCAAGAGTGATGTTGAGTGGTGAGCACCACATTAGTTAGAATCATCGCAGAAGGTTGCACAATTTCCTAAAGAGTATAGAAGGATAGATAAAATCCAAACATATAAAACAAAACGGTAAATACCCCCTTCTTTTGCCGTGCTTTTTCTGCAATCTTAATTTGTAGATACAATAATATATTCTAATTCCACAAATTAGATCTGTAATCGTGTGAGCTCACCTCACGGATTTAATTTTTCAACTCACTTTTCCATGAAATCGTTCCACTAAAATTGGGCATGGTGAAAAACATTTCATCAAAGATTGAACTTTGGCGTCATGTTAAACAAGTTCAATGGTGATTCGGACAACAATTTAATTGCGTAGCAAAGACAAAGAACGATGAAGTAGAAAAAACTTGTTTCTTGTTCCTAGGAACAATTTCAAAAAACACTTCTTTTTTTCTCAATTTTCTTCTTCTTTTTTCTTTGGCCAATCCTCGGTCTCAGCCATGGCCGACGACCAGCCGTCGAGGGCTGGCGACCTCGCCGGAGCATTGCCAACCCTCGGCGAGACTCTGCCTTGCCTTGGCTAGGCCAGCTCGAGCTCACCCAAATCCGGCGAGGCCGAGCTCGCCCAACCACTAACGAGGCCGCTGGCCCTCGTTGGCCGGTCGCCGGCCATGGCCAAATCGGTGACCGGCTAAAAGGAAGAAAAAAAAAAATAAAAAAGAAAGAAGAAAAAGGAAAAATAAAATAAAAATATTAAAAAATTATACAAGTTTACCATTTATGTTCTTTTTCTTTTCCGAGAACAGAAATTTTGTGCGATTCAAACGCATTCTTACGTTCAAAAATTGTTCTCGAAACATAAATAGTTTTTTTTTTTATTTCTATTCCTAGGAACAATTTTTAAACAAAAATGTTATCAAACATGCCATAAACTGTCTTCTCGATATTCCAACCCACCACATGACTGATATCGCTCATGAAGCTTATGTTGCTGACACTCAGAAACACACAAGTACGACAAACCCACCTGTAGAGCTTCTGTCACATACACCTCACCGCTTGGCATGCTTATTGCTCTATAAAGTACAAATGTGTTACAAAAAAGAGATAAAAGCATTGCCATGCCCCCAACACCTTTGAAAGAGCAAGGTTGACACATTCTTTCCCAACCCCAACGACAACAAGGGTCTTGGTTTGCTTTTTGAGGAAGTCATTAGAAATCTGACAATATAACTTAGTACATCTTCTTTGGAAGGGAATCTGAAAAGGACCAATCTAAACAAACACTCGGCATAAACAAGTTGTCCAGGTAAAGTATATCAACTCGTTGGTTTGCGAGAAGAGGGCAAGTTTGCGTTGCATCGGTTTTGAGGGTATAGGGTCTCCTGTGTGCAAGTAGCATGGACCAATCGACAGATGAAAGTGAATAAAAGCTGCACCTGTACAATGATTAGCTTCTAACAGTGGGACTCTTAACTTCAACTATATGATGGTCTTCGTTCAATTCTAGAGGCCAGATAAACTTGCTTACACAGGAAGCACATAAAACTGTTGAGAATGCACTCTTAACATTCTGCTGCGCAATGTGGCAGAAACGAATGCTTATGGAGTATAAGCACGAAAGGAGAGAAAAAGGGAACAGCAAAATCCAATTGTCACTATGGATTGAACGAGCCAAGCAGTGAAAGGGGTGCAATGAATAGGGCCGCGGGACCATCCCTTGCTAAGGCCACCATAGCGATCAACATGAAAATGTGGGAGAGGCCGAACATCCTTCAACACAACCTTAGCGGAGCGAGTGCATCGACAGTGAATGGCCTCCCTGAGAAAAGACCAAAACATGTCCTAACGAGCCATTTTAATTTCCCAAAAATTAGTGTGAGGAACGATCAATATGGGTGTGGAAGTACCCATTAACAAACCAAAACCGCTCTCAACTCCGCAGAATGTGCATCCATCACCATCAGGTGAAAAGAAGGAATTATGAAGCACCAAGAAAATCCCGACCTGGAATCTTTTTTGTAGAAGGGGCAAAGCTCCAACATTACTCCCCCCATTCAACGTCCTTAACCACTCATCGCCGAAGCCAGTTCCAGCTCCAACGAAGCAACCACCCCTCCTCCACCTCCGACCCCTTTCCTCTTCAATCCCACATCTGGAGAAGAGCCCCAGAATCTTGCTCAACCTCGTGGCCAGATCTTCAGCGTTGCGGCTCCTACTTCCGCCATGGGTGTAGGTCGAGGAAGACCGGGACGAACACGGAGGCGGCAGCAGAAGCAACCACGACAGCACTTGGCGAGTGATGCATCACCGCCGCCCACCATGGTCGCCGTCGTGGCTGCTCCGCCACGGCTTCCGTGTTCGGGCACTGGGCATTAGTGCTGGCTTCACCGGCCAAAGAGAGATCGGTGCTCCTCAACCTACAGCTCATGGACGGACATGACTTGTGCCTCAAGTCCATTCACCTCGAAGAGGTTTTCTCGTGTATTTATTTATATAATTAGATAAGAGAAAATGAGCACGGTGTTAATTTTGAAAAGAGAAAAAAAATAAGAAAATGGAAAAATGAGAACAGTGTTAATTAGTAGGGTCAGTTGGACTTCCTTGTGTATGCAAACCTGCTTATTCGCCTTTGAGCCTCGATGGCCGTTCGTCCGTAGATTACTTATATATATTTTTTGTAATCATCAGAAACTTTCAAACTACCTTCATTACATTCATAATTGTGTTTCTTCCTCCGCAAGGTTGAAAAATCATCACATCTAATATTAATTCATAAAATTTTGCTATAATATCAGGTGACTTCAATAATTTGACTTTTTGTTAACAAAATATTCATAACGAAAATCTAGTCACTTATTGAATCCAAGGCCCAATCCAGGCCATATCCATTATCCATCGAGCCCATTGGCCCGAATCCACAATCTTCCCCGACTCTGTTCCTCTTCTTCAAATCCATCAACATCCTTTCCATTCAATTTTGACTATTTAATGAAATTAATTAAATTATGGCTCCTTTTGTTTTGTAAGTATTTAAACTTAATTATAAATGGGCCATTAAGTAGGCATAATAATTAGCCAATGTAAGAGCTAAATAATTGATATCGATTGCTTATCTAGCCCTTTCTTTTCATGGCAGAAGAAGCCTTTTGTCAGTTATTAGTACTTACATTCTTCAAGTAACATTAATATATAAAACATTGCGACGACAAGGCTAATGAAGAACCGGACTTGCAAAAAATCACAAGCGCATTAGAAATAGAGGCCAACTCCATTCAATTTGACTGTCACATCTAAACCTGACTCCTCTTCTTCAAGAGGGGGAAAAAAGAAAACAAATGAGAATAATAATGACAATTGGATTCTTGTATGTTAGGATGTTCTAGGACAATACGAGAAATATGCTATTGCCACGGTCACGAGATTCTCGCGACCAAAGGACGATACATGATCAAGGAAGACCTCCCAAGATCGTCCAAGGTTCCCACAAGAGCTTCTGGAACATTACTAGGGACAGGCAAAATGGTAATTGCACCGACAATCTAGAACTCTCTCTGCATAAATGCCAATAAATGGTAGGTTAGAAGATGCGATCTCATCCGTAGGATTGAAAGGCAATCAATGGTTGTAATCCGGGGGCCACTAGTATAAAAAGGGGTACTCCTCTCTTATTGTATTCATCAAACCATTTCATAATTAAAGTTTTATTATCTTGTTCACAGCTTGTCTCTTCAGAAACTTTCTCTCTCTAAGATTCGGATAAGTGAGCAAGTGAGTGATTCAATCTTAGGCACTCCAATAATCTCAAATGATCCAAAAGAGCCTTAGTCACTGCACGATCTCAATCCTAGATGACCAACCCATGACACTATACTCTTAAGTATTCTCGTGATTAATGATCTCAATCCTAGATGATCAGCCCATGACACTATACTCTTAAGTATTCTCATGATTAATGGTGTGGTTAGTAGATAGAGAAATCAAATATCCACCATCAGTCAGGTTTGAGTCGTCAACCTCCAACTTGCTGTGTCCTACACCGTTTTTTGTGTTAAGAGGCTAATATGTAAATCCACAAATTTGCTTCTAAACAATGGATAAGTGACACACGCCCATTCTCTCTAAAGTCATTGCCGATTCCACTTCTCCTTGTCCTTCCCACAAAGGAAAGTACTTCTCACCCTAAAATCAAAAGAATCATTTCAAATTAGATTGAATCGAAAAAATAAAGAAACAAAGACTAAGATCATGCACATACCAGAATCTCCACTATATCGCAAAATCTGCATACTCTAGAAGAAGATTTGCCATGGCTCTACCAGGCAGTTCTTGGTCAACCTCTTGGTGTTTGGTCTCGTCACTTGAAGAACTCCTTAGTTCTTGGGCAAAAAATGCGTTGAGAGCCATAACTTCATCCTGCATTGGTAAATCAAATCCATCCTTTGCGAGTCCCCAAGCTTACCATTAGAACTATAATGCAATTGAAGCAAACGAGAAAAAATAAAGAAATGGGCATTACCCAGTTTTGAAGTTCTTCAACATCAATGACCTTAGGTGTCGTCGTTTTATCCTCTTCCAAAGATGGTAAATCTAGAGGGAAGTTGTCTCTGGTCTTTGTATACAAAAAGGTTACCATTAGAACTATAAAACAATTGAGACCAAGAAAAAAATTAAAGAAACTTGCATTACCCCCACTCCTCAAATTCTTCTTCACCGTCCATGACCAAGGGCTGAAAAATATTTTCGAGACAAATAAATTGAATGTCAAACACAAAGTCAATTCATGAGTGGACAGAAGATGATTTATGGTCGCACAAGAGGTTCTCCAATGGAGTTACAACCTAATCATCCTCGTGAAAATTCTAGGTATTCTCCTAACCATTTAAGAGTAGAAAATACATTTATGATATTGAAAAGCACAACCAAGTATAATAATAAAGGCCCTAAAATCAAAGAACCCATTATAAAAGCTTATCTAGTTTTAGGTGAATATCTGAATTTATTTTATTTCTTAGAATTTTCTGAATGTTTAATTATTTATCTTTTTTATTATTTTTCGGATTTTCTAGATTTTAATTAATTTTCTGATTTTTCAAAAAAATTCTAATTAAACTAAATTATCCTATTTCCACACAGACATATTTGGGTAGGTCTTGCCATTTTCATTGACTTGTTTTATCACATATTGTTGACGGGAAAAGTACCAAAAAAGTCTTGAGCATATTACATTGGTACCAATTTAGTTATAAACCTTTTTATGTTGGTATCAACTCATTTCATCCGACCAATTTAAGTCAAAATTTGCTTATGTAGATGTCAATCAGCCAATTGGCTTTAACGTGGACATTTATAACAAATTTTTTTTTTTCAATTTTTTTCCCATTTCCTTGTCTTTTTTTTTTTTTTTTTTTTTTTTTTTTTTGGAAAATCTCTTGAACATGAGAAGGCAACAAATGTGGTCCAAGAGATGCAAAATATAGGAATTCAAGCAAATGCGGTTACTTACTAAATAATAATTGTGATATGGGGCAAGGAGGAAAAATTACACTATGTAGCGACAATTTTTTTTTTTTTCAAAAGCTAAGGAGTTCGGAGGTTGAGATTGATCGGGTGCTTTATTAGACCATGATTGTGACTTATGAAAGGAATGGTCTGATTGGTCATGCAATGAACATAGGCACCTAAAATATATCTCCTGAGAGACCGCAATAATATTTCTTGCTAGAGCTAGTCACTCAAGGAGCATTTGGTAACACTCTCTGGAACACGTGTTCCAATTCTTTTATTCCTCGAAATAGAAATAGAACAAAGATGCGTATAGTAATTTTTTAGTTTCCATGAATAGATTTGGAATAGAAATAAGAAAAAAAAAAAACAAAATTGTTTCTTGCTCCCAGGAACAATTCAAAAAACAAGAAATGAGTTTTTTCTTTCTTTCTTTCTTTCTTTCTTTCTTTTCTTCCTCTTCTTTTATTTCTTTCTCTTCCTTTCTTCTTCCCCCAACTATTCATCAGCCTCGGTGTTGGCCAGCGAGACCGGCTAGACAAGTCCAACGACCTCGCCGGAGCCTCTCCCAACCTCTGTGAGGTCAATGTGGCTTGGGTTAGTATCGGTTGGGTGGGCAAGGCCAACCTCAAGGTGGCCGGTCGAGTTCGCCTTGCCCGGCCACCGATGAGGCTCCCCCAAGGCGGCGACCTTGTCTGGCTAACCACCAGCTGGCCATGGCCTAGGTTGGTGGCTGGTTAAGAGGGAAGGGAAGAAAAAGAAAAAAAAAATGCAATAAATTATTAATAAAGCAAAAGAAGTTCTAAGTCACAAAAATATTTGGGGTCGTACCAAACGTATTTCTATTTCAGAAAAAAAAATTATATAATTACCAAACGTCTTAAAATACTTAGAAACTGTTTTTAAAAATAGAAATAGAAAAAAAGTGTTTTTGAAAATAAATTATTTCAAAAAAAAAATATTACCAAATGCACCCTTAGAGAATGTCACTTTAGGTTTTATGGCAAGCTTTTGATGCAGGAGAGGTAAAGGATATGGCAGCATTTGGCTACATGATCGAGCTACTTTCAAGGAATAGATATAGTATGCCAACGTCATCAAGGTGTTTGATAAGATAAGACTGATTGGATACTTTCTTGATTCCAATGTCATTGCCATCGACCTGAATGCTTTTGGGAAATCGCGAGAATTTGAAATGGTCGATGCAATGTAAGTGGAGTTCTCGAAAGAGGGATGCATTCTATTTTCAGATTAAGTTCACTTCCAAATGCTCAAAGTCTATGGTGCAAGAAAGGACCTTATGACGGTAGAGTCTCTACTTCATAGACTTGACTCTGATCATAACATTACGGTCCGATAATTATAGGTCATTTTTATGTTTGATGAGCTCTAACCCAAAAGGGACATTACGGTCCGATAATTATAATTTTGAAAATTGATTAATTAGCCAAATCAATGATCATGAAAGGACGAGTCAGTGAATTGTGCAAGTTTAAACTGCCAACAAATTGAAAGTCTTCTCTGCGCTGATAATACGACTTTCATCATCACTTGAATACTAAATAGATAGTGTCCCAAAAATAATAAAATCAAGGTGAAAAGGCCCAACGGTTGAAGCTGATTACAAAAGTACTAGGATCATCCTTTTCTTGTAGGGCGCACAGCTGTCTTAACTTGGACTAAGAAAAATCTGCAAGACACACTAAGCCGAACTGTAGTGGTTTGCGTCAAAAGTCTAATGTCTGAGATCCAATACATAATGCTGTTGCCAAGATGTTCTAAGCCGGGGCTCCCATGTTGCTGGCCTTTCTCCGCCTTTTGACCTCGGAATCCATTGCTTTGCAAGGCCCGCCACGCCATCATCTCCTGCATTTTGCAGCTCGTCGGAGCTCATCCATCAAAAGATGGGCCACGGACTTGTATCCCATTTCCCGAGCTTTGCTCGCAAAAGGTAGAAGTCAGTGATCAGAGCTGAGTCAACAATGTTACAACAAGGATCGTAGATGATCAGGAGAGTACGCTGTCCATACCTCTGTATACTGCAATTCCTGTCGGTGCCCTATTTCGCTTCTTCAAGCATATTGAACTTCCAAAATGTAAAGGCAACAGCGAATTTAGTATCAATCGTAATGGAAAATGGTAAATGTGCATAGCCTGCAATTCCATAGGTGAGACTCCAAATTGTTGAGTGAATGACCGATTAAAGGTTACCTATTACATATCCAGTATGGATTTGATCCAGTTGCTTCAACACAATGAGGACACATCCAATCTTTGTTTTCTCTTACTTCTTCCATCTCTGAAACATAGGGAGAATTTAGGAAATGATTGGCATGCTTGACAGCAGTTGGAAAGCTCAGTGCATGAAATTGCCAGTTTTTTGCCAATATATCTCTTTAATCGCAGTAATAAAACATGATCTTTTCACACATTGTTTCTTTCAGACACAACAGCTAATAGCCATGATTTTACAGATTCTTTTCCTTCGACTTTCCATGGGAATGCATCTTACCCTCGCCATATCTGACCTTGAGACAAGCACGGCAGAAAACACCCAAGGCAGAATGGCAAACTGAACAATCCGTCTTTCCTGCACGAGACATGGACAACCTTACAAACCACGGGAATTCTTGGCTTTTCAGAATGCATCAAGTACTAACTGACCTATACATGGTTCATCCATGTCAAGATGACTGCATCGTTTGCAATCTTCTTCACCGCACAGTTTCTTTTGCCTGCATTTTTGCAGCTTTTGTTAGCAGCTATTTCTTCACTCAATCATTGAATGATGGTTTAATTGTCACATCACATCATCTACAAGAGCAACTTCATGGTACATTTACTATAACCTTGGAAAAAATGTGTACATCATGCCAAAAGAGAAAAGGAAATAATGACAACCAACACCCACGAATTTTTTCAGAAGCATCTGCCATGGATTAGTGAAGCCACAAGATGGTTATCAATCGCTATCTAATGGAAAATAGCTGATGCTATAGATTATTTGTAATGGCATTACTTTTCAATTAAGATAAGTAAAAGCTGATCTTGCTTTATCTTGCAGAAACATGATGAATAGCAAAAAATTTTACAATTTAGTGCTGGATTTCGAATTGCAACTTTTGGCTCCAATTCTTGTTTCTATTTCTTCAAGCTAAGGCTGTCAATAATCCAGCTCCAAATGCAGAAGTAATGGAACCAATGAACTTCTTAGTTAAGTCTCATGTATTAATCAGAGGTTGAATAAGTTCCGGCATCAACAAATCCATGTGATTTGAGTATGGCCTTTCGGTGATTTACCAATATAAGACTACTACTAAGATTTATGAACTCCATTGTGCCGGGACATAGGCCTCCTCCCCAATCATCCTCTACTCAAAATGAGATTCATGGGAATAACATGAATGCGTGAAAGCACAAAGCACCTGCAGAAATGGCAAGAAATTCCAAAGACGGGATCGTAGACACTGCCCCTGCCCTTGCTGTTGCAACGTCTGGAAGAAGCATCTGGTGAAAGCTGATACTCTAACCCCTGTAATTTCAGCAGCGGTTTATTGGCAGGCCTGATGCTTTTACTTCCAGTAGACCAAACCTCTCCACCTTCTTCATGACCACTACCTGTTTTGCCATTAACCCACATAGAAAGAGCTGAGCTTCAGCGTAGATACAGTGGATGGATTTGCTCTGAAAAAAATCTTACTTGGCGAGGTAAGAAACACTTGCTAAAGCACATGATCAATTCGCTACTTAATCAAGATGTCATGCCCAAATGTCGGCCAAACGAAAGAGGAAAAAAGATAAGAGGGTCACGAGCGATACCTTCAAGTGATGATTCAGATGAGCGGTTTGAAGAATCCGATGCTGCGGGTTGTTTTGGCATCGACTCAGCAGCTACTCGTTTGAAACGATTGGAACGGCGCAGATGGCTAATTTCACCTGATTTTCCTCGCATAGCAGATCAGACCATATCAATTATACCGTTAGATGAACTATTCAGAAAGCATATGCCTCTCCACCTCCAGACAACAAATACCCAGAAAACCCATTTCACATCGATTGCATCAAGACAGTTAAGTTTTTCCGATACCTTTCTCCATCTTCGCGTCAGCCGCGAATTTCCCTTTCGAGCGGTCCCACCGGCGCACCGGCGCCGAAGCACTTCTCGTATCAGGCTTCCCTCTCAACCGTTCAGAGCGACGCAACGGACCGATGGAGCACACCTTCGTCGGCCGCGCCCTAACCGGTTTCGCCGGCGAAGATAGAGAGCGGAGCTCGTGGATCGTCTTCTGCAGTCCCAAAGACGCCAGCCGAGCCTGTAAAAAAAAAAAAAAAAAATTCGATCCCCATCACCTCGGCGAATGACAGAAGCACTAAACGCCAAACCCTACCCGGGCCAAATGGAAAAAATAAAAAAATAAAAACGGCCGATTCCTCTGAGACATCAATGGACGGACTCTATCGACGGAAGGGGAAAGGATACCTGGTTCTCCAGGATCCGAGCGTTTCTGAGACCCTCGTAGTCGGCCGGCGCCGGAGATCGTCCCATTCCCACTGCGGCCGCGACGGCGGTGTCGACTGACGGACGACGGGTAGCTGGGTGGCTACGGAGAAGGCGAAGCCGGTGCCAGTTTCAGCATCAGCAACCTCCGTCGTCGTCTCCTTCTTGTTCTTCTTCTTCTTCACTCTACTGTTGATATTTACTTCTTGCGAGCAGACGAGACGTTTTTCTTCTCTCCCGAGGCGGCGTCGTTTCTCGAAGGACGCGTCCGGCGTGCGTACTGCGTACCAGTCCAACGGCTACTTCGTTCGAGCGGGAGAGTCCCCGGCCCTCTTTGTTCGAAGTTTGGGAAAGGGGCAGGAGCCGCCGATGCGTGCAGGGATCTCGGACCGATTGGGAACTAAACCGACCGAACCCACCGATGAATCAACCGATCTTATTTCCCCCTTCATGTGTGGAATCGAACTGAACCGCTCAAACCGATTGAGTCCATATGTTTTTTTTCTTTTCTTTTCTTTTCTTTTCTTTTCTTCTAAAGAGCAAAAATAAATTAAAAAATTGTCGATTCAACCCAAAATCAATTGATCTGATTATCAATTCTAAAATAAAATTAATTCAATTCAGGAACTAATCGCCCTTAGTAGGAGTGATCACTTTCACCACTCGAGCTTTACAAATTTAATGGATTTTGGTTTATATCGACACGATCAATACAAAACGAATCGTGATTGAATTGATTTGATATTATTCAAAATTCGCTTCATCTAATTGAATAGACGATGTTGACCAACTGACGATCCAACTTCCATTGATTTATTTTAGTATACATTATCTATATTTTCTTTTCTATTTTGTACTTTCATCGCAATAATATCAGTGTTACCATAAAATTGAAATTGTCATTACACGCTATTATAACTTGGGAAGAGTATTAAATTTATAGGATTTCCCATTTAATATGCAAAATGGATGATGACGTGGATAAATTGCTTCCTTCACCCCTCAAATGATAAAAAAAAAAAAAAAAAAACGACGTTTCTGCATCGTGTATTTTCTTTCTAAAATAACCTTGTTGAGTTTAAATAATTATGACAATCTATTAAACACATCAAATTCAAGAAAAATAAATTTATATATAAATTTCACTGAAATATTCCCACGCTTTGATGCAAAAAAATATTTTCAAATATTAGACTTTATTGATTTTCGTTTATAAGTTATTATATCACGATACAAGAAAATCTTTGGTCATATTAATGTCAATTTTTCAAGGTTGCATTGGAAAGCTTTGCACGTCAGCTTAAATGAAAACGTGTTTATTATGGCTAAATAAAAGCAAAAAATAAATTGTGTACAAAAAACAATTAAGACTATACTAATTTCTTTCGATGAAAAAAAGTCAATTTCACTTGGTATATTATAGATAATGTGCATAATTTAGTACTTTTGGCCTTCCAAGAGAGAGAGAGGGAACAAATCTGAGTAACTATTATACTCTAAGAGCTGTATTGATCTCAAATTCTCAATGACTTGCTTGTGCAAAGATCAAGTGAGAATAATTTAGAGAAAATGACATAAATGATTTCTAAATTTTGATTTAATATATAATACTGTCCACGGACGTTTAAACATTCAATTTAGTCTCAATATTATATAAAATGTCCAACGCCGTCCTGTTATTAATCCAAGTGAATGAAATCTACTAATGTGACTTTCAATTCATTAAGTTACAATGGACTTCCAACCAAAAAAAGAAGAAGAAGAAGGTTATGCGTGAATTATTCAAATAAGATATTCACCTTAAATTATGATATAACAATCTATGTCATCAAATAATGATGAACATATTAGTTTGATTTTATTTCTCATTTTTCTAGAGTAGATAGATAAAAAGTTAAAAATCAGACCCATGTACGTTGTCAAATAAGATCTTATTTTTACCTGCGGCTGCCACATCATGCTTGTTCATCTTCCCTCCCATATCCCATCATATAGATACGTCGATCCTTGAAAATGTAGTTTTGACAAGTATAATTAGACAAATTACAAATGACATCACAAAAATTGGTCTAAATTATCATAAATAATGACATCACAATTGATCTGGGTGAGGGCACACAAGCCCTCACCACCGATTGGCTAGGGCTGCTGGCCCTCGGCTAGGGTTCAACGGCCACGGCTGACCCTCCCCCACCTTCCAGTGCTCTCGCCGCCATCGTTGCCTTCCTCCTCCTCCTCCTCCTCCTCCACTTTTTTTTTTTAAATATAAATTTATATTATTATTATTATTATTATTATTATTATTATTATTATTATTATTATTATTATTATTATTATTATTATTTAATTTAATTTTATATTAAAATTCAAATTATACCAAAACAACGTCGTTTTTGGGTGTTTTGCTAAATCAACCTTCCGATGAGCCACATAAGTGAGAAAATTAATATATAAAAAAAATGTCACATAGGATTTCCAGTGGGATTGACCGGATGCGGCACTCAAGTGTCTCATTTTTCAAAAAAAAAAAAAAAAAAAAGTGGCATTTAAATGTCACTTTCGTAAGTTTTAGCACTTAAATGTTCTTTTATGCCAAGTTTTGGCACTTGAAGCATTCTTTTGCCAATTAATTCCTCACTACACCTTTTTTTGTCTCTTCCACTTCTTAAGGGAAGGGATTTGACTTAGATCTCTCCCTCCCCTCCCAATTTCTTTTCCTTTTATTTCCTTTTGTTTCTTTCCTAATTCTTGCAATCTAGTTTTAGATCCGGGAGCTTTACTCTCCTGATCTAATTCTAGATTTTGGAGTTTCAATGAATAAGTATTCTGCCTCCAGTTTTAATGGTATTCGCAAAAGTTTCGATGTCAAATTTGTACTCATTTAACATTTTCACTCAAAGTTTTGATACTTCGCATTAACTACAGGTCTTGGTCTCACCGGTGTCAAATTTGAGATTTTTCAATATGTTTATGTTGTGTCTATACAATGATGGTGTTGGGGACGCCGAACCTAGGTGCACATCGCCCAAAAGTAAAGCCGTAATTATAGATGAAGATCTTGGCATGTGCTTATTATTGATGGCCGTCAATCCTTTCACTTGAATCTGTTGTGATTGTGAAAGATGATTGGCCATATTGTGATCTTGTTTTTTTATTTTTTTATTTATTTTAGAGATCATTTTTGAAATCTAGTTGGTTATAGATTGTGGGAAAAAGAATGTAAGTCAATAACGGCAAGCTCCAATCTTATATTAGTGCCATGATTGAGAAAAAAGAGGGGTGAAGAAAATTGGAAAGGAAAAATAATTTCTCCCTCAAGTCCTATCTCACCGGATATCCGAATTTCCTCCAATTTTCTATCCGAACACATTTTTTTCTCTAGTAAATCAAAGCTTAACTTTTTTTAAAGTCATTTAGAAGAATATGAAGGAGCAAAAGGTTGTATTGGCTGCCCGCCTTCGAGGAATGGTGGGCCAATTCAACCCAACAAAAGCCAAATCATACAACAGGAATGCAATTTCTCAAACTTGGGAATTGAAATCACTAATTCAGCCTAATTCCCTTGATTAACGTCCAACTTTATATCCAATCTTTCCTGATCATAAATTGTTTACACTAGCCTAAAATCTATCTTCATTAATCCTCCATCTAAAATTATCATAATTTAGTTTAACATGGATGATTGTTATTGTTTACCAACTATTGACAGCCACTTCCCCACATTTGATGCCTTTCCCAACAAAATTTGGGGCGGGGCCGCAACCGCAATACCCTTTTGCTTAGCCACCGCCATATGACTATTTGCTTGCAACCCTTGGGCTACCTCTGAGAATGGATTTGGAAGTCGTGACTTCAGATTTGGTCTTTTGAATCTTTAAACAGTTACGACCTTTGCCGAAAATTCGTAAAAGATCACATGACCATGGTTGCCACGAGTTTTATGGCTCAAAACATAAACGGAAGCTCCAACTGTCGTGACCGCTGCAGGCTCTAGTCACCACCTCATGAATGGACCATTTTTTTCATTCTTCTTCATCAACGTACTTTCACTGCAGCAACATCTTGGCCACCTTCAAGTTGTTATCTAATGGAAGAGGTCACGGCTGTGAGTTGAGGTCGCATGGCCTCCTCGCAATGCCGACCTCAGAGAGATCAACCCAAGAGATCAGAGAGAGAGAGAGAGAGAGAGAAGAGAGATGATGAAAACAACAATTGAGGAATTCCAATGAAAATTTAAGAGGAGTTTTCAATGAGAAGGGCCCCAAACAAGATTTCTCCTCTACTCTTATTCATATCAGGCCTAATGAAGAAGAACTCACGAGGTAGGAAGACCATGAAGAGTGGCTTAATCCATGTCAACAAACGAGTGTGTATTTAATTCTGACATGAGAATGTTAGGTTGGACCGACTAAATTTGGGTGGAAGGTTAACGAGACAGATTTGAAACGTCAATATAAATAGATTTTTGTTTGTAATTCGACAAAATTGGAATCAAACCTAAAATTGAAATTCTTTATTTTTAATAATAATTAGGCCCCATTAATTCCTTAAAAAAAAAAAATCCCATTTTCATCTATGAGTATGAGCACCACGCCCATACTTCTCTCTCTCTCCCATAGTGAGAGCTTGGGCACTCGCATAAACATGTGACGAGGATCGCAGCTCAGCCCTAATTTGAGATTCAATCCTAATGATTGATGGCGTGTCAACAGAATTATACGCACAAGAACCGAGAGCGGCTTGATTAGCATAGGATCGAAACTTGAACAAAATCCAACGTCCTTTTGCATTCACTAATCATTGCTAGAGGTGTGCATGATCTGAGCGAGCAGTTCCCGACTTAGAACTAGGAACCTATGTAGCACGGACACTCTCTGAAGCCTTTGTGTCGTGTCCGACACTCCGACACGTCCCGACACGCTCCGACACGCGGTCAACGAGTGTCGAAAAATCCGACACGTGGTCAACTCTCTCCGACACGCAAGTCCAGAATTCCGACACGCGATTCCGACACGCACTGGGTCAATTTTAAAAATTTCTAATACTTGAGGGGTCAAAGTATAAATATACACAAAAGAGGTAATAAAATAAGTAATAAAATTGCTATAAATATACACGCATGAGGTCATTTTTTTTCAATTTTGTTTTTTTAGAATTTTTTTTATATTTTTTAAAAAGTCTTTTACTATGAAAGAAGTAATAAAAAATGTTATATATGATAAATAAATAAACTTAAAAATATCATTTCAGCATTTTTCTTTAAACAATGTTTTTTTCCTCTAAGTTTTGTGTATTATTGTAACAAATTAAAATAATGAATGATATTATTTAATATTTTTCGTGTAAACTAATTCTTGGCTATTTTTGTTAGTATTTATTTATGTATTTATACATAAAAATATATTTAATATATAACGTGTCGGAACGTGTCGAAATTCTCTATTTTTAAGAAATGATGTGTCGGCGTGTCGTGTCGTGTCGTGTCATGTCACGTGTCGCGTGTCCGTGTCGATGCTACATAGCTAGGAACCACCCGCTAGGGACTGGTTTCGAAAAATTGAAACCGAGATCTACCCGTTAATTGCATGGATCCACCCGGGAACTAAACTGCTGGTCTGGTCCAATTCCTGGGTGGATCCACGGAACTGGTCTCATAATAATAATAACCGAGTCTAATTAAATCCTGAAGCCTCCCCTTGTCATGCCCGAAATCTTAACAAATCTATGTACTCGCTCATCCTAAGCAGAACCCGGGAAGATTAAGATCAAACTTCCATTGCGCTAATTAAAGACACAAAACTAACATTTCGCCCTCGTCCATCATCCGCCCTCACCCTTAGCAAAATCCACAGTTGGCCACCATTCATCAGCAGAACAAAAACCGCAAAGCATATCACGCACATACTCGCAACCATAACCAAGAAAAGAAGCGAGTTTTGTGTGGATTAATAACCAAGTGAGCGGTCTAGACGGGTTTTAATAAGCGAGATTTGGAGATTAGTGCCTCTCTATTTGGTGCACTTTGGACTTTTTCCCACTTTAATTAATTTTTTAATTATTTGATTTTGGTTTGTTAATTTGTAATTTCATTTTTTTAATATCAAAATTTGATATATTATTTTAATATAATCAGTCCGGTCCAAGTGGGCGGTGAACGGATCCGCCTATGGAACCGAGAACTGAACCGGTTCCCTCAAAAACTACTAGTTCCGAGCGGTTCCGGTATGATTTCAAGCTGTCCGAGCGGGTCCCGATTTTATTTTGTACACCCCTAATCACTGCTTACAAAAACAAAACCTATTCAGCCAGCCAATCCAGGCTTACCAAATCACAAAGACCCAAAACCTCAAAAAATACCCAAAAAGAAAAAAGAGAAAAAAAAAAAAAAGGAAAGAAAGAAAATTAGAAAGTGAAAATGAGAAAGGGGTGCTAATTGGTCTTCTTGTTCATGTTGGTCACGAGCTACTTCATCTGGAACCTCCAGAACGTGAAGTAGGCCAGGCCCAGGCCCAACACCACGTATATCTACACCTTCTCGTCCTTGTGCTCCCTCTGCAACCTCACCTCCTCGATCCCGAACCACTCCCTCCTCCCGGCCGACGCCGCCGCCGACCTGCCCGGGCCCTCCAGCACGTGCCCGTACAGCACGTACGCCCTCTCCTCCACCCCGACCGCTACCGACGTCGGGAACCTCTCCACGTCCAGCTCCGCCTCGTCGTACACCACCCCCTGCCCCCACCCATCGTCGCTCTTCAGGAACCACAGCCTGTTCATGGAGACCACCAGCACCACCCCGTCTCGCCGGACCGCCACGTCGTCCGCCAGCGGCAGGTCCCGGTCCAGCAGCACGACCCTCGCCGTGCCGTCCTCCGCGTCCACCTTGTAAATCTTCCCCGTGTTGGACTGGACCACCAGGAGGTACCCCCTGCCGACGTAGGCGATGCCGTTGAGGCCGCAGTAGCTGTACGGCGCCTCGCGGTCGACGGGGAACGAGGTGAAGGCCGGGGATCTAGAGAAGATCGAGGCGGCCCCGTCGGGGCTGACCTTCCAGATGAGGTCGGCGAAGGAGTTGGTGACGTATGCGTTGCCGTCAAAGTCGACGGCCACGTCGTTCGCGCCGTCGTGGCCGGAGGGGGAGGGGGAGGAGGGAGAGGAAGAGGCGGCCGGGGAGCGGAGGTCGTAGGCGGCGAGGGCGTTGAAGGGGGGAGAGGGGCGATGGAGTGGACGACGGCGAGGACGCGGTTGCGGGGGCTGTCGACGGCGACGCCGAGGATGGTGGAGTTGGGGGGCAGGGAGTCGTCGTGGATGAGGTCCTCGACGACGCCGGCGTAGGAGACGGTGTGGATGGAGCGGCTCCGGAGGGACCCGACGACGAAGTGCTGGGCCGACGGGTCCCAGGCCATGGCTTCCGGGTAGAGGCCCGGGGATCGGAAGGCGATGGCGTGGGGCTTCCTGGCGTGCGCGAGCTGAAGATGCGGGTGAAGCAGAAACAGCAAGAACAAGAAGGAGAAGAAGGAGGTCAGGTTTCGATTGGGATGGGCGGCGGCGGAGACGAACATGGCGGCGGGATTCGATTCGGTCCGAATCGGAGGTGGGTATGTTTCGATCGGAGACTTTGGGGTCTGGGTCGCGTCAGAGATGATCGATCGATCAGCGGAGATTGCAGAAAGCATGGGATCTTGCTTTGGCGGTGACGATGAGTTTGGAACTGGAGCGACGAAGGGCTTTTTTAGCAGGTGCGGCTTGATCCACAAGGCAAGCCACGTCCGGCCCGGTCCAATGAAGACGACGAGCTCGTCATTGTCATTCGTCCATCCCCCATCATTCCGAAGCAAGATTCTTTTCTTGTTGCCCAATTTTGACCGAGGGAGCACGGTCTTAAAGCTTCGACGACAACATCGTGCATGAATTTGAATGGTCTCAAGATTCATGCTTTTCGACGGATTTGGTGTTGATAGATTGTTGTCCACGCATGTTCGCCAAAGGGGGAAGAGATCAATGGGTAACAAGAAGGTATGAACACGAAAATAGGAACCAGATATCGATAAAAACAAGTTTTCACTAAAAGGAATTCTCGGGGTCAAAATGAGAACCTAATAGCTTTCTTTGCCACTCGATTTATCGCATGATTGACATATTAGATACATGATAAATGCAGGAGTTTATTTCATGCAACAACAATATGATGGAGGTCGATTTCTATGATGCGAAATATTGGGACATCCTTGACAGGAAGAGCTAGCAAAGGTGGCCAAAAGCTTTGTCAAACATTATGGTTGATGCTGCAAAATGAAATGAAGTGTGTATTTCACCAAAAAGATGTTGATAAAGCATCTTTCAAAGTATGGATCGATTTTGACCACAAAAAAATAAGCATGGGTTAACACTTACTAGGCACGCAGCCTAGTGATAAGGGAGTTTGGGTAGGTGAGAATATTTAGTTTCATTTATGGGGTTTGATTTCCATGCTTTGTAAAAAAAAAGAAGAGAGAATGAGTTAAAATAAGACAAAATCTAAAAGAGGTATGAGGATAAACCAATCAACTGATGATGTGAATGAGTTTTTGTGAAAATTAAAAATCAAGATTGAATGCGATCACAGCTAGCCGTGTAAAAGATAGTGAAATCACGATAAAATCCCATATCTTAAAACAAGCAGCAATGATCCTACAAAATCTCTTATCTCCATCATCACCAGTTGTGTATGTCCACTCATCACCACTAATTGTTCAATTCTTGAAAACACCTTATTCAAAACATCCCAGAGCTCATCTAATGACTTGTAATGCCCATCTTAAAAAAATACTAAACTCTCCCACAAATCCTCTTTTCTGTGGAATTTGTAGATTCAACCTCTCCAAATCCTCCCGGATAAGTTCCCATCTCAAAATTTGCAGGTTCCCTCTCATTCTTTCCTTGTTGAAGCTCTTCGCAATGAAGGTCGACCCTTTCATATATCCATGTCAGTGCAACCTACAAATAGATACATTTGACCAAGGAGGAAGGTTATAGGCTTCGCTTCCAATATGAAAATGACAAAACATTTGACTTTTGTTCTCCTCGTAGGATGCCTCATCGGATTTGCTCTCAGCATCATGCTATTCATTTTGACCCCGGTTTTCCTACGTCTAGCTTTACCATGCGAACCCCTCACATGGATGACTTGAGAGCAGAGAAAACCAAACAGAAAATAATCAAGTATCTGAACCAGAGTCTTCCCTTTAGTAGCAGCAATCTCCTTAACTAGGGGACTCTCCATAACAGCTAATGAACCCCAAGATGCTCCATTCGCTCCCAAAGCAGATAATACAGTCACATGTATTCCCTTCTCTCTACAATACTCCCTCAGCTTCTCTTGTCACCATCCCACATTCATCTCCAGCTAAACATGATGAGCCCATGAAGGAAAAAAAAATGCAAATTTCGAAGAAAATCTTGATTTGATTTCTTATTCAACTTAAAGATTGAACTAGAATAATTGAATTCTCTTTCAACTGGTTAACAACAGGAGGGATTGTGGCATGCATGAGGAGTTGAGAGAGCTTCTTGGTGCCAAAGTTGCTGACTCCAATGGACTTGGCCAACCCTAGTTTGGAGCACTCTTCCATGGCCTCCCATGTCCCTTTCATGTCAAATGGCAACATTTTGCCCCTGAAATTGGACCCTTCGTTTTTCTCCTTCGATCTCAAAGGGCTGAGTGGATTAGACACCGATCCACATACTCTAACCCTAGCTTCCTATATAATCAATCATACACCAAGTGCCAAACAAAAGGAAAAAAGCAACATCAACACAACAGGACTAAACTCAACAAAAAGCGGAAAAATAATGTGGAGGAAAATTGGAAAAAAAAAAACTAATGCATGCAATTGATAATTATATACCAAAGTGAAAGATAATGTTTATCCTATCTCCTGTGAAAGAAATTATTGTGTGGTCGATCCCCTCCTTCCTCTTTTTCTTCCTCTTCCTTCATTGTGGCCGATCTCTATCTGTACCGCGTTTCCTTTAAAATCTAAGCAGTGGCGTCCCTCAAGGAAAGAACCGGTATTTCGTTCCTCATTTGTATGACCGAATTATTTACACAGCAGAAGGAGTATCGACCCCGTGCACGCAATTCAGCCGATTATCACCTTCCATTTAACTTGTTTCCCATAATGTTTTCTTGGTATGAACTTCGGCTCCCATATGCATATCAATTGTGAACTTCGGCCATCATATTCTCTTTGGGCTTGGACAAACATTTAATCTTTTGGCTTGAATCTGGTTGGTTTGATTAAGCTCAAGACCATTCACTTAAGTACATCGCCGATCCAGTATACAAATGTTCCTAATACCTACATGCAATTTCACCGTACTATTTGTATTAGGAGCCGGGATCGTTCCCTAATTTTCTATGCAACATATATCTATATGATTAGCTAAAGTTTAAGTGGCAATAACAATTCAAATGAAACTTGATAAATGAAAAACTAGCTAATTTTAATAAACGATTAAAGTTATTTTTTTTGTTGACCTGAGAACCCCCGTACAGCCGGTAGCCAGCAGGGTAAACCCGAGGCGAACTAGGCCGCCACCATAAACCCAGCCGTAGGTTAGTCCTGCAATGGGGATGCGAGGTTTCGAACCCCTCCCTCCTCGGTGGGAGAGAAAGCTCTAACCATTACAGCCACCGCGAGCGGTGGTATAAACAATTAAAAGTTGGTAAATTAAGAAAGGGACAATATTGGTAAGCAACTTAGGTACCCAAAACTAATTGGTAATTAAGCGGAAAAAGTTGGCAAGCTGCTCAAATAAAGACCAGCAAATTTATAGAGGAGTTAGTAAATTTATTTGTCAGTTACATATTACTGCTCCTCGCACTTGTTCTCTTCTACATTTCGCAAGCTGATTTGAATTTGCAAAACACATTCCGATGGCTTCTTCTACTGTTAAAGGGAACGTCCAAGATGAGTTTTCCTAAGTTACGTGTCCGGTCATGATTCTAATATCAAGGTAGACTTTCTTTTTTTTTGGTCGAAAGATAACTTATATTAGATTATAGAGTAATACAAGCAGATGCAATAGCGTCCAAAGATAGAATATCTTGGAAAATAGACGGAGGGAATATAAGCCAGTTTCTAGGTGGGCCTTGATCCCTGTGGGCTTTAGCAGCCCAGTCTGCTATTAGGTTTGCCTAACGGCGAACATGTTGAAGCGAGAGATTAGGGCATTGAGCAAGTAGATCGCTAAGGCTCGCGAAGAGATGGCGTTCCATCCATGGTGGCCATTGTTTCTGTCGAACGATCTCCACCAACTTTAAGCAATCAGATTCGATCATGAAGTGTTGAAGATGGAGCCCCTGCTGGATCAGCCGTTGAAGAGCAGATAAGAGGGCATAGATCTTGGCTTGGAAAGCCAATTGGGCAGGCACAGATCTGGTGAGCACGTCAATAAGAACACCTTTGCTATCTCTGTAAATACATGCGATAGATCCATGCTCCGACCCCATGCGAAAGGCCCCATCAATATTACACTTTATACATCCCTCTGCAGGCGGTTTCCATCCCTGATCTAAATTGACAAGTTCGTTGTTAATCATCTGAACAAAGGGGTGTAAAATCTTGAAGATTTTGCTTTGGGTAAGGGCATCGTTGACGACTTGGAGCGGATCCAGATGGTGCTGACGAAAAACCGCATGGTTGCGTTGACGTCAGATTTCCCAAAGAACATTAGCGATCACTTCAAACTCTGGAGACGCTCGTGGGATAGAAGCTCTGGTGGCAACCCAAGCGTCAAAACGCCTAACTGAGGTAGGTAAAATCTCGACCCTAATGTCTTCGTGACTCCAAATGTCTTTAGTCCAAGGGCAGAAGAAGAACAGATGCTCAATTGATTTTGGAATATGATTGTTACATAGAGAACAGTAGGGATATGGGGAGATATGGCGTTGATAGAGATTTTCTTTTGTAGCAATGGCATTTTTGCAAGCTAACCAGAGGAATACCCGAAGCTTTGGAGCAGTTCGCATATGCCAGATTTTCCTCCATAACTAGGTAGGGTTGGTATAAGATGATGATGCTTGATGCATTGGGGTTTGATGTGCCAAAGAAAGATAATGATAACAACTTTTCACTGTGTAGGTACTTGAAGACGTAGCTGTCTAAACAAGTTGATCATGTAGGAGGGAAGGATTGAGAGGAGTAGTTAGAATTGCTGCACTGACCTGGGCATCAAAGAAGGTAGTAACTATAGACGTCTTCCATTCGGAGTTCGATAAGTCGATGAGATCAGCAACTAGTTCAGGTTCTCCCTCCTCTGGTAAGCCGCCTATCTGTCCTATTGGTAACTAGTTATCTTCTCCGATGCGAATCTGTGATCCATTCCCAACTAACCAACGAAGTTTAGGGGAAATAGCGTCGCATCCTTTCAATAAACTCTGCCACCCCCAAGAAGGACGATATCCTGAGGGAGCAATTTGAAAGGATGAAAACTTAAAATATAATCCCTTAAAGAGCTGACTCCAAAGAGCATTAGGTTGCTGAAAAAGACGCCAAGCTTGCTTGCCAAGCATAGCTTTGTTGAAGCTAATTAGATCTCTAAATCCCATCCCCCCTGATGCTTTTAAGTGCTTTAATTTTGTCCAGTTTTTCCAATGAATTCCAGATTGACTATTATGTTTACTCCACCAGAATGCTGATATCTTCCTTTCTATCAATCTGCAGAGAGACAATGGAAGCTTGAAAAGAGACATGGCGTACTGCGGTAAGGCCTGAATTACTGATTTCAGTAAGATTTCCTTGCCACTTTTCGATAAAAAATTTTCCTGCCAACCTACTAATTTTGCATTGACTCTTGCTAGGATTCAGGAGAACATCTCCCTTTTGGAACGGCCCCAATCCGAGGGAATGCCCAAGTACTTACCATATTTACTAATAATAGGAATTCTGAGTTCTTGTGCTAGATTATGTTGTAAAGTAAGAGGGCAATGTTTGCTAAAGAACACACCTGATTTATTTCGATTAATGAGCTGGCCTGTAGCGAAACAGTATTGGTTTAGGAGATTGGCAAGGTTGTGGCATTCAAAAAGTGTGGCTTTTAGGAAAAATACTAAATCATCAGCAAAAATTAAGTGAGATAACTTAGGACAGTCTCTATTAAATTGAATCCCCTGTATATGACCCATAGCCACAGCTTGAGTAAGAGTAGTGGACAGAGCATTGGCAAGTAAAATGAAGAGATATAAAGATAGGGGGTCACCTTGGCGAAGCCCTCTAGTAGGCTTAAAGTAAGGGAGTTGTTCACCATTAAAACGAATACTGAAAGAGACCGAAGTAACGCAAGCCATTACCAGCATAACCCAACTATCATTAAAGCCCAAATGCTTCAAATAGGCTTCCAAGAAATCTCATTCAATCCTATCGTAGGCCTTCTGCATATATGTTTTGAGAATAAGGTTGAATCGTTTCTTGCATGTTCGCACTTTAAATTGATGCAGCACTTCTTGCACCACCATTATATTGTCCTGTATCTGCCTATCATTAATAAAAGCTACTTGTTCTTTTGAAATCAAAGTAGATAGCCAAGGCTTAAGTCTGTTGGCCAGAATTTTTAAAATAATCTTATAAGCGAAGTTGCAAAGACTTATAGGTCGGTACTGTTCAATGCTTTCTGGATGTTGAACTTTAGGAACTAGGGCAATGATTGTTTTGTTTAGTCTAGGAGGCATACAACCTGTTGTGAAGAAATCTTGAACTGTTTGAATAATGGTTGTTTTGATGATATTCCAGTGTTGCTGATAGAAGAGGCCATTAAGGCCGTCAGGTCCAGGAGCCTTCGAAGCCCCCAACTGGAAGGTAGCCTGGTAAATCTCCTCCTCTGTTACCCTACTCATCAAATGGTTATTCATTTCAGGTGTTACCACCGCAGGGCATTGCTCTAAGAATGGGCGAAAATCTCGGTAACCCACTGATTGATATAACTGAGAGAAGAAGTCCGTTGTTAGAGGTTTGAGCTGTTTTGGTTCTCTAGTCCATTGCTGGTTAATATCCTTCAGCATAGTAATTCTATTGCGTTGTCTTCTTTGCATAGTGTAGGCATGAAAAAATTTTGAATTGTGATCTCCCCATTTCAAAAATTGAATACGAAAAGGCATTGCCCAGAATTGTTCGTCTTGAGTCCAGAGTTTTTGAATTTCACTTCTAATAGCAGTGGCTTGTTCCTTATCCCCAGCCTGATAATATGTTCTGTTAATAATTGTCTGCAGTTGAGATTGCAGTTGAGAGATTCGCTGATGGCAATTGCTAAAACGTGCCCTGCTCCAGCTAGTTAATCGAGTAGCAACTACCTGTAATTTTGATATCAATGAGGTATTGCTTTTCTCCCATGCTTGTTTGACCACTTCTTGACACTCCTTATCTTGATTCCAGAAAGCTTCATATTGAAAAGTCTTTACTCGCTTGACAGATGGTGGACGAGTTTGCAGCAATATTGGACAATGATCCGATCCGATAGGTGGTAGGGCAAATACTTCTACAAAAGGGTAAGATATCAACCATTCCGTTGAACAAAAAACACAATCGAGCTTCTCCTTTACCAGAGCATCCCCTGCTCGATTATTTGACCAGGTAAATTCGCATCATTTACTTTGCAATTCTAGTAAGGCACAGTCATTGATTACACTCCGAAAGGATGTCATGCGCGAAGTGATTGCTGGTCTCTTGCCCATTGTCTCCCAGGGGGGAAAGGAAGTCATTGAAATCACCTACACACAGCCAAGGTAAATGTTTTGCAGCATGTATGACTCTAATAGTATCCCAAAATTCATGACGAAGATGATAATTTGAAGGTGCGTGCAGGCACGTGATATGCATCGAGGCTGCTAACATAGGTTCAAGGGCTATGAAATCAACAAACTGAGCATCCGAATGTACAATAGTAACTTCAAAAGTATCATTCCAAAACAGAGCAAGACCCCCCGAGAATCCAACTGGGTCCTTCAAAAAAGAGTGAGTAAATTTAAATTTTCGCTGTAACCTATTCACAAGCGGTTGAGCATTCTTAGTTTCCATTAAAAACACGATATCGGGCTTTTCAAAGGCTAACATCGCCTTTAGTGCTTGAATTGTCAGGGGATTGCCCAACCCCTGACAATTCCAACTTAGGAGTTTCATTGGGAACACGGTGGATGTTGAGGGCCAGCCGCCAAAGCTCAAGGAGCAGGATGATCTGCCTCCAAAACCGGTGTGTCCTTTAAGAGAGACTCATCAAAAGCTGTAGAGGAAGGAAGCTTAATGTCATAGGGTGAGTATCGTTTTGTTTTCTTACTTGATCCCCCAAGTGGCATTGGGTGAGGAATTTTAGGTCTCTTCTGTTGATGTATGTCCACTAGAGGGGGCTGAATGCTTTTCATCTTTGTTGTTGCAAGGAGTAAATCAGTAGTGATAGCTGTTGGAGTGACAAGATTCAGATGCTTGGAAGTCCCTTTTGGTGTAACTGGGATCGAAGCAGCATCCTCTGATGCAGGAATAGGAGGGAGTGCTGGGATAGCAGGCTGCATTGGAGGCGGAGTTTCAGGTACTGTCTCTTCCATCTACTCGATAGGTACTGTAGGGTGATAAAAAGCATCACAATAAGGGCTAAATTGTTTAACCTCTGCTCTTAACCAGGGTCCATAGACCATCGTATCACAGCCTTCAAATTGTGTTTCATCATAAGGGTACTCTGCACATGAAGCTGCATAATGACTAAGCCTTCCACAAGAGTAACAGTAATGGGATAGTCTCTCATACCTAAAGTCGAGCCAGAGGGTTTTTCCTTCAATACTTATAAGTTTTCCTGACTTTAAACAGTCTTTCAGATCTAATTCGATCCGAATTCTTGCAGATGTGTCATTTTTCACTTCCAGAATGCTACCTATCTGGTGCACAGCTCTTCGCAGGATGGGAGGAGTAGTCCACTCCAAAGGTAAGCCTATCACATGCACCCAAAACAGACATTTACCAAAATCATAGTATTGTAAGGGGGTGTTAGGTTGCCATGGCCGTAGGTTAACCAATTGTCCTGAAAATAACCAAGGGCTACCGTCTAAAATGCGTCGTTTTTCCACTTTAGATCTGAATTTGATTATACACAGCCCAGTATCAGCTGGAGAAATCGTTACATGATCAACTCGCCGGGCTTTCTTCATCGCAACTTGGAAGGCAGATAAATTAATAGTAGGATTTGTAAAGATATTACCCACCAGAATAAGGCGACAATCCTTCAGTTTGTCCGAAGCAGGTATGTCATCCCAAACCTTCAATTCCTATTCCGAGCATAGATGGCCCAGGCGATGACATAGTGAAGCAATTCTCGAGGTATCATCACTTTCATCCATCACCAGAGCTACAGTAATTCACTAGAATGGAGAATTAGAAGGAACAGATTACTGAAAAAGAACTCTCAGGGGTTGCATGTTCCAGATCGCTAACATGCAGACCTGAAATTGCAGATTTTTGTGGAATACATAAGACAAGCAGTATTGGTAAAAGGGTTAGGAAGAGAAAGAAAAAGGCGATGTTTGGAGGGGATGAGAGAAATTGCACATGCGAAAGAAGCGACAAGAACAAGGAGCAACTATGGTGGAATGAGCATGAAACAACAGTGGTTCAAATGAAACACAAAGTTCAGAAGAACAGCTGGGTAGAAGAAAGACATTGCGAAAAACTCGAACATGACGCGAAAAGAAGCTCTAACATAAACGAGAGAGAAAAAAGGAAAGGGTAGACTTGTTAAGTGTGCCTAAAAAGGTTAAAATTTGTCTAACGAAAGAAAAAGGCGATAATGCGGCATTGGTTGACTATGTTTGAGGGGCATTTCTAATGCTCCTGGGGAAGACTATGCAAAAAAAATCTTAAAGATAGTGTGGGGAAAATTGTCCAAAAAATCATAAACCCATTATACTTTTGTTAATTTAGTTCTAAACCTTTTTTAATTTTGTTAATTAAATCATAGATCTTTTTACTTTTTGTCAATTGAATCCACACGACCAATTTTGGCCAAGATTTGCCAACGTGGATGCTAACCACCTTACATGGCATGGCCAGCACAAACAAAGACAAAATTTATTATTTTTTTGATTTTTTTAAAATTTTCTTCTCTCTCTTCTTCATCTTTGCCGATCGCCTAGCCTCCAACGACCAGTCAAAGGCTGCAACCAACGAGGTGGCCCTTGTTGGGAATGGCGAGAGACGACCTCACCGGCTTCACGCGATGTCACCCTCATGAGGATCTGGCTTGGGCGAGGCTTGCCCTAGCGAGAGACGATTGGGCAAGGCTCAATCTTGCCAAATCTAACAAGAGCGAGCCTCATCACAGTTGGCAAGGCCGACCCTCACATGCTTCAAGTGAGGGGGAGGGTCGGCCTCTGGCTGGCTCACGAGGTTGACCCTTGGTAGCCTCTAGTAGAGGCAACCTCGCCTAAGGCCAACGAGGCCAACCCTTGCCGGTCACAGCCTCTAGCCAGTTGTTGAAGGCTAGGCGATCAACAAAGAGGGAAAAAAAGAGAGGGAAAAAAATGACAATTAAAAAATTCGAGAGAATATTTTAAAAATAATAAATCTTGTCCACGTCAACGTCTCCGAACCATCAAGTCAACGAATTCGGCAAAAAATTGGCCAATGAACTTAATTGGGAAAAAAAGTAACAAGTTTAGGATTTAATTAGCAAAATTGAAATGTTTATAATCGAATTGGTAAAAATACAATAGGTTTACGGCTTTTTTGGACAATTGTGCCAACAATTTACAACAAGGACCCATTGCACATCCCATACTTCTTTGCAACTATAATCCAAGTGTCCCTTGCTATGATGACTTGTGGTGGGGACATTAAAACTTCCTTCTTGTTTTGTTTTTTTTTTTTTTATGACCTAGGGAAACCCATAAGCCAACCGTCAACGGGCAAATCTTGGGGCTTACGGAGAAACCCACCACTCCCGTGAAGTGGGTAAGTCCACCTACGACGTGCTGGGGATTCGAACTTCTCCCCTTCGTGAGAGGAAGAAAGCCTGAAGCCAACAGTGCCACTCAGTGCAATGGTAAAACTTCCTTGTTGTTGACACCTAAATTTTGACGATTTGTTTAGTCATTTATCGCATTAAAAATCAGAGATTGATTTTGACTCCTAAAAAAAATTAATTTAATTGCATAGCATATAATTTTAGGTGTATTTATTTTGCATTTGCATTGGACTAATGACTGGATTAGATTTGGCGGTTCTGAGTTTTAAATTGACATGTCGGACGGACTAAGCCTACATTGAGAGCAAATTGGCCCAAGCTCATATTATAGACTTATCTTTGTGAGATTTCAAATTTGAAAAATCTTATTGCAATTTTGAAAAAATCAGTAAGGAATATTCATTTTTTACAAAGGAAATCTAAAAGAAATGTGAAAAATATAAAATAATATTACATGCGAAAAAAAAATCTTCAAGGATATAGATTTAAAAAGGAAATTGAAATCCTAATACTTGGCCTATAAAAACGTTGTTTGCATAGGATTTTTTTTATGGGGGCACACATATTGATATATATATGGCCACATAAAGGGTTTTTTTAGGTCGAAGGATGCTTGGCCTTCGTTTTTGGGAGGAAAATAGCACAATAAAATAATAATAATAATAAAAGCTTTCTTTCGTTGGGGGAGGGAAAAAGTCAGCAGGGAAGTGCTGCAGAAAGTACAAGAGCAAGAGGGAGAAGACGTGAGAGGGACAGGTGAGAGAGAGAAAAAGAAAAAAAAATGAAAAGCAGGAGTTGCTGTTCATCTTCTTCCTCGCGAGTTCTCCCACTGCTGTGACCGATCCTCTGTGCTGCTGGTTTCCTCGCGTCACCGCCGTTCCCCCGAGTCGGCCGTGCGCCCACCGCTGCCGTAGCCACAGTCTCTGCCCGCGCCTGCAACGGTGTCCCTGCTCGAGCCACCCACCACCACCGTGCCAGCGCCACCCCCTCGCGTTGCCAGCAACCCGCGAGCACCTGCGCCTGCCGATCCACCTCTGCCGCTTCTCCACGAGCACCTGCGCCTGCCGATCCACCTCTGCCGCTTCTCCACGAGCACCTGCGCCTCTGCCGATCACCCTCCGCCCGGGCACCAACGCCACCTCCACTGGACGCTGCGCTTCTGCGATCTGCCCGTCCCCGATGCTTGCTGCCGACGCCAGTTTCCGCCGGTGCCCGACGCCTGCTGCAGCCACCGCCGCCCGAGCGACGCCCCTGCTCTGTTCACGATCTGGCCCAGCCCCCTCGCCGACGCTTGCTGAAGCCACGCCGATCCTTGCCGCCCTCACCAGCCGCGACACCAGCAGCACCAGCAGCCCGTCGAAGCCGCCGCTGTGCCGATCCGCGTCGACCCGACGCTTCCGCATCGCTGTTCCCTTCCGCCCCGGCGACGCTGCTGCTGTCCCTGCTTTGTCCGCGTCTGCATACCTCTGCCCGTGCCGCTCCGACCAGCGACCCGACGCCAGCAGGCCCATCCTCGTCGGAGCTCCGATCAATAGCATCCCCTACTCGCTGTTGGTCCGCTCGACGCCGGTCCGCCGCCGCCGCCCCTTGCCGGAGCTCCGACCGACAGCGGACCGGCCACCCCTGGTGACCCACCACGAGCTGCCAAGCCTCTTTTTGGAAACAAAAACAAAAGAAAAAAATCAAATTAGGTAGATTTACTTTATTTTATTAAGCAAGTTTATTTTATCTTATTTTATTTTTTCTTTCTTGGTTTCTCTGTTTGAAATATAACAAATATGACCCTACATTGTTTTTTTTTTATGAACAAAAATTTTGTTTTTTGTTCTCTGAACAAAAAGAATAACGGAAACGTGTTTATTTGTATTTTTGTTCAAAATCTATTTTTTTTGTTTCCATAACAAAATTGAAACGGAAATGAAAAACAAAAAAAAAATTATTTTTTTTCCAGAAACACTTTTGAAGAATATCTTTTTCTCTTTTCTTCTTCTTTCTTCTTCTTTGTTCTTTGGGGCCGCGCCCATGGCCGAGGCCGGCGACCGACCGTCGAGGGTTGGCGACGCCATCGAGGCCGGCGACGCTCCGCCTCACCGAATCTAGGTGAGGCCAAGCTCGCCTAGCCATCAGCGAGGCCGAGCCTCGCCGAATCTAGGCAAGGTTGCCAGCCGCCGGCCGCCGCTAAAAGCCGACGACTACCCAAAATAAGAAAAAAAGAAAAAATAAAAATAAAGGAAAAATAAAATAAAAATATTTAAAAATTAATAAAACAAAAAAAGAATATGAATTTACCAAACGTGTTTCTATTCATTTTTTATTCTTGGAACAAGTTTATCAAACGTATCTTTCGGTAAAAAATTATTCCCTAGGAATAGAAATAGTTTTTTTGTATTTTTGTTTCTAAGAACAATTTTTTAACAAAAACGTTACCAAACGCGCCCTTATGTCTATGCATAATTGAAAATTTCAATATATTACCTGATTCGTAATCGCGCTTGGATTTTTTATTCCATCTATAAGGTTTTAGATGAAATAATTAATCAAGCGAGAATAAAATTAATATTTTGATCTTTAAGGCTTAAGATCAATTTATCGATTTTACTAGCGTATGATATCTTTGCTGATTTTGAATGGTCTGTCTCGCCTTAATAGCTTTATTTATCTTTAAATATGTTTGAGCTAAATTAGGTTTACATTAGAATGTTGCATGCTTTAGGGTTATTTGCATATTTAAACTAAGCATTTTATTTATCATGAATTTTCGAAATAAAATAATAAAACAAACATAAATTTAGGATGTTAGATTTTTGTTTCATTAGTTTAAATTGCATGTTTAATTATTTGACATTTTTTTAATTTCGAAATTAGTTAAAAACAAAAAAAAAAACAAAAATCATTATGCATATGTCATGTAGAATTAGGCATAATTTGTACGTCATTACACATTAGAATAAAATTGCATATTTCATTTTTAGTTCAGATTGATTTAGATAGATTGCATCTTAGGTTAAAAATTGTTAATTTAGATAGATTGCATCTTAGGTTAAAAATTGTTAAGTTAAGATAATATCTTGGTTTAAATTACGGTTTAGCCCGACCTAATCCTTAAGATAAGTTAGATAGAATCTTAATTTAGCTAGATAATTTTCACATTTTTCTAATCTCGAATTTCATAATATATATATATAATGTCTTAGGATAAGTTAATTCCATTCTCTAGGATAGATTGCACATTTATTAAGAAAACACAAAAAAAAAAATGTCATTGCAGGTCATATAGAATTAAATTCATGAAATGCATATCATTTAGTGATTGTTGCTTGGTCCATTTAATTAGAAATTGTCTATCATTAGAATTAGGTCATTTAGTTATATTGTATTACATAAAGCATGATTCTCATTAATTAAATGAAAATAAAAATAAATTGCGTGTTAATTAGAAATCATATTTAAGGTTGATGATGTGACTTTGATCTAACAACGCAAATGCTTTCGTTACTACAAAGTAAGTCTTGTAGTTCATTTATTGCTTTCTTGGGTGTTAAATTGGTGGTTTGCACACTCGCATGATCACCTCACATATTAAGAAATATATTTAAAATCAATCTAAGCTACATTCAAAAACATTTTTTTTTTAAATAAAAGAAATGGTACGAAATGGCATTAGAGAAGTTTAGTGTAACCAAATCCCCGTACCCAAAGTCTCTCGGTTTGTAGGAGTAAAATAATTCTCTTATTATTTTACTTAAGTGTCTAATTGACTTACCATAAATTGATTAGTGGTGACTCTTAGATAAAATCTATTTACATGTTAAGAAATTTGAACCTAAGTTGCGAATTGATATGGGCTTGAGAGAACACGAGTTAAGTCTAGGCTTAACGATCCATTAGCCAAATTCTAGGTGATTCACCCGAAAATTTGGTCGCGACACTTGTTACGCATCAAAACAATTTATAGTATGTAGATTCACAACCTTAAGAATCCAAGTGTTGTTTATATCTTTCATAGCTAGATAATAATCAGTCTAGTATTTCTCTATGAAGGTTGTCCGGTAAAAACCAATTCCGATCAGACATATGGTTCTCTGTCGCGTGTTGTGCGCCGCGCTTTGTTGCAGCATTACTAATAGTCGAATATTGGCAAATAAATCAGTCCGTTTGCTTTATCACGTTTGGCTTGTTGATTGTAAATGTTATTAGCCTCAATTTAGGGGGAGCATTTAGTAAAAGTGGACAGGCCTTCCTTGTAAAAAGAAAAAAAAAAATTCCATCGTGTTTTTGTTTTGGGTATTGTATGTAGAATTTTTTCCTAAAGGTGATTTTTAAGGTAGAGAAGAGGGAGGACATATAAAAACAGATTTATGCTTCTCTTGATATGAGGGTCCAGTGGACAAGTTGCCGATGGATATTCCGTCTCCATGCCGTATCTCTTGCCGAAATAAGAAGCGGCGAGGACTAGTGTTCTATCGCGTCAGACGTGCGGAAGGATGTGTTTCTCTAGATTTCAACTTAGAGCTCGAGGTGCGCCAATGAGCCACAGCATTTTGCAAGTCGAGAGGCGCGAGTACATCACTTGGGTCAAACATGTGTTGGAAGGACATCAAGCTCGTCTCAAAGAGGAGTTCCTAGTTCGCTTTGATGTGGATAAATCTTTCCGTCACGACGTCTCTTCTCGGCATTGATTCGTTATTGGGAAGAAAGTGCAAAGCCTCGAGCTAGCTCTCACGCCCTCTCAGCCCATCCGTGATCGAATCAAAATTGCACCTTCCAACGTATTCGTGCTCTCTCAACTTCTCCAGCCTCCAATTGCTCAAGTCCCTCTGCTTGAGACACATTAACGTGCGAGGCTTAGTTCGCTTCCTCTCGAAGGGTCCATCTCTCGAGAGAGGTTGTGCGCGTCGAGCTCCTGCTCATTTGATTGACCTCATGATCCCCAGCCCATCCCCTCATGAGTTGAAGCACTTGGTCATATCGGCAAGATGCCAGCGCTTGCAAAAGCATCATCATTGCGGCCCCAACTCCTAATCTCATTTCTCTTTGACACGACAGAAGCAGCATGAAACTAGACGTCAACGATACCCCTTAGCTCGCGAAACTCAGTCTGTGGATTTGCCTCCCCAGCTCAAAGCGCTCAATCTCTGGCCTGCCGTCGCCAGCCGCCGCACGACTGCCGACTATCACTGCTGACCGCCACCGCAGGACCGCCGCCCACAACTCACCAGCCACCACCCCATCCCGCGACTGGTGGGCTGTGGACGACAATCTTACGACGCTGGTTGGCAATGACAGTCGGCGATTGTGCGATGGTCGTGCGCGCGTCGTCGTGCCGCAATCATAAGCTGATCGTCGTGGCGGGCGAAGCGGTTGGGATCCATTAGTATGAAGAAAAAACAAATAAATACAAAAATTTATAAATTTTTACCAAACACATTTCTATTCTTTTTCCATTCCAAGAATAAAATTTTGTATAATTACCAAATACCTTATGCTGTAAGTTGTAGTGATTTCCTCTACATTTCAGTAAAACTGCAACAAGCTATAGACTTCTAGTAATAAGCTTACAACAATTTTGAACACAAATCGATCCACAAGCTTGTTCAACCCAGTTTCTAAAGTCAAATGCGTCGAATTACTCACAGAGGCATGCATATCAAAGATATAAACGAAGTAGTTAAGAAGAAATCCTTCACTGTGCCTAACCTACAAAATCATACACGATGCTCGAACAAACTTAATAAAGCCAATCTACATGGATCACAAAGAGGTCTTCTGAAATCAAATGGACCTACTGTGATGGGAGGATGGGAGACACAAAACAAACGAACTCGAAACAGCGAGAGACAAGGCATGACAAAGGCGAGAGTCTAAAGGAACTCCTCACTGCAAAAGTTCACATCCTCATTAGACTTCTCCATGGAAAACTATGTGCGCTTGTGAAGTACCTCTGTTCAACACTACCAATCAATCAGCCAATGCTAGTATTGCAGACATACAAGCGACGAAGAAGCAACAAAACTACAAAGAAGCCATAGCCAGAAGAAATCGACAGATTACAAAAGCTCAAGATTGATTCGCGTGTCGACACAAAATGAATGGCTAAACTGAGATGAGCAAAGGATCTACAGTACCTCACTTGTGCGATTGTGACAGGGAGCGAGCTTAAGTGTCAGAGAGAGAGAGAGAGAGAGATGGACTAGAGTTGAATGGAGATGTGAGAGAGAGAAGTTATCTGGTTTTCCCGAGGTTTTTGAATGGCGACTCTTATATATATATATATATATTGATGGGTTTCTTTCTTTGTGATGATGGGCCTAAGTAGACCTGTCCACCCATGTTGGGCCTAAAAGCTCGGCCTACAAGATAATGGCCCATGGAGGAAGGGTTGAGATACAAAAGGGTACCTTGAGGGGTTATGTCTTTTGAAGAAACGTTTTACGTTGAAGAGATACATCTTTTGGAGAAGACGTTTTAAGAGAGAAAAGAAAAAGGGAACGTACCTTTTTAGAACGCACGTTTTAGTCTCTCTCTCCCTCTAAGAAGCATAAGAACAATGCACTCTCAAAACAGCGTTTTTGTCCCCCCTCATAACAACAGTATGCTCCTCAAGTAGAACGAGATCAGGATTTTTCCTCGAACTTCAACATCAATGTTTAATCTGTGAAAAACAAGATATGCTCGATTCCGTAGTGTATCTTTTGATTGGTGATACATGTGTTTCCTAGGCTCGTCTTCCGCATTCATTTTAAGAGTTCGATTAAGTATTGGATCGGTTTTAAAGAATCCGTTATTCCCGACATTGGTATCAAAGACATAGTTCATGTTTCCCGACCCTTTTTCACGTTTATGAATTGTTTTTTTATTGAATTTTCGTGAAACACCGCTATCGGCTGATCGGGGATGAAAAATCCTAACACTCACGTACTGTTTACCCCTGTTTGTGATTTTCTGAAAATCAAAGTTCGTTTCTGATAACATAGGGTTGAAGCTTTTGTCGATATGAGAAAATTGAGTGGCGGATCGCCGCCAAAGGCCGCCATACACACCACCACGCGCAGTCGGAAGGAACCAGTGTCGTCGGTGCGTGCAATGCACGTGCCTATACGGTCCCTCCAAGCGCATGCGATGCACACCCACGGTTGCTGGCACATGCCATTGCCATCTACCGCTGCCGTCGCCCCGACCCTGTTAACTCTGACCTAAGTGCAATCAATTTTCAAGGTACTAATTGTGCATAATATGAATACAATCAATGTATTGAAAATTGTAAAATTTCTTTAGTTGATTGCTTAACAAGTGTTCTAGGACACTCAATCAACAAACTCTTTAAAATTTTGAATTTTCATTCATCCTATTGATTATCTAATGAATTTCATAAATCAATTAATTACACTATACAGTTGAGGGAGCTAGCTCGGTTTCGCGACCGATAGGTGCCAACGATCTTGGTTCCAAATCTTGGACAAAATTGCCCAAAAAGGTCAAAATTGCTTCAAAAAGAAGGTTTATTGTTGTAGGGTTAATTTACACGAACAGTATTTGAAATTTGGCTAAATGCGTAATGTGATATCTGAAATTTTGGTAAATTTTCAATCAAGTTCGTGTACTATATAAAAATGTGTAATGCTATCCTTCTATTGATTTAAGTCCACAAAATCTGTTGATTTGGATATAGATTTAGAGGATTTTGGTTTATGTTGACACGATCAATATGAAACGAGCCGTGGTTAGATCGGCTCGGTATTATTTGAAATTGACTTCGTCTAATTGAATAGACGGTGCTGACCGATTGACAATCCAACTTTCATTGCCTTATTTTTAGTATAAATTATCTATTAATTATTTTTTTTTTCTTTTTTAGACAACAATACCAATGTCTACAGAAAATTGAAATTGTCATTACTCACTATTGTATCTTGGGGAGAGTATTGAATTTATAAGATTTCCCATTTAATATGCAAAAGGGTCGATGACGTGGATAAATTGCTTTCGTCACCCATAAGGGTAAAAAAAAATGTTCCTATTTTGTGGATTTTCTTTTCTAAAATAACCTTGTTGAGTTTAAATAATTATGATGACCTATTAAACACATCAAATTCACGAAAAATAAATTTATATTTAAATTTCACTGAAATATGCCCACACTTTGATACGAAAAAACATTTTTGATTATTAGACTTTATTGATATTTGTTTATAAGTTATTATATCATAATAACAGACAAGTCTTTAGTCATATTAATGTCAATTTTTAAGGTTGCATTCAAAAGCTTTGCACGTCAATTTAAACGACAACGTGTTTATTATGGCTAAATAAAAGCAAAAAAGAAATAATTGTGTACAGAAAAAAGTTAAGACCATACTAATCCCTTGCGATGAAAAAGGTCAGTTTCACTTACAATATTACAGATTGTGCATAATCCAGTAATTCTGGCCTTTGAAGAGAGAGAGAGAGAGAGAGAGAGAGAGAGAGAGAGAGAGAGAGAGAGAGAGAGAATCTGAGTAATTATTATACCATAAGCGCTATATTGAGATAAGGTCTAGTGGGAATATTTTAGAGAAAATGACATAAATAATCTCAAAATTTTGATTTAATGTACAATACAATCCCCAAACTTTTAATTTATGCAATGTGGTCCCTAAATTATTAGTAAATGCTCAATTTAATTCCAATGTTATATGAAATGTCCAATGCTACTCTTCTATTAATTCAAGTGAATGAAATCGGCTAACGGGACTTCCAATTTTTTAAATTTGAACGGACAGCCGACAAAAAAAAAAAAGGTCACGTGTGAATTATTCAAGTAAGATATTCACCTTAAATCGTGAAATAACAATCAAAGTCATTAAATAATCATGAACATGTTAGCTTGATTTTATTTCTCCTTTTCCTAGAGTAGGTGGATAAAAAATTAAAAATCAAACTCATATACATCGTCAAATAACATCTAATGATTCCCTTGAGCAAACGGGAAGATTACATCAAACGTTTACAAATAATTAGAGAGCAAATTAAATAATTAAAAATTAAAAGATTGTTATGAAATACATGAATGAATATCCATTATATTCATCTTATCTAATGTACTTATTATAGTACATTTGTATCATACATTCTAAGTACATCTCCCTATACAATGAATGCTCATCTCCCTTATCAAGTACATGTATCATTCTTGTTCTCCTATAAATAAGAGTTTAGTTTTGATGTACAAAAATCACAACAGAACAACAACAATCACAACACATAACAACAATGAGATACTGGAAATAAAAATCTCTCCTCTGGCTTTCTCTACTATATCTAGTGTTCACTTGCTTTCTCTTATAAATCTTTTCTCTATTATATATTCGCAACGCAATATTTTACAACACGTTATCAGCACAAAAATCTACCGACTATGTAATTTTTGCAAGGTGGGTATTCTTTTTATTAATCAACTTATACTCCATCTTCTTCTATCAATTCTTCATTTTTATTTTTCTTAAAAGCAGTGGATATTAGAAAATCTTTTAATTAATTTAAGGATTTGATTTTGCAAGGATTATATGCAAATTTTATAATACTTGACACCCGAAGTTGTCGATATAAATGCAAACGGAAATTATCGAGAAAAATGAAGAAATTTATTTGTTTAATAGTGCAACAACACATATTATATTTCGTAGTAGACATTTTTTCTCAAGTATGATATTGCATAAGACACAAATCCATACAATATCAGGTCTTATTCTAATTATTGATGGTTTTGGGAATGCCACAATTATTTTGCCAAATGGCATAATCCTGCATATTGAGAATGCGTTTCTAAGCATTAAATCAAAAAGAAATCTGCTCAATTTCAAAGATATGAGCCGTAATAAGTACCATATTTAGATTATTTATGAGCAAGATAAGGAATATATTGACATTTCCTCTTATCAGGTGGGCTTGAAGACCATTCATGAGAAGCTAGAAGCTTCTTCTATGGGTTTGTATTGTGTTATAATTAAGGCTGTTAAAACATACGCCACCACATCCTGAAGATTGGTAAACCCTGATCAGTTTGAACTGTGGCATGATTGCCTTGGTCATCTTGGTGCTTCAATGATGCATATGATAATTCAAAATACAAAAGATCACACTTTAAATGATATAAAGGTATTGTTGTCCAAAAATTATAATTGTGAGACTTGCTCACAATGAAAGCTCATTATCAAATCTTCTATAATAAAGGTTAATTTTGAATCTCATTTATTTTTGCAAAGAATTCGAGGGTGATATTTGTGGACCAATACAACCACCAACTTGACCATTTCGATATTTTATGATACTAGTGGACGCATCCTGTAGATGGTCCCATGTTTGCTTATTATTTACGCGCAATGTCGTATTTGCACGTTTACTTGCACAAATTATAAAGCTCCGGGCACAATTCCCTAATTATCCAATTAAAAGCATAAGGATAGATAATGCTGGTGAATTTACATCAAAGAGTTTTGATACATTTTGTGCTTCACTCGGAATCGAGGTTGAGCACCCGGTTGCATATGTTCATACTCAAAATTGATTGGTAGAATTCTTGATTAAACGTATTCAAATCATTGTCCGCACTCTATTATTGAGAACGAATCTCAACGATACAACATGAAGTCATGCAATTTTACATGCGGCAACTCTAATAAGATTATGCCAAACTGCTAATCTTTTACAATCCCCGCTTCAAATGGTTCTTGGTTATGAACTAGATATTTCACATCTACACACATTTGGTTGTGTAATACAGGTGCCTGTAGTACCGCCAAAAATGACGAAAATGGGTCCCCAATACCATTTGGGCATTTATGTTGGGTTTAATTTATCGTCTATCATTAGATTCTTGGAACCAACTACTAGTGATCTTTTTAGGGTTAATACCTTAAAAACCTCGAACTAGTACACATGTGACAAATTTACCCCAAACTATTTTTTTTACCATGAAAAATCTCAAACTGGTACACTTGTGACAAATTTACCCCGATTGACCATAAAAAACCGTAAACCGGTACATTTATTGCAAATTGACCCCAAACTAATTTATTCGACCGCAAAAAATCTCAAACCGATAAATTTGTAACAAGTATACCCTCCCCTAAATTGGATTAATACCACACAAAAATCACAAAAATTGTAACTGTGACAAATGGAGCATAGAATCCTAAATTGATATGTCAAGAACTGTCACGTGTTATTTTACTTAATAATCTAACAATAAAATTTAACGAAAACTAATATAAGATAAATTTGTCACAAGTGTACCAGTTTGGGGTAAATTTGTTAAAGATATACCAGTTTGAGGTTTTTGGTGGTCAAAAAAATAGTTTTGGGTAAATTTGTCATAGGTGTACCAGTTTGGGGTTTTTCAGGGTATTAACCCATCTTTTTATTACCAGATTTGCAAATTGTCATTTCGATGATATTAGGTTTCTATCAATTGGGATACCGACAACTTCCATAACTACAAAACAAAAACCAATTAAGGTTTTCTCTTGGAATAAGAAAATTTTATATCAATTAGACCCAAGGACTACTGAATGTGATGGCCAATAAACTTCATGACGCATTTAATGATGCTACTAAGGTAATGAAGTCTCATATTCCAGCTGCAAATGCTCAAGTTAGGATATCCATTCCCGAATGACAAGCTAAAATGGATCAAAATCCCTCGTACTTGTGGTAGACCTATATGATCAAAAATACTGCTCCTCGAAAATGAAGAGGAAAGAATCAAGAATCAGCTCCAGAAGAGCTTGGCGTTGTGCTTGCTCCCAAAGACCTTATTGCCCCTAAAGAGGCGCAAACCCATGAAGGGAACACTAGCCCCAGGAATACCGAGAATTCTATTACATATTATAATTAAATTTGAGATCGAAATGAAATCATCATTGATTATACTTTTGTATTCTCAGTTACTCATAAAATTATGGATGTCGTCAAAGGCAAGATTGGCCTAAGTGGGATGAAGCAATTAAAGCTGAATTAACTTTTCTAATTAAACGAGAGGTTTTTGGACCTGTAACTCGTATCCCCGATAATGTAAAACCCATTGGATATAAATGAGTATTTATTCGAAAATAAAATGAGAAAAACGAGGTTGTCAAGTATAAAGCCCGACTTGTTACCCAAAGATTCCCCCAGAAACTTGGGATTGATTATAATGAAACATATTAAGCTGTGATGGATATGATTACATTTCGTTTTCTCATTAGTCTAACAATCTTTAAAAGATTGAAAATATATCTTATGGACATTGTGACAACATATTTATATGACTCATTAGACTCTGATATTTATATGAAAATTTTCGAAGGATTCAAAATGCCTGAAGCATGCACTTCCCGCAATTTATTCTCAATAAAATTGCAAAGATCCTTGTATGGTTTAAAACAATCCGGTCGCATGTGATATCGACGCCTAAATGAGTATCTAATTAAGGAAATGTACAATAATGGTCCTATCTGCCCATGCGTGTTTATTAAGAAATCAGAAATCAAATTTGCTATTGTAACAGTTTATGTCGACAATATAAATTTAATTGGAACTCCATAAGAGTTAGCTAAAATTGCAGAGTATTTGAAAATGGAGTTTGAAGTTAAAGATTTGGGTAAAATTAAATTTTGTCTTAGTTTAGAGCTTGAGTACAAAGCAAATAGAATAATCGTCCATCAATTAGCGTACGTTAAAAGATTGCTTAAACGCTTCAACATAGACAAAGCTCACCCATTGAGCACCCTTATGGTTGTAAGGTCTCTAGATCCCTAAAAGAACTCATTTCTTCGTAAATAATCAAATGAATAGATACTTGGTCTTGAAGTACCATATCTCAATGCAATTGGGACTTTGATATACTTGACACAATGTACGAGATTAGATATTGCTTTTGCGGTAAATTTATTGGCACGTTTTAGTTCTAAGCCAACTCAAAGATAATGGAATGAAGTTAAACATATTTTACGTTATCTCCGAGGAATCATAGATTTTGGGTTATATTATTCCGAGAATTCCACTAACTCTGGTTTAGTCGGATATGCTAATACTAAATATAGATCTAATCCACATAAGGCTTGCTCTCAAACCGGGTATTTATTTTGTATAACGGCATCGTTATTTCTTTGCGTTCTACGAAGCAATCGCTAGTAGCTACATCTTCTAACCATTCTGAGATTATTGCTTTATATGAAGCTGGAAGATAGTATGTTTGGTTAAGATCCATTATAACACATATTCATAATTCTTGTTACTTAGTATCGATTATAAATTCTCCCACTATAATTTATGAAAATAATACTGCTTGTGTTGCACAAGTCAAGGGAGGAGATATCAAAGGTGATGGGATCGAGCATATCTCGCCGAAATTTTTCTATACTCATGAACTCCAAGAAAGTCGACAAATTATTGTTAAACAGATTCGATCCATAAATAATCTTGCAGATCTTTTTACCAAATCATTGCCAGCATTAACTTTTAAGAAATTAGTTTATGGCATTGGTATGCGATGAGTTAGCTCCAGCAGTGGCTACATGGCTCAATTGCAACATTGATATGCGGTAAGTTCACAAGATAAAAGATTGATTAGCCCTAGCAGTGGCTATATATACATTGCACTCTTTTTCTTTTTGTCCGATTTTTTTTCCCACGGGGTTTTTCCGTCTTAAAGTTTTTAACAAGGCAATTCATGCATCCATAAAAGGGAGAGATCATAACATTTGTGCTATGCACTCTTTTTCCATTTTGTCCAGTTTTTGTCCCACTGGATTTTTCCGACTTAAGATTTTAATGATGCAGTATCATTTGATGCACATTCATAATGATACAATGAATATTTAAGGGGGAGTGTTATGAAATACATAAATGAATGAAATACATAAATAAATATTCATTATATTCATCTTATCTAATGTACTTATTATGGTACATTTGTATCATACATTCTAAGTACATCTCTCTATACAATGAATGTTCATCTCCCTTATCAAGTATATGTATCATTCAATACATTGATATTAATAATAAGTATATTATTATTCTTCTATAAATAGGAGTTTAGTTTTGATGTACAAGAATCACAACAAAACAACAACAATCACAACACATAAAACAGTGAGATACTGGAAATAAAACTCTTTCTTCTGGCGTTCTCTACTATCTCTGGTGTTCACTTGCTTTCTCTTCTCAATCTCTCTTCTTTATTATATATTTGCAACACAATATTTTACAACATTCACTATTGTTATGTGTTATGATTGTTGTTGTTCTGTTATGATTGTCGTACATCAAAACTAAACTCCTATTTATAGGAGAATAAGAATGTAATTATCATTAATATCAATGTATCAAATGATACATGTACTAGATAGGGGAGATGGATATTCATTATATAGGAAGATATACTTAGAATGTATGATACGAATGTACCATAATAAGTACATCAGATAAGATGAATATAATGAATATTTATTCATGTATTTCATAATACTTCCCCTAGAATATTCATTGTATTCATTATGAATGTGCATTAAATGATACTACCTCATTAAAAATCTTAAGCCGGAAAAACCCATTGGGACAAAAAATTGGACAAAAGGGAAAAAGAGTGCAGAACACAAATGTTATGATTTCTTCCTTTTATGAATGCATTAATTGCATCCTTAAAAACTTTAAGCTGGAAAAATCCTATGGGAAAAAAACCGGATAGAAAAAAAAAAAGTGCAATGCATATATAGCCACTGCTTAGGCTAATCAATCTTGCATATTGTGAATTCAACGCATATCAACGCTGCAATGCATAATTCATAATATCTCATCCTCAATTGAGCTATGTAGCCATTGCTGGGGCTAATCAATCTTGCATCTTGTGAACTCACCGTATACCAATGCCATATATAATTCTTAAAAGTTGATATTGACAATGATTTGGTAAAAAGATCTGCAAAATTATTTATGGATCGAATCGTTTAACATCAATTTGTCGACTTTCTTGGAGTTCATTGGTATAGAAAAATTTCGGCGAGATAAACTTGATCCTATCACCTTTGATATATTCTCTCCTGACTTGTGCAACACAAGCAGCATTATCTTCATAAATTATAGTGGGAGAATTTGTAACCGGTACTAAGCAACAAGAATTATGAGTATGTGTTATAACGGATCTTAACCAAACACACTATATTCCAGCTTCATATAAAGCAATAACCTCAAAGTGGTTAGAATATGTAGCTACTAGCGATTGCTTCATAGAACACCAAGAAATAGCAGTGCCATTATACAAAATAAATATCCAGTTTGAGAGCGAGCCTTATGTGGATCAGATCTATATCCAACATCAGCATATCCAACTAAACCAAAGTTAGTAGAATCTTTGGAATAATATAATCTCAAATCTATAGTTCCTCGGAGATAACGTAAAATATGTTTAACTCCATTCCAATGTCTCCGAGTTGGCTTAGAACTAAAACGTGCCAATAAATTTACCGCAAAAGCGATATTTGATCTCGTACATTATGCCAAGTATATCAAAGCCCAAATTGCATTGAGATATAGTGCTTCATGACCAAATATCTCTTCATTTGATTCTCTAGGAAGAAACGAGTCCTTTTGGGGATCTAGAGACCTTATAACCATAGGAGTGCTCAATAGGTGAGCTTTGTCCATGTTGAAGCATTTAAGCAATCTTTAACGTACGCTAATTGATGGACGATTATTCCATTTGTTTTATGTTCAAGTTCTAGATTAAGACAAAGTTTAGTTTTACCCAAATCTTTAACTTCAAACTCCATTTTTAAATACTCGGCAGCTTTAGCTAACTCTTGTACATATTATTTAAAATTCAAAAGTCATTTGTGTCTTCCCGATTGTTAATTTAAGCACAGTGAATAACATATATTTCGGGTACGTATTCAGTTAACCTCTTGAGAACGATAATTGCCATCGAATTCTTCGAACTTGGCTTAAAAAAATATTTTTTTCATTATTCGGCTGCCTTGGTGGGAAGTTTTATGGTGTAATCACAACGTTCCTTCGACCACCAAATCATGCCCGTTGATCTTCCTCCCAATATCCCATCGTACGGATGCATCAGTCCTTGAAATATAGTTTTGACATTTATAAATAGACGGAGAAATTACAAATGTAATAACTGCAAAATTGGTCTAAATTCTCGTAAATAATGACATCACAATTTCTAAAATGAAAAAGTCTATTGATCAAGTGATCAAATTCGAAAAAGCAGGGTCAGAATGCTTAATCCGACTAGGTTCTTACTTCATTCATAACTTGTAATCATAAAAATTTCAACAAAAGAAAGGTTTCAAGAGAACTATTCGAGTATGGGAACAAATATATAAAAATATATATATATATATATATATATATATATATATATATATAGTATTTAATTGAAAATTATTTATGGGGAGATTGATCAATTCGCTACTTAATCAAGATGTCATGCCCAAATGTCGGCCAAACGAAAGAGGAAAAAGAGATAAGAGGGTCACGAGCGATACCTTCAAGTGATGATTCAGATGAGCGGTTCGAAGAATCCGATGCTTGGGTTGTTTTGGCATTGACTCAGCAGCTACTCGTTTGAAACGATTGGAACGGCGCAGATGGCTAATTTCACCTGATTTTCCTCGCATAGCAGATCAGACCATATCAATTATACCGTTAGATGAACTATTCAGAAAGCATATGCCTCTCCACCCCAAAACAACAAATACCCAGAAACCCATTTCACATCGATTGCATCAAGACAGCTAAGTTTTTCTGATACCTTTCTCCATCTTCGCGTCAGCCGCGAATTTCCCTTTCGAGCGGTCCGACCGGCGCACCGGCGCCGAAGCACTTCTCGAATCAGGCTTCCCTCTCAACCGTTCAGAGCGACGCAACGGACCAATGGAGTACACCTTCGTCGGCCGCGCCCTCGCCGGCCTCACCGGCGAAGATAGTGAGCGGAGCTTGTGGATCGTCTTCTGCAGTCCCAAAGACGCCAGCCTAGCCTGTATAAAAAAAAAAAAAATCGAACCCCATCACCGCGGCGAACGACAGAAGCACTAAACGCCAAACCCTACCCGGGCCAAATGAAAAAAAAAAAAAAAAGGGGCCGATTCCTCCGAGACATCAATGGGCGGACCCTATCGACTGAAGGGGAGAAGGGATACCCAGTTCTCCAGGATCCGAGCGTTTCTGAGGCCCTCGTAGTCGGCCGGCGCCGGAGATCGTCCCATTCCCACGGCGGCCGCGACGGCGGTGTCGACTGACGGACGACGGGTAGCTGGCTGGCTACGGAGAAGGCGAAGCCGGTGCCAGTTTCAGCATCAGCAGCCTCCGTCCTCGTCGTCTCCTTCTTCTTCTTTTTCTTCTTCACTCTACTGTTGATATTTACTTTTCGCGAGCAGACGAGACGTCTTTCTTCTCTCCCGAGGCGACGACGTTTCTCGAAGGACGCGTCCGGCGTGCGTACTGCGTACCAGTCCAACGGCTACTTCGTTCGAGCGGGAGCGTCCCCGGCTCTCTTTGTTCGAAGTTTGGGTCAGGGGCAGGAGCCGCCGATGCGTGCAGGGAAATCGGACCCATTGGGAACTAAACCGACCGATCCCACCGATGAATCAACCGATCTTATTTCCCCCTTCATGTACGGAATCGAACTGAACCGCTCAGACCGATTGAGTCCATATGTTTTTTTTTTTTTTTCCTTTTTCTTCTAAAGAGCAAAAATAAATTAATCTGATTCTCAATTCTAAAATGAAATTAATTCAGTTCAGGAACTGATCGCCCTTAGTAGGAGCAATCACTTTCACCATTCGAGCTTTACAGTTTTAAAGGATTTTGGTTTATGTTGACACAATCAATACAAAACGAATTGTGATCGAATTGACTTGATATTATTCAAAATTTACTTCGTCTAATTCTTCTCCTTCATTAAATAGAATTAGTAAGAACTTCCACTGATTTATTTTAGTATAAATTATCTATATTTTCTTTTATATTTTTTACTTTCATTGCAACAATACCAGTGTTAATAGAAAATTGAAATCATCATTACATGCTATTATGACTTGGGAAGAGTATTAAATTTATAAGATTTCCCATTTAATATGCAAAATGGATGATGACGTGGATAAATTGCTTCCGTCACCCCTAAGATGATAAAAGAAAAGAAAAAAAAAAAAAAGACGTTTCTACATCGTGGATTTTCTTTTCTAAAATAACCTTGTTGAGTTTAAATAATTATGACAAACTATTAAACACATCAAATTCAAGAAAAATAAATTTATATTTAAATTTCACTGAAATATGCCCACGCTTTGATGCAAAAAAATATTTTCAAATATTAGACTTTATTGATTTTCGTTTATAAGTTATTATATCACGATACCAAAAAATCTTTGGTCATATTAATGTCAATTTTTCAAGGTTGCATTGGAAAGCTTTGCACATCAGCTTAAACGAAAACTTGTTTATTATGGCTAAATAAAAGCAAAAAATAAATTGTGTACAAAAAAACAATTAAGACTATACTAATTTCTTTCGATGAAAAAAAGTCAGTTTCACTTGGCATATTATAGATTACAAATGTGCATAATTTAGTATTTTTGGCCTTCTGAGGGAGAGAGAGAGAGGGAACAAATTTGTGGTGGTTCAGCTGGGTAGGCACTAGACTTCCATCGAGGAGGTCTAGTGTTCAAAGCTCCTGCAACTTGCGTTGCAGGAAGGTTAGCTTTGAGCCCTTTGGTAACTTACCCGGTGGCACGTGTGTGGTGGCTAGCACTATTATACTCTAAGAGCTGTACTGATCTCAAATTCCCAATGACTTGCTTGTGCAAAGATCAAGTGAGAATAATTTAGAGAAAATGACATAAATGATCTCTAAATTTTGATTTAATATATAATACTATCCACAGACTTTTAAACATTCAATTTAGTCTCAATACTATATAAAATGTCCAACATCATCCTGTTCTTAATCCAAGTGAATGAAATTTGCTAATGTGACCTTAAATTATGATATAACAATTTACGTCATCAAATAATGATGAACATATTATGTTGATTTTATTTCTCATTTTTCTAGAGTAGATGGATAAAAAGTTAAAAATCAGACCCGGGTACGTTTTCAAATAACATCTTATTTTTACCTGCGGCTGCCACATCATGCCTGTTCATCTTCCCTCCCAGATCCCATCACATGGATACGTCGATCCTTGAAAATGTAGTTTTGACAAGTATAAATAGACAAATTACAAATGACATCACAAAAATTGGTCTAAATTCTCATATATAATGACATTACAATTGATTTGGGCGAGGCCACACGGGCCCTTGCCGCCGGTCGGCTGGGGCCATTGGCCCTCGATCGAGGCTCAGCGGCCCTAGCCGACCCTCCCCCACCTTTTGGCGATGATAGGAAGGCAACGATGGTGGCAAGAGCTAAGCCCTTAGCCGCCGACGCCTTCCTCCTCCTCCTCCTCCACCTTTTTTTTTTAAATATAAATTATTATTATTATTATTATTATTATTATTATTATTATTATTATTATTATTATTATTATTACTTTGTTTTAAATTTAATTAATTAATTTTATATTAAAATTCAAATTATACCAAAATGACGTTTTTGTGGCTGTTTTGCTTAGTCAACCTTCCAACGAACCATATAAGCGAGAAAATTAATATCAAAAAATGTCACGTAGGATTTTCGGTGGATTCACTAGATATGGCACTCAAGTGTCTCATTTTTTTTTTTTATAAAAAGTGGCACTTAAATGTCGTTTCCGTAAGTTTTGACACGTAAGTGTTCTTTTATGCCAAGTTTTGGCACTTGAAGCATTCTTTTACTAATTTTAGTTTCTCTTTACACCTTTTTTTGTCTCTTCCGCTTCTGGAGGGAAGGGATTTGACTTAGATCTCTCCCTCCCCTCCCAATTTCTTTTCCTTTTATTTCCTTTTGTTTCTTTCCTAATTCTCGCAATCTAGTTTTAGATTTGGGAACTTTACTCTCCCAATCTAATTCCAAATTTTGGAGTTTCAATGAATAAGTATTCTACCTCCAGTTTTAATGGTATTCGCAAAAGTTTTGATGTCAAATTTGTACTCGGTTAACATTTTTCACTCAAAGTTTTGATACTTCGCATTAGCTACAAGTCTCAGTCTCACAAGTGTCAAATCTGAGATTTTCAATATGTTTATGTTGTGTCTGTACAGTGATGGTGTTGGAGATGCCGAACCTAGGAGCAGATCGCCCAAAAGTAAAGCCATAATTATAGATGGAGATCTTGGCATGTGCTTATTACTGATGGTATTGTGTGATTCGGTGATTAGCCATCGATCCTTTCACTTGAATCTAGTTATAGATTGTTCTTGAAAGATGAGTTTGTGAAAGACGAGTTTGTGATAATCTCTACCAACCATACCTAATGAAACGTCTTGTTTTCTGTTTTTTATTTATTTTAGAGATCTATGGGTTTGTTTTGTTACCGTGACTTTTGAAATTCCCTTTCATTTATCAATTTGGTAATGAATAGAAATTTCCTTTTGACAATATAAAGTCAGATTTTGGGAAAAAGAATGTAAGTCAATAACGGCGGGCTCCGATCTTATATTAGTGCCATGATTGAGAAAAAAGAGGGGTGAAGAAAATTGGAAAGGAAAAAGAATTTCTTCCTCAAGTCCTATCTCACCGGACATCCGAATTTCCTCCAATTTTCTATCCAAACACGTTTTTTTCTCTAGTAAATCAAAGCTTAACTTTTTAAAAGTTATTTAGAAGAATATGAAGGAGCAAAAGGTTGTATTGGCTGCCCGCCTTCGAGGAATGGCGGGCCAATTCAACCCCACAAAAGCCAAATCATACAACAGGAAATGCGATTCTCAAACTTGGGAATTGAAATCACTAATTCAGCCTAATTCCCTTAATTAACGTCCAACTTTATATCCAATCTCAATTTTGCCCAATCATAAATTGTTTACACTAGCCTAAAATCTATCTTCATTAATCCTCCGTCTAAAATTATCATAATTTAGTTTAACATGGATGATTGTGATTGTTTACCAACTATTCATAGCCACTTCCCCACATTTGATGCCTTTCCCAACAAAATTTGGAGCGGCGCCACAACCGCAATACCCTTTTGCTTAGCCGCTGCCATATGACTATTTGCCTGCAACCCTTGGGCTACCTCTGAGAATGGATTTGGAAGCCGTGACTTCAGATTTGGTTTTTGAATCTTTAAACAATTATGACCTTTGCCGAAAATTCGTAAAAGTTCACATGGCCATGGTTGCCACGAGTTTTATGGCTCAAAACACTAACGGAAGCTCCAACTGTCATGACCGCTGCAAGCTCTAGTCACCACCTCATGAATGCATCATTTTTTCATTCTTCTTCATCAACGTACTTTCATTGCAGCAACATCTTGGCCACCTTCAAGTTGTTATCTAATGGAAGAGGTCACGGCTGTGAGTTGAGGTCGCGTGGCCTCCTCGCAATGCCAACCTCAGAGAGATCAGCCCAAGAGATCAAAGAGAGAGAGAGAGAGAGAGATATGATGAGAACAACAATTGAGGAATTCCAATGAAAATTTAAGATGAGTTTTCAATGAGAAGGGCCCAAACAAGATTTCTCCTCTACTCTGATTCATATCAGGCCTAATGAAGAAGAACTCACGAGGTAGGAAGACCATGAAGAGTGGCTTAATCCATGTCAACAACAAGTGTGTATTTAATTCTAACATGAGAATGTTAGGCTAGACCGACTAAATTTGGGTGGAAGGTTAACAAGACAGATTTGAGACGTGAATATAAATAGATTTTTGTTTGTAATTCATTAAAATTGGAATTAAACCTAAAATTGAAATTCTTTATTTTTAATAATAATTAGGCCCCATTAATTCCTTTAAAAAAATCCCATTTTCATCTATGAGTATGAGCACCATACCCATACTTCTCTCTCCCATAGTGAGAGCTTGGGCACTCACATAAACATGTGACGAGGATCGCAGCTCAGCCCTAATTTGAGATTCAATCCTAATGATTGATGGCGTGTCAACAGAATTATACACACAAGAACCGAGAGCGGCTTGATTAGCATAGGATCGAAACTTGAACAAAATCCAATGTGCTTTTGCATTCACTAATCACTGCTTACAAAACCAAAACCTATTCAGCCAGCCAATCCAGGCCTATCAAATCACAAAGACCCAAAACCTCAAAAAATACCCAAAAAGAAAAAAGAAAAGAAAAAGGAAAGAAAGAAAACTAGAAAGTGAAAATGAGAAAGGGGTGCTAATTGGTCTTCTTGTTCATGTTGGTCACGAGCTGCTTCATCTGGAACCTCCAGAACGCGAAGTAGGCCAGGCCCAGGCCCAACACCACGTATATCCACACCTTCTCGTCCCTGTGCTCCCTCTCCGACCTCACCTCCTCGATCCCGAACCACTCCCTCCTCCCGGCCGCCGCCGCCGCAGCAGCATCGGCCGCCGACCTGCCCAGGCCCTCCAGCACGTGCCCGTACAGCACGTACGCCCTCTCCTCCGCCCCGACCGCCACCGACGTCGGGAACCTCTCCACGTCCAGCTGCGCCTCGTCGTACACCACCCCCTGGCCCCACCCGTCGTCGCTCTTCAGGAACCACAGCCTGTTCATGGAGACCACCAGCACCACCCCGTCTCGCCGGACCGCCAAGTCGTCCGCCAGAGGCAGGTCCCGGTCCAGCAGCACGACCCTCGCCGTGCCGTCCTCCGCGTCCACCTTGTACATCTTCCCCGTGTTGGACTGGACCACCAGGAGGTACCCCCTGCCGACGTAGGCGATGCCGTTGAGGCCGCAGTAGCTGTGCGGCGCCTCGCGGTCGACGGGGAACGAGGTGAAGGCCGGGGATCTAGAGAAGATCGAGGCGGCCCCGTCGGGGCTGACCTTCCAGATGAGGTCGGCGAAGGAGTTGGTGACGTATGCGTTGCCGTCGAAGTCGACGGCCACGTCGTTCGCGCCGTCATGGCCGGAGGGAGAGGGGGGGAGGAGGGAGAGGAAGAGGCGGCCGGGGGAGCGGAGGTCGTAGGCGGCGAGGGCGTTGAAGGGGGGGAGCGGGGCGATGGAGTGGACGACGGCGAGGACGCGGTTGCGGAGGCTGTCGACGGCGACGCCGCCGATGGTGCAGTTGGGGGGCAGGGAGTCGTCGCGGATGAGGTCCTCGACGACGCCACCGTCGGAGACGGCGTGGATGGAACGGCTCCGGAGGGACCCGACGACGAAGTGCTGGGCCGACGGGTCCCAGGCCATGGCTTCCGGGTAGAGGCCCGGGGATCGGAAGGCGATGGCGTGGGGCTTCTTGGCGTGCGCGAGCTGAAGATGCGGGTGAAGCAGAAACAGCAAGAACAAGAAGGAGAAGAAGGAGGTCAGGTTTCGATTGGGATGGGCGGCGGCGGAGACGAACATGGCGGCGGGATTCGATTCGGTCCGAATCGGGGGTGGGTATGTTTCGATCGGAGACTTTGGGGTCTGGGTCGCGTCAGAGATGATCGATCGATCAGCGGAGATTGCAGAAAGCATGGGATCTCGCTTTGGCATTGACGATGAGTTTGGAACTGGAGCGACGAAGGGCTTTTTTAGCAGGTGCGGCTTGATCCACAAGGCAAGCCACGTCCGGCCCGGTCCAATGAAGACGACGAGCTCGTCATCGTCATTCGTCCATCCCCCATCATTCCGAAGCAAGATTCTTTTCTTGTTGCCCAATTTTGACCGAGGGAGCACGGTCTTAAAGCTTCGACGACAACATCGTGCATGAATTTGAATGGTCTCAAGATTCATGCTTTTCGACGGATTTGGTGTTGATAGATTGTTTTCCACGCATGTTCGCCAAAGGGGGAAGAGATCAGTGGATAACAAGAAGGTATGAACATGAAAATAGGAACCAGATATCGATAAAAACAAGTTTTCACTAAAAGGAATTCTCGGGGTCAAAATGAGAACCTAATAGCTTTCTTCGCCACTCGATTTATCGCATGATTGACATATTAGATACATGATAAATGCAGGAGTTTATTTCATGCGACAACAATATGATGGAGGTCAATTTCTATGATGCAAAATATTGGGACATGCTTGACAGGAAGAGCTAGCGAAGGTGGCCAAAAGCTTCGTCAAACATTATGGTTAATGCTGCAAAATGAAATGAAGTGTGTATTTCGCCAGAAGGTGTTGATGCAGCACCTTTCAAAGTATGGATCGATTTTGACCACAAAAAAATAAGGATGGTTGATACTCACTAGGCACGTGGCCTAGTGGTAAGGGAGTTTGGATGGGTGAGAATATTTAGTTTCATTTATGGGGTTTGATTTCCATGCTTTGTAAAAGAAAAGTAAAAAAGAGAGAATGAGTTAAAATAAGACAAAATCTAAAAAAGGTACGAGGATAAACCAATCAACTAATGATGTGAATGAGCTTTTGTGAAAATTAAAAATCAAGATTGAATGCAATCGTGTCTATCCGTGTAAAAAATAGTGAAATCATGATAAAATCTCATATCTTAAAACAATTAGCATTGATCCTACAAAATCTCTTATCTCACATATAATTGCAAAACATCCCAAAGCTCATCTAATGACTTGTAATGCCCATCTTAAAAAAATACTAAACTCTCCTACAAATCCTCTTTTCTGTGGAATTTGCAGATTCAACCTCTCCAAATCCTCCCGGATAAGTTCCCATCCCAAAATTTGCAGGTTCCCTCTTATTCTTTCCTTGTTGAAGCTCTTCACAATGAACGTCGACCCTTTCATATATCCATGTCAGTGCAACCTACAAATAGATACATTTGACCAGGGAGGAAGGTTACAGGCTTCGCTTCCAATATGAAAATGACAAAACATTTGACTTTTGTTCTCCTCGTAGGATGCCTCATCGGATTCGCTCTCAGCATGATGCTATTCATTTTGACCCCGGTTTTCCTACGTCTAGCTTTACCATGCGAACCCCTCACATGGAGACTTGAGAGCAGAGAAAACCAAACATAAAATAATCAAGTACATGAGCCACAGTCTTCCCTTTAGCAGCAGCAATCTCCTTAACTAGGGGACTCTCCATAACAGCTGATGAACCCCAAGATGCTCCATTCGCTCCCAAAGCAGACAATACAGTCACATGTATTCCCTTCTCTCTACAGTACTCCCTCAGCTTCTCTTGTCACCATCCCACATTCATCTCCAGCTAATCATGATGAACCCATGAAGGAAAAAAAATGCAAATTTCGAAAAAAATCTTGTTTTGATTTCTTTTTTGACTTAGAGATTGAACTAGAATAATTGAATTCTCTTTCAACTGGTTAACAGCAGGAGGGATTGTGGCATGCATGAGGAGTTGAGAGAGCTTCTTGGTGCCAAAGTTGCTGACTCCAATGGACTTGGCCAACCCTAGTTTGGAGCACTCTTCCATGGCCTCCCATGTCCCTTTCATGTCAAATGGCAACATTTTGCCCTGAAATTGAACCCTTCGTTTTGCTCCTTCGATCTCAGTGGCCAGTGGATTAGATACTGATCCACATACTCTAACCCTAGCTTCCCATATAATCAATCATACACCAAGTGCCAAACAAAAGAAAAAAGCAACATCGACACAACAGGACTAAACTGAACAGAAAGCGGAAAAATAATGTGGAGGAAAATTGGAAAAAAAAAAACTAATGCATGCAACTGATAATTATATACCAAAGCGAGAGCTAATGTTTATCCTATCTCCCGTGAAAGAAATTCTTGTGTGGTCTATAAAAATATTTGGCGGCTTAGCAGTACAATAAGTAGGAGGTGATCATGAGGCCAATTAGCAAATATTTACTGAAGAGACTTCTTGAGAGCGGGAAGAACGAGATCCAGATGAGCGTTAGTGCACCAGAGCTTGGTGGTGATGAAGATGTGGCTGCAGCTCTCGATTAGCCCTCGGTCCAAGGCCTCGCCCAAGGCTGAAGAAACATTAAGGGAGTCTGCCTTTGACCCGTAATTGGACGTTTTCCTGCATGATCTTTCCTCGTTTGCCAAGACAAGCGACCTGGAAAAGAAGGCATCCCTGCAAGATTAAAGGGCCAAAACAGCCCAAAAGAAGAAGAACTAGGCCACTTCTTCACTCTCGACTCCTGTCATCCTTTTTAATTCTTTCATGAAGCAGAGTCTATTTTGAAGGGAGAGAGATTGTCAGAGATCTAAAGAAAGAACCACCCGTCCACCTTCGTCTTTTTCTTCCTCTCCCTTCATTGTGGCCGATCCCCCGTCTCTATCTGTACCGCGTTTCCTTTAAAATCTAAGCAGTGGCGTCCCTCAAGGAAAGAACCAGTATTTCCTTCCTCGTTTGCATGACCGAATTAGCTACATAGCAGAAGGAGTATCGACCCCGTGCACGCAATTCAGCCGATTATCGCCTTCCATTTAACTTGTTTCCAACAATATTTTCTTGGTATGAACTTCGGCTCCCATATGCGTATTAATTGTGAACTTCAGCCATCATATTCTCTTTGGGCTTGGACAAACATTTAATATTTTGGGCTGAATCCGGTTGATTCGATTAAGCTCAAGACCATTCACTTAAGTCCATCGCCGATCCAATAGATACGCAAATGTTCCTAATACCTGCATGCAATTTCACCATACTACTTGTATTAGGAGCCGGTAAACCCGTTAAACGGGTGGGTCGGGTCGGGTTTAGGTCGGGTCATAAATGGTCCAATCCAAATCGACCTATTTAACCCGTTTATGACTCATTTATTGCAATGTAAAAATTTTGACCCATACTCGACCCGACCCATACCCGACCCATTTAATTAAACTTAATTTATTATATATATATATATATTTAAAAAATTGGTATTGCTAAAATAATTTTATACAAAAATTTAATGGACAATTTTTATAATTTTTTAAATAATTATTTTTAAAAATGGAATTTTAAAATAATTATTCTAAAAAATGGAATTTTAATTATTTTAATTTTTTAAATATAACTTTTTCTTTTTCTTTTTCTTTTTCTTTCTTTCTTTCTTTCTTTCTTCTTCTTCTTCTTCTTCTTCTTCTTCTTCTTTGGCCGGCGGCCGGCAACAGGCGAGCCTCGAGCTCACCGGACGCCGCCGAGCTCGAGTCTCGCCCGGATCGGCAAGGCTCGAGCCTCGCTAGATGTCGGCGAGGCCTCCGCCTCCCCAGATTCGGCGAGCTTGAGGCTCGTTGACGTCAGGCGAGGCCTCCGCCTCGCCAAATCCAAGGAGCTCGAGGCTCGCCGGCGTCAGGCAAGGCTCGAGCCTCGCCGATCTAGCGAGCCTCGAGGTCGCCTGGCCGATCGCCGGCCATCGCCGTGCTGGCAACCGTAGGAAGAAGAAAGAAAAATAAAAAAAGAAAAGAAAAATAAATGGGTTGCACAACCCATCTTTAAACTTTAATGGGTTTGTAAATGGGTCTTCAATGAGTACCCATTTAAGACCCATTTATTTTAGTTCTTTTATTTTTAAAACCCATCAGGGTACCTTATTTCTCAAGGCCTGACCCATTAACGACCCATTTATGCTTAAATGGGTCCATAAATGGGTTGCACAACCCATTTAACACTTCTAGGAGCCGGGATCAATCCCTAATTTTCTATGCAATGTATATCTATATGATTAGCCAAAGTTTAAGTGTCAATAACAATTCAAATGAAACTTGATAAATGAAAAACTAGCTAATTTCAATATACGATAAAAAGTTGGTAAATTAAGAAAGGCCAAATTTTGGTAAGTAACTCAGGTACCCAAAACTAATTGGTAATTAAGCGGAAAAAGTTGGCAAGCCGCTCAAATAAAGACCAAGAATTTATAGAGGAGTTAGTAAATTTATTTGTCAATTGCATATTACTGCTTCTCCTCGCACTTATTCTCTTCTACATTTCGCAAGCTGATTTGAATTTGCAGAACACATTCTGATGGCTTCTTCTGCTGTTAAAGGGAATGTCCAAGATGAGTTTTCCTAAGTTGCGTGCTCTGGTCATGATACTAATATCAAGGTAGACTTGTTAAGTGTGCCTAAAAAGGTTCAGATTTGTCTAGCGAAAGAAAAAGGCGACAATGCAGCATCGGTTGACTAGGTTTGAGGGGCATTTCTAATGCTCCCGGGGAAAACTATGCAAAAAAACCTTAAATATATTGTGAGAAAAATTGTCCAAAAAATCCTAAACCTATTATATTTTTGCCAATTCAGTCCTAAATATTTTAATTTTACCAATTGAATCATAATTTTACTTTTTGTCAATTGAGTCCATCCGACCAATTTTGATCAAAATTCGCTAACATTGATGCTAACTATCTTACATGGCACGGCTAGCACAAACATTGACAAAATTTATTATTTTTTCAAATTTTTTAAAATTTTCTTCTCTCTCTCTCTTCTTCGTCTTTGTCGATCGCCTAGCCTCCAATGACCAGTCAAAGGCTATGATTGGCGAGGTGGCCCTCGCTGGGAATGGCAAGAGGCGACCTCGCCGACTTCACGCAATGTCGCCCTCATGGGGATCTGGCTTAGGTGAGGCTCACCCTTGTCAGATCTGGCGAGAGCGAGCCTTGCTCACAATCGACAAGGCCGAACCCTCTCGTGCTTCAAGTGAAGGGGAGGGTCAACCTCATGGCTAGCCCGTGAGGTTGTTCCTCCCTAAATCTTGGCGAGGTTGACCCTTGCTAGCCTCTAGTAGGGGCAACCTTGCCTAAGCCTCCTTGCCAATCACAACCTCTAACCAATTGCCGAAGGCTAGGCGATCAACAAAGAGGGAAAAAAAAAAAAAAAAAAAAAAGAGGGAAAAAAAGATAATTAAAAAAATTAAAAATTCAAGAAAATAATTTAAAAATAATATATCTTGTCCACGTCAACGTCGGCTAAGCCATCAAGTCAATGGATTCTGGCAAAAATTGGCCTAATGGACTTAATTGGGAAAAAAAATTAATAGGTTCAGTATTATGAAATACATTAATGAATATATTCATCTTACCTAACGTACTTATTATAGTACATTTATATCATACATTCTAAGCACATCACCCTAAGAATTTATAGAAGAAGATGAAGTATAAGTTGATTAATAAAAAGAATATTTACCTTGCAAAATATACTTAGTTAGTAGATCCTCGTGCTGATAACGTGTTGTAAAATATTGCGTTGCAAATATATAATAGAAAGAATAGAGAGATTGAGTAGAGAAAATCATACACCAAAGATTGTAGAGAAAATTAGAGAAGAAAATTTTATTTTCAATGTATCATTGTTATATGACTGTTATGTCTACAACAAAAATTAAACTCATATTTATAGGAAAACAAGAATGCATTTATCATTAATATCAATGTATCGAATGATACATGTATTGGATAGGGAGATGAACATTCATTCATCTTCTTCTATAAATTCTTCATTTTTATTTTTCTTGGCCTGAAGCCAATTTTAAATCTAAAAGTATCATTCTTTTCCTGAAATGGTAGTGGATATTTGGAAATCGTTTTAATTAATAAGGATTTGTTTTTAATTGAAAAGCCCAAATTCAACATCCTAGAAGTGAGTAGAAAGAATTATCTATCCTAGTGCCTTGACATGGAAATGCACCTCCAATGACAAAGTCTTGCTAATACAATTACAGAGGATGGAACCTCAAATGAAAAGGATAAAACAAATGCGTTGATTTTATTCGCCATCATTTGCATGAGAGCCTGCAGACTCAATATTCATCCATTCGAAACCCTCAAATCGTGTGGAGGAGGTTGAATGATAGGTATGATCATATCAAGACTGTTATCCTCCCTCAAGCACAATATGATTGGCAAAATCTCATACTACAAAATTTTAAATCAGTGTCTAACTATAATTTCGCTTTATTTGATATTATTTCTCAGCTTGAATTATGCAATATCAAACTCGTTGATACAGAATTGTTAGAGAAAACTTTCTCCATCTTTCATACTTCGAATATTATATTACAACAGCAATATCGGCAATGTCAGTTTGTCACATACTCTTAATTAATTTTTATACTCCTCATTGCCAAGCAAACTAATGAATTACTACTAAAAAATCATGATCTTAAACCTGTTGGCTCAAAAGCATTGCCTAAAGTACATGCTAACTTTGAGAAAGATACTAGCCATTAAGTGTAAGCAAAAAGGTGATTAATGAAAGTATTTGTCCTCGTTGTGGCATAACTGGCCACTAGTCACGTACTTGTCATACGCCAAAGCACTTTGTTGACCTATACCGGGCATCTTTAAAAAATACGGGCAAGCGTGGTGAATCTCATGCCATTGAAATCAAACTTATTGGCATAACCACTATTGAGACCAACGATATTTCCATTGGCGGGACTCCTCTTGCTCTTGAAGTAGCAAATGCATCCTGGATGTCTCTAATTACTTTGATCGGGCATCAGATTGGCGGATGATAATTTGAACTTCGAATTCTATGATTCTAATAATTTCTTTTTAGTTGTTTTGCTTTAAATGTATTACTTTTTATTATTCTTTCATATGGTTATGAAATACTAATGAACCTTATATAATATTTATTTGACTCTATAACTAAGATGCAATATTGATTAGCCCTAGAAGTGGCTATATGGCTTAATTGAGTGGAAAATATTAACTATGCATTGTAGCATAGGTATGCGGTGAGTTCACAAGATGCAAGATTGATTAGCCCCAGCAGTGGCTATATGGCTCAATTGAGGGGGAGGTATTATGAACTATACATTGTACTCTTTTTTTTTCTGTCCGATTTTTTTTTCCCATACAGTTTTTCCGGCTTAAAGTTTTTAACGAGGCAACTAATGCATCCACAAAAGAGAGAAATCATAAAATTTGTACTCTGCACTCTTTTTCCCTTTTGTCCGGTTTTTGTCCCACTGGGTTTTTTTGGCTTAAGGTTTTTAATGAGGCAATATCATTCGATGCATATTCGTAATTATACAATGAATATTCAAGGGGGAGTGTTATAAAATACATAAATGAATTAAATATATAAATGAACTTATTATATTTATCTTATTTAATGTACTTATTATGGTATATTTGTATCATACATTCTAAGTACATCTCTATATACAATGAATATGTATCTCACATCTAATACATGTATCATTCGATAATACATTCTTGTTTTCCTATAAATAAGAGTTTAGTTTTTATTATAAACATAACATTCATATAACAGTGATACATTGGAAATAAAATTCTCTCCTCGACTTTCTCTATGATCTCTGGTGTATTATTTTGTCTACTCAATCTCTTTATTCGTTCTATTATATATTTGCAACGCAATATTTTATAACATTTAGTTCACTTCCTCTCATAGGGTCCATCTCTCGAGAGAGGTTGTGCATGTCGAGCTCCTGCTCATTTGATTGACCTCGTGATCCCCAGCCCATCCCCTCCCGAGTTGAAGCACCTGGTCATATCGGTAAGATGCCAGCGCTTGCAAAAGCATCATCATTGCGGCCCCAACTCCTAATCTCATTTCTCTTTGCCACGACAGAAGTAGCGTGGAACTAGACATCAACGATACCCCTCGACTCGTGGAACTCACAGTCTGTGAATTTGCCTCCCCAGCTCGAAGTGCTCAATCTTTGGGTGCCCGAAGCTGATTTAGTGTGTATAGTGCGGGGTAGAGGACCCACTTCCTATCCACAATGAAAGGAAAATTCCCGGTGTCATCTCTAATGAGAACTGCCTTTTTGCAGTTTTCAAAATTTGAGAAACTCCCTAGTGTTGAAGATATGCCTCGATACAACCTAGGATTCGGGTTGATTGACTGAATCAATTTGTAATTACAATCCATACTCTATATCTGTCACTAATCCTTTCATTAAGTTCATACACTACTGTATATACATAAAAAGAATGTAATGAAATCATCTTGCTTTAAACACCCAATGAAGTGTACGGAGAGGCAGGTCAATCCTCGAAATGTTCTTTGGGTACTGAATTTTGGTTATTTTAACGACACAACTTTCTTGTGATTACTGTTTTTTTATGAGTAGTTAAGTGTCATAGCAACATATCCCTTCATTTTCAACATGTGCCACAATTGTTATGACAAGAGTATGAGAGTGGGGGTGGTTGAGGATTAATTTGGAATCCAAATGAAAATGTAAAGTTTAATCGGATTTAAGTTGTCAAACCTCCACCTTGCTATGTCCTACACCGTATCACAATTTCCCCTTCTCATGAAAGAAACCCCACACGTACCTAGCAGTGCTATTAGTTCATAACGTGTAAGATTTTGCCTGGACTATTGACATAACAAACCAACATAGGTGTGGTCCTAGAATCAAAAGAAGCATTTTTATTTTTAGATGATTGGATCAAAATTATAAGGATTTCACAAAATCATCAAGCACTTACTCCGTTCCACGCGAACTCGATGAGCTCGATTAGTCACTCCCTAATTCATCGGCTCTACAATACATTTTAATTATTATAATTATTTATAATGTGACAGTATTTTCAGAGGGAGAAGGAAGACTCACTGTAATTCTTGGGTTGCTGCCGCACTTTTCAATATAGTCGATATATGCATGTCGTAAATCATTTGGCCCAACTCTTGGTGCTCAAAATTCATGATGGCCAATTCAAGAAACCTCTTGAGCAGATGAAAGTACTTCTCACCCTAAAATCAAAAGAATCATTTCTGCGACTGGTGGGCTGTGGGTGGCAACCTTATGGCAGCAGTTGGCGACAACGGTCGACGGTCGTGCGACAGTCGTGCCACGATCCTGCGGCGATTGTGCGGAATCCAAATGAAATTGGAAGGTTTAGTCGGGTTTAAGTTGTCAAACCTCTAACTTACTATGTCCTACACCGTATCACACCGTATCACAATTTGCCATTCTTATGAAAGAAACCCCACACGTACCTCAGCAGTGCTATTAATTCATAATGTGTAAGATTTTGCCTTGACTCCTTAATGATTTGACGTAGCATACCAGCATAGGTGTGGTCCTGGAATCAAAAAAAGCATTTTGATTTTTAGATGATTGGATCAAAATTATAAGGATTTCATAAAATCATCAAGCACTTACTCTATTCCATGAGAACTCGATGAGCTCGTTTAGTCGCCCCTTAATTCATCGACTCTACAATACATTTTAATTATTATAATTATTTATAATGTGACGGTATTTTCAGAGGGAGAAGGAAGACTCACCGTAATTCTTGGGTTGCTGTTGCACTCTTCAATATAGTCGATATATGCATGTCATAAACCATTCGGCCCAACTCTCGACGCCCAAAATTCATGACGGCCAATTCAAGAAACCTCTTGAGCAGATGAAAGTACTTCTCACCCTAAAATCAAAAGAATCATTTCCACGACTATTGAGCTGTGGGCGGCAATCCTACGGCAACAGTTGGCGACGATGGTGGGCGGTCGTGTGCCGATTGTGTGCCAGTCGTGCGCCAATCGTGCAGTGGTCGCGCGGAATCCGAATGAAAAGGGAAGGTTTAGTCGAGTTTAAATTGTCAAACCTCCACCTTGCTATGTCCTACACCATATCATAATTTCCCCTTCTCATGGAAGAAACCCCACACGTACCTCAGCAGTGCTATTAGTTCATAACGCGTAAGATTTTACTTGGACTCCTTAATGATTTGACGTAGCATACCAGCATAGGTGTGGTCCTGGAATCAAAAGAATCATTTTTATTTTTAGATAATCGAATCAAAATTATAAGAATTTCACGAAATCATCAAGTACTTACGCCGTTCCACGCGAACTCGATGAGCTCAATTAGTCGCCCCCTAATTCATCGGCTCTACAATACATTTTAATTATTATAATTATTTATAATGTAACATTATTCTCAGAGGGAGAATGAAGACTCATCGTAATTCTTGGGCTGCTGTTGCACTCTTCAATATAGTCGATATATGCATGTCGTAAACCATTTGGCCCAACTCCTGGTGCCCAAAATTCATGACGGCCAATTTAAGAAACCTTTTGAGTAGATGAAAGTACTTCTCACCCTAAAATCAAAAGAATCATTTCCGCGACTGGTGGGCTGTGGGCGGCAATCCTACGGCAGCAGTTGGCGACGATGATGGGTGGTCGTGCGCCAGTCATGCGCCGGTCATGCGCCGGTCATGTGCCGGTCGTGCCGTGGTCGCGCGGAATCCGAATAAAAAGGGAAGGTTTAGTCGGGTTTAAATTGTCAAACCTCCACCTTGCTATATCCTACACCATATCATAATTTCCCCTTCTCATGGAAGAAACCCCACACATACCTCAGTAGTGCTATTAGTTCATAACGCGTAAGATTTTGCTTGGACTCCTTAATGATTTGACATAGCATACCAGCATAGGTGTGGTCCTGGAATCAAAAGAAGCATTTTTATTTTTAGATAATCAAATCAAAATTATAAGAATTTCACGAAATCATCAAGCACTTACGTCGTTCCACGCGAACTCGATGAACTCGATTAGTCACCCCTAATTCATCGGCTCTACAATACATTTTAATTATTATAATTATTTATAATGTGACAGTATTTTCAGAGGGAGAATGAAGACTCACCGTAATTCTTGGGCTGCTGTCGCACTTTTCAATATAGTCGATATATGCATGTCGTAAACCATTCGGCCCAACTCTTAGCGCCCAAAATTCATGACGGCCAATTCAAGAAACCTCTTGAGCAGATGAAAGTACTTCTCATCCTAAAATCAAAATAATCATTTCCACGACTTGTGGGCTGTGGGCGGCAATCCTACAGTGGCAGTTGGCGACGACAGTCGGCGATCATGTGCCGGTCGTGCCGCGGTCGTACCACAGTCGTGCGCCGGTCGTGCCGTAGTCGTGCGGAATCCGAATGAAAAGGGAAGGTTTGGTCGAGTTTAAGTTGTCAAACCTCCACCTTGCTATGTCCTACACCGTATCACAATTTCCCCTTCTCATGGAAGAAACCCCACACATACCTCAACAATGCCATTAGTTCATAACGCATAAGATTTTGCCTAGACTCTTTAATGATTTGACATAGCATACCAGCATAGGTGTGGTCTTGGAATCAAAAGAAGCATTTTTATTTTTAGATGATTGAATCAAAATTATAAGGATTTCACGAAATCATCAAGCACTTACTCCATTCGATGCGAACTCAATGAGCTCGATTAGTCGCCCCCTAATTCATCGGCTCTACAATACATTTTAATTATTATAATTATTTATAATGTGACAGTATTTTCAGAGGGAGAATGAAGACTCACCGTAATTCTTGGGTTGCTATCGCACTTTTCAATATAATCGATATATGCATGTCGTAAACCAATCGACCTAACTCCTAGCGCCCAAAATTCATGACGGCCAATTCAAGAAACCTCTTGAATAGATGAAAGTACCTCTCACCCTAAAATCAAAAGAATCATTTCTGCGGCCGGTGGGCTGTGGGCGGCAATCCTACAGCAACAGTTGGCAACGATGGTGGGCGATGGTGTGCCGGTCGTGTGCCCGTCGTGCCGCGGTCGTGTCGAATCCAAATGAATAGGGAAGGTTTAGTCGGGTTTAAGTTGTCAAACCTTCACCTTGCTATGTCCTACACCATATCACAATTTCCCTTTCTCATGGAAGAAACCCCACACGTACCTCAATAGTGCTGTTAGTTCATAACGCGTAAGATTTTGCTTCGACTCCTTAATGATTTGACGTAGCATACCAGCATAGGTGTGGTCCTGGAATCAAAAGAAGCATTTTTATTTTTAGATGATCGAATCAAAATTATAATGATTTCACGAAATCATCAAGCACTTACTCCATTCCACGAGAACTCGATGAGCTCATTAGTTGCCCCCTAATTCACCGGCTCTACAATACATTTTAATTATTATAATTATTTATAATGTGACAATATTTTCGGAGGGAGAAGGAAGACTCATCGTAATTCTTGGGTTACTGTCACACTCTTCAATATAGTCGATATATGCATGTCGTAAACCATTCGGCCCAACTCCTGGCGCCCAAAATTCATGACGGCCAATTCAAGAACCTCTTGAGCAGATGAAAGTACTTCTCACCCTAAAATCAAAAGAATCATTTCCGCGACTGGTGGGCTGTGGGCAGCAATCCTACGGCGGCAGTTGGCAACGATAGTTGGCGGTCATGTGCCGGTCGTGCGTCGGTCAAGCCGCGGTCATGCCACGGTCGTGCGCCGGTCGTGCCGCAGTCGTGCCACAGTCATGTACCAATCGTGCCGCAGTCGTGTGAAATCCGAATGAAAAGGAAAGATTTAGTCGAGTTTAAGTTGTCAAAACTCCACCTTGCTATGTCCTATACCATATCACAATTTCCTCTTCTCATGGAAGAAACCCACACGTACTTCAGCAGTGCTATTAGTTCATAACGCGTAAGATTTTGCCTGGACTCCTTAATAATTTGACGTACCATACCAGCATAGGTGTGGTCCTGGAATTAAAAAGAAAAAAACATTTTTATATTTAGATGATTGGATCAAAATTATAAGGATTTCACGAAATCATCAAGCACTTACTCCGTTCCACGCGAACTCGATGAGCTCGATTAGTCGCCCTCTAATTCATCAGCTCTACAATACATTTTAATTATTATAATTATTTATATTGTGACAGTATTATCAAAGGGAGAAGGAAGACTCACTGTAATTCTTGGGCTGTTGTCGCACTCTTCAATATAGTCAATATATGCATGTCATAAACCATTTGGCCCAACTCTTGGTGCCCAAAATTCATGACGGCAAATTCAAGAAACCTTTTGAGCGGATGAAAGTACTTCTCACCCTAAAATCAAAAGAATTATTTCCGCAATTGGTGGGCTGTGGGTGGCAATCCTACGACGGCAATTGGCAACGATGTTCGGCAGTTGTGTGCCGGTCGTGCACCAGTCGTGCCACGATCACACTGCGGTTGTGCCGCGGTCGTATGGCAGTAGGCAACAGTCGGTGGTCCGTGAGTAAAAAGAAAAAGTAAGTAAATACAAAAATTTATAAATTTTTGGTGGCAAATCTAGTTTGTATGCGACCTTTCTAACCCGTTGTAGCGCATGAAATAGCCCATTATAGTGATGCATCAACCCTTTATGCACATCCTTGTATTGGAGAACCGCGTGTAGCTTGGCTAACACCAAGTCCCCAACTTAGAACTCCACATACTATTGCTTTTTGTCGGCCCACTTATTCATATGCTTGGAGGCCTTGTGTAAACACGTTCGTGCTAAGTCAGCTTGATCTTGCAAATCTTTGACGAACTTGTACAGCGGGCTACTTGAAATTCCACGTGAACTCGATCAACTCAATTAGTAGCCCCCAATTCATCAAGTCTATAATATATTTTAATTATTATATTTATTTATAATGTGATAGTATTTTCAATAGGAGAGGGAAGACTCACTTTGTAATTCTTGAGCTGCTGCGAGACTCTTCAACATAGTCAAGAAACGCACGCTGTTACCCATTTGGTCCAACTCCTAATACCCAAAATTTATGACGGCCAATTCAAAAAACCTCATGAGTAGATGAAAGTACTTCTCATCCTAAAATCAAAATAATCATTTCCAATTAGGTTGGATTGAAAAATAAAGAAACAAAGACTAAGATCATGCACATACCGGAATCCCCCAGTGATCTGCATACTTTAGAAGGAGATTTTTCGTGGCTCTACCAAGCAATTCTTGGTCAACCTCTTGTTGTTCACTCTCTCACTTAAAGAAGTCCCCAGTTCTTGAGCAAAAAATGCGTCGGGAGCCATAACTTCATCCTGCAGTGGTAAATCAAACCCATCCTCTGTGAGTCCCCAAACTTACCATTAGAACTATAATGCAATTGAAGCAACAAGGAAAAATAAAGAAATGGGCATTACTCCAATTTTGAAGTTCTTCAGCATCAATGACCTTAGGTGTCATCATTTTATCCTCTTCCAAATATGGTAAATCTAGAGGGAAGCTATCCCTTGTCTCTATATACAAAAAGGTTACCATTAAAATTGGAAAACAATTGAGACCAAGAAAAAAAAAATTAAAGAAACTTGCATTATCCCACTCCTCAAGTTCTTCACCGTCCATGACCGAGGGCTAAAAATATTTTCGAGACAAATAAATTGAGAGTCAAACACAAAGTCAACTCATGAGTGGACAGAAGATGATCAACGGTCGCGCAAGAGGTTCTCCAATGATGATCGACGGTCGCACTAGAGAGAAAAACTCTAAACTTGTATTTCACTTGTAAATGAGATGATACAATGAATGATGGAGATGAGACCCCTATATATGCAAATACAAGACAAACCGTCTCCGTAGATCTCTCATCAATCTTAGAACTCCACATGCCATCGCTTCTTGTCAGCCCACTTATTCATATACTTGGAGGCCTTGTGTAGACATGCCCGTGCTAAGTCGGTTTGATCCTGCAAATCCTTGGCGAACTTGTATGTGGGCAGGCTACATGGAATTTCATGTGAACTCGATTAGCTCAATTAGTAGCCCCCAATTTATCGGCTATACAATACATTTTAATTATTATAATTATTTATAATGTGACAGTATTTTCAGTAGGAGAATGAAGACTCACTGTAATTCTTTGGCTGCTATGAGACTCTTCGACATAGTCAAAAAAACGCATGTCACTATCCATTTGGTCCAACTCTTGATACCCAAAATTTATGACGGCCAATTCAAAAATTAGATGAAAATAATTCTCACCCTAAAATCAAAATAATCATTTCTAGTTAGATTGGATCGAAAAATAAAGAAACAAAGACGAAGCTCATGCACATACCAAATCAAAATAATCATTTCTAGTTAGATTGGATTGAAAAATAAAGAAACAAAGACCAAGCTCATGCACATACTGGAATCCCCACTCTATCACGAAATCTACATACTTTAGAAGGAGATCTAACGTGGCTGTACCAAGCAGTTCTTGGTCAACCTAGTGTTCGCTCTCGTCACTTGAAGAAGTCCCTAGTTCTTGAGCAAAAAATGCGTCAGGAGCCATGGCTTCATCCTGCAATGGTAAATCAAACCCATCCTCTACGAGTCCCCAAACTTACCATTAGAACTATAATGCAATTGAAGTAATAGGAAAAAATAAAGAAATGGGCATTACCCAGTTTTGAAGTTCTTCAGCATCGGTGACCTTAGGTGTCGTCGTTTTATCCTCTTTCAAAGATGGTAAATCTAGAGGGAAGCTATCCCTTGTCTCTCTGTATACAAAAAAGTTACCATTAAAACTGGAAAACAATTGAGACCAAGAAAAAGAATTAAAGAAACTTGCATTACCCACACCTCGAGTTCTTCTTCATCGTCCATGATCGAGGGCTGAAAGATATTTTCGAGACAAATAAATTGAGAGTCAAACACAAAGTCATGAGTGGACAGAAGATGATCAATGGTTGCGCAAGAGGTTCTCCAATGATGATCGACGGTCGTGCTAGAGAAAAGCTTTGAACTTGTATTTCACTTGTAAATTAGATAATACAATGAATTATTGGGAATGAGACCCCTATATATACAAGTACAGGACAAACCGTCTCTATACGTCTCTCATCGATCTTAGAACTCCACATGTCGTCACTTTTTGTCAACCCACTTATTCATACACTTGGAGGCCGTGCTAAGTCGGCTAAGTCGGCTCGATCCTGCAAATCCTTAGTGAACTTGTACATGAGCGAGCTACTTGGAATTCCACATGAACTCGATCAGCTCGATTAGTGGCCTCCCAATTCATTGGCTCTACAATACATTTTAATTATTATAATTATTTATAATGTGACGGTATTTTCAGCAAGAGAAGGAAGACTCACTGCAATTCTTAGGCTATTGCAAGACTCTTCGACACAATCAAGAAACGCATGTCGTTACCCATTTGGTCCAATTCCCGATACTCAAAATTTATGACGGCCAATTCAAAAAACCTCTTGAGAAGATGAAAGTACTTCTTACCTAAAAATCAAAATAATCATTTACAGTTAGATTGGATTGAAAAATAAAGAAACAAAGACTAAGTTCATGCACATACCGGAATCCCCCACTATATCGCGAAATATGCGTACTTTAAAAGGAGATCTGCCGTGTCTCTACCAGACAATTCTTGGTCAACCTCTTGGTGTTTGCTCTTGTCACGAAGAAGTCCCCGGTTCTTGAGCAAAAAATGTGTCTTGAGCTATAGCTTCATCCTATAGTGGTAAATCAAACCCATTCTTTACGAGTCCCCAAACTTACCATTAGAAGCAATTGAAGCAACGGGGAAAAATAAAGAAATGGGCATTACCCTAGTTTTGAAGTTCTTCAACATCGATGACCTTAGGTGTCGTCGTTTTCTCCTCTTCCAAACATGGTAAATCTAGAAGGAAGCTGTCCCTCGTCTCTATATACAAAAAGGTTACCATTAAAACTGGAAAACAATTAAGATCAAGAAAAAAAAAATTAAAGAAACTTGCATTACCCCACTCCTCAAGTTCTTCTTCACCATCCACGACTGAGGGCTGAAAGATATTTGCGAGACAAATAAATTGAGTCAAACACAAAGTCAAGTCATGAGTGGACAGAAGATGATCGACGGTCGCGCAAGAGGTTCTCCAATGATGATTGACAGTCGCGCTAGAAAAAAAAGCTTTGAACTTGTATTACACTTGTAAATGAGAAGATACAATGAATGATGGGGAGGAGACCCTTATATATACAAGTACAGGACAAACCGTCTCCATAGATCTCCCATCGATCTAACAGTGGAGATCGTGTCTCCCCAACTACTATCTACCCGCATATATTGCATAATTGTACGATTACCGTATCGCCCGCTCCTAAAAGTATTTAAGAACACTCGAGGAAACCCTAACACTTGGGGATACAAGCCGAGGGTCACTTGTTCTAAGGATGGGTCACGGTCGTCGTTTAGAACCCTCTTGGATCATGCTTTCCTTCGGCCATGACATTCTCCTCCACCTAATCAGGCGATGTCCTCATCGTGTCTTCGGCATGGAAAGCATCAATCTCCTCCTTGAACTGCCAAAGACCCTCCACAGGTTCCCAGCTAGCTTCACTCTCTTGAAGACCTTTCCATCGAATCAAGTATTCCTGCTTTGGCGCACAGTACCGCTTCAGTATGACTTGATCCGCCATTATATATTCAACTTATAGATCATATGAGGTTTTTGCCCCAACTGGCGCCCATTGTGACTCCCCTCGATCTGGACCATCCTCGCCTACCTAGAGAGGTTTAAGCATACTCACATGGAAAATCGGATGTACCTTTAGTTTTGGTCGCAACTCCAGCTTGTATGCGACCTTTCCGATCCATTGTAGCACACAAAATAGCCCATGCATCAACCTTTTGTGCACATCCTTATATTGGAGAACTGCATGTAGCTTGGCTAACACCAAGTCCCCAACTTAGAACTCCACATGCCGTCGCTTCTTGTCGGCCCACTTATTCATATGCTTGGAGGCCTTCTGTAGACACACCCGTGCCAAGCCGGCTTACTCTTGCCAATCATTGGCAAACTTGTTCACAAGTGGGCTACTTGGAATTCCATGTGAACTCAATGAGCTCGATTAGTAGCCCCCAATTCATCGACGCTACAATACATTTTAATTGTTATAATTATTTATAATGTGACGGTATTTTCAGCAGAAGAAGGAAGACTCACTGTAATTCTTAGGCTACTCCCCTGATAACCCGATGCAATTGCGCTTGGAATTTGTGGTTGTTGCCTGGTCGAGATCTTGAATGGACTCTATCGACTCACTCTGCTGCAAATTATAGGAGAAATGGGCTACATCGATCAACTTTGCCCAATTCGCTTGCGTTGTGCTCACATAATGTCGGAGACAAATCTCCAAGAGTGCATTGACCCGCTCCGTCTAACGGTCGGTGTGGGGATGCAAGCTCGTAGAGAGGTTTAATTCCGACCCCAACAGCTTGAAGAATTCAGACTAGGAATGCCTCGTGAATCGTGGATCACGATTGCTCACAATCGTTTGTAGAACTCCCTAGTACTTGAACACATGCTTCATGAACAGCTTGGCTACCTCCTCGGCTAGACAATCCTTTGTTGCAAGCACGAAGAACGCATATTTGGAAAACCAGTCCATCACGACCATGAGAATTTGACACCCTTCAGACTTCAACAAATTTATGATAAATTCCATGGAAACACTTTCCCATGGACGAGTTGGAATGGGAAGTCGCTCCAAGAGCCCGGCGATGAACGTTGCTTCAGCTTGTCTTATTGGCATACAAGACACGTCTTCACATAAGCTTCAACTTCATCATGCATCTAAGGCCAATAATACTAATCTTTGATGAGGGCCAATGTACGATGGATCCCTAGGTGACCTACCCACTTCGAATCATGGCACTTGTGCAATATCTTTTTCCGTAACTTCCTATGGAAAGGCACGTACAATTGACTCCCTTTGGTGTAGAGAAGGTCATCCTCACATTAGATTTGTCGGGTCTTGCCTTCCCACGCATACTCGATGAGGGCTTAAGCTCTTTGGTCATGCTTAAGCCCTTCCCTGATGCGGTCAATCAACGAACAACTTGGTCGACTCATTGTGCTCGCCAGCTCCATCTTTCGACTTAATGTGTTAGCCACAGAGTTAGCCTTCCCAAGCTTGTACTCTAGCACATAGTCGAACTCTGCTAGAAAATCTTACTATCGAGCTTGCTTCAGACTCAGCTTCTTCTGAGTTTGGAAGTAACCCGTGGCCACGTTGTCCGTCATCATGATGAACTTAGATCCCAGAAGATAATGCCTCCATGTCCAAAGGCAGTAGACCACCACGGTCATCTCCTTCTCCTGGATGGTATACCAACAATCAGTATCATTCAACTTTCGGGACTCAAATGCCACCGGATGTCCACCCTGCGTGAGAACACCTTTAGAAGGGGGTTTGCTAGGCTCCGTAACCCTCATTTTCTTTTTCTTTCAGTTCTATGTTTCAAAGCAATAATTCAACGAAGGTATAGGGTATTGGTATTAATCCAGAAAGAAGCTTTATGAAGGAACTTTGGTAGGTGACAAGTGACGTTTCCTATTTCATATTCCAGGTTTGGGATGTGATGCTGCAGCGGTTGTCAATATTCTTGCCCATCGGAATGTCACAAAGCGCGCTCTTATTCAGCAGGAATATCGCACCATGTATTCTGGTGACCTTTTGAAACGCTTAGAATCGGAACTGACTGGCAAATTAGAGGTCTCAATTCTTCTCTCTCTTTCATAGTTCGTTCTGCACTTTTAGACACAATTTTACCCTATTTTTATCATTTCGTTTGTAGAGAGCTATTCTGCTTCATGATCCTGTGTTTTGTTTTGTCCATTTCCTTTTCCCAGACGGCTGTTTTGCTATGGATGCATGACCCAGCAGGACGAAATGCCATGGTTGTGAGGCAGGCCTTCACGGCATCATCAAAGTACTATGTTCTCGAACTTCATCTTAGATACAGATGTTTAAGCAACACTGCTATTCCAAGTTTGAGGTTCATCTCAAGCATGACATTGAGAAACAAACCTCCGGGGACCATAAGAAGGTGGAAGCTCTTCCCTTTTCGTAGTTCTCTTCTGTTTTTAGCTCTAGGTCTGCATAGTTAGCCTTAGGGAAATCGCACTTGATCTCACAGAAATCATTACGGTTTTTTTTTTTTTTTATTTTGGGGTAAGGAAATCATTACGGTTTTGATTTCTTAGTTGAGGACTTCTTTTTGACACGTTCTGTTCTAAACCCTACCCAACTTTTGATTTCTTTCCAACATTTTGTTCATGCATGCTGGTGTAAGGATGTTCCCGAGGTAGGTCATGTTAATGAGAACCTCTACGTTCAGATTGCATTAAGAAGCTTCTCTATTAATTTTTGCTTCAAACATGTTTAATGCGAAGCTATTTGCCAACTTTTAAATTTGTGTCTACTCAATAAAAAAGATGCATAGGGAATGTAATGATCTAAATTTTGTACTAGCTCTTGGAATCTTTATGCAAATAGGGACAAGCATCTATCAATCTAGATAAGTCACCAGTTTCTGAACCTTAAGGCTTTCCGCAACTTCTGCTTAAATATGTTGGTACACCGAAGGCTTTGAAGTCGATAGGATTGCCGCAGAACAGGATGCAAATGCTCTTTTTAAAGCTGGGGAGAAGCGGCTGGGGACCGATGAGAAGACTTTTATCCAGATATTTTGTGAGAGAAGCAGGGCACCATTGGCTGCTATTAATTCTGCTTATCATAACATGTACGGCAATTCGTTAAAGAAGGTGAGTTTTCTTCAGATATCCTAACATATTTCCTCCGTCGTTTATTTTGTTAAACAAGATGCCTAACCAGAACATGAACCGAATCAGGCCATGAAGAGCGAAACATCAGGATATTTTGAGCATGGTATCTTGACAATGTTACAGTGCTTTCAGAACACTACCATGTATTTTTTTGCAAAGGTAACTTTCTTCAATATCATTTCAGGCCTAACCCTTGCTTGCTTGGCTGCTGCCTAAAAGTTTGTAGTCCAGCGGAGTTGCATTCTTCATGCACACGTACTTTACTTTGCAGGTATTACACAAGGCGATGAATGGTCTGGGGACCAATGACACGACGCTGATAAGGGTGATCGTGACGAGGACTGAAATCGACATGCAATATATAAAAACAGAACACCATAAGAAGTACAAGAAGACTCTAAACGACGCAGTTCACTCCGAAACATCAGGCCACTGTAGGACTTTCTGCTTTCGCTTCTTGGCCCCAACCACTAGGATCATCGTCCATAAAAAGTTAGTCTCGGTCAGAAGTTTGGTGTGCTCATTTTCTTTCAGCTGGATGAACTTGTAGTTGGGGGAATGGGTTTCGTCAAAAGTATATTTTGGTGGAAGTGAAATAGGAAAATTGCGTCGGTTTGTAAATTTCTCTCTGAGAATTGTACCGCTGCCCCCGGCGTGCTTAGCGTACCCTTTATAAGGATAATGCCAGTGTGTTACGAGACCCCTTAAGTCTTGAAAGGATCTTGGTGGGACAATGTGATATAACACAAGTGCAATCAATTTTCAAGGTACTAATTGTGCATAATATGAAAACAATCAATGTATTGAAAATTGTAAAATTTCTTTAGTTGATTGCTTAAAAAGTGTTCTAGGACACTCAATTAACAAACTCTTTAAAATTTTGAATTTTCATTCATCCTATTGATCATCTAATGAATTTCATAAATCGATTAATTACACCATACAGTTGAGGGAGCTAGCTCGGTTTCTCGAGCGATAGGTGCGGGAGATCTTGGTTCCAAATCTTGGACAAAATTGCCCAAAAAGGTCAAAAATGCTTCAAAAAGAAGGTTTATTGTTGTAGGGATAATTCACACGAACGGTATTTGAAATTTGGCTAAATGTGTAATGTTATTTCTGAACTTTTGGTAAATTTTCAATCAAGTTCATGTACTATATAAAAATGTGCAATGCTATCTTTCAATTGATTTAAGTCCACAAAATCTGTTGATTTGGATACAGATTTAGCGGATTTTGGTTTATGTTGACACAATCAATATGAAACGAGTCATGGTCAGATTGGCTCGGTATTATTCAAAATTAACTTTGTCTAATTGAATAGACGGTGCTAACCTGATTGACGAGCCAACTTTCATTGCCTTTTTTAGTATAAATTATCTATATTTTCTTTTTTTTCTTTTTTAGACAACAATACCAATGTCTACAGAAAACTGAAATTGTCATTACTTGCTATTGTACCTTGGGGAGAGTATTGAATTTATATGATTTCCCATTTAATATTCAAAAGGGTTGATGATGTGGATAAATTGCTTTCGTCACCCCTAAGGAAAAAAAAAAAAAAACGCTCCTATTTTGTGGATTTTCTTTTCTAAAATAACCTTGTTGAGTTTAAATAATTATGATAAACTATTAAACACATCAAATTCAAGAAAAATGAATTTATATTTAAAGTCGGAAAAACCGACTTTATCGATATTCGTTTATAAGTTATTATATCATAATAACAGACAATTCTTCAGTCATATTAATGTCAATTTTTTAAGGTTGCATTCAAAAGCTTTTCACGTCGATTTAAACGACAACGTGTTTATTATGGCTAAATAAAAGAAAAAAAGAAATAATTGTGTACAGAAAACAGTTAAGACCATACTAATTGCTTTCGATGAAAAAAGTCAGTTTCACTAGGTATATTATAGATTACAGATTGTGCATAATCCAGTAATTCTGGCCTTCGACGTGAGAGAGAGAGAGAGAGAGAGAATCTAAGTAATTATTATACCATAAGCGTTGTATTGAGATAAGGTCTAGTGGGAATATTTTAGAGAAAATGACATAAATAATCTTAAATTTTTTATTTAATCTACAATACAATTCCTAAACTTTTAATTTATGCAACGCGGTCCCTAAATTATTAGTAAATGCTCAATTTAATTCCAATGTTATATAAAATGTCCAATGCTATTCTTCTATTAATTCAATTGAATGAAATTGGCTAACGGGACTTCCAATTTTTTAAATTTAAACGGATGGCCGACAAAAAAAAAAAAAGATCACGCATGAATTATTCAAGTAAGATATTCACCTTAAATCGTGATATAACAATCCACATCATTAAATAATCATGGACATGTTAGCTTGATTTTATTTCTCCTTTTTCTAGAGTAGGTGGATAAAAAATTAAAAATCAAACTCACATACATCATCAAATAACATCTAATGATTCCTTTGGGCAAACGAAAGGATTACATCAAACGTTTACAAATAGTTGGGAACCATATTAAATAAATTAAAAATTAAAAAATGACATTGTACATCTTATTGAAAATTCAAAAACCATTTGTGTCTTCCCATTTGTTAATTTAAGGATGGTGAATAACAGATATTTTGGGTACGTATTCAGTTAACCTCTTGAGAACAATAATTGCCATCGAATTCTTTGAACTTGGCTCGGAAAAATATTTTTCTCGTTATTCGGCTGCCTTGGTGGGAAGTCCCATGGTGTCGTCACAGCGTTCCTTAGGCCGCCAAATCATGCCCGTTCATCTTCCTCCCAATATCCCATCATACGGATGCATCGGTCCTTGAAATATAGTTTTGACATTTATAAATAGACGGAGAAATTACAAATGTAATAATTGCAAAATTGGTCTAAATTCTTATAAGTAATGACATCACAATTTCTAAAAAGAAAAAGTCTATTGATCGAGTGATCAAATTCGAAAAAGCAAGGCAAGAATGCTTAATCCAACTCGGTTCTTACTTTGTTCATAACTCGTGATTATATAAATTGCAACAAAAGAAAGGTTTCAAGAGAACTATTCGAGTATGGGAACAAATATATATATTCAATTGAATATTATTTATGGGGAGATTGATGTGTTTGCAAATTTCAAACATAATAAATGTCCAAAATCTTACTTGTCTACCATGATAGATAAGGATATGTTGCTGATCCATTCCTTGATAAATTGACTAAAAAGATAATTATTTTTCATCAATCATCGTATACCAGTTTCCATTGATTCTTCTTTTTAATTTTTGAATTTTTGTCGATGCCACGAACCCACACTTTGATTCTGGTTTAACACGAAGATCCCGACATAATCGCATATATATATATATATATATATATATATATATATATATATATATATATATATTCTCATGTGATTAGGTGAAGCTTAAAGTGATAGTTCCTACTTTTGACTTTCAATCAGCAAACCACGGCCGGTTCAGGCGTGCAGGCGAACGGGTCCCGCAAGCAGACGCGAAAAGACGGCACAGGTCTCGCCACTCGCGATCGAACGGCCAGCAAGGGCCCGTTTGTTTATGTTTCTTTTTTCTATTTTTAAACACTTTTTCTGTTTTTTTTTTTCTTTTGTTAGGAACAAAAAGTTAAACAAACAAGAACACAAATTTTGTGTTTTTTGTTTCAAACACTTTTGAGAAATACTTTTGTTTTTTTTCTCTTATTTTCTTGTTCTTTTTCTTTTGGTCGGTCGTAGGCCTTCGCCATGGTTTCCAGGCCGGCCGACGAGGGCGGCGGCCTCGCCCAGCCACGGCGAGGCTCGTCCCCGGCGAGGTCGAGGCTCGCCGTAGGCCGGGCGAGGGTCGGCCTCGCCATGGTTGGGCGAGGCTCGAGCTCGCCCAGATCCGACAAGGCCGAGGCTCGCCGGCCGCTGGGGAGGTCGGCCTCGCCGGATCCGGGGCGAGCTCGAGCTCACCCGCCCATGGCGAGGCCGACCTTGCACCGGCCTAGGCGAGCTCGCCCAGCGGCCGGCGAGCCTCGGCCTGGCCGGATCTGGGCGAGTCGGCCTCGCCCGCCGCTGGGCGAGCTCGGCCTCGTCGAATCAAGGCGAGGCCGACCTCGCTCCGACCTGGGCAAGCTCGATCTCGCCCAGATCCAGCGAGACCGAGCTTGCCCCGACGGCCGCCGGCAAGCCTCGGCCTCGCCGGATCCGGCGAAGTCGGCGTCGCGGGCGGTGGCCCGCCGAGGCCGCGCCTCGCCGCCGGCGGGCGAGCTCAACCTCGCCGAGATCAAGGCGAGGCCGAGCCCTCGCCGGTTGGTCGCCGGCCAAGGCCTTGGCGGCGGCGAGCCAAAAGAAGAAAAATAAAAAAATGAAAAAGAAAAAAAAGAAAAAAAGGAAAAATAAAAAAAATAGAAAAAATAAAAAAATTATCTAAATTTACCAAACGTGCTTTTTTTATTTTTTATTAGAACAAGTTTTTACCAAACGCGTTTTTTTGTTCAAAAATGTTAGAACGTAAACATTTTTTTTTATTTCTCGTTCGCAACAATTTTTAAACAGAAACGCAAACAAACACATCCCAATCCCAAGTGGCGGACCGAGTAACTTTTCCCCGGAGTCGTCCGCACGCGGTCGTCTCGCGTTCCCGACAAGAGCTCGTCTGGAGGTCGTTCGCAGAACGGGACAAAAGAACTCAGTCGTCATCGTCATCATCATCGCCTCTCTCCCGCTTCGGCTCACCCAACTCGCTCCCCCAACTCACCACCCTCCTCTTCCCTTACCTTCTACGCCCCCCTCTCTCTCTCTCTCTCTGCGCGCTTATATAGCGCGCGATCCCGTCGCCACCCACCAGCAAACTCCCCCACCAGGCTCCAGCACAGAGGTGGAGAGCAGCGGCGGAGGGAGATGGAGCCGAGCCGGAGGGTTGCCGGCCGCGAGAGGAGAGGACAGGCGGCGGAGGAGATGGTTGCCCGGGAGGCGGCGGCGGAGATGGCGGTGCATAGCCGGGTGAGGAAGATCAAGCGGGAGTCGGACAAGGTCGTCGACTGGTGGCTCGACCCCCTCGAGACCAGACCTCATCTCCGGGAGATCGCCCCGTCGCCTCTCGGGCTATCCGGCGCGGCCATCGCCGTCGGCGATTCGTAGGACTGACGGTGGAGATCTCTCTCCCCTTTCCCCGTGTCGTTGAGTTTTCGGTAGGTGTCGATTGAGATCGGAGATGCTGTAAATACGCTGTCTTTGCCGAATACACGACAAGCTTTAATTTCTCAAACCCACAATTCGGACCGAACCACTGAAAAACAATATCGGGTTAATTTCACTTGGAAATTCGGCACCTTTCGTGGCGATTTGACTAGATCTTTTCGATTGTTAGCCTCTTGTACCCCACGATGCTTGGCTCGAGAAGTCAACATACGAAATCGACTTCCACGATCGTTTCGAATGGTCCTATTCCAATCCGCGCGACGATACTATTGGGTCGACGCTAACGTGCGGAACGCACTTCACCGCACGTTGGTTCGGGCGAGCAATCATCTCACACTTATCTTCCAAGTCGTATTCTCGGCATCGGCGTGGGAACCCGATCTAAATCAAAGCGGGCTATTTGTGGTTGGAATAACAGACGATTTTCCGTACGAGTTTGCTTTCGAATTTGACGAAGACGAGTTTCATAAAACCGAAGCTCATCACATAGTCGAAACAGAAACCGAAGATCGGCCCAGCAAAAATCCATAGATCGGGGTGCTCTTATGGGCTTTTCAAAGAGTCCACCGACTCTGTGCGGTCGGCTCCATCAAGATCGGCACGGAAGCGACGAGGGAGGGGATGATGCGGTCGCTATAAATATGCCCTCCTCCCTCTCTCTCTTGGTCAGTCGCTCGCTCGTCGGGTCGGTTTAACCGTTTTGGAGGAAACCCAAGAGCCTGAGGAAGAAACCCAAAGCAAGCTCAGCCCAACACTCAATTCTCTTTGCCGTCTCCCCCAGGGTAAAAAGACCTTTGCTTTTGGGACCTGAAAAATCTGCGGGAGGAGGAGGAGGAGGAGGAAAGAGGGGGAGTTGCCATATCGGGAAAGAGGATCGTGGGCGGTGGTCCTTGGTACTTCCCGGGATTTGTGCAGAGGAGGGTTCTTGAGGTAATCATCATCGCTTTCGCCCCCCCATCGGTCGAACGTTTTCCTCGACCCGGGGGTCTCGTTCATTTGCCCCTTGCGGGGCGTTGGAATCCGGAATCGCGACGCGATTTCATCACGTCTTTCGTTTTCCGGTCGTCCTGCCCGCGAGGAGTTTGCTGGTTTGTCTGTGAAGTTTTTTTTTAATTTTTTTTTTAATGGCTAGCTTTTTCCTCGGCCTCTTTTAGGAGATTCATGTCTATAGGCCTGCATCGTGTTGATTTTTTGGCGGATGAATATTGGGGAGCGATGCGATTTTTTTATTGCGATTGCGATCCCTGTGTGTTTTTCCTTGTTTTGCTTTCTGGGCGATGGGATGTGATTCTGATCTCATCAGCTTTTACTTGGCATTTTCGAGCTTTTTGATCGTTTTCATTCCTGTTTACAGCATCGAAGGGATTTGGACCGAAATTTTGATCCTCCGATCCTACTTCGTGTTCGTTCAATCCGCTCGCGCTCGAGTTGGCTTCGTCAGGTAGTATCCTTCGGAATCGGGATTCGTTGAGGACTATGAATCACCATGCCAGAAACAACAGAAGACCTAGGATACCTGCTCAGAGTGCCCGTCAAGAATGGGTTCCCAGAGGGTCTGTACCAAATGGTCCACCTGCAAACCCTCCGGCACCGGCCAACTTGAATCCCAGTTCCGATGATGGAAATTTTCCTTCTGATAGTGGGCACACATCGAGTTTTCGCACTTTTCCTCCCGATAGTGGGCATAGAGGGAACTTGCGCGGAAACAATGGGTTTGCGAATCACAGTTCTGGTCCCAGGGGTAATCACGGTCCAAGAGGTCACCCTGCTCGACCTTTGAATCAGAGAAAGGAGAAGGAAAAAGCGAGGAGCGAGTTCAGTGGAGATAGAGTGTCCAATGACCCAAATTTGCCTCAGCTGGTGCAAGAAATTCAGGAGAAGCTGATGAAGGGTACCGTGGAGTGCATGATATGCTATGACATGGTCCGGAGGTCTGCATCCATTTGGTCTTGCTCCAGCTGCTACTCCATTTTTCATCTCAATTGCATCAAGAAGTGGGCTCGGGCACCCACTTCAGTCGATCTTTCTGCCGAGAAGAATCAGGGTGACAATTGGCGTTGTCCTGGATGTCAGCATGTGCAACTGATGTCATCAAAGGAGATTCGGTACATGTGCTTTTGCGGAAAAAGGACAGATCCGCCATCAGATTTATATTTGACACCACATTCATGCGGAGAACCTTGTGGGAAGCCATTGGAAAAGGACATCTTGCAGCCTGGTGAGAAGGAGGAGGATTTTTGCCCCCATCTTTGTGTCTTGCAATGTCATCCTGGTCCATGCCCTCCTTGCAAGGCATTTGCCCCTCCAAGGCTGTGCCCTTGTGGGAAGGAAACAATTACGACTCGATGCTCTGATCGCAGGTCCGTTCTTACTTGTGGCAAGTGTTGCGATAAGCTTCTCGAGTGCGGGCGTCATCGCTGTAAGCAAATTTGCCATGTGGGTCCATGTGATCCTTGCCAAGTATTATTGAATGCTTCATGCTTCTGCAGAAAGAATATAGAGGTTGTTCTTTGCGGAGACATGGCCATGAAGGGAGAAGTTGACGTGGAAAGTGGAGTTTTTTCTTGCAATTCAACTTGTGAAAAATTGCTTAGTTGTGGTAATCATATGTGCGACAAATTCTGCCATCCGGGTCCTTGTGGGGAGTGCGACTTATTGCCTGGCAGGATTAAAACATGCTACTGTGGAAAAATGAATTTGATGGATGAAAGACAGAATTGTCTGGACCCCATTCCGACTTGCTCACAAGTTTGTGACAAGTTACTCCCTTGCGGGAAACACTTTTGTGCGGAAATGTGTCATGCAGGGATTTGTCCTCCTTGTCTGGAGAACGTTGCCCAAAAATGTCGTTGTGGCTTGACTTCTCGTACTGTTGAATGCCACAGAACGAGGGAGGAGATATTCACTTGTGATAAACCATGCGGACGGAAGAAAAATTGTGGTAGGCATCGTTGTAGTGAGCGTTGCTGCCCTTTGTCAAATTCTAGCAACCTTCCTCTTGGCGATTGGGACCCTCATCTGTGCTCCATGGTTTGTGGCAAGAAGCTTAGATGCGGGCAGCATTCATGTGAATCACTTTGTCACAGTGGCCACTGCCCTCCTTGCCTCGAAACGATCTTCACCGATTTAACTTGTGCATGCGGTAGAACTTCAATACCTCCTCCTCTGCCTTGTGGCACTCCCCCACCTTCATGTCAGCTCCCATGCTTGATTCCTCAACCTTGTGGGCATTCATCCACCCATAGCTGTCACTTTGGAGACTGCCCTCCCTGTTCGGTCCCAGTGGCAAAAGAGTGCATTGGTGGACATGTGGTTCTTAGGAACATACCATGTGGGTCCAAAGACATCAGATGTAACAAACCCTGTGGTAAGACCAGGCAGTGTGGTTTGCATGCCTGTGGTCGGACTTGTCACCCACCACCTTGCGATTCAGACAACTCTGCCAGTGAAACAAGTCTCAAAGTTTCATGTGGACAGGTATGTGGCGCTCCTAGAAGAGATTGCAGACACACTTGCAAAGCGCCTTGTCACCCTTCAGCTTCATGTCCTGATGCAAGATGTGACTCCCCTGTCACAATCACTTGTTCTTGTGGACGGATAACAGCAAGTGTACCTTGCGATGCCGGTGGGGCCAATGGCAATTTTAGCACTGACACCGTTTTTGAAGCTTCCATAATGCAAAAGTTGCCTGTGCCACTTCAACCCGTAGAAGCTACTGGGAAGAGAATTCCACTTGGGCAGAGGAAGCTGGTGTGCGACGATGACTGTGCTAAAGTAGAGCGCAAGCGGGTTCTTGCAGATGCTTTTGACATCAATCCACCAAATTTGGAAACCCTTCATTTTGGGGAGCATTCTTACGTGTCAGAATCAGTTGTGGATCTCTTCAGGCGTGATTCTAAGTGGGTGTTAGCTGTTGAGGAGAGATGCAAGTTTTTAGTTCTTGGCAAGGGCAGAGGAAGTGCCACTAGCCTCAAAGTTCATGTTTTCTGTCCAATGCTGAAGGAAAAAAGAGATGCAGTGAGGCTTATTGCCGAGAGGTGGAAGCTTGTGGTCAGTGCGGCTGGTTGGGAGCCAAAACGTTTTATTGTGGTCCATGCCACATCAAAGTCTAAAGTGCCGGCTCGTGTGCTCGGAAGTAGGGGCTCTATAACCTCAAACGTGCCCCACCCACCCACATTTGACCCGTTGGTTGACATGGACCCTAGGCTTGTTGTTTCTTTCCTCGACTTGCCTAGGGAGGCAGATATAAGCGCTCTGGTCCTGAGATTTGGTGGGGAATGTGAGTTAGTCTGGTTGAATGATAAGAATGCGCTGGCCGTGTTCAGTGACCCCGCTCGTGCTGCAACTGCTTTGAGGAGGTTGGATCACGGCACAGCTTATTATGGGGCTGTTGTGCTTCAGAATGGAAGTGCAACATCATCATTGACCATGCCCAATGCGTGGGGAGGAGCTGGTCCGGCCAAGGAAGGAGCTTCGATTGGAGCTATAAAGGGCAATCCATGGAAGAGGGCTGTCGTGCAGGAGGTTTCCGATTGGAAGGAAGATTCGTGGGGTGGTGAGGGGTGGTCTATTGATTCCCAGAGCTCCATCTTGAAAGAGAAAGAAGCTCCTATATCTGCTTCTGTTAATCGCTGGAGTGTCTTGGATTCTGAAAACGCCACGAGCTCCTCTGCTCCTTTAGTCGGAAAGGAGAGCAATTCAATTAAATTTGAAGATCAGGTTGTGATAGGACCGGAATTGAAGGCTGCCGGGTCTAGTTCAGAAGGAACGCGAAGACTAGTTTCCAGTGGAGTGGAGGCCACCGAAGTAGTTGATGACTGGGAGGAGGCTTGCGAATGAGGTGTTAATATTTCAGCTTTGTGGATCAGGAGCACCTGTTGACTGGTCGACGTTCTTGAACCACCTTTTTTTTTTTGGCTTTGGATTTTCAGGTAGATCAACCTTTGGTAATGGGGCTTCGACAGTTGTTGTTTTGATATATAGACTAGATAGAAGAATGTTCTTTGCCATTTTTTTTCCTGGAAAGGACGTTCATGCTTCTGCAAGTAATATCGTGTTGTATTGAAGCGAGGAGTTGCTTCAGATCTTGCCTCTTGATTCTATAGCTTTCTGTTTCCCTCAATTTGGTCAAGCATATGAACACGTGTAGTTTCCAGAATTAGTCCAGTAATCACAAAGATTTGCAATTCTCTCTGCTAAGTGATGAGATTTAAAGGGACTCGATCGCTGGGGAAAGTGCTGCTATTGGCTCTGGGCTTCTGAGAGTCCGAATGTGGAAAAATTAGATTGAATAAGACTGAGTGGTGAGCACTTGAAAGAATTCTATTCCAAGGCTAATTAAATCGGTTCACGAAATTGGTATATTTAGTAACATGGTATTCCGAATGTTTAATTCCTGGCGAGCGGGATTAAAGAATTTTTTAGCATTTCAGGTTAAAGAATGCTGTCCTTTCATTATGACAGAAATTATATAAATGCAAGTTGGTGATGATAACATAACACAGAAGGCCGTAGCGTCGCGGGTCTCCATGTTTCGATCAATCTGCCACTATGTTTTGTTTTTGCTCTCTCTCTCTCTCTCTCTCTCTCTCTCTCTCTCTCTCTCTCTCTCCCCATGTGTTTTTATTCCGCTTCAGAATTTCAAAAAAAAAAAAAAGGCAGCAAGAAGGGTTTGAAGTACAAGCAATCCAAATGGAAGAGCATGTGAAAATCTTAGGACTTTGAAATGAACACATTGTGCTTCGAGGATTTCTTTTTCAGACAAAAATGGCCGTCTTTGTCATTCCGGCTTTCCCTCTCAGACACGAGAAAAACTCCAAAATAAGAACACCTCTGCAGTCTCTAGTGTGTTGTGTTCCTCTCTTTGTTAATATCAGCCAAAACTTTGAATCTACAAGAAGCACAAAGGCTATAGTTATCCATCTCGTGACTCTCTCTCTTTCTCTCTCTCTCTCTCAAAAAACTTGGTTTTCTCAGTTGGACAGTTGTTGGCTTGATAGCTGGCCATTCTCATCTGCCTGATCTCTCACATGAGAGTTCACTCCTCTCTTTTCTTGACTAATATCCAATTTATAGTTAATAACAAGTTCACTCTCTCTCTCTTTACAGCAAGCTCTGTTTAGTCATGGATCCTATGCTGAACCATGGGACTTTCTCTTGCCAGCCTCAGGTAAAGTTCCAGTCCTTTTGAGATACAGTTAAATGTCTATAAAATCGCAGGTGATTGTCGGATTATGGTTTTTGAGGTGTGGCATCAACCAAATTTATTGTTTGTGGTGCTTATTTCGGCAAGTAGTTCCGACTCCGTCATAAGATTATCACTGTTTCCTGGAAGAGGGACCAATGGTGAAATCAACTATTCTAATACTCGTGGTGTAAACCCAATGGCCCTCGCTCCTTTTCACTTCTCTAGCTTATTTGTTTCAAGTCTGTCCTGCATATGATCTGTATAACTTCAGCCTCAGATGTGCACACAGTTTATTTCTTTCTTTTGGTTCGATCAGCATCTTTATATATCCAAATCTATTGCAGCCATTTGAGTTGGCTCTTGCATTTATGTTTTTGATACCTTTTTTCCATGGGAGAATTGGTTACACATGCAGAAAGAAACATGGAAGCACGTGGCCCTCTTATCGTTTCAGACCCTGGGAGTAGTCTATGGCCATTTGAGCACTGCACCTTTGTATGTTTTTGGAACGATCCCTCAAGAGGATTTCAAGTCAGATGAGATTCCATATGAGTTCCTCTCCTTCATCTTCTGGACGATCACTATCATTTCCTTGCTGAAGTATGCCTTAATAGTCTTGATAGCCGATGATGATGGAGAGGGTAAGAGATTACTTCCTTCTTTGAGCATGGGGACGGTTTTTACAGTGGATTTTGCAGAGCGCTGATATGGCTTGCAAATTCTCGCAGGTGGTACATTCGCTTTATACTCGCTATTGTGTAGGCATGCAAAAGTTGGTCTGCTTCCAAATGATCAACTTACAGACGAGACTGTGCATTTGGTGGAGACCTCATCTAAGATGAAGTGGCGATTGAAGGCCAGAAGGGCTCTCGAGAAGCACCGATTTAGTCACTACTTGATGCTGTTCTTGGCTCTGTTTGGTTCCTGTATGATTATCAACGATGGAGTGCTTAGCCCCGCAATATCTGGTTCCGAAATCAATCTTGTTAATTTTCCCATATCCTTTTTGACTTTTGAGATTGTTTCAGTTGACTTGAATAAGTTAGTTATTTCTTCATCCTCTGTTTGAACCAGTGCTGTCAGCTTCTAATGGGGTCAAGCGGTCATTGTCAGAGATTGTCAATTCATGTAAGATTTACAAGATATATCCAGTTGTAAAATGACAAGGAAATAATGATTCGGATTTGACCAACTTCTCATGTTTCTTGGTATTTGGTTCTTACCAGCTTCCTCTTTGAACGCCTCTCGAGATTCCATAACAAAGGCCTTGGATAAATGTGAGTGTATAGTCATTCTCAATAACAAAACTGGGTTGCGTTTAAATATCTTGCTGTATTGTATTCTCTTTCTTGTTTTCACTCTTGATCTACAATACAAACCAAATAATTTCAACTGCCCCAACCACCAATCTCTGTTAATATTCTCCTTTTTGATTTGTAATGTGTGATTGGTCACCAAATGCTGTTTGCCCTATATGAAAGGCAGAATGTAGCGGTAATGCTTGTTCTTGAAACAGCATTTAAATACTTTGATCTGTTTGTTTGACATTTATCCTGTATTCTCCTTATGTGTCCCAGATGTTCCGGTCCCTTCTGCATGCATCATACAGATAGGCCTTTTCATGCTGCAGCAATATGGAACTGATAAAATAGGGTTCCTGTTCGCGCCAATCATCACCATTTGGCTCTTATTTATTGGTGGGGTAGGTTTATATAATATCTTGCACTTTAACCCTAATATTCTCCATGCCATATCCCCGGCATACATGTACAAATTCGTGAGAAATATCAATGAGCATAGTTGGAGATCTTTGGGAAGCATTCTCCTTTGCATAGCAGGTTGGTGTGACCAACCATTTCTTCTCCCTCCCACTTCTTAGCCACTACGAGGAACATTATGGTTAGCCTGTGAAAATGTTGACCGCTTTCTCTGCTGGTGTGCGATTTTGACAGGATCAGAAGCGATGTTTGCAAATCTAGGTCACTTTTCAAAGAAGTCAATTAAGGTTACTTCGTAGAGAGCTCAAGCTCTGGTAATTTCCTTTACTCCATGCCAAAGACAAACAGATGACTTTCTTGGATTCTGTCTCTCTGCAGATAACCTTTGTGTGCTGCGTTTATCCAGTTCTTCTCGTATCCTATGCGGGTCAAGCTGCATTCATATCCAAAAACTGGCACATCATCCCAGAGTTCAATCATCTCAGTAGCTCTATGCCAGGTAGGTACTAATACAATCATGGCGTCTTTCTCATTTTCCTCCTCCTTTTTAGTGTCTTCCGACCCTCCCTTCTTTTTCAAATCCCTGATTGCTTAAAAGGCTTAACTGCATGTCCAGATCATACTCGGCATGCCTTCGTGGTGTTATCTCTGTTCGCTTCAGCAGTCGGGAGCCAAGCATCAATAACGGCCAGCTTCTCGATCATAAACCAGCTCCTGGCCCTTAAATGCTTTCCCCAGGTAAAAGTGGTGCACACGTCGGAAAAGATACATGGACAGGTCTACATCGCAGACCTCAATTGGCTATTGATGGTCCTAAGCCTCTCAGTGACGATCGGTTTCCACAAAGTCGGGGCAATTGGATACGCGACAGGTTCGATTCCTTGAGAGCAACATGTATATACATCTATAAATTTTTGGGCTCTGAAGGGTTACGATTTACCTTATTCTATCTTATTCTATCTGTAAGGCTAAATGAATGTCGGTATGTTCAATGCGTTGCTTGGCAAGTACTTAGTTATCTACTTATCTAGAAAGATACTCGAATAGACAACATATAATGTAGGACTTAGGACACTCATCTCTGTTTTTTAATGAGAAACTGGGTCAAATTTCTGCAGGAATGGCCATTGTTTCAGGAATGCTTGTAACAACTTGCCTGATGTCACTTGTGATCTCTGTGTACTGGGAAAAGAGCCTATTCATATCTGCGTGTTTCCTGATATTCTTTGGCTTCATTGAAGCCATGTACCTATCAGCGTGTATCTGGAACTTCCACATAGGGGCGTGGTACCTCGTCATGCTCTCTGTGCTGTTCTTGACCATCATGCTTGTGTGGCATTACGGATCGATGAAGGAGTATGAGTTCGATCTAGAGAACAAGGTCTCGTTTGAGTGGCTCACCGACTTCGGTGTGGGGCTCGGGATCTCCAGGGTCCCTGGGATCGGCTTCATCTACACGGACATAGTGACTGGGGTCCCGGCATTCTTCTCGCACTTCATCGCAAATCTTCCCACATTCCACCAGGTTCTCATCTTCGTGTCCTTCAAGCCTCAGCCGCTGCCTTATGTGCCTAGCGACCAGCGGTTCCTCATTAATAGGGTCGGCCACAAGGACTACAGGATCTACCGGTGCATTGTGCGATATGGATACTGTGACCGCACCAGGGACACAGATGATTTCGAGGAGCAGATCATCCATTCCATTGGGGAATTCATTTCCCTGGAGGAGAAGGACTTCGAGTCCATCGCTTTTGAGGAAGGTAAGATGACCATCGGCGGGAAGCCGGGCTCGGATGGGAGCACGGCATATGCCCTCATCCCGGTTAACAACTCCATGTCCACTGCATCCTCAAGCCGGACCAGCAAGGAAAACATGACCGTTTCTTACCACCCTGGGTCAGAAAAAGGTCCTAGTACTAATGCCCCAGTGAGGAGGAAGAAGGTCCGGTTCGTATTGCCTCCAGAGAGTCCTAAAATGCAAGCATCCGTGCGGGACGAGTTGCAACAGCTAGTCGACGCCAGGGAGAGCGGCACTGCATACATCCTCGGCCAGTCCCATACAGTGGCGCGTCAGGGCTCCAACTTTTTCAAGCGGCTCGTGATCATGGTCTACGTTCTCCTGGCTAGAAACTCCCGGGAGCCTCCGGTCGCGCTGAACATCCCCCACGCCGCGCTCATTGAGGTCGGGATGGTGTACACGATATAATCAAGAATCAAGGCGGTCCTGGAATTTGGGCTTCAATTTTGTGCATATATATTTCATGAGAAATGAAGGACGTTGTTGTGTTTCACAGGGTCACCTTCAGTCCATTATAGCATCGTCATCAGCATAATTTCCATATGTAATGGCCAAAATAACGGTTGACGTTTGAAGCGTCATCCTATACTTTCACTTTCCTTTCAAGGGTTAGTTTCCAACTCTCTTCAACTTTTTCCTGGTCGCCACACCGTCTTACATTCAACAATATTAGGTTTGATTTTGAGAATTGAGAGGAGGAAACAAGCAACTTCGGAAGCAACGACAGGGCTGTCGTTCGTTCCCCCGATCGCCAGCGACGGGAACTTCTTATCCTGTAATTGGTTTAGGACATGGTATTCCACGATCAGTCTTAAAATATGTTTGGTTCAGTATTGCCACAGCACTTTAGGGCTTCAAGTCCTTAAGCAAATGCAATTTGCTTTAGGCAAATACTGTGGAGAGTATTGGGAAAATGTAATGACCTTGCCAAAGGCCTAGACCATTGGCCCAAGATAGGTTTAGAGGTACTTTGGAGTGCTGCATTTCTGCAAAGCATATATAATTTTTTTCTCTAACCTTTACCCTTATTCAACTTTTATAATTCTGCAAATGTTGCCACCTCAAGCAACCTCGTTTAGGCTGCCGACAAGGCCAAAATATAATTTTTTTCTCTAACCTTACCCTTATTCAACTTTTATAATTCCGGAAATGTTGCCACCTCAAGTAACCTCGTTTAGGCTGCCAACAAGGCCAAATTTGGCTACCAACCAGTTACACCTGGCTGCTAGGACCTAGGCGACACTTGAGGTTGGCGACCACAAGTGTTGGCTCGGTGGTGCAACCCAAACAACTAGTGAGGTTACGCAACCTTAAGTGAGGCTAGCCAATGGCTAAGTTCATTCGGTAAATAGTTTAGGAGCTTCCTTTAAAAAGAACTAGCAAAAGTTTTTATGAAGTGTAATTTTTTCTGAATGGTATTTAAGTCAATATTGCTTCCCGATGTGTTCTTAAATTACACTCCACCAAACATTAGTTGTATTTCAAAAACTTTCCATTAAAGCAAAAGCAAATGCACCCTTAATATTGACAATGAAAACTTAGGGTCCGTTTGATAATACTCTTATTCCAAAGAACAATTTCTTTTTAGAAATTGTCTTTTTTTTTATTTCTATTTTTCAGAATAATTTTTGAGTAAAAGAATGCATTTAGTAATTATACAAGATTTATATTCTTGAAATGGAAAAAGAATGGGAATACATCTAGTGCAATTCACAAATTTTTTTTTTTATAACATAGAATTTCTTTCAATTTTTAAACATTTTTTAAGATTTTTTTCTTTTTTTCTTTTTCAATTCTTCCTTGCCAACGGTTTGGTGGGAGCGGCGGTGATGGCGGTAGCTGCAACGGCTGGTGGTTCACGTTGGCGACAATGGCCGATAGCGCAGTCAATCGGTTGGCGACTACGGCAAAGGCTCGCAATCCATCGGTTGGCGACGGTGACAGCAATCGACGGCAGGCTACAGGCAACTGGACATTAGCAAGTGGCGGCAGGGGCCAAGGAGGAAGAAAAGAAAAAAGAAAAGAAAAAGTAACTTATTTCTTCAAATTATTATATTTTTTATACTTTTTATTTTTGTTTCAAATATATTCGCGGTCACTTTTCTATTCCAAAGAATAGAAAAATTAGTTGACATTACCAAATAAATTTATGTTCTTATTTTATTCGGGGAATTGAAAAACAAAAAAGTAGAAACATTAACAAACAAGCCTTTATTCTACAGGAATTTTTTTTTTTTTTTTTGGATCGAACTTAAAAAGATGGTGATTGACGATCGGTTTTTAATACCAGTTACCCATTTCACTATCAAGATGGCTAGTCACTTACTAAAGTCAAAATTATTCGAGACCAGAAATATGATAAATTAGAAGAAAATCCATCTAATGTTCCTTAGAAATGTTACCAACATAATTCACTGTTTGCATAACCAGGCGTGAGATTCGAGAGATCCGTTTACTTACATGATACACGTGTGAAAGGCATGAAAATGTTCGGATATGGAATTGGGCGGCGCCCGCCATGTGTCCCACCATACAGTGGACTAGAAAAGGGCAAAATCGATCATTCAGATTCTCCCCCTCGTGGAAAACGCAAGAGAAAGAAGACGAAAAGCTCCCCACTTCCACTGTCTTTTGCGATAGCTTTCCTTCCTATTATCTTTTTTTTTTTTTTACCCAATTAATTATTTGATGGCCGTATAGTTTCCATGGAATCACCACATAATGTCCAATCTTATTTTACTCCTCATCACTCCCCACCAACGTCCATCTCTTTTCTCCTCACGCCCACGCGCGGGCCTACGCCGCCTGCCACGGACGGCCCTACCACCACTGTCATGGCAACCGCTGCCAGCCCGCCATGCCCGCCCAGCAACAATGACAAATCAAACATTGCTTGAGGATAGGATAGGGATAAACAATTTCGGGTTCTAGATTTGGAATAGATTCCTTAATTTTTGGAACGTGAAATTTACCTTATCATATGTTCGAAGGTCTCAGGTTTTTCTTGTACTCTTAATTGAACATTTACAACAAATCATTATCTATAATGACAACCATTTGTTACAATCCATTAATCATAACTCCTATTTAGACACATGAAAATTATGAAGTATTAACACAATAAAAATATTGGTCGTGAATATTGTTGAATTATATAATTCAAACTACACACTCATCATTAAACAAGATCGCAAGAAGATATAAAATAAGAAAAACACAGATTTGTTTTGAATCCCAAATTTCAAATTTCCGATTTCACCTAAAATCGGAACCTATCTATCAAAACGGGTTGCTACTGGTATGATTCTCATATTTCCGATTCTACCTTAGAATCATGATTATCCTTAAGGTACAAGATTTTATAACAACCGTTGTCCTTATCCATCGACCCACCCAATTTCATATATAAGATAAAACATAATGTTACATCAGCCGTGGCCTAACTAGACAATTAAGAAAACACCGACGGGCATATCCCCTAACTTACCATCCAAGTAGTAATCATATCGCAATCGATTGCGTTCATGCATTTGTGGAAAACACTGAATTCGATTGGGCTCGGAGTGGGGGAGGAGGAGGAGGCGGAGTGTCCGAGTGGGGCGTCTGGACTCCGGATGGAGACGTAGGGGCCGACTCGTCGTGTCCCCCCTTCACCTACGATTCAACTCCTGTTTTTTTTAATGTTTTTGTGCCCTCTTTTCGAAGGATTTTTTGTCCGTTTCCGCATGAGGTTTAGAAGCCGTCCGGAAACATCCCCACGTCGCGTGGATCACAATCGCAACGCACTCTCTCGCCCACATCATCTTGTTTCTTTTACGTCTCCATCGGCCAATCAACGGCCACCATCCATTTTTAAATCCATCGGTCTGACGACAAGCACCCCCTCGTCCTTTCTCCGAAGATTCCCATCTATCCACCCCGCCCCGATCCGATCGGGTCGAACAACATCGGCCGTCGATGGGATGGGATGGGATCCCGCGACGGTACCCACATCGTCCGATGATTATGTTACGTGGGCCATTGATAGAGATCGGGGTACTCACAATGAAATTCAAGTTATCAATAATAATGATTTAGAGTTTCTAGTTTGTAAAGGCATCGCTGCTATCACGGCACATTACACCAATCCAAGCAAGGGATGATAGTTTAAAATTTCCTAAAACAATTATACAACAATTAATTCAATTTTAAACATTTTAATTATATTAATGTAATTTTAAATATTTTAATAATTTATTAATTTAATCATAAACATTTCAATCGTGTCAATTTAATCATTATTTTTTTCTTATTTGTTAATTTAGTCCCTAAGCCGATATGACTATATCAATAAACCGTCAAAAAGTTGAACTAAATTAACAAATTGTTATTATGTTTAGAATTAAATTTGTACATTTGAAAGTTTTAGGATTAAATTATCAAATTGTCAAAATATTAAGAACTGAATTGATATAATTGAAAATTTTGAGATTAATTATAATAAGTTTATAATTTTTTAGAAAATTATCCATCCGAATGAAGCCGCCTCTCGTTGAGATCTTTCAACAGCGCCCATCTCGCCTCGATAACCGCACGACCTTCGAAAAGGATCTTTCGGCTCAATCCCACTTTAAAAATACACACACAAACAAATCATCTCATTCACGCTACTCGGGCAACGAGGCCCGCAGCGAAGTGGCACACGTCGCTGTCCCCCCCTACCCCCACATTTAATTTTGCGACCCGTGCCTTTCCCTTTCGAGGTGGCTACAAAACCCTTCGCAAGTTGCGGGAAAAGAGAAGGTGCGTAGAACCAGCCCATCGAAAGGAACATGTGTTCCAGAGCCATTTTTTTCTGCATAATTCTAAAGATGTCGCCGTCCATCGCTCCCTTCACTTTTAAATTTTTCTTGCCAAAGTGAAAAACAAGGAAGCACGTGCAATTTGTGAAACCTGCGGGGGGTGTTGCTTGCACGTTCCCTCTTGAGCCTCCCTGATCAATCGAGGGATCCTTCCTCCTCCTCTCGGTCGCCCTTGTCGTGCACAAGATCTTCTCTTTCTTTTGTATCCGAATCTTCAAATTGAAAATTGACCAGAATTTACGATTCCGTAGACCATCTTTGAATTGAGTTCAAGCTAACCAAGTCATGGAGTTGGAATTGGGTCAATTCTAGGAGTCATAAAGCATTTTCCTTTACTCCGACTCCCAATAATTAAACCCAGTAATTCACTGGCCCTAAGAAAAACACCCTTAAAATGAAACCCCTCCTCGCCCGTTTTCTTAATCTTGGAGAAAAGATGTAAAATTTAATGGCGATTTTCTCTCCGCCCATGATTTAGCTCGGACAAACCTTAAGTCTACCGCTCTTTAATCGGTTTTCGCCCTACAATCGATTGATTTTTGGAGAGTTTTCGAGTCAAAAACCCAAGAATTAGTAATCTTCTTCGGGAATCAACCCTCTCGATGGTCACCAAACTTCGAAATTAAGTAACGAATTGAACTATAGCCAAGTGAGGAGAGAGAGAGAGAGAGAAAAAGAGAGTTTAAATTGAACTATTCAAGAAGCCCTTCATCAGTTCTCGAACAGCAATTCCACTGCCGGAAGCAATCCTAAAGAGGACATTGAAAAAGAAAAAAGAAACAGAGAGAGCCCGAATTTGCCACCCGAAGTCCGCCCTTTATGTACAAAAAACTCATTGCGAAGCGAATCCCGACCCGACCCGTACTTGATTTGTCCCGGCCGGGCCCGTTCTGCGTGCGCCCGCCTCGACTTCCGGGTTTTCCAGCGGTAAAATACTTTGCCTCAACCCGACCCGCGTTCTTCCACCTCACTAGGATCCCGCCGGATCTTTACCGCCGGCTATGAAAGGGTGGTTCAGCAGCTCCGACACCGACCACCGCTTGCTCGACTCCTTCTGCAGGCAGCACTCGACGAAGCTCCGGAACTCCTCCGACGACCCGTCCGGCGACCTCGGCGGCTCCCCGAAGCAGATCGCGCACATCAGCGTCGCCCAGTCGGGCCTCTGGCCGGGACCCAACAGCGGGAAGTGACCCAGATAGAGCTCCAGTAGCGTCAGCCCCAGGCTCCAGATGTCGCCGGCGTAGCCGTCGTAGTTGCCGCCGTAGCTGTCCGGGTCGAACCGCTCGGGGCTCATGTACGCGCACGTGCCGACGTAGGAGTTGCACGCGTCGAGGGTCCGGCACATGATCTTGCTCACCCCGAAGTCGGCGATCTTGACCTCCATCGCCGAGTTCACGAGCAGGTTCGACGGCTTGATGTCGCGGTGGATGATCTTGAGGGAGTGGAGGTAGTGGAGCCCGTTCAGCACGTGGCGGGCGACGGCGGCGAGTTGCTTCTCCGAGAAGGTCCCGGAGGCCTCCAGGAGCGTCTGGAGGCTGCCGGCGTCCATGTTCTCCATCAGGATCGCGATGTCGCCGTTCGGCTTCTCGAAGATGCCGTGGCACCGGACCACGTGCGGCGAGTCCGTGCGGCGGAGGATCTCCATCTCGCGGAGGACCTGGCGGCGGACGGTGGCGTCGCAGCCGGCGTGGACGACCTTGAGGGCGTAGACGGCGGAGGTGCGCCGGTGGCGGACCTTGTAGACGGTGCCGCCGTTCCCGTGGCCGAGGACGCCGAGGCTCTCAAGGTCGGAAAGGGAGGTCGCGGCGGCGCCGGAGCCGGCGGTGGCGGTGGCGGTGGCGGAGGCGGCGGCGGAGGGAGGGAGGGGGAGGGAGAGGGGCGGCGGGAAGAGCGGGCGGCGGTTGGGGAGCTCCGTCAGCGGGAGGCGGAGGTTGAGCTGCCGGCGTTCGCGGACGAGGGCCATCAGAGGGAAGGAGGGAGAGGGAGAGAGGGAGCGAGAGCGGAGGGATAAGATCGATGAGTGGAGTGAATTTATGGTGGCGGATTCTGGGAGGGCAAGTGGAGAGAGAAAAGCACGTGGGATGATTAAAAAAAATGAAAAGAAATCACTTAACAAAAGGCCATTTGAAAGTGATGTTGATATATGGAAGGAAGCTGGGCGGAAATGGGATTAATGAATTAACGCTATTCATTTTTAATTTTCGAGGATAATTGAATATGATATTATTATTATTATTATTATTACGATTTAATGGGATTCCGTATTTTTTTCAATGATGTTTTGTTTCCTTCCTAATAAACTAATGGCATGTGACAATATACAGCCAACTACTCCCAAAAACGAAAGTAGCCTATCGGAATCCAACACCATCGACAAGTTAAGATGACAGTTTCTTTGTCAAAACCATGTGGCCATGCATCTAACTCCCAAAATTCGAGAATTAATTAAGTGGAGTGTGTACATGATATATATAATCGTGGCAGTTGATGGGGTGGTGTGAACGGGATACTGAGGTGACAAACATGGGCATGAATTACATAATTTGTAGAATGCAAATAAGAAAAGATAAAAAAATTTATGCATCCATGAATTAGGGGTCAATGCATAAAAAAACTCTACCTTTTAAAAAGTCATATTTAACAATCCTTTGGAACCGATGCTTAGTTACAACCATTAATCTCCTTAAATTTTTTATCGTCGGTATTTATCATGAACATAGACTTCCCTCTTTTCAAGTAATAAAGCAAAAACTACTTAGATTTTGAATTAAAAAATGAGAAAATGTCATTGTTGTAAGAAAATAACAAGTTAATTTATAAAATTACCTAAGTAGAGTTACCCAACATAGATAGTAACTTGAGAACATGTACGAAACTAGATTGCCAACTTATTGCTTCCAACTCATGATATCCCCTCCTTAACTTCTCTCGGGTCCTAGGCTTTAATGTGCATTTTTTTTATTCTTTTAATCTTATTAATATAATAGCCTGACAAAAAAAACTGATTAATATAATAGATATTATATAGTAGATAAGATTAGATAGTTGCCTATATTTTGCTTTGGTATCAAGCCAAAACCGTGACCCGCACGCCGCCCTCGTTTTCCCACTGTTTCAAATTAAATAATAATATGGTTGGCGATGCCGTCCGATCCATCTCGGGTGTGGGACATCAGCGTCCACCAACCGTCATTTAATAATCCCTTCCCCCAAATCATTGAGGAGATTAGCAGCTGGAAAATAGAGAAGATGAAAAAGAATTATAATTTAATCTGCGCGATTATGAAACCCATGGACCACCAAGGCTGATCAAAATTATCTAAAAAGTCATAAATTTATTGTGTTTTTATTAATTCAATTATAAATCTTTTAATTATATCAATTGAGTTATAAATATTTTTAAATTTGACATGGATACTAATCATCTTAAGTGACATGGTGGCTTTGATATGGAGATAATATTATAATATTTTTTTCGAATTTTCTCATTCTTTTCTTTAATTTTCCTTCTTCTTTTTTTCTTCCTTTTCTTTTTCTCTCTGTCAACTATCATCAACCCTCGTTGATGGCCAACAAAGGTCATCGCTCTCATACAAGGGGCGCCATGCTTAGGTTAGTGAGGATTGCCCATCTAAGCGAGGGCAACCCACGCCCGCCCAAGCAAGGGCTCCCCTCTTCAAGCAAGGCACAGGCATCCCTTGTCCAAGGCTAATGACATCAACAACCAGTGATGGCCAACGGAGGGAAAAGGGAAAAAGAAGAGAAGAGAAAAGTAAAAAATAAAATAAAATAAATCATAAATAAATAACTGAAATAGTAAAATATTACTAAAGATTATCCACGTCAATATCAATTGTGCCACGTAGAATGACTAATATCTAGTTAGCAATTTCCAATTAAAATTAGTCCGATTGACTCAATTGACAAAATATAAAAATGTTTAAAATTCAATAAGTATAATTAAGAGATTTAGGCTGAATTAGCAAAAGTGCAGCAAGTTTATAGCTTTTTGAACAATTTCTTGATTATAATGCCGGGAAATTTTTAGCTTAGGAACTAGAGGTTGCATATTCAAATATAATCGATTTGGTGCAAACTACTCTAAGTTATGCTTTCTAGATTATAAGAAATGAAATAGGTATGTTCAAAAATAGATTTATTGACTAATCCAAAGCATTTCATAAAGCAGGCTTTTGTCCCCACCCATTCATATCCGTTTTCATATTAATTAACAAAACGACAATTAACGCAACTATTTAGTTCGATTCGACTTGCTATGTCGGTTACATGAGGCATTCATCTAGTTTCGACTGTTGCTAATTATTCCTAATCCATTCTATGACGAGCACAACACAAGACTTTTCTCATTATAACGTTGGTGGGTTTTAGTCCCCTCTCACGTTGCATGGTATGATCCTAACTATAGGTTATGGGACGAGATTTCAAGGCGTGTGTGAATTATAGTGCTTTGCGTTGTCTGTCTTACTTCAACAGCTAACTCTCCGGGAGTGGTTCTCTTACAAGTCTCCATCAAAACATGACTTGAATAATCAGATAACTTTTAGCAAAATAATAAAAAAAAAATATTAATCAGATAAGGATGATTGAACCCCATTGGTATTTAATGGTGTAGGCCCCGATCTCATCCACTTGACGTGGGTTATGGTGCCATTTCCATACTGCCCAACTTCACGACTTTGTCCCTAGCAAAAAAACTAAAACAAAATCTAAAACTTTAAGATTTTGTCACTAGAATTTGCCACGTGGAGTCAGAGGAATGGAAGCTTGAATCTTTCAAAATAATAGGGATAAGCAGTAGAGGCCAAACCCCTCGAATCGGACCGGCCTATTTCTGACGGTTCTTGAAGGCATTGATTCGATTTCCAATTTCATGAAGTTGGAATCGGTATATTTTTTATTTATTTCCGATCCCATTTCACGCATCCTACTCTATTGTCTCCTCTTTTCCTGGTTCCAAAGGTATTATTTGTAAATAAATTAATTTCATTGAACCATCCATTGGATCAAATCGGTCTTTGATTTCAAACATTAGGAACTAATTCTTCTAATTTGGGTCCCAATTTTGGCTGAGATCAAACGGACCCGAACCGATCACTCCTAGAAATCATCGCCATTGTTCATAGGCCTCCTATGCTTAATTAAGGATTAATAAATAAATAAATAAAAGAAAAAGAAAAATCGTCTGAAAGGAGCAAAAGGCCCATAAGCATCGCGACCCCACCTCCACGTCATTCCTCGTACGGCGAGGCTAGAACTCATCTTTTCCCTGTCCTGCTGACGCTAGCGGAGCTCCTTCCCCATCGTCCTTCGCGACGTACAGCATGACGTAATCGATCTTGGCTCTTCGGTTAGCAGAGAGAGCGTCTCTTTTACAAGTCGAGCTTTTTTGCAAAAAGCAAGCAAGGCGACCGACACGTCGCCGTGAAACCTGCCTGGCAACCGACGTCGCTGCAGCGAAGCGAAGGGGAGGCGACGTCACGAGTGACGTCGATGTCGCGTCCCTCGTCATGCATGACGTCAGGTGTCACTTCCGTTGCCTTGGGATTGGACGCCTCGAGTCCTCCGAAAGTTGACGGGGGGGAGAAGACTTCAGCTTGACGGAGACGCTGTTGGCTCACCGACACCGACCGTTTCGTCTTGCGGACATGAGCTAATTTTGTGTTCCGACTACTTTGGTGAAGCTCGAATTGGGTTGGACTGGACGACGAAATATTCTTCATCGAAACTCTTTCTTCGATTTCTTTATCATGGGAGAAGGATTTTTCAGCGGCTCTAAATAAGAAATATCATGAGGTAGAGGATGAAATCAATCACTTCACTTCTTTTGAACGGAGATGTATGTACATCAATCATCCTAAAATTTACTCAACAATACAGCTAACAGATGCAGCAACTCCAATAGAATCAAACGTACATAAATTACGTTAGAGTTTAATTGATGATAAAACCCAAGAATGTAAAGATGTGATGCCGAGATTTAATCAATTATGAAGTAATTAGGATAAATGGTGATGATACACGCCATAATTTAATCGATGATGCGATTCTAGAAGCTGCAACTAGTATGCACGAAAGCAAAGATAATTGAAAGAGTAACGTGTTTATGTTTGTGCTTAGAATGTTACTATTTAAAACTTATAATCGACAATTATCAATGGAGGTTATAAAGGAGATTAAAAACAATAATTTATCAACGATTCCATTGACTTCATTACCTTGATGATTTCTTCAACTTCACTATCTAAATAGTTGCTTTATTCCACTCCGTTGGAGATTACTTCTTTAATGGTCGCATCCAAAATTATTGACTCCACTTTTTATTGATTCCTTAAGCTGTCAATTCATCAAGTTATTGATTTTTTAAATTGTTCGTATTCTATTTAAATGATCAAATTCTACTCTTATCAACTAAGTCTATCACATATCGATAATAATAAAAATTAATCATTTTTTTGTGCCAACACTACTCATGTTAACTTTGGAGGCTATGCTCATTACCTCATAAGTGGATGGATCTCGGCTAATGAGTCAAATGTATTTGTGAAACAAGTCAAACCAGTTAATTATGCCACAAATTATACGTCTTGTGAAAATAGTTCTTTTGGTTTATTGAAGCATCAATTAATACATCGTGCATTAGTCGTTAGAAGCTGATTATTAACGTATCCATGCAAATGCTGAGCTTAATTGTACAAGACTTGCTTTGTCATGTACATGAACCCTAACTTGACTTCTGGTCAACGGGGTCGTCCGCGTGTTTTTTATTTCTGATGGGTGACCTAGGAAAGATGCATTCAAATGATAGCCGAACAAAGAACAGAGAAGTTCATAAAGTGGGCTCCACCATCGTACGGATTTGTTCATTTTCTACAGAATTAACCATATGGCAATTATTAAAGTGTCAATTGTGTTCCGACTTGCCACGTTTATTATAATGCTGAAGCAAGGACAATACCACTGTCGAGGCATTTATCTTCGCTCCTAACCATCTACCATCGATTCGATAACATGTAGTTATGATTTTAATTACAAGGGAAAATTATAGTAAATGTTTGAATCTTGGTTAAATGTGCAATGATATTTTTAAGCTTTTAATTTATTTAATATGATTCTATATTATTTCTTAATATTCAATTCAGCTTTAGACTTTTAATATGTAATCTAATAGTTCAATCTTTCAATTTATCTAATAATCCTAATTCCTAAACCTTTTTATAATAAAGGTATATCTTTATTATTATTTAAGGTTGAGTGATAAATCTCGGTTCTTGGAAAGAGAGTTCCTGTCAGGTTCACACTTTGAGCCTTTCTAAAGTAATGTTGCGTAAACTAGTGTGAACCTCTCAACTGGTATTAAAGATTGAAAACGGACAAACGGACAAACCCCATGGATCATGACGCCAATTGCGTTACTCGTCATGGATGACGTCAGCTTGGGGTTACTAGTTCCCTTAGAAGTGATGTCTAATCCCCGTGAAGTTGATGGGGGCGGAAAAGACCTTATGATGAGGGGAAAATAAAAAGTTGTGATTAGCTCGAAGACCCTAAAGTCCGTTGAGTGGCTAGGGGGTTTAATTCGAATTGAGTTGGTCATGCTTTCCCATCATCCCGATGTCGCTAAACCTGTTAAAATGGGTTCAACTTCTATTTACCAACATTATGTTTGTTTGAATGGGTCACTTTTAATTTTACGGGCCAATCATAATGAGGTTTAAAACTATGGAAGCCAAAATATATATATAGATCCATTTTATAGCCCATTTTACCCATTTCCAATAAATAGCTTGTTTTAGTTCTTCCCTCTTCTTTTTTACTCACTCATGAGGCAACTCGCGATCTCACTTCTTAGACACTTTGCTCTCTCCTCCTTTGCTTCCATGAATCTAATTCACTGCCACCTCCACTGCCTATTGCCAACTTTGCCACCACCCTTCTCCAATGGCCAACGCCCGACGACTGGTTAGAGAAAGAAGGGAATGGAAAAAGAAAGGAAAGGAAAAAAAATTTTAAAAAAGAACATTAACAAATTGTTCACATTAGCTTTCTCGGGCCACATAGAACGACTTGTGTTAATGTCAATAATTTCTAGTCAAAATTGATCAATGGACTCAATTGACAAAATATGAAAATATTTAATATTCAATTAGCACAATTAAAAGATTTAAGAATGAATTGTTAAAAATGCAATGATCTAAGATTTTTTAGACAATTTTCTCACTTTATAATAGATAAATAAATAGTAACTTCTACGGTATTATCATCGTTACGATGTCTCCTCATTAGTAACCACAGAAATGTTGTAAGATGCGATCCTTCTATGTGGGGATTTGACTTATGTTTTCGTGACGTAGTACAAAAAAAACCATTGTAAACCAAAGAATCGTACACAAGAGTATCATAGCAGTTCCCCGCAAGGTACTTTCTCCCTCTCGTTACTCCACCGCCATTAGATTCGCTAAGGCCGCTTCTTAGTGGGCTTTCCGGCCTCCCCTAGACGACCAAATGGGCCTGAAAAGGCCCATGATCTTCTTATTGGGCTTGGACAGACCAGGTGGCCCACTGGGCCCGACCCGCTTATGGAACTTCTCCTTCGACAACAAAACTAAAGCCCTGCTAAGAGCCTGACAATGGTGGAAATTCCTAATTCTAACCACTGAAAATAAGAATTTGGAAGAGAGAATCGAGAGATTTCAATATATTTCCATATATATAAAGGATTACAATGATAACTTATTTATAGGCTTAAATAGAGGAAATCAGAGAAAATCAAATCAGATATGTATAATCAAAATAAATATAGAAAATCAGAAAAATATCCTAAATATCTCTAAAAAATATTTTAATACAGCTATCAATAACCAACGAAAAGCAAAGAGGACAACGCCAGGAGAAAGTGTCCACATCGAAAAGAAAGGCCGGTGTCATCTTATCAAGTTATCATCTATCACGTCAATTCTCGAAGCTCAAAGATTAGCTCATCCCGTCTCGTGGGCCGATAACGTTGTACGCACAAATGGGCATCGAGCCTAGCCCGCTAAGGTTTCGGGCCAGATTCATTCCGGTTAACTTTTCCAAACAAAATATGCCTCGACGGCGCCGGCTGACGACGAAGGCCACCTGGTCGAATCTGATTCGGCCTCGAAATGCCTAAAAGCATTATTATGTTTGGTCGGCCCGGCCTCCTGATCCGTCGTGCTCTCCCTAAACAGTAGTCTGCCCGTGAAAGGAGAGAATCGTCTCATGGGACCGGGGGCATAAATAGGCCACATTAAGGATAAGATTTGCAGCCACTTTTGGGCGATTCTTTTACTGAGATGAACGATGACGAGACCTCATTTCGACGGTTTTCTTCACGTATCCAGCACCGAATAACACAAATGGCTTCACGGTCGATAAGACGGGGGGCGCACCGGGGGCGATGCGCGCACAAATGAACCGAACTCCGCACGCCAAGTCCCACGATTCTCTCCATCTCCAAGGATCTCACTGTGCCGATGATTAGGCTCCAATGTGCACGGCCAATCTCTTTTCATGGCCATTGTGCAACGAAAGTGAAAAGGAATCGTAAAAGCTGTCGCCACTGGTATTCTGTCTGTTTCTCTCTCTCTCTCTTTCTCCTCTCTCTAGATCTCTCTCGATCGCTAGCTTGTGAAGAGTCACTTTACCAACGGTACGAGCGTCATCCCTTAATTAAATCCTGCACTCACATGAAGGATATCGTCTTTGCCTTTCCATCCATCTCCAACGGGTTTCTGCTCATCCTCCTTCTTCTTCTTGTTCTTCTTCTGTGCCTGAGCTAGAAGGTGCTCCAGCGCCCGGTCGACGTCGACGATGCACGACGGAGGCAGCATAAGGAGGGAAGGAAGACGGGGATCGGAGGAGGAGGAGGAAGATGACGATGAGGTCGTGCCGCGGAGACCGCACTCCCCGAAGCGGTCGTGGAGGTTGTGCTTCGGGGTGATGATGGGGAACGAGGGTTCTCGGCGGGGGTCGGTCGCGAGATTGGAGTCCTATTATAGTTCTTCCTCTGCACAGCTAGGGTTTATCATTCGTCCCGATGACTGGTAAGTCTCCTTCTCTAGAAAAGCAGGAGCTCCATGACACGATTATGTTCTTGTGGTGTGTGATTTGCTCATATCGCATCGCCTGTAAAACGAGACTATCGAATGGTTTTTTGGTGCAAAGCTACGTACTGCCATCTCGATTGTGCTTGGTCGGAAATCGCCGCCGACGCAATCATTTTTTTATAATATTTTAAATTTTGAAAATTTTTGAGATTTTTTCTTTCTTTTTTCCCCTTTGAAAGGAAATGAAAATGAAAGGAAAATCATTATAGAAAATCATTTTTTTTAATTTGTCCATATTGGGGTTAGTTGTGCAACGTCAAACAATCGGCGTCCACATTAATGATTTTTTTTATCAAAATTAGCCGGATGAAGTAAATTAACACAATTAGAAAATATTTATGAATGAATTGATACAAATGTAATAAATTTAGAACTTTTTTTTAAATTATTACCAATTATTAATGAAGAGTGGTCTCAATCAATGGTACAAACACGTGACAAATATTTGGGTATAACCTCGTCATGAGCATGATATTCTTGTGGTGTGTGATTTACTTATATCACATTGCATATAAAACTAGTGTATAGAATGGTTTTTTCGTGCATAGCTACATATTGCTGTTTGTATTGTGTTTGGGCTACTCTGGTTGCACAAAATGGTAGGACTGTACTCAGACTCCCTACAAAGGAGAAGAGATGAAATTGAATAAATTATCTCATTCCTGAAAAATGGTCTCAATCGATGGTATAAACACAGGAAAAAGATTTTGAAATAACCTTATCATGAGCATGATATTTTTAGGTGAAAATAGTTTTCTAAGAGTGATCTTTGTGATATATCTAGTTGATCGTATAGATATTTTTTTCTTTTTTACCGACACATAAATGATCTTCTGTTTTCAGAAACTTTTTATAGGAAAAGAAATATGGGCTCTACGTGAGTTCAACCTTGCGATTACCTTCACCCATATCGTAATTCGTAAATTAAATTGATCGTAAATTATTTTTCTCGATTTTACTGAAAATCGAAGATCTATTTAATTGGACCTGCCTTTTTGTCTTTTCCCTTTCACGAGCGGGCCATAGAAAGTAGCTTTCTACGGACATGCACGTGACGAGGTTTCTCCATTGGGGCCCAGCGCCCGACAATGTACGTGATGGTCCCACGCGAGAAATCATAATTTCGACAACTTAGTTCGAATCATATATTTTGCAAATGTTGGGTAACTACAGAAAGTGCAAAAAAGAGAAATGTGGAAATTTTTATCTGAATAATATGGACCATGGAGATAATTTCCAACGGTGAAAGATAAAAAAAAAGTAGAAACAGTTAGATGATTTTCGACTCATGAACTCAATTGGCGCCAAAAGCAGAGCCGCCATGCATATTGCATACACGCCGGTGACGTCGTTGTGGGGGAAATGATGCAGGCGGTACGTGCTGTGGACGCACTTCATCCTGCTGTGGGCGGTGTACTCCTCCTTCTTCACCCCTCTCGAGTTCGGCTTCTTCCGGGGGTTGCCGGAGAACCTCTTCCTCCTCGACATTGCCGGGCAGTTCGCCTTCCTCATCGACATCGTGATCCACTTCTCCGTCGCCTACAAGGACTCCCGCTCCCACAAAATGGTCTACGATCGTTCCCAGATCGCCCTAAGGTCCGCTCGGCTCGGCTCGGCTTCCTTTCCCTTGGCTGTGTCGTTTTTCGCTTCATGATCTTCGAATTTTGCTGGGTTTCGGCGTTTCTTGAACGTGGAGTCAGTAGTGGGGTGTTCTTGACTCTTGTCGTGTCTGGGCACTTCATGTTGTGCTTAACTGCTTGTTGCTTTTTAAGGTACTTGAAGTCTCGATTTAGCGTCGATCTTCTGGGTTGTCTCCCCTGGGATTATATTTATAAGGTATTGATTCTGTCGCCCTTGTTCTTACCACCGTCGCCATGTTCTACGTCGCCCTGGGAGAATGGTCGGTTCCACTGCCATGCTGTTGTTGAGTTTCCTCTTCTTTGATCAGGCTTGCGGGAGGAAGGAGCCGGTCAGGTACATGCTGTGGATTAGGCTAAGCCGGGCGCTCAGAGTGACGGAGTTCTTCGAGAAGCTGGAGAAGGACATTCGAATCAATTACCTCTTAACTAGGATATTGAAACTTATCGTCGTCGAGCTCTACTGCACGCACACGGCCGCTTGCATCTTTTACTATCTCGCTACCACTATGCCTCGTTCCAAGGAAAGATACACGTGGATCGGGAGCTTGAAGATGGGTGACTATAGCTACTCGAACTTCAGAGATATCGATCTTTGGACGCGCTATATCACGTCTCTCTATTTTGCCATCGTCACGATGGTGACTGTCGGTAAAGATCTTTCCTACTGTTTTTTGGCAATATGACATGACTACTTGTTTGACAAGAGTTAGGGGTTTGAAAATACAAGGTGCATTATCACCTTGACAGTGTTAATCTCTGGATGAACCGGTTCTGTGATTTTCAAGAATAGGTAACTTCTCGATAATTTGGGTGTGCGCAAGTGCTAAATAGTGATTCTCAGCTAACTAGTTCAGATGGAAATGCCATTTTTCAAAAGAGGGAAGAAGATAAATTACTTACTTCGAATCGAGGTGAGAACCTTCTTTTATGAACTGATCCGGGTTCTGTTTTTCAGGCTATGGAGACATCCACGCGGTAAATGTCAGGGAGATGATATTCATAATGATTTATGTGTCTTTCGACATGATCCTTGGTGCTTACTTGCTTGGTAACATGACGGCATTGATAGTGAAAGGATCGAAGACGGAAAAGTATAGGGATAAAATGTCCGAACTCATCAGATACATGAATAGGAATAATCTTGGAAAGCAAATTATCAATGAAGTCAAAAACCATTTGCGACTCCAGTATAGTCACCAGGACACTGAGGTCACCGCTCTTCAGGATATTCCAAACTCTATGCGCACAAAGGTATGACCATGTCTCGATGCATCTCTCTATATTATTTCTGGAAAACACTACCCTATATCAAAGCATTCCATATTGCACTGGAAGATGAGCAACATTTCGCTCAATCTCATGTTTTGGCAATTTGATATGAGTCATGTCGATGCGTTTATACACAGTTTCCTCGACATACAATTTCAGATATGTTTGACCCTCAATTGAAAATATAGCAGCAAGTATAAAGTTGCAGCAACAAGCAACGTAACCTTAAGTGTGAAGTTGGGGACAAGCAAAATGAAGACTGTATAACCAATCTTTTTGCCTCCTTGCTATTTTTCAGGATAGAAGATAGCTATCTGCCCTCACCCAGTCATACTTAGGATAAGGTTCTAAAGTGGATTTCTCATCATTGGTAAACAGCATGCCTATTTCTTGCCTTAACTAGATTGGTATTTGATATACGTATCGTTCAGCACTCAAAAAAATATATGGAGATGCTTTTGGAGTCGTTGTTGTTCCTTCTCTTGAGATGAAGAGAGTCAGGGTCAACCTTTACTTTAAGGTTGAACAAACAGACGGACAGGGCAAATGTCGAGCTGTATTTTCTGGCTAGCATCTCAATCTCATGTCAAGTAGTATGTGTGATTTATAAGCCTAGAGATAGAAATAAGTCCATTGTTCAGACTTCCAATTAGTATGCAGCAGAAATAATTTGTCTACAAAATATGTTTCATCCGATCTCTATTCTTCTTTATCGAAACCTTTCATGAAAAGAATCAGCCAGTGCATCCTGTACTGCAGTCTCATTGTCTGTTCACACGACTACGACTCATGAGAGACCAAATCGTTGTGTTTGATGTCATTTGTGGTTATTAACTGTATAGCATTTGATATGTTGTCATGTATCAGTTGCATAATTTTCTTTGTTTCTGCTGTAAGTCAGTAAAATATATGTTTAATGACTAATCCTTTCTATGCTGCAGATCCAGCAAAAGTTGTATGAGCCAGACATTACTAAAGTCTCTCTTTTCAAGGGCTGTTCTCCAGGATTCATCAAGCAGATAGTAAGCCGATTCGTGAAACGTACTCAATTACGTTAATAAGCTAAAAGACGGTTCTGTCTGCTCTTTTTTGCTTACCATCTACTTAATAAACAGTAGAAATAATAATATAACAGGAAGAAAACTTGGTCATTTAAGCCTCTTCTTCACTCTTGTTTATCAGGCAGTGAGAGTGCATGAGGAACTTTTCCTCCCGAGAGAAGTGATCATAGAACAGGAAACTGTGGTTGACCAGCTATTCATCCTCTGTCATGGTACTCTGGTATGACTTCCCTACCAGTGAATCTGCACTATCTACTTCATTCCTGTCCATCTCCATAAAGAACTGTTTGTATTTCCCTTAAACTAACTCAGCTATCTAAATATGGCGACAGTTCCTGGATGTTACACTTTAGTAAAATTGACTTAGTCTTGCAAAGATATACTTTCTTGAATGGAAAGGAGCTTAGGATGACACCATTTCAAGTGAGGCAAGCCTCAATTGACTTGCACTGCGAATAATTTCTTGCATTTAGGCTTATTATTTGTCTGTATGTATGGAAACTGAGCCAAGTCGAAGTACTGATACCACCAGAATGCATGTCTGGGGCATCACTGAGGTCAAGTCTAGATCCCTCACTGTTTGAAATTGGGACACTGTTCAAATGTCTGTGTATGCGATCAAACAGTGGAAAGAAGGAAGTTTTAGCGTCACAATACAATTGCTATTTTGATTTTGTGATTTGTATGGACATCGAGTTAAAGTTTAGCACGGTAACCTCTGTGTTATCATGTTCAAATTGGATTAATTTGCTATGCTCGATTGATTTGTTGGCAGGAAGGAATTCGAAAAGAAGACGATAAAGAGGTACTTGTCCAGATGGACTCGCCAAGTTATAGCACGCTAGGAGCAATCCAACTGCTCTGTAATACCACTTTTCCTTATACTGTTCGTGCTAGTGAACTATGCAAGATCTTACGCCTCAGCAAACAATCCTTTACTGAGATCCTCGAGATACATTTTTCTGATGGACGCATTATCTTGAAGAACCTTCGTGAGGTGATTCATATGCCGATGCTCGACTCTTTCACCAGTCCAAGTTCCTATGATTAATTTGGCAAAAGAAAAAAATTAACAAAAAAAAAACAGATTTACTCAATCGCGACGTTTATGAAATTGACAGGGAAATGACCTGAGCGTCAGCGAGAAGCAGCTGTTGGAATCGGATGTCACACTTTATATCATGAAGCATGAGTCAGAGCTTGCGACGAGGCTGAACTGTGCTGCCTGTGATGGAGATCTACACCGCTTGAAGCTCCTGGTAGCTGCTGGAGCGGATCCCGGCTTGACAGATTACAATAAGAAGTCGCCTTTGGTATGATTCCTCGATTGCTTGATCATCTTGGCATCTATAATCTGAATGAGGGTGGCTGAAAAATCCAATTCTTACAAGTATTAAGCTCCATCATGGGCCTCTTTCCTTTAAATCATGATTATGCAAGTGCTGAGGGGGAACGCGACATTTGGCATTCCTAGAAAAGATTATGGAGCCAGCTCCGTGAAACACACAATTTTCTTAGCACGCCGCCTGAAATTCTTCTTGTTTTCTACTAACAGCATGTTGCTGCTTCAAGGGGACATCAGGAAATCGTTTCTTTCCTAATCGAACAGCGTGTATGCATTGACAGTCCAGGTTAACCATTTCGTTCGTCATAATGTCTTGTATCTATATTATGCATTGCGTCTGCTTTTCATATTGACGGTGTCCTTCACACGCTATTAGTAAATCATTGCAGTTGCTAACTGTGTAATCAGATGAATCTGGAAATAGCCCACTGATGGAAGCTATCAAGCACGGCCACGATCAGATCGTTCCTTTACTTGTCAAAGCAGGCGCTTCTCTGATGATAGATGATGCTGGCGGTTTCCTCTGTACCACTGTCGCGAGAAAGGACACAGATCTCTTGAAGAGGACTTTGGATAATGGAATCAACCCAAACGCGAAAAATTACGACTCCCGAACCCCGCTCCATGTAGCTGCTTCTGAAGGGTCGTACTCGGTTGCAAATTTGCTTCTCAAAGCAGGAGCAAGCGTTTTAGCTAAGGACAGGTTCGAACCTGAATGCAATTCATTCAAAAGCAATTAGCTGCTAGTTAGAGGATTTTATCATCCCAGATGCATTCATATCTCGCCATAAGTAATCAATATCTTCATTCTTGTAGATGGGGAAGTACACCACTCGATGAAAGCCGCTTAAGCGGAGACAAGAATCTCATCAAGCTGCTCGAAGATGCGCAGACTCTTCAAATCTCTGAAGTTGCTGATTCATGCCATCTTCAAGGTGACTGCATCTCCTAATAAATCATAATATGCCAGGATACAGTGGGCGTACAGTACGAAAATATTGTATCATCTGCGGATTTATGATCGAATCCAAAAAGGATTGGACGGGTACCCTTTTCTTTCGCAATCTTCCACCTTTGATGGTCACAGGATGGCAATATCATCTACATAGTCCTTTTCTTTCTTAGGAGATGGCATTCTAGTTGCTTATTACATCTTCATCGCGTCTTTTTCCTGTACCTGGGGCGGCTCAACGTATGAAGAAGGCCATTTAGTTCAAGACCATTTTTGTAAACTACAAACAATCTTTCGTTGTGCGCAGCAGATAGGTTGCAGAAGAGGAAATGCACCGTGTTTCCTTCCCACCCCTGGGACGCGAGGGACGAGAGAGGAAGGCAAGGGATCATACTATGGGTTCCGCGGACCTTGCAGGAGCTGATCGAGGAAGCGAAACAGCAGCTCGGCGTCGAAGCGGACTCGTGCATCTTAGCAGAAAACGGCGGCAAGGTAACCGACGTTGACATGATCAGTGATGGCCAGAATCTGTACCTGATGAGCAGCGGCGCGCGATGAACGGCAGCAGCACCAAGGTGGATGATGGTCGGCGCGTTTCCTGCTGTGGACTAGCTTGCTCGCAGTGGAAACTTCATCATTCCTCCTTTTGGTCATTGTATTAAGAACCATTGCTTGCTGAGTACATATGCTAGCTTTCTTACTTACTACGGATGCATTTGGGTTAAGCTTTATAAATGGGCTTTCGGTATAATGCAAATGCTGAAAATCAAAGCTATTTAGGAAGATATATTTTGTGTTTGGTAAAATCTCTTTGCAAATGGACTTTGAGTTAAACATGTGTTTAGCAAAAAAACCTTTTGTAATAGGCTTTAGATATATTTTATTTATATACATATTTATTTATTATTATTTTTAAAAAAATGAACCAAGCCCTTTGTCGGATCGGCAAAGAGCTATGGTCACCAGAAGCTAGATCTGGCGCCAACAGCCATCAATTGAAGTCGCTCAAGGCTCGGGCAACCCTTGATGACCTCCAGTAACCCTCGGCCAGGTCATGTGACCATCGCCAGAGGTCACCCGACCTTAGGCGACCTCAATCGACGATCACTAGCACCAAATCTAACTTGTTGGCTATCATAGCCCTTCGCCGGTCTAACGCAGGGTTGTCTCACCTATTTAATTAAAAATAATAATCTAGGGCTAAAAAATTTGAAGACCAGGATAGTTTTGGAAAAAAAATTTGAAGAATTTGTGAGGATAGTTTTGGAAGGAAAAAATTAGAATCGCGTGTTACGCAACCCCGAGGTTCGAACTCCTCCCCTGGCGGATGGGTATTAAGTCCTAGTCCACTGAGACCACCACGGGCGGTGGTTGAAAAAAAATAAATTAGTTTTAGTATTTAGCAAAATACTGAAAGTCCAATGCTGGTCTCTATTAGTATTAGGCTTTTAGTTTTTCTAATATTAGTATTTAGCCGAAAGCTCATTCAAAAGAGTTGTCTAACGATCCAGCTTTGCTCAAGAGTTTTGGAGGCTAAAAGCCCATTAGAAATGCCATTGAATTAAATGCACGCTACATTCATGCCAAAAGCAACCATCCATTAGGTAATTTACTTACTAGAGAGAAAATAAATTTACTATAAACTTAGGCAAATTATTATTTTTCAATCAAATATAATGAACCATATGACCCACAAAATTTATGACAGAAAAAAATGGAAATTGCATTATATGAAGCAAAGCCACGGGAAGATGTGCATCAGGTAAAGGGGTAAGTACATTATTAGTATCAAAAATTGTGTACGGCGCTCATTTGGTGCCAAAAGTTTCTGTCGGATCACTTAAGTACCAAATTGGAGGAAAAACGATCACTTTGGTGCCATTAACGAGAGATTCCGGTCAAAATGATTACGTGACTTTTATATTAAAAAAAAAAATCGACATGGCTTTTAAACGATATCATTTTGCCATCCTAAGTGGATGACCTCACAAAAACGATGCCGCACAACTCATTTGGATTTTTTTTTTATTTAGGATTGAAATTAGGGTTTTTTTGTCCGATCCTCTCCCAACGCCAACCTAGCTCGCTCGACTACCATCGCTTGGCCGCAGCTTGAGGCTTGTGAGGTTCTTGCACTAGAGTGAGATCAACACGAGCGCTTCATTGCTGATGCTCAATGACTTATGGTTGCACTTGAGCATGAGCTTCATGACCAAGTTGAACCTACGCGAACAACACTAGGACCACGTCCAGCAGCTACGAGTGGGCATGGAGGGCGAGCCTCTGGCGGCTCTAGCCTTCGATCGCGAGCTAGCGACGACACACGAGGGAGCACCAACCCCGATTGCCAGAGCCTAGGTACTAGAAGACACAGGCTAGGCACTCATTAAGGAGATTGGAAATGGAGAGGGAGAGATTGGGGGCGGTGCACTCATTAGTGGCCTCCCCGAGCACCGGTCAGATCACAGCCTTTGACTTGGCCGTCGAGTGGTCGTCGTCAGGGTCGAGGTTAGGGTTGGAGCGGCGGCCGCTGAGCGCGGGGGCTGTTGAGGATGGCGATCGGCCCAAAGTGAGCACCGTTTATCTTCCGTCTCTCAATTTGGGGATTTATGATTTTGAATTGGAGGAGAGACACCAAACGGTGTTGTTTTGTTGTTTAAATGCTAACTGTACTCTCCGGCAAGGCACATTAGCTTAAAAAATTAATAAAAAAAAGTGTAATGTCGGATTTTCGGCTAACCAAATCGGAGTTGGCACTAAAATAATCGTAAACTTTTAGCACCAAAATGAGCATCGTACATAACTTTTTGCACTAATAATATACTTACCCCTTAGGTAAATTACTACTATCGGCTAGGAAAAATTGCAAATGAGAAAAAAATTATGATCGGTTAAGTTGAATCAGTCCCATCTTTTAGAGAACTATCAAGGACCTCTAAATTGCAAAGCGGTAAACCGCATTCATATCGAATGTCAGATATGACCAATTTCTATTTAGCATGTGAATTTCACATATGGATCTTTATATGTAATATTCTAAAATATTATTACGAAAATACAATTAAATTCTAAAACTCTCAAACAACTCAATCAAATCATGAAAATCTTTAAATTGATGTTATTAAATCATCATGTTAATTTCATCTTACTCGATTAACGAAAAATATTAATGTGATATTTTTTTGTTATTTTCTCTCTCTCTCTCTCACATGATGCCAATTTGGATGAATAATTCCAAATTACATTTAGGTTCCTCGAGTGTGGTTAGGAAGATTGGCCGCAATCTGAGCGGTACCACCCACCCTACCCTACCACCTATAGGCGGCCGTCCGTCCTACAGCCGCCCGAAAAGGAACTGCAGTGATCTTGAATAGGAATCCTACAGCGATAAATATTTAAAATCTACCCGTCAAAAATAGATTCTTTTATTTTAAAACTTGAAATCCACTTGCATATATTAGAATCTCGAATTGGATTAGTTTTTACTTGTCCGGTTCCATGCACACTCTTAGTGCCGACGAGGCTAAAATATAAAGGATGGGACCAAAATGACACCATTTTATTACAAATCTGATTTTTTTTTCATCTCGATATTATTTAAATCTTGTCATCATAACTCGCTTAGTAACGCGAGGAGAAAAAGAAAAAAGAGGGATTTAGTTGTAATTCCACGTAAGATCCTTGAAGCACACACACGAGGGTATCATCCATTTTTCTTTATAGCAATAAATCTCCTTTTTTTCGATAATAATAATACTATTATCGCTATTCATACAATTACAGCTATATAGATTTTCTTTTTTATAAAAAAAAAGGAAATAACGAAAAGAATAAATATAAAACTTGGTTATTAAGAAACGAATTTTATGACCAAAAAAAAGAAAACAAAAAGAAACGAATTTGACGAAACAGAAAAAGAACACCTGATGCGATCTTTCTCAGAGGAAGACGAAGACGACGAAGACGAAGAAAGAAGAAGGAAGAAGAAGAAGAAGCAGCGAGCGAGAGAGAAGAGGTTGGGGGCGTTGAAAATGGCGTTGCAGTGGATGATCCTGACGTACATCGTCGCCGCCGAGGCGGCGCTGGCGTTCCTCCTGACGCTGCCGTCCCCGAAGTTCCTGAAGAACCACCTCGTCTCCTTCGTCTCCCTCGTCCTCCAGCCCGCCCTCTTCGTCGTCCCCTTCGCCGGATTCCAGCTCCTCGGTCAGTCCCCCTTCCTCCCCGTTCCTTCGATTCGACGCTAGGTTTCCGGCGGTCCTCGGTTTGTTCCGCCCGCCCGGCGGGAGCGCCGATTAGATTTGGAATCGCTCGGCTTCTCCGAGATCTCGTCGGCCGGTACGGCGGAGGTTTGTCCCCGTGCGCCGCCGCTGTTTCTGACCGCATGTGTGGGGGTGTTTTTCTGTGCAGATATATATTGGAAGAGTGAGCACCGCTTGATGTGCACGTCCGACATCTGCACCGCTGCCGAGAGAGACCGATACGAGAAAGCGGTGAGTCGAATCGATCTTCTTCCCGCTCCCGTCTTGAAAGTTTCTGAAGTTCGATTTCGTGTGAGATCTGGGGGTTTTGGCCCCCTCTGTTTTTTAGCCCTTAGGGGAGAGCATTGTGGTGTGCATAGGGTAGGAAGCGCTGCAATGCTTGCTCTGCTGTCGAAAATTGCTCAATGACCGGCTGCAAGGAGAGGGGTTTGGCTATTGATGAGAGAGGCGCGAAGTAATCAAAATTTATTAGTCGAAATAAAATCGGATGGTGGTATATGTGCACAGTTCCGTCTGGAAAGATGGCACGAAAACTTGACTGTGTATGAGATATCCTGCAATTCATGTATAAAATTGAAGGTTTCGTGTGGAGAGCTTACATGAATGCCTTGGCAAGCATTAGATGGAATTACTGAACTTCCACGTTAGGTATCGCATCACGGAATTCAGACGTGGTATTTTAATGAATAAAGAAGGTATCAATTTCATCCAAGAAGTTCACTTGATGGCATGAAGAAAAAGTAGCCGGAGTTTTTTCATCTTTTTTTTTGGCAGAAAAGCAAGTTTCTTGTTTTTATTTTAGTTCATTTATCAGGTAGCTTGAATGGTTAAACTTAAGGGTGGCCAGTGAGGAGTAGGATGAGTTTAAATGCTTAGGTGATCTGTTTAAATGCTTAGGTGATCTGCAATAGACTTTTCCTAGAAGAGTAATGCTAGCTTTACTAAGACCGGTTCCGATTGGTATATAAATTTATATGATAGATTTTTATTGGGTGTTAATTGTAATAAACTTGTATGTATGTCCATTCACTTTCTGCCACATTACTTAGGTACCAGCTTTGAACACTAACCTTAGTACACTTACTGTTTCCATGAGAAAGGATTTTCTCATTAATGTTTTTGTAGCTTCCATACTCTGGCAAGTCTTAAGTCATTCACCTCAGTTTGGCTGGGTCTGTTTTTAAAGTTGAAGGAAAAGGGAGCACCAAATTGTAGTTTTGCCATGAGCTTGTGAGGGAGCTGTTTGAATTTGCTAGATGGCAGCTGAATCTTCCACAATGATCAGCCAGACATTTCCATCCTCTTCTTGAGATTTTGGCTTGCAAATCAACTTCATGTAAATGATGGTGTTTGATTGCCTAGTTTTATTCTGCCTTTGACTTAAAAGTGCCTTTGCAAAAAGCTTTCCTCTCCTTCCAAAGAAGATTAGTCCTCCTTGTTGCAGAAACTTGAGTAGGCTCACATCAAGTACATGCCTGTAATGAGCTAATCATTGGCAAATTCTTCCCGTCATGGTTTTTTTCTCGCAATTATTCTGTTTCTCATGTGTACATTTTTTAAGTCAAATGAAGGTTTTCATGTGGACAGCTTACATGAATGCCTTGGCAAGCATTTATAGGTTGAATCCCACACTGAAAACGGAATTACTGAACGTCCCTGTTAAGTATCGTGTTGTGGAATTCAGAGGTGGTATTTATATATGTCTATTTACTGTCTGCCACATTACTTAGATACCAGCTTTGAACACTAATCTTAGTACACTTACTCTTTCCATGGGAAAGGATTTCCTCATTAATGTTTTTGTAGCTTCCATACTCTGGCAAGTCTAAGTCGTTCACCCCACTTTGGGTGGGTCTGTTTTTTTAGTTGAAGGAAAAGGGAGCACCAAATTGTAGTTTTGCCACGAGCTTGTGAGGGAGCTGTTTGAATTTGCTAGATGGCATCTGAATCTTCATAATGATCAGCCAGATATTTCCATCTTCTTCTTGAGATTTTGGCTCGCAAATCAATTCCATGTAGATGACGGTGTTTGATTGCCTAGTTTTATTCTGCCTTTGATTTAATAGTGCCTTTGCAATATGATTCCCTCTCCTTCTAAAGAAGATTAGTCCTCCTTGTTGCAGAAACTTGAGTACACTCACATTGAGTACATGCCTGTAGTGAGCTAATCATTGGCAATTTCTTCCTGTCAAGGTTTTTTCTTGCAATTATTCTGTTTCTGTGTACATTTGCCTAGTCCAATGAAGGTCATCTTGCTACTCCACAGCTTTTTAAAGGTGTTGCTACTTTCACTGATGGTAGGCATCAAGTGAAAATATGTAGCATGATGTGGGGAAATTGAAATAACTTCCATTTATCTTGAGTCGCTGTCTAGCTTCTGATAATTACCTGGGTATTTTAGCAGTAAGAGTGAACTTAATGGGTCCAATGTTTCCTGAGACATTTATCCACAATTGGCATGCCAAAGCTCTATTGCTGTGGGTTTGTTTTGGCCTTATCTAGATCTTTATGGATGATGATGGGCTGAAATACTGGTAGTTTTCTTAACTGGATTAGGAACTTTACATTGCTATACTTCCCTTGATCTCATTGTGAAGAATGTTCATCAACTATCATTTACCTTTTGCCAATTGACTTTTGGGTGCACTTATGGCTTCCATACAGATCTATAAAGCTCAAAGGAATGTGATTCTATGTGCTTCAGCCTGCCTTCTTTATTGGTAGGCAGCCATTTTGGGAGAACTAATAAGTTTCTTTCATATAATATAAAGTTGCATGCACATGCTAATCATGCTGACACAAACGTGTATGCAGGTGCATCTATCGCATTTGCAAATACTACAAAGAAATACAGAAGTTGGAGGAAATAGAGAAGAGGTTCAAGGATCAGTAATATCATCCATGTTCTCTAGTTCCCCAAGATGTTCAACTGAATTACTTCTGGATGAAGTGGCTACTGCCTCTAAAAGTCTCTCTTGCCTTGACCTTTTTGTTTCCCGTCTTTGTGTACTTTCCATACTTGATTTTGACGTACCTTAAGTTTCTCCAGCTTAGACTGGATACTTTACTGATGCATATAGCTGTTCGAATATGACATGCCTATTTGTTTCTTGCTTGTATTCATCGAGATATATTGCAGATACCGGATTTAAGCAGATTAGAATCCTATAATTAATTTAATGTTTTATGTAGGAGTCAGGCTTGTTTGGTAACCTCTCAGTTTTCGTCTAGCTGCTTGACTAAATTGCCATCGAGCCTGATCCTGGAAATAGTCCAAACTTAATGGATAGTTTTTCATAGTCCCCAAATGCAAAGTTCCCTCGGAGGTGCTGTTAAGGTTTCTCAGGTTCTTTCAGAGTTTCCCAGATTTGCTCAATAGATGAACCTTTCCTTCCTTGTTGCAAGAATCATGGGTTTTAACCCCGTGTGATTTGAGACAAAGTGCATATTGTGTACAAACCGCACTTCACTGCAGTGGGAGAAGGTGGACGATTTGCTGGGGGCCATGTAAGCCTTTCGAAATGCATTGACTTGACAGGTTGGTTGACCATCTCGGGCCTGCTTTATGGGACTAGTAGTTGCAGTCCAATATGACAACGTCAGTTGTATATTAAATGGAAGCAAGTAGAGCACTTCCATATTAAAATGGAAGTGGTAGCGGACCAGGTTGGTAATCAGATCAAAGAAAATGGACTCGCGATTTACCCCAGATATATTTCTTTGTTTTTGGTCAGCAAGTAGAGCACTTCCATATTAAAATGGAAGTGGTAGCGGACCGGGTTGGTAATCAGATCAAAGGAGATGGACTCGCAATTTACCCCAGATATATTTCTTTGTTTTTGGTCAGTTTTTTTCCTTCCTTCACGTTTTAGATATATGACGGTGAGAAATCCATGTTCTAATGGGGAGCATTTAACCACCGGAAAAGCAATAAAAGGGAAGGAAAGGATGAATGCGACAATCCATCCTCCTTGAGACCAGATTATTTAAGATATGGCATCTTTTTAGGGGTATTCAATTGACAAAAAAAGGGCAAACTGGAGTCTCCAGTGGACATTGTCTCCAACCGTTGTGGTTCATTTGCATGGCTATGGGTTTCGTTAGGATTAAACCGTTTTCTCGACGTCGGATCTTGTGTTACTTTTTCTGGACTGACTCACTGGACCGATCTATCATTCAGACAATCAACGGCGGGGTTCAGGATCGTCAAACCAGACAAAGCCCTGTGCAGGCGGTCCCGCTTCTAGAAATCTGACATAATAGTACTAAACAAAGTTGTGATGCCATGGCCCTTGATGAAGTCCTCACTTATCTAGAATCGTCAGACCTAGAAACATTAAACATTCGCAGTTTGAATGCTCCTACATTGGTTTGAAATTGAGAAGAGTAAAATCAAATTATCAAATTTTATCTAGAAACGTCAGCAAGTGCAATCGAAATGAAGGAGGCGAGACCCTCAATAGTTAGTTCCAAGACCCTGTGTAGTGCACTTTCTTTAGCATACGGCACGTCTGAGTTTTTGAGGGTGTCAATTGCACGTTTAATGAGAAAATTCGGTGCACAAAATCGCAACTTTCTTTATTTAGCTGTTTAAAAAGTGCCCTAGAGGTACTATTTAGCGGAATCTCTTCGACCAAACTCACAGATCCGCAAATCAAATGGCGAGCGAATATGCGGGACTAATGGAACGACAGACTTGGCCTTTGGGAAAAATGGTCGGTTTATTGCAAAAGAGTGGCTTGAATTTCTCGTGACCGGAGCATGTGTAACAGATGGTTTCAACCTAATTACCCGGGGTGTCGCTGTGGATGGCAGGTAACACGCATTTTACCTGTTCAAAGTTTCTGAGATCACGTCTTCTGTTAGAGGTTTTTGGACGATTTTGTCAATGAATTCAATAGTCAAGTCTCTTCAGGACCCATCTGTCATGGCAGAATATGCTGATCCGGCGGGGAAATCAACCCCTCTATTCCCATCGAACCCGTTCGTAGCTCCAAGGAACCGAAACGACCCGACGGTCCGTGGTAAAAACGAGAAAAAAATTGCCAGCTCCTCCTCCCCATTTGTGGAATATAGTGTGTGTGGTCTTCGATACGATTCACGAGGGAGAAAAAATTCCAAGAGCACGGCTTTGCACCTTGGAATGAAGGCTTTGGCCTCGCTGACTCTGCCGACCTGTGCCGGTCATTCTGATGCATGTTTGCTGGCAGCTTCTTTAGGTTGCCTCTTCCTACAATGATCCTGATCATTTTAGAATTACCTTGGTTGAATTACTCCTATCATATTAAAACATCTCTAAGAATATCTATGTCGTTCTGAAGATACCTAAGTGCGTGCGATGCTTTGTCTATTAATAGCTTTCATCCGTGCGTATACATACGCAGGATGATACGAGTGAGTCTAATGAATCACTTAAAGCACTCTTGCAAGATGGCGAGGTCAGTCTTTGAGTGATGAAATTGATGGTGAGTGTGAAAAGACGCATGGTTTTCCTGATCTCTTTCACATAGTAATGTCGGTACATTTCAATTTTCGGAGTAAAGACCAGAACTTAGTACATCAGTAAGCTCAAGCAATCGGTGTTCGACGTACTATAATAACCTGTGTGAAGACTCGGTACAATTTCTTCGGAAGTTTTGTTAGAAGGAGACATACGACCAAACCTCAAAACCTGCCTTTGGCATCCAAAAGAATACTGAGAACAATTAATTGCTATTCATGTAAGGAATAATTAGTCTCTACAAACTAAAAAAGGGGAGAGGTATAACAATAACTAATGACCAAAAAATGATTTTCCTCCTCCAAGGTTCAAAATGATCTCTTGAGGTTCTTGAAATCCGCCGATTCGATGCATTCCAATCCAGCTCGATATGGATTCATCAGTTTCAGCAGCTCGGTCGCCTTTTCCTTTGCTTCGTCGGCGCAACCCACTTGCAACAGCAGCAAGAGCTTTTGAAATGCACCAACTTGAAGAGCCTCCACCAAGGCCATCTCTTGATGATCTCTGCTCTCATGCTTGCAAAGCCTCCAAAGAGACAATACTGCGAACTCAGTCGCCGTCCCCGGCACACGCAAGATCTTCTTCACTAGGATCGGCACGGTCAGCAGATTCGCATAAGCCTTTTCTCTCCCTTGTTCACACCCTATCAGTCCGTGAAGAACGCCGAGGGCCTTCTCGCATACGCTCCTATCGCTGGAGTCGACGAGGATTTCCAAGAGCTTGGAGACCAAAGACATCTCGACAAATGCCAATCTCTCCTCATCACCGCAACATTCAGAAGAAACGAGGTTGAATGTCACTGAGAGAGAGGCTTTCGTGATAGTCGGGCTAACCGGGTGTTCGATGAACTCAACCAAAGTTTCGTGTAATCCTTCCGTGTATGCCAATGCCTCGGTTTGTTTCTCATCGCGAGAAAGCTCATTGAGGGTTAAAATGGCATGTTTCTTGAATTCTGTATCTCCATTCTTCAAGAACCAAACCAAGCAATCGAGAGATGACCGTGATGCCAAGTAGTGACGAGCATCAATACCAAGTGGGAACATCCAGCTCAATGCACATAATATTTCTTCCAACAGATTTGCGCCGATTTGGCTATAATTAGATGCAGCCGCGAATGCATCGAATGCCCTGCTCAACGTGCTCGCCGCCCCGTTCGCGACAATGCAGCGCCGATTCCGCTCGCTCTCGCCTCCCCACTTCTCGATCTTCCCCACCAATTTGGCGCACTCGGCGTGATCGACGCACTGCGACGCGTCATCGATACCCGAAAGAACCTCGGACACCTCAAATGGGGTGACGGGGACGCGCGGGGTGGGGATCCTATTGACCCCGTGGCGGCAGTTCTCGGTGCACCACTCCTGGATCATGCTGCGGAGCACGTGGTTCGGTATCTGGTCGAAGCTCGAGAGCACCATGTTGGTCACGGGGCACGTGAAGTTGCCGGCCTCGAGCCACCGCTCGATGCTCTCGCGGTCGTACGTGATCCCGGACGACAGCGTGACGGGGTCCCTCATGAGCTCGAGCGAGATCGGGCACACGAAGTGGTTTGGGATCACGAGCTCCTGCAACTCTAGCTCCCGACGACCGCCAATGCCGCCCTCTGGCTTCTTGCCTCCGTCGTCGCCGGCATTCGATCTCTCCTCCTCCAACCGAAACCCATTTCGCAACTCCCCCTCAACTACCAACCAACGCAGAAAAGAAGTGATTTTGCAGAGACCCGGACGTCAAAGATGGGATTTTGAATTGTGGGTTCGACTTGGGAAGGGAAAGGGAAGAGGGAAGCGGAACCTTTTATATGTCAATAAGTCTCGGTTTCTTCCTTACAATTTTCACACGGTATTCAAATTTCACACACGAGCACGGCCCGGTATTTGATCCGAGAATCGGTCGATGACTTGAACAGAGGAGTAGGAAGAAGGATTCAAGAAAAGTGTTCAGACCGACCGACCGACCGACCGAGGAGGGGGAGAACGAGGGATGCGGGTCGTTTGATCAGGAGCGCAAGATTTTGAATATTGACCGTTGAATGGGATTCGCGACGGTATGAATCCGACCGTCAAAGAAGGGCGGGGAACGGTGAGAAAAAGGAGCAGATCGCTGAACCTGTCAAAGGCTTCGGCATAATATAGTAAATGCCCAAACGAGGGCGGAGTCGCAGGGACGGCAACGCCATTAAACAGAATGCTGTTTGCTTTTGACGTTTGACCCTGAGCTTGGCGTGACTTGGGTAAGGTTTTGACGAGTCAACGGAGGAGATCCTGCTGCTCCTTTGCCTCCTGTTACTTTGCATGAGCTCTTGTTGCCTCGTGTCGTGTGAAAGGGAAAACTTGTCTTTGCTGGGTTTTATCAAGCGCATCCGATGGTCACTGGTGGATTCAGTACGTTCGCCGGCTGATTTAGTCTTAAGTCTTAATGCAAAATCCAAAATAGCCATTTCGGCCAATTTTCACTTAAGATTATTGACGTAACGGTTTAGTCATCGCCAACCATCTACGCGACACATCATAGCATTGATGATTTCCAACAAAAATTAGTTGGGAGGATTATATTGAAATTTTGTGTAGGGTTTAAGATTCAGTTTGTAATATTGAGAAGTTTAGGATTAAATTAATGTCCATACTATAGGTTATACCAATTGACAAGTTTATGATCAAATTGGTGTCCATACGATAGGTTTAAGAAGATAATTGGACAATTTTCCTGTAATTTTGGGTCTATGATCTAATGTGAATATTCAATTGTAACATGGCAAATATTTACATTGTTTAAAGGGAAGCTTGGATACTTAGCGAGGATTCTCGTACATGGTGAATAACTAAATTCCAATAAAAATGAAATTTTTATGAGAAATTAATATTTCACATTGTAAGGGAAATCGTGTGTATGAGTCGACTAAATATTTTCGAATGGGCTTTAGGTAATATAGACCTTAGGAGTGGAGGAACAAACATGTGCGTATAGATTAGGTAAAGTCTAGTCATGACAATTTTTGGCCTTGCATATGAAGACACTCAAGTACGATCCAAATTCACCAAGAGAAGCTTGACCAAGATACGACACAACGTACTTGAAACCGACGGAACTTGAAATGCTTTTACCAATCAACCCCGTATCGATATTCAATATACTTTGGTAATGATACCAAATGACACGATCATGACCACGCAATGCTTTGCATGCCATGCGTTTTTCACATTACTAAGCAGATATGATTACATACTTGAACTATTCACGTAAATTTCGAACATCATATGTCTAAAATCTAAGGATCATGCAAGACATGAGTTTCTCCGTGGAGACAGAATTTTTTCCCTGGTCAAACATGTGAAAGCTCTTTTTTTCACCCTAGTATGCGATGATTTGCTTTGTTGTTTGTTCGTTTTTTTTTTTTTTTTTTTGCCTAAATGTGTGTGAAAAGAAGTTGTACAACATCGTACTAATGCGGCTACTCAAGAACCGTGGCAGTCAACTCGTGACATTTCGATCATTCACATGCGCCCATGATGGATTGAACTCGTGAGTTATCCAGCTTTTGATTCCCTTTTTGACTTCAAAGGCGTACAGAATCGAAGTGTCGAGCAGGGTTGTCTTCGGCTTGTCTAATTTCTCGGGCCCCCCTTTTTCTTTTGTGCGTCCAAAAAATTGATAAGAGCACTTACTTGAATGAATCTAGAAGCCTAGAAGGGCAAAAAAATAAAGAACAATCAAATGAGAAAAGAAGAATCATCTCACATGTTTGTCCATTGCAGAACAGATTGCAGGAATGATCTTGGTTGCTTCACTTGCATTGATGCACACCTATTTAAGTATTACCCATGATTTGAAAAATCTATCATGCAATGAAACGAGATGAGAAATTAATTGGAATTCTATAGAGATTTGCATGAGGCGCCTAGGGTGTTCGGAGGTCCTAATATTCATCGAATTGTACGAGGATTAACACGATGATCACCCCCCGGTCGTCAATCACACTTGAAAAGGGGAGGTTCGATTTTATACGAAATGTAATCTCACTCTCTGGGAAATGCTTAATGCTTAGTGATTGGGGGTGAGGCTTTGTTGTTTGAATCAAGTCCTAAATTGAGGGAGAGAGAGCTAGGGAGTCAATTTGCCTTGCCTTGTAGAAGGAAGACCGAAGTTTACCCAAGTTGAAATTTCCAAATTCTCGATGTGGAAAATCTAAATCTTTGATTCCAAACACGATTACCCCTTTGCATCGAAGTTCCAACTAATCGCCATATTCGTACACGGAAGCAGCCTTGACAAAACCCCAAGTTTTGAAGTCGTCAAAACCCTCCCATTGAAGAAGCCCCTCTTGGGCTAGTCTCTGCAATTGCTGCCTAATTCAATAGCCTCCCTTTGTGCATGGCCAACTTAAAAACACGTCTTCCGTCATTTGACCCCCTCAACATGCGTTTCCCACGACAAGGTCAGAGAATAACATATTCCAACGATGTCGACGTATGCTTAAAAGCCTCAAGAAAAGTGCACATAAGACGAGCACCCGGGACACGGGAAAAGCTTTCGAATCAAGTGGATCTTTCTCCATCGAGGGAAAGCGACCACCATCTTTGGGCCGTTTGGTTCAGCTTTTGGGGAATGCATTTTTGCATAATACTCTGTGAAATTCTTTTATGACTTTCTAAATGCCTCATTCTTCTCCTAGTAAGATGCTCTGAGAAATACAGCTAGAATAGTTATGAATGTTACCATCCTGGTTATAATTGGGTGTCTCTACACTCTAAACTAAAGGACAAAGTGGTTTATGCTAAAAGGTTGTTCCTGAAAGGCCTGAACGAGAGGTTCGTCCAACTGTGGGAAGGCATATTTGCAGGAAATTAAATTCGTCCTCCTTAGTTCTAAGTTTAGATCCATTCAATGATATCACCTTTGAGTGACGGGGGTTTTTCGAAATGCAAATATCATTTGGTATAATTTATATTGAAAAACAACTTTCATCAAAATACCATTTGCTAAAATTTGCATTTATAATTGACTTTTCTTAAATTAGAAAAGCATAAATATATTTGTATTTTTTTTTTAAGTCTGGCCATCAGACCGCCAAATCTGACCCTCGGACGGTTGCCGAGGTTGGGTGACCCCGTGCGACCCAAGCGAGTCACTTGGGTTGCACGACCTCAGGCGGCCATCGCTTGGGTTCGCGCGAAGGCCACCTAGGTCATGCGATTCAGGCCATCAGTCGCCTGGGTTGCGCAACATAAGTGTCGCCTTAGGTCTGACGACGGTCGCCAAGGTTGGGCAACCCTTAGGTGGTGGTCATCGGCGCGTCGCCGGCATGCATGACCCTTGGCCGGCGATCGTCGGCCTCTGATAAGCTTCTCCACCAGCTGCATGAATAGTAATGAACAGTACAACTTGCATTCCAAAAATGCAAGTTTCCAATGGACCTCTACCCCTCCATTCCCCCAAAGGCCTCTGAAGCCCCTTGGAGATGCAATTGCATCTCCCCAAAGTTCTCAAAAAATTGAACCAAACACTACTTGCATTTGCCCAAACTCCTCTAGAGCCCCAAAGCCCCTTCCCAATGTTGAACCAAACAGGGCCTTTATCTTGTAACCAGAAAACAATCTTTGTTTAGAGATTTAGAAAAAAAAAATCAGACGCCCTCTCAACGTCAAAGGTTCTCGTGCAGATGTTACAGATGGCCAACCTGAGTTGGGAGGGGCCAAATCGAAATTGTTTTCTACTGCTAACACTCAATTCACCAAACATTTACATCAAAATCTCACGACAACCATCTACGCTGGCTTTATTCACGCCGGGAAATAAATGCTATACAAATTAGAACACATCACCCAAAAATACAACTTGCTCGTCAGTATGCAACTCCCATGTATAAGTCACTCGTCGATCCGCCTTTCAGGCAAGCGGCCCAGTCATCAGTTTCTCTTCGGAGCGGCAAAATCGCATCCCTCTTCTTTCACTTGGCACTCTATTTGCAAAGACAGAAACCATCACGACTTTGCATGGTCCATCACAGAGGGCTAACCGGCTCTGTGCTTCCATTGGTTTGCGACTTGCACCAGATTCTGTCGCAGACTCACATTAGATCCGATGCTTATTCTTGCCTAATATAAGGAGAGTAACTCATTTCTGTGCTGTAGAACGACTCATCTGCCCCAAGCCCGTACATGTTGGCATCCTTCTCTTCATCCCATTTAAGCACCTCTCTTATATATCTGAATGCCTCATCAACGGAAGTACGGTCCCGAGCTCTGGTCTGCCACACAAACAACTTTCTGCCACTCAATGAATAATACAGCTCCTTGAACTTCATTGCCACAAAGAAGTACGCTTGCTGAGCCAGTGCCTGACCATTGTGGTTGGGCTTTACGGGGCTGAAATTGGTAAACCATTCACAAGTTGATAAGGGAGAATGGATTATCTTGTCTTCAAAAGCATCGTACTTGTTCAGAAGGAGCACGAAAGGAGTGTCTCTGAATGAAGGGTGCATCACTAGACTCTCGAATAAATTTCGGCTTGCCATCATTTTGTTACAGGGAGGACCAGCACCTTGGGCCCACGTTTGATCATAGTCACTCAATGCGATGCAGAAGATCACCGCTCTCACATCTTCAAACATTTCCAGCCACTTACAACCCTCATTAAGTCCTTTGGAGTTTACCCGAATCAGTTGGTACCTGATATAGGAACAGTGATTGAGGTAAGACAGCTTCCACCAAATCAAAAAGGACAAACAGATTAAGCAGCAAAACGTGAAGTTAGCAATAAGTACTTTGTCATGGATGGGGGCCCTTCAAAGTTTTCACTGTACAATTCAGACATGGGACTTCTATCATCAAACGAGAAATCAATAAAGGTGAGTCCGTTGCTTGGTGTGACCCCTTCAGCATATAAGATATCCTTCTCAGAAGGTTCATACTCGTTGCTTGATATCTCAACGGCCTGCATGAGATCACATACCAGCATCAATCGACATCTTAAACGAACAAAGATATGTGCATATTCTTAAGAGGATAGACCATGAGTAATGTTCAACCCACCAAATTTGTGGCATACTCAATTAAGAGCATAAACTATAAGTTATGTACAACCCACAGAATTGGCTGCATACTATAGAGCAGGTTGACATTTTCAAACAAGCTCTCTGTTTCAACCTTATAAGATGAAATGATGAAGTATGGTTCATTAATCGAAGTTACACTGTCAGTCAGTTCAAGCTAAACTATGGAATTTCATACTAGGATAGACGCAGGGCCTCAGACCATGAATGAGCACACCAGGGAAATGGAGCTTTGACTCCACTAAAGATAACATAAAAAATGATTCAATAAACACATGCTCCTGTATAAGTTTTAAGCACTGAATAACCGGAGAGTTATTTGGATCTTAAATTAGTGCCAGTCATCAAATTTAACTCTCAAGCTATTATGAATAATTTCTGGCCTAATTCCCTAAAAATCCCTAAACTTTATGTAGTCCCAATGCTGGAGAGACTTTCACTAACAAAATCAATATAGGTTAAAGTTATATCAAGAGGCTAGCAATGTCCAAGGCCTGGCCGAATGAACAATTTGATAGTATTTAAGAGGCTCAGGAAGTAAGCAATGAAGATACCCGATCTAAAAAGTATTTTGCTACATCAGGAAGAGAATTTAGCTCCTCCCGTCTCTTGTATGTTTCCTGCATGGCAGGGTCTCTCCAGACCTCATCAACAATAGGTGCGTATTCACGTGTTGCAGCAGGAAAGAATGCATCCAAGTCTCCAGTTGCCATGATATCCAGTAACCAGTCAGAGAAGTGTTTACACCTCGGGTTGATGTAGTAAATGCATCGCTGGGTTTCATGAACTCCCTCCTCACCTAAATTTATTCCACAATTAAAATTTGACTAAAGCATCTTCTTTGCAAGCTAAAGCATATCTAACCTGGACCTTAATATTTCAACCCAAAAAAAAAAAACCTAAACCTTAATATCTGAGGAAAGGGAGGAGGTAGAAATAGTCCTGACTTAGTTATACCCTATTACTTTTAGCAGCAGCTGCAGGAAGAGGCCAAAAGATCAGCACTAGATACCTGATGCAGACTCTTCGGTTTCATTGGTAGCATCTTCTTTCTCCATCAAAGCTTCCTCTTCAAACCGTTCTCGGCCTTCAAGTAGTATGCTGAGATATTTGTACATATTGCTTTGAATCATAAGCTTAATATTTTGCAGCTCGTCAGGAGTAAACTTATTCCCATACAAAAATTTAGCCTGTCACCGGGGAAAAATAATTCACAGATCATCCTCCAAGAATAAAGCCGAATGTCAAAGAGCCATAACCGTGCAAATGGATTGTCATGTTACACTGAAAGTAAAATATGATGGTGAGAAAACGCAAATCCTCTCCAAATCTTCTTTAATATGTACAAAATAAACATCCAAATAAAGAAAGTTTGTCATAACCAAAACAGTATTTTTCAGTGTTATGCACAATCAGTGCATTGAAAATGAAAATCTTTCTTTATTAAGTATAGTTTTAACAAAACCATACACATAAAGTGAAAAATATCGGTTCAAAATGGTGATTGAATGTAGAGGACAGATGAGACCTAAAAGAATGGTGTGCCATTGCTAAAATCATCACCGTTTGATGTAAAGAATAGTCGTATTTAAATAATACCTGCTTAAAGATGGTGCTTGTTCCTGATCCCTCCATCCCAAACAACAGCAGTTTCTGAACTCTTCCCTGTTCCAAATATTCCGGCACTGATCTACTTGAGTAGGTCGTTGGATCTTCCTTAGTCCCATGAGGATTTGCAGGTGGTACAGGTAACGAAAACAGCGAACAAATGAAACGTGTAGACGCCTGCCTACCGAAAAACAAATGTTGAAGGTATAAAAAATCAATTTACATATATTCCAAATTAACTTGACAGGTGGTAGGAGTAGCTTGTTGCTAGAGATAATGAGAGAACCTTTCCCCATATTTTTCCTTTTATATTATTTTGACCTTCCTCCTCATAAGAACCATCATCATACACCCAAAAATGAGTATCACGAGGACACTGCACATTGGCCAGCTGAAATAAAAAGGAAAAGATCACATGTTTAACGACACGTTCAAAGAGATAAAGCAGGAAAATGCCCCAGTACAGAGCACATCTGTCTAAAAGAGCAGTATGAAATGTGACGTGAAAAGAAAAGTCAAGATCCAAAAGGCAGCACACCAGCATAGCAAAATAAAATAATTAACCCCACCCAGAAAAAATTAATCAGCCTAACTCCTAACCTAAGGGCAAGAGGTAGAATCAAGATATTGTTAGAGAGGTAAGAGGCAGTTGATCTATCGGCCCGTGAATTGCCAAGGCAAAAATTTCTCAATCATTTAAAGCTACACAAATCTCTTTTTTTCTTGTCAAGTGTGGTTTATGCTGCAGAATTGAAGAGATACGTGCTGGTGAACAAATATAGTTGTGACCAACAGCATGGATTCTCACAGATTCTGCGATATGATAACTTCTGTGGGAACAAATCCGCCGATGCATAAAAATAAGGACGGTAAGGCCAAAAACTCCTTATCCGGAGATGATTCTAAATGCCAAAAAACAGCCACCATCTCACTGAATAAATGCAAGGGCAATTGTGGGACAATTATAATGACTTCTGGTAGGTAAGTAGTAAGTAGCTCCATTACATATATCTTTCCCAGAGGATGAGGTACTCACACAAGACCGATATAATCCGGTGAGGTGGTTGCTTTATGCTGGCAAACTACATTCAGCATTTGATTGGTCAAAGAAAAGCTCACTGCATACTTCATAATTTTATTTGAGATGCGAATACTTAGTCCAGCAGCTAATAATCATCCACAGTGTTGCTAAAAGGGATAGGAACCAGCGATTAAAGCTTTTAATTCACTCATACACTGAGCTGCTAGTGCAAACTGAGGAAAGTGAAACATCAGGGTAGGCTTACTGACTCACATTAGGAAACACTTTTGTTTCCAGAGAAATTCCATGGGTAACAACTTCCAGATCATTTTGGCAAGATTGTTTACCATTTAACAAAGTTAAGTGACCTTACAGCCGATTTAGTCAAGACAGTTTTGAACTTCGTTCTCTGTTCCGTCACCCCTATTCCTCTTTTTGTGAATATTGCAACTCTTGCTTATCATGTACTAACAAACTATTTGCAACCGCAAGAGATGCGCATTTAAAAAACTTAGATAAAGAATCTACATCCAGTTCTCCAAAGTAAAATACAAGTCAAACAGTTCATATTCCAGATTTGATCTCAACTTCAATCTTTCAGTCTTAACTCTCAGTTAATCTTTTTCCAGTGTGTTTGTCTCTCGTAATACGAATACAAGTGCCTTTTGTCCCTCTCCAACTCCAGCCCAAATGACACCTTTTTTCTCAAGGATCAAAGTTCTGAGTAAATCAATGGTCACTTTGACAATACACATACTTGACGAGGAAACAACATCCACCAACAATTTACATTTGAAGAAACCATGCCAGACATTACAATAAATTCATAGAATCTTTTAGAAAGACTAAAAAGCAACGAATTTTTCCAGTAGTCCTACTTTATCTAACCTTTAGAACAATAATCACGTAAATGCCTGTGAAGGTGCGAATGACGCAGAGATCATACATGCATGCTTTTGTCTCAAATAACCTACAGAGAGCATATCTTCTGCTAACAGATATTTTCCATTGCATTACCGACCAGCATTATTCCAAAAAACTGCACTAAGAGAATGCATAAGCACAAAACCCTAATCCATTAATTTACTTTTGATGATGACATCTTCACGATAAGATATGAGGAATGTGCATTTTACAGTTACCTTCAAAACCCTCAGCTCAACCTTTGTAATTTCACGCCCATTTATATAAACCTTCGTATTCCCATCGCTTGCATTTACCCGGAGCTTGCCCCCGACATTAAGTTTGGAACTTATTATCCGGTCAGGTTTCTCCCCTTCCTGAGAAACAAATATAGGAACATCAGGAAACTAAAATAATCAAGCAATAAAATCACAACCTCAAAAGAAATGCAATTATCAGCTGTGCATCAGCAAAATGCTTTCTTTTACCTTTCCCCATAACCCTAAATCCTTATCATACCAATACTTCCCAGGCTTCAATTTCTGCGGCGGAATCGGGCACCCAAGAATCTCAGCTAGTTCCTCTTGCCTCAACTGCCTCCCATTCACCACGAGCTGCTCCGGCCGCAACTGGTTCGCCGCACACTCTCTCTCTGCCTTCATTATCTGCGTGACCTCCAGTGGACTACACACCCGCGCCAAAATCCTTGAACACTTCCCCAAACCAGACCGCTTCGCTTCGTCAATCGGCTTCCCAATGCAACTCACGCACTTCCTACCTTCCGGCATTGATCCCATGGCCTTCAAAAGGCAATTTCCGCAATACCGTGCGTCGCAAACCAAGCACGCCTCCCTCTCCTTAAATCTGTTCCCCTTCCCACACCTACTGCAGCGACCTCGCTTCCCCGGCGTCTTCTTCGCGACAGCCGGCGAGTCGGTGGCGGCAGACGACACCGGAGAGGAAGAGAAATCGTTCGCTTCCTCCTCGTCTTCCTCCGAGTACTCGGAGTCTCTCGGCGTCGTGAACGTCACCACCGCGGCGCGCCTCGGCTCCCCATTCTCGCCCCCCGCCGCCGCCTCGCCGTCATTCGCCGCATCTAGGGCACCGGCGTCCGCGCTGAACAAGCTCCCGCTCTCGTCCCCGGCCCCGACCACATCCTCCGCCGCCTCCATCCGCGCTCTCGAGGCGGAGGACGCGCGTCGACTCTCCGCCGGCGAGTCCCTGGAGGCGAAGCCGTTCCCGGGGCGGCCGAGCCGGGGGGGGAGGATCCTGGGGGCGATCGGGGCGGCGACGGGGATCGCGGACAGATCGGCGGGGAGGAGGGGTGGGGAGCGGGCGCCGGAGACGGGCTCGGCGATCTCGACGGGATCGACGCGGGGGACGTCGTAGGGCACCGGGGGCCGTCGTACTCGACGGCGATGGAGTAGTCGAGCTGGTCCTCCTCGAGGAGCGGGGCGCCGGCGGGGAGCGTTTTGCGGAGGGCTTGCTCCCAGGCGGTCTCGCGGTCGTCCTCGGCGTCGGAGGCCATGCGGCGCGGCGGAGGAGCGAGGGAAAGCCGCGGGGATTTTTCTTACTTAATTTTCAGTTTGATTTTCTCGAGAAAGTTGAAGAAGGAAAGTAGCAGAGAGTAGGAGATGATGAGGAGGGAGCAGAAGGAGATCGCGTTGAAAGTCGAAGCTGGAGGAGAGAGAGAGAAAGAGTCAGAGAGAGAGTTGTTGAGGATAGAGAGAGAAAGAGAGAGAAAGTAAACGGAGCTGACTTGACGGCGGCGAGGGGAAGTTGACCCTCTAGCTCCGTTAAGGGGTACGGCCGTCGAAGTTGAAACTGTCGTCGCCGCTGGCGGCGGAGAGAGGCTGCCGAGGCACGCGATAGGAGACCGAAGAAAAGAAGTACAACAACGTGGGAATTGTGGTGGTGCTATTCGTCCCCTTTATCTCGCGCAGATGCTCAAAAACAAAAGGGGCTACGGAGTACAAATCCGCCATGGGAAGGGCGGCGAATGGGCCAGCCTAGCAGGAGCTGCCGTTGCCGCCGCCGCCGCCATCGCCGAGCATAGGAACCCCCATGTGTCAAAGCAGCTTGGCCTGTTCACGGAGCAAGCCATGCCGTGCTCAAGCTGGCCGTGTGATGTTTTAGGGAGCGGCTCGTCTTGGTAGCAGCTGGACTCTTGATCTTTTGTCAATGGCTCAATGATAGTCTAGGGAAAATTACTAAAAAAGAAAGTCTTAAGAGTGAGAGTAACTTTGGAAAAAAAAAATAATAATTGAAAAGGAAGGTATACATTTAGAAAGAAGTGAAAATGAAAGTTGAAACTATCGAACATAAGTGTTAAATACATAATAGCTAATATATTGGCATGTGGCTTATACTACTCATTAACGAGAAGGAATGGGAGTCCAAGGGTAGCACCCGAGCTAGCAATAAATTTTAAGTTATATTTAGCAATCGAGATAAAATTCAAAATAAAATAAAATTTATCGTTTCCTATGTTAGGTACCTACTCAATACAAGATAAAATTGATATAAGAGAAATATAGTAAGGAGAAAATTATATTATAGAGAGGTATGATAAAAGTGGATAGGACTTATAATATATATTATAGGAAAGTTTATTTTTCGAATAACAAACTTCTTAAATTAATAAAATTTAAAATAATATTTGAATATAAATAATATTTGAACTCTAATATATAAAATTCAAACTAACAAAAAAATATAAAAAAAATTAATTTTTATGTATTAGTATTTTTATTTATATATTCAAATTTATATCCATCTTCCAATATGAATTTAATATATAAATATATATTTAGTTTTTAGGGAGCGGCTCGTCTTGGTAGCAATTAGGACTCTTGATCTTTTGTCAATGCCTCGATCATAGTCTAGAGAAAATTACCAAAAATGAAAGTCTAAGAGTGAGAATAACTTTGCAGAGAAAAAAAGAAGAAGAAGAAATAATTGAAAAGGAACGTACATATTTAGAAAGAAATGAAAATTACAAAAATGGCTCGATGATAGTCTAGAGAAAATTACCAAAAATGAAAGTCTTTAAGAGTGAGAATAACTTTGCAGAAAAAAGAAAAGAAATAATTGAAAATGAACGTATATATTTATAAAGAAATGAAAAATGGAAGTTAAAACTATCGAACATGAATGTTAAATATATAATAGCTAATATATTGGCATGTGGCTCATACTGCTCATCAACAGGAAGTCATGGGAGTCACGAGAAAGGCATGCGATAGCTCCCCAAGCTAGTAGAGAACTTTTATGTTACGTTTGGTAATTAGCATAAAATTCATAATAAAATAAAATTTATTATATCATATGTTTTGTACCTACTCAATACATGATAAAATTGATATAAGAATAATATAGTCAAGATAAAATTATATTATAGAAATGTATGATAAAAGTGGATATGACTTATAATATCTATTATAGGAAAATTTATTTTTCTTGAATGACAAACTTCTTAAATTTAAATTAATAAAATTTTATAAATAATATTTGAAATTTAATATATAAAATTCAAAATAACAAAAAGTATATAAACAGATTAATTTTTATGTATTAGTATTTTTATTTCTATATTTGAATTTATTTCGATCTTCCCATATGAATTTAATATATAAATATATATTTATTTATTATAATTATTGAACATTTTAGGTATATTGGTATTTTTTACTATTTAATAAAATTTTATTAGAGAGTGATGGAAAGGGAAAAAGAAATAAAAAAGAAAATAATTCAAAAAAAGAGAGGAAAAAAAGCTAATAAAAATGAAGTTGACAAGAGTATCATAAGAGATTCCTATTGTCTCTATTTATGCACCTTTTAGGTTTATTTACACCAATATATCATTTATGCGAAACAATTGACATGATAAGATATAAATGTACTTATCTTTAGCATTGTAATTCACCAAACAATGAATAAGATGTAGTAAAATTCTTAAATTTCATATTCTATCTTATCTTAATTCTATCTTGAAAAAAAAATTAGACAACCAAATGTAATCTTATAGTTTAAGCCCATGTTTTATTGGAAATTACATTATTTATTTTTCTCGCTTTTATTTATATTTTATTGCTATTTATTATTCTTGCTTTTATTTTATATTCCACTATGATCATACACCAAATATCAACAAAATAAATGTATTGAATGGATATATTATTTCAAAGATTAAGTAGTTACGTTCGAAAGAAACACAACTTTTCAAATATTGTAGAGCACTTAATAACCATAATAAAAAATAATTGGTGCCAATCATGATCCCGAAGGTGCACACACCAAATCTGAACAAAATAAATATATTTGAATGGATATATTATTTCAGAGATTAAGTAGTTATGTTACAAGAAACACGACTTTTCAAATATTGTAGATCACTTATTAACCATAATAAGCAAGAATCGGTGCCAATCATGATCCTGAAAATCATGATCCCGAAGGTGCACACACCAAATCGGAACAAAATAAATATATTTGAATGGATATATTATTTGAGAGATTAAGTAGTTATGTTAGAAGAAACACAACTTTTCAAATATTGTAGAGCACTTATTAACTATAATAAGCAAGAATCGGTGCCAATCATGATCCCGAAGGTGCAAAGTGCACTTAATTACTCACACACCCAAAGTAGGTATTGTAAGGTCGAGCCCACTTAACCTATTAATTTCAATTTTAATGTTAGAAGACGGTCATACTTAAATATTAGCTTGCACACTCCCAACCTTCCCTAGCGGGACAATGCGCTTTTATTTGTTTTACAAACAAGGTTCCAACAATTCTTGACTCGAATGGAGCTCCCAAATACTCTTGATTAGAGGGTTAATGATGCTTGACTAAGTAAGGTTGGTAGATTAGTTTATTTAAATCGTTAAACATGTTTAGTTTAAGGGTTAGATTATAATATAATCATATATGAACGAAATTATTAAATATGATTATTTAATTATTTTCGGAATAAATTTAATTATTTATTAAAGAATTCACTCAAGCTTAATGAGCTGAAGGTGGATTTTGCGAAAAATATGAATATTATTATTTAATTAATTTTCTACTTTCCCCAAAGCTATGTATATGTAGATATAGCATGTAAATTTAATGATTTTTACGTCATTTTATATATATATATATATATATATATATATATATATATATAAAATATTTATGTAAAGAAATAATAGAAATTTGATTAAACTCATGAGATTGTCGAGCTTAGTATTAGTGAGCTTGAACTCGAGTCGAAGTTAGGATGTTAATAATCAATTATTATTCCTTTTGCCATTTCAATAAGCAAAATTGATTTGGAATCTTCGTTTCATGTCACATCAAATTTTGATACTATGGAGAATAATAAAAATGCCTTTCACGGATTGTTGGCATATGGTTAAAAATTGGGGACAAAATCATATGGAGGCCACATAAGGGCACACTCCACTCGCCATTGGACGCGTCAACCTCGAATTTGGATTCAACCCAATCTATTTTTCTGTCCCCCATTCGTGACATACACACAATGGAACCCATAAATTTCGCCTCGACTATCATCGAATGTGTGCGTAACTTTTCATTAACTCGCGATGAATCGCATTTTCCACAAAATTATGAAATTCTCCGGATATTATCATAATTATACGTCGTCGTGATTCGAACACAGAATCCGCCGCCGTACTGCGCTAACAAACCTCGTGGGATCGAGCCACGATTCATGTCGAGTTATGAACCACGAGTTCCTCGACGATTATGTGAACGTCAACGAGTGAAATGGCGAGTGGGCCCCTTTCTCCGCACAAGCCCAGAAATCTCCAGAACAGTGTTCCGGGCCGTCCTTACGCTTCACCCGGGAAAGATCTCTTGCCCGTGCTTAAATTACCCACAAGCCCCTCCCGACATCGATATATTTTTTTTCTTTTGTGTTTCTTATAAAAGAATCAGAATTTATGATTTTTTTAATAACACCAATTTTTTATGAATTTTAATCAAATATGTAATATTATTCTTAAATTTTTAATTTGTGTAACGTGATCCATAAATTTTGACTTAATAGCATCATTATCTATAGAATTTTTATTTGTTAGATACAATGCCTAAACTATTGATTATGCTTAATATAGTCCACATACTATATAAAAACATTTTAAAATTCAAGGAAGATGTTGAACATTTGATCAAAGTTTGGATATCATATCGAAAAAATTAAAAATTCAAAAACAAAAAATTAGAAATAATTTGTCATTTTCCCTTTTTTCCCCTTAAATACAATCATTTTCAAACTATTTCTCATAATTATCAACAAACAAATTTTTTTCATAATTCACTATTTTTCCAAATATATTTCCTATAATTCGTCTATGCTTCCACGTCATAGTTTTCATATATTAGCAAACTTTCTAAATTAACTCAATATATTTTTCAACACTTGTGATCAATAAACCAAAAAAATCAAGCACAATTTCAATTTACAAGACAGTTGTGGCTTCTCGATTGAAATGATCAAGATGTTAAAAACTAATCTTTCTTTCACACCATTCATACTTGCACCTCTACCTCTCAATTAGCAATCACTTTATGATAAACCCACAAAATTGGTGGGTTTGGTTGAATTTGAGTTAGATCGAATATGATTTGAACCAAAATAAATCCATTTAATTTGATTTTACTCATTTTTTTATGGAATGTAAATCTAATGACTAATATCAAGACCATATTTGATCATATTCATATTATTAAAACACTTTTATATTCAACTCAATTTACAAAAAACACATTTCCAAATTGAGTGAAGAGGGTGGAATAAGTGAGCGCGAGATTGAACAAGGGGCAAAAAAGAACGAGAAGAAAGTAAGTTGTAAATCCATTTATTGAATATAAATAACTCATCAAACGACTTAGCCCATCATAAATGAATTAAGAAATTGTTCATAACCCATTTTGACGGGTCAACTTTCCATATCAATACACTATTTTCTCTATAGGAATTACTCACCTACAAAATAAAAATGGAGAGGAGGACATCATAAAAACCAAAAATATTAGAAGAAAAAAAAACGTGGGGGAGAGAAAGCCATTTTGGTAATTAAACGGAAACCCCAAGGGCAAGATGGACCGGCCACGTGGCAACGCGCATTGCCCCATCCGCGAGCACGAACGCTATATATAAACAAACCATGCCAATTCGCCCACAGATATAACGCTCTTATTAAAACCTGCCCACGTCGCCCGAGTCCCTCGCCGTCAGTATTCCTCCGCATCCCCTCCACCCCGCACTCGCTCCCTCACCAACCTCCCCCGCGCGTCGCCGCCACTCGCGAGGGTCTACACCCGCCGCCGATCCGCCGCCGGTCCCGTCTCCGCCCGATCGGTCTCGCGAGGAGGTACAATCGATCGCCTCCGCCGTCGTCGCGGCGATGAGATGACTTCGGGGTTTTTTTTTTTTTTTTCCCCTTTTTGATTTGATTTTTTTTTTTTTTTTTTTTTTTTTTTGGGGTTTCGCAGGAGCCGAGGTGAACATGGAATCGGCCGCAGCGACAGCGTTCCGTCGTCGACGGTCGGCGCGTTGAGGCCGTCGCCGTGCGCGTCTAGATCGGCCGTCTTGGCGGCCGATGGGCCTGGCTTCGTGCGGTTCGGCGCCGGACTGCCTGCCCCGTCGAAGGTATATCTTTTTTCCCTCGCCGGTTCCGTGTCCGTCGATTTCGAATTCGTTTGAACCCGGTCGATGGATATGGCTTGCGATTCCGAGAGTTCTGCTGGTCGCATGAGATGTCCGGATCTTTAATTTATTCGATTCTGCGGTTTTGGTTTCTTCGTGAACTTTTTTCAAACGGGTCAGATGGTTTGGTAATGTCTTTTGGTTCGTGTTCCCTTGCGTTCTCTTTTAGGGGCGGCTGCACATGTTTTTTAGGTGGGGTTTATGGAGCGGTGTCTTAGATACGAGGGAAAAAAATTCAGTGAAATGGGTGCTGGAGGAATATGTATCGGGGAAAAGCTCAGGGCCTGTTTGGTTATGTTGTCATGTTCAAGCTTTCGAATTTTATTGCTTCCATCCTGCAATATACTTATCAAATGGCTTGGGGAAACTTCGAGTTTATATTTGTCTACATAGCTCCGAATGGAAATGAATGTTCATGATCTGTATTGGACTTGTGGATGGAGCTTTGTCAAGATTGTTAACTCAAGCTTCTGGTTTCTCTACTGCCAGCTTTTCGCCTCTTTACGTTAGTGGGATATTTAACTCATGTATTGTGGATGCCGACAATTCCAGTTGTTTCACTATCAGCTGGAAAGAGCTGATGTTACAGAAAGGATATTTATGCTTTGAAGTTCGTTGTCTGATAGTGTTTTCCTTTTGCAAACTCGTGCTGTCTGAACACTTATTGTGGTTATAATATGATGTGTTGGTATTTTGACTTGTTCATTTCATTGATTGAGTGATGTATGGTGGCAGCATTACACTTCCAGTCTTCGCTCAAGGGCAGGTCATAGGAGAGTGGCAGTGGGAAGCAGGAGATGTATGGTTAGAGCATCGGCTTCTTTTGAATCGGCGGGTTCTAGCGCTCCTATTGCACCGCTTAAGCTGGAATCACCCATTGGGCAGTTTCTATCGGAGATCTTAGTGAGCCATCCACATCTTGTGCCTGCTGCAGTTGAGCAGCAGCTTGAACAGCTCCAGACCGACCGTGATGCTGAGACGAAAAAGGAAGAACCTAATGCTTCTGGTACAGAGCTGGTTTTGTACAGGTTAGAAGAATATTACTCTCGATGTATTCAGGTAAGGCATGAAAATGTTTTCAAATGCTAATAATGTATATATTATTTTGGTCCATCAGGAGAATTGCTGAGGTAAAGGCTAATGAAAGGAGAAAGGCTCTGGAAGAGATTTTGTATGCATTGGTGGTGCAAAAATTCATGGATGCAAATGTATCCTTGATTCCATCCATAAATTCTTCTTCAGAACCTTCAGGTCAAGTTGACGGTTGGCCTATTCAAGAAGAGATGCTTGAGCAGCTTCACTCTCCCGAAGCCTATGAGATGATCCAAAATCATCTGGCTCTCATTTTGGGGAATCGCATGGGTGATAATAATTCTGTTGCCCAGATAAGCAAACTCAGGGTTGGACAAGTCTATGCAGCGTCAGTGATGTATGGGTATTTCCTCAAGCGGGTTGACCAGAGATTTCAGCTTGAGAAAACAATGAAAATTCTCCCTAGTGCGTCTGATGATGATGAGGTTAATAATGTTCAGCAAGTTGTTGGAGAAGACAGAAAGCCAGACACTGGAGATGATACTTTCCAGACGGTGCAGTCCCATCCTGAAGTTTCATCATGGTCTGGCGGTGTGAGCCCTGGGGGTTTTGGTAGTGGAATAAAACCCTCCAGGTTGCGCACCTATGTGATGTCTTTTGATGGAGAGACACTTCAAAGATATGCAACAATTAGATCAAAAGAAGCTGTGAGCATCATTGAGAAGCACACAGAGGCCTTGTTTGGAAGACCCGAGATTGTTATAACACCTGAGGGTACAGTAGATTCTTCAAGGGATGAGCATATCAAGATCAGCTTTGGTAGTTTGAAGAGACTTGTCCTGGAAGCTGTAACTTTTGGTTCTTTCCTTTGGGATGTTGAGAGCTTTGTTGATTCTAGATATCATTTTGTGATGAATTGAAGCATGTTTGCTGGCGACTGTGCTAGGCCAAAGCCGATGAGGTTGCACAACTGGCTATCTTGGACAAAAGAGTGTAACACATTGGTGGTAGATCTGGCTTTAGCTTCTGCTACTTGTCTGTACATATGCATGGGACTGTTCTTGCTAAGGATGGACGAGAGTCAAATTTGGTACTAATGCAATCACTCATCTGGTCGTCTCTTTGGAAACTACCTTCTCCTTTGACCCTCAAATATGTTATAGGAAATGGTCTTCATATGCATCTTAAGTTGGTGATCAATTATTTTGCTGGTGATTGAGAAGCCAAAGAAATTCAAAGTCTAGGGGGCAAATCAATGTCCACTTCTGATAGCTTAGGAGGAGAATAACTTGCACATCTGTGATGACTTTGTCGTTGAAATAAACTTGCTGAGTATTAATTAACCAGCAATATTTAATAGGTATGTCCAGTTTATCTATATATTTGGTTGAGCAGTGTGATGAGATGACGTGTTGGAGTGTTAGTTTTTAGGCCAAAGCAGGTATAAGCTGCATTGAAGGCTCCAACATGGTACTTGAAGGATATGCAAAAGTTATTGTCTATTAAACCTTGCAAAGATGGTATCTACCCCCTTGTTTTTTTGTCATTGTTTACTAATGACACAGAAATTCTCAGTGTTCAGTGACCACTTGCTGACATTCATGTGCGTTTCCATGAATAATGCATCCATATCATATACTGAACTCTTGCCTGGTAGATTGATCACTAGCTACTTTGTTATACGTGTCTGCTAAAACACCAAGTGCCATAACTAAATTTGTGATCACGAGTTTATCACTCTGTCTCATGCTGATAGAAACTCTTTCACCGAGTTAAATAATGGGAAGAGGAATTCTCTCTCTCTCTCATGATATTAATATTTGTGGGATGGTCCTTTTACCCTGCTAGATGTTTGAGATTATTAGCGGAAGAGGTGTCTCCTGGTCTGTGGTTTGCATTTTTGTTTTGTCAGTTAGTTTGCTAAGTTGGACATATGAACCGTTTCACTTATACCGGAGGAACTTGGCTAGTGAGCAATTCATAATGACCGAGCAAGTATGGAGAAATTTAGATGATATCTATCTTGCCATAAATGCTACGAAACATGAATTTTAGAAATTTTAGTAAGTTGCATTGATCTCAAGCCTTGTCCATCATAGTAGGACTTCCACGTCATTGAGTTTGTCAATGCTTGGGACCTCCTCGACTTGTTAGAAGATGGATAGAGCTGCATACAATTAAGGCATGCGGACGAATTAGTTGGATGATTTAGGCTGCGCATGATAAAATTTATGTTTCTTGATTTTTTCTGTTTTTCCGTTAGAACAGGTTTGGAAGCAATCCGTTTGTAATGCACGATTTGATTTCTCTATTTCTGAAACAGATTTTATTTCAGAAATAGATTTGAAGAAGAAATCAGAAACAAAGATTTTTAATTTCTCAATTTCTGAAATAGAAATTGAGAAATCAATTTATCAGTAAATCAATTTCTGTTTTAGAAATTTTGTCATGCGCATCCTTAGTTAAGCTATTTACTTCTCTGTAAATGTCTACATTGTTGGCCAGCAATTTTGTTCCGCAGAGGAATAGAACCTCCTTGACATCTCTCTCTCTCTCGTGCTCGTGGGTGTCGGCTGCGTCATCAAGCCTTGAGTAGAGGAGGCTTAAAAAGAAATCCTAATTAACAATGTCTACCTGCCTCTTCTGCCTTGACACCGCCTTCTATGCATTTCGACCTCCTGGAGAGACCTTTTGTGGTGGAATGGAGGGGCTTCGTTTGTTATTTTCATGAAAAAGGCTATCGTCTTGGTGGTGGTTGCTTTACCAATGCAATACCGAAGGTTTAAATGTTCGTTACTACCAAATAAGTGAATGTTGACTTGGTGCCTAGGGATGTCACTTGAGTTTCTGCGGCGGAATTCGGTTGTTGGTTGGGACCTGAAAGGCTAAAACGGGTGAACTTTCAATTGCGCCTGTTTGGCGATATAATTTACTTTGATGCATTGATGAAAGTTGCCTCTGGTAAAGCACCTTTTAGGTCTGTAGATCTTGGCTACTTTGAGATAAATGGAACGAGCCCCAAATTTTTTATCAAGTTTAACAAGAAATAGGAAGCACTAAGAAGGTGAATCTGTCAAATGCAACTCGACATCGATTGTGAGCGCCTACCGTAAAAAGCTATAAGCAGAGTGTCACGCCTCCCGCGGGGGCAACTCAGCCCGACTATCTCCGAGTGAAACCGATCCACAGCCACAAGCCTACTTTTGCAGTAGCAGTAGCACCGCCTATTTTCTTTGATTTGTCATTACTTATCTCCATCACTTCCGATTATGCAGTTTGTTCAAAGCTTAATTCTCATTTTTCTTAGGAGAACATTTGATGTTTGTTCTGGGACATCGTGACAAATTGTGTCGTTTGGAAGTTAAGAAAGGAGCTCTAGTATCAGGAAAGGAAAGTCTTGCCAAACAGCATGCAAACGAAGCAAAATACAAAGCCAGTAGCTCTTGCATGAAGACGACGGTACAAGGAACCGCAACATGGCGTCGGTATGTCTCTCTCTCTCTCTCTCATCGTTGAGTTTCGAGGAAACTTCATCTTGTTGCATTCGGAATGTACGACGTTTTGGATCGTATTTGGTCGAATCAGCCAAGAAAGTTCAAAACCGAGCTGCCCAAGGAAGAAGCTAAGGAAGGTTCCTTGCGGTCACGGGGCTCACGAAATTGCACTTGCTGACGCGTCAACGAGATGAATCTGACAAACATAACATTGCAGCACGTATCTGGTTCAATTCAATTCCCAGTTGATTTCATCCAATCGTGCTATGGAAGATCATCGGCCTGTCAGTGCACGAGTGCTTGAACACGGATACGGTTAGATAGAATAGATCTCATGTAGGGTCGATGGATGCAAATTGTTGACATGCATTATATTTCCATGCAGGTGGACCGATAGTGAATTTCGATTTGTGTTATTCATTATTTGCTTCAGCTTTTGCGACACAAATCGAATCAGCATTTTTTTCTAGTCAAATATTCGATTTAATTTTCCGACATCGCGTAACCTCCGCTAATTGAATCACCCCAAAGCTTTTCATTAGATAAGGCAGTGCCTCCAATCGAGACTTTGCTCAAGATTACATCAAAAAAGAAATGTCACTAAACCCTGTACAAAATCAAAGAAATGGCCAGCACCTTGCCACCCAATCCTAACCCATCTCTGGTCTCCAACTACAATGCTAATTGCTAAGCTCATGCGCTTCCCTGTGAGGACTACTAAACAAATTTCTCCCCTTCAATTCCTTCAAATTTCATCAATCTTTGCCAATGTTTCCTGCAAGGAATGATCCCTCAAATGGGTATCTCTCTAGATGGCAGAATGATGCTGCTTCGGTGCGTTCCACATGTGCAAGACCTCGCCAAAGACATCGTAGAAGACGATCTCCGCGTTGGACTGAGTCAAGCGCACCGACATGAACCCTTGCCCGTCGTAGAAGAAGTTCACGTTGCCTTTGTTAGTCCCTTTGACGTCGCCCCTCCATGCTTTCGACCCTGCTCCGCTTGTTAGGAATTGTATCGGGCTGCACAAAGGAAAGAGAATCTACCATCAGCTACCAATTTGTCGTGCACATCTTTGCACGGTGAACTTTGGTTGTATGTTGATTACCTTTCGGTGTCCCCGATGCGTTGGAGGCAATGGTCGTGGCCGTTCACATAGAAGTCGACACTGGTCGCCTGAAATTCAGGAACAAATTTGAAGCTTTAGATTGAATTTAAGCAGCAGAAAACCCTTCTATTGCTTGATTAGCGAAAAGATAAGGCTGCTTTGGAACTTTGATTTACCCGAAGAATTGGGAGGACATGCTTGATGAGCTCTTGAGTATCGCCGTGGTGACTTATGCTTCGGATGGCATGGTGGCCAACGACAATCTTCCACTTTGCTGTTGATGCCTTAAGCGCGGATTCCACATCCTACACAAACGGATCAAATCGAGACTCAGATATGCCGCAAATGTCAATGAGTACTGGCTCAGCTATCAAGTGAGCTCTGAATAAATTGATTACTTGATCTTAATGAAGTCTGTCTTAATCGATTACCTTAAGCAGGTTGGCGATGTAAGACTTGCGCGATCTAATACCGCGCCAATCGTAGGTATGTCCCTCGGAATCAGTGAAGTAGGATTTGACAAAGGGGGTGGTGTCCAAGAAGAAGATCTCGACCAATTCTGGGTGAATCAAAAGAAGCAAATCATCAAGGTTCTAAATTCATGAATGTGTTCATTACATGAAACAAAGCCAAGCTGAAGCTAGGTCATACTGAAGAACAAAAGAATGTCACAAGCATATGAAATCAACCTGCATTGACAATGAAAGACCTCAAACAGAGCCACCTCCTATCAATTCTTCTCAGGACAGGGCTCATCTGTGCCTCTGCATCTCCTCTGTAATCGTGGTTCCCCAGCACTGCAAGAGGAAATCCCCCCAACAAAAAAATCATAATGTCAACAACAAGAGAATAATTAAAATTTAATTGAACATCTTGATACAGAGGAGGTGGTGAAACTCACCGCTGTACCACTGTTTCTGCAAGCTTTTGGCAGTGTAGATGTTGGTGAATGACTCTTCAAAAGCATGGTCAAATTCACCAGTCAAGCCATTGTCATAGAAATTGTCTCCCGTCGATACAACGAAGTCTATGTCCAGTTTCTCCCCAATCCTCCCCATCTGCACCAAACCATAAAAATCACATCAAAAAATGTATTTTTAATACATGGCATTTCAATGTAAAAGTAATGACCTGTCATTGGGCTGTAACCCAACTTTGCCAAAAAGGAAAAGAAAAAAAGAAAAACCGTCGTGTTTGCCCTCCAACGTCAGAGATGGGACGTGAACGTGGAGTGCAACAACCGGCAAATTTATTGGGCGTTACGAATGAAGCAGGGCAAAAATAATATTAAACTGAATTTGCAGTTGGTCTTTCAATGAGAGAGAGAAAGAGAGAGATGGGAACCACTCGCTTCCATTGGAAAAAAAGAAAAAAAACTAAAAAAGGTTATGAAAAAGTGAGGCTATGATGATCTAGGGATAAACCCAGAAGCCATGTTCTCGAGAACTCCAGGAAAGATCGAACCTTTTTCCTTGTTTCAGTAGGAAAAAGAACGTAGACACCGACTTCCATCATCTGACCAAGTTGCACCGAGAGAGAGAAAGAGAGAGAGAGAGAGAGATGGTGGTTTTCTTACCTGGAGAGCGACTCGAGATTGGTTGTAATCCCCGCGCCGTCCCCAGTCGCCCACCACCAGGAAGCTGAGCGATCCGTCGGGCTTGACGGGCTGCTCGAACCTCTGGAGCTCTGCATGAACCAATGCCAACGCCAGCGCCAGCACCAGCACAACCCCAACGCCACCCGCATGAGCCATGCTTCTTCTGTTGCAGAGATCACCACCCATCTCTCTCTCTCTCTCTCTCTCTCTCTCTAAGGCTAGTTTCTTATCTATGTATGAAAGGAAAAGGAAAAGGCTCAAACCAGAGAGAAGGAAGAAGAAGATCCAACAACGTTGAATATAAGAAAGTGCTCTCTCCCTTCTCTCTCTGTCTCTCGAAAATGAAAACGACCCCTTTTTATAATTTCTTTTTGGGTGTTTTTTCGACATTATTGGAAAAGGAATGGCTTTTTATAGAACCAAAAAAAAAAAAAAATCTGGCCCCATGTAAATAAATTTTCTCCCATTTTTCTTTTTCTTTCCCCGGATTGTCAAATTTATGTGTGGGAGATAACCAAACACCCATCATTAACCAGTGACTTTTCTTTGGCCCCAAAAAAAACCTAACAGTCAAACTAAAACATCCATTCCCACCCCCCAAAAAAATAAAATAAAACATCCATTATTTATGACAATAAAATTAAAAAAATTAAAACTGTCCCGCCAATCATATTTCGCCGCGTTTTGGCACTCACTACTCATTATTTTATTTTAACATTTAGGCACCATTGAATGAGCGATGTCCACATAAATTCCAATTAAAGTTTTAAATCGACGAAAATCATCAAAATGCTCATGTCGGTAAGGCGATACTGGAGTCTACATTGGATACCTCCCTTGAAATGACTTATTTTATAATCTCACTTAAAAGTTCGTTATTGATTTGGGCTCAATTTCTTAATTTGACATATCTAAAAAGACTATTTCATCAAAAACCTTTCCTTATCATTAGTAATATGCTGTAGATAGACCTATTTAAATTTAACATCGATCCAAATAAAGAATATTACCAAATTTTGTTTTACGTCCTCCGTTTTTTTCTTCTTTTGGGAATAAGATAACAAAGGAACTTGCCTTTTCTTGTCATTTCCATCTTCAGCTCATTATTTTCTTAAATGAATTGGTAAATCCGCGGCGGGAATTTATCCGAAGGAAGCAAATGCTCCCTAGTCCTTCAGCTTTACTTAAATAAATTAGAAAAAAGAAAAAGACATCCAATAGAAAATTTAGGATGTGGGGGTTAGAAGTGGGCATTTGATAAATAAAATAAAATTTAAATATTTTTTTTTGTATTTATCGTGGAATTTTTGAAAAAAGAGAAAAAGAAAGAAAGGGGTGCTGGCATTATCAACAAAAAGAGAATAATGCGAATATGCCGCGGAATCAAATGGAATTTCCGATATCGGATAATGGAATATGCTGAGGCAAGATCCGTACCAGGGGTCCACTCTGAGGTGGGAAACGGTGGGTTGTCTTCACAAAATTGCCAATTAAAACCCAAGTGGTTGTCCCAAAAAAAAAGAAAGGAAGAAATAAAAGAAAAAATGTTAAACTGAAAATACCTTTTTTTTTTTTTGGAACAGGAAAATACCTAATTTATAAAGCACCCTTTATTTTGAGAAAAACAACAAATTTTGGAAAGTATTTTTATAAAATAATTATTTATATCGTTTAAAGTAATTAATTAATGAAAATTATTTTTATTATCAAAAATGATTTACATTTAAAAATTTTCGTGAACTTCATGAACTGTGAAAATATATATTTTGTTTATTAATTTTTGTAAGTGATACTGGCGATAACTTTTAGGAAGGTATTTTCATGAGCTTGGAAATAACAGATGTCGAGAAATAGTTCTTTTACTAGATTATAATAGCAAGTGGCTCCTATTGGTTTATCGTTGTTGTCCAAAAATAAAATAAAAAATGCTGCTACCTACTGGTGGCCAATGACAATGGCCAACATGTCAAGCATATATGTGCCGACTTCAAATAAATGATATTATCTAAATAGTTAATTTATTTTTTAAAATTTTTCAGTTTTCTTTACGTCGTCTATCGCTACTTTTCTTTTCCTTGTTCCTAAACTTTTTTTTTTATTAATACATCAAGAGGAGGGTGCATTATAAGTGGTCTATGTATTGAGTTAAAAGAATCATTTCCACAAGTTGCTTGAGCTTAACAAGCAACGTTTGAGTTTCTCAAAGAGAATTTCTAAAAATGGATCAACTCGATTATTCATATGCAACATCTTAAAAATATAAGAAGGGGAAAATTGCACAAATAGTTCAAGAACTTTGGCTTAATATGCAGCTTCATTCTTAGACTTTTAATTTGATCAACGTGATCCCCGAATACTTAGTAAGTGTTCAATGTGGTCTTCAATTTGCTCAAACAAAAAATCGGATATTATTTGATGATATAAATTATTATATGTTGAGTTGGATATTAGAAAATGATAAGCCATAGGACCATCTTCTTATCCATCTACTTGAAAAAAGGAAAAAAAAAAAACAAATCAAGGCATTTACATGTTCACCATTTGATGACGTTAATAATTATATCATGATTTATGATAAATATCTTACTCAGACAATCCACATATAATTTTTTTTTTTGTTGTCCACCATTCAAACTTAATGTATGGGTAGTCACATCATTAAATTTTGTTAATTTGTATTTAACGGAATGACAACATTGGATTTTTTTCATATAGCCTAGCTTAGATACTAATTGAACATTTATTAATAGTTCAGGAATCATACCGAATAGATTAAGGATGGGTTTGGTTTGGCTTTGCAAATAAACCTTGGGGAAATGCAAATTGCGTTTGATAAAAAATCATTTGCAAAGCTACTTTGCAATATTTGGTAAAAAAATTATGCAAAGGGTTTTTGGGTCTTATTTTTATTTTTTATTAAAAAATAAACCTTTTGGCGAAGGGTTAAGGCTGCCAAAGAGCCAGATCTGGTGCTAGTGGTTGCCGCCTAAGGGTGTGCAACCCTTAGCGAGGGTGGTGCGACCATGGGTGTTTCGACCCGAGTGGTCGATTGGGGTTGTGTGACCTCGGGTCTCATTGTTGGGGTTACGCCACCCTAGGGGGTTGTCGCGAGGTCATGCGACCCCAAGTGATGAGGCTTAAGGTTGTGCAAACTAGGTGATGAGGCTTGAGAAAATGCGACCAAGGCAACCATCATGCGACCTCATTGTCTGCCCTTGCTAAACAAAGATGAACAGTAACGAGGGGCAAAACCGAAAAATTAAGGAATTGGTGAAGGTTGTTTTAGAAGAAGAAAACTAATTTTAGTATTGGGCTTTCAGCTCTCTCAAGGCCAACATTCGGCTAAAAAACTAGAAAACTTGCTAAACACTCCAGTATTTTCTCAAGGGCTTTCGGCCTCCAAAACCCTTTGGAAAAGCTCCAAGGGTAGTCTAAAAATTGAATCAAAATTTAGGGAAACGGTTATGTGGTTGGGCTCATTTTGCTCTACAAGTACACTGGGCATAAGCGAGGAACGCTCACTAATGAAGGCTCACTAATGTGCATCTGAGCCAGAGTTCATGTGGACAAAGCCCAATAAACTTATAAGAAGTGGAGTATCCTTTTGAATTTGCCTCTGTGTTTGTCCGTTCGTCTGCGTCTCCTGGAACAAAGTCCATTTCCGTTTGGAATTAACTACACCGGTCCATCCAAACTAAGGTCGCGACGACGTGCAGGTTTGCTTCGCCATCATCTTCGAGTCCCGATTCGCGTTCGAACGAGTGACCCAACAGCGCCCGCTTAAGCACGCTTTGCAGAATCGTTGTGGTCGGAGTCGTTCTGGAAATCGAGAGTTTCTTTATCTGGTAGCCAAATGCGCGCCCCTGCTGAAAGAGTCGTTGAAGGGCCGATGAAGGCATCAGTAGTGTCCAGAGAACCGAAGGCAAGGCGGCGTGATTAACGGGCTCGGTGACAGGTAGGCCCAGAAACGATGGCCCAAAAAGATATTGTGGGCCAGATATCCAGCTCAAACATGAAAGGCCCATGACGAAGCTCCCAACTCCCAACTCCCAAAGTCAGAACAGATGTGTGTGTGACCCAGGTTGCTGACCCGAAATGGTGTTGACCCTATACCCATGCGGATCATGTTTATGATCCAGATCATGGTACAGAGGGAATCCGGACAGAGTCGAGAACTGTATGTCATAGTCCCACGCAAATGAATCATTCCCTCCGCCTCTTCATCAGCACGATTGAATGAAAAAGAAAGAAAGAAAGGAAGAAAGAAAGAAAGGACGAGAGAGACATTGAATTTCTTTGTCGGCATTGGTTATAATCGACTCTCCCCTACTTATATTATTGGAAGATAGTGACAATCAACCATTAACGTTTCAATTCGACGATAAAATACCACAAGCCTGATCGATAGGCCCTAGCGAATTTAAGGTTCTTCCCAATAGCTTGAAACCACTAGAGTTGGCCTCTTTTTCTCTATCGCATGCTTATGAGAAAATTACTAAAAAGTCCTAAACCTATTATAATTGTACCTATTCAATCATAAACTTTTTTTTTCTTTTAACCAATTCATTTTTTTTTTTGCAATTGTGTCAATTTAATTCGTCCGACCAATTTTGGTTGGCCGATGTTAACGGGACACCGGCCATTTGATCAATGTTGATCAAACAATTTTTAAATAATAATTTTTTTCAAAATTTTTTATTATTTTTTATTATTTTTTTTTGTTTTTCCTTTTGTTTTTTTTTTTATTTTCTTTCATTTGACTTCTTTTCCCCACAGTGGTTGGCTAGGAAAAGGAAAACGAAAAAGAAAAAGAAAAAGAAAAAGAAAAATAAATGTTAGTGAAAAAATAATATTTTATTAAAAAATTGTCACATTAGTGTTGATCAAATAGCCGGCATTGACTAGTATCCATGTTAGCGTTGGCTAATCAAAATTAGCTAAATGAATTGAATTGGTACAATTGCAAAATGTTTATAATTGAATTGGTAAAAAAAATGTTTATGATTGAATTAATATAATTGCAATATATTTAGAATTTTTTTGATAATTTCCCCGTGCTCACACAAACAATGCCAAGGGTGCTCTGAAAGGTATTGGTCTCTCTTTGTTACACTCAAAGATAGACAATAGATAATTGAGGTTTTAAGCATTAGGAGTTCATCTTATTACAAAATTCAAGGGCCTTCTTTTATCTTTTGTGTAGTATTTTGAGCCGGAGAGTCTGGTATTGGCAAGTCAATAATCCAAACCATCACGTCTCGCCCCACCTCATTATTGAAAACTAAACTTTGATACTTGAATGCATGTAGGTTTGCACATGGGCCGAATAACTCATATAATCCATTAGACTAAATCGGAGGTAGGCTCACCCCACGTCCTTTACTACCTAGGTTTAAGACATGCGCCTTTCGTCTAGGACTAAACTCGACATCGGTGAACAGAAGGAGGAGGAGGAGGAAGAGAGAAGGGCTAGTGACTGAGTCAAAATGGGGAGCACAAGACATAGGCGAGATGGTAACAGTAGGAGTACCCATAGAGAAACCCCAAAGAACTGGACGGGTCCCCTAATAAATCCATGCAGGGCAATGTCTCCATCCATCTCAGTTTCACAAATCTCATCTTTGGTTTTGACGTGAAAGCTCATTCACAACCCCACTTTGCACTTTGCACTCATCCCTTTGAGTCACTGATGCTGACACCTGTGTAATTTCATTCTTTTCCTTACTTTTTGTTTAAAATGATTTCTTAATTTTTTTTGGCACTGGGTGTAGAGATCAATGGGAAAAAGGGGGAGGGGGAGCAGAACCCAAAAGTCAAAAAGACTAAAAAAGGAGGAAAATAAAGGCAAGAGCCCAAAAAGAAGAAAAAAAAAGGAAAAGGAGAAAGAACAGCAATTTCACCTTAAAGAGAGACAAGAGGCTATCAATCAGTAGCCCCCTCGATAGCCCCTTCTTTCCTGTGTCAAAAAGAAAGCCTTGGAATTGTTGATAAAGTCTCTCTCTCTCTCTCTCTCTCTCTCATCCTTCAATCATAAAGCCATCGATTGCAAAATCATTTCTTCCCTCATTTACTGACGGGGGTTCCTGTGCTAGCTCCTTGCTGGGTTGGACTTATCCAGTCTTCCTTTTACCTTCTTGTCCTCCGCCCTCTTGTGTATTTACAGAGATGGCGCTAATTCCATGGAGTGTGTGCTTTTCACACAGTTCGTATTTATTTAATCTGTCCTTCCTCTTCTAATACTTTCTGCACAGCTTCTGTTTTCAAACTGGTGTGCTTCAGCCAGCTATATGCTCTTCCTCCTTTCTTTCTTTCAACATTATAAATGAAGTGGTAGGTGGATAGAGTTATGTGAGTTGACAACAATGCGATTTTGTGGTCGTTGAATTTGACTAAAAGCTAGAACCAATTTGATTTAAAACAGTTTGAATTGGATCCTAGACATCTGGAGTGGGCGAGATAATTTAGAGTATGCGATGACACATTCTAGGCATCCTAAATCAGATGGCTAACATCCCAAATAAGTGGCGAATTAAGGCAAGTTTCTATGGGTTTGAATTTGAATTATTCAAACGTTTTTAGAGAAGCATCACAAGAAATTGAGAGACAAAAGATTTTCTTAACTATTTCTTGTGAGGTTTATTCAGGGGTAATGGAGGTTGTAAATCCTTGTGAGTGAGTGAGAATGAGTGTGAATGAGTCATTGCATTTTCCTCTTTACAGATTATAGCAGAATAATATCATCAATCTCTCTTCATGGAGTAGACACACTGTTGAACTATGGAAATTCATCGAGTCGGGTTTATTTCTACCTTCATTCTCAAGTGAAATCTTAGTATCTATATTGGGAATGGTTTTGCCATTTCGTTTTTTTGCTTATACTTTTCTCTTTTAGTATTTGACTTGCATATGGATTAATTCTTTTAGCAATGGCGGGCAATTGAAAAAGTACCCTTTTCATCAATTTGAATAAGCCGAATTAAGCACTTGTAATTACTTGGAATTTTTTTCCAAAAGGCTAAGCTGTCATTAAGCTAGTCCTATATATAGATTTGGCTCATTTCTTAAATATTCGTTCCTCACGTCAGTTGAGCCTCCTACGCGACATATAGAATGGACATAATTATAGGCATAGCCACGATGAAGTGGAAATCAGGGAGGAATCGGCTGAAAGATAATAAGAGACAAGGGGTTTTTCGGATTTGAATTGTGCCCTAATACCATATTAGACAAATCGTTTGGTCCAATATACATCTAGCATATCTCTCAACAATCACAATGCATTTTAATTTTGTACGAGCTAGAGCAAATATTCATGAAATCCTCGGTATGGTCCAAAGTCGGCTGCAAATACTATATGATTGCAAAGTTTCAACAAAGAAAAAAAGAAGTGATGGAGCCTATCATCATCCTTATTTTTGTAAAATCAAGATATTTGGCATGCCTTTTACATTTTACATCACATATGCATAGGTATGATCACAAGCCTTATGAGAACCATGTATACATAAGCTTTAGCATTGAAAATTTTTTCCAATCTTTTGGTAGGAGCTGTTATCAAACATTTGTCTTATCTTGGGATTACGATCTCGAATGACATAAGCAACACAAAACAAGCCACATTTTTCACACTAATCATCGTCTTTTTCCTCAATATATAAACTACGAAATTCGTGGTCAAGAGCAAGATTCCCCATTTGGTAGTTTAAACACTAGAACGTCATAATCACTGCTATTCCATTTGCTTGTTGTCTCCATAAAAAAAGTTGGTGGACGAACCAAGTTTTTTGTAATTAAAAAAGTGTTTACATCGGCCGATATGCTTATATCAGCAAACGACCCAATTCAACTTGTTTAATGCCCAACATTTCCCAACCATATCTCACCATAAGAACCCCAAGCATCGAAAGAGATTTCAATTATCATTCTTTTGTTGCATTTCCAATACGTCAAGGCAGTAGATGAGAATCTGCTGAAGAGGTCTTTCTTGATGGATTCAACATAGATGAAATCAAATGAAATATCTTTTCACATGATGCGATGAATAAATAATCTTATTAACATATGTTTTTAAGACACTCCAGATAATTTTAGTGCAACAAATTCACTTGCTGTAAGAAATTAAAACAGATGAAAAGAATTTTTTTTTTTTTTATGTGCCGGCCACGATGATAAATGTCTCCGGGCATTTGTACTAGTTCACCATGTCCTTCATTAGAAATGATTCGATTTTCAAAATAGTGATAACACATAACAAGAGAAGTAGACAATGTTCAATGTATCGAAAGCTGAGTCTTCTTGATTGATGGTTGACAAGCATCTCTTGAACACTCGTTCACGACATCATTTTTATTTTCCTTTTTGGAGTACAGCGAATATGGTATGGCTGCCGGCCTTTGGATCTAGAAGCAAAATCCACCCCATTCAAAATGGGGCGTCTCGGATTGGTCCGTCAATTAGGTCCACCAAATAACTTTTCGAACATAAGTGCCTTAATCGAAAGGGAACCCTAAGATTATTCAGCAAGAAAAAAGAGGGAGGGGAGCAAGTTTTGCGGGAGACTTGACATGTAAGGTGGAGTACAATAAATAGGAGTGTGCGGCAGCTTGAATGTTACAAAACTCTCAACGGATGCCGAATCAGTGAGGTGTCATGTCACTATTATTACCCCTTCTTTTTCTTCTTATTCCATAATTCCATTCTTTCTTTCTTGCTTTATTTATTTCTTCTTCTTCTTCCTCCTCCTCATTCGGTGTGCAATTCAATGAAGGGCAAAAGGGAAACACAGGCAATTAAAGTCACTGCAGGTAATCCTAGTTTTCTGCTTGAGCTGACCAACGTGGGAAGATTCAAAACCCTAGCAGTAGCTACAACTACCATGTTAAAAAAAATAAAATTAAAATGTTTTTATTCAACAGCTTCGGATGTATTTGACCCTCAAAAAAAGAAGAAAAACAAAAAGAAAAGAGGAACTGACACAGACACATTATTTTTACTGAGAATGGCCATGATTTTATCAATGATGGAATTGGAGAGCTGAGCACGTTACCTCCCGTAATTGTAGTGAACATGCCGGCGAAATTCAATTCTATTCCCATATCGGTTCAAGGTGACAGGAACTTGTAGTTTGTTTGAATTCCATGCATAAGAAAATTAAGCAGAGGAAAAGGAATGATTCATCGTAAAAAAGAAGGTAAATTTACCAAAATTCGCTCTCCGTTCTTTTTTATAGACTCTCAACTATCTTATCCTTTCTAATATAGAATAAATTATCTATTTCTTATAATTTCAGATAAATATCATCTTCCTTTTGGTTCATACAGCGAATAATACTAGCTTAACAAGTTTTTAATTACTCGATTTCCTTTTGCACACCTTGGGTGAAAAAGTTGGCGGATCGAGATCGAAGGAAATTTGTAGAATATCTAGTTTGAGTCATGTCTACTCAGTGCACCTGTAGATATAGGCTCATTACGGCAATCCTTACAAGTGTGCCAGAAGTTTGGAAATTTCTTTAGACGATGCAACGAATGCCTAGGGCACGAATTTACGAGTGGTCTGTTCGTGATATGATTTGTGCTTGTGACCTCGTAGTAAAGACAATATGAACAGGGTACATCCTCACAAAGCCAACATCTATTAAGAACAATGATGCCCCCAATAACTTATCCTACATCGAAATACTTCAAAACGATGCAATTGTTTTATGTGATCAAGATCAAACAAAAAAACAACACCGAACCGATATTTTTCTCTTGGTCCGAGATGCGAGGGAAAAGAAAGAACACAAGCTGCAATTAATGAGTTAAAAGAATCTTCAGTAGGAATGGGGTGGAGGGAGAGGCGTTTTCACTACCTTCTAGGCTTCTAGCAATTAAGATGTCTGCTTGGGACCTTGCAATTCGGATGAAAGGAAGAAAAAGAAAGGTATAAGCATGTTCAATCCCTCTCTCTCTCTCTCTCTATTGACGAGTCCCAGTTTTTATTTCGTTTGAAATTTCTAGATGTGACACCAAGACTTGGGTTGAACTCGAGGTACATATTCAAGTCTGTGCATTTAATGCAGTTCAGGAAAACAACAAAAGATCAGCAGAAGAGAACGAGAGGGGTTTCTTTTGTCTTTGTGATTAGTTTATGGTTTGATTTGCCCTAGAATTTTGAAAGAAGAACAAGAACGAAATAAAGAAACTATTCTAGGGTTTTGATAGTCAATGGGGGTGCAGAGGGAGGGTCATGTGGGGATGAGACAACAATTAATGAAACGAATATATCAATGTTAGACAATGTTTGTTGAAGGATTTAGAAGGGGAATATTTGGGAGAATGATAAGGAATATATTACAAACTTACGAAGGTATGTGATGGAATTAGGGTTTCCTTTGGGAGCAATGGTCACCGTATGCAAGCAAACAAACAAACCTTTAAGCTCTCTCTCTCTCTCTCTCTCTCTCTCTCTCTCTCTCTCTCTCTCTCATACACACATTTAGGTCAATGGGTCCATTGAGAAATCAATATCTGGTGACAATCACACCCAACCCTATTACTTTTCTATTCATTTTCCCCGGAAAATAATTGTACCTTCACCGAAGATGTTACATTGCTTGTCCTCGTGATGGCCATGTCAACTCTCCTGACATGTGTCCCAGGATCCCATATGTCAATGAGATATTAATAAGCAAGAAATTTGATTGAACCTATTACCTCTCTCTGTCACAGAGGGAGGATAAGCTTTCCTTATTGTTATTGGAGTGGAGACCCAAGAACCCTAATTTTTGACTAAAGCATTAGAATAGTGATCGAATGCTCCAAGTTACCTTCATAACATACCAATTATATGAAAAAAAAAACATAAAAGAGTAACATTACCAGGTATATTAAGTTAATATATATGTAAATTTTGGTATACGAACATGGATGTACAGAAATGGTATGAAGTATAATGAGTGATGTGTCTTGGCTTTGATTGGGAATACCCTGTTCATCAGAACATCCACTTACAATCTGGCATTGTTACTAAACGCACCAAACTTTTAGCCCATTCTTACTACAATTAATATTACTTGCGTCAAATTCCGTACGCTAATTGCTAAGATGTGGCAGTCTACTAAGTAATTTGCAAACTGCAAGTGAGCATTCAAATCGAGAAGTAATCGATGTATACTCAATACTCAACAAAAGTCTAGCATATCACATAGTATACCGATTTTGTTAATAAACTTTAGATAATTAGCATTATTTAAAAAAAAAATTGAATACTAATGAGAGCAAGACGGAATAATTTGAGATGTGGCACAAATGGATTAAGTTCCTTATTTTGAGATTGAAATTTTGATTTAACAGGGAAATGTTGTCTATTTCGTGCATCTCTAATTATTGATTTTGTTAATGTGCAAGAGGAGCCTCCAATAAAATACTTGATAAAATATGAAGCAAATGGTGTATTAAGTCGGCTCAAAAGTCAATGACTTAAGTTTTTAGTGAAAGTGGGCTCAGAAAAAATGTTAACAAGCTTAGATTTGAGATCTTTTTTTAAGTCTATCTATGATTATATGTATTAGATTTCTGTTACGTGTCTCGACAAATAACCAAGTTAAGTGTTGTTAGTTAATGAAAATCTCAAGGGTGGAATCTTGCAGGTAGATTAGCATCACGGATCCGAGGGGAGAAACCGTGAGTAAGGCAGATATTGTAGTCATTTTTTCTTCAAAATCTCGCACTGCAAATTGAATAAGTTTTCACAAGAGATAATTGGTCGAACCAATTTAAAACAGCCAAAACTTCGATCCAATCATTTTTTCAGTTGGGCAGTCTTCTACTTCGGCAGGGCCCTAGCTTGGTGTATGCTGTCTGGATACTCTTCCTTTGCGTGGGTGCTTCCTTGATGGTTCTTCACTTTTGTCATTGGTGGATGCGGGCGTAGATTGTGCTTCATCTAGCCTCTCGCCGCTTTCCTTTTCCTTTCGCCATTGTTTTGGCTGTTTCTGCTTCCTCAGGCCCGCTCTTGCAGTCCTCTTTCACATTCAGCTCCCTTCCACTCACTCTGACTATCCCGTTGTTTTGTTGAGTGTAAGTTTTGTGTGCCGGATCTTTTGTAATTATTGGTTCAAGTTATATATTCTTACCCTTTACCAAAAAAAAAAAGAAGAAGAAGAAGCCAAAACTTGAAAGAACTAAACTAGTTACCGATTGAATTAGCTGGTCCTCACCGATTTTCAAAATGCTCAATGCATTTCTAGGTTTCGTGCACCATCACACAAGCTAATCCAGGGTGATTGCAAAGGTGTAGCAGTCGGCAAGAATCGATCCTACACTATATAACAATGAGAATATGTAGTTGGGTTATAGCTCAATTGCATAAGCTTTTTTAGTGAAGACGATTCCGATAACATATGTTAATATACTTGTATTTGAGCTTTGATTCGATAATCTCCGCATGGCAAGGTCACACTAGCGATTTTATATAAGTCATGATGTGACAAAAATTGGGTTGCATATTATAGGGAATGATTTTGCGTATCTTAATCGGCTTCCTCGAATGGGCCGATATATTGTCCTAAAAACTCCGTACCCTGGTGCAATTTATTGCACTCCAAACACAAAATATCGTACCACTACCACCAAATGCTTCAAAGGTTATCAAACAACGGTCTAAATCTATTAAAACGCCCCTTCTTTATACGTATTACCATGTGAATATCTAGGTGAGGTCGGAGCATTTGCTATTTTTACTGTCAACCCGTCTTCTGTGGAGGGAGAGGGATGCCCAGTTGCCTAACCTTACGCTGTTTTGACTATTGCACAGAGAGAGAGAGAGAGAGAGGGAAGGGGGGGGCCAAGCTTCCTTGGTTGCAGTGTCGTTTTCTTATATATACTCTCGAGGCAGCAGGAATACTCACAGTTCCCCCCTCAAATCCTCCCTCTTTTCCAATCCTTTCCAAATATTTCCCATCTCTCTCTCTCTCTCTCTCCAAAAGTCTTTCTTTTTCATTTAGCTCTCTTTTGGACCTCTCTCTCTCTCTCTCTCTCTCTCTCTCTCTCTTTCTCACAGCTATAACCTTTTCAAGCTCATCATACACCATCTCTTTCCAGTAATCTGCAACTATCTCAAACCCACCCACAAAAAAGAAAAACAAACATCGCTGTTCTTCTATTCCCAAGAAGTAGAGAAACCCAAAAAAGAGAAAGAAAAAAGACCCAGGTTTTCGAAATTAATAGGCACAAAACAACTTCCTCTTCTTTTCCACCCCTAGTTTTGAGCTGTGTGAGGGAGCACAAAGTGACCCTTATCTTTCTTTCTTCAGAAGACCGGGAGAAAGCTCAAAAAGAAGAAATATTCCTAGCTCATACTTTTGATCCCTCTGTGAGCTCTAAGTCGGTGTCCAGATGGAAGAGGAGAGCTCCTTCCCTGATCTTTCACTCCACATAAGCCCCCCGAACAGTGCCCCTCCCTCGATCTGCGGCGGGGGAAACAACGAGGGGGACTCGAACTCGAGCTTCGACATTTGGCGGAGAGGCGCCGAGGACGATGACGACTATCATTATGCCCTAAAGTCCCACAGCGACAGTTCCGTTCTCAAGGCTGATGCTGCCGCGGACACCCGGCTCTCCCTATCGAATTTACCGGCCGCCGCCGTGGCTGCGAGCAACCCCTTAGAGGCCGAGAGCCCCTGGCGGAGGAGCATGATGGACGCCCACAATGGTGATCATCAGGTGGAAGATTATTTCAAGAGGAGGCATGCAATTGGCAATGGAAGTCTCGGCCACATAAGCAGCGGGATGTCGCTCCTCGGTGTCTCGGACAAGCTTCGACCGATCAAGGGCATTCCCGTGTACAACACAGGCGCTTGCAACAATTCTTTCCAGTTCCCTCTGCAGGCAGATCGCGATTTCCCCAGAGATGTGATGACAACGAGGGACAATAATCCAAAGTTATCTTACAACTTCCCTCGGCCGAGCAACATCATGATGAGCATGAACAATAGTTCTAGTAGTCCGAGCAATTATTTTGAGCCCATGTACGTGTTGAATTCCGGGGGCGGAGGCGGTTCGAGATTCAACGGGATAACGATGGATAATCTGAACCACAATTTCAAGTCGAGGCAGATGATGATGCAGTACCTGCATCAGCACCACCAGTATGGATCGTCGGGCGAATCGAACGGATTGGTCTCGAGATTCAGATTCGTCCCCAAGTTGCAGAGCAACAAGAGGAACATGAGGGCTCCGAGGATGCGTTGGACTAGCTCTCTCCATGCCCGCTTTGTTCATGCCGTCGAGCTTCTTGGCGGCCATGAAAGTAAACTCATTCTCCCGCTCTCTCTCTCTCTCTCTCTCTCTCTCTCTCTCTCTCTCTCATGCTGTATCTTCTTCTCTCTCCTCATTTTTTAACGAGGCTGTCTGATTGAAAGACAAGTTCTGAGAGCGTAATTGTTGGGCATGTTTTGCTTTTGGTCAATTTTTTTCATTTTCTAGGGGCTACACCAAAATCAGTGTTGGAGCTTATGGATGTGAAGGATCTAACGCTAGCTCATGTGAAGAGCCACTTACAGGTATTATAGATTGCTGCATTTCTTCATTACCCACATAGTCACATTCGTCTGCTAAAATATTTTTAATTTCTTCAAGAAAAATAGCAGAACGATAAGGTGATGTTGAAGAAGAGACCAAAGCATCAAACAATCCCCTAAATAAGAAACACAAAGAACGCAAAAATATCAGTTTCTCATCTCTCTCTCTCTCTCTCCCGCTCTGTGAGCGTTTCTAAGGACTGCATCTCTCCCACTGGCACGGGAGTCGATGAACGTGCAGTGAATGACCAGTTGGGAGACTCTCTCTCTCTCTCTCTCTCTCGGGTCTTTCTGATACACAGGACAGAAACTGCTTTTTAGAGAGAGAGAAGAAAAAGTAGCCATCATTTCTCAATAATACAAGCCATTACTGACCTTACCAAACATCAACCTCGTGGTTAATAAACAAACCCGAGAAAAATCCAGAAAGTAGAAGCGTCTGATTTGATTTTCCTTGACTAGGAGTGGGGTTTCTTTTATGTTATTTTTATATAGCTCCCTTCTTTTAAGAAAGGAAAAAAATAAAAATAAAAGGTGGACTTTTTTTCATTATCTTTTGCTCTATTCTTGGTCAATTTTTTTTTGCTTTTAGTCATCCTCTGTTCATTTCCTTTGTCTTGTTTTGCTCCTTTCAGATGTATAGGACTGTTAAGAATACTGACAAAGCAGCTGCCTCCTCAGGTAAACATTAAGTAGTGTCTTACCTTGTCTTAAGCTACTGTATAGGTTTAATTAATTAATTAAATAGCCACTTTATTTTTTGCCTTCATCGTCAATCGTCTGAAAATTTTAGGAGACTTTCTCTCTCTCGCGTATTTTTAGTCACATGCACCTTCACCCCCAAGATCATATATGTTCAAACATGCACACATGCAACATGCCCAAGCACTTTCTTCTCTATTCTTGTGTTCCTCCTTTTTTTTGCTTTTTAATTTATGGAGTGGAAATCAGATGGATCTGCTGATGAAGACTTTCTGCCCCCATTAAAAACATTCCAGCAAAATGGAAACCAGAGAGCTGATGGTTCTAATCTAAGTGTTTCCACTGGACATAACATGTGGACTAACAGTTCAAGGTAATGGAGAACTATCATACTTTATTTCTCTCCTTTTTTCTTTTTGGGTATGAAAACATCATATTTTCTGAATATGCATGTCTGCGTTTGATACTTATGATGTGAAATAAATCAACTCAATACCCTTTTCTTAAGTTTCTTTTTCTTTTCTTTTTTTTCGTTTGGATGAAATGTCTTTTCTTTAACTTGAAAGTGCTGACACAGCTTTGTTTTTGGCTTTTCACCTAGCTTTCCTTTTTTCCACTCTTTCTTGTTTTAATGTATATGACTTGTTCTCAGAACTAAAGGAACTTTATTAAATCATGCATGAATAATAATAAAACACAATGCATGCAGTAAAAGAAAAGCATATCCATCACATAGTTTCACAAACTGTTTGGCTTTTCTCTTCATTCTCCTGCAATGCCGTCCAAAGTGATGATAGAGCTGCAATATAGTCTTCAGTTAATTCCCATCGTCCAAAAACCTTCAGCCATCCTTAATGCTAAAGATACTGAATTGTTGTGGCGTTTAAAGTATTCATGTGGCCACAGACAATTTGCTATTCGGCCTCATTGTAGTAGTTATTCCTCATCTATCTTTCAATATCTAATTCTAGTATGTATCATCATAACTTTCAAGATGAGATGAGATGTCTATAAATATTGAATATGGATTGAGAGGAGATCAAACCAACTCTATTTTATGCTCATTATTGAGAAAGAGGAGATATCGAGGCTACATGACGATTCGCATATGTAGGTATTGCGATTCAACCACGCAATTCAGCTTAACACCCACACATTATACACACAGATGAAAAATGGACCGCCTTTGGCTGTCACTTCTCTTTGGAAATCTCAAAATATGTTCGAAGATATAGTAACCGCCTCTTTTTCCATTAACTTTGGCTTTAGATAATACGCTTATCGTTAAAGCCCTACTGGCACTGTTGACTAGGACTCGTTCCGAGTTCCTTCTCTCCCGTCACCACACCATTGCCAAGAGATTTTTATGCATGGATTCAACTAGATGATTACTTTATAATGTATCCAACTTATGCCAAAACAATGAAGAGTCAATGGGCATTATTAAAGGATTGGATCTATATATAATTAGTGTGCCTGGTGTGAATGCAGCATTGTCATTGTTATGTTTTCTCCTTTTCGCGGAACCATTTAGCAATTCACATCAATTGACACATTCCTAGATCTGTAGTCTTGGATTCCCCTATCGTTCAGGGAACAAGTTCTTTAACCTCCAAGTCTATGACCAAAAAAGGAAAAAAAAAAAAACTCCAAGTCAACTGTTTCTCTGGTCCAAGGTCCTCCTAAATAATATAATGTACGAGGGGACATGCATGGGACAGCACCTTGAAACCACTCAAATGCTGAATAGTTTTCTCGGGACATTAAGCAATTAGTCAATACATTCTCGTTACAACTTATACATTAGTCAATGGAGCTATTCCTAAGTCAATTACCAAATCTGTTTATGTAAATCTCTCTCTCTCTCTCTCTCTCTCTCTCTCTCTCTCTCTCTCTCTCTCTCTTTTAAATAAAATTATTGGGGATCTTTTGAAACTTGGAGGAGTTAGCTGATTATGATATTCATTAGTTTCTGAAGTAAGTTGTTTCGTCACCTTTGTGCAACTTCTGTGGTATTTTCAAAATGAAATTCGACGGTCCGGAGTCTATCACAAAGACATAAGAGTTCTAAATTGTTTCTCAAGATGTGTATCTTTGTAATCCTCTAATCTTACAAAAATTTGAAAAAAGTAAACTTTGCCGTTTGTTTTTAGGAAACTTGTTACTTCTAATTTGTTTATGCGTCGTATATAATAATCGCTCGTTTATGGGATGTCGGGACTTGGATATAACAAGAAGAATGTTGCTATGCATGCATTAGATCATAATTGCCACAGATGAAAAGCATATGGGTGCCATTGTTTTATCTAGTCTCAAAGATTACTTCTGGGTCATGTTATTTTGAGGCCCACATGGTTTGATTGTAGTTAAGGTAGTTGAAATATAAATGCGAAAAACTGATGTAAAGATAACTGACGGAGCTTTTTTTTTTTTTTTTGGACAAGAACTGACGGAGCTTGTTACGGACGATGTTTTTGCAGTAAAGGAGAGTGGCCACACAGCACTAATTCTAGAGATGTCGATGGGACGGCAAGGCCAGAAACCATTTCATCTCATCATAACTCTGAGGTTAGAATCCTGGACGCTCAAATATATATGTATAAATATATTCTTATTTATACTTATATATGTCGATCATATGCATAAATTAATGATATACTAAGATATGGAGCATGTGAAAGACCGAGAGTGATCTTGTCGTGCCCTCGTGTGAGTTTACATCATTGTATATTCTCCTTTGATCAGATAAAGGCAAGACAAGCGTGTGTAGAGATAGGAGAATTTTGGAGTGACCTTAATCTTTGGCTGACATGCAAGATGTCTGTATGTTTTATTTGTCTTCTCTATGAAAAGTAGGTTAATTATATTATCGCATGATCTTCTGATTATATTAATTTAAAAGGATGATTTAGACAGTAAATTTTCTTTTGCAACAGACCAGTTGTATAAAGAAACCAGGTGAGGCAATGATAATATAGGTATGCTTAGACAAATGAACTGCTCCCAAACACAAGTCACAAAGTTGATCCTTTTTTTTCCGTAAATTTTGACAGCTGAATGGTAAGGATCTCTAGCTATAAAAAAAGCTTTCTTAAGAAATTCTCATTAGTTAATAGTGAAATAACACTACAACGGCATGAGAGTGACATGCGAGCTGCTGTCTGTCGCAAAAGTTCAAGTTAAAATATGAAAAGTTGAGACAAACCATATTCTGTTTAAGTAAGTACAGCTTAAGTGACTAAGATTAAGGGAGTCTATATCACAACAAACAAATAGATGAACAAATTATCAATACAAGTAGGCGAGTTTCCTTTTGTCACTCTTTGGATTTCCAGATGCATAGACTATGCCAAGGTTTTTGACAGACACGTGAGTCATGAGACACTGTATAGATCCTTTGTCGATGCATGTCCTCATGATATGTCCTCATGATATGTTACTAGATGCTCTTGCCAGCACCTTACTCTTTAACATAATAATGTTTACTGTACTGATAACTGCTTAACGTATTTGAGGATAGATCACTACACAAAATAACTATACATACCTCATGCATTTAAGCATCGATATTTGGGTTCTTTTATGGTCTTGTCAAGATGAAGATGTCACCAATGCATTTGTTTCACTATCCATGCTAGGCACAAGAATGCAACACATTGCTGGATTACATGAGACAAATCTCAAATCGTGTTTGAACCAAAAAAGGCTTGATTTTTATCCGTTCCGCAAATCAAATGCACAAGTCTACTGGAATGTCTAAACAAGTCGATTCATGTATATCTACCTTTGAGTTGTTTCTCGGTTTGTAAACAAATCCGACATAAGTTAAGTGTATAAGAATAGAGAGAGCTTGAACAAATGATTCTGCAAACTGTGATCTTATTATCTTATTCTATCGTTTGGCTAATCCATTTAAACGGCGATTGAAATTAAATTTCCATAACATGACATAGTTTTTCATTAATATATTCAGGTGGAGTATATGGGTCAGCAGAGAGATTGTACGAGATCGGGCTTGAATATGAATAATCCCAGCTTGGAATTCAGCCTGGGGAGATCCGATTGGCGTGGCAATGTATATGACTCCTAATTAGATGCATCAAAAAAATGTTTTTCAATGCATATAAATTGGAAATAGTGTAGAGCACATTAATTATCGATATAGTTTTGATTCAACAAAGTCATTTTTTCTTTTCACAGCCAGTGCATCTACTGTTCTAGTTCTTTTGTTTCCCGGTTTCCCTCTTTTCTAGCAAACTAAGGTTATCTTCTTTTGGAATTAGGGTTTTGACGGTTCATGTCCAATTGAAAAAAGGCAAAAGTAGATTGCAAGGATAAACGGTTGAGTTCTTCCATCTAGGGTTTTGCTTTTTATCTTTTATTGATTTATTTATAAAGACATGTTGGTTTGTTTGATTATCTAGGACGAGCAATTTGAGGAGAACCCAATACGATAAAGTTTGTCTTTATGAGCGAATTGCTTGCTGTTACTTGCTCTCGTGTACCCAATTACATGCGCAATCGTTTACTCCTAAACTTGAGCTGTTGTCACACGGCGCGAAATTAATATTTAATCTTAACATATCCGAAAATGATGCTAAAGAAGTGGCTAAGATTATTGTCGAATCATCCAAATTGTGTCTTCAATTCCAGAGCATGCATTGATCCATAATTAAAGCAAATGTCCGTATGCGAGATGGAGTTTTTATTGTCTCCATCGATTCTTGTTACAATTATGAACTACCCCTTCACTAAAACTCGAGATTGTTCGACAAACAAGGATCGGACTTTTTGGCATCATGTCTTCAATTGAATGTCATAAACTGTTTCGATGTTGTGCATTTGTTAAAGCTCGAAAAATCCTGAGGACATATTAGTAGCGTTGGTCTAAATTACATACAGAAATTAGATTAATCTAAAAATCACACGAAGTGATGATGATAACAAAGTCGATTAATTCCAATTTAAGAGTCGTTTGTGCATTAATTGGAAAACGCCATTGATTTGCTCATAATGGAGGCAAGAGAGAAAGACATAAATCAATTGGTGTCAAGCCTAATTATAAGACAAGTTCGAGTTGCTTCACTTTGTGAAACTTAGCATTTAGGGTACGTTCATTTCGTGACAAACTCAATTATAAAGGAATACGGTTAATTTTCTTTTGTTTAGTGATATATAATCAAAAATATTTTTTGATGTTTTAATCTTTTTGGAAAATGATTTTACTCTAATGATTTTATCTTAGGAAAAAAATCGAATTTTTTAAATAATTTCTATTTTTAAAAAATTCAAAAATTTAATTATTTTTTTTTTTCTTTCTTTCTTTTTAAAAAAATATCACATCTTTAATTTTTTTCTTGTCTTTCCTTTTTGTTTTCCTCCTTCCTCCGCCGCTTCCGCTGGTGACGGCCACCAGCGAGTTTCGAGCTTGCAGGCCTTGAGCTTGAAGCAAAGGCATGGGCCAACAAGGCTTGAGCTTGCCAAATCTTGACGAGCCTTGACCTCTTGTTGGCAAGGTCGAGCTCACCAAATCCTAGTGAGCCTTGACCTCTCACTAGTGAGCTCAACCTCACCGGGATCTAGTGAGGTTGTGTCTTGTTGACTTGTGCCTGTGGCTAGTCGCCAACTATCGCCTAGACTCATAGATGGGCAAGGGGAGAAATAAAAAAAAGAAGGAAAAAAAGAATAAAAGAAAAATTGAAAATTGAAAATTTTGAAATGAGTAATTCCAAAAAGTGTTTTCACCTCTTTTAAATTTAGGAATTTACTCTCCTAAATTTATACATGGATATTTTTATTGACCGAAATTTTTTTTGGTTGACTAGTGAATTTTTGTGAACCGAACGGGTGAAAGTTCTCTAACAAAAAAAAAATGGATGAAAGTCCGGAAAATCAATTTCCGAAAAACACTTTACCTGAAATAAATGCCACCTTAGTCTTGCATGCCGTTTGAACCACCTTAGTCTTGCATGCCGTTTGAATTACGCCAGTCTCGTTTCTTATCCATATCTTCTATTTTGACACCGTTTTGACCGTTCCTGAGATTGTTTGTCTTCTGCTTTGTGCCTTCGTGTTATCGTTATCCTCGTATGCGTGCGAATGAAAGTCCTCCAAGATCTTCGGACAAGTTTACTCGTCATGAATCATGATCGCTATACATTGGAATGTCGATTACCATGCTCACATATTCTCTCGACCATCTTTCCTTTTTTGAGTCGAGACCCAAGACCATCTTTAAAGGCACACACTTGTTTGTATTCATATTCGCATCACGAGAGTGTCCATATAATGAAACAAAAATGATACAAAGGGTTCACGAGCTTTAATTTAATATGTAATGTTGTCATTGAACTTTTTAATTAGTTCAATGCAGTTCTTGAACTTTTAATGCATGATCTAATATGGTCATTATATTATATGAAAATGTACAATGTTGTCATTTCATAGATTTAAGTTAACGGAATTTACTAATTTAGTTTCTAGTCATTTGAACAGTGGACCTAAAAAAAAGGGTTAATATCCCGAAATCCCAAATTGGTACACATGTGATAAATTTACCCAAAACTATTTTTTTTTACCATGAAAAACTCTAAATCGGTATACTTGTGACAAATTTACCCCGACTGACTGTAAAAAAACCCTAAACTGGTTACCCTAAATTAATTTATTCGACCATAAAAAACCATAAACTAATAAATTTGTGATAAATATACCCTCCGCTAAATTGGATTAATACCACAAAAAAATTACAAAAATTGTAAATTGTGACAAACACAACGTAAAATCTCAAATTGGTATACCAGTCAACTGTCCATGTTATTTAACTTAATAATTTGATGGTAAAATTTAACGAAAATTAACAGAGGGTAAATTTGTCACAAGTGTACCGGTTTAGGGTAAATTTGTCAAAGGTATACCATTTTAAAGTTTTTGGTGGTAAAAAAGATAGTTTTTGGTAAATTTGTCACAAGTGTACCGGTTTAGGATTTTTCAGGGTATTAACAAAAAAAAAACACATTACATGTGGATTATTCATGTAAAATATTCAAATTCAAATGAAAATATAATAATCTTTTGATTTGTTCAATTTGGAAACATGAATATCCATCTTATTCGATGACGTGGATTTTTATATCTTAATTTGAGTTGAATATCTTACATAGATAATTCATTCGTTAGGCTATTTTCATTTTATCCATCGTTCAAATTTACCACATTTGAAGCCAAATCAATAGATTCTATTGACTTAAATTAATAAAAGGATAGAATTGCATATTTTCATGTAGTACACGAATTTGATTAAAAATTTACCAAAAATTCAGATATCACATTCAACATTTAGCCAAATTTCAAATACCATTCATGTAAATTATCCCTCTAACAATAGACCATCTTTTTGAAGCTGTTTTTGACTTTCCTGGCTCGTGTCGAGATATGCGTATTACCTACATTAGTCTATATCTAGTATCTACCACGCTCGTTCGCCACTTGATTGCAGAGAATCTGTGTCATGTTAGCCTTTGAATGTAACGAATCTAGTGGCATTCAGATCCGCCCTCGACGGTCTTGTCGCAAAGTGGTCCAAGATTCGGAACCGAGATCGCCCGCACCTAACCGAGCTTCGGGCGCTCAGACGACGTCGGATTGGATCCGACAATCGTCGTTACGTCAGCTTCGTTTCGATTTGGTCGCGCGTAGTATTGCGCGTCCGAATCGAATCACCACCACCACAATTCATATATCTCCCCGCAAGAAGCCAAAGCTCCACCCACCGCCGCTGCCGCCGCCTTCGCCGTCCCCGTCCCCGTCCCCGCGTGCCATGTCCGCATAGCCGGAGGAATTTCCTGAGGGAAGGATTCGGGGGTCGATAGATGACGCGGCCATCGGAGAAGTTCTCGATGGATTTCGCGATGGGCGGGGTGGCCGCCGTGATATCGAAGAGCGCCGCCGCTCCCATCGAGAGGGTGAAGCTCCTGCTGCAGAATCAGGGGGAGATGATGAAGCGGGGTCACCTGAGGCGGCCCTACCTCGGCATCGCCGATTGCTTCGGAAGGGTCTTGAGGGAGGACGGTTTCCTGTCGTTCTGGAGAGGCAATCAGGCCAATGTGATTCGCTATTTCCCAACTCAGGTAAGGGCCAAAGCTTCGTCCTTTGCCGCTTTTTGAATCGTGGGTTGTCGTTCTGCTGTTGTCTTCTTGAAGTTTAAAAGAAAAGTTTGGCGCTTTATAGGTAGAACTCTTATGGCTCTATGGTAATGTTGATTCTGCGGCAGCTCAAATGATTCTTAGGTGCAAGATTTGGTTGTTTTTGGGAAAGTGGCTTAAATGGTGATTTAGTGGGAGGATTAGAGGTAGGTGTTCAGTTTGGCATGTCTTTCTATTCGAATATTGGAGTCTGATTTGGCGGTGAGGATGGAATATGGAATGTGAAAGTAGATGGAATAAGCTGAACTAGCCTGCTTTTTTTATCTATAATTTGATAGGCAAAGGGAGAGAAAAATTGAACGAAAATGGCAAAACGAGAAGCAGCATGTCCCAGTTAATAGTCCGTTGCAGTCCTAATTGGCTGCTTTGGCAACATGTTTTGGCTGACGGAAGTGCCTTGCTCCTCTTTGGGGATGATTATGTCATATCCTTGTTACATTTTTGCGCATCCTTCCTAGGCAAGAGAAACACTTTCTCAGCTTTCATCTTGAGCGGTGACTTTGGAAAAGTAATGCCCATAAATCTTTACAAAATGCCAGTCACTTGAATTCTTAGGATGAAAACAGGGGTCCACAGCTTGTGATTGGAAGGGTGCACTGCAGTTCATGCCTATTTTCTTTAGTTGATACAGGCTAGTGGGTTGCCTTAGTGATAATATATCTATTCTGTGATCTTAATTACTAGGTGAGCTTCCCCCACAAGCTCTAGAACCTCCTCCTTATTTATGCTGTATATCTAATACTTAAGAGGTTGTGAGACAACAATGAATTCTTAGGTGAACAGCCATATCAGTGCCTTTGGTTGCCCCCAGTAAGCGAAAGATGCTGTTGTGTAACTGCAAGATGGCATGGTTGGGAAATTAATGTTTTCCATTCCACTAATTTGTCTATTTGAGTGACCTTTTACAACGTTTTGGATGTCCGAACTCCTGATGTTCTTTGGAAGTTTTATGTGCTTTTATCCTAGTAGTAGCAGGTGCAGTTCATGATTATTACAAGATGTAACAAAAGATAGATATACCTAATAATATCTATAAAAAAAATATAGCAAACCTTATTACTTTTGCAATTTTTAGACTTGATTATTAGATTCTTTGGAGTGGTACCTGCTGTTGAACCTATTCTGTATATTCATCCCTGATTTTAATTATTTGACAGAACTTTCACTGTCCGTAGGCTTTCAACTTTGCATTTAAAGGTTATTTCAAAAGTTTCTTGGGCCGTTCAAAAGAGAAGGATGGATATATAAAGTGGTTTGTTGGAAATGTAGCCTCGGGAAGTGCCGCTGGAGCTACCACATCACTGTTGCTGTACCACTTGGATTATGCACGGACGCGACTGGCAACTGATGCTAGAGATGGTCCAGTTCGTGGTCAACGGCAGTTCAAGGGATTAGTTGATGTATATCGCAAAACTCTATCCACTGATGGAATGGCAGGTCTTTACCGTGGATTTGGTGTTTCAATTGTGGGAATTACGTTGTATCGTGGCATGTATTTTGGGATCTATGACACGATGAAGCCTATTATTTTGGTTGGTGCTTTCGAGGTATGCAGCTTTCCAGATTCTCTTTTTGATACCGAGAATCTCAGATAGATGCTAATGTGATGTGAAGATTTATGATTACCATTAGTCTGCTTCATCAAGATATCTTCTACTTGATGCTGTTGGAAGTGACCCAAATCATTTTTAGTTTTGCCTATGGAGAACTTATTTTGGGTCCTCTGTTTTTCTGCAGGGGAATTTCATTGCTAGCTTCTTGCTCGGTTGGAGCATTACGACGGTCTCTGGAGTATGCGCTTATCCCTTTGACACTCTAAGGCGAAGAATGATGCTCACATCTGGACAGCCCGTCAAGTACCGAAGCACTGTGCATGCGTTTCAGGAGATTGTCCAACGTGAAGGTCTGAGGGCCCTCTATCGAGGAGTCACCGCTAATATGCTTCTTGGTGTGGCAGGTGCTGGAGTTCTTGCAGGCTATGATCAGCTTCAGAGAATCGCCTCTGGACGCAGTTATTCCTATGAGCCGCACCGGAGCGTTCTGAAGTGAAAGTTGTAAGAATATGGATACATACATCATTCTTAAGCTCCTGTTTATATCAACGGATCGTGTACAAAGAATCGAAATGAAGGAGATAGCTCCCTCAACTGTACAGTGTAATTAATTGATTTATGAAATTCATTAGATGATCAATAGGATGAATGAAAACTCAAAATTTAAAAGAGTTTGTTAATGAGTATCTCAGACTACTTGTTAAGCAATCAATTAAGGACATCTTCGAAGCATTGACTGTGTTTGTATTATGCACAATTAGTACCTTGAAAATTGTATTCGTATTATGCGCACTTAGTACCTTGAAAATTGATTGATCTTGTGTTATATCTTGAAAATTAATGAAATTGTCCCAACGAGATTCTTTCAAGAATAAGGGGTCTCGCAAACCACACTGGCATTATCCTTATAAGGGGTACGCTAATCACAACCCGGGCAGCGGCACAAATTCTCAGAGAGAAATTTACAAACAGAAGCAATTCTCAGCGGCACAATTCCCCAAGTACAAGTTCATCCAGCTGAAAGAAAATGAGCACACAAAGCTTCTCGACGAGACCAACTTTTTATGGACGATGATCCTACTGGTTGGGGCCAAGAAGCGAAAGCAGGAAAGTCCTATAGTGGCCTGATGTTTCGGAGTGAACTGCGTCGTTTAGAGTCTTCTTGTACTTATTACGGTATTCTGCTTTTATATACTGCATGTCGATTTCGGTCCTTGTCACGATCACCCTTATCAGCGTTGTGTCATTGGTCCCCAGACCTTTCATCGCCTTGCGTAATACCTGCAAAGAAAAGTATGTACGCATGAAGAATGCAACTCTGATGGATAACAAATTTTTAAGCAGCCAAGCAAGCCCGGGCTATGCCTGAGATGAGATTGGAGAAACATACCTTTGCAAAATACTTGGCAGGGTTCTGAGAGCACAGTAAGATTGTCACGAGACCATGCTCAAAATGTCCGGATGTTTCACTCTTCACGGCCTGATTTGGTTCATGTTCTGGTTAGGCATCAAGCTTCACAAAAGGATAAATAAACAACAGATAGGACGTATGTAAGTATATCTGAAGAAAACTCACCTTCTTCAATGAACTGCCGTACATGTTATGATAAGCAGAATCAACAGCAGCCAAATGTGCCCTGCTTCTCTCGCTAAATATCTTGATAAAAGTCTTCTCATCGGTCCCCAGCCGCTTCTCCCCAGCTTTGAAAAGAGCCTTTGCATCCTGTTCTACGGCAATCCTATCGACTTCGAAGCCTTCATAACGTGGTGTACCAACATATTTGAGCAGCAGCTGCGGAAAGCCTTAAAGTTCAGAAACTGGTGACTTATCTAGTATGATAGCTTGTCTCTATTTGCAGTAAGATTCCAGGAGCTAGTACAAAATTTAGATCATTACATTCCCTATGCATCTTTTTTTTATTGAGTAGACACAAATTTGAAAGTTGGCAAGTAGCTTTGTCTTAACCATGTTTGAAGCAAAAGATGTAACATCTATTAATAGAGAAGCTTCTTGATGCCATTTGAACAAAGAGGTTCTCATTAACATGACCTACTTTTCATTACCAGAAACATCCTTACACCAGCATGCATGAACAAAATCTTTGAAAGAAATCAAAAGGTGGGTAGGGTTTAGAACAGAACGTGTCAAAAAGAAGTCCTCAACTAAAAAATCAAAACCATAATGAATTCTGTGAGATCAAGAGCGATTTCCCAAGGCTAACTATGCACACAAAGAACTAAAAACAGAAGAGAACTACAAAAATGGAAGAACTCTCACCTTCTTATGGTCCCCAGAGGTATTTTTCTCAATGTCATGCTCGAGATGAATCCCAAACTTGGAATAGTAGTGTTGTTTAAACGTCTGTATCTGAGATGGAGTTCGAGAACATATTACTTCAGTAGCAGCTTGAATATATGTCTCGATAAAGGCTTGCCTTACAACTATGGCATCTCGTCCGGCTGGGTCATGCATCCATAGCAAAACAGCCGTCTGGGAAAAGGAAATGGACAAAACAAAACACAGGATCATGAAGCAAAATAGCTAGTTCTCTACAAACGAAAAGATACAAAACGGTAAAATTGTATCTAAAAGTGCAGAACAAACTATGAAAGAGACCTCTAATTTGCCAGTCAGCTCCGATTCTAAGCGTTTCAAAAGATCACCAGAATACATGGTGCGATATTCCTGCTGAATAAGAGCGCTGTGTGACATCCCGATGGGCAAGAATATTGACTACTGCTGCAGTGTCACATCCCAAACCTGGTATATGAAATAGAAAATGTCACTTAACACCTACCAAAGCTCCTTTATAAAGCTTCTTCCTGGAGCAATGCCAATATCCAATTTCTTCGTTCAATCATTACTTTGAAACATAGAACTAAAAGAAAAAGAAAATGAGGGTTACAGAGCCCAGCTAGCCCCCCTTCTAAAGGCTACTCGACTTTTAGAGCCGTGGAAATAGGGTTATGCCCTCTAAAGCCGCTAAATGCATTGGCGTTGGCGTCCATAACCACGTATTGAAATGCTGTTCAACTCCTCAATGCAAATTGCTCATAAATCATCCCAATAAGTAAAATATAAAAAAACAAGAATATCCTTCAAGAAAAACCCAGCAGCAGCAAAGATTTCTCCTCACAAGAACTCACGCCGGTAAACAGATACACAAGACACAGAGCATACACTCTCTATCATCAATCATACCAAAATTAGGCACAACGAACCACAAGGCTGATGGAGGATCTAATGTGCTATCAAGCTAATCTGCCATAAGCATCAATGTGCCTACAAGGTGAAATTTTAAACCCTAAACAACCAAAGAGTAAACCCAATTCCCAGAAGGACAACATGCCACCCTGAAGAACTCTTCATCTTTCGTTAAATTACAAAACAAACGACACCTCTCGTTCAATAACCGCAAAAAGATCGAAGAGCAAAACGAAGCAGAAATTGAAAGGAAAACAAAAGGGTAAACAACAGTTATGGTTGGCACCGGAATGACAAACCCTTTTCATTGCAAAACAAATCAATCAACTCTTGAGAGAGAAGGGTACCCTTGAAAGCACGGTAAAGTTGCATGGCGTCGTCTCTTGGGGAGGTGAGAACCGGAGGAACGGTCAAAGTCGACATTTTCCTTCCCCTTATTCTCCTCCTCTCTTCCCTCTTCTTCTTCCACAACCAAACTCAAGTCTCACCGTGCCTTTCTTCTTCCTCTTCTTCCGCGTGAATGAACTGAATCCGAGAACAAAAACCACCCGAAAGCAAATATGATGGCAAGAAGGAAGAACAGATTGGAAACTGGTTTTTTTTCTTTTCTTGAAAAGGAGGAAGCTTTTCAACGCCCTTGGCACATGCACCGATGGCGTTTAGAGCAATGTTGCTTTCCTTAAACGGTTACAAACGGATATTTTGCGCATTTAACTCCTTGTCCTGCGTGTGGCCGACGAAGGCCAGACCCACTTTTTGAAACTTCCCTTCTTCTCGATCCAACCTCCCGAAGCCAATTCCAGCTCCGTCTCAACGGGCTTGCTTCTGCATCTTCCCTTTTTCTTCTTCTGGTGGCGTATTTGGTAAACCACACATTTTGTCGTGTTTCTCCGGAACACGTCAACAGAAACCGTCAATCAAAAGTGTGAATGCGACTCCACCGTTCAAATTTCAAAGATCAATCCGGCCGTCCATCTCATTTCTGCAAGTGGGTTTTTCATTAATCCTGAAATACGACGCGGGGCTTTTTAATGCATTACACGCGCCGGCCGTTGCGTCGGCCTTCAGCTCTGCTTGTCTCGATCCTTTTCACAGGTGTCACGAGAACATGCCAACGGACTTATCACATGAATAGTCAAACATCGACGTGGCTTTTGCAAGAAACTTATACAAAGCGTAGGCACGAAACAAGACGTTCATCGCGAAAAATAATAGGAATTGTTGGAGAGGGAAATTAACTATTCGTATCGATGGGTATCTGAGCTCTTCATCTGAAGTTTCCGCGGTGTTCGGAGGACCTCAGCATCAGCAAAAATGCCTTAGATCATTTGAGAATACATTGCTGTTCTTGATCGTTGCCCTTCCGTTGCACTTGCTCCGATCTGTCGATGCTTCTTAACGTTTTTACGTATGAGGAGCTAGAGAAGGAAACGAAGAACTTGCAAAACTTGCAATGTGAAGAAGCACGTTTTATCCGCTTGAAGAAAAGAAATCCTTCACCAAGATTGCTCGAACTAAAAGAGGAGAGGAGAATCTTCAGAACGATGTTAGTGGCCATTCTCGAATTTAATGTGGATACAGGACAAGGACGCATACCAAACCCATTGACTCTAAGAGTGTTGTGACATTGCAATAAAGATCCACCAAGGATCATCAATCATTAAGCATTGCACTGACCCAGTGGGGCCACGCGAGGCAAACAACGTGGATATTTAAAAATCAACTGCTCCACTATACTTGCGTAAGATGTTGGTGCTTACCTGCAAAACATCAAAGATGTTGAGATAACATACAACGCAGTACATCATATCCGATCCAAGACAAAAGTAAAAGCAATCATTCGACATTTGGCAGCTGGATTATAATCTTGCAGAGCGATGCTATCATGTCAAGCTAACAAAATTGTCCATAAGGCGACAAGAACTATCATTTTAAGTGCTGAACAGAGAGAACAACTAGTGAGTCTATAGTCAGAGAATCCAAGAAGCCGAATTCCGAAGGTTGAACTGTTTTATAATGATAAGACTTTGAGACCACGCCTCATGATAGTGAGAAAAAAAAAAGGTAAGGCATACCAAGGGAAAAAGAAAACGTGTAAGTTCCCAGGCCTCGATATCTCTTTGTGCCGTCTCTTGAAGGAGCTTCCTGCTCACACCAGAATGCCATGAATGGAAGAATAAGGTGAAATTATAAACAATTTAGGTACTCCATAGTTAAAGAATTGCAGGTGGAACAGATCAATTCCCTTAGTAGAACAGAGAGAGAGAGAGAGAGAGAGAGAGAGAGAGAGAGAGAGAGAGAGAGAGAGAGAGTAAGCCATGTTAAAGTTACCTTACATGCATAGAGGACATCACAAGAAAATCCATAAGATGCACTGATTGGGAAAAACAATTAATGAAACGTTTCACAAACCAAACCTCATAATTCACATCACGATGGTTGCAATGGCCCGAAACAACAGTCATTGAAAGTGATAATATGAGAAGCCCATTCGATGACTATCATCCTATAAGCAAGGTCACTCACTATGTTACTAGAGCAACTAGAATTCTCAATTTGATATAGTGGATGAAGATGCTCAATGCATACAATACAAATGAAGAGATTTCATGACTGCTACCACAAATTACCAAAGGCAAATATGGAGAAAGGGGCAACGAGCAGCTAATTTCAGAAAGATTTATTAAAAATGCCTACTTTCACTCAATGTCTTACCACGAGCAAGGAATTTTTTTCTATGATCTTGGATAATAAGTTATGATTCCATTTGTTGTCAAATCCATCCTAGCGATCAAGATAAAGTTAAAGATAACTTAAGCTGACATTTCTGATAACATGAAGATAGAAAATAATAGACTTCACCGATTAGGTTGTACCTGCCACGACTTTTTAACTTGTTGGCGTGGCACCTTCATGCAAGATACCACATTAGACAGCTCACGATGTGGACAAAATGTATGGACAAGTTCTGAAAATCACCTTGAGAGTCACACAAGCTTGGTAAAACTCTTCTTTTCTTATATTTCCTTTGCCATCAGCGTCACCTTAAAATCAAATGAAGCTAAGCAAGAGAAGCACGTGCACAATAAATCAAGAGTAATGAATACTTCTTTTCTAAGAAGATCCTTGACAGAAAGGCACCGAGAGATGATGTGCTACAAATTCCCTTTTACTCCCAAGTAATTTCCCAATGAGATGACACAAAACAACATTACTGAAACAATTATCAAAACATTTGGAAGCTCGCAGTGTGATGCATGAATTCTATTCCGATAACTTCTTTTTTGCTAAGATCATACTAGTATTGCTCCCAAAAGCGCATAAGCTTCAACTACAGCTCATGGTTTAGACCATTTCGGAACCTTTCCATTTTAATACTTAGGCAACAGTGAGAGCATCTGTGCTGGTCCGGCACACCAGTATAATGCAAGAAATCGAATAAGAATCCTAATGAGATGACACGAAGAACCTATCACATTACCAACTGATAAGCATAAAATATGAAGGTTATGCTCCCTTGAAGTGAGATAACTTATTGTTGGCGAGAAAAACATGCACTTGATGATCCAGAAAATCTTCAATACAGTGTGAAAAATCATTTCATTATTTAACAGCTAAATTTATGAGCATTTTTGCCATTTAAACAAATTGGATGTTGGACAACTATAGGGTAGTCTTGAGAAGGGAAAAAATAGAACTTGATATTAGTAATCTCATAGAACACATGAATACATTGAACTATAAAGAGAAATTGTTAATAATACACAAGTAATTTCTCGCAGCTCACAAAAGGCACTATAGTACGTCCTTTGAAACTAAGGAAGTTTATTGCTGGAAAAAATCGGCCAGTGAAGATTTGGCCGGCTGGCTAACTCAATCCCTTATTTGAGACTTTATTGGTTCATTCTGATTTTTATTTTATTTTTTTAGAAAACGAACTCACTTCGAACTCTTATTTAAAAATTTTGCCTACTTTTTGACATTGTTTGTGAAGAGCTAAATTGCTGAGTCTGCAGCAAACATTTGGAAAAAAAGAGAGAAATTGACAACTCATCAGGCAAGTCATGGATACGTAGACTAAAAAGTGAGTGACAAAATTTTACATAAACTGGTTATTAGTGAATGTGACAGATTCATTTTTCCCATTAGTTGAATTACGGAGGAAAAATTCAATTATTAACCCGACGGATTTATTTTCTAAAGATGAAAAGGTCATGATTAACGGGTCAGGCCCATAAAGCAAACGGGCGGGCTTCAACGATGTCATTAAATGAGGAAGTAAATTTTTTGGTCGAAATTAAATGAGGAAGTTGAAGTTGCCCAATTTTGATCTGGGTCTGTCAATTTTATGTCATCGGCGGAATTGGCCAATAAGTTAGGCTTGATGTGTGGCCCCGCCCAGCTTAATGATCACTTGGGAGAGAATATTTCCCCCTATTTTCCCACGTGCCGGGGTACAAAATAGTAGCCCGCAAATTATTAAAATGCAAAACACTAGGGCAATATATATAGTTATACATATCGAGTTGGTCTGGCATAACTAAGGCTATTCAGACTGCTTTACTTAGAAATAAACTTGAGGATATTTAGTATAGTTTTCATTTAGCATTTATAACCATAGAAAAGGGCTAGTATGCGAGTTAATAATGCTCCGTATGCATTTGCAACTATTACTCTATCGCAAATAATAATAAAAAATCACGCAGAGTTGTAATGTATGCATGAGTAACTATTATTCGATAAATAACTTCTATAATTGAGGTTGTTAAATGCATAAATTAAGCAAATAATTTGCAACTGGTTTTGCATCATCAGCAAGAAAATTGCACGAGGGTTGGTCATGAATAGATTCACAACTTCTGTGCTACCATAGTTATTGTCTAAATTTCAAACAGCCTTTTGAATCCAAATGTGAATTCCCTCTTGTCCCGGAGATTTTTGGCACAAATTGATGATGATGCTGCTCATCACACTGGCACAAGCATAGCAAGCTATTAGCTGTATATTCAAATGCCGTTTCCATCTTATGGGAATGCTTGTGAGCAAATCATTCTTCTGGTGTTAAGAAGAAAATTAGTGGATTCATGTATAATCTATGGTCTAACACTGGAGTAATTCACGCATCTAGAAACAGGGATTTGACGACTCAAACCCGTTATTCGGATTTTGAACCCTTACTCCCCCCACTCTTGGGTAGATCTAATCCTCGGCCACCCCACCACTCGAGTACTCTGTCATAACACTTGTGTGCACATGTTGAAAATGAAAAGATAGGCTGCTATAGCGCTTGACTACTCATAAAGAAACAGTCATCACAAGAAAGTCATGTTGATAAGATAATGAAAATCCAGCACCCAAACAACGTTTCGAGGATCAACCAGCGTCTCAGTATACTTCACTGGGTGTTTAAAGCAAGATCATGCCAAGAATCTCCATCCGCTTGTTGAGTCTCCTGATCTGGAATATGCAGCAAACAGTCAATCACTAACCAGTCAATTCATAGGAATGTACAACAAGCAGCTATATCTAGTGTTATCATCCATTTCTTCGGAAAAAGCACTAAATATGCCAAGACCATAAATGAGGAACATAAACTTATCTATCAAAAACCAGACATGAGAGAATGTTTAGGAGAAACGTACAAAGCAACTGCTTCCACACGCTCTTCTATCTATGCTTTAGAACGTTACCATCAAACAATTCCTACACATCATGGACATGTTCCTTTGTCTCTGCTTCAACCAACTAAAGATATCAAAGTACATGCAGCCGCGCACCACCTTAACACTAGAGACTTCTTTTTGATTTGTCAGAATTGTGATCCTCATAAGAACAAACAATGGACTAAAAAGGCTTGAGGAATTTACTGCAATGTTCTCGCAGTCAGATTAACTTATAAATATTCATGTCAATTCGATAGAGCGGAAGCAATTCTCTAGCCTGAAGCTTATTCCCTTTAGTGGATCAAATTACGATGCATCACTATAAACAACAACAGTGATAGTGGGCGCATTTAATGTACAAGCAAAAGAATGAAAGAAGCTCTATCTTCACAGTGCAATAGGGGGATAGAGAAACTCCAAGAACCAGCCTAGTCAAAACTAGAGTTAGTAATTTGCTTTTGATGTTGGTCAGCCTCTTCATTGAATAGCCAGCATGTGGCATCTATACGGACAATTAATTAAAAAGTGAAGACTAACTATCAGATCAAGTATCAGATGACAAGAATAGATGATCCATTTTGCAAAGATCCATAGAGCAAGAGTTAAACGAAATACATACTCGAATCTTCAACATCTTCATTTCGAACAAGCAACACAGGCGGTAAGGGAAGATCTGCAACAGCAACGCGGTCATGCAGAAACCAATTCAGGCATTGAATCCTTAACAAGGCGGCGGTACATATTCATTTACGAAGTTGATGCCAAGTGAGAGCAAAATTCACGAAAGTGAAGGGAGAGGAAAGCAAAATACCATCATTAGGCAGAGTGTCTCTCATCCATTCCTCATCCACAATATCTATGAGTATACCCATGCTCAACTCTGCCATGTTTTCCCCTTCAATTCCACCACTACCCTACATAAATGTACAAGCACAACAATGGAGATGGTTAATTCCATTTTCTTACGAAATTCCACTTCCCTCTTCTCCACCCGGTTCTTAGACCGCAAATTAGCAGAAATCTCACGCGAAAATGCCGAAAACCACTATCTGGTCAAGCGAAACCAAGCGGGACAAAACGTCAAACACGTAAGAAGCAAAGCCGAGACGGAGAGGAAAGCACCCGCGACAGCGAACAGACACGAGTACCCTTCAAAGCAAAGAACCTAAGCAACGTTCCGATTCAGGAGCACAACCTACGAACACAGGAGCCACAAAGGACGAGAAAGTAAAAGACAGCGTAATGACCACAGATGGCGGCTATCATAAGGACAGAGCATCGAGTCTTGCGGAGAAGAACGGTGTACCCAGATGAAGAAGAAGAAGAAGAAGACGAATCGCTCCGAACCGCAACCCCTCGAACCGAAACGGGACGCCGAGCCCCCAGGTCCGAGAAGCACCCTAGCGCGGATCGAGTGAGAAAAAGGTCGGAGAGCGGTCGCGGAGCAGAGAAGCAGGAGCCGCCCTCGGATGAGGAACTGCGGATGCAGCAGCGATCGCCTGTATACGCCGCGATTATAGTGGAAGAGGATCGTTGATGGATTTGCAGGTAAGGAGCGGAGGTGGGGAATGTAGTGGATTTTGAGCCTGTGGGCTCGATGGGTAATGGATACGATATGGGCCGGGCTTTCGATTCGAGATGCCAAGCATATTAAAGCAAACATTAAAATGACAGGAGGAAGGAATTGGAAGTAGATGTTGAGCTCAAGGAAGTGACAGTTCTTAAGGGTGACATTTAGTAACATTTCTATTAAAAAAATTATTTCATGGAACATAAATAGAAAAAACTATTTCTGCTCCAAGGAACAATTTTCGAATAAAAGAACACATTTGGTAAATTTGTTCATGAAATAGAAAAAAGAATAAAACACGTTTGGTAAATTTGTATAATTTTTTTAATTTTTTTTTTTAATTTTTTAATTTTTTATCTTATTTTTCCTTTTTCTATTTTTCTATTTTCTTCCTTTTGGCTAGTTGCCGGCCTCGGCCATGGCCAAAGATCGGCTGACGAGGGCTGATAGCCTTGCCCAGCCACGGCGAGGCTTGTCAGGCCACTGACAGGTAATGCAGGCCTAGCGGTGGCTCGACGAGGTCGAGCCTCACCAGGCGCCGGTGACGCTTTGGCGAGGTCGCCAGTCCTTGACGGCCAATCATTGGTCCTTGACGGCCGGTCGCAGGCCATGGTCGAGGCTGGTGACTGGCCAAAAAAAAAAAGAAGAAAAAAATATGAGAGAGAAAATTGTTTCTCGGAAGTGTTCCAGGAACAAGAAACGAGTTTTTCTCGTTTCTTGTTTTTGTTCCAAATTTTTTACTGAGAATAAAAAATAGATTTAGAATAAAAACATAAACAAATGTGTTTCTATTCTTTTTTTGTTCCCTGAAATACAAAAACAGAAATTATGTTCATGACCAAAAGAAAAGAACACAAACAAACAGGGCCTAAGTGCCTATTTGGTAATCATCTTATTTATTTATTTCTATTCTTTTGTTTCCCAGAATAAAAATAGAATAGAAATCTGTTTGGTAACGTCCGCTAATTTTTCTATTCATCGGAATGAAAAAATGACTAGGGTATAGATGTGGAACAGAAACAATAAGTAAAATATCTATATACTTCATTATTCCTAGGAAAATGAAAAAGAAAAAGAAAAGAAGAAGCTAATTTTGAATAGAAATTGTTCCAAAAAATAAAAGAGGTTAACAAATGCACTCTAACTAACTATTGAATTTAGAAACATGCTAAACAATTGAAAGTGCTAAACAAGGCTATGACGGTGCCAATCTATGCCTGAATGTGGTATCCCATTTTAAATAATTGCTTGGCTAATCAATAAGGGGAGATTTGAAAAGAAGATACAAAATCGTCAAATGTCAGACTTGAGAGAGAAATGCATAGATGATTGCATTTGCATTGGAGAAAATGGCCTTTCTAGATGGAGAAGATTCACCTTTCCACCGGAATATGAAGAGATGATATTCTATAGTTTCATATCATTGAATTTAGCATGAAAAATATACGGGAACAAAAATTACCAATAGAACTGAAACTAAGCAACAACTAAAACATCGATATCACTTGTTTGCTGCCGCTATAGTCACCGCCAGCAGCAATGGCACCAAGCCTTATTCAATATACCAAATATGAACAAAAAAAAAACAAATAAATAATGTAGATCGAATATATCACTCATTCGCGATGGTTGGGCAGTTATTCCACAGGTTGAGTGAATCTCTCTTGTAACCTCATAAGCTAGATATTTTTATTTCTTCATTTTTTTTTTTGAAGAGAAACTAATCTTTCCTTTAATATGTAGGGGAGCATATTTATATTCACATTCAATTGAAAAATGTAAGAGTTGAAAATGATAAGCGTCTGTCAAAAAGAAAATAAAAATCTGTCGTCGACTTTAGGATTAGACTCAAACTGTAGAATATCAATTGCGAAATCAACATAATGAAACTCATAAAATTTGGTGATGTGACTCATTTCATTGAAATAGCAAACTTGTATGGAAATATTTTAATTTAAGTAAGAAATTATATGTAATTCTTAGATTAATTTGTAGCAATAACTTCATTTTATTGGGGAAAAATTTCAAATAAGGACCCAAAGTGTCATCATTTTCTCAAAAGAGGATTTGAAGTGAAGTTTGTCTCAAATAAAAACTCAAAGTGCCATTATTTTCTCAAAAGATGACATGAAGTAAAGTTTGTCTCAAATAAAGATCTAAAGTAGTCATTTAGTCTCAAAGAATGACCTCACTTGCCAGCTAGTGAATAGATGCATCTCCGATGTATATTTTGGTGGCCTAATTACGGTATTTTTGTCCAATTTTTTTTTTTTTCATTTTTGGTTGCCTTGTTTATCATCTTTTTTGTCTCATGTTCACTTCTTTTTGCCCAAATCAAGAATACTAGACTTGGGGAAAGGCTAGCAAGCGCCGACTGCTAGTAAGGGCCGGCGAGGGCTTGACACCTATCATCGGCAACAAGCGAGGGCTCGACGCCCATCTTTGACAACTGGCGAGGGCCATTGAGCCCTCGCTGGCCATGGGGGGGCGTCCAAATCGAGGCCCTACAAGAAGGTCATCGAGGGCAAAAAGGGGTAGCCGAAGAAGTCGTCAATCTAGGAGCAATGGTGGGAGGAAGGGATGAAGAAAGTGATGCAAGCGTCCCAGTCGTAGTCCTAGCAGAAGACAAGGTTGTTGGTGGAGCAATAGGAGGAGGTGGGGGAGGTCGCCCCTCACGGCCATCAGCGAGGTCACCCCTCGCCTGTCTTGGGTGAGGGCTAGCCCACCTCATCGGCCACTGATAAGGGCCGGCAAGGGCTTGTAAGCCCTCTCCCACAACCAATGAGGGCTCGACGGCCCTCACTGGTCGTAGCCGAGGCCACCCTTGCCAAATTTGGCAAGGGTCGGCCTGCAAGCCTTTGCCCATGGCCGACGAGGGCTTGGTGGCCCTCACCTATTGTCGATGATGGGCGTCCAACCCTTGCTAGCCCTCACCAACGGCCAGCACTCGCCGGTCCTTCCCAAGTCTGATGTTCTTAAAAATAAGGCGAATAGAAAACGAAGAAGATGATGAACAAGTGCCATCATTAACCCAAAAAATAATAATAATAATAATAACAATAAAGAACAAGACAACTGAAAAAAAAAGGACAAAAATACCCATGATTAGGCTACTTTGGAATATGCATCGGAGATGAATCTATTCACCAGCCGGCAAATAAAATCATTTTTTGAGACTAAATAATCACTTTAGGTCCTTATTTGAGACGAACTCCATTACAGGTTCTCTTTTGAGAAAATAAAGGCACTTTGGGTCCTTATTTGAGATAAACTTCACTTCAAGTCCTCTTTTGAGAAAATAATGGCACTTTGGATCCTTATTTGAAATTTTCCCTTCTATTGGTGATGTATTTGAATTTCTAAAAAGATTTAATCTTATCAAAAAATTGAAAGATCATATCTTTGTCATTATCATCTATCATATATCTATACATTGATTGATCCATGTCTATCTATATATAATAAGAAAGTTGAGTCGTATAACCTTTCTTGATTGCACCACGTGTTGAAATCTCATCGACATCTGCTCACGAATCCACCCCCTCGCCGCGAACCACTGTCCCCGCTTGTCGTCCGAGCACCCCTTGGCAACAGATCTCGTGCCTGCACTCCCGTCGCTCATTCCCTTGCGATGCTAGAAGCCCTCTGCAGTAGATCCCGAGCACCGATGCCTGAGCCGCTCTTGCTCAGCTCCGTCTCACCAGAAGCTGCCATCGTCTCGTGACCTCAGCAACGTCGCGCGCCCTCTCCTTATCCAACGACGAGCTGCTCGCGAATCCACCCCTTTGCCTCATCCAGAAGCCCTCTGCAACAGATCCCGAGCATCAATGCCAGAACCGCTCCTGCTCTGCTCCATCTCACCAGAAGCTGCCACCACCTCGCAACCTCAACAATGTCTCGCGATGCCTTCTCCTCATCCAACGACGAGTTGCTCACGAATCTGCCTCCTTGCCTCATCCAGAAGCCCTCTGCAGCAGACACCTGAGTCGCTCGAGTTCGTCCGACAAGGGCCAGGACCGCAAAGTGCGCAAAGAAGCAAAATTACCAATCTCCTCCCTTCTCTGGTTCGTGCCGATTCATCTTCTTTTTGCGTGGGTTCGTGTGTTTTTTTGCATATGAATCTTAGGATTGGAACTAGGTTTGCTGCGTGTGGATATGAATAAGAGATTGGAGTTGGGTTTGCTACTCATGGGAATGAATAAGAGATGGGTAGATTCGCCTGTCTTTGAATTTTCTGTCAAATGCCGTCTTCGTTTTACTCCAGTTTAGAACTTCGGTAACTTTCCTATCTCGCCAACGTATGTAATGTAGAGTACATTTACAAATTGGTTGCAACTTTTAATCAGTGATCAATCTCTAAAAAAGAGGGCGGAAAGAAAATTATTTCATAGATACTCTAGCAATAGCCTTCTCATCGTTTTCTGATTTAAATTTATATAATATAATAGATGAAATATTTAATCAAAAAATGGAGATATATACATTCTTCAAAAGCCATCTAGCTACAATCATGTGCCACTCTGTATCATGGACCAAGTGCTTCTTCTCCATGTGTTACCTTTGATTATCTTAAAATACTGAATCCTAATGATTTTTGTAGTTGCCAGAAACCCATAACATGGAACAGAGTGTTTGGACCAAAACCATTGTATTCAGATCAATTTGCAAATGTTGGTTGGATCATTTAGGTTAAACGCCCTTCCCACAGAGTGTTTGGATCAAAATCGTTGTATTTTGATGAATTTGCAAATGTTGGTTGGATGTCTAACCCAATCATTTCACCATACTTTTTCTTTGAACTTTTTTTTATTGGACTATATTAAAATTGAGAGTGAGATATCGATCACCAACAGATTATATGTGGACTCTCTTGGTTTGGATTTAGGTTCAACCCAACCAAGGAATGCTTGAATGTGGAATTAGAGATCCACAAGTGATAATAAGGCGCTTTTAGGGGGCAAAAAGCACTGAGATATAATGGGACTTAACATTACATTTATACATGTTGACTTGAGATTATTATTACAATCGGAAGACCTCATTTTTTTATAACATTTAAAATTGTCCTTTGATAGGGTCGACAGGTCAATTGCTAAATGTTTGATGTTACGTCCATATGTCACGTATAACTTTCGTAATGAATAAGACTTACTCTTTTTATTCCTTTTATTTTATAAACCGTCTTTCATGTGAAAACATGAACTTAAGATATTTCAATAGAGAGCATGAAACTCAGAACAGGGTTGAGTCATCCAAGCATATTTGTGCTCTCGCCAAAAGTGTAATTCTATGTGTCTGTTGTATTTTGTTATATTTGTGTGATGGATTATTTGACATCTCTATATAGAGATTTCAAGTATGGCTCTTTAGAATGCTGATAATATAGGCGAATGGATTAATTTTTAGTGGGAATGTTCACTGCTGGTTATTATGAACAAATAGATGGGGCATTGGTTGGTGGGAATGTTCCTTTTGCTTGTAATATATGTTGCTTGTAAAATTTTATATGAGGATGATTCTCTTTTAATTTTCTTTGTGCATTTTGTTTTATTGATAATCATAGAACATTGTATTGATGTGATATCGACATCAAAATTTATGCGCTTTAACTGGTACACCAATTGATATGGTTCATTTGATACTCAATTAGTTAAGGTTAAATGGCTTTCCACAAAAATGTTTGTATGTTAAAGTGGACTGAGTCTTTGACCAATGAACTTGTAAGCTTGTTGGTAACAGAGGTAACAAAGGGAAATTGCACCACTTCTACCTTCAACAAAACATGATAGAATAACATACATGCCGAATTCAATAAACGGACGGGACTCCACTTTATTATAATTCAATTGAAGAACATGGTCAACAAATTGAAGAAACAGGATAGTAGTTTCAAGAAACTTTTGTCATAATCTAGATTTGGATGTGATAATATAAACAATAAGGTTTTTGTGGATGATCAAAGTGTGTGGGAGTCTCACATCAATGTATCAATTTGCCAAGGTCATTTTGTTCATATTGTATTACAAGCTTTGATTATGTTGTTGACATCTGTCATTATTGTATAAATTCCAAAATAATAGCGAATGGGCTAAATTTAGAAATGATGGGTTTCCTCAGTATCTTGATTTGTGTATCGTGTTTGGTGATACATATGTTACTAGGGACTATGCAGCAGAAAATGCAGAAGAAGTGGTAGGATATGAAGAAGAAGTAGTAGTGTCCTCGAAGAGAGATGACAATGGTGGTGACGATGGTGATGGTGGTAGTGGTTATGCAGTAGGTGATTCAGAGGAATTTGATGAACAACATATTGATGAGAAAGTCTTCATACCTGATATGACTACTACCTTAAATCATAAGAAACACAAGCAGGATAAGACTCCAAATTCTAAGAGGAGGAGGAAGAGTAACAGATATGATGCTAGTGACACTTGCAAAGCCATTCAAGAAATGATTAAAATCAGGACTGCTCAATCAACAAGTGGCTCTGTAACCTCAGATGCCTCATTAACTGTAGACCCCTACTCTACAGCAGCTGTGGTTGCCGTCTTAAATAGCATGCCTGATTTAGAGCAATATATTTACAACAAAGCTGTGAACCAATCATATCTTAATGCTACTTGGAGAGAGGCTTTCATCACAATGCTACCTGAAAGGAGACGTGGCTTTCTTGAATCTCTTTAAACAAATGTTGAGTAGTATGCTATGGATTTATATATTTTGTTTAATTTCACTCTATGACTTATGTATTTAAGATACTTTGGTCTTTTTATGATGCAATTATGAAAACTTTGTGTCTATTGTTGGTTATTATTAGATTCCTTACTTATATATTGTGTTTATCTTTTTTTTTTTTTTTTTATGTGAAGGCATAGGTAATATGGGGGGATGAAAGTAGCATGTGTAGTGATCAAGTAGCAACAGGTGAATCGGTTGAATTAAACTTTGATGATTTTGATATCGATATTGTGATAGCATGGTTGAGCATGGTTGCGGTGGATATGTCTATGCACTTGAGAGAATCTATTAGGGATAGCATATTGTCAGGACCCCGAATGGATGATGGAGGTTCTTTAAAGACATTCAGATAGAATATATGAATATTTTAGAATGGAGAGACACGTTTTTCTCAACTTTTGTGATTTGATGAAGGCAGGAGATTGGCTGAAAGATGAACAAATTGGGATATTCTTATTTATGATTTGTCACAATAACTCAAATAGAACTTTATGCAAGAGATTCCAACGTTTGGGACAAACTATTAGCAAATACTTCACTATAGTGTTGAAAGCAGTTCTCAAATTTGAAAAAGAGATTATCGTATCGCCTTCCTTTGATGTGGTCCCAAATGAGATTCTTATGGATCACAACCATAAACTTTACTTCAAGGTAAGATTTTCATACATTCATTTATAATATCGTTTTTTTTTTGTTGCTAATATTATATAACACTAGTTTTTGATAAAACGACAGGATTGTGTGGGCGCTATTGATGGTACTCATGTTTATGCTTCTATACATTTGTCGAAGCAAATTCTATTTAGAAGCAAAAAATGAATTACCACTCAAAATGTGATGTGTGTATGTTCGTTTGATATGAAATTCACTTTTGTGTATGCTGGTTGGGAAGGATCTATCAATGATTGTCGGGTGCTATCAACAGCACTTGAGACTCCTCGCTTGGAATTTCCTCGATCACCACTAGGTATTTTTACTTGTTCTAGAATTATCAATTTTCTTTAAGATTATATTTACAAATCACTACTAATATATGAATATTTTGTTATAGGCAAATTCTATGTTGTAGATTTTGGTTATGCATCAATTCCGAGATTCTTAACTCCTTTTAGACGTGAATGGTATCATCTAAATGAGTATAGGGTTAGAGCAAGGCGACCAAGAACAATAAAAGAGTTGTTCAACTATAAGCATTTTTCACTAAGGAGTGTCATTGAGAGATCATTTGTAGCATTAAAGGATCGCTTCTTTATTTTGAAATACATGCCTGCATTTGCAATTCGAAAGCAAGCACATGTTGTAATTGCATGTTGTGCTATCCATAATTACATCTATGATCAAGACATGAGGGATATAAACTTTTCCTTATATGGAGATTCAGAGTACTCATTTGACTCAGTACAAGATGAGGTTATAGGCAATGCATTGATCGATGAGGAAACCGAGATGAATATGCTTAGAAAAGGTATTGCCAATAAGATAGCAATGGATTATAATATGTCGGAGATTCCATGAAATCGTGTTTTTAATGTTTGTAATGTATTTTTATTATTTTGTATTTGGGGATTTACAATATTTGCTTTTGTAATATGATAATGTATTTGATGATTCCTATCTTAATTCTTGTGATGTGATGTTCTACTTGAGGATTTCCCTTATTTGTAATAGTCTTTTATGACAAGCTCTATTATACTTCGTAAAATTCACCGATTTTGTAAAATTTGTCGCAAATTGCCCAATACACTTCTTTGTGTTTCTTTCTAAAACAATTGCTCAATATCGTAAATCGTGGCGGCAATCGACGTGATACACTAGCATGAAGGGGATTAGAATATGGTTGCCCACCTTCATTCTACTAGAGTTTTGGGAACCTTCTATCATGTTCAAGAATAATGCATATTGATTTCTTTTTTCTATTGTATGGAGACTATTGATAAGTATATTGTTTGACCGTAATTACCTATCTAGGTGGATGCTAAAGAATTTTGTGTGAAAATTTAGAAAATTTGATATAACAATTCTTACTTTGTATTTTTTTTTTCAAAAAAGGGAGACTTTACTAAAAAAAAAAAAAAAAAAACTCTTACTTTGTATTTGGGTCAATGATTTCATAAGCATATGAAATTTGTAAGAATTGACATCTCATTTGCTCCAAAAAAAAAAAAAAATTGTTTTAAGAAATATAAATTTTATACTGTTATCAAATGAATTTCTATTTCAAAACAGAAATTTTGTATCGTTATTAAACATATTTTTTTGCTTAGAAACTCGTCCAGAAATAGAAATAAAAAAATCTATTTCTGTCTAAGAAATTATTTTTGGAACAGAATAGTTATCATACGCTTCCATAACCTTTCTTGATTGCACCACATGTTGAAATCTTATATATTCATATCCTTAATAGGAAAGGACAAGATTGATTCACGTGCAACTGCTTGAAAGGAAGTTAAAATGAAAAAAGAACCTTGACACCTTTTCTAAATTAGTATAACTTAACTAATTATCCAATATTGTCTCATTAATTTGTTAATTTGGATATGACTCATTACAAGAGACAACAAATAAGTTCGATAAGCTAATAGATTTATTTATGATTTTTTTTACATTTATCTTTCATAAGAGTAATAACATAGTGTTTTTTCATTTAGTTATTCATAGAGTCATCCAAATTGAGTTTCGTTGTATTTGTATTTCTCAAATTATCGGTTTGCTTATAAATTATATTTTTGCATTGAAAGTACATGATATACCACAAAATAATTCCATTTTTAGATAATTCAAAAACATTGATATATTTTGGTTTCACTTTCAGCAATGTCAACAAGATTGACCGTGGCAAGTTAAAAGCATTTTTTTTTTCAGTACAAAACGTGCATGAGAAATCCTAAAACAACAAGAAAATATATATATAGATAATGACCACATGAGAGCGTATTACTTCAAAGTAATAATTTTTATTCATAATTTAGATAGATATATCCGTACGTTTTCCATAAAGAAGAATCGCACACAAATTGCAAGTACTCCCATATGCAAAGTACAAGTACAATAGTGCAGTTCATTATTGAAGAATGAGATTGTCGCATATTATTAAAACTAGTCTTTCAGTCCACACGATGCGCAAGTTTTCATTATAAAGCACCTATTTTATTTTATTAACATAGTATTGCAATGTTTAAATTGGTAATGTATTGCATGATCGAGTGAGGTATATCAAACACTGTAAGCTTATGATAATTTTATTTCTTCAGTATATACAAAGCCAAGTTTTTGGCATCAGTCCCATATTAACAAAAATGTCCTTAATTTTCCTCTCCTTTTATAATTTTTTTGAGATCTATCATTGTCATTTAAAATCTCATCACCCTAAAAAATAAAATAAAATAAATCCGTTAAAAAATGCACCACTTATCCATTCACTCAAAAGATCATAACGGAACCAATATTTTTTGCTCGAACTAATCCTCTAATAAAAAAAATAATGAAAGCAACCACACGTCATAGCATAGCTCAAAAGCTAATGTTAGTTAAGAAAATAACTGTGAATCAAGAAAAAAACTCTAAAAAATATTCAACTTGATATAAAGAATTGCATGTCTCCTGAAATCAATTTCATATTAATTCCCACAGTAAAATAAGAAAAATACCTATATTTTGTTTGTTTATTCATCTCTTTCTTTTACCATAATTCTCGAGGCCTTTTGCCTTGCGTGACGTGGGAACTTACTGGATAAGAATTCGACATTATGTATAGCATAATATATGTCTCTATATTATATAAAAGGGGAAAAAACCATCAAAGAGCCAAAGTTATACCCATTATGATACATTTATCTTAGTTTATATATATAAGAGTAATGTGTCGCACAAATATAAGTTTGGGATTGTTAAAAATCTGCCCACATAAGATAATCAAAGGCAAATAGTGTTGACTTTGGACTTCAATCAAATTTTAAATCTGCCACTTGAGCCTATGGGCTCTACGGATAATGTATATGACCTGGGCTAGGCTTTCAATTCGATGAGCTAATCAAATCTTCTTTCTAAACATCTTGTTCACAAAAAGTCAAATTGCCGAGTCAGCTGACATTGCACCTGAATTTTGTGGATTGATATTAGATGCGATGATTTTTTTTTATTAGTTAGATTGTGGAGGAAAAATACAATTATGAATGCAATGAACATAGTTTCTCATGACAAAAATGAAATATATTGGTAATCAACAGGTGAGCAGCCATCGAGGCTCAAAAGGTGAATAAGCGAGGTTTGCGTACATAAGGTAGTTCGATTGGCCCTATTTTGGCTTAAATTTGACCCGAAAATTCTATCTCTTTTATATTTAGGGTAGGCTTAGGGGATATAATAAGCTTGACCTTCGGCCTCGAGCCTGGGCCTAGGCCTATATTCTAGAGAGAGTATTTCCCTCTATCATCATGCTTGGGGATACAAGATAGAAGTCCAGTATATACTATGCAAAATACGAAAAAAAAAAGCATATTAAATCAGTCTACGTAACTAAGTCTAATCATACTGCTTCACTTAGAAATTTACTCGAGGATATTAGGTACAATTTTCACTCACTATTTGTGATCGTCAAAAAAAAAAAAGCATTTTATTCTTTAAAAGATGTTTGATAATCGTTTCACAAATGTCGTAAGAGAATCATCCCACCAAAGTGTTGAGAAGCTAGTTTCAAAGGGTTATTGACATACTAAGGTTCTTCCACATGCGCCTTTAGGGTTTTTTAACATGTGACATTATAATTACGACACAGTCTAATTAAAAGATAATACTAAGTGGAACCACATCATTTTCAACGCTGACACTCACTCTAATTTAACAATCACCAACCAATTGTCACCAATATTATTAAAAAAAAGGAGAAGATTCGCCCTTTTGTCAAAAACCCTTTTGGAACTAAGCAAAAAAGCATACTAATCAAGCTGAGATTAGCTCTTGATTGATCCAATTACTATTGCCAATCTCTTTCTAGCAAGTATAATCTCAGTGTCATACGTCGACTTAGCTAAGCCAAACTTAATTTAAAGTCGATGGGCATGTCAATTTGTACATTTTTTTATTCAGTTTAACAATTTGTAAATGTTAAACGCCCAAGCGATGTCTCTTTCATGTAATAATGCCTTAAAGTACTCATTTCCCCCCACTATTCGCTTGGACCAACCAATGAATAATGCATCACAATATTTTCTGTTGCATAAATTGTGGATCACAAATGCCATAAGTAATAGCTGTTCTTCTGTCATGCAATGACATTCGATTTGACCCTTTTTTTTTAGGTCCGCATGCAATCGGACATCTACAAATCCAAGATAGATTCATTAGGAAAATGGAAAAAAAAAAAAAAATCCAGAAAATTACTTTGTTAACGCCGTCGGCCCGTCGGGGACGTCAGCTGCTCTTTCAATTACACCTTTTATTTTCGCTAAAAGTTCTTTTATTACGTTTGCTCTGGTGCTGAATTCACCACGTGTCGGACTGGGGTTCAATTGAATTACAAGACCCTGCACGAATGGCCTTTCCCGTGAGAACCTTTTGGGCTAAATCAGCTCCGATCAAATAAATTAAAAATTTTGACCCAAAAAAATTGATGAAAGAAAATTGCTTGTCATCGCTTGTTAATGGCTTGCCACTTTAGTAGTAAATTAATGCATCAATTATTGATTAAATTTGGACCTGCTTGTCCAACCATCTAGCCAAGTAGGAATCGATTCGATTCCAATTCCCAAAAAGGATTGAACCGGAAGAATCGACTCATAACTTATTTTGTTTATTCAAAAGGGCAATAAGTACAAATTATTCATGGGATTGATATCTTCTTTTATTAGTAATTTGTGATTCGTAATTTCATGTTACACGAAAATAACTTTCAATATATTTAAAAGTTTTTTACAATTAAATAAACCTTTGTTTCCAAGTTGGATAGGATTGGTTCCCAATTCCACAGGCTAGGTATTGACCCTATTTGGTCCAGTTTCTAATTCCAAGATGGATTGATTCTACCTTATGACTCATCACCCTTGGTTCAAGTCTTCGTTTAGCTATTTAGTATGGATTTTCCTATCCTTATTGAAATTTCCAATGTGAGAAAAATGACAAAATTACCCAAAAAGTCAAATCTATTGTAAAGCGAGCCAGTTTAATTTTAAAATTTTTAATTTTGCAAATTTAATCTTGTGCATTTTGATGATTTGTCAATTTAATTTTCAACATTTTAACGATTTGCCAATTTAGTCATTTCGATCAATTTTGGTTAGAAATTGTTGGTGTAGCAATCTAGTCAATACCATTTTTTGTCAATTTGTTCTATATTACACGATCAACATTCACATGTACAATTATTACAATTTTTATTTTTTTCCTTTTCTTTTTTCCCTTTGTTGACCATCCCGAGGCCTTGTCGATGGCCAGTCGAGGTTGCTAGCCTTAGGTGAGGGCCACCCTCCTTGACCTCGGGTAAGGGACGTTGACGCCCAGGTTATCAAGGGCTGAGTGAGTGTGGGCCACCCTTGCTTTCATTGTCCGGGAAAGATCAACTTTCACCAAGCTAGCAAGGGCGACTAGTAGAGGGGAAAAAAAAAAAAGAAAAGGAGAGGAAACAAAAGAAAAAAAAAATTATTCATGTCAGTGCCAACCGTGTCATATAGGACGACAAGTGTTGACTAGACTATCATGTCAATGATTTATGGTCAAAATTGACTCAAATGACTAAATTTGCAATTCGTTAAAGGTTTAGGATTAAATTAGCAAATCAACAAAAGTTTTATAACTAAATCGACACAATTATAAGATCTAAGATTAAAGTGGCATAGCTGAAAGGTAGAGGACCGAATTGACCATAGTGCAATAGATTTAGAACTTTTTTAATAATTTTTTCAAAAATAAAAGTCCGTATTTTTACCTTCCGCAGAGACATGTAAAACCCGAACCTCCATGATTAGAACTAGATCGAATATTTGCTGCTCAGTTGGGTGCTACCTTCACTCTGGAGCGCATAAAGTTCTCCAAATGAAACATGCCTACCTAATGCATTCACTTCAACTAGGAGGTTAAATATAACACTGAAATATCTCCCTCAACATGTCTTTTGACAAGATTCACTTAACCAGCGGAAAAGTGCACAAAAAATAGCTGTGGATGATGCACGTGTTGACACTAGACTTGCTGAATCCACCTATCCAAGCCCAATGCCTTGTTCCATCCAATTCAAACCGGAAAGCGACCGCTTTTTCGAGAGTTAAAAGAAGGCCGACACGAGACAAGCCAAGCGCGATTGGACCGTGACTTATAATTCAATATTCTACTCCTTTGCATCTCCAATCATCCTGATTTTTATTCAAATCCGTCGCTATTGCCAGCCCAATCTGATGGACTGTTCTGGCGAGTTCCATATGCAATTCAAAGCCTGATTTTTCAATTTCTTGAGTGAAATTTTTGCAAGAGAGAAGATCATTGGAGTCCAAAAGCACTTAGATATTTTTTTTTGTCAGTCCTACTCTAATTCTCACTTTCAAAATTTTGTCTTACTTTCTTATAGGGTGTGGGAGGCGAAATCCACATCTAAAACTAAATTCTCCTCATCTTAATCCTCTTAACTCCCACCTCCCTCTTTTAATATAAGAAGGGTGACCATTTAGGCGAACTCCATTGGTTTAAAAGCACTTTGATGCAAATTGGAAGTTCCAATTGGAAGGGATTATATCACTTGCTTTTAAAACTCTTCCTAAAGGGAAAGAAACAAAAATGATGTAGACCAGCAAACCCATCGTTTCATTTGATTTCCATGAGTTTGATTGATCCAGTCGATATGCCTATTGCCCTAAAGGCCCTTTTCCAACAATTGACTGTGAAGGGTAAGGTTTCGATTGCAACTTGTCGATCAAGCAACTTTTAAAAATGGAAGTTGCTAGAGACACCCAAGCTGTTCTCAGCTTTCATATCTTTTATGTGGTGAGGGAGACTATTCTAGACTGAGTTTGCCTCCTAGTCACAATTATCGGTGTTTCCTTTATATTTTTTCCGTCTGTCCAATCGGATCTTTCCATCTGTATAGTGAGAATGCATAAATTAATGCGAATACTCAATTAGAGGAATAATCAGGAAAAAAAAAATCAGGGGCCACCATCAAAATATCATGAAATGGACAAGGATTTGGCATTATGCACATCTTTAATCCTTAGTTTAATTGTCTCATCTTTCGTGCTAATAATAGGATAAGTTTAACGAAAACTTTTCTGGGAGGGCCACGTTGATCAACTGGAGAAAAATCCAGATTAGTCGCTTTGCTTGCACTAAATCAAGACCACAGAATTCTTTAATGGATGCTCATGGAATTGATAGATCTTTGAAACCTATGATAAATTTTCAAGGGATCAATGAGTTCATCGATAACGTCTTTAATCCCTAAAAAAAATTAAACGATAAGGTGGAAATCGAGATGGTAAAGATCCTGAATATGATTGGCTAGGGAATGGTTGGTGAATGTTTCTACAAACTTCGAAAGTATAATACCCACCTAACGCTGAACTCGTGAACAAGGAAATTCATTTTAATTGCACGACAATAGCTAAAACTATGTTGCTTCATTCAATTGAGTTGGAGTAGTTCGAACTGGATTCTGTCTTTTAGGGTGGTCCCTGTGGCTGGTGCAATTGGTTTGGACATTAAAAATTTCCAGCTTAGAAATAAATAAATAAAGGAGCACTACTACATTTTAGGTTTCGTAGGGAAAATTCAGTCAATGCTATCTTGATGAATGTCATCTAATTAATCACCGTCCTCTCTAACATCTAGTTTTGACCAGGATTATGTTGTGGAGCAAATTAGGCTATGTTTGATAACAATAATTTATGCTCCTCGGAACAATTATTTATGTTTTTTTTGTTCAAGGGAACAAAAAAAGAATAGAAACGTGTTTGGTAAAATTTTTGTTTCCTATAACAAAAAATCTATTTTTGTTTTTGTTTTCGGGAATAGATTTGGAATAGAAGCAAGAAGTAGAAAAAAAATAACTTCTTATTTTCGGGAACAATTTTTTTTTCTTTTTTTCTCTTTCCTTTCCTTATTTTTCCTTTTGGCTGGTCAAAACCTCGGCCATGACCAGAGATTGGCTGACGAGAGCTGGCGACCTCACTGAAGCGTCGCCGGCCCCTAGCGACGCCAAGCCATGGCGAGCTAGAGCTTGCCTAGATCTGGCGAGGCCGAGCTCGCCCAACCACCGGCAAGGCTCGGCCTCACCTAGATCTGGAGAGGCTGAGCCTCACGATGGCCAGGCAAGCTCGTCGGCTGCCGTCATGGCTGGCAACCGACCACAAAGGAGGAAGAATGAGAGAAAAAAGAAAGAAAGAAGAAACAAAAGGAAAGATATAATAAAAATATTAAAAAATTAAAAGAAACAACAAAATTATACAATTTTATCATACACATTTCTATCTCGGGAATAGAAATTTTGTATAGTTATCAAGCGTTTTCTTATACTTAGAAATTGTTCCGGGAATAGAAACAAAAAAAATCATTTTTGATAAAAAAATTGTTCCTAGGAATATATTCATTACCAAATGTGCCCTTACTCCAAGCTTAGAATCCAACTTATGATAAGAAATATAGTTCAGCAATATCCACTTAGTAGGAGCCATAGATCTATGTATTCTCGTACGTAGCAACGATGGCATTTAATAATGATTATTCCTCTGAATTACACTCTAGATTCTTAGTTAAAAGGGGTTTGAAGGTACTGGTTGTCTTCTAGTAATATAGTTATAATTCATACAAATTGAAGGTGCAATTTTAGATTCGAGAGACCCTATAGTTATGCCTGAGTTAAGAAAAAAGGGGGAACTTTTTGCACATAATGAGACACGACAGTCTAAATTCAATTCTTGATAGGCAAAAACTTTAATTCTCGAGATTGGATCATGAAGAAATAATTGACTCCCGTGATCGCACTTTTGAATCTGAACGGGGTATAAAAATTCTGTCCCTTATCAAGTTGATCACCAAGCTGAAACCTACTGCACGAAAGCCAGTGAAAAAAAAAAAAAATCATCCGATCACTATAAAGAAGGAATAAAAGCCGAAGGTAAGGTGAAAAGATCACGTGTTCTAACAATTTATTCGTCGTGATCTATTTACAGAACTTGGGCCTGGGGATGATTCCGGCGCTCGTGACTGATGCCAAACAAATTTCGAAAATTCAGCTTTCTTTTCGCTTGGGAGGACAATATATAACCCCAGAATCTTAGCCTGTTAGAGAAATGAAAGATCAGCTTCTCCACTCAAGCTATGACCAGGAGGGCTATGGTATAAATTCGTATGATATGGGGTTCCTATTTTCTAAAATCTGAAAAATTCCAAGAGGAAGAAGAGGGAAACCTCATGCCAGATAAGTTTCCATTAAGCGAAGGAGGTCCTGTGCTATCTTTGAGACCCCTCAAATTGAAACAAATTAAAGGACTCGTCTGCAAAAAAAGAAAAAGATATAGCCATTTCCAGATACCGGATCAAGTTTTCCAATCCTGCCTACAAATGTAAAGAAGTATAGGTACAATAGTCGTGACTTGTTGAACTACTCTTCTAGCTAGGTTTGTAGTAAAAGGAGCACGACTCATTCTAGTAGCTTAATCCGATCACGAGCGACAGCAGTGAAATCCTCACTTGGCCCAGGAAAAGAAATATCCCCATGCATTCTTACAAAGCAGATACCTTTATTCATCACACTATCCCTAAAATGAATTTCTATGTATTACTTCTTTCGGTGTCGGTTTATCACTATATAGCACAGGATAGCTATCCGGAAAACACATGAAATTTTCCCTGGAAAACCAGCTTTCTAGGCAAGAAAGAAACTTCATCAGGGTCAGGTTGAAGCAAACATTCCCTGATGGACCCGGCCCAAGCTTCCCTAACTTGAGACCTAACTCTCCAACAGTATTTAGAAAAAGAGTCCTTCAGATAACCAAGAATAATCAGCAATCTTTTAGTCCCATCAAATTACCAGAAACGGTTTCAGAATCCGGACTGGCTTGCTTTCGTCTTGCAACGCAAGCGCCACATGAATGAATAAAAGAAGTGAAAAGGTCCTCATCAATTCAACCCTAGATGCTAAAATAATGGTGGGGGACCAAAGCTTGCATCTTTGCAATACTACTCGCCAGGAATTTGGCAAATCGTTAGAATGGTCCAATCAAATCCTTTGATCAAATGCTAAATGACACGCATAAAAAGATGGCTGTATACATCAGATATGGAGCTAGTGGACGATAAATAATTGCAAGTCCAACAGGGCAATTAGAATATGGGAACAGATGGGAGGGGAGACACGCCATTTGGATATATTTATAGCTGCTATCACCCTAATAATTATTAAGCAAACGAAACCCTAATTAGAATAGTTTATGTACATGGTCATTAGAAACTAAACGACCATGTGGCATGTAGCTATCAAGCTTAGCATAAATAACATTTTGTTGTTGAAAGTACCTTCCTCTTGCCGGCTCATAATGTCTTAAAAATAAGTACCCTCGTGAAGTGCAATACTAGTTCCGGTCTGGACTTTTGAAACAGTTAAGTTTGTATGGACCTAAAGAATGAGTAACCCGGTCGCAATTTCCTAATTTTATCGTAATTGATTACGGTATAAAAAGCAATTTTTTCCATCCCTTGTTGAGATATTAAATCGCTACTATTTTTTTTTTTTAAATTAATGCATCATAAGGTCAATGTATGCAGAATAATGATTTAGATTATTGATATGCTACAATAAGGTCAAGTTGGCAACTCTATCAATATGCACAAAGCTTTGACAACTACTTAAATCTTATTTAGCATGTAAAAAGCAAATAAATAAATTTGCAAGAGTCAATTATAAATAAATGAAGACGTCGTCATTCTTTTGCTTTTTGTATGAGTGATGAAGACACCTTAATTTACCAAGCGTTTATTTTATTTTATTTTGTTTTCTGATTTCTTTTCGGGGGGTTTTTCTTTGATGGGTTTCATCATATATTTGGAGGTGTCTCTTTCCTTGTCCTCCTCATTAAGTATGAACCATTCGAAGAAACTCTTGACTTGCATGGATACGTAAACCTCCATTAAAACCTTAAAGTCATGCTCATCGATCTCGACTTGCAAACTGCATTCTATTCCTCCTTATTTCTTCCATCTCGATATTCTCCTCTTAACGCTTTCTTAAAGCCCCCCCTCCCTCCCTCCCTCCCCTCCCTCTCTCTCTCTCTCTCTCTCTCTCTCTCTCTCTCTCTCTCCCCATGCAAGTGATATGAACAGATTCTCATTGAGAACCTCACCTTGCCACTACAACTCGTGCTAGATACACACACCATGCCACCAGAACAAAAAGAAGTATAGCTCTCTCTCTCTCTCTCTCTCTCTCTCTGAGGCATGATTTATCGATATTATTGTCTTTTCTTGTGTAGGTTATGTGGCCTAAGCTGGTGCTTAACAAGGTCCTTAGAAAAAGTTTAAGCAGCAGTAATATCGTTGCCGACTTGCCAGATTCAAGAGAGATCCTGCCAGAATTTCATGGTTCAGATGCCAGCACCATGAAAGCATGCAATCAGCAAACTTGCAAGTACTATATATAGCAATCAAGATTCAAACATTTTGCTTCCCTTTTAATGAATCTAACTTGGAACTTACATATACCCAAATTTGTGCTTTATAATCAGGATCTTTGTCAGCTCTTGGAATGTTGGAGGCATTGTTCCACCAGAAGACATGGACATCAAATATTGGCTCGATACAAAGAAATATCCCGCCGACATATACGTTTTCGGGTAACCATTATGCTTCTATTTTTGCTCTTGAACACTTATATGCACAGATTCTCGGATTCTTTCATCTACATCGAGCGATTTCAATTTAGTACATATATAATGTATGATTGTATTCGCATGCCAGGTTCCAAGAAATAGTTCCACTGAGTGCCGGAAATGTTTTGGGTTCAGAAAACAGCAAGATTTCCGGGAAATGGAATGCAATAATAAGCAGAACTCTCAACAAGTCGAGCTCTCGTGCAAGGCCAGACCATAGTTCTACTGTGGGAAGCCAGTCAAAAGAACATTTCCGATGTATTGTCAGTAAGCAGATGGTTGGAATATTTATATCCGTTTGGATCAGGAGCAACCTCTGCGAATTCGTCAGTCATCCGAGCGTTTCTTGTGTCGGCTGCGGGATAATGGGTTGCTTAGGAAACAAGGTATGTGTTAATCATTTCTCTATTATCTATGAAGTACATAATAAGACCAACCCAAGCTTAACAGGTTATTAACGTCACTGTTTATGAGACGAGGACTTTATGCTCTTTGATATCTCTTTAATTGATGCCGATATTATTAGATGATCAGTCATTGATTCGTTCTCTAAATCTTGGTTACACAGGGTTCGGTGTCAGTAAGATTTTTGCTGCGGGAAACAAGCTTCTGCTTTGTTTGTAGTCATTTAGCTTCTGGAGGGAGAGAAGGTGATGAGAGGAACAGAAACTCAAATGCAATAGATATATTGCTTCGGACGACGTTCCCACAAGGCCCCTCGCGCAGTTTGCCGAGAAAAATCCTCGACCACAAGTATGTTGTGAGACTGAGAATTCTACACTTCTTAACTCATTGTATTTCATTGATCTGTATCGCCGCATACTTCCTTCAAAGAATGTTTATATTCCTCACGATAGCAAAGGTCCTATACCAGTGGAAACATGCATATTGGTCCAACAAAAGATCATAGAAAACCACTAGTAGTAAGATACATGGCTTCATGAATTTTTTAAGGACCCCCCTTCCATATCTGCATTCTTCTAAATATATGTAAGTGATGTAAGCAGAAGTTCTTCTGCTATTTGTCAATTCTTTTGAGTATTCAACCGACTGTTTTCTTAGTAGGTGGGATCAATATAAACGAAAAATGATTAGTTAGAAAAGGAATCTCTCTGAAGGAATACTTCGATTCTCAAGTGTTCGTTTCAACAAGCACTCACTCACGCCATCCTCTTCACATATACCTTTATTATGGCCACTTACAGATAGAAAAAGCAAAGCACTTACCTAACCATCAATATATTACTCGTTGTGCAGCCGTGTGATTTGGCTGGGTGACCTAAACTACAGAATCGACCTCCCCGACACCATGACTCGATCTCTGGTCGAGAAAAGGAAGTGGGATTTACTAATGGAAAAGGATCAGGTATTCTCGTAAACCATGTGCTTTGACCATTAGAGGTATTGGTTTACAAGGTTGGATCTTGAGATTAAAGAATATGTGAATATTTAATAAAGCTGAAGGCCGAGCTCATGGAGGGTCATGTCTTCCAAGGTTGGCAAGAGGGAGTGATCAAGTTTGAGCCAACCTACAAATACTGCCTGAATTCGGAGACTTATTATGGTGGAAACCCGAACGCCAAAGTCAAAAAGAGTCGGGCTCCAGCATGGTAAGTAACAACACGTCATATGAAAAATGCTTTGTTCACTGAAAGAAAACTGGAAAGATATGAGATTTATTGGAGGACTTTTTTCAGGTGCGATCGGATAATTTGGTTTGGGGAGGGTTTGAAGCAAAGCCTGTATGATCGAGGAGAATCGACATTGTCCGATCACAGACCTGTCCGAGCAATTTTCACGGCAGAGACTGAGGTTTACAGGGTCCTGCAGAAGTCAGATGTTTCTAACAACGAGGGATTAATTGATACAAGAACAACATTCAGAAGAGTTCTTGAATGAAAAAGATTTAGGTGGTACCATATATTCATGGTTGTATTGGATGTTCAAAACTAAATATCACTACATACAGGAAAGAGAGATTAAGAATATACTATTATGAAATAATATCGATCATTTTCAGTGTGAAGAGGCTTTTCTACTATCGTAAATGCATATGATACAACTATGAGAATTGAATTATATTCAGCAAACCAACTCCAGGCATGCCAGCAGGCACGAGTGATGTGAATTTATACAAAGTCAAAGCACATATACACAAGCATCGGCAATTATTTCTCAAACACCGTAGTTTACAGCGTATGCACACATGAGAAGGACACTTGACACACAAGAGAAAAGAACAAAAGAGAAAATCAATAAGGTTTATCCTGAGAAAAAAAAAAAAGAGAGCATTACAAAGTTGGATTGTGCAGTGAAGGAGAACAGAAGACGGCATCCTCTCGATTTTGTTTGTGTAGCATCCTCTCAATTTTAGGAGGTCAAAGAAGATGGCAAATTAAATCCAAAGATTTTAACTCATTGTCTAAAGACAAATCAACAGCTTAAATTCTCGTTTTGACTTGCATCTAAAGATTATAACATGTCACAAGCACAATACTGGGTTATTAGCTAAAGAAAACTCAAGGCCAAATTAAAAGCTATCATTGCGCTTTTGACGTTTTATTGCACAGCCAAATGTTCAGAATATTATCATGCAAGTCAAATCTAGCCGAACGTGCTTCTAACATGTTTTTTTTTTTTTATTAGAGAATTTGTAAAAGTAGAAGAACTTGATTAGACAAATTAAAAGTCAAATGACTTGATTAAAAAAGGCATGAAAGTAAACGAAGAGTAGAATTTATCAAGCACCATGACAGGAGTAAAAATACAGCCTTAAATTCAGAGATTGTCCCTTTGTTACTATCCCAACCCAAAAACAAAGCGCATCAAAATCTGGGGATTACCTTTTAATATTCCTCCTATTGATGAAGCTAACTTTTCATCGGGGAAAGACTTCCTTTTTTTGACCTCTCACTTATGGCTCCTTGAAAACTCTCAAGCAATCACGACACAAACATTTCCCAATCTTTTTCATCTCTAAGAAATCCCTCCAATTCACTTCAGCTCACCTACGCCAAATATATTTAATCCCTACATTCAGTTGAAGTCCCAAAACTGAAGCCTTACCTCTGCCTTGGTGGAGGCAATGGGAGATTTCTCCTCTGCAGGTTTCAGAGGATAATTCATAAAGTCTGTTCACTTAGGATTTAAAACTAAGAAGCAAAACAACTTTTCCCTTTTGGCTCTCCCTGAGTAACAAGTAACACAAGCTACAAGCAGGCCCACAATTTAACATTCTGGAAAATGGCAGTGACTGCATTTAAGTCCATCCATGACAAATTCAGACTATATTTGGAAGCAGATAAGCATAAACCTGATGAAAAAAAAATCATTATTAAAATTTTAGGAATACACTGATAGAGTACAAGAAGATTGCATTCTAAGTATACAGGGAGGACAAATAGACAATTTTCAAGCAGAGTTTCTAGACTAAATCAGGCAACAAATGATAAAAGCACCATTTTCAGGGTTCTTTTTGTTACATTCAATTTAAAATATGCCATAGGAAACATCAATAAACTGTATCCAGGACAATTCGGACATGGTTCCCTTCACCTGGCTGGATACATAAGATTTATGGCATCTGTAACAGATGTTGAAAGATTTAGCATTGTGTGGGCATGAGCAAATTCAGCCGGAAATCAGAAGAACCATGTCCCTCATCACTTAATAGCCTCAATGTGGAGCAGGAATACAACACGGGCCTCAACCTTTCAAATGTGCTTCATGATAAAGATATCCACCAGAATTTCAGCAAGAACTTGCAATGTCCTCAGTGCCAGAAAATACTAATGCCCTTTATTTCGCTTCAGCAGCACTGGCCTGAAGACATGATGACGTTTTTTCATTCAGAGCAGATATTACCGGATGAATTTGATCTAGGACACAACAGAACTGTAGTCCTCAACCTAAATCATATGCATCTTGGTCAAGTGAAGTAACATTTCTGATATGCCTCAAGTGCTGACAAATGAAATGAGTGATCCTACCGTACAGATTACATCAATCCAATATCAGTCACTGCGTGCAAATTTTACGGGGGCAAGGAGATGAAATCAGAATTTGGACAATTTCCTCCCTATATGTAAACAAAACCATGTAGAAAAAATTTCAAACAACGACTGCATGTGAGATAGGCTGATGTACAATGAAACAAACCTGAATTGATCTAAATAAGAGGGTGGTTCAACAGTCATTGTTAGTCACTTCAATCACCTTCCTGATAAAGAAAGAGTAATCATCACTCTCACATAGATGCAACAATGAAGATATTATCACATACTTTCCTCTTCGTAGAAGCACAGAATGCAAAAGGCATAGGAAGTAAAACTCATTACTTTGGCAAGCAAGTTGCAACTGATGCATGTTTTCATAGCAAACTGTCTAGTTTTAGGAAAAACTCCTATAGCTTACAAGATAAACCAGACGCTATCAAATAGTGATGTTTCCTACTTATTTTTAATGTCCCTAACAAGTAGTTTCACGAGCAAAAATCTTGAAAAAGATAGGAGAAATTTTTTTTTTTTTATACAGGCATTATCTGCAGCTGCAATGAGTCACTGACAATATTGTACAAAATAGCCTTATCAAGGAGCATAAAATCAAACATAAAGGCAGTTCCATTGCGATACAAATCCCATGGCTCTGACATCTCAAACAAGAATCGCATACTGGACCAACTAAATGAGTTCATCTAGACAGTGAGCACCACAGATGACTAAAGGGGTTTGAGATACTATGCCTCCTACAGAAACAACTGCTTTTTGTCAATTAACTGTCATAAGCATTTACAAACCATCTTATTTTACACCTAAACCTATAATCAGGCCAAGTGATTTTGTAGCTTCAACTGCCAGATATATGCTAAAAGTGGATTGGAAATTAAATCAGTAGTGACAATTCACCACTTCTCCATCTGTCAATGAGTTAACATTGATAAAAAATAGTGCTCATGAAAATTAATCAGATTAAAAAAGATATAGATGTCAAAATAGCAAACTTCAGAATTGACTCGAATGAAGAGGTTTCATTGAAACACATGCTTAAAAGAGCTGAATAAGACCAGTCGACACCAGTAAATCCCACCCAATCCTATTCTTAGTAATGAATTATACCTCTAATACAGCTTTGGCTTCAGCTTCAAATGTTTTGCAAAGAATTTCATAGCTTGCCTCACTGCCCAGCTATCAAAGAAGAAATTGAACCTTACGACGAATAGATAAAAGCAAACTTGTGAATCTCCGATACATTGGCCATTAAGTAGTAAAAGAAAACATACCAATGGATTGACTCTTGATGGTGAAATAGATGATATAATGTATCTGCACATAATCAACAAGTAATTGGGATATTGATTGCAAGATGAATGTGCCAACCATAGCTACTTATCTGATGTGCTTTCAGGTAACACGACATTAATATGAGAAGACATGATCTCTTACTAACTTGGTTAAACTATCAAAACTATCAACCTTTCTTAGTTTTCAACAGCAAAAACTTATCTCCAACTGGGAAAGTAATTACTACTAGCAGGAAAACATATTGCCAACATGCAACTTGGTTCCAGCTAGAGAAAATAATTCCATTCCATCCCTATTTGCTAATAATATTGCAACTTCACCCAAAAATCCATATGGGGTTTGCACCAGTTAGTAGTTACAGAAAGATATGAAAGATTTACCTCAGCTTACTAGTATAGAACTTCATAGCTGACAAATTTGTTTTCTGTACAGTAAGTACCACAGCACCCATGCGATTCTACAAAATATATGCAAGGGAAGGTGCAAGAGTAGAACCATCCATTAGATTAAGCAAAAGAAACATAATACAAGTAGATATTAAGGTATCTAAAGATCAACTACTGACCCTTGAAACTAACAAACAATTACACAAATAACTACAAGATTGACTGAAGATGCAAAAACATTTCCATACATGGATCATTCGTCCATCCATCCTCCATCACTCCATGATATCTTCTTTTTAAGAAACGAGAAAACGGAGATACATGACAGCATACCTTTCTAGCAATAAGCTCGATCAACTGCATCAAGAATTTACCCAGCCCCTTCCCTTGGACACAAGGCTCAAGCTGTATCTCATACACGTAGAGGACGGGTATTTCTTCCTCCACAAGAAACCGAAAGTGAACAAACCCGACAATGCTCACGATCTCTGACATGCTCTCACCGACTTCTCCTTTCGCCTCGGCCGCCGACGGCATCCCGTCAGCACCGGCACTCGCGACATCGTGAACGAATATATAGCGTGCTTCGGGAGCGACCATTTCCCGGCGCTTCACCTTCTCCTCCGCAGGCCACTCGGCTCCGAAAGGGCCCTCCATGTTGGCCTGCAGACCCGGACCCAACAAAGTTCAACCCCTAATAAAAGACTCAGCGGACTCGTCGGAGAGGCAAGGAAAGACATCTGCTTCCTCTGCGTTGATGCTGAGAACTTAAAAAAAAAAAAAGACTTCAACTTTCGGTACCTTAACCAGGTTGCAGACATACTGCTTGACGGAAGAAGACAAGCTATCTCCACGCCCCGAATCCAGACAAACGGAGACACCTAAACAATTAACCCGGCACCGTCACTCGACAAGCCTCGGGAAACACGCGCGTTCCGACAGCATATTGAAGCAGAACAAACGGAGGGTAAATTTCCTCGTATCGAAGGAGAAACAGATGACGACGCGGGGCCGTACCGTTGCGGTTGTAATGGCGGAAGGCCTGGAAGGAAGCGAGGTGGTCGGTCTCGGAGGAAGCCGCCCTCACCAGCTCGTCCACCGCCTTCTTCTTCTCCAGAATCTGCGCTCCAGCGAACGAACCAACAACCAAAAAAAGAAGAAGAAGAAGAGAAAAATCGAGAGTCAGTTTCGTTCGCTCGTTCGCTCGTCCGTGGACGATTTCCATGGAAAAGAAGATCGGGTGCGTGTAATTTGCCTCTTTGCGTTTCAGCTTCTTCTCCTTGTGGCGCGAGCTCGGCCCCTTGGACTTGGACTCCATTGATGGGGAAGCTCCGTTCGGTTTCCTTCGTAGGGCAGCGACTGTGGCGAGCTGACGCAGCTGCGTCTCCAGACGGAGAGGCGGAAGAAGGGTGAATTACCTCCCCAACTTTTTGATTTTTACACTGGGGCCCCTAGAGATCTTGAAATTGATTATAGCGCCCGTTCCCGGTGTCGACCGGGGCTCCGGCCATGTGCTTGTCAGGTGAGTAGTTTAGCTACTCTCACGGAGGGAAAAATCCGTCTGAGAATAAAGGCGAAATTGTATTTTGCCCCCGAATTTGGGACTTTAATTATAAGCCGGCCTTCTGACTTGTTTGATAATTTTCCATCTAGAGTTATGAATATATGAAATCAGTTGCAATGTCTCCTTCGTAGTGACTGGCAAATCTTCATGAAAGACGTACACTTCCAGTCATTTTTCAAATCTAGCCTATATTTTTGAATTTATCATGTAACCTATTGGAATCCGTATGTGGTTTTCAGAAAAATGGCCTCCTAGGGTGCAATACGGGGTCAGACGTAGAGAAAATTAAGACATCGAGTGAAAAAATCTGTCATCATGAGACAACGACGGGAACGACTTGCTATTGAACTCAATGTTGGTTGAGTTTACCTTTTAGCGATTCATGTGTTGAATCGAAAATCTAAATGTACACCGCAGAGCATCCGAATCAAGTGACCGAGTCAACTTGTTTTGGGCCAGAGGAGCTAAAAAGGATCATTGGATCACAAGGAAACAATGTCTAGAAGATCCTCAGAACGGATGGCCCGATGATCTATCATAACTCCCGTAGCAATCTGGTGTGGCGATGGGGTCGCAAATTCGACTCGCACAAAGATGCTTGCCAATCAACGACATGGACTGGAAACGTCACCGGATTCAATCACACGATCAAGGAGAAATTACAGCATAACCTCGCAGAGAACTGATCAGAAGACCACATGATGGGAGCAAAACAGCATGGAAGCCAACGGCCAGATAATTATGTCAATATGAGCAAATGCATTGTCCAATAAAAAGCACGATCACAATGCAAAAGCACGGCATCTATGTGTTTAGCTAAGCACAATCTAAACAAATCAGAAAACCCCATCAGAAGCTCTCTCCATACTGCATAAACGGAGTCTTAGGAGAACACGTAACCGACTATTTTACTTACTAGCAAGGTTATTCTTCCCGTATCCTTCAAAAGAACACAAACCCAATCTAAACTTGGATGACAAGTATCGGTTTGCTATACATTCAGTAATTCAGTTGCAGTTAAGAGTAACAGCAGCTTCAGCAGCCATTGCACATGTTTCCTGCAAAAACCATGGATAGCACCCGGTCAGGATAAGGCAGAACAATAATGAAAGCCAAATTGGGGTTTAATTCTCTGGTCCAGAACCAACAATATGCAATTATATCTAACATGAGCAGAAGTAGTTTGAACGATAAATGGAGGATACTTCTATATGTAAAATCAGTCATGCATGAAAATTTATGGCCTGTTTAGAGTCAATTCTAGATTTTTTGCTTTTTCCAAAACTAGTGGGGTGCACGTTTGACTTTTTTTTCAATCTCAAAACAGCTAAAACTTTCACGATACATAACAGTTGACACATAGATACACATAATTTTTCACAAATTCAGGAAAGAAAAAGTTTCTTTTTACTCGTGAGAAATCAAAACAAAAGAGCCTGTTACTAATAAACATCAAGAGAAAGAATAGAGAGCTGAGATCTGCAAAAGGCACTTGACTAACAAGGTGTCTTCTGTAAAGGTTCCAGACACTGCATTTGGCAACACTAACTCATAAGATATGATGAACAAAGAAATACTATCAACTTACAAGCAAACAAAGATGGCACACTCCACGTGAATGTAACAAACTGATGATATCAACTAGATATAGGTTCAAAAACAAAAAAGACAGATAACTACAAAGTTAGACCATGACAAAACCAGAAAAACAGCAGCAAAAACCAGCTGCATAGTCAGTCAAGAAAGTTAATCTGCTAATGTTACAAATAAAATGCTCTTGGACAAGTTCGGGTTAATGGTGCCTCTTTTGCCAGTTTGTCTCACAATAAAGGTGATTCTCATTAATATATTATCCATGTTTCCATAAAAGGAAAGCACTGCCATAGTAGCTCATCGGCCATTATGAGTTCCACCATGCTGACAGATTAACACCCCAAGTTAAATCGGGCCATTCATTCCTAATAGTGAGAAATGGGTATCCAACAAAGCATTACCTTCTAAGGTTCAGATTTCTGCTACTTCAGAGTGGACCATTCACATGATTGATGGAAAAAAGAAAAATGTGTCCTTCTCATTCACCAGAGAAAGACAATAGTCTGACCAAGTCAACAACTACTATTTATCATAGCAAAAACAATGTACTATCTATATGCATATTCGCACCTAAGTTATAGACATGGTTTTATGAGAGCCCGTGGACTATCAAGGTCTCCTATTGGGAAGAGCAGCTCTTGTTTTTTGGTCATTTTAAGCATTTCTGCCTTTACCAGGGTTTGAACACCAGTCTGCATCCCCACCCCACACCTTCCTTGCCACCTGGCCGCATCAACTTGAATACCACAAAAATTCCAAGTTTTGCAACAGCTTATTCTGAAAGAACTAGTTCTTTTTCTCTAATTAATTTCCTCAGTACAACATTAAAGGATAAACCCACAAATCAGTTGACCATAGATATCCCAACCAAATAAATAAACCTCCCCTCCTATAATTCAATCTAGAGCTAACAAGGTAACCTCTACTATCAACTGCAGCCAAAGCACATCGATTGAGGAAACAGTCGGTTGGATCCCCAAACAAGAGAGGCCAGCAGGGACCATTACCGACTATAAAGTAGAATTGGAAATTTGCCAACAGAACACTCACACATGATATAATAGCAGCTCAACTTTACATATCAAGGCTCCTGTCTGAAACCAATCCCATTGCAAAATACTCGCCATACAAAGAAAGATGAGGATAAACAAGGGATAAGATTCTACCAGGAGAAAAGGAAAACAGGCAACAACGTGCTGACACTATGTGGACAGATTAAATAATTCAGACAACCCCTTCCCCCGCGGAAACCCCAAACAAAACACCACCCGAAGTGTAAGAGGTGCTCGCACATTGATCCAACTCTAAGAACAGTCAGCTCAGACAAAAATCAGGATCAAAAGCACTGGACAACACCAATTTGATATTCATTTCAATGGAATGCACAAGTAAGTCTTCCTCACTGCTCACAATACCGCAAAGATATATCACAGCAAGCATCGTCATCTCTCCAAGTAAAAGTTATTGCGATGTGAGAAAAAGAGAATTCCTATCCTGATTTATCCCAAAAGCGCAAATTCAAAGAGTCGCAATAGCTCCAGGAGCCAACAGACAAGTTGAAACTACAATCCTGAGAATTTTTCTTGACGAAATTCATCCCACAAGAACGAATTAAAGCAGCAACGACAGATGTTAAATCATACACTCATCACTTTCGGTCTCTCCAAATTACACAGCTGAAGCTACTGCAAGAAGCGGACGATCGACAAACCAATGGCCGACAGCTCAAAATCAAACATCTACATGCCCTAAAAGTGCCTAAGAATTACTCCAGCGATAGCAGGCAAAAAAAATAACCAGACCTAAATCTCGAATTTCCGCTCGACGGTGATTCACTTGCAGTACCGATCGGCCTTCTTCTTCACTCGGTCGTCGAGCGCGTCCTCCACGGTCTTGGCCTTGAACTTGGGGTCGTAGCGGAACTTCTTCGCCTCCACGGGGAACAGCTCTTCGTACTTCATCTTCTTCGCCGCGTCGATGGTGTAAATATCCTGGCCCCCCGCGGCCGCCGCCGCCGCCGTCGCCGCCGCCGTCCTCCTCCGCCTGCGGCTGCTCGATTTCTCCGTCCTCGACGGCGGCGGTGTCCATGGGCTTCTGCTTGTGCTTCTTCTTGTGCTTCTTGTCGATGGACTTGCTGCGGGACGCTAGGGCTCCGCCCTTGAAGGTCAGCCTCCCGCCTTTCGCCCGCTCGTACGCGTCCGACATTGGATTGGCTTCGGCGTTCTCCCTTGAGCTCTGTCGTTCTCTTTCACCGGGACGAATTTGGAAACAGCGCGAGGACGACGGAGGCGCTCCTTTTCCCTCTGTTCCGCCGGCGTGCCAGCCACGCGCCACCGCCCCTAGGCTCCGCGGGCGAAGTTGGTAAAATGGTCGGTGGGCTATCAGCTACGGGCCTGGGCCATTCTAGAACTTCCACACTTCATTAAAAAAAAGAAAATGAAAATGACATAAGCGGTACCTGAATTTTAATTGAATGTGCAATTTGATTTATAAACCTTTAATTTATTTAATATGACCCATAAATTTTGGATGCATATTTAATTTATTAGATATTTTTACACAATGTTCAGGAATCATATTAATTTATAGACTAAATTGAATATCTATTAAAAGCTTTGATTACATTAAACAAAATTGAAATTCAAATATCACTTTGCATAATGAGATTAAATTTAGAGATAATATTAAATAATATTAAAATTTAAAAATCATATTATACATCAAATCAAAATTAAGTGATCATTTTTGTCATTATTTTTTATAAAAATATATAATATGTGTTACTCCACTTTTCAAGAGGATTATACAATCGCACTTGCTACTAAAAATCAGTTTACATCGAGAGATCAACCTAGTGCTCGAAAATTTAACAGATGGGTATCATTTCTTGCGGGGTGGAGTGGCCTGATTGGACAAGGCTCGGACGAGATGGGTCCCAATTCGCCGAAATCTCTAAGTCCAGACAAGATTTCTCTTGTTTGAAGCATTGAAAATGCCGTGGATGCTCGTGAAACCCAAAATGGGAATAGATTCTCGTTTAGTAAAGAGACCTCTGGTATGTTTGAGTTAGTTCAATGCTCTTTGTTTATGGTGAATCGCATGCGTCCCATCTCAGGATGGGAACTCCTAACCTGTAGTAATCTCCGTTTGGATGTCTGCTTTTTCGTTGTTTTATATGCTGCCTTGACATGATTCATCATGCCTGATCTGCTCAGAAACCGAACCAGAATGGAAGTGAAGACACAGCATTTGAGCAAAAGACAATGGATGAAACAAACCTAGTCACTCAAGCAATCGGTGATATTATTGAGAGGCCAACCGTGCCATATGTCATGCGTGCACCATAATTAACGGAAAATTAATTAGCAGATGTTACAATACGAGGGCACTTCTCAGGATGATGATGCATATTGCGACTTTCGACTTTGAATGACGCTGGTGACTCCAAGAGCTAGAGCTGGGAGTTGAGGGACATGAACAAAGCTTTTTCACTCTGCTTCTGTTCGACACATTTCTTTCTGTAAAGCTGAGCTGAGAGCAAGTCCTCATTCCTGGAATTCACTGCTGAAGCTTAACTTCCACATACGTTAAGAGCAATGAGCAATATTGAGGCTATTAGGGATGTGCTTAGTAACTTCAATAGGGGCTGCATATTGAAGTTTTGAACATTGTATCCAATCACCTTTAGGTACAGGCAACTTAATCAATATGATTCGAGAAACCTTCCAACTCCACGAGACAATCTATAAATTGCTTATATAATCACACTGCTTGGAATCATCTGCATTCTATTACTCTATTATTAATGATACTGACAAGGTCTTTCAGAGAGTTTTAAGACATGAGATAAAAGGGCAGATGTCAAGCACATATCCACTATGTCCGCTAAGCTTTAGTAGTAATATCTGGACCAATTATCGCCAGCATAAATCCTTAAATGCTGGAAACCTCCCTTTTTAAGATAACAACAAACCTGATAGTTTCATCCACAAACAGTCATCCTTGAACAAATCCTGCACTGAACCATGAAGGCAAATTAGTTCAATCTGATTCTGCCACATCAAGTTCATATCCAAAGTAAATTCCCATTCCAGCTGTGAATGAAATGATACCATTAAAGGACAATGGAATGGCAAACCCTGATGACAATGACATTACAAAATTTAGACAGTTACTTAGATTAGTGAGATACTGAGAACTAGAGATTTACGGCTTGAGAATGAACCTTAAAGTTCTAACGCACTCTATCATGGGGATCAGCTCCTGCAAGGCTGCAACAGACTTGACGATATAAACGCTCATGTCTTATGCAGTGTATTGACAGCAATTGGCTATATCAATAGATTTTCGAGAATAACAAGAAGTTCTTCCAACTGCTATGTAGATATTTTATCAGTTGGACACAAGAGTATTATGTAGAATAACACATATATTTACATAACTAACTAAATAACAACAGTATTGCCTTCTGAACCTGCTCTCAGATGAATTCATTCTTGATTCAACCTTCTGAACTTACAAAGAAGACATTCAGAGACTTTTCCCTCGATCTTGAGCTGTTAAAATTGACACTTTCATTAGTACCTCCATAGAAAGATAGAACACGTTGGCTACATCCGATGGTCCTAATTTACATCAAAGTTATAGTCCTCGGACATCAGAAATGAGATGTAAAAGCAACATTTACTTTCTGCCGTCACCACAAAAAGAATGTGAATGGTTACTACAGCTATCAGAAATGAACATGTTTCAAGAAAATGTCTTCCCACTAATGCAATAAAAGACGATGAAACTGAGGCACCTCCAGTTCATCCTCTTCCCTGTTTGACCTCTCTATGATCCGGCCTTTCATGTCCATCTCATAAATGGAATTCTATCTTGTTACAACGCCCAAAATTTATAGATATTCTTTTTTATGGAAAGAATTGACTACCCAACTATAGAGAGGATAATTTACTGACCAAAGTCACCAGAAACCTTTGCATGAGCAAGACCCTTTCTTGAAATGATGGAAACGACTTGAATCTCTCAATATGATCTCATGATTGATTATCATGGATATGTATGTCATGGCACTGTGGCAATCTCCACAGACACGTAAATTCTTGGTTATCCGGATTGGCGCACCAGGAGCTGTTGTTAGGATGCCATATGCGAGAGCAAGCTTCTCACTGTGCTCAGAGAGCAAGTCACCTTTTTCCTCATCATCCACATCATGGAGCGCAAAGCTCGTCTGTGGAACATAACCAAGAGCTTTGATTCGTAAGATCAAGTCTGTGAGAACTTCATGAATCTGTTGCGATTGTGGATGAGTCCAGTCTCCCACGTAGAATGTGACAGTACCCTTCATTCCTTGTACCCAGCTACAACCAGGTCTCTTCCTGATTCCGGTAGATTTCATCAGAGACCTGACCCTAGCCACATCTTTCCAACGCCTCGCATTTGCGTATATGTTAGAAAGCAATGTGTAGGACCCGTCATTCTCTGACTCTATATCTAACAATTTATTAGCAGCATATTCCCCAAATTCAACATTTCCATGTAACCTAGAAGCGCTCAGCAGTGCGAACCATACAATGGGGGTAGGTTGCATAGGCATTCTTTTGATGAGCTTCATGGCTTCACCCAATCGACCACCACGTCCTAAGAGGTCAACCATGCAAGCGTAGTGTTCTACTCCAGGGACAACACCATAATCTCTGTCCATGGCGTCAAAATATTCAATGCCTTGATCTACCAGTCCAGCATGGCTGCAAGCATAAAGGACAACTACGAAGGTGACTCCATCAGGCACCAAACCCGCTTTCCTCATCTCATTGAAAACCCAGAGAGCTTCGTCACCACGTCCATGCATTCCATAACCAGTCATCAGTGATGTCCACGAAATGGTGTTCCTGTGCTGCATGTGGTCAAACACAACTCTACCTGCATCGATATCTCCAGATTTGGAGTACATATCTATTAGGCAATTCTCCACATGCACCATCACAGAGTCGTATTGATTTCGCAATATGTAGGCATGTATTTGTGTACCAAACCTCAGGGCAGCCAAACGAGCGCAGGCCATTAAGCCACATGATATGGTGAAAGCATTTGGCTTTATGAACTTTGCTTGATTGACCATCTCAGAGAACAACTTCAAAGCATCATTTGCTTCCCCCTGCTGAGCATACCCGCCAATCATCACAGTCCATGTTACCACATTCCTATGTTCTGGTGCTATCAAGTCGAACATGGTGCGAGCAACTCCGGCAGATCCACACTTGGCATACATGTCAATCAAAGCATTAATAACCATTAAATCATCCCCTGGATCATTGTCTAGCTTATTCAGAACACACTTGATGGCATAACAATGAGTCTCCTTCCCTTGATGCAGTGCTCCTGCAGATGCACAACCTGAGAGAAGAGAAACGAGAGTGACAGTGTTAGGCTCTGACCCACTAAGGCACATCCTCCTGAAGACATCGAGAGCCTCATGACCATGGCCCCTCTGGGCATACCCTGCAATCACAGCACTCCATGTCACCACATTCAACTCAATCTTCTCATCCTCCATCTTCTCAAAAAGACTCAAAGCCTCATCAAATCTGCCAACTTGCGAGTATCCAGTGACCATGGCATTCCATGAGACAAGATCCTTAAACTCCATTTGCTTAAAGACCTTGCTCGCTTCGTCCAACTTCCCACACTTGGCATACATATCCAACACAGCATTACCCACGTAAACATCCTCAGACAACCCTCTACGGAGTGCAAAAGCATGTACCTGCTTTCCTTGTATCGATGCACCAAGCGAAGCACAAGCAGGAAGGACATTCACGAGGCTAACGGCATCAGGCACGTGGCCACTATCCCAGGTCATCCGATCAAACAACCTGAGCGCATTCCTACAATCCCCCGCCTGAACATAAGTAGCCACAATCGAATTCCAAGAGACGACATCACCAATCCCTCTCTCGGACAATTCATCAAACACCTTCCGCGCATCGTCCAACGCGCCGCACCGCCCGTACATGGCCACCACCGCATTGCACACGAACACATTACCCTCGAACCCATTAGCGCAGACGGCCGCATGGACCGACGCGCCCCGACGGAACGACGGGAGCTCGCCGCAGGCCTTGAGGACGAAGGGGAACGTGAAGTGGTCGGGCCGCCAGCCCAGCCTCTGCATCCTCCGGAAGTAACCGAGCACGTCGTCGAGGAAGCCCAGATGGACGCTCCGCCGGATGAGCATGTTCCACCAGTAGACCGAGTAGGGGCAGGGCGGGACCCGCTCGAGCAGGGCGAGCGCGCGGGCCGGGGCTCCGCAGGCGATGTAGGAGCCGACGACGCGGGCCGCGAGGTGGCGGGGCAGGCCCTGCACGAGGGTCTGCTGGTGGAGGAGCTGGGCTCGGGGCAGGGAAGCGCATTGCTGCAGCGACGCGGTCGTGATGGCCGGAGGAGCGGCGGCGGCGGCGGAGGAGGAGGAGGAAGGTGACGAAGAGAACAGGGAGGCCGGAATGGCGGGCGGGAAGGGACGGTGGAGAAGTCGCTTTCGGTCTTGATGGTGGAGGATCGAACGGTGCAGCATCCGACTAGGCTGCAGAGGGCTAGCGGGTGTCGACGATATTTTGTCATGTTATATACCGAAAGCGTGAAGTCCGTGGTTGAAAAAGTAATTATCTAGCTGTGTTGAAACCCCAAAAAAAAAAAAAAATATATATATATATATATATATATATTTATATCTATATATATATATATATATATATATTATATTCTTCGTCATCATTATTGTTATTATCATTCACGAATAATGAACTTGATAGACAAGACTTTAAAATTTAGTCAAGACGATGGGGGAGGAAATTTAAAACTAAGTGTGAATGTCGCTTGCAAGAATTTGAGAGAGGTTAATCAATAAAGTCATAAATAGTGAGCAATTTTGGATTGGAACGAGTTTTAGAGATAATGTAATTAATGAAAAGAAGACCCGTTGACACATTGATCGAGGACAATGACGGGGGATCGATATGAGTGCATGATTGCCAAATGGTCATTATGTCGAGATTTTCGGGATTTATAACTTATTGTTCACAATCATTATCAGATAGTAGGAGATATCATAGACCCATCTATTTATATATTTTACCCATTCGTCATATATGGGTGTGAGATGTAGTTTCTCCTCTCCTCTCGAATTCCTTAGAAATCTAATCTCTAATCAATCTCCCATCAACAAAACATTCGAGTAATTGCAATGATTGTTCATTAATCGTGTCTTAATGAACATGCTATTGCCTTAATTAATTCACAATCTAGTTTCCCTAAATAACCAATTGGAGAAATTGAATTGACTCTTAACCGTCGAGATTGAGGGGGGAGATCGAGATTTGTTAGCGGAATTGACGACGACCGTGGGCTAAAATGCGGCTCTATCCATCCATTAAATAGAATTTTCCGATTGTTCCTGCTCCTGCTCCTCCTATCTTTCCTTTCCTTTTCTTTTTTTCCGATTCAGGTGGTTTTTCGGTTTCGAGCCGTTGTCGGAATTTTCCATAAATAAAAGAAAAAAACACCACTTATCCAAAACTACAAAGCATTAGAATAATTACAAGAAAAGGAGAACGGACACATTGCCTTTTCGGACAAGCTGCCAATTTAAGTCATCTTCTCCGGCAGAGAGAGAAAAAAAAGACTCAGGTCAGGCCAGAACGCCTTCCTCTCTCTATATAAAAAGCAGAGACCCACCACCTAATTTTCCAACCACTCTCTAAATTCCCTCCTCCTCCTCTCTCTCTCTCTCTCTCTCTCTCTCTCTCTTCTTCTTCTTTTTCTTGTTCTTCTTCTGTCGCTGCTCGAGCTTGCGTAGCGCTGGGGTTCGGGGGGCTCCGTCGCCGGGCGACTGTTAGGGTTTAACCGCCGGCCCCATTCTCCTCCCATGGCTTCCCAGGGGAAGAAGCTCATCAACGATCCCAAAGGTCAGCAGGCATTCGTCCTCGTCTCCATGCAGCAACGCGCGGGGGATCGCGATCGCCCGCGCATTGCGCGTGCTCTGTTTGTGTTTGTTTTCTCGTTGCGTGATTTCTCGAGCTTCGTTTCGCTGCCGTGTCGATGTTGCAGACGTGGTGACCGAGTACATCGAAGGTCTCGTCGAGACTTATCCTGGATTGCAGTATCTCGACGGTTTTCCCGAGGTGCTGTCATGCGTATATATCTTTTTTTTTTTTTCGGTTTTTGAATTGGACCTCGAGCGTATTTTTTCTTACCGTGATTTTTGGTCTCGTCGGTTTTTCAGGTGAAGGTCGTGCTGCGAGCGGATGTTTCGGGCGAGACGTACGATAAAGTCGCGGTGATTTGCGGTATGTTTGCCCGTGACTTTTCTTGCATTGTTGGTTTCTCTTTCTGTAGCTGTGGATTGCGTTGCTTTTGTGATTGTCATGTTTTGGACTCGCCGCTCGTGACTGAGCGCTATGGCGTCACGTTTGTATGATCGGGATGGTTAGGTAGGATAATTGTGTTAATTTGTCAAGACTGTATGTAGTTATGTACATTTCCTCTAGGTATATGAAAGGAGAAGTGTCGTTGCTTGAGTTTGGTTATAAATTGATGTGGTCTGTACATGCAGAGGTGACTTGTGATCTCTCTAGTAATAGTTCAACATTTTATTTGCTAAACTACCAGTACTACTCCTTCAAGCCTTGAACTGCCTTAGAGCGAAGAGTTTGGCTAGTTTTCATTGTTGGGGTCCAGCTGATCAGGTCTAAATTTTCTACCAGCGAAAGTTGTTCGTATTCTCTTACAATGGAATCACCTTGCTTTTGTCTGGGTGTAATCTAGCTGTTAATATTATGATATGTTGTAACTTATAGGAGGTGGAAGCGGGCATGAACCTGCACAAGCTGGTTATGTCGGGGAAGGGATGCTTACAGCAGCAATATGTGGAGATGTTTTTGTATCTCCTCCCGTTGATTCAATTCTAGCTGTACGTGTTTCTACTCCTTTTTTTTTCTTTGTTCCCTGTGCAATTCTACTGTGGAGAAATTGTACACAGAGCAATTTTTCCATGGGAGCTTCCTGTCATTAGGCAGGATTCCCAAGCAGTAAGTGAGGGGCATGGAAGAAGTGTATGGGTTATAATATTTTTAATATTCTGTTGTTTATCCCCTGTTCTTGACTTTATCTGCAAGTACCATCAATGGAATTGCGCATGCATATTTTGGATGAGTTAGCATATATTCCACTTTGTCTCTTATTACAAATAATTCTGGGTTTTATATAATTTAACGTAATTCAATTACAGGGCATCCGAGCCGTAACTGGTCCCATGGGATGCCTTCTTATTGTCACGGTAATTTAATTTGCCAGTACTAAAATGAGAGTGACTATATAGTTCTTTTAACAGAGAAGAATCACAATTGTATATCTCATGGGACTGGACAGAATTACACCGGTGATCGTTTAAACTTTGGTTTGGCTGCTGAGCAAGCTAAAGCTGAAGGTTATAAAGTGGAGGTGTGATTTTAGTTACTCTAACCATTACTTTGAAATTTGGTAGCTCAGAGAGTGTGCTGAACCTTTTAGACTGGTTTTCTTATCTTATAGACTGTGATTGTCGGAGATGATTGTGCTTTACCTCCTCGGCGAGGCATAATAGGACGGAGAGGTTTGGCTGGGACGATCCTTGTGAACAAGGTAGTGTCTGGCCTGTGGCCCTCTTCTTCTCTTTCTTTATTCACCTGTACACCATCGGTGAAAAAATGCAGGTTATCTCATGAGAGAGTGAGCAGAGAGCGTTTTTCTTGTTCATTCCACTAGTCTATAGCACAGGAGAGTTCTCTGTTTATTACTCCTCTTTCCTGATTGCCTCTTTTCAAGTGAAGTAAGTTGAACATTAGTAGGTCAAATGTTTTTTTTTAATGTCATGGCACTTTTTCTTTCAAGAGCTTTTGCCTTCTCACAAGCTGTTGATATTTTGTAAGACAATTTTCTCCCCTTTTTATGTGAGCCCAGCGACTCAATAAAATTGACTGGGAACTAATAAAAAATTTCTGTGGTCACTTATTATTTGTTGAATGGAAAATTTGAGAGTTTGTGATTTGTAAGATATGTTCTATACATAGGTTGCCGGAGCAGCTGCCGCTGCTGGTCTGTCTCTCGCCGAAGTTGCTGCAGAAGCTAAACATGCATCTGAAGTAATTGGAACAATGGGCGTTGCATTATCTGTTTGCACACTTCCAGGTCTGGTTACATCAGATCGTTTGGGCCCAGAGAAGATTGAACTTGGTCTGGGGATCGTAAGTATATAATGCGAATCTTAATGTATATACTTTGCTAGTGCTCCTGCATTATATTAATGGTGTAGTATTTACTGCTTCTGATTCTTCAAATATAACAAAGACTTCCCAATGAATATTTCACAAGTGTATTTCTTTTGGTGCCTTTTGCCCGTTTGAGGCTTGTATGGTCACTAGGCTTTGCTTTCATTAAAATTTGTTTGAGATCCTTTTTTTTTCCCAATTATTATTCATAATTTCAGCATGGAGAACCAGGCGCTGCTGTGGCTGACCTTCAACCAGTGGATGTTATAATATCTCATTTGCTTCAGCAGATATTATCTACGGTATGTCCTGATCCTTGGCAGATCATGATCACTGTCGGTGTATTTATATTCTGAATTTCTTCACAGATTTAGTTGTTTTTTCACGTAATGCATTCAAAAGTATGAAGTTCATTCGTTATTTCCTACATTGAAGTCCTGGGAGAATTATTATATTAGAGCTCTAATATTTGATGCTAAAAAGAAGATCTAGCTTTCCATCCTAGCATTTAGTAACTACTTTGACTTCAATTTATAAATGCATGTACATTGCTCATGCGCAGCATGTTGGGGTAGAAAGCTTATGGCTGCTATACAAATTTGCAGGAAACTGGCTATGTTCCTATAACACGAGGTAATGGAGTGATACTCATGGTCAACGGGTAAGTCCATGAATCTCTTTTCTTCTGTGATTATATTGAATTTGTCGTGAATTGATATGAGAGAGAAGACCAATTAGACAGGATGTCAACTTTAGAAGACAGCTTATGTGGAAAGTTGTGGATACGGATATGGATATGCGTTGATGATGAGAAATTGTTAAGCAGATAGGGCATTGTCTTCTGAGTTGAAGAGAATGTTGAAACAAAATGTTGTTTCTGTTGCTTTGGACCAATGATAAGGAAACTTTATTACGCTTTGAAGCTGGGATAAAAGGGTGCTACTTTTAGTGAACCAAATTACTAAAAAAAAAAAAAAAAAAAAATCTCAGGAAAATTTTGTACCTGGTTATTGGATTTTTTGCCTGTCCATCATGGTGCATAGAAAGGTAGGTTGATCGTAGACTAATGTCACTTGTATCTCTTGTTGATGCTTTAGGATGTAGTACATGTAACGTGATGTTACGCGACGACAGATCTTATATCTACAAATGTGTGTCCATTGAAGAGTTTGGACTCGGCAGTTATATTGGAAATTGGAATATGTTAGGAACTAGAAAGAGCAGTATATATTGGTGCATTTTATCGGCGATTATTTTTATGATATCTTACAAGAGAGAAATGTCCCAGATCAATGCCACAACATGCCGTGCTGCATCATGTCCTAATCGGTGAACCTAACAAAACTAGATTATACCCTAGAGGTAAAGTACTTAGCGATCTCTGAATGTAAGTGCTTAGTAACAAATGAGGGACGGGACAGGAATATAGGATGTAGGTTGCACCATAAAGCAGTTTCTAGAAGCTGGTAGCTTTTGAAGTTAACCCGATTTGTCCACTCGATCTTTCAAAATAGATGAAACTATTGGTCACTCAATATTGATCATTAGACCAAGAGGTGCCCCTTTTCCATGATGAAAGGTAAACTTTACTTGTACCATAAACCATGCAGGTTAGGTGCTACCCCTGTGATGGAGTTAATGATTGCTGCGGGAAAAGCAGTACCTAAGCTGCAGCTGGAACATGGATTGGCTGTTGATAGAGTTTATACGGGATCTTTTATGACTTCTCTTGACATGGGAGGTTGGTGTTTTAATGTTGTAATGAGAAGTTTCTTCTCAGCTACGCGCAATTTATTGTTGTCTCCTTTTATCAGGTTTCTCCATTACAATCATGAAATCTGATGAATCAATTCTGCAACGTCTGGATGCTCCTACTAAGGCTCCCTATTGGCCTGTTGCTGTTGATGGTCAGTATTGATATCAGAACTACCTTGAATATGGTGTTACACAGTTTAACTTGTTTGGCTGATATAATTGGTTGATGGTCTATATGCTGCAATGCCTGGATAAATTTATGCCAGTTATTGCATGTGCATTCTGGAGTTTCAAGTGAAGCATCTGAAATCAAATCAATTACATACTTTACTTGCAGGCAGTCGCCCTCCTGCCAAAATTCCTATTGCAATGCCATTGTCTCGTTCGACAAAGAGTGATGAGGTGTGTGCAAAGCAACAGTTTCTGTGTTCTTTTGGATGAGATACAGAGACCTTTCTAAAGTTATTTGTCTTAAGTTTTTTAAAAAAAAAAAATGGTTGCAATTTTCATGACTTGTGTTCATGCTTGAAATCTTTACTGGGGTTAAATATTGAAAGTCTAGGAGAGCTAAAATATGGGCCATTGCGCCTTCCCAACTTTAGATCCTTAGTCGGTGTGCTCTACATCTTGAAACTTAAAACTTTCCATTAGATAATGCTGGACAAATGTGTAGACCAGTTTATCCTTGCTTTGAGTACAGGATTAACTGAGGTTAGCTGGCTTAAAGTTTTAATAAGAGCTTGTTAATGGAAAAAATACAGAAGATGACTGCCACAATCACGGGCTTTTACAATCTAAGGTTCTCCATAGCTTTATTGGGATTGCAAGCACATACAGTGGAATTTGTAGAATATAATTTTTGTATAACAGAAAGCTTAAGCAAAAGCAAATAAAGAACCTCGGAATCAAACTTAAAAGACAATAATGATAGATGAATGCTGTGCCCTACAAAGATCGTCTAGCTGCTTGTCCTGTTTGATGTGTTGTGCTTATTTTGTAAAGGGATATGAGCAGATTAATCCCATATCCATGACATTTAATGCTATGGAATGTAGTCATTTGTTCTGTCTCTGCTATTAATCTACACTGATTTTTGTTGTGTGTGACTTGGTTAGCATAGCATTTTAACCTGACTTTATGTGATTGATTAATTTTTGTAGTCATTGTGTCGGCCGCTAAAGTTAACTCAACAAGGCCATCTTCTTGAAATGGCTGTAGAAGCAGCGTTGAATGCAATTATTGGGTTGACTGACAGTTTAAATGAATGGGATTCTAAAGTAGGCGATGGTGACTGTGGCTCAATTGTGAGTTCCCTTTTTACTCTTCATTTGTTGTTTTATTCTTCCTCATGTGGTTCACATATGTTATTAATCCTTTATAGATGTATAAAGGCGCAACAGCTGTCCTGGATGATATGAAAAAGCAGTGAGTTTTCTCTATAAGTCTATGCTCTTGCTTACTGCAGATTTTTATACTGTAATTTTGAGGAGACTTTCTCAAGGCAAAACATTGACCTGTATGCTATTGTCGCTACCAAACTGAGCATCTTATGTGCTCAGATGATTAGATAACTGCATGATGATCATCTTATGTTGGACATGCTCTTGCTGTCGGCTATATCTCCAATCTTCTTTCTCCCTCTCCTCATATAAGCTTTTGCCATGAGGTTCTAGATTTAAGTATTTATGTGCATGTGGCAGAGAGAGCTACTATATAAAGCTTTAGATGGCATACAACTGCTTCACCAAATTCTTGTTGGTATGTCCAGTGAATGCTTCACTAGGCACCTACATAAACAGCTCAGTTCCTAGAGGGTTCCAAGCCTACCCTTTTCCATGGCAGTTGTATGTTGACATTGACTTAGGGGAGCTTTCTAGTACATGTCATCTTTCTCCATTTACACCTTGATTCCTGGTGCTATCTGATGAATTCTTCTTTCCCCGCAATGTAGCTTTCAATTATTCTTCCTTCTTTGATTTATGAAGATGCGATATACACCTCTTTTCTTTTGTTATCGTCAATATATCTGCAATGGTTAGATTATCTACCTCACCTTGTCATTTTCTAGTTTATTAGAGAAAGGGTCTCTAAATTGTACTTTGATTGGTTTCTTCAGCGATGATGTGCAGCTGCTCGCACAGATCTGTGCATTGTTTTTTCTTGCTATTGTCTTTCTCAAAAGCATATATTGATTTTTTTTACCTGATTTGATACACATAATTTTGTTTGGCAGTTATCCTCTAAATGATGCTGCAGAAACTATAAGCGAAATCGGTTCATCCATCAGGAGAGTCATGGGGGGTACCAGCGGGATACTGTACGATAAAATATTTTTTTTCTCTGTCATCTATGGTTCCTTCTCAGTCATATATCTTTATATTCTCTCTGATTTTCTTCTTTTAAATTGGCAGATATGTCATAATGTGCAAGGCAGCATCTCCACACTTGAAAGCAAACCGCCAGGCTGATATTACAGCAAAACAATGTGAGATAATGCTATTATGCTGTACCATTTGATTGTGATGGCATCACTGAGCCTGTATTTTGGTGTATAGGGGCCGAAGCACTTGAAGCAGCCATCACTGCAGTCAGTAAATATGGTGGTGCCAGTGCTGGTTATCGCACGCTGTTAGATGCCCTTATCCCCGCATCTCAAGTTCTCAAAGAGGTACTTATCATCTTTTATAGTAGGAGGTGGTCGCACAGCTTGAAACATGATATCGATGTGTTTGTCCTGTCAGAGGTTAGATGCTGGGGATGACCCCATCACAGCTTTTGTGCTCTCGTCAGAAGCAGCAGTGGCTGGTGCTGAGTCAACTGTGCACATGCAGGCTCAGGTGACCTTCTGTGATGGTTGTAGAACATCGTTATTTCACTTGAATTTGAAACACAAAGAACTCATAACGAGACACGTGAAATGAGGATTTTTCTAGTGCAAATGCTTTTTGTGCGGAGAGAGGATTGTGGTAATCTCAACAATGTGACAACTCTTCCCATCTTGTTTATTTCCCGTTAATTGTTAAAAATCGAATTCTGAACCTTAGAAGTGGGAAAGGAACTCAACTTTCCCATCCATCGGAATCAAAGTTAGCTAAAGAGTAAAATCTAGGTACTAAGATCTACCCAATAAGAAGCCTTTGACAGATTACTTCTTCTTGCTTGTGATACAAAACACATACGGAGCATCATATGCTCGCAAATTCTTTGCAGGCTGGTCGCTCAAGCTATGTCTCTGAAGATGTCCTTGCGACTGCCCCAGACCCCGGAGCCATGGCTGCAGCTTCCTGGTATAGAGCAGCGGCCTTAGCTCTCTTAGCCGTGAAGGATAACTATGAAGTCGCATGAGGCCACATTGGACGAGGCCCCCTATACATTCATCCTTCCTTTTTGCCGCAAGTTAGCTGAGTAAAACTTTTCGTCCCGTGACTTTTAACCATTTTGCTTTCCGCTTATGCATTCCGTGTGTAAAGCTGAGAGAGCGAGTTTTTCCCCCATTGTCGGAGCCCTCCCACCTGATTGACTGTAAAGTCGAGATCCGTAGAGAGAATAACATACTTCACAATCCAAGTCTATTGCCGGAAGTTTCGCGGGGTCGGTTTTTTGCCCCCGTCGTTTCGTTTCTGTTTTCTCGTGGACTTGTGTAGTAACTACTCAGACATTATGCAATGGTTGATCTTAGAAACTACTCAGACATTATGCAATGGTTGATCTTAGAAACCGATACTACTGCGACCTGAAAGGAGTAACGAAAGCAGAATCACAAGATGATGTCGGCTTGAGTGCCGAGCATAGAGAGCCGAGATGTGTCTGTCCGAGCTCCGGAAGCGGACTTTGTCGTGCAAAGTGGATTTTAGCTGTGCTGTGTGAAGTTCGGGAGCGGCAAAACGAACTCTGTTAAAGCGATGAGCGTTCGATTATCGACACCATGTCAACCCTATCTTTACAAAGGTACAAAGGTACAAAGGTGGGGAAGTGATCCTAATATCTGCGTACTAAGAAATTTATAGTCCGATGGCATACCTGGGTTGATCGTACATGAGATTGCTAGTGCTATGTAGATCACGTTAATTGTCATGCGACAAGGAAAATATAGAAATTTTGATTCTATTATATCACTTTAAATATTTAGTCAATAAAATATATTTTCATTATATATATACACGAACTTTTGATTTATCCATTATGGTCTTAGAAGTTTAGCCTACTATGCAATATGATTTTTGAAATTTTAATTTGTTTGACGTGGTCCCTTGACTTTTGGTATATATTCAATTTAATCCCAAATCTATATTAAAATATTCAATATTGCTCATATGGTGAACATTTTTAGATAGTTCAATGATTAAATTAAACAAGTATCAAAAGTCTATAAATCAAATTCCGCATTTGGTTAAAATTCAGGAATCACAATGAATAATCCAAAATTTCATGAATTACATTATACATGCTAATTACTAAGTCAAAGTTAAATGCTAAGTCAAAGAGTTCAATTAGGTTTGGCACGGCCGTCTCTTTCCCTGGGTGGAAAGTTCCCTCGTGACACATTGTCTTCCCGGTCCATCTTGTATGTTACTCGATTAGAATTGATCAAAAATTTCCCCGAACTTAAACAATCTTTGACCGAGGACCACCGCCGGCCGACCCTGCCCCTCCTTAGACGGAACTCGTGGTCTCTTCCAAAATTCCCAAGGGCAAAAATCCTAAAAAAAAGAAAAAAAGAAACTCTTTACTGGTCTGGAGTCAAGTCCGCATTTAAAAAGTTGAAAACCCCCGTCCTGCCTTCCCCGCTCCTTCACTCCATCCTTCGACGAAAAACACGACAAGCCCAAAAAAATAGAGAACGCGCAAATCTCAGATCGAACTCGAGTCCGAACGAGAAAGAGAGGGCGGAAATCAGATCGGCGGCGATGGCGGAGCAGCTGACGGAGGAGCAGATCGCGGAGTTCAAGGAAGCCTTCAGCCTCTTCGACAAGGACGGCGACGGTACCGCCCCCCCCCCCCCCCCCCCCTTTCTCTCGCTCTCGTTGTCTGGAGGTTTTCTCGGTCTTGCGCGCGTCGCATTACGCGCGTCCGGGACGAAAATGGCGCTCGCGCCTCGTTTAGATTTGAGTTTTGTGGGACTGGGTCTCCGCTCTCCGTCGCGCGGGCAGGGAAAGTTTGGATTTTTTTGCCTGTTTCGATGATGATTGATTGTGCCAGCTCGGTGATCGGTTGAAAGTCTCCCTTTTTCGGCCCTTTTCTCTTCGCTTTCGATATGGGTTTGCAGTGATTATCGGTAAGCTTTACTTATATAGGCTGCGATAGCAAGGATTGGCCGCAAGTTGTCCCTTTTTTCTTTCCTTTCTAATTATGGAGGCTTTGTGTGTTTTTTTTTGGCTCGAACATGGTATGGGGAGGATGTTGTTTGCTTTGTATGCTGGTGTGTTGTTGCGATGTGGCGAATGTGAATGGGGTGGAGCGAGGCTGGTTACTCGGAAATGGAGGCTGACGGATGATCTTGTTGATATGGATGGAACATCTGTGGAAGTCGAAATGTGACCCTCGGCCATTTTGCTGTCTTTCTCCAGAGGTTAGAGCGCGTGAGTTGTGTGAGGGAATGAGCCCCATGGAGGCCCTCACATGTGGGGACTTTTGGATTCGTTGCTGAAACCTAGAAAACTGATCCGTCCTTCAAATTCTACCTCTTGAGGTGGAACTGCTGGCTGCTCGAGCGAGAACAGTGGAGGTGTCGTGAACCGTCTGGTGTTGTTCCACGTTGTCGTCGTCCCTCGGAGCATTGGGAACCCTTAAGCTTTCACCTTGTTGACCATCCTCCTTTTTGGACATCTTGTTCCCTTCCAATGTCCACCTGTCATGAAAGAGAGCACCCTTGTTTTAAATTGGTTGGCAATGTAAGCTGAGGTTATGCTGCGAGATGTTGATGCTACATGATAATTAAATTTAATAATTTTTTTTGTGACCTTTACTTCTTCTGCTATACCCTTATTTGATTGTGTCCCTGTGAGCATGTCGCTTTGCTCAAAATTTGCTGAAATTTACGGTTTGCCATTGTAAATTACTGATTTTTTTTTTTATCCTTCTCTTGACTAGATTTCCCCTTTGTAGTCTTATGCAATATAATAGGCACATCACGTGTGCGTCACTGTAGGTTTGATTTATTTTCCTCTCTCATCCTAACTTCATGTTTGTATAGGCTGCATCACTACCAAGGAGTTAGGGACAGTTATGAGATCTCTGGGCCAAAATCCTACAGAAGCTGAATTGCGAGATATGATCAACGAGGTCGATGCTGATCAAAATGGCACTATTGATTTCCCTGAATTTCTGAATTTGATGGCCCGAAAGATGAAGGTCAGTTTGAGTGCCGCTTGTGGTATTTTAATTGTGGACTTTGGAGGCCTTTGGATGTTTGTATGTTTTCCCAAAGATTGCAAACCAGCATTGGAGCCTGAAGGCTTATTAATTGCTTCACGTCTTAGTTTTCCAATTATTTCAGCTCATAATCATCAGTGACCCTGATGTCTTGCTCCCTGTTTTTGTGCTAACAATGAATTTCAACACCACTGGGCCCGGTGGTTGGTGGGATTTGTCTTTTTCATTTTTTGTGGTCTGGGGTTGTGGGGGGTTGGCAATGCTTTCGCAAAGGTCAGGGGCACCCTCCACCAAAGCAAAAATGAACAAAAAAAAAAAAAAGAAAAAGAAAAGAAAGAAAGAATGGATCTCATCAAAAGTTGTACTTGAGAATGCAAGATGCCTGTGGATATACTGGCACATGTAGTTTCATTTGTCTTCTCCCTGTTTTGTTGAAATTCCAATTGCAGATAGTATTTCTTCCTGCCTTAGTATTGAGGGAAATTCTGTTGTCAAACTCTGTAGAGACATTCCTGGAATACTGGGGTATTTTCCTTTCATACCTTTCAGTTTCTCATGAAAGATGCGTGTGCGTGTTGTATCAATAGTCAGTTAAGGTGGGCAGTCTGCTAAGCAAGACGAATCCGTGTTCTTATGTCTGTTGATTTTCTGTTCTGAAAAGGACCTTTTGCAATTGCCAGTCGATCATATCCTCTTACATTGACAAAATTTCTGATAGTGCTTTATTCAACATTTACATCTTGAAGGATACTGATTCTGAGGAGGAGCTCAAAGAAGCTTTCAAGGTCTTTGATAAAGATCAAAATGGTTTCATTTCTGCTGCTGAGGTAAATTTCATATTCAAGTGCTAGCATCTCCTTCTTGGTTATTTTCAGAGCCAGCAACCACAACCGATTTCTAGAATGGAAATGAGATTACCACATTTATGACATGTTCTTCGTTGTGCAGCTCCGACATGTCATGACTAATCTCGGAGAAAAGCTTACCGATGAGGAGGTGGAGGAGATGATTCGTGAAGCCGATGTCGATGGTGATGGTCAAGTGAACTATGAGGAATTTGTTAGGATGATGTTGGCAAAGTGATTGTGGGTGCTGCACTGCTAGAGGGAGATGAGTTGCTTACAAACAATTGGTAGTTCTATAAACCTGGAGTTTTTCTTCCCTCTCGTTGCGTGATTTTTGGAAATCTTGAGCAGATACATCTGGTTTTGTTCACTATTATGTTTATGTATGATATCTTTGCAGCTTTGTTCTTATCTGACCATTGCACTCATTTCTTACCTGGTTTTTGAAATTGCTTTTCATTTCTCATAGTAGAGAAAACGAGCTTGTTGCGTCAAATAGATGATGGAATGTGAACACAGGGCAATGAGAGGAAATAATCAAAGAAGAAAACAGATTGTTATCATAGGTCAATTATGCTTCTTGCGTCCCATCATCAGCTCAACCGAGTGTAGCTCCTTCCTGTTGAGCTAACAGTTTTGTCAGTCTTCTGATGCTGTTCCCTTCTTTACCTTGTGAGGAAAGAACAATTAAACCAGTTATGCTTCTTGAGGGAACCTTAATACTACTTAAAGAACCATGCCCTGGCGTCTATTTTGTGTAAATTTCCATGCTGACATGCTTTTTTTGACTCACAGGTTGTTTCATGCCATAGATCTTTTTGATCAGGAAATTTTACCGTTTGGGAGCGTTGAATGCTTGATGTGGGTATTATACGCATGCATAAGTACTAAACCCAGTCGTCGATTGGATCAGGGCAAGGTGGTTAATACCAATTAATTTTTTAGATTCCGGGATGCATATTATTTCATCAAACTTTCGGTTTTGAGTGAGAATAACACCAAAAGGTATCACCAATACCTTGGTGATTGATCAGACACTATCCACAGCCATGTATGGTTGTGGCGCATGCAACTTGTCTCATGGGTTCATTTTTGCGATGGTCGTGAGCCAGAAGCAAATGTCAGGACTTCTTTCTGGTATCGCTTTTCTTTTGCGCACTTTTAGCGCTGGCGGGCGATTATTAGAAACCCTAGGAGGCTGCATGAGCTAGTTGTCCGATTTTCGGAAGTAGCCTACCCGATATCTCATCTTTCTTCCGTATTTCTATGTACGTCTATCTGCATGCACAGCATGTATCCTGATATGCTCGAATCCGATGCCTTTGAGCTTTATCTTTCTCCTATCTTCTTATGGGCTCTTTGGAAGAGAAAAGAGTGTCAATATGGATATGATTGAATGATGAGAAAGAGGCAAAGCTAGCTAGAGAAACTGAGATAAACGCTATCAAGGTAAATGGTTCTAAAAGCAGGGTTCTCTCCACTGTATATATTCATGTTGTCGGTGCCACAATCGGTCCTGTCTAAATCAGTTAGAGAGCGGTAGGGTCTGCTATCTTTTCTTGGAGCCAGATTATTACAATAGAGACCGCATAAGTACAGAGTCTACAGACCAGTAAATCTGATAATGATGGCACCGGGAACTGCTAATTTCACATTTTGCTCGTCTCACAACCCTTCCCCCACACCCCACCCCCCCCCCCCCCGGGCGCCCCTTCCTTTTTTTTTTTGTTTGTCTTTCCCCCTTATGTCAAGCTTTTTCTGGGACTGTATGTTTGACCTGAACAAACAGATCCTTCATTTATTCTGGAGCTACCGCTGCTAGAAATTTAATTTCTATACATTTTTAGGACCGTGAATTCTCGGGAAATTCCGAAAAAAAAAAAAAAAGAACTTCTGAGGTCGGAAATTGTGCCTTCAATGAATCAAAGTCTCTAAGAAAGCATAATGCGTGAAAATGTCCCTCGGATTCCAATGCGAGTAGTTTGACCTAGGAGGTCAATCAACATTGCTTGCAAAATTCGTCAGTCGGTGACGGCCGAAAAGACATTTTCCAAATCACAAACCCATCAGGAGGTGAAAGCACTTCAATCTAAGCAAGATGCGCATATCTCTCTCTCTCTCTCTCTCTCTCTCTCATTCCTGCACATCATTGGCACAATCTGCACAATCTGTCATGCATGCTTATGTACATGAACCGCATTTGCAGATGTGAAATTATAGCAGCAAACCAGAAAAGAAGAAAGTGGGATTCAAGACCATATGAGATTTCCTTAATCCTTCTCCTCATGAACAATATAGAGAAAACAAAATTCAAAACCAGCAGAAGAAGAAAGAAAAATGAACCCCCCGGAAAAAAAAAATGAAAGATAAACTGACTAGTAGTTAATACTCGCTTCTCTCTCTCTCTCTCTCTCTCTCTCTCTCTTCTGTACTACTGAGTGGTGAGGGAGGAGGCATTGCCTGTGGAAGCAGAGGTGGAGGAAGAAGAGGAGTTCTTGTGGTTGTGCATCCACACCTTGAACACCTGCCTGCTCACCCCAACGCTCCGGCAAAACCTCTCGATCTCGTCCTCCTCATCCTTCCTCTGCATCTTCCACCCCAGCTTCTCCGCGAACACCAACATCTTCTCCTTCTGGTCTGCCGTGAACTTTGTCCTGAACCTCTTCTTCACCCCACTGCCGCCGCCGCCGCTCTCCGGCGAATCTGCCGCCATGTTCAGCTGCCTCCCCCGCCCGTACTCCACGAGCTCCCCACCGCACAACTCGGCATTGTCCCGGCCGCCCGACCGGCACACCATCAGCCCCCCACTGCCGGCGTGGGCGGAGACGTATGTCACCTTCCGATGGAAGTTGCGGTGGCAGCCGCACGCTGCGCATTGGAGGCTGCCCGGGGAGGTGTCGTCCAATGTGAACTCGCCGCACCCGTCGGTCGCATAGCTCCCCAAGCTGGCTGCATGGTTTCTCAAGCACTCTCTATATGCCTCATTCCTATTATCTCCTTCCATCTCTCTCTCTCTCTCTCTCTCTCTCTCTATGTGATGCTGTTGTGGTTGGGTTGGATATGTTTTTTTTGGGAGAATGAAGAGGGAGTGGAATTATATACGCTGCCCATGCTGGGTGTCGTATGTCATTTTCTGAAAAAAAAAAAAATTGTTTTCTAGGGTTTCTTATCTTCTTCTTGTTCTCCCTTACCTCATTCTGAATTTTAGCTCGAGATGAATGTGAGTTGTAGAGCACTATGTTTGTTGTCATGTAGCTCTCTCTCTCTCTCTCTCTCTCTCTCTATGTTAGAGAGTGCGTGTATGTGTGCAACGTCGTCTAATTAGCAATAATGGGTTTCTGCTATCTTTTAGCATGCTCTCTCAACGATCCAAAAAGAAATTTGCACGTCCTTTCCCACCCCAAAAGAGAGCAGAATATTAGATTTTAGATCCATGTGATGATGACGACGACGAACTGTGTGGCTCCATGAAATTCAGTTTTCTGCCTTTTCATTTTTGGCTTCTATTCTTTATATTACTTTTATTTTTCCATGTCTCTATCCCTATGGAATTTGGATCTTGGTAGTTATCATCAACCTAAATAACTTTGAATGAGCAAATCGGATCTTAGTAGTAATCATTAACCTAAATAACTTTGAACAAGCATGACGAGCGCCGCAAAAATAATGCTGAGGCGTGCACGATCCACCTAACCCTCTCCCATCGGTGAACAGCTAAATTTCTAAGAATCGATTAAAATGAGAATTTCTATTGTAAACTAGCTAAAAGAATATAAATTATATATTGTAATTGCTATGAGCTTTCAGCAAAGGTCGAATTAGGGTGTGCTTCGGCGGTGCGGTTTGGCAGGAGTGACGGGGTACGCTTCGGTCCACTTAAATTATATATTCCAAAGTTTGGTTTTTTTATATAAATAATGTGATGTACATAAATATGAAGGTACGGACATGAAGGGATGGTTTAGCATTAGTTGTCCTTGTCGATATTTATACCGGAAAGAAGAGGAGAGAAGGCACGAATGTCTTGGTTCACGGAATTCAAACCATTATAATCGGAGAAGAGGGGGACAGTCTTAAGACTTTAGGTATTAGTTCCATCCCCTTAAAGATTAGGGCAACATAAGCTGCACCACCCCTTACCGACATGATGGATGGATACTCAATAGTCAATGCCACCTCTCTCTCTCTCTCTCTTTCTGACATATTTTGAATTCAATTATTACGATGTCCACCTTCAGCTCAAAATTTTCTCGAGTGTCGTGCATTTGGAGCTAATTTTGTAATCGGAAACTTTCGGATTTCAATCATCCAGCGGTAAAAGTGCGATTATTTTTAACATTCCGGCCAAATTGGTGGATTTATCGCCACAGAACAACGGTTAGTGAATTCGCTTGGTTCGTACTAACAGTGTTCTTTGCTTTTGCTTTTGTGTTTCTTTCTTTCTTTTTTCTTTTTTTCCCACGTTTCTCTGATCCACTACAGATTGTTATGATGTGATGGTGCAAATCTCTTTCACATCTTCCACCGCACTATCACCGTCGCCTTCACCTTCGTTGTCAGCTTTTAATTGCGAGCGTGGATCGTTTGTTTCTCCTCGTGAACAAAGTGACTTCGGCTGAGCAATATGAATAATCACATCGCATGTATTTACCTATTCCTTGATAAATTCGTTCTTCATTGACTGATTGATGTTGATTCTCCACCATGCATAGGTTAAATTTGTTGAAATGGTTTGTCATCTATAAATAATAAAGTAAAGTGACTGTTGGGTATGAAAAGAAGTGATTATTGACATGAAGAGAAGTGATGGTTGATCATGTAAAATGATGAAGGTTCTGATAGGTATCTACTATCAAGAGATGTTATTGAGATGAAGAGAAATGAGGATTGATTATGAAGAGTGGTGACAGTTTCGATAAAGTACATATATCCAAGTAATGTGTTGATTGGTTATCTATAAATATGACCAAATCACACATTACTCAAAAAAGTTTTCACTTCTTCATAACTCTCTCTTTTTTATAGTGTCTCTTCTTCTCTTTTCTCACATAAGTTTGACAAACATTAGAGTGAAATCTCATAAGGGAAATTTAGTAATTGTGGAACTCATTTCTTTATGGCTTTTTTGGTGTATATCCTAAGTGATGTGTTGATTGGTTATTAGTAATAGGTACAAATCATCCATTGCTTAAATAACTCTCTCTTCTTCATAGTCTCTCTTCTTCTCTTTTCTCACACAAGTTTGACAACATGTTCAAGGTGAAATTTCAAGAGAGAAATTTAGCAATTGTCGAACTCATTTCCCCGTGATTTTGGTGCATTTTCTAGAGTATATTTGTTCTAAACCTGATAACAATGATAGTGTGGGCAATAATAGCTTAAGAACGGTAATCGTCATCACGCATCAAAGAACTTTAAACTACTGCTCAAATCTTTATCAGCAATCAAATTTTCCCAACAATCTTAAGGTATTATTTTTATAGAGATAGAGACAATAGTTGCATCAAATGCTAGCAATCATGACAAATAAGTATCAATGAAACTTTTGTTTATGTTTATATGTTTGAGTCATCATACTTATGACATAATAGATTATCTCACGTTGCTTCAATAATTTGAAATTTATGAATAAAAGTGGCATAAATCATGTGGTAATCTCGATAAGAAAAACTATGAAATATATTTACAACTAAAGATGACTAAGAAATCATTCTAAAAAATAGAAGTAACAACTAAAGTGCTTAAGTTGCTGCGTTTTGATATTTATGAATTAAATTGTATATTAAATGGAAGTGGAAATTTTTATTTTATTGCATTTGTTGACTATTACTCTAGATATACTCATCCGTACCTTATGAAATCAAAAGATCATGCTTTTGATATGTTTAAGGTATGTGAGGCTATAGTTGAAATCAAACTTGTGCAAAAATCAAAGTTTTGAGAGCATCAGGCAAGTGCACCTTATACACAAATATAAAATGCATTGGTTGAAAAAAAAAATCGAATCTTGGTATATGGTTAAATTCATGTTCTGACAAGAAAAACTGCCAATCAATTTGTGGGGAAAAGCACTTTTTACCGTATGTTATTCTCACAAGAAAATTCCTTCAACGAAATTTAAGATATTTCCATATGAATTATGGAAAGGAAAGGTACCAAGTATTAATACTTTAAAGTATGGGTATGCCTTGTGTATTATAGAATTTTTTATCCTAAGCAAAACAAATTAGGACCAAAGGAATTAAAAAAGTGTTTGTTGGATATACCAAAAATTCTGAAGTTTATCGATCATTAGATGTTGAATTTAATACTACTATGGAATCAAGAAATGTTGAATTTCTTGAACATAAATTTCTTATAGATTTAAGTGATACTCCAACATATTCACAAACACAATTTGATGCAAGCAATCCTTCATCAAGTGAAAGAAAATTGTTTCAATTCTCCAAGTCAAATGAGGAGAAGTCAAGGAGTGAAGAAAACGAAAAATTTCAGCTCTCGTTTTGTAACTCTCTCAGAAGAAGGAGATAGATAAAATGTTACGAATATATTACCCATGTTATTTCATTTAGAAGAAGATCCAAGAACGTTTAGTGAGGCAATGGCATCTAGAGATTTATCACTTCAAAATAACTAATTAATGATGAAAGGAGGTGTGGATGAAGAAGAGTTCTCAATGCTTTGTCAAATCATCTATATGAAATTTTTTGATCTTACACAAATCTTAGACATGTTTAGATGCCTAGGAGACAAAATATAATTTTGACAAACGAGCAGTCGATAGATTTATTGCTTTGAAATACTTTAATACATATGCATCGGTTGCTTGAATAGCATCCATTAGAGTTTTGTTAGCTTTGACATCAATTTTTAAATTTCATGTGCATCAAATGGGTATTAAAATAGCCTTTCTAAGGCACCGGTTATTTCTCAAAAAATGAATGATTTAAAAAATAATTTTTTAAAAGTAGTCGCTAATATCACTTACTATAAATAAACAAGCAATATTTTCATAATCCACGAAAATGTTTAAACATAAATTATTGCAATAATAGAAATATTTTTTATTAGCTAACTATTTCAAGCAATACAAGCAATTATTTCAAGGAAAAAATTGTCCAAATCATTCATTTTTTGTGTAACAAATGGAGCAAAAATAGTAAATTAGAAGATGAGCTGTATATGGAACAACCTAAAGGTGGTATTCTACTTGAAAATGATAATAGTGTTTGTGAATTAAACATATCATTATATGGTTTGAAGCAAGCACCGAAATAATGACATGAAAAATTTGATTCTATGATATTATCTATAGATTTAACATAAGAATGCCGATAAGTACATTTATTCAAAGCTTACTAAAGAGTAGGGAGTTATAATCTACTTATATGTAGATGATATGCAAATTGTCGGTACAAGCATGCATGGCATAAATGAAACCAGAATGTATATATGTTCTTAGTTTAAAATAAAAGAAGTGTATACAATTTTAGGTATCAAAGTGATCAAATATAGTGGAGGTTATGCTTTAAGTCAAGGCCACTATGTGGAGAAATATAAGCATTCAAGAAATTTTTAGCACAATTAGAATATGATAATGTAATTAGAAATTTGTTGTATGTTATGCATTGTACATAGCATTTATTGTGTGTAAATTGTCTAGATAATCTAGTAATCTTAGTACCACACATTGGAATGGCATAAGTAGAATTCTTGATTACCAAAAAAAGCTAAAAATAAACTGTGGTCTATTTTATGAAAGACAACTAGCGGTACTCAAAGGATATTCATATGCTAGTTGGATACCTAGAACAATTGATCACAAGTTGACATCTGAACGGGTTTTTAAGCTTGTGAATGGGGTAGTCTCTTAGGCATCAAAGAAGCAAATGTATATAGCTCATTCACAGATAAAATTTGAATGGCTACATAATTTGCTATAGGGTATAAAGTTGTGGCCAAAAAAATGCAAGCAATATTTTTAGATTGGGAAGTTATGGAACAATATCTAAGGCATACAATAAAGTATACAATAAAAATCTAGACATTAGCTTATGATATAAGTATGTTCGACAATTAATTATCGATGAAATTATTTGAATATTTTATGTTCGAACAAATGATAACTTGGCTTATCCATTCACTAAGGGATTCTCCAGAGGTTTAGTCAACAAATTGTCAAAGAAATTAGATCTTAGACCAATTGATAACAGTCGAGCATAGTGGAAACTCAACTTTACAACTCTTAAAAAAATTCTCAAAGTTCAATGGGTAATAATAAACTATTGTAACTTGACAATGATTGAGTAATGGGCTCAAGGTTAGGAGAATGAGTGTAAGAAAGTACTCTTCATGAATTTCAGATTTTGGTAGGCAAGGCTAAAGTCAAGAACTTCTCTCATATGAAAATAAGAAGTGGTGCAATTTCTTACAAAAGTTGGATGAACTTTTGTAAATGTTCATGAATAGATATCTTTTTGAACTATTAAAGGTTCAAATCTTAATAGATATCTTTTTGTATGTATGATTTGTGTAAGAAACTAGGCAAGGGATTGTTGAAATAGTTTGTTATTTATAAATAATTAAAATAAGTGATTGTTGATCATGAAAAGTGGCAATAGTTTACTAAGACACCTATTCTCAAGAGATATGTTGATTGTTACTTGTAAACATGACCAAATCACATGTTGTTAAAAAAAAAAAAAATCTCTTCTTCTTTACTTTCTCTTTTACATAGCTTTCTCTTGCTCACAATTTTGTTTTTTTCTCTTTTCTCCCACAAGTTTGACAACACATTCAAGATGAATTTCCAGTAGGGAAATTGAATAATTGCTATACACGTTTCTCTATGATTTTGGTGTGTATACTAAAGATGTATTTATTTTAAACCCAGTAACGAGATAGTGGGGATAAATAATACCTTAAGGAGAAATTTCAAGAGGGAAATTGAATTATCTCTTTCTTTCATAATTTTCTCTTCTCTTTTCTCCCGCAAGTTTGATGACACATCCCAGGTGAATTCCAAGAGAGAAGTTGAATAATTTTAAGATGCGCTTTTTTGTGACCTAGGTGTATATATTAGAGGTATATTTATTTTAAACCCGGCAATAACAATAGTAAGAGCAAATAATATCATAAGGATAGTGATTATCATCATGCATCAAAACATTACAAGACTCTAACTATTGCTCTTCATCGACAATCAAATTTTCCCCACAAAATTCATAATGCAAACAAACATAGGAAGACATATACCTAGATCAAGAGTTTCCCAATAGACAAGCCAATACGGCTTTGAAAGACCCCTTGAATGCAAGGCTATTTAATGTGGGATTCATAATAATATAACTAAACATATATTTGTATTAATGTTAGATAGTTCACATGTTGGGACTTGTTATATATAAAGGCTACATTTGGTAGCTTGGATAAAAGTCAAATCAGGATGAATCCATGTTTGGTTTATGCCCAAAACATAATAAGATCATATATAAGTGAGATGTAATGAGGATAAAAAATATACCATGGAGGAGGAGAGATAAAAATGGATAAAAGAATCTTATCTTCATGATATAAAGTTATTTTTTCGAATAAAAAAATTCTTAAATTAATAAAATCAAAATAATAATTAAATATAGATAATATTTGTACTTTAATATAAAAAAATAAAAAAAAAATTATTTTTTGTTTTTCAGTCTTATTTATATTTATATTTATTTTATAATATATATTCTTTGTGTGTGTATAATACCTATATTGATTTTATATTTTAGGTATATTAGTATACTTTATTATTTAACAAAACTTTATTAAGGAATGATGGAAGGGAATGAAAAAGAGATGAAAAAATAATAAATAAATAAATAAATAAATAAATAATAAGGTAAATAAAAATCATGTAGAAGAACCCAGATTTTAAATATACAAATTTAAATTTGAAAATGATCTTTTTAATTCTTGAAGAATTAGGGACAATGAAATTTCAAAAAAAAAAGAAAAAAAAAAAAAAACACTTACCTCGTTTGTCTCGTTCTCATTCGTATCTCTAGTTCATGTTGAAGTTTCACTAACTTCTTCACAATTCTTTAGTTCATGTTAAAACTCCACAAAAGTCGTGAGAGAGTCAAAACTCATTGTTCTCCTGATCTCTCTAGTTTACATTAAAAGTCCACAAAAACAACAAGAGAATTGACACTTCTCTTTCTCCTCTTTAACTCTGTGATTTAGATTGAAGTTTCACAAAAGTGGCATGAAAATTGAAGTACTATATAGTTTGAAATTGCAAAGCTAAATCATCATGTTTTCTTTCTCTTACTAGATTTGGCATTCACTAGTCAATTTACTTCATTGATATTGCTATAACCCATTTATATTTCTTATCATAGTCGAACCTATAGCTTTGAATGCTTCAATAAGCTCCTTTGCTATTTAAATTTATATTGCACAATAGTCATTGATTGATTGATGGGGGTTACCTTCGTTTATGCATTTGTGGTTTTTTTAACAGTGAATCGTGAGATATTTTACAATCTCCATTTACATATTTTTAGGTTCATTTACATTGATATATGGTTCATACCAAACAATACACATGATAGGATATGCCAATTTCATTATTGTGATTTACCAAATAATTAAAATGATATAACAAAATATCTTAATTTTATATCTTATCATATCAAATCATATTCTAGTTAAAAATTCAATCAACTAAACACAGTCAAGATGAATTTTTCAGAATTTCATATTAGTCTCTTCGCTTTATAAATGTCTCGGAAGCCCTTTTTTGTACTTTAGCCTTTGAATCTCTTAGCGAATCACAGCAATTCCATATGCAACTCTGTGCACGACTGCATGCAATGAAGCATCTGCACGCAGCGACAATCCCATCCATCTGGTCACTCTGATGCATTAACGAGATTTGTCAGTACTCATTCACGAGATAGAAAACTAGATTCCGGGTCAACATTTTTCCCCCTTCTCCGTTGTCGTCGTTATAGCTCTCCTAGATTTCAAGAAGGGCGATCGAGATCGACTTTGACTTGCGGTTGGAAAAAAAAAAAAAACCATGGATGTACGAGACCAAGCACGCCCGTGCTTCGTTCCCATGATGATCAGTCTATATATGCAAGAACTTGCTGCATGGCTTATTTTAGCGTGCAACCATGCAAAGTCTATCAACACTAATTTTGCGGAAAGTGCATCAATGTCAAAAAGTGGGGCTGTAACAATTACGCTGCACATGCAGACACTTGATAGGCAAAACCACCCTTATAATCATTTCAACAGTGTGGTTACTTCACGCTCGATTCTTTCTTCTTCTTTTTTTCCTAATTTTTTGTTTTGTAGTGTCCGAAACTTTCGATTCATCTAGTTAACTTCGCATATATCGAGGAAGAATTCGTCGGTCGTAAAAGCAATTTAAGAAATGGTTATATTGATACGACCACAGGACAAGAGACTCGTGTGAGGACTCTTCTGTCAATTCCCTTGTATTTTTTCGACGGTTCACTTGATATGTCGGAGCATTGTCTCTCTACAGGTTCGAGTCACTGTAGACTGTGTCCACTTGCCACAGTACGTACAAAGACTCATCAGTTCGAGTGCCACCACGGGATTAGGTCACGAAAGGGACCAAAGAAGACCAGAAGTAAAGCTGCAATTTCTGTCTGGCACATTTCAACAGTGGGGGGCCCGAACCATAATTTTGACTCTTATCTTCAGTTGGCGATGCTTGGTCCACCAAATGCCCTAATCAATAGGGATACATATATACTTATATAATTGGAATTGGGAGAACGACAAAGGTAAAATTCATTAGGGTTTTCGTACATTGTCCGAATAATTCCAGCTATTGAGATTTGTAAATAAATTCAACGATGAATGAAATTGTTGAGATTCGTATGCAGACATGAAGATAGAAATTATTTCGCCTGATGACTTATGACATCTTCTGATGGCTTGAATTATTAGGTAGGTGTCGTGGTCCATGGTGGCAAATTGAAAAGTGACTAATAGCTAAGTTCTTTTAACAAAAATTTGACTTGATTGGTAGAGTAACTTTAAATTGTCAAAATACTTTTTTTCTGCATTCTTTGTGCATAGAAGCCATAGATTCTCCTTTGGCATTGGATCTTAATATCATGAAAATTGATGCGTTTCTTTGACACAAAAGAGAAGGATTAATTACGTAAGACATAAATTTGCAAGAGTCATTTTTCTATAATTTGTATATTTAATTAGAAATCGGATAGCACCTATTGACATGGAAATCTTTGAACGTGAAATCAAAATATATTTCTGATTACCATTTGCTTTAACTAAGTCTATTTAATCATTTAATTATGTAAATCCATTTGAAAAAGACATGGGCATTGTGATATTTTCAGAACATGTATGTGCAATCTCGAATGTACTTTGATATCTTCAAAGATATGCTTTTTAGGATTATGATAAGAAGAGAATATTGTACGGTATCTTCAGTAATATCACATGGATTTAATATCACCATCTTTCAAAATATAATCTCCTCATTCAACACGTTAGGTTCCTGATTCATTTAATGAACACGACACATACACAATGAAAAAAGACGTATGAAGTATCAAGAGCTCTTGATATATACAACAACTTTTGACTCTTGAAGAGAAGAGTCACCTTCTTCAAATTTCAAGGACTCGAAGGCTTCTGGAAAAGGAAAGAACAACAGAGTCTACCAACCGGTGGCAGCTGTGTTGATAGGGCGGCTTGGTTCCTCATCGAGAGGTTGCAAGTTTGAACTCCTGCATTACTATCACGTCTTGAGTGGGAGATCGTGATGGTGGGATCCTGTGTTAGTTTCCTTTGAGATATATAGTCATGGATACTCAAACATCGAGATATAATCGTGGATACTCAAACTTAAGCCTTATAAAGCAATAAAGTGGATTCTCAATATCCAAAAAAAAAAAAAAAAGCAAAACAAAAACAAAGTCTCATCAGATCAAACTCCTAAACCCTGTTGTTTTTCTCAACATACCTTGAAATCTGGTCGAATTAAGCATACGATTTCAAGCCACGCCAAAATCGTCTGTCAAGATATTGAAATAGAAACTGTTAGGCTCAATATCTAATGTTTGTGTGGTCATAGACGGTGTTTGTTCTGAGTACTCTTCGGATGAATATTTTTGAGCAACCATAAATATGAAAGTCATCGAAGCATGCATTATTTAGTTCTTGATGATCCCTTTTTCTATTTCTTTTTCCGTGTTTTAGGAAGGAGAGAGGCAAAGGCGATGAATGTCTGCCCGTGAGTAGCAGCTTTATTCCAACTTCAGAAAATTGCACATCAATCAATCAAACATTTTTTTTCTTTCTTTTTCGTGTCCTTTTCCGATCCAGGTGACCACCCCCCTGTCCCTCCACTCTCTCTTTGTCCTCCATGATAAGGCTCGAATTATTTTTGGCCCGGGGAATTCTTTCTTATGTCAGATATGGATTCTACAGAAGTTGTTGTTTTCCTACTTTTAATTTCATGAACAGGGTTCTTAATGTTGACACATACAGCAATCACCTTTCATCGTAGTCTTCATTCTATCTTTTCGAGACATTTCATGTGATTTTTTTGAAAAAAAGTATCGAAAGAATTCTAAATTATATGATTCGAGATTGAATTATTCCAATTAAAATGTGTAGAAATGATTTGTTATTAATATAATAGATTTCAAGTTTTTTTTAATACTTTTTCCAATTTATTACACCAATTCTCAAAATAAACGACTCGTCCACTTCAATATGGCAGCCAAGTCAAAATTTAAAATCTTCTTGGCCTGTTTATTGCTTCTTCTGGATTTTGATTCTTTCTACATATTATTTTGGTATTGCCATTCTTTGAATTTCTGCGCATTGTTCTTGAGGTTCTATTTTTGTTATCATGATTGGCCCCCAGCAGTTTTATAGCTTGCTAGTGTAGACAAACTCTATAGAAAAAGGATACTAATAATTTCATAATTCTCGTACCATACTTAATTTGTACCTTAACTTTTAGGAAAGTTCAGTTGAGTGACATCAATGATTTTTCTTATCAAAAGCGCGTAGAACAACTCTTTTTTCTCCCATATTGAAGGATTGGGGCTAAAATTAGGTCCAATTGAAAATGCTAACCCCATATTATCTCTACGAATCAAAAAATTGTGGAAGGCACAGGCTTCATTTTGATCATCCTCTTGAACAAAAACCGAATGTCATCAAGATTTCTTAGGTCACCAATCAGCAGCCTTGAACTTTGGTCTCACGCTATCCAAGAACCGTTCTCGATTCTCCGAACCAGACTCTAGAACAGAACACGAAAGAGCTTTGTAGATGCATAGAAGGAAGGGGGAGTTATAGAGGGACGGCGAGTGCTCATGGATGCCATCAACTGCAAGTTTTTCCCAACATATAAGGTTCCATGTCAGAAAATATAAATTTTAAATCAGGCCTTCATTTAATAACTTAAAATTTTAAAATAATTGATAAGGTTCCACAAAATCTCATAATATATGTTTTTAAAAAAAGTTAGCATTTATTTCACGTAATCTCACATGATACTAGAGGAGGAGGGTTCAAGTTTAAATCTTACAAGTCCTTATTTATCTCTCCAATTACATATTTTCACGCTTTAAGTTTAGGTTAAAATCCAACTTACGTATGAGGGGAGGGTTAAGGTGTTAAACCAAGCATGTCATTTTAGGTAGAGAGAGAATATGTTTTTCCTCTCATCAAATCTTCTTCGATGAGTGATTGTTTAAGAGCGGAATAATTACACTTGTTTGAATTTAGTCATAAATTTATTACACTTGTTCGAATTTAGTCTTAAGCATTTTAATTGTACCAATTTAGTTCTAAACATTTTCAAATTTTGTCAATTGAATTCATTTGGCCAATTTTAGTTGAAAATTATTGATGTAGAATTCAATTGTTTTACATGGCACCATCGACATTGACATCAACATTTTTAAATAATATTTTAATATATTTTTCAATTATTTACTTAATTTTCTTTCTTTTTTCTTTTCCTTCCTTCTTTTCTTTTTTCACTTCCCATCGAGGCCAACAAGGGTTTTTCTGGATCTTGCTGGCCACTAGGTGAGGGCCACCAAGTCCTTGCCAAATCTGGGTGAGGTAGCCTCGCTTGTGACCGTGCCTGTCCAAACCATCGCAAGGCATGGTTGAGGGCAAGGCTACCTCTCCTAGATCTGGGCGAGATTACTGTAGCCTTGAGGCCATGGCAAGGTCGAACAAGGGCGGTGACCCTTATCGGCGGCCAATGAGTTTCGTAGGCACTCGCTAGCCACGGTAGGGGAAAAGAAAAGAAGTTAGGAAAAGAAAAGAAAAATAAAAGATTAATAAAAAATTCAAAAAATTATTAAAATTGTTTACATTAGCGTCAACCATGCTATATAATACGGTTGACATGTACATCAACGATTTCGTGATGGATTTAATTGTCAAAACGTAAAAAAAATTAAGACTAAATTAGCATAGTGAAAATGTTTATGATCGAATTGATACAAATGTAATAAGTTGAGAATTTTTATTTGTTTTGGTAATTTTCCCGTTTTAGAGCTGAAGCCACATCATTTGGGTGATTTTCCACTTTGGACATAATGCTTAATAAGAAAAGCCACGTTGGTTACGCTTTATTAAAATAAAGGCACGAAGGTTTCATAATCAGACGTATATTTTCAAAGTTACTCAAATGAATGATTTTCTAAAGTTACAACACTTAAGTAATTTATAAAAAAGTTATGGCACAACAACAAATATCATACCAAAATTATGGAACATTTTTTTTCATCAAAATCTATTATATAAAGTAGTTGTCCAATAGATTCTTTTGACATGCATGATCGTCCAATATGTGGAATCTACTTTTAGCAGAGGAAAAAGAAAAGAAAAGAAAAAAATTAAAAAATAAAATTTTTATTTGTTCAAATAATAAAATTGCTCAAATTAGCATTGCCTACAACATATAAGAGGGCTAGCGAATATTGACTTCTAGTTAAAATTCTGGTAAATTGTCAAAAAATTTATCATTAAATTGACAAAATTGAAAAGTTTTAGGACTGCATTACTTTAAATGCAATAAATTTAATACTTTTTTTTTTTTTGTTGATAATTTCCTCGATGAAGTCGCCTCCCACACTTGCTTTAAAATCAAACATTATCTCCACTCCAGTTCATTTTCAACTAAATCTTCTTGTTCCCTCGATGCGCTACACTCTTATCTGGGTTTGCCACGCTCATAATCACAAAGATTGGTCTCCTAATTACCATTCATGCTTACCGTAAACATCCTTAGTCCAACTCTCTATTATGATTTCATGCTGAAATTATTGCCACATGCTAATTTGAACATGATTAGAAGCATAGGATCTCTCTCTCTCTCTCTCTCTCTCTCTCTCTCTCTCTCTCTCTCTGTTCATGCATTGAATCTAGATGATCATGTGATAATTAAATAGCTCATCAAGATCATTAACGAAGATCAAGTCGATGATAATCTACTTGATTAGCTTGGAGTGCTCCGTTGTTAATTATGGCGCATAAAAAACTTAATCATGGGTAGTAACAGAACTACAGTAGACGACAAATTAGATTAAACAAAGAAAGTAACACAGCACAGCCAAATCCAATGCATGTAGTGACCTGATGAATTAGAAATAATTAATCAGCTAACATAAGATCAGTACGTCTACGGAGGACACAGATCAACAGATCCAACTCGATTCTCCCGAAGATCCTCTTTCAACATCGTAATCTGCCAGACTGCCGCTGCCACTTAAAACCCAGACAAAGGCTTTTAATCAACCTTTTTTGTGCTTTGGAATCAAATCCATTTTCGTTTTATTTCATTCTGCATGTGCTTCGCGTTTGTTTCATGCATCCGCCCGGTCCATCGTTTTGGATTATTCATTGACACCACTCTCAAAAAGGTCACTTTTGTTCCGGTACAACTTGAACTTTAATTAGTTATATTCGCAGAGAGAGAGAGAGAAGAAGAAGAAGGAAGAAGAGGAGGAGAGGGGGGGGTCAATGGTCAAAACAATTTTTTTTTTTTTTTTTTTTTGTTAAGAAAACGTGCTGGGGATGATTCCTTCAATAGTGTCGGGAAGAGAAGGATGCAATGAACCTGTTGGACATTGGACAAGTCCTGGCTGTGAAATCTCCCAGTTAATCTCCATTTTCGGTGACAAAATCAGACACCCCAGCTACATAAGCGGACAAAACATTTTCGGGAAATCGCACGTCTTTTTTCTCCTTTAAATGATATTGGGTATTGAAAAACCAGTTTACAAAATTAGTACATCAAGTGACGCGTGGCTTTGACTGTACATAGGATATGGCTAGTTTTTTTTTTTTTTTTTGGGTCGGACAACATGGCTAGTTCAAATGGCCACTTACGGTCTCACACATAACTTGAGATGCAAACTATGTAGGGAAAATTAATAAAAAAATTCTACACATTTGCTAATTTAAGGTTGAATTAGCACAATGCAATAAATTTAATTCTTTTTGATAACTTTCCCAATTATGTAATACAGGTCTTAATAGACGTAGCATTACTCTGATCTTAAGGTATGTAGTTTCTTTAATTGTTGCTGCACAAAGCAAAGGCAAAAGCGATACGCGCCTCGACCACATGGACCGTTCCCGAACCTATCCAAGGTGCACATTGTTCGGGCGCCAGAGACACACCCGAAAAGATTTTCCAGGCCTGCGGATCTGCGATTCGGGTTTACTTCGACAGACAAGTTTACTAGCTCATATGGATTAAAGTAGTAAGAACATTAAGAACATGTTTTTCTCTGAAATGAGACCGGTGCTTATCTCCTCGCTTGGACTTGGTCAATATCCGTCCGACTCATCACATCTAGACGAATGTGTCATCCTAGATCGGGATAAACCATCACGCTCTTCAGCCATAATACACTTTATACCACTTCCAATTTCGTCGATCGTACAGCTCACGCAAGAACAGAGCACGTTTTAGAGAATAACTTGCTTCACACGGTACATCCGACAATCCAACCAACCATCAGAAATAGCATCTTGCTCTAGCAAGTAGTGCTAATAACCCACTGCTACTTACTGATATGCTTCACATACCATCGATCATCAGACTCATGAATATTCTTTCCCGTGATATGCTCGAACCCAGTAATCTTGAAAACCCTTCAAATCTCATCAGCGCAGCTCAGCATTCGTGCAGCTGAACATGGCTGGCTATCGAGTAGAATTGCCATAAAACCGTATTCTCATGCGAGTACGTAATAACTTTGCCAGCTCACAATATCATGACCACAGCATTTTTCCATGTTCACGGGACTCCAGATCCAGTCATAATGACGATTGCTGCAATACCCGTCACCGACTACCAATCCTCCGTACATGTATACAATACCCTCCTTTATGGACATACGCCACTTGTGTGTGTGTGTGTGTGAGAGAGAGAGAGAGAGAGAGAGAGAGAGAGAGAGAGAGAGAGAGAGGGCACGAATTTCGAGTATGTTATACCATCACTACAAAGAATGATATGGACTAGCATGATAAGAGCACACACAAGCGATTATTTGCCTGCTTGCTAAAGAGAACTACCAAATCTTGTTTTAATAAATCAGTTCTTAAGAGTTACCATTGCACAACAAAATCAATGCAAAGGACAAACTTGTTCCCCAGTACCAGCAAAGAACGAGCAACCCCAGATCTATACTTCCTAAGAAAGATTCTCATGACGATAAAAACAGCACGTCACGGGCGAATACACTCCCCCTTGCCTCACTTAGAAGGCTCTATGGCTGTGTGGGTGATAGAACAGAAGCAGTTGCCGCCAAATAATACCCACTGTACTGATGCAGAGAAGATCTACTGACAAAATTTATCAAAGAGCAAAACATTCGCGCACATTATTAATTCGCTCCATAAGCTTTGGATCACATTTCCAGAAAGCATGAAAATTTATACTCTGTACAAGATAAACTTTCCTTGACATTCTCTATAGAGGAAAGATTCTAGTCAATAACATGTCCAGTCATTACAAACCACTTGCAAAATTGCCACTAGACTTGATATGTATGAGACAAGCACATCAGGATCGATTTGAATTCATTCTACCACAAGAACCAGACAAGAGGACACTTCATTGTTCAACCAGTTTCATGAGGAAAAAAAGAAATTGTATTGGTGGGATCAGTAGGATCATGTCAATCCTACTTTTTGGTCAGCTTAGGATCAGGACCATGTAAAGATCCTATTTAAGATCAGGGTCATTTGTTAAGTTTCAAAATGTAGGATCATAAAAGTCTAAGATCCAGATCAGGATCCTAACAACAATGGTTGCCACAACTGACAGTATGGAAATTTGATATCACACAGATTGATGCAAGTATGAAGAAACCAACTTAATCTCAATACCCTGTCTTGAGATTTTGTGGTGTGCTATTCACGGGAGCAAAAGGACAATCAGATATGAGAAGACTGTCAAGTGTCTTGTTCAAGAGCATCGATTCCTCTTAGTGAGATAAGTCTTATCTCCTTAATATATATGGTATCAAACTTCAAAAAATATCCTCATTCACCAAGATATAGCCAAAAGTAAAATCCTTCTTTGCATCGTAAGCCTTTGTTTAAAAGAAATAATCTTAGGCCTCTTCCAAACAGCTGAAGTCTATGATTAGTCAAAACAAGCCAAGGATTAGCCAATCATACCAATGTTTAAGTGTACAATTATGCTGTCCAGAAACTCAAGGTATAGCCCTAAACACTCCCAAACCAAGGTAATATGCCAGTAAATAAACAAAAAACAGAGAAGTATGTATGGATAATTGATGCAAAAGATACCCCTCAAGAAGCTATCAAGCCCTTCAAAGATCATCACAATTATGTGCTCCCCTCCCAGGGAAAACTGAAAACATCAAACTCTTCATATGTAGTAATTCCTCTAGACTCTATCTTCCATACAACAGTTAACAGACACAAAAATGTGAATAGACACCTAAGTGCTATCAGGTGCTGCAGAATTCTTCTCAATTTAAGGATGCAGAATTTTATTTGTTTGCACATATTGAACTTCAAATGGATTCAGTGCAATGAAAATTTTAGATTAGAGATAGAATTACGACCAAGATATAATGTCCTTTTGTTTATTTTGTCAAACGCTGAAAAATATTGTTTGTGTGAGAAACAGCATGATCTAAGTGCTGACTATTAACCATCTTGACAAGCAAATCAAAATAAAGAACAGCAGTATTAAACAATTTCCAAACATTGAAAAAACTACTAATGCAAAATTTGAGGCTAAATCTGCTTGATATGATAATGGAGGCTAAAAGTAATCCATCAGAACAAAGAGACAAGGCTTGATAACCTAAGTGTTCTTATAGTATGAAGTATGTACGACAATGTACTCATTTCCCTGTTTCAGCTTCCCCAAAAAACATGGCTCCACTCAGATCTAAATCTATTACCTACAATGACCACCCCTAGGCCTTGATACACTACAGACACTGTGCTCTCACAATTTTCTTTCAAGTCTCTTCCCATACAAGAGCAGTTGCTTCCCCAAGATAAGTCATCAACTGCTTCAAAGAAAACTTGCCCTTGCGCATCTTGTCTCATTATCTGATTTTCATATGATCACCTGCTTAAGCCATCGTGCATCAGCAGGCAATGAACATGACAAGGTTCTGGAGTATCTTCACACAACTGATATTGAGTCCATATGGAAGGTTTGAGCGGTTAAGAAGGTGAAACATGACTCTTGAAGCAAGGTTAAGCTAAAGCTAGGTCACTCACCTAAGATAAACTTGAAACTCACAAGAAATGCTCAAAGCAGTCAAGATAACACGAGAAAAACAAAACAGCAAGTTTTTCCAGCTAACTGAGAAAACAATGACACGCACACACTCACAGATGCGCATGCTTGAGCATATGTGTACATAGACTTCAATCCTATATTAAACGAGATAATTTGCAAGGAAAAAGCATTGCTGCTGCAGTATGACTCACCAGACCCAACATTGTTGCATAGATCGGTAATATCTTGAGCATAAAGTCTAGTAAAAGAGTGTTAAACTGAGGAAAATAATCAGAAGTACTTCATTTCTGGAAGTCGTTATTGTACTGGTCTTTTTAGCAAAACATCACTAGCATAGTAGTACACATTTGGTGACAGAATACTAAAGATAAGAGGACATGAAATGTTCAGGAGACATCCAGCTATAAGATACATTGCACATTTCAAAGCATCACAGAGATCATAGGAAAAAACAAACCAGCAATGAAATCTTTATGTTCTCCAATTAACACATGCTTCTTAGGTCTTAGCAGTTAAGAAAACACGAAACTCTCCTACTTGGCTAGGACAAAATCTGGCAGGACACGGATCAGCTATTTGTTAAAAACTTGATCATATGTGAGTGTATTATCAGATGCCCCAAACCAGTCCCATTCAAGCAAACCCAAAACATACACTAAAATGGGCCTTTCAGCTTTCGTCCTGCAAAGCATGGCATTATCTACTAGGGTTCTAAATCTGATAGAAATTACTAAGCATGAGATACTAAACCACAGAAAACACCCAAGGAGGCAAGGCCAGTATGCCTTATATTCTCCTACAAACAAATCAATTGGTTACAAATTCTACAATGTTCTGTGTCTATGTCCCAAGACAATTATAAAAAACCAAAAAGCACTAAGAACTTGACAAAGAAATGAAAGGACTTTCATATCCTAGTCCTGAAATGTAACAAGGTGATGGTGTAGACGATTATATCTTCGGGCCAGATTAAACAGTTTTCACAAAGGGGAAGAAACTTCTGAGTGTTAGAGATTGGGGGGGAAGCTACACAAAACATGGACAAATCAATAGTGAAAAAAGGGAACCCAGCTTAGTTTTCTTTTTCTTTTTTTCTTTTTTTTTTGGGGGGATAGGGGTGGGTTCTGCCGGTCAGCAGTGACTATATATATTAAGCTACCCCAACAAGTTCATCTGAGTAGTTCTCCAGTGTGATGAGACCATGAGGCAGAGTTGACAAGAATCACCCAAATACACCCGATAATGCAGTAAAACAGAGAACCATAAGAATTGTGGAGATTAATCCAAGAGATACAGAGAAGGGAGAAAGCTTTCCCAGAAATATGCTCAGAAAGGGAAGATAACTCAACTATTCTAGTATCATGTTTAGTGAAACGAATAACATCCCTTAAAACAATAAAAAATATCTGAGTGCTGGAAAAGAAATATTCAAAAAGCACTTGAGATCACTGAAAATATGAACTACAGTCCATCACTCAGCCTCTGCCTCAGACCACTGGTAAATATATACATGAGAAACAAGCCAATTTTAGCTAGAGGCCAAATGTGGCATCCAAAGGGACATCTCTACCTGATGGTGACAAACTTGTTAGTACCATGTTTCGCCCAGTGAGTCCTCAAGTCAATGGGGTTAGTGAAGTTATAACCCTCGGCTGCAAGTTTCTCCAACACCTTCTTAAATGCTCCTATACTCATCTTCCTGCCTGCTATCCTTGCTCCGCGCCTTTTGGTGCTCATGGGCAATGGATACATCGACAAGCCGGTAGTGCAACAAGCAGATTGCCACCCACCAGAGCCCCAGCGGTAACACTGCTGAGGTGCCCCTGTACACGAGCAAACTGGAATAGGGATACACGAAATATCCATGTTGATCCCATTTATCATTAATTCCGTAGTTTTCTTGATGGTTCGTGCTCGCGGAACAGAAGGAGCAGTCTCAGCCTTGGGAGCCCGCGGACCTCTCTTAGCTTTCTTGGGTTTCGGAGACTTTGGTCCCTTAGGACCTGGCCTTTTCTTGGAAGGACCGTTCTCAATAATCTCATTACCTATACCTACCTGTTCTACTTGAGTCGCCCTTTCGTCCTTCGATAAGTCAGGCGGTTGCACCATCTGCATATGATGAGCTGTGGACGTCTCCGGTATCATGGAATAGTTGTGGTTCCCCGACATGGGATTGAAGAACTTCTCCCTGGGGCTCATCCAAGCATCCCTCATGTAATCCATTGGGTACACTGCCTGCGATGCGCCAAGATCCCTATGATGATATGCGCCTCCGTTGGAAGCCGCCATCACAGCAGCACTCCGACTGTCGAAGAGTGGCTTCTCTGGCACGGACGACATTAGGTTAAGGCCGAGGCCTCTCATGGTCGCCGTGGGCTCATAATAACCCCAGTTTCTCATATTCAAACTGTTATCTCCATCCATCGGCGCTGAAATTTCCCAACAAAACTAAAGCAAAACTCAAACTTTCTTGACTTTGTTCCCCGGGATGATCAACCGAGGCATTTCAGGCCTCCTACAAACCCCTAAAACAACAAACAAGACACGCATGCCTAAATCAACCGATCAAAAAGACAAAAACCACCCACTAAACCCAAGAAACGCGCAGATGCAGAAGCAAGGATCAAACGGAACAGGCTACACAGCTGAAAAAGGAAGGATTTTGACGAATACCCGGATGAACCCAGAGCCAGATGAAGGCCGGGGATCTCGAAGGACGTCAAATTCGGCCGATCTTCAGATCTCGGCACCAGGGACAAAGGAACGATCTTGAGCCCAGATCTCCGAACAGGGGCGACGGCTTAAACGAAGAAGTCTCCCATCAGGTATACTGAGAAGAACCCAAAAAAAAAAAAAAACACAAAAGGGTACCTAATATAAGGCCCAAAAATACAATAAAACCAGACAAAGAAATTCCCCACAAATTTCAAATATTTTCAAATCGGAGAAGACTCACCCAGAGCAGCAGCAGCGACGGTGGAAGAATAAAAAGAACAAAAGTATCCCCCCCAAGAGCCGCTCTCTCTCTATCTCTCTCTATCTCTTTCCTTTTCTTATTTAATTTTCCTCTTCGCTTCGATCTACGTTCTGTAAATTCACGAAGGGGGAAGAAGGGGAAGACCGAACGGTACGAAAAGCGGCGATGAATGTTTTGCACGCCATCTTATCTTATGCCACAGCCTTGCGACAGTAATATTCGACAAAAAAAAATCAAGAAAAAAAAAGGACCAAAACATGCGACTTTAGCCTACTAATCAATTTATGATATTCTCGCGCGACGCCCAAGATTGACAATTACAGAGAGAGAGAGAGAGAGAGAGAGAGAGAGAGCATATGCTGTTCCTTTTTTGTTTTTTTTTTTTTTTTTTTTTTTGGTTTTTATGATTGGGGCCTTCTGAGCACCGCCTCGTTCTTGCTTTTCTGTTAAAAAGGAGCCACCTTTCGTGGGGGCGTTTAGAAACCCGGAAAACAAAAGAAGACAAGCTCGGTCAAACGGGGCAATAATTTCTGTTCATATTTATCCGGGAACGCCTCAGTGGGAGGCAAGCAAAAAATAAAAAATAAAAAAGGACTTTTATTATTTTTATTATTTATTTTATTTTATATTTTTGCACCGTCCGAGGTGTAGGAGGAGACTAGGGATGGGGGGTTTGACTTTGGAGCGTCCATGAGATCTTTTGTAAATCTCCGTTTTTTACATCCTCTCTTTGGGCCCAAAAAAGGGCTCTCGTTGCACCGTAGCTTTCGTAATCGAGTGTTTTTGCGGGGAAGTTGGTCTCTTTTTTGTGCCTTTTATGGATGTTTTGCGGAGACAAGCCCAATTTTAGTAGGCACTCAATCATCTCCCTCCTCAGTCATTGTTAGTGTTGCCGCTATTTGTGGTGCACAAAGTATTTGGTGGGGTTTGGATTGATTGATTGATTCTAAATCTTGTATGCCTTTTTTTTTTTTTTGTCTTTTATCTCTTTTACCAAGAATAACTCTCCATGTCCGATGTGCTTGACCGGTCACGACTACTCTGGACGCTAGTTCACTTTCTTAATTCAGTTCTTGTTTTTTTTTTTTTATCCATTCTTATATCAGAGCATATTAATGAGATTGAGAGTTAGAGTTGACGAATTGGCATGCTTGAAGAGTCAACCGTGAATAAAATTTTCTTTTTTTGTCGGATGCCCAATTGAGAAAAGGGTTGATTTAAAATTTGATCATAATCAAAGTTGAATCCAATTATCCAAAGCATACTAATTGGAGAAGATAGTGGGAAAGAAAATCACATCCGAAGAAACTGAAAAAGGGGGGGGGATAGGGCCCGGATGAGGATGAAGGGAGATTGTGGGCCGAGCTCAGCTAAAGCCCAAGATCTCTTTGTGACTAGGTCTCACGTGACATAGCACGTGGCCTTTTGGTGGGGGGGGGGGGGGGTAAGCCGTAAAGAGACGAAAATATTGGTGTCAGCCCAAAAATTCAATGAATGAATAAAAAGAGGTCGGTAATATCTAGAGCCTAAATGAATATTGATGTCGGCCCAAAAATTCATAAGAATCAATAAAGCAAAATACTGTTAACCTCTTTCGTCACGTTCTCTCCCCGCACGTCTCTCTGGGTCAACGGAGTTAGGCCGATGTTGACTGGAGGCTTGCGTTGACTAACCCGTGAAGCCCCGAACGTGGCGAACGTGCGGGATGAGGTCGGATTGGACCACATCGGACGGCCCAGATCGCTTTCATCCGCTGGAGGCCCGCCCAGATCACTGTAGGCCCACATGGGCCTCATAAAAATCGTAGCTTCTTTGTACCATTTAATGGGCTGGCAGCCGGCCCAGATCATTGTAGGCCCACAGGGGCCTCATAAAAATCACAGCTTCTTTGTGCCATTTAATGGGCAGAAAATCATAGCCCAATGTGGACTGTATTTTGCCTTGCCTATTTGGGTTGAAGGCCCTTAGCCCAATCAGGAGGCAAATTTTTAATTTTTTAATCTTTTGGAATTTCCCGTCAAAGTAAACAGAAAATACTATCTCATTCTCAGAAATTAATTTTGGGAAAAAAGAATTTTAAGCGACTTTATGTCAAATAACGGCCGGGCTTTGCTAATGTATAGTAGAGGCGTTCCTCATCAAACTAAGAGTCTGATCCTCAAACTCTTTTAAGAGTTGAGACAAACATGAACATGCCCCCAATGTAGAAATTTGATCCTGCAAATAAGATGGAGCCTAATTGTACAGTTCTTTGCAATTAGTTCGAAGATATTCAACCATAAGCCTTACCACTAAAATGAAATACTATCACTGAAAATACGTACATATGTAGTAACATATCGCAATGAACATAATGCAGAATTCAATGTTCTCTTTCTTTTATCATGTGATCCTAAATTACAGTGAGATCGAGATTCAAATATTTCTCCAATCCAATTTGAGCCTAGTGCCTTATGAAGCATATTTGATTGGCCACATCAATGGATTGGAACCAATGAAAGCACCTTGTCAAATGCCAAATTCAAGAATCAATACCGAGCTTTTGATCCCATTTTCATTCCTCTGAAATGTGTAAATCTTAACCCATGAAGTGAATGAGAGATGATTGAATGGCATCTTGATATGGACGAATGTATGTAGATAGATTTCGCTCGATCCCTAAAACGATTTTCGAACAAATGCCAATTCGAATCAATCTCCTTCCTTATTTCTTTCATAATCCAAAGCATGTAGGCAGCTAACATCCCATAAACCAAAAGGAAAAAGGGGCAAAGCAATGACCAAGAGGGCAATTGCTCATGGGGGCAACCTTCAGGCTGTGAGCTCTCTTCTGGCATTTCTCGCTACTTCTCTGGCACATCTCACTCACTCGGGATAGCCCTTTTACACCCAGTTCAGAGCTTTCAGAACCCCATTCCCACAATTTCCATAATCCCTTCACAATCTTTCCCCATCTGCACTTGCACCCTGGTTCTCAGTAAGTTCTCGTGATCACATTCTAATTTTTCTATTGTATCAATACCACCCAGATGGTCTGTTTTATCCCTCTGTAACTTTCTTATCAAGCTCAATATCGGTCACGACAGGCGGGCGACGGACTCATTAGGAGTTCACGCCTTTGTGAGTCAAAAAGAAGGTGAAAAACAGCCGGAAAAGGCATTAAATGGGAGTGTGCGGAAATGGAAAAAGAGATGCTGTTGCCACTTCTGAATCAGCAGCTCCTGATTCTGATGCACGAGAGAGAGAGAGAGAGAGAGAGAGAGAGAGAATGAGTGGACGTGATTGTGAGTTGATAGCGACGACCGGAGTTTGTGTCGTCGCGTGCTGGGGCGCTATCTTTTTCACAGACCTTGAGCTGAGAGGGACGGGTCAGTCTGCCACACTTTGAATACTCTCCTGCCATTTCACCAGTTGGGGGCACTGAAAACCATGCGCTCTCTCTCTCTCTCTCTCTCTCTCTCTCTTTCTCTCTCTCTCGCCAGTTCCCGCCCCAGCACAGCACTACCGAAAGCTGTGAGAATTTCACTTCTCGTTCCCTCCCTCCCTCCTCCCTCTCTCTCTCTCTCTCTCTCTCTCTCTCTCTTTCTCTAAATTTGATGCCTGTATTCCCAGCTCGACTAATCCTAAAGATGCATACAATCTTTTCATCCACATGACTCAAGAAGGAGATCTAAGCTCAATTCAAAACCATCGCTCATGTAGGTCCTTCATTTCCTTCCACAAAGATACGGTGCATCAACTTGTCCTGTCAAAGGCATCATGAACATAGACCAATCGACTTGCGTGGAAACCGTGCGAGCCATGCGTTTTATTTCGCGTCGGGGGACCACATTAAAATCTCATTGATTGATCTGATCCGTTAGAACAGGTAATGCCTTTGTCTCTGTATGAGTGTGACCGTGAAATTGTTTTTGGACTCTGAAAATGTGGTACTGGGTAATCATAATGGCGAGGGACGACGGTGAGCCACGGTGAGCCATGGTTCTTTCGTTCAAACATCTCCTCAGCATGGTCCAAACACAAGGATCCAAAAAACCACGGGCGCGGTCCCCAAGCAGAAGGTGTTAAGGTTTCATAACGAGTTTCTCAGACCCCCTTTCCAAGTTCTGGTCTCGAAGTTACCCTAGTACTGTATTTTTCTTCTGGAATAGTATCTAAACAAGAACGAACTTACTCCAATATGGGTAATTACTGTTCGTTTACTATGCTAACTAACACCTTAAAGCATCGACTCAATAATTGGGTTAATGTGATCTTGACAGCGTGAAAGGTAACTTTTACGATCTTCTGCTTGTGTGCAAATAATTCATCATCATAGCATTTGAAAATGTAGACTTACTGTCAGTATTGACTGAATTGATTTTGTCCGGATACTCGATAAGAAAAAGCTAAAAGCAATGCTTGAAACCCAATACTACAACTTTTATTGGAAACTAATTAACAAATTAATAGTACCAAAACACTCCATGCAAAAAATCAAATCATAACTTATACCTCCTCAAACACCTCCTAATGAAATCAAACTAAAAGAACTTATATACTCAACCAGAAATCATAAAAGACCTATATAAACCAACCTTCTTTTCTTTTTTCCACTAGCATACTCTATTGATATCATTATCCACTTCTCCCTCCGTGATTGCAGATGACATGTAACTCAATGCCAAAGAGCTCTCGTGACCTGGCGCTAGCCTCAGCAACTCCCTTGCTTGGAGCTTTTGCTTGCAGACTTGGCATGTGATCTGCAGAATCGCAGAGCTCATCTTCTTCCTCGCATGTTCCTTCAGTGCATGGGCTTTCTGTAGCTCGGCCTGTGCCTGCTGCCTCATCCGCTTCGCGTTGGCCAACTCCCTCTCGGCCTGCTCGATCTGCCACTTTGCCGCCTGCCTTGCCTCATCCGCGTACGCCTTCTCGGCCATGGCCATCCTCAACTGATTGGACGATTGATCGCGACTGCAGTCACTGTTTCTTTCACACGCACAATCGGTGCATAAGGAGCTTATCGAGAGCTGCAGATGGGGTGGGTATTTCTCATCTCTCTTTGGAAGATTGGTGGAAATTGTTTCAGTGGGGTTCGACGAAGTCGAGAGCTGTAGCTCGAGGTTGTGCAAGTCATCATGATGATCTTTCTTGGGGGATGGTTTGTTAACAATAGGGTTTGAGAAGATGGTTGCATCTTTGGCTGGCTTGGGCAATGCTAAAGCCCTTGTTGTTGGCCAAGAAGGTGTGTTGAGATTGGTATCACTTGAAGGGCTCGGGCTTGAGGCTGTCCTAGACAGGCATGGAGGCTGCAGGTTATTATTGTGCGAGTCTGATCCTAAACGACCCATGTTGCAAGAGTCCTGATGCTCAATGAAGCTCTCGACCCTGTTTGATCACAAAGAATTAATCAAAGATCATGCCAAAGTTGTTATCAGTCAAAGTGTTGTTTGAACAAGAGTCCTGTGTAGTGCATGGCCACATGGAGCGAAAAAGAAAGAGTAAAACCTCGATTATTTAATGCTAAGCTCTTGGAAGAACATTATATGGAGCCAAGAACTTCCAACAGAGTTTTGTTTTCCTTTTTTTTTTAGTTCTTTATGAATTTGGGTGTCTTTGTCAATGGCATACAGATGTAGGGTATGAGAAACAAGCCCCAGAAGATGAAGGAGAGATCATCATGCATATTATATAGTCAAGAGAACGACAAAAGAAATTTTAATAAACAAATAGTACCATACTTAAGGAATTAATGTACTTTCAAAGATGAATTGTTTAGTGAGATAGAGGAAGAATGTAAACTAGGAAATTAATTATTCTCAGACTCCAGCGTTGTGATGGCTAATCATTGGGAGATGTGGGAGTCTTAACACGACGACCCAAATGGGAAAATCAATGCTAAACAAATCGAGGGAGATAAAATAATGTTGACAAAGGAATAAGGAACAGTTTTCTTTTGGAGGATCTTGGACTAATCGAAAAGATCTGGGAGAGAGGTGACTTAAACTGGTCATTGGAAACCGAGTACATCACTGTTCACAAACAGTTGTGTTAACAAACATAAGGTTTAGGTTCCATCAATCAATGCGTAAATATCCTTTCTCTCTCTCTCTCTCTCTCTTTCTATATATCTTTCCAACTTTCCCTTTCTGTTGCAAACTCATGTCCATGAAAAATGTCCAGAAAAACGGAAAGTTCAGTATAAACGGATCATAGAAGTTTGGGACTTCAAAGCCGTCTGAACTAGCTCTTTTCTCAGCAACCCGAATTAAAAAAAAAAAAAAAACACACTTCTGCATTATTTATATGGATATTTGATGTCAAAAGGAAGAAACATCAACCCTTTGAGCTGTTCACTTTTCATGGCCTAATTATGAGAGCTTGTTTCTGTGATCAGTGTCTTAGCTAGGCAGCCTCAGAATTTGATTAATTTATTGCCACTTTAATTATGAGACTGAGTACTTCAAGATTTCATGAGGACACAAGTTCGCTTTCGAGAAAGAGTTTTAAATTTTGTTTATCAAACTCTATTTGATGGGAATTTATCATGGAAGTTGAAGATCGTATATATGAGAGCTAGATATAGGAGAGAACAAATGAAATGAGATAGAGAGAAATTACTGATAATGAACCTTGAGAAAACCCTGCCACAGTCACACGAGTGCCCTCTAGTTCCACAAGTCTTGAGATGTGCCTTGTAATCCGATTGAACTGCATAACCCTTCGAGCACCTTTCACACACCCACTGCTTGTGGTTGCTGTGCTTCCGGCGGAAGTGCTTCTTGATGCCGACGAGGTCGCCGAGGGCATGGCCTGGGTCGTGGTGGAGGCAGCTTGGCTCAGGGCAAACGAAGACCCGCTTCCGCACCGCCGGCGTCTCCCGCTTGAGGAGCTTCCATGGCACCTTGTGCCGCCGCCGGTGCATCTGCAGGTTCTGGTCCCTCTGGAAGCCCTGGTTGCAGATCTCACACACATACCGGTCCGACTCCAGTAGGGTTTTCGGCGACAGCGAAACCACCTCTGCATCTGGATCTTCATGATTGAATCACACACGAGTAATGAAAAGAAAATAAATCAGAATCCAATCCCACCCCAGAAGCATAGTTAATGAGCTTATCATGGGAACATCAGAAAACTTGTGTAATTTGATGTGAGAAGAAGTATAGATAAATAAAAGATTAGCGTACCTGGAGTACCCGCAGGTCTTCTTTTTCTCTTGTTGGTGGTGTTGCCATTATTCTCTAAGCAATCAGGGAATGGATCCGATAGAGGAGGGACTGATGGGGGATTAGAAATGATGGCGTTGTTTCCTATCATGGGGCTTGAGAGAGCTTCTTTCCTCGATCTCTTTATGGATGTGCGTACGGTACAAGGCTCGAGAACCAAAGCCAACCTCTCTCTCGCTCGCTCGCTGCTTTCGAGAGAGAAACTATGGTGTGAGGATAATCTTTGGCTTTGTGTGTCTTTCTTTTGGGGATGCTTAATGGGAGCGTGAAAGTGTGTTTCCGAGAGAGAGAGAGAGAGAGAGAGAGAGAGAGAGAGAGAGAGAGAGAGAGTTTGGAAGGATGCTAAGCTAAGCCAGACGCATGATGCGAGAGGAAGGGGGAAAAAGCTTATACTCTCTTTCGGTTATCGAAACAGCTTTCTCTTTTGAGCTTTAAACAGCTTTCAGGCTTTTCAAAATAATCTCCTTTTCTTTTCGTTGCTCTCTCTCTTGAGCTCCTCCTCCTCCTCCTTTTCTTCTTCTTCTTCTTCTTCTTCATCAGGTATGGTTGGGGAGTCTCTTTAAAAGCTCCTCTCCTTTAGGGAAAGAGAGAGAGAGGGGGAGAAGGAGGGTGAGAGACCCAATCAAATTGATGGGAGAGAATGATCCCACCACCAGAAAAAAAAAGCTGGGGCCACACAGAATGGAGGGAAAAAAAAAAGAAAAGAAGACACCCTCACAAGCAAACAAACAAACAAAACATTACATACACACAAACACAGAGACCAGGAAAATACATAAGAAAGAAAAATCAAATCATACACAGTGAGCTTTCTTGCATGGACAAATACGGACCAAACTCTTAATAATAAACGTACCCCCTTCTCTCTAAATTTTGTCATTCTCTCTTATCTCACATGCCATCGATCTTTTTTGATGTCTTTCCAGAGATGGGTGATGGGCAAGAAAGGCTCGGTTGAAAGGACATGATTGCCCCTTTGTCAATATATGTGGAATCCTCTTACTTTTGTTTTCTTTTGTTCGATCTCTGTTATATCATCAAAAGTGATTTTTAGAAAAGCTCCCACCGGATTGAATGGGATTAAGCGCTTGTTATGGTTTTATAATTCAAATCAAAGAATCTCTTCAAAGCAGAGTAATTTGAGAGGTTGCCCGAGCCATTCCATGGGTGGAGCCTCTTGCTTGATGCACGCAAATGGGACGGTTGCATATTTCTATAAAGTTAGTCGAGTTGAGATATTTAGGCACCTGTTATCTCTTTTAAAAAGTCACTTGGCAGTCAATGAATGTAAGAAGCAAAAAGTTAGTTTAATTGACTTTTTCTTAAGATATAAACTGTATTAGAATTCGCACTATAATAGCTTAAACTTTCGAAATAATTGATTGCTCAATCAATTTAAGTTGATATTAGAGTAAAAGCTCTCGGTGTAAAGTCCTCACACTGCCTTCTTCTACTTATGGAATTTCTCGTCATCAAACAAGACGATGCTTGGAATTTGGGAAGCACACGTTTTGTACTTGTCTAACGGAAGTTCTTGGGACGATGCTTATATGTCATACCATACCAAGAGTCACAATTGCTTCCCTAGCCGAATGGTGTTCTCCATAGCTTCTGGTGCCATCGAATCTGTTTTCAACTTTGTGAATGGGCACATGAGGCAAACTATTCGAAGATGCCGTAGTTGCTTTTGACAAATGAGAATTTTTGTTACTGTTTTAACCTTCATTTTGCTCAACTAAGGGATGAATTGGACACTTCCCAAATAGGTTATAGTTCTATTTATTTTATACTGTATTTCTCGTTGTTTTGTTGCTCAACTATTTGTTGTAATTGTCCTCAATTATTATTTTTCTTACCAAAATATATATATATATATATATATATATATATATATATATATTTGTTGTAACTGTTATTTGTCTCAGATTGTAGATAAGGATATGTTTTACTAAAATTTGTCCTTTCAAGAAATAAAATCATGATGAAGGAAATCAACCGGTTTTCGGGTAGATTGTGAAACTAGACTATACCGAGCGGGGTTGATTCTAGATTAGGTTGGCTTAAAGGTAGGTTCCAGGTTTCAAAAACTGGAAATTGATCTTGAGAAGGTAAGTTGCAAATTTAGAATCTACCCACCTTGAAACTTCTTCTAAAAACTATAGTGCTTATATCTTGATTTAAAGAAATAAAAGAAAAATTACACATTTATTACTCTATAACATGAGAATGCAACAATTTTTTTTTTCCATTTGTACTTGATTTTCATTGTCACAAAAGAGCGATTTTGAAAAGCTGTAATTTCCAAACGCGAAATTAAGCGACAACAAAGAATAAATTAAAGGCTTTCTCAGTGTGGAGGCGCCCATCTTACACCCCACCCCCCCCCCCCCCAAAAAAAAAAAAACAAAGGAATAAAATTAGGGTCTGAAGTCTGCGTGACTTTGATCTACACATCTCGCATCCATCACCATTGATCTGAGTATCTAGCTACTTATGATAAATAAATCTACCCCTATCAGCAGAGCCTGAGTATTTAACATTTATCCAGGAGAGAAAGACCAAATGATATCAAATGATAAAACATAGTAAAGCTCAAAAAGCACAACTGATGGTCTAGATTAATCACAACAAAATCATGGTTTAGAGGTAATAAATGTTTTTCATTCCCCGAGAAAAAAAGAGCATTAGGTTTCATTTTCTCTGGACGATCGTCCTGGCCTAGAACTAATTATCGACCCATGTGTTCTACTTTTTCTGAGGAAATAAATGCACTTACTTACATAAACTAACACCGTCAGAACCGATGCAATAAAAGAATTAGACTTTGTACATATTCTAATTATATAAGCAGCAGACAATTTATAGCACGGCGAATTATGTAAGAACTGAATTCGGGAGGAAATGGAGCGGTAAAAATGGAAAAGTGAATAAAACTATTTGATATACTCCTGTCTATGTTTCACGCCTACAATTTCGCTATGGTAATTTTATAGGGGATATTCTAAGAAGGAAAATAAAGAAATGTCCTTATAAAAAAAAAAAACTTTAATGTTGTTAATGTTCTAATAGGATATATGATCTTATAATCACTCCAAAGACCTAGATTCCGGATCTTGATTCCGGATCTTTGTCCATCCCAATGGCCGGCACAGCTCGCATGTCCAATCACTATTTTCTTATAACACCAGACATCCAAACTTTCAGCTTAGCTACTTTTCGATCCATGCAAAAATTACTTTTTTCCTTTGCATTAGATAAGACTCCATCTGCAAGATTGCGGGCATGACCCCCAAGATCAGTCCGAGCGAGAAGTATTGGAGTTCAGTGGAACTTGATCCACTCATATCAAGCGCTTGATCCCTCAGGTAATCTTTTCCAATGAATTCATCAAATCTTTTTTTGATAAAACTAGCCCCTACTCCATCGCTGGTATTGAGATGCACCGTCACTTTTATCCAATTTTTCATCCTGCACAGCATCATTGCATGACATGTGTCCGTCCTAACAAAAAATAAAAAGTTATATTACCTGTTCCACGACCTTGAGGCCTAAAGTGATTTCAGGGTCTGTGTACTCTCCCGTTGCAGGCCCCTCATAATTTTCTAATGCCTTCTAGCGTTTTATGCTTCATTTCACCTTATAATAAGCCCCACCATAAGGACCACCCATCATTTCTTGTGGTTGCACAAAAAACTAAAGATACAGAAAAAAAAAAATCAGATGATCTCTGTCATGTTATTAAATTGCATGGAAGGTGAGACACTTTGTTTTGCATTAGGTCGGCAGTGCATGGAAGCAGTATGGTGTCATTTCTCAAAGGAATCTCAGAAAGCAGAGAGAGAGAGAGAGAGAGAGAGAGAGAGAGAGAGAGAGAGAGAGAGACAGGGACTCCATTAGACACCAGAAATTGAAATACGGGTTCGTGTTTGGTGGCTGCCGGGACAGAGAAGTGGGGGCCAAACACGGGAAAAAGCCCTAACTACTCACCACCAATATAGTCCTGATCTAATGAGAGTGTTTGGGTTAAACTATGATTGAGAGTTAACTCGACTTAAACATAGAAAAGCAAGATCGACTGATGGTGCATGCAGACACATGTCATTCTAAGGAATGCAAAAGTGAGGATCACGAGTGCATGCGCGAGACATTTTTTAGTACCAATAATTCATTAATCCAATCACTGATGTTATTTTCTACAGCTCCACAATATTTTACAATGACTATGCATTAAGAAAGTGGCATTTAAATTTCTAATCATTATATGTGTCATCAGAAAGCAAGATAAATTAGAAGAGGTTGTCAAAACATCACAAGAGTAAGTATGTGCAAAACAAAAAATAGATGATGAAAATTCCATTTCGTCGCTTTTATCACTTAAGAAAAAAAAAAAGATCAAGGCGTTGTGCCTCAATTTACAGTCAAAAATGCCAAATATGGAAAATTATTTTTGCTAAAAGATGTACACGAAAAGAAAAGAGAGAATGATAGGCCCTTGGTTTAGCTTGGCAGTCGAGAACGTTGTTGCCGATAATATTTTATGTTGACACTATTCCAATCTTTGTTCGAAATTAAAACATTTGCATAGTTTGAAGAAGGAAATGCACATGTTGGTGAGGTACACTCTTAACAGTGCATGATATAAGAATGACACCGGGGGAAAAGAACTGCCGATGATGAACAATGTAAAGAGATTGTAAAAGTTATTATTATTATTATTATTATTATTATTATTATTATTATTATTATTATAGCCAATGCCTAAAATGAAAATCATATTTTAGAAGGTGTAAGTTATATGCGTCATAAAATTCAAAGAATCATCAGTAAAACTCACAAACTTAAGAGATAGAGAGGTAGAATTATAAAGAGCAATCCCGACACTCTTAACTCTAAAATAGTATTCAATTTTTGGAACTGTGGAACTAGGGTTACTACCCCACTTCTGCACAACCTAGCTAGGAGAGAGATGATTGTTTATGTTAGAACTGAGGCTTGATGGGCCAATTTCATTAGCTAAAAAACAGGGTTTAGTTTAAGAGGGTATAATTAGATTCGGATCAAGGAACACTTGAGGAAGATCATTACAAAGGACACTCTCTAGGGATGTTGCATGTGTTGGGGAATCTGACTCCCATAATTCTCCGTTGCTTTCATCAACCCAATAGAAAAATAATCAAAGCTCAGCAGCTTTTACTTTTTTTCATTTCTCATTATTATTAGTATTCTATTCACATTACAATGAGCAATGCCAATGCACTTAGTCTCCCCTTGCACCCTCTCTCTCCCATTTATAAATCGCAAGAAAATTGATTTAAAAGCAGTGCTTCCAATAAGATTACAAGCCAAAAAGGTTAATTATTAAAGAAATGAGATATTAGCCTTCTAATTGATATCATATAACCATTGTTAAAGGAGAGAATAATGACATGCCAAAGATTTGGTACGGCACGGCTAACTAAGAAAGTTTTAATTTTTGGGGAGGAAAAGTAGGAAAAAGAAAGGAACAGGACCTGCACGTGCATGTCTTGAAAGCTTGTTTGGAAGGTCTAAGATGGGGGAAAAGGTAGCCTTTAGCAATGCATGATAAAGTGTGTCGATATGAACTATATGCCCACAGTTTGCTGCTTTTCCATTATTTATATCTAGCATGCGATTAATTAACTACTTTTAACAGAGGTGTACCTGCTAAATCAATCTCACTATTTTTGACAAAGATCTCTTGGTTTTCTCATCAGTCTACCCTTCAGCCCATCTTGCCACGGATTTAAATTGCGAAGCCATATAGAGTTTAAATATATTTTTAGTTTTTATATTTTTCAAGTGATCTCTTTACCTGTATGCAAGTTTGTGTCTTTACATTATATACTAAATTATTGACCACTTAAAGTGCTTGATTAGTCCAAAACTTTCAATCCACAATAACGGATTCGGAGGAGACAATTATCGATGCGTTATTAGGTAGAACAACTAGGTGCATATATCTCCATTTTAAAAAAAGATGAATTGATTTGATTTATATATTTTAAAAACTATATGGTTGTGGATTTCATCAAAATGTTATAATTTTATAGTTACTCAATAATGTCATTAATGCCATCGGTATGTCATTATCTCAAAGGATAAATTGTGCGTTCAATCAATTAATAGTATCTCGCTCATGAACATATATTCGAAATATTTTTCTGCACGAATCGGAAACACCTGAATTTTCTTTGGATCGTCCTCGAAAGAGTGCCACAAAAGAAATTTTCTGAAATCCAAGTACCGACATGCCCTAAAAAATATTGAAGAGCAGGAGAGAGAGGAGGGGGAGAAGGGGGGGGGGTTGGGGGAGAGCATATTTTCAACAGGGCGATGATGTGATATCGACAGAAAATGAATGTTGGATTTTTGGGAAAATGGGTATATCTCTGTCTCTGTGTTTGATAGTCTAACATATGTTGCACTCCACGCAGAGCCAGGGGGCCCCTTTCCCACACTGTTCTCTGATGCCCTTGTCCATTTTTAATTATTGCTTTGTTCTCATTCCACAACCCTAGAAGCAACCCACAAGAAAGTAGAATATCAATTCAACTTCATATAGATCGACGGTGTTATTCATTCAATAAAAGATCAAATGGGTGTTTTTGGCCTCCCCAAGAAACCCAAAATAATAGGGAAAATTATATAAAAGAAGAACGCGTTTCATGATGCTTCTGGTGTCAATTCTATGTCATGTTCATGTCTCTCATCATTAGAAAATGAAAGCATAATTTACTCTCTCACAACCTAGCCAAAAATATTGGAAATTAATCTATCGTGTAATCTCTAACACATGTTGATTTTGGTTGTCTGTCCGTGTATCCGTTCTGTACCTACGTTTTTCGCGAGAAGATGCTCAACCATCGGAACGGATAATGAATTTTAGTGGCCAACCACCGTCATCCCATCTCACAGGGATATTGGAAAGAATTCTCGAGGGGGCGGAGATGCATGCAACTTTTGAGACAGCCGATGAAATGCATCTTTTTTCCAGCATATAATTCCATTATCTCAGTCATCTCGGTTATGAAAAATAATGGAGATACGATCTACTCTACTTTCGTACTTTGTCCCAGAAATTTAGAAGCATGTCTTGTAGCTAGTCTGGATTAAGTACTCTGTCCTGATGAATGATTAGCTGGCGCAGACTTTAAATAGATCACCGTCACGATAATAATAATAACAACGGCAGTAATACCGATAACAATGATAATATAGGGTCGCAGTGGCTGCATCAAAGTTAAAATATTACATCGCCCGTCGTGATTTCCTGAATTCTTACTAAAAATTTCTTAAAGGGAATATCAAATGCGTCTGCGTGTGAAGGTGAAAGTTGTCTTTAGCTGTTAGAATCGTGGAGAGTGACATATGGGGTTGGGAGGGTGAGGGAAGGGAAGGGAAGGAGAAAGAGAATTAGTGATGGGCACACGACACAAATGGCCAGCATCGACACATGCATCCAACCGGTCCTGCCATTTTGAAACTTCTCAGCCCTAATTTGCAAACCAATTTGCAAAGATAAAGCAACCCTCTTTCCCTCTTGGCCTCTTCTCTTGTTTTCAGAAGTTTCCCTTGTCATTTTCGTACTTACATCGCGTTTGTATTATTGGGGCTAATACATGACCACTCAAATTTGTGTCCATCAAGATAGCCTGAGGGTTTCCAATTGCCCAATGCATGCTTGCAAGCGAGGGGGGAAACGTATAGGATGAAGGCTCATTTGATGAATGATATGATGGGCATAAATAATCATCTTAAAGAAGCCTGTGTTCATTGGAAGAGTGGCAGCGGTAGCGATGGTAAATCAAGTGGTGTAGCAAGTGGGTAGAGAGGAAGAGATAGGAGAGAGAAAATGGAGTTGGTGGTTTTGTTGGCGTGTTCAAATTTTCACCAGATGTGAGGAGACTTTAGTAAAGTTGAGGTAGTTTGATGGTTGCGTTCCAGGCCAACTATTCCTCCGTAAGCTTGGATAATCCCAATCCATTTTGGTATGTCACCGTGAGTCGTAAAGGTCTCGACATAACATAATTTATTAAATCTAGCAAAATGAATTTAAGCAATATTTGCTCATACATATAGGTATTACACTATGCCCCATTTACAGGACATGCTCTCCCCTACTTCTATTGGGGCAACCTAGCCAGGGGAATAGGATTACAAACAAGATTATGACGCACTAACAGGATTTGTCAGCTCTAACTGTTCATGACTATTTTAGAAGACTTGCCACCTTACAATTTAAACATTTTGTCACTTTGGGATTTATCAAAAAACTGGGGGAAGAACTCATTGAGAACAACAAAAATTACATTTGGATATAATATTTGCTTGTTATGTGCCTTTTCATTCTATTATTGCATGAACAAATAAATCAAGTGATCCTTCTATATTCCATCATGCACGATTTAGCCTAACACTAAAGAAAACCGAAAGATTATTTTATATTAGCGGGAGAATTTTAATGGGAGTGAGATCTCTTGGAGCCAACCCAATATAATTAGCCTCACATATTGTCTTGTCTAAAGGGGTCCCACTTGTATTCATGATGGTTATTAATCCTTGTCTGAGTATGGTATCATTGCTTTCTCTGGGAATTATTGCCCTTATACAGGCCATTTGTACCTGAAATTGTCAACATGACAACATCTTTTCTCGCACATCGCTGCAGCTCTCTTTCCTGATTCTTGTTTCTTTCTCAATGGGTATTAGTACCCTTATGTACAAGGACAAATACTAAGGGGATATGCCAGGAAATTCCCTGCTTGGTTCTCGTCGAAACAATTCTAATTTAATTGATCCTCGAGAGCTTTTTCGTGCAGTGGGGACAAACACATGTTTGATGAAAACTCAATCAAACCAACTCGGTACAAGGTGGGGGTGTGATGTGTTGGCCATGGCAGTAAATCATCCTTTTTTCCTTTTCATATCATGGATTGGAAGGGATAGATCATATTGAGAACAATTTGCCAACCAACTCTATTTGCACGAGCTTTATTGGGTTGAGAACTTGCTTTTTGGAAATTTGAAAGCATGAGAGATTCATCTTGTTTGATCTATGTTATATTTATCAATCTGAGAATCTCGAGAGTGGAATTCTAATTATTACATATTTTTTTCTTTTTGCTTTTAAATTCAATCAACTTTAGGGTAATCGACCTCACAAGAGTTTAATCATATGTTTGTTGATTAAATTTTCAGATACATGTGGATGCCTTCGATCATGTGGGAGGGGAGCAACTGCATGATTTATGGGGTCAATAAACAGACCCTCAAGGCTTACCTCACAAGAGGCAAAGTAGGCGTGGCATAAGAATCACTTCACCCCCTTAATGGAGATAAAGCCAAGCCATGAAGAGACACCCAACAAGATTAATCCAACAAGTTCCAATGAATTCTTTCCAAAGGTTGTCACTTCTTGGATGTCCCCAAGATGAAGATGCTAAAACATAACACCATAGTTGGTCCCTTCCGCTTGTTCTTGTGCCCGCCCCCCCCCCACCCCACCCCTCTCTCTCTCGATTCCTGTAAGTGTTTTCCAATGAGAAAAAGTATGAATAAATGGGGGTGAAAGTACAAATACTAATCCCCGAACGAGAAGGGTGGGTTGCCTTTATTATTATTATTATTTTTTCCACCATCTTCTCTTTCTTCTTCTCCTCCTTTTCATAACTTTTTTCTTCTCTTTATCTTTTTGGTCCCGATGCGTGCAATTCTTTTCTGGGCAGAACACCCACATTAGACTCCATGTGCTTCCATGTCACCTCATCACAACAGTTGGTTATGGTATGTTAGTGGATCATCTCCTCGCACACGAAAGACAAACACCTAAAAAGGGCCTTTTATGTGCCAAATTATGCTTTTAGTATTGGAGGTTGTATATGAGTATTAAGATATAACATAAGTACCCCGATGAAGTTTGTTAGCTTATATTTTGAGTAAATGGCTGTGTGTGCATATGCATTCAATGGTTTGACAAATCTACCTCCTAATTATAAGATGGGTTAATGCTCTAAAAAATCCAAAATTGGTACACCTACAACAAATTTACCAAAAACTAATTTTTTTTACCACAAAAAACCTCAAATTGGTACACATTTGATAAATTTATTCCAAATCGATATACTTATAACAAATTTATCATATGTTAGTTTTTATTAAATTTTATTGTCAAACTACTAAGTTAAATGACATGTGACAGTTAATTGGTGTATCGGTTTAGGATTTTACTCTTTGTTTATCAAGGTTATACAATTTTATAATTTTTTATAGTATTAATTTAATTTAACGGAGAGTATATTTATCACAAATGTACTAGTTTAGGGTTTTTGGTGGTTGAATAAATATTTAGGGTAAATTTGTCACATGCATATCAGTTTGAGATTTTTTATAGTCAATTGGAGTAAATTTATCACAAGTATACTAGTTTGGAATTTTTCATAATCAAAAAATTAGTTTGGGGTAAACTTGTTACACATGTACCAATTTGAGATTTTTTAGAGCATTAGCCCTTACAAAATTGCAATGTATAGGGTTGCTCGATTTGGTATAAGTAAAGGATTCAAAAATTCATGCACTGCCATTTTTCTGTGCACGCTTTTTCTGTGCACGCTTGTATTATAATTTGACATAAGATTCAGCTTGCATTCTTATCCTTGTCCGTGCGTTAAATAAGTTTTACTCTATGATTATTCTAAGACGTGCACTTCTACCCGTGGTTTTTTTTTAACATCCGCAAAATACTCGAGGTCTATGTTGGTGCGCTTATAATTCAGCGAGTAGTGCATACCTTAAAAATGTCATTGTTTCAAACCCCCCTTTTTTTTTTGTGTGAAAACAACTATAATTTGTTGAATGTATCACTTCCTTTATGAAACGAGTTATTCCAGGGAAAGAGTTTGCAGGTGTCGCTATCCGATGGCAAGAAATTCAAAGCTTCCATGATTTCTTTAGTTATGAAGCAATCTAGGGACAGAAAAACAAACAAAAAGCAAACAAAAAGAAGATGTAAGTGGTAACATGTCACATACACACACATGGAAAAGAATAAAGATAACAAAGGCGTAATTTTACAACCAAAAAGCTTCCGCGAATTGACATATGCTTTAACAGGAAGGATCTAAAGCACTGAGAGAGAGAGAGAGAGAGAGAGAGAGAGAGAGAGAGAGAGTTTTCTTCCATCAATGTCTTTTTTTTTGGGTTATATTCGAAACCCTACTCTGAAAAAAGCATAATAATGAATGAGGAAAAGGTACAACCCCACAAACCCTAATCATGAACAGGTGTTGGGGACCCTCTCTTTTCGTTGGAAGGAGCATCTTTCGATTCATATTCATCCCTTAACAAGAGCTGTAGTAAATTAAATTACCTCAAAATGTCCTTTTTTTCTTTTTTCTTATAGCATCAGGGGTGACTCAAGGAACAGGCCATGTGAGTGGGGAGACTCATCTTTAAATCCAAAAAGAGAAGTTTGCCTGTGCGACTCCAAAAAAGTCAAAGCATCAAATCCAAAAGAAAGAAAGATCAAAAAGTCCCTCCCTTTTAAAAAGCCCACAACCCCAAAGTGCAATCATGGCCTTCGTTTCACGTAAGCGAGTGTTGGGATTGAACCAAATAAATAAATAAATAAATAAGACTTGAGGAAAAAAACTGGATTGGACCTACTTTTATTGTTTTGCAGATAATAAATATCTGTAAATTAGCTGGGGAATTCATCTTTATGAGTGCCGCCCTCCTGCATTTTTTTCTTCTTTGGCCTTGCATGTATGTGTATGAACGCATCTTCTTAGCTTCATGTGCATTATATAGTAAATCGAGGATCCACAAAGATATTTGTCTCCATAGCAATCAAAGCTGATATTATTGCAGGATTGATTGGGGTTTGACGGCGACAGCTACACAAATTGGTCTCGTGTTGGACATCTTATCCACTTACTAGGACGCATTAGCATCAACTTTGGTATCAAGTAATATGTTTCGTGTGTTGTGTAATCTCTATGGCAATTATAGTCTTTGTAAGATACGTCTAAAAAAAGAATCAAATTCTATTTGTAGAAAATCTTTAGTTTGAAAAGCGCCTTAGCTATGATTGATTCTCCTATTATCCTTAACCAATCGTTTTCTTAATCTCTGCCTTTCGCTTTTTATTTCTTTAGAGAAGTGTTTTCATCTTCCATTCACAGTTAACATTAGTTACGAGGTAAAAGAAAAAAAAGAATCTGCTATAACTACAAGGGAGTGCCAAGTTACAAAAATTCCTTAATTTTTTATTCTTTGGTTTTAGCATTTAAGTGGTGTCCGAGTTAGGTTTCGCACACCTTGACTTATCCATTTCTCTGGGCTAGCTTGAAATCGTACGTCGTGGAGTACCAAATTATCAAGAAATAGAATAAAATATTTTTACCTACCAGAGAGGTTGCGTTTAAATTTCGTGTGCATCAATTAGAAATTATGTATAAGGATCATTAGGATTTCACATTAGCGATGGTTCCACATGACCATCCAAGTGGGTTCAACACCTGGGCCTTGAGCACAACGTGGGCTTTGGAATTTAGGAGGCAAGTGCATGTAGCCTGCTACCGCCTATGCACACGTTAAATGGGCCGATAAACTTGTCAGGCACATTACTTCATCCATTTCAGCATTCTTGGAAATTCCTTGCATGATCTACTGATTAATAGACGGGTACAATACATTGTTAGGAATTGAGATGTTGTGCAACTGGCGAGGATGGCAGTCCAAGATCTGGCTTTCAGATCGGGGACCTCCATTGACAACAAGATGATAATCGCCAAATCAGTTGAGGTCATCAGCAATAGTCATCGATGATAGCGACTTCATTGTCTCTGAATGAAAGGAAGAAGAAATAGGGCAAAGAAAAAGTGAGAGAGAAAATAGGGCAAAGAAAAAGTGAGTAAAATATACCTCGGTCGTTCAATTTGAATCAACTAATGTGTCGTTGTTGATACTTAAATTTTGGCTAAGTATATATAATAAAAATTGTATAGAAAATTAGGGACCAAAGAAGAAGAAGAAGAAGAAGAAGAAGAAGAAGAAGAAGAAGAAGAAGAAGAAGAAGAAGAGAGAAAATAGGGCAAAGAAAAAGTGAGTAAAAAATATACCTCGGTCGTTCAATTTGAATCAACTAATGTGTCATTGTTGATACTTAAATTTTGGTTAAGTATATATAATAAAAATTGTATAGAAAATTAGGGACCAATTTAGCTCTAATAAAAATATCTTTCGCATCACCTAGGTATTAATATCATTTGCTTTTACTAAGTTTTATTATTCTATTTTATTTCTTTTATTTTACACTATTTTCGGATAAATTAATTATGTTTAAAAAAAGAAAAAAGAACGGCCCACAAGGTTGGGCCTATAGGGGCTGGGCGTGTTCCTTTCCACTCACGCGGCGTGGGGCCCATTCCAACCTATTTTTTCCCTTGGCCTAGCCCCCTCCCCCTTGTCTTCTTCCTCCCTCCTTCCTCTGCAACCCATGCACAGGAGAACTAAGTGGAGGAGCGAGGGTAGATCGACAATTGAGGGGTATTGAACATGCGTCTTTAATGCGGTAAAGGAGGCGGCCTAGCTAGAGCCACCTCGACTAGTGGGCAAGAGATATATCCCACACAACTGAATCAACCAATACCAGAAAAAAATAATTAGATCAATTACAATTAGATCATTTGAAGAAGCCACCTCTGGTGGATGAGTTGCAATTCATGGACGAGAGCACAGAGTTGATGACCATGCTGACCAACCCTAGGGCCAACAATCCGGTGGAGATGAGACCCCAGTTCAGGAATTTGATCGAATTTGACTTGTCATCTTCACTAAACGGGATGCCAAACTTGACGAGGACGTCGAAGAAGTCGTGGATGTACCTCTTTAACTCGAAGCTGATGGCAAACCCTGTGTCGACCCCCGTGGCCAAGATCAAGCTTATGAGCCGCACAGACGTCGACAACGAGGTAAATAAAACTGGAGTAGTGGTTGAGATAATGGCGTGAATTAGCTCACTGCGCTTTGAAGAATTTATATAATAAAACGTGGTAACATATCGATTTAATAAGTGGCATCTAAGTGAATCAAGAAGTTACCTTATCACCGTAGAAATTGAATTCAGGCAAGCACCCACTGCGAATCATCCTCTTCTTGGTGCAGGCATAGTATATTTCAAAGGGAAGCTGCACTAATATATAAACTACTCCGATCATCGCCGTTGCTAGCACATACCTAAACATTGTTTTCACTCCATTATTTAGCTCTCGATTGATCAAAATCAAACACAACTATAGCATGGGTTAAATGAGGGGAAAATTGTTAAAAATGTTATAAACCTATCACACTTTTGTCAATTCAGTCATAAAGATTTTTACTTTTGCTAATTGAGTTCATTTGGCCAATTTTGGCTAGAAAGTATTGAGGCGGATGCCAATGATCTGTGAGAGGGATTCAAGATATGGAGGGCTGAGGTCCGAGGAAGAGAGATCTAAGGAGGGAGACTCGTTGATCGGGAGAGATAGAGCGAGATCGAGAGAGAGAGAGAGAGAGAGAGAGAGAGAGAGAGAGAGAGAGAGAGAGAGAGAGAGAGAGAGAGAGAGAGAGTTCTCTCTTAGCCAAATCACGGAGACCCTCGCTATGTTCAACATCTGCTCCGACGTCACCTACTTCGCCTAAGTCGAGTTGCATCATCACTGTCCCTTGAAACCAGCTGTCGTTGTACATCTATTGCCTACGCCTAAGGATGTCTCCGTTTTATCTGGTGACAACCCAATCGTTTGTTGATCATAGCCGAGCTTCACACCGTCCAACCTACCATCGGCTCCTTTGCTGCTCGTCGATCCACCGCCATCCTTATTGTTGCTGCCACCTCACCGTCACATTCGCCAGTCCCTTGACATGAGTTGCTGCAAATCTCTTGAGCGGCCCCATGGTGGCCGACGTTGCTCGCCTCAATTGTCTCTGTCGGGTGTCGCAGGGGGAAGAGAGACAAAAGGGTGATTCGAGTTGGCGGTTGAAAGTGGGGTTGGATGTGGAACTCCATTCGAGTAGGGTTCCAGCTGATAAGTGGGTTTCGGGTTGGGCCTTCATTTTAAGAAGGGAACCAGATTGGATTGGTATATCAAGCCCAACCTAGCCACGATACAAGTGACCCAGTTCGATCTCTACCTGGAGATAGGGGTGAGCAGTGGTCTAGAGTTGACCCTGGACCGACCCTTGGACCGGCCCAACCTTGTCGGTCCTGGTCCGGTTCTCAAGGGGACTAGGTTGGTCTTTGATCTTGAAATTCCAGGACCAACATTGTGTGGGTTGATCCTCGGTCCTAAGAGTTTTGGGTTGGTCCAACCTTGGACCAACCCCGTATATTATATTATATTATATTATATTATATTATATCATATTATATTATTTATAATTTTTTTTATATATTCACACCTAAGTAAAATGTCTGTTATATTATATTGGGATAAGTACACTAATGGTACCAAAAGTTGTGTACGGCGCTCACTTTGGTGCCAAAAGTTTCCGTTGGATAACTTAAGTGCCAAAAAATTTGAAAAACGCTCACTTTGGTGCCAACTCCGACGAAATTGGCCGGAAATCCGACGTGGCATTTTTTTATTAATTTTTGACGTCGACGTGGCTCGTCGGAGAGCTGAGTCAGCATCCAAACACCAAAACGACGTCGTTTGGTGTCTCCCCCAATTCAAAACCCTAATCTCCGGCCGTCGCCGTCCTCGACGATCCTTGCTCTCGGCAGCCACGGCTTCAACCCCGACCTCGACCTCAACCGCGACGATGGCCACTCAACGGCAGCGGCTCCGACCTTAACCCTGACCCCGACCCCGACCTCGACGATGGCCACTTGGCGGCCGTAGCTCCGACCTCGACCTCGACCCCGACCGCGACGATGGCCACTCGATGGCCGCGGCTCAAACCCCGACCCCGACCCCGACGATGGCCACTCGACGGCCGTAGCTTCGACCCTGACCTCGACCCCGACCTCAATGATGGCCACTCGGTGGCCGCAGCTTCAACCCCGACGACGGCCACGGCTTCGACCTCGCCGAAACCCTAATTTCTTCCCCATGTGAGCTAAACGGCGTCGTTTCCATGAAGCCATCCACGTAGGACGGCAAAACGACGTCGTTTTCTTAAGGAGGACCGAAAACGACGTCATTTAAAGGCTTATAATTTTTTTTAAAAAAAAAATCATTTTGGCCGGAATCTTTCGCCGGAGGCCGGAATCTTTCGCCGGTGGCACCAAAGTGAGCGTTTTTCCTCCGATTTGGCACTTAAGTGATCCGACAGAAACTTTTGGCACCAAAGTGAGCGCCGTACACAACTTTTGGCACCATTAGTGTACTTATCCCTATTATATTATATTGAGATGTTCTATCAATAGCACTAATAGTAATTTCAATTTAAAACTTTTGTTGAGTATTAATTATGTGTCATTTGTTTTGTTTTCAGGTGTTTAGAAGTTCAAGTGAATTAATAAGATGTGAAGTTATATATTCATGGTTTATATTAGGTATTTTGAACTTTTTATGGTTTAACTGTATTTTACTAATGACTTTCAGTTGTATTTTGCTTTTCAATTTGTGTCAAATGGTAGAAGTTTTTGAAGAGTAGAGTAGTATCGTAGTTGCTACGGTGATTTGCTAGTCAAGTGGTGTGAAGCTCATTTTTGGTTGAGTGGACTCTACATAATTAAATGCAAGAAAACACTTTTGCATATGGTGTTATGAATATTAAAGATAGATGATTACAAGAACTTTCCATCTTGTCCCATATTTCAATGAGCGGTTAGCAGGTACGAAATTTCTATTATTGTGTCATCTTAAATTTGCTAAATATGTATTGATATTTATAGTTTAGTTGCACAATGCCACATTATCGATGGATGTGTAATTTGAATTTGTAGGTTTGCTTTTTTTAGAGAATATAAAAAATAAGATGAAAAAAATTATCAATCGGTTCCGGGTTGCCCCTAGAACCGGATCGAACCCATTGGGTCGGTCCGGTCCTTGGTCCCAGGCTCAATAAGGTTGATCCTTGATCCTAAAAATTGAGGACCAACACTATACGGGTTGGTCCTAGGGTTAGGGGTGGCCCGAACCATGCTTACCCCTACTCGGAGTGCAATATAAAATAAAATAAAATAATATAATATAATATAATATAATATAATATTTCTAATATTAACAAATATTTTATAATTAAATGAATAAAAAATGGAAATATAAAAAATGTAATTTTTATTTTCCAGAAAATTTAGAAAAATCCAAAAATAATTTTTATTTTAAAAAAAGAAAAAGTGAAAAAAAAATTCACCAATACATGGAAAATCTTTAAAAAAGGAAAATCGTGTTTAATTTCTTGTAAGCAAGTATTAGCTTATTTCCCTCATTCCAATTGCGCCTTTGTGATGCATAAATTTCTATTTCCTCGGTCGATTAGGAATTGAATTCTAGAACTCATGATTGGTATAAAATACTGCATAAATGCTTTATTTGATGTTTAAACAATATTATGTATCGGAAGGGCATTAGTGATTAACTAGTATGATTAAGTTATTGATCCTAGTTTCTCTAATTGCACAGGAATGAAATATTTCTCCAATATTTTAGTTGGATTTCTAATCAACCCACCCCAAATCGATTAGTGACGACTCATATTTGAAATTAACTTGTAGGTTAAAAACTCGGATCATAAGTCGTGAAGTAGTAGGCTTGGAAGAGTTCGGGTTAAGCCTAATACTTAGCAAGCCATTAGCTTCCGCATTTGCCCACGCATAAGGGCGCCCAAAAAAGAGTCCTGACAATCATCCATTTAAGGAAAGTAAATGAAACATATCATTTATCCTAAAATCTCAATTCACATTCATGTTGACACATTGAACAAGAACAATATATCGAGAATACCCAGCTACAAACTGAACTAGCTTGCAGTAACCACCAACTGAGCAACACGAAAGAATAGCTTCACTTTATTATGATTTCAGCTTACCATGGATTACATTATTCTCCACAAGACGAGAGAAAGAGATAGAGATATGTCCCACACAACTGAATCAACCAATACCAGAAAAAATAATTAGATTAATTACAATTAGATCATTTGAAGAAGCCACCTCTGGTGGATGAGTTGCGATTGATGGATGAGAGTACAGAGACGATGACCATGCAAACCAATCCTAGGGCCAACAATCCGGTGGAGATGATTCCCCAGTTCAAGAATTTGATCGACTTCGACTTGTCATCTTCACTAAATGGGATGCCAAACCTAACGAGGACGTCGAAGAAGTCGTGGATGTACCTCTTTAACTCGAAGCTGATGGCAAACCCTGCGCCGACCCCCGTGGCCAAGATCAAGCTTATGAGCTGCATAGATGTTGACAACGAGGTAAATAAAACAAGAGTAGTGATCGAGATAATGGCGTGAATTAGCTCACTACGCTTTGGAGAATATATATAATAAAACGTGGTAGCATATCGATTTAATAAGTGGCATCTAAATGAATCAAGAAGTTACCTTATCACCGTAGAAATCGAATTCGGGCAAGCACCCATTACGAATCATCCTCTTCTTGGTGCAGGCATAGTATATTGCAAAGGGAAGCTGCACTAATATATAAGCTGCTCCAATCACCGCCGTTGCTAGCACATACCTAAACATTGTTTTCACTCCATTATTTAGCTCTCAATTGATCAAAATCAAACACAACTATAGCATGAGTTAAATGAGGGGAAAATTGTTAAAAAAGTTATAAACATATTGCGCTTTTGTCAATTTAGTCATAAACATTTTTACTTCTTGCTAATTGAGTTCAATCGGCTAATTTTGGTTAGAAAATAGTGAGGCGGATGCCAATGATGCCATGTAGGACCGTTGATGCATGATGTATATAATTTTAATATTTTTTTTTCGAATTTTATTATTTTTTTGGCTTTCTTCTTTTCCATTTCCAATGGTGGGCTAACTGGCCTCGCCCACCACAAGTGAGGCTTCGGCCGGGAGAGGGCAAGCCCCGGCTAGGGGAGCCCTTGACCAAGCCAAATTTGGCGAGGCTGACCCTTACCCAGGCTAGGGTGGCCTCGCCAAGCATCAATGGGGCAACGCGATGGTGATGCCGGGTGAGGCCGCCCTGACTTGGGCAAGGGACGGCCTCTTTGGGCCTTGCTGCTCCCCTTGTTGGGGCTCCCCCTCACTTAGTCGAGCCTCACCTATGGTGGGAGAGGCTAGTTGGGCAGCTATGGCCGGTGGCCTACCACCATAAAAGGAAAACAAGAAAGCCAAAAAGAATAGAAATGAAAAAGAATGAAAAAATATTAAAATATTATTAAAAATTATTAACGTTAGCGTTGAAGGTCTTACATGATACCGCCGGCATCCATGTTAATATTTTCTGGCCAAAATTGATTGGATGAACTTAATTGGAAAGAAATAAAAAAGTTTAGGACTGATTTGATAAAATTAAAAGTTTTATGATTGAATTAGCAAAAGTACAATAGGGTTAGAGATTAAATGAGATCGGCCATTAGAACAAGTTTCAAAATATAGAGTAGTGTTTGCATGGTTGAAAATTATCTTTTGTTTCATTTGTCTAGTGGAAATTTCGTTAGTCATCTGCTCTCAACCATTTCCAACTGAGAAAGAGTCATGCACATCACCGTACATGCCATCGTGAACATCTCTTCGGACAATGCCGGATGCAGGGAGCCGAGATTACGAGATGATAATCAGTAACCAAAAAATTATTTACCTGTAAGCGATGACATCCTTGAAGGTCGTCTCGACGCCACCGCTGTCTGTGACGTGGTTGGCGGCCATCAGAGCCACGGAACCGGCCAAGGCGAGCAAGCCGAAGATCCTAAACACGAGCATCGAAGTCACTACTCCTTGGTTGGCCATAATTCCACAACCTCCCTCTGATTTTCTCTCTTTCTCGGTCTTTCTGAGTCTGCTGCGATCGCACGGCGTCGCGACTTCTCGTGAGCGTGTCCTTTTTATAATCAGAAGCTGCCCCTTTTAATCTCTCTTCTCGATTATGTCGAAATCATTTTTAGCTGCATTAGGGTTGTTCCTTTGCAGCCCTTGTCGCTGGAGACGGCTGGCCGGACGAGAATGTCAATGTGCCCAAACAAAGTTTAAAGCCAAAACATCTTTAATTTACGTTCATTGTTAACATTCTGCAACTAATTAATCTTTTCAGATTCGATTATTTAAGATTCGACACCCAAGGATTATTGCAATTTTTTTAATCCATCTTAAGTATAATCGTAATTTTTGTCCAATGTTGCTCTGTGTATACTAGCAATAAGCCAGAATTAGCATGGTAACACAAAACTGGCCTATCTTGTGTCTGGACAGATTAGTGCAAATATGATCCTCTGGATTGAATCTTGAAAATTGCTTAGCATCAACCCGGACGACAGATTAGTGTAAATATCGATCGTCAAGATGTACTCATTATTGACATGCGCAATTCTGACATGCAAAGAATTTCGGACAGAAAATTTTTCTTAAAAGAAATTTCAGTTGAAAAGGCTAATTTTCTGGTAACAAAAGCAAACTTGGTTATCCTATGCATTATTGAACAAGCCTTCTCCAAAATTAAACTAAACCCACTTCTTTTTGTGGAGGAAATAATCTAATGCGACTCAAATGGTAACAAAAGGACCAAAATTCAATATATATTGGGAATATTACCCAAAAAAATTCCTCAAATTATTGCATTTATGCCAACTCAATTATAAAATTTTCAATTATCAATTGAGTTCTACCACGTTTTTCTAATTGAATCCATCTCGCAAATTTAACAAGAAATCACTAATGTGAACGTTGGTAATGCTATGTAGAATGGCCGGCGTTTGATGTAGGCAATTTTTTAAAATAAATTTTTATTTTATTTTTTTTTATTTTGCTTTCCTCCTTTTCCTTTTTTTCCTACCAAGTCCGATGAGAGTCATTAGCTAACACTCATCGATCATAGGTGAGGGCTAGGTGTCCATTGCCAACCGCAGGTGAGGGCCGATGACCCTCGTTAGTCATTGGGCAAGGGCTTTGTGGTCAACGAAGATTGTGAGGGTTGGCCGGCCCTTGCTTGTGATTAGTGAGGGTTGGCCAATGGCCTTTGCTAGGCTTGGAAGAAAAAAAAAGGAAAAGAAAGAAAGAAACAAAAAAAAACAAAAAATCAGATTTTTTTTTTTTTTAAAATTATAAGAATTATCCATGTCAACGCTAACAATACAATGTAGGATGGTCAATGTCTATGTCATCAATTTTTAGCTAAATTGACTGGATGTACTTAATTGATAAAATGTAAAAATGTTTATGACTTAAATGGAATAATTGAAAAGTTTTAGAATGACACAAATATAATAAGTTTTTAAATAATTGTTCAATATATATGTTATTGAGGTATTATCTTTTTACGCGGCATCAAATAATTCCGAAAAACCACACGGGGATATATCAAGTGGACATTGCTTAGAGCAATATATATGAAAGTGAGAGATGGGAATGAGGTGTGACACTTTTTTATGTCCCTTTGTATTTTGTAATCGGTCTTCCACGATCTTTTTTTCTATGTCCCTTTGTATTTTGTATTTGTAGCTAGACAATGCTAGAATCTTACTTTTCTCTCTTTCCAAATACGAAACATTTGTAAGGGAATAATGAACGTTGTAGTTAGGCTTGGTATGAGATAAATCTGGGAATAATGAACGTTGGAAGAGCAATTGCGGACATCCAAGGCGTGGAAGGAGTAAAAAGTAAGGGTGAGTAAGGGTTTGTTCATTAATTATTCTCTTCGTTGTTTTTTTTTTTTTTTTCATTTTAACCTAGACAAGTTTCTATGCATTTGAAGGTGTTTGGTAATTATACAAAATTTCTATTCCCGACATAGAAAAAGAACATAAATGGATTTGGTAAAACTCTCAAATTTTTTTGTATTGTAAAATTTCTTTTATTTTTTTAAATTTAATTAGATTTTTCTCTCTTTTTCTTTTTCTTTTTTCCTTCTCTTCTTCTTCCTCATCTAACTGGTTTCTGACCTTGGCAATAGCTAGCGATTGGCCAAACAAGAGTTTTGACCTCATCGGCCTCGAAGGAGCCTCCTTGGGCCCTAGGGAGATCGGGCTCACCCAACCATGGCAAGGCTCCGATGAGGTCGTTGGACCTTGTTTGGTTAGTCATTGACTATCGTTGAGGCTAGCAATTGATTAAAGGAGAAAGAACACGAAAAGAAAAAAAAAGAAATTGGCTTGAATCTAGAATTGTTCTTGGGAATAAAGAAGTAACTTTTTTCTACTTCTTAATTTTGTTCCAAATATATTTTTGGGAGTAGAAAAATTAGCGAACATTATCGAGTGAATCTTTGTTTTTTTTTTTTGGTTTTTGGGGAATAAAAAAAAAGAAATAGCAAAGAATTGGCCGGTTACCGAATAGGCCTTAAAAGAAGAGGGGCATATGGGTATAGTAAACATGGCCGGGTTTTGGTTTTAAGTGAGTTTGGGTTTGGTTTGATTTAGATTAGTTTTGGGCTTATTTTGGTCTATATAAGTTTGAGCTGAATCCGATTTTGGCAGATGGGGCTTAACATAGGTGTAATCTAAATTGGGTTCATTAAAGTCAGAATTGGAGACGGGCTGAGTGTAAAATCCTGAATTGTGTCCATGAGCCCAGGTCAGAGACCTTGTGCGGCCCATCATCAGACTGGGTTCAAGGGCCCAGCCCGAATTCCCATTTTCAGAATTAAAATATTTATTATAATTTAAAAATTTAAAAGTTGAAAATATTAATAATAAAATCAGAAAATGATTTAGAAATAGACGCTATGATTAGTTTGTTAAATCTTAGTCATAGATTTAGTTTAGTTTCAATTGGATAATATAACCTTAAGTTTAGGGGTTTTAGTGAGTACCTTTATTATGGTTTAGTTTTGGTAGATTGATCCTTTAGAAAAGAAAATGGACTCAATTTGAACTTAAATAATGGGGAATCATGTCCCAAGGTTTATAATATGGTCATGTGTATTCTTTGCTCAGTTCGTATTGGATTCTTACTTTTCATATTGTTACATCAATAGGTTGGTGGTGACTCTTAAAAATGTTTAGGTTATTAAATAATATAATAAATGTCCAATGTCCATGGTATAAGCTTGAAAGAGCCTACACTCGAAATCGATAGATTGTTTTGGATTACAATTAAAAATGTGTTGGAGTTGCTTTTTGCAGACACCAATTCGAATCGTTTTTTGAGCACATAACTCCAAATGTATTCCCCAAGGTGGCCCCTCGGAAAAGTAGGTCATGACTTTATACACGCAAAAATCCCCAAATGAAATCCAGCTCAAACCGTCCATTAGATGGAGGTTGAAGATGGAAGCTATGTGAAAATTAGAGGGAGGGGAGAAAACCCTAAGGGAGAGAGAGAAAACCCTGTTTTAAATTTTTAATAGCTTAATTAGATGGAAAAGCAAGATATCCACATGATTATTTATTTTGAGAATTTTAGGCATCTTTCGATTAGGAAAGTTCCTGCATTGAAAATTTTGATAATCAAGAATTCAAGATAGGAGGCCTTAGGTTGGATTTTTGATTTCCTGCTTTGGGTTGTGGTGGATATATGGCTTATACGTTTTTTTTTTTTTTACATTGCCTGTTTTAATTTAAAAAGCATTCCTATTTTGAAAAAATAATATAAAAAATTGCATTGCGTTCATATTTATTTACTATTTGAGAATTGCATATTTAAGAACCATATAGTTAATTAGAAAATTACCTAATCTAAAATAGGATTTAATATAAATTATTTCCTAAGCCTCAATTAGGTTATCATTTATTTTAAGTTGTTACCACAAAAAATACCATAAATATGTCATATAGAATTAGTTGCATCATTCGTCGGGTCATCATTGCCACTTCATCATATTTCCTTGTCATTTAGTGGTTGCATGATTAATATCATTTAATTTAAATTGCATGTCATATTAGAATAGTTCTTCAATAAATTTACTTGTCATTAGAATTAGGCCATTCAGACAAATTGCATACTACACGTCATGTTAAGTCAAGCAATATGAACATAACTTAGATTAAAATTGCATCTCGTGCATTGCACATAGTTTAGTTTTCATTAAAAAAAACTCCAATTGAATTAAATGTCATTACATTTAGAAATCAAGTTTAGATCACACATTTTTACCTTAATGTCATGTAGATATTGCGGATCATGATAACAATGAAGCAAGGCTTTGCGTTGTCCTAAGGTTAGTCCTATTTCTAGTAATTTATTTATTAGTTAACTTCTTGAGTTTTACTTTATTGACTGCACACCCGTATTAGTGATTTATGCTTAAAATCAACCAAAATTGTTCATAAATTATTATTTTTAACTAAAGCGAAATAATACAGAAAGGGTATTAGATTAATCAAGCGTATTCAAGCCTCCTGAAACTATTGAATACCAGGTTCGCAAAATAAAGAAAATCTCAATTTACATTCATGTCGAGACATCGAAGAAAAACAACTCAATGAGAAAACCCAACTGCGAACTGAACTAGCTTGCAGTAACTACCAACTGAGCAACACGTGATAATCGCTTTACTGTATTATGATTTCAGCTCACTATGCGTCAACTCATTTTGTCGATGACGAGAGAGGATCATTTATAGTTAGATCATTTGGAAAAGCCGCCGCCCCTGGTGGTTGAGTTGCTATTGATGGACGAGAGTACAGAGACGATGACCATGCAGACCCACCCTGCGGCCAACAATCCGGTGGAGATGGCTCCACAGTTGATAAATTGGAACGGGTCAACTTCATCGAGCGGGGCACCGTATTCAACGAGGACGTCGAAGAAGTCATGGAAATACCTCTTCAACTCGTAGCTGACGGCAAACCCTGCGCCGACCCCCCTGGCCAAGGTCAAGCTTGTGAGCTGTATAGACATCGACCGTGGGGTAAGTAAAACTGTGGTTTTGCTCAAGATCATAGTGTGAATTAGCTCATTGCCCTTTTGAGAGATATTTCATAACAATATGTGGTAACATGTCGATTTAATAAGTAGCATGCGCTAAGTGAATCAAGAAGGTACCTTATCACTGTAGAAATCGAATCCGGGCCAGCCCCCATTGCGACTCATCCTCTTCTTGGTGCAGGCATAGTATGTTGCAAAGGGAAGTTGCACTATTCCATAAGCTGCTCTGATCACCGCCGTTGTTACCACACACCTAAACATCTGTTTTGCTCCGTAATCTAGTTCCCAGTTGATCAAAATCAAGCACAATTATAGCAAGAGTTAAACGCCGGCTTTCACATTAGCAATTTTGGATCTAAATTGATTAAATGTACTCAATTGGCAAAACGTAAAAATGTATATGACTAAATTGGTTCAATTGAAAACTTTAAAACTGAACTTGTATCGATGCAATAGGTTTATATTTTTTTTTTTTTGGTACCTTTCCATAATTGGTCATCATAAAATTACTTACCTCTAAGCGATGGTATCATCGAAGGTCCTCTCGTTGCCATCTCTGCCTGTGTAGCCATTGGTGACCCTCAGAAACACGGAAATGGCCAAGGCGCGCAAGCTGAAGATCCCGAATATGAGCATCAAAAGCACTACTCCTTGGTTGGCCATGATTTTCCAACCTAACTTTGATTTTCACTCATTCTTGGTCTGTCTATCTCTGACGCGATCGCACGGTGTCGCAACCTCTTGCGAGCGAGTCCTTTTTATGATCAGAAGCTGCCCTTTCAATCTCTCTTCCTGATTATGCCAAATCATTTTTGGTTGCATTATTGTTGTTCCTTAGCAGCCCCCTTTTTGTTAACATTCTGTAACTAACTAATTTTTCCGGTTTAATTATTGATTTTAAGGTTTGATGCCGATAAATTAAGGTATTTTTTGTTAATCTCTCTTAAGTCGGGTTGTAAATGTTGTCCAATGTTGCTTTTTGTATACTAGCATTAAGTGGCCTATCTAGTATGGACGAATTAGTGTAAATACGATTCTCCCAAAAAATTCTTCAAAAAATCCTAAATTTATCATATGTGGCTATTTCAATCTTAAATTTTTTAATTTGATCAATTTAATGATAAACCTTTTAATGATTTGTAAAATAGTTTTTCCAACTAATTTTAGTTAGAAATTGCTAACGTGGTGGCAAGTCAATGCCAACCGTTCCATGTGGCACAACCAACATAGACATAAATGATTTTTACATTTTTTTTAAATTAAGTTCTGAATTTTTTTTTTTTTTCCTTGCTAGTGACCAGCAGAGGAAAATGGGGGAAAAAGAAAAATGGAAAAGTAAAGAAAAGTAAAGGGAAAAAATTCACAAAAATTTATAAGAAAACACAAATATCACCTATGTTAGCACCGATCGTGTTATATAAGATTGATTGTGTCTACATCGGTGAATTTTGGCCAAAATTAGCTGCAATGGTCATATTTTATATTATCAAAGGTTTAGCGGTAAGTTGAAAAAATTGAAAAATTTAGGATGAAATTATCCGTCATGTGATAAACTTACGACTTTTTAGTTCATTATCCTTGATCCTCTCAATTAATCTTGAAATTTGCTTAGCTGGAAGGGAGTCTCACTTCTGCCTCTATCGTGACGAAGTCTTATTGTTCCATTCGATTATCGGAACGTACTCGTTATTTACACGAAAACAATTTCGACTCTCCGACAAACACAACCAATCATAGTTCTTCTTCATGCAAATGGCATAGCTCGAGGATTTGGAATAACCCGTATAAATAAATTAAATTTCCTGAGAAATATTTTTGAACTATGAGCAGAGATTCGAACTAAACCCACTTATTATTGGGAACCGGATAACCTAAACTGACTAAATACAGTGACAAAAAAGGAAAAGACAAAAATGGAAAACTTAACGTGGCATCAAACCGGATTAAAAAAAAAAAAAAAAACGTGGCATCAAAGACTTCCAAAGCGTCAAACGGAGACACCAAGGAATATTTCAAGCGCGTCTTTCCATTTTTAACAATTTTACCTAGTCAATTCCGCCCCTCACCTTCATACCGTTCTTAACAATTTCGAGAGATGCGCTTGAAATATTACTTGGTGTCACATTTACCCTATGAGATGCGCTTGAAAATTGTTAAAAACGGAGGTATTACATGAAATTGTTATGCTTCGGGAATCCGTCTTCCACAAGCTTTCTAATTTTTTAATTTAATTATTTGATTTATATTTAAACTAGAGAAAAAAGCTACAAAAAAACCCTAAACTTTACCTATTACCCTAAATTATCTTTCGTGACACAAAATTTCTAAACTTGTATTTATGTGACAAATTTAGCTTTAAAAAAATTTGTAACACCAAAAGCTTGACATATTTATCTTCAACTCCCAAACTTATATTTATGACACTGAATTTTTTGGATAAATATGTCACACGGATACAAGTTTCGAATTTTTGGTGTCACAAAAAAAAGTTTGAAGTAAATGTTATAAATTTAAGGTAAATATGTTGTTGGTAGTGCCTTGTTCCATATCGAAAAGATTTGAGTATGTATATGGATGAGATGGAACTAACCAATGATCATTATTTTTATTTATTAAAATTCGGATTTATTTTTACAAAAATTAATCGTAGTGCATTCTGTTGAAATAGTGTGACTATTTACGAAGGAGTTATGGTTATTTTTATTTTTTATTTATTCAATTCCGAATTTTATTATTTTTTTTAAGGGTTATCTTAGAAATCGTACTTGTTCAAACGTGATTTCTTAGTCCGTGGAAAGTTATTCTATTCAGATACAACTTCATTTTTTTCTATAAATTACTGAATATATCTGTTCAACGATAATTTTCTTCTTCAATTTTTCGTTTTCTTTTGAACGAATAAACAGTTATTGTTTCCAATTGTTTCCCTTGAGAGACCTTGGAGAAATATTATAATTGCTATATAATATTATTGTTTGAGACTTTTTGTATTCTAGAGGAAATTTGTTAGTGACCATTAGTAATGTTGTGAGACAAATAAATCTTTCAAAAAAAATAAATTGATATAACGTTTCAAGGTCCAACTTGATTCTTCTATCCAATTCAAAGATCCAACTTCATTGTTCTACTTAATTTGAAACCAAATTTTTTAACAATTTTGAGGTTTTATTTTGCAACAATAGAGTCAAGTGGATCAAAGTTATGAATAAAGGAAGAGAAGCTATTTTCATGAGGTTTGTTAAGCAATCTTTCCTTTTAAGGCTTTGTTATGGATAAAGGTATATCTTCCTCCTTATTGTGAAAAATTATGAAGATCAAAGATTCTTGGCTTTGAATTTCTACATTTAAGAATATTTTATATGCTTACGATTGGTATTAAAGCGTGGGTTTGGGATCTCATGATTTTTTTAATTGAAAATTATGGCTTATGGATGAAGATTCATCGAACGATGTTGGCCTATTTCATCTTATTTGCATGTTGTTGAAATTTTTTTTTTTTGGGAGGGCATTGTCGGAGGAAATCCGAATGATGGATGTGATGGAAAATTGGGCAAAAAATGGAGAAAATCAGCGAAAAGGTGCGAAAAGGGAGAAGGTGTGCAAACCCATGCGCCCACACATAGGGGTGAGCATGGTTTGGGTTGGGCCGGTCCATCCTCTAACCCTAGGACCAATCCGCACAGTACTGGTCCTCAATTTTTGGGACCGAGGACCGACCTTATTGAGTTTAAGACTGAGAATCGAACCAGCCCAATGGATTCGGTATGGTTCCAACGTCAATCCGAGACCAATTGATAATTTTTAACTCCTTAAAAAGGCGATTGAGGACTGGACTGACCCAATGAATTCGGTCTGGTTTCAAGGTAAACCTAGGACTAACTAATAATTTTTTATTTCATTTTTTGTACACTTCAAAATGGCAATCGATGACTGTACCGACCCAATGGATTCGATGATGAGTGGGGCTAGCTAAGAAAAACAAGCGGTAAGGGTCAAGTGGGATGAGCGTCGAACAAAATGAGTATCGAATATCGAGCGGAGAGCAACAAGCCAAACAAGCATTGAGCGGCAAGCAGCACGAGTGATTCAAAGCGAGCAAGGCGAGTGGCGAGTGGCGAGTGGTGAGTGGAGAAGTTATTTATTTTGATTTTGGCAAATTGAAGACTAAGATGACAAATAAGACGGAAGAGAATGAATACTAAATGAGAATGCCATAAGGAGTTGTTTATATCTTTTTGGATGCCGTGAGGACTCCTCACAAAAACATTTTCCTCTTTCATAAATTATGACTATTGACCCGTAAAAGACATTAAAAATCTGAGTTATTAAATAATAATGTAAAATTATTCGAACTCCTCACTAAAGAGCTATTTAATGTTGTCGACGCCGTTTATTTTAAGATTTTCTCTATATAAAAAAAATTATAAATAATATATTGGATATAAATATTCAGGGTTGGTTCGGATTAGACCGACTCGGAATTTTCAAGACCAATGACCAACCCGCACAGTACTGGTTCAATAATTCTAGAACCAATGACTGACCTAGTCTCCTTGGAAACTGGACTAGGACCGGCAGGGTTAGGCCGGTCCAGGGTCGGTCTAAGGTTGACCCTTGGACCTATGCTCACCCTACCCACACGTACTCCACACATATGCTAGACATCCATGTGTCCATGTGCTTCATGCACGTGCTGGAAGGTCAAGCGTTTGGAGTCCACATGCCTTGTGCTAGCCAGAATGAAAGGCGCATGCACTACACATGCTTGCACTGCGGGGAAAGTGTGTGCGAAACATGCACCTACTACCCTCACTACTTATTTACGTTTTTGCTCTCTCCGATGATTATTTACAATCCCACCCTCCTTGCTGGATAATCATGATTTTGCTTTGGTTGATTATTTACTATTTTGTCCTTGGATGTTGAATTTATGATTTTGCCCCTTTGGAATTATGATTTTACAGTTTTACCCTTACACATTAATTTATGGTTTTGCCCTTTCATGCAATTTCGTGAAGTGGATATTATCTTGGGTATTAAAGTTAGAAACATAGTAGGGGTCATTCTTTGAGCCAAAGTGATTACATGAAGAAGATGTTAAATAAATTTAAACATATTGATTTTAAAGAAATGAGTACTCTATTTGCTTCTTGTAGAGGGTTTTAATGTGAGTGCTATAGGGTTTTTAATGTATATGATGCATTGTACTAGACTTAATATTAATTATTTTATGTGCAAGTTGAGTAGATACTAGTAATTCAAATGTAGAACATGAGAAAGTTGTTGCCAAAATATTTGGTTATCTTATTAATCTATAATAATCCGGCTATATTAAAAGGATATGCTGATAGTAGTTGGGCTACAAGTTTGAGAGATAAACATGAGTTACATAAGTGCAAATTTGAGGTTGTTAGTGTCATAAAAAAAGGGATAAATATTTTATAACAAGTATAGTTTTGGAATTTTGATGGTTTTTACACTTTAGACTATGCAAGAATTCTCTCTCTCTCTCTCTCTCTCTCTCTCTCTCTCTCTCTAAGTATGAAATAACTCTGAAACCATAATCTAGCTTATTAATGCATTCCGACCCTTCTGGTACAGGTTCAAATCTTATTGTAAGCAATTACCTTTTAACAGGTATATTATTATCTCTTTAAGTTCCCTCATTTTTCGCTTTTTACGTCAGAGCGCAAAGGAATGAAGATTTTAGCGAGCTAGTCGTTGCTCGATCAGCCAACTGAGCCTTGGGCACTCCCATTGGGTTTCGGGCTTGAGTCAGACTTAAACGAATTTGAGTAGTAATTCAGAGTGGACAGTTTCCTGCCTTTACTTCTGGCAGAGAAGTATTCGGAAGCGTTAGAAATGCCCCCAGACAAAGTCAACCAATGCAGCGAATTTGCCTTTTTCTTTTGCCAGACAAGTCTTAACATTTTTGGGCGACCTTAACATATCCACCCTGATGATCATTTCATGATCACTGGGCAAACAACTCAAGAAAGCTTATCTTGGACGTTCCCTTTTTCATAGCTTATGGCGTCCAAACATGATCAGAACATAGTAGAGTATATCTTATCAGTAGAAGAGGCCATCGGAATGTGTTTTGCATATTCAAATCAGCTTTGTGAGTTGTTAAAGAAAACGAGTGCGATGAGAAGCAAGGGAAATATACCAAAAAAGTCCTAAAGCTTTTCCATTTTTATTTTTTTATAAAATTTTCTGAATTCTTATAATTTTTTTGATTTTTTTTTTTTTCTCTTTCTTTTCCTTTTTTTTTCTTCTATTAAGTTCGGTGAGGGCTATGACCCTTGCTTGTGACTGGCAAGGGCTTGCAATACTAGCCCAATGGCTGGTGAGTGTTGTTGTCACTTGCCTGTAGTTAGTGAAGGTTGGCCAATGAGCCGGTCTTAGTAGGAAAAAAGAAAAAGAAAGGAAGGAAAAAATCAAAAGAAAAGAACTAAAAAGTTTCAAATAATATATGAAATGAAAAATTATTAATGTCAGTGCTAACTGTGTCATATAAGATGGCTGACGCCTACGCCAGCGATTACTAATCAAAATTGATAATAATGATTACTTTGGTAAATTGTTAAAAAGGTATATTATTAGTTAAATTGAATAATTTATGGTTGAATTGATATCCAAACATTATATTTAAGATTTTTTTTGCATAGTTTTCCCCGGGTTCATTAGAATTGCAATTCAAACAAAGTCAACCAACGCCGCATTGTTGCCTTTTTCTTTTGCTAGACAAATCTTTAGCCTTTTTGGGCAGACGTAACATGTCCACCTTGATGTTGATATCATGATCACAGAGCACTCAATGTGAGCTTTCTCATCTTGGACGTTTCCTTTACTAGCAGAAGTAGTTATCGGAATGTGTTTTGCATATTCAAATCAGCTTGCAAAATGTAGAAGAAAATAATTGCGAGGAGAAGCAGTGACTTGCAACTGACAGAAATTTACCAACTCCTCTATAAATTTGCTGGTCTTTATTTGAGCAACTTGCCAACTTTTTCCACTTAATTACCAATTAGTTTGGGTACCTATCCTCATTTGAGTTACTTACCAATATGTAGCCTTTCTTAATTTACCAACTTTTTATTGTCTGTTAAATCTAGCTAGATTTTCGTTTATCAAGTTTTGTTTAAGTTGTTATTGACACCTAAACTTTAGTTAATCATTTAGAAATACGTTGCATAGAAAATTAGGGACCAACCCTATCTATCGGACCTGCCCAAAAGGTTTAGGAACAGTTTGTATTAAAAAGTTCAACATTGAATTTCTGACCACACAAATTGGCGATGGTACTAAAATGATAGTCTTAATTTTTACAAAAGTGGAACGAAAGTAATCGCTTGAAAAATTTTGTTACTAAAATAAGTGTCGTACAAAAAGTTATGACATTTTTGGTTGGCCATATCCTCCCTTCTCTCTCTCTTTACAACTTCACATTTTTTAAGCACGTGTCAATGTAATTGACTATAACATCCTGGGCCCCACTGTGTAATATTGTCCGCTTTGGGTCACCCGCCTTGGCGCGGATGAACCGCCATCCCAGCCACGGTCTCTTCCCTCACGGCTTTAAAACGTGTTACACAGGTTAGAGGGACCCAAGTCTTATAAGTTAACCAAGACCTCCCTCCCTAGGCGATGTGGGACAAGAGAGGAGGCTGTCACACTCTCCATAAGAAAATGCAAAGCATTCTGTGGTTGTCACATTGACAACAACATTTTTAGTGTATTTATATCAAGCAAAAGAAAAGAAATCAAGCATAAGAAAATGCAAAGTCTTTTTATACATTATAGTTGACTTCGAGGTAGAGCTTGTCTGGAGAAATTCTAATAGTTATATCAAAAATAAGAAATGCAAGTCGTGTTAATGTATTATTGGTAACTTGGACTTCTGGTAAAGATCACGCGAGAAGATACCCTTGCTGTCATGGAAAATTTCTCACTATTTTTGCAAAATAAAGACGTTACCAAAAAAAAAAAAAAAAAAAAAAAAACCTCTCTCTCTCTCTACACCACTTCACAAAATTTGAATACTCTTAAAACTACGTTTTTTAGGCATGTGTCAATGTAATGGACAACAACATTTTTAGTGCATTTATATCAAGCAGAAGAAAAGAAATCAAACATAAGAAAATGCAAAGTCTTTTTATACATTATAGTTGACTTCGAAGTTGTTCGAAGAAATCCTAATAATTATACCAAGAATAAGAAAATGCAAGGTCGTGTTAATGCATTATTGGTAACTTGGACTTATGATAAAGATCATGCGTGAAGATAGATTTTATAGAGACACCCTTGTTGTCGGGGAAAATTTCTCACTAATTTTGCAAAAAAAAAAAAAAAAAAATCGTTGTTACAAAAAAAAAAAAACTCTCTTTTCTCTCTCTCTCCACAGCAACATTTTTAGTGTATTTATATCAAACAGAAGAAAATGCAAAGTCTTTTTATATATTATAGTTGACTTTGAATCAGAGCTTGTCTGGAGAAATCCTAATTATTATATCAAGAATAAGAAAATGCAAAGTCGTGTTAATGTATTATTGGTAACTTGGACTTGTGATAAAGATCATGTGTGAAGACATATTTTATTAGGGGTGATTGATTCCCAAGGTGGAACCAAGAACCGGATCGGACCGGTTCCCAATTTTGGGAACCATGGACCGGACTGTTTAGTCCTAGGACCGGGAACCGGATCAAATCATCAGTTCCGGTCCGGTCCAATAGAATCGGCACTTTCTTTTTTCACTAAAGAACAACTATTCACTAAAGAACGACCATGCTCTGGACCAATCAATCCAATTTGGTTCCCAGACGATCTAATAAAACTGCTCACACATGTTTCCATGTGCAAAATATTCAAACTTCACTTGCGTGAATATCAATCATAGTTTATGTGTTCACGCTTAATTTTAAGCATAAAAGCCATGAACAATTTGAGTAAAATCTATGCTTGGCTTAGGTTTTATAGACAATCTCTCTTCTATGCATTGAATGTTTAGTTGATGTTAGGCTCTTTGAGGCTTGAAGTGCCTTGTCGTTTGCAAGTGAGGGGAGCAAGAGAGAGAGAGAGTGTGAGCATAAGGAACTCCTAGAGCCTTGTCCCACATCGAGTAAAAGATAAAACTAACAAATAAGTTTTCTAAGAGCTTTGGTGGTCTCTTGGCCATGCAAGAGGTTGTTACCTCAATTGCAATTCTGATTGCAATAAGTTTCATATATAATATTCATATATTATATGTGTTTATATATTATATGTATATAAATTATATATAAAAAAATTTGGTCATGTCCGATCAGTCCGATTGGTCCGGTTCCCACCTTGGAACAGGGAAGCGGATCAACTGGCCACCGGTTCCAAGATTAGGAACCGGGAACCAGACCGCCGACCGTGGGAACCACCCAAAACCAGCCGGTCCAGTCTGGTCCAGTCCGATCCCGGTTCTGGTGGTTTCCGTTGCACACCCCTAGATTTTATAAAGCAATCCTTATTGTCATGGAAAATTTCTCACTATTTTTGCTCATTATTTTTGCGAAATAAAGGCGTTGTTACAAAAAAAAAAATCAAAAAAAAAAAATCGAAATGTCAAAATTTGTAAATGTTGAAAAAAATTGACAAAATATCAAAATTAAATAAACATTTGAAAATAAATTAAAGGAGAGTTAGTAGCTCAAAACTATATAGTCATAATGCAATAAAAGTTGGTGAGTCGCTTTCATTTAGGCTAGTGATCTTTCAAAAAGTTGGTAAATGTAATGCTAATCAAGACAAATAAAATATAGTTACCCAATAGAAAAGTTGATGAATTAAAATAACAATTGAACATTGCTAAGTAACTCAAAAGAAAGTTAATAATTCCATAAGGGTTGACCAGTAATCAACAGGTGAGATGATGAAACGAGATCAAAATAATATAAATTTTGCGGAATGAATACCTCCCTCACAAATTGATGCTTGTAGTCATATTAACAGAATAAAAAAGGAAGAGAAAAGGTGATAGACAATTCTGACTTTAACTTCCAGGTCGCTTGGTGCATGCAGATACGAAAGAAAGTTAATATTTCCACAAAAGGTTGACCAATAATCAACAAGTGAAATAATAAAACGGGATTGAAATAATATAAAATTTGCGGAACGAATACCTACTTCACAAATTGATGCGTATACGCCACATTAACAGAATAGAAAAAGAAAACAAAAGACGATAGACCACTCTCACTTTGACTTTCAGGCCGCTTGATGTATGCATATACGTCAAAGGCAGACTCCAATAATACTTTCTTCACCACTTCTTTTGTTTGGGTCTCTCTCTCTTCTCGTTTATTTATAGTACCCAGTAAGATCACTCAATCAAACAACACAAACAGACAGACAGACAGACAGGCAGGCAGACGCGCGCTCAGACACGAGAAACAACAATGGACGCAGTACTGAGTTCAGGACACAGAATGCCGTTGATTGCGTTCGGAACATTCGCGTCCCCCCTGCCACCGCTAGACGTGCTGACATCCATATTCCTCGAGGCCATTGAAGTGGGGTACCGCCACTTCGACACGGCGGCATGCTACGGCTCCGAAGAGGCACTCGGCCGAGCAGTGGCCGAGGCCCTAGACCGAGGGCTCATCGAGAGCCGCAGTCACATCTTCATCACCACCAAGCTCTGGTGCACCGACACTCATCCGGATCTCGTTCTTCCCGCTCTCAAGAAGTCTCTCCAGTAAATATTTGCTAATTCCTCCTACTTATATTACTGCTTGACACTATATGCAGTTCTCATAACCGCTAAGTGGCCAAATTTTTTTAAGACCACACAAGAATTTCTTCCACGGGAGATAGGATAAACATTAGGTTTCGCCTTGGTATATGATTATGCATGCATTAGTTTTTTTTTTCCAATTTTTCCTCCACATTATTTTTCCGCTTTTTGTTGGGTTTAGTCATGTTGTGTTGATGTTACTTTTTTCACTTGGTGTATCATTGATTATATAGGAAGCTAGGGTTAAAGTATGTGGATTTGTATCTAATCCACTGGCCAGTGAGGGTGAAGGAGGGAACTGAAGGGTTCGATTATAAGGGCAAATTACTTCCATTCGACATGAAAGGGACATGGGAGGCCATGGAAGAGTGCTCCAAAGTGGGTTTAGCCAAGTCCATTGGAGTCAGCAATTTTGGCACCAAGAAGCTCTCTGATCTTCTCTTGCACGCCACCATCCCTCCTGCGGTTAATCAGGCAATTAGAAAAACATACTATACCTAATCTCTTCATTATTGGTATAACTAGGAGTATGCAAAAGGACTGAAAATCGCCTGGACTGTCCGAAATCAAACTAGACTGGATTGGAACTAGCGATTCTTAAGGGAACCGGTGGATATCGGTCCAATTCTCGGTTTTCAGTGTGGAATTGCCTACCTACCTACCTAGACCAAACTAGTAATATAAAAATATAAATTATATTTTAAAAAATTCCAACAAAAAAATTAAGAAAAATAAAGACTTTAAAATCTCTAATTTGAAGCTCAATACCCATTAATCAAGTGCTCATCTTGTCTCACTCTCACCTCATTTGAGTTGTCTCTATATCTTGCATTCATGGTTTCGACTCTCAAGCTCCACGTCAACTTTCAACTTCTAATATGATCCAATCTTTTTACCAATCTTGCAATTGAGAATAGGGAAGTTCTTTGTTTTTTGCTTTACTTTTGCATACCGGAAAACATTACATTGATGTATGAAGTTTGATGGGATTGGTTCCATGGACCCACCTGCAAACCAGACCAAACTAGCTGTCCGATTTCCGAGTGAATCCATGGAATCAATGGATAGTTCCGGTTCCAATTTTTCGAAGTCAGTCCTTAGTGAGCGATTTCTGATTCCAGGGTGGGAACCACCCAATTGAACCATACTCACCCTAGATGTAACCATGGACAGATTTTTTAGGAAAGACAGATAAAGTAATATTTTTTATTTTATGGGTTAACCGTGATTTAGGTGGAGATGAATGTGGCATGGCAACAGGAGAAGCTCCGAGAATATTGTAGGAATAACGGAATACAGGTGAGCGCATGGTCCCCATTGGGAGCGAATGGAGCAGCCTGGGGCACATTAGCTGTTGTGGAGAGTCATGTGCTCAAGGAGATTGCTATTGCCAGAGGCAAGACCGTGGCTCAGGTACTACACTCTTCTCTTCTTGTGTGTTTACCTCCTGTTTTGGTGTCATCTGGGGCATAAGAGATCATTAATTGAGTTGATGCAATTGAAAGGAAAATTTAGATTGTTGTCACTTTCGGGAAAGCATAGTTTAGAAGCTCTTCCCTCAGAAATTGCATTTCCTTATATCCAATTTGCATATTGTACCTTATATACATGCATACATATGAAGGTTGCACTGAAATGGATATATGAGCAAGGGGCATCTGCGATAATAAAGAGTTTCAACAAAGAGAGAATGAAAGAGAACCTCCAAATCTTAGATTGGGGACTTAGCCAAGAGGATTTGGGAAAAATCAAGCTTCAGATTCCACAAAGAAGAGGAAATCCCGGTGGCATGTTCATTTCTGAGGATGGGCCTTACAAATCATTGGATGAGCTCTGGGATGGCGATGCTTGAATACTTACATTTTCATAGTTTATATGATGTTGATGATAATCAATTGAACCTCGAAATTTCATTATGATTATATCTTCTTCCACACTGTTTTTCTATATATGTTGTGCTAATAACAAGCTTACTGAGACATCCTGTAAATAGAAAAAAAGTAATATACATTTCCAGTTTCTGATTAAAAGCCTAGGGTACATTTGTTTGGGGAAAAAATTTATAATAAAAGAAAATATTTTCCGGAAAATCGTTTTTCAAGAAAATTGATAGTTTTCCTTTATTTGGTAATATATGATCAAATATGTTTTATGGTATTTAGATTTTATTTGGAAAATGGTTTCAATCTTACGACTTTATCTTTAAAAAAAAATCATTTTAAATTTTTTTTTTATTCTTTTCTTTCTTTCCTTTTTCTTTTTCGCTTTACCATCCCACCCACCTCTCCACCACCTCCCCCCACCCCCTGGCTCCTTCTCCTCTCCACTGTTGCCACCGAGATCTGGCGAGGTCAAGGTTCACCAGACCATGTGTGTGGCCAGTTGTCAAGGCCCAAGGACTGGTAGAGGGAGAAATAAAAAGAAAATTAAGGAAAAAGAAAAGAAAAAATTTTAAATTTTAAATTTTAAAAATTTGAAAGGAGCAATTCTAGAAAGTTTTTTCATCTATTTAGTTTAGCCTTATGAATGAATATTTTCTATGAACATAACGGATAAGAATCCGGAAAATCAACTCTTGGAAAACTTTTTCCGAAACAAAGGCACTCTTAGGTTGGAATTTTCCTTGGACAGAGCAACTATGGATGCCACCACCGAGCCCATGGTTCGTCGCCAAGCCATTGAGCCACGATCACCACCATGGGCCCCCTCTAGCATCCCTTCTCCCTTCTTCTCTACAGCTTCGCTACAGCGGTTGCGACCTCGGGCGGAAGAGGACCGCCGATCTAAGTTCGCCATTGACAGATTTCCAAGACCTCTGAGGTCCAACGTCCAGGGGAGGAGGGGGGGGGGGGGGGGCGAGAGAGAGAGAGAGAGAGAGAGAGAGAGAGAGATAAAAGAGTTGGAGGCAGCGTGGGCAAGAGCTCTTTGCGGCAATCAGGACCTGGCGGTGGGGACGGGCACCGGCTGACCGATCCGCCAAATTAAAGGACTGATTAGAGGAAATTGCCAACAATCAAACTTTAGAGGAAAACTTAGCCCTTCAAACCTGATGGAAAGTACAAACCGCAGCTTCAAAAAAAATTGCACTTATATCATTTTTTTTTCTTAAGCATGTGCCAGTTTGACCCCATTGTTTGTTTTTTTTTTTTTTTTTTAAATTTTCTTTTTGACCCCACTAAAATTCTTTGAACAACCCTAATTGGACTCTTGGATCCTCAAAACCCCAACTTGCACCAGATAAAATTGTCCAAATTACAAATGAGATGCTTGAAGGGAGATAGAAAGATAAAACATTGAGGTTTTTAAAGCTTCGTCTGTTTCATGTAAAATAAATAATTTAAAAATTATTTCATAAAAATGATTTTTTATATCGCTTAAAATAATTAGTTGCTCAAAAAATATTTTCACTATCAACAATAATTTATATTTAAATTTTTTTGTGAATGAGAAAGAAAATTTGTTTATTCTTTCTTGTAAGCAATAGAAGCGGTACTTTTTAAGAAAACATTTTTCAAATAATAAATTTTCTATGTAACAACAGGAGCCTTAGTGATGAAAATATCAAATTTGTGTGATTACGGTCTATAGCTCTCGTTATTACCTTGGATTGCCTATGCGGATAATATAGCACTTGAGATCGCTTTACCTCTACAAACCGAAGAATTTTAAAATACTTGCTTATGCTAAATTGAACTAACGTATATTGATTTGTATCTTTTTTCTCTTTTAAGGACAACTTTTCATACAATCTTGAGTAAACCTTTGTTTTCCCTAACGTGCATCTTATGTTCAATCTTAACATTATTAGAAAATGCAATTTAAGAAAAATAACCATCAACATTAACATTGTACACATCATAGTCAATGTCTAAAATCATAAAACCATTCAATACATAATCAGAACCATAATAAACTGTTCCAAATAAAATGTCAACATAATCACCATGCAAATTTAATACATAACTTAAGCTAAGAAAAATAACAACGGAAACCAAGTTCCGTCGAATATATGGAGCATAGAGGACATCATATAAGAATAGGCTTTGACCACCACGTAAAATTAATTTATATGTACCGATACCCTTTACTTCAACTGTTGAGTTATTCCCAACATATATTTATCTTCTTCTAGGCCGTATCCAACGATACTTCACAATTGCTCTTCGGTCTCTAGTTACGAGATCTATTGCTCCCATGAGTCTATAGTTCATATTAGATGAGATTCAGCAAGTATTAAAGTATTTGAAATAAAAGCATTACTTAAAGTAATAGAGTAATAAAGTTTATCTTTCAACTCAGTGTATTCACGAGCAAAATTATCCATCTTGCCAAAATTGTAGCATTTCATCTAAGTCTTATCCTTCTTCTCACCACGCTTCCTACATCGGAAGTTCATAGTCTTTTTAGGTACTTGATCAATCTCATTTTCTTTATTTTAATTTATGGTTCATTTTGCACTTGAAGCGCGAAACTTTGCACAAACTCGAGTTAGCAACATAAGCATGGGTAGAGGATCTCATAGCCTTTAGACGTTCGTTCTCTAATTCCAAATAACATGCTATATCTTCAAAACTGATAATATTCTCATTGTGTGTCATGTTGATCTTCATATGCTCCCAATTATCAGGAAAAGACCTTATAGCAGCCTGAACTTGGTGTTTATCAGTAAGAGAGTGATCTTCCGATTTCAACTCACGAATCATGTTTGACATCTCCTGAAGATGCTGCATCATCGTTATAACTTTTAAGCTCACACATGAGATCATCTTGCGTACAACTCAGTAACGTAATACGAGCAATGCTATTTTTCTTTTTCCAAGCTTGATAAGTTTCTTGATTTCTCATATGCCGAGCTGAAGTTCCATGCTCAAGCTCATCCATGGTGTGGTTGAAGGTTTCCAAATCATTTTGCTTCTCAAGGATGTAATGAACTTTTCAGCCAAAAATTATACTTATCGCTGTTCAACTTCTCACCCTTATTGAGATTAGCCACAATAGTCTTGGATGCCAAAACCATAATCAATTGCTATAACACATTAACATAATAAATGTAGAATCAATACTAGCACATTTTCAGAGTAACATACATATTTAATTTGTAGCAAAGATAAACTAAATTAATGATAATTCAACAAATAGGACCACGCGCCGATAGGACCACCCACACGGTCATATGTGCCATTTGAGTGTGCGGCGCATGCGCCAAAGATTCAATATGGCTTCTGGCTAATCCGACCGGTCCAACCACCAGATTGGCTAATTGGTTCGAAGTCCATGTTGGGTCACTGGTCGGTCGTTGGTTGGCCAACTACCATTGGTTGGATGACCTTATCGATGACGTCATCAAGTGGTTACCGACCATTAGCTGACCTCGTAGATGACGTCAACATGCGTCAGTTCATCGACACGGCGTGGCTTTCACTCGATAGTTGTCTTAGTGCATGGGATGCGTATGGTGTCTTCTAGCAACGCTTGACCACCATTTAACTCATCTCAACGAGTACTTTCATTCTATATATTCAAAAATTGATTTTGGCTAAAAACGTATTTCGAAAAATGACCAAAAATGTACGGATGTACACGACCTCCAAACCCATTCTTTGCTTCGGTTTGTTTTTAATGATTCATGTTGCAGTTTCTGAGCAATAAACATTTAAACGATGTGAGGTTCATCCTCTTGATCCTTGTATCAAACAACAAACGAGAAAATTTGATAGGAAAATGAGTGAGAAATCATAACATAGGCTTTGATACCAATGAAGGAAAAAAGTTGGCGGAAGAAATGATTAACCTCCTCGATGCGCAATAAACAATATATCCTAAAATGAACGTTGAATCATGAGCAAACAATATAAGATATGACTTCACAATGGTCCAAATTTAATCACAAGGAAGATATTCAATTTCCACAGCGTTAATGCCGATTGTCTTCTTAAAACAATAATGAAATGCCTTTTGTTCTTTGATGGAGAGAGGAGAAGAAAAGAGAGATTTTTCTTTCAGAACGTTGTTTCTGTCAACAACCCCAACGTTTATCTCCAGAAGTTATTTATATAACTTCTTTTATACCATTTTAAAAGGGTGTCTCTTCATCATAACATATCAAGACGAATTGGTGTCTTAATCGCACCCTATCATGGACGTATTAATAAACTATAACAGAAATGGCAACACGTGGATGTACTTGATAGGTCTAATTCCTTTTTCCCCTTCACGCATGTCCTTATCAGTCAGCGGGGTCTCCCTATGATTGAATCATAGGAAAAGCTTTTGAGTGCGTTTTAGTGAAAATTATAAGATAAGGTTTAGTTGAACCGGCAACTTCGGAAAGACGTGGATCCTCCGCATGCGCACCTTCTAGTTAATTAAAAAAAAAATTATGGAGATTATTGATTACCAACTTTAGTTGAACCGGCAACTTCAGAAAGACGTGGATCCTCCGCATGCGCACCTTCTAGTTAATTAAAAAAGTTATGGAGATTATTGATTACCAACTTTGGTAATAAAAAATCCATTCATCGTTCGTTAGTTATCACCACAAAGTCAACTTATTATTTGTTGAAGGTACTGTCCCATTAGTTCCTATCATATATGTATGTGTGTTCAATCATTCACAAATTAGGAATTTATTTCTTTTGTAGACTTGGATATGTGCACTTAAAAGAACATACAGCAGCATGTTTCTTGTAAAGAATTCTCTTTATATAATAGTGCCATAGAAAAATGTCAGATTAATACATTTGCGTCCCATTTACTTTAAGTTGATTTTCTTCTGATGAAAAACTACAATGTGGTTTTCTATATCACAGTTATCCCAAACTAATTTTCATGTCAGAAAAAATCCCAAATTGATATAGGGTTGATAAATTTATCCTTCATTAACTTCCGTCCAATATCTCGTTAATTGTTGACGTGGAAACACACATGGCAAATGACTTTGATGATCAGCAAATGATGTAGATCTAATGTGAAATTTAAAGAAAATTAGTTTGGACTAAATGTAATATAGGTGACTTGGCTTGGAATTTTTGTGACATGATAATTATTTTGAAGTAAACACAATACAATGTACAGGTTCAGGATTTTTGACAGTATTAACCCTAAATTAAATAGGAGCAGATTATAAGGTTGTAACTCATAGTTGTGCAATTATAATAATAGTACCCATAGTTGGCGTACCAAACTCCCAAAGAACTACTTTTTGTTCCTTGCGACTTCCAAATACTAAAGGGTCTCTTTGTTATTTTCTTTTTTAATTTTTGGTCAGCAAGAAAACCCTACCCATAAACAAGATTGAAATTACCATTACTGAACATCTCTGTTTCTATTCGCCTGCAATAAGGGAGGACAAAAAACTTTAGGCACTATTTTATTTATTTATTTATTTTTATTTTTTTGTGTTTTGACGAGAAAACCCATCCGATAAGTAATAAGAAAATCACGATGCGTGAAATTTAACTAATGTCATGGATCACGTGATTTTTTTTTCTCTCCAAACTATTTAGTATTCTCATCTATCTGCATACATATAAAGGTTGCACTGAAATGGATATATGAGCAAGGGGCAACGGTGATAGTAAAGAGTTTCAACAAAGAGAAAATGAAAGAGAACCTACAAATCTTAGAATGGGAACTTAGCAGAGAGGAATCAGACAGGATCGAGCTTCAGATTCCATAGAGAAGAGGATGTCCTGGTGACTTATTCATTTCTGAGAATGGGCCTTACAAATCATTGGATGAGCTATGGGATGGAGATGGTTAAATATCTACATTTTTATAGTTCATATGATTGAGTGTAACTCTGTAATTATCTCTTGCTAATAATGATGATTAATTTATATGAATCGAACTCTTTTTTTCACTGTCGCAATTCTTCTTTCACACTATGTTTTGGAAAATATCATACCGACATTGAGTCGCAAGTCATCTTATAAATAGATAGAAAGTCAAAAATGTATTTTTTTTTCCAATTATCAAATCGGAAGCTTAGTTTAGACAAATAAACGAATGCACCACTCACTTACATGAGAAAGGCTGTAGCTCCCCCTCTTTTTCCTTCTACCATGGATAAGTAATTTAGTGAAATTGATATACAAGCTAAAACGAATTTAGTGATGATTTATTTCAATTATATATGTATTTGTACGTATTTGCATATGAATAGTGTTTTAAATATATATATAGGAGCAAGGGGCAAGCATTATTATGTAGAGTTCAATAAGGAGAGAACGAGAGAGAAGGTGTAAATGTTGAAGAGAGAAATTTGTAGAAGAGATTCTCATTGGAAAATTATTTTTAAATTTTTTTTAAACATATTGCACTTACTAATTCAATTTTAAACCTTTTAATTTGATAAATCAAATCCTTAGCCTTTTGAAAAACTGCAAATCTTGTTGACTAGATGCTAATTGTCCAACGTAGCACAACTAGTATTGATGTAGATAAATTTTTTTTTTTTTTTTTTTTTATTATAAATTTTCTTTTTTTTCCTTTTATTCTTGTTGTGTCGACCGGCCATGAAGGTCATGCCTAGACAAGGCGATGGCCACAAACGGTGGTGGTACGCGTCGTCGGTTGGGTTATGGGTCGTTCCGCGAATTACCGAGAAGGGAAGTTCTCAGCATGGTCTTGGTGAATTCCAGGGAAGAAGACGACGTGAAGAAGAAGGGGTGAAAAACAGAAAAGAAAAAGTAATAAAAGAAAAGAAAAAGGACAACATGGCGAGGAGTAAATTAGCATGGCCTTTCAGACCAAAAATAAAAAAATTAGCATGGCCCTAATTGGTTTAGTTAGGTTTGGGCTAGTCATGGGTTTTTTGGTGGGCTAGGGCGTGCTGGGCTCTGGTAGATGTGGGTTTAAAGTTAGATTGATGGGTTTGGGCTTAGCCTGAGAATTTTCAGATATAGGTTGGTCTGGTTAAAGTCGGATTGGGCTCGAGTAGCTAAGCCCATTTCTTTCTTGGCTTCTCATGTTTTAAGTTCTCGGCCTAAGCCCGAGAGTCCAAGTTCAGCCCATATTCGGATTGGGCTCAACATCCCATCCTCGGATTAAAATTAATTTTTTAAAAAAATATTAACAAATAAAAAATTCCGATTTATTTTTTTTTTTTTTCTAAAAATTAGGAAAAAAAAAAAGCTTTAAAATTAGTTTTTGAGTAGTTTTTCTAGTAAAAATGTGAGAAAATCTTTGATGAAAAATCTTACTCAAAGTTAAACAAGCTCTTAAGGCTATACAATAGGGTTTGAATGTTACTTTTTAAGTGGATGCTTTTGATTGTGCACTTTCAATATAATTTACCTTTAGCCTAGTCAGAAAGGCATGTTCCTCATTAGTAGCATTAGATTCTTGTTTTCTCTTGTAATTTATTTAATGTTTCCTTGGTTACTAACTATTATTTGAATGATTACTCACCTACATGATCGTTTCACATGCTAGTGGATAGGTTTGAAATCAATCCAAATTGTAAGATTTTTTTTTTGAAATGAGCAAGATTAGGTATCAGAATGTCACTAGTTAATCAATTAGTGTAATTAAATCCTCAATCCTAAATTCTCTAGTTGCATAGGAAGTAAGATATACACCCATCCCTTACTGATTTTTAGCTAACTTTAATAGATTAGTAATGACTTCTCATTAGAAAATTCTTATAGCATTAATTTGAATATCCCAATGTTGGGAGATCCCATAGCTAAAACAAGGGCTGTAGGCTCGCCTTTTTATGCATTACCCTAAACTTATGTATTTTCCCCTCCAAGTGGAAAAGGTAGGTCACAACAATAAATAATTCAAAAAAAAAAAAAAAATTATTATAAAATTTATCCATATTAATGTCAAGGTGCTACGTAAGATGATTAATATCTACGTCATCAATTTTCCATCAAAAATGACCCAAATGACTGGATTTATAAATTATTAAAAGATTTATGATAAATTAGCCAAATTGAAAGGTTTATAATTAATGTAATACCTTTTTTTTTTTTTTTTTATGATTACTCTGGCTTTCAATCTGAGATGTACAAGTGTCACTGCGAGCTCTGGGGACCCTTAAAAATCTTGCACTATAATTTCATATTGAATTACATGTGCCCCTTGCAATTATATAGGAAACGAACCTATGTTTTCAAGAATAAGTTTGACATTAATGTAACATTTTGTCATCGCATCGATCCTCTAAATTTTCCTTATTCTTTTTGCGTTTTTTTTTCCTTGGTCGGACTTTTCGTGTTTTCTTAAGTACGTAAGTTTTATTACATATCAACACTTTTGGAGGTGTACTGTATACAAGCCCCTCTTTTCGCAAGTGTTGCAAGATACTTTAGAACAAAATCACATCAAAGCTTTTGTTAACGAATATTCCTGAGGCATTTAGGCCTACTTTCTAAAGGAGATTCCAACTTCAAAACATTAAGCACCCGCATAATGAGAATAGCTACAACATTAAAACAAGTCTAATATCCATCTTTAATTTTATTTTACATGTAACCTGGAGCTCTCATCGATAAAATTATAGATCCGAGAAGAAGTATTTCAAGCGAATCTTGGGGACGATAATTAGATGTACTCACAAAAATGTTACAATTATGGAAGGCTTAATCGTACATGACACGAAAAGAATAGTACAATTGGGTCTTCTGCAGATAAATATTCCCTTGATGTTAAAAGATAATTCAAGCTGAGGGTCATTCATACACGTGTCGAAAGAACTTTCGGTACTGGACAATCTTCATCCAATGTATATTTTGAAAAAGTTTTCGGCTCTACAACTCTACTCTTTTCTCTCTTTCTTTGTTAAAAGTTATCTTGACTATTTTTTTTTTTTTTGGGCATGACAAAACCCTATTGTAAGACCGATGTGCATCGTTACAAAGCATCTTCCTGTCTCTCTCTATCTGTTTGGATTGAAGGAACAAAAACTCGATCCATAATTTATTTTGACGAAAAAGGCCACCTAAATAAAGAAATTCAAATCCATGAGAAAATACTAGGCTAAACTCATGAACCACATGCTTCGATTTTCTGTATCTTTAATATATAGGTATATATGTGTACATTTACATATGAACATTATAGGTTGCCCTAAAATGGATAAGTGAGCCAAGGGCAAGCGCGATGGTGAAGAGCTTCAACAAAAAGTGAATGAAAAGAGAACCTGTAAATCTTGGGTTGGGGATTTAGCCGGGACGACTTGGACAAGGTCAAGGTTCAAATCCCACAAAGAAGAGGATTTCCTAATAGTGATTTTTTCATTTGTGAAGATTGGTTTTATAAGTTGCTGGATGAGTTATGGGATGGTGATCTTTGAATTAAGATCATGTGACAGTCAAGTGTAACTCTATGGCCATCTCTCTTGCCAGTGATGATAAACTGCCATTTTTGTTTACTTTATGTTTCAATCTATATGAACTAAACATTGTAATTTCACTGTCATAATCTCTTCTTTTTCCCTCTGTTTGGGAAACGGTAATGAGGTAGGGAAAGGCGGGAAAAGAAAAGAAAATTGAACATGGACATGAGATCCCGAGTTCGACTTGTTTAGCCCGAGAATCTCCACCATTGTCGTCCGACTCTGATAAAAACCCCAAATTCTCACTTGCAATTAGAGGTGGCAAAATGGGTCATGTATGGATCACTTATTTTTTAAAGAAATTAGTTAAATTTGTTTAAAAATTGAATATTTAAGATAAATGGATCTTAATTGGATTGGACTTAGAACCCATTTTCAACTAAAACCATGATCTCTCTCTTCCCTCTTTAACTTCATAAAAATCAAAATTATAATTATTTTTATATTTCAAATTTCTTTTCTTTTTTTTTTTTTTTTTTTTTTTCCCTTTTTTTATTTTTATTTTTATTTTTTTGGCTTTCTTCTTCCTCCTTCCTTAGCCGGTGGCTGGTATGACGATGGCCAACGACTGGCCAGGCAAGGCTTGAGCTCGCCGACATCTAGCGAGGCTGATCCAACAAAACTCGAATTTGCTGACGTTGGGCAAGCTTGAGCTAGTCGAATCCGCCAAGGCAGAGGCCTGGCTAAATGTCGATGAGGCTTAAGCCTCGCTAATTTGGCAAGACTAGAGTTCACTGACATTGGGCAGGCCCGGTGAGCTAGAGACTCACTTGTGGCCGATTGTCGGCCGTCGGCAGGCTGAAAAGAAAAATAAAAAGAAAGGAGAAAAATAAAAACTATATTCTTAAAAAATAAAAATAATTAAAAATTCCACTTTTAAAAAATAAATGTTTAAAAAATATAAAAATTATCTATTAAAATTGTATTGTACAAAAGTATATTAGTAATACCATTATTTAAAAAAAATCATAACAAATAAACTTTCTTAAGTTTAGTTAAATGGGTCAGGTGTGAAGTGAGTGTAAGTCAGGTCGGATAAGGATAAAAGATTTTGCACTACGATAATTGGGTCATAAACGGATTGAATAGGCTGATTTGGGCTGGACCATTTATGACAAAATCCAAACTCGACCCAACCCACCTATTGAATAGGTGTACTTGCGATGCAGGTGGATCTTCTTTCTTAACGTGACGAGACAAGAACGAGCAAGAGAAGGCGTTGGGTTTAGTCTCGAGCCGAGTTTCAAGAACGAAGTCATCGACGGGCCGATCGGGTGCATATTGATGCATGCACATATGTCAAATGAATAGAAAAACCAACAAAAGTCGATCGATAGCTTTGACTTTCATTAGCAAAACACTGTGGATAAAGAGGAATCGCTCCAGCGAGCGACCTGAAGACATTAAACCCCCTCTCAGAGAACAAGATAAGGTCATGCATGAATGTCAAAATATTCATTAGATACTATAAGATATTTATTTCTTTATTTTTAGATGTTACTATCATTTAATGGTTAGGCGTCGCTATACTATTCGATATGATAATGTGTTTTAATATATGCTTCAAAAATTGGGAAATCACTTTAATTGATGCAGGAAAGTTTACATAAGAGTTATAAGTTCGAAATTTTATCAAGCTGTATGAATAAAAGTTAATAAGTTAGCACAAAACTCACATATTCTAGTGTAGGAAATTACCAAAACAATTCTAAATCAATCACAATTGTGTCAATTCAGTCCTAAACATTTTGCATATATGCCAATTCAATCCATCTAACCAATTTTTTCGACTAGCACTGACATGGAATCCGAGTATTCAATGATGCTAACATTTAAATATTTTCTTTTTCTTTTTCTTTTTCTTTCTCTTTCCTTTTTTTCCCTCCTTTCCTTCTTCCCCTCACCGGCTATCTAGCTAAAGCCGCGTAGACTAGCCAAGCCACTAGTGAGGCTCGCCCTCACAAGCACTAATGAGGGCAAGCCTTGCCATGACTAGGCGAGCTTGATCTCATCCAAGTCTTGTGAGGTCATGCCTCATCATTGCTGCGGGGTAGGTGTAGCTTACCCTCGTCATCGTTGAGCGAGGTCAAGCTCACCCTTGCCCAGCAATTGCAAGGGCGAGGCTTCACTAGGGGTAGTTGAGACTCGCTCTTGCTAGTGCTAGAGAGGTTGGCCCTAGCCTTTGGCCAATTCGGTGACCAGCCAAAGGAAAAAGGAAAAAAAAAGAAAAAGAAAAAGAAAGAAATCGAACAAATAAAAAAAAAAAAATTAAAAATAGACACGTCAGTGTAAGCCAAAAGGCCAGTATTAGTTGGCATTCACATCAGCGTTGGCTAGCCAAAATTAAAGAGATGAACTGAACATGCACAAATATAAAAGATTTATAACTAAATTGGCATAATTACAATAAATTTATGACTATTTTGATAATTTTTCTATTCTTGTGAGTATATAAAAATTAGTAATTGCGTAGTTTTGGCTAGAGGTTAATCCATTGCAGATATTGATGCATGCACATACGTTAGATTACTTCAACGAGCCACCCGAAGACGTCGACATTTGTGCAGTGAAAGTTCAAATCACGCAGTCGATGGGATGACTAGGAATGTCACGTTACAAGATGACTTCCACTTACGTGTCAAAGACGGGCTTCCTAAACCCTAACATTTTTGCAAAGATCTTTTTCTACCTGATCTCTATTTCTTTCTCGTTTACTTGTATTCCCACAAACATCATCCGCTCAGGCAATACCGACAGACACACACACACCCAAGGAGAAACAACGATGGACGTAATACTGAGCTCAGGACACCGAATGCCGTTGATCGGCTTCGGAACGTCAAGGATGCCTCTGCCACCGCATGATGTGTTGACTTCCGCTGACCTGGACGCCATCGACGCCAATTACCGCCACTTTGACACAGCCGCCCAGTACGGCACAGAAGAGCCGCTCGGCCGGTCCATCGCAGAAGCCATGAAGCGCGGCCTCATCAAGAGCCGCGACGAGATCTTCATCACCACCAAGCTCTGGAGCACAGACGCCCATCCAAACCTCGTTGTTCCTGGCCTCAAGAACTCTCTCAAGTAATTAATTATAGTAAGGTCCATCTATTTGAAGAAAAACTAGTCCTAAGAAATTATTTTCTGACTTTCCAATGAATGAATAACGAAAAGCTAATTGGTCGAAAACGTTTTTTATTGACCGAAAACAATAAATTTAGATTGAGGAAAACCGACTTTTTCTTATGGCAAGAAGAGGAAAACCACTAAAACACACGAAAAACTAACCATTTTCTTAAAAATGATTTTTATGAAAATATTTTCATTTATCATGAAATTTTCAGTTGAACAAATGAACTTTTAGGGAATGCTTTCCATGGAAATTATTTTCACATTCTCATATTAGGGAATTCATTTTCCTCACCTTAAGCATGTAATTTTTTTTTTACTATAAATGAAATTACGTTGAACGATAATTTTTAGCGAACCAGACAAATGAAAATATATAAAACTAATTTACAGATTTTTTTTTTTCACACAAACAAACGCATCCCTGATTCTTCTTGATCTTCTCTCTCTTTTTCTTCAGTTTATTGAGTTTGTGTAGCTTTGGGGTACATTTTTTTAGTTTTCACCGTGGATATAAATATCAGTATCATGCATGTAGAATTTGGAGGTTGCTTTGAACCTTTTACTACAACATTGTCAATTAACTTGCGGATAAACAATATCTCACACACACACACACACACACATTTATATTATTTTCTTAAAGTCATTTGAGTTCGTTTTTTTTTTTTTTTGGGGGAACTTGGCGTGTATGCTGTTGTTTAGGAGGCTAGGTTTAGAATATGTGGAACTATATTTAGTTCACTAGCTAGTGAGGCTGAAGGTGTAGGAAAAATGCTGGTAAGAACAAATAAATTTGCCTGAGGCGTGCAAACGTAAGCACTGTCCTTAAGGATAATTCCACCCCTCGGAGTGCGAAACTCGGTGCGATAGGCTTCTGACGGCTATCCTCCCAAGATACAACAGACCTTTTTCTATATTCCGCACTGAATATTAGAAGGAACAGAAACAACGTCTGTGTATAACCCAGCAAGAAAAAGGAAAGGAAAGATTTCAAAAAAAAAAAAATATTCTCTTTCATTCAGTGTGTATTTTTAAGATTGTCTTGTGAGATTTTATATTCAGACAAAATAGAGCCGTTAAAAGAGCCGTTGTAAAATAATGAATGATTTATTTGAGAAATAAATTAAACGTTACAAAACGATTAGAAAGCCGTTGTATGACCGTTAAGAAACCGTTATGTGACCGTTAAAAATAATAATGGTCTTCAATGCGGTCATAACTATTATCGAAGTTATTATTATTAATATTTCAAAATATTATTGAAATATCCAACAATCCCCCACATATTTCAAAAGATTTTCAAAATAAAATTAATATGATGCTGGGTTATTGGAGTGTAATGCATCGGAACTAATGCTTGTTAGGCTATAAACCAGCCCTAGAAAAAATGAAATATAATTCACGAAATTATTGGTGAAGTTTGAAACTTCTATGAACCAAAAATTTCTTTTGTGAATTATAATTTTCATCAATCACATTGCACTCCCACAAACTTTGTTGTTCAACGCGGTTTTGCGCTAATAGGCCATGCTCGTACTTGGTTTATTCATAAGTGCTTTAGAGATTTTCGCCAAAAATTCTCATAGGAGTGGCCCCACTCCACACTTATATAGGTGATTTCATCAAGTGTATTCTGCAGCTTAATACACCACAAATAATGGCTATGGAATTTCATTAAGAGCTTAACTCAACCTCTATTTTTCTTGCAGTTTTGCACCATTCTCATCTTAGGATGGACAATAATTTTTAATAGTGCATCACTAGAACAACAAGTGACTTGTTATTACCCATATGAACCTAATTCATGGGATCGCCAATTACATAGGTTGGGTTACCATCACTGTTGCTTTTCCTCAATTGGCTTAAGTCCCATTCCCCTCGATGTGTCATAAATTAATTTTCTTCTCACAGGTTTAGTCAGAGGATCGGCCAAATTCACTTCTGACTTTACAAAATCGATGGATATAATTCCATCTTTAAACAGCTGCTTTACTACATCATGTCTCAATCAGATGTGTCTATTTTTACCATTGAAAGTTTTATTCTTTGCAATGGCTATTGCCGCTTGGCAATCACAGTGCATAGACACAGAAGGTGTCGGTTTCATTCCCAAAAGAATATTCGCTAAGAGGTTCCTTAACCACTAAGCCTCATTGCCAGCCAATTCTAGAGCCACAAACTTTGACTCCATGGTGGATTTAGCAATTATTGTTTGTTTGGCTGACTTCCAAGTTACAGCACCTCCACCAAGGGTGAACACATATCCACTAGTGGATTTTGTCTCATATGAATCTGAAATCCAATTAGCATCATTATATCCTTCTAATACAGTGGGAAATCCACTATATAAAATACCATAATTCATGGTTCCGCTCAAATATTTCATTAATCTGCTCAAAGCAGTCCAATGATCATCATTGGGATTTTGTGTATATCTGCTAAGTCTACATACAACATAAGCTATATCAGGTCGAGTATAATTCATCAAATGCATCAAACTCCCAATAATTTGAGCATACTTAGACTGAGCCACATCATCTCCTTTATTTTTCACTAATTGGATATTAGAATCATAAGGAGTATTTACAGGTTTAACATCAAAGTGATCAAATTTTTTAAATAGCCTCTCCACATAATGCGCTTGAGTAAGCATTAGGCCACTATCACTCTTTACGATTCTAACACCCAAAATAATATTAGCTTCCCCCATGTCCTTCATATCGAATTTAGAAGTCAAAAAACATTTTGTTTCATTCACTACATCAATACACGTACCAAAAATAAGCATGTCATCAACATATAAGCTAATAATTATAAATTCACCATCAACACTTTTTGTATATACACATTTATCTACTCCAATAGAGAAAAATCCATTATTAACTAGAACATCATTAAATTTCTCATACCATTGCTTTGGCGCTTGCTTTAAGCCGTATAAAGATTTAACAAGTTTACAAACTTTATTTTCTTGGCCAGGAAAAATACAGCCCTCAGGTTGCACCATGTAAATTTCCTCTTCCAAATCACCATTTAAAAAAGCTGTTTTAGCATCCATTTGGTGAATAATAAGTTTGTAAATGGAAGCCAAAGCAATTAAAACACGAATTGATGAAATTCTCGTAACTGGAGCAAAAGTGTCAAAATAATCAACATTTTGTTTTTGTGTAAAACCTTTTGCAACTAATCTTGCTTTATATTTATCAATAGAACCATCAGGATTATATTTTCTTTTAAAAATCCATTTACAGCTGATCAGTTTTGCACCGGGTGGTAAATCAACTAATTTCCAAGTTTGATTTTGTAAGATAGAATCAATCTCGATTTTTATAGCTTCTTTCCAAAAATTGCTTTATGATGAAGATACTGCTTCAGAATAAGTCAAAGGATCATTATCAATAAGATAAGTATAAAAATCATTCCCAAAAGAAGTTTCTTTCCTTATTCTTTTGCTCCTTCTCAATTCATCATTTGAATTTTCTAAAACGTTTTTATGAAGAGGTGCAGGAGAAATATTATCAACACTTAATGGAAAAATATGCTCAAAAAATTCTGCATTTTTTGTCTCAACTATAGTATTATTATCAAGCACGTCACTTTTTAATACAAGAAATCTATATGCAGCACTATGTTCAGCATAACCAATAAACATGCAATCAGATGATTTAGAGCCTATTTTCCTTTTCTTAGAATTAGGAAGCATAACCTTAGCAAGACACCCCTACACTTTCAAATACTTTTCCAAAATTCATAGGGTGTTTTACCTATTTTCTTATAAGGTATTCTATTTTGGATGTGACATGCAGATAAAATAGCTTCACCCCATAAATTATTTGGAGCATTAGAACTAACAAGCATAGAATTCATCATCTCTTTCAAAGTCCTATTTTTTCTTTCAGCTATGCCATTAGATTCAGGGGAATAAGGAGGCGTAGTTTCATGAATTATTCCTTCCTTTTCACAAAATTTCTTAAGCAATACATATTCTCCACCTCTATCCGATCTAATTCTTTTTATCCTTTTATTCAATTGGTTTTCTACCTCAGCTTTATACAAAAGGAACATATCAAAAGCTTCATCTTTATGCCTAAGCAAATAAACTTTGGTAAATCTAGAATAATCATCAATGAAGGTCACGTAATATTTTTTTACCTCCTCTAGTCATAGTTTGTTTTAAATCTCCTAGATCGGTATGAATTAAACTCAACAAATCAGATTCTCTATTTACAGAAATACAAGGCTTTTTTTGTTAATTTTGTTTCGGCACATATTATACATTTATTAAAACATGGGTTTTTAATTCCAGAAATTAAACCTTGTTTTTGCATTTTCTTAATATAAGAAAAACTAACATGACCTAATCTACCATGCCATAAATCAACAGATTCAGTCAAGTAAGCAAAAGCGAAGTAGCATTTTCATTGATAACATTAGAAACGTTAAGAACAAAAAGTCCTTGATTACAATAACCCTTTTCCCACAAAGACGTTATTTTTTGTCATTACAATCTTATCAGATTCGAATGACACCTTCACCCCAACCTTTCCTAAAAGCGCTATTGAGACCAGGTTTGCCCTTATATTAGGGACATGTAATACATCATTCAGGGCCAAAGTCTTGCCAAATGTGAGCTTGAGAAGAATTTTTCCTTTCCCAAAAACTTGAGCTGTTCTTGAATCACCAAGATAAATAATTTCTTCTCCTTCCCCTACTGGTGTGTAGGAGGAAAATGCATTTTTGTTTGCACAAATATGCCTGGTAGCACCTGAGTCTACCACCCACTCTTTCACATTGGCCACAATGTTGGCCTGGGAAATAACCGCAACAATTATATCATTAGAGTCATCTGCTTTAACCAAATTGACTTTTGGTTTAGTAGGATTGTCATTTCCAAGTATTCTCTTTGCGCGGCGCTGCATGATGACCTGGTTTTCCACAAACAAAGCAAGAGCCTTTCTTTTTGAAGGTGGGGTGAGCAACCTTGGGTTTGTAATCAGGTTTTTTGTTATAATACCTGTTTTGGCGATGTTGAAATTTGCCTTGCACCAAATTTGCCCTGGTAGCAATTTCCTTAGCTTTGGCAGCTTTGATCTCCTTGCGAGTTGTATCCTCAATGATGATATGTACGATCAGATCGGCTAGTGACAATTGCTTGTCCTTGTGCTTGAGTTGTTGCTTGTAGTTATTCCAAGACTCATGCAACTTTTCAATTAGCAGGCCCGCAAGAAATTCTTCTTGTAAGTTGATGTTTTCTGCCTTCAAGTCCTCCACTAGCTTGTGATATTCATTGATTTGTGTCTTGATCTCCTTATCATCGGACATTTCCCATCGATAATAATTCTCGATTACAAATTTTTGTCTGCCCACATCTTCGGTAGTGTACTTTGCAGTCATGAAGTCCCATATTTGTTTCGCTTCCTTGTACGGACAGTAGACATCAAACAATTCATTAGAAAGAGTACTAATAATTGTGTGCCTACATACCTTATTAGCGTGTATCCATTGATCTCGAAGCTTGTAATCAGTTGGTTCGGCCTCCGTAAGTGCGAAAGCCACGTCGTGCACATCTAGGATAGAGAAAACCCTTTCTTGCCACCTTCTGAAATTGTTGCCGTTGAAAACTTCGATCTTCGATATGTCGGGGAATGGTTTGGCATAGGACATATGTGGTAGTGGTGGTAGTGCAACTGGACTGGTGGAGATTGAGGCATCGGCAGTAGTATCGACTTGATGCTCCATGGCACTTATCCTTAAGATTGTAGGAAAAATGCTGGTAAGAACAAATAAATTTGTTTGAGGCGTGCAAACGTAAGCACTGTCCTTAAGGATAATTCCACCCCTCGGAGTGCGAAACTCGGTGCGATAGGCTTCTGACGGCTATCCTCCCAAGATACAACAGACACCTTTTTCTATATTCCGCACTGAATATTAGAAGGAACAGAAACAACGTCTGTGTATAACCCAGCAAAGAAAAAGGAAAGGAAAGATTTCAAAAAGAAAAGAATATTCTCTTCCATTCAGTGTGTATTTTTAATATTGTCTTATGAGATTTTATATTCAGACAAAATAGAGCCGTTAAAAGAGCCGTTGTAAAATAATGAAGGATTTATTTGAGAAATAAATTAAACGTTACAAAACGATTGGAAAGCCATTGTATGACCGTTAAGAAACCATTATGTGACCGTTAAAAATAATAATGGTTTTCAATGCGGTCATAACTATTATCGAAGTTATTATTATTAATATTTCAAAATATTATTGAAATATCCAACAGAAGGAAGGAACCGAAGGGACAAACCTGAAAGGTAAATTGCTTCCATTCGACATCAAGGGCACATAAGAGGCCATAGAAGAGTGCTCCAAGCCGGGGTTGGCCAAGTCCATTGGAGTCAGCAACTTTGGCACCAAGAAGCTCTCTCAACTCTTCTTGCATGCCACAATCCCTCCCGTTGTTATATATATATGCTTTTGTAGAGTCAAATCGTATCAAATCAAGATTTCTTTTCTTTGTGGGTTAATCATGATTAGGTGGAGATGCATGTGGCATGGCAACAAGAGAAGCTGAGGGAGTATTGTAGAGAGAAGGGTATACATGTGGCTGCATGGTCTCCATTGGCGGCGAATGGAGCTCCCTGGGGTTCATTAGCCCTCATGGAGAGTCCTCTGCTTAAGGAGGTTTCTATTGTCAAGGGAAAGACTGTGGCTCAGGTACATTTATAATTTATTTTTTGGCCTTTGTGTCCCTTTGTCGGGATAAAAAGAGATTTTTCTAGGGTCTCGCGTCGCCCATAGAGGGGGGTTTGCCACGTTGCTAAATAAGTCTCGTCCAACCTCATATTAGCACGATAACTATTAAAGCTTGGCATAGGTAAACCATGGCCCAAATAAATAAACATCACACTGACAGCAAATCTAAGGCGGCATCCAATGAATACAAATAGAACAAAAGTCATTTTTTCTTATGTCATTTTCAGATCTAAAGCCTAGGTTATAATTGTCCACCTACTGTAATATAATGCAGAAACGATTGAATCTTGCAAGTAAATCGACATGAAATCGCTAGAATAATCAAACAAGAAATGATAAATAATACCAAAGACTTATTTGATTCGGTTCGAGTGGTGTTATCTACTTCACAGTGAGAGCCAACCACAAATAATCAACTAACCCAATTGGAAATTTTCGAAGTTACAATCACTCACACATTGAGGTGTTTCCCAGCCCGGATTTACATCCAAATTCCCCATGTTTGCAAAGAAAACAAATCATTTGGACGTAGAACTTATAGCACAAATCCACCCGTTATCAGAGCTCTTCGAATAGCTGATAAAAGAACTTCTCTAAGCGGTTCTTGGAGAACTCCGACTTGCGTCCTTGCAGAAGTCAGACGCACATACCCTCAGTGCGGTTAATAAATTTGAAACGTTGGTAAGTTATGTTAATAAAAGTTGTTGAGTTGGCACCAAAATTGCTAATTTGCTAGGTATAAAACAAAGTCGGTAATTTCATAACTATTGGTCAATTTCAATGAGAGAATTGATGAAATGGGACTGAAAAAATTTAATTTTTGGCGGAAGGAATAGCTCCACCACAATTATTGATGCATGCACGTACGTCAAATTAATAGAAAAACCAACAAAAGATGAGAAGCGGCTTTGACTTTCATCCGCAAAACTCAGCGCACGAGAAAAATTACTTCAACAGAGCGACCTAAAGATAACGATATCGGCGCAGTCAAGATTCAAATTATGCAATCGATGGGATGACTTTTATCCAAAAATCGCATGAAATTTAAGACCCCTTCTTGCATGAATATTGAAAGATCACTTGCAATTGCGTGTCAAAGACAGACTTCCTCAAAGTCAATCCTAATATTTCTCCACCCCATTTTTTGCCTAGGATCTCTATTTCTTCTCGTTTATCGGCGCTGCCCACGAAGACATACACACACACCCACAAACGAGAAACATCAATGGACATAGTAGAGGGTTCAGGACACGGAATTTCATTGATCGGGTTTGGTATTGGAGAATATATCTCTCAATGGCAAAATAATTCAAAAATTTGCTCTCAATCATGTCAAGACTAGTCAAGCAATTCTTGCACTCGACAAGTGCAGCAAGAGTTTTCAAAGTCGACAAACTCATTTTATCTTTCTTTGTACAGAGGATTTTATCTTTTTCATGCATAAAGATCGTAACTGGGAATATTATTGTATTACAGTTATTTTAGCTAATGTGTTTCTATAAACTATTAACTACCTTGTGCTGTAAAGCAACCGTATCTTGTCCAATTCTTCATTTGGAACGGCCACGATGCCTCTACGACCGCACGAGGTGCTGACTTCAGCTTTTCTGGGTGTCATCGAGGTGGTTGTACTTTGTAGCTCTAGTTGTTTGTCCTCTCCATGCATGTCCTTGTCCGTCAACATTATTTCTCTACGTGTTTTCTGGATGAACTTGTGTGTGCAAGGTCTAGTTGAACCGGCAACTTCAGCAGCCATACAATTCAATTTGTTGTGTGCTTCTAGATGTCTTTTAGTCTTGTTCAATGTGCACAATGAAAACGAAAGCTAACCAAAAGAATTACTTACCAACTTTCCTTTCCTTTCTTGCTCTGTGATTTTCATTTCTATTATTGGTCGGCAAGTCTAAACCCTATCCAAAAGCGACATTGATATTCCTTATAAAATATCTTCCAATCTGTCTCTTTCTATCCGCCTGCAAAAAAGGGAGGACAAAAATTTTAGCCACCATTTAATTTTCTTTTTCTTTCTTTTTTATTTGGACGGGGAAGCGCATCTAATAAGTAAAAGGAAAATCATGATCAGTGAATTACTTAATTAATCTCAAGGATCACATGATTCTTTTTTGTATGTCCAAATCATTATGTGCTCCTTATGTACATGCATACATAAAAAGGTTGCACTAAGATGGATAAACGAGCAAGAAGTAATTGTGATGGTAAAGAGCTTCAACAAAGAGAGAATGAAAGAGAACTAGCAAAACTTAGAATGGGAACCTAGTCAAGAGGGTTTGGACAAGATCAAGTTTCAAATGCCACGGAGAAGAGGGTATCCTGGTGACATGTTCAGTTTCGAGGATGGGCCTTACAAATCATTGGATGAGCTCTGGAATGGAGATGCTTGAATATCTACATTTGTATAGCTTATATGATCGAGTGTAATTATGTGATGAAACTCTTGCCAATAATTATGATCAATCTATATGAATTAAACCTTGTGTTTCCATTGTCATAGTCTCTTCTTTCACATTATGTTTCTGAAGATATTGTAGTCAAATTTTTTTCCCCGCGATGAGGTCATTGCATTGCTTGCATACATGAGAAAGGCACTTGTTAGCTCTACCGTGTTTTTCCTCCACGCATGAATAAGTTCTTCCGTGAACTTGGTAGGATCCCGCGTGACATTCATCACATGAGATCCACCAAGTTTTAAAGACCAACTTTTCTTAATACATATAAGAGATTTATCAAATAATTGCACGCATGCATGGTCAATTCATTATTCGTTCTAAGGATAAAAAGCTTGTGTAGGTAATAGTCAAAATCATAAGATTAGGTTCAACAAACGGCATTTTCGGTAGCCACACACAACTCAATTCATGTTATTTTTTAGGTGAATATCTCAATTCAATTTGATTAAAGGTTATATAATCTTACCCAAAGTAGAAGAGGTCGTCCAATAAGAATGCATACAAAGAAAGGGCCAAAAAAAACTTTAGTTAGGATTTATTTCCAGTACATATATGTATTTGTGGATTTGTATAAGTATGGTTCCCCCCCCCCCCCCCAAAAAAAAAAAAAAAAAAAAATTAGTACCTTATACATGCAAAATCAACAAGGAATGACACTTTTGGTCATACATTATACAAAGATTCTGTCTTGCATAAGTGAGATCTGCTCCTGGTCAATTACTTGGTATTGAGGCTTTCCATCTTTTTATGCTTGAGTTCATTTTTGTCGCGACCTAAATTTCGGGTGCACCACCTAGAGTTTAGCTAAGTCTAGACTTAGCTCGGGCTCCTCCAAGTCCACATCAATTTGCGACTTAAATTTAAGTTTTTAACATGCAAATGAATTTTATCTAGGAGTTGCCATTAATTAGTTTATGATAGGTCGATTAGACACCTATTTTGGGGACTTGATTATATTAGATTTCTCTAATACCCTTTCGGTACCATTCTTTTTATTTTCAAAAATGTTTTTGCAGGTAGTTTATATTTATTTTAATCTAAATTACTATCATGCAATTAGGTGATCATACGAATGCTCAACCATTATTAAACATTCAATAAATAAAATAAATTGCACCAAAGAAATTCAATACACTAAAGCGAGCAATTATTTTTTGAGTTTTCTTGAAATTAGAACTTTATCATAAAACATGCACTTTAATTACATGACCTAATTTTACTAACAAACAAATTCTAATTAAATGAACCTATTATGCAAACTAATTAACATGCACCTAATATTTTCGTATTTTTTTATTAAAATTCGTAATAAAAAGGAAATTTAATCTAAAATGAATAATTTTCTAATTTATTTTAGGGATTAATTTGACTTAAACCCTATCTTATCTTATAAAACTATTTTTTTAAAAGAAAAATGAGATTATCGAATATGCAAACATTATTTAAGAGTCTATCTATATAAAAAAAATCAATCCTAATCTATTCCAAAAATTATCTAAAAGTGCAATCCTAAAAAAATGCAATCATAATTTACTAAACAACACACTCTGATACAAAATTTGATTTTTTTAAAATATTTTTTTAGTGTTTTTCGAGACAAACAATTATCAAATAAACATTATATCTAAATTAATCAAAATATTCATCAAATAAAAGATTAAAATAATCGAAAAAATAATCCGTCATCTCACAAGTTAAATTAACGATTAATTTAACCCTAAATATCACAACGTATAAGAAAAAAATCAAAATAATTAAGAATTTGATCTAAAGTCTTATGGATCAAATTAATAATTATAATGATTTAATAAATTAAAATACTATCAAAATGCCAAAAAATTAATATAATTAAAAAAATTACCCGACATCTTAAGAATCAAATTAACAATTATAATGATTTAATAAGTTAAAATACTATCAAAATGCCCAAAAAATTAATATAATTAAAAAAATTATCCGACATCTTACAGATCAAATTAATAATTACAGTAATTTTGAGCAAAACCCTACTGATAATGCCTAAAATTATCCATAAAATGAAAATTACCTTCCAATGTTTCAATTTGTACAATGATAACAAAACTTAAAAAAATAAATAAAATAACATAAAATAAATGAAAAAAATAAAAATAAAAATAAAAATAAACTACCTAAGGGAGGCTTGGGAAGGGCAGCAACGATGGTGGGCGGCGCCGCGCAGAGGGTGGTCGGCGTCGGAGCTCCGTCGAGGGCTGGGAGGGGGCAGCAGTAGGGGCGCCGCAAGGTCGACGAGCGGATGCGCAGGCAGAGGGAGGCGCCGTGACGGACAGCGGCGCGGCACAGCAGCGGGTGAGCGTCGGGCGGAGCAGGGACAGTGGCGCGGAGTCAGACAGAGGCAGAGGTGCGGTCGTCGGAGCTCTGGCGTTCGGCGCTGCTGGTTCGGGCAAAGAGACGCGGAGGTCGCTGGGTCGCGGGCGGAGGTCACCGGCGAGGGGACTCGGAGAGGCGGTGACTGGCGGCCCGGCAACTGGCTCGGATCTGCTGGAGTCGGGCACGGGGAAGCACGGGTTGCTGGCGTTGGCAGCAGCGGTGGCGCGGCGACGGCAGGAGCTGTGACGGGCGCGCAGAGGCGCGGCCGCGAGCGCACGTGTCGGGGATGGTGGTGCGGAGGCACGGCGACCAGTGGCGACGAACGGGTGAGCTGCTGCGGCGTCGGCGCTCGTGGGTCGCAGACGGAGGCGAGGCTGAGGCGTTGCTGGTGCGGTGGCCGGCGCGGGTTCTCGGGCTGCTGCAGCGTCGCGGGGGATGAGCGACGGTAGTCGGCGGAAGGAAGCTTGGCAGCAGGAGGTTCGGTGCCAACTCGGGCGGGCTGGTGGAGCGGCGGTGATCGGAGGCTCGGCTGCCGGCGTTGGGTGGAGCTGGAGCAGCGGCGGCCGGCGCGAGGATGGGAGGCGGAGGCACGGTGGAGGCCTGGCTGCGAGCGCCGGCGACGGGGCTGGCGTGGGTGCTCGCGGACGGAAGTCTTCGCGCGAGGAAGACGAACTGTTTGCTGCTTTTTCTCTTTTTCTTTTTTCTTGTTTTTTCTTCTTTTTTCTCACCTGTCGCACTTCCCTCTCTGTCTCTTCTCTGCTGCTGACTTTTCCCTTTTCTGGTCAGAGAAAGAAAAGAGAAATGGTTTTTCTCTTTCACCAAAACGGACGAAGGCTTTTTCTCGCACGAATTTCCTCCCGAAATTTTTTTTGCTTCCGAATTCGCTCTCCCACGTCTCTCTCTCTGCTCTGTACTTTTTTCTTTTTTCCTTTTTGACTCTTGAACTCAAGGGAAACCGAAGGAAAAAGCCTCAACGAAAGAAAAGTAAGTTTTTTTTTTCTCCTATTTTTCTGAATTCGCTCCCCTGGTCACGAAAATTGTGGCTCTCTCTTATAGTGATTCCGGACGGCCGCTTTCTATGGCAATTTTCAAATTTCCATCTTCTTTTGCATTAATTCATGATTGCAAATCGGAGCTTGATTTTACGATCAGCTCAATTTTTCTTTGATTCCTTCTATTTTGTAAAAATTCTTGCTCTTTATTCACATGATTTCCTTCCACATTTACTAAAATTTGAATATTCATCAAAATTTTCAACTTCCATACATAATCAATAAGATTGATTTGCCCCTTTTTTTTTCCTTTTATTTGCTCTGATGCGATTTTTATTTTTTATTTCCATAGATTTGCCAAAATGTGGTGTAAACAATTTTCTTACGCTCGTTATAAATACAAGCATTCCTTCTCATAAAACCGTCAAAGAAATCTCCCAACCTCTTACTTCTGTCTCTCAATCTCACGCACGCGAAACACAGAGCACTGATGTCCAACGTCATGGTCCCAGAAGTGGTGCTGAACTCGGGCATGAGGATGCCGCTGATCGGGATGGGCGGGGCCACGAGCAATCTGCCACCGCCCGATGTGCTGACATCCATATTCCTCGACGCCATTGAAGTCGGGTACCGCCACTTCGACACGGCCGCATGCTATGGCTCAGAAGAGGCGCTCGGCCGGGCTGTTGCCAAGGCCCTGGACCAAGGGCTTGTCAAGAGCCGCAGCAACATCTTCATCACCACCAAGCTCTGGTGCACCGACGCTCATCCGGGTCTTGTTCTTCCCGCTCTCAAGAAGTCTCTCCAGTAAGTTTTCGACGATTTGCCTTCTGATCTCTTTCTGTTTATTTTCAGTGCTCGGCACTATATGCAGTTCTAATAAGAGCTAAGTCAGCAATTAACTTTAAAGACCATATAAGAAGTTCTTCCGTATTAAAATTTACACGATAAACATTAATTTTCACTTTTATACGTTATTACCAGTTGCATACATTAGTTTTTTTTTTCTAATCTTTCCTCTATATCATGCTCTTCTTTTTGGGTTTATTTATGTTGTATTCATGTTTTTTTTTTTTTTTGGATGGGCACTTGGTGTGTATTGATTTGTATAGGAGGCTAGGGTTAGAGTACGTGGATCTGTATCTAATTCACTGGCCGGTGAGAGTGAAGGAAGGAACCGAGGGGTTCGATTTCAAAGGCAAAATGTTGCCATTTGACATGAAAGGGACATGGGAGGCCATGGAGGAGTGCGCCAAGCTAGGGTTGGCCAAGTCCATTGGAGTCAGCAACTTCGGCACCAAAAAGCTCTCTCAACTCCTCACGCATGCCACGATCCCTCCTGCTGTTAACCAGGTAAAAGGAAAAATCGACCATTCTAGTTCGATCTTTGAGTCAAATGAGATATTAAAATTGAGATTTTCTTCAAGGTTTAATTCTTTTTCTTTGTGGGTTAATCATGACTTAGGTGGAGATGAATGTGGGATGGCAACAAGAGAAGCTGAGGGCGTATTGCAGAGAGAAGGGAATACATGTAAGTGCGTGGTCCCCATTGAGCGCGAATGGAGCTTCTTGGGGTTCATCAGTAGTTGTGGAGAGTCCTGTGCTCAAGGAGATTGCTATCGCTAAAGGAAAGACCGTGGCTCAGGTAATTTCAAATCTTTGTTCACCTGTGTTTTGTAAGACTCTACTCATAGAGAAGTAGACATGGCTTCCATGGTTGCTCCGAGTAGGAGACAATTTTTAGCACGAATCTAAACCAAGTTAAGTGCTAGCCCAGTCAAATCCAACCGTTGCGAGTATTCATAATCTCAAAAGAATTATTCTCGCAAAAAATTAATAGGATCAAATCATAAATGAATTGATTTCAACTGTTTATTTGCAAATTACTCCAAATTACAGGTAAATGCATTTAGGTACGTAATGTGACAGGTGGAGAACTAAAGAGATGTTTTGTCGTTTAAAAAGGACGCTTTTAGTTAAGAAATTCCCTCATTGGTTGTATAGGCAGCATTTGCTTATTACATGAGAAGGCAATGTGCAACATCTTCCTCCATGCAAGTCCCTATCGATATAGCTTCTCTAAGGATTAGAAGCTTGTGTGCGTGAATAGTCAAAACCATAAAGAGATAAGAGGTTTTGTGCACGGCTTCTTCAGCAACCACACAATGCAATTCGTCTTGTGATTCTAGATGAGTGTGGTCTTGCTCTTATGCATTTTTTGGACCTACATATATGATTGTGATCGAAAAACAATTAAAGAATTAGTTTTTTTCCCCCTTTTCAACTTTCAAATACTAAAAGGCTCTTCAACTTTAATTTTTTCTTTCTTTCTTTGTTAAATGTCATCGTAATTATTTATTTTTTGGCGGCATGACAAAACCAAATTCGAATGTGTAAGACCCATAAGCATCTACCAACTCTCTCTCTCTCTCTCTCTCTCTCTCTCTCTCTCTCTCTCTCTCTCTCTCTCTCTCTCTCTCTCTCTCTCTCTCTCGGAACAACAACTTTAGTCGTCATATATTTTTTATGACAAAGTGGACCTAAATATATAGATCCCAATCCATGAAAAGTACTTAAGCTAATCTCATAAATCGCATGTATGTATATGTGTGTAAGTGTGTGTATGTAACTCTAGATATAAATATTACAGGTCGCACTGAGGTGGATACATGAGCAAGGGGTAAGCGTGATAGTGAAGAGCTTCAACAAAGAGAGAATGAAAGAGAACCTACTAATCTTGGATTGGGGACTTAGCCATGCGGACTTGGATAAGATCAAGCTTCAGATCCCACAGAAAAGAGGATTTCCTGGCCATATCTTCGTTTTTGAAGATGGGCCTTACAAGTCATTGGATGAGCTCTGGGATGGAGATTATTGAATTAAATCACACATATGATGAGTTACATATGATGATCACATATCACTCTCTCTAGTGATTTCTCGCAGATTATGAATTAATAATTGCAACTATTATTTTGTATTTCCACGTTGCAAATCTATATGAAATCGACGTTGTGTTTTCACCATAGCAATCTCTTCTCTAAAGCTATGTTTTGGATAATAGCAATTAAGGAGGGACAAGGAACAAAAGGGAATATTGGACATGGAGAATTAAAAGTACAAATGAAAATGTGTATATGAAGATAAGTCAAGGTGTTACCTAATAATTTAGATGTATTTAGATGTCTCCTACCGTAAAAAGAAAATGCTCGAGGTGGTTGCTACAGTCTTACGTGTTAAGTTACTTCTTATAGTTGAAGCTCGTTTGTTCAGTAAATACTCGGGCAATTTAGTAGGTTGAAAGAGAAATGGATTTGAAACACAAAGCAGAGGAATTGGATGCCCCAGAGCAGCAGCCCCCGGAGATTCCTTAATGAATTTATTAAGTTGATTTCATGAACTTATTGCATGTTCGTTGTTTTGAAAATTGAAATAAATCCGCAAGAATTACTCAATCAGTCATAAATCTGTTATATGTAGTCATGAAATTTTCGATTTTGTTAATTTAGTACTAAATCTTTGTGCGAAATTCTATTGTAGTCATTCTAATCAATTTTCACTTGGAAATCACAGACATGTCAATCCAATCATTGCCAACTATCCTATATGACATATTGCCATGTAAGAGATTTTTGATGAAAATTGGCCGGAATGACTATATTGGAATTTCACGTAAAAGATTAAGACTAAATTGGCAAAATTCAAAAATTGAAAACTGAATTGACATTCATACAATAATTTTAGAACCAATTAAGCAATTTCCCCAAATAAATCCCTATTATAGAATACATGGTAAGCGTCCGGAATGCTAATTACCGGTCTAGACATCCGCCGATCAAGTGGCCTTGGGTGGTGATACTTTGGTGAGGTCCCAACATCCACCAATGGTCTTGAATCTTGACGCAATAGATGTGGGTTTTAATAGGTATTGAGTCTGTGGGATTAGCATAGACTGTCAAGATAACATCATATAAAGCAACCAACGAGCTTTCCGAATTTAATTTTGCATCAAAAAAGAAGTTTCTTTAGATCGCTGGTGCCGCATTAATCGTTTTGGTAATTGGCAGAAGATTGATTGCTCATTTCCAATTGGTCACGTTTCCAGCTAAGATCGAGGCAACCAGAAACCATCTACAATCAGCTCCTTGTGGGTTATCTGGACCCAAAATAAAAAAATTATGAGGTAGTTCTGGTCATAAAGAAAATACTGGGGCAGTTTCTTGGAGTAATGTACTTTGATGTTTTCCTTGTATAATTTTTACAATTATGTGTTACTATAGTACTAGATAAGATCATCTTAGAAGTATGATGACTTTTTAATTAGTAATTCTTTTTCAAAAAATGCAGAGCAATACAAGGGTGTCTTGAAACTTGTGAATTGACACGTTTTGGCATCCAGATTCCAAAATGGTTCAAAGATCCTATGAAGTAGGATTCAAGTTTTGAACATTTAGGGGTGCATGCCAATCTTCTATTTACGTTCAGAAATAATTGTTCTATTCCAGACTTGTTTTTGGAATAGAAATCCATTTGATAAAATTATTCAATTTTTCTATTTCTTAAATAGATTTTTGTTTTAGAAATATGTTTGGTATAGAAATCAAGTAAAAATTTTATACTTCTCTATTTATGGAATGTAAATGAAAAATAAAAATTATTCTCATTGTTCATCCTTGCTATGAACAGGTCCTCCATTTGTCGCGCCGACCACTGTCTGCCGGTCGCCGGCCCGTCGCCGGCCACCGCTGGTCACGATCCCCGTCGTCCAAAAGGAAAAAAAATTGTGTCGTTATCAAATGGATTTATATTTTTATAGTAGAAACTTTTTGTCGTTATCAAATGGGTATTTGTGTTTAGAAACTCATCTAGAAATAGAAATCGAAAAAACTATTTCTCTTCCAAAAGCCAATTTCTAGCTAGAATAGTTATCATTCACGCCCTTAGAATTGATAACAATGATAGCAACTTCACAAAATTTGCATGCACTTAAAACTATATTTTTTAAGCATGTGTCAATTAAATTGACCACGCCATTTTTGGTTTTTTTTTTTTACTGAACAAGTTTCTTTGAACAACCAATTTGACTTTAAGTTAACAAGCGGATTTTTTTTTTTTTTTTTTTTTAAATATAAGTAACAAGTCTAAGTAATAAGAAAAGATTTCTTTCAAATGAATAGTCTTAGCTATTTAGTGTCACGACCTTCCTTTTCGGAGTCTTACCACGGGCACATGCAGAGGCTAATAACTCACTAAGTATTAGACTTAGCGCGGGCTCTCTCAAGCCCACCAATTCACGATTTATGATTTGAGTTTTTAACCTGCAAGTTAATTTCAAATATGAGTTGCTACTAATCGATTCAAGGTGAGTCGATTAAGGGTCCGTTCGTTTCACGGAAAATATCATGTTTTTGGAAAACATTTTCCTAGAACTCATTTTCCAGGAAAATGACTCTATTTTCCAGTGTTCGGCCGAAACCTAAACTTTAAGTGGAAAATATTTTCCACCGTTCATTAGCTAATTTAATTGTTTGGGAAAAATGATCGAAAATTGAATTTTAATATTTTTAATAGACCAAAAAATTAGTTTTATTTTTTATATTTAAAAAAAAAAGGAATTTGTAATTATTTGTATTTTTAAAAATCAAAATTTTTATTCTTTATTGTTTATTCTTTTTTTTTTCTTTTCCTTCCTCCTTCCTCCTCCTCCTTCCTCCACCGCCACATGCCTAACGATAGCCGGCAGCCCGGGTGGCCGACCAAGACCCGGCCGCCGATCTAGCGAGCTCAAGGCTCGGTCGATCTCGCCCGAGCTCGCTAGAGTTTCGCCGGGCTCTGGCGAGTCGCGAGATCGCCAGATTTGGTGACAGAGCTCGGGCTCGCCTAGATTGGGAGCTCGAGCTCCGTCGCCAGATCCAGCGAGCTCGTGGCTCACCAGAGCCCGGCGAACCTTTGGCGAGCTCCGGCGAGGCCCGAGCCCCACCCAGCTCGCCGGATCTAGTGAGGCTCGAGCTCTACCTCGTCGGATCTGGCAAGGCTCGAGCTTGGCTTCACCAGATCGAGCTAGGCGGAGCCTCGCCGACCTAAGGCAAGGCTCGAGCTAGCTTGCGAATGAGGGGATGCTCCGCTGCTAATGATCGTTGGCGTCGAAGGAGGAGAAGGACGAGATCAGAAACCTAGGGCTTCATGAGGGCGGAGATCCAGCAATGCCGGATGAGGAGACGCCCCGCCAATGCTGATCGTCGGTGTCGAAGGAGGAGGAGATGAGATCAGAAACCTTAGGTTTCATGAGAAAGAGGGCAGAAATGAGTAAGGAAAGAAGCAGCGCAACAAAAGATTGCGCGTGCGTAAGGACGAAATAAGAAATCATTTTCCACAATATGATGGGGAGATTTTCCATTGACCGGAAAACATTTTCTTTGAGCATCTATTTTCCGCTATCCGAACACTAGAAATTCCGAAAAATATTTTCCCGGAAGTTGTTTTCCGTGAAACGAACGGACCCTAAAAGTTCTAATAAAATAGTAAGAGAAATATTTTACTTCTACACAACCAAAGAAACTAAATATTTTACTTCTACACAGCCAAAGAAACTAGGATCAAGATTTGATTACACTAGTTAATCACTAATCACCGATGCCCTTCTGGTACCTAATTTTGTTTAAGCCCTCAAATTTTTTTGGATTTTCAAGAATTTTTTATGCATTTGTGGAGCTTTCACGCTTTTGCTCATTTTTTTGGAAAATGTCCGACCGGGTTGGGACTCGCCGGCGCATGGCCCGGGCTCCGAGCCTTAGGGGCCTACTTTGCTGCGCTGAGTCCGGCTAATGGGCTTAGTTCGCCTGGCCCGAGGGGGAATACCTGAAAAAAAAAAAAAAATCAGTGAAGCCCATATGTTTTACAAAACCAAGTTCGGCCCAAGAAAACAAAATAAGCCCAACGGGCCTAATTCTCACCGGCCACTCCACTGTTCCACGTGCATTCGTCGTGCTCTGCTCCCCTTCTCTTTGTAGTGCGCGTGAAGCGCAGCAAGGATGTGACATCCTAAAATTCGACCCCGTTTCGATAAAGTGAAATTGGCATTTCGTCGGCGTGCCTATGGCCCTTTTTCTCTGAGCTGATCACTCACGAGTTAACTAACCTATTGGGTGAAGCCGTTAAGGGATGTATCAGCTGTAAAATCCCTAAAAGCTACCTAATTGGTTGAATTGAGCTAAAATCACGCCCGATCGATTTTTAACCACGAAATTGAACTCGATTTTGGGAATCGAATTTTAAGCGCGTCATAATTCTTATTTTTAGGATCTTGTCTCATCGCTCGTCAATTTATTGACGGGTCCGAAATTTCAAGAAAGAAATTATCGGAAGAAAAATTGAAGCCCAAAAGAAAATAGAAATAAAAAGGAAAAGAGAAAAGGAAAATTGACATAAAGGCATTATGTATTTTCTTTTTCCTTTTTCTCTCTCTCCCCCTTTTCTTTCTCTCTTCTTTCCTCTCTTTTTCTCTCTTTTCTTTCTCTCTCCTCTCCCCTCCCCCTCGTGCGATTTGCTCCACCGCCCACCTTCTCTTTCTCCTTTTTACTTTTGACTAGTCAATACCTATCCCCTCTCTCTCTCTCTCTCTTCTTCTTTTTCTCCTTCGCACGATCGAGCAAGCGAAACCAGAAGCAAAAATCGGAGACAGCAACTCGCCCCTCAGCCGTCGCCGCTCGTCCCGCCGCTGCACCGCACGCCTGCGCCCACGCTCGTGCGCACGCCGCTCGCCGCCGTGCGCCGCCAGCCCTTTCCTCCACCCAGACGTTCTTCCCCCGAGCGAATCCGCGTGACCTAGCCGTTGTTTGCCTCTGTCCAGCCCCCGTCCGGCCACCTCCGTCCACCGCCCAGCCCCGCCGGACCTTCCCCGCGTCCCCCTCACCCTCCGCCGGCCTCCCCTCGCCGTTTTGGCCGCCGGAGCAGCCTCGGCCAGCCCCGACCAGCAAACCTACGAGTGGGTTTCCAGCTGGTTCAAGGCTGTTTTGGGCCGTTTCCGAGCCCCGAACCCGAGCCGTGCTTTGGAGTTTGTTGTTCCTCATGCCGCCGCCGTCGGATTGATCCGATTTGCGCGCGATTTGGTGAGTAATCTCACTAATCCAGGATTAGTTGGCTAATTATGCTTAAGGTTGGTTTAGATGTAATTAATTATGTTTAGATTGTTAGATTAGAATAAATTAGCAATTATTAGTTAATTGTGATGCGATTTAGATAAATTGATTGCGCAATTAGTAAGTAGACGTGGTCTACTAATTATTGGAAGTGCCTCAGGATTTTTCTTGACCCTTGGTGGGCTCCAATTAGGTTTTTCGGGCCTAAGTGGAATTTTTAGTATTTAAATATTAATTTTCGGAATTAAATTAAATAATTATTTATTTTCCGAAAATTCAACTGAGATGGCCTGGAACCGGAAAATTATGCTGATGACCGTGGTGAAGTCTGTTTATTTAATCGGGCTTTATTTTGAGCTAAATTGAATTTTTAATGTTAATTATTTAATTTTCGAAATTAATAAATTAATTAATTATTTTTCGGAAATTAAGATTTTGATGGCCGACGACCGAAATCTCGTGATGATCGTCGTGGCGCAGTCCGTTTATTTATTTGAGCTCCACGTTGTATGGAATTGAATAAATTGTGATATTTTAGGGATTTACCCTAAATTGATTGGAATTGATTGAGATTGAATTGTTGATCGGTAAATGGCCAAGTATGTTATTCAGCCTTTATAATGCTTTGTTGAGTTGATTTAATTATTTGATTGAGAAATCGTTGGGCATTGGTTGTCGGTATTGAAAGTAGATTGGTAATCACTTGAAAGATGACACGTGGGCTCGGTGAATTGGAATGTCACATGGAGAATGCACGTGAGTTCAGTGGTTGAATATGTCACCTTGGCGAAAAGGTCGCTTGAGAGAATGCACGTGGCTCGGAGACTCGGTATGTCGTCCTGGAGAATGCACGTGGCTCGGTGACAGAGTTTGGCATCTAAAAGGGCACGTGGCTCGGTGAATTGATGCATCACTTTGGTGAGATAGCACCTAAGAGAATGCACGTGGGCCCAGGCATCTAAAAGGACACGTGGCTCAGTGATCTGATGCGTCACTTTGGTAAGTGAGTACCTTAGAGAATGCACGTGGGTCCAGTATTCGGAATGGCATCTAAAAGGGCACGTGGCTCGGTGATCTGATGCGTCACTTTGGTAAGCGAGTACCTTAGAGAATGCACGTGGGCCCCGGCATCGTAAAAAGGACACGTGGCTCGGTGGCTTGATGTACCACCTTGGCGAAGAGGTCGCCTTAGAGAATGCACGTGGGTCCGAGGTTTGAGGCACGTGGCTCGGAGACTTGGAAGGTCGTCCTGGAGAATGCACGTGGCCTAGCTTTTAAATATCCCACAGTGGGGATTGATTCGTATGACATGTAATCGACTGGTTCAATTTGTTTTGAGTAAATGAGTGCCTATTGTGAATTGTACTGACTTGCAGGTGGGATCTGAGGCCAAAGTAAGTCCTCTGCCCTGTGCGTGTTTAGGCAGCCTTTAGTATAATGGTTTACTAATTAGGTTTAGTGGGGTAGAACTCGCTGAGATGTAGTCTCATCCAAGTTTGGGGAAACCATTTCAGGACCCACTGAAGAGCTGAGGAGGAGGAATCCGAGAAGAACTCGAAGGCGAATCTTAAGGAGAAAGATTTTTGGAAGAAGAAGACAATCCTGAGAGAGGCCTTGAGTACGGCCCAGTTCATCTAAGTTTCTGTCTTCTTTTGAGATCTCTATTTTGATGTGAATAGTTATGAAGTGGTTTGTGTTTTGTTCAAAAGTCTGGTTATAAATTTCAATATGAAAAATATGGCCCTGCTTTTCTATCCCATCGTTTTATTGTCTGGGGATTTTAACTGCTTCCGCATGTGCTTAAAAATGAAAGGGTCGGCGATACATTGTCCTGGGATATCGCATTATAAAATCGACCAAGTGAGATGGATGTGTGCCTGCCTGAGGATCGGGGTGTGACAAAGGAGGAGGAAGGAGGGAATCGGGGCGGGGCCGAAGGAAAGTCAAAAGGGGAATGGGTCCTGGGACAGCACAGGGAAGAAAGGAGAAGGGAAGGAGGCTAGGGCGAAGGCCCAGCCCCCGTGGGCTTTTTCTTTCATTTTAAAAAAATAATAAAAAATAAAAATAATATATTTTTTATTTATCCGAAATTCAGTAAAATAAGGGAAACTAAATTAGAAAATAAAACTTAGTTGATGCAAAAGATATTAATACCTAGGTGATGCAAAAATCATTTTTGTTAGGGTCAAATTGGTTCCTCATTTTCTGTGCAATTTAATTCTAAATATTAAGCCAAAATTTACATGTCAATATTCAAATACTTAAATCAAAATAGAACTAATAAAATATGGAGGCACTAGGTTTAAAAAATCTCAATTTTATGTGATTATGATTGTATAAGTATATCATAATTCAGTTCGGTCAAGTACAAAAATCACGACCTGAATTTGCTTGTGGTCTTAATCACGACGTTGCTCTGGCCGCACGCGAGAATCGTAAGGAATTTCCGATGAAAACGGGGGCGGCATTCAAAAGGTCCGTCTTGGTGAGCACGCATGATGTGTATCACAAGTTCAAGTCAACCTTTGCCTCCGCATTTCCAATTTATTAAAAAAGACCCTGCATCTTCTTCTGCTTGATATAAATATTAGTATTCCTTCGAATAACCTTTGCCTCCGCATTTCCACCATCTCTCTCTCTCTCTCTCTCTCTCCAACACAGAACAGAGCACAATGCACGACGTCGTAGTCCAAGAAGTGGTATTGAGCTCCGGCGAAAGAATGCCACCTAGGGATGAGTATGGTTTCAAGGTAGAACCTAGAACCTGAGAATCGGACCGATAGGAACCCATAAGTTCCAGGTTCTAAGGTATGTATGATAGATTCCAGGTTCCAAAAAAATGAGAAACTTGTTTCAACAAGTAAGTTTCAGTTCTTACTTGGAGGAACCTGGAACCTAAAATAAATTTTAATATTTTTTTATCCATGTTTTCGTGTGATCTTCCGATATTTTATACTGTTTGATGATAAATCTATAATCTAGAAGCACTAATTCGAATTTCCATTTTATAGCTTAGATTTTTACTTTATTAATGTTCATATGTTTCGTATATCTAAATAAAAGTTACGATTAGTGAATTATAATCTTTCAAATAATAACATAAGTGGGATCTGGGTAAACCTTGGAACCTATGACAGAATAGGTTCCACGTTCTAGGGTATGCAAGATAGGTTTCAAGTTTTAAAAAATGAGAAACCCGTTCTAACGGATAGGTTCCAAGTTTCAAATGGAACTTAGAATCGCTCACCTCTACTTTTATATAGTTGAAGTCATTGCCAAGAATTTATTTTCTTCTGTTGATAGTTTTGTTTATTTTGTATTCTCTTTGATGAATGGCAAGCTTATTTATTATTATTGCGTTCATTTTTGTTTTATTTAACTTTTTTTAAAAAAAGAAATTATTAGACCCTGGAATCTATAATAAGGTAGGTTCTAGATTTCAAGTTCAGACAGATAGGTTCTAGATTCCAATAAATAAGGAACCTATACCCAATGGTAAGTTTTAGGTTCTAGGTGGAACCTATAATGAACCTAAAACCGCTCACCTCTAATGTCATCGATCATCATGAGTTGCACTGCAACCTCTGTGCCCCCACCAAATGTGTTGACTTCCATATTCCTGGAGGCCATCAAAGTCCGGTACTGCCATTTCGACACTGCAAAGTTGTACGGCACCGAGGAGGCACTCGGCCGAGCCGTCACCAAGGCCTTGGACCAGGGGCTCATCGAGAGCCACAGGCAAATCTTCATCACCACCAAGCTCTGGTGCACCGATGCCTATCCTGATCTCGTTCTTCCTACCCTAAAGAACTCTCTCAGTAAATACATCAATTCGCCTTCTCTCCTCCATTCTTTATACGATTACAATATAGTTATGATCACTGAGAATTTTTTAAGACCGTACAAGAATTTCGTTATGGGAAAACATATATGATAAACATTAACCTAGTTCCATTGCTAGATTGACTACTTTCCGTTTGTTTGTTTTTTTTTTTTTGGTAAAGGACTACTTTCAGTTTGTTATATACTAAGTATGGCAAAATAGAGATATGTTGCATTTGGATATTGGAGATCAGAGATAGCTTGCAACTTTTATTAAGCTAAGAAGTTTGTCAATTTTTGTTTTGTCATTACCTTGACATATTATAGAACAGAAACCACATAACATGTTCCATCTTGCTGGTTACTCTTTTCCCTTTTTTATTCATGGCTTTTGATTTAAAAAAAAATAGAAAATTGGCATTTGGTGTGTATGGATTTAAACAGTCGGGTAGGGTTAAAGTATGTGGATCTGTATCTAATCCACTAGCCGTGAGACTAAAGGAAGGAACTAAAGGATGGTCTAATCTCAAGGGGAAGATATTGCCATTTGACATCAAGGGCACAAAGTAAGCCATGGAGGAGTGCTCCAAGCTGGGCTTAGCCAAGTCCATAGGAGTCAGCAATTTTGGCACCAAGAAAATCTCTGACCTCCTCTTGCACGCCACTATCCCTCCTGCTGTTAATCAGGCAATTATAACAATACACTATATCTAATCTCTTCATTATTGATCACAAATAAATTTTTTTAGGAAAGACAAATGAAGTAATATTTTTCATTTTATGGGTTAACCATAATTTATGTGGAAATGAATGTGGCATGGCAACAAGAGAAGCTCAGAGGATATTGTAGGGAGAAAGGCATACAGGTGAGTGCATGGTCTTCATTGGGAGCTAATGGAGCTACTTGGGGTGCATTAGCTGTTGTGGAGAGTAGGGGTGAGCATCGGTCCAAGGTCAACCCCTGACCGACCTTGGATCGGCCCAACCCTGCCGGTCCTGGTCCGGTTCTTAGGGAGACTGGGTCGGTCATTGGTTCTAGAATTCCTAGACTAGCACTGTGCGGGTTGGTCCTCGATCCTGAGAGTTCCGGGTCAGTCCAACCTGGACCAACCCTTTAGTGAGGAGTTCAAGTAATTCTACATTATTCTTTAATAACTTAGGTTTTTAATGTCTTTTACAACGTCAATAGTCGTAATTTACGAAGAAGGAAAATATTTTTGTGAGAAGTCTTCACGTTGTCCAAAAAGGCACCTTGTGGCATCCTCCTCTAGTATTCGTTCTCTTCTGTCTTATTTGTCCTTTTAGTCTTCAATTTTCCAAAATCGAAAGAAGCAATTTCTCCGCTTGCCACTCGAGACTCGCCTCGCTCACTTTGGGTCACTCGTGCCACTCGCCGCTCAATATTCACTTGGCTTGCTGCTCCCTACTCGACATTTGATGCTCATTCTGTTCAACGCTCACCCCACTTGACCCTCATTGCTTACCTTTCTTAGCTGACCTCACTCATCATCGAATCCATTGAGTTGGTACAATCCCCGGTTGCCCTTTCAAGGAGTACAAAAAATGAAATAAAAAATTATTAGTTGGTCTTGGGTTGACCTTGAAACTGAACCGAACCTATTGAGTCAGTCCGGTCTCCAATCGCTTTTTTAAGGAATACAAAAAATGAAATAAAAAATTATTAGTTGGTCCCAAGTTGGCCCTGGAACCGGACCGAACCCATTGGATCAATCCAGTCCTCCGTCCCAAGCTCAATAAGGTCGGTCATCAGTCCCAAAAATTGAGGACCAGTACTGTGCGGGTTGGTCCTAGGGTTAGGGGGTGGACTGGCCCAACCCAAACCATGCTCACCCCTAGTGGAGAGTCTTGTGCTCAAGGAGATTGCTATTGCCAAAGGCAAGACCGTGGCTCAGGTACTACACTCTCTCTCCTCTTCTTATGTTTATTCCTCTTGTCTTGTTGTCATTCTTGAGGCGAAAGAGATCATTAATTGAGTTGATGGTATCGAAAGAAATTTTAAATTTTTGTCACATTCGGGAAAGCATAGTTTGGAAGCTCTTCCCTCGGAAATTGCATTCTTTATCTCCAATTTGCGTACCGTACCTTATATACATGCATACATATGAAGGTTGCACCAACATGGATATATGAGCATGGGGCATGCGTGATAGTGAAGAGCTTCAACAAAGAGAGAAAGAAATAGAACCTGCAAATCTTAGAATGGGGACTTAGCCAAGAGGATTCTGAGAAAATCAAGCTTCAGATTCCACAAAGAAGAGGATGTCCTTATGACATGTACATTACTAAGGATGGGCCTTACAAATCACTGGATGAGCTCTGGAATGGTGATGCTTGAATACTTACATTTTCATAGTCTATATGATCGAGTATAAACTCTATGATGATCTGTTGTCGATGATAATCAATCTATATGAATTGAACCTTGAAATTTAATTATCACAATCTCTTCTTTCACAATATTTTTATAAATATATCATGTTAACAATGGGCTTGATGAAGCATCCTATAGATAGAAAGAACATCATGTACGTTTTCATTTTCAGATTGAAAGCTTAGGGTGTTTTTGTTTGGGAAAAAAAAAACTCTATGAAAAAGGAAAATGCTTTCTAGAAAATCATTGTCCAAGAAAATTAATAGTTTTCCTTTATTTGAAAATATATGAACAATAACATTTTTTGTGTTTGGATCTCATTTGAAAAATGATTCTAATCTTATTAGTTTATTTTATGAAAACAAACCATTTTTAAATCATGTTTTTATTCTTTTCTTTTTTTCTTTCTCTCTCTCACCCGCCTCTACATCTCTCCCACTGCTTTGTCCTCCACCACTGCCACCACCATCTCCAACAACCTCGCCTCCCTCTGCGTCGATCTCATCCACCGAAACTCAGTTGATCTTGAAGCTCGAAGCTCGGCCAATCTCAAGCTTAAAGCATAGGCATAGGCCAGCAAGGCTTGTCAAATCCTAGCATGCCTCAACCTCCCACCAGCAAGCTCGAGCTCGCCGAGATCTAGTGAGGTCGAGCCTCGGTAACCTGTGCCTGTCACCAGTCGCCAAGGCCCAAGGACTAGCCGAGGGAGAAATTAAAAGGAAAAGGAAGGAAAAAGATAAAGATAAAGATAAATTAAATTATAATTAAAATTAAAAATTTTGAGAGGAGCAATTTCGGAAGTGGTTCCACCTCTTTAGAGTTAGCTTTTCACTTTACTAAATTTATGCATGAATATTTTCATTGACCGAAAAGTGTTTTCAGTTGACTAGTCATTTTCTACGAACCAAACAGGTAAGAATCCAGAAAATCCCCAAAAAACTTTCTCCAAAACAAATGCACCCTCAGTTTGGAATTTTCCGTTGGTAGAGTAACTATGGATGCTGCCACCAAGACCACGAGTCGTGGTCACCAAGCCATTGAGCCGCAATCGCCGCCGTGAGTCCCCTCTAGCGTCCCTTCTCTACAGCTTCGCAACGGCGGGTTGCGACCTCGGGTGGAAGAGGACCGCCGATCTGAGTTCGCCATGACAGATTTCTAAGCCCTCTGCCGTCCAACCGAGAGAGAGAGAGAGAGAGAGAGAGAGATAAAGAGTTGGAGGCAGCGTGGGCAAGAGCTCTTCGTGGCGGTGGGGAGGTGCACCGGCTGATTGATCCGCCAAATTAAAGGACTGACTGGAGGAAATTGCCAACGATCTAAGATTGGAGGAACACATAGCCCTCCGACCCTGATAGAAATTACAAACCGCAGCTTCAAAAAATTTGCACTTATGACTGTAGTTTTTTAAGCATGTGCCAATTCGACCCCACTGTTTTTGTTTTTTTCCATTTTGACCCCTCTAAAATCCTTTGAACAACCCTAATTTGACTCTAATGGACCCTGAGAACTCCAACTTCCACCAGATAAAATCGTCCAAATTACGAGTGAGATGCCTAAACGAGGATAAAAGGATAAAATTTTCGGGTTTTGAAAGTTCATTTATTTCGTGAAAATAAAATTTATAGAAAATATTTTTCATAAAAATAATTACTTTTATCTCTTGAAATAATTATTTAATGAGAAATAATTTTCATTGTCGATGATAATTTATATCTAAATATTTTTGTGAATGATAAAAAATATTTTACATTTATTCATTTTTATAAGCAATATAAACAATCATTTTTAAGAAAATATTTTTCGAATCATAAACTTTCCGCATAACAATAGGAGCCTTGGTCCTGAAAATCTCATTTTTGTGTGATTATGGTCTATAGCTCTCGTTGTTACCTTGGATTGCCTATGTGAACAATATATATGATTTTGTTCTGTAAAAAAAAAAAAACCTGCATGTTGTGTGATTGTATTTTCCTCACACTTCTCAGTACTTAATTTAGGTCACTGTACTAGCTTGTGGCCAAAATTTGAAGTATATATCCTTGAGTATGGAACATATCTTAGAAAATAATCAAGGGATTTATTTTGTTAACTATGCGATCCTCAGGAGCTAATGGATTGCTAGGCAGGCTCAAATTATACTCTTAAGGTGACGCCCATGCTTCGCACCAACTCTCTCAAGTCCTACTAATTCTAGCTTGATTTATCTCATTCATTCATGATTATTTCAGAGTTGTCGCTAACCAATTTACTAAGCTGACTAGATTATGGTAATAACCAATTTACTAAGCCAACTAGATTATGGTAAAGCACCTGAGATCGCTTTACCTCTACAAATCAAAGAATATTTATAAATTTGGTTATGCTAAATTAAACTAACGTATATTTATTTGTACCTTTTCTCTTCTAAGGACAACTTTTCATACCATCTTGAGTAATTTTTTTCCTAACACGCATCTACATGTTCGAGCATTTACGGTATTAAATCAAACATTTAAAATGTTACCAAATATAAACACTGTATGTAAAGCAATGAATAAATTAAATAGTAAAAAAGTAGAAGATAATGACCCAACCTGTCTCGAGGAACAATTAAACAAGTCCATGTTATAATCCCTTGGGATTGAAGCACCCCTAAAGGGAATAAGCATATATAATAAACGAAAGAAAAAATCCAATCATGATCATGAAAATCCCTAAACCTCGATGCAAGACTTAATCAAAACGCAGTCAAACATTATTTTTATCTTTTAATGTTTTAATCATGAAATGCCAACTAAATAGACGTGCCAAAAATAGAATTTTCAGTTTTACGATGTGCATGCACTTATATTTAGAATTTTTTGTGGTGTTTTCTTTCGGAACAAATTTGATCTATATGCAAACATTAGAATTACACTAAATGCATTTCTACGTGAGAAATTTATGCTACATGTGCATGTGTGAAGCAATTCCACCCATGAGCATCCGACATAGATGAACATGCTGTGAAAATACATTAACTAGCAAACTAAACACAATCAGAAAGCACGAGACCATGATATATGATGATACTCATTCAATGTTCAAGATCGACGTGCGGACCTTGAACAAGTATACATGTATCCCATCACCTAATGACATGATTACGCGTGATTAAGCTAGAAATTCTGTTGACATCCAAAATTGATCATGTCATTATGTGCTAGTCACAAGAGAAAATATGACAAAAGTGGAATCAGCATATATATTAAACGAAAAGAAAGTCCAATCATGATCATGAAAATCCCTAAACCTCGATGCAAGACTTAATCTAAATGCAGTCAAGCATTATTTTTATCTTTTAATGTTTTAATCATGAAATGCCAACTAAATTAAACGTGCCAAAAATAGAATTTTCAGTTACAATATGCACTTATATTTAGAATCTTTTGTAGTGTTTTCTTTTGGAACAAATTTGATCTATATGCAAACATTAGAATTACACTAAATACATTTCTACGTGAGAAATTTATGCTACATGTGCATGTATGAAGCAATTCCACCCATGAGCATCCGACATAGATGAATATGCTGTGAAAATACATTAATTAGCAAACTAAACACGACCAGAAAGCACGAGACCATAATGTCTCCCCATACTCATTCAATCTTCAAGATCGACGTGTGGACCTTGAACAAGTGCACTTGTATCCCATCACCTAATGACATGATTAAGTGTGATTAAGCTAGAAATTTTGTTGACGCCCAAAATTAACCCTGTCGTCATGTGCTAGTCACAAGAGAAAATATGATAAAAGCAGACCACAATCACATGCGTATCATGCTGGTAGTATTTGATACATACTTGACTATCGATGAGCGCAAGGATTCCTGTCCAATGATCGATGGCAAGAAAAAAAAATTGTCACATGTCCAGTTGTTGAAATTGCGATGACGGATAGTTGGTGGCCAGTTGAGTGGACTCTAGCGGCAAATTTTTCAATAAAAACTCTTTTGAGTATTCCGATTGCCGTTTGAAGACCCATCCATGGAACGGTCATTGATGGATGCATAACCACCGGACGATGATCAAGATAGTTGAATGAAAAGTGGGTAAAGTCATTTGCGGGGAAAAAGGAATGTGGACAAAGCTAGGAGCAGTTAGTAACGCCAAATGGTTACTGAGTTTCACTATAAATACCACCAGTCATCCTGCAAAGAAGCCCCCGACAAATCAATCAAAATATTATCTTTTTATCTTTACTTTTCCTGCATTGTTCTTGAATTTTCCTAGCTGTAGCTTTCGAATTCCCGTCATCAATTAGATTTTGACGTGTTATCTTAGTACATTGACATTGATTAAATTCTAGTGTTGTATCTGTTAGACGCAAATTGCGCAAACCCCAAGATCTCCATAACTAGAACAAGAACATGCACGATTGAGTAGAAAGAATTGACGCACCTGTTTTGGGATCCATTGTTCTTGAAGCGGAAGCGGAAACACAATGTTCCACGCGCAAGTCCTTCTCCTCTATTGCCCTCCGTATCACTAGCTCAATGAGGCGGCCCCCTCACGTGCAGCGTTAGGTAAACGCCCCTTAGGTGAGGATACAGGTGAGAATCAGGGTTAGAGGAGAGACTTGAGCACTATTTATAGAGTTTCCAGCCAGGCCCCCTCATTATGGGCCAGGCTCAACTCGGCCCATACTAGCCAGCCCCATATTAGACTAATTAAGAAACCTTCTATCTCACCTTAGACCAGCCCTGTTTTACGGTAGCCGTAAAAAAGTAAATTACAATATCAATTAATGTAGTCCACATTAGGAAAACTCTTACATTCTCCCACTTGGACTATATTAATTGAAATCGTACCTTATGCGCGCACATTGGTTCAGAGATAATTCTTAATAGTCAATCCTATCCCATAAAGTCTCAAACACCGAATCATAGCGGTAACTGCATGTATACACACAGAGCCTTCCATGGTCACGAGTGCTCTCAACTTTATTGATATGGATTCAATATGGTAGTGTGGCAAATGGATAACATCTCTCATAGAGAGATTCCATTTGTCAGTCACCATTCTCTTACCTTAGGCGACACAAAAACTTGTGCCACAAGAGAATACTTTATGGTTCCAATGAACCCACATATGTCTTGTCCTTATGGTTAACCTTTCTTTATGTATCACAAGACATATGCACAACGCTAATAACCGGATGCCCGGATGCCCCTAGCCTTCACTCAAGGTTTAAACAATACCTTGAGACTTTTAACAATATATATCAACATAATAACAATCCATTCAAAAATATTTTATTGAATGCAAAAGTTGACATATATGTATCAAATTGTTACTAAATTGTAACAAAACAGATGTAAACTTTATTCAAAGAAGAATAAAACACAGCTCCCACTAAATAACAGCATCCCAAGACGCTCATAGGCCCATACTAATGACATGTCGATCAAAAACACACGGGCGTAGGCCTGTAGTTAGTGGGTCTGCAACCATATCATCCGTATGAATATAATCTACGCAACGTCACCATTCGTACTAATTCTTTTATAGTCAAAAACTTGACCTCCATGTGTTTAGACCCCTTTAAACTTTTGTTGTTATTAATAAACAACACTGCAGAGTTATTGTCACAATATAACTGTATGGGTCTATCCACAAAATCATAAACTGATAACTCTCTAATGAGGTTTTGGAGCCAAATAGCTTGAGTAGCAGCTGAAAAACATGCTACAAACTCCACTTGCATGGTTGAAGAAGATATGGATTTCTATTTCTCGCTCTTCCATGACACTGCACCTCCTGCCAACATAAATATGTATCCAGTCGTTGATTTATTATCATCTTGACAACCAGCAAAATCTGCATCTGAATACCCGACTAATTGCAGGTCTGGAATATATCTATAAATCAGCATATAATCTTTTGTTCTCTTTAAGTACCTTAAAACTTTCTTAGCAGCAACCCAGTGATCGCGTCCTGGATTAGATTGATATCTGCCTAGAAGCCCTGTTGCAAAATCAATATCTGGCCTAATGCAAACTTGAGCATACATGATGCTTCCAAGCACACTAGCATAAGGTACATCCTTCATTTGAGCTTTCTCAAAATCTGAATTAGGGCATTGTGAAAGACTCGATTTATCACCCTTAACAACAGGAGTAATTCCTGGTTTGCAATCCTGCATATTGAATCTTTCTAAAATGCGATCAATATACGCCCTCTGAGATAAACCCAATGAACGGCGTGAGCGATCCCTATGGATCTCAATGCCAAGAACAAAAGACGCCTCACAAAGGTCTTTCATGTCAAAAATTTTCGATAACATTCGCTTTGTCTCATGTAGTAAACCAATGTCACTACTAGCAAGCAAGATATCATCTACATAAAATATGAGAAAAATATATTTCCTCTCACTGACCTTGGTGTATATGCACTGATCTACTTTGTTCTCAATAAATCCAAATGAAGTAACAACACTATGAAACTTGAAATACCATTGTCTAGAAGCTTGCTTAAGGCCATAAATAGACTTTTTCAATCTACAAACAAGCTGACCTGAGTCATCTGCTACAAAACCTTTAGGCTGCACCATATAAACCTCCTCATCAAGGTCTCCATTTAGAAAAGCAGTCTTAACATCCATATGGTGTAACTCCATATCGTAATAAGCTACCAATGCTAAGATCACTCTAAAGGAATCTTTAGAAGAAACTGGAGAAAATGTTGCTTCATAATCTATTCCTTCTCTTTGAGTGAAACCCTTAGCTACCAGTTTGGCTTTAAACTTTTCAATCTTTCCTTTGGAATCCCTTTTAGTCTTAAATACCCATTTGCAGCCAATAGGTTTACAACCTTCATGTAATTCAACAAGCTCCCAAACACCATTATGTTTCATAGATTGCATCTCATCTTTCATCGCATCTAACCACAAATCTGATTGAGGACATGAGATGGCTTCATTATAAGTCACGGGATCAATAACACAGCCTATGTCATAATCATGCTCTCCCAAGTAGACTAGATACTCTAGTGGTATAGCTGAACGTCTTTCTCTAGTTGACCTTCTGAGTGGAGCTACTTCATCCTCATTTAGAATATGAGGAACTTGTGGAATTTCTTCAGGAACAGCCTCAACAACAGGATCATGGGCCACAACAGGCTCAGTTTGTGGCGCAAGAGGCTCCATAATTGTCTGCACAGGATGAGATAGGGATCCAATAATCCCCATCATACTATCAACTTCGATAGCTTGTGAGCAGCTACTCTTTTCAGCTACATCAAATTCCAGAAATTTTGCAGTCTGAGATTCCACAATTCTTGTACCTCCATTAGGGTTATAAAACCGATACCCCTTTGAATGATCTGGGTAAGACACGAAGTAACACCGAGTAGTTTTGGAATCCAGCTTACTCAATGTTGGATTATATAATTTCACTTCTGCTGGACATCCCCAAACTCTAAGATGATTTAAGCTAGGTTTACGTCCAATCCACAACTCAAAAGGAGTCAATGGAACCGCTTTAGTAGGAACACGATTTAGAATATAAAGAGCTGTTTTCAAAGCTTCTCCCCACAGAAAATTAGGTAGATTTGTCCTACTAATCATACTTCTCATCATGTCCATAAGAGTACGATTCCGCCTTTCAGCTACACCATTTTGTTCAGGACTACCGGGCATAGTAAACTGACTTATAATCCCAGAATCATCTAAGTATTTAGCAAACGGCCCTTTAAGTTATCCAGCATCTCCGTGCCTACCAAAATACTCACCACCACGATCAGATCTGACAATCTTAATAAATTTTCCCAACTGTTTCTCCACTTCAGTCCGAAAAACCTTGAATTTATCAAGAGACTCGGACTTTTCTTTAATCAAGTATAAGTATCCATATCGAGAATAGTCGTCAATGAATGTGATGAAATAAAAATTTCTGCACAAAGTAGCTGTGTATGGTCCACTAATATCAGTGTGAATACCTCCAACAAGTCTGAACTTCGTATAGCAGATTTCTTCTTTATCTTAGTCATCTTACCTCTGCAACAATCTACGCAAGTCTCTTGATCATCTTTAAGAGTAGGCAAGATATCAGCCTTTATTAGCCTTTCTCCTCTTTCTTTAGAGATATGACCAAGACGTTTATGCCACAATGCATAAGACTGTTCCTTAGGTAGAGGTCTTTTGGAAACAACATTTTCAGCTGAATAAGCAACGTACATGTCATTGGGAGATAAACTCAATCGATATAATCCATCGGATAAATTGCAACACCCAATCTTATTTGAATCATAAAACATGGAAATAGTATTACTCTTTATTTCAAAAGAGAATCCACAAATGTCCAAACAAGACACAAACTAAATTCCGCCTAAAAGAAGGTATATAAAAAGTGTTTCTTAACACCATCCGAAAACCAGAGTCTAAAATTAAAATAACATCTCCCACGAACTCTACGTCAACTCCAACGTTGTTTCCAACAGTGAGCTTTGATTCATCCTGATTTGGCGTCCTTCGATTTATGAACCCCTGAATGGTAAATGCAACATGATTAGTTGCACCACTATCTAGCCACCAAGAATTGGTCGGAACTGTAGATAGATTGGATTCATAAACAAATACCAAAGAATCATTACCTTTAGGCTCACTCTTATTTCTCTTAGACAACCAAGCCTTAAACTTGCTGCAACGTCTCTTCACGTGTCCTCTCTCCCTACAAAAGTAGCAAAGAACACCATCCTTCTTGGTGATTGCCGTCTTAGGACCCAAAGTGTTAGAAGAACCTGCTCCTTCAGAATTTCCTTTGTTGTTGGAAGGACCAACAACTTCTGAATTGCTTTTATGGGTATAAGTTTTCACCTTCTTACCCTTGTCTCTAGCAGAATTAGAAGCATAAAGAGCAATATGTCCTTTATCTTTCTTCAATTTCTCTTCCTCTGCCACCAACCTTGCAATCAGGTCATTAACAGACCAAGTTTCATCTTGGGAACTATAATTGGTCTTAATAATCCCAAAATCAGGAGGAAGAGTATTTAGAGCTTGATGGACAATGCAAGCAGTAGGAATTTCAACATTGAGAGCCTGAAGCTTTGTTTGCAAATCAACCATCCTCAGAACATAATCTTTTACTCCACCAGAACCATCATACTTCATAGTAAAAAGTGTTTGCATATGTGTCCCTATCTCAGCATTAGGCGACACACGGTTTCTAGCCATCAAAGCTTCCATCATTTGCCTAGCATTGTAGTCTGCAGGCAAACCACTTTTCAAGTGTTCCTGAATGGAACGCTTCATGGACAGCAAGCAAATTCTATTGCTCTTTTCCCATGCAGCAAAATTTGCTTTTTGAGACTCTGTACTCTCGACAGTCAGATCTGCCGGCCGATCAGTAGTAAGAGCCATATGAACATCTGTCATCTCCATAGCAAACAGAAAATCCTCTCTCCATCTCTTAAAATTCGAACCAGCAAGAACCTCAATGGTGACGGAGTTACCATTTACAGAAAAGGTGACTGAAAAACAAGCAATATATCTAATTAACATCATGTGAGCATTGTGTAACTTGACGCACAAGTACACATCCAGAGAGTTACATGCAAAATCACATAATCACCTTTGGGCAGAATACATGACAAGCAATTGTACACTCCCCACATGATAAGGGTTATGAGAATATATTCCAATTTTCGTGAATTCATCACCTTTGGGCATATGAACTATTAGGATTGGTCACTCCACCACACTATTATGTATCCCTCCATGAACTAATACACAATTACCTCCTTTGGGAGTATAACTATGCATTAGACCAGGAGACATCCCAATTAAATATACGAGATCGAAATTTCTCAAATTCAATCAAGTGTGCCACTTTGGCGGTCACAACTTAATTGAATCCTTGAAACTCTCTCATACCGGGATAAAATTTTCAACTCACATACATCATATACATGTGATTTAACTTTAGTGATAGGGGCATCATATCACTCAAATCACATGCCATGCTAATTACATTGCTTATTCATTAAATAAAAATAAACTTTATCATATATTATTAATGAATAACACTCATAAAGTTCATGTGATAACATACCTATATCCCGGCACCTGTATTTTCAAAATCACAGGAAAAATACAAGAAAAATACAAGAAAAATACGCAAAAAATATACTAAAAATTCACGTATTTGGGGCTTTGTATGTGTTTTCACATCCATAGAATCATCAAAAATATAAAATAAATATACCATGACGTAGGAAATAAACATACGAATCCATCGCCGCCGGACACGCGCAAATCGGAGCTCCCACGCGCCCGCACGTGCCGCCTGAGTGCGAGGCGCATGGAGCCCACGCGCGGGCATCAAAAGCTGGTCAAGACCGGTCCGACCGGTGGCGGTTCGACCGGTTCCCGATCCAGCCGCCTGGTCCGACTGGTTGACCGGTTCAGTCAACAGTTGACCGGGTCAGGTCGGGTCCATGGTCGGGTTGGGTCGGGTCGGTCGCCATTCGGATCGGGTCGGGTCATCCGAATCCGGGTCGCTGACGTCATCGTGACGTCAGCTCCCGTGTGCGCCGCACGCGCGAGCATCGCCTCGCGCGTGGGAGCGCGTGAGGGCGCGTGGGCGCTTGTCTTCGACGCCCGGCGGCGCGTGGCCGCGAGTGGGGCGCGTGGGACCTCCCCTGGCGACGCGTCGCCCACGGTTTTGCTCGCCTCGTCGAGCCCAGTCCGAATTTGTGATTTAATTTTATTTTTATTGAACTAAAAGTCTCGAAAATCACAAATTAGAGCAAGATTCGTACTAACTAGGGTTAATCCGTACAAATTATGGCAAAATCAATTGTGTTCGTATTCTAGAGTTATGGAGGCTCTGATACCACATGTTAGACGCAAATTACGCAAACCCCAAGATCTCCATAACTAGAACAAGAACATGCACGATTGAGTAGAAAGAATTGACGCACCTGTTTTGGGATCCATTGTTCTTGAAGCGGAAGCGGAAACACAATGTTCCACGCACAAGTCATTCTCCTCTATTGCCCTCCTTATCACTAGCTCAATGAGGCGGCCCCCTCATGTGCAGCGTTAGGTAAACGCCCCTTAGGTGAGGATATAGGTGAGAATCAAGGTTAGAGGAGAGACTTGAGCACTATTTATAGAGTTTCCAGCCAGACCCCCTCATTATGGGCCAGGCTCAACTTGGCCCACACTAGCCAGCCCCATATTAGACTAATTAAGAAACCTTCTATCTCACCTTAGACCAGCCCTGTTTTACGGTAGCTGTAAAAACAGTAAATTACAATATCAATTAATGTAGTCCACATTAGGAAAACTCTTACAGTATCTCACTATCCTGATGCAGTGTTGTCGATTAAATTTTGGTATTGTATTTTACTGTTCTCAGTTTGTGCCATTGATTGAATTCCAACATAGTTTGAGTCTGGTCTTGCAACTTCCAGGGTTTGTTGTTGATTAAATTCCAACTTAATCCAAGGTTGTACATTGTTGTTTGGATCAAAGAAGTGAAATTTGATATTGTATGAGATATCATCTATTTAGAGTTGGCAGAAAATCCTTGTCGCCTTTAATAAAAACCAAAAAACGATTTTCAGTGAAAGATATTGGGTTGTGAGAAAATTTCCGGCGAAACAAATTCATCAGGAATCATGCGTTCAACAACCGAAGTTGAAATTTGACAGCAGATACCTGTTGGGATCCCGGCAACGGAACTCCCTTTCAATGGCTCGAATTCATTTAGGACACGTGCTGGCGTATGTCATTTGGCACGCTCTAAGCCCATCAATGGCTCGAGGCTTCTACTCGGCGTCAACCACAAATGCAACAGCCAAAACGTCACAGAAAACCCAAGTGATATCGCTCTCCGAATGCCTCGATCAATACTCTCACCGAACCGTCGTAAGGCAACCCAACCCGAAACTCAAAGTTCAGAAAGCACTCCTTGTTTTGTAATTGGGTCGTCTTCGGTCGACAGTTCGGGTAATCCACGGGGATACGTGCTCCCAACGCTGAAGTTCAACACCTTTAGCGCGGCAGTTACGAACTCGGGATCTTTCTCTTTATGATTACGATCACTTTCAATAGTTACCCTTGACCGTTCGGGACCCCTTGGCTTGGTGCGAGGCGCATGGTCTCCAAGCACAGCCACGCATACTGTGAGTGAAAAAGGACTTTCCATCACTAGATTCCCCATCTCTCTCTCTCTCTCATGTACATAGAACATAAAGCACCGACCTGTTGGTAGTTTGTTTATAAAACAAATTAAGATGTGCCTTGTCCCACATGGAAAAGACGTGAGCATGCACGTGGACGAGATTTGACACTAACCAACGATCATTATTTTTATTTATTAAAAAAATTCGGATTATTTCTATAAAAATTAACTATAAAGTCTTGTTGAAATAGTGCGACTATTCACAAAAAGTTATGGTTATTTTTTATTTATTATTTATTTAATTCCGAATTTTTTTATGTCTTTTCAACGTAACATTTGAGATATACTTGTTCATTTTGTAACATTTCCCGAAATGTTGCCTTTGTTCTCTTTTGCAACCATTTGAAGAGTTGCCTCTATTCGAAAAACAAAGATAAGTAATGTCGTTTTGAGATCAAACAATCATCTTCTTCCAGTTTCGTTTTCTTTCAAAAAGAAACTACAATCATTATTTCAAATTGTTTTTCATGAGAGATCTTGGAAAAAGACTAGAATGCCTATCTAGTATTCTCATTTGAGACTTTATTGTATCTTGAAGGAAATTTGCCGGTAACTATTAATAACTTTGTGGGGCAAATAAATGCTTAAAGAAAGTAATATCACGCCTCAAAGTCCGACTTGATTACTCTAAAGATCCGACTTCATTGTTCTACCCAATTTGAAGCCACATTTTCCCAACGGCACCAATATACAAAGTCGTGGTCCCCAAAGTGGTGCGGAGCTCGGGCAAGAGGATGCCGCTGATTGGGCTCGGAATGTGCCACGGCCTGACATGGCAATGCCACTTCGACACAGCCGCATCCTACTGTACCGAAGAAGCGCTAGGCCGGGCCATGGTCGAGGCCCTGGACCGAGGGCTTGTCAAGAGCTGCAGCGACATCTTCATCACCACGAAGCTTTGGTGCACTGGCGCTCCTCCAGGTGTTGTTCTTCCCGCTCTCATGAAGTCTCTCCAATAAATAGTTGCTAATTTGCCTTCTGATGTCCACCTTTTTATTTTGCTCCTTGACACTATATAAAGTTCTAATAACTACTAAGTTGGCAATTAGTTATAACAATTTCTTCCATAGAAAAATAGAGACGATAAACGTTATTTTTCACTTTGGTATTTATAATTATCAATTGTGTGCATTAGTTTTTTTTCCCAATCTTTCCTCTAATATTTTTCCGCTTTTTTTTTAAGGGTTCAGTCATGTTGTGTTCATGTTTTTATTTTATATATATATTTTTTTGGGCACTTGGCATATTTGATTTAAATAGAAGGCTAGGGTTAGAGTATGTGAATTTGTATCTAAGCCACTCCCCCAAATGAAGGAACCGAACGGTCCTATTTCAAGGGCAAACTGTTGCCATTTGACATGAAAGGGACATGGGAGGCCATAGAAGAGTGCTCCAAGCTGGGGTTGGCCAAGTCCATTGGGGTCCGCAACTTTGGCACCAAGAAACTTTCTCAACTCCTCACGCATTCCACGATCCCTCCTGCTGTTAACCAGGTACAGGAAAAATCGATCATTATTGTTCGATCTTTGAGTCAAAAGAAATATCGAATCAAGATTTTCTTCAATGTTTGTTCCTTTTTCCTTGTGGGTTAATCATGACTTAGGTAGAGATGAATGCGGTCCCCATTAAGCGCAAATGGAGCTCCTTGGGGTTCATCAGTGGTTGTGGAGAATTCTCTACTCAGGCAATTTTTCTTTCTCTGTTCACTTGTGTTTGGCTAGACTCCACTTATAAATAAGTAGACATGGCTTCCACGGTTACTCGGAGTAGGAGATATTTTAATTTGATCATCAAAACCAAGTGCTAGCCCAGTCAAATCGAATCTTTGTGAGATGATTTTCATAATCTTAAAAGAATTATTCTCTCCAAAAATTAATGGGAACAAAATCATAAATGAATTGATTTCAACCGTATTTGCTAACTACCCCAAATTATAGGTACACACATTTAGGTAGGGAACATGACATTTGGAGAAAGAAAGTGATGTTTTTTCGTTTATAAAGGAAACTTTTAGGTTAGAAACTTTCTCATTGGTTATATAGGTAGCCCCCAGAAGAAATTGCATTTGCTTATTACATGAGAAGGCAGTGTGTAACATCTTCCTCCATCCAGGTCTCTGTCGATATAGTTTCTTTAAGGATTAAAAGCTTGGTGCATGAATAGTCAATACCATAAAGATATAACAGGTTTTGTGCATGGCTTCTTCAGCAACCACACAATGCAATTCGTCTTGTGATTCTAGATTAATGTGGTCTTGTCCTTACGCATTTTTTTGACCTATATAGTGATTGTGATCTAAAAATAAATAAAGAATTAGTTATTTGCCCCTTTTCAACATCCAAATACTAAAAGGCTCTTCAACTTTACTTTCTTTCTTTCTTTCTTTCTTTCTTTCTTTCTTTTTTTCTTTCTTTCCTTATTAAATGTCATCATAATTATGTATTTTTTTGGCGGCGTGACAAAACCAGATCTGAATATGTAAGACCCATATTATCATTACAAAGCACCAATCTCTCTCTCTCTCTCTCTCTCTCTCTCTAATCGTCCTTTATTTTTTATGAGAAAGTGGACCTAAATATATAGATCCTAATCCGTGAAAAGTATTTAGCTAATCTCATATATCACATGTATATATGTGTGTAACTCTAAATATAAATATTATAGATTGCACTGAGGTTGATATATGAGTAAGGGGCAAGCGTGATGATGAAGAGCTTCAACAAAAAGAGAATGAAAGCAAATATGTCATTGGATGAGCTCTGGAATGAAGATCATTGAATTAGATCATGCATCTAATGATTTTATATATGATGATCACATATCGCTCTTTCTAGTGATCTCGCACGGATGATGAATTAATAATTGCAACTATTATTTATATTTCCACGTTGCAAATCTATATGAAATCAACCTCATGCTTTCACTATAGCAATCTCTTCTCTAAAACTTGGATAATAGTAATTATGGAGGGACAAGAGATAAAAAGGAAGATTAAACATTGAGGATTAAAAGTACAAATGAAAATGTGCATATGAAGATAAGTCAACACGTCACCTAATTAATTTAGATATCTCATAAGTAAAAAGAAAATGCTTAATGCGGTTGCAGCAATCTTGTGAGACAAGTTACTTCTTACAGTTGAAGCTTGTTTGTTCAATAAATATTCCCAGTAATATAGTACTTGGGTAATTTAATAGGTTGAAAGAGAAATGGATTTCAAACACAAAGTATTTAAGTTCATTTCATTAACTTATTACGCTATTACGCATTCGTTGTTAATCCGCAAGAATTGCACAATTAGTCATGAACCTATCGTACGCAATTGTGAAATTTTCAATTTTGTTAATTTAGTCCTAAACCTTTGTGCGAAATTTCAAACTAGTCTTTTTGGTCAATTTTCACCTAGAAGTTGCCAACATGGTGATCTAATCATCGCCAGGCATCCTACATGGCGCACCACCATGTAAGTAACACTTGGCAAAAATCAGGAAAAAAAAAAAAGACTACATTGAAATTTCGCATGAAAATTCAAGACTAAATTGGCAAAATTAAAAAATTGAGAACTATATTGACATTCATTCAATAATTTTAGAACCGATTAAGCAATCTTCCCAAAGTAAACCCCTATTATAGAATCCATAGTAAGCGTCCGGAATACTAATTACAGGTCCAGACATCCGCCGGTTAAATTGCCTTGGGTGGTGAAACTGTGGTCAGGTCACAACATCCACCAATGAAGTGGTCTTGAATCTTGACACAATAAATATGGGTTTTATTAGGTATAGAGCCTGTGGGATTGACATCGACTATCAAGATGACACCATAGAAAGCAACCAAAGAGCTCTCTGAATTTATTTTGCATCAAAAAGAGTTCCTTCAGATCGCTAGTGATGCATTAATCGATTTGGTAACTTGGCAGAAGATTAATTGCTCATTTCCAATTGGTCACGTTTCCAGCTAAAGTCGAGACAACTAAAAACCATATAGAATCAGCTCCTTGCGGGGTCTCTGTTATTATAGTACTGGATAAGATCATCTTAATAGCAAGAAGTGCGACAACTTTTTAATTAATAATTTTTTTTTCAAAAAATGCAGAATAATACGGGGCATCTTGAAACTTGTGAACTGGTCGGTTTTGGCTTCCAAATTCCAGAATGGTTTCAGGGGCTATAAAAGAGGATTCAAGCTTTCGACATTTGAAATCGAAAACAATGAGATACATTCCGGCGTGCTGTAAGGTAACTATATTGATGTATTCCAAACACGATAGAAAGTGCCTAGCTGCAACTTCACAAAATTTGCATGGACGTAAAACTATATTATTTATGTATGTGTCAATTTAATAGACCACTGCATTTTTGTTCTTTTATAACCAAACAAGTTTCTTTGACCCATCAATTTGACTCTAATTGATCTCAACAAGCCAAAAAAAAAATGTATATAAATAACAAGCCCAAGTTACATAAAAAAAAAAAAGTCTTTCAGATCATTAACGGACCTAATTATTTATATACTTAAATTGAGACAAAAATAATTAAATAATTAGGTACTTGATTCATAAAATCATGTGACCGCATGGTACTTAAATTTCACTTTGACTGATTACCTTTGAATTACTTATGTGGACGTGACATAAAGTACATCATGATTTGGTTCAGTCAAGTACAAAAATCATGACCTAAATTTGCTTGTGATCTTAATCACGATTTAGTTTACCGCACGCAAGAATAGTAAGGAATTTTCGAAGAAAACGAGGGCGGCATTTAAAAAGTCTGTCTTGTTGAGCGCGGATGATATGGATCACAATTCCAAGTCAACTTTAATACATTAAGGAAACTTCGCATTTTCTTCTGCTTGATATAAATATTAGCAATCCTTCGGACAACCTTTGCCTACACATTTTCTAATCGCTATTTTTCCACCATCTCTCTCTCTCTCTCTCACCAACATAGAACAGAAGAACAATGCACGGCGTCGTAGTCCCAGAAGTGGTGCTGAGCTCCGGCGAGAGAATGCCACTGATCGGCATGGGCAGCGCAGCGAGCCCTCGGCCGACGCCAGAGGTGTTCACTTCCATATTAGTGGAGGCCATCGAAGTTGGGTACCGCCACTTTGACACTGCGGCGTTGTACGGCACTGAGGAGGCACTCGGCCGAGCCGTGGCCGAGGCCCTCGACCGGGGGCTCATCAAGAGCCGCAACCAAATCTTCATCACCACCAAGCTCTGGTGCACCGATGGCCACCCTGATCTTGTTCTTCCTGCCCTAAAGAACTCTCTCCAGTAAATAGATCGATTCGCCTTCTCTCCTCCACTTTTGTATACAAAGAACCTATAGTCCCGATCGGTAGGAATCTTGTAAGACAGTATAAGAATTTCATTATGGGAAAACATATATGATAAATACTTAAACATTAATCTTCTTCCTTTGCCAGATTGACTACCATTCACTTAAACATATCTGTTGCATGCATTTTGATTTTGGAGATTGGAGATTGCTTTCAGCTTTTATTATGCTAAGAAGTTCGTTAAATTTTTATCATTACCTCAACATATTAGAACAACAACATAACATGTTACATCTTGCTGCTTTATTTTTCCTTCTTTTTTTTTCTGGTGCGTTCATGGATCTTGATGGTTTTTTTTCCTTTTTGTATTTGTCCTTGGTGTGTATCAATTTAAACAGGAGGTTAGGGTTAGAGTACGTGGATCTGTATCTAATCCACTGGCCGGTGAGACTAAAGGAAGGAACCAAAGGGTACGATTTCAAGGGCAAGGTCTTGCCATTTGACATCAAGGGCACATGGGAAGCCATGGAAGAGTGCTCCAAGCTGGGCTTAGCCAAGTCCATTGGAGTCAGCAATTTTGGCACCAAGAAGCTCTCTAATCTCCTCTTGCACGCCAATATCCCTCCTGCTGTTAATCAGGCAGTTAGAAGAATATACTATATCTAATCTCTTCATTATTCATGTAGCCATAGATAGAATTTTTTAGGAAATACAAATGAAGTAATATTTTTATTTGATGGGTGTGCGGTGATTTAGGTGGAGATGAATGTGGCATGGCAACAGGAGAAACTGAGAGGATATTGCAGGGAAGAATATACTATACCATTTCGCTTTTCTTATTTTTAATGTGCCTATACTGACATGTCTCGCACTCCTAACTCACTTCAAATCTTTTTATCCCCTAGAAAGAGGAAATACCCTCTGATTTGTTTTACAGTCCTGAGATCCCGAGAATATGAAATCTTTTAGGGACTTACTTGGTCCATGATTTCTTTTAGTCTTGTCGTTTTGTATTTTTCTGATGACTTTTCTAAAGTTTTGAGTCATACCGAAAGTGAAAGCTAACCAAAAGAATTATTAAATAGAGCGCACCTCTCGTGATTGATGGCAATCCCTAGTGGCCAACTTCAGTGGTTAAAAATTAGTTTGTTAACTTATTCACCCATTGCTTCCATATTCTTCCATATGTCGCTCATTTCTCCCATTGCTATTCACAAATTAGCAATTTTTTCCTTCTGTAGACCGGTATGTGTGCGCTTACAAGAACTGGCGGCAACATGTTCTCTTGTCAAGAATTTTCCGTATGAAATTCGTATTATAAGGTTTTAATCATTGTGTGGTGTAATTATAGAAAAAAATTCGTAGTTGGTCTTGTAACATTGCTAACCCCTACCTTAAGACGATCATTACAAAAGTATTTTCCAATCTTTCTGTCCGCGTGTAATTAAGGGAAGATAAGAAACTTTAGCTACCTTTCATATTTGCTTTTCTGATGAGGAGGCCCATATAAATAAGTAGTAGCATGATCACAATTTATGAAATACTCAACTAATTTTATGGATTGTGTGATTTGCATTTTCTTATCTCCAATTTGCATACTATACCCTATATACATGCATACATATGAAGGTTGCGCTGAGATGGATATACGAGCAAGGAGCATGCGTGATAGTGAAGAGCTTCAACAAAGAGAGAATGAAAGAGAACCTGCAAATCTTAGAATGGGAACTTAGCCAGGAGGATTCGGACAAAATCAAATTTCAGATTCCACAGAGAAGAGGATGTCCTGGTGACATGTACATTTTTGAAGAGGGGCCTTACAAATCACTGGATGAGCTCTGGGATGGTGATGCTTGAATACCTATGCTTTCATAGTTTCTATGATCATGTGTACTTCTAAGAAGATCTCGAGTTGACTGTAATAAATTAATATGAATCGAACTTTGCAATTTTGTCATGACAATATCTTCTTTCACGCTATTTTTCTAAATATATTGTGCTAATAGCAAGCCTAACAAGGAATCCTGTAAATAGAAAGAAAGTCATATACGTTTTTATTTTCAGATCAGGAAGCTTAGTTTGGAATTTTCCATCAATATGGTAACTATGAATGTCGACACCAAGCCCACGAGTCGCCATCACCGAGCCATTAAGCCGCAATTGTCACCGTGAAGCCCCCTTGGCATCCTCCTTTATAGCTTTGCAACAGCGGTTGCTAACTCGGGCGACCCCAATTACAAATTGAGATTTGCCCGAGGTCGAGGACCGCTGATCTGAGTTCGCAATGACAGGTTTTAAGCCCTCTACAGTCCCCCAGAGAGAGAGAGTTGGAGGCCGCAAGGGCAAGAGCTCTTTGTGGCGATGAGGCTGGCGATGGGGACGCACAGGCTGCTTGATCAACCAAATTGAAGGACTGATTGGAGGAAATTGCTGAACAATCAAGATTGGAGGAAAACATAGCCCTCCAAACCTGATAGAAAGTAAACACCGCAGCTTCACAAAACTTGCACCTATAACTGAAGTATTTATGGCATGTGTCAATTTGACCCCACTTTTTTTTTTTTTCTTTTTGATCCCACTAAAATTCTTTGAACAACCCCAATTTGACTCTAATGGATCCTCATAACCCCAACTTGCCCGTCCAAATACGATCTCTAGCCCTCGTTATCACTTTGGATTGCCAATGTAAAATATAAGTTACATCGTTATTTAGTTCAGCAAAGCACAAAAAACTGGATTTTCGTGTGATTATTATTTCCTTTACCCTTCTTAGTACTTAACATGGTCATTGACTTGCTCGTAGCCAAAATTTGAAGGATATAGACTTGAGTGTTGAACATATGTTATGTGATAATCACGATATTTATTATGATCACTATTGTGTTCATCCCAAGGTGAATCTTGAGGGAGCTAATGGATTGCTATGTAGGCACAAGTAATCCTCTCATGGAGGCGGCTATGCTTCACACTGATTCTCCTAAACTCCACAAATCGCAATTTTGTTTTTCTTATTCATTCATGATTCTTCTAAAGTTACTGCTAAGCTATTTACTAGGCTGGTTAGGAGTCCGATAAAGCTTGAGAGATCACTTTCACCTTTGCAAGTTAGAGAATTGGATTCAGAGATTGATTACACTAGATTAAACTAATGCTGAAGGATTAGTATCTTTTTCTCCTTTAAGGAAAACTTTTCACAAGATCTTAGGTAAATGTTATTTTCTGAGAGGCATCCACATGTTCACACATTTACGAAAGGAATCAAACATTTAAGTTACCAAATACAAACAACTTATGTAAGGGAATGAACAAATTAAGTAGTAAAAGGGACAGAAGATATTAACCCAAGCCGTCTTAGACAACAATTGAACATGGTCTTGTTATGATGCCCCAGGATTGGATCCTGTGAACGGGAATAAGCGTATATAATAAAAGAAAAGAAAATGCTATCACGATTATGAAAATCTCTAAACCTCAAATGCAAGACTTAATCTAAATGTAGTCAAACATTAGTTATGTCGTTTTATAGAGTCCGAGACATCTAGAGTGCCAAAATTTGGCACGAGAGGACAATTAAGTGCCAAAAGTTAAAAAATTGATATTTAAATATCAAAATTAGAACAAAATGGATTGGTTAAATGCCAACGGCGAGAAAATCCTACCAAATTGCATACGTAGCATTTTCTAGCGACATATATTAAAAAAAAAAAAAAAAAAAAAAAAAAAAGCACATGTAGACGACAAAAATGACGTGGCCCATTCACGTTGGCTTGGCCAACCTAAACGACATCGTTTTTCTTTGATGCTAAACAACATTGTTTAGGTTATTTTTTGGCTTACCCAAACCCGGTAATCGCCGTTCCTCTTTGTTCGCACCAGATTTGATGCCCTTCTCTCCGTCGTCATTCATGCCCAGAGGTGGTCATCGCTTGGGTTTGTCCTTTTTGCCCCCTCACTTGTGATGAAATTAGGGCTCGAACTCGTTTATTAGGGCTTCGATGAGAAAATTTAGGCTTCGCTGGGAAATGTGGAGGTCGGCCGGGAGATGTAGGGCTCGGATGGTACTTTGATGTACAATTTAGGGCTCAAAATTAGTATTAGAATCCTAATGGGGGTTCGGACTGACAATTTAAGGTTCGGTCTCAAAATGTAGGGCTCGACGACGGAAAAATTAACACTCGACCTCTTAGATGCGGTGCTATTGTGAAGTGTGACTTAGAGCAATGCTACTATGATGTGTAATTTAGAGTTTGGATGTGGTATTATGATGTGCGAAGGAGATTTTTAGGAGTCTCGTTGACACCTCAATTTTAATTAATTTTATTAATTAAGTTTTTAATTTTGTCTTTTCGGATAAATAGATAATAAAAAGATAAAACAACAAAAAACAAATAAAAACAGGAAATAAAACAGCAAGAAAAACAAAAGCCTAGCCCATCTTTTTTTCTCCTTCTCTTCCCCCTCCGCATGGGCCTCTACGACCCACTTTCCTTCTCCTCTGGCCCAGCCCTTTTCGATCTTCTTCCTCCTTCGTCTGCTCTGCAACACACGCGCAGAGGGCGCGACGCTGGATGAGCGGACGGACGGCGACGCGCGTGAGAAAGGGGGGCAACTGGAGGATAGGTGGCGGATGGGACGCCGGTTCGGCCTCGAGGGTCCAATCGGCAAGCCAAAGACTGGCGGCCGAGCCTCTCCGTCGACCAGACCTCCTCGCCTATAAATAGCAGAGCATTTTCGTCATTGAAGGGGACACTAGAGAAGATCGCGAGCTTGGAAACCTCCTCCTGAGAGACTTCGGAGGAGGTTGAAGAGCGAGCGAGAGAGAGAGAGGCCTGCGAGCTCCGAGAGATCCCCTGAGAGACTTCAGGGAACTCAAAGAGCGAGCAAGGGCGAAGCGATCGGGTCGCGAGCTCAACGACCTCCCTCCGAGAGACTTTGGGGGAGGCCGGCGGCGAGCGAACCCAAATTTGCGAGAACTCCAGAGCAGAGAGAGGAGAGAGATTGAAGCCGCGAGCATTCAAGCTTCCCCCGAGAGACTTCAAGGGAGGCTCGACGCTCACGAGCCTAGATCAAAGGGAGGGAGCAGAGTTCGAGCACCCTCCGCCAAAGACTCGCCTTCGCCGACGCTGCTGCTGCTCCGCCACCGTTCCAACGCCGTTGCCGCGACCGATTCGCCCAAGCCGCACCAGATCTGGAGGTTAAGGGCCCACTGTCACTGCCCCGTCCCGACCACCGCTCCCTGCCGTCACCATTCTCCACGCCGTCGTGCCAAGCCCTCTCCACAGACAGGTATTAGCCTTGCTTCGCCATCATCGTTGCTCGAAACCCTGGCCGCCTCTACTGCTTGATCCCGTCCGTCTCTGTGTCGTCCCCAACGCCGCCCGATTCCGCCCGTCCCTGCGTCATCCTTGACGCTGCCCGATTTCATCCACCTCAGCGTCGTCTCCCGACGCTGCCTCCTTCTTCGACGCCTCCGCCGTTCCCTCCATCGGCGCCGCAATTAGGTGAGAGGGAGGAAGCATCGCGCCTGGTCGGACTCGAATTAGAAGCGGGTCGCGGCCGGATAGGGCTCCACAAATCCAGGTAGGGTTTCTAGAATCGGGTCGCGGTTGCAAGCCGGGTGAGCGGCTGAAGACCGAGTTGGATGTGGGCTTGAACCGGGTAGGGTTTCCTCGGGTCGGACCTGCGCGCGTGGGCTGGGTAGATGTTGGGCTGGAAATAATTTTTATAAAGTGGCCCAAAATCAGTTTGGGCTTTGTTTTAAAAAAAAAGAAAGGAAAAAATCTGAGTCGGGCCCACAACGCGAGCCCGTCCTCGTTCGGATCGTCGGCCCGGGTTGGACCCAACCTGTGGATCCGACTCGGGTCAGTTTTTATATTATTTTAATATAAAATAATATTTTAAATAAATAAATATTTTATTTAAAAAATCGAAAAATGTTTTGTTTTCAAAAAATATTTATAAAAATGTTAAAAATGTTTTATTTTCCAAAAAAATCGAGAAAAATCAAAAAATAATTTATTTTCCAAAAAAATTAAAAAATATTTTATTTTCAGAAAAATAAAAAATTTCATATTTTCCAAAAAATGCCAAAAATCCAAAAAAGGCCAAAAATTCAGAAAAAAAAGCCAAAAAGACTTGTATTTTTCCAAAAATACCAAAAAAGGTCCAAAACAAATCCCTTTCATGTAAAAAAAAATAGAAAAAGACCCAAAAAATATTTTTCTCCAAAAATGCATGGAAAACCCTCGAACATCCAAAATGCGTGGAAAATCCCTCGAACATCCAAAAAGCCTCAAGGTTTAAACAAGATTAGGTACCGAAAGGGCATTAGTGATTAATTAGTGTAATCAAGTCCCCGATCCTAATTTCTCTGGTTGCGCAGGAGCGAATATTTCTGCTGATACTTCGCTTGGGTTTCTAATCGACCCACTCCAAACCGATTAGTGGCGACTCCATTTTAAAATTAATTTACAGGTTAAAAACTCAGACTATCAAAGTAATGAATTGGTGGACTTGGGAGAATCCGGGCTTAATAAATTCAGCCGAGCCATTAGCCTCCTTAGGCGCCCGTACCCGATCGCGGGTGCCCGAAAAAAAAAAGGTCGCGACAGCTTGGCGACTCCGCTGGGGACTTTGAGTACTTAGGCCATTTTTGCCTTGTTTAAATGCTTTACTGACTTGGGTTTTTTTTCTTTTGTGCAGGTTAGTGTCTTAGATTTTCTTTTTAAATAAAATGCCTTCTGATTATAAATTGCTATGCATGCTTTACTGTTTTAACACTACACGTGGCACACACAACCCGGCCGCCGGACCTAGGCCGCAATAAGATTTCTAGGATGGTTTTAAGAAATATACGACTCGAACGCTAGACTGCGATGTAGAGGTTGCCTTTCTTTTCCCCAAATTTCTTAGCCGAGGTTAAGGGGGTATGCTGCTAACACATGACTGCGACGGGCGGATACCCTTTTAATTTCAACAAACCCTCTCAGTTAGAAATCGAGCCGCACATATCATGCGCATGTCTATGTGATTGCCATTGATTTTCCCGTGGGAAGTAAGTTTTTATTTCGTGTACTTTGCAATTTACTTACCTTCCTGTATATATTAAGCAGTCCATGATTAGTGTAGGATTTAATATCACGGTCATCTAAATTTGGAAATAATTGTCCTAAAGTTTTTTTTTAAAGTTAAAAAAAAATTGCAAAAAATTACTTTTAGTTGATGTTTTTATTCTCAAGCATGTTACAAAATTCTTTTCCGCAAGAATTTTCATTTGCCTCAAAAAAGGGGATAGAAATTATTTTCAAAATTTGTTGCAACTCATGCTTTCTTCGCCTTTCAAATTGAATATCTTCTTAGCTCATGTTAACATGTCACGTGCCCTTTTTCAATCCATGCTTAGAAAAATGTTTTGTTTTCAAAAAATATTTAAAAAAATGTTAAAAAATGTTTTATTTTCCAAAAAAATCTAGAAAAATAAAAAATAATTTATTTTCCAAAAATATTAAAAAAAATATTTTATTTTCCGAAAAATAAAAAAAATATTTCATATTTTCCAAAAAATGCCAAAAATCCAAAAAAGGCCAAAAATTCAGAAAAAGCCAAAAGACTTGTATTTTTCCAAAAATACCAAAAAAGGTCCAAAAAAATCCCTTTCATGTAAAAAAAATAGAAAAAGACCCAAAGAATATTTTTCTCCAAAAATGCATGGAAAACCCCTCGAACATCCAAAATGCCTCAAGTTTTAAACAAGATTAGGTACCGAAAGGGCATTAGTGATTAATTAGTGTAATCAAGTCCCCGATCCTAATTTCTCTAGTTGCGCAAGAGCGAGTATTTCTCCCGATACTTCGCTTGGGTTTCTAATCGACCCACCCCAAACTGATTAGTGGCGACTCCATTTTAAAATTAATTTACAGATTAAAAACTCAAACTAGACTTGGGAGAGTCCAGGCTTAATAAATTCAGTCGAGCCATTAGCCTCCTTAGGCGCCCGTACCCGATCGCGGGCGCCTGAAAAAAAGAGGTCGCGACAGAGTCAAATGCAAAATTTGATATGCGACGGTGATTTTGACGGTTCAGAGTGGTTGTTGTGTGGACATCTAGTCAATTTTTAAAATCGAAGTATTGAAATGGGTGACATAGGGACATATGCTTGTCATTTGGCACGCTCTGAGCCCATCAATGGCTCTGAGCCTTCTACTCAGCGTCAACCACAAATGCAACAGCCAAAACATCACAGAAAACCCAACTGATATCGCTGTCCGAATGCCTCAATCAATACTCTCACCGAACCGTCGTATGGCAACCCAACCCGAAACTCAAACTTCACAAAGCACTCCTTGCTTTGTAGTTGGGTCGTCTTCGATCGGCAGTTCAGGTAATCTACCGTGATCCGTGCTCCCCACGCAGCCAACGTTGACACGGTATATTTGGATACGCTGAAGTTCAACACCTTTAGCGTGGCAGTTACGAACTCGGGATCTTTCTCTTTATGATTACGATCACTTTCAATAGTTACCCTTGACCGTTCGGGACCCCTCGGCTTGGTGCGAGGCGCATGGTCTCCAAGCACAGCCACGCATACTGTGAGTGAAAAAGGACTTTCCATCACTAGATTCCCCATCTCTCTCTCTCTCTCTCTCTCTCTCTCTCTCTCTCTCTCTCTCTCTCATGTACATAGAACATAAAGCACTGACCTGTTGGTAGTTTGTTTATAAAACAAATGAAGAGGTGCCTTGTCCCACATCGAAAAGATGTGAGTATGCATGTGGACGAGATTTGACACTAACCAACGATTATTATTTTTATTTATTGAAAAATTCAGATTAATTCTATAAAAATTAATTATAAAGTCTTATTAAAATAGTGCGACTATTCACAAAAAGTTGCGGTTATTTTTTATTTTTCATTTATTTAATTTCGAATTTTTTATGTATTTTTAACGTAACCTTTAAAATATACTTGTTCATTTTGTAACATTTCCCGAAAGGTTGCCTTTGTTCTCTTTTGCAACCATTTGAAGAATTGCCTCTATTCGAAAGACAAAGATAAGTAACATTGTTTTGAGATCAAACAATCATCTTCTTCCATTTTCGTTTTCTTTCAAAAAGAAACTACAGTCATTATTTCTAATTGTTTTCCATGAGAGACCCTGGAGAAATACTAGAATTTCTGTTTAGTATTCTCATTTGAGACTTTATTGTATCCTTGAGGAAATTTGCCAGTAACCATTAACAACTTTGTGGGGCAAATAAATCCTTAAAGAAAGTGATATCACGCCTTAAAGTCCGACTTGATTACTCTAAAGATCCAACTTCAGTGTTCTACACAATTCAAAGCCACATTTTCCCAACAGCACCAATGTACAAAGTCATGGTCCCAAAAGTGGTGCGGACCTCGAGCAAGAGGATGCCGCTGATTGGGCTCGGGATGTGCCACGGCCTGACATGGCAATGCCACTTTGACATAGCAGCATCCTACTGTACCGAAGAAGCGCTAGGTCGGGCCATGGCCGAGGCCCTGGATCGAGGGCTTGTCGAGAGCTACAGCGACATCTTCATCACCACGAAGCTCTGGTGCACTGGCGCTCCTCCAGGTCTTGTTCTTCCCACTCTCAAGAAGTCTCTCCAGTAAATAGTTGCTAATTTGCCTTCTGATGTCCACCTTTTTATTTTGCTCCTTGACACTATATAAAGTTCTAATAACTGCTAAGTCGGCAATTAGTTATAACAATTTCTTCCATAGAAAAATAGACACGATAAACGTTATTTTTCACTTTGGTATTTATAATTATCAATTGTGTGCATTAGTTTTTTTTTTCCCAATCTTTCCTCTAATATTTTTCCACTTTTTTTATGGGCTCAGTCATGTTGTGTTCATGTTTTTATTTTTTTGGGCACTTGGCATATAATTTGATTTAAATAGAAGGCTAGGGTTAGAGTATGTGGATTTGTATCTAATCCACTCCCCCAAATGAAGGAACCGAACGGTCCGATTTCAAGGGCAAACTGTTGCCATTTGACATGAAAGGGACATGGCAGGCCATGGAAGAGTGCTCCAAGCTGGGGTTGGCCAAGTCCATTGGGGTCCGCAACTTTGGCACCAAGAAGCTCTCTCAACTCCTCACGCTCAGACCAGAAAAAAAAAAAAAAAAAACTCCTCACGCATTCCACGATCCCTCCTACTGTTAACCAGGTACAGGAAAAATCGATCATTCTTGTTCGATCTTTGAATCGAATGAAATATCGAATCAAGATTTTCTTCAATGTTTGTTCCTTTTTCCTTGTGGGTTAATCATGACTTAGGTGGAGATGAATGCGGTCCCCATTAAGCGCAAATGGAGCTCCTTGGGGTTCATCAGTGGTTGTGGAGAATTCTCTACTCAGGCAATTTTTCTTTCTCTGTTCACTTGTGTTTGGCTAGACTCCACTGATAAATAAGTAGACATGGCTTCCATGGTTACTCGGAGTAGGAGATATTTTAATTTGATCATCAAAACCAAGTGCTAGCCCAGTCAAATCGAATCTTTGTGAGATGATTTGCATAATCTTAAAAGAATTATTCTCTCCAAAAATTAATGGGAACAAAATCATAAATGAATTGATTTCAACCGTATTTGCTAACTACCCCAAATTATAGGTAAATGCATTTAGGTGGGGAACATGACATTTGGAGAAAGAAAGTGATGTTTTTTGGTTCATAAAGGAAACTTTTAGGATAGAAACTTTCTCATTGGTTATATAGGTAGCCCCCAGAAGAAATTGCATTTGCTTATTACATGAGAAGGCAATGTGTAACATCTTCCTCCATCCAGGTCTCTGTTGATATAGTTTCTTTAAGGATTAAAAGCTTAGTGCATGAATAGTCAATACCATAAAGATATAACAAGTTTTGTGCACGGCTTCTTCAGCAACCACACAATGCAATTCGTCTTGTGATTCTAGATTAATGTGGTCTTGTCCTTACGCATTTTTTTGACCTATATAGTGATTGTGATCTAAAAATAAATAAAGAATTAGTTATTTGCCCCTTTTCAACATCCAAATACTAAAAGGCTCTTCAACTTTACTTTACTTTCTTTCTTTCTTTCTTTCTTTCTTTCTTTCTTTATTAAATGTCATCATAATTATTTATTTTTTTGGCGGCATGACAAAACCAGATCTGAATATGTAAGACCCATATTATCATTACAAAGCATCTCTCTCTCTCTCTCTCTCTCTCTAATCGTCCTTTATTTTTTATGAGAAAGTGGACCTAAATATATAGATCCTAATCCATGAAAAGTATTTAGCTAATCTCATATATCACAAGTATATATGTGTGTAACTCGAAATATAAATATTATAGATTGCACTGAGGTTGATATATGAGTAAGGGGCAAGCGTGATAATGAAGAGCTTCAACAAAAAGAGAATGAAAGCAAATATGTCATTGCATGAGCTCTGGAATGGAGATCATTGAATTAGATCACGCATCTAATGATTTTATATATGATGATCACATATTGCTCTTTCTAGTGATCTCTCGCAGATGATCAATTAATAATTGCAACTGTTATTTGTATTTCCACGTTGCAAATCTATATGAAATCAACCTCATGCTTTCACTATAGCAATCTCCTCTCTAAAACTTGGATAATAGTAATTAAGGAGGGACAAGAGATAAAAAGGAAGATTAAACATTGAGAATTAAAAGTACAAATGAAAATGTGCATATGAAGATAAGTCAACGCGTCACCTAATTAATTTAGATATCTCATATGTAAAAAGAAAATGCTTAATGTGGTTGTAGCAATCTTGTGAGACAAGTTACTTCTTACAGTTGAAGCTTGTTTGTCCAATAAATATTCCCAGTAATAAAGTACTTGGGTAATTTAATAGGTTGAAAGAGAAATGGATTTCAAACACAAAGAATTTAAGTTCATTTAATTAACTTATTACGCATTCGTTGTTAATCCACAAGAATTACACAATTAGTCATGAACCTATCGTACGCAATTGTGAAATTTTCAATTTTGTTAATTTAGTCCTAAACCTTTGTGTGAAATTTCAAACTAGTCTTTTTGGTCAATTTTCACCTAGAAGTTGCCAACGTGGTGATCTAATCATCACTAGGCATCCTACATGGTGCACCACCATGTAAGTAACACTTGGCAAAAATCAGGAAAAAAAAAATGACTACATTGAAATTTCGCATGAAAATTCAAGACTAAATTGGCAAAATTAAAAAATTGAGAACTATATTGACATTCATTCAATAATTTTAGAACCGATTGAGCAATCTTCCCAAGTAAACCCCTATTATAGAATCCATAGTAAGCGTCCGGAATACTAATTACAGGTCCAGACATCCGCCGGTTAAATGGCCTTGGGTGGTGAAACTGTGGTCAGGTCACAACATCCACCAATGAAGTGGTCTTGAATCTTGACACAATAAATATGGGTTTTAATAGGTATAGAGCCTGTGGGATTGGCATCGACTATCAAGATGACACCATAGAAAGCAACCAAAGAGCTCTCTGAATTTATGTTGCATCAAAAGGAGTTCCTTCAGATCGCTAGTGATGCATTAATCGATTTGGTAACTTGGCAGAAGATTAATTGCTCATTTCCAATTGGTCACGTTTCCAGCTAAAATCGAGACAACTAAAAACCATATAGAATCAGCTCCTTGTGGGGTCTCTGTTATTATAGTACTGGATAAGATTATCTTAATAGCAAGATGTGCGATAACTTTTTAATTAATAATTTTTTTCAAAAAATGCAGAATAATACGGGGCATCTTGAAACTTGTGAACTGGTCGGTTTTGGCTTCCAAATTCCAGAATGGTTTCAGGGGCTATAAAAGAGGATTCAAGCTTTCGACATTTGAAATCGAAAACCATGAGATACATTCCTGCGTGTTGTAAGCTAACTATATTGATGTATTCCAAACACGATAGAAAGTGCCTAGCTGCAACTTCACAAAATTTGCATGTACGTAAAACTATATTATTTATGCATGTGTCAATTTAATTGACCGCTGCATTTTTGTTCTTTTATAACCAAACAAGTTTCTTTGACCCATCAATTTGACTCTAATTGATCTCAACAAGCCAAAAAAAAAAAATTTATATAAATAACAAGCCCAAGTTACAAAAAAAAAAAAAAAAAAAAAAAGTCTTTCAAATCATTAACGGACCTAATTATTTATATACTTAAATTGAGACAAAAATAATTAAATAATTTGGTACTCGATTCATAAAATCATGTGACCCCATGGTACTTAAATTTCACTTTGACTGATTACCTTTGAATTACTTATGTGGACGTGACATAAAGTACATCATGATTTGGTTCAGTCAAGTACAAAAATCATGACCTAAATTTGCTTGTGATCTTAATCACGATTTAGTTTGACTGCACGCAAGAATAGTAAGGAATTTTCGAAGAAAACGAGGGCAACATTTAAAAAGTCTGTCTTGTTGAGCGCGGATGATATGTATCACAATTCCAAGTCAACTTTAATATATTAAGGAAACTTCGCATTTTCTTCTGCTTGATATAAATATTAGTAATCCTTCGAACAACCTTTGCCTACACATTTTCTAATCGCTATTTTTCCACCATCTCTCTCTCTCTCTCTCTCTCTCTCTCTCTCTCTCTCTCTCTCACCAACATAGAACAGAAGAACAATGCACGGCGTCGTAGTCCCAGAAGTGGTGCTGAGCTCCGGCGAGAGAATGCCACTGATCGGCATGGGCAGCGCAGCGAGCCCTCGGCCGCCGCCAGAGGTGTTGACTTCCATATTACTGGAGGCCATCGAAGTTGGGTACCGCCACTTTGACACTGCGGCGTTGTACGGCACTGAGGAGGCACTCGGCCGAGCCGTGGCCGAGGCCCTCGACCGGGGGCTCATCAATAGCCGCAACCAAATCTTCATCACCACCAAGCTCTGGTGCACCGATGCCCATCCCGATCTTGTTCTTCCTGCCCAAAAGAACTCTCTCCAGTAAATAGATCGATTCGCCTTCTCTCCTCCACTTTTATATACAAAGAACCTATAGTCCCGATCGCTAAGAATCTTGCAAGACCGTATAAGAATTTCATTATGGGAAAACATATATGATAAATACTTAAACATTAATCTTCTTCCTTTGCCAGATTGACTACCATTCACTTAAACATATCTGTTGCATGCATTTTGATTTTGGAGATTGGAGATTGCTTTCAGCTTTTATTATGCTAAGAAGTTCGTTAAATTTTTATCATTACCTCAACATATTAGAACAACAACATAACATGTTACATCTTGCTGCTTTATTTTTCCTTCTTTTTTTTTTTTTTTTCTGGTGCGTTCATGGATCTTGATGGTTTTTTTTTCTTTTTGTATTTGTCCTTGGTGTGTATCAATTTAAACAGGAGGTTAGGGTTAGAGTACGTGGATCTGTATCTAATCCACTGGCCGGTGAGACTGAAGGAAGGAACCGAAGGGTACGATTTCAAGGGCAAGGTCTTGCCATTTGACATCAAGGGCACATGGGAAGCCATGGAAGAGTGCTCCAAGCTGGGCTTAGCCAAAGCCATTGGAGTCAGCAATTTTGGCACCAAGAAGCTCTCTGATCTCCTCTTGCACGCCAATATCCCTCCTGCTGTTAATCAGGCAATTAGAAGAATATACTATATCTAATCTCTTCATTATTCATGTAGCCATAGATAGAATATTTTAGGAAAGACAAATGAAGTAATATTTTTATTTGATGGGTGTGCGGTGATTTAGGTGGAGATGAATGTGGCATGGCAACAGGAGAAACTGAGAGGATATTGTAAGAGTTTTCCTAATGTGGACTAAATTAATTGATATTGTAATTTACTGTTTTTACGATTATCGTAAAACAGGGTTGGTCTAAAGAGAGATAGAAGGTTTCTTAATTAGTCTAATATGAGCTGGCTAGTGTGGGCCGAGTTGAGCCTGGCCCGTAATGAGGGGGACTGGCTGGAAACTTTATAAATAGTGATCAAGTCTCTCCTCTAACCCTAATTCTCACATGTATCCTCACCTAAGGGGCGTTTACCTAACGCTACACGTGAGGGGGGCCGCCTCATTGAGCCAGTGATACGGAGGGCAATAGAGGAGAAGGATTTGATGCGTGGATCCCCTTAATATATGTGGGTAATCCTTTTCTGCTTCCGCTTTATGTTCGATGGATCCAGGTGCGTTAATCTCTCTACTCAATTATGCATGTTCTTGTTCTGGTTATGGAGATCTTGGGGTTGCGCAATTTGCGTCTAACATGTGGTATCAGAGCAACCATAACCCTAGAACTTGAACTCAATTGGTTTTGCCCTAATTTGTACGGATTTACCATAATTTGTATGGATTAGCCCTAATTGGTACTGATCTTGCCCTAATTTGTGATTTTTGAGACTTTTTGTTCAATAAAAATTAAATTAAATCACAAATTCGGACTGGGCTCAACGAGACGAGCAAGAGGGTAGGCGGCGCGTCGCCGGAGGAGGCCGCACGCGCCCCCACGCTCGGCCACGCGCCGCCTGGGCGTCGAACGCCCGCCGCGCGTGAGATCCATGTGCCGCGCACTCAGGCGGCGCGTGTAGGCGCGTGGAGGCTCCGTTCGGCGTGTGGATGGTGGCGTTGGACTCGTATGGTGATTTCCTATCTCGTGATATATTTATTTTATATGTTTGATGGTTTTATGGATGTGAAAATACATACAAAACCCTAAATACGTGTATTTTTTAGTGTATTTTTGCGTATTTTTCTTATATTTTCTATAATTTTGGAAATATAAGTGTTGGGTTACAGGTATGTTATCACATAAACATTATAATGGTGTGATTCATCAATAAAAATTAAACTTTATTGTGAACTGAAGCTAGCTTGATGAGATACAATTCGTATGAGATTGTATTTGAGCTATGTATTGAGCTGATGAGAAACAATAAAGATTATGAAACTTTTTTTACTCAAGTATACTCCGTTACACACTGGTAATCTTTGAATGATAGACGACTTAAAGACTCGTGACCAAACTGATGTACTGATTAACACATTTGCTGAATGTGGGTAATGCATGTCAATTAAGTTACTGCATATTGTACATGAACTTATCTGGTCACTTGTTAATGTCTATCAAGTTAAATATATTTATGGTTAAGGAGTATGGCAATATTTATGCAGAACAATAGTATCTACTGTTATAGTTTAGATATTAAGTTCTGTGGTTTGACTCAATTTATAGGCTACTGGTTGAAGTAATGATATTTGTTACCTAAAATTGATTAATAAATTAATTGTTGGCCTTGGAGTCAATTTTGCCTTATGAATCACTCATCAGCTATCAAGCTTGTCGATTTGGTGCACCCTGTATTACTATTGATGTTAATTTGTGAGAGATATTATAGATCAGCATTCTTTTTATGTTGTTCTGGTAATATGTAATTGGGGTGCATAAGAGATGTTTTATTCTCTGTTATGAGAAGTTTCTTGTGTTACTGTGATCAATTATCTCATTGGAATCTGTCTTTCAGGTTCGCTATATATATATATATATGAATAAAGCAATATAATTAGCATGATATGTGATTTTGGTGATATGATGCCCCTATCACTAAAGTTAAAATCACATATATATGGTGTATATGAGGAGTAAAGCTTATATCCCTGGTATGAGAGAATTTCAATGATTCAATTGAGTAGTGACCGCCAAAGTGGCACGCTTGATTGGGTTTGAGAAATTTCGGTCTCGTATGATGATTGGGATGTCTCCTGATCTAATGTGTAATCATACTCCCAACAGGTGATTGTGTATTAGTTTATGGAGGGATACATGATAGTGTGGTGGAGGAGTGACTGATTCTAGTGATTCATATGCCCAAAGGTGATGAATTCACGAAAAATTGGAACATATTCTCATAACCCTTATCATGTGGGGAGTGTACAATTGCATGTCATGTATTCTGCCCAAAGGTGATTATATGACTTTGCATGTAACTCTCTGGATGTGTACTAGTACGTCAAGTTACATAATGCTCACATGATGCTAATTATATACTGCTTGTTTTTCAGTCACCTTTTCTGTAAATGGTAATTCCATCATCATTGAGGTTTTTACTGCTTCAAATTTTAAGTTGTGGACATATGATTTGTTGCTTGAGAAAAGAGCAATTGAATTTGCTTACTGTCCATGAAGCGTTCCATTCTGGAACACTTGAAAAGAGGTTTGCCTGCGGACTGCACTACTATAAGATGATGGAAGCCTTAGTTACTTGAAATTATGTCTTGTCTGATATTGAAATTAGGACACATCTGCAAAGATTATGTTTAAGTCCTAATGACATATACATATCGTATATGATTAAAAGATTGTCAGGTTTAACAGTAGCAATGAGTATTTTGGCAAGTATGACAATACGAAATATCTTAAAGGGTTATTTGTCAAATACTTGGTAGATTCTGGGGTGGTAATTTAATTACTATACCTGAAAATTCTGACAAAAAGATTTGGTCGAAAGGCATAAATGCACCATATTGAACATGGTGATGAGTATGATTAGTAAGACTAATTTATCTGGTCTTTTGTTGGCTGATATTATGAAAGCAATTTTTTCATATACAAAAGGGGTATTGATTTTATGACCCTAAAGAAGGTATAAGAATTATGGAATTACATACTCTAAAGTTTCTAAATATTGACGTTATTGTAGAGGATAGCTGCTCTCAGATTATTAAAGATAATAGTATGATGGAAGTTACTATGTTTTTGTCTTTACCTATACAGATAATTATGGAATCTCCCGTACCATAGACTAAACTTGTTGAGGTTCAAGGTACTATTCTTGATATAGTTTATAATAAAATTTCTTAAACCTCTCAAGTGCAGAATGAAGTGGTTGCAGCTTTATTAAGGAGATTTGTTAAGGAAAGACGATCGGTTATACCATCGACTATATAGTCTATTTGTGAGAGCATGATTACAATATCCACTATATGGTTGATGTAATGACATATTTATAAATGTCGTTTCTTATTCTCAATTAAGTATGTGATTAGATGCCATAAAAGGCGATATACAATCTATGAAATATGTTTGGAAACTTACTGACTTGTCTAAAGATCACAAGTTTATTAGTTGCAAATTGGCGTACAAAACTAAAAGAATTTCAAACAAAGATTGTGGAATTTAAAGCCAAGTTTGTAACTAACGTTTTAACTCGAAAGAGGGGTGGATTGTTTATAGTGAAGAAATAATTATTTCTTTAAATGTTCTTTCGAGTGAACGTGGCATTAATAATTTATTTTGATATAAAATTACGCCAAATAGATACAAAATCTATATTGTGCAACCGGATGATTTTGCAGCAGATTCAAGTAAACTTGTGTGTAGACTGAAAAGTTCTAATTTATGGTCTTAAGCAAGTTTCCATACAATATTATTAAAGTTTCATAGTGTTATTATTTTGTTCCATTGAGAACAAAGTAATTCAATATGCAAAGGTCAAGTGGGAGGAAATTTATTTTTTCTCATGTTTTGCTTACAAATTGTGACCTTGAGACATCTTATATCCTTTGTACTAAGGTCTGTAAGGATTGTTTTTGCCATATTATATTAGATTTTCTCGGAGGACATTTGCTGATTGTATATTGGAAATATTCAATATACATCATTGCAAGCCAGGAATTGATCCTGTTGTTAAGGGGGATGGACTAAATCTATCACATTGTCCTTATTTAGATATTGAGAAAATCTAATTAAATGGTGTACCTTGTGTCAGTGCACTTAAAAGTATAATGTATGCTCGAATTTGCACTAGACTAAATGTTGTCTTTGTGACGGGACTTCTAGACAGATATCGGTCAAATCCGGACATGATCACGGGTTACTGTCAAGAAGGTTTTAAGGTACTTAAAGAAGACAAGAGATTATATGCCAATTTATAGACATGTTCAATTCTTGCAGTTAGTAGAGTATTTAGATGTAAACTTTGCTAGCTGTTTTGATGACATGCAATCAATAACGGAATACAGATTTATGTTAGCAATAAGTGCAGTAAATAAAGTCTTATGTCATCTTCTGCTATGTAAGCAGTGTTAGTAACATTCTTTTAGGCTGTTACTTGGGCTTTTAGGCTCTAAAACCTCATGACGGAATTGATCGTTTTAACTTGATGGATAGACCCATACGGTTGTATTGAGATAACAAATTTATAGTATTATTTATTTACTACAGAGGTCTCAAGAGGTCTAAATAAATGGTGGTAAGATATTTTTTGACCATAAAGAAACGGTACAGAAAGGTGACTTATAATATAACATATTTTCACAGATGATGTGGTTGCAGATCCATTAACTAAAGGCCTACGCCCATGTGTATTTTAGTAACATATCGTTAACATGGGCTTAGGAGTATCTTCGGATACTGTTGTTTAGTGGGAACTATTATGGCTTTATCTGATAAAGTTCACATCTGTGGTTCGTTACACTTAGTAACGGTTTGATATGTATCAACTTTTGCATTCAATAAAATATTTTTGAATGTATTGTTATTATGTTGAATACATATTGATAAAATCTCAAGGGATTGTATAAACCTTGAGTGAAGGCTAGGGGCATCCGGGCATCCGGTTATTAGCCTTGTGCATATGTCTTGTAATACATAAAGAAATGTTAACCATAAGGACAAGACATATGTGGGTTCATTGGAACCATAAAGTATTCTCTAGTGGCACAAGTTTTTGTGACATTTAAGGTAAGAGAATGGTGATTGACAAATGGGATCTCTCTATAAGAGATGCTATCAATTTGCCACACTACCATATTGAATCCATATCAATAAAGTTGAGAACATTCGTGACCATGGAAGGCTCTGTGTGCATATATGCAGTTACCGCCATGATTCGGTGTTTAAGACTTTATGGGATAGGATTGATTTGTTAAGAATTATCTCTGGACCAAATGTGCGCACATACGGTGCGATTTCAATTAATATAGTCCAAGTGGGAGAATGTAAGAGTTTTCCTAATGTGGACTAAATTAATTGATATTGTAATTTACTGTTTTTACGGTTATCGTAAAACAGGGTTGGTCTAAAGAGAGATAGAAGGTTTCTTAATTAGTCTAATATGGGCTGGCTAGTGTGGGCCGAGTTGAGCCTGGCCCGTAATGAGGGGGACTGGCTGGAAACTCTATAAATAGTGCTCAAGTCTCTCCTCTAACCCTAATTCTCACATGTATCCTCACCTAAGGGGCGTTTACCTAACGCTACACGTGAGGGGGGCCGCCTCATTAAGCCAGTGATATGGAGGGCAATAGAGGAGAAGGATTTGATGCGTGGATCCCCTTAATATATGTGGGTAATCCTTTTCTGCTTCCGCTTTATGTTCGATGGATCCAGGTGCGTTAATCTCTCTACTCAATTATGCATATTCTTGTTCTGGTTATGGAGATCTTGGAGTTGCGCAATTTGCGTCTAACAGATATTGCAGGGAGAAGGGAGTACAGGTGAGCGCATGGTCCCCGTTGGGAGCGAATGGTGCTGCTTGGGGTACATTAGCTGTTATGGAGAGTCCTGTGCTCGAGGAGATTGCCATTGCCAAAGGCAAGACTGTGGCCCAGGTACCATTTCTCTTCTCCTTTTGTGTTTTTTTCTCCTGTTTTGGTGTCATTCTTGGGGCAGAGGAGATCATTAATTGAGTTGGTGGAATCGAAGTAAAATTTAGATTTTCGTCGCTCTCAGGAAAGCATAATTTAGAAGCTCGTTCCTCTGAAATTGCATTGGAAAGTCCGCCCGTGACTGTAAAAGAATTCTTAAAAGGTTAACCTTCTAACCATGGGTTGGTTTTGGATCCTTGATACCTGGTTAAAGGTTAACCTCACCAAAAGTCAAGGGAGTTTAATCCATACTTACACTTGATCGTTTGCATTGCAATGACAGCAGGCTGTCCACATGCTTTTCTTATTTTAATGTGCCTATACTGATATGTCTCGCACTCCTAACTCACTTCAAATCTTTTTATCCCCTAGAAAGAGGAAATACCCTCTGATTTGTTTTACAGTCCTGAGATCCCGAGAATATGAAATCTTTTAGGGACTTACTTGGTCCAAGGTTTCTTTTAGTCTTGTCGTTTTGTATTTTTCTGATGACTTTTCTAAAGTTGAGTCATACCGAAAGTGAAAGCTAACCAAAAAAATTATTAAATAGAGCGCCCCTTCTCGAGATTGATGGCAATCCCTAGCGGCCACTTTAATGGTTAAAAATTAGTTTGTTGACTTATTCACCCATCGTTTCCATATTCTTCCATCTGTCGCTCATTTCTTCCATTGCTATTCACAAATTAGCAAGTTTTTCCTTCTGTAGACCGGTATGTGTGTGCTTACAAGAACTTGCGGCAACATGTTCTCTTGTCAAGAATTTTCCATATGAAATTCGTATTATAAGGTTTTAATCATTGTGTGGTGTAATTATAGAAAAAAACTCGTAGCTGGTCTTGTAACATTGCTAACCCCTACCTTAAGACAATCGAAGTTATCATTACAAAACTATTTTTCCAATCTTTCTGTCCGCATGTAATTAATGGAAGGTAAGAAACTTTAGCTACCTTTCATATTTTCTTTTCTGACGAGAAGGCCCATATAAATAAGTAGTAGCGTGACAACGATTTATGAAATACTCAACTAATTTCATTTGCATGATTTGCATTTTCTTATCTCCAATTTGCATACTATACCCTATATACATGCATACATATGAAGGTTGCACTGAGATGGATATACGAGCAAGGAGCAAGCGTGATAGTGAAGAGCTTCAACAAAGAAAGAATGAAAGAGAACCTACAAATCTTAGAATGGGAACTTAGCCAGGAGGATTCGGACAAAATCAAATTTCAGATTCCACAGAGAAGAGGATGTCCTGGTGACATATACATTTCTGAAAAGGGGCCTTACAAATCACTGGATGAGCTCTGGGATGGTGATGCTTGAATACCTATGTTTTCATAGTTTCTATGATCATGTGTACTTATAAGAAAATCTCTAGTTGACTATAATAAATTAATATAAATCGAACTTCGCAATTTTGTCATCACAATATCTTCTTTCACGCTATTTTTCTAAATATATTGTGCTAATACCAAGCCTAACAAGGCATCCTGTAAATAGAAAGAAAGTCATATACGTTTTTATTTTCAGATCAGGAAGCTTAGTTTGGAATTTTCCATCAATTTGGTAACTATGAATGTCGACACCAAGCCCACAAGTCGCCATCACCGAGCCATAAAGCCGCAATTGTCACCGTGAAGCCCCCTTGGCCTCCTCCTCTATAGCTTTGCAACAGCGGTTGCTACCTCGGGCGACCCCAATTACAAATTAAGATTTGCCCGAGGTCGAGGACCGCTGATCTGAGTTTGCAATGACAGGTTTTAAGCCCTCTACAATCCCCCAGAGAGAGAGTTGGAGGCCGCAAGGGCAAGAGCTCTTTGTGGCGATGAGGCTGGCGGTGGGGACGCACAGGCTGCTTGATCAACCAAATTGAAGGACTGATTGGAGGAAATTGCTGACAATCAAGATTGGAGGAAAACATAGCCCTCCAAACCTGATAGAAAGTACACACCGCAGCTTCACAAAAATTGCACCTATAACTGAAGTATTTAAGGCATGTGTCAATTTGACCCCACTTTTTTTTTTTTTTCATTTTGATCCCACTAAAATTCTTTGAACGACCCCAATTTGACTCTAATGGATCCTCATAACCCCAACTTGCCCGTCCAAATACGATCTCTAGCCCTCGTTATCACTTTGGATTGCCAATGTAAAATATAAGTTACATCGTTATTTAGTTCAGCAAAGCACAAAAAACTGGATTTTCGTGTGATTATTATTTCCTTTACCCTTCTTAGTACTTAACATGGTCATTGACTTGCTCGTAGCCAAAATTTGAAGGATATAGACTTGAGTGTTGAACATATGTTATGTGATAACCACGATATTTATTATGATCACTATGGTGTTCATCCCAAGGTGAATCTTGAGGGAGCTAATGGATTGCTATGTAGGCACAAGTAATCCTCTCATGGAGGCGGCTATGCTTCACACTGATTCTCCTAAACTCCACAAATCGCAATTTTGTTTTTCTTATTCATTCATGATTCTTTTAAAGTTACTGCTAAGCTATTTACTAGGCTGGTTAGGAGTCCGATAAAGCTTGAGAGATCACTTTCACCTTTGCAAGTTAGAGAATTGGATTCAGAGATTGATTACACTAGATTAAACTAATGCTGAAGGATTAGTATCTTTTTCTCCTTTAAGGAAAACTTTTCACAAGATCTTAGGTAAATGTTATTTTCTGAGAGGCATCCACATGTTCACACATTTACGAAAGGAATCAAACATTTAAGTTACCAAATACAAACAACTTATGGAAGGCAATGAACAAATTAAGTAGTAAAAGGGACAGAAGATATTAACCCGAGCCATCTCAGACAACAATTGAACATGGTCTTGTTATGATGCCCCAGGATTGGATCCCGTGAATGGGAATACGCGTATATAATAAAAGAAAAGAAAATGCTATCACGATTATGAAAATCTCTAAACCTCAAATGCAAGACTTAATCTAAATGTAGTCAAACATTAGTTATGTCGTTTTATAGAGTTCGTGACATCTAGAGTGCCAAAATTTGGCACGGGAGGACAGTTAAGTGCCAAAAGTTAGGAAACTTATATTTAAATGTCAAAATTGGAGCAAAATGGATCGGTTAAGTGCCAACGGCAAGAAAATCCTACCAAATTGCGTACGTGGCATTTTCTAGCGACATAAAAAAAAAAAAAAAAAGCACACGTGGACGACAAAAACGACGTGGCCCATTCACATTGGCTTGGCCAATGTAAACGGCATTGTTTTTCTTTGATGCTAAACAATATTGTTTAGGTTATTTTTTGGCTTACCCAAACCTGGCTGTCGCCGTTCCTCTCCGTTCACACCAGATCTTATGCCCTTCTCTCCATTGTCATTCACGCCCAGAGGTGGTCATCGCCTAGGTTTCTCCTCTTCACCCCCTCACCTGTGATGAAATTAGGGCTCGAACTCGTTTATTAGGGCTTTGATGAGAAATTTGGGGCTTCACTGGGAAATGTGGAGGTCGGCCGGGAGATGTAGGGCTCGGATGGTACTTTGATGTGCGATTTAGGGCTCAGAAGTGGTACTAGAATCCTAATGGGGTTCGAATTGACAATTTAAGGCTCAGTCTCGAATTGTAGGGCTCAACGAGGGAAAAATTAACACTCGACCTCAAAGATGTGGTGCTATTGTGAAGTGTGACTTAGAGCAGTGCTACTATGATGTGTAATTTAGAGTTTGGATGTGATTGTGATGTGCGAAGAAGATTTTTAGGAGTCCGTTGTAAAATGTGATGTGTGACAGCGATTTTGACGGTTCGGAGTGGTTGTTGTGGGGACATCTGGTCAATTTTTAAAATCGAAGTGTTGAAATGGGTGACATTGGGACATGTGCTTGTCATTTGGCACGCTCTAAGCCCATCAATGGCTCCGAGGCTTCTACTCAGCGTCAACCACAAATGCAACAGCCAAAACATTACAGAAAACCCAACTGATATCGCTGACCGAATGCCTCGATCAATACTATCACCGAAACGTCGCATGCCAACCCAACCCGAAACTCAAACTTCACAAAGCACTCCTTGCTTTGTAGTTGGGTCGTCTTCGGTCGGCAGTTCAGGTAATCTACCGCGATCCGTGCTCCCCACGCAGCCAACGTTGACACGGTATATTTGGATATGCTGAAGTTCAACACCTTTAGCGCGGCAGTTACGAACTCGGGATCTTTCTCGCTATGATTACGATCACTTTCAATAGTTACCCTCAACCGTTCGGGACCCCTCGGCTTGGTGCGAGGCGTATGGTCTCCAAGCACAGCCACGCGTACTGTGAGTGAAAAGGACTTTCCATCACTAGATTTCGCACCTCTCTCTCTCTCTCTCTCTCACACATGTACATAGAACATAAAGCACCAATGTACGAAGTCGTGGTCCCAGAAGTGGTGCTGAGCTCGGGCAAGAGGATGCCGCTGATTGGGCTCGAAACGTACACAATCCCTCTGCCGAAGCCTGACATGGCAATGCCACTTCGACACATCGGCATCCTACGGTACTGAAGAAGCGCTAGGCCAGGCCATGGCTGAGGCCCTAGACCGAGGGCTTGTTGATAGCTGCAGCGACATCTTCATCACTACGAAGCTCTGGTGCACTGGCGCTCATCCGGGTCCTATTCTTCCCGCTCTCAAGAAGTCTCTCCAGTAAATAGTTGCTAATTTGCCTTCTGATGTCCACCTATTTATTTTGCTCCTTGACACTATATAAAGTTCTAATAACTGCTAACTCGGCAATTAGCTATAACAATTTCTTCCATAGAAAAATAGACACGAAAGATTAGTGTGGTCTTGCTCTTACGCATTTTTGTTTACCTATATAGTGATTGTGATCTAAAAATAATTAAAGAATTAGTATTTCCCCCTTTTCAACTTCCAAATACTAAAAGGCTCTTCAACGAATTATTTATTTCCCCCTTTTCAACTTCCAAATACTAAGGCCTTGTTTAGTAACGTTTATGTTTCTCTCAATTTTTTTTTTATTTTGTTCCCTAGAATAAAAAAAAAAAAGAACAGGATTCCGTTTAATAACGACAATTCATTTTTCTAATCCTCGGAATAGAAAAAAGGTCAAGGAATGGATTTGGAATAGAAAGAAAAAGTCAAAAAAAAAGTAATTTTTTATTCTCGAGAACAATTTCTAAAAACTAGTTATTTTCTTTTTTTTCCATTCTTCTTTTCTTCTATTTCCTACTACCCCCTTTGCCACACGCCCCCCGGCGACGGCGCCAATCGTCAATGCCACCCCCACCCTCTAGCCAACCTCCCCCGTCGCCAACTACTGCCGCTGCTGACCATTGACGCCCGTCTCCGATCGACCGCCCCCACTGGTGACTGGTATTGCCACCATCGTCGCCAATCGCCGACCCCCGTCGCCAATGACCACCGATGACGTCGATCGCTGCCCACCGCCAACAACTGCCACAGGCGACACTGATGGCAACGGTCGGCAACAATAAGGAAGAATAATAATAATAAATCAAAAGAAATTCTACATTACAAAAAAAATTTGTGAATCTTACCAAACGCATTTTTATTCTTTTTTCATTCCAAGAATAGAAATTTTTGTATAGTTACCAAACACTTTTTTTATTCGGAAGTTCTTTTCGGAAATAGAAATAGAAAAAGACTATTTTTGGAAAAAAAAAAAACTATTCCACAAAACAAAAGCGTTACCAAACAAGCTCTAAAAGGCTCTTCAAATTAACTTTTTGTTCTTTCTTTGCTTATTAAATGTCATCATAATTATTTATTTTTTTGGCGGCATGACAAAACCAAATCTGAATATGTAAGACCCATATTATCATTAAAAAGCATCAACTCTCTCTCTCTCTCTCTCTCTCTCATCGTCCTTTATTTTTATGAGAAAGTGGACCTAAATATATAGATCCTAATCCATGAAAAGTATTTAGCTAATCTCATATATCACATGTATATATGTGCGTAACTCTAAATATAAATACTAGAGATTGCATTGAGGTTGATGTATGAGTAAGGGGCAAGCGTGATAGTGAAGAGCTTCAACAAAGAGAGAATGAAAGCGAATCTACAAATCTTGAATTGGGGGCTTAGCCAAGAAGACTTGGACAAGATCAAGCTTCAAATCCCACAAAGAAGAGGATCTCCCGGCGATATGTTAGTTTTCAAAAATGGATCTTACAAGTCATTGGATGAGTTTTGAGATGGAGATCATTGAATTAGACAACACATCTCATGATCTATATATGAAGATCACATATTGCTCTTTCTAGTGATCTCTCGTGGATGATGAATTAATAATTGCAACTATTATTTTGTATTTCCACATTGCAAATCTATATGAAATCAACCTCGTGCTTTCACTGTAGCAATCTCTTCTCTAAAACTTGGATAATAGTAATTAAGGAGGGACAGGAGATAAAAAGGAAGATTAAACATTAAGCATTAAAAGTACAAATGAAATGTGCATATGAAGATAAGTCAAGGTGTCACCTAATTAATTTAGATATCTCATATGTAAAAAGAAAATACTCAATGCGGTTGCAACAGTCTTGTGAGACAAGTTACTTCTTGCACTTGAAGCTTGTTTGTTCAATAAATATTCCCAGTAATATAGTACTCGGGTAACCACTGGAGTTTGCCCCAATAGCCACCCTTCTAACATGAAAGGAGGAAGTGGGAGGTTTGTATGCCCCACCTTCTCCCCGAGGGGAGGGGAGGGGGTGGGGTGGGGTGGGGATAATTTAATTTCAAGTGTGAATTTCGACTCTCACACCTTCAAGGAGGCAGGACAAAAGTCTCGAAAGTGAGAGTTAGAGTAGGAGTAGAGTAAGACCGATAAAAATATATATATATATATATATATATATATATATATATATATATATATATATATATATATATATATATATATATATATATATATAGTACTCGGGTAATTTAATAGGTTGAAAGACAAATAGATTTCAAACACAAAGTAATGAACTTATTTAAGTTGATTTCATTAACTTATTATGCATCCGTTGTTAATTCGCAAGAATTACTCAATCAATCATAAACCTATTGTATGCAATTGTGAAATCTTTGATTTGTTAATTTATATCTAAATCTTTGCGCGAAATTCTAAACTAGTCTTTTGGTCAATTTTCGCCTAGAAGTTGCCAATGTGGCGATCTAATCATCACCGGCCATCCTACATGGCACACCACTATGTAAGTAACACTTGCAAAAATTGGCAAAAAGGACTACATTGGAATTTCAAAGATTCAGGACTAGATTAGCAAAATTCAAAAGTTGAGAACTGTATTTACATTCATACAATAATTTTATAACCGATTAAGCAATCTTCCCAAGTAAACCCCTATTATAGAATCCATAGAAAGCGTCCAAATACTAATTATAGGTCCAGACATCCGCCGGTTAAGTGGCCTCTGGTGGTGAAACTTTGGTCAGGTCACAACATCCGCCAATGAAGTGGTCTTGAATCTTGACACAATAAATATGGGTTTTAATAGGCATAGAGCCAGTGGAATTGGCATCGACTATCAAAATGACACCATATAAAGCAACCAAAGAGCTCTCTGAATTTAATATTTTTTGCATCAAAAAGAGTTCCTTCAGATCGCTGGTGATGCATTACTCGCTTTGGTAACTTGGCAGAAGATTAATTGCTCGTTTCCAATCGGTCACGTTTCCAGCTAAAATCGAGACAACTAAAAACCATATAGAATCAGCTCCCTGCGGGGTCTCTGTTATTATGGTACTGGATAAGATCATCTTAATAGCAAGAAGTGCGATAACTTTTTAATTAATTATTTTTTTTCAAAAAATGCAGAATAATATAGAGTATCTTGAAACTTGTGAACTGGTCGGTTTTGGCTTCCGGAATGGTTTCAGGGGCCTATAAAATAGGATTTAAGTTTTCAACATCTGAAATCGAAAACAATGAGATACATTCCTGGGTGTTGTAAGGTAACTATATTGATGTATTCCAAACACCATCGAAAGTGCCTAGCTGTAACTTCATAAAATTTGCATGTACGTAAAACTATATTATTTATGCATGTGTCAATTTAATTGACCACTGCCTTTTTGTTTTTTTTTTATAACCAAGTTTCTTTTAACAATCAGTTTGACTCTAATTGATCTCAACAAGCCAAATTATATATATATATATAACAATCCCAAATTACAAAAAAAAAAAAGAACTCTTTCAAATCATTAACAGAAATTATTCGGATACTTAAATCGAGACAAGAATAATTAAATAACTAAATACGCGATTCAGAAAATCATATTTTTGTGTGATTGCACGGTACTTAAATTTCAATTTGATTGATTACCTTTAAATTACTTATGTGAACGTGACATAAAGTACATTGTTGACACTTAAATTTTGGCGATCCAGTCATTTATTTATTGTATAAAAACTTATGGGTTAATTTTTATCCCTGAAAAAAAATATTAATTGCATAGTATATAAATTTAGGTTCATTTATTTTTAATTTGCATGTTTTGCATTTATTTTTTGGACCAGGGATAGATGGATTGTGAATTAATGGTTCTAAGCTTTAACTTGGCAGACCAAACTAAACCCACGAAGTGAGTTAATTGGCCAAAGCCTGTTTTGTTTTAATGATCGAAAAATATCTTGTGAAAAATTCGAAATTTGAAATTTTTCTGATATATGATAATTTTTTTTTGGATAAGGTAAAGGTGACAAAATATTGCGATTTATCTTTGTAATATTTTGATTTAGGAAAAATTTTATCATAATTTTGAATCCATATTAATATGGAATAAAATTGTTGAAGAAATATTACGGATGTTGATTCAAAGAAGGAAGTGAAATCCCAGTCTTTCCTCTATAAAAGGCCGTACGCCTATGTAGTTAGGGGGGGTCCTTTCTCGAGTGCGAAGTCAGGAAGTTGAAGAGAAAAGTTTTCCTTCGAGAGAGAAAAGTCAAAAATTCTTCTGCTGAGAATTGTTGATAGAGGAGACGGTGAAGGACGTGAGCGTGACCTAGCAGCAGGGAAAAGGGGAAGAAGCAGAGCACTGCTCATCTTCTTCTCCCTGCCCGCGTCCGCCCATTGCAAGTTCAGCCTCAGGTAGCCGAGCCGCCGATCACTGCCGTTCGCCGGTCTCGCCGCGACGCGCAGCCCCGCCGCGCACCACTTCCGCCCTTGCTCCGACGGCCCGAGCGCCCCCTTTTGCCTCTAGTTGCCGTTACCGACGACCCGCAACGCCACCGGTGGTCGAGTTTCTGCACGCTCGAGCGACGCCGCTGCTCCTGGTCCGAGCCTCTGCGCCGCGCCCCAGCAGATCTCAAGCCAACTCCTCCCTGGTCTGTCCGTGAGCCGAGTCGCCTAGCTCTATCTCTGCTCCGACCATTGACCGACGCTGTTCCAGCCTGAGTGCCGCCCCTGTCCCGCCTGACCCAGCACCGCGCCTTCGCCGAACCTCCTTGCTGCTGGATTTTCCCTCTGCCCGAGCCTGAGCGGAGCCACCTGCCGCCTTCCCTGTTTCGCTGCTGGTCCGGCTGCTGCCCGAGCCTCCTCGCCGGAGCTCCGACGGACAATCTCCCATTCCGAACGGTGACTCATCCCCCCCGGTGAACCACCACCAGCGACACCACAGCCGCTGCCCTTGCATCATCCTTAGCTGCGCCGAGTTTCCATTGGGGTTCAATCTACCGATTGGATTTTGTGGAAAATTCAAATTTAGGTAGAAATTTGTTTTATTTTATTTAATAGGTTTATTTTTTAGGTAGATTTAATTTATTAGGTAAATTTACTTTGTCTTATTTTTTATGTTTTATTTCTTTACTTGAAATATTTTCCAATGCATGGTTGAAGTTCCCGATCTATAACTTTGATTCGCATGAACGCACATGAATTTTTATTCTATTTATAAGACTTTAGATGAAATAATTATTTATATGGCAGTAAAATTGATATATTGATATTTAAGACTTAAAATCAATTTATCGATTTTATTAGTGAAATAATCAATTTTGAATTTCAATTTGAATAGTGGATAACATTTTTTATGGCCATGGATAGTTTGATGTTTATCTCTTAATTATTCTGTTTATCCCAAAAGTACAAAAAATTGCATTTGCATTCTATGTAGATTAGAATTGATTGCATAATAGGTTAGTTATTTTTTTAAAAAATGCATGTTTATAAGGCATTTAGAATAGATACCATGTCACTTTAGTTTCACTTTAATTAGATTTTTAGTGATTTTTAATTATGAATTTCCATGAAAATGCAAAAGATCATGCGCATGTCATATAAAATTATATTCATGAAATGCCTGTCATCTAGTGGTTGTTACTAGGTTTATTTAGTTAGAAATTGCTCGTCATTAGAATTAGGTCATTTGGCTAATTTAGATTGAACATTTAATTATTGCATTTCTTTATAATAAACTACATGCTCATTTATGTCTTATAGTTTAAGTCATATTGCCATGTTATATCATTTCATGTTAGATTAGTAACATGTATTACATAAAGCATGATTCTCATTAAATAAGTGAAAACACAAATTGAGTGATTGCATGTTAATTAAAAATCACATCTAAGACAAACATTACAGATACTTTCGTTGTTATAAGATAAGTTTTGCATTCTTTTTTATTTGCTTTCTTGAGTGTTAAATTGGTAATTTGCGCACTCGTATGATCACATCACATATTAAGGAGGTAAGTTAAAATTGATTCAAGCTGCTTGCCAAACATTTTTAAAATGTATCGAAAGAGCATTAAAGAAATCTGTCCCCAAACTTATAAATTTCTTATTCGTAGTAGTAAAATAATTCCCATATTATTTTACTTAGGTGTATAATTAACATACCGTAAAATGATTAGTAAGGACTCTTTTTTACATGTTACGATCGCGAATTGGTATAGGTTTGGGAGAGCGTATTCTAAATTAGACTTAGCAATCCATTAGCCTAATTTTAGGTAATGTATCTGGAATTTTGGTCGTTTAGTTAAGTCAGGTACAAAAATCACGACCTAAATTTGCTTGCAATTCAATTTCACCGTACGCAAGAATCGTAAGAAATTTTCGATGAAAACGAGGACACCTAAGTACGGATCATATGTATCGTAAGTCCAAGTCAACTTTAATATATTAAAGAAACTTGGCATTTTCTTCCGCTTGATATAAATATTAGTATTCCTTCGAACAACCTTTGCCTCCACATTTTGTAATCGCTATTTTTTCCACCATCTCTCTCTCTCTCTCTCTCTCTCCAACATAGAACATAACAAGAATGCACGGCGTCGTAGTTCCAGAAGTGGTGCTGAGCTCCGGCGAGAGAATGCCACTGATCGGCATGGGCTCCGTAGCAAGCCCTCAGCCGCCGCCAGAGGTATTGACTTCCATATTTCTGGAGGCCATCGAAGTTGGGTACCGCCACTTTGACACTGCGGCGTTCTACGGCACTGAGGAGGGGCTTGGCCAAGCCGTGGCCGAGGCCCTCAACCGGGGGCTCATCAAGAGCCGCAACCAAATCTTCATCACCACCAAGCTCTGGTGCACCGATGCCCATCCCGATCTTGTTCTTCCTGCCTTAAAGAACTCTCTCCAGTAAATACATCGATTCGCTTTCTCTCCACTTTCGTATACGATGAAACTATAGTCCCGATCACTAAGGATCTTGTAAGACTGTATAAGAATTTCGTTATGGGAACACATATATGATAAATACTTAAAAATTAATCTTCTTCCTTTGCCAGATTAACTACCTTTCACTTTGTTATATATTAAGTATGGCAAAATAGACATGTTGCATGCATTTGGGTTTTGGAGATTGGAGATTGCTTTCAGCTTTTATTATGCTAAGAAGTTCGTCAAATTTTTGTCATTACCTCAACATATTTTATAGAACAGCAACAACATAACATGTTCCATCTTGCTGCTTTATCTTTCCCTGTTTTTCCGGGTGCATTCATTGATCTTCATGATTTTTTTTTTTGGGGTACATCTGTAATAAATTTACCCCAAACTAATTTTTTAACCACCAAAAATCCTAAACCGGTACAAATTTGATAAATTTACCCCAAACTAATATACTTGTAACAAATTTACCCTCTATTAGTTTCCGTTAAATTTTAATGTCAAATTATTAAGTTAAATAACACGTAATGCTTAACCGATATACCAATTTAGGATTTTACTCTGTTTATCATAATTTACAATTTTTATGATTTTTTTGGTGATATTAATCCAATTTAGTACAAGGTATATTTGTTACAAATATAACATTTTGAGATTTTTTGTGATCGAATAAATTAGTTTGCGATAAATTTGTCATAAATATACCAATTTAGGGTTTTTTATGATCGATCGGGGTAATTTGTCATAGGTGTACCAATTTTGGGTTTTTCATGGTCAAAAAAATAATTTAGGCTAAATTTGTCATGCGTGTACCAATTTGAAATTTCTCAGGGTATTCACCATTTTTTTCTATTTTTATTTGTCCTTGGTGTGTATTGATTTAATTAGGAGGTTAGGGGTAGAGTACGTGGATCTGTATCTAATCCACTGGCCGGTGAGACTGAAGGAAGGAACCGAAGGGTACGATTTCAAGGGCAAGGTCTTGCCATTTGACATCAAGGGCACATGGGAAGCCATGGAAGAGTGCTCCAAGCTGGGCTTAGCCAAATCCATTGGAGTCAGCAATTTTGGCACCAAGAAGCTCTCTGATCTCCTCTTGCACGCCACTATCCCTCCTGCTGTTAATCAGGCAATTAGAAGAATATACCATATCTAATCTCTTCATTATTCATGTAGCCATAGATAGAATTTTTTAGGAAGTAATATTTTTATTTGATGGGTGTGCGGTGATTTAGGTGGAGATGAATGTGGCATGGCAACAAGAGAAACTGAGAGGATATTGCAGGGAGAAGGGAATACAGGTGAGCGCATGGTCGCCGTTGGGAGCGAATGGAGCCGCTTGGGGTACATTAGCTGTTATGGAGAGTCCTGTGCTCAAGGAGATTGCCATTGCCAAAGGCAAGATTGTGGCCCAGGTACCATTTCTCTTCTCCTTTTGTGTGTTTTTTCCTCCTGTTTTGGTGTCCTTCTTGGGGTGGAGGAGCTATAAATCATCGACACTCTCTAAGAACTTTCATGTCGTGTTGGACATTTCGACACGTGTCCGACACTTTCTAATATTTTCAGACACTCTCTGACACTCGATCAATGCGTGTTAGAAAATCCGACACCTAGTCAACTTTTCAAACACTTTTCAACACTCGAGTTGGAATTTCAACATACGAGTTTCTGACATGTGATTCCGATATCGAAATCAATTTTAAAAATTTTCAATAAATGAGATATCAAATTATATATCTATATGTGTGTGTGTGTGTGTGTGTGTGTGTGTGTGTGTGTGTGTGTGTGTGAAAAAATGAAACACTAATAAAAAAAATTAAGAAAGAAGAAAAACCTAATATTCTCTTCTCTTTTAACTCTTACTTTTCGTGATACATAATTCACCTCTTAAGTTTTTTCCTCTTCCAACAAATCTAACATGCGAGTCCGGAATGTCGATTGATTATTTTTTTCTCCAAATTTAATGAATTATTGGAATAGAGTTAAATTTGTCAAATTGAAATAATGAATGATATTAATAAATTGTAGATTAATATTTTTAGTGTAAATTCATTCAAGGATTTTTTAATTATTTTTTTATTTGCTAATTTCAATAGAATTAATTTCATTCAAAATGATAATTTATTATGTATATATAAAAAATATATATTTAATATACAATATGTTCCAACGTGTCGAAATTTTTTATTTTTTAAAGGGTTATTACCACGAAAAACCCTAAATTGGTACACTTGTGACAAATTTACTCCAAACTATTTTTTTTGACCATGAAAAACCCCAAACTGGTAAACTTGTGACAAATTTACCCCGACTTACTATAAAAAACCCTAAACGGGTACATTTATGACAAATTTACCCCAAACTAATTTATTTGACTGCAAAAAACCCTAAACTGATAAATTTGTGACAAATATACCATTTGCTAAATTGGATTAATACTATAAAAAAATCATAAAAATTGTAAACTGTGACAAACAGAGCGTAAAATCCTAAATTGGTATACCGATTAATTGTCACGTCTCATTTAACATAATAATTTGAGAATAAAATTTAACGAAAATTGACATAGGGTAAATTTGTCACAAGTGTACCAGTTTGGGGTCAATTTATCAAAGGTATATCAGTTTGGGGTTTTCGATGATTAAAAAAATAGTTTGGGGTAAATTTGTCACAAGTATACAAGTTTGAGATTTTTTAGGGTATTAACCCTTTTTTAAAAACGGCATGTCGACGTATCATATTGTGTCACGCATCGCGTGTCAAGTATCAACGCTACTTAGCCGAAGAGATCATTAATTGAGTTGGTGGAATCAAAGTAAAGTTTAGATTTTTGTGGCTCCCAGGAAAGCATAATCTGGAAGCTGGGTCCTCTGAAATTGCATTGGAAAGCCCGGCCGTGGCTGTACTTTTTTTTTTTTTTCCTTTCACGTGGCTGTTTTTGGAGCTCTAGCTTTTTGTTCCCTCCGTACACGGTGTCTCTCTATAAATTAATTACAGCCAAAACCATAAGATAAAATTTAGGGGACCCGGCAACTTCGGTAGCCATACGATACAATTTCTCGTGACAGAATTTAGGGAACCCGGCATCTTTAGCAGCCATACTATACAATTTCTCGCGTGCCTCTAGGTTTCTTTTAGTCTCGTTCTTTTGCTTTTTTCCGGATGATTTTTCTCAAGTATTAGGTTATATCAAAAGAAAAAAGCTAAGTAAAAGAATTCTTAATAGGTTAACCTTCTAACCATTGGTTGGTTTTGGATCCTTGATGCTTGGTTAAAGGTTAACCTCACCAAATCCAAGGGAGTTTAATCCCTATGAGGATCTTTTACGTGTGTCCATTTGCATTACAATAATAGTAGACTATCAAGATACTCTTTTTATTTTAACATGCATGTATTGACATGTCTCGCATTCTTAATTCCCTTCATATCTTTTTATTTCTTAGAAAGAGGAAATACCTTCTAATTTGTTTTATATTCCCGAGATCCCGAGGATATGGAACCTTTTAGGGACTTGCTTAGCCTCAAGGTTTCTTTTAGTCTTGTTGTTTTGTTTTTTCCTGATGACTTTTCTAAAGTATTGAGTCATACCAAAAGCAAAAGCAAACCAAAAGAAATCTTAAATAGAGTGCACCTTCTCGTGATTGACGGCAATCCCTTGTGGCCAACTTTAGTGGTTAAAAATTAGTTTGTTGACTTATTCACCCATTGCTTCCATATTCTTCCATATGTCGCTCATTTCTCCCATTGCTGTTCACAAATTACAATTTTTTTTCTTCTGTAGACCGGTATGTGTGCGCTTACAAGAGCTTGCGGCAACCTGTTCTCTTGTGAAGAATTTTCCGTATGAAACTGTGCTATAAATCAAGTACCAACTTACTATAAGGTTTTAATCATTGTATCATGTAATTATAGAAAAAAATTCGTAGTTGGTCATGTGACATTGCTAACCCCTACCTTAAGACAAGATCAAAATTGTCATTACAAAAGTATCTTCCAATCTTTTTATCCGCGTGTAATTAAGGAAGATAATAAACTTTAGCTACCTTTCATATTTTCTTTTATGATGAGGAGGCCCATATAAATAAGTAGTAGCATGACCACGATTTATGAAATACTCAACTAATTTCATGGATTGCGTGATTTGCATTTTCTTATCTCCAATTTGCATACTATACACTATATACATGCATACATATGAAGGTTGCACTGAGATGGATATACGAGCAAGGAGCATGCGTGATAATGAAGAGCTTCAACAAAGAGAGAATGAAAGAGAACCTGCAAATCTTAGAATGGGAACTTAGCCAGGAGGATTCAGACAAAATCAAATTTCAGATTCCACAGAGAAGAGGATGTCCTGGTGACATGTACATTTCTAAAGAGGGGCCTTACAAATCACTGGATGAGCTCTGGGATGGTGATGCTTGAATACCTATGCTTTCATAGTTTCTATGATCATGTGTACTTCTAAGAAGATCTCTAGTTGACTATAATAAATTAATATGAATCGAACTTTGCAATTTTGTCATCACAATATCTTCTTTCACGCTATATTTCTAAATATATTGTGCTTCTAGCAAGCCTGACAAGGTATCCTGTAAATAGAAAGAAAGTCGTATAGGTTTTCATTTTCAGATCAGGAAGCTTAGTTTGGAATTTTCCATCGATATAATAACTATGAATGTCGACACCAAGCCCAAGAGTCGCCGTCACCGAGCCATTAAGCTGCATTGTCACCGTGAAGCCCCCTTGGCATCCTCCTCTATAGCTTTGCAACAGCGGTTGCTAACTCGGGCGACCCCAGTTACAAATTGAGATTTGCCCGAGGTCGAGGACCATTGATCTGAGTTTGCAATGACAGGTTTTAAGCCCTCTACAGTCCCCCGGAGAGAGAGAATTGGAGGCTGTTGGGAATAAAGGATCCCCGAAAACCGGATTCGACACCGAATCGAACCCCTAAATCAATGCGGAAGACGAAGCCTGGGAAAACACGCATCACCGATCGTAAAGCACACCACGGATTCGGGCGTACCTTGTTAGCCACGGATTAAACACCAAACGCTGAAGAAGAGGAAGAAATTCTGGCCCGATGATGTCAATTTGCCTTGAAAGGGAAACGCGTCGCCTTGAGGGTTTGGAAGAAAAGAGAGAGTTTTTCTTTTTCTTTTTCTTGGAGGGAGAGAGGGAGAGGAACGTACGTACGTTCTGATTTCCCAAGAGATATGTTCTCTCTCTCTCTCCTCCCTTTTATACCTTTCCCCATCCACGGGCCCTATTCCCGTGGGCCGGGCCTTTTGGGCCCAACTTGAGCGGATGGGCCTTAAGCCCATCTCATAAATCCATCATCTCCCACTCGCACATGGTGGTCCAAAACCAACATGGGCCGACAGGCCATACTCATCCCCATCAGAGAAAAAATCCATCATAGACTCTCACTTAACATGGTGGGCCGAACAGAATCCTCTTTTCCTCTTTTCAACATTCATACCGGTGAATAATCCGTGCGACCAGCATACTTTGAGAGCTCGTTGCAATACATCTGTTAGGAATATATAGCAGCTCATAATGGGCATCACACTCCGAGTAGATTTAGTATGCAGTACGTTAAATCAATCGATCACATTTATATCTCTATTGATCTCTTTTAAACAATGATATATATATATATTGTATTCACAATTATGATTATCACAAAGATAGTCATAATTGGTTAACCGGTGAATACAAAACTATAATGTGATTCTCCAAAATCGATCTTCCTCTTTCCTTCAAACTCTCAATTTCAGTCCAGCTTGCTTTTCTAGAAATGCCCATTAGATCGAATCACTCATGACCATTGGCAACATCCTAAGATAGCAAACACTAAATAGAAATCTTGAGAATAAGTAAGAGTCATGAGGGGACTAAGAAATTGAGGAACTCTCTTCCTCAAGAGTCTCACACGACATAAAAGTTGAGATCAAACTTTTGCCACTCTTATTAGTCGTCTCATGCATACGTAGTATGAAATACGTATTACAGTATTAACTCCTTTCCCATGGAGCGGATGTCTATACCTTTCAATACCGTACAGATGATAGTTCAGACATACTCAATGTCTAACTTGAGTTCATGTATCTACTCATTCACAAAATTCATCGAACTCACATCGGCATCTTAGACAAATAAAGTAAAACATGTGGGGTATTTTACTTTCGGACATAGAAAATATTATATCCTCATCTTAACACCTAGTTAAGGCGACATACATGTTTTAAGCTTGAGCTCTCGATTATCACCTAGATAATAAGCTTTAAAACAGTCTCATCTCTATTCATCATACAGTAAATAGAGGCGATTACCCGTGTGAGTGGGCTAATCTTATATCTGTCCGACATACTTCTCAACTTAAAGTAATGCACTAAGCATTAAGATGCATAAAGATTAAACAAAGATTTATAGGCATTAATGATGAAAACACAAATTCATCAAATTGTGAACACTTAGGGAAAATACAATATTCAATACATCGTCTCTACGCAATCCTAGAGATTTCATATGGCCACAAAACACATCTCTAGGTATTGGCTTTGTCATAGGATCTGCTACCATTCCATGCGTAGTATGTACTCTCAGTTCACATCTTTTCGTGCAACCATATCCTTGACAAGATTATACTTGGTATCTATAGGTTTGGTCTTGCCATGATATTTTGGATCTTTGGTATACGTTTTTTGCTGCTTGGCTACCACAGTTAACCAACAATAAATCTGCAGCACTTCCAATAACACCTAAATGATCCAAAAAATCTCTTAAGCCAAACACCTTCTTACATTGCTGCTGATAATGCCACGAACTCAACTTACATCGTGGACAAGGCTATACACTTTTGTTTCTTACTGCTCCAACATATGGTGCCATTATTCGGTAAGAAAACAAACCCAGGGATAGATTTTCTTTCATCTAAATCTCCTCCCAATCAGTATCACAATAGCCTTTGAGTTGCAGATCCTTTCCTTAATAACTCAACGTATAATTAGCAGTCCCCTTTAGATACCTTAGTATTCTCTTAACGGCTTTCCAATGTGCTTGACCTGGATTGGATTGGTAACTACTCATCATTCCAACTGCAAAGCATATGTCGGGTGTTGTACACATCATAGCATACATCAAGCTCCCAACATCACTAGCATAAGGAACATATTTTATTTGTTCCTTCTCTTGTGGAGTCCTTGGACACAGACTATGGCTCAATCCTTCACCTTTTTGCAATAGGAGTGTCTATGGGGGTTTACGAAATCAAGAACCTTATTTATATATGCGAAAGAGACAACGATCTCTTCAAAACGATCTCTTAAAGTCTTAACTCCAAGAATGTATGCAGACATATCCTTCATCTCAAAGTTAGAAGACAACTATCTCTTGACAAGTATTAACTAACTCCATATTGCTTCCGGCAATTAGTATAACATCAACATATAATGATATGATCACAAATTGATCATTGGATCTATTGATATATACACAATGATTCTCGTCAATCATTGTAAAATCATATGCCACTATGGCATTATGAAAATGTATATACCTTTATCTCGATGACTGCTTAAGGCCATATATCGACCCCCAAAGTCGACATACATTTTCTTCTTGGTCTTTCATTATGAAACCAGCAGGTTGTTCCATATATGTTCCTTCCTCTAATTCCCCATTGAGGAAAGCAGTCTTTACATCCATTTGATATAACTCAAGATCCATACTTGCCATTATTGCCAGAATTATGCAAATCGAGGTAAATCTCACTACAGGAGAAAATGTATCTTCATAATCAAATTCTTCCTGTTGATTATACCTCTTCGCCACAATGCGAGCCTTATGCCTTTCTATCGAGCCATCAGCCTTTCGCTTTATTTTGAGAACCCATTTGTTCCCAATAGCTTTGTGTCCTTTTGGAAGATCAACTAGTTCCAAGACTTTGGCTTGATTTCATTGACTCCATTTTCTCTTTCATTGCATGAATCCATTTTTTCTTATTAGGGCAATTCAGAGCCTCATTAATATTTCTTGGCTCATCCTCATCTTGTGAAGCAACAATAAAAGTTTCCCTTTCAATGTCAAAACATCGACGGGGAATACTTTGGCGACTTGTTCTCCGTATGGGAGATTGTACACTTAGCACATTATTCCCCATTATGCTCCCACTTGGATTAGGTAATGATGATGTCGTCACATTCAGGTGGTTGCAATTGAGAATGAGTTGAATTCAATTCATTACATCTCATATTACTCCCACTTGGACGAACTCCACTGACATCATTATCTTGATCCAAGGTTTCAAATAGGAAGTTATTTTCCCTTATTTCGCCCCTCTTAGAAAATTCATCCACTAAGGATGTGACATCCTATGATTCAAATTCAGTTATACTCCCACTTTCCTGCTCACCTATGAACACATACTCTTTTGAGTATTCGAAGTATCTCATTAAAATACTCTTCTTTCCTTCGGGACCCAATTTCCCAAACTTGTGAGAGGACTCATGAGTATAGGTAGCACAATCCCATGGATTAAAAAAAGTTAAGTCCGGTTTTCTAACTGTCCATAACTCATATGAAGTGGAAATAACTGATTTGGAAGGCACCCGGTTAAGTATATAGGCAGCAGTTAACAACACATCACTCCAAAAAGTAATAGGTAAGTTAGCATGCGCCATCATGGACCTAACCATTCCAGTAGGGTTTTGTTTCTTCTCTCCGCAACACCATTTTGTTGAGGAGTATTTGGAATAGACAACTATCTTTCTATTCCTTTTTCATCACATAATTTTCTGAACTTATCAGATAAATATTCTCAACCTCGATCGGATCTAAATACCTTTATTTTCTTGTCTAATTGATTTTCTGCCAGGCTCATAAACCTTCTGAAACAACTTATGCTTCAGATTAATGAGAAATCAAATAGACATATCCGACTCGAGTATAATCATCTAGAAAAAAAAAAGTGATGAAATAAACAGCCCCTTGCCTTCCTTTCATATTCATTGAACCACAGACGTCCAAATGGATTAAATGTCGAGGAAATTCAGCTCTTTTACCTTTTCCAAATGGTCTCCTTATCATTTTCCCTACTAGGCAATGCTCACATATGGACAAATCAACTTTTTCAATATTGCCCAACAAGCCCTTTTTGGCTAGTCTTTTCATATGTTGTTGGCCCATATGACCAAGTCTAGCATGCCATCATATTTACATCATTATCATATAAGATAGAAGACGTGAAACAAGGGGATAACATATTGACATCATCACAGTCAATATTTAGTACAATAAAACCATCTAGAAAGTGACCACTACCATAGTAGTTTGTATCTAAACACAAATCTACACATTTATTATGGAAGTTCATACCAAAGCCAAGCTTAACCAACACTAAGACAGACACTTAAATTTCGACGAATCTTTGGAGCATATAGAACATCAAGGTGCGTCAACCACTCATGTTCTATTGGTCGGTGCCAATTCCTTTACATCAGCTCTAGAGTTGTTTCCGATATGGATCCACTCAGTTCCAGTTGGTACTCGTCGGAATTCGACAAAGGATCCTCTATCCTTTGCTACATGGTCTGTCGCTCATGGATCTACATTCCACAAATGATTGGATTCAGCTTATAATGCAGAACTTGACACATAAGTAAAGTTCTCAAATGTACAAGAGGTGTATAGCTTCTTTGGCTCACGACAGTCGCGAGCATAGTGACCTCTCTTGTCACAATTGTAACATCACACCCTTGACATTTTCTTCACTTGAGGACGCTTTCCTCTCTCTTGTTGGTTAATTCTTGATTTCTTAAAATAAGGACTTGATCCTTTGCATTCCCACATATTGAACGAATCAATACATTTGCGCTTAGAGCACAAAGCCCTTTCTAAGCTAGAACCAGCATAGCAAATGTCTATTTTCAGCTCAAATACCGTTAGGCGGTCCTCTACTAGCTCAAGGTGGTGCACGACACCCTCAATATCTTCCATAATGTGGTCAAGAGCTTCTAGTGCTTCTTGCTTTTCCAGCACATATTGAATCTTCATATTCAATATTTCACAATTATTGCCGTTCATATCAGCAATTACATTCTTAGTTGCTAAACCCATAGATCTGAACATATCAGACATACATGCACGAATAATTAATGCCTATCATTTATGCATCCCTATTTGCATAGACCCATCATATTAATGAATAATTTCAAGTAAGGCTTCAGAATCAAAAGGTCACTATGTTTCCAATCATCTTCCAAAAATCCTAACTCAAAACTATCATTAATATGATTGTCATATGCAAAATCAATTATATGAAGCTACAAAAACTTCTAAAACTACCCACAGCTAATTACCCACAGCAACCAGTAATAACATAAAACAACAGATAATTGACATACAATTAAAAACAATAATGCTTTCAATTAACACAATTAGGTAGTAATCATTACATAATCAATCAAAGAAATAAATAGGGAATGTCCCTTCTAATCTATCAGCCATAATATCGAGAAATTTGAAGGCACATTTGCCAACCATGGAAAAACTTTTGGAGAGCTTTCATGTCGCCTCCAAGGCGCATTTACTCGGCGCCATGTGGCGCTCAATCTAAGGGTTGAAGTTTTGGCCAACTCAATCCTATAATGCTCTCTTACAAAAGCTTCCACCAGCCTTCTAAAACCCGGGACCACGTTGACCTCCCACAGCCGATCCAACACTGCTTGCCATTCAGGTGGAAGAGTGTTCATCAAAGCCGGCACCTTCTCAAAATCCGGCATAAGATAACCATTCCAGATGATTTCCTGTATCATCTGATTGACCTTGATCACATGTGATACTAAATCACCATCATGCCACTCATAATTAGCTAATTCTGACATCAGCCTTTTAAGTCTTGCATTTCCCTCATCTGTTCTCGGGATTGCAGGTATCCTTGCATAACGCATCATAGTTCCTGCAACAAATGCAGAATTAAAAATGGATCACTTATAATCCATAATTAATATAAGAGAAAATACATAATTTTCCAAAATTCATGCAACAAATGCAGAATTAAAAATGGATTATTTATAATCCACATAGGCATGACTGAAAAAGAAACAAATTTCTTTTTTTTTTTTTTCGGGTCAACGGTCAACGGTCGTCGGTCAACGGTCAACGGTCGTCGGTCAACGGACAACGGTCAATGGTCGGTCACGGTCAACGGGTCGGGTCAACGGGCGGGCGGTTCGGACCGGTCGCAACGGTCGAACAGGTCGGACCGGACGGGCCGGTCGGACCGCACGTGCCTCGCGCGTGTGGGGAATGACGTCACGCAGACGTCATCCGGCATGTGCCAGGCGCGTGCCTCGTCCGCAAGTTGAGTCGGGTCGCCGGTCAGGTCGGGTCGCCGGCCGGTGACCGGCCGGCCAACCGTCGTCGGCGATGACGTCATCGGTGACATCATCCGAGCGGTTACCGACCGTTGGATGACGTCACGATGACGTCATCCCGTGACGTCAGCACGCGTCGGTCCGCGGACCGGCGCGTGCCGGTTCGCCGGCCGCCGGCGCGCACGTGCCGGTTCGTCACCGGCACGTGTGACGCACGCGCTGGCGAAGCCTGCGCTTCCAGGCGCGTCGCGCCCACACGCAGCGGCTTCGGGCGCGCGTGTGGCGCGCGGGCGTCATGCGGCGGCGTGCGACATGTCGCCGGCCTCGTCTCGACGTCGCCTTTCACCCAGTGCCTTTAGAATTTGATTTCGACTAACGAAAACTCAGAAAAATGGCCGAACAACGCTCGGGTGTCGGGATTTCTCGCCCCGATCCGTACGGCCGAATGGTTTTTGCGAGAAATCAATCAAAAAACATCAATTTGATTAGGAAAACGTGAACTAGCGCTCTAATACCAATGTTGGGAATAAATGATCCCCGAAAACCGAATTCAACACCGAATCGAACCCCTAAATCAATGCGGAAGACGAAGCCCGGGAAAAACACGCATCACCGATCGTAAAGCACACCACGGATTCGAGCGTACCTTGTTAGCCACAGATTAAACACCAAACGCTGAATAAGAGGAAGAAATTTTGATCCGATGATGTCAATTTGCCTTGAAAGGGAAACGGCGTCACCTTGAGGGTTTGGAAGAAAAGAAAGAGTTTTTCTTTTTCTTTTTCTTGGAGGGAGAGAGGGAGAGGAACGTACGTACGTTCTGATTTCCCAAGAGATATGTTCTCTCTTTCTCTCCTCCCTTTTATACCTTTCCCCATCCACGGGCCCTATTCCCGTGGGCCGGGCCTTTTGGGCCCAACTTGAGCGGATGGGCCTTAAGCCCATCTCATAAATCCATCAGAGGCCGCAAGGGCAAGGCTCTTTGTGGCGATAAGGATTGAAGGACTGATTGGAGGAAATTGCTGACAATCAAGATTGGAGGAAAACATAGCCATGCAAACCTGATGGAAAGTACACACTGCAGCTTCACAAAAATTGCACCTATAACTGAAGTATTTAAGCCACGTGTCAATTTGACCCCACCTTTTTTTTTTCTTTTTGATCCCAATAAAATTCTTTGAACAACCCCAATTTGACTCTAATGGATCCTCATAACCCCAACTTGCCCGTCCAAATACGATCTCTAGCCCTCGTTATTACTTTGGATTGCCAATGTAAAATATAAGTTACATCGTTATTTAGTTCAGCAAAGCACAAAAACTGGATATTTGTGTGATTATTATTTCCTTTACCCTTCTTAGTACTTAACATGGGTCATTGACTTGCTTGTGGTCAAAATTTGAAGGATATAAACTTGAGTGTTGAACATATGTTATTTGATAATCACGATATTTATTTTGATTACTATCGTGGTCATCCCAAGGTGAATCTTGAGGGAGCTAATGGATTGCTATGTAGGCACAAATAATCCTCTCGTGAAGGTGGCTATGCTTCACACTAATACTCCTAAACTCCATAAATTGCAATTTTGTTTTTCTTATTCATTCATGATTCTTTTAGAGTTACTGCTAAACTATTTACTAGGCTGGTTAGGAGTCCAATAAAGCTTGAGAGATCACTTTCACCTCTGTGAGTTAGAGAATTGGATTCGGAGATTGGTTACACTAGATTAAACTAATGCCGAGGGATTGGTATCTTTTTCTCGTTTAAGGAAAACTTTTCACATGATCTTAGGTAAATTTTATTTTCTGAGACGCATCCACATGTTCACGCATTTACGAAAGGAATCAAACATTTAAGTTACCAAATACAAACAACTTATGGAAGGCAATGAACAAATTAAGTAGTAAAAGGGACAGAAGATATTAACCCGAGCCATCTCTGACAACAATTGAACATGGTCTTGTTATGATGCCCCAGGATTGGATCCCATGAATGGGAATAAGCGTATATAATAAAAGAAAAGAAAATGCTATAACGATTATGAAAATCTCTAAACCTCAAATGCAAGACTTAATCTAAATGTAGTCAAACATTAGTTATGTCATTTTATAGAGTCCGCGACATCTAGAGTGCCAAAATTTGGTATAGGGAAACAATTAAATGCCAAAAGTTAGGACATTGATATTTAAATGTTAAAATTGGAGCAAAATAGATCGGTTAAGTGCCAACGGTGAGAAAATCCTACCAAATTGCATACGTGGCATTTTTCGACGACATAAAAAAATAAAAAATAAATAAATAACACATGGACTACAAAAACGACGTGGCCCATCCACGTTGGCTTGGCCAATCTAAATGACATCATTTTTCTTTGATGCTAAACAACATTGTTTAGGTTATTTTTTGGCTTACCCAAACCTAGCCATCGCTGTTCCTCTCCGTTCACACCAAATCTGACGCCCTTCTCTTTGTCATCATTCACACCCAGAGGTGGTCATCGCCTAGGTTTGTCCTCTTTGCCCCCTCACCTGTGACGAAATTAAAGGCTTGAACTCATTTATTAGGGCTTCAATGGGAAATTTGGGGCTTCATTGGGAAATGTAGAGGTCGACCAAGAGATGTAGGGCTTAGATGGTACTTTGACTTGCAATTTAGGGCTCAGAAGTTGTACTAGAACCATAATGGGAATTCAGATTGAGATTTTAGGGGCTTGACAAGGGAAAAATTAACACTCAACCTCAAAGATGCGGTGCTATTTTGAAGTGTGACTAAAAGCAATGCTACTATGATTGTGATTTAGAGTTTGCATGTGGTATTATGATGTGTGAGGGCGATTTTTAGGAGTTAAAATGTGATGTGCGATGGCAATTTTGACAGCTCGGAGTGGTTGTTGTGGGGACATGTGGTCATTTTTTTAAAATCAAAGTGTTGAAATGGTGACATAGGGACATATGCTTGTCATTTGGCACGCTCTAAGCCCATCAATGGCTCCGAGGCTTCTACTCAGCGTCAACAACAAATGCAACAGCCAAAACATCACAGAAAACCCAACTGATATCGCTGTCCGAATGCCTCGATCAATACTATCACCGAAACGTCGTATGGCAACCCAACCGGAAACTCAAACTTCACAAAGCACTCCTTGCTTTGTAGTTGGGTCGTCTTCGGTCGGCAGTTCAGGTAATCTACCGCGATCCGTGCTCCCCACGCAGCCAACGTTGACACGGTATATTTGGATATGCTGAAGTTCAACACCTTTAACGTGGCAGTTACGAACTCGGGATCTTTCTCGCTATGATTACGATTACTTTCAATAGTTACCCTCACCCATTCGGGACCTCTCGGCTTGGTGCGAGGCGCATGGTCTCCAAGCACAGCCACGCATACTGTGAGGGAAAAGGACTTTCCATCACTAGATTTCGCACCTCTCTCTCTCTCTCTCTCACATGTACATAGAACATAAAGCACCAATGTACGAAGTCGTGGTCCCAGAAGTGGTGCTGAGCTCGGGCAAGAGGATGCCGCTGATTGGGCTGGAAACGTACACAATCCCTCGAGAAAATATTGGCTGGGTTCCCTCTGCCGAAGCTTGACATGGCAATGCCACTTCGACACAGCGGCATCCTACGGTACCGAAGAAGCGCTAGGCCAGGCCATGGCTGAGGCCCTGGACCGAGGGCTTGTCGAGAGCTGCAGCGACATCTTCATCACCACAAAGTTCTGTGCACTGGCGCTCATCCGGGTCCTGTTCTTCCCGCTCTCAAGAAATCTCTCCAGTAAATAGTTGCCAATTTGCCTTCTGATGTCCACCTATTTATTTTGCTCCTTGACACTATATAAAGTTCTAATAACTGCTAAGTCGGCAATTAGCTATGAAAATTTCTTCCATAGAAAAATAGACACGATAAACATTATTTTCCACTTTGGTATTTATAATTATCAATTGTGTGCATTAGTTTTTTTTTTTTTTTTTACAATCTTTCCTCTATAATATTTTTCCGTTTTTTTATGGTTTAGTCATGTTGTGTTCATGTTTTTATTTTCTTTTTTTATTTGGGCACTTGGCATATTATTTGATTTAAATAGAAGGTTAGGGTTAGAGTATGTGGATTTGTATCTAATCCACTTCCCTAAAGGAAGGAACCGAAGGGTCCGATTTCAAGGGCAAAATTTTGCCATTTAACATGAAAGGGACATGGGAGGCCATGGAATAGTGCTCCTCACGCATTCCACGATCCCTCCTGCTGTTAACTAGGTACAGGAAAAATCGATCATCCTATTTCGATCTTTGAGTCAAATGAAATATCAAATCAAGCTTTTCTTCAAGGTTTGTTTCTTTTTTCTTGTGGGTTAATCATGACTTAGGTGGAGATGAAAGCGGTCCCCATTAAGCGCAAATGGAGCTCCTTGGGGTTCATCAGTGGCTATGGAGAATTCTCTACTCAAGGAGATTGCTATCGCCAAAGGAAAGACCGTGGCTCAGGCAATTTTTCTTTCTCTGTTCACTTGTGTTTTGCAAGACTCCACTTATGAAGAAGTAGACATGGCTTCCATGGTTACTCGGAGTAGGAGGTACTGTAATTTGATCATCAAAACCAAGTGCTAGCCCAGTCAAATCAGACCTTTGTGAGATGGTTTTCATAATCTTAAAAGAATTATTCTCTCCAAAAATTAATAGGAACAAAATCATAAATGAATTGATTTCAACCGTTTATTTGCTAACTGCCCCAAATTATAGGTAAACACATTCAGGTAGGGAACGTGACATTTGGAAAAATAAAGTGATGTTTTTTCGTTTATAAAGGAAACTTTTAGTTTAGAAATTTCCTCATTGGTTATATAGGTAGCCGCCAGAAGAAATTGCATTTGCTTATTACATGAGAAGGCAATGGGAAAAGTGCCAAAAAAGTCCTAAACATTTTTTTTTGTGCCGATTTAGTCCTAAACCATTTTATGTTTTGCCAATTCAGTCCTTTCTAGCCAATTTTGGCCGGATTTTGCTGACTGGATGCCGGCCAATTGAAGTGGCCTAATCGGTGTTGACGTAGACAACTTTTAGTAATATTTTAATATTTTCAAATTTTTTTCTTTTTCTTTTTTTTCTTTTTTTCTCTTTTTCATTTTTTCTTCTCCTCTTCTTCTTCCAGCCGGTCGCTAGACCTCGGCGACCAACCAAAGGCAATGGCCGGCGAGGTCAAGGGCGGTCTCTGCCGAGCGGCAAGGCTCGCCGTCGCCGGATCTAGCGAGGCTCGACCCTCGCCCATGGCCGACAAGGGAGCCTCGCCCACCCGAAGCAAGGTTGCCCTCAAGGCTTGGGCGGCGAGGCTCACCCTCACCAAATCTAGTGAGGTTGTCGAGTGGTGGTGGATGTTGCGATGAGGAAGGATAGGCAGCGACAGCGGAGACAATGCTGCTACCGAGGTTTCAACATCCGACTTCGCGGAAGCATTGTCTCGGCGAGGGCGAGCCCTGCCAACTCGGCGCCTGGTAGGGCTCGCCTTTGCCGGCCATGGGCGAGGCTCGACCCTCGCTAGAACCAGCGAGGGCGAGCCTCGCCGCCCAAGGGCAACCTCGCCCACCCAACACGAGGCGGCCCTCAAGGCCACTAGCGGGGTCCACCTCGACCTCACTCGCTAGCCATCACCTCTGGCTAGTCGCTGAGGTCCGACGACCAGCTAGAGGAAGAAGAGGAGAAGAAAAAAAGAAAAAAGAAAAGAAAAAAGTTCTAAAATATTAAAATATTATTAAAAGTTATCCCTGTTAGCGCCAATCAAGCCACGTCAGTTGGCCAGCATCTAGTCAGCAAAATCCAGCCAAAATTGGCCAGAAAGAACTGAATTGACACAACGTAAAAAGGTCTAGAACTAAATCGGCACCAAAAAAAGGTTTAGAACTAAATTGGCAAAAAAAAAAAAAAAAGGTTTAGGACTTTTTGGCACTTTTCCCGAAGGCAATGTGTAACATCTTCCTCCATGTAGGTCCCTATCGATATAGTTTCGAGGATTAAAAGCTTGGTGCATGAACTCAATACCACAAAGATATAACAAGTTTTGTGCACGGCTTCTTCGGCAACCACACAATGCAATTCGTCTTGTGATTCTAGATTAGTGTGGTCTTGCTCTTACGCATTTTTTTGACCTATATAGTGATTGTGATCTAAAAATAATTAAAGAATTAGTTATTTCCCCCTTTTCAACTTCCAAATACTAAGGCCCTGTTTAGTAACGTTTATGTTTCTCTCAATTTTTGTTCTTTTGTTCCCTAGAACAAAAAAAGAACAAAAATCCATTTGATAACGACAATTAATTTTTTTAATCTTTGGAATAGAAAAATGGTCGGTGAATGGATTTGGAACATAACGAAAAAGTTAAAAAAAAAAATAGCTTCTTATTCTCGAGAACAATTTCTAAAAACAAGTTATTTTCTTTTTTTTTTTTTGTTCTTCTTTTCTTCTTATTTGCATACCGCCACCCCCTCTGCTGCTTGCCCTCGGCGGCAGCACCAATCATCAATACCGCCCCCCACCCACTAGCCAACCTCCCCCATCGCCAACCGCCGCCCGCCATTGACCATTGCCGCCTGTCACCAATCGACCGCCCCCACTGCTAACTATCGTCGCCACCATCACCGCCAATCACCGACCCCCATCACCGATGACCACCGACGACATCAATCACCGCCAACAATCACCACAAGCAACACCGCAGCGATTGTCGCAACGATAAGAAGAATAATAAAAAAAATTAAAAGAAATTCTACATTACAAAAAATTTTGTGAATCTTACCAAACGCATTTCTATTCTTTTTTTATTCTGAGAATAGAAATTTTGTATAGTTACCAAACACTTTTTTTTTAATTCAAAAATTGTTCTAAGGAATAGAAATAGAAAAAGACTATTTCTAAAAAAAAAAAAAAAAAACTATACCATGAAACAAAAGCGTTACCAAACGGACTCTAAAAGGCTCTTCAAATTTACTTTTTTTTTTCTTTTTTCTTTATTAAATGTCATCATAATTATTTATTTTTTTGGCAGCATGACAAAACCAAATCTGAAATATGTAAGACCCATATTATCATTAAAAAGCATCAACTCTCTCTCTCTCTCTCTCTCTCTCTCTCTCTCATTGTCCTTTTTTTTTATGAGAAATAGATCCTAATCCATGAAAAGTATTTAGCTAATCTCATATATCACATGTATATATGTTTGTAACTCTAAATATAAATACTAGAGATTGCATTGAGGTTGATGTATGAGTAAGGGGCAAGCGTGATAGTGAAGAGCTTCAACAAAGAGAGAATGAAAGCGAATCTACAAATCTTGAATTGGGGGCTTAGCCAAGAAGACTTGGACAAGATGAAGCTTCAAATCCCACAGAGAAGAGGATCTCCTAGCGATATGTTCGTTTTCAAAAATGGATCTTACAAATCATTGGATGAGCTCTGAGATGGAGATCATTGAATTAGACAACACGTTTGATGATTTATATATGATGATCACATATTGCTCTTTCTAGTGATCTCTCGTGGATGATAAATTAATAATTGCAACTATTATTTTTGTATTTCCACATTGCAAATCTATATGAAATCAACCTTGTGCTTTCACTATAGCAATCTCTTCTCTAAAACTTGGATAATAGTAATTAAGGAGGGACAGGAGATAAAAAGGAAGATTAAACATTGAGCATCAAAAGTACAAATGAAAATGTGCATATGAAGATAAGTCAAGGTGTCACCTAATTAATTTAGATATCTCATATGTAAAAAGAAAATACTCAATGCGGTTGCAACAGTCTTGTGAGACAAGTTACTTCTTACACTTGAAGCTCATTTGTTCAATAAATATTCCCAGTAATATAGTACTCGGGTAACCACTAAGATTTGCCCCAATAGCCACCCTTCTAACATGGAAGGGAGGTGGGGGGTTCGTATTCCCACCTTCTCGAGGAGGGTTGGGGGGAGAGGACAATTTAATTTTAAGTGTGGGTTTCGACTCCTACGTCTTGTAAGGAGGTAGGGCAAAAGTTTAAGAGTGAGAGTTAGAGTAAGAGTAGAGTAAGACCAACCAAATATATATAGTACTCGGGTAATTTAATAGGTTGAAAGAGAAATGGATTTCAAACACGAAGTAATGAACTTATTTAAGTTGATTTCATTAACTTATTATGCATCTGTTGTTAATTCACAAGAATTACTCAATCAATCATAAACCTATTGTATGCAGTTGTGAAATTTTCGATTTTGTGTCCAAGTCAACTTTAATATATTAAAGAAACTTGGCATTTTCTTCTGCTTGATATAAATATTAGTATTCCTTCGAACAACCTTTGCCTCCACATTTTGTAATCGCTATTTTTCCCCATCTGTCTTTAACATATTAAAGAAACTTGGCATTTTCTTCTGCTTGATATAAATATCAGTATTCCTTCGAACAACCTTTGCCTCCACATTTTGTAATCGCTATTTTTTCCACCATCTCTCTCTCTCTCTCTCTCTCTCTCTCTCTCACCAACATAGAACAGAACAACAATGCACGGCGTCGTAGTCCCAGAAGTGGTGCTGAGCTCCGGCGAGAGAATGCCACTGATCGGCATGGGCTGCGCAGCAAGCCCTCGGCCTCCGCCAGAGGTGTTGACTTCCATATTACTGGAGGCCATCGAAGTTGGGTACCGCCACTTTGACACTGCGGCGTTGTACGGCACTGAGGAGGCGCTCGGCCGAGCCGTGGCCGAGGCCCTCGACCGGGGGCTCATCAAGAGCCGCAACCAAATCTTCATCACCACCAAGCTCTGCACCGATGTGCACAATTCGATGCCCATCCCGATCTTGTTCTTTCTGCCCTGAACTTGATCCAAAACAGAACTCTTAATCCACTAAATCTTAATGTAAATACATCGATTCGTCTTCTTCCATCTCCTCCACCAATAATTATTTATTTTGTATACGAAGAAACTATAGTCCCGATCGCTAAGAATCTTGTAAGACTGTATAAGAATTTCGTTATGGGAAAACATATATGATAAGTACTTAAAAATTAATCTTCTTCCTTTGCCAGATTGACTACCTTTCACTTTGTTATATATATTAAGTATGGCAAAATAGACATGTTGCATGCATTTGGGTTTTGGAGATTGGAGATTGCTTTCAGCTTTTATTATGCTAAGAAGTTTGTCAAATTTTTGTCATTACCTCAACATATTTTATAGAACAGGAACAACATAACATGTTCCATCTTGCTGCTTTATCTTTCCCTGTTTTACCGGGTGCGTTCATTGATCTTCATGGTTTTTTTTTTTTTTTTTGGTTAATTCCTGAAAAACTTGAAATTGATACACTTGTGACAAATTTGCCCCAAACTAATTTTTTGATCACCAAAAACCCTAAACCAGTACATATTTGACAAATTTACCCCAAACTAGTATACTTGTAATAAATTTACCCTATGTTAGTTTCCGTTAAATTTTACTGTCAAATTATTAAGTTAAATGACACGTGATAGTTAACTGATATGCCAATTTAGGATTTTACTCTCCGTTTATCACAGTTTACAATTTTTGTGATTTTTTGTGTGATATTAATCCAATTTAGCATGGGGTATATTTGTTACAAATGTAACAGTTTAGGATTTTTTGCAGTCAAATAAATTAGTTTGGCATAAATTTGTTATAAATATACCAATTTAAGGTTTTTTATGGTCAGTCGGGATAAATTTGTCACAGGTGTAGCAGTTTGGAGTTTTTCATAATCCAAAAAATAGTTTTTGCTAAATTTGTTATATGTGTACCAGTTTTGGTTTTTTTAGGGTATTCACCATTTTTTTTTTCTATTTTTATTTATCCTTGGTGTGTATCGATTTAATCAGGAGGTTAGGGGTAGAGTACGTGGATCCATATCTAATCCACTGGCCGGTGAGACTAAAGTAAGGAACCGAAGGGTACGATTTCAAGGGCAAGGTCTTGCCATTTGACATCAAGGGCACATGGGAAGCCATGGAAGAGTGCTCCAAGCTAGGCTTAGCCAAATCCATTGGAGTCAGCAATTTTGGCACCAAGAAGCTCTCTGATCTCCTCTTGCACGCCACTATCCCTCCTGCTGTTAATCAGGCAATTAGAACAATTTACTATATCTAATCTCTTCATTATTCATATTGCCATGGATAGATTTTTTAGGAAATTCAGATGAAGTAATATTTTTTATTTGATGGGTGTGCTGTGATTTAGGTAGAGATGAATGTGGCATGGCAACAAGAGAAATTGAGAGGATATTGCAGGGAGAAGGGAATACAGGTAAGCGCATGGTCCCCGTTGGGAGCGAATGGAGCCGCTTGGGGTACATTAGCTGTTATGGAGAGTCCTGTGCTCAAGGAGATTGCCATTGCCAAAGGCAAGACTGTGGCCCAGGTGCCATTTTCTCTTCTCCTTTCGTGTTTTTTTCCTCCTGTTTTGGTGTCCTTGGGCCGGAGGAGATCATTGCCGGAGGAGATCATTAATTGAGTTGGTGGAATCGAAGTAAAGTTTAGATGCTCTCAGGAAAGCATAGTTTGGAAGCTCGTTTCTCTGAAATTGCATTGGAAAGTCCGCCCGTGGCTGTACTTTTTTTTTTTTTTCTCCTTTCACGTGGCTGTATTTTGCAGCTCTAGCTTTTTGTTCCCTCCGTACACGGTGTCTCTCTATGAATTAATTACAGCCAAAACCATAAGACAAAATTTAGGGAACCTGGCAACTTCGGCAGCCATACAATACAATTTCTCGTGACGGAATTTAGGGAACCCGGCAACTTTAGTAGCCATACTATGCAATTTCTCGTGTGCTTCTAGGCTTCTTTTAGTCTCGTTGTTTTGTTTTTTTCCGGATGATTTTTCTCAAGTATTAGGTTATATCGAAAAAGAAAGCTAAGTAAAAGAATTCTTAATAGGTTAACCTTCTAACCATGGGTTGGTTTTGGATCCTTGATGCTTGGTTAAAGGTTAACCTCACCAAATCCAAGGGAGTTTAATCCCTATGAGGATCTCTTATGTGTGTCCATTTGCATTACAGTAACAGCAGATTATCAAGATACTCTTCTTATTTTAACATGCATGTACTGACATGTCTTGCATTCCTAATTCCCTTCATATCTTTTTATTTCCTAGAAATAGGAAATACATTCTAATTTGTTTTATATTCCCGAGATCCCGAGGATATGAAACCTTTTAGGGACTTGCTTAGCCTCAAGGTTTCTTTTAATCTTGTTGTTTTGTATTTTCCTGATGACTTTTCTAAAGTATTGAGTCATACCAAAAGCAAAAGCAAACCAAAAGAATTCTTAAATAGAGTGCACCTTGTCGTGATTGACGGCAATCCCTTGTGGCCAACTTTAGTGGTTAAAAATTAGTTTGTTGACTTATTCACCCATTGCTTCCATATTCTTCCATATTCTTCCATATGTCGCTCATTTCTCCCATTGCTATTCACAAATTACATTTTTTTTTTCTTCTGTAGACCGGTATGTGTGCGCTTACAAGAGCTTGCGGCAACCTGTTCTCTTGTGAAGAATTTTCCGTATGAAACTGTGCTATAAATCAAGTACCAACATACTATAAGGTTTTAATCATTGTATCATGTAATTATAGAAAAAAATTCGTAGTTGGTCATGTGACATTGCTAACCCCTACCTTAAGACAAGATCAAAATTGTCATTACAAAAGTATCTTCCAATCTTTTTATCTGCGTGTAATTAAGGAAGATAAGAAACTTTAGCCACCTTTCATATTTTCTTTTCTGATGAGGAGGCCCATATAGATAAGTAGTAGCATGACCACGATTTATGAAATACTCAACTAATTTCATGGATTGCGTGATTTGCATTTTCTTATCTCTGATTTGTATTATATACCCTATATACATGCATACATATGAAGGTTGCACTGAGATGGATATACGAGCAAGGAGCATGCGTGATAGTGAAGAGCTTCAACAAAGAGAGAATGAAAGAGAACCTACAAATCTTAGAATGGGAACTTAGCCAGGAGGATTCGGACAAAATCAAGTTTCAAATTCCACAGAGAAGAGGATGTCCTGGTGACATGTACATTTCTAAAGAGGGGCCTTACAAATCACTGGATGAGCTCTGGGATGGTGATGCTTGAATACCTGAGTTTTCATAGTTTCTATGATCGTGTGTACCTCTAAGATCTCTAGTTAACTGTAATAAATTAATATGAATCAAACTTTGCATTTTCATCATCACAATATCTTCTTTCACGCTATATTTCTAAATATATTGTGCTTCTAGCAAGCCTGACAAGGCATCCTATAAATAGAAAGAAAATTGTGACATCGTGAATTTTGATCCATCCCGATAAAACAAAATGGGCATCCAATTTTAATATATCCTTTTCTCTGAGTTGATCACTCACAAGTTAACCAATCTATTAGGTAAAGCCTACCTCTGAATTGATCACTTAAGAGTTAACCAATCTATTAATCCCAAAAGATATAATCCCTAAAAGCTACCTAATTGATTGGATTAGACTAAAATCACGCTCATTTCTGTCGATTTTAACCACGAAATTGAATTCGTTTTCAAAAATGAACATTCAAGCATGTCACAATTCATTTATAGGACGCCATCTTGTCTTCAGAGAAATTCCGTCGAGTTCAAGATTTTTACGGAAAATCAACTTGGACAAATCGGAAAAGAAAAGGAAAATTCGGAGGTGTACATATCTACGCATAGAATGGTAGCGAGATCTATGACAAAGCCAATACCTAGAGATGTGTTTTGTGGTCATGTAAAATCTCTAGGATTACGTAAGTCGATGTGCGAATTGTATTTTCCTGAGTTGTTCACATTTATGAAATTTTTATTTTTCATTGATTAATGTCTATGAATCTTAAGGATCTTTATGCATCTTAATGCTTAGTGCATTATTTTAGGTTGAGAAGTATGTCGGACAGATATTAGATTAGCCTAATCGCACGGTAATCGCCATGCGCATTCTTGTGTGATAAATAGAGATGAGATTGTTTTTTAAGCTTATTATCTAGGTGATAATCGAGAGCTCAAGCTTAAACACGTATGTCGCTCTTTAATCGAAAAGCAGATGAGGACATAATTCTTACGTATGTCCTAAAGTAAATACATGCCCATATTTTACTCTATCCGGCTCAAGATGCCTAGGATGTGAGTTCATGAATTTTGGGAATGAGTAGATACGTGAACTCAGGTTAGACATTGGGTATGTCTGAACTATCATCTGTACGGTATGGAAAAGTGTAGACATACGCTTCCATGGGAAAGGAGTTATCTGGGTCTTTATTTCATACTACGTATGCATGAGTCGCACCAACAAGAGGGTAAAAAGTTTGATCTCAACTTTTATGACGTGAGACTCTTGAGGAAAGAGTTCCTCAATTTTGAAGTCCCCTCAGGACTCTTACTTATTCTCAAGATTTCTATTTAGTGTTTGCTATCTTAGGGTGTTGCCAATGGTCAAGAGTTGATTCATCTAATGGGGCATTTCTAGAAAAGCAAGCTGGACTGAAATTGAGAGTTTGAAGGAAAGAGGGAAGATCGATTTTGGAGAATCACATTATGGTTTTGTATTCACAGTGGAAGGCCAATTGACTTGTCTTTGTGATAATTATAATTGTGAATACAATCCTATATCATGTTTAAAAGAGATCCAAGGGAGATATAAATGTGATCGATCGATCTAAAAATTCGGATGGGTAGACCAAATTGGATTTTTCTACTTCAATTAGGCTTATTTTGGGAAATTAAGCTTAAGAAAGTAATTGGAGATTAAGTGGATAAAGATGGAAGACTTCTTGGTCCAAAGAATGATGATTTAGATATTTTATTTTACTTTTGCTGCCCCCGCCGTCGGTCTCTCATTCTTTCACGCCCCTCTCTCTCATCCGTTCTCTTTCCTTTGCATGTCCAGCTGCCTTCCTCATTACTTCGCCGCCTCTGCTTTCTTTCGTTTCCCTTCGGTGCTGTTCTTTTTTTTTTCCCGGACCCTTCTGCTTTTCTATTTTTCTTCCTTCCTTTTTGGTTCGGTCGGGAACCCCAGCTCCACGTTTTTCCATTGAAGTCCAGCTTCCACGCGTCCGAGCTTCTTTCTTATTCGGTCAACCATCAACCGAACAGCCCAGCAAATCTCCTCAAAACTGACTCCACGAAGCCTCGCCCACGTGCCAGCTCCACCGTTCTATTCCCGCACACCATCCAACCGAAGCAACACCGAATCAACCGAGTTCTTCTCTACACACCAGCTGCTCCCTCCTTCGAAGCTGCGCCACCACCGAAGCTGCTGCAGTGCGTCTTCAGTCCACGAATTCAACTCGTGAGTCAGCAACCAGCGATTCCTTCACGAGCGGCAGTTCGGCCAGCGAAGCCCACAATTAACTGAGGCGTTCTACTCAGTCCAACATCTTCACCCCAGCAATTTCTTTTGTTGCTCAGCCCAAGTGATTCCAGCTTAGTCCATTGGATTTTGGCCCAATTTCAGCTCACTTGAAGCCCGCAAAGCAGGCCCAGCCCAAGATCAAGCCCAGCATTTGCTGTGGGCTTGCAAAGCTTTAAGGCCCAGTCCAAGCCCGTCAATGTCGTCGTGAGCCCAAGTTCAGCCGTCGTTGCATCACTGTTGCGGTGTTCCAGTCTTCACTTTGCACAAGTGAGTTTTTCTCACTAATTCCTTACTAGTCAATTAATTATGCTTATGGGTTGATTAGATTTAATTAAGTACAATTAGGTAGATAGATTATATTAGAGTAATTAAATTAGAGACTTATTAATACATGTTAGGCAAATGGATAGTGTAGTTAGCAAGGAAATATATCCTAGTATTTATTGAACAAATCTCAGTAATTTTCCGAGTTGGTCTCGACTTCCAATTAGGCTATAACGGGCCTGAGTTGGATTTATTGCGATTATTTATTATTTTCCGTATTTATTTATTTATTTATTTTTCGAAAATTAACCTGGGATAGCTGACAATCGAAATCTCGTGCTAATTACAGTGGTGTTCTCTGTTTATTTAATGGAGCACTAGATTATGAAATTTGAGTGAAATTGGTGATTATGGGAATTTATCCCAAAATTGGAAAATGTCGATATTTGAAGGGAGTTGGATTTAAAATTACCAGGTGGGGCCGTGATTCCACTAAGTCTAAGATAATTGCCAAGTGAGGCTGTGATTCCACTAAATCTAGATAATTGCCAGGTGAGGCCGTGATGCCACTAAATCTAAAATTATCAAGTGGGGTCATGATGCCACTAAACCTAGAAAAGTTGCTAGGTGGAGTTGTGATTACCACCAAATATAGAAAAGTTGTCATTGGGCCGTGATTACCCCCCAAAGATAGGTCGTGTCCTTGGGATCGAGATTTATAGCCAAGAATTTGGTAGGCTATGCTTGCTGAGCCGTGAATAAGAATCAAGACTGAATAATTGAAATGACCCAAGAGTGGTCTTGTTGACATGTAATCAACTGTGTCAATTAATCAATTATTCGATTTAATTTGATTGGGTGTTATGTCTATTAGTAATTATGAATTGAACTGACTTGCATGAACCAAAATAAGCCCTCTGACTCGTGTTGTACTTAAGCAGCCTCTAGAGTGTGTTGGTTTCCTAATCGGGTCTTAAGGGGTAAAATTTGCTAAGACGTTATCTCACTGGTTATTAAATAACCATTTTCAGATCCTTAGATGGCATTGGTGAAAAACTAGAGGCCCGAAGTGTAGAAGGGGAAGCCTGAAGAATTGACGATCATATTGGACTAATTAGTCATAGGACAATTCTCTTTTGATGGGAGTCAATTCCATTTTGCATACTCTATTTTAGGAACTTGTGGTTTAAACTTGACTTAACCATTCGACTTGTATATATTTGCACTATGATTGGCAATGTATATAAGTTTGGTTGTTTTCAAAGTTCAAATTTGGAATTCTACTTTCTTATCCCATTGTTTTATTGTTTAAGAATTATTTATATGCTTCTACATGCGTATTAAATTAAAAATGATTAGAAATGCATCATAGGACGTCGCTATTAAATCGACCAAGGTGGGGGATGGGTGCGTGCCCGAGGATCGGAGCGTGACAAAAGTCGTATAAGTTTTCATTTAAGTTTTCATTTTCAGATCGGGAAGCTTAGTTTGGAATTTTCCATCGATATAATAACTATGAATGTCGACACCAAGCCCAAGAGTCGCCGTCACCGAGCCATTAAGCCGCAATCGTCACCGTGAAGCCCCCTTGGCATCCTCCTCTATAGCTTTGCAACAGCGGTTGCTACCTCAGGCGACCCCAATTACAAATTGAGATCTGCCCGAGGTCGAGGACCGCTGATCTGAGTTTGCAATGACAGGTTCTAAGCCCTCTACAGTCCGAGAGAGAGAGAGAGAGAGAGAGAGAGAGAGTTGGAGGCCGCAAGGGCAAGAGCTCTTTGTGGCGATGAGGCTGGCGGTGGGGACGCACAGGCTGCTTGATCGACCAAATTGAAGGATTGATTGGAGGAAATTGCTGACAATCAAGATTGGAGGAAAACATAGCCCTCCAAACCTGATAGAAAGTACACACCGCAGCTTCACAAAAATTGCACCTATAACTGAAGTATTTAAGGCATGTGTCAATTTGACCCTACTTTTTTTTTCTTTTTGATCCCACTAAAATTCTTTGAACAACCCCAATTTGACTCTAATGGATCCTCATAACCCCAACTTGTCCGTCCAAATACGATCTCTAGCCCTCGTTATTACTTTGGATTGCCAATGTAAAATATAAGTTACATCGTTATTTAGTTCAGCAAAGCACAAAAACTGGATTTTCGTGTGATTATTATTTCCTTTACCCTTCTTAGTACTTAACATGGGTCATTGACTTGCTCGTGGCCAAAATTTGAAGGATATAGACTTGAGTGTTGAACATATGTTCTGTGATAATCACGATATTTATTTTGATTATTATCGTGTTCATCCCAAGGTGAATCTTGAGGGAGCTAACGGATTGCTATGTAGGCACAGATAATCCTCTCGTAGAAGCGGCTACTCTTCACACCGATTCTCCTAAACCCCATAAATCACAACTTTGTGTTTCTTATTCATTCGTGATTCTTTTAGAGTTACCGCTAAACTATTTATTAGGCTGGTTAGGAGTCCAATAAAGCTTGAGAGGTCACTTTCACCTCTGCGAATTAGAGAATTGGATTTAGATATTGATTACACTAGATTAAACTAATGCCAGAGGATTATTATCTTTTTCTCCTTTAAGGAAAACTTTTCACATGATCTTAGGTAAATTTTATTTTCTGAGAGGCATCAACATGTTCACGCATTTACCAAAGGAATCAAACATTTAAGTTACCAAATACAAACAACTTATGTAAGGAAATGAACAAATTAAGTAGTAAAAAGGACAGAACATATTAATTCGAGCCGTCTTAGACAACAATTTAACAGGGCCTTGTTATGAGAATTGGATCCCGTGAATGGGAATAAGCGTATGTAATAAAAGAAAGAAAATGCTATCACGATTATGAAAATCTCTAAACCTCAAATGCAAGACTTAATCTAAATGCAGTCAAATATTAGTTATGTCGTTTTATATTTCATATCATGCAATGCCATCTAAATTAAACATGCCAAAAAGGGAATTTCATCTACACGATATGTATTTTTATTTAGAACTTTCATAAGTATTTTCTTTAGAACAAATGTGATCTATATGCAAACGTTAGATTTACAATAATGATAGTAAGGCTCCGTTAAATTTTTGGAAAATGTGACGTTTCTTAAAAATATTTTTCTAGGAAAACGACAACATTTTCTTATGTTCAGCGAAACTTGAAAATTAACTTAAAAATATTTTCTGTCATTCAATAAGAAAAATATTTTTCTCCATGCACTCCTTTTCAATATTTTTATTATTTTAATTTTTTAAATTGATTTTTAATTATTTTTCTTTTTCTTTTTATTTTTCTTCTTCTTTTTCTTCTTCTTTTTCTTTTTCTTTTTTTCTTCTTCTTCCTTAGCTAGCATAGGCCTCGCCAAATTCCAGGGAGGTCAAGCCTCGCTGGATTGGGCAAAACTGAGCTTGCCAATTTTTGGAAATGAAAAAATATTCAAAGCATTTGATATTTTTTTCTTTGGGGGGTAAGGTTGTTATAAAAAATAAAAGATAAAAAATATATAATTTAAGTATGGGAGTAAAAGTGAAATAATTAATTTGTGTATTAAACCGTTGATAGAATATTTATGAAACAACTAAATGAGGATATTTTGTATGGGAAAAAGGATCGTGATCCCTTAGAATAACCGTTGATAGAATATTTATGAAATAACTAAATGAGGATATTTTGTATGGGAAAAAAGGATCGTGATCCCTTAGAATAACTTCCTTCTATGAATCGACAATTCAAATATTTTGTTATAAATTATGATACAATTTGGCAGAGTTGTGTTGATGTTGCTTTCTTTCACTTGGTGTATCATTGATTTTATAGGAAGCTAGGGTTAGAGCATGTGGATCTGTATCTAATCCATTGGTTAGCGAGAGTGAAGGAGGGAACTAAAGGGTTTGATTTCAAGGGCACAATGCTTCTATTCGACATGAAAGGGACATGGGAGGCCATGGAAGAGTGCTTCAAGTTAGTGTTGGTCAAGTCCATTGGAGTCAGCAACTTTGGCACCAAGAAGATCTCTCAACTCCGCATGCATGCCACGATCCCTCCTAATGTTAACCAAGTAAAAGAAAGCATATGCATGTATGTACGTATGGATAATCATCAATTATTCTGGTTTCAGTTTTTAGACGAATTAATAGCAAATCAAGATTTTCTTCAATATTTGTTTTTGTGCTTGTGGGTTAATCATGATTTAGGCGGAGATGAATCTGGCGTGGCAACAAGAGTAGCTGAGGGAGTATTGTGGAGAGAAGGAAATACATGTGACTGCATGGCCTCCTTTGGGAGCGAATGGAGCATCTTGGGGTTCATGAGCCATTATGGAGAGTCCCCTGCTTAAGGAGATCGCTGCTACCAAAAGAAAGACTCTGGCTCAGGTACTTCATTATTTTCTGTTTGGTTTTCTCTACTCTCAAGTCACCCATGTAAAGGGGTCACACGGTAATCAATCCCGCCCTACTTCAAATTGGCACGATGCACTTTGAAGCTAGACATAGGGAAACCGTGGTCAAAATGAAAAACATCATGCTGAGAGCAAATCCCATGAGTCATCCTAAGAATAGAACAAAAGTCAAATGTTTTGTCATTTTCATATTGGAAGCGAAGCCTGCAACCTACTTCCTTGGTTAATTGTATCTATATGTAGGTTGCACTGAGATGGATATATGAGCAAGGGTCAACCTTCACTGTTTAGAGCTTCAACAAGGACAGAATGAGAGGGAACCTACAAATTTTTGGATGGGAACTTAGCCAGGAGGACTTGGAGAGGTTGAAGTTGCATATCCCAAAGAAAAGCGGATTTGCAAGAGAGAATTATATTTCTAAAGATGAGCCTTACAAGTTGTTGCATCAGTTTTGATCCATTGAACATCTTTCACCAAACGTTGCATTTAGGTTTATTATAGGAGACTTAGATTCTGTGCTGAGCTTGAACAGAGAATGTCAAATGCGACGAGGAATTTTATTTATCAACTTATATATACAACCCTGACGATTGATACTCAGATGACTCAAAGATTAAGCACTCCTGAGCACAAATTACATCAGAATTTAATCAATGATGCAATATGGACACTAGTAACTAGTTAATCTATGCTTCAAACTCAAATTATGCTGGAATATAATCTACGACGTAGCTTGGTTTAGGTGTAAAGCTGGAAGTTAATTAACAGCAATACTCCTAAATAAGAAACACAACACCAGAATTTAATCAATAACGCCGGGCTTGTGGAACAACACTGGAATTCAATTGACAAAGCTGGACTGGATAAAGATGCATGCTAGAATTTAATCAACAGCGGGAATTTAGAAAACTACAACAAAAATGCAATAGAGTAAAGATAAAGTAAAGATAATTGTTGTGTTGTTCCAAGGGGATTCTCAATGGTAGGGTTACAGTATTTATAGAGTGGACCAATTGTTCCTCAGTCGGCCGCTCTTTCTTGGGCACTAGTCTTCTCATTCTTCATGTTTTCCACTTCTTTTTGATGACCTTATCCTTTAATAACCGCTTCCTGCTCAGTCGACGATGCTCGTGCAACTTGTTTCTCAAGCAAATAACAACTCCCTATTTTTATGCACAACTCTCGTAGCAATTATTCTCGCTCAAGTTCTAATGATAATTTCGCTTTATCTTCAAATCTGGTGCTCTATCCCCATAGCTTGACATGTGGCAATTAATCTCTAAGCCATCGACTCTAAAGTTGGCTTCTAGAATCCCATCGAGACTCAACTTAAGTAATCCTCACGAAAGCTATTTTACCCTTACCTTCGCAAGTCAAAATGAAGCGTTTCACCCGGTGGTCTCTTGTGACCGGCACATGGTTCCAAGGGTAATTTAGGGTGTCAACATATGCTCCATTAAAAAAAAAATTGAATTTATTTATTTTAAAGAAATGTCTTGTTTCCGCACGGTCTTCCAAGGTAATCATGCCTTTCCTACGGAGACACGAGGAGTTCATGATCACATTTGATCATGATCTCGCTGCTTACCAAGCCAACTAGTCAACCATCGACTCCTACGCAGCCACCAAGCACGCACACTAATGCAAGGAAGAGGAAATAGAGTGTGCGAAAGCGGTGTATGATGAACTGGTGAACGCCCAAAGTTCACTAGATACTTTGCACCTCCAACTCCATCATCTGAGGTTGGGACACCTGGAGTGCCATAACTTGGCACGGAGGGACACTTAAGTGTCATAACTTTAAAATGGTACACTCGAGTGCCAATATCGGAGTAAAATGGGACACTTAAGTGCCACTCCGGCGAAAATCCAACCAAATGGCTGACGTGGCCATTTTCCGGCGATTTTGGTTCAAAACGGCGTCGTTTTGCACGCTGACGTGGCAGAGAAAATGCAAAAACGACGCCGTTTTTATATGTCCTTCGTATCTACGTGTAAATAATAATATAAAAATTAATTAAATTAGATTTAAAATATTCAAAAAAAATTTAAAAATTAAGAAAAAATTTAAAAATTAAGAAAATTTTAAAAATTTAAAAAAAATTAAAATTTTAAAAAATTAAGAAAATTTTAAAAATTTAAGAACATTTTAAAAATTTTAAAAAATTAAGAAAAATTTAAAAAATTTAATTAAAAAAAAAAAAAAAGGAGGGGGAGGTCAAAGGGTTGGCAACGGAGGGGGAGGGTCGGCGGGATCGCCGGCCCTGGCCGATCGACGGCGAGGGCTTAGCCCTTCGCTACCGCCGCCTCCCCACCGTCGCCAGCCCTTCCCGACAACGGTGGGGGCGGCGGGCAGTGAGGGCTTAGCCCTCGGCCACCCCTTGACCTCCCCCTTTTTAAAAAAAAAAAAAATAAATTTTTCTTAATTTTTTAAAATTTTAAAATTTTTTAAATTTTTAAATTATTAAAATTTTTTTTTTTAATTTTTTGAATATTTAAAAAATTAAATTTAAATCTAACTTAATTAATTTTTATATTATTATTTACACATAGACACAAAACGGCGTCGTTTTTGCATTTTTTCCGCACGTCAGCGTGCAAAACAACGTCGTTTTGGACCAAACTCACCGAAAAGTTGCCACGTCAGCCGTTTGGCCGGATTTTCGCCGGAGTGGCACTTAAATATCCCATTTAACTTTAAAACTGGCACTCAAGTGTACCATTTTAAAATTATGGCACCTAAGTGTCCCTCCGTACCAAGTTATGGCACTTGGGCTGTACTTCTGCCCCATCATCTCCATTCTTACTCGACTATGAGAGAGATGGATTTAGTCGAGAAGTTGGAGAAAGATCTCAATCCTTTTGAAAAGGAAAAGGTCACGCAAGACAAGATGGTGCAGCCCAATATCCAAAAGATGGTCAACCCACATCTTCAGAACTCCGACACCCTTATCAGCCAGATGAACGACCTCATCCAAACCCAGATTACCATCCTTAACTACCTGGAAAAAGAGTGGCGGACAGTTTTTAAAGCTAATTTTTAATAGTTGGCGGTGTCAATTCTAGAATTATCTTAGCCTAATTTTTATCTATTTCAACCCTTCTTTGATTAACTAAGAATCCCAGAAAATTGCCACCTTTAACTCCAAAAGCACATCTTAGAGGGTTCATTTTTAATTTATACTTCTGCATTCTAACAAAAGCCCACTCTAAATGAAGCAGGTGACTTATCCAGTTTAATTTGATGATAACATCATCAATATAAACCTCCATAAAGTAACTAGTCATGTCATGGAAAATAAAATTCATTGCCCTCCGGTACATTGCACATGTGTTCTTCAATCTGAAGGGCATGACTAACCATTTGAAAGTACCAATTGCCCCTAGACACGTTAATGCAGTTTTATGGACATCTTCTTCAATTATGAATATCTAGTTACAGCCCAAATGACTATCCATAAGAGATATAATTTCATTGCTAGAGGCTGAGTTAACAAGCATGCTAGCCATTGGCATTTGGCATTCATCTTTGGGTGTTGATGCATTCAAATCGCGGAAATCTATACATACCCTGAGCTTTCCATTTTTTTCTTTATCAAGACAATATTTGATAGACATTCAACTTACCACGCAGTTCTTATAAAACCTGTTACAAGCAATCCTTCAATTTATTCTTTGACTTTTTGCATAACCTCTGGTGTAAACCTCCTTGGGGGCTGTTTATACGGCTCAAAGCCTTTTTTAATGGATAGTCGATGCTCGACTACATCTCTTCCCAAACTAGGCATTTTATAATAATCCTAGGCAAAGTAGTCTTTGTATTTCCATAACAAATCTATGAATTGAATTTTGAATTCACTGTTGAGTAAGGCACATACATAAATGGGGCGTCGATCAACTTTAGTGCCTAGATTAATCTCCTTTAATGGGTCTTGAGCCTCAATTACCTTAACATCATCTTTGATAAGCGAGTTGTCGAACTCTAGAATTCCTTCAATAGCTTCAATGTCCTACTTTGCTAATTCGACCCTATAGGCCGAGTAACTCCTAAGGAAGTCTTTTGATAACATAAGGTTTGCCATAAATAATCTTATCAAATTGTTCCTCTAGTTGATTCTTTGAGATCCCATTTAACTGTCTTCTTATCAAAATGATAGAACGCAATGCTATTAGGATCCACCATTGGGATCTACTTATGCAAATATTGTCTTCTGATGCCCCTTGGCAACCCATGATCGACTAGGAACACACTACTCGTGGTTTAGTATTTGCCCTAACATATTCAACCTTATCATTATTCCAAAATGCCAGCATCTAGCAACAAGTCGATAGGACACAATGGTTACCATAAATCCAATTAATCCAATTAATCCTTAATAATAAATTATATGACCCATCAACATCAACAACATAGAAAGACGTCCAAGAGGTTTTAGATCTCATAGTTAGATCAACCACGAATATTCCTTCAACTTTTGAGACATCTCTTGTAAAGTCTGAGAGCTGAATATTTGATGGGATAATCTCATTGTCTTTTCTTCCAATTTTCTTGTAGAAGCAATAAGGGATGATGTTCAAAGTAGATCCTCCATCGACTAACACTCGAGATGTAGGTCGTCCATTAGTCCTAGCATTAATATTTAATGCTCTTAAATGGTTGGAACTCCATACTTAAGGTTTTTCAAATTCCATTATTTCTTGGCGTCGAAATGGAACTCGGCTCCCTCCTTTTCATACGCAAGAATCTTTTCACATAATTTTGTGGCAAATGGGAACATACAAAATTCATTAGGGAGTTTTGCCTATACCATACATGAGCTTAATGGTGACACTAACCTTGTTATGGGACTCCATTTTCGCTCCAATGATTGAGTGACTGTTTGTGTGACAGATCTTTAGGTTTGGTTGGGAATTACATTATCACCTTCTAGCTTTCTCCTCCAAACCAGATTTTTTGTCTTGACCTCCTTTGGCTTATGAGTTGGCATCATGGTGAATAGCAATGTGAACTTGGCCAAGCTGTTCTTGAAGAAAATGCATTTTCTTCTTTCTCCGCGTCCTCCTCTTTTGTGTACGTGTCAAGCCGCACCTTTGAACCTAACCTCTCTCAACTATGTACCATTTACCGGGAGGCGGATTATGAGGTATGTTTAAGGCTCGATGATGGTGACAATTGGCTTTCGAGTCCATTTCTTTGTCGTCAAATTCAACTTCCCATTTGGATGGAATAACTACTTGAGGGTAAATTGGAGGCAAGCTATAACTAACGTAATAGTCATATTTTTTGCTATGTCCTTCTAGAGTTCCAATAGTTGGATCTCCCTTCTCATACCTTCGTTCAAATGAGTTTTTACTTAGTCAACGCGTACAGAATTTCCTAGGGATTCTTGTCTCATATGAAGTAGGTTCCCTTTGATTAGAACAACCGAAATTGCGTACCTCACTACTCACCATTATGCCTTGTTGATTATGGTGCCCCCTTGAATAATACTTTTATTGGCATACTAACCGTCTACACACTGGACATAATTGAGGATCTTGATCCATGCCAAATTTAGAATCACTCGAGTTGATTTTTTTCTTCCGATGAGTATAATGCCTACTGAAGTATGCCGACTCATTTGAAATTGGCCTCTTTTAGGGAGGGGCAGTTTGTTTTGGGCTGTATTCCATATTAGCGATTCTTTGACTAAACCGATGGTACTGCTACCTAAGCCTATGCCCTTCCAATCTGGATGACGACCCTTGGGTATGGGTTTTACTCTGGATGATATAATTCCAATCATGACAGGGAATGGGTCCATATTAACTTCCATAAGAGATTTGTTCTTATCATTCGTAAACTTTATCTTCTACTGCATGATTGCATCTTGAATATTTCTTTTAAAAACCATTCAATCATTAGCATTATAACTCCATGAATGATGTCATTTACAATATTGCTTCCCTACTAATTCTTCTTTAGTGGTTATACTCTGCCCTTCGGTCAATCTTATTTGACCGCCAGCCAGTAATAGATCGAATATCTCTTCAGTTTTATTAGCATCAAAGGAGTAATAGACAGGTTCTTTAACTTTTGGCATGAGGTTAGATTTCTCCTTTACTCAAGTTGGCTTTAATGCTTGACAAGCATACGGTTTGTCAATAATCATTTTGGCAACAACCACCTCTGCTATGTCAACTTGCTCCAATTCTTCATCTGCTTCCATGACATTATCCGAATTGACATCTACTCATCTACCATACCTTTTATTTTTTTCTTTAAGCAAACTCTCGTGCTTAGTGGCTATGGTAGATAACTGAAATAAATGAGCATAGGGTTGCCCGATCATTCTCTCTCGGATTTCAAATTTCAAACCATTAAATGCAAGATCTACAATGGTCTTTTCGGGCAAGGGAACTAAACACTTATTTCTAGCCCTCTTAAACTTAGAGATGAACTAGTCGACTAACTCATTATATAACTGTTTCATGGTTGATAAGTCAGCAACTAACAAGTCTGGGACAGCCCTCTTGAACTAGATGTGAAACAATCTTTCCATTTGTTCTCATGAATTAACCGAGTTCTGCGGTACTGCAGTATATCAAGTAAAAGCAGTTTTTGATAATGATAAAGGAAATAACCTCAACTTCCAATGATTTGCATGTGTTGTATCCCTGCATTGTGCCAAGAAATGATTAACATGCTCAAAAGTCAACTGATCATCTTCTTCAATAAATAGAGTAAACTTAGGCATTTTGAAACTTATCAGATATGGTATAGTATCCATCTAATCCGGGTACGATTTCCTATAGATGTTGGCAAAACATGCAACGTCATTACCATATCCTCTTAACAATGGCTCAACTATTGGCTGATTTTGGATTGGAGCCATGTGAGGAAACCCTATGACCTATTACATAGCATAATTGGGTTGTAATGCTAGATTTATGTTCTGCTGAGGTACTTGATGGTTTTGTTGTTGGGGCCAAAGAATTGTGGTTGTGATTGAACTACAAGTGTTGGATTTATTTGTGATGGATTGGGCAAGTTTACCTGAGTAGGAAGAATTCATTGCCGCAATATTTAAGGTTGAACATTCGGAGGCACCTACGGTTGTATATTTGGAACTTGTTGGGCATTAAATGCCCCTAACTGAGGTGCTTGAGGTTGAATATTTGGGACTCCTATCTAAGGCTGAATGTTCATTTGTGGTAGTTGGTCCTACCCCCTAATTGGAGTCATTACTGCTCTAAGAACCTCCACCATGACTGGGAACACAGTTGCCTAAGGAATCAAAATGGGACCTAGCTGAGTTAGACCCATTCCCAAGGCACTCTTCAATAATGTATTTTGTCGAGTCGCTAGCGGCATGAACACTATGGGACCGCAATCAGCATTTGTAATGACATATGCATTGGTAAACCCATTTGCTTACACAGTCGCAAGAACTTCTCCCCTTTGAAGGATTCTCAAAGGGGGTTCAGTCGACGGGAATTGTCCTGCATTACTTAATGTTATATGTGAAACTAATGACACAGGAACATACTCGATCGAAATAGAAACCTATCTAATTTGAGGCTGAACTGGGTCTGTTGGAACACCATGTTGCCCTTGTGCACACTCGTGATACGTGTTGATGATTAATGGTCTGACTACATCGGTCATTTATCTGATCATATAATCAGCAAATTTATTATGAGTTTTTTCCATTGTTAGCCTCATGGTAGCAAGCATGACCAATGTAAGGTCCGCTTGCCTTCTTTCTTCTGCACAATGCCTTGAAACATCATCCCCTTCCTCTTGGGCTCGATTCGTGACCTCTTTTCGAGGGTGTTAGGCTGATGACAACTCGACCTATGCCTTGTTCTCAGCCATTAGCACTTGCTTATCAATTGTATTATTCAAGTTAATTTGGCTTCGAGTTTATGGTATAGCACTCTCTCGACTCAACACAATAGACCCCACCAAGCATGCCAAAAAGATGTTTCACTAGTTTCGATCCTCGTGAAAATCTTTCACCAAGTAGAGAATGTCAAATGCAATGAGAAATTTTATTTATTAACTTGTATATACAACCTTGACGATTGATACTCAGATGACTCGAATATTAACCACTCCTAAGCACAAATTACACAAGAATTTAATCAATGATGCAATTTGGACACTAGTAGCTAGCTAATCTATGCTTCGAACTCAAACTATGCTAGAATTTAATATATGACATAGCTTGTTTAGGTATAAATTTGGAATTTAATCAATAACAATAGTCTTGGATAAGAAACACAATGCCAAAATTTAATCAACGACGCTAGGCTTGTGGATTTACACCAGAATTCAATCAATAATGCTGGACCTGATAGAGATGCACATCAGAATTAATGGTAGGGAATCTAGAAAACTACAGCTAAAATGCGATAAAGTAATAATAAAGTAAAGATAATCGTTGTGTTGTTCGGGGGGTTCTTAATAGTAGGGTTGCTTCCTCAGTCGGCCGCTCTTTCTTGGGCACTACTCTTCGCATTCTCCATGTTTTCCACTTCTTTTTTATGACCTTATCCTTTAATAACTGCTTCATGCTCCGTCAATGATACTCATGTAGCTTGCTCCTTTACCAAATAATCGCTCCCTATTTTTATGCGCATTTCTCGCAGCAATTATTCTTGCTTGAGTTCTAATACTAATTTCACTTTATCATCAAATCTGGTGCACTATCCATGTAGCCTAACATGTGGCAATTAATCTCCAAGCCATCGACTCTAGAGTTCTCTTCCAAAATCCCATCAAGGCTCGCTTAAGTAGCCTTCATGAAAGCTATTTTACCCTTACCTTCGCGAGTCAAAACAAGAGTGTTTCACCTAGTGATCTCTCATGACCAACACGTGGTTCCGATGGTAATTTTGGGTGTCAACACAAGTCAATGGATGAGCTTTGGGATGGAGATGCTTGACGATCCCCCCACATCATTTTTCACATTATTTCAAATGCATTTGCAATTATATGTGAGCTAAACAAGGTGTTTTCAAGAATTTGTTTGAGAATATGCATACAGATTTCGTTGTAGGATGTCAATCATCTATTAGTTTGAAATGAAATAAAATGATGAGTGGTCGGATCATTACACATCATTCAAATGGAGATGCGAACCACCGAGGCAATTAAAAAATTGTTATTCGATAGAAAAGTTGATAAATAAATAAATAAAAATTGAACATTCGTAAGTAGCTCAAAAGACAGTTCGTAGTTCCAAACTAGTTGGTAATAATGTAATGAGATAAGTGCATCATAAGTTTTAAAACATATTGCAAAAGCACGATTGACTACTAGAATTTTCAAAGTGCAATCAAGTTCTAAAATTTATTAAATTAGTGCAATTAAATCATTTTATTAACTCTGTCCATGAATTTAAAATTACTACGTCGGATTTTCAAAAACACAAATCAACGGTAGCACTGAAATGATAGTTTTTTTTTTTTTTTTTTAAAGTGAAACTTAAGTGATTGCTCAAAAAATTTTGATGCTAAAATAAGTGTCGTACAAAAAGTTATAACAAATTTAGTACCATTTTCCTTTTCCAACCCTTCTCTCTCTCTCTACAGTGAGATATTTTAGTTTGTGCTCTCGATAAAATGGACTATGCGCTCTTTGTGGAAACTCATAAATACAAATAATGGGTGAACTTGATTTATTTCTTTATTTTTATTTTTATTTTAAATATTAATATCTTTTTATGATTATGTTCACTATACAATTAGAAATGATCATACACTATATTTTTGAGTTAAATGACGAATATGTTCATAGCTAGAATTACGATAACTTTTCAACGAGGAATTCTTATATCAAGAAATACAAGATATTATAGGGTATTCTGAAATCTAGGGAATCGACAGGCTTCAGATTTTAGGTCTCAAAATGGTTCTAATAACCGATACAGTAGGATATAGGTTCGGAAAATTTGGATCCACTTCCAATAAGGTACATTCCAAGGTAGTGCAAATACCATAGCCGCCTTGAAGCCCATGCACCCATAAACTATATTGATGCCTAGCTACAACTTCACAAAATTTGCATACTCTTAAAACTACATTTCTTAAGCATAGGTCAAATATAATTGACACCCCCACAATATTCTTCGAATAACCATTTTGACTCTAATCTTAACCAAGTTGTTTTTTAACAAGTAATAAACCCAGGTTGAACCAAAAGAAATCGCTCAAATCATGAATTGGATCCAATCATTCAAATACTTAAATCAAGAATAATAAAACATTTAGGTATTTGGTCCATCAAATCTCATTTTTGTGTGATTATGAACTCATGCTGTCCTTTGCTTGAATATGGTCATCGTTTTTGCGTGACACTTAAATTTCAAGAAAATTACTGAGTACCTTTAAATTACCAATGTGGACATTATATAAGTAAATCATGATTTAGTTCTGTCAAGTACAGAAGTAATGATATGAATTTTCGCGTGATTTTAATTTCCTTATACTCCATGACAACGTGGGCGGCTTTATAAAATCTGTCTTGCGATGCACGCACGATCTTTATCACAAGTCCAAGTCAGCTATAGTATATTAACACAACTTTGCATTTTCTTATTCTTGACATAATTATTAGGATTCCTTCAAACAAACCTGCCTCGAAGTCAACCGTGTGCTTGATATAAATATTAGTATTTCTGCCTCCCCATTTTCTGTCACTAGATTTCCACCATCTCTCTCTCTCTCTCTCTCACAGAGAACAGAGAACAGAAGCACCATGCACGACTTCGTAGTCCCAGAAGTAGTGCTAAGCTCAGGCGAGAGAATGCCACTGATTGGCATGGGCTCCGGAGGGAGCCCTTGCCGCCACTAGACGTGTTGATTTCCATATTCTTGGAGGCCATCAAAGTCAGATACCGCCACTTCGACACAGCGGCATTGTGGCTGCGCTCGGCCAAGCTGTGGCCGAGGCCCTGGACCAGGGGCTCATCGAGAGCTGCAACCAAATCTTCATCGTTACCAAGCTCTGGTGCACCGACACCCATCCCGATCTCGTTCTTCCCGCCCTAAAGAACTCTCTCCTGTAAATACATCAATCCGCCTTCTCTCCTCCACTTTTTATATGATGACACTATAGTCCTGATCGCTAAGAATTTTTTAAGATCGTATAAGAATTTAATGATGGGAAAACAGTGAGACTGAAGGAAGGAACCGAAGGATTCGATGCCAAGGGCAAGGTCTTGTCATTTGACATCAAGGGCACATGGAAAGCCATGGAAGAGTGCTCCAAGCTGGGCTTAGCCAAGTCCATTGGAGTCAGCAATTTTGGCACCAAGAAGCTCTCTGAACTTTTGTTGCATGCCACCATCCCTCCTGCTATTAATCAGGCAGGATATACTATATTCAATCTATTTGTTACTGTTATAACCGCATCAAGATATTGCAAGAAAAGACAATAAATTATGATTTTTATGTACGGGTTGATCGTGATTTAGGTGGAGATGAATGTGGCATGGCAACAAAAGAAGCTGAGAGGATATTGCAGGGAGAAGGGAATACAGGTGAGCAAATGGTCGCCATTGGGAGCGAATTGAGCTTTTTGGGGGACATTAGCTGTTGTGGAGAGTCCTGTGCTCAAGGAAATTGCTATTGCCCGAGGAAAGACTGGCTCAGGAAATTTATTATTTTTTCTTCTTGTGTTTTCTTTTTCTCTTGTTTTGGCGTCAAATTTCTCCTCAGGAAGCATAGTTTAGAAATTCTTTCCTCAGAAATTGCGTAGCCTACGTGAGAAAAGGCAACAAGTGTGTTGTACTTTGGAGCTCAAATTCCTTTTTCCCCTTCATGCATGTCCTTGTGAGTCAACGGTGTCTCGCTATAAATCAATCACATGAAAATCATAAGATAAGGTTTAGTTGAACCGACAACTTCAGAAAGACGTAGATTCTCCGCATGCGCACCTTCTATTTAATTTTTAAAAAAAAAAAATGTTGATTGAGATTATTGATTACCAACTTTGGTAATAAAAAATCCATCCATCTTTCATCAGCTATGACCACAAGGTCAACTTATTATTTGTTAAAGGTGCTATCCCATTACTTCCATATATTACTCTCCACTCTCTCCATTACACACACACACACACACACACATACATATATATATATATATATATATATATATAGTATATGTATATGTATGTGCGCTTAAAGGAACCTATGGCAACATGTTTCTTGTAAAGAATTCTCTGTATAGAATAGAGCTATAAAAAATGTCAAACTAGTATATCCGCGTAGCATTTATTTAAGCTAATTTTCATTTAAAGAAAAATTATGAAGTGATATACATGCGTCACATTTATCCAAACTAATTTCCATATCAGAAAAATCCCAAACTGGTAAAATCCGTGATAAATCTACCCTCCGTTAGCTTCCATTCAATATCCCCGTTAAATTGCTGATGTGGAAACACACTTGACAAATGATGATCCACAAGTGATGTGGATTCAAGATGGAAATTCAACAAAAATTAGTTTGAAGTAAATGTAGCAAGGATGCATCAATTTAGAATTTTTGTGACACGATAAATAATTTGATGTAAACCAAACTGATATATTTGCAAGTTTAAGATTTTTAGCAGTATTAGCCCATAATTAAATAGCTACGGATTATAAGGTTTTAACTCATAGTTGTGCAATTATACTAATACAACCCATGGCTGGCGTACCAAACTCCAAAAGAACTAGTGTTTTTTTTTTTGCGACTTCCAAACACTGAAGGGTCTCTTCGTTATTTTCGTTTCTAATTTTGGGTCGGCAAGACTAAGCCCTACCCCCAAACAAGATTGAAATTACTATAAGAAAACATCTTCCGATCTTGTTGTTACTATAAGCAAGGGGCAACGGTGATAGTGAAGAGTTTCAACAAAGAGAGAATGAAAGAGAACCTTCAAATCTTAGAATGGGAACTTAGCAAAGAGGATTTAGACAAGATCAAGTTTCAGATCCCGCAGAGAATAGGATGTCCTGGTGACTTATTCATTTCCAAGGATGGGCCTTATAAATCATTGGATGAGCTATGGGATGAAGATGCTTAAATACCTACATTTGCATAGTTCATATGATCGAGCGTAACTTTATAAAGATCTCTTGCCAATAATGATGATTCTATATGAATCGAACCTTGTTTTTCATTATTGAAATTCTTCTTTCAGACTATGCTTTTGAAAATATCGTACTGACATTGAGTCTAATGAGACATCTTATAAATAGATAGAAAGCCAAAAAATGAATTTTTTTCAATTATCAAATCATAAGCATAGTTTAGAATGAATTTGGGCGGTCAGATTTGGTAGGACCGGACCCCACGTGAGATTCATCACACGAGATCCACCAAGTTCGAAAGTTCTAATTAATCTCGATACATGTATAAGTTTGTTTCAATAACTGCACGCATGCATGCCCATGTCAATACTTGCTCTGAGGATACAAAGCCTGTGTAAGTAACTGTCAAATTATGTTTCGATTCTAGGTTTTATATGTAGAAAATTTATTCATATAAACAACTAATCAATCATGAAAAACGGATCCATATATGATTGTAAAACACCGAGATCAATAAATACAGCAGAATTAAAGCGTACATGTTTGAGTCATTGCTTTACTTGAAGAAAAATAGATCACTCTGATAATCATAATCAGGGATATATTGGAATGCCAGATCTTCCTCTCTATGATCTATTTCGATATAACAGTTTTCAATGGAATTAAAGCAACTGATAGGTATTTTATAGACTAGAGAGGGGACCTAGCAAACTCTAATCAACAGCGTGTCAATTGGGCCCTTCCCATTACGGGCTTCAGTCAAACACAATTGCCTACACTTTGCTTCTCAACTAGACCCGTTATCAATAGATGCCAATACCCAATTCAATCAAATCACTTTAGGGTTCAACAAATATTGGAATATCCATTAACCCGATTATTTAAAATAAAAAAATTAATTAATTAATGTAAGCCCATATTATAGGAAATTTCCAACATTATAATCATACCCAAATAAAAAGAGGTCGTCCAAAGAAAGAGTAGACCGATCACAATCCCTCTTCATGCATGAAAGGGCCCAAAAAATCTTTAGTGATGATTTAATTCTATTTTATATGTACGTTCGTATTAGTAAATGAATAGTGTTTTAAATTCTATTAGTATCACGGCTGATAGAAGCTGCACTGCGATGGATATATATGAGCAAGGGGCAAGCATCATTGTGGACAGCTTCAACAAGGACAGAACGAGAGAGAAGGTGCAAATCTTGACGAGAAAGAAGATTTTGCAGGAGTGATTTTCATTGAAAAATTACCAACAAAGTCCTCAACATATTACACTTATGCTAATTCAGTTTTAAATTTTTTAATTTGGTAAATTTAGTCTTAAATCTTTTGACGAACTACAAATCTCATTGATGTAAGCGTTGGTCATCCGACATAGAACGGCCAACGCTAACATGGATAAATTTTATAATTTTTCTTTTTTCTCTTTTTTTTTTTTTCTTTGCTTTTTTTTCCTTGTGCCAACAACCTTGACTGATCATGAAGGCCTTGGGCAACACCATGGCGGCCTCAACAGCCATAGCAAGAGACTTCGCATCCTTGATGGCCATGAGTAAGAAGGCTCTCACCCAAATCTAGCAAGGGCCTTCTCACTTTCACCCACAGTCAGCAAGGTTGTGATGCCCTTGTAAGGTCACAAAGGTGCACACTAGATCTAGGTGAGGGCCAACAAGGCTACAAAGCCCTCCCCTAGTCTAGACACAGCCTTCACAATTGGTAAGGATCACCGGTGACCCTTGCTAGCAAAAGGAAACAAAAAGCAAAGGAAAAAAGGAAAAGAAAAATAAAAATAATAAATAATAGATCATTTTTAATAAATTACAAAATTTATCTACATCAGCATTGGTGGTGCCACATAGCACAATAAATATTTACATCAATGATTTCCTCCCAAATTGGCTGAAATGACTGAATTGGTAAATTGGTAAAAAGTTTATGATTAAATTTGTTAAATTGAAAATTTTAAAACTAAATTGACACAAATACAATAGATTTAGGATTTTTTGGGTAGTTTTCCAATATTCATTTCTAAAGATGCACATTACAAGTCACTACGGAGAGCCTCAATGATCTTGCACCATAATTCCATTTTAGATTCCACGTGCGTTGCAATTATATAGCTACTAAATCTGATGTTTTCAAAAAAATAGGTTTGAGAATAATGTAATATTTTGTCATAGGATCGATCCTCTAAGTTTTTCTTCTTTTTCTGTTGAGTACGTAAGTTCTATTAGATATCAACACTTTTGAAGGTGTACTGTATACAAACCCCCGTTTTCGCAAGTGTCGCAAGATACTTCATATCAAAGTCCTTATATCAAGGCTTTTGGTAACGAATATTCTGAAGGCATTTCGACATACTTTCTCAGGGAGATTCAAACTGCAAAACATTAATCATACGCGTAGTGAGAATAGCTAGAGCATTACAACAAGTATAATATATATATCTTCAATTTTAGTTAACAAGTGACCTAGAGCTATTATTGACAAATTTTTATATCCCAAAAAAAAAGTATTTCGATCAAATATTGGGGACGCTAATTAAATGTACTCGACAAAAATGTTACAATTGTTGAAGTCTTAAGTGTACATAACACGAAAATAATTGCACAATTGAGTCTTCTGCAAATAAATATTCCCTTGACTTTGAAAGACACTTGAAGCTAACATTCTCTCCTATTCCCTTAATTAGTCACAACTTTTGTATGGCACTCACTTAAGAATCATAACATTTTCTCCATTCACTAAAGTGTCACATCAAAGTAAAATCAATTATTTAAGTGTCATTTTCCGGCAAATCATCCTACATAGTTTTTTTTTTATTAATTTCCTATTTGATGTAAAATTTTTTTAATGTTTTTAATTGTTTTGAATTTTTAATTTTTTGAAGTATTTGTTTATTTTTTGAATTTTTATTTTTGTTTTTGTTTTTCTATTCCTTTTTTTAGGGCCAACAAGGGTGACCCTTGCCAACTGCAAAGGCCTCACCAACTCTAGGCAAGGTGTTGTTGCCTGCAGCCACCCAAATGTGGCTCACTTAGAGCTAACGAGGCCTTTGCGGCCTTGGCCATGGTCGGTGAGACCGAGGCCACGATGGCCTCGCCCAATTTAGGTGAGGGTTTTGCAGCCAACGATGGTCGTCAATGACCCTTGCTACTCCGGAAAAAAAAAAAAAAGGCAAAAAAAAGGGAAATATAAAATTTTCAAAAAATAAAAAATATTTAAAAAAATATTTTAAATTGTCTACATCAATGCTAGCGAAGCCAATAGCGAATTTTCCAGCAAAGTAAATCGGCAATAGCACTCAAATGATCGATATTTCAAATTTGTGGCACTCAAATAAAAAAAAAAAAGTTATGACATTCAAGTGAACGCTATACAAAAATTATGGTAGATGTGCTATTATTATCCGTCATATACGTATTCAAAGAACTTCCGGTATTAGACAATTTCATTTAATGGATTTTTTAAAAAGTTCTCGGCTCTACAACTTTACTCCTTTCTTTCTTTCCTTGTTAAAAATTATATTGACTATTTATTTTTCGTCGGCATGACTAAACCTTATCTAAATATATATGACCGATATGCATCATTACAAAGCATCTTTTAGTCTCTCTCCCTATCTTATTGGATTAAAGGAACAAAAACTCGAGTGGTTATTTATTTTGACGAAAAAGGCCACATAAATTGAGAAATCCAAATTCATGAGAAATACTTGGCTAAACTCATGAGCCACATGATTTGATTTTCTGCATGTTTAATATATAGGTATATATGAGTGCCTATCTACATATAAACATTATAAGTTGCACCGAGATGGATAAATGAGCAAAGGGCAAGTGTGATGGTGAATAGCTTCAACAAAGAGAAAATGAAAAGAGAACCTGTAAATCTTAGGTTGGAGGCTTAGCCAAAAGGACTTAGGCCCCGTTTGGTTCGACATTTGCAATGGGCTTTGGGACTCTAAAGTTTCTTGGCCAAATACAAACGTGTTTGGTTTGTATTTTTGCTCAACTTTGGGAAAATATAATTGCATCTCCAAAGGGCTAGAAGCCTTTAGTCCAAAGCAGGTCCCAAGATACTTTGGGAAGTTGCATTTCAGAATGCAAGTCTTGGCATCAGTTACTGTTCATCTTCTCCGAAGACCACCACACAAAAAAGTCGATTAGAGGCCGACGACCATTGGCCAAGGGGTCACAAGCACCAACAACCACCACTTGAAGGTCACCCAACCCTAACAACCATTGTCGAACCTCAAGCGATACCTGGGTCGCATGACTCCAAGCGACGGCCGCCTGAGGTCACGTGACCCAAGGTGGTCGATGAACCTAGGCGGCCAACACCTGGGGTCACATAACCTAGGCAAGGCCATCCAAGGGCTAGATCTGGCCATCCGGTAGCCAGATCTGGCTAGTCAGTGGCTGAACTTCAAAAAGAAATTACAAATTTTTTTTTTTAATTTAGTAAAAGTCATTTACAAATGCAATTTTTACCAAAAGATATTTTAGCCAAAGTTGTTTCATAATACACTTTATAATTATAATTCACCAAACGCTATTTACATTTTGAAAAACTCCCTTAACCCAAAGGTATTTGCATTTTCCCAAAAAAATCCCTCCAAAGCCGAACCAAACAGAATATCAAGCTTCAAATCCTACAAAAAAAGAGGATTTCCTAGTAGTGAATTGTTCAAGATGGACCTTACAATTTGTTGGATGAGCTCCGAGATGGTGATCCTTGAATTAAGATCATATATTTATGGTTTCCATATGACAGTCAAGTGTAACTCTATTGTGATTAGGGGTATGCATGGTCTGGGTGGGCAGTTCCCAACCTAGAACTGAGAACTGCCCGCTAAGGACTGGTTCCGAAAAATTGGAACCAGGATCCACCTATTTGTTGCATGGATCCACCCGGGAACCAGACCGGACCGCCGGTCCGATTCCCGAGTGAATCCATGGAACCGATCTTGACGCGAAACAATTTTGGTTTTCAACATAGAACAGTCGGGTCTATGAGTTGGAAAGGAGGAGAGGAGATCTATGGTTGGGTTTTCAACATAGAACGGTCACAAAACAATTTTCCGCGGCTGTGGCGGGTGGCAGCCGATGCGAGGGGGTGACAGCAGCGATGGAGGAGTAGCAGCGGTGGCGTCGACGCTCAGGGACAAATCGAAATGGCGATAGGATTAGGAGGAACGGAGGAAGAGACAAAGAGAGAGAGAACCGAAGACAAATGGAGTGAGGAAATGAGATCTAATCTAGGGTTTCTTTTTAGTAATTTTTTTCTTAATATTAAAAACGTTTCGGTCCGGTCCGGGTGGGCGGATCCGCCCATGGAACCAAGAGCCGGACCGGTACCCACCGGTTCCGAAAAATTGGAACCGAGAACCAGACCGGTTCCCTCAAGAACCACCGGTTTCGGGCGGTCCGGGCGGCTCTCGGGTATTTTGCACACCCCTAATTGTGATCTCTCTTGCCAATGATGATAAACTAGCACTTTTTTTGTCAATGTTGCAATCTATATGAACTGAACATTGTATTTTCACTGTCCTAATCTCGTCTCTTACCCTTTGTTCGAGAAACGGTAATTAGGTAGGGAAAGAGGGAAAATGAAAGGAAAAATGAACATGGGCATGAGATTCTAGGATGAGAACTGTTGCAACAAGGTGAGCGATCGAACAATAATATGGACAGAAAAAGAAAATAAATTAGACACCAAATTTACGTGATTTGGTTGTAAAGACCTACGTCCACGGGGAGTGCAGCGACGAATTTCACTATAGATCAAGCAATACAAAGAGATTACACACTCAAGTCACTTAAATACTCTTTCGGTATTTCCCATGCCCCAATTATACCTAATAATACACGCAATATTTAGCCCCGAAATTCCTTACGAAATAATCTCTCAATCTTACGAAGGAATTATACGTAAATCTTACCATAAGATTTGATCGGCTACAAACACTAATTTTTTCTTGGATGTAATTGCATGAATGAAAAACCTGCCAAGCACTTGCTAGAATAATGGCACTTCAACAATCTTTGACAACGGTGAGCGCTTCTGCGACAGACAAATAGCCCATATAAATATGTGCATGTATCTCATTCTCAACAAAAGGCACGCTCGTTGACCGACTCCAACGTGGAAAAGAATCCCATACAATCCGAGGTAAATTTGGTCAACAAGGTCAACAAATAACAACTATCTCTTCACCGATGCAATTGATAGAAGAAAATCCAAAGTCCAAATCTCCTTTTGAATCCTTTTTGGCGATAATAATTAGGAAATCATTATCTATAATTTTCTTTTACACTTTCTTCCATTGCCAACTCTAATTCGCCAAAAGAAGTTAACTTTGTTTGATTTTGGATGTCCGTAAAATATCCAATTTGGAATATTTAGAATTTCGTGTTGGACTCAAACTCAAGACATATTTTAACAAGAATGGAAGTGGTTATTAAGATTTATGCCTTGAGGTGCCCGAGGTCGACCTGCGTAGTTGTCTGACTCTTAGAAAAACCCCAAATTCTCAAGAAATTATTTTAGGTACAACTCTAATATTAAATTAGCAAAAACTTAGTCCATTCATCTTGCAATACGTGTCGTATGTGGGCCCACTTCTCAATCACGGTCTCCCATCTCTCTTCCCCTCTCTCACTGTCTCACCCCTCTCTTCCTATCCTTCTCTCTCCCTCTGCTACACTTGCTTTTCTTGTTTCTTTCTCGCTTCCCACAGCCGTGAAGCTCAAGCCCAAGGCTTGCGGCCGCCATGGCCACAAAGCTCGACCTCAAGTAACCGAGTTTGGGAGCTCGAGATACAGCAAGCATGGTTGTGACGCAACCATGGCTACTTTGACCTGAAGCTCTAGCCTCAAGCCCCGATCCGTGTCCTCAGTGTCTCAATCTAGTGGCCATGGATGAGAGTTCAAAGCTTGGGCTATCATGGCCACAGCTGGAAGCTCAAGTGGCCGTTGCCACAAGCTTGAGGCCGAACTCGAAACTCGACCGACCAAGGCTACCCCAAGTTCTAGGTTCATGGTCGAGCTCCATGGCCAAAGCAGCCATTAGCCATAAGCTCAGGCTGAGCTCTAGCCGTGGCAGACGCGTGGAAAGAAGAAAAGCAAGTGCTAAACAGAGAAGATTGAGGGAGAGAGAAGATGAGGTTAAAGCAAGTGCCAGAGAGAGTGGAGGGGAAGGAAAAAGGAATGGACAAAGGAGAGAGAAGAGAGAAAGATTTATGTAAGGTGGGCCCGACGCGACAATTGTTACGTTATGAATGGACCAGTATTTTGTTAAGTTGGCGCCATTTAAGTATCCAATATTTTCTCTGAATTCTTGCTCCCAAACGAAGGTGCAGGTTCGTGCTCAACGTGACTAGACAAGAACGAGCAGAAGGAGGCATTCGTTCTGGTCTCGAGCCAGGTTTCCAAGAGCGAAGTCATCGGCGGCCGAGTCGGGTGTATATGATGCATGCACATACGTCGAATGAATAGAAAAAACCAACAAAAGTTGATCGAACGCTTTGACTTTCATTAGAAAAGTATAAAGAGAAATCACTCCAGCTAACGACCTGAAGATACCAAGACCCCATCTTGTAGAACAAGAAAAGGTCATGCATGAATATTATAATATTCATTAGATACTGTTGGATAATTATTTCTTTATTTTTAGATGTTACTATCTTTTTATGGTTCTATGTCACTGTACTATTCGATTTGCTACAAAAATTGGTAAATCACTTTAATTTAAATGGGAATGTTTATATAAGAATTAGTAAATTCGAAATTTTATTAAGTTGTTAAGTTAAAAAGAAACTCACATATTCTGGTAAGTATATAAAAATTAGTAATTGCATAAGTATTTGAAAAGTTGCGAACACACGAGACGACGAAATGTGCATGAGGGAACGTAGTTTTGGCGAAAGTTTGTTCCATTGCAGATAATGATGCATGCACATACGTCAGATTACTTCCCGAAGAAGTCGACATTTCCGCAGTCAAAGTTCAAATTATGCAGTCCATGGGATGGCTAGTAATGTCACGTTACCAGAGGACTTACCAATTACGTGTCGAAGACGGACTTCCTAAACCCTAATATTTATCTATTACCTTATTGGATCTCTGTTTCTTTCTCGTTTACTTGTATTCTCACAAAGATCACACACTCGTGCAACACAAACAGAGACCCATATGTTATTATAGTGATAATGTGATCTCACATATAATTAATCATTGCCCTCATTAATTTTGTTGACGTTCTATTGTTTACATAAAGTTACGTGATAACTGTCCATTAACCACATTAAGTTATATGGTAATCACTCAATATCAGGATTACTGTCTTGAAGGAAGAACTTATTTGAAAGGGGTTTGAATGGAAATATAAATAGGTATAAGCCAAACTTCTCAAAAAGTGAGATAACACACCGTCAATATTGAAAGAGCAATTGACATCGTTCAAAAGTTCTATGAATGTGAGTTTCTTGTTCCTAGTCAATTACGTGTTACAGAGACTTTCCATATTTTTATGCTTGAATCATTTTCTTCCGCTCGTTATAAATACATGCATTCCTTCAGAGACATTCCATCTTTTTATGCTTGAATTCATTTTCTTCCGCTCGTTATAAATACAAGCATTCCTTCTCATAAAACCGCAAAAGAAACCTTCCAACATCTCTCTCTCTCTCTCTCTCTCTCTCTCTCTCTCTCTCTCTCTCTCTCTCTCTCTCTCTCTCGCGGAACACAGAGCAACAATGTCCGATGTCGTGGTCCCAGAAGTGGTACTGAACTCGGGCATGAGGATGCCACTGATCGGAATGGGTGGAGGTGCAGACAGTCTGCCCCCGCCCGACGTGCTGACATCCATATTCCTCGATGCCATTGAAGTTGGGTACCGCCACTTTGACACGGCGGCAAACTACGGCTCTGAAGAGGTGCTCGGCCGGGCTGTTGCCGAGGCCCTGGACCGAGGGCTCATCAAGAACCGTGGCGACATCTTCATCACCACCAAGCTCTGGTGCACTGACGCTCATCCGGGTCTTGTTCTTCCTGCTCTCAAGAAGTCTCTCCGGTAAATTTTCTATTTGCCTTCTGATCTCTTCCTGTTTATTTTTACTGCTTGGCACTATATCCAGTTCTAATAACCGCTAAGTCAGCAATTAGGTTTGAAGACCATACAAGACGTTCTACCATACAAAAATTTACACGATAAAAAATAATTTTCACTTCTATACATTATTATCAGTTGCACGCATTAGGTTATTCCAATCTTTCCTTTATATTATTTTTCCGCTTTTTTTTTTATTTAATCATGTTGTATTCATGTTAATTTTTGGGCACTTGGTGTGTATCGATTTATATAGGAAGCTAGGGTTAGAGTATGTGGATCTGTATCTCATCCACTGGCCAGTGAGAGTGAAGGAAGGAATCGAAGGGTACAATTTCAAAGGCCAAATGTTGCCGTTTGACATCAAAGGGACATGGGAGGCCATGGAAGAGTGCTCCAAGCTAGGCTTGGCCAAGTCCATTGGAGTTAGCAATTTTGGAACCAAGAAGCTTTCTCAACTCCTCATGCATGCCACTATACCTCCTGCTGTTAACCAGGTAAAAGAAAGAACACATGTTTGTAACTATTAAATATTCATCAATTTGTTTAAACTTTATTTAAAGTCAAATCCCGTCGAATCAAGATTATCTTCAAGTTTGTCCCCTTTGGTTTGTTGGTTAATCATGTTTAGGTGGAGATGAATGTGGGATGGCAACAAGAGAAGCTGAGGGCGTATTGCAGAGAGAAGGGAATACATATAAGTGCATGGTCCCCATTGAGCGCAAATGGAGCTTCTTGGGGTTCATTAGCGGTTATGGAGAGTCCTGTGCTTAAGGAGATTTCTGTCGCCAAAGGGAAGACCGTGGCACAGGTAATTTTCCTTTCTCTGTTCACTTCCATTGAGTTAGACTCTACTTATAGAGAAGTAGACATGGCTTCCATGGTTACTCCGAGTAGGAGAAATTATAATTTGAGCACGAAATTTTATTGCATCTAAACCAAGTGCTAGCTTAGTCCAATCGAACCCTTACAAGTTGATTTTCGTAATCTCAAAAGAATTAATCTCTCAACATATTAATAGGAATCAAATCATAAATGAATTGATTTCAACTGTTTGTTTGCAAACTACCCCAAATTACAGATAAACGCATTTAGGTAAAAGAATTAGTTATTTTCCCTTTTCAATTTCCAAATACTAAAAGGCTCTTCAACTATACTTTTTTTCTTTCTTACTTTGTTAAATGTCATCGTAATTATTTATTCTTTGGCGGGCGCGCATTAACGGAACAAAAAATTTAGTCATCATTTAGTTTTTATGAGAAAGCCCACCTAGATACAGAGATCCCTAGCAATGAAAAATACTAAGCTAATTTCATAATTCACACGGTCCAATTTTCTATATCTCATGTGTGTATATATGTGTGTAACTCTAAGATATAAATATTATAGATTGCACTGAGGTGGATACATGAGCAAGGGGCAAGCATGATAGTGAAGAGCTTCAACAAAGAGAGAATGAAAGTGAACTTGCAAATCTTGGATTGGGGACTTAGCCAAGAGGATTTGGACAAGATCAAGCTTCAGATCCAACAGAAAAGAGGATTTCCTGGTGATTGGTTCATTTTCGAAGATGGGCCTTACAAGTCATTGGATGAGCTCTGGGATGGAGATTATTGAATTAGATCACGCATCGATGACTCTCTTTGCCTTTTTGGTGATCTCCCGCAAATGATGATTATGATTAATAATTGCAATTTTTATATTATACTTCCACATTGCAAATTTATATGAAATCAACTTTGAATGTTCGTTGTAGCAATCTCTTCTCTAACTGCTATGTTTGGGATAATAGTAATTAAGGACGACTAAGGGGAAAGGAAAATTGACGTGGAGAATTAAAGGTACAGATGAATATGTGCATATGAAGATAAGTCAAGATGGTTACCGGTCACCTAATAATTCAGATATCTTCTATTATAAAAATAAAATATTCGAGGTGTGTGCAGCGATCTTGTGAGGCAAGTTACTCCTTACAGTTGAAGCTCGTTTGTCCAGCAAATAGTCCTAGTAATATAATACTCAGGCAATTTAACAGGTTAAAAGAGAAATGCATTTGAAACCCGAAGCCTTCATTTCATTGACTTGTTATATATCCGTTGTTTTGAAAATTGAAATAAATCGGAACCAAAATTATCCAATCAATCCTAAACTTATCGTACGTGTGTCAATTCAATCCTAAACTTTTCAAATTTATTAACTCAATTCTAAACCTTTGCTCAAAATTCCAAGCTAGACTTTCTAGACAATTTTCTCCTGGAAATCTCCAACATGGCGGTTCAGTCATCACAAGCCGTCCTACTTAGTGCACCATCATGTAAGTGAGTCTTGGCGAAATTGGCTGGGAAAATTACATTGAAATTTTGTGCAAAGATTTAGGAATAAATTGGCAAAATTCATAAATTTAGAACCCAATTAGCATTCATACAAAAATTTTAGGACCGATCAAGCAATTTCCCAAGTAAATCCCTGTTATAGAATACATGGTAAGTGTCAGGAATACTAATTACAGCGTCCAGACATCCGCCGATTAAGTGGGCTTGGATGGTGAAACTTTGGTCAGGTCCCAACATCCGCCAATGAAACACAATAAATGTGGGTTTTAATAGGTGTAGAGTCTCTGGAAACTGCATTGACTGTCAAGATGACACCATATAAAGCAACCAACGACCTCTCCGAATTTAAATTTTTTGCATCAAAAAGAAGTTTCTTGAGATTGCCGATGACGCATTAATCGATTTGGCAAATTGGCAGAAGATTAATTGCTCATTTCCAATTGGTCACGTTTCAGCTAAAATCGAGACAGCCAAAAACCATCTAGAATCAGTTCCTTGTGGGGTATCTGACCCATACATTAGCTGCTATGGAGAGTCCCGTGCTCAAGGAGATTGCCATTGTCAAAGACAAAAACTGTGGCCCAGGTACCGTATTCTCCCTCTCCTCGTGTTTTTTTTTTTCCTGTTTTGGCGTCATTCTTGGGGCGGAGGAAATCATTAATTGAGTTGGTGGAATCGAAGTAAAATTTAGGTTTTTGTCCTCTGGGGAAAGCATAGTTTAGAAGCTCGTCCCTCGGAAATTGCATAGGAAAGTCTGCCTGTGGCTGTATTTTGTAACTCTAACCTTTGGTCCCCTCCGTGCATGTACCTCTCAGTCGACGGTGTCTCCCGATGAATTAATTATAGCCAAAACCATAAGACAAAATTTAGGGGAACCCGGCAACTTCAGCAGCCATACATTACAATTTCTCTCGTGTTTAATTGAGGAAGCAAATAAACATGGTAAGATTTGAACTCATGACTTTCAACTCTAAAACCATGTGAGATTTTTGAAACTACAGTCATTTTAGAACAATTAACAATGGTCGTATCAAAATCTTCACAACATCGTTGTGCCATTTGAGAAGAAGTTTTTCCTTTAGAAATTTCCTCGGGTATTAGAAGTAAATGTGGGGAGAAAGTGCATTTCGCTATTGCATGAGAAGGCAATGTGTCCTGTTTTCCTCCGTGCACGTCCTTGTCAATTGAGTCTCTCTAAAGGATTAGAAGTTCGTGCGCGTGGCTAGGCAAAACCGTAAACCGATGACAGGTTTTGGGTATGGCTTCTTCAGCAGCCACACAATGCAATTCGTCTTGTGATTCTAGATATGTGTGGTATTGCTCTTACGTATTTTTGGGCCTAAATATTTGAGTGCGATCTAAATGTACTAATTTAGTGTTTTTCGTGGTATTAACCCATACTATATTAGTGCATTGAAGGAATAAAAACTTTAATCATTATTTGGTTTTGATTAGACCTGAGCAGGTCTTTAAACTGCTCCACCCTGAATCGGATATTCCGGGGTGTCTTCTCCCCGATCTGTTTTGACAAAAAGGCCCACCTAAATGTAGAAATCTCAATCCATGAATAATATCAAGTAATCTCATAAATTCAATCGTATACGTTTCCAATATTATGTATATATTATAGGTTGCACTGAGGTGGATATATGAGCAAGGGGCAAGCATGATAGTGAAGAGCTTTAATAAAGAGAGAATTAAAGAGAACCTGCAAATCTCAAATTGGGAACTTAGTCGGGAGCACTTGGACAAGATCAAGCTACAGATCCCATGGAGAAGAGAGAAGAGGATTTCCTAGTGATATATTTGTTTTTGAAGATGTACCTTACAAGTCATTAGATGAGCTCTGGGATGGTGATCCTTGAACTCGGATTTCACATTAATAATATTGAACGGTCCAATGTAACTCTATGATGACCCCTCTTGACGATGATGATTCATTGCTACTTTCATTCGTTCCACGTTGCAGTATGTCTGAACCGAACATTGTGTTTACACAGTCGTAATCTCTTCTCTTACTCTTCGTTTGGGAAAATGGTAACTAGGGAGGGAAGGGAAAAAATTTCGAATTTGGAAAATTGGAAGTACATACGTAGGCAAGCAGTTCGCGCATAGACCACAAATCAAGCAACGCCGCCGGTTGCCACCAGCAATGTCGCTCACCGGTGGTGCGATCTACAAAATATTTTTCCCGTTGCAGACTTATAATGCTTTCTTTTTCTCGATTTAATTTCCTATTTATTGTACCTTTTGATCTTTTTGTAGCCATCCGACCAACCCGTTTGCCACCTTTAATCAGTGCACTTCGTCTAATAATCGAGATTATAGATGGCCATTATTATTATCATTCACTTCCAGTAAATTGAAGTTCTATCCATTGTCATTTACTTGAATCAACTTCAACAACTAGTTTTTCCTTGTCAACTTCCAGAAACTGAAAGGGCTCTTTCGACTTTGCGTTTTCCTTTCTTTCTTCGTTGTTTCTTCTCTTCATGTTTCATTTTTTGTCGGCCTAACTAAACCTTCCAAATAAGACTAGACTTTTCACTACAAAGCATCTTCCAGGTTACCGTCTCCTCGCAAACATTAAAGAGGCAAAGAATTTGGTCATTTGAAAGCCCGTGAAAATAGAGATACCCTAATTCATTAAATATAACACATGATTTATTTTTCTATATTTCTAAATTTTATTTAATAAATACATATAGCGGTATGTGTATAAGGAAAATGTGATAGTGAAGAGCTTTGACAAAGAGAGAAGAAAGAGAACCTACAACTCATAGAATGGGGACATAGCCAAAACATATTGGTTAAGATTAAGCTTCAAATCCCACTAAGAAAAGGATATCCAATTGGTAACTTAATTTCCAAGGATGGGCCTAATGGGCACTGGATGAGCTCTGGGGTGGTGATCCTTAAAGTAGATCACACATCTTACAATATATATATATGGATCATTGATCAAGTATCACTCTCTCTAATGGTCCTTGCAATTGATGATGATCCATAATTGGAACTTTCATGTTATATCCATGGTGCAAAACTTATATGAACTTAACCTTGTGTTCTTGCTAAGGAAAGTTGTCCAAAAAGTTCTAAACCTATTGTTCCTTTTCCAAATCAATCATAAACCCTTAATTTATATTATTTGAGTCCTAAATGCTGTCACATTTTGCCAATTGAGCTCATTTAATCAATTTTGATAAGAAATTATTAACATTGATGTTGATCATCCTATGAGATATTGCTAGTGTCAACGTGGTATTCAAAGTACAAGTGAATACATGCCAAAGGTGCGAATATATCATACTACAAAAGTAAAGTTCTCAAGGTAGCTATCACAGTCTTGTGACCTTGCAATTGAAGCTCTTTGTCTGGATTACATTTGGATTGCCTATGGGGGCATTATATAATTACCCCGTGATAGTTCATGGACTAAAATCTGGATTTGACGTATAGGGGACCGCACTTGGCAATTGCCAAGATAAGCGGTCGTGTCTCAAACCGTTTTCCCCTTCTTTTGTGTAGGGGTGGCAAATGGGTGGGTCATGTCAGATATGGGTCGAGCCGAAAATGAATCAACCCATATTTGACCTATTTAACCCGTTTTGACCCATATTCTTATAGTGTAAATTTAATGACCCATACTCGACCCAACCCATACCCAATCCATTCCCGACCCGACCCATATTGCTAAAACCTACTTATTGTTAAAATATTTTTATGCAATACAAGTTTTTTAACAATTTTTATGCAATACAAATTTTTTAACAATTTTTATGTAATACAAATTTAATGTAAAAATTTTATAATTCTTTTTAAAATATTTTTTAAAAATCGAATTTTTAATTTTTTAATATATTTTTTTAAAATTTTTTAATTTTTTTAAAATAAAAAATTTAATTATTTTTATTTAAAAATATAATTTTTATAATTTTTATTTTTTAAAATATCATTTTTAATTTTTAATAATTATTTTTTTTTCTCTTTTCTTTTTTTTTTCTTCTTCTTCTTGCCATTAGTCGGCCATGATGATGGCTTCATGATCGCCATAGGCAAGATTGATCTCACCGTCATCAAGCGGGGCTCAATCTCGCCAATCCGGCGAGGCCAAGGCCCCGCCCAACACTAGCGAGCTCGAGCCTCGCCAAATCCAGCGATCTCGAGCCTTGCCATTCGTCGGCGAGGCCAAGCCATGCCGGATCTGGCGAAACTCGAGCTCACTGGCATCTTGCGAGGCTCGATCTCACCGATCTAGCGAGGCCTCGGCGAGATCGAGCCTCGCTAGACACCGACGAACTCGAGCCTCACCAGTCGTCGGCGAGGCCAAGCCTTGTCGGATTTGGCGAGGCTCGAGCTTGCCGATGTTGGACGAGGCTCGATCTCGCCAAATTTGGCGAGGCCGAGGCCCCGCCCAACGCCGGCAAGTCTCAAGCCTCGCCAGATCTGGGGAGGCTCAAGCTCGCGACGTCAGGCGAGGCCTCGGCTTCGCCAAATCTGGCGAGATCAAGCCCCTCCCGATGTAGGCGAGCTCGAGCCTCACCAGTCGTCGGCAACCTTCGAGGGAGTGGCGGAGGCGAGCCGCGGCAATGAGTGGCGGAGGCGATGTCGCGACCTAAATTTCGGGTGTGAACCACCTAGGATTTGGCTAATGGATTACTAAGCCTTAACTTAGCGCAAGCTCTCCTAAGTCTATATCAATTTATGACAAGTTCTTAACATGCTATTGATTTTTAATTAGTAATCGCCACAAATCTATTTTTTGGTGGGTCAATTATAAACCCAAGTAAAGTAATGGGAGATTTACCATACTCCTACGAATTAGAAATTGTGAGTTCGGGGACTTGATTACGCTAGATTTCTCTAACACCTTTTCGGTACCTTTCTCTTTTATTTTGAAAAATGTTTGGCAAGTAGTTTGAATTGATTTTAAGCTATTTCCCTAACATGTGAGGTGATCATGCGGGTGTGCAAACCACCAATTTAAAACCCAGATAAAGCAGTAAACAAATTATAGGACTTACCTCATAGCAACAAAAGCATCTGCAGTGTTAGATCAGAATTCACATCAACAGTCTTAGATATAATTTTTAATTAACATGCAATTTCCTCTCTTTTTTTCACTTATTTAATGAGAATCATGCAATGCATGCTACTAATCTAATATTAAAAGATATGACATGGCAATATGACCTAACTATATGACATAATAAGATGTAATCTATACTAAAAAATGGAATCAATCTATTCTAAGGCATTTTTTGGTATTTTCCCTGAAATAAAAATGTGAAAATTATCTATCTAAATTAAAATATCATCTAATTTATATTAGGAATGAGGTTAAGCCAAATCCTAATTTAAACTAGAATGTTATCCTAACTTAGAAATCCCTAACTAAAATGCAATCTATCTAAAAAATTATCTAAACTTATATTAAATTAAAAAAAATATTATCTAGAATTAAACTATATGAAACTTTACCCTAAAATGCAATGACATGCAAAGAATGCCCTAATTCTAATTTTTCTTTTTTTGTGTTTTTGTATTAATTTCAAAATTAAAAATTGTCAAATAATTAAACATGCAACCTAAAGTTAAAAAACTAGCAACCTAAATTGATTGATTTGATTTTTTTTTAATTTTAATCTCTAATTTTAAATGCTACTGAACTTCGATCATGTGCATCGAGATATTTTAAATAAGGAAACTAAACAAAAATTTTACCTAATCCGAATATTGACTTCCAAAATTTGGACTCTGAGCAATCGGCTCAAGATCGCAATCGACTCTCCGACAGAGAAACGGCAACGTCATGGCAGTAGGCCTAAACCGTTACAAAATTGTCGCAGGGGACTCCACCGATGTTGGACCATGACTGGCATTGAATGTGGACCGAAGTTTGCTGGACTGTGGCAAGATTTTTCGAAAAAAAAACCAATGCCTGACAGCAGCTAGGCAAGGAGTGGGCTAGGCTCACGTCGGGGACGGCAACCTGGAAATGCGTTTCATCACGTCGAGGCGGCGAGCACCGGCGTTGCGAGTTCACGAACGGTGCAGCAGCAAGCAGCCTCACGGATCAGCAGCACTGTCGTCAGCTCGGGACGACGACATGAATCGCTACAGAGGATGGTGCTTCGCTGAAACCGAGCTTGATAAATTTTATTGGTCAACGAGACAAGGTGGATCGTGAGTGCCCTGCAAAGAAGAAGAGAAAAATCCTTCTATATATATTTTATTTATTTATATATTTATTTTTTGGCTCCCATGTGGCTCCCTCCCTCTTCGCTGGTGGAATTCAGGAAGATAGAGATTTGCTGCAGAAGTCAACCGGGATGTTGAAGGCTTGCGGTTGATTATCAGGAAAGGCCGCTGAGTCGGCGGGGTTGGAGATGAAGCCCGTGCTGGACGGGAATGCGCCGAGATTACTGAGTTCTTTGATGGGCCGAGAAATTGTTGAAAGACATAAAAATTCATATGCGGAAGCCAAGATCGTTTGTAGACAAACCTCCAGCCATTGTTCTTGTTCGCGTTCGTCAGAAAAGCCTAAAATCAAGAAGATAATGGGCGCACTCTACTAACCAAATTTCCTCACGTACTGATGGTGTATTCTAAATGTGAGAATTTTGTGTTAGACCTTGATCACCCGTCAGAAATGAACGTACGTCCCTATTTATACATTGTCTCCCATCAAGACGAATGGTTGTCAACGAAAAGGCACGAAGCGTGGAAAATTTCATGTTGAATAGTCGTAACCTTTAGGAGAAAATTCGGGTATAAATATGGGATCACTAAAAAATAAATAACATTCTCCCACTTGATCCCATCATTTTCATCATACGAATCATTCAACTAATTCCACGAAAACTTTATGCTTAAAGAAAAGAAACAAAACACATGGATCATGGCGACATGTCCTCTAAGAGTGAGTAATACCTTCCATGTATCACAATGCATCTTATTTCTTTAATATCAGCCTATATGTGACAACATATCTTAATGAATAAACCTCATGTTTATTCCAGAATCAAGGATATATGTTATTCTCATAAACAACAAAATGTGTACACAAAAATTGAGAATCAACATTACAACTGAATAAGAGTTCCACACAACAAAAATTGTTCATATGTCGACAAATCACATAATGGGACCTATTCCCATACTAGTTACATGATCCTTATACTTCATCGGTGGCATGCCTTTAGTTAAAGGATCAGCTATCATCAATTCAGTACTAACGTGTTCAATGACCACTTTATTCTCCTTAACACGCTCCCTTATGGCTAAATACTTAATGTCGATATGCTTACTTCGACTGCCACTTTGGCATTTTTAGCCATAAAAACTGCAGCTGAATTGTCACAATATATTCTTAATGGCCTAGAAATAGAATCAACAATTCTAAGCCCATCAATGAAACTCTTCAACCATACACCATGCGAGGTAGCCTCAAAACAAGATACGAACTCAGCCTCCATAGTGGAAGTAGCAAGTCAAAGTCTGCTTGGCACTTCTCCATGACACGGCTCCGCTAGCTAACATGAAAATGTATCCAGATGTTGATTTTCGTGAATCAATGCAACCCGCGAAGTCCGCATCCGAATAACCGATCACTTCCAGGTTGTCATCCGTCTATACATAAGCATATAGTCTTTGGTACCTTGAAGGTATCTCAACACTTTCTTTGCAGCTCTCCAGTGGTCTAAACCTGGATTACTCTGATATCTTCCCAGCATTCCAACGGCAAAAGCAATGTCAGGTCGAGTGCAAACCTGAGCATACATCAAGCTTCCAACAGCAGAAGCATATGGAATGTTGCACATTTGCTCCCTTTCTAGATCGTTCTTCGGGCATTGGTTCAAATTGAACCTGTCACCCTTCACAATGGGTGCTATACTTGGTGAACAATCTTTCATCCGAAATCTCTCTAGGACCTTATTGATATAGGTTTCTTGAGATAGTCCTAAAATTCCTCGAGATCTATCTCTATGGATCTTAATGCCAATGACATAAGATGCCTCACCCATATCCTTCATGTCAAAACTCCTAGAGAGGAATTGTTTCACCTCATGTAGCAACCCCTTATCATTGGTTGCAAGTAGTATATCATCCACATACAGCACAAGGAAACAAATTTTGCTCCCACTAACCTTCTGGTATATACATTGATCCATGACATTCTCTATAAAACCAAATGAAGAGATAACATCATGAAACCTTAAGTACCATTGGCGGGATGCTTGTTTCAAGCCATATATAGATTTCTTAAGCTTGCACACCAAATGCTCACCTTTACTAGAGGAGAATCCTTCAGGTTGTTTCATGTAAACCTCCTCCTCTAGTTCTCCATTGAGGAACGCCGTTTTTACATCCATCTGATGTAATTCCATATCAAAATGGGCAACCAATGCCAAAACAATACGAAGAGAATCTTTCTTAGATACAGGAGAAAAAGTCTCAGTATAATCGATTCCTTCTTTTTGAGTGAATCATTTGGCAACAAGTCTAGCTTTATATCTTTCAATGTTACCTAATGAATCTTTCTTAGTTTTGAAGACCCATTTACAACCAATAGCCTTCGCACTATCAGGTAACTCAACCAAATCCCAGACTTTGTTAGATGCCATAGAACTCATCTCTTCCTTCATGGCATTGTACCACAAATTGGATTTATCACTATCCATGGCTTGTGAAAACGTTTCAGATCATTCTCAGCTCCAATATTGTAGTCGACTCTTGTAAATACACAATATAATCACTAGGAATAGCCGATTTCCTTGTTCTAGTAGATCTTCTCAATGTTGGATCAACATTCTCTTGAGGAGCATGTTGCTCAACTGGTTGTTCAATAGTTTCTGGTAATTGCTGAACAACTGGATCTACTGGATCAATATCAGCAGATTGTGGAACTTCAACAATTGGTTGTTCAATAGCCGGCTGAATGAAGGGGCATTATGAGCAACAACCAATCTTAAACTTGAGGTGGAAAGTTGAGTGTCTGAATGATCTTCCTTAGGAACATGATCCCTTGGTCGATCGCTCCCACTGATCAAGTCATTTTCAAGAAATTTAGCATTTCTTGATTCCACAATCCTAGTGGTATGAGATGGACAATAAAACCTGTATCCCTTGGACCTTTCAGCATATCCAATGAAATACCCACTTATGGTTCTTGGATCCAACTTCTTTTCTTATGGATTATAAATTCTTACTTCAGACGGGCATCCCCAAACGCGCACATGATGTAAACTCGGTTTCCAACCTTTAAATAACTCAAAAGGTGTCTTTGGGACAGCCTTGGTCGGAACTCGGTTTAATATGTACACTGCCGTCTTAAGTGCTTCAGTCCATAAGAATTTAGGAAGTTTGGAGCTACTAAGCATACTACGCACCATATCTAATAAGGTCCGATTTCTTCTTTCCGCTACGCCATTTTGATCCGGAGAACCAGGCATAGTATATTGGGCAACTATCCCATGCTCTTGAAGAAATCTTGCAAATGGACCAGGTGCTTGTCCATCTTCAGTGTATCTACCATAGAATTCTCCACCTCTATCTGATCTCACGATCTTTATTTGCTTATTGCATTGTTTCTCTACTTCCGCCTTAAATACTTTAAAGGCATCTAATGCTTCATATTTATTATGAATCAAGTAGAGATACATATAACGTGAATAATCATCTATAAAGGAGATGAAGTATTTCGACTACATGAGTCCATATCCGGACTACAAATATCTCGTATGTATGATTTCTAATATTTTGTACTCCTCTTGGCACCTTTCTTTGACTTGTTAGTCCGCTTTCCCTTTATGCAGTCCACACAAGTATCACAATCAGTAAAATCTAATGTACTAAGTACTCCATCATTTACTAATCGCTTAATTCTTTCTATGGAGATATGTCCTAATCTCCGGTGCCACAACATAGAAGAATGTTCTTTCACAACACATCGTTTCATACCAGCTTTATCATGAACATGCATCGCATCATAATAGGCATTGTCTTGTAAATTAATTCGAAAAAGACCATCGACAAAATACCACTCCCAACAATTTCAGATTTAAATGATAAACAAAAGTTTGAATCTGAAAAGTTAAAAGAGTATCCCAAAGGTACAAGTCTTGAAACTGAAATTAAGTTTCTAGAAAAACTAGGAACATAAAAGGTCTTTTCCAAATCTAAAACAAAACTACTATTGAGAACTAGTCTATATGTCCCAATAGCTTCCACATGCGAACGCATCTTGTTTCGAGAATAGATGCTTTGTTCACTTCCCACTCGGCTTCCGGTGGTTTTGAAAACCCCGCAAGGAATTCGAAATATGGATTGTAGATCCAGAATCAATCCACCAAGTGTTGTGACTTACATCAGTCATATTAGATTCATAACAAACACAAGAGATTGGATTACCTTTCTTCTCGAGCCAGGCCTTAAATTTGACACAATCCTTCCTTATATGCCCCTTCTGTCTACAGAAGAAACACTTGGATTCTTTCTTAATGTCAGCTTGGGGAGGTATTTTACCTTTTCCCTTATGCTTGCCATAGCCCTTATTCTTTCCTTGTGTTGCCAAATGAGCACTTTCTCCCAATTCCATAACCAGTCTTTCTTGCTCTTGAACACACATGGTCATGAGTTCATTAATAGACCATTTATTCTTATGTGTGTTATAAGAGATCTTGAAAGGTGCATACGATGTGGGAGAGTGTTCAGAATATAATACACAAGGAATGATTCAGATATCTCAACCTCAAGGTTCTTAAGCCGAGCTGCAATGTTCCTCATTTGCATGATGTGCTCACGCACACCTCTAACACTAGTGAGCTTCAATGATGAAAACTTCATAATCGGGGTCATGGCATGCGCCTTCTCGAACTTTTAAACTGCACATCTATAGCCTCCAATAAAGCCTTAGCATTGTTATGCTGAGCAACCGAACCACGAATACTTGGAGATATCTTAGCTCTTATAAACATGGCACAAACGCGGTTGGACCGCTCCCATTGGTTATAAAGAGCTATCTCACCTCGGAGTGCTCGAATCGGTAGGGAGCAGGTGGTTCGTCTTTCCTTATAGCATAGTCAATGTCCATCCACCCCAATTGAAGAAGAACTGACTCCTTCCAAATTTTATAGTTCTCACCATTCAAGACGGGAACATCAAACTTAAATTTAGAGAAATTCACAAAGTTGCGTAAACCGCATATCAAATAATCATGCTTATGTCACAAAATTTGAGGCAAATATAAATAAATCATGTTTTACCAATGTAAACATGTCACAATATGAATCACATAACATAAAAACTACCTGTGGGCTAAGTTTTTAATTTAAATAGATTCATAATTACATAATGAAGAAACTACCATATTATATGCATTTTCTTAATCCCCGTGGGTAAATTAAGAAAAATAATATGATATTTCATCCCAATTAATCATATTAATATAATGAAAATTCCTGTGGGATAAAATTCATCATATTAATATAATTAATTACAATCAATGTCCATTTCTAAATATGATCCGGAGGCTTTTAATATATAATTTAATTAATTAAAGATGCTGTGGCCACTCCCTAATTAATTAAATATATGGACCATTGGACATTTAATTTCATGCATAAAATATTCATAACAATGCATGAAATGATATCATAAATAAATACATCAAGGGCAGAACAGTAAATAAATAAATTGGCCAAGGGCAAGATTGCAAAAATATTAATTTTTTTTTTTGGGGCAAAAAGGTAAAAAGGAGTCGCGGGTGAGGACGACGGGCGCGTGCCGAGCACGTGCACGTCCAGCGCACAGGTGCGTGCTCGGCACGCTCCAGAACTGCGCGGGCGCGTGCCCCGCACGCGCCCCGTTGAGCGCGCAGGCGCGTGCCCCGCACGGGCGCCGTTCAGCGCGCAGGCGCGTGCGTTGCACGCGCCTGGCAACTGTCGCGCGCGTGGATCCCACGCGCGCAACGGTTGCCGCGCGCGTGAGAGCGCGTGGCGCGTGGAATCCACGCGCCTGCAACCGCAGCGCGCACGTGGGCTCCACGCGCCTTCTTCCTCGCGCGAACAGAAGCCTTTCTTCGCCGTTTTTCGCCGTTCCGCCGCGGTTTCGCCGGCCGTTTCTTCTCCGGCAGCCCATCTAAGACCGAAATAATTCATGGGTTTTGAAGAGAACGTCGGCACGACCACATGGGTCCAAGATTCGGCGAAAATGAGCAAAAATTGACCCCAAAAACAAACGAAAAACTCCACAAACGCAAATCCTCAACCACCACGACTTCCGCCGCCCGATTAGCCTCCGGCGAACACTGATATGCCGAAATAACTCATGGCTAATGTTCCTCATGGCGGTGCGAACGTATGGGTCCGAATTCGAGAGGGTGGGTCTCGCGGATTTGCCGGAATCGTTGAGTTTCTCTCTCGGCCTCAAAATCCGAGTTACTGTTCATGTACATAAATGGCCGAAAATTCAACGAAAAACACCGAAAATACACCAAAATTTAACAAAACAAGGCAGAGGCTATAAACATGCTCTGATACCAAATGAAAGACATAAAAATTCATATGCGGAAGCCAAGATCGTTTGTAGACAAACCTCCAGCCATTGTTCTTGTTCGCGTTCGTCAGAAAAGCCTGAAATCAAGAAGATAACGGGCACTCTACTAACCAAATTTCCTCACGTCGATGGTGTATTCTAAATGTGAGAATTTTGTGTTAGACTTGATCACCCGTCGAAATGAACGTACGTCCTATTTATACATTGTCTCCCATCAAGACGAATGGTTGTCAACGAAAAGAAAGCGTGGAAAGTTTCATGTTGAATAGTCGTAACCTTTAGGAGAAAATTGGGTATAAATATAGGATCACTAAAAAATAAATAACAATTGTTACAAGTGGCGCACAAGCATGAGCAGCCGCTGGGGACAGATGTGAAGCATCGAAGTGCCGCTGGGACTGCTGAACGTTGCTCGCTGGACGTCGGCGTTACTGGGCATTCGCTGGAGCAGTTCTCATGAATTAGCGTCGAGAAAAAACACATAATGCACAGTGATGTTACTGGTACGGGAATTTGGGCACGGCTGTTGAAAGTGACCAGCCTTGACCATTAAAAGATGAAATCTCTGCTGTTGAAAGTGACCAGTGATGTTACTGGGCATTCGCTGAGCAAGTTCTTGTGAATCAACATCGAGAAAAAACACACAATGGACAGTGATTGTTACTGGTACGGGAATTTGGGCACGGCTGTTGAAAGTGACCAGCCTTGACCATTAAAAGATGAAATCTCCGCTCTCTCTCCTGTGGCCCTCTACATTCTGGCCGTGTTTTCAATCGTGGAGCCCCCCTTTTTGTCTATCGTGAGCTTGCTTTTATGGCGTCCGACTCTGCACTTCAAAACAGGAAATATGAATATACTAAAGAAAACCACCTACCGACTTCCTTCTTGTGTGAGGTTTTGTTCCTTTTTTCTTTCCCTTGCATGCACTGCGGATCCATGTGTCCTCATTGAAGAATATTTTTTAAACATTTCTTCCCATCAGCTAATCCTTTCTTGCCTTTTTCTAATGTCCTTGTCCGCAAGTTTACATTCACACGATTCTCAAGAAACCCTTTTTCCCATTAGATCATCCATTGATTTTATTATTTTTAATAACTCACGAAAGATTGATCCAACATTGCCAAACTTCCTTGATTGTAATTGAATTTTTCCAAATTCCGAATCTCACAAAAATGAGCTCGCATTATCTCCTTGAAAATACTGAAAAATCCACCGTCAATTCTCTATAACGGCTCGGGCTAATTTGCTCTCTCTGTGGGCTTAATCCAACTCATTAAATTAAAGTTTAGAACTACCAATTCAAACCCATATATCACCAGCCCAATGTAAATGCAAAGTTAAAATAAATGTACCTAAAACTATATGCTATGCAATTAACTATTTTTTTTGGGATAAAATTAATCCCTAATTTTTTAATGCAATAAATGACTAATCGGGTTGCCAAAATTGAGATGTCAACAAGCAGCTCAAAGGCGAGAGGCGGAGGACAAAGGTCGAAGGGTTGTGTCGCTAGGGATTTTCATGCTTTTTTAGGTTTTCAAAATGAGTCAAAAATGGGTCAAAACGTGTGACCCATTTTTGACTCATATAAAACTGAACTTAAAATGGTCGAATGTGGGTCATGGCCATTACAACTTCATAACCTACATTCAACCCATTTGTAAAAAATATGGGTGCAAAATAGGTCCATGACCCATTTTGCCACCTCTACTTTTGTGCCCCAACATGATGGACTATGAGGAAACGTTTAGACAAATCTACCACATTCGATGTCTAATGTCAATCTTTCAGGTCGCTTAAACTAATTTTGAAATTTCTATCTTCCTTTTAAGATTATCTCTTAGTTGCTATAGGTGTGAGCGACCCTTTTGGTTGTGTATGTTATGCAAAGATTCTGTCTTGCATAACAAGATGCTCTCCATGTTGGGGGTTTGTGATAATTAATAAGAATAACAACACAAATTATTCTTAAACTTCGATTCAATGTACAATATGATTCATGAACTTTTAATTTGTTCAATGTGATCTATGAACTTTAACCCAATGTGCAATGTGGTCTTTGAACTTTTAATTTGTTTAATATGATCTTTGGAATTTTAATACATGTTCAACTTAATCTTAGAACTACATGAAAATGTTCAATATTATTCTTGAACTTGAATTAATAGAAAAAAAAACATTAAATATTTCAATATAATTCAAGGATTAAGTTGAACATGTACCAAAAGTCCAAGGGCCACATTGAACAAATGAAAGTGCATGGACTATTTGTGTAATTTTCTTTATTTGTTGAGAAGACTTTCCACTTCATTATGCTTGATTTCATCTTCTTTCTGCTCGTTATAAAAATAAGCATTCCATTTCCTAAAACCGTCAAACTTCTTCATCTTCCATCACTAGATTTCCACCTCTCTCTCTCTCTCTCTCTCTCTCTCTCACGCAGAACGCAAAACACCAATGGGCGACGTCGTGGTCCCAGAAGCGGTGCTGAGCACGGGCGAGAGGATGCCGCTGATTGGGATGGGAGCGGTGGCGAGCCCTCTGCCGCCGCTCGACGCACTGACATCCATATTTCTTGAGGCAATCGAAGTTGGATACCGCCACTTCGACACGGCGGCATCCTACGGCTCTGAAGAGGCGCTCGGGCAGGCCGTGGCCGAGGCCCTCGAACGTGGGCTCATCAAGAGCCGCGGCGACATGTTCATTACCACCAAGCTCTGGTGCACCGACGCTCATCGGGTCTTGTTCTTCCCGCTCTCAAGAAGTCTCTTCAGTAAATACCTGATAATTTGCCTTCTGATCTCCTCCTATTTATTTTACTGCATGACACCATACACAGTTCTTACAATCGCTAAGTCACCAACTAATTTTAAAGACCCTACTAGAATTTCTTCCATATAAAAGTTAACACCATGCATTAGTTTTTTTTCCAATCTTTCCTCTATACCATTTTTCCGCTCTTTCCTGGGTTTTACTTATGCTGTGTTCATGTTTCCTTTCTTTTTCTTTTGGCACACCTCGTGGATTATTGATTTGCACAGGAGGTTAGGGTTAGAGTACGTGGACCTGTATCTAATCCACTTCCCATTAAGAGTGAAGGAAGAAACGGGGATGTGGGACGATTTCAAAGGCAAAATGCTTCCATTCGACATTAATGGGACATGGGAGGCCATGGAGGAGTGCGCCAAGCTGGGGTTGGCCAAGTCCATTGGAGTCAGCAACTTTGGCATCAAGAAGCTCTCTCAACTCCTCTTGCACGCCACGATCCCTCCTGCTGTTAACCAGGTAAAAGAGAATTCAATTATTCAAGTTTGATCTTAAGTCGAATGAGATATCAAATCAAGATTTGCTTTTCTTTTACCTTTGCGGGTTCGTCATGTTTAGGTGGAGATGAATGTGGGATGGCAACAAGAGAAGCTGAGGGCGTACTGTAGAGAGAAGGGGATCCATGTGAGTGCATGGTCTCCATTGGGCGCGAATGGAGCTTCTTGGGGTTCATTGGCGGTCATGGAGAGTCCTGTGCTTAAGGAGATCGCCATCGCCAGACGAAAGATGGTGGCTCAGGTAAAGTTCGTTTTCTACCCCATGCATTGGATAAGACTCTACTTATAGAGAAGTAGGCGTGAATTCTACCCCTTTTTTAAGTAGAAGGCACTATAGTTTGAGCACGAGATCTGTTGCGTCTAAGCCAATCCCTGAACCACTCATATCGAAACCTTGCGAGTTGATTTCCATAACTTCAAATGAAAATACTGCCTTAAAATATTATAGCAATCCCAAAAAAATATATATCTTAACTGTTCATTTAAAACCAACCATAAATCATAGCAAAACAAATTTGGATACGACTCGTGACAAGGTAACCTAAATTGGAAAAAGCCAAGAACATCATGTCATTTGAAAAGACGCTTGTACTTTAGAAATTTCCTCCTCCAATTATATGAGTAAATAGGGGAAGAAATTGCATTTGCTTATTACATGACAAGGCAATGTGTACAATTTTCCTCCGTACACGTCCTTGTCAATTGAGTCTCGCTAAGGATTAGAAGTTCACGTGCGTGGCTAGTCAAAACCATGAAGAGATGAAACGTTTTGTGCACAGCCTCTTCAGCAGCCACACGGTGCAACATGTCTTGTGATTCTAGATAAGTGTGGCGTTGCTCTTACGTATTTTTGGACCTAACTATTTGAGTGCGATTCGAAAGCAGTCATAATTAGAGCAAATCTTGTGTCAATTAAGAGCATTGGCCGTGGTTATTAAAGTACATCGATTTTGTTGGTGTGACAATTCCTTATCTAGATATATGTCCGGTCCTGTCGATATGAAGCATCTCTCTCTATATTACTGCATTAAAGGAATAAAAATTTTAATCATCATTTTGTTTTGACGAAGTGGCCCACCTAGATATAGAAATCTCAATCCGTGAATAATAATCAAGTAAACTCGTACATCACATGATTCAATCTTCTGTGTCTCTAATATTATGTATATATCATAGATTGCACTAAGGTGGATATATCAGCAAGGGACAAGCGTGATAGTCAAGAGTTTCAATAAAAAGAGAATGAAAGAGAACCTGCAAATCTTCAATTGGGGACTTAGTCAAGAGGACTTGGACAAGATCAAGCTTCATATCCCACAGAAAAGAGGATTTGCTGGCGATAGATTTGTTTCTGAAGATGGGCCTTACAAGTCGTTAGATGAGTTATGGGATGGTGATCCTTGAACTTGGATCACGTGTTTATAATTTATGTACGACTATCCAGTGTGATTCTATAATGATCTCTCTTGAGAATGATGATTAATTGCTACTTTCATTCATTCCGTGTTGTAGTATGTCTGAATCGAACATTGTATTTGCGCTATCATAATCTCTTCTCTTACCCTTTGTTTGCGAAAATGGTTATTACGAAGGGGAGGGAAAAATCAAATTTGGAGAATTGAAAGTACATATGTAGGCAAGGGGAAAAAGTATCACAAAATTTTTAAACATATTGCATTTATGCCAATTTAATCATAAACCTTTTAATTATGCAAATTTGGCCCTAAACATTTTGACCCAGTGTCAATTTAGTCCGAAACTTTTTGCCTAGTGTCAATTCAGTCCTCTCGGCTAATTTTGAGCGGATGATGCCAGCCTACTTACATGGCACCACCAACGCTAACGTGGACAATTTTTTAATAATTCAATCCTCCTAGCTAATTTTTTGCCAATGGTCGGTGATGGAGCAGCCTGGCCATAGTGAGGCTCAGCTGCAACAAGGGCTAGCCTGCCTAGGACAAATCTAGGGAGGCCACCTTGGCCTAAGCGAGGGCTGGCTCGCCATGGCCAATGGCAGGTCATCAACAAAAGGAAGAAGAAATGAAAGAAAAAATAAAATAAAATAAAATCAAATAAATAAATCAAAATCAAAAATTATTAAGATATTATTAAAAATTATCCACATCAACACCAACGATATCATATAAGTCTGCAAAGCATCTACATCAGTAATATCATACCAAAATAAACCGAAATAATTGAATTAACACCAAATCAAAAGATTTAGGATTAAATTAGAATCCCTAAAAGATTTATGATTAAATTAATGTCAATGTAGTAAGTGTAGGACTTTTCTAACACTTTTATGTAAATGAAGCGGTTCGCAGATAGACAAATCAAGCGATGCCACCAGCAATGTCACTCGCCGGTGGTGCAGTCTCCAAAATATTTTTTCCATTGAGACTTAAGCATAATGCTTCTTCTTTTCTTCATTTTATTTTCCTATCTACAGTACCTTTTGCTCTTTTTGTAGCCATCTGGCCAACCCGTTTGCGACCTCTAATCAGAGCGCTTCGTCTAATGCTTGAGATTATTGATGGCAATTATTATTCAATTTCGGAAATTTGAAGTTCTACTTATTTTCAAATACTTCAAAACAACTTACAGAACTAGTTTTTGCTTGTCAACTTCCAAATACTAGAAGGGCTTTTTCAACTTTGCTTTTTCCTTTCTTTCCTCGTTGTTTCTTATGTTCATGTTTTATTTTTTGTCGGCATGACCAAACCCTCCAAATAAGACTAAACTTTTCATTATGGAGCATCTTCCAACTTCTATGTTACCGTCTCCTCACATACACAAAAAAGACAAAATTTGGTCATTTGAAAGCCCATGAAAATAGAGATATCCTAAATTCACTAATACACTCAACTCATCTCATTAACCACATGATTTATTTTTCTGTATCTCTAGATTTTATATAAATAATACATACATTGATATGTGTATAAGGGAAGTGCGATAGTGAAGAGGTTTAACAGAGGGAAAATGTAAGCAAATCTAAAAATGGAGACAGAGCCAGGAGGTTTCAGACAAGATCAAACTTCAAATCCCATATAGAAGAGGATATCCAGCTGATATTTCATTTCCAAGGATGGCCCTTACTGGTCACTAGATGAGCTCTAGGATGGAACTTTCATTTGTTATTTCCAGGTTGAAACTCAACCTTATGTTTTCATCGTCACAATCTCTTCTCTTATCTTAGGTTTGGGAAATAGTAAATTAAGGATGGATAGCGAAACAAAAAGAAGAAGATAATTCAATATGGAGAATTGAAAGTACAAGTGAATACGTGCCGAAGGCTCAGATATACTGTATTAGAAAAGGAAAATTCTCAAGGTAACTACTATAGTCCCGTGAGGCAAATTATCCCTTGGAGTCAAAGCTCATTTATGTGGTAAAAACTCCCACCAATGTGATACTTAAAGCATCTAAAAAGGTTTAAAAAGAAATTGTTTCAAAACACGAAGCAATGACTTATCGAGACACAAAAAGGCTCACCGGAGAAAATCCTATACACATGAACATTGTTCATGGATCATTAGGAGTCCAGAAGTCCGCCTGTTTAGTGGTCTTGAATCTTTGACACCTTAAATTGAGCCACAATAAATGTGAGTTTACTGACCAATAAAAAAAAGATGTGAGTTTGAATAGGTAAGACGTACATGGAATTGGCATCGACTGTCGAGACGATAACCATGCAAAGCAGCCAAACGAGCTCTCCCAATTTAATTTTGCCTCAAAAGAACTCCCCCTCCTTTCAGATTTTTGAAGATGCACTCATCGAAATTGAAAAGGAGAAATTGGCAGAAAGATTATTTCCAATTGCTTACGTTTCAGCTAACATCGCAGACAACCAAGGACCATTCCGTCTAGCATTAGTTCCTTGTTGCTTACATGGAAAAGCACAGAGTATGGCTTTGGCCAGACAGAAAACCCTGGGTAACTTAGCTTCTACTTCTTCTTTTTCGCCAAAGGGAAATGCTTAACTAACAGTCACCGTTATTATTGCAAGTAACGGTGACACGGAAGCCACTAGATATAATCGATAAGAAAAAGCTATTGGTGTTATGCTAGCATTATGATAAAAAAATTTCCTTCCCTCCATAACAGCTGGTGTTATGCCAGCATTAACCGGCGGCTCACGTACTACTATTACTTCCAACAGTAACAATGATTGTTATGCTATCATCATCCTTTGTCAAAACTTGAGTATTCAATTTTGATTTCTTACCCGTATATTAAAAAAGAGGAAATCACTAAAAAATGAATTTGCTCGAAAACATATGGAACAATTGTCAAGCAACTATATAAGTATAGGTTATGTATGAGTTAGAACCACCTAATTTCCTTGCAGTTCTGCATTTAGATACCCACATTAGAGAGACTTCACTTTATTTTGTAGGTTCTCTTTTAGGGGTGAGCACAGGCGGAGAGGGCTCAGCTTCGTGGTACTTTTGGTCTGGCCGGGCCGAATTAAATCCGGACAATTCGGGTCTTGGCCTGAATTTTGTTTTTTTTTTTTAAATAATGACGAAGATTAATTATATCTATAAACTAAATATCTAATCATACGTAAGTAACGCATAGCTACTTTCAAATCTACAAATCGAATTCAATGTAATTCAATTATGCTCCCATCAATGTTTCGAGTAGAGATATGGAACCAAGAACTAAATCTCATTCAAAGCCCGATGCGTCAAGACCAAATGCTGAGGTAATTTTCGGCCTTAAAAATCACTTTTTTAACGTGTTTTCAACTGCTTTTCATAATTGAACCCTTTCGCCACATCTTCTTTCATTCAATTAGTTTGTAATTATTTAAACGAAATTGTTAATGACTTTATTACTGTGTGCAGAGAATAACTAATTTTTCATAATTTTCCATTTTATAAACATATGTATCTTTTAAATGAGCATCTCACACACTAAGGCATGGACTAGCCCAAATATATATATAAAACAGGCCTGAAATCCCAGCCGGAACCAAATTGGACTGAAAAATCTGTCCGGGCTTCCAGACTCCGGGTCTTTTTTTCTCACCCCTTTTTCCATATGCATTGTCCTGTTCTAAAGGGAAGAAGATGCTCCTAGAGCGGTCTCAAATCTGAAATTCGAAAATGCCACACCGGAATGAGGTCTACAGTTGCTGCACAAAGCTGCCCATGTTTTTGCTTCTCAGCTACAGAGAATGTGGAGGCGCGCATCTCTGTCCTCTTAATCATTGAAAGGATATGAAAACCTCGTTCCTACAAGACAACACTGAGGAATAACTCGGTGGTTCCGACGAATTGAACTCTTCAGTAACCTTTAAAGCGTGCTATTATGCTTCCACAGTAAAAATCTTCACTCAGAAACAGACCGTTGGTGAACTCAGAACAAATTTTTTCCTCGATCTTGAGTTCTTCGCTTAGCAACAGATCAATCCTGATATTGAATCATGGAATGATTCGATTAGGAAGCTGCTGATTTGTACGCTCCCTGTTCAAGTCCATAACCACAAAGGAAATCCGCCTAAGAGCACCATGGTGGCTACAAGGTCCTCAAGACACACTTTGACAGGAAAAATCTGGTCCTAACATTCTCAGCAGCTAGAAGATGGAAATCCCTGACAAGACCGCATAACTGACATAAAAACATCAGGTGAAAAAAAGAACCAGAGAAGAAACTTCTTCAAGCGCTCTCACTGAAATACATATAACCATCAAGCTGAACTATCCAAAGGTAGAAACCATATGTACAGTTCGCCAAATTCCCCCAAATGGCAACCTATTCTTCCATCATACAAACCAGGACATACAATTGTTGCCAAGGCAGCAGACACTTTCTCGGTAGAACAAAGCAAGCAACATTCTGGGGAGAATTTGTCATGGACACCAACAATCGAGCTAAGCCAGTTCTGCTAGCAGATACCATGCTTGGGCCCATGAACCAGCGTTGAATGTCTGACACAACTATCCTGAAATGCTCTGGATGCCTCACTCAGCATCAGCAGGTACTCTATACGTTCGCATTATACGGATCTGCAGGGATGCAAAATTAAGTGAATGTGGGGTAGCCATTAAAGTAACTTTAGTCCAGATGCAACTCAGAATTCATAATTACTAGAGAAATGAGCTCCACTGATGCATAACGCCAACTTAATTAAGTTAGTGCAGTAAAACTTCTGCATTATCATTCAATAAAGAGGGAAAGCAAACAATTTATTTCCACTGGGCCAACATGAAAATGCAACTAGAGCTTAACAAACAGGTTTTCGCACAGGATAAGTATCCTGATCTCCACAGCAAGTACAAAGTAATTCATACAGAAAACAAGAATTCCACGAAGGCCTTGACATAACAATTATAGGGTCACTTCAAAGAACTCTAAATAAAAAGCCTGCAGAACAAAGCAAATCTCAAGCCTGTTCATCAGTACCTTTCTCAAACAATATGCAGATCGTTCTTAGTGCCACAGCCATCATCAGTACCACACAGTAACCCATTGGAAAAGGAGGAACATATTCTCCATTTATTTATATCTAAGTTTCTTTCAACCTTGTCAATTCTATATTTTCAGCAGATAGATGCATCCAATAGGCACCCCTAAAAGTGCTACTTTGCTCCAATTTTGGTAATAAATATCATTTATAAAAACTTTAAGAACAACAGACCAATCTCCACAATCTCTAACCGCATTGAAATTTTCTTGCTAAACTTATTAGCATCTAGCAAGAGCAGTATTAACAAGGACTTAAGTATTTATCTTCTATTACCTGTGCAAAGGCAAAAATTGCTTGCAAAATTCTAGCATAATCAGTCCCGAGCATTTGAATGACCATATCAGCAAGAAAAGTTCCCCACAGCCTGCATAAATCACAAGTAAAAATGGAGTTGCAATAAATACCAGAATGCTCAAAGTCAAAAAATATTTTCAGAGGCTTGTTGCAGCTCCTTCAATCAATGCAAACATCAGCCATATCTCAATTGAGGATGATTTCCTAACTATGATGACTTGCCAATAGTATTGAGTATTTTAAGCAAATAACCTGCGCCACAATTTTGTTGTCTTCTCAATAGTAAGGAACCTTTAAATTGTTGTTTATGAGTAGACAAAATTTTATCTAAGCTCAAAAAGTTCATGCCCGAGTTCCCTGGATGCTAAAACTGCTCTTAAACAGCACACCACTGGCTTCTTAATTAAGAAATTCATAGATATCTGTGCAAGATACGTTTCTCAGAGCTCATTTATTGCTCAACAGTGATGCATTTTTCTCATATTTTTACCTACATTTGTCAGTGACATTGTTATGTAAATGTTCCTGATGAAAATGCCCTAAGCCACATATAATATATTGATTTACCATTATGCACTGGAACATCAGTTGCTAGCAGATTATATATGCATACTTAGAAACTGACTGACTGATTATACGGATGACATCTATGATCAAACCACCAATTCCACCATTCAATATGCAAATAGAAAATATTAAAACTCACTTAAAAGGATGTAAGAAATAATTGATTAATCAAAGCCGCTCATAAATTCAAAGTGCTGTCTAAGAAGGGGAATACATTGGACCAAGCAAAGACATCGTGCTCCTCAAACCCAGATATCTTAATGCAGCGCCAGCAAAACCCTGTAGAACCAGCGCAATCAGCAAGATGAATAGAATCAAAAAAAAATAATAATAATAATTAAAAGCAGAAGCCTCATGATGAATTTAGATTACTGACAGGTCACTTTTAGTCCTCTTTTAGCATTACCATACTCAGATAATATTTAACCATGTCGACCTTAAGAACATATCGAGCAACTCAAGTACAAAGGTTGCTTGGCAGAAAACCTTTTCCTCTATTAATCCTTTATTTTTAGAGTTCATCGAATGTTAAAGAGATAAAGGTATGGAGCCTTCAGAGCAAGATCAGCATTTTTGTATAGCCGCAGGTCAGTATGGGTAGGATGTCAGGACAGGAATAACTTAGTGTTTAAGTTGTTGATAAATTAAGATCTCTGAAAAAAAAAAAAGTTGAATATTATATCTTCACTTTAACATTGTGCAGCAAAGTCAGTGGAGCGTCTATTTGGAAACAAGGCAGCAGGCTCATAATCTATTGGTTTATGGAGTGTCCCTAGCAATAAGAAAAGTGGTTCTGGTTCTTGATTAAAAATAGCCTGGTTAAGCAGCTGTAGTTAGGGTACATAATGGCCAACAAAAGCAAGCTCTCTTTTGGACCACAATGTGAACTCTATCAAGTAATGCCTCCTTGGTAAAACTACTGTTTACATACATACTATCATAAGGGGAAGAAACCAACTCTTCCCAAATATTCAATACAGTAATACAAGCACCAATAATACACTACACATAAATTGTCTTTTACCAGCTGAAAGGAATATGTCTTTCACCATATGCCTTGCTAGTAATTTCAATAACCAATCACACAAAAACATAATGATGAGATCGCATTTGATAAAATATCAATGGAGTAAATGATCATGCTTTGTTGCACTACGATGACTCTTCAGTGTTTCTGCAAATTCAAATGTCATCACCTTCTTTGCGACAAGCAAGGCTGCACGAGATTCAAGATTTATAGCAGCCAACTGTCCGCCCTGTATCCCAACAACCATCAATAAATAAATCAGATTTTCCATCTCCATGTAATCATTTGTTCAAGCGGCACACCGTCAGCCCAAACAACATACAAAATTTTCATTAACTGCAGAGCAAAACAATAATTTGCTAGGTTGTTTATGAGCTAGTACTGAGGCTTCAACAAAATCATTTAATTATGAAGGAGACCCCTGCATACTCGCTGCATGCTTAGTCTTCTCATTTACATTTTCTGATCCACAATTGCTTATCCCATTGAAAGAAGGATAACCCTTCTTAAGCACTTTCACTTGTTTCACATATTCTCCACAAGCATTAGATCATCCATTAACCAGATGAACAGGATGTGTAGTCTATTTCTATCTCATGAGGACTTGATTAAGTTACTGACAATATAAAACACATCAAGCACTTACTTTCTTGATAATTTCCTTTCGTATCTGATAGTTGGCAGCTTCTGAGAGGACTTTTCCAGATAATCTTCTTGCGATCTACCTTAAAGAGGAAATGAGGTTAAAAACATATTAAAGTGAAGTAAAGGTTCTCACGTTAATGGTGCTCTTACCATCTGATAAATCTTTGCCAAAGTAATCAAACTTCCCCCCTAAAATATTGAGAGAGAAAAAAAATTAAATGGTACAACTATGGAAGGACTTGAAGGATAAGATTAAAGATCATGAAAAAAATTGTAGGCATAAAATGGGCAAAGAAAAGAGTACCTTAAAAATCAGTGAACGGAGTTCTCTTGCCCCGAATTTTGAAGCCGCAAAAGCTTGGACCTTTTGTTCATCAAATCCAAGTTCTAGGCTATCTTGCACATCAGAAGATCCACATTCTTCACTACATTAAAATCACCTTACTCTCATTAGAAGATGTCATCAACCAGGAGATGTCAAACACAATGCAGAAAACCACACAAAATACGTGGAAGAGAGAAAAATATTGCATCTCCAGTACTTTAATGACACACAATACTCCTGTATTATGAGCTTGCAGTCTTAATCCAAACCCAGTACTGCTCCTGGATTACTTTTAGTGCTGGAAAGAATTAGTTGTCTTTCATAAGTCAGTGGGTGCAGTTTCGATCTCTGAAGGCACAAAGCACAAAAACCAACTATCAGCTAACTACATTGTTCTTCAATAAAACAATATCAGTGCTGAGACATCCTTTTTTTGTTGCAGTATTTAAAACTGGAGCTACTCAAATAAACAGTTGCAACACAGGAGAATATCTTACAATCCATGTAACAAAAACATACCATTAATGTCCCTTACCTCATAAATGATTTAGCTACCAAAAGGAGAACAATCTTCTTAATATACTATTTTGCAAGAAACTTATACCATAGATTAGATAGATAGAAAGAGTACATTGAGTAATCTTGCAACAGATGTAGAAAGATTTCAGCTTCTAGGTCCTCAGTTGAAAGTTTAGTTGAGCAAGGAATGTTCAACTCTTTCCTCACAGAAAGCAAGACACTCCTGTATGAAGGCCTCCAACCTCTGGGAAGGGCATAAAAGATAATCGAGGATCAGCCACAATGTTAAACCAATTTCTTTCTTCAGATTGTTCTCGTAAGAAAATGAAAGAAAACTTCAAGAAAATGATTGACTGGAGATTTGAAGCTTCCCCCAACCTGCCATTAGGGCACCGGATAAGCTAAACTTAACTTTTAATTTAAAATGTTAAAACTAAAAATCCAAGTTTTGCATAATACAATCTCTCTTGATGCATGAAATTACTTCATTTTACTCATTTTCAATGTCTTCAATATATAGTTTATCATACAAAGCACCCAAGGGCACTCATAACCAACAGGCAGGGCAGTTCTTCAATTACACTCTCCTATCTAGCAGTATAAATTTCCCGTCTAAATATTGGGAACAAAATTAAATGCGACACCATAGATTACCTTAACACAGAACGAGCATCAGCTGCAAGATACATGAACCGCGACTCAAGAGCCACCAGAAAATCCTCCCTCTCTTCGAGATCCTCTCCAATCATTGCGTAGTCCACATCTGCCCCATTCGTTATCGATTTCAACAGTGGACTGAAGTAGCTGAAAACCAATCAACGCACGCATCAAACATCTCGTAGAGAGAAAATACGGAACATCTATCCCTACAGCTACTTCCATGCACTTGTGCTTGCTCCCACAATAAAACCACAAAGGTTTTATCCCGCCGAGAATCGATATATAAAGCAACACGCGACTTTAAAAGCTCCCTCCCTTAATTTTTTTTTTTCCAGGGAATGAAACAATGCTTCGTTCGCGCAGGACTACGATTACATCCCCCTTCCCGCCCGCCCGCCCTCAACCTCATCTTTTTCAAGTATATGTTCGGAAAACCAAGGTGGAGTTACCTCGGGCCAAAAAGGATTCTCTCAAGCTCGTACAGCTCGGAGTCCGTGGCCAGTTCAAGCACCGATCGCAGCTCCGGATCGTACCCTCCTGCAGCCAACAAACCATCCAAATCCTCAATTTCACCGTCGAAACCAGAGAATTCACAACCGAAACGCGAACTCGAAAATGGAACGGAACCCGCACTTTGCCCTTGCCCGTCGCTCGAAATGGCCACGCGAGCGGCGCGCAAAACCCCTAGGCCGCCACCGACCCTCCGAGCGGGCAGCACCGAAACCTGCCAAAATCCCCGGTCAGTTCGACTCAGCTCGCGGCCCGCATTCCGGAGATTACGGGGTGGAAGCGACAAGGCTTACGGAGAGTGCGGGCTTCGTGGTCGTGGCCGGGACCGTGGAAGGGAAGCGGACGGCCGGAAAGAGAGCGGAAGCGGAGGCAGTGGCGGTGGCGGCGGCGGCGGCGACGGCGGCCATGGATGATGCCGAGTCGAGCTCGAGTTCGAGCGCTTCGACCGCTCGGATCTTGAGCCACTCGTAGCTCCGGCGACCGAAGGTTACACCAGGAATGGTGGCGTCTTGTGGATGACGTCAGCGGAGGGGAATGGGTCCCACAGAGAGGTTTGAGCGTTCCCCGCCACGTGGCACGCGAGGTGAAAGATGATGGTGATGAGGTACGCCCAAAGCCGAAAATCAATGGGCATCATGGAAATTTGACATTCTATAATATTGTGCATGGCAATAACATTCGCAGAATCGTGTCCCTTTGCAAGGTGTTTCTCTTGAGTTTTTTTTTCCTTCCACTTCCTTCAAAACCAACCTAAGTTAGGGACATTATTTCATGATATTCAGCCCTTCTCCTTTCTAGAGTTTTTCTCCAATTATGGGTGCAGGACAGGATATCATCAATTTTGTCCATTATCATTTTGATCTATCCGATCCAAAATGGGTAATCAAAATTCAGACAAAATATGATATGTTCCATCCTAAGTTTCCTCCAAGACTATAGAACCGGTGTATATGTTGCCCGTGACCTTTCAATTTGTTCAAATAAGTAAACTTATCAATCAAAGACGATCGAAAGAAGGAAGTCCAGTCTACATGACACAAGGCCTAATAGGCGAAGGCAATCGTACACCATTTTGATGTCGAGAGAGAGAGAGAGAGAGAGAGGCGCCATGAAAAAAATGTGTGTATCGCATAGTTTTGCTAGTGAAAGAAATTATACAAACTCAATTTTGTGAGCAGTAAAGTAAGCACACAATATTCTAGGGACAGTCTCTCTTTGATGCAAAATTTATAAAAGCAAAGGAAAAGCCTGCTCGTTGCTTTAACTTTTGAGACATACAGGCGCTACAAAATTAGGGTAAGGAAATTCTCTCTACGTTGCACCTACACATGGAAAAGGAATCGCGTCCTCGACGATCTGGTGATGAAGCGGCTGCCTCTACTCGCACTTGATGGAGCGGTATATGTGGCGCACGAAAAGCAAAGCCGCACGGAAACCTACCATTCCCAGCATGAGGAAGAATCCATAGCAGATGCACGCCATGTAGCCGAAGAAGAACGAAGTTTGCATGAAGCCAGACATGTCGGATCTGGCATAATAGTAGTAGAGGCAATAGGCATAGATAAATAAGCCAGTCGATCCACCGCAGAGAAAAGATCTGCCAACAAAAACCAATGGAGTCGATAAGTAGATGGCAAACAGGAATCGCATCTTTTGCAGTAGCAAGTATACAATCCGAAAAGGGTTGCCCCGAAAATGGAAGTTGACTCTTTCAAGTTTTCGGCATGTGTCTTTCGCCTGAGTGAAGTGGTAACTCAGACAAATTCTGCAAGAAAGTGACAACTGCCCCTGACTCTACTAAATTGATAGCAGCCAATTTAACATGATTAATACTCCTAACATGCATCCTCCTATCTTGACAACAAGTGAGCAATTGATGGAACACATGCTCCTGGAAATCCTTCCCCAAATGCAGTTTCATTTTGTTACACTTGAAATAGAAAAGGTGGATCTTTTCATCTAGTAAGAAAGAAGTGCAAAATCTTTTGCAAAAAGTTTACCCTATTGTGAAAGAGAGAAGGAATGGAAAAGAAGAAGAACCATGAAGGAGTAACTGGCAAACAAAAATCTACAAGTAAAAGTTTTGCATACCTCCACCACCATTCATGGTCTTCAGCAGCAAGTTGGAAGTACGTCAATGCCACAGTGATGAAAGCAGTGACTATCAGGAGAATAATAAAGACGATGAACAAGATGCTGTATATAGTGTAGATCCTATGACCCCAAACACTGGCAAAGATATAATAAAGTTCAATGTATATGGCACTGAATGGTAAGAATCCTGCCATTGCCATCTGAGGGATCGTCCCCCTATACCATGGCAATGGTGGAATCTCTCTGGGATATTTGGTGGTGCGACAAGGAGCCTGGAACTCAGCTTTGCTGTTCTTCCCAGCGATCCCACCTAATACCAGCAAAGGCGACGTCACAAGTGTCCATATGAGGACTATCACCACAATGGTGCCAAATGGAAGAGCAGCTGTTGCTGTGTAAACAATTGCAACAGTGTTTAAGAAGCAGAATGTGAGGAAAAGAGGCCCACAAAAAGGCATCCAGTCAACAATAGGTTCCTGACCTGTTACATGAGAAGGTTGAAGTCATTAGTAGAAAAATGAGATCTTGGGCAATGACTCTAGAGGGAATTCACTATGACATACCCAGTTAGTTCCTTCCAGCTGACAATAAAATGAGGTAGAAGTGTAGCCAGCAATTCCAGACGTCAGTGCATAAATGACAACCAGTGCAGTAAACAGAGCCCCTCGGTTGTAAGGATAAAATACACCAACTAATGCCAGTATAAAAATGAACACCGTGCTGCCAAATACAAGTAAATATCAATAAAGAGAAGCGCTAGTTGAAACATACGTAACTTCCTAATGTAAATAGGCATCTATGAAGCATAAATTGCATCTGGAGAATCGAGTAACTTACAGAGTAAAGAGCTGGGTACCAGAACCAAGTGCAGCTGCAAACAGAGACTGGAATCTCGGGTACCTGAATACATCTCCGTGAATGTATTTCCATCCAGTCTCCTCAGCATCTTCAGCTGATTCTTCATCGTGGGCATATCTATTTTATATGACACAAAAACAAATAACAAGTGCTAAATTTTTTATAGACTCCATATGACTATGTAAATAGAAGGCAAAAAAAAGAAAAAGAAAAAAAGAAAAAAGAGCAACCAAGCAATGGAGAAACACGTGAAAAGTGATTCTTACTTGACGAAATCATTCTTGAGAACTCGCATGAGTATTGTGGCAAGAAATCCAGTCAACAGAAGCACAGTCACACATGAATTTATAATCGAAAACCAGTGTATCTCTAGATGATGAGGTAAAGAAGATGACTGCGAGTACTTATCCATCCTCTTCTCAAAAGGAGTATTGGTCTCTTTCCACTTGACTGTATACATGAATTCAACCTGAGTTTCTTTATCCTCTGTAAGATCTACAAGGGCATTAGGGTCTGTACGGACATTGATCTCGATAACACGGTCCTTGTTGTAAAAGATGTCAAAATGAATATGCTTGTACAAGAAGTACTTGTACTCGCTGGGATCTTTGCCTTCCTTGTCAACTTTCCCTATGAAACCCCAGATAGGCAAGTCATCATAATACATCTGAAAGTAATAGTCCTTAATGACCGCAGATCTGAATTGAGCCACTTCTTCTTTGAGAGAGTTTTTTCTTGCAAATGACCTCAGATTCCTTATCCTTCATGAAGTCTAGGTTGTAGGGTGCACTGACAAGGCGATCCCCATTTAGTACTTCACCAAGGGCCTCCTTTTTTTCTTTCAAATGAGCTGCAATACAAGTCAGCCTCGCAAATCAAATTACAAATCACAGCAAAAAACCTTTCAAGAGGAGTAAAATATACCCAAGAGAACAATCACAAACCTGGAATGCAGAATGGAAGATCGAAATAGCGGTAAGTTTCACTGCACGAAAAGGATCAACTGGCATTAGCTCATATGACATGAAGAAAATTCTTCAAACTCAATTACACTGCCTTCAAACAAGAACTAGAAATAAGAAATGCGTATAGAGCTGGATGTGGAAATTCACTGACCCGAAGAAAGGTAATTTGAATCTCAACAAAAACTCGATGCACAACAAAGAACGAGAATTAAAAGATTCTCGTAGCGGATCTAGTTGTTACTTAATGTCAGTGATGGCTTGAAAAAACATACCCATGCGACTAGATCCAGCTCTAAAATTGGATAAACAACTGAAAGCAACTTTAACTAAAACATTCCCAGAAATCAACCCATTTCACTGATCTACCGATGCAAACAAGACACCGCCACTACATCAAAAAGAGCCGGTAACTACAGTAATGCTGCCGACCACCGCTGCTACTACGGCACGAAGAAGTATCAATTGCAATCGAACTGCGCAAAACCTCCAAAGGAAACCAAAATTCAAACTTCCAAACTAAAACAGCATCTACATTACCATTTTCATAAATCATCAGAAAGCCCACCGAATTTCCAAAATCTTACCACTCCCGGCACGCACCGACGCTCTCAATTCTGTCACCGTACCACACTCCGAGCCAAACCCACTCACCCGGATCCAACTCCGGCCCGAACCCAAAAACCCAAATCGACAAAGCACCCCGCCCAGATCCAAACAAACGCCGCTTCAACACACGCGTCTCGACCGAGCCACACAGAACCGACCGGAGATTCGGGGGGGAGGAGCGAGCCCCGAGATCGGGTTCTTTTGTTTACCTGGGATTGTGAAACGGCCCGACCTTGTTGGCGTAGAGAGGGACCGGGTCTCCCTCCTTGTACCGGTGATCGGAACCGTCCGATCTCGCCGGAGAGCAAAGCGACGCCAACAGGACGGCGACGGCCAGCACCGCCATTGGCTTCCCCATTGCCTCTCCCCTTCTCGCCGACAACTTACAAGAGACACCCAGTGAGAGAGAGAGAGAGGGAGAGGGGGAGAGAGATCTCGGGCTGGTTCTCTGGTTCGGTGCTGATTTTATCTGGGGGAAATATGGCAATGTACGTACGTCGGATTTGGAAAGAGAGCTTGGGCCGTTTGTTGAGTTATACGAGAAATACGAAAAATAAATAAAAATAAACGCAAAAAAATAATATCGATTTTATTAATTAAAGGTTTCGAGGAGGAAATAATGGCGTAATAATGAGGGGGTTTTCGTTGAATGAATGGTCAGATTTGAGGGAGAGAGATGGGGCGCCCGTCGGGAGGAGCGATGCTTCAACTGCAGGCTTTCCTTCCTTCCCTCCAGAGGCGTTTTCTTTCTTTTAAAATTTTTTCTGTCCTTTTCCTTTTTTCGGGCTTCCTGACGTGCCACCGACGTTTTCCGTGCCACCCCCTCCTTGGGCGGAAGAGCGCATGTCATGTCATGCGGGGGTCGCACCGCGCATTACAAGACATGTGGCGGAATTTTTAAGTGCTTCTTTTTTAAGCCCAAGCGAGATCCACGAGAGAGGATGCACTTTGGGAAATTGGCGATATCACGTGATTATAGTTAGTGAAGAAACCGACTTAATTTAAAGAGATAATCAGCTGGTTAGCTTAATTTCCTCTGATTCTTTCGGTTTTCCGGTGGTCCCGGTTGGCCGGAAATTTAAAAGGCTATAGGGAATGGTCTGGTGGGGGTTTTTGGTCCTTCCGAATTGGAGGTACTTAGGGCGCACGCGAACCGAATTGCAAGCAAAACCCGTCCTAAGCATTCCCTCTGCTTACTCCTCGAAGCCCCATTAATTTACCCGATTAAGTCCGAGATTAGGGCGGTCAACGCCTAGGGAATTTCGTCAGTGGATCTGACTGATTGAATCCCGCGGCCTAATCGTCCCCCTCAAGTCCCGGGTCGCGGGTCGCGACGCATCCGGGGGTCAATAATCATCGAAGTCATTCCCACGACTCGCCTAATGCAAGGGCGACAAGTCGCCTCAACCTAAAAGCGCCAACCCAACTGACAGACTTAGTTCAAAGAATTGAATCAGCGAAAGCGAAAGTATTCCGTTTTTGGTCAGGATTTACAAGAGACCCGAGAACAAAAGAATTTCGTAAGACTAGAAAGAGAGAGAGTCACCATCGGCTCCCATCATGGGCCGTGGCCATCTTCGATCTGGGTGGGCCCGAGCCCACACCCGCCGGTCTCTTCCAAGGACTCCGATGCCTCCCCGGCCGTCCGATCCTCGCTCCCGCCATCGTCGACCGGTGCGCCGGCCGCGGGGCCGGGGCCGGGGCCGGGGTGGGGCCGGGGGAGAGGGGCCCAACCTGGAGGTGCGAGAACGGCAGGAACAGGCTGTGCACGACGACCCGCGCGTTGCTGATCACCTCCGGGATCTTGACGAGGGCGCGGTTGATCTGGACCGTCCCCCCCGCGGGCCCACCAGCGCTCGTCACCACCAGATCCTGCCCTTCCGCCATCGTCCCCAGCGTGGACCCCACCGGGAGGTTCCGCAGGTCGTCCCCCGCGAGGTACCGGTCCGGCACGATGTGGAAGCCCACGTCGCCCGCGTAGTTGTGCGGGTTGGAGAAGATGAAGTCGTCCTCCATCGCGAAGATCGTCGCGTTCTCCAGGGCGACCAGCTCCGCGAACTTCGCCTTCATCGCGAGCGCCACGACGCCGTACCCGCCGCTCCGCAGCCGGAGCATGGCGTCCTGCAGCATCAGGCTCATGATCAGCGGAGGCGGACCCGTGAAGGAAGGAGGCGCCGCCTCGAACGACAGCCGCGGGGAGGCGTCGGTGCAGGAGGACGGCGACAGGGGGGAGACGGGGCCGTCGAGGCCGTGGACGATCATGATGCCGTTGTCGAACAGGTCGGGCCGCGTGACCTCGGCGCCGTCGATGAAGATCCTCGTGGCATTGGCGAACCGATCGGAGGCGGAGGTCACGGTAATGCAGTGGCGAGGATTGATGGTCTCGATCTTGGTGCCGAAGGTGAGGCCCTGGAGGGTGGAGGAGGAGTAGAAGCCGGGGACGACGTGCTCGGCGAGGAGGCGGGGGAGGAGGCAGGCGGCGCAGGACTCGACGGAGGCGTCGGAGGGAGCGAAGATGGTGACGGGGCCGTTCCAGCGGGAGAGGACGGGGTACTGGGAGAGGGCGGCGCCGACGGAGATGGAGAGCTCCTGGAAGCCGAGGTGGGCGAGGATCTGCTGGAGGAGGGGGCCGGAGGAGAGGGGGACGTCGCGGAACCGGGGGTAGCCGAAGTCCGAGAGCGACGGCGGCGGCGGTGGAGGGGAGGCGGAGCGGAAGGGGCCTCCGCCGCCGGTGGTTGCGGCGGCGGGGGCGGAGAAGATGACGGAGAGCGCGAGGAACGCGAGCTGCAGAGAGCGAAGGGCCATGTTGCGATGCGCGCGAGTTGACGGACGGGGGAGTTGGAGAAGAAATGCGCGAATCTGGTAAAAGCGTTTGAGAGAGAGTCCACGAGATATAACGGAACTCTTTTGGCGGCCCGGGCGGCGGCGGTTATTCTTCACGCGCCAGAAAGATTCAGCGAACGGAAAGCAATTAGCATCGAGGTTCTCTTACGGCGTCGTTTGCTAAGCAAGCGCAAACGCGCCGAGAAAGAGTTTTCAGTTTTCCCGCCAATTGAAGAGCCTCCTGTAGCAGCAGTACCAGACGGCTCGAACGTACGGATCGCCCACGCGCGCTCTCTCGAACTCGCAGTTCACTCGCGCTAACTAACTCGCCGAGTCGCTAACCGCCTCTTCACCTTCTCCAACGTACTCCTCCACCATAACGATAAGTCGATAACTCCTCCTGCTCATACTCAAGATCAGTCACTTCTCTCTCTCTCTCTCTCTCTCTATCTCTCTCTAGACTTCTCTCGATTCCTTCCAGCCATGGCGATCGAGTCTCTGCAGCTCTCGATCCTCATCGCAGCCATCTTCTTCGCCGCAACCACGACCTCCATGGACGAAGATCTCTTCGCCTCGCCGCAGTCTCAAGCGCGGCGGCCGGAGCTGATCCGCGACGACTCGCTCTCGCCGACCTCGCTCCTCGAGCCCATCCTCTCCCACCTCGGCTTCCACGACCTCGCCATGGCGGTCCCCTCCCTCACCGACTCGCCGTCGTTCACGACGTGGAACGGTCCCTCCACCCTCTTCGCCCCCTCCGACTCCTCCCTCAAGTCCTGCGCCTCCTGCTCCGTCCCCCGCATCCTCAGCGAGCACATCGTCCCCGGCCTCTTCAGCTTCGGCTACCTCCAGAAGCTCGCCTTCGGCACCAAGGTCGAGACGATGAGCCCCGGCCACTGCCTCACCGTCACTTCGGCCACTCACCGCGTTACCAACACCACCAGGATCTTCATCGACGGCGTCGAGATCTCTCGCCCCGACATGTTCAACAACGGAATCGTCGTCGTCCACGGCCTCGAAGGCTTCATCGCGCTGCTGTCCCCTTTCTCCTGCAGCATCGAGAAGATGACGTCCCTGGCGTTCCCGCACCCGCCGCCGGTGTCCTTCTCCTCCTCTCCTTCGCCGCTCATGCGCCTGATGCTGCGCGACGCGGTGCTGCGCCTCCGGACCAGCGGGTTCGGCATCCTGGCGCTCGCGATCAAGATCAAGTACCCCGAGCTGGTGAATCTCCAGAACGCGACCATCTTCACCATCGACGACTTCTCGATCTTCACCGGCGCGGTCAGCTACGTCAACAACGTGCGGTTCCACATCGTGCCCAACCGGTACCTCGCGATGGCCGACCTGGAGAGACTGCCGGCGGGGACGGTGCTGCCGTCCCTGGAGGCGGGACAGTATCTGGCTGTGACGACGGCAGGTGGGCCGGCGACGATGAGGATCAACTACGTGAGGATGAAGAGCCCCGACGTGATGAGGAATCAGAAGGTCGTGGTGCACTCCTTGTTCCTGCCGTTCCCTCATCTTCACCCGGCGTCCCTCGATGGACTGATCAACGGTCAAGATCACACCGAGGAGAACGTCGCCGCCGCTAACCAGAGCATGAAGGACTCGTGCGCTGCTCTTGAGGAGAATGGAGGTTGCGAGGTGATTCCTCCATGAAAATTTCCACGGTTTGTGACGCTTTCTTTTGCCGCCTTCAGGTCATTTCTACTTTCCCGCTCCCCTTGGTGCAGAGTCGTTCAGGGTGCTTTCAATTTTTTCGGTCTCCTTTTTTTTTCCTTTGAATTGTGGGACTTGCTTCAATAAAAATTGAACTGCATGCAGAGGAATGAATGGGTAACATCAAATTCTGCTGTTTACGGCCTGTCGATTTGCTAATAGTGGAAATCTTCAGGACGATGAACAACTTTCAGAATTCTATGAAATTGATGGACTTTGATGCCTTCTATTGTCTATCTGTTTCATCCGCTGGCAGTTTAATACCTTACAGACCTTTGGAAAAACCCCATACAGGGAACACACAGTAGTCCAAACCACAAATAAGAGTTGATCACCAGAAAGATTCAAGTACGGATGTTGCCGTGCTTTGGCCTTGAAAAATCAAAGCTTTCGACCAAAGACATCACCACATGGAAAAGAGCAGAAATGGAATGCGAGTTACTATCACCTTACCTTGAAAGTTATATACACGCATAACCGAAAGAGCTAGCTGTTAGCCGGGCTCCCGAATTGGACAGTGGTTACCACCAAATAAACCATTAAACCAACCAAAATTGACTAACAAATATTTCACAAGCTATTACTACATAAATTGAAAAGAATTATCACACATCATGTACAACAGATTCACGGTTCCTCTTCCCACCAGTCGAAAAAAAAAAAGAAAAAGAAAGAAAGTGGCCCAAAAAAAAAAAAGAACCTAGTAATACATTTCGTGCGGAAATACACTGTCGCTTCAAAAAATCTTCAATATAGCTTTGATTGGGAAGAGAACATGAACAAAATCAGGCACGGCTGATGCACGGCATTTGAAAAGGGCTTCAACCTCTTTGGAGACTGCCACAGGACAAACGCAGATCCCCAATCTTGCCACTTCATTCCTATCACGAGAAACTTGGAAAAAGCTCCATGGAAGCTCTGGTTAATCTCGACATCAGAGAATTCAAATTTCTCAAGAGGATATCGGTTCATATGGATATGACAGCCACGGGTGCTTCAAAGCGTCAGCAGCAGTGGGGCGTTTCTTTGGATTTACCTCAAGTAGATGGGCGACAAAGTCAATAAATCCTTGGTCCCCCATAGGCAATCGGTGCCTTAAAGACGTCTTCTTTGGTATCAGATATTCCAGTCTGTTGGTATCCTGAGAATCAAAGAGCAGAATGCATCGAATTTATCTTAGATGATACCTATCCTTACAAGATTACAACACAGACATGAATCGATGTGCTTGCCACCACAAGCACCATCCTATTTTCAACAAGCACGCAACAGGAAATCCCAGAATGGAGAACTGACATTCCTACAAACCTTATCACACCAGATAAACGTTACAGGACGCAAACCAACTACAGCTTTACAAGCAAGAAACCAGACCAACAATGGAAGGAGAATGCTGTGATGAAGCTCTTTCAAGAGAAAATGGACTGTGACTCAAGACAGCGAGAAATAGTAAGTGAGTGATGGGGGAAAATGTATCTGGAATCCTAGAAATAAGTAACTTTGCGAGCAGCAAAGCAATGTATACAGATGCTACCCCAGACAAAATCGAAGCACAAATCTATTGTTTCATCCATGCAAGATGTAACCGCCCTCATAAAAAGAGGGGTAATTGGCAAACACCACAGGTAGATATTGAGGACGAGCTGACAACACCACTGCCAAATACAAATGCCAAGTATAGTTTCCTTCCACTCTCCATGGTAAATGATGAATGACCAAGAGAACCTTATGCAGGATGCTAGAAGCATTGAGCCCACAACATAACAAAATTTCTAACCTGATTCCGCTCATACAGCATATGATTTTTTGTAAAGTATTTGTACGTGTCTCTGCCTTTTGCTAGCATATCTTGATTCAGGGGGCCAATAATCCCAATGACACGTGCAAGTAGTGTTGCAGGTGAATCATTTTGGAAGAGAACCTAATCAAAATGCCATGTAAATTCAATCAATCTGCACCAGAGTCATAATAATGGTGCATGCACCTATACCAGTGATAATTCACAATAAATTATGAGAAAGAATTGCATTGAAATCAACCAGAAAGACACGTTCTAATTAGTGTCACAAGCCAAAAGAGACTCGGACAATTACGAAGTTTAAAATTTACAATTTCAATCCCACACCATCATTGAAAAATACAAAAAGAGAAATGCAACATCAAAAATGTTTCCAAGCTACCAATAAGTTTTTTCCATAGAAATAACCACCAAAGGGCAAGTTTCGATGAGAGATATAACAATTCCAGCAATCCCACCAGTCAATGCACACAAAAAAAGAACAAAATCACAAATAATATAGAGCTATCATTTACTGCAAACCATAAAATTATGCAGCAATATTAAGAACCCATATTTTACAGAGAAGCCACTAGAGAGAGTTAATGAGCAAGCACTAAACTGATTTAACTGAGTTGACATCACACCAGAAGACATTCTTCGATGCACTTTCATAAAAAGAAACTGTTTGACACACGCCATGGCAATTTAGTGTCAAGTAGGCTAGAAACATCTAAAGCTCTCAGCAAACATCAAGTATTGCCCTAAAAAATGCTGGTTTTCTTCTAGGCTCTCAAGTCACCACCGAAAACAGTCCATCGTTACATTTCCCAATAGACATCCATTTCTCTAGAATTTGCCAGTTTTATAGATGGTTTATCGAAATGTTGTGGAAGGATCAATTTCCCAAATTGCACCTTCTTTATATAAATCTCACAGTCTTGCACACTACAAGCAAATCACACAGTGAGACCTTTTACTGACACCTGTCTCCTTGAGTAGTCAATGAAGCAACACAGCAGAGCTAGAGCTGTGGACAGCTGGCCTGCTTTCAGGCTTGAAAGAGATACACTATTTGTTTGTGCAATTTGCATATGTATAAAAGGATTTTAACTCTCTAAGTCAATTATTCACAACCTTAGGAAGATATTTCAACTCAATATACCCAATAATCACAGAGATGTTTTGACAAAACAGCAGTAAGGTTGCCATTGATGGCACATTTTCACACTCGTCATGCTTGGAAGTTCTTGAAAGAAGGTATACACAATCGCTTTTCACATCACATTTGATATCATGAATTCAACAGACAGCAGTTTAAAAAAGACCTCTCAAAATCTCAAATAGTTCCACGCATCAATGGGCCAGGGGAGGGGTAGGAAAGCAAATATTGATTGAGAATAGAACTTACATTTCCAGTGCAAAGTTCTGCCAATATGCAGCCAAGTGACCATACGTCAATCTTCTTATCATATGGCAATCCCAGAATAACTTCTGGAGCCCGATAAGATCGTGACTGAACATAGGAGCATAAATGATCTGTTTCAAAACAACTACTCCCGAGATCAATGACCTTTACTTCACATCTGCTGTAGCTTTTTACCAATATATTCTCGGGCTTGAGATCACAGTGGATGAGGCCAAGGCCATGCAAGAATCGAAGTGCTTCCAAACACTGAATAGTTATTGACTGGACAAATCATTACAACACAACATTAGGTATCCAAATTTGAAACAAAATGTGCTTCAGGAAGAAATAGCAAACTGCCAAACCTGCAATCTAGGCATAGTGAAGTAAACTTCCCCTCCAGACTCTCTATTGAACTTGTGAAACTCATATAAGTTTGCTTTAAGTAGTTCGCATACTATCAACAAATGCTCCTGCAAAGCAAGCAAGCTCATTCCATTGAGAAGCCTTCAGATTAATAGAAAGCGGATCAAACGTGACCAAGGCAATGCAGCAAATCCTTGCTATGATCTAACATAACCACCAAAATCTTGCACCGCAAAATATTCACAGTTACCCTCAGGTAAGAACACCATCGAGGAATAGGCTGCTTAGTGCTTAAATAGCATTGAAGTGCCTGCAGTGAAATGTTCTAATGAGCATGCATGATGCAAGTACGACCAACAGCAGCTGGACTGTGTGACCTTCAAGCAGTAAGCAAGCTGGTGCCTAGCATGAGGAACTAATTACAGGCAAAGGAATAGCTCTTGGAAACATGGATCTTGTGCAGCAAAGGAACTTATAAATTACATGGAAAAATAGGAAGCTTAAAATTTCAGTAACTGCTCCAATCAATAATTGACTCCCTTGTTTTTTTGCCGCTAATGATTGCCTATTTGGATTACCATAAAGAGGAAATAATATTCAGCCACTTGCATATTGTTCCCACATACCCTCAAATGCATCATGAGAGATACAGTTACAGTGGAAACACATCCTCAAATTGCCGTTCATTGAGAAACAAATATCTTCATCCTAGCACTAGAGTATTGCTACCAAACTTGTCTTACTTCTACAAGACAGATATCATATCAGGCAGCTACAGCCTCAAGTTATCATGCAAAAATAGCAACTCAACAGACAAGTCATGAATGACAAAAAACATCAAGGCTGATAGTTCCCCGGGAACATCAACCCCACTCTCATTCATCTACACCAGACTTGGTTGAATATCTAACAGGTGACAGCTTAAAACAAGAATCTCACATGTCTTTGACCAAGATCAGAGCCATATTAGTTCCAAAGCATGAACACTAGAAAGCACCCCCCCTCCCCAACAAGAATCTCACATGTCTTTGACCAAGATCAGAGCCATATTAGTTCCAAAGCATGAACACTAGAAAGCAAACCCCCCCCCCCCCCAAGGGGGGGCCTCTGTGCCCAACCTCCATAACCTAATAACCCTTGCTCTTAAATGCAATTATGAATGTGTCACACTGTCACTCTCCAAGAATGTTTGACACTAAACCTATGAACCAAACTAAAAATTCGTAACCTAATAACCCTTCCTCTTAAATGCAATTACGAATGTGTCACACTGTCACTCTCCAAGAATGTTTGACACTAAACCTATGAACCAAACTAAAAATTCAACTTGGTAGAGAATAATGTATTAAACAGTTTAAGAAGAAAATTGCCTCTAGCACCAACGAAGTAATCAAGCACAATCTCTGAAAAGAAAAAATCTCTTTTTCCACAAGGATGTAACATAAAGCTAAGCAGAAAATTCCACTTACTCGGTAGTAAAAATAATCATACAAACGGAGGAGGTGGTACTTGTCGCCAGGATCATGTTTGTTGACATACTTGAGAAGCTTTATTTCATCCAGGCTCTGATCAAAGAAGTCTTTGTTGTTTTTTATAATTTTAACACATACATCCATGCCTGTATGCAGATCATGAGCTTGTATGGCCTTACTAAATGCAGCAGAGCCAAGATATTCAGTGACATGATACCGCCCAGCAATGACTGAATTTAAAACAACATGAAAGTTCTTGTCCTCCTCAAAGCCGGTTCTGAACATCAGAGAGGACATCCATTCAGAAGTCAATTGACAGCAAGCTTACCAATAATGTATGAGATAACTATAGAACTGACAAAACTTTAGGCTTCAAAATCTAACATCGTCTTAAATTTCAAACAAATACTTTTAATGAAGAAAGGGAAAAGAAATAGCAGGTAAAAGTAACACATGCCTGTTTTTCCTGTGGACAATCTTGAGATTAAAAGTCTCAAATTCCTCTTCCTGAGCCTTGATTTGCCTTACTTGCTCCTGCACCGCAGCAGCTTCCTCATCCTCCAGGGATGCCACTGCGTCATCCTCTCTCACAGCTGGCTTTTCATCCTCTTCTTTCTTGATGCGGTCTCTTTCAGCATAACCATAATTTGATAGCGAAGATGGAGAAGAATTTGCCGATCTTACAGCATTCGCATTATCTTCATCTCTTGAACTTTTAACAGTGGAAGAGTCGCTGCTTTTCCTTTTCCATGTGGCTAGCATGTCATCAGCTCCCATGGAAGCATTCAGTCTCTGCTCAGCTACATCATTCACAACAGCATTGGAGTTCTCTGACCATAAGGATTTGCTAGAGCTTGCATGAAGCAACTGCTCATCCCTCAATGGAGGAGGGAATGAAAAACCCCCATCCATTTGACCCTTCACTCCTGTTTGTATGCTTTTGTCATTCCCAATGATATATTGGTTGGGATCAAGCTTATACTTTCTCCTTTGTTCCCTGCTCAACCTATTACTGTAATTTTTATCTGCTTCAATTTTATAGTGTTTGGATGCAGGTCCAACATCATGATCAGGGATGTACTCTAAATCTCCCTCGCTGCTGCCCCCAACTAAACTTTCCCGGACTTCGCTACCGAAATCAGCAGCATCACTGTTGATGCCCACACCAATTGATCTAACAGAACCATGTTGATCATCATCAAGACATATATCATCCAGTTGCGGCCTTCCACAATCATTTAGAACTTTCTCATCCCCTAACATGATGAGTTCATCTGTTTGTGCAACAAAACCTTTCCATACAGGTTCCGCACGCATGAAATTCAGTTCTTCCTCATCCATCAGTTGTCCATCATATTGTGTGATTAAATCATTCTCCTCCACCCTGCTGTAAACTTCTCTCGCTGACAGCCCCATCGGATCATCTGAAGCTGTAACAGGTTCCACGTTTTTTGATTGAAGAAATCGCTCCCCAGAGAAGTAGGAATCCTCCTCAGCAAAGGATTGGTCGTCGTCCTCATCTTTAATTTGACCTCCTTCCTGCGGGTCAGGAACACTCCCATGGCCAGTTCCCTTCTCATTATCACTAGGATAGTCTATTTCATGGGCCAGAAACCAGGCCTCATCCTCAATAGGCTGCCTCATATATCCAACATCATCGTCGTCATCATACTCATCAGAATCCCAATACTCGTTAGGGTAGTCAATAGACTCACTCAACCCATCTCCAATAGTTGCAAAACCCGAAACCAGATCAGATGTATCCTCTGCGATGCCATGACTTACAGATAGCCAATTGCCACCAGCAAGCCTTTTCCCACCTAAATCATCAGTTACAAAGTATTAACAATTTTTACAGTTGTAACTGAAATGCAGCCTCTAGAACAGAAGACAAAATCGTGGTGGGAAAATACGAGGAGAACAGTAAAGAGAGGCCATTTACAGGTGCAAGCACACCCTATACTACTACCTACAACAGCCAGGCTTATAATTGGATGCAAGAAAATGCAAAATCGGCAACCAAAGGCAAAATCAAAAGCCCTAAGAAAAACACCCCATCTTGATTTTGTAAAATATGCATTCTATGCAAAAAGGTTGACGACATGGCAAATTGTCAGTGAAGGATACCTGAAGAATTAATTTCTTGTCCTACAGGAACATCCAGAAATGAACCTATAAGGAACGTACTGTCAATGCTCGCAAGCTTTGCGCCCATTCCATCGCGATCATACTTCTCTTCCCAATTGTTGGAAATGGACTTTTCCTCTGACTTGAGTTTGACAGGGGGCAACCTAGGCAGTTCTTCCTTTGGGTTCTCATATGGAAATGGAAGACCTAAGCTGCTAATATTCTTTTGATCAAAACCTCCTTGTGTCTTTCCAAAGTACAATGCTCTGCCAACCTCATCTACCTGATCCTTAATAGCCACCCGAACATCATTGATAATCTCTGCCTTTTTCTTTCCTTCCTTTTTGTCATGAGGAATGATAATGTCGTAATTGTTTGAAGTCTCCCCTTTCGTGAATGGAAAAACTGTTTTAATTGAACAATCTTTCCATGGGTCTGCTGATATCGATGCAAGCTCCTCATTTGTAGACCATGGATTATCATCTGAACCATCCTTAGAGTAGGCATTGCCAACTTTTGCTTGTTTGCCAACTTCCCTAGGTTCACCAAAGGGTTCAGAACGGTTTTTGCTAGAACTGACAACCCATGCATCCTTTTCACCAGCAAATTTAACATCTTCTCTAGTAAAAACATTAGCTTTGCCAGAATAAGAAGCTCCGGAGACCTTCAGATCAGACATGGTATGAGAACTCCTGCAAACATCATTTTCATAAAGATCTGAAGGCCCATTGCTAGAATTAAATTTCCATGGCTGCAGATCACCCAAATTCTTTTCTGAACCTTTAGGGAAGGTAAAGCCCTTGCTGGTGTTACTCGACATCTCCACATGTTTGCTTTGTTCAACCACAGTACCCTTGGATCTGCTGTCTGGACCACTTCTGGTGGTGCCACACTCTATTTCTTTCACGATGAGTTCCTCAGAAGCTTCACCACCACCTCGAGAATTAGGGCCCTGATTCACAACAGCTGGTTTCTCACCATTTTGTCCTTGTGGAAACTTGCCTGTGTCCTTCTCCTCGAGCGTGAGGTTCTGAAGGAACCCATTCAAATCAGAGCGATTTGTGATCTCACTGCGCAGAGCCTCCTCTGCTCGGGTGAATTTATTTCTTCGGAGAAAATCTAGAATCACGTCCACAGAGCTGCCATCAGCCATCGTGATGCACTTTAGCCCACAGGCAGATCCTCCTAAAGGAAATATTGACCGAAAGTCAGGAATATATCTAGGTCACATTATAAACACATAACAAACATACTGACTCTACTTGTCAATATAACCAAAAAGACAAGGACAGTTTCCACATTCTGGTGTAAAAAGAGCAGATCAAACACCACCAAAACACGTTAAGTTGAGCTTAAGCACTTACCTCGACTAAGTCAGGAAATTCGTCTCTGGCTAAAAAGATGCTGACTTGCTCCCCTCATGAGTCCTGAAAAATTAACAGAACACAGCTGACTCCATATTCTCATCTTTCTCGTTCTTGACAAGAGACACGCGCACAAACAACTCATTTCCGGTTTCATTTGCACAGAAGAACCAACAAGGCAACAACAAAAAATCGTCGCTAGCCCCACCACGAAAGAAGAAACAAGAACGAGAATCGCGCCACCGCAACCACCCAAATTCAAACTCACACACCACGGGCTAACAGTCCACATTACATCGCCTAAAACTACAAATAGCCGCCGAAACCCAGTTCACACCTCTCGAAAATCAAAACGCGAGGACCAACACTCGCTTCCCAAATTCCCCCTTTCCGGACCCCCCTCAAAACCCCGCCGCCTCGACGCGCCACTCCTTCCACTTTCCCATACACCTTCATCGATCCCACTACACTTCACTCCAGACTTCCCCCGGCCCGCATTTCCCAAAACCATTCGAAAACCGCACTCTCCAGCCTCGAATCCCACCTCCCACCCGAGATCCCACCCACCCCCGCCTCCTCCTCCACCAAAACCAAACCCTAGAAAATCCCAACCCCTCCCCCAACCAAGCCCGCGGCAAAACCCCTTCAGAACATCTCCCCCACGACCCCCCGAAAAATCCCGACCACCGAAACCTCAAAAACTCGAACTCGAACACTTCCCCCGACCCAAAATAAAAAAGGAAACGGATTCAGCAGAAGCTCGAGCTCGAAACCATCCGACTTTACGAAGATGATGAAGAGCGGCTGAGGGAACAGAGGACTCACGGATCGGCGAGCGCACGAAGAAGCAGTCGTCCTCCTCCTCCTCCTCCTCCTCTCTCCTCGGATGCGGAATCCGCCACCGTCGCCACCGTCGCCACCGTCGGAAATCGCGACAGAGATTGGCACCCGATTACTATACCCCAAAAAAAATAAAAATAAACACCACCACCAACACTTGCCAATGTGCTAAAAAAAATGATGCAAACGGGATTTTTAGCACCTGATTTCCTCCCTTTGTTTATTTATTCCCCCATTTTCATTTTCCCTCTCTATCCCTAATCGGATATTTAAAATAAAATAAAATAAAATAAATCTTTGCAAAGAAATGCTTTTCCGAGGCCTGCTTTGCTTTCGGCCTGCAGAGACCTCTGGAGTTTAAAACTTTAAAAAAAAAAAAAATTGGAGAAATTAAATGCCAATTTCTTAGGTGATGAATGAATAGAAAATTGGATTCGGATCGTGTGCGATCGCAGGGCTCGTGCGTCTGGTTCTTGGGGGCGGGTGGGGAGGGAACATGTGACTGCATGATTCCGCCTCGTGATCCGCGGCCGGCCGGATCGAGCTTTTGATCCGACGGCTGGCGTGGGATATCCCGTCCCTCCGTGGAGCTTCGGCTTTTTTTTATACATTTTTTCTTTTCTTTTGTTTTATCTTTATGGCCGATTTGGCTTTGTGGTTTGATTTCATATATTTTTAATCGTTGGGTTTGGTATTATCATATCCGTATATTCTCCCGCTCTCAGGGTTCTCCCGCTGGCCAATCGACAAGGATATGGTCAGCTCATTTCGGCCCAAAACACTGGAACAATTTGACCCAAAGAATGGGTTTAATCATGACGCACTCGAAAAGACTCATCAGACATTAAAATCAAGAAAATTCGTCATTTTCAAAATATTATATTTCTCGGCTATTACGTAATGTGAACGTCGAGATAAAATTTTATTCTTTTTATCGAATTTGGTCAATTGGTGTCCCGATACATGTCAATGGTTATATGAGTTGGTGTATTTAAGTATATATCACCACATTTGATATTTTATTATTGATATACTGATAAGAAAGGATAAGAGTGAACTAATTAATTACAGAACAATATCTCTCAAATCGTGGATATAAGGTTGACAAGTTAGTTAAAAGATGCTATATGAAACACGGTTCGATTTGAGAGTGGGTGTTTCATTCACTCTTCCACCTTTACCGGCAAGCCACTATATCAACCTATTAGTTTCTCAAACACCCCTTATGAGGTGCGGTGAAGTCTATTCTCCCCACTTAAAGAGCCCCATAATTCTCGAGTGTAATTTTTTATTCCCCACTCAAGAGGGAATATCCCAAATGTTTTACGTCCCATAATTCAAATAAAATAGTTTTAATTTGGAGTCCATACAATTTCACAATACGGATGTATTTTTAACATGGGCAATGGCGATGAGAAAATCGACATGGATTGCTCATGTTTTGATGGGTTATTGTAACACTACTCCATTCAAGACCGATCTTGTTAAATCTAGAGTTCTAACACTATTACAATTGATAATTTTATACATACATACACATATATATATGGTCAGCTCATTTCGGTCCAAAACACTGCAACAATTTGACCCAAATAATGGGTTTAGCCATGACATACTCGCGAAAACTCGCTAGACATTTAAATCAATAAAATTCGTCATTTTCAAAGTATTATGTCTCTCAACTATTACATAGTTTGAACATTGAGATAGAAATATTTTTTTTATCAAATTTGGTCAATTAGTGTCCCGATACATGTCAACGATTATATGAGTTGGTGTATTTAATTGGATGTCACCACATTTGATATTTTATTATTGATATGCGGATAAGAAAGGATAAAAGCGAATTTATTAATTATAGAACAATATCTCTCAAACCAGCGGTATAAAGTCAACGAGTCGGTTGAGAGGTGCTATGCAAAACACAAGTTGACTTTACAGTGGTAGTTTTACCCACTCTTCCACCTTCATTGGTGCAAACAAGATGTGGTGAAGTCTACCCTCCTCACTAAAAGGGCCCCTAATTCTCAAGTGTAATTTTTTACTTCCCACTCATGAGGGAATACTTCCGATGTTTTACATTTCAAAGTTCAAATGAAGTAGTTTTAATTTGGAGTTCATCTAATTTCACAATTTGAATGTATTTTTAACATGGGCAATAGCAACAAGAAAATGGACATATATTGCTCATCTTTGGATGGATTTATCGTAACACTAATCCATTCAAGACCAATCCCGTTAAATCTAAAGTTCTAACACTATTATAATTAAAAATTATATATATTTTACTGTGGGGCAAAATCTATTTAAATCTTTATGAGAGTACATTTCGCAAAAAGTATCTTGCTATCAAATTATCTGCTCGAGGCCTCAAACGAGATTTGGATAGAGTGCAAAGGTGCGACTTTTGGGCCTTAATGCCCCATTTGGGAGAATAAGAAAGCAAAGAGAATGAGAGATTAAGCAAAAAATTTTGAAATCCTTTTTGAGAAGAAAAGGGAGGGAAAATTTATAAATTTCATATATTTTTCTTCCCATTTATTTTCCTCACAGTCTCTCCAAACATAGCATAAAACATAACGGTAGTGAATTTAATTTTGATTGGAGGAATTTTTTAAGATCTTTGAGTTTATTTATATTTTTACATGATTTTTACATTCGAGCTATTTTATGATTAAATCTGTCAATATATGTTGCTATGCTTTTTTATACCATGAATAATCATTTTTCGCCAATTTGTCGTGCTTTAAATCATTTTACTTTGATTTGCCAGGCTTATTTGGAATTCTGTACGAAAGAGTGAAGATGTTTTGAGTGATCAAAACGAAGGCTAAATTATGAAATTACTCATTAGAGATTGATTCAGTAAAATTTCGGAAACATTGGATTACATATGCACACACGTCATATGCAAATAAGTGATGTGACATATGAGTGTACTATTACGACCAAAAGAAAAAAAAAAACACGTGTACCATGAGTAATTCCGGCACGATGCAGGAGTCCGACCCGAATCCAATTACCACTCCCGCCACCCCATCCTCGTCCATTGAGCCGGGCCTATTCAAAAGCCCAAAAACTAGATCCACGGTCCAAACCCGCTCCAGAAAAGGGCTACGGCCCAGTTTATAAAACGGGACCCACTGGCCATATCCAGCCCAACTATTACCGCGATCGGCCAGGACTCCATCGTCATCGTCGCCATCGTAACGAAAGCGCTCGAGCTTCGACATTCCGATGGAGAGCGAGGCAGACGGAGCACCGGCAACCGCCATGGCCGGCGAGACGGGCGCACCGGAATCGCCGCACCGACGGGAAGAGCCCGGAACCACCGTGCCCTCTCTCTTCCCCGTGTCCGGCGCCCCCCCCGCCGTCGCCGCCGTCGCCCCGCGCGCCCCGCAGTGGCTCTCCAACTCCAGCTTCGCCGCCGACTTCGCGGCCATAAACGCCGCCGCCGCCGCCGCCGCCGCCTCCGCCGTCCACGACCGGCCCGATTCTCCGCAGTCGGAATCGGAATCGGAGAACGGAGGAGGGAGGGAACGGGAGGGCGGCTTGCCCGCTGCCGGGACTTCCTACGACCTATTGGAGTCGTCCGAGTCCGGCGGAGATTCGAAGGGCGAGAGCAGGAGGAGGAAGAAGAAGAGCAAGCGCCGGAGGAGGAGATCGAGAGAGAGAGGAGACGATGGGGCAGGTGACTTCGGCTCGAGGAAGTCGGATGTAAGGGCATGGGCTGGTTCGGCTGTCAAGCCTGCCAAAGATTATTACTTCGATTCTCGTGGGGACCGCGATAATTTGGCTTTCGGATCCATCTACAGGTACGCACTCGGTTTCTTTCCGTCCACGCGATATCCGTATTCTTTGGAATGGAGATGAATTTGTTTGTAGAAGTCGATTTTCTGCAGTAGCTCAGCTCCTTTGAGTACAGTCATTTGTTGGAATCAGAATTTTATGCTTGAATTTAGGAAACTAGAAGTTCCGCTGTCTTATAGAGTCCTGGTGGGTAATACGTATGAAAATGAGTAGTAATGCGTTGTTTGCTCGATACAAGAGTTGTTTCCTAGATATGCAGCCATGTCTATTTATTGTACTCCCATTGGAGCACGCGATTTCCTCTCGTTCCCCTTGATAATTTTCGTGCATAGATTTTATACTGATTCAGAAATAGGTGCGTTGGGTTTCCGCCAAATGCTTTCAGCTGATCCTTGCTTCTGAAGAAATGGTAAAAAATATCATAAATAGTGCAAAGCATTGCAATTCCATGCGCTGAGTCTAAGCTTACTTTTGTGTAATAATTCAAACAGAATAATTCCTTCAGTTACTTGCATAAAGCCATCTTGAACGGTCGCGCTATTTGCAGAATGGACGTGGCTCGCCACAGACTTTTAAATCCTGAGAAGGCTATCGGCATTGAGTTTAGAAGGTTGTATCAACAGAAGGGTTCAATTCTGGATGCAGATGGTGATGTAGATGCCCTGGATAGTAAACTAAAGTCTGCTGGAAGATATTGGTCCCCAAAGTATTCAGCCTTGGAACGCCATAGAAATTTTAAACGCTCGCGTATTTTGGCGCCAAGGAAATCCACTTCTGACCCCCCAGGAGATTTCATTTCTTTGTTGGAGCCCAAAACTTCGGGGGATGGCAAGGATGGTGGTTCAGGTGTTGAAACTTTTATGGTCGAGGAATCTTGGGAAGATGAGGTGCTTCGCAAGACACGGGAGTTTAATAAGAGGACTCGAGAGAATCCCTACAATGACAAAGCTTGGCTAGAGTTTGCTGAATTTCAAGACAAGGTAGCAAATAGGCAGCCACAGAAAGGTGCTCGCTTGCAAACTCTAGAAAAGAAGATTAGTATACTGGAGAAAGCAGTCGAGCTTAACCCAGATAATGAAGAACTGTTGCTTTGTCTCCTCAAAGCTTATCAGAGCAGAGATAGCAGCGATGTTCTCCTTGGAAGATGGGAGAAGATACTTGTACAGCATTCAAGTAGTGCCAATTTGTGGAGAGAGTTTTTACGTATACTTAAGGGGGAATTTTCCAGGTTCAAGGTTTCTGACGTGAGGAAGATGTATTCACATGCATTTCAAGCACTATCTTCAGCATGCAGCAAGCAGCTTAGGCAGGTTCTCTTTTTGTTACACATAACATTTCTCCGGCTCTGTAACTGGCTTTAGTATACTGTGGATTAATATAGTGCTGAATAACTTGGGTTTTATGGAACTAATATTTATGCTCCTTATTTCCCTTCTGAAGTCTTGTGATCTGATACTTTGTTCACAAGCACAAACACTTTGAAGCATGTGCGTGAACCTTTTAACTATCAGCCTCCAATGAAGGAAGCCTTTAGCCAAAATGAAAAAAATGACACCGTAGTTCTGAACATCTTGGTTATAAATTTTTTTGTCTTGTGAAATAGATTCATGAATCTGTGATTTTGGATATCTAGATTCAAAGGTACTGAAAAACCATTAAGAGGTACGCCAACAGGGTTTTCTTCAAAGAAATACAAGCCTATGAATTAGATTGAAAGAAATAAAGACCAAGAAAAATATGTTATTTGGGTACTTTTAATGTTTTTGTTGTTTGGGAGATTCTAAGTATACATATTCTAAAAATTAAAAGAACGGAAGTTGAGTATCAAGGTTTGTACTCAGTAAGCAAAAACTATTATCTAAGGGAATGATGTTATTACATATGATGATAGTTTGGCAAGCCTTGATTAGTTAGCAATTTCCTGTTTTCTTTTATTAGGTAGATCTAACAAATTCCTGTGATGGGAAAGACACAAGGAAAAACTAGAATTTGACTTCACGCAGAAAAAATTTCGCTTTTGCATGGCCTTGGTTATGTAGACTGGTCATTAAAAAAGTCATCACTGGTGCTCTCATTAACTGTAACAACATAGATAGACCTATTTATCTTGTTTGATTTGATTTGCTGACGTACTTGTTTGCAAGACGGCAACATACTATGTAATGAATGTGGCTTTTGATTGGCTCTCACTTGATAGAAAGAAAACTAAAAAAGGCAGGAGGAGAGAATAGAGAGTGCTTGATAATCTTGCACCATCAAAAGATCACCTGATAATGCTACACCAACATTATTAAATCAAACTTTTAGCTCTATACGAAACAGATCCACCCTACCATGCATTGTAGTCAAAGGTCAAAATCTGTAAGACTTATGGTTGTCTCTTTGGGCAACAGATGTGTTGGCTATTATTTGATGCTAGGGTCTCTGAAAACTCCTGCTAAACTTGTTTGGTTGTTTGTCTATTTCTTGCAGGTTTCCCAGATATCTGATGCTTCTCTTGATCCCACTGTTGTACATCTGGAGCTTGGACTTGTTGAGGTTTTTATCAGCCTTTGCAGGTTTGAGTGGCAGGCTGGTTACCGCGAACTAGCTACTGCTTTGTTCCAGGCTCAAATTGAGTTTAGTTTGTTCTGTCCTTCTTTACGCCTGACTGAGAACAGTAAGCAAAGGCTCTTTGAGCATTTTTGGAGCAGTGGTGCTGCAAGAGTTGGAGAAGAAGGGGCAGTTGGTTGGTCCACATGGCTGGAAAAGGAGGAGGAAGATAGGCAGAGGATAATCAAGGAGGAGACCTCGCAAGACGAGGAAAAGGGAGGTTGGACAGGATGGTTTGAACCACTGTCCAAGCACGGGGAAACTGATAAACCATCAGAAGGGGTTCCTGATGCTGCTGTTGAGGATGTCGAGGAGGATGGCGAGCCTGAGGACACAAACCAGGAAGATGACACTGAAACTTTGTTAAAGATGCTAGGAATTGATGTCGACACCGGTCCCAGTGACAATGTCAAAGACGTTTCCACTTGGACTAGATGGTCGGTAGAAGAGTCCTCAAGAGATTGCGTTCACTGGATGCCTGTACATGCAAAATCAGGTCTCGCTCTCTCTCTCTCTCTCTCTCTCTCTCTCTCAGTTTTAGCCTTTTTTTTTTTTTTTTCCAGTTTAGATGCTAGGTTCTGCTCTAGCGGGAGCAAGATTTCATGCTTTAGTTTTTTTTCCCCCATGTGGTACTAAAAGTAGTTTTACTTTGATCCAGCAGGGAAGTCTAGTACTAATGAGGACAGTGACAAAGAAGAGGATGAAGATCTTTTTGGGGTCATTCTGTATGAGGATGTTTGTGAATACTTGTTCTCACTGTGCTCAGAAGAGAGTCGATTGTTCTTAGTGACCCAGTTCGTTGAATTTTTTGGTGGAAAGATGTCTGAGAGGTAGGTTGCACTAAATTCCAGATGCATGAAAGTTTTGTCCTCCTCTTTGCATTAAAGTGCGTCATATTTCATATCTCGTAATGACAATGATATTGAGTGATACATAGTTTACTGTCAACTTTAGTCATTATGAATATGCGTTGAACTAGATGATTGCTCGTGGTTGGTCATTTGGATCATATTTGGAAATGTCATGTTCACTTCAGCACAACCCTAGGCATTTTTTAACCAGTTCAGTACTTCACATTCGGAGGATGCTTAAGAACTTTTAGGAGCTCCCATGTGATTAGAGATCAGGCAGTAGTCTATCAATCCATGTGCAGGAAGCTCGGATGATCTTCATGGCATCCATTGAAATTCTTGGGAGTTGTTTGATGTGTAACTGGTTTGGCTGTATTAGATATCGAAACAGAGACATCGGTATGTTTAGGCAGCAAGTGCTCCAGATGTTAACTGATTATAGTGACAGATGTATCGTTCCAATTTTTTTTATCGGATGTCTCCGAAGAGACGATTATAGTGACAGATGTAACTCTGTTCACAGATAAGAAAAGTGGGGATCATGGTGAAATTAATTTAACTGTTTCTGATTATAACATAGTTGAAGTCTGGTTTTCTGAGGATGCTAGATTTTGTATTTCTCAGATGCCTTAATGCATCTTTAATTGGATTCATAACAATTGAATGAAAGATGATTCTTTAGTTGAACCGGCTTTTTTTATCAGTGGAAACATCCTTCTAATACATAAGCTCATAGCAACCGGTTGATTACAATGTAGAATCATGGGCTTTTTTGTTAAAACATGATTACCTTTTTGTACTTCACTAGGAATTTGATATATGTGGCATCTTGAACATGTGCTGATCTCTAGTTCTTTTAACTCAAATTCAAGTTCTTCACCTAATTTTGGGTGGTATACTGATACTGGGTCGATCATCTCTTTTGTCTTTGCCCTACATTTGGATGAGAGATAGCACCTTTGCTTGTATTCATTATGCGGTCACTTTATAATGATAGTGGCTTTGTCTTAGGATTTGCACGAACAACTCAAGCTGGTTGGAGAAAATCCTGAGCCTTGAAGAATTGCCTGATGCTTTATTACCTTGGTTTAGAAGAGTCCATGATACATTAAAGAAAGTGGATGGTACTTCAAACAGTTGCAGTATAGAATTCCTTTTGAGCTGCAAGAATGACATTTCCGAAAAGGGCCCCATGATGACTTTTTTGCGCAATGCTATCCTACTTTGTCTCACTGCTTTTCCAAGAAACTATTTCCTGGAAGAAGCAGCACTTATTGCTGAAGAGCTTTCAGTTACAAAAATGAATTCTCTTAGCTATTCTGGAGCACCATGTCGTGTACTTGCAAAGAGCCTCTTAAAAAGGGATCGTCAGGTATTAATTCTGGTGTACATTGAGATGCTTTTGATAATGCACTAAGCAAGAGTAGATATTGAGCTGAATAGAGGAGAGGATAGACTCATTACATGTTTTTTCCTAAGAAATTTATGAGTATCATCTCTCAGCAGTTGCTGTGTCTGTGGCGTCTCCCTTATTTGGAAGGGGATAATTAAGTGTTTTGAACCTCAAACCTTGGGATGGGGATGGAAAAAAGCGATTTTTATGTAGAGATCAGCAGCCTTGCTTTATTTGGAATGTTTGGAAAACTTGACTTGTTGAGAAGAAAAATAAATCTAAAGGAGATCTTCATGGTGCAAGATTAGTGGTCTTAGGACTTTTGAAATCCCTGTATACAGGCATTTTATTGTAATAAGAAATTGTGCATAAATATCTTTTTCAAGTACTTGCTTTTCAGAAAAGAGGAAGGTTTTTGAATATGAAAATTAATATTGGCTTTACATGTCTAATGGCTTATGAACCTGATATCTTTGTGCACGCTGTTCTTATGAAGCCACTCATCTACAGTAAAATTTGGAATAGAAAGTTCTACACACTATGTATGTCTATTTATATTTTCATGGTTTAACCTAAGACTGCATTTACAGTGTTACTGTTTTGGCTTTGCTGGTCTTGTAGGATATATTACTCTGTGGAGTTTATGCACAGAGAGAAGCTGTTGCTGGGAATATTGATCTTGCAAGAAAAGTGTTCGACATGGCATTGTCATCTGCTGAAGTGCTTCCTCCGGTAAGGTTTCGATTTCCTTAGACATCCTCCCAAATAAACAGCTTGATTCATGTTTTCACATCAGAAAGTCGTTCTATTGGTCTTCTGAACATTGTGTCTAATTAAAATTGAGAGCATAACTTGTCTTACACCTTGGTCATGCGAGTGAAAAGCTTTGGAATTTTATTAATATTCTGAAGTGCATTGTCCAGGGCTGATTGGCCATCCTGTCTGCAAAATGAGTCTTGCAATTTTGCCTCTTTTCTTTTCCTTTTTTTTGTTTTTGGGGGTGGGTAATCTAATGCCTGACTTTCTGGTAGAAGCATGTCTCTAATTCTGTTGTTGGAATTGCTAGAAGCTCCATGAAGGGTTTTCATTCTCTTTGTGCGTGAATTATTTATCTGAAGAAAATGGTACATAAATTACTATTTGCCATAAATTTTCACCTGCTTTTGATCAGGAACGACAGTCTGTTGCTCCACTGTTATATTTATGGTATGCTGAAGTAGAGCTTTCCGGCAATCATGACCAAGAGTCACTACTCCGCGCAATGCATATTTTGTGTTGCCTAGGGAGTGGTGTAGCGTACAGTTCATTCAAATGCCAACCATTGCAGATGCAACTGCTCAGAGCACGCCAGGGGTTCAGAGAGAGATTGAGAACGGTACATTCAGCATGGTCACGTGGTTCTGTTAATGATGAGTCTGTTGCTCTTGTGTGTTCAGCTGCTTTGTTTGAGGAGTTGACTAGTGGATGGGCAACAGGTATAGAGGTTTTAGATCAAGCTCTTTCAACGGTGCTTCCAGGTAACTCAGTCTCTCTCTCTCTCTCTCTCACGTTTTCTGGGGTTATTAAAAGGAAAATATATACATGAAAGCTACACAAGGGGGTGCCACATGTATACGAAAGTTACATAGAGCCCACATGGCTTGACAAACTATCTGCATTGAAAAGTGGTTTTTCAGTAGCCCAAAAGGTCGGTCTCATTTATTTAGTAGAGCTTTTTCCAAATATTCAATGCTGCTGAGCTTATAATTTCTTGGGATCATGAGCATCTGTGTAATTGTATATGAAGGACATTCTCAATAATGATTGAATTTCATGAGTAAGTTCTGTTCTAGTGTGGAGAAGGATATTTAAGCATTTACATGTTTACATTCATTGATGTTATTGAACAATGGACAGAAGCAGTTGACTCTGTATTGAATCAGCCAACTTTTAAAAGCCTTTGGTTAAGATGAAGCTAGAATTCTGTGATATGGGCTTTGGGTGCGGGCATCTTTATGTATATATCTATCTGCATGCAAAGCATTGAAAGCAGCCTTTCTTGGTGTTAATTGTGTAAGACTTAGTTATCATACTGCAAACTACTGTGATAGAGGTTGGAGGCACAAATATCTACCTTTTTTTGGCTCGAAATTAGGCATAACACAACTGTGTTTATCATGTACTATCCTTGGATTTGACTTTTTATGGTGTTTTAACTTTTCATTTTAGTTTATACGTTGATAGGGTATTCGTTTTCCTTCTGTCCAGAGAGAAGAAGTAATAGTTATCAGCTTGAATGTCTGTTTAACTATTATCTGAAGATGCTGCAGAGACATCATGGGCAGTTGGGTCTATCTAAAATTTGGGATTCCATTTTGCATGGATTGCAGACATATCCATGCAGTCCAGAACTTTTCAGTGCTCTAGTAGAGATCAGCCATCTCTATACATCACCAAATAAGCTGCGCTGGACATTTGATGAATTATGTCACAAGTAATTATATTTCCTTTACTTGGTCATCTTCCATCTCTCTCTCTCTCTCTCTCTCTCTCTCTCTCTCTCTCTCTCTCTCTCTCTCACGCGCAGGCACGCACGCCCCCACACCCACACTCACAAATACACAAACATCCCTGTTGTGTAATTGTATTGCCTTTCCCTTGGTGGAAGATTAAGTCTAGACAAGAAAAAGTAATGGGTTAATTGTTTGGATCCTCACCAAACACTGAACTTTAACTATATATTGGCTAACTGAATCTTATTATCATGGATTTTTCTCCTCAGCTTACTGGGGAATTTTTTTTTTTTTTTTTTTTTTTGGGGGGGGGGTTGGGGTTGGGGTTGGCAGTGGGGTGCCTGTGGTGCCTGGTCAAATACTTCATGCCAAAGCTTTCGCTGTTACTGGCTTATATATTCTCATATATTCTTTTAACCACCAAAGACAGTCACTGTCACCATCCACGTAGGGTATCTGTGGTTGCTGTCACTTCTTATTGACTACTAAGGAGAGATAGCAAATTGAATCCAATTAATAGTTCTCTTTTTAAAGCATCTTCACCTAGTGAGTTGACCGATATTGAAGGAATCACTCAACCTAGAACCACTGTAATTTTATCAACCATCTATATGTTTATTAGAAAAATCTCCTTGTTTCTTTGCATTATTCTGTTGGACAACAGCTTGCTCCCGTGATAGACTTAAATAGAGTGATCCTATTGAAACTCTCGGTCTTTACCCCTTACCATTGTGTAAACAATTCTCTTTAAAGGTGACATAGGGTCGCTTCCTTCTTGTATCCTGTCAACCTCCAAAAGAAGAAGTCTCTTTTCTGCCACGAGTGATATCATATCTTTCAATATTCAACAAAGTATGTTTTGCAGCTTCTTTGTTAAGCATTCTGGTGCACATGCCTTTTTTTCTCCTTCCACAGTTTGATTGATCGTCTGCCTAAGCTTTTTGGGGAGGATAACACTTTGAATATTTCCAGGCAACCTTCGGTAGTGGTTTGGCTTTTTGCTCTGGCATTTGAGATGGGTAGAGGTGGCTCCAGGCACAGAATACACGGTTTGTTTGAGAGGGCATTGGCAAATGACAGTTTGCGGACGTCTGTATTATTGTGGCGCTCCTACATTGCATATGAGATTGATATAACACAAAACCCTTCTGCAGCTAGGCGTATTTTCTTTCGAGCCATTCACGCCTGTCCATGGTGAGTGCTTTCACCTTAAGTCAAAGAACAAGTAATGCTTAGTTTTGGAAAGTTTGCACATTGATTAGATGGAGCAGATGAGACACTCCCTATTTGCTGGTTCTGTGCTTGCTAAAATTTTGGTGGAAATGTGCCAACTAACTATATAGGCAATGCCATTGCCAAAATAAAAATAAAAGGGGAAACTATGGCAATGCAAGAATCTTATGGTGAAAGAAAGTCTTCAAATAAAAATAGCCCGGTTGATATTAAATTAAAGGAAGTGATTTTAAAGATAGTGATTTTTCATTTAATGAAAAGGAGTTTGCTCGGGAATCTCTTCAGCAACCATTGCATGCTAATTTTACTTCTTCATTGCTTGCATTTCTATTAGATGTAAATGAGTAAACCTATGTACCTTGATCAATATGCAGTTTTTACCTCTTACTGTATTGTGAACCTCACGGCACTAAAGCCACTGCTGTGATTCTGTTATGGTTAAATATTGGTAATTATTCCTAATATAGTTGTTGTTTGCTTCATTCACTCCTTCATAGGTCCAAAAAGTTGTGGTTGGATGGTTTTCTCAAACTAAATTCCGCCCTAAGTGCCAAAGAGCTATCTGATCTGCAAGAAGTGATGAGGGATAAAGAATTAAATCTGCGGACTGATATTTATGAGATCCTTTTGCAAGATGATATTGTATCATGATGTCATACGTGCTTCATAATCTGGAGTCATGTGGCATCTCTCGTGTTCTTTCTTGTGAATTGGGTGGATGAATGATGACGTGACGTGAGGAAGAAAATGAAGACAAGGCGGACAAAAGAAGGGGTGGGCGAAGAACTGAAGGTTGGGGGCATCAGGCATGTGCTTCTGTTGTAGACGATATTCCAGTTACGCCAGCTGTTGTTCAAAAGAGTATACGCACTTAATGAACGTTTCTCTTCCATTTTCAGGACAAATGCTTGTAGTTACTGCTGATTGTTGTCAACACATGCAACCACACTGTAATAGAAACTGTTTCCTGTTGACATCATAACAGATTGACGATCCGTTTTTGGTCCAGGAGACTGAACATCTGTTTGCGGACTAAGTGCAGCTAAGTTCTGCAGAGCATTTTGATTGATATTGAATCATGCAGGTGGCGCATGAAGGGGGCGAACCATGAAAGACCATGTTACAGAGGGCCTAGGAGCACAGGGAAGAGACATTGAGAATTTTGCATATTTGGAATAAAACCTCAAGGTGGCCATATTCGTTGGCTGATTTTATTTTCTGGGTGGCTACATTTGGGTTCAGAACTTCAAATGCATATCTGAACTGTGAGACCCAACACGAGGGCAAAAGGCAAATAGAGTACTGTCTGAGCAAAGTTCCTATACCCTAACCCTTAATGATGAAGCCATCAATTTCAGAAGCATTTAGTGAAAGGAGCAGGTAATATTCACTCGAATGCCTGTCATGATATGGAGGATGCTACAAATGAACCAAAGAAAAGTTAAAACTTATTCTTCGGCTAGAATATGATGAATACATCTTTGAATCTCTGCATGGCCAGGAGCCAAAAAACTTTCTGCATAGCCTTACAATAGCCAAAAAACTTTCTGCATAGCCTTACAATCCTGTACATAAGTGACTTTGGTTATTTTCCACAAATGGTACACCATGAACAACTTAGCTTTTCCGGTGCTCGGATGAGGGTGGTCGGCTGATAAGTAACGTTTTGTTAGGATCTCTTATGCTGGTAAGGCTGATAAATCAACTTCTCGCGTGCAGGGGTGAAAGGCAACAAAGCTGCCGTCATATGAGAAAGAACCAGGATTGAAGCAGGTGATACCCGTGCCACTGAACGCCCTCTGCTCGCTCTTGTCGCCTAAAACTATCTGAATTAGAAACAAAAAATAAAACACCGGTGAGGTTACAAGGAACAGTTATCCTTGTCTTGCTCTAATGGCATCAAGTCCTTCACCTAATCTTGAACTTCAACAAGCATCTGTGCTTCAATGTGCCGTTTCAATACATAAACCTTAAATTTGTTTCTGGCTCGTGCATATGCAGAAATTTTTTGACTATTATATAAAGCAAAGAATAAATTCAATAGAAAATTGGGGAAGTTGAAGTTATTAATACCGCATGTGGAGTTGGATACGGATGGAGACTATGATCGTAATTCCAAATGACTGGTTGCACGACAAGAGGGAGAGGGCATAGATGACTTTGACGCGTTATTGTAGCAACTAACTGCAGCAAACGGCGGCATAATTAGCTTCATAGCAGTAGCAGCGAAGTGTAACATGTGCAAGACTATCAGGAACATCGCATGCTCAAAGGATCACTTGCGTCTTTGGTGAAGGGAGGCATCAGACACAAGTGACGCATGCTGTATACCAAATCCTGGCAGAAAAATACGATTTCCTGAGTATAGAACTTGATTCTGTCGGGGAACGCAAGACAGAAATAGTGAAGATAAAACAAACGGTGTTAGTACAAGTAGACAAAACCCAGCACATATTCACAATGTCATCATGGTGTTCTATGTTTTCATAATTGGATTTATGCTAAGAACAACTTGCAAGGATTGCTTGAAAATACGGCATTTGGAATGCGATTCTGAAACTCTTCTGTGATATATCTTGACAAAGCACATTGAGGTAAAAGAAAAACTGACTATGCCCCTTCAGACATGGGTGAGATTCAATCATCTAATACAGAAACTACGCTCTACATGTAAACAATTACTTGTTACCATCTAATACACACCGTCTGTACAGAGGAAAATAGAAGAAACTTGTGTTCTGTATATTACAAGAATTGAATGCATTGCTCACCGGATGCTACTGTAGGAGTGAAAAGAAAAGTTGCAGGGTCGATAGCAAAAGTTTCCCATTGACACAAATAATGAAGGAACTACCTCCCCATTCTCAAAACCATCGAGGACTGTATCTAGTTTTCCCATAGCCTTCTCTAAGGACAAAGATGATATTCAAATCAAACCACACTGAAAGGCAGTAACTTACAAAAATAAATTAAAGCAGGTCTTCATAAACAACCTCTTCATTGTCTAGCCAAACATCAGACATGATGATGAACATGTAATCAACTGCTCTCTTTCTTCTAACTCTGCAAGTCTGAGCTGCAAAACACGTAAAGCAAAATGATAATACAGCAGAAGTTTAATAAAATAAATGGACATTTTCACCATCTATTTAATCCGTGAAGTCTTCAGGATACAGTCTCCTCTTTGGTTAAGGTACCACCTCCGAAAAAATCAAGCCCCACAAGTGGTTTCAGAGACTTATCTCGGTCTTCTGAAGGAGGAAATCCACACGTGAAATCTTCATGACGAACCAAAAAACTCTTAAGAAACTTGAATTTTTAACTATCATAAAACACAAGAGAACCCGCAAAAATAACTTCAGTAGCAGCTCATGCAAGTGATGTCAAAACTGTATACTGCTGGTGATTGATGGATACTGATCAGTGAAAGATTTTACTCGTAAACTAGCAACCTGGTTTTAGAGAACAATTTGCTTATTTCATGCTCGATAAAAGTTCGTGGCATAATGATTTTTCATACTACAGCAAACTAGAAGACATCGTGCACTGGTTGAAAAGACGGATAAGAGATGAAGAAACAGAAATCTGAACGTAGCATGTCGCCATCTCACGCGCACGGGCACAAACACGCGAAGTAAAAGCAGAGAGCAACAGCATACGAGGCCAGCACTGAGTATAAGAGCTAATATAAACTCACCATGTCTATATAACAAGATCAGATCAGGATATCATGAACATGGCGAATCAGCAGCGAAAGCAAAGCAAAAACCACGAGCAACCGGAACTCGGCAAAAACACACGAACGATCACACCGTCTCTCTTTACTTCTCACATACGCAACGCGAAGTAAGAACAGAGCAACCACATGCATGTCTGAGAGAGAAGACGTGAGGAGGTATCGGAAACAGTGACCGATGATCACGGAGCACCAGCTTATTATTGCTTGGCCGCTGCTGCATCTCCAGCTCTGTCACCGGCTTTGGGGCCGGCAGGAGCTCTTCCGTCGCCTCGGCATTTGCTGTCGCGAAACGGATGACCGATGATCACGGAGCACCAGCTTATTATGGCTTGCAGTCGCTCGCTTAGATTGTGACAGACGCTGCAAAGCGAGGGACTGCAAGCCAATAATAAGTGGGTGCACCCCTGAGAGATTTTGAGAGTGGACGCTGGAGACTGTACTAGTGAAGTGAAGTGAAGTGAAGTGAAGTGAAGTGAATAGGCTTTATTTATAGAAGAGGGGAATGGCATTTCCGTTCTTCTCTTTTTAAAATAAAAACGAGTGAAAATTGAAAAGTAAAAAAAAAAATGTACCGAAAAAAATGGCTTTTGAGGGAGGGACAGGCGGAGCAAGCGGGGGCCTCACGCGACCCAGGCCGGTCACTCGTCCGCCGGCTCCCGTAAAGGATTTGGGTCCTTTTTTAATGAAAAAAATATTAAAAAATAAGGAAAATTTCAAATAAAGACCATAAATGAATGTATTTTTTCAAATAAGGATCAAAAGTGAACTTTCTGTCAAATAAAGACCCGAAGTGAATCCATTATTTTAAATAAAGACTCGAAGTAAATTTTGTGTTAATTGAGGACCCAAAGTGATCGACTCAATCTCTATTGAGGACCTTAGCTCACCGGCAGACATTTTTCGACGATTAAAATATGGGCAATTTTGTCAGAAATTTGTAATTGGAAAAAAAGAGAGGAAAATTCTAAATTAATTAAGTTTAGGTTACTCATTTAGATGTTTATGTTTTCTTCTTTCTTCTCCCCGCTGCTCCTCAACCAAATCGTTGCTCGGTCATCATCATGACTCAATTCTTGTGGCTCCTCGTCTTGCTCGATCGGTGGAGAATATGGGTCTCCGCAAACAAAGAAAGAAGAATCTGGTTTTGTTCTTGTTTTTGAATCCATGCCTCAACCGGTAGAAAATTTAGATCTTCGACTTTGCAAAGAATGGGTACAAGGAATGGGGAGAACTTCGGTCTTTGACTTTGCAGAGGATGGGTACAAAGAATGGGGAGACCGTAGAAAACCTAGGGTTTTTTTGTTTATGTTTTAGGATTTGTAAATTTTCCATAGATTTTTTTTTTTGACAAAATTGCCCAAACTTCGATCGTCGGAAATGTCACATGCTTGATAGCTAGCAAATATTTGGTTGACCAGCAAGCTTAGGTCCTTATTTGAAATTGATTCAACCACTTTGAGTCCTTATTTAAGATAATGGATCTACTTTAAGTTTTTATCTGATACAAAATTCATTTCGGATTCTTATTTGAGAAAATTGGTCCACTTTAGATCCTTATTTGGAATTTTCCCTAAAAAATACGACTAAAATCTATTACAAGAAAACTACTTAAAATTAAAGTCTATTTATAAAGAGTTTTTATCAAACACAATTTTCGTTTCTCCAAAAACTTTTGGCTTTTGGCATTGGCAATATTTTGCAAATTTGAACCAAACTCACCAAATATTCGATGCATGGGTGATTAATTGGTTAGAGCATGCTCTCCACTCTCCTTCAACCCTTCTCTTAATCTTACTAATGGCCTGTTTGGTAACGCTCTAAGAAACAATTGAATCTATTATTTTGTTCAAAAAAAAAAAAAAACACAGTTGATAATTTTTTTGCTTCTAGGAATAGATTTGGAACATAATTAAAAAGTAAAAAAAAAAAAAAAAAAAAAAAGTCATTTCAGGAACAATTCTTAAAATCAAATTAAATTTTTTTCTTTTGTCTTCTATTTTTTTTTTTTTCTCTTTCCTTTTCTTCTTCTTCTTTTTCTTGGTCGATCCTCGGCCTCAACTATGATCGGTGATTAGCCAGACGAGGCCTGTCAACCTCGTCGGAGCTTCGCCAACCCTCAAGGACGCTGAGCCATGACGAGGCTCATCAACCCAAGCCTCCTCATGGCTGGGCGAGGTCAAGCCTTGCCGAGCCACCTCCAAGTCAATGTCACAAGGTGGTGGCCTGGCAAAGGTCAGCCTGGTGAGGCCACTGTGAGGCTTATGATCTGGCAAGGCCGAGCCTCATGATGGCTAGACGAGCCTTTGACTAGCTCGCCGGATCTCACCCAGTTGATTGTCAGCTATCGCCGTGGTTGGCGACCGGCCCACGAGAAGGAGAAAAAATAAGAAAAATATAATAAAATTATTAAAAAAATTTAAGAATCTTACTAAACGCATTTTTATTCTGAAAATGGAAATTTTGAGTAGTTAGCAAAAATTTTCAAAAATGCAGAAATTATCTTTCGAAATAAAATAAAAAAATTAATTTTGAAAATAGAATGATTATTAAACATGACCGAAAAGGCCAACATGGTGAGGCCCGAGCGCGCTCTAAGTTATTTGGATGGTGGGCCCCACTAGACTCTCCGGAGACCACGGAGCTTCTTAAGGAGTTAAAGTGTCTGGAGAGTGGGTCCCGTAGCAATCATCATGCATTGAGCTCTATAATACCAAGATTTAACAAATGCTTGTAAGCCTATAGCAACTCTATCCTGTGCTTTCATGTTCCTCTCGAGAAGATTACGCCATGCTAATCTCATTAGTTTTCTTACGAAAGTTCAACGGAGGTTGCAAACTATGATTCAAGTAGTTTCTTTTTTAAATTTTTTTTACATGGTTGAACTCATAAAACATATACTGTTGCTTATGTAACAAAAGGAGTTAGAACGCACCAAAAACTCGACACCCCTACCTTCCCTTTTTCATATGCCCCTTTTTCCTTCTCTCTCCTGCAGAAAAAATACAAAGAGACCCGCCTAGTAGAAGAAATCAAATGACGTGTTTGGCTTGGGTTGCAGAAGGGACGAAGATGGGGACTCCCAAATCTCTCCCTTTGCTTGTTTTGGTTTCCAGAAACCCCCGAAAGCATTCGCCGACGGGAAAACGGGAAAGACTGTTTCCTCCCTCTTGCCTATGAGGAGAGAGAGAGAGAGAGAGAGAGAGAGAGAGAGAGAGAGAGAGAAAGACAGACAGACGGAATCTAGATTCTAGAGAGAGAGGGGGGTTGGCTTTGCTTTTTACAGTTTCTAGCGTGGGAGAGAGGGAGGGAGAAAATGGAGAAGATGGGCCAATGGGCAGAGTTTATCATGGCAAACAGCACTGGAGTGGAGTGGGTTACCATCACTTTTCTTTACTCTTCTCTCTTTTAATTTTTCGATTGTATTTTTTCCCCGCAATAAAACATAAAACTCCTCACACCGAATTACTATTCTTCCCCGTCAACTTGCCCGACAATCGTTCTTCGCTTTCTTTTTCCAGCCTCTCCTCTTGACTTTTTTTTTTTTTTTTATGTAGTTTTAATATTTCATAATTATTAGATAATGTTTTATTTAATTTTCACCTTTTTTAGATTTTGGATATTCTTTTTATGAAAAGGAGAGATAGCTGGGGTCATTACTCTATTTGTAGTCAAGACTTGGTACTCAAGGAAACCATTTGGAACGAATGAGAATGACTTTCACGTTCTAGAAATATAGTGACAACCATGTCTTATCATAATTATACATAAAAAATGATGACTATGCCTTATAGTGATAATCACGTACTTTCGTGAACAGGTTTCTATATTTTCTTTTTCGAAGATTGAAGAAGGAATTTATCTTTATGTTTTTTTATTTATTATTTTTTGGTCAGATGATTGATCTCTACGTTGAAAATTCCTTTGACAGTGTTGGTTACAGACCATCCATTTTCTTTTTCAATGCTACTTTCAATAATGACCATAGGGGGTTACTTCAGACCCATTGCTCTTGCTTCATTTCTCTGGCAGGCCTCTTTTTATTTTCCGTTATTTCTAAAACTTGCAATTCTCTTTATTTTCTTTTTTTTTTTTAAATTTTTTGATCGATGTAATTAATTAGTTAGTCTTTGCAGTTTAACTAGATTATTTTTTTTTTGATATTCTAATTCTCTTTATCGATTGTTTCCTCTTTATTTTTTTCTCCAAGTGTTCAATTAATCCCTTTGAAACTTCAACATGAAAAGTACCATGGGCCTTAGTTCCACCTAGATTTCAAGTAATTAAGAGCATGCATGCTTTTAATTTCCAACATAATCCATTGATAATAGCACAGTTAGTATTATTCTTATTATTGGATACACAATAATAGAGTTATATTTTACCTAGTACGGAATTATTATTATTGAAAGTGGTAGGAGCCGTTTAAAAATAATTTATATTACTAGGACAAAAATGGAGAATGGAAATTTAGTAAAGACGTACTGCATAGTTTTGTATGATGATATATTTTCATAAACAAAGGGTGAGGTATATATATGATTTATTATGTTGAAAATACATGCTTTTTAAAGAAAAAATATGATTTAAAATTATACATTGTTCAGATAATAATGATCATATAGCCATAGAACTTATTATTAAAGAATTTCGCATTGGTTTTATCTAGAGCGATAAAGATTTATGGCTTAGCACAATGAACAGCTTGGATGAGCTAACAATGAACGGCCTAAATTATTTGCTTAGCTATTAAGAGAGGCTCCTATTGGTCAATTTGAAGTGACAAGGATTGGAGGCAATTTGGTCTTTTTGTCAAGAGGGGACAGATTGTGCACAAGGGAGAGGAAGTGGGTCGGCCATGGCTCTAGCAGGTCGGAATGAACACCGGTCGGCCAGAAATGGCCGGAAAAAATCAGCCGATCAACACCGGTTGACCCAGTCAGACCAGTTTGGACTGGCTTGATTCTGGTTCAATTTTATTCTAATTTCCATGCAATTCCGGCCCTGTCACAATTAACTGACTCAATTGAATTAAATTTGATTAAATTGGATCAAATGCATAGTCAAGTTCCTATACCCTAACCCTTAGGATGAAGCATAGTTAGATATTGCAACATTACAGAAGCTTTTATTGAAATAGAGTAGGTGATATTCACGCACGGGCAGTACGTGAAACTTTTGAGTTGTATAAGCGGTCGAAAATGGCGCAATGTTCTCCTTTACACTTAAAATACTGCCTTACCGTTTTCTTAGGACCCAGCAAAGTGCTTAAAAGTATTTCACGAATGCCTATCGTGATATGGAAGATGGTACAGATGAACCAAAGAAAAGTTTAACTTGATCTTCTGCAAGAATGTTACGAATACATCTTTGAATCTCCGCATGGCTTGTGGCCAAAAACCTCTCTGCATATTCTAACGATTCTGTACACAAGTGACTTGGTTAATTTACGCAAATGGCACTACGAACAAGTTAGCTTTTCCAGGTCCTCGGATGAAGGTGGTCGGCGTTCTCTCAGGATCTCTTATGCTGGCAAGGCTGATAACTCAACTTCTCGAGTGCAAGGGCGATAAGCAACAAAGGTGCCATCATTTGAGAAAGAACCAGGATTGAAGCAAGTAATTCCTGTGTAACTGAACGCCTTCTGCTCGCTCTTGTCACCTAAAACTATCTGAAAAATAAAACGTCGGTGAGGTCACAAGGAACATTGATCCGTTTCTTGTTCTAATAGCATCAAGTCCTTAAATATATTCCTGAACTTCTACAAGCATCTGCGCTTCAATGTGCTCCTTCAATGGATAAACCATAAATTTGTTTCTGGTTTGTGCATGTGCAGAAATTTTTTGACTGCCATACAAAGCAAAGAATAATTTCAATAGAAAGTTAAGGCATAAGTTATTAGTACCGTGTTTGGAGTTGGATACAGATGGAGACTATGATCGTAATTCCAAATGACCGGTTGCACGACAAGAGGGAGAGGGCATAGATGACTTTGATGCGTTATTGTAGCAACTAACTGCAGCAAACGACATGATTAGCTTCATAGCAGTAGCAGTGATGAGTGAGGTACGCAAGCTAAATCTTACACAGCTTAGACTGCTAGGAACATTACATGCTCGAAAGGATCACTCGTTTCTTCTGTGGAGGGAGACATTAGACATGAGCGACGCATCCTGTATAGTAAATCCTGGCGGGAAAATACGATTTCTTGGGTATAGAACTTGATTCTGTTGGGGAACACAAGACAGAAACAGTGAAGATAAGACAATAGGTGTTAGTACAAGTAGACAAAACCCAGCACATATTCAAAATGTCATCATGATATTTTTATGTTTTCATAATTGGATTTATGCTAAGACCAACCTGCAAGGATTGCTTGAAAATATGGCATTTGGAATGCGATTCTGAAACTCTTCTGTGATATATCTTGGCAAAGCACATCTAGGTAAAACTGTTGAGGGACCTGAAAAAGTGGAAGTTGATTTTCTTAGGGTTTTAGCAATGAGGTCCATGCACTTCAAATCACAGCAGATATATATATTACCTGCATCCTCAGGGCCTGGAATAAACAGAAACCGACTATGCTCCTTCAGACGTGTATGGGATTCAATCATCTGCCCAAGCTTGCCAAACTGCGCTCTGCATGAACACAATACTTGTTACCATCTTGTACAAACCACTGCACAGAGGAAAATATAAGAAACTTGTATTCTGTGTATAACAAGAATTGAATGCATTGCTCACCTGATGCTACTGTAGGAATGAAAAGAAAGGTTGCAGGGTCGAGAGCAAAAGTTTCCCATTAACACAAACAATGAAGGAACTACCTCCTCATTCTCAAAACCATCGAGGACTGTCTCTAGTTTTCCCATAGCCTTCTCTACGGACAAAGATGATATTCAAATCAAACCACACTGAAAAGTACAGCTTCAAAAATAAATTAAAGCAGTTCTTCATAAATAACCTCCTCGTTGTCTAGCCAAACGTCAGACATGATGATGAACATGTCATTAACTGCTCTTTTTTCTAACTCTGAGAGTCTGAGCTGTAAAAGACGTAAAGGAAAATGAAAATACAGCAGAAGTTTCATAAAATAATTGTACATTTTCACCATCTAGTTAATCCATGAAGTTTTCAGGATACAGTCTCCTCTTTGGTTAATGCACCGCCTCCAAAAAAATCAAGTCCAGCAAGTGCTTTCAGAGACTTATCTCGGTCTTCTAAAGGAGGAAATCCACACGTAAAGATCTTCATGAAAAAAAAAAAAAACTCTTAGAAACTTAAATTGATAACTATCATAAAACACAAGATAACCTGCAAAAATAACTTCGGTAGCAGCTCATGCAAGTGATGTCAAAGCTTTATACTACTGGTGATTGATAGATGCTAACTCAGAAAGAGATTTTCCTTGTAAACTAAGAACCTGTTTTAAGAGAATGGTTTGCTGATTTCATACTTGATGAAAGTTCGTGGCATAATTATTTCTCATATTACAGCAAACTGGCAGACATTGTGTACTGGTTGAAAAGATAAAAGAGATGAAGATAGAGAATTCTGAATGGAGCATATCGTGATCCCAATCTGTATGACATTTCATCCATGTGTTCCGATAATTCCCACCACACATCTATCTATTGAAAAAGGAATTCTGATAGATAAAACCCATTAGTTAGAGCTATCTGAATAGGAGCATGCATCTTTGGCAGTCATGTTTAGGCAGTTCTTGTATTTGCCAATTGAATCAAAACTGTCAAGACAATACGACAAGTGTTGATTTTAAAAAAAATTGATTTCATAGATTTTAGCCAGCAATAGAACACTCTGAGCAGAATTGAAAGATGTAAAGATTGTATCTCAGACAATTTGAAAAACTAAATCAAGAAAAAGTTGATCTGCAAAAGGATCATCAATCAATAACTAGAATATTATGAAAATAAAATTTGAATGAGATAAAATATATATATATATATATATATATCTATCTATCTATCTATCTATCAATCAATCTAGGATATTTAACAAATGAAAGCAGAAGAATATTATGAAAAAATGATCAGAAATAAAATTAAGAAGATTTTGCATTTCTTAGATCACCTGCAAAAAGCACGTGAGAGTTCTGTTGCAACTTTATCTTAGGGCAATATCACTACTGGTCTATGAATTAAAAGTGATCATGATGTCTTGTTAAGAATCATCAGTTCAAACTCATTTACAACATTTTGTAACTTTTTGGTATGTTTTTCCCCACAACAGGGATTAACATGTATCTTTGCGAAAGAATTATACTAGAACTTTTTCCAAGTAAAACGATACATATGTCAATTTGATTGCTTCATTTCTTAAGGTTTACTTGGCAAAATGCCCATATTAGTCAATGTATGATTGAAATAACCAACAAAAAAGACTCCCTTGTCAGTTGCAATACATAATGTATCAAGATGTAGCAAAAGCAAAAATAAGTTAAAGGAGAACGATGCAGCAGTCAGTGAAAAATCTAGCAAGATTCCAATATAAAAGCCACGACTCACCTTAAAAATCCCCTCCAGCAGCATCTGACCTTCTACTACAACTATGGTATTCTCAGTAAAGAAACCTGTTGTTACCTTGTACTGCTTGTCAAGGAAAACAACAGTATGGGACTTTTCTTTGTACTTGAATAAACTTAACCTTAATCACAATTACTAACGGGTCTTGGAAAGAAAGATAAAAAAAATAAAGTGCTTATCCCCTGAAGCATGGCTATCTGCACAACATTGTACTATTGTTTGGCTCACTTCAAATGAGATCCATTCACTTCATTCTCCATCCTCCCCAACCCCCCTTTGTTTCCTCCCAACTTTACAAAAGCAATTTCATGTGATTTTTTGATAAATCTGTGCATGGAAAAGCCTAGAAGCAGTTGCAACTGTGCACCAGTCTCTATATGGTAGGTTGACTGGGAAGTCAGAGTTTGCAGATCTCATGAGAAGATAAAAAGACATTATCAAATGCCCTGGTTAATTTAGACCCAATTGAAGGTGCCAAAGAAAATGGAGCTGAAATGAAAAGGCAGGGAGACTTCAATTTATGAGAAACTGAAAAAACTTTAACTGAAAGATCAAAAAGGATATTGCATCGGACAAATTGATCTCTACAGAAGCAGTGAGGTCTTCCAAGTAGAAATGGCCATCCTCCAACTGAGAAATCACACCCATTACCCATCTCCGTCCAGTTTGCCCAATAAGAGATTGGATTGGAGATATCTGTCAAAATCATTGGCAAGTATGACAGAACTGGAGTCAGTTCCACTGCTAAAAGGTTTACTTTTTTCCCCTTAAAGTCAGTTGGCATACCCACATTTGGCAGGTGCTTGGGCTACTAAAGACCAGCAGTAAACTGACAGCATTAGGTATGCTCGACTTACCTCGCAACTTCCAAATTCAGTTGTTTCAGTTTCAAATGCAGGCTTCGCGAAATGCTGATCGCGAGAGAGTCTCTGATACAGCAGCAGAAACCTATCCTTATACAGCTTTGCTTTCACAGAGGCCTCGCCGTGAATGGGCAGGCTTCCAGTGTGCCTACCAAGTGAAAAAAACTTCAATTAAGCACCGCATTTTCAAAATGCCTCCTTTCGGCCGAAAGAAACTCATAGCTGCTACAAGGAGTCCCCGTTCCTAAACCCAACGAACTAAATTACCGATTCAAATCGTCTTCCCCCAGGTTTCTCAAAAGGGGATCCAAAAATCATACTTTGCATCGAGTTTCAAATTCAGAGTCCTTTAAAATCGACTCAAAGCACCATAGTTCGGAAGCTATTTCCAACCACTTCGCAAAGCTATAATCGATTCCAAGCGTCTCCGATTTCTTAAACGTCGAAAACTACATCAAAAATAAGGAGCGAAAAACAGAGGACATGAAGAGATGGAAAGCAAGGGCCTTACTCGTAAAAGATCTTCTTAACCGGATCGTAACGGAACTTGGGGACCAGGAAGGCGTCGATCACGCGGAGCGCGGATCCCCGGCCCTCGCAAGCCGCGTCGGGGCTCTCCTCCACCGCGGCCTCCGCTTCCAGCAACAGACTCACCACCCGGTTCACCGGATCCTTGTCGATGATCGAAGACTTCACTGCCGACGACGTCGCACGCGCGCACAAACCAAAAATCGATCGAATTAATTAAAAAAGCATGCAATCGAAGCGGCTCATATAGATCGATCGATCGAAAGAGCGAAGGAACGAGGAGGAGGAGGGAGGAGGGGGGTTACGGGATTCGTGGTCGAGCTGGTCGAGGAGGAGGTCGAGGGCGTCGTCCTCGGCGCCGGCGAAGCGGGAGGCGAAGGAGAGGACGGCGTCGAGGGCGTCCACCTTGAGGGTGTACCCCCGCATCTTGAACTTCCTCTGCACCTTCTTCTTCATTGCCGCGCTCATCTCTCTCTCTCTCTCTCTCTCTCTCTCTCTCTCTCTACAGATGGAATGCGCTCGAGCCGACCTGCTTTCCCCGCCGCCTTCATTACCATTCGGGAAAAAGCTTCGGCCGTTTTGGCGGGAAAACCCTGCTTCTCTGCAAGTGGATGTGGCGGGAACTTTAGGGCTCCACGCGTCGCGGCCTCTCCGCTCGAAACGGCGTCGCATCAGACGTGGCGGCTCGCCCCTTATGTGTCGCGATATCTCGGAAATAGCGTTTACTGGAAAACTCAAATTTTTTTTGCGTGATTATCTTTATCTGAAAAGTGTGATTTACTCGCTTTCTAGCAACAAATTTCAATTCCGTTAATCGAATTGATGGCATAGAAACACGTGTAGGTTACTGTGATTATTGGTCATTTTTTATTTAACTTAGGAATTCCAAGATATACATAGATGTAATAGAATAAATTATTGGGTATTTACCTAGAACCCGTATACAAATAGGTGTATGATACAAAATATATTTCACATAATTACTTTAATATGTGTCTCGTATTGTTTTTAATTCAAACAAATAATATATATAAAAGGATTTAACCTCTCCTCGGGAAGAGAGCATGAATAACTTTTCCTAGTTTGGTAAATACCGTAAACAAAAAAAAAAAAGGACAAAATCTAATAGTGTTGTTGAACTATTCTATTCTTTTTATATCTTAGGATTCGGTTCCTTTTTATCATGCTAATACGATATTGTTGACTAGATTATAGTTATTATTCTAATTATCATTCATCGTTAGTTCACGATTGTTAACACTAGTTATCTTCCGATTTGATATGATAATGAACACAATAGGCCGTGCACATACATATCCTCGATAATGGAAAATTTAAATCAAAAGAAAAAAGGAAGGAGAGAAGGCTTGAAGCGTTTAAAAATAAATATAATAACTATGTTTTAATAATGTTAGAAAATAGTAAAATTGATTTTGTGTTTTGATTAGCTTATTTGTCTTTTAATTGTTTTTTGGCTATGTGTAAGCAAGTGTTATTTGGTTTGTAAATTGTCAAAGAAACGTGTGCTACAGCACCACGTTTCTTCAAGCCGCCGGAGAAGAAAGTACAAGTCTTGGGCACACAATATTTTATTATAGTTGCTGTTGAAGACTCCAAGATTACGTAGGAAAGGAAGGAAAGCAACTTGGGGATGGCAATATTTTATTGTCTCTGAAGACAGCAAGAAGAAGAGATGCGCAGCCCACGTTTTTTTACTGCTCAGAAGAAAAGTTCAAATTTATCTCTTGCAGGTTGAAGTCCATGCGGTGAAGTCTTTTAGATATAGGGGTTATGTTAGTTTTTTTATCGTGTGTGAGAGTGTTCGTGAGAGAGTGAGATTAGAGAGAGAGAGAGAGTTTTTTAAACTTAGCAAAGTTAGTGTACTCTCTTAAGCCTTTGCAAGGCATATTGTGTAAAATAATCTCCCTTTGTGTGTGTACTCTCTCCCTCCAAGTCTTTTTGATTCCAACAATTGGTATCAGAGCTAGCTATGGCATCCACTAGTTCTGTTCAGTTGCAACTTCCGAAGTTGAACGGAAAGAATTTCAACAATTGGTCCGTCCAGATGAAGGTTCTATTCAGGTCCCAAGATTTGTGGAACCTGGTGGAGAACGGCTACACCGAAGTAGCTGATGCCGAAGAATTCAATGCTTTGAGGAAGGAGGAGAAAGAAGCGTTGGTGGAATCTCGAAAGAAAGATCAGAAAGCATTATATGCGATCTTTCAAGCCGTGGAGGAGATGATATTTGAGAAAATATCGAGCGCGGAGACAGCGAAAGAAGCGTGGGATATATTGCAAAAATCCTACAAAGGTGATGATCGTGTCAGGCGGGTGCGACTCCAAACACTTCGAGGAGATTTTGAGTCTTTACGCATGAATGACTCTGAATCTATCTCAGCTTACTTTGATCGTGTACAAACCATCGTTAACCAACTGAGGGTTAATGGTGAAGAGCTCCAAGATGTACGAGTCGTAGAAAAAATCTTGAGGTCTTTGACTGAAAGATTTGACTACGTGGTTGCGGCGATCGAAGAAGGCCAAGATATATCAACGATGACGTTGGAGAGGTTGATGGGTTCATTATGTTCGCATGAGCAAAGAATGAACCAGAAGTCTATCAGTTCGAACTCTGAGCAAGCACTGCAGAGTCAGGTCACTCAATCAAATCGAGGAGGTCATCATGGTGGCCGAGGTCGTGGAGGTCGTGGAGGTGCCCAAGGTAGAGGTGGAAATCTGAATTCCACTAAAAGATATAAAGCACGTGACAAATCAAAAGTCAAGTGTTTTAACTGTAACAAATTCGGACATTACAAATCCGAATGTCGAGCAAACATGAGGCAAGAGCAGCCAGAATATGTGCACGCTGTCGATGCAAATGAAGGCGTGGTGTTAGCATGCCAAATGGATGAATCAAGTACCATGGACAAAAAAATTTGGTACCTTGATACTGGGTGCAGCAATCACATGTGTGGTCAAAAGGAGCTATTTTCGAAGTTAGATGAGACGGTTCGTGGTGAAGTCAACTTCGGGAATAAATCCAAAATTCTCGTGATGGGCAAAGGTAACATTGATATCAACTCAAAAGATGGTACTAATGTTACTATTGCAGACGTTTACTTTGTGCCGGGACTCTTTTGGAATTTGCTGAGTGTTGGGCAACTATCCGAAAAAGGCCACAAAGTTAACATTGAAAATGGTGTGTGCACCATTAGAGGCGCAAACAATAAGTTGATTACGACGACACAGATGACGAAGAACCGGATGTTTCCTCTATCCCTTCAAACGAAGACTCTATTGAGTTTCCAAGCAACGACAAAAGATAGCAAGTGGCTATGGCATCTTCGGTTCGGTCATCTAAATTTCCGTGGACTTAAATTACTAGTCCAGAAAAAGATGGTGACTGGCATGCCCTTGATCAACGCTCCAGACCGGTCATGTGAAGGATGTCTTGTTGGAAAGCAACATCGGAAATCTTTTCCAATTGGGAGAGCTAGAAGAGCCAAGCAACCTCTGGAGTTGGTACATACAGATATTTGTGGCCCTGTTGAGGTGGAATCATTTGGACAAAAAAGGTACACGCTAATTTTTGTCGATGATTTTACTAGAAAAACATGGGCTTATTTTTTGAGAGAAAAATCCGAAGCTTTTGGCAAATTTAAAGAATTCAAAGTCTATGTTGAGAAACAGAGTGGCTTTAATTTAAAGACTTTGAGATCGGACGAGAGGTGGAGAGTTTACTTCCAATGAATTTGACAATTATTGTAAAATTCATGGAGTGAAACGTCGTTATTTGCTAGCTATACTCCTCAGCAAAACGGTATAGCAGAAAGAAAGAACAGAACAATTTTTGAAATGGCAAGAAGTATGCTAAAGGCTAAAGCATTACCGAAGAAGTTTTGGGCAGAAGCCGTTGCTTGTGCTGTATTTGTGTTGAACAGGTGTCCAACAAGGAGTGTTCTTGGAAGAACTCCAGAAGAGGCTTGGAGTGGCAACAAGCCAGATGTTTCGTTCCTACGGGTATTTGGGTGCGTAGCATATCCCCATATACCGGACGAACGAAGAAAAAAGTTGGATGATAAAAGCGAGAAGTGCATTTTCATTGGATATAGTAATGTGACTAAGGGTTATAAGCTATATAATCCTGTCACGGAGAAGGTGATTATTAGCAGGGATGTCCAATTTTTTGAAGATGAAGCCTGGGATTGGAATCAAAAGGCTGACCACAAAGACATTCCTATGGAAGATGAACCATTGATGAGGGAGACCGAAGAATCTTCAATTGAAGATCCATCACTTTCACCTGGTAGTTCATCCTCCTCACCAGCAACGACTGCAGAACCATTGATTCGCCGTTCAAGACGACAGCAGAAGACGCCAGTAAAATTCAAGGATTATGTGGTCACAAGAGTTGATCATAATGACAGTGATGAAATCACTGATGAAACAATGGTAAACTTTTGTTTATTTACCGAATGTGACCCCATATCCTATGATGATGCAGCAGCAGATGAGAAGTGGAACCAAGCAATGGATGAAGAAATCCACTCCATTGAAAAGAATGACACGTGGGAGCTAACTTCTTTACCACCTAGTAAGAAGCCTATAGGTGTCAAGTGGGTGTACAAAACGAAGTGCAAACCCAACGGTCAGGTGGACCGTTACAAAGCTAGACTGGTGGTGAAAGGCTACAAGCAAAAGCCAGGTATTGATTATTTTGAAGTATTTGCACCAGTGGCTCGAATGGATACCATTCGAATGATCTTGGCACTTGCAGCTCAGAATCGTTGGAAAATCCATCAAATGGATGTGAAATCGGCATTCCTCAATGGTTTTCTTGATGAGGAAGTATATGTGGAGCAACCACAAGGTTATGTGAAGAAAGGGCGTGAAAATCAAGTTTATAAATTGAAGAAAGCGTTGTATGGGCTAAAACAGGCACCTCGAGCTTGGTACACGAGGATTGATACTTACCTGTTGGAGCATGGCTTTCAAAAGTGCCCTTATGAGCATACACTGTATATCAAATCAAATACTAACGGCAATATTATAATTGTTTGCCTTTATGTTGATGATTTGATATTTACAGGAAGCTGTGAGAAGATGTTTGCTGAATTCAGGGAGGCCATGACAAGTCAATTTGAGATGACAGATTTGGGATTAATGTCCTATTTTTTGGGCCTTGAAGTGAAGCAGACAAATGAAGGCATATTTGTTTCACAGCAGAAGTATGCAAATGATATTTTGAAGCGATTCAATATGGAAACGCTCAAATCAATTCGAACCCCTGTAGCAGAAAGGTTGGAGTTGAAGAAAGAAGGAACCGGTGAACTGGTAAATCCCACTTATTTTAAAAGTATTGTTGGCAGTTTAAGATATTTGGCTACCACTAGGCCAGATATAACTTATGGCGTGGGAATTATTAGTCGGTTTATGGAGAAACCATACCAATCACATTTGCAAGCAGCAAAAAGAATTTTAAGGTATGTCAGTGGAACTCGTGATCATGGAATTTTATATTCTTACACTGACAACTTCAGTTTAGTGGGGTATACAGACAGTGATTGGGCAGGTGATACTGAAACACGGAAGAGCACTTCCGGATATGCGTTCTTTCTTGGATCAGGAATAATTTCTTGGTCATCAAAGAAACAACAAGTTATTGCACTCTCAACAGCTGAAGCAGAATACATTGCAGTATCTTCAGCAGCATGTCAGGCGATGTGGCTTCGAAGGATGCTTTTTGAGCTTATGCATGAACAAAAAGGTCCTACTAAATTGATGTGTGATAACAAGTCAGCAATTGCATTGGCCAAGAATCCTGTATTTCATGGCAGGAGCAAACATATCGACATCAAGTATCATTATATTCGTGAGCTGGTTAAAGAAGGTGAGATTGAACTTGATTTGTAAATCCGAAGACCAGATTGCGAGATATTTTGACAAAACCATTGAAGGCGGATTTGTTCGAGAAATTGAAGACAATGCTTGGTGTCGTAGTTTTACAAAATCAATTTTAAGGGAGGCTGTTAGAAAATAGTAAAATTGATTTTGTGTTTTGATTAGCTTATTTGTCTTTTAATTGTTTTTTGGCTATGTGTAAGCAAGTGTTATTTGGTTTGTAAATTGTCAAAGAAACGTGTGCTACAGCACCACGTTTCTTCAAGCCGCCGGAGAAGAAAGTACAAGTCTTGGGCACACAATATTTTATTATAGTTGCTGTTGAAGACTCCAAGATTACGTAGGAAAGGAAGGAAAGCAACTTGGGGATGGCAATATTTTATTGTCTCTGAAGACAGCAAGAAGAAGAGATGCGCAGCCCACGTTTTTTTACTGCTCAGAAGAAAAGTTCAAATTTATCTCTTGCAGGTTGAAGTCCATGCGGTGAAGTCTTTTAGATATAGGGGTTATGTTAGTTTTTTTATCGTGTGTGAGAGTGTTCGTGAGAGAGTGAGATTAGAGAGAGAGAGAGAGTTTTTTAAACTTAGCAAAGTTAGTGTACTCTCTTAAGCCTTTGCAAGGCATATTGTGTAAAATAATCTCCCTTTGTGTGTGTACTCTCTCCCTCCAAGTCTTTTTGATTCCAACAAATAATACAATTTTCAAATAATACCCACCAACGTACATAGTAGACTTCACATTCCCATACTGGTGAAATACATCCTTAATGTTTCTAGCAACATAAACAAGCGGTCAAGCACAAGCAAACAGACATGTTAACACAGCACATGAAATGAAACGACGAAAGTGTCCTTAGCAAGCCCCTTTCCTCTTGCCATCCACCACCCTCTTCCAATAGCTTGTGATCTCCCTCTCCGTCTCCTCCACGCTCTTCTTCAAGCGCTTCTCGTCCCCCGCCCCCTCCACGGCTGCCGTCACGTGGGCCGCCTTGACTGTGCCGTGGCTCGGCCGCTTCCCGTCCAGCTCCTTCACGACCCTCTCGATGTCCGTCGTCAGCCTCTCCGCGAGCCCCCTGCTGAAGTCCTCCCGCACCACGACGCGGAGGACGGCCACGTGCTCCGCGTCCGGCGGCATCGTGTATGCCGGCACGATCCACCCGAACCTCCTCAGGTCCTCGGAGATGTCGAACACTGTGTACCGGCTGCTGTCCTTGAGGGAGAAGGTGACGACCGGCACCCCCTCTTCCTTCGACAGTATGTTGAACCGGCCCGTCTTGACGATCCCCTCGCACAGCATGCGAGCGTTCATCATGCAGTTCTGCATGATGTCTTTGTATCCCTTGCAGATGCAGAGTCGAGACATTTCAAGATTCAAGTCAAAATAGACAGAAAAGAGATTCTATAACATGTTAAACTTAAATGTATCCAACTAGAACTCCATAGCCTTAGCCTTCAAAAACAGCCAGCTGATCCTATGACCGACTTCGTTGCTCAATAACTCTGCTGTTGTCCAATATAGAACTGAGGTCGATGGATGGAAAGCGCTACTCTTCATTGGTTAACGATCATCGTACTTCTAGTTTTGCCAAATTTGTATGGATGCGCATGACAAGACAATCGTGCATAACTCACTTAGCAAGTCCGAAACATACGTTTAAGTAATTTCTGTTTATGTCTATCTGTCCCTCCGCTGCTGTCAATGGTTCATACCAGTTTCGATGGTGTCTGCGTTTCAATGCTTTATTCATGCTAGTTTTATGATCAAAATTCTCACAGCAGACAGTTCCATTTTAGAGCATTCATTTGGAGCATATCAAACAAAAAGAACATGCAAACTCACCTCAAACCCCAGCCTTATAAACTGATAATACTGAGCTATAATTTGACTGGAACCTGTCAGAACAGCCAAGTAGAAAGATCAAGAGCCACAAATTAGTACAGGACAGGAAGTCACCACCTCATCGAGATTGCATATATGTGCATATATATGCAACCAGGAAAGAGCAAAATCTGCAGTAAGACAAGTTATATTACATGTTAAGTTCTTGGCATTACCTTTAGAAAAGTTGAGTGTGAAAGTGGGTTGATCAGATCCGAGGTAATTAATGTGAAAGATGAGTTCCTCAGGCAGCTCTTCCTTGTTCCTCCAGACGACCCATCCGACACCGGCATAGACAAGGCCATACTTGTGACCGCTAACGTTAATGCTCTTAACCAGGGGTAGACGGAAATCCCATTTCAGATGCGGGTACAAGAACGGGGCTATGAACCCTCCACTTGCGGCATCGACGTGAATGGGAGTGTCCCATCCGGTTTGCCTGTTCTTCTTAGTAAGGAGATCATTAAGGAGCTTCACATCCTCAAATTCTCCAGTTAAGGTCGAGCCGAGTATCGCTGCAACACATATGGTATTCTCGTCGACCATCTCAACAGCTTTCACCGGGTCCATCACATAATAACCCTCCCTCAGTTTCACTTCCTTCAGCTCGACCTCAAAGTACCTAGCGAACTTCTCCCAGCAAACCTGGTTCGACAGACCGAAATTTATGAAATACAAAAGAAATAGCTTAAGCATCCCACAGACAACATACAAGAACCTAAGTGCAGTGGACCTCTGATCTGTATAGTCAGTAGAATGTTGGTCTAACAGTACACGATGGAATAACATAATTAGGCAAGTCTACATCGTGATCCACCGCTAGACCATGTAGTTATCAATTTCCAGTGTACTCAGACTGCAAATTGAATGAACTGCGTTGCCAAATCAAATGCTTAAGACGTACGAACTCAGTTCTGAGATAGACAATGTGTGGACTAGATAGTAATCAATTTAAGAACAAGTCTGCCTCAAACGTACATAAAAGGCAATTTTTACAGAGAGAATGTAAGGCATACCTGCACATTCGCTCCAGTAACAATATTCGGCTTATCATAGGGTTTTCCTTCGGCCTGCCTTCTTTTCTGCCACTTCCTCTTCATTGCCAACCCTGCCAACATAATAGCCTCAGACGACCCCACCGTCCCGACACCAATAGCTGTCTCTTTATCCCCCATGGGAGCATTGAACAGGTGGGCTATCATGTTAACGCACCGGTTCTGCAAAATCAGTACGACACAGCTCAATCTTTGCCAGAACAATGAAAAGATCAAGACCGATAAAATGAGTCTTGCCCTCAATACTGAGTAGCAAATTATGTAGTTTCATCAGAGGCATAAAGAGTTAATCCAGTTAAGACTTCAAATTCCAAAGGACGCAAAATTTTATTAGACTCTGAATTCCAAAGTATATGACACATAAACTTCCTGTTTCTAAGTAACCACATCTCATTTCTCTGTTTGTTATCATACTAACAAACCCCTAATTAAGAAGCAACCCACACGCAGATGCGTTTATACAAATGTATAAGCTGAGCGTTGCATTAAAATTCAACACGAGCACACAAATCAACAGCAACAAACACATGGAGCTAACAGAAAATGGGAAAGTAAAGGACAGAACCTGGAGCTCTGTGGTGACAGGGTATTCATCCATATCGACATAATTCTTGTTGATCGCAGCCATCATCAGCTTATCGCACTCCGGCTCCATCCACGTGGTCACGAAAGAAGCCAAGTTCAGCCTCGGATTCCCATCCAACATCAGTTCATCGTTTATTATCTGGTAAGCCGCTTCTTTCGGTATCGACTGCTCCGGCATCTTGAACCTACCCCGCGATCAACAATGATCACATTAACGCTAATCAACGATCCGGCGACGAAGAAAAAAATACAAGAAAAACCCATCTTCGCAGACAGTCAGGAAAGAGAGAAAAATGATCACACAAAACTCTCTAAATCTTGTCCCCGCCACCTTCGTGACACCACGGATGTTGAACACACACTTTGGAAATTCATACCTCAAGCCTTCAAACTCGTGGAGAAATCCGACACGTCTAACAACTTAAAGCAGCAACCAACGAGAAAAGAAAGAAACTCGAACGTTTTCATGACGACCAACAAAAGCAACCACAAAAAGAAGTACTCCAAAGACCACATCAAATGGCCAGCGCCACGAAATCAAGAGGGAGTGCCTACTTGGGAAGAGAATTACGGACGTATCTGGAGGCGAAAGTGGAGTGAATATTCTCATCGGAGTCCGACACCGTCGTGGTGACCACCATCCTTCCTCCTCTTTCTTCCTTCCTCTCTCACCCAACGAAAACAAAGAAAACTGAAACGAGAGAGAAACGGGCACGCTGCGGAGGGGGAGACAGGGGAAGTTGGCTTTATAGAGGTAGAGAGCTTTGCTTGCTTGTCTGTGCGCGTAAAGGAACGGTTTCGCTTTTGCTTTAAATCCAGTGATGATGATGATGATGATGATGACAAAGATGAAGATGCTTTAGCGATTGCTTAGCAAGAAGATGCGCTGCTTTGTGAAGCAGGGGATGATCATTGGAGGGACCGTCTCTGCTTTTGGCATTCAAGAGGAAGGGATGGGGGAGGAGTGGAGTGGAGGGAGTGCGCCCGAGCGGGGTTTGCGTGGACACGGAGTCGTGTCTCGTTGCGAAGGGGGTTGCTTCGAAGGCAAAGCGACAGTTAAAAGAGGAAATACTCGGGCGGGCCCACCGGATGTGCGGAAACCCGATCCTCATTGATGGTCGTTTGCTCATTGGTTGCCGACGGCCCGCCCGGCAACTGCAGTGGGCCTTGGCATGGTCCCTTGCAAGCGTGGTCCCTTGCAAGTTGCACAGCAAACCTATCGAAGGGTCCCTCTCAACGTGTTTTTCAGTTTTTCTGATTGAATTATTGAAATTTTACCTAATGTCCAAGTCGACGACTTGTTACTTTATATATATATATATATTTAAATCGAGCATTTTGTGGTTATAAATGTATATGTATATATGAATATATATATTATTATTATTTTTTTTTTTTTTAAATCGAGCATTTTGTGGTTCAGAAATGCTGAATTGAAATCCTTCCAACGTGAAATTCGGTCTGATCCAATTATTAATATGCGAAACACTCGTTTTTGCATATTGCATTGGCGGAGAAATAAGGGAGAAAAGAAAAAAAGTTCACTGAGGAAAAACTCAAACCATTCAATACTCGGGCGCCCACAATGGTTGCCGACTATAGCAGCAGCATTTAATCCGTGTCATACTTCGACGTCCTTCAAGCGTCAACTGAACTTAGTCCGAATTTGAGCTTGGGAAATAGAATTAATGATTAAAAATATTAGGATTTAATAAAAATAAATAAAGAACGTACATGCACAAAAAGCGTAACTTTGAAAAATAAAAAAAAGAGACAGCATTAGCCGGACAAAAAGGACGTCCTGAAGATCTCACACTTTCAAGAAAATATTTTAAAATTCAGTTAAAATAGAGAAGGCTAGTTTTAAAGATTAGGATATTTGGATACTTTTTCAAGTTCATATGCGTAAGATGCTGAAGAAATCGTACCGATGAAAAGAAAAAATTGGAAATTCACTTACCGTTCTCAGAGTTGGGAGTTGACTGGCAGTTGTTGACACGTGTCGCGCGCTTGAGAGTTGGCTGATCCTATTTGGTCCCTTGCAAAGCCACGTGTCGGGAAATAATTACCTTACCCGACGAGTGGTGTCAAATCACCATCGGTTCAGTCACCATCGCTAATTGAGAGGGGCGATGCGTTACGCGCACCTCTATCCCCATTCTGTTTGATGTCGATCTGGATGTCTGAACTCGCTTTAATTTCCAATTAATGAAAATGAAAGTTTCGAAAAGGGTTGACATTACTCTTGACATGAAAAAGGCGGACAACATTATCAACTCAATCGTACATTTATCGCATGAATATCAATTTAATTTTAAATTTTTTTATTTTGTTAATATAGTCTAAAATATTTACACGAAGTTTCGCACGTAATCATTTTCACCAGTTGAGTGCTTACGCGAAAATTTAAAATTGCAAAATGCATGGTACGTACTTTGAAGTTTGTAGGGGGAGGCTACGAAACTGCAAAAGTGCATAGAATTTGAACATTAAACTTCCCAAATTTCTTTTCGTTTTCTTTGTTTTCTAAATTCTTCAAATTGTTCTGCACCTATGTGAGCTCACTGGTGAATGACAAAGATAATACAAAGCAAAGGAGGATATGTGGAGCTTAGCATATATGGAATATGATGTTATGGTTCAATTTTTATGGAGCCGATCCCCCTTTTGGTTAGAATGAACATGTGGACCTGAGCATGTCTAGAAGTACTTATTGGAGATGCCCATTAAAAGTGGAATTTCAAAATTGAGAATTGAGAATAACGTAACGACCCACAAGACTCGAATTGGTTCAAATGACCATTTCAAATATCATTTGAATAATTCGAGAAAACTCAAAACGGTTTGGACTCATCAAAAGATTAGTGTAGATTCACGATGGATAAGACTTTTAAAATCCAATGTCGGCGATCATGTATTTCCAGAAGTTTTAACGCTGTTGCTCTTCGTTATTCATGGCGTATATGGACACAGACGACCAAGTATTCTCTATTGAGAATATTTGTCACGAATGAAGTGCGTCATCCTCTAGTAAGTTTTCCATGGCATCGCCAGGGAAGCTTGTAGGTCGTCAAAGCTGGAGTTGGCGTTTCGCGTGTGTCCATAAGTGAGGATATTTTCTGAAATTTCCTATAAAAAAAAAAACAAAATAATTGCCCTTTCGCGTGAGAGATGCTTTTTGCTTTGTCTGTCTTAGCATCTTTTTGCCCTTTTGTGATGTCAAGCTCCACTGGCAGTCTGGCACGTCGGCTGGTAAGGAGTAAATCTCACAGAAACTTTCTCTTCATAGAATCATCTCAATTATTACAGAACTGGGCAAGGGTTAAAAAAGCATTCATTTGACCAATATTTCATAGGGAATGGGAAGCTGCGCTCTATTATGTCACGTAATAGAACGTATGTACCATACTTTTAGGGAAAAAAGGAAAAAAATTGTACGAACCCATGAGTACTCAATACGATCTCCAAAAGGAACAATTAGTGATTGCACCTTATCATAATTGATGATTGTCCTGGTAACCTTAGCTGTACCATAAAATACTCAAAAAATTAAGTCATTTTGTGTCTCGCGATGTGTTACATAAGAGTCACGAGTATGCAGCGACGTTAGAGAATATATTCTCGCTGTCATTCCATTCGGGCGGAAGAATATGAAGCTTAGTACTAAACAATAAACTATTAACCATAAGTATCATTTGAAAAGAGAATATAATTACCCACCAATCACCATGATATCTGCAGAAGCTTCCTTTATTTGATTCCACTCCTTTTAGAATATTTTTCCTTTATTTGATTCCACTCCTTTTAGAATATTTTTCCAGTTCCCTCCCCCAATCACTATTATATCTGCAGAAGCTCCCTTTTCCATTCCACTCTTTTTAGAACATCTTGCCAACTCCCTCCTTCCGTGGAACTGATTCATCAACATCCATTCGCTGCCAGTTGCCTATGGTTGAAGCCATCTCATCAACCTTGTCGAACAGCCCGAGAAGTCCACCTGTATGCACAAAGAGGACTCTCCTTCCTTCCCACGTCGTTGGGTTCTCGGCCATGTCTCTCATCATTCTATAAGCAGCTTTCCCGCTATACCAGCAACCAGATTAAAGATTAGTCAGGTCCCAGAGACTTGACAGATATTTCTACCAAGGACTAACATTAACACCTATGTCAAATTCATGAACTTTTTATTTTATACTTTTTCATGATGGCTGCTGATCGTCTGACTACAACTCTCAAACAACCAACTAGAAAACAGAAGTTAATTCGAGTTTGCACAGGTACCATCAAGATGACGATAATCCTCAAGGACGTATTATGGCTGCAGCTAAAAAAAAATTTGAATTACTCATACAAGGTGTTTATTTACATTTTCCTAAATGTCTGGCTTCCTGTTTTCCTCATATCTTGACAGTTTTATTTTGTACATTTCCAAGTGTTTGAGTTGATTCCTAGTGAACAACTAATTTACATCTATTTGTCAGATGTCATGAGAATTCAGACTCAACCATGGCAATAAACCTAAGCTGCACCATACCTTTCGTAACAAAAAAGACATAATGGAGTTTCATCACTCAGAAAATATGTGGACATCTCTGAATTGAAAGAATGTCAATAGGCTTCAATGTCAAAAACCATTATTGATTGGAACGGTTATGCTTTAAAGCAAAAAAGCAAGAAAAAAGGAGAACGTATATGCGCATCCCACGATGCTTTAAAACAACAAGCAAGAAAAAAATGAGGAAGTATACACACATCTCACAAACTTACAAAGATATATACGAGTGACAAAATAACAAAGGGCCAGTGATTTTGTTTACCTGTAAACTGGGTCAAGAACAACTCCAGTGGCTGTAGCAACTTCCTTAACAAAGTTTAGTTCCTCTGCAGTGCTCATTGCATACCCCAAACCTTTGGCCTGCATGAAAACAATAATTTAAAGATTTTTCTAGCTTCGTCATCAGAAATTTTGACTGTTGTGCCTTAGTCGCCTAACAGATGTACCCACGTATCTGATGATATCAGGATCCCCTGTGCAAAAGTTCTGAGGGAGAACATCTCTAATGGAAGAGAAGAAATAGTGTTTTATTAGAATTTCACCAAGCATCTAATGAGCAGATTTTATAGCACAGGAATGAGTGAAAAGTCTCCAGGGCCTACTGAAAACCATGCCAAATAGGAATCTTAACACGGTCTACTTTAGAGGATGCAACCTGAATAAAATGGCTGAGAAAATTGAAGAATGGCATCTTTTGTGCCATTGCCAGGCAGAAAATGCAACAGGAAAGATCAAACTTTGTGAACTTCAATTATTGGCTTATGACAATGCATATCTTTATAATTGTGACCATAGTAGGTGTCAAAATCCGAGGGTAATGAAAAACTCACATTGTGAATGTCAACGATATCACGTGAGAGGACACCTGCTTGAATTCCATCAAGTAGGACTTGAACAAAGTCATAGAGGTAATCAGGGTCATCACAGACAGAAAATGCATGGACCTGTTGAGAAAATTCGATGTTTTCATGAATTTGCTTAATGCATTAAACATGGCAACAAATGCAGATTGTACATACTTTCATCTTCATCGTGCTTAGCCAGGAACCCAGTGAAAGACCAGCAATTGTGCCTCCACTAAAAATAGGTAGAAATAAAACATCAATCTAGGTCTGATTCAATAACTGCAGGAAAAAGTGAAGCCAGCTAATTGAAAAACCGTGCTAGCACCAACAAAATGGAGGAAATGGAGCAGAACCTGCCACATGCGACAACAACATCATCAAATTTTATTCTTCCACCAGCGTTATGAACCTGCTGTTCAATTTCCCTTATAGCTTCGATATATCCCCTGAAAAGTCAGAATTCTTTCATCAAGAACAGATATCATAATATTGAGAAGGACTCAAAATTCTAAAAGTTTAATCAACACAAATAAGAGCCAAAATGAATTATTTCGACACCAGTGGAAGATAAGCTAAGGAACCACATAAAAGCAATGACTGGGAACCATCAATAAAGCTATACCAACCCCTAAATCAGAGGAGTTGAAAAATTAAATTGTCTGCACATACAAAGAAAACATTTAACATCACATATAATTTGAAGAAGAGGTGTAAAAAGTCAGATTATCCATTTAGAAAACCATATGGCTGTCAGAAAGGCTCCACCCTCAAGATAAGAGATGTGGCCACTAAAATTACTCTAATTAGGAGATGGCACAATTTAAACTCAGATCTACTGCATCAAAAACAAATGCTGAACCACTCAACCAACTATTGAGTATAATAGGCAAGAGCGAATCGAGTCAGTGGCAAACTCAATTGCAGCCTAGAGATTACATTTTGCAGACCATATTGCCATGGTGAAGATCAACTAGTAAGAATCCTGAAAATTCTCCCATTTCTATAATCCAAAGTAATAGAACATTTTCCAAATTTTAGAGTCACTTCACTAAACGCGTTTTGACGATGTAGCATAAAAAAAGCTATATTGAACAGATCTCAGTAGCATTTTTATACAAAATTGCCAAAAATTTAAAATATAAAACAGAGTACGATCAGCTAAACCTTTTTGCAACAACACCTTGTATGCGCAACTTACTAGCATTTATGCAACATCTCATTGATTCTAGAACCTCTCAATTTACTAGGCACCCCTCTAGTTATTAGTCATAACATTATGCAATATCTCATTGATAAATTGAACTTTGTGCAAGAAGATGGAAAGATAGGCACCACAATGGTATTGACCAAGCACCATATTTTAAATATTAGGGTTGAAGAAATTCTCAGTCATGTCAAATATGGGAAACCAACAAACAAGTAAACCTGAGAAGTAAGCAAAGCTGCCTGAAGAAAGTGCTGGAAGGAACCAGTCAACAGAAATTAAAAATTGACTTTGACTGATAATCTAGATGGTCAATATATCCATTTAAAGCACAAGATGCATATAGAATGAAGAAGAAACGTACAGCCACTAATACTTATGCTCACCATGTCCCCAGCGAATTTGATCCGCCAACAGGAATGACATAGGGCTTTCTTCCTTCCTTAAGCAACTTTTCTTTTAGGATTTCAGTCAGAGTCTGAAATCAAATTCAGTAAGGCAAACACAAATATCAAACATTTCCGAACATGGGACAACATATTTCACTCTATCAAGTTTTATTAACTTGTTAGCATAAGATTCTCGCCCTTCGAGAATGCATCGTAGATTCACTAGAATGTCAAAACATTATAAAAATGCCCTCCACAAACATAACCTAGAAAAGCTAATCAGCATGTTATCCAAGCAATATTTTCTTTGTGTGGCAATAGCCAAGAGATGCGCAGATGTGCCACTTTCCGGTTAACCAATTAAATCTTATCTTGGAAAAAGAGGAGATATTACAAGCAGAAGACAATAAGAAGCAGGTACAAACCACACTCCCTAGTTTGGCATATTCCTCTTTTGATATAAGTTGAACATGGGCTCCGGCCAATCTCTCAACCAGGAGATTACCTGTAAGTCCAGGATCTTTGTCTACAAGAACCTGCAAGAATACAACTGTTGTAGCAATTGATCTCCTGGCTGATGTTGGGCGCAGAAAAGGAAACCTGACCTTGGAGGTACGTAGGATAAGATGACAATCGAGGTTCAAATACTTTGCAGCAACAGCAGTTGCACGACAATGATTGCTTTGGATACCCCCAATTGTTATTATACAATCAGCACCTTGGGCCACAGCATCCGCAAGCAGGAATTCCAATTTCTGGACTTTGTTGCCACTCAATTGCATGCCCGAAAGATCATCCCGCTGAAAATCGCAAGTTTTCTCTCAGTGTTATAAGTTAAGAAGAAAAAGTGAACAGAAGACAAACCTCTAATGGCCTATAGATGAAAAAACAGACAAATGTTCATATGCAACATTGTTGGTATAAGATGTCTAGCTCCATCATGAAAACTTTCAAAGTCTATATACAAAGATAAAAAAAACAGAGGAACAACCACAAAACAACAACCAAAAAGAAACTCTATAACTGCACCCAAAGAAAATTGCATTGTCTGAGTTTCAGATATATTCCATCAAATATGCATAGACCCCTTATCCGAGCCAAAGCTTGTGCATTATGATGTCAACCACAATGCAATGCCGAAGTAGGATGATTCACATGTCAATCATAAAGCGTTTGATACAGGGATTAAATATTTGCTCCGATGTTCATCACATTGCATATCGTATGCTGTGAAACCCATTTTGACCAGATAAGTTGCGAAACTTCATGATTCATGAAGGTTAAACTTAATCAGAGGAAGTAGAAGGACCCGGGAATTACCTTTAACCAAACCTCGGTGCCTTTGGGTAAGTTCGGAAGGTTCCATCTATGAATTGGAGTAGGTAACTGTCAAGGGAAAAAAAAGAAAAAAACTATCGTGAAAGAAGATTAGAAAAAACCAAAGCAAATATAAACTCACCATGTCTTTAAAACAAAATGAAATCGCCAAATCATGAACATGGCGAACCGGCAGCAGAAGCCAAAGTCAAAGTAAATGAAGATCATCGGAACTCAGCAAAACACACATAAATTGAAGATCATCGGAACGGAGCAAGACACACGAATCTGTCTCTCACGCACAGCCACGAACGCGCGAACTAAAAGCAGAGCAACGACACACATGGCCAGCATTGAGTACGAGAGCTAATATGAACTTGCCATATCTTTGAAAGAAAGACGAAATCACGACGTCACGAACGTGTCGAATCGGCAGCGAAAGCAAAGCAGAACGTAATCGAAAATCACCGGAACTCAGCAAAACACGCAAACGATCACGCTGTCCCGCGAAAACCGAGGAACCACGTACGTGTCCGAGAGAGAAGACGTGAGAAGAGATCGGGCTGAGGTGAGATGCCCAGGGAGGGGGCGAGTAGGGCTTCCTCGCGAGGAAATTGAAGCCGGCGATCGCGCCGTCGCCGCCGTCGCCGCTTTCCTTGGACGCCATCGCGCTCGCGGCCGTGCTTGAATCGACGATCGCTCGAGCGCGAGCGAGAGTACTCCAATGGCGTCGGAAGTTGCAGAGATGGCGTTTGTGGAAACTCCGGCGAATGGTGGGAGGAGGAGTGAGGCCGGGGAAGCGAGACTGGATGCTGCAGGCGGAAGACGACAGCATTTCCTTTACGACGAACTACATTCTAATGGCAAAAAAAATGTGAGCGCACACCAATGCATTTAGTGAAGCATCCACCAAAGCATAGGTATCATCAGAAAAAGGGAAAGGGTTGGTCAAGGTTAGGCATCCACCACACACTAGAATGCAACACATTAATTGTTTCAAGAGAACTCTAGTCATGCACCCTGCCATTATAGACACAGGACCAGCATAGGTAGTACCCACATGCTTCTACTTCCAAACCAATAAAAGAGACCAAAGGCTCCCACGGTTTGAGAGCTCCGTTGACCGACCGTTCTTCAATATACTTTGGGTCCCAATATTATGTAAACAGCCCCCATTGGTTAGAATCCTTCTAATGGCACTAGCAGAGCATCCATGGAACTTAGGACAACTATCCAAGATGCCATCGTTTGGACTTGCATATGACGTACTGTCCTACAAATCTAAGTACCCTGCTTGATAGAGACGCCATGAACAGAACGACTTACAGTCACATTGAGAGCACGTGACCCTGCGACAAGAAAGGAGGATAATGTACTCTCAGCCAAAGCAAATGAGGAATAAGATACAAAGAGCAACGGAGCAGCCCATGCAAAATCCAATCTAACCCCACCGGCACTTTCCAAAAGCAAAAGAATTTCTGCCGATAACTCAATTCGAAATGCAGAAAATCATAGATTCACCGCAAGGTAAACATCAAAGCATCCTAATAATTAAGAAAAAAATCAGAACTTCAGCACATCTAACACAAATTCCACACTTCAAACTGATAACACTCCTTGCAAAATGGGTCTTAGACCCATATATTGTGACGACCCGAGCGGCGGTGCGCGGGGAGGAGGGATGGCGGTGCGTCCCGCTCCGGGTCCTCGGACGCGCAAGGGAAGGAGCGCGAGGGAAGGGGAAGGGATTCTCTCCCTTTTAAACTTTAAATGGGTTATATATGGGTCACATATTACACAAGTGGGACCCGTGATGTTTTTGACATTTAAACTTTAAATGGGTTATATATGGGTCACATATTTTTTGAAAAAATATTTAAATAGGTTTAATGATTAAAGACTTAAGATAGGTTGATCTTAAATGGGTTGAATTTAGAACCCACTCTTAACCAGAACCTCACAATCTCTCTCTTCCATCTTTAATTTTACCAAAATATTTTTTTTTTGAAATAATAATAATAATAATAATAATAATAATAATAATAATCATTTCCATTTTATTTTTTTCTTTCCTTTTTTTTTTTTCTTTCTTCCTCCTCCTTCCGGTGGTTGGCATGGGGATGGCTCGCGATTAGCCAGGTAAGCCTCGAGCTCGCCGAATATGACAAGGCGGAGGCCTCAGGCTCGAGCCTCGCCGATCTGGTGAGACTCGAACTAGTCAGCGTCGGCAAGTCGGGCGAGCTTAAGGCTCACCCGTGGCCGGCCGCCGGCCACCGGTTGTTGTCGTGGCCGGCAGTTGGCCAAAGAAGAAGAACAAAAAAACAAAAAAAAAAAAAAAAAAAAGAGAAAAAGAAAATTAAAATTATATTCTTAAAAAATAAAAATAATTAAAATTGGATTTTTTTAAAAAAATTATTTTAAAATTATAAAAAATTGTCCATTAAATTTGTGTTGTATAAAACTATTTTAGCAATATCATTTTTAAAAATATATAATATATAATATATAAGAAATAAGTTTTCTTAAGTTTAGTCAAGTGGGTCGGGTATGGATTGAGTATAAGTTTGATCGGGTATGGTCAAAATTTTGCATTGCAATAAATGGATCATAAACGGGTTAAATGGGTTGGACCGTTTATGACCAGACTCTAACCCGACTCGACCCACCCGTTTAACGGGTCTACTCTCTCGAAGAGTCCATCACCCGCGTGGAGAGAGTCGGCTCACTGATGATGCTCGGTTATCAAAACCAACGAAGTAAAAACGCAAAAACTTGATCGAGATAACCAGTGAGCAAACTAGCCCCTTGTTAGCCACAGTAGCGATAGCCGAGATCCACGTCATAAAAACCGCACTCGGGATCGGACCACGGAGAAGCACATCGACAGTGGGAAATGGAGGGGAAAACGAATGAATCAGAACAAGCGCCAACGCAAGCCCGCTGCCAACACGGAAGCACGTATTTCACGAGGAGAGAAGACTCACACGAGCGAGCTCCGGGAGGAGCGGTCGCATTTCACGGACAGTCTGGAGGTGGTGGCGGCGGCGGCGGCCAGGGACCGGAGGGCGGTGCGGGACTAGACGAAGCAGAGGGGCCGCGGCGACCGGGGGTGACCGATCGAGGACCGCAACGAGGAGGAGGGGCCGGGGCTCGAGAGCTTCGAGATCGTAGCCATGGTAGAGAGGTAGGTGAGGTGGGGTTTGGCGGAGGGAAAGGGATATAAAGGGGCCGCATGGTAATGTTTCTGTTCTTTTTTTGTTCTAGGGAACATAAATAAAAAAAAAAGTGTTTCTGTTCCGGGGAACAGTTTTTGAACAAAAGAACGCGTTTGGTAACGTTTGTTCTGGGAATAAAAAATGAATAGAAACACGTTTGGTAAATTTTATTCTTTTTTTGTTTCTTTTAATTTTTTAATTTTTTAATTTTATTTTCCATTTTTTCTTTTTTTTTTTTTTTTTCTTCTTTCGGCCGCGGCCTCGCCCGGCCACGGCGAGGCTCGCCGGCCCTCGGCGAGGCTAGGCCTCGCCGGATTTGGGCGAGCTCGAGCTCACCCAGCCATGGCGAGGCTCGGCCTCGCCGGATTTGAGCGAGCCCGAGCTCGCCCAACCAAGGCAAGGCTCGACGTCGCCGGTGCGGGCGAGGCCGAGCCTCGCCGCCCTGCCGTTGGAGTCAAGCACCTACGCCTGCGACGCCGACCGAGATCTCGCCTGCCGCTACTCCTCGCGACGCCACCGCTTGCCGCCCTCCGTCGAAACCCTAGCCGAAGATCTCCTCGTGCGAGGCCAGCCATTGCGCCTTGGCCCGATGCTCGATGGTCTCGATCTCACCACGCCATTCGCAACGTCATTCGCCAGTCTTTGCTCGCGTCGCCCCGTGTTGATCCCGGGCCTCGAGGCTCGGCCTCGTCGGAAACCCTAGCCGAAGGCAAGGCCGGCCTCGCCGGGGCGGCGGCGACGCTCCGGCGAGGTCACCGACCCTCGACGGCATCGCCGGCCCTCGATGGCCGGTCGCCGGCCATAGCTGAGGCCGGCGATTAGCTAAAGAAAAAAGAAGAAAAAAAGAAGAAGAAAAAAGAAGAGAAAGAAGAAGAGAAGCGTTTCTTTAAAATTGTTTCTAGAACAAGAAGTAACTTTTTTATATTTCTTTTTTTTGGTCTAATTTTGTTCCAGGAACAAAAAAACAAAAAAAATATTCAGAAACAGAAAAGAGAAACGTTTCCATGTAGGCCAAAGTGACCCCAGGGGTTCGTCGTACTTATACACACAACGGCTTCGGGAGAAGAGACGGACGCGCCACCTTTCGGGTCCCCCCCGCCTTCGTTTCGCGTGTTAACTAAAAATGGTAGACAGGTCAGAAAATCCTCTTTTTTTTTCTTCTTTCATCGATATGAATCGAGAGCACATCCCGTCAACCGTTCGGTTTCAATGGGATTTGCTAAATTTATAAAAGAGACTATATTTGAGAGAAAAAAAAAAAAAAAAAGAGACTTTTGAGGACTGAGTTGGATTCATCATTCGCGCCAAGTCAAGTGAAAGTCAAAAAAGGAAAAAAAAAAAATTCTCCTAACAGATTTGCCATTTTTATGGGCTACTAATGAAAATCTAAAAAAATAATAAATAAATAAATATATATTTAATATGAACGGCTCTTCAAATGCAACGATCAAATGAAATTGAACAAGAGGGTTAGGGTGACGTCCGAGGCTAAGGCAAAATGGATGGGGACAAGGAAAAGACTTTCGGATGTTGCAAGTGCACACACGGAAAGGATGTGGGAGATAAGAGGAATTTAAGGCAGGACGATGGTGCTTGGAAAATAGGCACAGCTAGAGAGAAAATTTGGAATCGAATTCGGCATGTCGTGCTCAGACCGTTGTAGAGAAAACTGTATTACGGCCGTGTGGAGTTTAAGTCGGATTTGAGCCTTGTTGTAATCATTTTCAGGTATGAAAATCTCGAATGTTCTAGGCCGACATAAACAGGGTGCGTAAGATCGCCCAAAAACTAGATCTGACGTGATGATGGAGCTACGTCACCAAGTTGATCAAGAGTATATAACCACATCATATCAATGGTCAGGAACACAACCACCTTGAGTTTTTAATGGACATATGGACGGAATATTCGGGTTACTATTCAAACAATTTAATTTTATGATGCATTTGCACATGATTTTATTTGCTTTAGATTAGGTGGAAAGTGATGGCACTTAGTATCTATGAATTAAAATGTGTGTCTGGCAAAACAAAACAAAAATTCTAATATGAATCAACGTATCTCCTTGTGTATCATTTGTTCATCATAATTTATTAGGTATGTCTACTATAGTAAAAAATAGAAAAAATGACACGAATGGTTCTTCAACATTGGGCCATTGGCTCAATATGCAATGTGATTCCTAAATTTTTAATTTGTTAAATGCGGTCAATGAATTTCAATTTAATATGCAATGTGTTCCCTAGATTTTTAATTTATTCAGTGTGCTCTTTGAAATTTAGTAAATGTTCAATATAATCTTTAAATTATATAAAAATATTCATTGCTATCATTCCAAAATATCATGGTTGTTTTTAGTAATTCAAGTTTAGGTACAATATTGAACATTTTTATATAGTTCAATAATTATGTTGAACATGTATTAAAGTTTTAGGGACCATATTGAACAAATTAAAAATTTAGGGCGATATTGCAATGGGGCAAAAATATAGGGATCATAGGGAAGAAATTGGGATAATCACACAAATAGTTGATAAAGTTTGACAAAATGTGCAATATGATCCTTGAACTTTCAATTTGTTCAACGTAGTTTATAAACTTTTGATACATGTTCAACTTATATTTCAATATTGTGCTTTCATTAATTCAAATTTAGGGATGACATTGAATATTTTCATATAATTCAGAAATCAAAGTGAATACATACCAAAAGTCCATGAACTAAATTGAATAAATTATATATTCAGAGATTATATGACATATTGAGTTAAAATTCAGAGACCACATTGGACAAATTGAAAGTTGAGAGATCACATTGCACTTTGAGCCAAAGTGCAAGACTATTTGTGTCATTTTTCTAACAAATTAAAAGTCTGGGAATTACATTGGACATTAAGCCAAAATTTAGGGGCCATTTGTGTACTAATTCCTAAAACATAAAGTGGAAATAATGATTGATGCAAGTTAATTTTGTAAATTACCTTATTATTTTTTCATTCAAGCTAAATAGTTTATTTATGAGTCACAACATTTGTATTCTGGGGACTTGGAACCCCACGACCGTTGCATGCATCTTGGGTTTTCACCTTCTATTTTGTAGAAAGAATCTCCTTCTATTCTGCAATAATTGTGATATGTGTACACTGCTTGTGTCAATATTACAAGAACGCTTTTCTTCAACAAGGCAATTCCTTATTAATTTATTTGGCGTTCCATATCAATAGGTATTACGGATAAAAACACGGTGGGTCTTTTAAATTTTGCAAATCTTTCAATCCGTTTCATGATTTTTTGTGCGATCAGGTCTTAGAATGAAGTTTTGTTATTTTTAAGTTGGTTCTTCTGTAAAATTATGAAAAATAAAATAAAATGAGGTGACCTTGATTGTCGCTAAATGTTAATGTGTCCGCATATGGCATCTTACATGGTAATTAGGAAAAAAAGCAAACAAATGAGAGGGAAATAATGGACATTCTCTAATTGTATATTAGGATGTTCTAGCCTCTAGGGCATTATGAGAAGTATGTATATATTCTCAAAATTAATGGGGTGGTTGTAGATAGAGAGGTCAAATTTCCACCATTTGATAAAGATACGTGTATGGTTGTTACCAGAGGTTGATAAGATGGTTGGTAGATAGAGAAATTCAATATCCATCGTTAGATAAAGACAAATGTACGGCTGTAACTATAGATGCTTTGAAGCATTCTCTGTCAAACCTTCCCTCTTCAAAATAACAAACACATAGAAATCTATTTGTGTTTTATATGAGGTTCAACACACTACTCCTTTTCTTTGTGGATTTATAACACCTTCTGCAAATCCTTTACCTATCCATGTATTTTTCAGTTGAGGTAGATCATCCACACAAAGCTAATATAAAAAGGATATAATAAATTGAACAGTTACATTATAAATCATTGCCAAATTCTTGGGGTAAATTGAATCAAAGTTCATCCTCGGATGAACCATATAGTGCATTCACGACTAAGATCATAGACCCTTTGATGCTTGAAAGTAAGAATCGCCTTTCGGAATGCAGTCTCATAAGCTGAGGAAATTGGAGCCCTTTCTTTCCAATGCTCAATCACCCGTATCCAATGAATGGTGGAATTACAAAGAAAGGGACAGAAAAATATGTCCGATGATTGAATTCTTATATAACAAATCTATGCTTACTAAGTTTTGTAAATTTGGAACTTCTTTAGCGCCATTTCCACATTTATGTTGGGGAGTGGTCGAACTTGTTTCCTTTTATAGCGAAGGAGGATATGCAGAGCTTAGCATGTATGGAATATGATGTTATGATTCAATTTTTATGGAGCGGATCCCCCTTTCAGTTAGAATGAACATGTGGAGCTGAGCATGTCTAGAAGTACTTACTGGGGATGCCCATTAAAAGTGAAATTGAGAATTGAGAATAATGTAACGACCTACAGGACTTGAATCGGTTCAAATGACCATTTCAAATATCATTCGAATAATTCAAGAAAACTTGAAACAGTCCAAACTCATCAAAAAATCATTGTAGACTCACGACAAAGAAGACTTTTAAAATTCAATGTCGGCGATCATGTATTTCCAGAAGTTTCAACACTGTTGCTCTCCGTTGTTCATGGTGTATATGGACATAGACGACCAAGTATTCTCTATTGAGAATATTTGTCACGATTGAAGTGCATCCTCTAGTAAGTTTTCCATGGCATCGCCAGGGAAGCTTGTAGGTCGTCAAAGCTGGAGTTGGTGTTTCGCGTGTGTCCATAAGTGAGGATATTTTCTGAAATTTCCTATAAAAAAAAAAACAAAATAATTGCCCTTTCGCGTGAGAGATGCTTTTTGCTTTGTCTGTCTTAGCATCTTTTTGTCCTTTTGTGATGTCAAGCTCCACTGGCAGTCTGGCACGTCGGCTGGTAAGGAGTAAATCTCACAGAAACTCTCTTCATAGAATCATCTCAATTATTACAGAACTGGGTAAGGGTTAAAAAAGCATTCATTTGACCAATATTTCATAGGGAATGGGAAGCCGCGCTCTATTATGTCACGTAATAGAACGCATGTACCATACTTTTAGGGAAAAAGGAAAACAATTGGACGAACCCATGAGTACTCCATACGATCCCCAAAAGGAACAATTAGTGATTGCACCTCATCATAATTGATGATTGTCCTGGTAACCTTAGCTGTACCATAAAATACTCAAAAAATTAAGTCATTTTGTGTCTCGCGATGTGTTACATAAGAGTCACGAGTATGCAGCGAGGTTAGAGAATATATTCTCGCTGTCATTCCATTCGGGCGGAAGAATATGAAGCTTAGTACTAAACAATAAACTATTAACCATAAGTATCATTTGAAAAGAGAATATAATTACCCACCAATCACCATGATATCCGCAGAAGCTTCCTTTATTTTGATTCCACTCCTTTTAGAATATTTTTCCTTCATTTGATTCCACTCCTTTCAGAATATTTTTCCAGTTCCCTCCTTTTCCCAGAACCAATTCATCAACATCAATTCACTGCCAGTCGCCGCCGGTGGGAGCCATCCGATCAACGTTGTTGAACAACTCCATGACTCCACCTGAGTGCATGAAGATTGTAACAATTGCCATTCCTCGGAGGTATCTAAGCCAATCCTGGGGCAGTGTATCGACATAGATACTGTTCAATCAAATAATGTAGCATGGCCCGGTTTCATAGTGTCAAAGTATGCCAGCATTCCTCAGCATCAACTGGTAGATACAATTTTTAACTAGCATTGAGGATGGTATTACTGTGAAAACCCACTTATCGTCTGTATGCATGCTATTTATGTCTTTTATCAAGCAACGACGTGAGTGACGCTCCGTCTTTCTTTGCTTCTCTTCTGGAACGTCAGCTGTGAAAAGTAAAACCACATCTCATCATACCACAAAGGAAAACACATGCGCCATACATTTAAAAAGGAAAGCAGACGCGCGGGACCTCAATACGATCTTTGACAGGACCGATCAGCAGTCGTATCACGTCCATGATCAAAATTCGCTTTCATCATGGCTCCCACACAAAATATCGCCGCGCACGATATTTGAAAACTACAAATCATTTGCGTCCCACGAAATGTTATGAGAGGTACAATGAAAACAAATCTTAATCACGAGGATGTTTTACCAAGAAGGAACGATAAAGGGCAATAATTTTCTCTTTCTTTTTGGTAGCTACGCGTTGCAAATGCAAACGTCAGCATAGAAGAAACTATACATCAGTACTAGAGAATAATATGTTAACCGGAATTTTCAATTGAAAAGAGAAGATAATTGTCCCCAATCACCATTATATCTGCAGAAGCCCCTTTTCCATTCCACTCCTTTCAGAACATCTTGCCAACTCCCTCCTTCCGTGGAACTGATTCATCAACATCCATTCGCTGCCAGTTGCCTATGGTTGAAGCCATCTCATCAACCTTGTCGAACAGCCCGAGAAGTCCACCTGTATGCACAAAGAGGACTCTCCTTCCTTCCCACTTCGTTGGGTTCTCGGCCATGTCTCTCATCATTCTATAAGCAGCTTTCCCGCTATACCAGCAACCAGATTAAAGATTAGTCAGGTCCCAGAGACTTGACAGATATTTCTACCAAGGACTAACATTAACACCTATGTCAAATTCATGAACTTTTTATTTTATACTTTTTCATGATGGCTGCCAATTGTCTTACTACAACTCTCAAACAACCAACTAGAAAACAGAAGTTAATTCGAGTTTGCACAGGTACCATCAAGATGACAATAATCCTCAAGGACGTATTATGGCTGCAGCTAAAAAAAAAATCTGAATTACTCATACAAGGTGTTTATTTACATTTTCCTAAATGTCTGGCTTCCTGTTTTCCTCATATCTTGACAGTTTTAATTTGTATATTTCCAAGTGTTTGAGTTGATTCCTAGTGAACAACTAATTTACATCTATTTGTCAGATGTCATGAGAATTCAGACTCAACCATGGCAATAAACCTAAGCTGCACCATACCTTTCGTAACAAAAACGATATAATGGAGTTTCATCACTCAGAAAATATGTGGACATCTCTGAATTGAAAGAATGTCAATAGGCTTCAATGTCAAAAACCATTATTGATTGGAACGGTTATGCTTTAAAGCAAAAAAGCAAGAAAAAAGGAGAACGTATATGCGCATCCCACAATGCTTTAAAACAACAAGCAAGAAAAAAATGAGGAAGTATACACACATCTCACAAACTTACAAAGATATATACGAGTGACAAAATAACAAAAGGCCAGTGATTTTGTTTACCTGTAAACTGGGTCAAGAACAACTCCAGTGGCTGTAGCAACTTCCTTAACAAAGTTTAGTTCGTCTGCAGTGCTCATTGCATACCCCAAACCTTTGGCCTGCATGAAAACAATAATTTAAAGATTTTTCAAGCTTCGTCATCAGAAATTTTGACTGTTGTGCCTTAGTCGCCTAACAGATGTACCCACGTATCTGATGATATCAGGATCCCCTGTGCAAAAGTTCTGAGGGAGAACATCTCTAATGGAAGAGAAGAAATAGTGTTTTATTAGAATTTCACCAAGCATCTAATGAGCAGATTTTATAGCACAGGAATGAGTGAAAAGTCTCCAGGGCCTACTGAAAACCATGCCAAATAGGAATCTTAACACGGTCTACTTTAGAGGATGCAACCTGAATAAAATGGCTGAGAAAATTGAAGAATGGCATCTTTTGTGCCATTGCCAGGCAGAAAATGCAACAGGAAAGATCAAACTTTGTGAACTTCAATTATTGGCTTATGACAATGCATATCTTTATAATTGTGACCATAGGGTGCAATAGTAGGTGTCAAAATCCGAGGGTAATGAAAAACTCACATTGTGAATGTCAACAATATCACGTGAGAGGACACCTGCTTGAATTCCATCAAGTAGGACTTGAACAAAGTCATAGAAGTAATCAGGGTCATCACAGACAGAAAATGCATGGACCTGTTGAGAAAATTTGATGTTTTCATGAATTTGCTTAATGCATTAAACATGGCAACAAATGCAGATTGTACATACTTTCATCTTCATCGTGCTTAGCCAGGAACCCAGTGAAAGACCAGCAATTGTGCCTCCACTAAAAATAGGTAGAAATAAAACATCAATCTAGGTCTGATTCAATAACTGCAGGAAAAAGTGAAGCCAGCTAATTGAAAAACCGTGCTAGCACTAACAAAATGGAGGAAATGGAGCAGAACCTGCCACATGCGACAACAACATCATCAAATTTTATTCTTCCACCAGCGTTATGAACCTGCTGTTCAATTTCCCTTATAGCTTCGATATATCCCCTGAAAAGTCAGAATTCTTTCATCAAGAACAGATATCATAATATTGAGAAGGACTCAAAATTCTAAAAGTTTAATCAACACAAATAAGAGCCAAAATGAATTATTTCGACACCAGTGAAAGATAAGCTAAGGAACCACATAAAAGCAATGACTGGGAACCATCAATAAAGCTATACCAACCCCTAAATCAGAGGAGTTGAAAAATTAAATTGTCTGCACATACAAAGAAAACATTTAACATCACATATAATTTGAAGAAGAGGTGTAAAAAGTCAGATTATCCATTTAGAAAACCATATGGCTGTCAGAAAGGCTCCACCCTCAAGATAAGAGATGTGGCCACTAAAATTACTCTAATTAGGAGATGGCACAATTTAAATTCAGATCTACTGCATCAAAAACAAATGCTGAACCATTCAATCAACTATTGAGTATAATAGGCAAGAGCGAACCGAGTCAGTGGCAAACTCAATTGCAGCCTAGAGATTACATTTCGTGGACCATATTGCCATGGTGAAGATCAACTAGTAAGAATCCTGAAAATTCTCCCATTTCTATAATCCAGAGTAATAGAACATTTTCCAAATTTTAGAGTCACTTCACTAAATATGTTTTGACGATGTAGCAAAAAAAAAGCTATATTGAACAGATCTCAGTAGCATTTTTATACAAAATTGCCAAAAATTTAAAATATAAAACAGAGTATGATCAGTTAAACCTTTTTGCAACAACACCTTGTATGCGCAACTTACTAGCATTTATGCAACATCTCATTGATTCTAGAACCTCTCAATTTACTAGGCACCCCTCTAGTTATTAGTCATAACATTATGCAATATCTCATTGATAAATTGAACTTTTTGCAAGAAGATGGAAAGATAGGCACCACAATGGTATTGACCAAGCACCGTATTTTAAATATTAGGGTTGAAGAAAATCTCAGTCATGTCAAATATGAGAAACCAACAAAAAGTAAACCTGAGAAGTAAGCAAAGCTGCCTGAAGAAAGTGCTGGAAGGAACCAGTCAACAGAAATTAAAAATTGACTTTGACTGATAATCTAGATGGTCAATATATCCATTTAAAGCACAAGATGCATATAGAATGAAGAAGAAACGTACAGCCACTAATACTTATGCTCACCATGTCCCCAGCGAATTTGATCCGCCAACAGGAATGACATAGGGCTTTCTTCCTTCCTTAAGCAACTTTTCTTTTAGGATTTCAGTCAGAGTCTGAAATCAAATTCAGTAAGGCAAACACAAATATCAAACATTTCCTGAACATGGGACAACATATTTCACTCTATCAAGTTTTATTAACTTGTTAGCATAAGATTCTCGCCCTTCGAGAATGCATCGTAGATTCACTAGAATGTCAAAACATTATAAAAATGCCCTCCACAAACATAAGCTAGAAAAGCTAATCAGCATGTTATCCAAGCAATATTTTCTTTGTGTGGCAATAGCCAAGAGATGCGCAGATGTGCCACTTTCCGGTTAACCAATTAAATCTTATCTTGGAAAAAGAGGAGATATTACAAGCAGAAGACAATAAGAAGCAGGTACAAACCACACTCCCTAGTTTGGCATATTCCTCTTTTGATATAAGTTGAACATGGGCTCCGGCCAATCTCTCAACCAGGAGATTACCTGTAAGTCCAGGATCTTTGTCTACAAGAACCTGCAAGAATACAACTGTTGTAGCAATTGATCTCCTGGCTGATGTTGGGCGCAGAAAAGGAAACCTGACCTTGGAGGTACGTAGGATAAGATGACAATCGAGGTTCAAATACTTTGCAGCAACAGCAGTTGCACGACAATGATTGCTTTGGATACCCCCAATTGTTATTATACAATCAGCACCTTGGGCCACAGCATCCGCAAGCAGGAATTCTAATTTCCGGACTTTGTTGCCACTCAATTGCATGCCCGAAAGATCATCCCGCTGAAAATCGCAAGTTTTCTCTCAGTGTTATAAGTTAAGAAGAAAAAGTGAACAGAAGACAAACCTCTAATGGCCTATAGATGAAAAAACAGACAAATGTTCATATGCAACATTGTTGGTATAAGATGTCTAGCTCCATCATGAAAACTTTCAAAATCTATATACAAAGAAAAAAAAAACAGAGGAACAACCACAAAACAACAACCAAAAACAAACTCTATAACTGCACCCAAAGAAAATTGCATTGTCTGAGTTTCAAATATATTCCATCAAATATGCATAGACCCCTTATCCGAGCCAAAGCTTGTGCATTATGATGTCAACCACAATGCAATGCCGAAGTAGGATAATTCACATGTCAATCATAAAACGTTTGATACAGGGATTAAATATTTGCTCCGATGTTCATCACATTGCATATCGTATGCTGTGAAACCCATTTTGACCAGATAAGTTGCGAAACTTCATGATTCATGAAGGTTAAACTTAATCAGAGGAAGTAGGAGGACCCGGGAATTACCTTTAACCAAACCTCGGTGCCTTTGGGTAAGTTCGGAAGGTTCCATCTATGAATTGGAGTAGGTAACTGCCAAGGGAAAACAAGAAAAAATCTATCGTGAAAGAAGATTAGAAAAAACCAAAGCAAATATAAACTCACCATGTCTTTAAAACAAAATGAAATCGCCAAATCATGAACATGGCGAACCGGCAGCAAAAGCCAAAGTCAAAGTAAATGAAGATCATCGGAACTCAGCAAAGCACACATAAATTGAAGATCATCGGAACGGAGCAAGACACACGAATCTGTCTCTCACGCACAGCCACGAACCCGCAAACTAAAAGCAGAGCAACGACACACATGGCCAGCATTGAGTACGAGAGCTAAATGAACTTGCCATATCTTTAAAAGAAAGACGAAATCACGACGTCACGAACGTGTCGAATAGGCAGCGAAAGCAAAGCAGAACGTAATCGAAAATCACCGGAACTCAGCAAAACACGCAAACGATCACGCTGTCCCGCGAAAACCGAGGAACCACGTACGTGTCCGAGAGAGAAGACGTGAGAAGGGATCGGGCTGAGGTGAGATGCCCAGGGAGGGGGCGAGTAGGGCTTCCTCGCGAGGAAGTTGAAGCCGGCGATCGCGCCGTCGCCGCCGTCGCCGCTTTCCTTGGACGCCATCGCGCTCGGGGCCGTGCTTGAATCGACGATCGCTCGAGCGCGAGCGAGAGTGCTCCAATGGCGTCGGAAGTTGCAGAGATGGCGTTTGTGGAAATTCCGGCGAATGGTGGGAGGAGTGAGGCCGGGGAAGCGAGACTGGATGCTGCAGGCGGAAGACGACAGCATTTCCTTTACGACGAACTCGAGGGTCTAAATTAATTGTCAAAAAATAGAAAGTGCATTTATATATATCTAATACTGGCATGGTTTACTATTCAAACAATTTAATTGTATGATGCATTTGCACATAATTTCATTTGCTTTAGATTAGGTGAAAAGTGATGGCACTGAGTATCTATAAATTAAAATGCGTGTTTGGCAAAAAAAAAAAAAAAAATTCTAATATGAATCAACATATCTCCTTGTGTATCATTTGTTCATCTTAATTTATTAGGTATGTCTACTATAGAAAAAAATAGAAAAAATGATACAAATGGTTCTTCAACATTGGGTCATTGGCTCAACGTGCAATGTGATTCCTAAATTTTTAATTTGTTAAATGCGGTTAATGAATTTCAATCTTATATGCAATGTTTTCCCTAGATTTTTAATTTATTCAATGTGCTATTTGAATTTTTAGTAAATGTTCAATATAATCTTTAAATTATATAAAAATATTCATTTGCTATCCTTCCAAAATATCATGGTTGTCCTTCTAGTAATTCAAGTTTAGGTACAAAATAATGAACATTTTTATATAGTTCAATAATTAGATTGAACATGTATTAAAGTTTTAGAGACCATATTGAACAAATTAAAAATTTAGTGTGACATTGCAATGTGGGCAAAAATATAAGGATCATAGGGAAGAAATTTGGATAATCAAACAAATAGTTGATAAAGTTTGACAAAATGTGCAATATGATCCTTGAACTTTTAATTTGTTCAACATAGTTCATGAACTTTTGATATATGTTCAACTTATATTTCAATGTTGTGCTTTCATTAATTCTAAGTGTTGTAACAACCCTCATCAAATTGTCGATACATGTATATCATTCAGCAGAAAGATAACTCATTCAGATAGATGTCAGGGGTCAACATTCTAAGGGCAAAAAAAATGTGAGCGCACACCAATGCATTTAGTGAAGCATCCACGAAAGCATAGGTATCATCAGAAAAAGGGAAAGGGTTGGTCAAGGTTAGGCATCCACCACACACTAGAATGCAACACATGAATTGTTTCATGAGAACTCTAGTCATGCACCCTGCCATTATATACACAGGACCAGCACAGGTAGTACCCACATGCTTCTACTTCCAAACCAATAAAAGAGACCAAAGGCTCCCACGGTTTGAGAGCTCCGTTGACCAACCGTTCTTCAATATACTTTGGGTCCCAATATTACGTAAACAGCCCCCATTAGTTAGAATCCTTCTAATGGCACTAGAACAGCATCCATGGAACTTAGGACAACTATCCAAGATGCCATCGTTTGGACTTACATATGACGTACTGTCCTACAAATCTAAGTACCTTAATTGATAGGAGATGCCATGAACAGAACGACTTACAGTCACATTGACACTGATCCCATTGGAGATGACTTGCTTTATTGAGGGAACGCAAGGTGCTGTGGCTGGGATCTTGATGTAAACATTACGGCGAATAACCACTTTATGAAGCCATTTTGCTGCCTCAACAGTCCCTTCTGTATCATCTGCCAGTCTAGGAGAAACTTCAACAGAGACATAGCCATCACCACACATCAGTTTGATCGTATATTGTCTCAAAAAGCTTGCACGCATCTTGAATATCCTTCACCACAAGCTCCCAATATGCACTCTCAATGTCTTTCCCTGATTGCACAACCTCTCTGCAAAATTTAGCATACACATATACAACAACAAGATCATCAGAAGTAATTCGGCAAAATGAAATAAAAGGATCAAAACAATCGAAGACCAGGCCACTAGGTACAGTCAATGGTTCTAAAAACATCCCAATAACGAGCACCAAATTAAAGAACACAGGACAAGACACAGATTTGAGCAAGATCTTCTCAAGTCAGTGAAGCAGATCCAAATTCAAGATGAATAAAATGACATCTCAATTTCCAGACTCCATTGTATTCAAGCTTTGGAATAAACCACAATCTCCATTCGGGAGAGTTATTAAAAAATAACAATATCCGCAGCCTTTGAAGCTTTTTGCGACCTTTTTGTTAAAATGATATAAGTTTTGAGCAACACTCACGCAACTCCTTAGGTTTATTTACCCTTCAGTAACAGGTAAAACAGGGAAGAGTCACATACCTGAACTGATCATTATAAGCATTTGAAGATGATATTGCTTTCTGGAAAATCTGCAAATCGATTTCCATATGTCATCAGCAAGGATAAAAACTAACAAGAGAACAACCAAAATACTGTTATCATCATCAACTTTTCAGAATTTCATTCTTCTAATTTGTCACGCAAATTATTAACACTCCCGAGGAGGGAAAATTTCTTGACGAGTGAGAACACAGTTAAAAGGATGGCAATCGCTCCAATTACCGCAGGGTTGCTCGTCACCCCTCTAACGCCGCTCTCGATCAGAGGGATCAGGTCCGTCATGGGTCTGCAGAGGTTGTCGTACCAGGGGCTCTGGCCTTCCCGCTCGTACAAATCATGCAGCGTGGTTCTCTTGACGACGCTGCCGTTCGCACCATTCTGAGAGCACGTGACCCTGCGACAAGAGAGGATAATGTACTCTCAGCCAAAGGAAATGAGGAATAAGATACAAAGAGCAACGGAGCAGCCCGTGCAAAATCCAATCTAACCCCACCGGCACTAACCAAAAGCAAAAGAATTTCTGCCGAGAAGAAATGCAGAAAATCATAGATTCACCGCAAGGTAAACATCAAAGCATCCTAATAATTAAGAAAAAAATCAGAACTTCAGCACATCTAACACAAATTCCACACTCCAAACTGTTAAACTCCTTGCAAAATGGGTCTTAGACCCATATATGACTCATTTAAACTTTAAATGGGTTATATATGGGTCACTTATTTTTTGACAAAAAATATTTAAATAGGTTTAATGATTAAAGACTTAAGATAGTTGGTCTTAAATGGGTTGAATTTAGAACCCACTTTTAACTAGAACCTCACAATCTCTCTCTTCCATCTTTAATTTTACCAAAATATTTTTTTATAAAAATTGAAATAATAATAATAATTATTATTATTATTATTTTTTTTTCTTTCCTTTTCTTTTCTTTTCTTCCTCCTCCTTCCGGTGGTCGGCATGAGGATGGCCAGTGATTGACCAGGTAAGCCTCGAGCTTGCCGAATTTGGCGAGGCGGAGGCCTCAGGCTCGAGCCTCGCCGATCTGGTGAGACTCGAACTAGTCGCCAGCCATCGGCTGTTGTCATGGCCAGTAGTTGGCCAAAGAAGAACAACAACAAAAATGAAAAAAAAAAAAAAAAAAAAAGAAAAAGAAAAAGAAAAAGAAAATTATATTCTTAAAAAATAAAAAAAATTAATTTTAAAAATAAAAAATAATTAAAATTATATTTTTAAAAATAATTACTTTAAAATTATAAAAAGTTGTCCATTAAATTTGTGTTGTATAAAACTATTTTAGTAATATCATTTTTAAAAATATATAATATATAATATATAAAAAATAAGTTTTCTTAAGTTTAGTTAAGTGGGTCGGGTATGAATTGAGTATAGGTTTGATTGGGTATGGGTCAAAATTTTGCATTATAATAAATAGATCATAAATAGATTAAATGGGTTGAACCATTTATGATCAGACCCTAACCCGACTCGACCCACCCGTTTAACGGGTCTATTCTCTCGAAAAGTCCATCACCCACGTGGAGAGAGTCGGCTCACTGATGATGCCCGGTTATCAAAACCAACGAAGTAAAAACGCAAAAACTTGATCGAGATAACCAGTGAGCAAACTAGCCCCTTGTTAGCCCCAGCAGCGATAGCCGAGATCCACGTCGTAAAAACCGCACACGGGATCGGACCACGGAGAAGACCACGGAGAAGCACGTCGACAGCAGGAAATGGAGGGGAAAACGAATGAATCAGAACAAGCGCCAACGCAAGCCCGCCGCCAACACGGAAGCACGTATTTCACGAGGAGAGAAGACTCACACGAGCGAGCTCCGGGAGGAGCGGTCGCATTTCACGGACGGTCCGGAGGCGGGAGAAGAGACGGACGCGCCACCTTTCGGGTTCCACCCCGGCCGCCTTCGTTTCGCATGTTAACTAAAAATGGTAGACAGGTCAGAAAATCTTTTTTTTTTTTTTCTCCTTTCATCGATATGAATTGAGAGCACATCCCGTCCACCGTTCGGTTTCAATGGGATTTGCTAAATTTATAAAAGAGACTATATTTGAGGGAAAAAAAGAAAAAAAGACTTTTGAGGACTGAGTCGGATTCATCATTCGCGCCAAGTCAGGTGAAAGTCAAAAAAGGAAAAAAAATCTCCTGGCAGATTTGCCATTTTTATGGGCTACTAATGAGAATCTAAAAAAATAAAAAATAAATAAATATATATTTAATATGAACCTCTTCAAATGCAACGATCGAATGAAATTGAACAAGAGGGTCGGGGTGACGTCCGAGGCCAAGGCAAAACGGATGGGGACAAGGAAAAGACTTTCGCATGTTGCAAGTGCACACACGGAAAGGATGTGGAGATAAGAGGAATTTAAGGCAGGACGATGGTGCTTGGAAAATATGCACAACCAGAGAGAAAATTTGGAATCGAATTCGGCATGTCGTGCTCAGACCGTTGTAGAGAAAACTGTATTACGGCCGTGTGGAGTTTAAGTCGGATTTGAGCCTTGTTGTAATCATTTTCAGGTATGAAAATCTCAAATGTTCTAGGCCGACATAAACAGTAGGGGTGTGCAACCGGACCAAGTCAACCCGGTTCCCGGTTCGGCCCACCTGGAAAACAGGGTCAAGAACCGGTTCCGGTTGAAACCGGTTCCCAAAGTTCAGACCCTGTTTGAACCGGTCCGGGAACCGGTTCCAAGGGAATACCCACCCGGGAACCGGATCAACCGGACCGGTTCGGGAACTGGTTTGAGAACCGGTTTTTGGGCCCCAAAATTCCCAAAGACCAAAACCCTAGTCGTTTCTTTCTATCTTTAGTCTTTACTCTTTCGCCGCTCGTCGCTCTTAGCCTCTCACCTCCGCCGATCCATCCAAGCGCTGCGCTGCCGATGCTGTCTCCGCTCGCCCACCTGGTCCTGGCCATCCTCGCCACCCCGGCGCCGTTGGCCTCAGACACAAACGTGACGGCGTTCGATGAGTGTTCTGGATCTCCTTGTTTCCACCTTGTTCAAAGATTCGAGCGGCTTTCGGATCCGCCGGAGAACCAATGTTGGCGATTCCTTGCTCTGCATGAGGGTTTTGTGATGGTTTAAGCGGTTTTCTTTTCCCCTCTCCTCGCACCTTTCTCCAAACTAGGAATTACTCGTAATTCTGCTTTTCCGTTCTTGAATTTCAAGTCTTGATATTTTCTGACCGTCCATCGGTATTTTTCTTTGATGTTACCTTATGCGAGTCGTCAAAACCCAATCGGTAGTTTTGTGACAGGTTTGTTGCTGCGTGCAGCCTTGTATTTCCATTAGGGTTTTGGATCTGTTAATGTCCTCTTAATTTTAGTTCATGGGGGCAGGTGTAAATTTCAAGGCTGATTACAAGGATAAGAGTAGTTATTATAAACGCCAAAGATCTCAGAGGAACCATCCTTTCAAGAAGAGAAATTTTTTTGATATTGACTTTGAGTCGTATTCTGACGAGGAAATTAGTAGCAACGCCACTGTCTATCCACCTGAGAAGCATACTGATGGAGATGTTTCTGGTTAGTTTCAGAAAAAAATGCAATGGTTCCTTTCTAGTTTGTTTTTCTTTTGCCTTTTTGACATAGAATCCCGTCTAAGTCTTTTTTCTGCAAATTTGGTCCTCTTGCAGCCAAACGGCCATCCCCTCCAGCATCAGGTCAACATTTGTCGTACCAATCTACAGATTCCCATAGTAATGGAGCTTTTGGAAAGACGTCGTGTACTACTTGTGGTTTTGTAGGGTAATTCATTTTGCTTATCAACGCTCTTTTTTTATATTCAGTGAAGCTTCGGATTGAGTCTTTCACCGTGCTGGAGCTATTTATTGAAATTCCAGAAACAACTACTATTGGCTCATTCAAGGTATATTGGCCATCATTTTCTTTAGATTATACCACAATATATTGCTTGGCCATCTTGCATAGCTGATTGCAGGGGCTATTCTGCGAGTGTGTTTAGGGTCTCCACTCTGACTCTCTCTGTGCATTTCCCCTATTTTGTTCACAGTATGAAGAAAGGTGTTTAGGATGAGTGGTTTGTCATTTTACTTCTTCTTAGTCTTTTGAACCACAGACTAACTTTTCTCTTGATGGCTTGGATTTGGCTCCTTGTCTGGGGATTTCTCTACAAATTTCCTGTCAATTCTCTGTTCTTTAAATTCTTTTGTACGTGTGCGAGAGGGCAGTTATGGAAGCGTTAGTGGTGTTCTTGGCAGTGAGTTACATGTTGGAGTTCTTCTCCAGGGAAAAAAAAGTTGGAGATGACAGAAAATTTTTGCAAAACATGTTTCAATATAAACAGGGTTAACCCTGTTCCCGGATCGGAAAAATAAGGTGAGCCGGGAACCGGGTCCAATGCAAACAGGGTAGGGAATAGGGTCCAAAAAAAAGAGAACCGGTTATAACAGAGTCGGGAACAGGGTCCAGATCTAGACCCTACCCACCCTGGACCCAATGACCCCTAATAAACAGGGTGCGTAAGATCGCCCAAAAACTAGATCTAACGTGATGATGGAGGTACGTCGCCAAGTTGATCAAGAGTATATAACCACATCATATCAATGGTCACGAGCACAACCACCTTGAGTTTTTAACGGACATATGGACGGAATATTCGAGTTACTATTCAAACAATTTAATTTTATGATGCATTTGCACATGATTTTATTTGCTTTAGATTAGGTGGAAAGTGATGGCACTTAGTATCTATGAATTAAAATGTGTGTCTGGCAAAACAAAACAAAAATTCTAATATGAATCAACGTATCTCCTTGTGTATCATTTGTTCATCATAATTTATTAGGTATGTCTACTATAGTAAAAAATAGAAAAAATAACACGAATGGTTCTTCAACATTGGGCCATTGGCTCAATATGCAATGTGATTTCTAAATTTTTAATTTGTTAAATGCGATCAATGAATTTCAATCTAATGTGCAATGTGTTCCCTAGATTTTTAATTTATTCAGTGTTCTCTTTGAAATTTAGTAAATGTTCAATATAATCTTTAAATTATATAAAAATATTCATTGCTATCATTCCAAAATATCAGGGTTGTTTTTAGTAATTCCAGTTTAGGTACAATATTGAACATTTTTATATAGTTCAATAATTATATTGAACATGTATTAAAGTTTTAGGGACCATATCGAACAAATTAAAAATTTAGGGTGATATTGCAATGGGGAAAAAAATATAGGGATCATAGGGAAGAAATTGGGATAATCACACAAATAGTTGATAAAGTTTGACAAAATGTGCAATATGATCCTTGAACTTTCAATTTGTTCAACGTAGTTTATAAACTTTTGATACATGTTCAACTTATATTTCAATATTGTGCTTTTATTAATTCAAATTTAGGGACTACATTGAATATTTTCATATAATTCAGAAATTAAAGTGAATACATACCAAAAGTCCATGAACTAAATTGAATAAATTATATATTCAGAGATTATATGACATATTGAGTTAAAATTCAGAGACCACATTGGACAAATTGAAAGTTGAGAGATCACATTGCACTTTGAGCCAAAGTGCAAGACTATTTGTGTCATTTTTCTAACAAATTAAAAGTCTGGGAATTACATTGGACATTAAGCCAAAATTTAGGGGCCATTTGTGTACTAATTCCTAAAACATAAAGCGGAAATAATGATTGATGCAAGTTAATTTTGTAAATTACCTTATTATTTTTTCATTCAAGCTAAATAGTTTATTTATGAATCACAACATTTGTATTATGGGGACTTGGAACCCCACGACCGTTGCATGCATCTTGGGTTTTCACCTTCTATTTTGTAGAAAGAATCTCCTTCTATTCTGCAATAATTGTGATATGTGTACACTGCTGGTGTCAATATTACAAGAACGCTTTTCTTCAACAAGGCAATTCTTTATTAATTTATTTGGCATTCCATATCAATAGGTATTGTGAATAAATACACAGTGGGTCTTTTAAATTTTGCAAATCTTTCAATCCATTTCATAATTTTTTGTGCCATCGGGTCTTAGAATGAATTTTGGTTATTTTTAAGTTGGTTCTTCTGTAAAATTATGAAAAATAAAATAAAATGAGGTGACCTTGATTGTCGCTAAATGTTAATGTGTATATGGCATCTTACATGGTAATTAGGAAAAAAAGCAAACAAATGAGAGGGAAATAATGGACATTGTCTTCTTGTATATTAGGATGTTCTAGCCTCTAGGGCATTATGAGAAGTATGTATATATTCTCATGATTAATGGGGTGGTTGTAGATAGAGAGGTCAAATTTCCACCATTTGATAAAGATACATGTATGGTTGTTACTAGAGGTTGATAAGATGGTTGGTAGATAGAGAAATTCAATATCCATCGTTAGATAAAGACAAATGTATGGCTGTAACTAGAGATGCTCAAGTATATAAAGGGAATTGAAGCATTCTCTGTTAAACCTTCCCTCTTCAAAATAACAAACACATAGAAATCTATTTGTGTTTTATATGAGGTTCAACACACTACTCCTTTTCTTTGTGGATTTATAACACCTTCGGCAAATCCTTTACCTATCCATGTATTTTTCAGTTGAGGTACATCATCCACACAAAGCTAATATAAAAAGGATATAATAAATTGAATATTACATTATAAATCATTGCCAACATCTTGGGGTAAATTGAATCAAAGCTCATCCTCGGATGAACCATACAAGTGCATTCACGACTAAGATCATAGACCCTTTGATGCTTGAAAGTAAGAATCGCCTTTCGGAATGCGTCTCATAAGCTGCGGAAATTGGAGCCCTTTCTTTCCAATGCTCAATCACCCGTATCCAATGAATGGTGGAATTACAAAGAAAGGGACAGAAAAATATGTCTCGATGATTGAATTCTTATATAACAAATCTATGCTTACTAAGTTTTGTAAATTTGGAACTTCTTTAGCGCCATTTCCACATTTATGTTGGGGAGTGGTCGAACTTGTTTCCTTTTCTAGCATCTTGCACTTATTGCTAATTTTACAATTTTCCTAATTGTCCTAGTTGTATTAATAAAATTAAAGATTGGGAGCACAAAATTCAGCTGTATTTCCCATTTACAAGGAATGTCTTTGGTTCATAACTATGCCTAGCTTCTAATGTATGTAATTTTATGAGCTAATAGCACGTTGTTCATATGTAAGATGCTATCTCGTTACACTTATGTTCTTAGTGTTTCAAATTGCACACAAATTGGCCCATTTGTAATATCTCAAACCTGGAAATACTTGGTATCTTAATAGAAACTTTGTTTTAGTTTTAGTTTGATTTTAGCATAAAAATTTCACAAAAATCGATTGAGAACCTTGTTTTTCGAAATTTTCATTTTTATGTCCAAAATCGATCAAAAATAAAATTACAACTATTCATTTGAAAGATTATTTGAAAAATTAAACATATACAACCACATAAAACACTCAAGTCGAAAAGCTATACAAGCAATACGGGATAACTCACTCTAGAACAACCAAACGCTACAAGATCTGCATCACTCTTGCATGAATTGCCGAAAAAGTTGATTAAGCATATGCCTCGTAAGGGGCAACAACATAAGAAATGTCCTCCTTCACAATGCACAAAACATTCTTGCTCAAGCATAAAGTTAAATCACCGATTGGCAATCTTTCAATTTCAGATTCAGGAATTTTTGGTAGTAGATCCATAATCAAAAAAGTGTTTGTAATTGTTCCAAAAGAAATGAAACAAAAGATACGGTAGAGCTAGGACAGTTATTGTATGAGGTCTTCCCAATGCTAGATGCAGAGGTGCATAATAGATTGATATGAACATCATGAGCTATCCCGCCCCGAAAACGTTCGGGTCGAAATATGGCTTTCAAATTAAGTTCGAATTAGTGGATGCTGCACCAACTGTATTAGAAAAGGTCTTAATAAGGAATCAAGGGATGTTTCCAAATATATTACTCAAAAGAATCGACACAATACGCCTAGTTGATTGGAATTGAGAAAATTTTGTCCTTATTGTTACAAACATACGATTCACGGGGAGATAAAGAAATAACTTGAATCAAGTGCCTTTGATTGAGTTATTGTTATTGATAATTGATATCCCTTAAAAATGAAAAAAAAAAAAAAAGAGAGTAAGGGATACCAAAAAATCCTTCTTTGAACTCACGCAATCTAAAGTCCTTCAATTCTAAAAAAAGAATAGAAGAAATCATACTTTTATACAATGTCTTAATTCAATTATATGTAATGATCAATAAATTTAGCGACAAGGCCTTCTAATGGTAATCTAGTAATTCAGCGTCTCATCTGGATATGTTCCTCATTTTAACATACTCGATGCCCACACACGTTGTATTCTCCCAATTGGAGAGAAAGATTTTCTTCCCTTGCCCTTGAGAATATCCCTGAATTTTACATTTCATAATTCAGACAAAACAGTTTTAGGCTATACTCACGTCCCGATGCCTTTTTCAATCCTTGTAACGGATTTTATTGTGACCGATTTACACTTCATTCGAACACCAAGCCGAGAATGCGGACTGAGAACTGGGGTGGATGGTTCCTTTCGTCTGGGCTTTTTTGGACAAAGTTGGCCCCCATGATGGGCTGGCCCGACTGGTCCATGAACAATTTAAATGTTGCCACAAGTGGGACACCCATGCACGCCAGTTAAGGAAAACGCATGTTTATGAGTTTTGAGCCCAGGCGAGAAGAAAAGAAGCCTTTGAAAAATTGCGACTGATGGGCAAGCGTTGCAAGGATGAAGAAGGGGCGGGGCATATTGGTTGTTGGCGTCATGGTGTTAGCTCGACCTAGTACATGATTATCCTTCACGTCGACACGTGGATGATGCAAGGGCAATCTTGATTCTTGAGACTTAGATGTGATTGCGTGAAACTTGACATCAACATAAATTACGTGTTGATTTTTCTCCCCCGTACTTAGCCTAATTCAATGGTGCTTAATATTTTCTTGTTTTCATCTGAAAATACCTAATGGAGATAAGTCGTGTACAAATATTCGTGGAAGAACTCACAAAATCATGATAGCATGAATAAGAAATAGTTACATCATGGTTCTAGCTATAATGAAGAGATTGCGACTTTACTAAAGTATGACGTTTCATCTATAAAATTGTTGTAAAAACTTCAACAGACTTATCAAGTGAAAAAAGACGAAGACATAAAATCGTTCATTTCAAAATTTTGCAAAAAAAAAAAATTAGGTATTGATCTCTTGGTCAAATTTAATGGTACTCTAGATTAGCCTACGAGAAACTATTGAGTATAATACCGATAGAGCTCGATATCATTGTTATTTCAAATAGGAACGAGTTATGTTACTATCGAGCAATAACATTAAGCTCTCATCTTATAATGTCAACTTGTAATATGCGTGGCATAAATTTCATTTCTAATTGAGATATCCAAAAAATAAAAAATAAAAAAATAGAGAAAACGAAAAAACACATTCCAAAGCAAATATGAACGGATGTACACACTAGGCACAATACGGTACGATCGAAATTGGAGGGAATGGGAAAAAAATCAAGTTAGTTGAGAAGAAGAGATTGAAAATCAAAATATAGTCAAACCTGATACCGACAGAGGAAAGAGGGCTTCGCGTTGACTTATGCAGCAGCAGCGGCAGCAGCCTATCCACACTCTCCTCAATTGGAACGAAGGAACCAAAATAAAAAGGGGAGGGCAGAGACGCGCACGCTCCCCCGAGGAGACCAAAGAAGACACAACCCCCCGCCCACCGCTGGCGCTAAACACCCGCCATTTCTGCAACCAGGTAACCTCCTCCCCTCCTCCCTCCTCCTCCGCCTTCTCCGGAATCTCTCCAGGCCTTGCGCGCAATTCAATCTGCAATGGCGGCGACCGTCGGATGGCCTCGCGCGGAGCGCCGCAATGCGCGGCGGTTCGATCGCCGCCGCCTCGCTCCGTCGCCGGCGGCTCCCGCGATCGGACCTCGTTCGGTCGGCGTTCGGGTCGGGGTTCCGTTGCCTCCGCGACCCGATCTGCCTCCTTTTCCGGCGCTAGTGGCGATTGAGAGCGTTTTAGTGATTAGAGGTTGCGCAGATTGTCGTCTCCCGTTGATTTTCAGTGTTTTTGGACTCAGTTGTGCGTAGATTGGTAGAGCGGAGTCGAGTTGAAAGATGGATTAGGCGGTCGTGTTCGGTTGGGTAACTGGTGTATTAGGAGCTGCTTTTATCGTGTTTTGAGTAGTCATTGACTGAATATTCGCATAATGCAGGTATCGCGCCAGAAGGACTTTTGACCTGGGCTGGATGGATCAGGTACATGAAAATGAGTGAAAATGAGTTAAAATGAGGGTGTCCTTTTTTTTTTTTTTATGTATGTTGTGCTATGTTTAGTCTGTGACGTAAGTTTGTTCGATCCTAGTACGAGAAAGTGGAAAAGATCGGTGAAGGAACATATGGTGTGGTGTATAAGGCCATTGATCGGCTCACCAATGAGACAATAGCTTTGAAGAAGATACGCTTGGAGCAGGAAGACGAAGGAGTACCGAGCACCGCGATCCGAGAAATCTCTCTCCTGAAGGAAATGCAGCATGGGAATATAGTCAGGTGTCTTTCCTGTATATTTGGATCATTAGACATTCTTGCAATGACAACGTTGAGGCTGCTTTTTGTTAACAGGAATGTAGGATCTTCACTAGGAGGAAAGGATAATTACATTTACTCCTCAAGTGATAGCCTAGTGCTTCAAGGCACAGTAATGCAGATATAAACACAGCCCTGCACATAAAATGAGTGTTTTTCAGTATTGTTTGATGAGGAACAATGTTCTGTACTTGTCAGAAACAAATGGAAAAACAAGCTTTGCTCTTTGTTGGACTTAATCCGAGTGCATTAGCCTTAATTTTTTTTGTTGATCTTTCAATCGTTATTACTTGGATGCTGATTCCTATTATCCTCAGCAGTTTCTTGTCTTATGGTCTCATATTTGAAGTTGCACTTTTGCTTATGGCAGGTTGCAGGATGTAGTGCATAGTGAGAATAGGCTGTATCTAGTTTTTGAGTATCTGGACTTGGATTTGAAGAAGCACATGGATTCATCTCCAGACTTTGCCAAGGATCCTCGTCTGGTAAAAGTGAGTGAGCTGTTTGCTCCTACACTAGAAGGTTCATGCCTTTGTGCTTGAAGATATGATCATTCTCTTGAAATGAAAGGCAATCTTCCTTTGCAGATATTTCTTTATCAAATACTGCGCGGAATAGCATATTGTCACTCACATAGAGTCCTCCACCGAGATTTGAAGCCTCAGAATCTGTTAATTGATCGGCAGACAAATGCCTTGAAGCTTGCTGACTTTGGACTCGCAAGAGCTTTTGGTATTCCTGTTAGGACTTTTACACATGAGGTACCTATCTCGTGTACTGTATTGGTTGTATCATGCAAATCATGTCTGACAGCATTTAGCATATTCTTCTCATCCTCTGGTTATGGACTCTGCTAAACTTTGGATGTCATGTGGATGTTTGTTCTAATCTAGGTACATTTTTGGGCCAAAAAAAAAAAAAAAATAGGAGTATCATAATTAATTTATTCGGAATCTCTGGTTCTATCTTTTACACAAAGCCCAGTAGGGAGGTTCTGTTTTTTTTTTAGAATTTTCCTGGTGCTAGTTTGGTTTCAAATAATGTCAGATAATTAAACCAAAATGAGAATTAGTTAGCTTTCTTGTGGCTGAATTTCCATAGTCTTCTATTCTGGTTCTGGCAATTCAATTCCTTTATCAAAGAAGTATCCTCGCTTGAAAAATCATGTAAATTTTCAATAAATTGGAAACTACAGATTTTGGATAGAGGGAAAGGGACAAACATTTGCTGTGTTGTAAAAAACTGTTTTTAGCATGTTTCATGCTTTAGAATGTCTTTCATAGTTGTTCATAGCCTGTTGAAATCTAGGGCAGGTTAGGAAAAGTTTGGTTACTTTTGACTATATAAATGCTGGCTACAGCGAACACTTTACACGATGCTGTTTAAGGTTTAGATGCCTCAACTTGTGACATTGTGAAAATGATTGTTGCTTACACCCTCTTAAACTCTAACAGTTTATAGTTTGCGTATAGATTGATATTGGTGGTCTTTCTTTCTAGGTGGTGACTTTATGGTACAGAGCACCAGAAATACTTCTTGGTTCTCGTCACTATTCTACCCCGGTTGATGTCTGGTCAGTTGGTTGTATATTCGCTGAGATGGTGAACCAACGTCCTTTATTTCCTGGAGATTCTGAAATTGATGAACTGTTCAAGATATTCAGGTGTACAACTTTTTCAGAATGATTTGCTAGTACCCTTCGCAAGCTTTTGACCTTATTCTTCGTTTGGAAGTTAGTTAATCATGTTGTCTGTTGGTGTTCGTCAGTCCTGCGATTCTGTTCTGCTGAATGCATGCTCCACCAAAAGACAGATTATGTTTAAATTTTCTGGAGTTTATGATTGTGTAGTCCATCTCAAGTATCTATCTGCATCCTGTCCATATGTAATTAAGTGGTGAAAATGGTTCTGGTTTGGCAATGTTACGATTGTCAGTGTCTTGAACTATTGATATCATGCCTTGATGGTGGTTTTGTTTTCAATCTTGGAACCTTCTTATAGGTCTTATATACAATCTTACTGAGGTTATTTTTTACTCTCCTGGCTTGATATACCGCTTTCGGAACCACAAGTTTCAAATGGCAACAAAACAATCGCAAAATATTTAAGCTGCCATGGTATTTTCTTTTACTAACCCCACCATACACAATTTTCAGCAATGACGCACGCTCTGACTTCTGAAGATAGTATTTCATTTTCTCCTGATCATGTATTAAATTTGGATTGAGCTTTGGAAGTTGGAATTCATTTTCCTGGATTTATAACTGATCCTAGTCATCCAATTGTGCTTATATAAATTCTTGCTGGCCAAAGTTTAAACAGACATAACGGAAATAATCTAAATTACTTCTCTTCCTGCTGTGAAGGATCTTGGGCACGCCAAATGAGGACACATGGCCAGGAGTAACTGCCTTGCCAGATTTCAAGTCTGCCTTTCCTAAGTGGCCTCCGAAGGTAATTGGCTCAAGTTTTATGCTAAAATTTTGATAACCTTGTTAGTTGATCATTATAATTTCTTCTCAAAAAAATATTGAAACATTGGATCTATGCGTTCAGAATCTACAAGATATGGTTCCAGGTCTCGATTCAGCTGGAATTGATCTTCTATCTGTAAGTTGCAATCCTAGATGCTTGTCCTTTATGCACTTTATTTGGAACTTTGCAATGAAATTATGCTGAAGTAAAGTTGGGAAACTTTCGACTAGTGCATTTTCTAGAAGTTTTTTTCATTTTATTTTATGTGCTTTTAGGTTTAACCTCTAATCAGAAACAAAGTTAAGCTCTGCATCAACATCTAACAAACATCTCCAGAAATTATCTTGTAGGTTGGCTACTCTTGGATAGGAATAACGATGAGTATAATTGAAATTACACCCACCAAGTCACGGCCCTCAAAAGGAAAAGGAAAAAGAACAGAAAAGTGAGGCCTCTGGGCACACAACACTATAGGATGTTGCGCTTCAAACTAAGCTAGGGGTTAGGGATATGATAAAAAGTCCAGTTCCAGTACAGCACTATGGACATACAGCATGACCGTCCCTGTATGTTTTGTTGCGTCTCAATGATTTATTTGCTATTTCTGCCTTGTTACAACTCAGTCTACTTTATATCCATATCATTGTATCAAGCTTGACTTGGCTTAGAAAAAGAGAATGGTGCACAAAATATTTGAATCCTGTTCTTATGCATGATTACCAACAATTACCTGGCTACTTCAGAAGGCGAATTGGATGGCTTAAGGTCTAATTAATGCAACCTTGGCCAAATAGATATTTGCTGATAGGAGAATTTGAAATGGTGAGATAGCCCTGAATAAATTGATGATGCAAGTGTAGTTTCAATAACCTTGACAGTTCCCACATATCCCCCTTCCCAAATAATGGCCTGTGTTCTGAGCTCTCATTCACATTTATTTTTCCTGCTTTCTCTTGTTACTTCTGAAAATCTGAATGAACAAAAATTATAGCATAGAACTCATGGGTTACTAGATGATAATGCTGTAGCTAACGATGCTGCTGCTTATCCAGAAAATGCTCTGCTTGGACCCCAGCAAAAGAATTACAGCCAGGAGTGCTCTTGAGCATGAATACTTCAAGGACATCGGATTTGTACCCTGATTATCTTTTGCTATTTGGTCAAGATTGTTATATATTGGCCTGTGTAGGTGATTCTGCTCTTCTTTTAAGGTGTGAGTTGTGCGTGATCCCTCATATTCACATGTTGCAGTTTCTCTGAAGCCTTGGACAAATCAAGTAGAACTTCTCTCGGCAGCATCAGATTTTCTAATCCATTCCTTGTTGCTTGCTGATCCCATTTGTTTGAAGTATACATTAGTGGTTTTCCTTTTTATTTACTAATTTGGATTTTCCATTTTTTCCCCCTCACCTTTCGTGATTTCGACTTCATGGAAAGCATATAATTTCAAATTTCGTCTTCTTGAAATCAGAACTCTACTTCCCTTTCTACGAGTCGTTCTATTTGTGCTATCCTGCGATGGTAGGACTTTGTTCCGGTCCTTCCTGCCCCAGATGGGTCGATATTCTACAAATTGTTCTGGCATCATGTGTGCTTTTACGAAATCTCATCATCCTCAAATCTAATTTGTCTTTCTCAAGCCATGGTTAGTCTCCGCCTTTTGTATATGATTTTCGCAAACTTAATCGCAGAATGTGGTGTATTCTTCTTCCTCTTTTTCTATTTGGCCCCCACGCCTGTGGAAAAGTGTCTTGCTAGGAGCCGGACTACTACTCCGGCTCATCAACGAGCTACTTTCACAAATGGTTTGTTTCGGTTTCTTGGAGCCATCTTGTCGCCCGAGGGTTCCCTATAACTAGCCGCTGCCGTCATTTGCCTCCCGTGCATTCAACATTCTCGTCGATTATTGAACCATTGACGAGCCAAGCATAGCTTTCAACTGTTCTCACATCTCAAGTATTGTTCACATGTATACTCCCAAGAATTTTGCTTTTGAGAAAAAAATCAACATAATGTGGCCATGCCAGAGGCGTGCTACAATGGGGAGATAGAGATAGAGAGAGATCAAAACTGTTACCGTCAAATCGGTACACAAAGGAATATGTATTCCAAGACAATCATGCAATGAAGAGTTCCTTCTCGACATTCAGCGTGCCTCCTATCCCGCATCCGAATTCAGAATGCAGAACCCGATCCTCTCGACTTCCCCATCAACAGGTCCTTGGCTTCGTTGATCTTGGACGCCAGATAATGGCTCCCGCCTGCATCCGGGTGATTTGCCACCATCACCCTCCGATGAGCCTCCTTAATCTTCTCCGTAATCGCGTGCTCTCTGTCATCAATTTCACGGAATCAACCAACGTGAGTCACAAGTTAAAGATCAGGCCAACACGGATTGCCCAAACTCGGTGCACGAAAAATTTACCTGACTCCGAGGATCAAGGCAGCCTCGCGGCGGGTCATGACGGGCTGGAACCCACCGGGGTAGAATCTCCGGATGCGTGGAATTGCCGGGCGGGCCTTGAACGCCTGCCAAGCTCCGATCAGGTATCTGCCTCCCAATGCTCCAGCCGCCACGGCCGTGCCTACCACGATAGGAGATGCGACCGATGCCTGATCAACAGAACACAAAAATTCTGTCACATTCCTTTGCCCCGCTATACTCAACTGCACCTAGACCAGTCAACCCCCGAAAGCCAAACAGCTTAAGAAAGAGGCTGCAATTCAACTTACCATAGCGAAATCCTGCGAAAACTCTGCTTCGACCGTCGCGAAAAATAAGGAAAATCCCAAGCAAACGAGCGAAATCGAATAGCAGCAACCGGGCGGCAATGTGCAAAGACTCGGTTCTTGAAGATTATGAACCGACCTTTCTTTGTGAATAACTATAACTGTAAGCAGAAGGAACGATATTTTATACAGCCACTGATGTGCGAGCTTGCGCGGCAAGAAAGAAGCCTCCAGATGCTACCGGTGCTTTGTTTGTTTCCCTTTTTTCATTTAAAAAAAAAAAAAAGACTTTAGAGGCGGCGCCGCATGTTTCGACTTGGAAAGAAAGTATGCTGGGAATTGGGCCCTGGCCTTCGGCCCGCTTATTCTCCGGGTTGGGCTTTCTTTCTGGACAATGCGGACTTTGGGCGCTCTTTTCTTTTTTCCCCTTGAAGAAATGCAACGTGGTCTTAAACTTTAAATTTATTTAATATAATCCCTAAATTTCAACCCAATGTGTAATGTGAACCTTAAATTTTTATTTTGTTCAATATAGTTCATGAACTATACATAGCCCTTTATCTTGAATTAACAAAAGGACTTCATTGAATATAATTATATTTAATAAATTAAAAGTTTGCGGATTATATTGATAATTAGATTAAAGTTCATGGATCATATTGAATAAATTAAAATTTTAGAGATCACATTATATATTAAGCTAAAATTCAATGATCATTTGTGTCATTATTCCTTGATTGGTTTCAAAGCCTATTTGCTCTGATAACTTCTTGATCTTCAAGTCAAATTGACTCGAAAATTAGACGGAAACGATTTGACGTGGACTGTGAGAGGCTAATAGCGAAGATAGGTTTGATTTGATAGGGTGATTACGATCAGGACACGGCAATTCGATCATGAGGCGATGGATAGATAAAAGCAGATGATTGACTTATGAGGTGATGAATTTGCCAACGTCACATGCACACCTTGGCGTCACTTTATTATTGTGAAAGTGAACGATAATAGCCGGACAACTGCGGTCGGTGTAATGCAAGTTGGGGCCGGCCTGGTCTGGACCGAGCGCAAGTGGAGCAAAAATTTCTGCCCCCGCCTTGGAATCTCTTGACGAATCAAACTTACGACTTGAAGACTTCGGACACGGTCCTCGTCCGCGTCTCTCTGGTCCCCTGCCCCCTCTGCTGAATTTTCCTCCCTGGCATTCGTGGGAAAAGAAAATAAAAACACTTGATTGAACCCGGTTTCGCTTGATCGGATGATCCATTTCAGCGGTCCAGGCGATCGACGGCCCTTCGAAACCCCGATCCCGGACAGGGATTTCATTAGCTAGTCTGATCTGTTCCGCTTCTTACGACAACACCCGAAAAATTAAATTATGATGTTGGACCAAATGTTATCTAGTGGGATCTCTATTTGGAAACTCGTCGTGAGGATTAGGTCAGTCAAGATTTAATACTTGGTCAGATAAGATTGCCCCAATATCATATTCACCTCATGATCACATTTTTATTTTTAATCTATATTCGACATCGACATGGCCAATCTCCAACAAAAGAAAAGGTTCCATGCATCAATTATTTAGTACAGGGCAATCCCGCCGCGGGAGCCTCGCGTGGTCATGTGATGTGATTATAAATTTATGACGATGAAGGGATCTCTGTCCCAATTCATAGCAAATCCACCCTCCACGCCGGCGTGTGCGACCCGAGCTTTTGACCAAAAGAGGCTCTCGCAATTTTATAATCCCCCGCTCACCGGTTTTCAACAATTCTTACCTATTAGCTCCCGACACGTGTCGGGCCCACGCACGCTCCCGCCAGGCGGCGACGAAGCGAGCGCGCGACTTTTCCCATCGCCATCTTTCGTTTTCTTCATTAATTTAGTAATTTTTCCTGAGATTAGTTATTAAATTGGTGAAGAAAGAGGCTTATCGTAGGGAAAAATCTCTAATCAGTATTCCGACGACAAATTGTCCTGAATTGATTTTTGCCTCACAAAAAATCTTAAATTAGTCCTCCTTATTGGAACTCACCATCCGTTAGCATTTTGTCCAATATTTAGTTACAATGTATACACATGTGACAAACCACCGATTGAGCCAGATATGATGTGAAAAATGGTGGATTTGACATGAAAAATTCATGTGAGTTGGCACATGTGCATTTCAACGGAACATTTGATGAAATGTTAACGAACAATATATTTGATTGTATTAGTTTAAGACTGAATGGTACGTTCTTACAATAATTTGGAAACAAAAATAAAATGAAAAAAAGGTCGACCGGGGAAGAAGTGGACTATGGTATAAATCGGGATTTGGTAAGGAGCTTAAACAAATAATTAAACAAAACGAATGTGATTCGAAACTGCGAAAATAATAAATTCCTTAATTCCAATGATGAATAAAATAATTAACAATAAAATAAAAAAGGCGATAATGAACAGGAGAAAAAGGCGTTTTTCGCGGGTTAAGCCTTTGTCGTTTCTTCCCAGAAGCCTCTCAAGCCCGTCTACGCAGGTTCCTACGAAAGCCTCCAACTCACGTCATGCCAAAAAAATTAAAAAAAAAAGACAAAAATAATAAAAGAAAAGTCGCAAATGATTTTGATTTACTCCCAATCCGGTATCCTGAAATATTCAATTTGATTAAACATTTCATATAGTTTAAAATCACATTGAAAAAGGAATGATATTTCACATTGACTCAAAAATTAAAGCCTGCATTACTAAATAAAAAATAAAAATTGGGGAAGCTATTTTTATTATTACCACGTGAGATCGAATTCAATTCCTTTTCCTTTTCCAGCAAAGACTCTTTCTATTCCATTTGTCAGAAAATAAAGAAAGAAAAAAGAACAAAAAAGAAGGAGTCTTGGGGGAGACTGCGCTCAGTCAACGCTCGCGGTATTCTCCGCCATCACTCGCGTCTGCGTAGAAACAAGGGACACCGTCGGCTCCGTCTCCGTCTCCATTTCCATTTCCCTCCCTCCGCTCCTCCGCCGGATTCCCTCGCCGCGCCTCCTCCTCCTCCTCCGGCGCGGGACCGCAGGACCGCCGAAGAAGACGGCGAGCCCCACCGGTCCTGGACACTTCTGTCCTCGAGCTCGCTGCCGGCCGCCGGCGATAGCGACAGGGTCGGCACTGTTGCAGCTTGTTGTTCTGTTCCTCCTGCTTCGTCGCCGGTTCGAGTGCTGATCGGACCTTCGGGCGGTGAGGTGGGTGTGTGTTGTGCTCGAGGTGTGCGTGTTGGCTTTGAGTAAATTCTGTTGAAATGCGCGCGCGCTCTGTTTCGCTACTTTCCTGTGTAGAGATGCTCGTCTCGGTCGATGATTTCTGCAGTCCATGCTCGCGTCCCTTGTACGTGCATTTGCTATGAAAACCGTGTGCGCGTGTTTAACGGCATGTGCGACGAGTGATCTGTAGCTTTTAGCGGAGAATTAAGGATAAAGCTCGACTCCTTCCAGTTCTGGTCTCCCCTCTGTAGTTTTAATCAATCTTATATCGGGTGCCCACCAAAAAATTCTTCGTTTTTTAAGCTTTTATGTACCTTCTGGCAATAGGGTCTTTGCGTCAGGGCTTGTATGTTCTGGAATTGGTTCCCTTTAATCACATGGCGTGGCCTTCTGCGGTTCTCGGGTGTGGTCTTGATCTTGCTAATAGCGTGAAGTTTCCAAAGAAGCATTGCTATTATAGGCATGAAACTGCGGTATGGTTCGATTGAAAGAGAAGACCTGTTACACAACTTTCTCATTATATTTTTACATCGAGCTTTCCTTTCTTATCTGTATGTGTTTTTACAGGAAAAATAGGTTTGATTAAGTTGATGTACATTCTCACATCGCAGGTTTAGTTCAGCAAAAGATAGTACACAAAATTGCTTTACTGTATGTATATCCTGATTAAATGTTAAATTCTGCAGACTTACTAGGTAAAATGGCTGATCATGAAAGAGATGAAGTACCAATGCTGTTGGAGATGCAGCACCAATTATCAGATGATTCTAACAGTTCTCGACGTCAGGCATTTGTATCTAGGACCCGCAGCGCATCGATGTCCATCCCTATGAGCTCCATGGAGTCGCATGAAAATATACCTAATCTAGTAGGTTATACTGGACCTCTAAGGAGTGAAAAGAGGATTCCTTTTTCACAAATGAGCGGCCCTTTGTACATCGGTCCTGGACCTGAAAAGGCCGTCAGGCGTAACCACGTTGTGCCTGGAAGAAAGCTAGTGGAGTCACAATATATGCGAGAAAAATTCCCTTCTTTTGGTATAAAGGATTGCATCGACTCCACTGATGATCACTATGCTGCTAAAAATGAGCATTTACTGAGGTCTGGGCAACTGGGGTTGTGCAATGACCCCTACTGTACAACTTGTCCCTCATATTATAATAAAAGAGCGCAACATTTGAGTTTCAAAAGTTCGAGTATATTTGATCCCAAGGTAAATACCATACTTGCAGTGCCTTTTGCTTTGTTTGATTAGGTCCTTATTATGAGGATGTGGAGTCCTTTGATACTGAATGCTGGAAGATCTGAGATTGACTTCACCAGTATTTCAAAGATGCTTTTGTTTTGAGTACATATTTAAGTGCATTATGCTATGTCCAATGGGAGGATATCTAAGTATACTTCTTCAAAGTAATTAAGATTCTCTGCTTATCTTTTACTTGCAGTTTCACAATGCTCTCTATGGGGATGCCAAAGGTTGGGCAAGGAGATTCTTCTCTTATGTCAATGCCCACATTCCTGGGGTTATGAATCCTCATGCTCAAGTTGTCCAGCGGTGGAACAAATTTTTTGTCATTTCTTGCTTGGTTGCTGTCTTTATGGACCCACTGTTCTTCTTATTGCTGTCTGTTCAAAAGGTATGGGCTCAGTTGCTTATACTTCTGTCAACTTGCTAGCATTCAAGTTCAAATGGCTTGAAAAAATCTGTTGATTGGTGGAGTCCATACCGATCTTACTATATTCTTCTTTTCTCTCTAATTCCTAAATAGTTCCCAAAATGACATTGAAATTCTTGCCATAATCCACACTTCTATAAACCAACTATTCCAGGTTAAATTTATTGTCCTACTTATTGAATTATTACTGTCATGTTAATTTTTCAGATATTCTTCACTTTACAGATTAAGCTTCTTAATAGTGGTTTGCTGCACATTTAGGCTTCAGAACTACAATGGGTGGTGTTGCTTAGGTTTATCTTTCTTTATTACTTAATGTTATCATACTTCATTTCTAATTCTCAAAATTTGACCTTTGTACAATAGGTTAAATCTCCTTTGGCCTGGGCTGATCTAATCAACCAAATTTATCTCCTCTTAACTGTAACCTTTTTTTGAATGTATTTTCCCAAAGTCATCAAACCCGTTTAGGTTGGCATCCTTTTTGCTTTAACGAAGGAAATATATTATCCCTGAACCCATTTAAAATGCTTTTGAGAAAGTCCTGGTCAAATTCAATATCCAATTTGTGACAATCTGGAAAGAGATGTCATTGATCGTCTGTGCCCTAAAGTTTCTTGTTCATTTGCATTTTGGCTTTTGTATTGCTCTCGTAACTTTTCTTTTGCTGATTCAAACAACCATCATGAGCTTTTGGGTTTGCACTCAATTACTTCCCTCACTTATCCATCCTTAAATGCAGGATAATATGTGTATAATTTTAAACCAAACCATGACAACAACAATTGTTGTTTTAAGAAGCATGACGGACTTCATATACCTATTGCACATTCTTCTTCAGGTAGGCTGCTTTTCACCAACTTGTTGGATTGTTTCCTTTTCTTGTTGGTGATTTTAATAGTATTCTTATGTTGTTTTTCATATTCTTTGCATCCAATTTATGTTTTTGTTCCCTGAAAGAACTTTTGAATGCTTCAAGTTAAAAATTTGTTTTTCTGAGGTTAACTCCATGGTATTCAAAAGTAATTTTTTTTTTTTTCAACTGCATCCACCGTTATGCTCCCATTAAACAGAGACATATTTTCATCTTGGACAAAGTGAATTGCAATGCTGTGTGGATAAGTTTGACTACATATGATGATGAGTAATCCGGCCCCAAACTTCCCATACCAACTTCTCAAATGTTCCTATGCTTGAGCATCATCATTTTTAGAAAGGCACAAGTATTACCAAGGAACTCACCTTGGAGGCATTCGTCTTCTTATGTGTGAAAGAGGGTAGAGAAAAAAAGAGACAAGTGGTTCTATCTGTCATGAAAGTTTTTTTCATGATCAAAATTTTTGCTAGAGTTTTTTGCATTCAGAAATAACGACTCAATTCTTCAGAGTGGCTGGTTACACTCAAATGTTCTGGACTTTATAAATTCGAATCTTCAATTCCCTACTTCCCAAAACAGTAGAGTTGAAAGAAACCATCTATAGCAAACGACTTTTCTATTGGTGTGATGTCCCTTGATACCTTCCTAATGGAAACATGGTTCTGATTTTCCTTGGAAAAAGATGCGTTAGTTGCATTGCTAATGACTTTTGTAATAATCAGATTTTAATTTCTGGAAAGACTTACCGATCTTTCACTTGAGAAAGCTACATTGGAAGAGCTTCAGACAGACTTCTATGAGATAGAAAATTATTGCCTCTCTCTCATTGTCAATCAATCTACTACAGAATCCTAATTTTACATCCCATATTCAGCACTTTATTTATGTAACTAGCATAAATGTGTCGGGTTGGTATTTCACTTGATGCTTGACTTCCATTATGCCTGACTTCTTCAGGAAGAAATGAATAAAAGTGCAATGTTGTCATATTAGGAGCTTTCGTGGCTACCTTTCGGTCCTTGATGATTGCTTTCTTTGTCAAATTTTTACAGTTTAGGCTGGCTTACATAGCTCCTGAGACTAGGGTGGTTGGTGCTGGTGATTTAGTTGACCATCCAAAAAAAATCGCTCTCCATTATCTGCGAGGATACTTCTTCATAGATCTTTTTGTCGCATTTCCACTTCCGCAAGTAAGTCCTTATTTCTCCAATGCATCAACCTTAATTTGTTTCTGCATTATAATGATTTTTAACGTGCCTTGACCCATATGAATGATGTAGAAGCAGGTTTTTGAGGGTTGGCAGTGTGAAACAAATTCGCATTGGATTAAATGTTCTGCCAAGTCAATTCGTATTACAATTACAATTTTACTGGCTGATAACTGCAGTGTCAATTGCCTTTAGAGAATCTAGATGTCATTGCTCCTACTTATTGCGAAGAGATCGCATGTTTGTAAATGGATTTGTTGTCCCTTTCAAGACTCTCTAAGGAGCTCTCCCCAAGCCTTCACTCAACGTCTTTCTCCTGACTTGTGATATGCGTTAACATCCTGAATCTATAAAACATATAATGACATGAATGACCCCACCGCATCTGGTGATGTTAAAGAGATGTTCCACTGAGTGGAGTACAATAGCTGCTAGATTCATGTATTGATATGATTTCTTTCTTCTGATCTTCAATTACTTGCTTGAGTGGTTGCAGATATTGATATTGCTAGTTGTACCAACATTCAAGCGTTCGTCTGCAGCAAATTATGCAAAGAATCTATTACGCGCAGGCGTTCTTATCCAGTACATTCCCAGATTATATCGAGTTTTGCCCTTACTTGCGGGTCAGTCTCCTACTGGCTTCATTTTTGAGTCGGCATGGGCAAATTTTGTCATCAATCTTCTCATGTTTGTGTTGGCTGGCCATGTTGTTGGATCATGCTGGTACCTTCTTGGGCTACAGGTGGGTAGCATTATGTGTTTTTCTCTTCCTAATTTGTTCTTATGTATTAGAATCCCATAAGAATAAGGATAGTGTGTTGAACCATTGCTGCAAGACTCAATACCATCAAGATGCCTCTTTGTTTAGCTGGTAATGCTAATTTCTTTCGCATTTTTGTTTGATTGTGGGAATATGTCCTTTCTGTAAGATGCTGACTGGGGTTGAATTCATTCAGGACCTGTTTCAGGTTGTGCTTGTTTGCACTAAACAACAAAGCTAAGCCCATGTCTATGGTTTGAGTTCTCTAATCATGTCCTTGTCAAATTTTGTGTCATTACTAGCCCTTTCAGATGAATCATCCATGTGGTCTTGGAGTGATATATGACATAATACTAGTGTCTCAGATCCACATCACGCTGAGGCTGAAGCCTCTGGAATCTCACATCAAAATTCATGTGTCATGCACTTTACTTGGGAAGCACAGTATGCCATCTCAAAGCAAAGTTATGTCCGTAAAAGCATGGTCTTATTGATGTGCTAAGTTTGAAGTCAAGTATTTTTATCAAATTTATTCACATTATGTGTCATAGGAAGATGGTCAACACCACATGGTTGTGGACTGCAAAGGATTATATCACTACAATGTCTAATCGCATGTTATTTTATGTACTGGTCTTGGCCTGTACTGATCCTTTCTCACAGAGCTCATGTTGGCACATGTACTTATTTTATATGACCCACAGTCTTTATACTATACATGTTTATGCTTTTCTGGGATCTTGAACTAAACACATAAGAATGGGTTCTTCATTTCAGTCTTCTGTTAAAATGCTGGTAAAGTAGCTCCAAAACTTAGTGACTGAATGAGAGAGTTTTCCAGCAAAGCAATTCTTTCTTCATCTAATCTCACTCTCTCCATCCTGCCAGAGGGTTAATCAATGTCTTCGGGAAGCATGCAAACCAGCCGGCCTGTGTAGCTTTATGGATTGTGGAAATGGAGACAACATTGATAATTCAAAACTAATGCAACATGGACTAACTGGACAACAAATCAGAATGCTACTGCTTGTTTTGATTCCAATGATTTTGGTTATGGAATTTACCAAAACGCTGTTAATCTTACCACAGAGGCAAACGTGGTCACGAGATATGTGTTTTCGTTGTTTTGGGGATTCCAGGTACTTATTTACATTCTTATAGATTCGGCTTATTTCTAATCGGACCTAATAGTATACTGTACAACAGCCTAGCAATGCATTCCAAGGAAAAGGCATTTTACTCTATGTCCAGCTCTTTATCCTTTTCCTCTTAAAATTGCTTGGTTGAGGCAACATATTGAATTAGGTAAATCTGTAGATCAATATTTCACCTGCCTTAAAAGGGAGGGAAGTCTTTTTTTTTTTTTTTTTTTTTTTTGGGGGGGGGGGGGGGTGGGGATACAATCCTTGTCCTTGTTTTATTATGGGATAATAGCACAAATAGTCCTTAAACATTGATTGAAAGTGCAATGTTGTTCTTGTTCTTTTTTTTTTTTTTTTGGGGGGAGGGGGGGGGGGATGAACAATCCTTGTCCTTGATTTATTATGGGATAATAGCACAAATAGTCCTTAAACATTGATCGAAAGTGCAATGTTGTTCTTGAACTTTTAATTTGTGCAATATGGTCCCTGAACATTGGCCCAACGTGTGTAAAATCGTACCTAGACTTTTAATTCATTCAGTGTGGTCCATGAGCTATCGATAAATGCTCAACATAGTCCCTAAACTATATGAAAATGTTTAAAAGTTCAGGGACTACATTGAATATTGTTCCAAAGTTTAGAAATTATATACAAATTAAAAGTTTAGGAACGACATTGCACATTGGGCCAAAGTTCATGGGCCATATGTTTCATTTTCTGTTTTGTTATTTGTCCACTCTTAGCAATAATTACAAGAGCAAACACACTATTAGCTGCAGCAAAGGCCTCTTCATTTCTTGGGATATATGGAATAAAATGCATGGCTTCATGCAGGATGAACACCTGGAACTTATGATTTTCCACAATGCAAGTCAAAGCTGCAAATTTGGAGGACTCTCCACTTTATCTTTTTACCTTCGTTTTTTTTCTCTGTGACAGTTCCATTTTAATATCTTTCTATCCTTGCGGGAGTTTCTATTGTGCTTTGAACTTCCAGAAAGATTGAGGCAGTAGGGCATATCTTGGTCGTATGAGTCAATCTGTTCTCTGCTATTAACAAGAATAGCACATTGAAATACAAGGAAAGAAGAGAAGATTATTGCACGATATTCTCGTTATGATTCTTGAGAGAGAATGAATAATAAGTATGAACCCGAATAACTATTGCTTTTGGATGTCGTGTGTTAGAACTATCTGCCAGCCCATCCTGATATAATATCCTCCAAATCCAGCCTAAACTTGTCAATTTTTTTTCTTCTTACTATTTCCATGGTTGCATTACCAATATGGCCTGCAGAGAAACATTCTTGTGTTTTTATAACATCATGCATTTAATGCACCTTAAAGTGAAGATACAATTTGTAACACATTGTACTGATTTTCTTTTTCAAATTTTGAAGCAAATAAGTACTCTAGCTGGAAATCAAACTCCAAGCTACTTTGTTCCAGAAGTCCTGTTTACCATGGGCATTATTGGATTGGGCCTCTTGCTGTTTGCTCTTCTCATTGGAAATATGCAGAACTTCCTCCAGGCTCTGGGAAGAAGGTGTGACCTCTCACATTGAGAAACTTTTTATATTGACAGATCTGTTAATCTTTACCATTGTGCTTGTGCAAAATATTTGAGATTATTTGATTGATACAATGACGACCGTTAAAAATTTTCATGTCCAAGTGTATGTGTGATGGTTTTATGGTTTCCAAGACAAACAGTTCCATAATGCTATCATTCGAGATGATGAATATCCTTTGGCAGATTTTGTGTGTGTCTTTCAGTATTGGCTTTCAGATTTCATTCTTTGGACATGTAAATATTGTATTGGACAGATATGTATTCATCATGGTTTCTTAGTTTATTAGCGTGCATGAATCTGAGTAATTGGTATTCTTGTAATTTGTTAATCTTAAGCAACATCAAGAAGATATGGCTTTAATAATTTAGGCATTATAACAGCACCGAATGCTCATATAGGTTAGCTTCAAGAATTCATGAGCAGATCTAAGTTATGTTTTTAGGCTGGTTTGGGTTCAAGAATTGTCTACTGCCATATGAAAATGGGGCTTGCCTAAACAGTCTTGTAATATTTCATGTGCAAGTGGCAATTGTAGCTAATACTATTACTTGGGAAAAGAAACATCCTAGGCTATGTCTAGTCCTTCAAAAATGTCTCAACATCTCTTGAAATAACATACTGAAACACCATATGATAAAGCATCCCAAGGTGACTGATGAAACTTATTAGTGCTCTGCGTGCAGACCTTTCTGTGCACCTATGCTCCCAATTCATAGCTGTTCTTTTGACCAATACTGATTAAGAATGTTCCTAGTGAACATTAGTGCACCTTTTTATTGTTGGACATCTTGGATTTAAACTGTCAGCTGACTTTTTATTTTTCCCCAATCCTCCCAGGAGGCTAGAAATGTCATTAAGGCGTCGTGATGTTGAGCAATGGATGAGTCACAGACGCTTACCTGAACAGCTAAGAAGGTAAATATGGCATTTCTTCCTACCTTTCTCATGTACTTCTTCTCCTGAGTAGAGACATATCAATTGCATTATCCAGTATCCTCTTGTCATTTTAGCTGCTTGAATTTGGTGGGGTTCTCACAACGTCTTGCCCAGTGGGGTTTACAGAAGGGTTCTGTCCAATTTATACTGAATGATGAGCTGAAAGCATCATATTGAGTGAATTGAAAATTGTAGAAGAAAAGGGACCTTTTATCTATGAGATCGTTAGGCTATTCGGTCATTAGAACTTGTGCATTGTGTTTGATATGATCTTGGCTTTCAATTATCCTCTCTATTTGCCTGTTCATGCATACTATCAGTGTTTTTGTGCTTCCTCATATTATTGACCATATTGTATGATTCTTTGGATTGGAAGCTGAGCGGTTTTTTCTTCATTTGGTGGGTTAGATCGAAGTCTTCTGCCTTGTTTTGTGAATATACGTACAATTAAGACTGAAGCTTGGGGGTCAATGGCACTTCTGGAAATTAGCTAGAGGCCTTTGAGCCAAGTTTAAGTCCGTATGGGATATGAGCAGCAAATTTGATTCTCTATGAAGTTTGATGCAGGGGTTGGGTTGAAGATGTGCAATGGCCCAGCATTGGTTGGTAAAATGAGCTCTAATAGAAGATGGTTTATTAAAACCAGTAACTTGAGTGCTTGAACTAGGTAGATTTTTATGTTGATGGTGGATAAATTTGACACTGTGGGTCCTACAGATCATCAGCAAAGAGATTGCGCAAGTATACCTGTGTCCTCTGCCTGCATTTTGTTTTCTTTCTATACTATTATGCTAATCATCTTATCATCTTTGGGTTCTGCATCTCTCTGTGCTTTGCATTTTGGAACTGTTTCTAGAAATATTCTTTGCTGCTGCTTGAGCCAGTCATGCACTAGAGTTTTATAATGTAGTTCTGAGCATCCGCATATTTTCCCTGAATTGTGGATAAGCATCTAGAAATGTAGGTCATATCCAATGCGTGCTCTATGGAGGCTCCTTTTCAATTGACCGGAAATGGCCTATTATGCAGAAGAGTACGCGAAGCTGAGCGATACCATTGGGCTGCCACTAGAGGAGTCAATGAAGAAATGCTTCTCGAGGATTTTCCTGAAGATCTTCAGAGGGATATAAGACGCCATCTCTTCAAATTTGTGAAAAGAGTAAGCCCTGGAACTGAGTTGAAATGAGGGTGGGATTTAGTGCAAGTTAAACCCTTGGAAATCAGTTGTCTTTTTTGCGATTACTTAGAATGAGCAGATTTTAGGGCCAAAAAAATAATTGAATTTCACTGCTGTTGTGGATGAAGATGAAAGCCACGTTTTATAATTTAAGCTTCCTCTCTCTTCAATCATGTGCAGCCTTTTGAAACCAAAGCCTTCCCCCCAGGTCGAATATTTGGCTATGCTTCCGTCATAGGTCTTCACCTGGAAGCTAACTACTTATATTTGTAGCATATGCTTAATCAGATAACTAGATAAGTGGATGATCAGTCTTTAAATTTACGTCATCAAGTACTTAGATGGATAGCTAAAAAGAAATTTTAAAGGTCTCATTTGTTGGTTATTAGTTTCTATTGGTAAACATTACCAAGCTTTTGTCTTAGTTTTAATTGGCATCTAGATGGAGACAGCTCAATGTAGAAACTGCAAAAGAACAACATGGCTAAGAATGTTATTGCTAGTCTCTACATCGCCCCAGAGACTGCCACTTCTGAAAACAAGCTCTAATCTTCGGAAAATGGATTTTTCAAATGGGACATGACTGGTCTGTTCTGCTGGGTTCAGCCAGCAGGCAACAGTTACCATGTATGCAAAAAGAAGTGCAGAACTCCAGATCTCTGTCATACTTTTAAAAATAAAACAGTTTAAGCCACCCTTGATTCTAGACATCAAATTTGTGGCTACCATGATAAGCCTGGACTAACTTTCAACTCAAGACATATTAACAGCTATTTTATTATGTTGCAGGTGAGAATATTTGCAGTAATGGAGGATCACATCATAGATGCAATTTGTGAGAAGTTACGGCAAAAAACATACATCAAAGGAAGCAAGATCCTGCATCCTGGTGTTCTTGTTGAAAAGTTGATTTTCATTGTCCGTGGGAAAATTGAGAGCAGAGGAGAAGATGGCGTTACAAGTTTATGTGAAGGAGATATATGCGGGGAAGAGCTTCTAGCTTGGTGCCTTGAGAGTTCTTCTGTAAACAAAGGTACAGATCAGTCTTTCTGAATAGTCTTTAATTATTGACTGACTGGACATACTAAGAGCATTTCAATATATGTAATATTGAAGATGGACGAAAGATAAGACCACCTGGAAACCGGTTGATGAGTAACAGGACAGTAACATGTGTGACAAATGTTGAAGCCTTTGCACTACGAGCAGAAGACCTTGAAGAAGTCACCAGGTTATTTGCAAGATTCCTGCGCAATCCAAAAGTTCAAGGAGCCATAAGGTTCTTGCTTTTCTTAACAGATGATTTAGCACTACTATATTTTACTGGCAAATCAAGCATATCACTGAACTATTGGCAAAAAAATAGCGACTACGTTAACTGTTTCAGATTCGCTCTGTTTCCTGTGTACGTTCTCTTTTTGAACCTAAAGGCAGGAACAACTAGTCAGTTCCATAGTTTGTAATTTGCTCCTACATGGACAGCATCGACAAATTTTTGGATTATGCACTTGTGACAAAAATGCCTGGTTGCAGGTATGTATCACCATACTGGAGGGGACTTGCAACAACTCGTATCCAAGTTGCTTGGAGATACAGGAAGAAACGACTAAGCCGTGCCGACACTTCACAGTCACAGCATCCTTAACATTATCAAAGTACGTTGATGGTATAAACGACATTCCTCTGCTGTCTGTATTTAAACTAGGTTCCAGTCATGTTGTGACTGCAAACCGTAAGAGAGGACATGTTGTAAGGGCATGATGATATAGGCATGTAACTCAAATTGTGAGACGTGAACTGTAGATTCTTCAACGCAAAATGATATATGAGAGATTAGATGATGATTGCCTTGTAGGAGCGTTGATCACATAACGGATCATGACTGAGCTTAGTACAACCACTCCGCTCATTGCCTACAATGAGCTGAGATCTCCTAGAAGTGCTTGTATAGACGACTCCATTCTACAGAAAATTTTAGCAGGAATATCTTATAAGGACCACAGATCGGAATTGGGATGAGAAAATACAACAAATGCGGTCCATATTCAATATTGCAGTCTTTTGTTGCTACTGTAGGTTTTGTCTGACCAGATGAGAAAGAAGAGTTGTAGAGTGTCTCACCCTTAGATTAATTGCCATGTTGGAAAATCCATTTAAATATCACAAAAGGTCTGGAATGTGAAGACATTTGCTTTGTTGAAGCATACAGTCACAGGTTTGCTCCTATGTGTTTTAATGGCATAACGTTTTGGTCAGAATGTCTTGAACTGCATAAAAGAGTACCACGGACGCCCATTTACTCTGCAGTGCATTATTTTTGCCATTTTATTCCTCATCCGCCTGGTCGAATGTACCGAGAAGAGCTAGTAAGGAGCATAGCGTACATTGAGATTAGGTGTGAGCATAGCATTATTTTTGACACTGTATTCTTCATCGCCAGAAAAGTTTTTTACTTTTATTTTTCAAAGCTTCCTTTTTTTTTTCTTTTTTACCAAAGCCAAGTAGCCAGTACTTCTAGTGTATTGCGTAACGCAAGAATAAATTAAGAGTTTTTATTCACCGTTCTTCTCCTTCTCTTTTATTCCAGAAGCAAAGAATAGACTAAGGTATAAATCAGGTTCTGAGATTAGGTGTGAGCAAGAGCGGCTAGAAAGAAAAATTACTATTTTGGATTAGATTAATTGTACCTTATATTAATTGCAATTGCATTCTCACCCGCTATGTATAGTAGTCTTGTACTCTTCATTTCGATATATATAGCATTTTTCTTGAGTGCCAGACATTTGGAACGCCAAAACGGGATACTTAAATGCCAAAATTGGAGTAAAATGGATAACTTAAGTGCAATAGCGAGAAAATCTGGCCAAATTGTTGACGTGGCGATTTTCCGATGAGGCGAGTACAAAATGACGTTGTTTTGCAGGCTGACATGGCTAGATAAGTGCAAAAACGGCGTCGTTTTGTTGTTGATGTTGGTAGATAATTAATATAAAAATTAATTAAATTAAATTTAAAAATAAATTTATTAAATTTTTTTTTTTTAAAGATGGAGATTGTAGGCGACGGGAGCTCAGGCTCGGCGACCCCGGCCGACCCTCCCCCACTGTCGTCGGCCCTTCCCGACGACGGCGTTGAGGTAGCGGCGGCAAGGGCTAAGGCTTCATCTACATGCTTACTTCTTTTTTTTTTTTAAATAATTTAATTAAATTGAATTTTATATTAAAATTAAAATCTGCATCAAAACAAGGTTGCTTTTGCGTTTCTTTGCTGAGCTAGCTCTTCAGCGAGCCACGTAGGCAAGCAAAAATAATAAAAAATTGTCACGTGGGGTTCATCGGAGGTTACACTTAAGTGTCATACTTTTAAAAAAAAATGGTAAGTGTCACTTCCCTACGAATCCCCTTATGTCATGTTGTGACACTGAAGCTGTACTTCTTCTCATTTTTCTTTTTCACTACAAATCTCAGTTGGTATTAAGAGTCCTTATTGCATTCTAAGGAAACGTCCGTCAAGTCTATTCCACAGTGGTCGTAACCACACTAGCCACATTGGTCGCGCTTCTCCACCAAGTCCACGGTGTTTGTAACTATGCTGGTCGTATTGCCGGCGTTTCTCCACCAAGTCCGAAGCCTTCAGTTGCTGTTCCACACAGTTCCGCTACTTGTTCTAAAAAATAAACACCACCACCAGACTTGCCACCCTCAATCCAGCCTGATAATGAAATTTCATCGTGAACGGATGCCGGACGCCGGACGCTGCCTTGCGCGCCACCATGCGCTATCACGTCTTGGATCCGCCGAGCTCACAGCCATTTCAGCGTTATTTTTACACCTTCTGCGGCTGTTCAAAAAGAAAAACAATCTCACTCCTAGAGTCGCCGCCCTTGGACCACTGAAATTTCGCATCAGTCCATTGCTGGACGTCACCGCATGCGCCTCCATGTATTGCTGAGAGTGAGATCAACCCGTGCATACACGCTTCACACGTCGGCCTCTTTTGCAAGTGCAATGCTAACGTCATAGCGGGTACCAAAAGTGTCACGCAACAATGAATTTTACTATAGATCAAGCAATACAACAAAGACTATAATCATACTTGAATCACTCAAATATTCTCAATATTTCCCAAGCTCTAATCATACGCAACAGTTTAGCCTAACAATTTTTCACAAAATAATCTCTTAATCTTATGAATGAATTATATACAAATCTTATCATAAAATTAAACGACTTCAATACTAACGTTCTTGGTGTAATTGCATAAATAAGAACAGAGAGTCCACTTTCAAGCACTCGATATTCGACATTTCAAGAATGCTTTCCTCAACAACCGCGTAAAGCAAAGCCACAATCTAATATTATATGTATATATACCCTTGAAAAAAGGATGTGGCTGGAGTCAACATGGATTAGAAAGTCCATGCTCCGAACCTGAATCCGTCAATCCAAAATTGAAGTTGGACTTTCTTTCTTTGCTATTTTCTTGCAGACCGAGTTAAAGTCTTCAAGTCCAATTTAGAGTTTCCAATTCTGCAGATACCGACCTCAATACTGAACGACTTCCTTATTAATCACGACTTTACCACACGACACGACCACGGGAGAAATTGTATATTCTGAGTTCCGGGTTTTCAAACTAAATATATAGGAGGCTAATACGCAATTCAATTTGGGTCGGGTTCGTTCAATGGGCCATGGCAATCCTAAGGTTTCGAGCTCATCCTCTCATGGTTCGTTCTCTATTTTCAACCATCCATCGCCTCATGGTCGAGTTACTGTTTTGCCAAGGCGTGCATGATAAAATTTTTACTTATTTATTTCTCTGTTTCTCTATTTCCTGGAACAGGTTTGGAATAAATCTGTTTGGTAACGCAATTTGATTTTTCTATTTTTGGAACATAAAATCCAAAAATAGATTTGAAAAAAAATTAGAAGCTAAAATTTTTAACTTCTCAATTTATGAAATAGAAATTGAGAAATCAATTTTTGACAGAAATCAATTTCTATTCTAGAAATTTTGTTATGTACACCCTAATTATCCCATCGAACCAAACCTTCCTTGGCCACTAGCCTCTTTCAGAATCGTCATTGCAAAAGTTCCCATTTAATTTTCCTATCTGATGGGCGGATTTGAGCCCTTTATAGATAGAAGATCATCCCCATTTTAAAGAACGAGGGTCGATTTTCTTTTAAACAATGACGAGTTTTGTTTCAGGCTAAGTGCAGCACTCAAAAGAGGCTCTTACCGGTGCCTTGACCCTGCATATTGAAGCTTAGAATAATCCCATGAAAGCTTGATGAATTTCGAGCTTAAAACTATTGGAATCAAAAGGACTTGGAGGGAGAGAGTACACACACACAAAGAGAGATTGTATTGCATAATATGCCTTCAAAGGCTTAAGAGAGTACACACACTAACTTTGCTAAGCTTAAACTCTCTCTAAAATCTCACTCTTTCACACTTTCACACATACTCTCACACACTAAAAAAAAAACTAACATAACCCTATATCTAAAAGCACTTCACCACCTGGACTTCAAACCTGCAAGAGTTAAATTTGAACTTTTCTTCTTGGCAGTCAAAAAACGTGGGCTGCGTATCTCTTCTTCTTGCTGTCTTCAGTGAGAACAAAATATTACCAGCCGCAAGTTGCTTTCCTTCCTTTCCTTCGTGCTCTTGGAGTCTTCAGCAGCAACTATAATATTTTATTGTGTGCCCAAGAGACTTGTACTTTCTTCATGATTTTTCTTCTTCGGCGGCTTAGAGAGACGTGGTGCTGTAGCACACGTTTCTTTGACGGTTTACAAACCGAATAACTCTTGCTTACACACACATAGCCAAAAAACAATTAAAAGACAAATAAGCTAATCAAAACACAAAATCAATTTTACTATTTCTAACAGCCTCCCTTAAAATTGATTTTGTAAGACTACGACACCATGCATTGTCTTCAATTTCTCAAACAAATCTGCCTTCAATGGTTTTGTCAAAATATCTGCAATCTGATCTTCGGATTTACAGAAATCAAGTTCAATCTCACCTTCTTTAATTAGTTCACGAATATAATGATACTTGATGTCAATATGTTTGCTCCTGCCATGAAATACGGGATTCTTGGCCAATGCAATCGCTGACTTGTTATCACACATCAATTTAGTAGGATCTTTTTGTTCATGCATAAGCTCAAAAAGCATCCTTCGAAGCCACATCGCCTGACATGCCACTGAAGATACTGCAATGTATTCTGCTTCAGCTGTTGAGAGTGCAATAACTTGTTGTTTCTTTGATGGCCAAGAAATTATTCCTGATCCAAGAAAGAATGCATATTCGGAAGTGCTCTTCCGTGTTTCAGTATCACCTGCCCAATCACTGTCTGTATACCCCACTAAACTGAAGTTGTCAGTGTAAGAATATAAAATTCCATGATCACGAGTTCCACTGACATACCTTAAAATTCTTTTTGCTGCTTGCAAATGTGATTGTTATGGTTTCTCCATAAACCGACTAATAATTCCCATGCCACAAGTTATATCCGGCCTAGTGGTAGCCAAATATCTTAAATTGCCAACAATACTTTTGAAATAAGTGGGATTTACTAGTTCACTGGTTCCTTCTTTCTTCAACTCCAACCATTCTGCTACAGGAGTTCGAATTGATTTGAGCGTTTCCATATTGAATCGCTTCAAAATATCATTAGCATACTTTTGCTGTGAAACAAATATGCCTTCATTTGTCTGCTTCACTTCAAGGCCCAGAAAATAGGACATTAATCCCAAATCTGTCATCTCAAATTGACTTGTGATGGCCTCCCTGAATTCAGCAAACATCTTCTCACAGCTTCATGTAAATATCAAATCATCAACATAAAGGCAAACAATTATAATATCGTTGTTAGTCTTTGACTTGATATATAGTGTATGCTCATAAGGGCACTTTTGAAAGCCATGCTCCAACAGGTAAGTATCAATCCTCATGTACCAAGCTCGAGGTGCCTGTTTTAGCCCATACAACGCTTTCTTCAGTTTATAAACTTGATTTTCACGCCCTTTCTTCACATAACCTTGTGGTTGCTCCACATATACTTCCTCATCGAGAAAACCATTAAGGAATGCCGATTTCAAATCCATTTGATGGATTTTCCAACGGTTCTGAGCTGCAAGTGCCAAGATCATTCGAATGGTATCCATTTGAGCCACTGATGCAAATACTTCAAAATAATTAATACCTGGCTTTTGCTTGTAGCCTTTCACCACTAGTCTAGCTTTGTAATGGTCCACCTGACTGTTGGGTTTGCACTTCGTTTTGTACACCCACTTGACACCTATAGGCTTCTTACTAGGTGGTAAAGAAGTTAGCACTCATGTGTCATTCTTTTCAATGGAGTGGATTTCTTCATCCATTGCTTGGTTCCACTTCTCATCTGCTGCTGCATCATCATAGGATATGGGGTCACATTCGGTAAATAAACAAAAGTTTACCATTGTTTCATCGTGATTTCGTCACATGTCATTATGATCAACTCTTGTGACCACATAATCCTTGAATTTTATCGGCGTCTTCGCGGTCGTTGTGAACGACGAATCAATGGTTTTGTCGTTGCTGGTGAGGAGGATGAACGCCGGGTGAAAGTGATGGATTTTCAATTGAAGATTCTTCGGTCTCCCTCACCAATGGTTCATCTTCCATAGGAATGTCTTTCTCGGTCAGCCTTTTGATTCCGGTCCCAAGCTTCATCTTCAAAAAATTGGACATCCTGCTAATAATTACCTTCTCCGTGACAGGATTATATAGCTTATAACCCTTAGTCACATTACTATATCCAACGAAAATGCACTTCTCGCTTTTATCATCCAACTTTTTTCTTCGTTCATCCGGTATATGGGGATATGCTACGCACCCAAATACCTGTAGGAACGAAACATCTGGCTTGTTGTTGCTCCAAGCCTCTTCTGGAGTTCTTCCAAGAACACTCCTTGTTGGACACCTATTTAACACAAATACAGCATAAGCAACGGCTTCTGCCCAAAACTTCTTTGGTAATGCTTTAGCCTTTAGCATACTTCTTGCCATTTCAAAAATTGTTCTATTCTTTCTTTCCGCTATACCGTTTTGCTGAGGAGTATAGCTAGCAGTCAACTGACGTTTCACTCCATGAATTTTACAATAATTGTCAAATTCATTGGAAGTAAACTCTTCACCTCTATCCGATCTCAATGTCTTTAAATTAAAGCCGCTCTGTTTCTCAACATAGACTTTGAATTCTTTAAATTTGCCAAAAGCTTCGGATTTTTCTCTCAAAAAATAAGCCCATGTTTTTCTAGTAAAATCATCGACAAAAATTAGCGTATACCTTTTTTGTCCAAATGATTCCACCTCAACAGGCCACGAGATATCCGTATGTACCAACTCCGAGGTTGCTCGGCTCTTCTAGCTCTCCTAATTGGAAAAGATTTCCGATGTTGCTTTCCAACGAGACATCCTTCACATGAGCGGTCTGGAGCGTCGATCAAGGGCATGCCCGTCACCATCTTTTTCTGGACTAGTAATTTAAGTTCACGAAAATTTAGATGACCGAACCGAAGATGCCATAGCCACTTGCTGTCTTTTATCATTGCTTGGAAACTCAATAGAGTCTTCGTTTGAAGGGATAGAGGAAACATCCGGTTCTTCGTCATCTGTGTCGTCGTAATCAACTTATTGTTTGCGCCTCTAATGGTGCACACACCATTTTCAATGTTAATTTTATGGCCTTTTTCGGATAGTTGCCCAACACTCAGCAAATTCCAAAAGAGTCCCGACACAAAGTAAACGTCTGCAATAGTAACATTAGTACCATCTTTTGAGTTGATATCAATGTTACCTTTGCCCATCACGAGAATTTTGGATTTATTCCCGAAGTTGACTTCACCACGAACCGTCTCATCTAACTTCGAAAATAGCTCCTTTTAACCACACATGTGATTGCTGCACCCAGTATCAAGGTACCAAATTTTTGTGTCCATGGTACTTGAGTCATCCATTTGGCATGCTAACACCACGCCTTCATTTGCATCGATAGCGTGCACATATTCTGGCTGCTCTTGCCTCATGTTTGCTCGACATTCGGATTTGTAATGTCCGAATTTGTTACAGTTAAAACACTTGACTTTTGATTTGTCATGTGTTTTATATCTTTTAGTGGAATTCAGATTTTCACCTCTACCTCCGGCACCTCCACGACCTCGGCCACCATGATGGCCTCCTCGATTTGATTGAGTGACTCGACTCTGCAGTGCTTGCTCATAATTCGAACTGATAGACTTCTGGTTCATTCTTTGCTCATGCGAACATAATGAACCCATCAACCTCTCCAATGTCATGGTTGATATATCTTGGCCTTCTTCAATCGCCGCAACCACGTAGTCAAATCTTTCAGTCAAAGACCTCAAGATTTTTTCTACGACTCGTACATCTTGGAGCTCTTTACCATTAACCCTCAGTTGGTTAACGATGGTTTGTACATGATCAAAGTAAGCCGAGATAGATTCTGAGTCATTCATGCGTAAAGACTCAAAATCTCCTCGAAGTGTTTGGAGCCGCACCCGCCTGACACGATCATCGCCTTTGTAGGATTTTTGCAATATATCCCACGCTTCTTTCGCCGTCTCCGCACTCGATATTTTTTCAAATATCGTCTCCTCCATAGCTTGAAAGATCGCATATAATGCTTTCTGATCTTTCTTTCGAGATTCCACCAATGCTTCTTTCTCCTCATTTCTCAAAGCATTGAATTCTTCAGCATCAGCTACTTCGGTGTAGCCGTTCTCCACCAGGTTCCACAAATCTTGGGACTTGAATAGAACCTTCATCTGGACGAACCAGTTGTTGAAATTCTTTCCGTTCAACTTTGGAAGTTGCATCTGAACAGAACTAGTGGATGCCATAACTAGCTCTGATACCAATTGTTGGAATCAAAAGGACTTGGAGGGAGAGAGTACACACACACAAAGAGAGATTATATTGCACAATATGTCTTCAAAGGCTTAAGAGAGTACACACACTAACTTTGCTAAGCTTAAACTCTTTCTAAAATCTCACTCTTTCACACTTTCACACATACTCTCACACACTAAAAAAAAAACTAACGTAACCCTATATCTAAAAGCACTTCACCGCTTGGACTTCAAACCTGCAAGAGTTAAATTTGAACTTTTCTTCTTTGCAGTCAAAAAACGTGGGCTGCGTATCTCTTCTTCTTGCTGTCTTCAGTGAGAACAAAATATTACCAGCCGCAAGTTGCTTTCCTTCCTTTCCTTCGTGCTCTTGGAGTCTTCAGCAGCAACTATAATATTTTATTGTGTGCCCAAGAGACTTGTACTTTCTTCATGATTTTTCTTCTCCGTCGGCTTAGAGAGACGTGGTGCTGTAGCACACGTTTCTTTGACGGTTTACAAACCGAATAACTCTTGCTTACACACACATAGCCAAAAAATAATTAAAAGACAAATAAGCTAATCAAAACACAAAATCAATTTTACTATTTCTAACAAAAACTCAACAAAGTAGACGTCCATTCGAACTTAATCTTCACGGCATGGCCTCTCAAGAAGCTGCCTGGAAATGGTGCAAAATTAATGCGGAACAGCTTGTTCATACCATTTCTTCTTCACCTCGCTTTCTCCCTGTTTCTTTCAACGACCAGTTGCTCTCACTTTTTGCCCTCTCCGATGGCCACGTTACGATGCATGGGGTGGAATTTTACGTGGCCAACTTAGAGTCGCTGACTTCCCATGCTCGTGTGAGAGAGACACTGGAGGTCAGGCCCAGGTATACGGAGAGAAACACGCGGCTCCCGTCTCGTAAACACGCTTTTGGTCCTAACAAGACGCGGGCGCACACCTTTGTCATCTCCAATGAGAATGTTAGAGCACGAAATGTTGAAAACTCCTTCCACTTTGCACTTTTGTTGACGACAATCATGTCTGGTCCATTTCAATGGTTTTCCACGAAGCAAGCTCCACGAAAGTCCCCATCGCAAACGTGAAACATCATGGCCAGAAAAGTTTTCATTTTTTTCTTAGAAAAAAGGCTTTTTTTTTTCCTTCTTTTGGCCTGAAGTTCCGTGATGCCAAAAAATTCGACCAAAAATAAAAATAAAAAGAAAGTTACAGATAATTTCAATTTATTCTCCAATTCATGGCCAACATTCCTTAAAGGGCGTAGGAGTTTTACATCGTCTCCCACAATTCGAGTGATAACTAGTGATTACAAAGCTAACTTCGTTCTCAAGAACACAACGCAGTCTATATTTTTAAGAGCAAAATGAAGGATATAAAAATTTATTTGATTCCATAAAAATGAATGATTCAAAAGTTATTTTTTTTAAAATAGCCCATTGTGTTATTGGAAATAGATAATCAACAAATGATATTTTCATTATGGATAATAGTTATATCTAAATATTTTTGTGGACGATAAAAATATTTGTAAACGATAAAAATATATTTTCATTCGTTCAATATTATAAGTGATATAAGCGTTATCTTTAGAAAAATTATTTATTAAATCATTCATTTTTACGAAATAAACGCATATTAATAGTCATCTCATAAATTAATTTGTCAAATAATATGACATTTTATCACTAGCTATATAAATTAAGGAGTTTTTTTAAGCATCCGATGTGATCCTTTCCTTTCCAGCTAACGGTTCTTTCATTTGTCAGCCAGTCGCGAGAGTCTTGGTCACAGTCAACGCTCGAAGTCTTCTTCTGAATCACTCGCTATGGTCTTCGTAGAAGAAACAAAGCCTCAGCTCTGTCTCCATTCATATTTCTTCCCTCGCATTATCTTCATCGTCTAGAACCGCAGAACCAGAATAAACCAGATAAAAAAGACGAGCCTCTTCGGCTCGGAGGCTTCAATCCTCGAGCTCACGCTCTCTCCGGTCGCCGCCGCTACCCAGCGATAGCAGCAGGCTCGACACTCTTGTACTTGTTCCTACTTCATCGCTTTGAGAGCTGATCGTCCTTCGGAGGGTGAAGTTGGTGTCTTGCGCTTGAACTGTGCGTTTTGGCTTTGTAAGTTTGTCAAAATGCCCTCTTTTTCCGCTACTTCTGTGTGTAGATGCTTGTCTCGGCCGATGATTTCTGCAGTTAATACTCGTATAGTGTGCCTTTGTTACGAAAATCAGGTACATGTATTTAACAGCATATAACGAGTGATCGGTAGTGTTTGTCGAAAAGTTAAATATACACTCTTGATTAGTCCAAGGTACGTTCGCTTTGCGAAAAATAAGTGATTTGAATTTTTTTTTCTGAAAAATAATTACTTATATCGTTTTGAAAAATTAGTTAATAGAAAATATTTTCATCATCGACAAAAACGAACGCGCTCTAGAGTTGTATTGAGTTAATATTTTTCTATTTTAAGTTCCTAATCGAAAAATTTAATGAAAATGTTAAAGATATACGAGAAACAAGAGCTTGGAAATTTAACATATCTAAAAAATAGAAATGAGACTTAAATTAATATAAGTACGAGTATTTACAGATAAATTAATATCGTTTTTAGATATCCTTTTTCTAACATTTATTCTTAAAACGGCAGAACAACTCAAAATGAGTATCCACTTTTACCATCACAAGCTAAAATATACTTAAATGGAACTATAATACCTATAAACACCAGAAAAGTAAAACGATAATAATGAACAACATATTTTTTTTGTTAATTTAGGAAATTGATTGAAAAAAATTATAATATCTAGCTATTAATGTAACTATGGAAACTTATGAATAGAAATAAAAAACTAATTTGACTAAGACCAGTTACTAAACTTTCTTGAAATATTTTGCATCCAGTTTTCCTTATCTGGATTTGTTCTGACAGGAAAAATAGATATGTTTTAGTTGACGTTTTTTTCCTCATCACATGTTTAGTTGAGTGAAAGATGGTCCACAAAATTGCTTTACTATATAAAAATCTTAATTAAACGTTTCCTCATGCAGATTTACAATGTGAAATGGCCCATAACGAAAGAGATGAAGAACCGATAATGTCGGAAACGCAACAGCAATTATCAGATGATTATAACAGTTCTCAACCTCGGTCACGTATATCTAGGACCCGGAGTGTGTCAATTTCCATCCCTACGAGCTCCATGGAGTCATACGAGAGTATACCGAGTCGAGTAGGTTACACTGGACCTTTAAGGAGTGAAAGGACACCTTTCTCACTAATGAGTGGCCCGTTACACAATCACGGACCTGAAAGCACGGGAGTGGAGTCGCAACATATGAAAGAAAAATTCCCTTCTTTTAGCATAAAGGATCGTATTGACTCCGCAGATGACGACTATGGTGCTAAAAATGAGCATTTACTGAGGTCCGGGCGACTGGGGATGTGCAATGACCGTTACTGTACAACTTGCCCCTCACATTACAATAGAAGGGCGCAACAAACAAGTTCTGAAAGTTCAAGTATAGCTGATACCCAGGTAAATGCTGATACCCAGGTAAATGCCATACTTGCAGAGCCTTTTGCTATGTTTGATTAGGTCCTGAGTATAAGATTCTCCATTTCTACCGAATGCTGGAAATTGTCGGTTTTAACTTTGTCATTCTTAGAAAATGAGGGATCACAAGTTTTATCTTCTCACTTTCTGATCACGGTCACCACTTCTTGCTTAGCAATTTTTGGATTTACTATAGCATTCTGCAAGTACTAATCTGTTTGCGTTTTAAAGTCACCTTGTATGTTCGCACAATCTTCTATTGGCTGGAAGTTCATAAAGAACAATTTAATTTGGCTTAAGGCCAAAGCAAGCGCTGCCTTAGATTTTCAATAAGTTGCCCGCAGTCCCATAACTCTACGATTGTAAGCATAACTTTCTAATAAGTGTGGGACTTGGAGTTCTGGTGACGATGTTATCAAAAGGTACAAGAACGAAGATCTGAGATTGACTTCACCAGTATTTCAAAGATGCTTTTGTTTTGAGCACATCTTTTATGCACCATGCCATATCCAGTAGTATATCTGAATTTACTTCTTCAAAGTAAAGAAGCTTCGCTGCTTAACTTTTAATTGCAGTTTCACAAAGCTCTTTATGGGGATGCCAAAAGTTGGGCAAGGAGGTTCTTCACGTATGTCAGTGCCCACATTCCTGGCGTTATAAATCCTCATGCTCAAGCTGTCCAGCGGTGGAACACATTTTTTGTCATTTCTTGTGTGGCAGTCCTCTTTATAGACCCATTGTTTTTGTTCTTGCTGTATGTGCCAAAGGTATGGCTCAGCTGCAGCATTGTCAAGTTCACATGGCTGGAAAATATAGGTTGCTTGATGGTTGAGTTAATAACGTTCTTACAGTATTTTCTTCCTCTCTAATTCCTAAATGGTTCCCAAAATGAAGTTTAAATTCTTTCCATTTTTCACCCTGCTATAAACCACCTAGTTCTGGTTAGATTTATGCTACTACTTATCAAGTTTTTACTGCCCTGTTACTATCTGCAGATATTCTTCACTTTACAGATTAAGCTTCTTAATCACAGTTTGATGCACATGTAGCCCAAGCTACAACCGGTGGTGTTTGAGTTTATCCTTCTCTATAACTCAATGTTATGTTTATTTCCAATTCTCAAAATTTGACCTTTATGCAATAAGTTAAATCTCCTCTGGCAAAGGCTGATCTAATCAACTAAAATGATCTCCTTTTAACCATGATTTCTTCATGTATATTTTACCAAAGTCATCAAACCTGTTTAGGTTGGCATTCATTTTGCGTTAGCGAAGGAAATATAATATGTCTGAACCATTTTAAATTCTTTTGATAAAATCCTGATCATATTCATTATCCAAATTGTGACTTTCTGCAAAAAAAAGTCATTAATCATGTCACCTAAAATTTCTTGTTTATTTGCATTTTGGCTTTTGTGCTTGTACTTTATTGCTCTTGTCACTTTTCTTTTGCAGATTCAAACGACCATCATAAGCTTTTTGGTTTGCACACAATTACTTCCCTTCACTTATCCATCCTTGATTGCAGGACCATATGTGTATAAAGTTAAACTGGCCCATGGCAACAGCACTTGTTTTTTTCAGAAGCATGACGGACCTCATGTACCTATTGCACATTCTTCTGCAGGTAGGCTGCTTTTTACCAACTTGTTGGATTGTTTTCTTTTCTTGCTGGTGAATTTAACAGTATCCTTTTATTGTTTTTCTTACTCTTTTCATCCACTATAGAATTTTTTTTTTCTCCCTGTAACAATTTTTGAATGCTTCAAGGGGAAAACGTGTTATTCCGAGGGAACCTACATGGTGTCATGTGAATGTTCTGCAGTTTTCAATTTGACTGCTCAAAAGAAATTTTGTTTCAACTGCATCCACTATTGTACTCCCGTTATTCAGATACATATTGTAGTGTTGGACAAAGTGAATTGGAATGTTGTGTAGAAAAAGTTGACTACATATGTTGAACATTCATCCAGCCACAAACTTCTTGTACCAGCTTTTCAAAAGTTCCTGTATTTGAGCATCTCTTTCTTAGAAAAGCAACAGGTATTACCAGGAACTCACCTTGCAGGCATTCATCTTCTTATGCGTGAAAACGAGCACAGAAAATAAGGGACAAGTGGTCCTATCTGCTGTGCAAGTTTTTAGGATGATCTAAATATTTGCTAGAGTTTTTTGCATTTAGATATAAATACTCAATTTTTTCAGAATGGCTCGTTACACTTAATTTTCTAGACTTCATAAATTGAGAAATCCTCATGCCCATACTACCCAGAAAATTAGACTTGCTAGAAACCTTTTGTAGTGAAAGGCTTCTCTGTCGGGGTGATTTCTCCTGATACTTCTTAATGGAAACATGATACTCATTTTCCTTAGAAAAAGATGAGTCGGTCGATGTTGATTACAGCTAAAAGTCAACTAGATGGGATTTTACTTGCTGTATATTTTAACTCTTGTAATATCAGAGTTTAAATTTTGGAAAGACTAGCTGATCTTTCACTCAAAAAGGCTGCATTGGAAGAGCTTCAGAACAGATTTCCATGGGACAGAAAGTTCTTGCCTCTCTCATTTGTCAATCGATCTACTGCACAACCCAAATTTTACATCCCTTATTCAGCACTTTATTAACGTAACTAGCATAAATATGTCAGGTTGGTATTTCGCTTGATGCTTAACTTCTGTCATACCTTTCTTCTTCAGGCAGTAACGAAATTTAAGGTGAAAGGTTGTCACGTTAGGAGGTTTTATTGCCGCCTTCACAGTCCTTGATGATTGCTTTCTTTGTCAACTTTTTGCAGTTTAGGTTGGCTTACGTAGCTCCTGAGACCAGAGTGGCTGGTGCTGGAGATTTAGTTGACCATCCAAAAAGAATCTTTCTCCATTATCTGCGAGGATACTTCTTGTTAGATCTTTTGGTTGCAGTTCCACTTCCACAAGTAAGTCCTTGTTTCTCTGATGCATTAACCTTAATTTGTTTCGTATTACATCGATTTTTAAGATGCTTCAGCTATATGAATAATGTAGAAGTAGGTTTTTGTGGGTTGGCAGTGCGAAACAAATTTGCATTGGATTAAATGTTCTGCAAGTCAATTTGTATTGCCATTACAATTCACTGGCTTATCACTGCAGTCTCAATTACCTTTAGATAATCTGGATGTTATTGCTTCTACTTATCAAAATAATCACATCGTTGTTGAAGAAATTCAAGAGAAATTCCTCTGAGTTTTTTATTCTACAGAGAATGAATATTTACATGAGGCATCTCACCTTTTTAAAGCTGCTAAACCACCTAAAACGTAATAAACAAATTCCTAAAAGCTAACAAACAAATCTGGAAAAATAAAATCTGGAAAATCTAGAAAATCTTGAAGATCTGGAAAATCTGGAAAATCTGGAAACAAAATAACCAGCAAATATGATTCTGATTTTCAACACTCCCCCTCAAGCTGGGTTATGAATGTCTATCATACCCAGCTTGCACCTTAGAGTCTCGAAACTATTTCTGGATAAAACCTTGGTCAGTATGTCCGCTGTTTGATGATTGGTTGGAACATACGAGAGCTTCAAGATTCCTTCCTCGAGTTTTTCTTTGATGAAATGTCGATCGATCTCCACATGCTTTGTTCTATCATGATGAACCGGGTTCTTGGCAATCTCAATAGCAGCTTTGTTGTCACATAATAATGACATAGGATTGATATTAAAGAATCCTACTTCATTTAAGATTCTTCTTAGCCATATGCCTTCACATATTCCTTGACACATTGCTCGAAACTCCGCTTCAGCGCTGCTCCTAGCAACAACAGGTTGCTTCTTGCTTCTCCAAGTAACCATGTTGCCCCACATGAAGGTACAATACCCTGTTGTCGACCTTCGGTCCATGAGAGATCCAGCCCAATCTGCATCCGTGAATATCTCCACGTTTCTTTCATCTGTTTTCTTAAAGTAGAGCCCTCTTCCAGGACTTTTCTTCAAGTACTGTAAGATTCGAAAAACTGCCTGCATGTGTTTCTCTGTTGGTCGGTTCATGTATCTACTAACCATACTTACTGCGAAACCAATGTCTGGCCGAGTGTGCGAGAGATAGATTAGTTTGCCAACTAATCTTTGATACCTCCCTTTGTCCGTTAATGGTCCTTCTTCTTCCATCTCAGTTTTATTTGTAGAATCCATGGGTGTGTCAGCTGGTTTACATCCAAGCATACCAGTTTCCTTCAAAAGATCAAGAGTATATTTGCGTTGGGAAATTGCAATTCCTTTCCGTGACCAAGCTACCTCCATACCTAGGAAGTATTTGAGTTGACCTAGGTCTTTAACCTCAAATTCTTTTGCCAAGATATTTTTCAGTTTTCCAATCTCCTCCAAATTGTCACCAGTTAGGATTATATCATCGACATATACAATCATTACTGCTCTTTTACCTTCAGCTGACTTCTTGACAAACATTGTATGGTCTGTTTGACATTGAATGAAATTCAGCTTCTTAACGACCTTTGTTAACCTCTCGAACCAAGCACGGGGTGATTGCTTTAGGCCGTATAAAGATTTCTTCAGTTTGCATACTTTGTTGAAGCTCTCTTTAGTGTCGATTCCCGGTGGAACCTCCATAAAGACTTCTTCCTCCAATTCCCCATTCAAGAAGGCATTCTTTATGTCTAATTGATGTAGGGGCCAGTCCAAGTTAGCTGCAAGAGAGAGCAACACCCGAATGGAGTTTAGTTTGGCCACCGGAGCGAAGGTTTCTTCATAGTCTATACCATATGATTGTGTGAATCCCTTAGCAACCAGCCTTGCCTTGAAACGATCAACGCTACCATCAGCATTGTGTTTAACTGTAAAGACCCACTTACATCCCACCAATTTCTTCCCAGCTGGCAATTCTGTATATTCCCAAGTATTATTCTTCTCAAGTGCATGAATTTCCTCAAGAACCGCTTTTTTCCACTCGGATTGAGCAAGTGCCTCCTGGATATTCTTGGGAATTTGAATGTTACCCAACATTGAAACAAATGCCTTATATTTAGGAGACAACTTTTCATATGACACAAAATTGTTAATGGGATGTTGAGTGCATTGTCTCTTCCCTTTCCTAAGAGCAATGGGCTGATCAAGATCATCAAGTACAGCAAAATTTTCTGAGCTTATAGGAGCATTACCTTCATTTATTGTGGGTCTTGAACTCAGGTCTGTCTCTTGAGCCGGCTTTGATGTAATACGGTCCTCCAACTCCTTTTGAGCTTTCCGCCTAGAGTAGACAATTACCTCTTTATTTTTGTCTTGTGTAGCATCTTGAATTGGTAGATACGAAAGACTTTCGGATGTTGGATGACTCTCGATGTTGGAATGGGTAGACACGGAAGACAAGCAGAATTTGTATTTGTTTGTTGTGACTCGAGTGAATGAAAGGTGTCCCAAAAATAATATTCCTCACAACTCTCCCCTGAATGGTATTTTTGGAGTGAAATGGCTGCTGCTCAAAGAAGGTAACATCCATGGTGGCATAAAAACGCTTTGTTTGTGGGCTATAACACTTATATCCACTTTGATTTGGAGCGTATCCTAGAAACACACATTTGAGGGACTTAGGATCTAGCTTGCTACGATGTTGCTGATTTATATGAACAAACGCTGTGCAACCGAATACTTTGAGTGGAATATGTGAGGCAAAACGAATATGTGGGTAGCTACGAAGTAGACTCTGAAATGGTGTTTGGAAATCTAGGACACGGGAAGGCATACGATTGATGAGATATGTGGCTGTCAACACTGCTTCTCCCCAAAAATATTTAGGAACATGGGTGGTTAACATAAGAGAACGAGCGACTTCCAAAAGATGCCTATTTTTCCTCTCCGCTACTCCATTTTGCTGTGGAGTGTCTACACAAGAGCTAATATGTATGATACCATGGCTGTTTAGATATGACCCGAGCTGTGAGTGAAAGTATTCTCTCCCGTTATCTGTTTTGAATACTTGGATTTTTGTGCTGAATTGGGTTTGGATCATTAGATTGAAGGTTTGAAAAATTTGGCCAATATCTGATTTTTCTTTCATTAGGAAGAGCCAAGTGAGTCTTGTATGATCATCAATGAAAGTAACAAACCACCTAGAACCAGAAATGTTATTGACACGAGAAGGCCCCCAAATATCGCTATGAATCATGTGAAATGGATGAGAAGACTTATAAGGTTGCAAAGGATATGAACTGCGAGTATGTTTGGATAATTGACACACCTCACATTGAAATTTTATTGAATCTTTATTGAACAATGAAGGAAACAACCTTTTTAAGTATGAGAAATTTGGATGACCTAACCTATAGTGCCACAATCTTACGTCACTCTCTTCTTTAGCACGAGATGCTACACATGACAGCTTCTTGTTTTTCCATTCTGAGGCATTAACTCGCAGAAGATAGAGACCCGCATCCATCTCAGCACTGCCAATCGTCATCCCCGAATTCAAAACCTGAAATTCACATGAGTGTGGGAAAAATTTAGTAATGCAGCCTAAATCTTTGGTTAACTTGCTGATGGAGATAAGATTATAGCTGAGTTTGGGAATAAAAAATACTGAATTCAGGGTTATATCTTTTGAAATAACCACTGATCCAACACCAGCCACCTTTGAGCAAGAACCATCAGCAATTCGTACACTAGTGCCATTTTGACATGAATTGTACTCGTTGAACAGCGTGATATCTCCTGTCATGTGGTCGGTTGCTCCTGAGTCTACAACCCAAGATGTGATCTTCTCCTGTTTAGCACTAAAGGCATTTAGAGAATTACCTCGTTGCGCTATCGTTGCTGTACTAACCCCTTCTGGATGAGTTGCCTTCTGAACTGATTCTTGTAGCAACTTTTTTAGCATCTCCAGTTGTTCTTTGTTGAAGGGACTTGAATCTACCGAAGCGATTGTTTCGGTTTGGACTACATTGCTTTTGCTCTCTCGATTTTGAGTAGAATGTGAGGCTGATGGCTTCCAATCATCTGGCCGACCATGAATTTTCCATCATGTGTCTTTTGTGTGACCCGTTCGTTTACAATGATCACACCATGGACGACCACCCCTTCGCTGGTTGTTGTTGTTTGATTGACTGCCTCGACTGTAGGATGGTTGAGATCCTCGAGCTATTAGAGCAGAATTTGCTGGATTGGTCTGGTTGTTTGAAGAACCAAGCATCACCTTTCGCCGAGTCTCTTCTCTCCTGACCTCAGCAAAAACTTCTCGTACACTAGGTAGGGGTTTTATGCTTAGAATTCGTCCACGTACCTCATCAAGCTCTTGATTTAGGCCTAACAAAAATTTGTAGATGCGTTCTCGATCTTGAATCTGCTTGTACCGCTGGCTATCTTCAGGACAACTCCACATCATATCTTCCAGCATGTCAAGTTGCTGCCAATGATGTATGAGTTGGTTAAAATAATCAGTGACAGAAAATTCCCCTTGCCTTAGATCATGAAGAATGCCCTTGATCTCGAATATGGCTGAGGTGTTGTCTTTGTTTGAATAGGTTTCATGAACAGCATCCCAAATCTCCTTTGCTGTCTTGTAGTACATGAAATTCTCCCCTGTTTCATTTGTCATTGAATTCAGCAGCCAGCACATCACCATGTTATTTTCCGCCTTCCATGTTCGATAATTTGGGCTCGTCTCCTCAGGTTGTACAGCAGCTCCAGTTAGGTAATCTTCTTTACCTTTTCCGCAAACGAAAATCATGACAGAATGGGACCATTGATTGAAGTTGTGACCGGTAAGTTTATGACCGGTGATGAGAAGAGTCCCACCTTCGGATATATTGATAGGTTGGGTAATGTGAGGAGAGTTCTGAGCTCTAGGATATGAGGTTTCACTCTCAACCTCGCTTGCCATGGCAGCTCTAGGGTATTTTGTCATGGTGGAAACTCTCAGAAAAAAGGTAGAAGAGAATGGTCCAGATCGTGCTCTGATACCATGAAGAAATTCAAGAGAAATTCCTCTGAGTTTTTATTCTACAGAGAATGAATATTTACATGAGGCATCTCACCTTTTTATAGCTGCTAAACCACCTAAAACGTAATAAACAAATTCCTAAAAGATAACAAACAAATCTGGAAAAATAAAATCTGGAAAATCTAGAAAATCTTGAAGATCTGGAAAATCTGGAAAATCTGGAAACAAAATAACCAGCAAATATGATTCTGATTTTCAACAGTTGTAAATGGGTTTTACTGTCCCTTTCAAGATTTTCTAAGGATCTCTCCCCAATGCCTCCAGTCAGCTCTTTCTCCAGGACTGACTTGTAATACGTGTGTTTTATCATCCTGTATTTATATAACATACTGTGGAATGACCGACCCCACCACATCTGGTGGGGTCTAAGAAATGTTCCACCAAGTGGACTATAATAGCTGTTAGTTTCATGTCTTGATATGACTACTCTCTTCTGATAATCAAATGCTTCCTTGACTGCTTGCAGATATTGATATTTTCTGCAAACTACGCAATGATACTTTTACGCGCAGGCGTTCTAGTCCAATACATTCTCAGATTATATCGAGTTTTGCCCTTACTTGTGGGTCAGTCTCCTACTGGCCACATTTTTGATTCAGCATGGGCAAATTTTGTCATCAATCTTCTCATGTTTGTGTTGGCTGGCCATGTCGTTGGATCATGCTGGTACCTTCTTGGGCTACAGGTGGGATAGTGTGTTGAACTCTTGCTACTACACTCATTACCATCATGATGCCTCTTTATTTTGCTGGTAATGCTAATTTCTGTCACCGTTTTGTTTGATTGAGGGAGTGTACCCTTTCTGTAAGATGCTCATTTGTACTAAACACATTCAGGACCTCTTTCAAGTTGCTATTATTTGCACTTAACAACAAAGCTAAGCCCATGTCCACCGATTGAGTTCTTTGGTCACGTCATTGTCAAATTTCATGAGTTTAGTACCCCTTTCAGCTGCATCATCCATGTGGTCTTGGAGAGGTTTATGACATGGTACTAGCATCTCAGATCCTCCTAATGCCAAGGGTGAAGCCTCTGGAATCTTGCATCAAAGTTCACATCATGCACTGTACTGGGGAGGCACAACATGTCATTTCAAAGCAAAGTTATGACCATACGAGCATGGCCTCACTGACTTGCCATGTCTGAAGACTTTTTTTTTTTATCAAATTTAGTCACATAAGGATGCCATGTAAAGATGGTCAACATCCCTGGCTGTGGACTGCAAAGGATTATATCGCCACAATGTCTAATCACATGTTATTCTATGTACTTGTAATTCACGGTATTAAGTGCCCGTATAGGAATTTACTGGTCTTGTTACTGATCCTTTCTCATGTAGCTCATGCCGGTACATGCACCTCTTTCATGTGACCCACAGACCTTATACTATAAGTCTTTCTTGTTTTTCTGGGATTTTGAACTGGACATATGAGAATGTGTTCTTCATTTCAATCTTCTGTTTAAATTCTGGTAGAGTAGCTTCACAAGTCAGTGACAAAATGTGAGATTTTTCCGGCATAGCAATCTTTTCTTCAACTAATCTCTCTCGCTTCATTTTGCCAGAGGGTTGATCAATGTCTTCGGAAAGCATGCGAACCAAACCTGTGTCACTTTGTGCATTATGGATGTAGACAAAAGATTAATGAGTTCAAAAAGAATGAATGGAAGAGCTGGAACACAACAGCTACTGCTTGTTTCACAACCAATGGTGAACACAAAAAATATGGAATTCATCAAAATGCTGTTGAACTTACACAAAAAGGCGTGGGCAGAAGATACTTATATTCATTGTTCTGGGGATTCCAGGTACTTGTTTACATTTCTATTCGGCTTTTTTCTCATGGTACCATTGCCGTACAATGCCTAGCAATGCATTCTAGCAATTTTAAGGAGGAGGCACTTTGCTCCATTTCCTGCTCTTTATCCTTTTCCTCTTAATATTGCATGGTCGAGACAAGTATGAATCGGGGTAGCGCTGTAAATCAAGGGGTAGCGCTGTAAATCAATTTATGCCATGGCTGAATGTGTGTGGGGAACAATCCTTCTCCTTGTTTTATTATGATATGTGCACTCTTAGCAATATCCACGGGAGCAAACGCACTATTGAGCTACAGCAAAGCGCCTCTTGATTCCTCGGTAGATATGAAATGAGATACATGGCTTTCTGCAGGATGAACCCCTGAACTTTTGACTTTCCATTAATGCAAGTCAAAACTGCAGATTCAAAGGACTCTCCACTTCATTTTATCACTTTCTCTTTTTTTTCTCCCCGTGATAGCTCCATTTAATATCTTTTTATTACTGGGGAGTTTCTACTTTATTTTTCACTTTCGGAAAGATTGAGGCAGTAGGGTGTATGTTGGTTGTAGGTGTCATTTTGTTTGCTACTATTGATGAGAATAGCATATTAAATGACGAGGAAAGAAGAGACGATGATTGCACAATATTCTCTTTTTGATTCTCGAGAGAGTGAATAATAAGTACGAAAAATAATGACGATTGCTTTCGGATATTGTGTGTAACAAATCGCTGCCAGCCCATCCTGATTCAATATCCTCTAAATTCAGCCTAAACTTGTTAATTTGTTTTCTCTATTTCCATGGTTTCGTTTAAGAATATGGCATGCAGAGAAACATTCTAGTGCTGTCCTAACATCATGCACTAGATATCCCTTAATGTGATGATACAGTTTGTAGACATTTCTTTTGCATTGTGCTGATCTTATATGCCACTTTTTGAAGCAAATAAGTACTCTAGCTGGAAATCAAACTCCAAGCGACTTTGTCCCGGAAGTCCTGTTTCTCATGGGCATTATTGGATTGGGCCTCTTGCTCTTTGGTCTTCTCATTGGAAATATGCAGAACTTCCTCCAGTCTCTTGGAAGAAGGTAAGACCTCTCACCTTGACAATCATTTTGCATTGAAAGATCATTCCTTAGTCTTTATCATTGTGCTTGTGTGGAATATTCAAATTTATTTGACTGAAATATTATGTTAAAGTGCATGTGTGATGGTCTTATGGCTTCTAAGACGAACAGTTTCACAATGCTATCATTTGAGATGATGAACAATTTTTTGTAGGTTTTTTCTTTAATGCGAGTTTTTTAGTATTGGCTTTTGAAGTTCATACTTTAGCTATGCAAATATTGTATTAGGCTTATATGTATTCCTGTCCTGCATGAATTATTGACACAAATTGTTGGTTTCCTAGTTTATTGGCATTCATGAATCTGAGTTCTTGGTCTCTTGGTAATTTGTTGATCCTAAGCACATTGAGCAGTGGTTAAGTTCATGAATCTAATGATTCAGGCATTATAGCAGCACCAAGTGCTCATGTAGGTTAAGTTCAAGAATTCATGAGCTGGTCTAAGTTATGTTTTTAAGCTGGGTTGGGGTCAAGAATGGTCAACTGCCTCATGGAAATGGAGTTTACCCAAATATTCTTGTGGTGTTTCTTGTGCATGTGGGCAATCGTAATTTGTACTATTAATTGGAAAAGAAAAGGTCTATCGTAGGCTATGTCTATTCCTTCAAAAATGTCTCAACAACTCTTGGAATGACTTACCGAAACCCCATATCAGAAAGCATCACTACGGGGACTAATGAATCTTGTTAGTGCTCTGCATGCAGACCTTTTTATGCACCTCTGCTCCCAATTCATCTGTTCTTTTGGCCAGTACTGATGAAGAATGTTCCTAGTGACCATTAGTGCATAGTTTTGTCGTGAGACATCTTGGATATAAACTGTCAGATGACTTTTTATATTCTCCCAATCATCCCAGGAGGTTAGAAATGTCATTAAGGCAGCGTGACGTTGAGCAATGGATGAGTCACAGGCGCCTACCTCAACAGCTAAGAAGGTAAATTCAGCATTTCTTCCAACATTTCTCATTTACTTTTTCTCCAGAGTAGAGACATCAATTGCATTTATCCAGGATCCTGTTGCCACTTTAGATGTTTGAATATGGTGATGATGACCAATAGCTACGATTCTCAGAAGCAAACATTACTTCTGACAACGTCATGCACAGTAGGTTGACAGAATTAGAGGGTTCTGTCCATCTTAGAAGCATCTAGATATGTTGGTCATTTCCAATTTGTGCTGTATGGGGGCTCCTTTTCAATTGACTGGAAATATCCTATCATGCAGAAGAGTACGCGAAGCTGAGCTTTACCACTGGGCCGCCACTAGAGGAGTCAACGAAGAAATGCTTCTCGAGAATTTTCCTGAAGATCTTCAGAGAGACATAAGACGCCATCTCTTCAAATTTGTGAAAAGAGTAAGCCCTGGAACTGAGTTGAGATGAGTGTGGAATTTAATGCAAGTTAAACCCTTGGAAATCAGTTCTCTTTCTTGTAAGTGCTTAGAATTAAGATGAATCTCCCTGCTGTTTGTGGATCAAGCCATGTTTTCCAACTAAAGCTTCCTGTCTCTTCAACCATGTGCAGCCTTCTGAAATTGATAGCTCCCTCCCAGGTTGAATATTTGGCTATGCTTCCGTCATAGGTCTTCACTTGGAAGCTAACTTCTGATATATGTAGCATAAGCTCGATCAGCTAACTAAATAAGTGGATGACCAGTCTTTAATTTTCGGTCATCAAGTACTTAGATGGATAGCTACAAGAAAATTATGTTAAAGGTCTCACTTGTCCGTTATTAGTCTCTATCGGCGAACATTACCAAGCTTTTGTCTTAGTTTTAATTGGCATCTAGATGCATGTCATGGAGACAGTTCAATGTGGAAACTAAAAAAAACAATATGGTCAAGAATTTATCACTCGTCTCTGCATCCTTCCAAAGACTGCCACTTCTGAAAACAAGCTCTAATCCTTTGCAAAATGGATCTTTCAAATTTGACATGACTGCGGTCTGTTCTGCCGGGTCCAGCCAAAAATTACCACCTATGCAAAGAAAAGTACAGAACTCGAGATCTTTGGAATTCTTTAAGAAGATAAAAGAACAGTTTAAGCCACCCGGGATTCTATGTATCAAATTCGTGTCTACCGTGATAAGCCTGGGCTAACTGTCATATCAAAAAATATCAATAGCTGTTGTATTATGTTGCAGGTGCGAATATTTGCAGTGATGGAGGATCACATCATAGATGCAATTTGCGAGAGGTTAAGGCAAAAAATATACATCAAAGGAAGCAAAATCCTGCACCCCGGTGCCCGTGTTGAAAAGATGATTTTCATTGTCCGTGGGAAAATTGAGAGCAGAGGAGAAGATGGGGTTACGAGTTTATGCGAAGGAGATTTTTGTGGGGAAGAGCTTCTAGCTTGGTGCCTTGAGAGTTCTTCTGTAAACAAAGGTACAGATTGCAATCTTTCTGAGTAGTCTTTAATTATCGAATGACTGGACATTTTAAGAGCATTCCAAAATCTGTGATATTGAAGATGGACGAAAGATAAGACCACCTGGAAACTGGTTGCTGAGTAACAGGACGGTGACATGCGTGACAAATGTTGAAGCCTTTGCACTACGAGCAGAAGACCTTGAAGAAGTCACCAGAATATTTGCAAGATTCCTGCGCAAGCCAAGAGTTCAAGGAGCCATAAGGTCCTTTCTCTTTCTTGAAAGATGATATAGCAGTACTGCATGGCAAACCAAGCATAACAATGAACTATCAATAAAAAGTAGCAACTAAGTTAACTGTTTCAGATCCTCTCTGATTCCTGTGCACATTCTCTTTTTGAACCTCTAGGCAGGAACAACTAGTTGGTCCCATATTGTAATTTGCTCCTACATAGACAGCATAGAAAAACGTTTTGCATTGTATGACCGTGATAAAAATGCCTGGTTGCAGGTATGTATCACCATACTGGAGAGGACTTGCAGCAACTCGCATCCAAGTCGCTTGGAGATACAAGAAGAAACGACTAAGTCGTGGCGACACTTCCCCGTCACAGCATCCTTCACATTAGCAAATTATGTTGATGGTATTAACTACATTCCTCTGCTGTCTGTATTTATACTAGGTTCCAGTTGCATTGTGACTGCAAACTATGAGAGAAGACATGTTGGAAGCGCATGATGATATAGGCATGTAATATAAGTTGTGATATCTGAGATGTAGATTCTTCTACAAAAATAATATGTGAGGGATTAGATGATGATTGCCTTGGTGGAGCGTCGAGCGCATGAGGGACCATAACTGAACTTAATAAAAACCACATTGGGCGAGACACCCTTCGCTCATTGCCTTCAATAAGCTGAGATTTCCTAGAGGTACTTGTACAGACGACTCCATTCCACAGTAAATTTTCGCGGGAATAACATATAGCGGACTGGAGATTGGAGTTAGGACGGCAAACTATTATTGCAGTCCTTTGCTACTGTAGATTACTAGATTCCATCAGGCCAGATGAGATAGTAAAGAGTTGATGGTCTACTTAGAAGGGACTTGGTCGATAAAAGAGTACAGAGTGTCACCCTTGGATTATTTGACATGTTGGAAAATCCATTCAAATGTAGAAAGGTATGGAATTTGAAGACATTTGCTCTATTAAACCATCCAGTCACAGGTTTCTCCTATGTGTTTCAATGACAATATTTTTGTCAAAAGTGTTTTGAACTACATAAAAGTTCGTTTCTCTTCATCCGTAGATTACAGTACTCGCTCCGAAATGCATTATCTTTGCCATCGTTTTTCTTCATCCGCCTGGGGGAATATATTGGACAAGTTAGATAACAGGTCGTTGTGAATTCAAAAATTCAAATACGTTCTAATTAAACATCTCAATATGAAAACCACACATTCCATAATTGGCTTCTCATCCCAACAGTTGGTATATTTTCTTCATTTTGTCATATCAATCTGCATTCTCAAACTATAATAAATACTTACAATCATTTTTAAAAAGCATTTACAAACTAGCAAAGGAATTGGGCACATTTCACTCCACAATTTCCCTATCGTTTCTCGCGTACTAAATGATATTTTACCACGCCCGTCATTCAAGATAGAAAATCCGTAATTTGGAGAATCATGAATTCAGTAGTTAATCTTCTCATTCAAGACTTATGCTCTAGCTTCAGTGTCTTGCGATTGGAAACATGCCCGTATTTGACGAGTTTAATATCTAGAAGCATCATGCAAGAAAAGTCAAAGGGTATCTATCAAGTGATCATGAGGAATGAATTGTTGTTTCTAATGCTAATTCCTCTTTTTTTTGTGGAGGTATTCATTGCTAAACAAACGCTTTAAGAGAGCACCCCTTGAAAAGTCGGGACAGATTTATCACACCCTTTGCCAATCATTCATGGGTTGCCAAGTTTTCTTGAGTTGTGCATCACCAACCAAGCCATCATGAAATGCCTCCCAACCGTTTTCTAGGAAAGAGTGGAGATGAAGAGGAAATGCACAGTAAATGCTTGTAGCTCAGGTCTCCTAGTTGGCCTCAGTCTGGTTGGTTGGGTTTGATGGGTCGAGCTTAGGTTTGGATATGACACTTTCGTGGATAAAAAGGAGATAGAAATTTGATTTTTACTATAAATACAGTTCAAGAACACCGAGTCTTACATGAGCAGTCATTGAAATGAATTACAGATTGTGATCGAGAGGAATATACATCTTCATATTAGGTAACTTAGCTGCATAGTTGTCTCTTATTAAGTCTACACAAAGAAAGTACGTTGAGTTTCGACTACTCATGTTCTTCTTAAAAAAATTCTAATTATAATTAAAATGATGAAAGATCTTATAAGTAATGCTATTTTAACATTGTTTGTATGACACAATAGATAAACATATAATTAGAAACAAAATATATTATAAAAGAAGACACGGAAGGTGGATATATCTACTTATTAAAAGGGAAGTTCAATATAAAGAGATACAAAAGTTCTTTTAATAAAATCATAAACTTGGAGCTTTGACTATGAGATATTTGGCAGGAAGGTAATTGACTTATCAGTGAAATACCATCTTCCTATGACTAAACAATCAACAATGACAAATTAAAAATTTAAGAAATACGAAAATTTTGGGCTGAGAATGTAAGATCATCCAATCATCTTCCCAAATACACGTAAACCGTTCCTATCTCTCAGCTAGAATTACCTGCAAAGATAAAAGGCCGGCACTCAAACAGTTTACAGGATTGTACTCACGAATTTATCCACCCAAAAATGCTTTAATCGCCGGTGACTCACATTACCAATTTCTTCATTACCATTTCTTGCTTTCGGAAATTATTTGCGCTAATATCAAACTAGTTGGAGAAAAAGCTCATCCATCGATGCTCTGAATTTGTTCTGGACCAACATGAATAGTGGACTGTCGCATTAAGCATGTGCATATGCTTCGAAATTGCAATAGCTTGATAGCATCTATAGTAGCTTATCTAATGGGGCATCGACATTATGTAAATTATAAATCTGTACCGACGATCTTAAATAGACATGACCAAGTTCTTCCCGGCCGAAAAGAGACCGATTGTCTGACACTAATGAAGCAGTTCCCCAAGCAATTCCAAACCCACGCGACCTTTGATTGTCTCTTTTCCTCAATGACAGGAAACGAGATACTGATGGATCTTAAAGTTAATGATCTGGCAACACTCCCGTGCGTTGCATCTGATCAGCCACCATAATCATTCCTGAACCAAACATCCCATGAGACCAAACTGCAGTGACCAAGGAGTCCAGCCCAGCAGATTCAAAAGCTGATCAACGACTTCGTTTAGAGAGAGAGAGAAATGGTGAGGTTCGGGGCAATATTTGAGGGAGAGAAGGGGGAGGATGGATTGTACCATTCGGCGAGTGTAAAAATTTAATTAGGGATACGAGATTTGGTGCCATTGCGAACTAATCAACAAATACCCTTTCCAACATGGAAGGGAGAGGTGAAGGTTCGAAACCCCATCTTCTCAGGGAGAGTTGAGATGGGGACAAATTAGTTTTAGCAGTGAGTTTCGACTCTCACGCCCTGCAAGGAAACATGAAAAAAGTCTGAGCATGAAAGTTAGAATAGGAGTAGAGTAGCACCAACTAAAAAATAAATAAACAAATACCACAAAACCCTAGTGTCTTCTCTGCCATTACGAGTCCATGACCTGCACTGCTAAATGTTGCTGCCCAAATCTTATCTGCATTTCCTATTCATTATGATGAACTAGTCTGTTGATGGCGGTGATGGCCATGTCAATCTCATCCCTTCACGGTAAAGTTTTCGAGTTTTTATGTACGATGTCCTTTTGTATATAAGCCTCAATAAAATAGACGTGATCTTGGCTAACTAGATTCAAGAACAATCTATCGGCGGATGAAAGAAGGCCCCAATATTATTAAGGCGTGATTTGCCATGTTAATGATGGTTGGATATGTAAAGAGACCCTGATTATTTATTGCAATCCAATTATGTCTTATCTTTTTACATATATTAAATTAATTTACAATATTGATAAATTTGGCAGATTCATGTCAAGCTTTTTATACAATGCCCTTGCGTAGAATATGTTATTTTACCTAACAAACCAACTTCATCAACCAGTTTAAAAATATCTTTCACGCTTATATCACTAGTGCCGAAAATTTTCGTAAAATGTCTTTAGAAGCATCTTTTTTTTTTTTGGCCTCTTAGTATTCCAAGTTCAATTTATGTTTGTTTTATTAAGCAAAAAGTTGCTAATTGAATTTCCCATCAAAATTTAAAATATTATCTCAAGTTAAAGAGTTACCAAAGAAAATTACAATTATAACTCAACATTTGTACACTTTGAAATGTCTCAGGCATTCGTCATTCTATTGGAGGTGTATGGAATTGTTCATGATTGTATGGATCTGAAGCCAATAACCGAGAAGAATATTGTTTAATTTGCCACACATTCCTTCGCTTACTCCAGGCATCATTAAGGATGTGGCAATGAATTAGATTTAATATCCATCATTGAAGTATAATATTTTCTATCATGTGTTTTTAAGCTTTTCACAAAAGGGGTCTTATCATGACATTCTTAATTATTATTATTATTTTTATATAGATTATTGCACCCCCTCGAGCTCGATACCACACGAGTGATGAAGCTAATTAAAGAAACCTTACCAAATCCAAGATTAGGCGTGCTGCAAATAATTGCAACAATAGTTTTTTGGGAGATCAAAGAATCATTTAAAGCTTTTGATAAAATTAAATGATGTAGTCTATAGGATGATGACTATACGTTCAATATGGTGGATGTTGTTAATTACTCGTTCAATGATTGGAAATTATTATTCAAGGCAGTTTAAATGATGGTGCTTGGAGTAAGTGAAGGAATATATGGGGACGAATTAATCAGGGCAATTGATGAAGTGAAAATTATGAAGAGATAAGAGATGCTTCTGTGGGCAAACATGAAGGCTACGTTTGGTCGTCCGGATTTCTAATCGGGGTAAGACCGGGTAGGATAAGATATGAAATTCTTGGATTTTTTTATATCATGTTCATTGTTTAGTGAATTGCAGTATAAAAGTCGAATATATTCACATAATATTATATATATATATATATATATATATATATATATATATATATATATATATATATATATATAAATGACATATCATTATAAATGAACCTAAATGTTCATAAACGGAGATGGTGAAAATTTCTCGTAACATTATTCCTTAATTTATTTTTATTTTAGTTTTCCTCTTTTTTATATTATTTTATTTATTATTTCTTTTTTCCCCTTTCATCATTCTTTAATAAAATTTTATCAAATGGTAAACTGTACTAACATATCTAAAATACAAAAATACCTAAAACATATAATAAATATAAATATTTAATTTATAAATTGAATGTTTATTATAAGATAGAATTAAAGTTAAATATATAAATTAAAATAAGTTTAATTAAAAATAATTTTTAATTTTTAATTTCTTAATTTAGAATTCAAATATTATTTATATTGAAATATAATTTCAATTTTGTTAATTTAATAGAAAAATTATTCGAGAAAGATAACTTTCCTATTATGAATATTAGAAATCTTATTCACCTTTATCCTCCCTCCCCTATGGGATAATTTTATTTGCCTATATCCCTCTTATATCCGACTTTATTCTGTCTTGAGCGAGTATCAAACGTAACATAGGATAAATCATATCATATCATGAATTTTACCCCAACTGCTAAACGCAGCTGAAGGGTTTAAATGGTGGAGGTATGTGATTAAATTGCACTATAGAATGGCCATAAAGAAGCTCAAAATAGCTTGTGATTAATTGAGAAGAAGGAGAAGAACCTTGCAATGACGCTGTCCATAGAAGGTTAGAGAAACCCTAGTTTTTACCAAATCACAGAGAGAGAGAGAGAGAGAGAGAGAGAGAGAGAGAGAGAGAGAGAGAGAGAGAGAGAGAGAGAGAGAGAGAGAGAGAGAGAGAGAGAGAGAGAGAGAGAGAGAGAGAGAGAGAGAGAGAGAGAGAGAGAGAGAGAGAGAGAGAGAGAGGAATTGATGTACTTAAAAAGAATAGAGTTTGGACCGATGTTATGCACTATCATTAGGCAAATCTAAGCCGCTCCTAATCAGTTAAAGTCATGAAGAAGTGGGGCTATGGCTAATGCCGAGGATCTATGGAATGGATGGACTCTCTTCAATGGAGGAAGCATGCGTCAAGTTAATTATGACGAACATTAGGGTACTTTTCATTATGAATTTGTGCACTTTATAATAGATGATAAGTCAAGATCTGATGATTGATCATGCAAACTGTCAGAGGTGATGTCAAGTTCAACAAAGAACTCGATGTAGAGGAAGAGGAGGGTGTTCGAGTTTAACAAGAAGGAGGATGTCATGTGATTTTTATTGAAGTATTTTCTATCCTAAAAAAGTGGGAAAAACTACCAATTCAATCCTAAACTCATTATAAGGACACCAATTTAGTTCTAAACTTTCAAATTTCGTCAATGCATTCCTAAACCTTCATGAAATTCCGATATATTCCTTTTGGCCAATTGCGACCGGAAATAATTGACGTGGCAAGTAAACTCGTCTATGTCAATGAGCAACGTGAGGTGATTGAGGATGACTGGAGGACACGTCGGCAATGCAATTTCCAACGTTAATTTCTATCGAAAATTGACCAAAAGAATTATATTGAAATTTCATGTGAAAATTAGGACTATATTGACGAAAACTAAAAGTTTAGGATTGAATTGATAAACATATAATAAGTTTAAAACCGATTGGATACTTATCCACAAAAAGGTGCTTCTGTTTTTATTCTATATACAATCTCAAAGATTTTTAAGGAGAATCTCTACGGTGCTTTAATCGCCATGACAAGATTAGAAAATTTATAGTGTTGGTGAAAAGGTAGTATCACAACTTTTCTTTTGAGAAAGTGAATGATCAGTTTTCTAAACATAGATAGGTTAATCCGAAAATCAAACTAAGAAATCAAATGGAGTTACTAAGTTTGGTCTATGGTCCCTAGTTTGATGGGTATATAGTCTAGCGGTTTGCGCCGGTTATCCGAGCATTTTTAATTTTTCTTTTTTTCCTTTGGGTTAGCAGCAAATTTAGGAGGATCCGCCTACAATAGGAGTGCCAATTCAGTGTGGACGAGGCCGAAAACTCATTTCATCCTTTTCCACCTAGATAAACCATGGCCCCCCCCCCCCCCCCCCCCCCCCCAACCCCCCCAAAAAACAAAAAAAACAAAAAAGCCAAAAGAAAAATTGTTACTTGAATCTATTACGTGCAGGTTGGACCTGAGTAGGTCCTTAAACTGCTCAATGGAGATAAAGGCGGGAGAACCGCCCTAGGGTGGGTGACCCCGTACTTGCCTCCCCATCCTCTCAGTGGGGTGAATAGAGATAGACCAGGAATTTGAGGGCTTCCTGGTGGTGAAGGTAGACACCACGTCAGTAGGCTTGCCTACTGGCTAAGACTGGGTAGGCTTGGGGTAACCAATTCATGATCCGTGCCAGGCTTGAAGGTGAGGCAGGTGAAATCCCTGCGGGCCTGTTGTCATGCCTTACGGCACAGTTCTATAACCAACTGGACAACAGGTTTCCCCCGGTTAAAGAACTGTGCGTCTCCTACTGGCTTCATTTTTGAGTCAGCATGGGCAAATTTTGTCATCAATCTTCTCATGTTTGTTTTGGCTGGCCATGTCGTTGGATCATGCTGGTTCCTTCTTGGGCTACAGGTGGGTAGCATCATTTGTTTTTCTCGTCCTAATTTGTTAGAATGGGTTCTTCATTTCAGCCTTCTGTTAAAATGCTGGTAAAGTAGCTCCAAAACTTAGTGACTGAATGAGAGATTTTTCCAGCAAAGCAATTCTTTCTTCGTCTAATCTCACTCTCTCCATCATGCCAGAGGGTTAATCAATGTCTTTGGGAAGCATGCAAACCAGCCGGCCTGTGTAGCTTTATGGATTGTGGAGATGGAGACAACATTGACAAATTCAAAAATAATGCAACATGGACAACAAATCCAAATGCTACTGCTTGTTTTAACTCCAGTGATTTTGGTTATGGAATTTATCTAAACACTGTTAATCTTAGCAAAGAGGCAAACGTGGTCACGAGATATGTGTTTTCGTTGTTTTGGGGATTGCAGGTACTTATTTACATTCTTATAGATTCGGCTTATTTCTAATCGGACCAAATAGTATACTGTACAATAGCCTAGCAGCGCATTCCAAGGAAAAGGCATTTTGCTTTCCTGCTCTTTATCCTTTTCCTCTTGAAATTGCTTGGTTGAGGCAACATATTGAATTAGGGTAAATCTGTAGATCAATATTTCACCTGCCTTAAAAAGGGAGGGAATATTTTTTTTTTTTGGGGGGGTGGTTGGATGAACAATCCTTGTCCTTGTTTTATTGTGGGATAATAGCACAAATAGTCCTTAAACATTGATCGGAAGTGCAATGTTATTTTTGAATTTTTAATTTGTACAATATGATCCCTGAACTTCGGCCCAACGTGTGTAAAATCGTACCTAGAGTTTTAATTTATTCAATATGTTTCATGAGTTACTGATAAATGCTCAACATAGTCCCTAAACTATATAAAAATGTTTAAAAGTTTAGGGACTACATTGAATATTGGACCAAAATTCAGGAATCATATACAAATTAAGAGTTCAAGAACAACATTGCACATTGGGCCAAAGTTCATAGACCATATGTGTCATTTTCTGTTTTATTATTTGTCTACTCTTAGCAATAATCAGAAGAGCAAACACACTATTAGCTGCAGCAAAGGCCTCTTCATTTCTTGGGAAATATGGAATAAGATGCATGCTTCATGCAGGATGAACGCCTGGAACTTTTTATTTTCCATCAATGCAAGTCAAAGCTGCAAATTTGGAGGACTCTCCACTTCATGATTTTACCTTCTCTTTTTTTTTTTTTTCTCTGTGACAGTTCCATTTTAATATCTTTCTATCCTTGCGGGAGTTTCTGTTGTGCTTTGAACTTCCAGAAAGATTGAGACAGTAGGGCATATCTTGGTGGTATGAGTCAATCTGTTCTCTGCTATTAACGAGAATAGCACATTGAAATAGGAGGAAAGAAGAGAAGATCATTGCACGATATTCTCTTTATAATTCTTGAGAGAGAGTGAATAATAAGTATGAACCCGAATAACTATTGCTTGTGGATGTCGTGTGTCAGAGCAATCTGCCAGCCCATCCTGATTTAATATCCTTCAAATTCACCCTAAACTTGTCAATTGTTTTTCTTTCTCACTATTTCCATGATTGCATTACTAATATGGCCTGCAGAGAAATGTTCTTGTGTTTTTATAACATCATGCATTAATACATCTTAAAGTGAAGATACAATTTGTAACACGTCGTACTGATTTTCTTTTTCAAATTTTTTAAGCAAAAAAGTACTCTAGCTGGAAATCTGTTGGAAATTGGTGATCCATTTTCAATAAAATCTAGAAGCTACTAGCTTAATGAAGACTCTCAAATGTTGAAGAAGCTTCTGGTACTACGTGGACAACAAGATCACGTGAAGAAGCCCAAGTTGATCAAGAAAAGAGGGGCACATAATAAAATAATATTATAGTAGTTGCTGGAGTTTTCAAGAGAACAAGCTCTACGTGCATGGAAAATTTGTGCATGGGAAATCTTGAAAGAAAAGTCAACAAAAGCTGCTGAGAGAATAGAAAAATGAAGAATAATAGAGAAGCCACCGGAAGATGCGAAGAAGTCGCAACAAGAGAAGACAAGAAGCTAGCTGTAATTTTATATTATTTTAGTACTCAATGTCGGTGAATATGGCGGTGATTCACGCCTATAAATAGGCTTGAATGTTGATCATGTGGGTGTGAGGGGAGCCCTCCACCGTGTGTGAGGTCCACCTTGTGTGGGAAAATCCTCCGCCGTGAGAGGTCTTAGACCTCCACTGTACCATTATCAAATTATTTTGTTCAACTAATAAAAATATTTTTCTCATATCTCATGTCCTATATCCTTCAAATTATCCTATTTTATCCCTTGTTCATCCTCCACAATATATATTGTACACTTGCACACATCACAAACCAAAAACTATAACTACTATCAAAATCATGCTTCCACACGCACAAATTCAAAAATATTTTTTAACAAAATCAAACTCCAAGCTACTTTGTTCCAGAAGTCCTGTTTACCATGGGCATTATTGGATTGGGCCTCTTCCTGTTTGCTGTTCTCATTGGAAATATGCAGAACTTCCTCCAGGCTCTGATAAAGAAGGTGTGACCTCTCACATTGACAAACTTTTTATATTGACAGATCTATTAATCCTTACCATTGTGCTTGTGCAAAATATTTGAGATCATTCGATTGATACAATGACAACCTTTAAAAATTTTCATATCCAAGTTTGTGTGATGGTTTTATGGCTTCCAAGACAAACAGTTCCATAATGCTATCATTCGAAATGATGAATATCCTTTTGTAGATTTTTTGTGTGAGTCTTTCTGTATTGGCTTTCAGATTTCATTCTTTGGACAGGTAAATATTGTATTAGGCAGATATGTATTCATCATGGTTTCTTAGTTTATTGGCATGCATGAATCTGAGTAATTGGTATTCTTGTAATTTGTTAATCTTAAGCAACATGGAGAAGATATGGCTCTAATAATTTAGGCATTTTAACAGCACCGAATGCTCATATAGGTTAGCTTCAAGAATTCATGAGCAGATCTAAGTTATGTTTTTAGGCTGGTTTGGGTTCAAGTATTGTTAACTGCCATATGAAAATGGAGCTTGCCTAAACATTCTTCTAATATTAAATGTGCAAGTGGTAATTGTAACTAATACTATTACCTGGGTAAAGAAACATCCTAGGCTATGTCTAGTCCTTTAAAAATGTCTCAACATCTCTTGAAGTAACATACTGAAACACCATATGAGAAAGCATCCCCAAGGCGACTGATGAAACTTATTAGTGCTCTGCATGCAGACCTTTCTATGCACCTATGCTCCCAATTTGTATCTGTTCTTTGGACCAATACTGATTAAGAATGTTCCTAGTGAACATTAATGCACCTTTTTATTGTTGGACATCTTGGATTTAAACTGTCAGCTGGCTTTTATTTTTCCCCAATCCTCCCAGGAGGCTAGAAATGTCATTAAGGCGTCGTGACGTTGAGCAATGGATGAGTCACAGACGCTTACCTGAACAGCTAAGAAGGTAAACACGGCATTTCTTCCTACCTTTCTCATGTACTTCTTCTCCTGAGTAGAGACATATCAATTGCATTATCCAGTATCCTGTTGTCATTTTAGCTGCTTGAATTTGGTGTTGAAGCAAACATGTCTTCTTACAACATCTTTCTCAATGGGGTTCACAGAAGGGCTCCATTTAATTTATACTGAATGATTAGCTGAAAGCGTCGTGTCGAGTGAATTGAAAATTGTAGAAGAGAAGGGACCTTTCATCTATGAGATCGTTAGGCTATGTGGTCATTAGAACTTGTGCATAGTGTTTGATATGATCTTGGCTTTCAATTATCGTCTCTATTTGCCTGTTCATGCATACTATAAGTGTTTTTGTGCTTCCTCATATCATTGACCATATTGTATGATTCTTTGGATTGGAAGCTGAGAGGTTTTTTCTTCATTTGGCGGGTTAGATCGAAGTCTTTTGCCTTGTTTTGTGAATATACGTACAATTAAGACTGAAGCTTGGGGTCAATGGCACTTCTGGAAATTAGCTAGAGGACTCTGAGCCAAGTTTATGTCCGTACGGGATATGAGCAGCAAATTTGATTCTCTATGAAGTTGATGCAGGGGTTGGGTTGAAGATGTGGGATAGACCAGCATTGGTTGGTAAAATGAGCTCTAATAGAAGATGGTTTGTTAAAACCAGTAACTTGGGGGCTTCAACTAGGTAGATTTTTATGTTGATGGTGGATAAATTTGACGCTGTGGGTCCTACCGATCATCGGCAAAGAGATTGCGCAAGCATACCTGTGTCCTCTGCCTGCGTTTTGCTTTCTTTCTATACTATCATGCTTATCATCATTGGTTTCTGCGTCTCTCTGTACTTTGCATTCTGGAAATGTTTCTAGACATATTCTTTGCTGCTGCTTGAGCCAGTCATGCACTAGTGTTTTATAATGTAGTTCTGAGCATCCGCATATCTTCCTCGAATTGTTGATAAGCATCTACACATATAGGTCATATCCAATGTGTGCTCTATGGAGGCTCCTTTTTAATTGACCAGAAATGGCCTATTGTGCAGAAGAGTACGCAAAGCTGAGCGATACCATTGGGCTGCCACTAGAGGAGTCAATGAAGAAATGCTTCTCGAGGATTTTCCTGAAGATCTTCAGAGGGATATAAGACGCCATCTCGTCAAATTTGTGAAAAGAGTAAGCCCTGGAACTGAGTTGAAATGATGGTGGGATTTAGTGCAAGTTAAACCCTCAGAAATCAGTTCTCTTTTTTGCGATTACCTAGAATAAGCAGATTTTAGGGCCAAAAAATTAATTGAAGTTCACTGCTGTTGTGGATGAAGATGAAAGCCACGTTTTATAATTTAAGCTTCCTCTCTCTTCAATCATGTGCAGCCTTTTGAAACCAAAAGCTCCCCCCCAGGTTGAATATTTGGCTGTGCTTCCGTCATAGGTCCTCAGTTGGAAGCTAACTACTGATATTTGTAGCATATGCTTGATCAGATAACTAGATAAGTGGATGATCAGTCTTTAAATTTAGGTCATTAAGTGCTTAGATGGATAGCTAAAAAGAAATTTTAAAGGTCTCATTTGTTGGTTATTAGTTTCAATTGGTAAACATTACCAAGCTTTTGTCTTAGTTTTAATTGGCATCTAGATGGAGACAGCTCAATGTAGAAACTGCAAAAGAACGACATGGCTAAGAATTTTATTGCTAGTCTCTACATCCCCCCAGATACTGCCACTTCTGAAAACAAGCTCTAATATTCGGAAAATGGATTTTTCTAATTCGACATGACTGGTCTATTCTGCCGGGTTCAGCCAACAGGCAACAATTACCACCTATGCAAAAAGAAGTGCAGAACCCCAGATCTCTGACATACTTTAAAACTACAACAATTTAAGCCATCCTGGATTCTAGACATCAAATTTGTGGCTACCATGATAAGCCTGGACTAGCTTTCAACTCAAGACATATTAATCGCTATTTTATTATGTTGCAGGTGAGAATATTTGCAGTAATGGAGGATCATATCACAGATTCAATTTGCGAGAAGTTACAGCAAAAAACATACATCAAAGGAAGCAAGATCCTGGATCCTGGTGTTCTTGTTGAAAAGTTGATTTTCATTGTCCGTGGGAAAATTGAGAGCAGAGGAGAAGACGGGGTTACAAGTTTATGTGAAGGAGATGTATGCGGGGAAGAGCTTCTAGCTTGGTGCCTTGAGAGTTCTTCTGTAAACAAAGGTACAAATCGCGGTCTTTCTGAATGGTCTTTAATTATCGACTGACTTGACATATTAAGAGCATTTCAATATATGTAATATTGAAGATAGACGAAAGATAAGACGACCTGGAAACCGGTTGCTTTGTAACAGGACAGTAACATGTGTGACAAATGTTGAAGCCTTTGCACTACGAGCAGAAGACCTTGAAGAAGTCACCAGGTTATTTGCAAGATTCCTGCGCAATCCAAAAGTTCAAGGAGCCATAAGGTTCTTGCTCTTTCTTAACAGATGATTTAGCACTACTATGTTTTACTGGCAAATCAAGCATATCACTGAACTATTGGCCAAAAAATAGCGACTAAGTTTAACTGTTTGAGATCCGCTCTGTTTCCTGTGTACGTTCTCTTTTTGAACCTAAAGGCAGGAACAACTAGTCAGTCTGATGGTTTGTAATTTGCTCCTACATGGACAGCATAGACAAATGTTTGGATTATGCACTTGTGACACAAAAGCCTGGTTGCAGGTATGTATCACCATACTGGAGGGGACTTGCAGCAACTCGTATCCAAGTTGCTTGGAGATACAGGAAGCAACAACTAAGTCGTGCCAACACTTCACAGTCACAACTTCCTTAACATTATCAAATTATGTTGATGGCATAAGCGACATTCCTCTGCTGTCTGTATTTATACTAGGTTCCAGTCATGTTGTGACTGCAAACCGTAAGAGTGGACATGTTGTAAGGGCATGATGATATAGGCATGCAATTCAAATTGTGATATATGTGAGATGTAGATTTTTCAACACAAAATGATATATGAGATTATATGATGATTGCCTTGTAGGAGCGTTGATAAGACAACGGATCATGACTGAGCTTAGTAAAAGATCTCCGCTCATTGCCTACAATGAGCTGAGATCTCCCAGAGTGCTTGTATAGACGACTCCATTCTACAGAAAATTTTAGCAGGAATATCTTGTAAGGACCAGAGATCGGAATTGGGATGAGAAACTACAACAAATGCGGTTGGTATTCAATATTGCAGTCTTTTGTTGTTACTGTAGGTTCCATCTGACCAGATGAGAAAGAAGAGCTGTAGAGTGTCTCACCCTTAGATTAATTGCCATGTTGGAAAATCCATTTAAATATCACAAAAGGTCTGGAATGTGAAGACATTTGCTCTGTTGAAGCATCCAGTCACAGGTTGCTCCTATGTGTTTTAATGGCATAACGTTTTGCTCAGAATGTCTTGAACTGCATAAAAGAGCACCACGGACGCCCAACTACTCTGAAGTGCATTATTTTTGCCATTGTATTCCTCATCCGCCTGGTCAAATGTACCGAGAAGAGCTAGTAACGAGCATAGCGTACATTGAGATTAGGTGTGAGCATAGCATTATTTTTGACACTGCATTCTTCATCGCTAGAAAAGTTTTTTACTTTCATTTTTCGAAGCTTCCTTTTTTTCTTTTTTACCAAAGCCAAGTAGCCAGTACTTCCGGTGTATTGCATAACGCAAGAAAAAATTGAGAGTTTTTATTTACCGTTCTTCTCCTCCATTTTATTCGAGATGCAAAGAGTAGACTAAGGTATAAATTAGGTTCTAAGATTAGGTGTGAGCAGAAGCGGCCATAAATAATCGTGTTAGAGAAAAATTACTATTTAGGATTAGATTAATTGTACCTTATATTATTTGCAATTGCATTCTCACCCTCTATGTATAGAAGTCTTGTACTCTTCATTTTGACATATATAGCATTTTCCATTTTCACCACAAATCTCACCTCGGTGCAACCTCCTCCTTTCGGGGGGAGACCCATCACTTTCCTATACCACGCCCCCGTGTTTCTATATATATATTTAAAAAGATGGAGATTGGGGAAGGTGTCGCAACCCCGGCAGACCCTCCCCTCCACTATTGTTGACCCTTCTTGGCAACGGCGTTGAGAATGAGGGCTGCCAGCCCACCCCCAAAGGGATTGTAGTCGGGTCTGGCAATGGGGCAAATATCTTTATCGAGGCCTTGATCCCAGCTTTAAGTTTCTACTTTTTAATGATAAGTGTCACTTTTTTAACTTTTGATGCCCAAGGATGTTTTGGCACCTAGTACTTCTTCTCATTTTTCTTTTTCACTACAAATCTCAGTTGGTGTTAGAGTCCTTATTGCATTCTAAGGAAATGTCCATCAAGTCACGCAAGCCACATTGGCCACACTTCTCCACCAAGTACACGGTGTTTGTAACTATGCTAGTCTTATTGCCTGCGTTTCTCCACCAAGTCCGCAGCCTTCAGTTGCTGTTCCACACGGTTCAGCTACCTGTTTTAAAAAACAAACACCACCACCAGACTCGCTGCCCTTAATCCAGCCTGAAAATGAAATTTCATCATAAACAGACTCCGGACGCTGCCTCACGTGCCACCATGTGCTATCACGTCTTGGATCCGCCAAGCTCACAGCCATTTCAGCGTTATTTTTACATCTTCTGCTGGTTGCTTAAAAAAAAAAAAATAACACAATCATCACTACTAGACTCGCGCCCTTGGACCATTGAAATTTCGCATCAATCCGTCGCTGGATGTCACCGCATGCGCCTACGTGTATTGCTGAGAGTGAGATCAAATCGCACGCACACCCTTCACACGTCGGCCTCTTTTGCAAGTGCTATGTTAACATCATAGCCGACATCAAAATGTTACGCAGCAATAAATTTTACTATAGATCAAGCAGTATGGTGGAATTTTATTATAAATCAAGCAGTATGGCGGAGATTACAATTATACTCGAGTTACTCAAATACTCTAAATGTTTCCAATTATATCCAATACATCACACAATGTTTAGCCCATCAATTTCTTATGAAATAATCTCTCAATTTTACGAAAGAATTACACGTAAATCTTACCATAAAATTAAATGACTTCAACACTAACGTTCTTGCTGTAATTGCATATATAAGAACAATAAGCCCACTTTGAAGCACTTGATATTCGGTTTTTCAAGATTGCTTGCATCAACAAGGGCGTAGAGCAAACCCACGATCTAATATTATATGTATATACACCCATGACGAGGCTAAAGTCAACATGGATTAGAAAATCCATGCTCCGAACCTAATCGGTCAAATCCAAAATTGAAGTCGGACTTTCCTCCTTTGCTGTTTTCTCGCACGCACTTTGACCGAGTCAAAGTCTTCAAGTCCAATTTGGACTTTCCAATTCTGCAGATACCGACTTCAGTACGGAACGACTTCCGTTCTTAATCACGACTTCACCACACGACTTGACCACGGAAGAAATTATATATCCTGAGATCTGGGTTTTTGAACTTAAAATATATCGGGCTAATACGCAATTGAATTTGGGTCGAGTTCTTTTAATGGGCTCAGACATGTTTTTTAACGGAGCGTATAAGACGCATTATATTAATATCATGACAAATTGAAAAATTATGTTTGACTCTTCTTGTTGGGTCAGGCATAATCCCTCTGTTTCCGTATGGAGAAAATTGTGTGTTCTAAGGTTTCAAGCGTGCTCCTACAACAAGCTAAGAACCAGGCTGAATTAATGGGATGCTGAGAACTGTTTTCGCTGGGTTTATTTTTGGAAACTGCGGATTCCTTTCTTTGAAGAAAAAGTAAGGTGAATCGCTCATTTGATTTGAGAGCCGACACATCTAAGATCAAGTTGCCCCAAGAAAAAGAGCCGGGGCCGCTCCCTCGTGGGTTGTTCTCCATTTTCAACCATTCATCCCCTCATGGTCGAGTCAATATTTCGCCACAGTAATTGTCCTATTGAACCAAACCTTGCTTGGCCATTAGCCTCTCTCACCATCGACATAAAAAAGTTCCAAAAATTTAATTTTCCTATCCGATTCGTGTATTTGAGCCCTTTATAGATAGAAGGAGGTCATCCCCATTTGAAAGAACAGGGGTCGATTTTCTATTAAGCCATAACAAGTTTTGTTTCGGGCTAAGTGCAGCACTCAAAATAGGCTCTTATTGGTGCCTTCACCCTGCATTTTGAAGCTTAGAATAATCCCATGAAAGCTAGACGAATTTCGAGCTTAAAACTCGACAAAGTAGACGTCCATTCGAACTTAATCTTCACGGCACGGACTCTCAAAAAGCTGCCTAGAAATGGTGCAAAAGTAATGCGGCACAGCTTGTTCACGCCACATATCCTCTTCACCTCGCTCTTTCTCTGTTTCTTTCAACGACCAGTCACTCTCACTTTTTTCCCTCTCCGATGGCCACGTTACGATGCATGGGGTGGAATTTACGTGGCCAACTTAGAGTCGCTAACTTCCCATGCGCGTGTGAAAGAGACAGAGGAGGTCAGCCCCGGCCCCCAGGTAAAAGGTGAGAAATATAAAGCAAATGTGGCTCCCGTCTCGTAAACACGCTTTTGGTCCTAACAAGACGCGCGCGCGCACCTTTGTCATTTCCAATGAGAATGTAAAGCACGAAATGTAACTCCTTCCACTTTGCAATTTTGTTGACGACAATCATGTCTGGTCCTTTTCAATGTTAAATATTTTATGTGGACGATAAAAATATATTTATAAACAATAAAAATATGATTTTTATCCATTCAATATTGCATTTTATCACTAGTTATATAAGCGATCATCTTTAGGAAAATTATTTATTAAATCATTCACTTTTTACGAAATAAACGCACATTAATAGTCATCTTATAAATTAATTTGTCAAATAATATGACATTTTATCACTAGCTATGTAAATTAATGAGTTTGTTTAAGCATCCGATGTGATCCTTTCCTTTCCAGCTAAAGGTTCTTTCTTTTGTCAGCCAGTCGTGAGAGTCTTGGTCACAGTCAACGCTCGAAGTCTTCTTCTGAATCACTCGCTATGGTCTTCGTAGAAGCAACAAAGCCTCAGCTCTGTCTCCATTCATATTTCTTCCCTCGCATTATCTTCATCGTCTAGAACCGCAGATCCAGATAAACCAGATAAAAAAGACGAGCCTCTTCAGCTCGAAGGCTTCAATCCTCGAGCTCACGCTCTCTCCGGTCACCGCCGCTACCCAGCGATAGCAACAGGCTCGACACTCTTGTACTTGTTCCTACTTCGTCGCTTTGAGAGCTGATCGTCCTTCGGACGGTGAAGTTGGTGTCTTGCGCTTGAACTGTGCGTATTGGCTTTGTAAGTTTGTCAAAATACCCTCTTTTTCCGCTACTTCTGTGTGTAGATGCTTGTCTCAGCCGATGATTTCTGCAGTTAATACTCGTGTCCTTGCGTGTGCCTTTGTTACGAGAACCATGTACATGTATTTAACGGCATATAACGAGTGATCGGTAGTGTTTATGGAAAAGTTAAATACATTCTTGATTCATCAAGGTACGTTCGTTTTGCATAAAATAAGTGATTTGAATTTTTTTTTTCTGGAAAATAATTGCTTATATCATTTAAAAAAATTAGTCAATAGAAAATGTTTTCATCATCGATAAAAATTTATGTCCAACTTATTTTGTGGGTGATAAAAAAAAATTCCATTCATTTATTTTTGTAAGTGATATTTGTGATTTTTTTTGGAAAATATTTTTCAAATTACTCATTTTTCGGGAAATGAACGCGCTCTAGAGTTGTATGAGTTGATATTTTTTCTATTTTAAGTTCCTAATCGAAAAATTTAATGAAAATGTTTAAGATATACGAGAAACAAGAGCTTGGAAATTTAATATATCTAAAATTAGAAACAAGATTTAAATTAATATAAGTATGAGTATTTATGGATAAATTAATATCGTTTTTAGATATCATTTTTCTAACATTTATTCTTAAAACGGCAGGACAACTCAAAATGAGGATCCATTTTTACCATCACAAGCTAAAATATGCTTAAATGGAACTATAATAATTATAAACACCGGAAAAGTAAAATGATAATAAAAAAAAAAACAACATATTCTTTGTTAATTTAGGAAATTATTGAAAAAAATTATAATATCTAGCTATTAATGTAAATAAGAAAACTTATGAATAGTAATAAAAAACTATTTTGACTAAGACCGGTTACTAAACTTTCTCAGAATATTTTGCATCCAATTTTCCTTATCTGGATTTGTTCTGACAGGAAAAATAAATATGATTCAGTTGACGTTTTTTCCTCATCACATGTTTAGTTCAGCAAAAGATGGTCCACAAAATTGCTTTACTATATACAAATCCCAATTAAACGTTTCCTGCTGCAGATTTACAATGTGAAATGGCCCATAACGAAAGAGATGAAGTACCGATGCTGTCGGAAACGCACCAGCAATTATCCGATGATTATAACAGTTCTCAACCTCGGTCACGTATATGTAGGACCCGGAGTGTGTCAATTTCCATCCCTACGAGCTCCATGGAGTCATTCGAGAGTATAACGAGTCGAGCAGGTTACACTGGACCTTTAAGGAGTGAAAGGAGGACACCTTTCTCACTAATGAGTGGCCCGTTACGCAATCGCGGACCTGAAAGTACCTTCGGGCATAACCCTGGTGCGCCTGGAAGCACGGGAGTGGAGTCGCAACATATGAAAGAAAAATTCCCTTCTTTTAGCATAAAGGATCGTATTGACTCCGCAGATGACGACTATGGTGCTAAAAATGAGCATTTACTGAGGTCCGGGCGACTGGGGATGTGCAATGACCGTTACTGTACAACTTGCCCCTCCCATTACAATAGAAGGGCGCAACAAACAAGTTCTGAAAGTTCAAGTATAGCTGATACCCGGGTAAATGCCATACTTGCAGAGCCTTTTGCTATGTTTGATAAGGTCCTGAGTATGAGATTCTCCATTGCTACTGAATGCTGGAAATTGTCGGTTTTAACTTTGTCATTCTTAGAAAATGAGGGATCACTAGTTTTATCTTCTCACTTTCTGATCACGGTCACCACTTCTTGCTTAGCAATTTTTCGATTTACTATAGTATTCTGCGAGTATTAATCTGTTTGTGTTTTAAAGTCACCTTGTATGTTCACACAATCTTCTATTGGCTGGAAGTTCATAAAGAGCAATTTAATTTGGCTTAAGGCCAAAGCAAGCGCTGCCTTAGATTTTCAATAAGTTGCCCGCAGTCCCATAACTCTACGATTATAATGTAGGTGATAACTCTATCTCTAGGCAGTAAGCATAACTTTCTAATTAGTGTGGGACTTGGAGTTCTGGTGACGATGGTATCAAAAGGTACAACATCGAAGATCTGAGATTGACTTCACCAGTATTTCAAGATGCTTTTGTTTTGAGCACATCTTTTATGCACCATGCCTTATCCAGTAGGATATCTGAATTTACTTCTTAAAAAGTAACACTTGCAGTTTCACAAAGCTCTTTATGGGGATGCCAAAAGTTGGGCAAGGAGGTTCTTCACTTATGTCAGTGCCCACATTCCTGGCGTCATAAATCCTCATGCTCAAGCTGTTCAGCGGTGGAACAAATTTTTTGTCATTTCTTGTGTGGCGGTCCTCTTTATAGACCCATTGTTTTTGTTCTTGCAGTATGTACCAAAGGTATGGCTCAGCTGCAGCATTGTCAAGTTCACACGGCTTGAAAATATATGTTGCTTGATGGTTAAGTTAATAACGTTCTTACTATATTTTTTCCTCTCTAATTCCTAAATGGTTCCCAAAATGAAGTTGAAATTCTTCCCATTTTTCACCCTGCTATAAATCACCTAGTTCTGGTTAGATTTATTCCACTACTTATCAAGTTTTTACTGCCCTGTTAATATCTGCAGATATTCTTCACTTTACAGATTAAGCTTCTTAATCACGGTTTAATGCACATGTAGCCCAAGCTACAACCGGTGGTGTTTGAGTTTATCCTTCTCTATAACTCAATGTTATTTTTATTTCCAATTCTCAAAATTTGACCTTGGTATCATAAGTTGAATCTCCTTTGGCCAAGGCTGATCTAATGAACTAAAGTGATCTCCTCTTAGCCATGATTTCTTCAAATATATTTTGCTAAGTTAACACCCCTGTTTCGGTTGGCATCCGTTTTGCATTAGTGAAGGAAATATAATATGCCTGAACCCATTTTAAATACTTTTGATAAAATCCTGATCATATTCATTATCCAAATTGTGACTTTCTGCAAAAAAATGTCATTGATCATATGTCCCCTAAAATTTCTTGTTTATTTGCATTTTGGCTTTTGTGCTTGTACTTTATTGCTCTTGTCACTTTTCTTTTGCAGATTCAAACAACCATCATAAGCTTTTCGGTTTGCACACAATTACATCCCTTCACTTATCCATCCTTGATTGCAGGACTATATGTGTGTAAAGTTAAACAGGCCCATGACAAAAATACTCGTTGTTTTCAGAAGCATGACGGACCTCATGTACCTATTGCACATTCTTCTGCAGGTAGGCTGCTTTTTACCAACTTGTTGGATTGTTTTCTTTTCTCATTGGTGAATTAACAGTATCCTTTTATTGTCTTTCTTACTCTTTTCATCCACTATAGATTTTTGTTTTTGTTCCCTGTAACAACTTTTGAATGCTTCAAGGGGAAAATATGTTATTCCGAGGGAACATTCATGGTGTTATACGAATGTTCTGCAGTTTTCATTTCGAGTACTCAAAAGTAATTTTTTATTCAACTGCATCCACTGTTGTACTCCCGTTAATCAGATACATATTGTAGCGTTGGACAAAGTGAATTGGAATGTTGTGTAGACAAAGTTGACTACATATGTTGAACATGCATCCAGCCACAAACTTCTTGTACCAGCTTTTCAAAAGTTCCTGTATTTGAGCATCTCCTTCTTAGAAAAGCAACAAGTATTATCAGGAACTCACCTTGCAGGCATTCATCTTCTTATGCGTGAAAACGAGCATAGAAAATAAGAGACAAGTGATCCTATCTGCTGTGCAAGTTTTTAGGGTGATCTAAATATTTGCTAGAGTTTTTTGCATTCAGATATAAATACTCAATTTTTTCCGAATGGCTCGTTACACTTAATTTTTTAGACTTCATAAATTCAGAAATCTTCATGGCCATATTACCTAGAAAATTAGACTTGTTAGAAACCTTTTGTAGTGAAAGGCTTCTCTATCGGGGTGATTTCTCTTGATACCTTCTTAATGGAAACACGGTACTCATTTTTCTTAGAAAAAGATGAGTCATTCAATGTTGATTACAGCTAAAAGTCAACTAGATGGGATTTTACTTGGTGTATATTTTAACTCTTGTAATATCAGAGTTTAATTTTTGGAAAGACTTACTGATCTTTCACTCAAAAAGGCTGCATTGGATGAGCTTCAGAACAGACTTCCATGAGACAGACAGTTCTTGCCTCTCTCATTTGTCAATCGCTCTTTTACACAACCCAAATTTTACATCCCTTATTCAGCACTTTATTAACTTAACTAGCATAAATATGTCAGGTTGGTATTTTGCTTGATGCTTAACTTCTATCATACCTTTCTTCTTCAGGCAGTAAAGAAATTTAAGGTGAAAGGTTGTCACGTTAGGAGCTTTTGTGTCCGCCTTTCACAGTCCTTGATGATTGCTTTCTTTGTCAAATTTTTGCAGTTTAGGTTGGCTTACGTAGCTCCTGAGACCAGAGTGGCTGGTGCTGGAGATTTAGTTGACCATCCAAAAAGAATCTTTCTCCATTATCTGCGAGGATACTTCTTGTTAGATCTTTTGGTTGCAGTTCCACTTCCACAAGTAAGTCCTTGTTTCTCTGATGCATTAACCTTAATTTGTTTCCGTATTACATTGATTTTTAAGATGCTTCAGCTATATGAATAATGTAGAAGTAGGTTTTTGTGGGTTGGCAGTGTGAAACAAATTTGCATTGGATTAAATGTTCTGCCAAGTCAATTTGTATTGCCATTACAATTCACTGGCTTATCACTGCAGTCTCAATTACCTTTAGATAATCTGGATGTTATTGCTTCTACTTATCAAAATAATCACATCGTTGTGAATGGGTTTTACTGTCCCGTGCGAGATTTTCTAAGGACCTCTCCCCAATGCCTCCAGTCAGCTCTTTCTCCAGGACTGACTTGTAATACGTGTGTTTTATCATCCTGTATTTATATAACATACTGTGGAATGACCGACCCCACCACATCTGGTGGGGTCTAAGAAATGTTCCACCAAGTGGACTATAATAGCTGTTAGTTTCATGTCTTGATATGACTACTCTCTTCTGATAATCAAATGCTTCCTTGACTGCTTGCAGATATTGATATTTTCTGCAAAGTATGCAATGATATTTTTACGTGCCGGTGTTCTTGTCCAATACATTCTCAGATTATATCGAGTTTTGCCCTTGCTTGTGGGTCAGTCTCCTACTGGCCTCATTTTGTATTCAGCATGGGCAAATTTTGTCATCAATCTTCTCATGTTTGTGTTGGCTGGCCATGTCGTTGGGTCATGCTGGTACCTTCTTGGGCTACAGGTGGGTAGCATCATTTTTTGTACTCTACATAATTTGTTCTTATGTATTAGAACCCCAGAAAATAAGGATAGTGTGTTGAACTCTTGCTACGACACTCATTACCATCATGATGCCTCTTTATTTAGCTAGTAATCCTAATTTTTGTCACCATTTTGTTTGATTGAGGGAGTGTACCCTTTCTGTAAGACGCTCATTTGGACTAAACGCATTGAGGACCTGTTTCAGGTTGTGATTATTTGCACTTAACAACAAAGCTAAGCCCGTGTCCACCGATTGAGTTCTTTGGTCACGTCATTGTCAAATTTCATGAGTTTAGTACCCCTTTCAGCTGCATCATCCATGTGGTCTTGGAGAGGTTTATGACATGGTACTAGCATCTCAGATCCTCCTAATGCTGAGGGTGAAGCCTCTGGAATCTCGCATCAAAATTCACATCATACACTGTACTGGGGAGGCACAGCATGTCATTTCGAAGCAAAGTTATAACCATACGAGCATGGCCTCACTGACATGCCACATCTCAAGACTTTTTTTGATCAAATTTAGTCACATAAGGATGTCATGTAAAAGATGGTCAACATCCCTGGCTGTGGACTGCAAAGGATTATATCGCCACAATGTCTAATCACATGTTATTCTATGTACTTGTAATTCACAGTATTAAGTGCCCGTATAGGAATTTACTGGTCTTGGTCTGTACTGATCCTTTCTCATGTAGCTCATGTTGGTACGTGCACCTCTTTCATGTGACCCACAGACCTTATACCACAAGTCTTTCTTGTTTTTCTGGGATTTTGAACTGGACATATGAGAATGTGTTCTTCATTTCAATCTTCTGTTTAAATTCTGGTAGAGTAGCTACACAACTCAGTGACAAAATGTGAGATTTTTCCAGCATAGCAATCTTTTCTTCGACTAATCTCTCTCTCTTCATTTTGCCAGAGGGTTGATCAATGCCTTCGGAAAGCGTGCAAACCAAAGATGTTTAATGAAACTTGGTGCAATAGCTGTAATATGACAGCTACTGCTTGTTTCATAACCCATGATGAACAAAAATATGGAATTCATCAAAATGCTGTTAAACTTACACAAAAAGGCATTGGCAGGAGATACTTATATTCATTGTTCTGGGGATTCCAGGTACATGTTTACATTTCTATTCGGCTTTTTTCTAGTGGCACCATTGCCGTACACTGCCTAGCAATGCATTCTAGCAATTTCAAGGAGGAGGCACTTTGCTCCATTTCCTGCTCTTTATCCTTTTCCTCTTAATATTGCATGGTTGAGACAAATATGAATCAGGTTGAAGCTGTAAATCAATTTATCCCATGGCTGAATGCATGCGGGGAACAATCCTTGTGCTTGTTTTGTTATGATACGTGCACTCTTAGCAATATCCACGGGAAAAACACACTATTGAGCTGCAGCAAAGCGCCTCTTGATTCCTCGGTAGATATGGAATGAGATACATGGCTTTCTGCAGGATGAACCCCCGAACTTTTGACTTTCCATTAATGCAGGTCAAAACTGCAGATTCAGAGGACTCTCCACTTCATTTTATCACTTTCTCTTTTTTTCTCTTCTTGATAGCTCCATTTAATATCTTTCTATCTCTGGGGAGTTTCTACTGTATTTTTCACTTTTGAAAAGATTGAGGCAGTAGGTTGTATCTTGGTTGTAGGTGTCATTTTGTTTGCTCCTAGTGATGAGAATAGCACATTAAATGACGAGGAAAGAAGAGACGATGATTGCACAACATTCTCTTTTTGATTCTTGAGAGAGTGAATAATAAGTACAAAGGAGAATGACTATTGCTTTTGGATATGGTGTGTAACAAATGGCTGCCAGCCCATCCTGATTCAATATCCTCTAAATTCAGCCTAAACTTGTTAACTTGTTTTCTCTATTTCCATGGTTGCGTTTAAGAATATGGCATGCTGAGAAACATTCTAGTGCTATTCTAACATCATGCATCAGATATCCCTTAATGTGATGATACAATTTGTAGGCATTTCTTTTGCATTGTGCTGATCTTATCTACCACTTTTTGAAGCAAATAAGTACTCTAGCTGGAAATCAAACTCCAAGCGACTTTGTCCCGGAAGTCCTGTTTCTCATGGGCATTATTGGATTGGGCCTCTTGCTTTTTGGTCTTCTCATTGGAAATATGCAGAACTTCCTCCAGTCTCTTGGAAGAAGGTATGACCTCTCACCTTGACAATCATTTTGCATTGAAAGATCATTCCTTAGTCTTTATCATTGTGCTTGTGCAAATTATTGGAATTTATTTGATTTGACTCAAAATTTTATGTTGAAGTGTATGTGTGATGGTCTTACGGCTTCTAACACAAACAGTTTCACAATGCTATCATTTGAGATGATGAACACTTTTTTGTAGGTTTTTTTTTTTTTTAATGCGAGTTTTTTAGTATTGGCTTTTGATTTCATACTTCAGCTATGCGAATATTTTATTAGGCTTATATGTATTCATGTCATGCATGAATTATTGACACGGATTGTTGGTTTCCTAGTTTATTGGCATTCATGAATCTGAGTTCTTGGTCTCTTGGTAATTTGTTGATCCTAAGCACATTGAGAAGTGGTTAAGTTCATGAATCTAATTATTCAGGCATTATAGCAGCACCAAGTGCTCATGTAGGTTAAGTTCAAGAATTCATGAGCTGGTCTAAGTTATGTTTTTAAGCTGGGTTGGGGTCAAGAATGGTCAACTGCCTCGTGGAAATGGAGTTTACCCAAATATTCTTGTGGTGTTTCTTGTGCATGTGGCAATCGTAATTTGTACTATTAATTGGAAAAGAAAAGTTCTATTCTAGGCTATGTCTATTCCTTCAAAAATGTCTCAACATCTCTTGGAATGACGTACCAAAACCCCATTTCAGAAAGCATCACTAAGGGGACTGATGAATCTTGTTAGTGCTCTGCATGCAGACCTTTTTATGCACCTCTGCTCCCAATTTCTCTGTTCTTTTGGCTGGTACTGATGAAGAATGTTCCTAGTGACCATTAGTGCATCTTTTTGTCGTGAGACATCTTGGATATAAACTGTCAGATGACTTTTTATAATTTCCCAATCATCCCAGGAGGTTAGAAATGTCATTAAGGCAGCGTGACATTGAGCAATGGATGAGTCACAGACGCCTACCTCAACAGCTAAGAAGGTAAATTTAGCATTTCTTCCAACATTTCTCATTTACTTTTTCTCCTGAGTAGAGACATCAATTGCATTTATCCAGGATCCTGTTGGCACTTTAGATGTTTGAATATGGTGATGATGACCAATAGCTATGATTCTCAGAAGCAAACATTACTTCTTACAACGTCATGCACGGTGGGTTGACAGAATTAGAGGGTTCTGTCCATCTTAGAAGCATCTAGATATGTATGTCATATCCAATTTGTGCCGTGTGGGGGCTCCTTTTCAATTGACTGGAAATATCCTATCATGCAGAAGAGTACGCGAAGCTGAGCTTTACCACTGGGCCGCCACTAGAGGAGTCAACGAAGAAATGCTTCTTGAGAATTTTCCTGAAGATCTTCAGAGAGACATAAGACGCCATCTCTTCAAATTTGTGAAAAGAGTATGCCCTGGAACTGAGTTGAGATGAGTGTGGAATTTAATGCAAGTTAAACCCTTGGAAATCAGTTCTCTTTCTTATAATTCCTTAGAATTTAGATGAATCTCCCTGCTGTTTGTGGATGAAGATGAAAGCCATGTTTTCCAACTAAAGCTTCCTGTCTCTTCAAGCATGTGCAGCCTTCTGAAATCGATAGCTCCCTCCCAGGTTGAATATTCGGCTATGCTTCCATCATAGGTCTTCATTTGGAAGCTAACTTCTGACATATGTAGCATAAGCTGGATCAGCTAACTAAATAAGTGAATGATCAGTCTTTAATTTTCGGTCATCAAGTACTTAGATGGATAGCTAAAAGAAAATTATGTTAAAGGTCTCACTTGTCCATTATTAGTCTCTATTGGGGAACATTACCAAGCTTTTGTCTTAGTTTTAATTGGCATCTAGATGCATGTCATGGAGACAGCTCAATGTGGAAACTACAAAAGAACAATATGGTCAAGAATTTATCACTCGTCTCTGCATCCTTCCAAAGACTGCCACTTCTGAAAACAAGCTCTAATCCTTTGCAAAATGGATTTTTCAAATTCGACATGACTGCGGTCTGTTCTGCTGGGTCCAGCCAAACATTACCACCTATGCAAAGAAAAGTACAGAACTCGAGATCTTTGGAATTCTTTAAGAAGATAAAAGAACAGTTTAAGCCACCCGGGATTCTATATATCAAATTCGTGTCTACCGTGATAAGCCTGGGCTAACTGTCATATCAAAAAATATCAATAGCTGTTGTATTATGTTGCAGGTGCGAATATTTGCAGTGATGGAGGATCACATCATAGATGCAATTTGCGAGAGGTTAAGGCAAAAAATATACATCAAAGGAAGCAAAATCCTGCACCCCGGTGCCCGTGTTGAAAAGATGATTTTCATTGTCCGTGGGAAAATTGAGAGCAGAGGAGAAGATGGGGTTACGAGTTTATGCGAAGGAGATTTTTGTGGGGAAGAGCTTCTAGCTTGGTGCCTTGAGAGTTCTTCTGTAAACAAAGGTACAGATTGCAATCTTTCTGAGTAGTCTTTAATTATCGAATGACTGGACATTTTAAGAGCATTCCAAAATCTGTGATATTGAAGATGGACGAAAGATAAGACCACCTGGAAACTGGTTGCTGAGTAACAGGACGGTGACATGCGTGACAAATGTTGAAGCCTTTGCACTACGAGCAGAAGACCTTGAAGAAGTCACCAGAATATTTGCAAGATTCCTGCGCAAGCCAAGAGTTCAAGGAGCCATAAGGTCCTTTCTCTTTCTTGAAAGATGATATAGCATTACTACATGGCAAACCAAGCATATCAATGAACTATCAATAAAAAGTAGCAACTAAGTTAACTGTTTCAGATCCTCTCTGATTCCTGTGCACATTCTCTTTTTGAACCTCTAGGCAGGAACAACTAATTGGTCCCATATAGTAATTTGCTCCTACATAGACAAAATAGACAAACGTTTTGCATTGTATGACCGTGATAAAAATGCCTGGTTGCAGGTATGTATCACCATACTGGAGAGGGCTTGCAGCAACTCGCATCCAAGTCGCTTGGAGATACAAGAAGAAACGTGTTAAAAAAGTGATCCATTTTTAGAAAATTCTAGACTACACCAGACTTAATGGAGAAAGAAAAATGGCGGCAACAATGTGTCCAAGACAAAGTTGAAGGTTCTAGTACGTTGGAGAAATTTCTAGTGCATGTGCATGCAAGAAAAAGGCAAGAAAACTCTCAAATAATGAAGAGCCTTCTAGTACGTAGGCGGCAGAATGGACAGCAAAAGGGCCAAAGAAAAGTCAACAAAAATGGCTGAAAGTTGTAAAGAATAGAAAAATATAGAAAAATGGAGAAGCAACTAGAAGAGCTCATTGTCGGTGGAGAATGGCGGTGATATGCCTATAAATAGGGGTTGGGGTGTGTGTTTTGAGTTGTAGAAAAAAAACTACACACACTCCTTCCTTTGTAATAAAACATTTCATAATAAAAGCTTTCTTTTTCCATTCTCCCTTGCCCTAGTGTTCCATTTTTTTTCACATAACACTTGCACACACACACACGCTTCCGCACAAACACCAATAGTGGTATCAGAGCCACGTCTTTGGTTGGTGTCAGGCGTTTGTCCTACCCACCAATTCCTAAAACTAACCTTTCCAAATACCCACTAATTAAACCATGGCCAACCCAACCTCATCCTCATTTCCCATTCCCATTTTTGATGGGAACAACTATGACTTTTGGAGCATAAAAATGACTACATTCTTGATGGCCCAAGACTTATGGGACATCGTGGAAAAAGGTTACGAGGCTCCGCCAGAAGATGCAAGTGTTTCAAAGGATCAACTACAAAAGGATGCAAAGGCGCTATATTTTATCCAACAAGCGCTCTCGGAAACTGTATTTCCGAGAATAATTGGAGCAAGGACTGCAAAAGAGGCTTGGGATATACTACGAGAGGAATTTCAAGGATCGGAAAAGGTACGCATTATTCGCCTTCAAACTCTAAGAAGAGATTTTGAGAATTCTAAAATGAAAAATTATGAGACCGTACAAGAATATTGTGGAAAATTAAAGGAACTCGTTAATCAAATGAGAGCCTACGGAGATGGGATAACCGATCAAAGGGTTGTTGAGAAAATATTGGTGTCACTTACCAAAAAATACAACTCCATAGTTACAACTATAGAAGGAACTAAAGACTTGACGACCCTATCAATAAGTGAATTAATTGGCTCTCTAGAAGCATATGAGAAAAGACTAATGGCACAAGATGAAGATTCGGTCGAAAGTGCCTTTCGTCTAAAGTAAATATACGGTCTCATCAAACTAAAAATGATGGAAGGAGCTCATGGAAAAACAAAAGAGGAGGAGAAATTATAAAAAAGGAAAATTATCCACCTTGTGGTACTTGCAAGAAAACAAATCATTTGGAGAAGGATTGTTGGTTTAAAAATAAAAAACAATGCCGCTTTTGTAAAAGATATGGCCACGTAGAAAAAGATTGTCGCTCTAAAACAAATAATCGAGCAAACTATGTAGAAAAAAAAGAAAGTGAAGAGAATACATTCTACGCAGGCCAAGCAGCAAATGACAATAAAAATGAAACATGGTACATCGATAGTGGGTGTAGCAATCACATGACAGGGGACGAATCTATATTCACCGATATCGATAAGTCGGTGAAATCTCAAGTAAAGTTGGGCAATGGTGCATTAGTAGATGTCAAAGGAAAAGGCACCATCGCCGTGGAAACGAATAAAGGGCCAAAATATATACATAATGTATATCTAGTCCCTTGTCTTGCACAAAATCTCTTAAGTGTGGGCCAAATGATACAAAGTGGGTATTCTCTATATTTTAATAGAGATGCCTGCATTATCTATGATAAATATAAAAATATCATTGCCTCTGTTAAGATGAAAAATAACAATTTTCCTATTCAATGGAAATTGGTCAAAGATATAGCCATGAAAGCTCAACTTGATGATTCATGGCTATGGCATCGAAGATTTGGCCACTTCAATTTTGCTGGATTAAAAATTCTCCATAAGAAAAATATGATGAGAGATTTTCCAGCAATCACAGAAATTTCAGATGTTTGTGAAGGCTGTCTTCTTGGAAAACAACGAGACAGTCCTTCCCATCTGGAGTTTCATGGAAAGCTAAGAAGCCTTTGGAACTTGTCCACACGGACGTGTGCGGTCCGATGAGGACACCTACACCTAGTCAAAATAAATATTTCATCCTATTCATTGACGATTATACAAGAATGACGTGGGTATATTTTCTTCGAGAAAAATCTGAGGTTTTCTCTATCTTTAGAAAATTCAAGAACCACGTTGAGAATCAAAGTGGCCAAAGAATCAAAGTCCTAAGGAGTGACAGAGGCACAGAATACAATTCAAAGGAGTTTAATAAATTTTGTGAAGATGAAGGAGTCCATCATCAACTAACTGTTGGCTACGCCCCAGAACAAAATGGAGTAGCAGAAAGAAAAAATAGAACCGTAATGGAAATGGCAAGGTCTATGCTAAAAGAGAAAGGCCTTCCCAACACTTTCTGGGCAGAAGCAGTTTATACTGCTGTATACCTATTAAATAGGTGTCCAACTAAAGCAGTTCAAAATAAAACTCCGGTTGAAGCATGGAGTGGACGGAAGCCTTCAGCAAAGCATCTCAAAGTGTTTGGATGCATTTGCTACGTCCACATCCCTGCTCAAAAAAGGAGTAAGCTAGATGAAAAAACAGAAAAAGGAATATTCCTTGGCTATAGTGACCAATCAAAAGGCTATCGGGTTTACAACCTAAGAACTAAAAAGCTAATGATTAGTCGAGATGTCGAGTTCGATGAGAATGCTGCCTGGAATTGGGAAGACGAGAAGATTGTGAAGAAGTACATAACCTTGCCAGATACACTGCCTGCTCAAGAGGAATTAACATCACAAGAAGAAGGAGAAGTATCGGATTCTACCACTCATGACGTAACTCCACCAAGCTCTCCAAGGGTAACGCAAGAAGAATCTACTCCAGAGTCTCCAGTACTAAGGGTAAAAGCCCTTAAAAGAATTTATGACACGTGCAACTTTGCTATGTTGGAACCAGAAAATTATGAACAAGCATCCAAAGATGAAGTTTGGATAAAAGCCATGGAAGAAGAGATTAAGATGATCCAGAAAAATGAAACCTGGGAGCTTGTTGATCGTCCAGAAGACAAAGAGATTATTGGCGTTAAGTGGGTTTACAAGACAAAGCTCAATGCAGATGGATCAATCCAGAAGCATAAAGCAAGGCTTGTGGCGAAAGGATACTTGCAACAACCAGGTATTGACTATACTGAAACTTTTGCTCCCGTTGCTCGCCTTGATACTATTCGAGCACTTATAGCCTTGGCGGCACAAAAAGAATGGAAGATTTATCAACTAGATGTGAAGTCGGCATTCCTAAATGGATATCTTCAAGAAGAAATATACATAGAACAACCACAAGGCTTTATTCTCAAAGGCCAAGAAGAAAAAGTCTTAAAGCTTAAGAAGGCCCTATACGGGTTAAAACAAGCACCACGTGCATGGTATAGTAGAATCGATGAGTACTTCATCAAGCAAGGATTCAGGAGGAGTATGAGTGAGCCGACACTCTACATCAAGACCCAAGGTAAGTCCGACACTCTCATTGTCTCTCTATATGTAGATGATCTTATATATACAGGAAACAATGAGACAATGATTCGAGAATTTAAAAAAGAAATGATGAAGACATTTGAAATGACGGACTTGGGCTTGATGAACTATTTCCTCGGTATTGAAGTTAATCAAGATGAAGGAATTTTCATCTCGCAAAAGAAATATACCGAAAATCTCCTAAAGAAATTCAAGATGAACTATTGCAAAGTAGTTTCAACCCCGCTCATGATGAATGAAAAACTATTGAAGGAAGATGGAGCAAAAAAGTCGATGCCTCCCTCTATAGAAGTTTAATTGGGAGTCTACTATATCTTACTTCGCTACACGGCCGGATATTATGTACGCGACAAGTTTACTATCAAGGTTTATGCGAGTCCAAGTCAAATTCATTTTGGAGCTGCCAAGAGAATTCTTAGATATTTACGAGGAACTATAGATTACGGCATTTGGTACCGACCTAGTGAAACAACTAAGTTGATCGGTTATACTGATAGCGATTGGGCAGGATCATCTGATGATAGGAGAAGTACTACTGGCTATGCCTTCACATTAGGTTCTGGAATATTCTCATGGGCATCCAAAAAACAAGAATCAGTGGCACAGTCTACTGCAGAAGCTGAATACATCGCAGCTGCTACAACTACCAGTCAAGCAATATGGCTTCGAAGAATTCTAGAAGACATTGGAGAAGCACAAATGGAATCAACTCCGATACTATGCGACAATAAGTCCGCAATCGCAATATCAAAAAATCCAGTCTTTCATGGAAGAACGAAACATATTGATATAAAATATCACTTCATTCGTGAAGTGCAAAGCAAAGGAGAAATTGAGCTAAAGTATTGTAAGACTGAAGATCAAATTGCAGACATATTTACTAAAGCGCTACCAACAGGAAAATTTGAGACATTGAGAAACATGCTTGGAGTATCACAAAAATGGATCAAGGAGGAGTGTTAAAAAAGTGATCCATTTTTAGAAAATTCTAGACTACACCAGACTTAATGGAGAAAGAAAAATGGCGGCAACAATGTGTCCAAGACAAAGTTGAAGGTTCTAGTACGTTGGAGAAATTTCTAGTGCATGTGCATGCAAGAAAAAGGCAAGAAAACTCTCAAATAATGAAGAGCCTTCTAGTACGTAGGCGGCAGAATGGACAGCAAAAGGGCCAAAGAAAAGTCAACAAAAATGGCTGAAAGTTGTAAAGAATAGAAAAATATAGAAAAATGGAGAAGCAACTAGAAGAGCTCATTGTCGGTGGAGAATGGCGGTGATATGCCTATAAATAGGGGTTGGGGTGTGTGTTTTGAGTTGTAGAAAAAAACTACACACACTCCTTCCTTTGTAATAAAACATTTCATAATAAAAGCTTTCTTTTTCCATTCTCCCTTGCCCTAGTGTTCCATTTTTTTTCACATAACACTTGCACACACACACACGCTTCCGCACAAACACCAATAAAACGACTAAGTCGTAGCGACACTTCCCCGTCACAGCATCCTTCACATTAGCAAAGTATGTTGATGGTATTAACTACATTCCTCTGCTATCTGTATTTATACTAGGTTCCAGTTGCATTGTGACTGCAAACTATGAGAGAAGACATATTGGAAGCGCATGATGAAATAGGCATGTAATTTAAGTTGTGATATCTGAGATGTAGATTCTTCTACAAAAATAATGAGGGATAAGATGATGATTGCCTTGGTGGAGCGTCGACCGCATAAGGGACCGTGACTGAACTTAATAAAAACCACATTGGGCGAGACACCCTTCGCTCATTGCCTTCAATAAGCTGAGATTTCCCAGAGGTACTTTTATAAACGACTCCATTCCACAGTAAATTTTCGCGGGAATAATGTATAGCGGACTGGAGATTGGAGTTAGGACGGCAAACTATTATTGCAGTCTTTTGCTACTGTAGATTTCTAGATTCCATCAGGCCAGATGAGAAAGTAAAGACTTGATAGTCTACTTAGAAGGGACTTGGTCGATAAAGAGTGGAGAGTGTCACCCTTGGATTATTTTTTGCATGTTGGAAAATCCGTTTAAATGTAGAAAGGCATGGAATTTGAAGACATTTGCTCTATTGAAGCATCCAGTCACAGGTTTCCCCTTTGTGTTTCGATGACAATTTTTTTGTCAAAAGTGTTTTGAACGACATAAAAGTGCACCAGACATGCCGGCTTACTCCAAAATGCATTATTTTTGCCATCGTTTTTCTTCATCCGCCTGGGGCATTATATTGAGAAGCGCTCATGAAAGGGCATAGCATATATTGAAGGAGGGTTGAGGAGTGAAAGTTAGTTCATTAACTTTCTATATATTGGGAAAGTAAAAGCTCATGGCCGTGATTTGAAAAAGTTCAGAAAACACTGGTGAGAGCTCATAATCCGTATAGAAGAAGACCAAAATGACACTCTCATCTCATGCAAATACAATCTGTTGTTCATTTGCATCCACCGTCGACCTATGCATTCGTGCATTAATAATAATATGTGCATTGGCCGCTGAAAGCGATGATGCCCGCGGGGCAGAGAGAGAGAGAGAGGGTACGGCAATTGCATGGCGATTGTATTTAAGTGATTGCGTGGAGATGCAATCTTAAGGTTTTGTACTTGGACAGTTAGATAACAGATCGTTGTGAATTCAAAAATTCAAATACGTTCCAATTAAACATCTCAATATGAAAACCACAAAGTCCATAATTGGCTTCACATCCCAATAGTTGGTATATCTTCTTCATTTAGTCATATCAATCTACATTCTCAAACTATAATAAATACTTACGATCATTTTTAAAAAGCATTTACAAACTAGCAAAAGGAATTGGGCACATTTCACTCCACAATTTCCCTATCGTTTCTCGCGTACTAAATGATATTTGACCATGCCCGTCATTCAAGATAGAAAATCATGATTTGGAGAATTATGAATTCAGAAGTTAATCTTCTCATTCAAGACTTATGCTGTTGAAGATATAAGGTACTCTTCGTATTTATTCTGGTCTCTCCTATGAATAGGGATGCGCCATTGTTGAGCCTTGTTAGAGAGAGGTAATTCGAGTCATCCCGTGAGGAGCAATATAATTGCTAGCTTCCTTGTCTTGCGATCGGAAACATGCCCGTATTCGACGAGTTTAATATCTACAAGCATCGTGCAAGAAAAGTCAAAGCGTATCTATTAAGGGATTATGAGGAATGAATTGTTGTTTCTAATGCTAATTCCATCTTTTTGTGGAGGTATTCATTACTAAACAAACGCTTTAAGAGAGCACCCCTTGAAAATTCGGGACAGATTTATCACACCCATTGCCATTCATTCATGGGTTGCCAAGTTTTCTTGAGTTGTGCATCACCAACCAAGCCAGCATGAAATGCCTCCCAACCGTTTTCCAGGAAAGAGTGGAGATGAAGAGGAAATGCACAGTATATGCTTGTAGCTCAGGTCTCCTAGTTGGCCTCAGTCTAGTTGATTGAGTTTGATGGGTCGAGCTTAGAGTTGGATATGACACTTTTGTGGATAAAAAGGAGAGATAGGAATTTGATTTTTACTATAAATATAGCTCGAGAACGCCGATTCTTACACGAGCAGTCATTGAAATGTATTACAGATTTTGATTGAGAAGAATATACATCTTCATATTAGGTAACTTAGCTGTACAGTTGTCTCTTATTAAGTCTTACGTTGAGTTTCGACTACTCATGTTCCTCTTTAAAAAATTCTAAATATAATTAAAACGATGAAAGATCTTATATATAATGCTATTTTAACATTGTTTGTATGATACAATAGATAAACATATAATTAGAAACAAAATATATGACTATATGAAAGAAGATAGGGAAGGTGGATATATCTCTTGATACGTACTTATTAAAAGGGAAGTTCATATAAAAGTTCTTTTAACAAAATCATAAACTTGCAGCTTTGACTATGAGATATCCGGTAGGAAGGTAATTGACTTATCAGTGAAATACCATCTTCCTATGACTAAACAATCAACAATGACAAATTAAAAATTCAAGAAATACGAAAATTTTGGGTTAAGAATGTAAGATCATCCAATCATCTTTCCAAATACGCGTAAACCGTTCCTATCTCTCAGCTAGAATTACCTGCAAGGATAAAAGGCTGGCACTTAAACAGTTTACAGGGTTGTACTCACGAATTTATCCGCCCAAAAATGCTTTAATCGCTGGAGACTCACATTACCAATTTCTTCACTACCATTTCTTGCTTTTGGAAATTATTTGCGCTAATATCAAACTAGTTGGAGAAAAAGCTCATCCATCGACGCTCTGAATTTGTTCTGGACCAACATGAATAGTGGACTGTCGCATTAAGCATGTGCATATGCTTCAAAATTGCAATAGCTTGATAGCATCTATAATAGCTTATTTAATGGGGCATCGACATTATGTAAATTATAAATCTGTACTGATGATCCTAAATAGACATGACCAAGTTCCTCCCGGCCGAAAAGAGACCGATCGTCTGACATTAATGAAGCAGTTCCCCGAGCAATTCCAAACCCACGCGACCTTTGATTATCTCTTTTCCTCAATGACAGGAAACGAGATACTGATGGGTCTTAAAGTTAATGATCTGGCAACACTCCTGTGCGTTGCATCTGATCAGCCACCATAATCATTCCTGAACCAAACATCCCATGAGACCAAACTGCAGTGACAAAGGAGTCCAGCCCATCAGATTCAAAAGCTGATCAACGACTTCGTTTAGAGAGAGAGAGAGAAATGGCGAGGTTCGGAGCAATATTTGAGGGAGAGAAGGGGGAGGTGGATTGTACTGTTCGACGAGCGTAAAAATTTAATTAGGGGTACGAGTTTTGGTGCCATTGCGAACTAATCAATAAATACCACAAAACCCTAGTGTCTTCTCTGCCATTATGAGTCTATGACCTCACTGCTGAATGTTGCTGCCCAAATCTTATCTGCATTTCCTATTCATCCTGATGATCTAGTCTGTTGATGGCGGTGGTGGCCATGTAAATCTCATCCCTTCACGGTAAAGTTTTCGAGTTTCTATGTATGATGACCTTTTGTATATAAGCCTCGATAAAATAGACGTGATCTTGACTAACTAGACTCAAGAACGATCTATCCACGGATGAAAGAAGGCCCCGATATTATTAAGGTGTGATTTGCCATGTTAATGATTTTTGCACATGTAAAGAGACTGATTATTTATTGCAATCCAATTATGTCTTATCTTTTTACATATATTAAACTAATTTACAATATTGATGAATTTGGCAGATTCATGTCAAGTTTTTTATACAATGCCTTTGCTTAGAATATGTTATTTTACCTAACATACCAACTTCATCGACCAGTCTAAAAATAAATTTCACGCTAATATCACTAGTGCTGAAAATTTTCGTAAAATGTCTCTATAAGCATTTTTTTGTTTTTTTTTTGGCCTCTTAGTACTCCAAGTTCAATTTATGTTTGTTTCATTAAGCAAAAAGTTGCTAATTGAATTTCCCATCAAAATTTAAAATATTATCTCAAGTTAAAGAGTTACCAAAGAAAATAACAATTATAACTCAACATTTGTACATTTTGAAATGTCTCGGGTATTCGTCATTCTATTGGAGGTGTATGGAATTGTTCACGATCGTATGGATATGAAGTCCATAACAGAGAAGAATATCGTTTAAGTTGCCACACGTTCCTTCACTTACTCTAGGCATCATTAAGGATGTGGCAATGAATTAGATTTAATATCCATCATTGAAGTATAATATTTTCTATCATGTGTTTTTAAGCTTTTCATAAAAGGGGTCTTATCATAACCTTCTTAATTAATTTTTTTTTTTTTTTGTATAGATTATTGCACCTCCAGAGCTCGATACCACACGAGTAATGAAGCTAATTAAAGAAACCTTACCAAATCCAAGATAAGGCGTGCTGCAAATAATTGCAACAATAGATTTTTCGGAGATCAAAGAATCATTTAAAGCTTTTGATATTAAAGCTTTTGATAAATTAAATGTAGTCTATAGGATGATGACTATACGTTCAATATGGTGGATGTTGTTAATTACTCGTTCAATGATTGGAAATTATTATTCAAGGCAGTTTAAATGATGGTGCTTGGAGTAAGTGAAGGAATATATGGGGGCGAATTAATCAGGAGGGTAATTGATGAAGTGAAAATTATGAAGAGATAAGAGATGCTTGTGTGGGCAAAACATGAAGGGTTTGAATGGTGGAGGTATGTGATTAAATGGCACTATAGAATGGCCATAAAGAAGCTCAACATAGCTTGTGATTAAATGAGAAGAAGGAGAAGAACCTTGCAATGACACTGTCCTAGTTTTTACCAAATTAGAGAGAGAGAGAGAGAGAGAGAGAGAGAGAGAGAGAGAGAGAGAGAGAGAGAGAGAGAGATTATTATAAGGGAATCGATGTACTTAAAAAGAAGATTAGGGCATAGAGTTTGGACCGATGTTAAGCACTATCATTAGGCAAATCTAAGCCGCTCCTAATCGGTTAAAGTCATGAAGAAGTGGGGCTATGGCTAATGCCGAGGATCTATGGAATAGATGGACTCTCTTCAATGGAGGAAGCATGCATCAAGTTAATTATGACGCACATCAAGGTGCTTTTATAATAGATGATAAGTCAAGATCAGATGATTGATCATGCAAATTGTCTGAGGTGAGGTGATGTCAAGTTCTACAAAGAACTCGATGTAGAGGAAGAGGAGGGTGTTCAAGTTTAACAAGAAAGAGGGTGTCATGTGATTTTTATTGAAGTATTATCTATCCTAAAAAAGTGGGAAAAACTACCAATTCAATCATAAACTCATTATAAGAACGCCGATTTAGTTCTAAACTTTCAAATTTCATCAATGCATTCCTAAACCTTCATGAAATTCCGATATATTCCTTTTGGCCAATTGCGACCGGAAATAGTCGACGTGGCAAGTAAACTCGTCTATGTCAATGAGCAACGTAAGATGATCGAGGATGACTGGAGGACACGTTGGCAAGTCAACAATTTCCAACGTTAATTTCTAGTGAAAATTGACCGAAAGAATTATATTGAAATTTCATGTGAAAAATTAAGACAAAAACTAAAAGTTTAGGATTGAATTGATAAACATATAATAAGTTTAAAACCAATTGGATGCTTATCCACAAAAAGGTCCTTCCATTTTTATTCTACATACAATCTCAAGGATTTTTAAGGCGAATCTCAACTGTGCTTTAATCGCCACGACAAAAGTAGAAAATTTATAGTGTGGGTGAAAAGGTAGTATCACAACTTTTCTTATGAGAAAGTGAATGATCAGTTTTCTACACATAGATAGATTAATCCGAAAATCAAACTAAGAAATCAAATGGAGTTACTAAGTTTGGTCTATGGTCCCTTGTTTGATGGGTAAATAGTCTAGCGGTTTGCGTCGGTTATCCGGGCATTTTAAATTATTTTTTTCCCCTTTGGGTTAGCAGCAAGTTTAGGAGGATCCGCCTACAATAGGAGTGCCAATTCAATGTGGACGAGGCCGAAAACTCATTTCATCCTTTTCTACCACCACCCCCCCCCAAAAAGAAAACAACAAAAAAGCCAAAAAAAGAAAAGAAAAATTGTTACTTGAATACGGTTGTTTCACCAAAAAATCAATAATTTAAAAAAATTATTTTTTAAATAATGACTACTTATATTACTTCTAAACTGATAATATCATTCTCATTATCAAAGAAAATGTTTGTGCATTATTATCGTTAATAAAAATATTTTTCATTGACTAATTTTTATAAGAAATGCAAACAAATGATTTTTATGAAAATATTTTTTAAATCATTGATTTCCCTATAAAATAAAAGTGCCAAAAATATTCTCATTTCACTCCTCCTTCATGATTTATTCAATGGAAAATGTTCATATCTCAATATAAAACCCTTTTCATCCAAAGATTTCAATATCCAAAAACCAACTTTAAGTATCTCATATTGTCCATCATCTGATTAAACATCGAGGTAGGTAGATCTTTTTTCTTTGTCTTACTGTAGTATTAATAAAACGATTTCGCCTCCGTCGCTATAGGTGTCTGTCATCGCACCATATCACCATTATGCAAAGAATCTATTACGTGCAGGCGTTCTTATCCAGTATATTCCCATATTATATCGAGTTTTGCCGTTACTTGTGGGTCAGTCTCCTACTGGCTTCATTTTTGAGTCAGCATGAGCAAATTTTGTCATCAATCTTCTCATGTTTGTTTTGGCTGGCCATGTTGTTGGATCATGCTGGTACCTTCTTGGGCTACAGGTGGGTAGCATCATTTGTTTTTCTCTTCCTAATTTGTTAGAATGGGTTCTTCATTTCAGCCTTCTGTTAAAATGCTGGTAAAGTAGCTCCAAAACTTAGTGACTGAACGAGAGATTTTTCGAGCAAAGCAATTCTTTCTTCGTCTAATCTCACTCTCTCCATCCTGCCAGAGGATTAATCAATGTCTTCGGGAAGCATGCAAACCAGCCGGCCTGTGTAGCTTTATGGATTGTGGAGATGGAGACAACATTGACAAATTCAAAAATAATGCAACATGGACTAAATGGACAACAAATCCGAATGCTACTGCTTGTTTTAACTCCAATGATTTTGGTTATGGAATTTGAAGGTTTTATTAGCGATGGGCTTAAGGCCCGTCCGCCCAAGTTGGGCCCAAAAAGCCCGGCCCACGGGAATAGGGCCCGTGGATGGAGGGATGTATAAAAGGGAGGAGAAAGAGAGAGAAGACACCTTTCGGACAATCAGAGAACGTACGTACGTCTTCCCCTCTCCCACGCACTCTCTCTCAAAAAGAAAAAGAAGAAACAGTAAGGCAAAAGGCACGTTTCTTCTTCCCTTCAAAACGTCATCGGATCAAACAGGGCCAGATTTTCTTCCTCTTGTCAGCGTCGGTGTCTAATCTATGGCTAACAAGGTACGCTCGAATCCGTGGTGTGCTTTAGGATCGGTGATACGTGAATTTCCCGGGCTTGTCTTCCGCATTGCTTTTAGGGGTTCGATTTAGTATCGAATCCGATTTTCGGGGATCCGTTATTTCCAACATTGGTATCAGAGCCCTAGTTCACGTTTTCCCGACCTATTTGATGTTTTTTGATTGATTTTTCACGAAAGTAATTCGGCCGTACGGATCGGGGCAAGAAATCCCGACACCCGAGCGCTATTAGTCCATTTTTTCGAGTTTCTGTAAGTCCAAATTGATTTCTAAAGGCATAGGGTGAAAGCGTTCGTCGAAACGAGTTTGGCGATATGTCAAACGCCGCCGGGAGACGCCGCACGCGCCTACACGCTCGATCAGAAGCCGCTGTGCGTGGGCGCGACGCGCCCGAAGCGCTAGCATCGGCCAGCGCGTGCGCCACACGCGCCAGTGGGCGAACCGGCACGTGCCAGTCGGCGAACCAACGCGTGCTGACATCATGCGTTGACATCACCGTGACGTCACCCAACGGTCGATAACTGGTGGGATGACGTCACCGATGACGTCATCGCCGACGACCGCTGGCCGACCGATGACCGCCCGGCGACCCGACCCAACCCGACGGGGACACGACTCAACCCAACCCGCTCAGAAGCTAGGCGCATGCCGTGCACGTGCTGGCTGACATCTGCGTGACGTCAGCCCGCGCACGCGCGCGGCACGTGCGATCGGTTCATCCGACCCGGCCTGACCGGTCCGACCGGCCCGTCCGCCCCGACCGGTCCGACTGGTCCGACGACCCGACGACCTGACCGTTGACCCGTTGACCGACGACTGTTGACCCGAAAAAAAAAAAGAAGAAAAAAGGAAAAGAATGTGTTTCTTTTTCAATTAAGTCTATGTGGATTATATGTAATCCCTTATTTGTTCTGCATTTGTTGCAGGAACAATGCCTCCCCTGAGGTTGCGCACACCTATTCGCGCAATTACCGATGAACAAAAGGAAAGGCTGTCTAAGTTGATAGCTGAGCTGACTGATCATCGATGGGAGAGTGGTGACTTAATTGATCACGTCCTTGAAGTCAATGGGAAAATTCAAAAGGTCATATGGAATGGTCGTCCTATGCCACAGTCAGAGATGGTACGATTTTTCATGAATACTATTCCACCTGAATGGCAAGATGTGTTGAATCGCATGTGGGATGTCAACGGAGTTACTTCATATAAGAAAATAGTGATGGATTTTGTAAATGAATATTACTGTATTGTTACAGGGGAAAAGATCAAGGAATTAAACAAAAAAGGATCTGTTCCAGTTCGTGTGCTGACTTGGTGTTAGTTGTATTGGTTGATCTTTGTTAAGTGTGCTATGTGGACATCTTATGTAATGTTTACTACCTGATTGTTGTTAATGTAGCAACCGATATCTTGGTTGTATTAGTTGAAAGCATTATTGTTTTATTGGATGTCAAATATTATTTGCTTTCTATTATTGTTGGTTCTTGTGGGTAGTTTAGAAGTTTTTGTAGCTTCATAGAATTTACTTTGCATAAGACAATTATATTAATGATAATTTTAAGTTAGGATTTTTGGAGGATGATTGGAAACATAGTGACCTTTTGATTCTGAAGCCTTACTTGAAATTATTCATTAATATGATGGGTCTATGCAAATAGAGATGCATAAATGATAGGCATTAATAATTCGTGCATATATGTCTGATGTGTTCAAATCAATGGCTTCAGCCACAAAGAGCATAGTTGCCGAGCTGAACAAAGGTGAAAAGCTCAATGGTGACAACTATGAAATATGACACATGAAAATCCAATATGCGCTGGAAGAGCAAGAAGCACTTGAGGCTCTTAACCTGACCATGGTAGAACTTGAAGATGGAAACACTGCGCAGCACAAGAGAGATAAGGAAGCATTTGCTGCATGGAAAAGAAAGAACTCTCTTACTTGCATTACGTTGCTAAGCAGCATGGACAATGACGTCATGCGAGGGTTTAGGCGTTTTGACAATGCTAAGGAAATGTGGGAAGCATTGGCAGCAAGATTTGGTCATACTTCGGTGACCAGACTAAGGCAGCTCACTATTAGGTTTGACTCTTATAAGAAGCCTCATGGTCAAACCATGAAACAACATCTTAGAAAATGTCAAACATGATAAATGAGCTTAAAGATGCTGGTCATGTCCTGACAGATGAGTAGTAAGTGCAAGCAATAATTCGTTCATTGCCTCAGAATTGGAAGCATATGAAGGTGCACCTGACTCATAATGATAATATCAAAACCTTTGAGGATTCTATGCGCCATCTTGAGCTGGAAGAGAACCGCCTCTTGGCGGCTAAGCCGGATGCTGAACTCTATCATGCTAGTTCTAGCTCTCATGGAGCTTCGAGCTCCAAGCGCAAACGTCCTAACTGGTTTGATAAAGGGAAAAGCAAGGAAGAAGGTCCTTCAGGGAAGAAACGCAAGCTTAACTAACATGAAAGAGGAAAGCGTCCTCGAATGAAGAAGCTTACAAGGGTGAAGTGTTTCAATTGTGACAAGAAGGGTCACTATGCTCGCGACTGTCGTGAGCCAAAGAAGGTAAACACCCCTTGTACTTTTCAGAACTTTACTTTTGTGTCAAGTTCTGTATTCTTGACTGAGTCTAATCCTTTGTGGACTATAGACTTAGGAGCGACAGACCATGTAGCGAAGGATAGAGGATCCTTCGTGGAATTCCGACGAGTACCAACTAGAACTAAGTGGATCTATGTGGGAAACAACTCCAGAGCTTAAGTGAAAGGAATTGACACATGCCAACTGAACATGCGTGGTGGATGCACTTTGTTCCTTCATGATGTATTGTATGCTCCGGAGATTCGTCGGAATTTAGTGTCTGTTTTAGTGTTGGTTAGACTAGATTTTAATGTTAACTTCTATAATAGAGGTGTGGATTTGTTTTTGGATACAAATTACTATGGTTGTGGTTATTTTCTAGATTGTTTCATTGTATTAGATATTGACTATGTTAAAGTAAATGTTTGTTATTCCTTTATCACGTCTCCTAATTCATATGATAATGATATGAATGTGTGGCATGCTAGACTTGGTCACATTGGCCAACAACGTATGAATAGATTAGCCAAAGAGGGCTTGTTGGGCAATATTGAAAAAGTCGATTTGCCAATATGTAAGCATTGCCTAGAAGGGAAAACGACAAGGAAACCATTTGGGAAAGGTAAAAGAGCTGAATTTCCTCTGCATTTAATCCATTCTTATGTCTGTGGTTCAATAAATGTGAGAGGAAGGCATGGGGCTATTTATTTCATCACATTTATTGATTATTATACTCGATTTGGATATGTCTATTTAATTTCTCATAAATCTGAAGGAATAAGTTGTTTCAAAAGGTTTATGAACCTGGTAGAAAATCAATTAGACAAGAAAATACAAGCATTGAGATTCAATCGAGGTTGAGAATATTTATCTGATGAGTTTAGAAAATTATGTGATGAAAAAGAAATAGAAAGACAGTTGTCTATTCCATATACTCCTCAACAAAATGGTGTTGCAAAGAGAAGAAACAGAACCCTATTGGAAATGGTTAGGTCCATGATGGCGCATGCTAACTTACCTATCACTTTTTGGAGTGATACGTTGTTAACTGCCGCCTGTATACTTAATCGGGTGCCTTCCAAATCAGTTACTTCCACTCCATATGAGTTATGGACAGGTAGAAAACCCGACTTAAGTTTTCTTAAGTCATGGGGTTGTGTTACCTATACACATAAGTCCTCTCACAAGTTTGGGAAATTAGGTCCCAGAGGCAAGAAGAGTATTTTCATAAGATACTCCGAACATTCGAAAGGGTATGTGTTCATAGGTGAGCAGAAAAGTGGGAGTATAACTGAATTTGAATCACGAGATGTCACATTCTTATAGGACGAATTTCCTAAGAAGGGCGAAATAGGGGAAGATTACTCCCTATTTGAGACCTTGGATCAAGATAATGATATTAGTGGAGTTCGTCCAAGTGAAAGTAATATGACAAGTGATGAATTGAACTCAACTCATTCTCAATTGCAACCACATGATAAGATGACGTCATCATTATCTAATCCAAGTGGGAGCATGATGGGGAATGATGTACAAAGTGTACAATCTCCCATACGGCGAACAAGTCGCCAAAGTATTCCCCGTCGACGTTTTGACATTGAAGGGGAAACTTTTATGGTTGCTCCACAAGATGAGGATGAGCCAAGAAATATTAATGAGGCTCTGAATTGCCTTAGCAAGGAAAGATGGATTCATGCAATGGAAGAGGAAATGGAGTCAATGAAATCAAACCAAGTTTGGGAACTGGTTGATCTTCCAAAAGGACGCAGAGCTATTGGGAACAAATGGGTTCTCAAAAATAAAGCGAAAGGCTGATGGCTCGATAGAAAGGCATAAGGCTCGCCTTGTGGCGAAAAGGTATAATCAACAGGAAGGAATTGATTATGAAGATACGTTTTCTCCTGTAGTAAGATTTACCTCGATTCGCATTATTCTGGCAATAGTGGGATGTTTGGATCTTGAATTACATCAAATGGATGTAAAGACTGCTTTCCTCAATGGAGAATTAGAGGAAGAAATATATATGGAACAACCTGCTGGTTTCATAGTGAAAGGCCAAAAAGAAAAGGTATGTCGACTTTTGAGATCGATATATGGCCTCAAGCAGTCATCGAGACAATGGTATATACGTTTTCATAATGCCATAATGGCATATGACTTTACAATGATTGATGAGGATCATTGTATATATATCAAAAGATCCAAGGATCAATTTGTGATCATATCATTATATGTTGATAATATACTGATTGCCGGAAGCAATATGGAGTTTGTTAATACTGTCAAGAGTTGGTTGTCTTCCAACTTTGAGATGAAAGATATGGGTGAGGCTGCATACATTCTTGGAGTTAAGATTTCGAGAGATCGTTCGAAAAGATCGTTGTCTCTTTCGCAAGAAACATATATAAATAAAGTTCTTGAACGATTTCGTATGCAAGATTGTAAACCTATAGACACTCCTATTACAAAAAGTGAAGGATTAAGCCATAGACTGTGTCCAAGAACTCCATAAGAGAAGGAACAAATGAAACATGTTCCTTATGCTAGTGCTGTTGGGAGCTTGATATACGCTATGATGTGTACAAGACCCGACATATGTTTTGCAGTTTGAATGGTGAGTAGATACCAATCCAATCCAGGTCCAGCACATTGGAAGGCCGTTAAGAGAATACTGATGTATCTAAAGGGAACTGCTGATTATACGCTGAGTTATTAAGGAAAGGATCTGCAACTCGAAGGCTATTCAGATGCTGATTGGAGAGGAGATTTAAATGAAAGAAAATCTACCTCTGGATTTGTTTTCTTACCGAATAATGGCACCATATGTTGGAGCAGCAAGAAATAAAAGTGTATAGCCTTGTCCACGATATAAATTAAGTTCGTGGCATTATCAGCAGTAGTATAAGAAGGTGTTTGGCTTAAGAGATTTTTAGATCATTTAGGTGTTATTGAAAGTGCTGCAGATTCATTGTTGGTTAACTATGATAGCCAAGCAGCAAAAGTGTACACCAAAGATCCAAAATATCATGGCAAAACCGAACACATAGATACCAAGTATAATTTTGTAAAGGATATGGTTGCACGAAAAGACGTGAACTTAGAGTACATACTACGCATAGAATGGTAGCAGATCCTATGACAAAGCTAATACCTAGATATGTGTTTTGTGGCCATATGAAATCTCTAGGATTGTGTAGAGACTGATGTACTGAATATTATATTTTCCCTAAGTGTTCACATTTGATGAATTTGTGTTTTCATCATTAATACCTATGAATCTTTGTTTAATCTTTATGCATCTTAATGCTCAGTGCATTATTTTAAGTTGAGAAGTATGTCGGACAGATATAAGATTAGCCCACTCACACGGGTAATCGCCTCTGTTTACTGTGTGATAAATAGAGATGAGACTGTTTTTAAGCTTATTATCTAGGTGATAATCGAGAGCTCAAGCTTAAAATACGTATGTCGCCTTAACTGAGTGTTAAGATGAGGATATAATACTAAAGATGTCCGAAAGTAAAATAACCCACATATTTTACTTTATCTGTCTATGATGCCAGATGTGAGTTCTGATGAATTTTGTGAATGAGTAGATATGTGAACTCAAGTTAGACATTGGATATGTCTGAACTATCATCTGTACAGTATTGAAAAATGTAGACATACGCTCCATAGGAAATGAGTTAGTACCGTAATACGTATTTCATACTACGTATGCATGAGACGACCAATAAGAGTGGCAAAAAGTTTGATCTCAACTTTTATGACGTGTGAGACTCTTGAGGAAAAGAGTTCCTCAAATTTTAGTCCCCTCATGACTCTTACTTATTCTCAAAATTTCTATTTAGTGTTTGCTATCTTAGGGTGTTGCCAATGGTCATGAGTTAATTCGATCTAATGGGGCATTTCTAGAAAAGCAAGCTAAACTGAAATTGAGAGTTTGAAGGAAAGAGGAAGATCAAATTTGGAGAATCACATTATAGTTTTGTATTCACCGGTCGACCAATTATGATTTGTCTTTGTGATAATTATAATTGTGATAATTATATATATATATATATATATATATATATATATATATATATATATATATATATATATATATATCATTGTTTAAAAGAGATCAAGAGAGATATAAATGTGATTAATCGATCTAGGGTACTGCATACTAAATCTACTCAGAGTGTGACGCCCATTATGAGCTGCTATATATTCCTAACAGATGTATAGCAACGGGCTCTCAAAGTATGCTGGTCGCACGGATTATTCACCGGTATGAATGTTGAAGAGAGGTAAAGAGAATCATGTTCGGCCCACCATATGTGAGTGGGAGATGAAGGTTTTACTAGCGATGGGCTTAAGGCCCGTCCGCCCAAGTTGGGTCCAAAAAGCCCAGCCCACGGGAATAGGGCCCGTGGATGGAGGGACGTATAAAAGGAAGAAGAAAGAGAGAGAAGACACCTTTTGGACGATCAGAACGTACGTACGTCTTCCCCTCTCCCGTGCACTCTCTCTCAAAAAGAAAAAGAAGAAACAGTAAGGCAAAAGGCACATTTCTTCTTCCCTTCAAGGCATCATCGGATCGAACAGGGCCAGATTTTCTTCCTCTTATCGGCGTCGGTGTCTAATCTATGGCTAACAAGGTACGCTCGAATCCGTGGTGTGCTTTAGGATCGGTGATACGTGAATTTCCCGGGCTTATCTTCCACATTGCTTTTAGGGGTTCGATTTAGTGTCGAATCCGGTTTTCGAGAATCCGTTATTCCCAACAGAATTGATCAAAATGCTGTTAATCTTACCAAAGAGGCAAACGTGGTCACGAGATATGTGTTTTCGTTGTTTTGGGGATTCCAGGTACTTATTTACATTCTTATAGATTCGGCTTATTTATAATCGGACCAAATAGTATACTGTACAATAGCCTAGCAACGCATTCCAAGGAAAAGGCATTTTGTTCTCCTGCTCTTTATCCTTTTCCTCTTAAAATTGCTTGGTTGAGGCAACAGATTGAATTAGGGTAAATCTATATATCAATATTTCACCTGCAGTAAAAAGGGAGGGAATTTTTCTTCTTTTTGGGGGGTGGTTGGATGAACAATCCTTGTCGTTGTTTTATTGTGGGATAATAGCACAAATAGTCATTAAACATTGATCGGAAGTGCAATGTTGTTTTTGAAGTTTTAATTTGTGCAATATGATCCCTAAACTTTGACCCAACATGTGTAAAATCATACCTAGACTTTTAATTTATTCAGTGTGGTCCATGAGCTACTGATAAATGCTCAACATAATCCCTAAACTATATGAAAATGTTCAAAAGTTCATGGACTATATTGAATATTGGACCAAAGTTCAACAATTATATACAAATTAAGAGTTCAGGAACGACATTACGCATTGGGCCAAAGTTCATAGACCATACGTGTCATTTTCCGTTTTATTATTTGTCCACTCTTAGCAATAATAAGAAGAGCAAACAAACTATTAGCTGCAGCAAAGGCCTCTTCATTTCTTGGGATATATGGAATAAGATGCATGGCTTCATGCAGGATGAACACCTGGAACTTTTTATTTTCCATCAATGCAAGTCAAAGCTGCAAATTTGGAGGACTCTCCACTTCATCTTTTTACCTTCTTCTTTTTTCTCTGTGACAGTTCCATTTTAATATCTTTCTATCCTTGCGGGAGTTTCTATTGTGCTTTGAACTTCCAGAAAGATTGAGGCAGTAGGGCATATCTTGGTTGTATGAGTGAATCTGTTCTCTGCTATTAACGAGAATAGCACATTGAAATACGAGGAAAGAAGAGAAGATCATTGCACAATATTCTCTTTATAATTCTTGAGAGAGAGTGAATAATAAGTATGAACCCGAAAAACTATTGCTTTTGGATGTCGTGTGAACTTTCTGCCAGCCCATCCTGATTTAATATCCTCCAAATTCAGCCTAAACTTGTCAATTGTTTTTTTGTTACTATTTCCATGATTGCATTACCAATATGGCCTGCAGAGAAACGTTCTTGTGTTTTTATAACATCATGCATTTAATACACCTTAAAGTGAAGATACAATTTGTAACACATCGTACTCATTTTCTTTTTCAAATTTTGAAGCAAATAAGTACTCTAGCTGGAAATCAAACTCCAAGCTACTCTGTTCCAGAAGTCCTGTTTACCATGGGCATTATTGGATTGGGCCTCTTGCTGTTTGCTCTTCTCATTGGAAATATGCAGAACTTCCTCCAGGCTCTGGGAAGAAGGTGTGACCTCTCACATTGACAAACTTTTTATATTGACAGATCTATTAATCTTTACCATTGTGCTTGTGCAAAACATTTGAGATCATTCGATTGATACAATGATGACCTTTAAAAATTTTCATATCCAAGTGTGTGTGATGGTTTTATGGCTTCCAAGACAAACAGTTCCATAATGCTATCATTCAAGAAGATGAATATCCTTTTGCAGATTTTTTGTGTTAGTCTTTCTGTATTGGCTTTCAGATTTCATTCTTTGGACATGTAAATATGGTATTGCAACATGATAAGCCTGGACATTTCCAATTTGTGAGCAATACCGTATTTATTCGTCACTGAACAAATTTCGCATCAATTCATCGCTGGATGTCACCGCATGTGCCTACATGTATTGCTGAGAGTGAGATCAACTCGCGCGCACACCCTTCATTCGTCCGTCTCTTTTGCAAGTGCTATGTTAACGTCATAGCCGACATCAGAAATGTCACGCAGCAACAAATTTTACTATAGATCAAGCGGTATGGTGGAGATAACAACTATACTCGAGTTATTCAAATATTCTCAATGTTTCCAATTATATCCAATTCATCACGCAATGTTTAGCCCCATAATTTCTCATGAAATAATCTCTCAATTTCACAAAGGAATTACACGTAGATCTTACCACAAAATTAAATGACTTCAACACTAACGTTCTTGGTGTAATTGCGTATATAAGAACAACGAGCCCACTTTGAAGCACTTGATATTTGGTATTACCAGATTGCTTGCATCAACAACGGCGTAGAGCAAACCCACGATCTAATATTATATGTATATATACCCATGACGAGGCTGAAGTCAACATGGATTAGAAAATCCATGCTCCGAACCTTAATCCCTCTGTTTCCATATGGAGAAAAATGTGTGTTCTAAAGTTTCAAGGGTGCTCTTACAACAAGCTAAGAAACAGGCTGAATTAATGGGATGCTGAGAACTGTTTTCGCTGGGTTGGGCTTCCCGGAAACTGCGGATTCCCTTTCTTTGAAGAAAAAGTAAGGTGAATCGCTCATTTGATTTGAGAGCCGACACATCTAAGATCAAGTTGCTCCAAGAGAAAGGGCCGGGGCCGCCCCCTCGTGGGTTGTTCTCCATTTTCAACCATTCATCGCCTCATGGTCGAGTCATTGTTTTGCCACAGTAATTGTCCTATCGAACCAAACCTCCCTTGGCCATTAGCCTCTCTCACCATTGTCATCAAAAAGTTTCCATTCAATTTTCCTATTCGATTCATGTATTTGAGCCCTTTATAGATAGAAGGAGGTCATTCCCAGTCGCTCTCACTTTTTTCCCTCTCTGATGGCCACGTTACGATGCAAGGGGTGGAATTTACGTGGCCAACTTAGGGCGTGCATGACAATGTTTCTTGGTTGGGGAAGAGTTTTTTTTTTTTTTCAGAAATAGTTCTTTTTTATTTCTATTCCTGGGAACAATTTCTAAGTAAAAGAAGCCATTTGGTAACTACACAAAATTTCTACTCTTGGAATAGAAAAAGAATAGAAATGCGTTTGGTAATGCAATAGTTTCTTTTTTGTATTTATTAGTTTTTTATTCTTGTTCATGGATTGTTGCCTGCCAACCGTCGGCCGCCACCGCCGCTGCACAATCACCGACAAGCGGCGGCGAAGCGGCAACCAGCGGTGGTGGCGACCGGCGGGGCGCGCGCGCGACGACCAGCGGCGCGGTGTCTCGGGCAGTTGAAGGTGGCCGTGGCAAGAGATAAGAATAAAAGAAAAATTAAAAAAAAATTGACTTATTTCTAGAAACTGTTCCGGAAATAGAAGAAATTTTTTTTTTTGTTTTCATTTCTGTTCCAAATATATTCCTAGGCTATCAATTCTATTCCCGGAATAGAAAAACAACTTGGCGTTACAAACAGATTTCTGTTGTTTTTTTGTTCCGATAAACAAAAGAACAAAAATTAAGAGAAACAGAAACATTACCATACGCAGCCTTAAAGTCGCTTACTTCCCATGCGCGTATGAAAAAGACAGGGGAGGTCAGCCCCAGGTAAAAGGAGAGAAATATAAAGCAAATGTGGCTCCCGTCTCGTAAACACGCTTTTGGTCCTAGCAAGACGCGCGCGCGCACCTTTGTCATCTCCAATGAGAATGTAAAGCACGAAATGTTAAACTCCTTCCGCTTTGCACTTCTGTTGACGACAATCATGTCTGGTCGTTTTCAATGGTTTTCCACGAAGCAAGCTCCACGAAAGTCCCGATTGCAAACGTGAAACATCATGGCCAGAAAAGTTTTTATTAATTTCTTAGAAAAAAGGCTTTTTTTTTTTTTTTCCTTCTTTTGGCCTGAATTCCGTGATGCCAAAAAATTCGACCACAAATAAAAAGAAAAAGAAGGTTACAGATAATTTCAATTTACTCTCCAATTCATGGCCGACATTCTTTAAAGGGCGTAGGAGATTGACATCGTCTCCCACAATTTGTGCGATAACCAGTGATTACAAAGCCAACTTCGTTCTCAAGATCACAATGCAGTCCATATTTTTAGGAACAAAATGAAAGATATAAAGACTTATTTGATTTCAGAAAAATGAATTATTTGAAAGTTATTTTTAAAAAAAATGGTCCGTTGTGTTATTGCAAATAGATAATCACTACATGATATTTTCATTATGGATAAAAGTTATATCTAAATATTTTTGTGGATGATAAAAATATTTGTAAACAATAAAAATATATTTTCGTTCATTCAATATTACATTTTATCACTAGCTTTATAAGCGATCATCTTTAGGAAAATTATTTATTAAATCATTCACTTTTTACGAAATAAACGCACATTAATAGTCATCTTATAAATTAATTTGTCGAATAATATGACATTTTATCACTAGCTATGTAAATTAATGAGTTTGTTTAAGCATCCGATGTGATCCTTTCCTTTCCAGCTAAAGGTTCTTTCATTTGTCAGCCAGTCGTGAGAGTCTTGGTCACAGTCAACGCTCGAAGTCTTCTTCTATATCACTCGCTATGGTCTTCGTAGAAGAAACAAAGTCTCCGCCCTGTCTCCATTCATATTTCTTCCCTCGCATTATCTTCATCGTCTAGAACCGCAGATCCAGATAAACCAGATAAAAAAGACGAGCCTCTTCGGCTCGGAGGCTTCAATCCTGGAGCTCACGCTCTCTCCGGTCGCCGCCGCTACCCAGCGATAGCAACAGGCTCGACACTCTTGTACTTGTTCCTACTTCGTCGCTTTGAGAGCCGATCGTCCTTCGGAGGGTGAAGTTGGTGTCTTGCGCTTGAACTTTGCGTATTGGCTTTGTAAGTTTGTCAAAATGCCCTCTTTTTTCCGCTACTTCTGTGTGTAGATGCTTGTCTCGGCCGATGATTTCTGCAGTTAATACTCGTGTCCTTGCGTGTGACTTTGTTACGAGAACCAAGTACATGTATTTAACGGCATATAACGAGTGAACGGCATTTGTTACGAGAGCCAGGTACATGTATTTAACAGCATATAAGGAGTGATCAGACCACAGGTTAACTCAGTTCCTCCGGTTGAGGATAGTGCCGTAGTTAAATATACACTCTCGATTCATCTAAGACTACGTTTGCTTTGCGGAAAAATAAGTGATTTGAATTTTTCTTTTTTTTTTTTTTTGAAAAATTATTGCTTATATCATTTAGAAAAATTAGTAAATAGAAAATGTTTTCATCATCACAATTTATGCATAACTTATTTTGTGGGTGATAAAAAAGAATTTCCATTCATTTATTTTTGTATGTGATATTTGCGATTATTTTTCAAAAATATTTTCCAAATTACTTATTTTTCAGAAATGAACATGCTCTAGAGTTGTATCGAGTTGATATTTTTTCTATTTTAAGTTCCTAATCAAAAAATTTAATGAAAATGTTTAAGATATATGAGAAACAAGAGCTTAGAAATTTAATATATCTAAAAATTAGAACGAGATTTATATTAATATAAGTATGAGTATTTATGGATAAATTAACATCGTTTTTAGATATCATTTTTCTAACATTTATTCTTAAAACGGCAGGATAACTCAAAATGAGGATCCACTTTTACCATCGCAAGCTAAAATATGCTTAAATGGAAATATAATACTTATAAACACCGGAAAAGTAAAAGGATAATAAAAAAACAACATATTCTTTGTTAATTTAGGAAATTATTGAAAAAAATTATAATATCTAGCTATTAATGTAAATAAGAAAACTTATGAATAGTAATAAAAAACTATTTTGACTAAGACCGGTTACTAAACTTTCTCGGATTTGTTCTGACTGGAAAAATAGATATGATTCAGTTGACGTTTTTTTCCCCATCACATGTTTAGTTTAGCGAAAGATGGTCCACAAAATTGCTTTACTATATAAAAATCCTAATTAAACGTTTCCTGCTGCAGATTTACAATGTGAAATGGCCCATAACGAAAGAGAAGAAGAACCGATGCTGTCGGAAACGCACCAGCAATTATCAGATTATCATAACAGTTCTCAACCTCGGTCACGTATATCTAGGACCCGGAGTGTGTCAATTTCCATCCCTACGAGCTCCATGGAGTCATTCGAGAGTATAACGAGTCGAGCAGGTTACACTGGACCTTTAAGGAGTGAAAGGAGGACACCTTTCTCGCTAACGAGTGGCCCGTTACGCAATCGCTTACCTGAAAGTACCTTCTGGCGTAACCCCGGTGCGCCTGGAAGCACGGGAGTGGAGTCGCAACATATGAAAGAAAAATTCCCTTCTTTTAGCATAAAGGATCGTATTGACTCCACAGATGACGACTATGGTGCTAAAAATGAGCATTTACTGAGGTCCGGACGACTGGGGATGTGCAATGACCGTTACTGTACAACTTGCCCCTCACATTACAATAGAAGGGCGCAACAAACAAGTTCTGAAAGTTCAAGTATAGCTGATACCCGGGTAAATGCCATACTTGCAGAGCCTTTTGCTATGTTTGATAAGGTCCTGAGAATGAGATTCTCCATTTCTACCGAACGCTGGAAATTGTCGGTTTTAACTTTGTCATTCTTAGAAAATGAGGGATCACAAGTTTTATCTTCTCACTTTCTGATCACGGTCACCACTTCTTGGTTTGCAATTTTTCGATTTACTATAGTATTCTGCGAGTACTAATCTGTTTGCGTTTTAAAGTCACCTTGTATGTCGCACAATCTTCTATTGGCTGGAAGTTCATAAAGAGCAATTTAATTTGGCTTAAGGCCAAAGCAAGCGCTGCCTTAGATTTTCAAATAAGTTGCCCGCAGTCCCACAACTCTACGATTATAATGTAGGTGATAATTCTATCTCTAAGCAGTAAGCATAACTTTCTAATTAGTGTGGGACTTGGAGTTCTGGTGACGATGGTATCAAAAGGTACAACAACGAAGATCTGAGATTGACTTCACCAGTATTTCAAGATGCTTTTGTTTTGAGCACATCTTTTATGCACCATGCCATATCCAGTAGGATATATGAATTTACTTCTTCAAAGTAACACTTGCAGTTTCACAAAGCTCTTTATGGGGATGCCAAAAGTTGGGCAAGGAGGTTCTTCACTTATGTCAGTGCCCACATTCCTGGCGTCATAAATCCTCATGCTCAAGCTGTTCAGCGGTGGAACAAATTTTTTGTCATTTCTTGTGTGGCGGTCCTCTTTATAGACCCATTGTTTTTGTTCTTGCAGTATGTACCAAAGGTATGGCTCAGCTGCAGCATTGTCAACACGGCTTGAAAATATATGTTGCTTGATGGTTAAGTTAATAACGTTCTTACTATATTTTTTCCTCTATAATTCCTAAATGGTTCCCAAAATGAAGTTGAAATTCTTCCCATTTTTCACCCTGCTATAAATCACCTAGTTCTGGTTAGATTTATTCCACTACTTATCAAGTTTTTACTGCCCCGTTAATATCTGCAGATATTCTTCACTTTACAGATTAAGCTTCTTAATCATGGTTTGATGCACATGTAGCCCAAGCTACAGCCGGTGGTGTTTGAGTTTATCCTTCTCTATAACTCATTGTTATGTTTATTTCCAATTCTCAAAATTTGACCTTGGTACAATAAGTTGGATCTCCTTTGGCCAAGGCTGATCTAATCAACTAAAGTGATCTCCTCTTAGCCATGATTTCTTCAAATATATTTTACCAAAGTCAACACCCCTGTTTAGGTTGGCATCCGTTTTGCATTAGTGAAGGAAATATAATATGCCTGAACCCATTTTAAATACTTTTGATAAAATCCTGATCATATTCATTATCCAAATTGTGACTTTCTGCAAAAAAAAATGTCATTGATCATATATCCCCTAAAATTTCTCGTTTATTTGCATTTTGGCTTTTGTGCTTGTACTTTATTGCTCTTGTCACTTTTCTTTTGCAGATTCAAACAACCATCATAAGCTTTTCGGTTTGCACACAATTACTTCCCTTCACTTATCCATCCTTGATTGCAGGACTATGCGTGTGTAAAGTTAAACAGGCGCATGACAAAAACACTCGTTGTTTTCAGAAGCATGACGGACCTCATGTACCTATTGCACATTCTTCTGCAGGTAGGCTGCTTTTTACCAACTTGTTGGATTGTTTTCTTTTCTCGTTGGTGAATTAACAGTATCCTTTTATTGTCTTTCTTACTCTTTTCATCCACTATAGATTTTTGTTTTTGTTCCCTGTAACAACTTTTGAATGCTTCAAGGGGAAAATGTGTTATTCCGAGGGAACATTCATGGTGTTATACGAATGTTCTGCAGTTTTCAATTCGAGTACTCAAAAGTAATTTTTTATTCAACTGCATCCCCTGTTGTACTCCCGTTAATCAGATACATATTGTAGTGTTGGACAAAGTGAATTGGAATGTTGTGTAGACAAAGTTGACTACATATGTTGAACATGCATCCAGCCACACACTTCTCGTACCAGCTTTTCAAAAGTTCCTGTATTTGAGCATCTCCTTCTTAGAAAAGCAACAAGTATTACCAGGAACTCACCTTGCAGGCATTCATCTTCTTATGCGTGAAAACGAGCATAGAAAATAAGAGACAGGTGATCCTATCTGCTGTGCAAGTTTTTAGGGTGATCTAAATATTTGCTAGAGTTTTTTGCATTCAGATATAAATACTCAATTTTTTCCGAATGGCTCTTTACACTTAATTTTTTAGACTTCATAAATTCAGAAATCTTCATGGCCATATTACCTAGAAAATTAGACTTGTTAGAAACCTTTTGTAGTGAAAGGCTTCTCTATCGGGGTGATTTCTCTTGATACCTTCTTAATGCAAACATGGTACTCATTTTTCTTAGAAAAAGATGAGTCATTCGATGTTGATTACAGCTAAAAGTCAACTAGATGGGATTTTACTTGGTGTATATTTTAACTCTTGTAATATCAGAGTTTAATTTTTGGAAAGACTTACTGATCTTTCACTCAAAAAGGCTGCATTGGAAGAGCTTCAGAACAGACTTCCATGAGACAGAAAGTTCTTGCCTCTCTCATTTGTCAATCGCTCTTTTACACAACCCAAATTTTACATCCCTTATTCAGCACTTTATTAACTTAACTAGCATAAATATGTCAGGTTGGTATTTTGCTTGATGCTTAACTTCTATGATACCTTTCTTCTTCAGGCAGTAACGAAATTTAAGGTGAAAGGTTGTCACGTTAGGAGCTTTTATGGCTGCCTTTCACAGTCCTTGATGATTGCTTTCTTTGTCAACTTTTTGCAGTTTAGGTTGGCTTACGTAGCTCCTGAGACCAGAGTGGCTGGTGCTGGAGATTTAGTTGACCATCCAAAAAGAATCTTTCTCCATTATCTGCGAGGATACTTCTTGTTAGATCTTTTGGTTGCAGTTCCACTTCCCCAAGTAAGTCCTTGTTTCTCTGATGCATTAACCTTAATTAGTTTCCGTATTACATTGATTTTTAAGATGCTTCAGCTATATGAATAATGTAGAAGTAGGTTTTTGTGGGTTGGCAGTGTGAAACAAATTTGCATTGGATTAAATGTTCTGCAAGTCAATTTGTATTGCCATTACAATTCACTGGCTTATCACTGCAGTCTCAATTGCCTTTAGATAATCTGGATGTTATTGCTTCTACTTATCAAAATAATCACATCGTTGTAAATGGGTTTTACTGTCCCTTTCAAGATTTTCTAAGGATCTCTCCCCGATGCCTCCAGTCAGCTCTTTCTCCAGGACTGACTTGTAATACGTGTGTTTTATCATCCTGTATTTATATAACATACTGTGGCATGACCGACCCCACCGCATCTGGTGGGGTCTAAGAAATGTTCCACCAAGTGGACAATAATAGCTGTTAGTTTCATGTCTTGATATGACTACTCTCTTCTGATAATCAAATGCTTCCTTGACTGCTTGCAGATATTGATATTTTCTGCAAAGTATGCAATGAAACTTTTACGCACAGGCATTCTTATCCAGTACATTCCCAGATTATATCGAGTTTTGCCCTTACTTGTGGGTCAGTCTCCTACCGGTCTCACTTTTGATTCAGCATGGGCAAATTTTGTCATCAATCTTATCATGTTTGTGTTGGCTGGCCATGTCGTTGGATCATGCTGGTACTTTCTTGGGCTACAGGTGGGTGGCATCATTTTTTTTCTCTACATAATTTGTTCTTATGTATTAGAACCCCAGAAGAATAAGGATAGTGTGTTGAACTCTTGCTACTACACTCATTACCATCATGATGCCTCTTTGTTTAGCTGGTAATGCTAATTTCTTTCGCATTTTTGTTTGATTGTGGGAATATGTCCTTTCTGTAAGATGCTGATTGGGGTTGAACTCATTCAGGACCTGTTTCAGGTTGTGCTTTTTTGCACTTAGCAACAAAGCTAAGCCCACGTCTGTGGTTTGAGTTCTCTAATCATGTTCTTGTCAAATTTTGTCTTTACTAGCCCTTTCAGATGAATCATCCATGTGGTCTTGGAGTGATATATGACATGATACTAGTGTCTCAGATCCACATCATGCTGAGGCTGAAGCCTCTGGAATCTCACATCAAAATTCACATGTGTCATGCACTTTACTTCGGAAGCACAGTATGCCATCTCAAAGCAAAGTTATGTCCATATAAGCATGGTTTTATCGATGTGCTAAGTTTGTAGTCAAGTTTTTTAATCAAATTTATTCACATTAATATGTCATAGATCAACACCACATGGCTGTGGACTGCAAAGGATTATATCACTGCGATGTCTAATCGCATGTTATTTTATGTACTGGCCTTGGCCTGTACTGATCCTTTATCACGGAGCTCATGTTGGCACACAAACTTCTTTTATATGACCCACGGTCCTTATACCATACATCTTTATGCTTTTCTGGGATTTTGAACTAAACACATAAGAATGGGTTCTTCATTTCAGCCTTCTGTTAAAATGCTGGTAAAGTAGCTCCAAAACTTATAGTGACTGAATGAGAGATTTTTCAAGCAAAGCAATTCTTTCTTCGTCTAATCTCACTCTCTCCATCCTGCCAGAGAGTTGATCAATGTCTTGGGGGAGCATGCAAACCAGCAAATCCGAATGCTCCTGCTTGTTTTAACTCCAATGATTTTGGTTATGGAATTTATCAAAACGCTGTTAATCTTACCAAAGAGGCAAATGTGGTCACGAGATATGTGTTTTCGTTGTTTTGGGGATTCCAGGTACTTATTTACATTCTTATAGATTCGGCTTATTTCTAATCGGACCAAATAGCATACTGTACAATAGCCTAGCAACGCATTCCAAGGAAAAGGCATTTTGCTCTCCTGCTCTTTATCCCTTTCCTCTTAAAATTGCTTGGTTGAGGCAACATATTGAATTAGGGTAAATCTGTAGATCAATATTTCGCCTGCCTTAAAAAGGGAGGGATTTTTTTTTTTTTTTGGAGGGGGGGTGGATGAACAATCCTTGTCCTTGTTTTATTGTGGGATAATAGCACAAATAGTCATTAAACATTGATCGAAGTGCAATGTTGTTTTTGAACTTTTAATTTGTGCAATATGGTCCCTGAACTTTGGCTCAACGTGTGTAAAATCGTACCTAGAGTTTTACTTTACTCAGTGTGGTCTATGAGCTACTGATAAATGCTCAACATAGTCCCTAAACTATATAAAAATGTTTAAAAATTCAGGGACTACATTAAATATTGGACCAAAAGTTCATGAATTATATACAAATTAAGAGTTCAGGAATGACATTACACATTGGGCCACAGTTCATGGACCATATGTGTCATTTTCTGTTTTATTATTTGTCCACTCTTAGCAATAATCAGAAGAGCAAACACACTACTAGCTGCAGCAAAGGCCTCTTCATTTCTTGGGATATATGGAATAACATGCATGGCTTCATGTAGGATGAACACCTGGAACTTTTTATTTTCCATCAATGTAAGTCAAAGCTGCATATTTGGAGGACTCTCCACTTCATCTTTTTACCTTCTTTTTTTTTTTTTTTTCCTCTGTGACAGTTCCATTTTAATAGCTTTCTATCCTTGCGGGAGTTTCTATTGTGCTTTGAACTTCCAGAAAGATTGAGGCAGTAGGGCATATCTTGGTTGTATGAGTGAATCTGTCCTCTGCTATTAACCAGAATAGCACATTGAAATATGAGGAAAGAAGAGAAGATCATTGCACGATATTCTCTTTATAATTCTTGAGAGAGAGTGAATAATAAGTATGAACCCGAAAAACTATTGCTTTTGGATGTCGTGTGTTAGAACTATCTGCCAGCCCATCCTGATTTAATATCCTCCAAATTCAGCCTAAACTTGTCAATTGTTTTTTTTTTCTCACTATTTCCATGATTGCATTACCAATATGGCCTGCAGAGAAACGTTCTTGTGTTTTTATAACATCATGCATTTAATACACCTTAAAGTGAAGATACAATTTGCAACACATCGTACTCATTTTCTTTTTCAAATTTTGAAGCAAATAAGTACTCTAGCTGGAAATCAAACTCTAAGCTACTCTGTTCCAGAAGTCCTGTTTACCATGGGCATTATTGGATTGGGCCTCTTGCTGTTTGCTCTTCTCATTGGAAATATGCAGAACTTCCTCCAGGCTCTGGGAAGAAGGTGTGACCTCTCACATTGACAAACTTTTTATATTGACAGATCTGTTAATCTTTACCATTGTGCTTGTGCAAAATATTTGAGATTATTTGATTGATACAATGACGACCTTTAAAAATTTTATTGTCCAAGTGTATGTATGATGGTTTTATGGCTTCCCAGACAAACAGTTCCATAATGCTATCATTCGAGATGATGAATATCCTTTTGCAGATTTTTTGTGTGAGTCTTTCAGTATTGGCTTTCAGATTTCATTCTTTGGACATGTAAATATGGTATTAGGCAGATATGTATTCATCATGGTTTCTTAGTTTATTAGCATGCATGAATCTGAGTAATCGGTATTCTTATAATATGTTAATCTTAGGCAACATCGAGAAGATATGGCTCTAATAATTTAGGCATTATAACAGCATCGAATGCTCATATAGGTCAGCTTCAAGAATTCATGAGCAGATCTAAGTTATGTTTTTAGGCTGGTTTGGGTTCAAGAATTGTTAACTGCCATATGAAAATGGAGCTTGCCTAAACATTCTTGTAATATTTCATGTGCAAGTGGCAAATTGTAACTAATACTACTACTTGGGAAAAGAAACATCCTAGGCTATGTCTAGTCCTTCAAAAATGTCTCAACATCTCTTGAAATCACATACTGAAACACCATATGAGAAAGCATCCCCAAGGCGACTGATGAAACTTATTAGTGATGTGCATGCAGACCTTTCTACGCACCTATGCTCCCAATTTGTATCTGTTCTTTGGACCAATACTGATTAAGGATGTTCCTAGTGAACATTAGTGCGCCTTTTTATTGTTGGACATCTTGGATTTAAACTGTCAGCTGACTTTTATTTTCCCCCAATCCTCCCAGGAGGCTAGAAATGTCATTAAGGTGTCGGGATGTTGAGCAATGGATGAGTCACAGACGCTTACCTGAACAGCTAAGAAGGTAAACACGGCATTTCTTCCTACCTTTCTCATGTACTTCTACTTCTTCTCCTGAGTAGAGACATATCGATTGCATTATCCAGTATCCTGTTGTCATTTTAGCTGCTTGAATTTGGTGTTGAAGCAAACATATGTTCTTACAACGTCTTGCCCAATGGGGTTCACAGAAGGGCTGTTAAAATATAAATATGCGCGGAAGCATGGTATAGTTTATATTTGATAGAGGATGGACAAGGGACAATATGTGATAGTTGGAGGATATAAGACACGGGATAGGGGGAAAATAGTTTCTTTAGTTTATGAAAGTAATTTTACAATGGTTGAAGGAAATGTTGGTGAGGGAGCATGATGTGGTTTTTATGGTTAGCTCCCTTACCAAAAACATGGAGCACTTGCTCCTTTATATAGGCTTCCAAAGTAGGTGGAGGAAGTCTCTAGACTTCTCTAACATAAGATGAAACTTCTAGACACATGAGACTTCTAGACACATGAGCTTGTAGACAATTCTAGAGACTTCTCTTAAATACTTTCCTTTTCTTCTTTCTTCTAGAAAATTCATCTAGGGAATTCTAGAGAATTCTAGAAGTTTACCAATTCTAGAAAATTATAGAAAATGGATCACCATTTCCAACACTCCCCCTTGATCCATTTTCGGGATACTTCGGATATTGTAGTCTGTCCCATGTCTTTTAGTCCGTCTTCATTCCATGATCCCTTGTATCCTTTTGTCGCGTATGACTTTTCTTCAACGATGTCCCATATGTCTCGGGGCATCAATATACTCTTAGTTGTAGTTGTTAGCTCGGGCTCTGGCTTTGGCTCTCGTAGGCTCTGGCTCTGGCTCCGGCTTTGGTTCTGGCTCTGGCTCCAGCTCTGACTCTGTTGGCTCTCGCTCGGGCTCTGGCCTTTGATTCTGGCTCTGGCTCCGGCTCTGGCTCTACTGGCTCTCGCTCGGGCTCTGGCCTTTTTAGTTGAGGATGGTGAGGACAAACGCCCAACACCAACTAAAGACGTGGCTTTGATACCATGTTAAAATATAAATATGCGCGGAAGCATGGTATAGTTTATATTTGATAGAGGATGGACAAGGGACAATATGTGATAGTTGGAGGATATAAGACACGGGATAGGGGGAAAATAGTTTCTTTAGTTTATGAAAGTAATTTTACAATGGTTGAAGGAAATGTTGGTGAGGGAGCATGATGTGGTTTTTATGGTTAGCTCCCTTACCAAAAACATGGAGCACTTGCTCCTTTATATAGGCTTCCAAAGTAGGTGGAGGAAGTCTCTAGACTTCTCTAACATAAGATAAACTTCTAGACACATGAAACTTTTAGACACATGAGTTTGTAGACAATTCTAGAGACTTCTCTTAAATACTTTCCTTTTCTTCTTTCTTCTAGAAAATTCATCTAGGGAATTCTAGAGAATTCTAGAAGTTTACCAACTCTAGAAAATTATAGAAAATGGATCACCATTTCCAACAAGGGCTCTGTCCAATTTACACTGTGGGTCCTACCGATCATCGGCAAAGAGATTGTGCAAGTATACCTGTGTCCTCTGCCTGCGTTTTGTTTTCTTTCTGTACTATCATGCTTATCATCATTGGTTTCTGCATTTCTCTGTACTTTGCATTCTGGAACTGTTTCTAGACATATTCTTTGCTGCTGCTTGAGCCAGTCACGCACTAGTGTTTAATAATGTAGTTCTGGGCATCCGCATATTTTCCCCGAAATGTGGATAAGCATCTAGACATATAGGTCATGTCCAATGTGTGCTCTATGGAGGCTCCTTTTCAATTGACCGGAAATGGCCTATTATGCAGAAGAGTACGCGAAGCTGAGCGATACCATTGGGCTGCCACTAGAGGAGTCAATGAAGAAATGCTTCTCGAGGATTTTCCTGAAGATCTTCAGAGGGATATAAGACGCCATCTCTTCAAATTTGTGAAAAGAGTAAGCCCTGGAACTGAGCTGAAATGAGGGTGGGATTTAGTGCAAGTTAAACCCTTAGAAATCAGTTCTCTTTTTTGCGATTACCTAGAATGAGCAGATTTTAGGGCCAAAAAATTAATTGAAGTTCACTGCTGTTGTGGATGAAGATGAAGATGAAAGCCACGTTTTATAATTTAAGCTTCCTCTCTCTTCAATCATGTGCAGCCTTTTGTAACCAAAAGCTCCCCCCCCCCCAGTTGAATATCTGGCTGTGCTTCCGTCATAGGTCCTCAGTTGGAAGCTAACTACTGATATTTGTAGCATATGCTTGATCAGATAAGTAGATAAGTGGATGATCAGTCTTTAAATTTAGGTCATTAAGTGCTTAGATGGATAGCTAAAAAGCAATTTTAAAGGTCTCATTCGTTGGTTATTAGTTTCTATCAGTAAACATTACCAAGCTTTTGTCTTAGTTTTAATTGGCATCTAGATGGAGACAGCTCAATGTAGAAACTGCAAAAGAACGACATGGTTAAGAATTATTGCTAGTCTCCACATCCCCCCAGATACTGCCACTTCTGAAAACAAGCTCTAATCTTCGGAAAATGGATTTTTCTAATGCAACATGACTGGTCTGTTCTGCTGGGTTCAGCTAACAGGCAACAATTGCCACCTATGCAAAAAGAAGCGCAGAACTCCATATCTTTGACATACTTTAAAAATAAAACAGTTTAAGCCATCCTGGATTCTAGACATCAAATTTGTGGCTACCATGATAAGCCTGGACTAACTTTCAACTCAAGACTTATTAATAGCTATTTTATTATGTTGCAGGTGAGAATATTTGCAGTAATGGAGGATCATATCGCAGATGCAATTTGCGAGAAGTTACGGCAAAAAACATACATCAAAGGAAGCAAGATCCTGCATCCTGGTGTTCTTGTTGAAAAGTTGATTTTCATTGTCCGCGGGAAAATTGAGAGCAGAGGAGAAGATGGGGTTACAAGTTTATGTGAAGGAGATGTATGCGGGGAAGAGCTTCTAGCTTGGTGCCTTGAGAGTTCTTCTGTAAACAAAGGTACAAATCGCAGTCTTTCTGAATGGTCTTTAATTATCGACTGACTTGACATATTAAGAGCATTTCAATATATGTAATATTGAAGATGGACGAAAGATAAGACCACTTGGAAACCGGTTGCTGAGTAACAGGACAGTAACATGTGTGACAAATGTTGAAGCCTTTGCACTACGAGCAGAAGACCTTGAAGAAGTCACCAGGTTATTTGCAAGATTCCTGCGCAATCCAAAAGTTCAAGGAGCCATAAGGTTCTTGCTCTTTCTTAACAGATGATTTAGCACTACTATGTTTTACTGGTAAATCGAGCATATCACTGAACTATTGGCCAAAAAATAGCGACTAAGTTTAACTGTTTGAGATCTGCTCTGTTTCCTGTGTACGTTCTCTTTTTGAACCTAAGGGCAGGAACAACTAGTCCGTCCAATGGTTTGTAATTTGCTCCTACATGGACAGCATAGACAAATGTTTGGATTATGCACTTGTGACACAAAAGCCTGGTTGCAGGTATGTATCACCATACTGGAGGGGACTTGCAGCAACTCGTATCCAAGTTGCTTGGAGATACAGGAAGCAACGACTAAGTCGTGCCGACACTTCACAGTCACAGCATCCTTAACATTATCAAATTATGTTGATGGTATAAACGACATTCCTCTGCTGTCTGTATTTATACTAGGTTCCAGTCATGTTGTGACTGCAAACCGTAAGAGTGGACATGTTGTAAGGGCATGATGATATAGGCATGTAATTCAAATTGTGATATATGTGAGATGTAGATTCTTCAACACAAAATGATATATGAGAGATTAGATGATGATTGCCTTGTAGGAGCGTTGATCAGATAACGGATCATGACTGAGCTTAGTAAAAGATCTCCGCTCATTACCTACAATGAGCTGAGATCTCCCAGAGTGCTTGTACAGATGACTCCGTTCTACAGAAAATTTTAGCAGGAATATCTTGTGAGGACCAGAGATCGGAATTGGGATGAGAAACTACAACAAATGCGGTTGGTATTCAATATTGCAGTCTTTTGTTGTTACTGTCGGTTCCATCTGACCAGATGAGAAAGAGGAGTTGTAGAGTGTCTCACCCTTAGATTAATTGCCACGTTGGAAAATCCGTTTAAATATCACGAAGGTCTGGAATGTGAAGACATTTGCTCTGTTGAAGCATCCAGTCACAGGTTGCTCCTATGTGTTTTAATGGCATAACGTTTTGCTCAGAATGTCTTGAACTGCATAAAAGAGCACCACGGACGCCCAATTACTCTGAAGTGCATTATTTTTGCCATTGTATTCCTCATCCACCTGGTCGAATGTACCGAGAAGAGCTAGTAAGGAGCATAGCGTACATTGAGATTAGGTGTGAGCATAGCATTATTTTTGACACTGTATTCTCCGTCGCCAGAAAAGTTTTTTACTTTCATTTTTCAAAGCTTCCTTTTTTTCTTTTTTACCAAAGCCAAGCAGCCAGTACTTCCAATGTATTGCGTAACACAAGAATAAATTAAGAGTTTTTATTTATCGTTCTTCTCCTTCTCTTTTATTCCAGGAGCAAAGAGTAGACTAAGGGATGAATTAGGTTCTAAGATTAGGTGTGAGCAGAAACGGACAGAAATAATTGTGTTAGAGAAAAATTACTATTTAGGATTAGATGAATTGTACCTTATATTAATTGCTATTGCATTCTCACCCTCTATGTATAGAAGTCTTGTACTCTTCATTTGACATATATAACATGTTTCTCTTTCACTACAAATCTCACCTTGGAGTGAGAGTCCTTATTGCATAATAAGGAAACGTCCATCAAGTCTATTCCACAGTGGTCGTAACCACGCTACCCACATTGGCCGCACTCCTCCACCAAGTCTGCAGCCTTCAGTTGCTATTCCACACAGTTCCGCTACTTGTTTTAAAAAATGAACACCACCACCGGACTTGCCACCCTCAATCCAGCCTGATAATGAAATTTCATCGTGAACGGTTGCCGGACGCTGCCTTACGCGCCACCATGCACTATCACGTCTTGCATCCGCCGAGCTCACAGCCATTTCAGCGTTATTTTTACACCTTCTGCGGCTGTTAAAAAAAAAAAAAAACAATCATCACCCCTAGAGTCGCCGCCCTTGGACCACTGAAATTTCGCATCAGTCCATTGCTGGACGTCACCGCATGCGCATCCATGTAGTGCTGAGAGTGAGATCAACCCGCGCGCACACGCTTCGCACGTCGGCCTCTTTTGCAAGTGCAATGCTAACGTCATAGCCGACGCCAGAAACATCACAGAGCAACGAATTTTGCTATAGCTTAAGTAATACGGTGGAGATTACAATCATATTCGAGTCACTCAAATCTTTTTAGTGTTTTTCAAATCCCAATTACCCCCAATAATTCATGTAGTGTTTAATTTTGTAATTCTTCATAAAATAATCTCTCAATCTTATAAAGGAATTACATGCAAATCTTTCCATAAAATTAAATAACTTCAACAATAACGTTCTTGGTGTAATTGCATAAATAAGAATAACTTCAAGCACCTGATATTTGACATTTCAAGATTGCTTGCCTCACCAACGGCGTAGAGCAAACCCATGATCTAATATTATCCACGATCTAATATTATACGTATATATACCCTTGAAAAAAGTATGTGGCTGAAGTCAACATGGATTAGAAAATCCATTCTCCAAACCTGAATCGGTCAACGCAAAATTGAAGATGGACTTTCCTCCTTTGCTGTTTTCTTGCACTCACTTTGACCGAGGCGAAGTCTTCAATCCAATCTGGACTTTCCAACTGTGCAGATATCGACTTCAATTCGGTACAACTTCACCACACACGACTTGACCACGGAAGAAATTATATATTCTGAGATCCGGGTTTTTGAACTTAAAATATATTAGGCTAGTACGCAATTCAATTTGGGTCGGGTTCGTTCAATGGGCCATGGCGATCCTAAGGTTTCGAGCTCATCCCCTCATGGGTTGTTCTATATTTTCAACCATCCATCGCCTTGTGGTCAAGTCACTGTTTCGCCACAGTAATTGCCCTATTGAGCCAAAACTTAATTGACCATTAGACTCTGTCATGATAATCATCGAAAAGTTCTCATTTAATTTTCCTATCTAATCGACAGATTTGAGTCCTTTATAGATAGAAGGAGGTCACCCTCATTTTGAAGAATGAGAGGGTCGATTTTCTTTTAAACCATAACGAGATTTGTTTCGGGCCCATGAAAGCTAGATGAATTTTGAGCTTCGAACTTGACAAGGTAGACGTCCATTCGAAACTTAATCTTCACGGCGTGGACTCTCAAGAAGCTGCCGAGAAATGGCGCAAAAGTTATGCGGAATAGCTTCGCGCACGCCATATTCATCTCCAGTCGTTTCTCAATGATTTCCCACGAAGCAAACCCCACGAAATTCACCATCGGAAACGTGAAACATCATGGCCAGAAATTTTTTTTATCATTTTTAAAAAAAAAATAGGCTTCTCTTCTCTTCTTTTTTTTTTTTTTAACTCAAATAAGTGAGAATAAGTTAAGTGAGAATAAGTTAAGCGTTTTTACTTATCATTCATTTCCATCTCTTTTATTCCCTTTTATTCCAGATGCAAAGATTAGACTAAGGTATACATTGGGCTTTGAGATTAGGTGTGATGCAATTAGAATGAAAAAACGAACAAATTGATAAAATAAAATAAAAGCGAATGAGCAGAAAAAAGGCGTTTCTCTTGGGTTAATCCCGTCCATCTAAGTTCCAACGAAAACCTGAATTGCTGTGATGCCAAAACATTTGACAAAACATAAATAATATAAATATATTTATAAGGTGACAAATGATTTCGGTTTATTCTCCAATTCATGGCCAACATTCTTTAAAGGGCGTATGAGTGACAACTAGTGACCATAAAGCCAACTTTGTTCTCAAGAAGAAAAAGCAATCCGTATTTTTAGGAACAGAATGAAAGATATTAAAATTTTATTTTTTCACAAAAACTAAATGATTCAAAAAATTTTTTTTTTAAATGATCCGTTGTTTATTCAAAATAGTTAGTCAACCAATAATATTTTCATTATGGACAACAATTATATTTAAATATTTTTGTGAATGAACAAAAAAATATGTTTATCATTCACATATTTTTTCATTCATTTTATATTATAAGTGATATAAGCGATTATAATTAGAAAAATGTTTACTAAATCATTCATTCTTCACAAAACAAACTTCCTAAGAGTCATCTTATAAATTAATTTATCAAATAATGTTTTTGTGGATGATAAACATATTTTTTTCATTCATTTTATATTATAAGTAATATAAGTGATTATAATTAGAAAATTTGTTTACTAAATCATTCATTCTTCATTAAACAAACTTCCTAAGAGCCATCTTATAAATTAATGAGTTTGTTTTAAGCGGCCAACGTGATCTCTTCCTTTCCAGCTACAGCTTCTTTCATTTGTCAGAAAATATGATGAGAAAAAAAGCAAAAGACCAATCTCGAGAGTCTTGGTCTCAGTCAACGCTCGGGGTCTTCTTCTGAATCACTCGCTATGATCTTCGTAGAAGAAACAAAGCCTCAGCTCTGTCTCCATTCATATTTCTTCCCTCGCATTACCTTCATCGTCTAGAACTGCAGAACCAGATAAACCAGATAAAAAAGACAAGCCTGTTCAGCTTGGAGAATTCAATCCTCGAGCTCACGCTCTCTCCGGTCGCCGCTGCTACCCAGCGATAGCAGCAGGCTCGACACTCTTGTACTTGTTCCTACTTCGTCGTTTTGAGAGCTGATCGTCCTTCGGAGGGTGAAGTTGGTGTCTTGCGCTTGAACTTTGCGTATTGGCTTTGTAAGTTTGCCAAAATGCCCTCTTTTTCCGCCATTTCTGTGTGTAGATGCTTGTCTCAGCCGATGATTTCTGTAGTTTATACTCGTGTCCTTGCGTGTGCCTTTGTTACGAAAACCAGGTACATGCATTTAACAGCATATAAGGAGTGATCGGTTGTGTTTATCGAAAAGTTAAATATAAATGACTCATAGCTACTTTCGTTTTGCGGAAAATAAGGGCGCACATGACAACACTTCTTAGCTGGGGAAGAGTTTTTTTTTTTTCAGAAATAGTTCTTTTTATTTCTATTCCAAGAAACAATTTATGAGTAAAAAAACCCGTTTTGTAACTACACAAAATTTCTACTCTTGAAATAAAAAATAAAAAAGAATAAAAATACGTTTGGTAATGCAACAGTTTCTTTTTTTATATTTATTAGTTTTTTTATTCTTGTTCATGGATCACCGCCCTTCAACCGCCGCCGCGCCGCACTGCGCTGCCACGACCACCAAGAATCGACTTTCACCACCAACCGCCGCCTCACAGCCCATCCGCCGACGACCACCGATCACCTCTACGTTGAGCGGATGCGGGAGGAGTGACGGACAAGCTATCTTTGCGGCGGTCGCGGTAACGGTTGTCGGCTATCGGCCATTGTGGGGGCGGTGGGCGGTGGTTGGCGGCAACGACGGGCGGTGGCGATCGGCGGTGGCGGAGCAGCAACCGACGACGCGACCAACGGCGGTGTCTCGGCGGTTGAAGGTGGCCGTGGCAAGAGAGAGGAATAAAAGAAAATTAAAAATAAAAAATTGACTTATTTCTAGAAATTGTTCTTGGGATAGAAGTAATTTTTTTTTTTTGTTTCTCATTTTCGCTTCAAATCTATTCATGAGCTAACTTTATATTCCTCGGAATAGAAAAACAACTTAGTGTTACCAAAATAAGTTTCTATTTTTTTTTTTGTTCCGAAGAACAAAAGAATAGAAATTTGGAGAAACAGAAACATTACCATACGCAGCCTTAGGCCCAACTTATTTTTTGAATTTTTTTCTAATAATTGCTTATATCTATTCCTTAAGTGATTTGAAATTTTTTTCCGGAAAATAATTGCTTATATCTTTTAGAAAAATTAGTCAATAAAAAATATTTTCATCATCAATAAAAATTTATGCTCAACTTATTTTGTGGATGATAAAAAAAAATCATTTATTTTTGTAAGTGATATTTGTGATTTTTTTGGAAAATATTTTCCAGATTACTCATTTTTCGAGAAACAAACGAGTTCTAAAGTTGTATCGAGTGGATATTTTTTCTATTTTAAGTTCCTAATTGAAAATTTTAATGAAAATGTTTAAGATATACCAAAAGAAAGAACTTGGAAACTTAATATATCTAAAAATTAGAAACGAGATTTAAATTAATATAAGTACAAGTATTTACGGATAAATTAATATCGTTTTTAGATATCCTTTTTCTAACATTTATTCTTAAAACGGCAGGACAACTCAAAATGAGTATCCACGTTTACCATCACAAGCTAAATTATACATAAATGGAACTATAATACTTATAAACATCAGAAAAGTAAAAGGATAATAAAAAACAACATATTTTTTGTTAATTTAGGAAATTGATTGAAAAAAATTATAATATCTAGCTATTAATGTAAATATGAAAACTTGTGAATATTAATAAAAAAAAAACTAATTTGACTATGACCAGTTACTAAACTTTCTCGGAATATTTTGTATCCAGTTTTCCTTATCTGGATTTGTTCTAACGAAAAGAAAAAAAAAAAAAAAGGATATTATTCAGTCGACGTTTTTTCTCCTCATCACATGTTTAGTTCAGTGAAAGATGGTCCACAAAACTGCTTTACTATATAAAAATCCTAATTAGACGTTTCCTGCTGCAGATTTACAATGTGAAATGGCCCATAAGGAAAGAGATGAAGTACCGATACTGTCGGAAACGCAGCAGCAATTATCAGATGATTATAACAGTTCTCAACCTCGGTCACGTATATCTAGGACCCGGAGTGTGTCAATTTCCATTCCTCCGAGCTCCATGGAGTCATACGAGAGTATACCGAGTCGAGTAGGTTACACTGGACCTTTAAGGAGTGAAAGGAGGACACCTTTCTCACTAATGAGTGGCCCATTACACAATCGCGGACCTGAAAGTACCTTCGGGCATAACCCCGGTGTGCCTGGAAGCACGGGAGTGGAGTCGCAACATATGAAAGAAAAATTCCCTTCATTTAGCATAAAGGATCGTATTGACTCCGCAGATGACGACTATGGTGCTAAAAATGAGCATTTACTGAAGTCCGGGCGACTGGGGATGTGCAATGACCCTTACTGTACAACTTGCCCCTCACATTACAACGGAAGGGCGCAACAAACAAGTTATGAAAGTTCAAGTATAGCTGATACCCAGGTAAATGCCATACTTGCAGAGCCATTTGCTATGTTTGATAAGGTCCTGAGAATGAGATTCTCCATTTCTACCGAACGCTGGAAATTGTCGGTTTTAACTTTGTCATTCTTAGAAAATGAGAGACCACAAGTTTTATCTTCTCACTTTCTGATCACGGTCACCACTTCTTGGTTTGCAATTTTTTGATTTACTATAGTATTCTGCGAGTACTAATCTCTTTGCGTTTTAAAGTCACCTTGTATGTTCGCACAATCTTCTATTGGCTGGAAGTTCATGAAGAGCAATTTAATTTTTGGCCTTAGATTTTCAAATAAGTTGTTAAAAAATTAAAGCGTGGAAGCATGGTTTTGGTATTAGATTTTCAATAAGTTGCCTAAATGATATAGGACATGGAGATATGGGGAAAATAGTTTCATTAGTTGAAGGAAATAGTTTGATGGAGGTTGGTGGAGTCCCAGGTAACTCTACAAATGATTATAATGCCTATTTATAGGTGATTACTCTATCTTCTAAGCAGCATTCCCACATGAAAGCATAACTTTCTAATTAGTGTGGGAGTTGGAGTTCTGGTGACGATGGTATCGATTATAATGTAGGTGTATCTCTAACAAAAGAAGATCTGAGATTGAGTTCTTCACCAGTATTTCAAAAGATCTTTTGTTTTTCAAAGATGCTTTTGTTTTGAGCACATCTTTTATGCACCATGCCATATCCAGTAGGATATTTGAATTTACTTCTTCAAAGTAAAGAAGCCTCGCTGCTTAACCTTTACTTGCAGTTTCACAAAGCTCTTTATGGGGATGCCAAAAGTTGGGCAAGAAGGTTCTTCACTTATGCCAGTGCCCACATTCCTGGCATTATAAATCCTCATGCTCAAGCTGTCCAGCGGTGGAACAAATTTTTTGTCATTTCTTGCATGGCGGTCCTCTTTGTAGACCCATTGTTTTTGTTCTTGCTGTATGTACCAAAGGTATGGCTCAGCTGCAGCATTGTCAAGTTCACATGGCTTGAAAATATAGGTTGCTTGATGGTTAAGTTAATAATGTTCTTACTATATTTTTTTCCTCTCTAATTCCTAAATGGTTCCCAAAATGAAGTTGAAATTCTTCCCATTTTTCACCCTGCCATAAACCACCTAGTTCTGGTTAGATTTATTCTACTACTTATCAAGTTTTTACTGTCCTGTTAATATCTGCAGATATTCTTCACTTCACAGATTAAGCTTCTTAATCACGGTTTGATGCACATGTAGCCCAAGCTACAACCAGTCGTGTTTGAGTTTATCCTTCTCTATAACTCAATGTTATGTTTATTTCCAATTCTCAAAATTTGACCTTGGTACAATAAGTTAAATCTCCTCTGGCCAAGGCTGATCTAATCAACAAAAATGATCTCCTCTTAACCATGATTTCTTCATGTATATTTTACCAAAGTCATCAAACCTGTTTAGGTTGGCATCTGTTTTGCATTAGTGAAGGAAATATAATATGTCTGAACCATTTTAAATTCTTTTGATAAAATCCTGATCATATTCATTATCCAAATTGTGACTTTCTGCAAAAAAAAAAAGTCATTAATCATGTCCCCTAAAATTTCTTGTTTATTTGCATTTTTGCTTTTGTGCTTGTACTTTATTGCTCGTCACTTTTCTTTTGCAGATTCAAACAAACATCATAAGCTTTTCGGTTTGCACACAATTACTTCCCTTCACTTATCCATCCTTGATTGCAGGACCATATGTGTGTAAAGTTAAACTGGCCCATGGCAACAGCACTCGTTTTTTTCAGAAGCATGACGGACCTCATGTACCTATTGCACATTCTTCTGCAGGTAGGCTGCTTTTTACCAACTTGTTGGATTGTTTTCTTTTCTCGTTGGTGAATTTAACAGTATCCTTTTATTGTTTTTCTTACTCTTTTCATCCACTATAGAATTTTGTTTTTTCTCCCTGTAACAATTTTTGAATGCTTCAAGGGGAAAACATGTTATTCCGAGGGAACCTACATGGTGTTATGTGAATGTTCTGCAGTTTTCAATTTGACTGCTCAAAAGTAATTTTTTATTCAACTGCATCCACTATTGTATTCCCGTTATTCAGGTACATAATGTAGCGTTGGACAAAGTGAATTGGAATGTTGTGTAGACAAAGTTGACTACATATGTTGAACATACATCCAGCCACAAACTTCTTGTACCAGCTTTTCAAAAGTTCCTGTATTTGAGCATCTCTTTCTTAGAAAAGCAACAGGTATTACCAGGAACTCACCTTGCAGGCATTCATCTTCTTATGCGTGAAAACAAGCACAGAAAATAAGGGACAAGTGGTCCTATCTGCTGTGCAAGTTTTTAGGATGATCTAACTATTTGCTAGAGTTTTTTGCATTCAGATATAATTACTCAATTTTTTTCAGAATGGCTCGTTACACTTAATTTTCTAGACTTCATAAATTGAGAAATCCTCATGCCCATACTACCCAGAAAATTAGACTTGTTAGAAACCTTTTGTAATGAAAGGCTTCTCTATCGGGGTGATTTCTCCTGATACTTCTTGATGGAAACATGATACTCATTTTCCTTAGAAAAAGATGAGTCAGTCGATGTTGATTACAGCTAAAAGTCAACTAGATGAGATTTTACTTGGTGTATATTTAACTCTTGTAATATCAGAGTTTAAATTTTGGAAAGACTTGCTGATCTTTCACTCAAAAAGGCTACATTGGAAGAGCTTCAGAACAGACTTCCATGGGACAGAAAGTTCTTGCCTCTCTCATTTGTCAATTGACCTACTACACAACCCAAGTTTTACATCCCTTATTCAGCCCTTTATTAACGTAACTGGCATAAATATGTCAGGTTGGTATCTTGCTTGATACTTAACTTCTTTCATACCCTTCTTCAGGCAGTAACAAAATTAAAGGTGAAAGGTTGTCATGTTAGGAGCTTTTACGGCCACTTTTCACAGTCCTTGATGATTGCTTTCTTTGTCAACTTTTTGCAGTTTAGGTTGGCTTACGTAGCTCCTGAGACCAGAGTGGCTGGTGCTGGAGATTTAGTTGACCATCCAGAAAGAATCTTTCTCCATTATCTGCGAGGACACTTCTTGTTAGATCTTTTGGTTGCAGTTCCACTTCCGCAAGTAAGTTCTTATTTCTCTGATGCATTAACCTTAATTTGTTTCCGTATTACATTGATTTTTAAGATGCTTCAGCTATATGAATAATGTAGAAGTAGGTTTTTGTGGGTTGGCAGTGTGAAACAAATTTGGATTGGATTAAATGTTCTGCCAAGTCAATTTGTATTGCCATTACAATTCACTGGCTTATCACTGCAGTCTCAATTACCTTTAGATAATATGGATGTCATTGCTTCTACTTGTTAAAATAATCACATCATTGTAAATGGGTTTTATTGTCCCTTTCGAGACTTTCTAAGGACCTCTCCCCGTTGCCTCCAGTCAGCTCTTTCTCCAGGACTGACTTGTAATACATGTGTTTTATCATCCTGTATTTATATAGCATACTGTGGCATGACTGACCCCACCCCATCTGGTGGGGTCTAAGAAATGTTCCACCGAGTGGACTATAATAGGTGTTAGTTTCATGTCTTGATATGACTACTCTCTTCTGATAATCAAATGCTTCCTTGAATGCTTGCAGGTATTGATATTTTCTGCAAAGTATGCAATGATATTTTTACATGCCGGTGTTCTTGTCCAATACATTCTCAGATTATATCGAGTTTTGCCCTTACTCGTGGGTCAGTCTCCTACTGGCCTCATTTTTAATTCAGCATGGGCAAATTTTATCATCAATCTTCTCATGTTTGTCTTGGCTGGCCATGTCGTTGGATCATGCTGGTACCTTCTTGGGCTACAGGTGGGTGGCATCATTTTTTTTCTCTACATAATTTGTTCTTATGTATTAGAACCCCAGAAAGTAAGGATAGTGTGTTGAACTCTTGCTACTACACTAATTACCATCATGATGCCTCTTTATTTAGCTGATAATCCTAATTTTTGTCACCGTTTCGTTTGATTGAGGGAGTGTACCCTTTCTGTAAGACGCTCATTTGTACTAAACGCATTCAGGACCTCTTTCAAGTTGCAATTATTTGCACTTAACAACAAAGCTAAGCCCGTGTCCACTGATTGAGTTCTTCAGTCATGTCATTGTCAAATTTCATGAGTTTAGTACCCCTTTCAGCTGCATCATCCATGTGGTCTTGGAGAGGTTTATGACATGGTACTAGCATCTCAGATCCTCCTAATGCTGAGGGTGAAGCCTCTGGAATCTCGCATCAAAATTCACATCATGCACTGTACTGGGGAGGCACAACATGTCATTTCGAAGCAAAGTTATGACCATACGAGCATGGCCTCTTTCACGTGCCACATCTGAAGACTTTTTTTGATCAAATTTAGTCACATAAGGATGTCATGTAAAAGATGGTCAACATCCCTGGCTGTGGACTGCAAAGGATTATATCGCCACGATGTCTAATCACATGTTATTCTATGTACTTGTAATTCACAGTATTAAGTGCCCGTATAGGAATTTACTGGTCTTGGTACTGATCCTTTCTCATGTAGCTCATGTCGGTACATGCACCTCTTTCATGTGACACACAGACCTTATACTATATGTCTTTCTTGTTTTTTTGGGATTTTGAACTGGGCATATGAGAATGTGTTCTTCATTTCAATCTTCTGTTTAAATTCTGGTAAAGTAGCTTCACAAGTCAGTGATAAAATGTGATATTTTTCCGGCATAGCAATCTTTTCTTCGACTAATCTCTCTCTCTTCATTTTGCCAGAGGGTTGATCAATGTGTTCGGAAAGCATGCAAAACAAACCTGTGTGACTTTGTGCATAGACAAAAGATTAAGGAGTTCGAGAATGAAACTTGGTGGAAGAACTGCATCACGACAGCTACTGCTTGTTTCACAACCCATGATGAACATAAATATGAAATTCATCAAAATGCTGTTAAACTTACACAAAAAGGCATGGGCAGGAGATACATGTTTACATTTCTATTTGGCTTTTTTCTAGTGGCACCATTGCCGTACACTGCCTAGCAATGCATTCTAGCAATTTCAAGGAGGAGGCACTTTGCTCCATTTCCTGCTCTTTATCCTTTTCCTCTTAATATTGCATGGTCAAGACAAATATGAATCGGGGTAAAGCTGTAAATCAATTTATGCCATGGCTGAATATGTGCGGGGAACGATCCTTCTCCTTGTTTTATTATGATATGTGCACTCTTAGCAATATCCACGGGAAAAACACACTATTGAGCTGCAGCAAAGTGCCTCTTGATTCCTCGGTAGATATGGAATGAGATACATGGCTTTCTGCAGGATGAACCCCTGAACTTTTGACTTTCCATTAATGCAAGTCAAAACTGCAGGTTCAAAGGACTCTCCATTTCATTTTATCACTTTCTCTTTTTTTTTTCTCCCCGTGATAGCTCCATTTAATATCTTTCTATCCCTGGGGAGTTTTTACTTTATTTTTCACTTTCGGGAAGATTGAGGCAGTAGGGCGTATCTTGGTTGTAGGTGTCATTTTGTTTGCTCCTAGTGATGAGAATAGCACATTAAATGACGAGGAAAGAAGAGACGATGATTGCACAACATTCTCTTTTTGATTCTTGAGAGAGTGAATAATAAGTACAAAGGAGAATGACTATTGCCTTTGGATATGGTGTGTAACTGTTGGAAATTGTGATCCATTTTCTAGAATTTCCTAGAATTGTTAAACTTCTAGAATTCTCTAGAATTCCCTAGATGAATTTTCTAGAAGAAAGAAGAAAACATTTTCTAGAAGAAATAAGAAATGTCCAACATGTAAGAAGTCTCTAGAAAAACTAGAATCTAGAATTTCCTAGAATAAGCCTAAGTGGATAACATTCCCCATTGTTCTAGAATGTTGTATTTAGTCTCTATAAATAGGCATGTAAGTTCAACAAATGTAAGTGAGTGTGAGGAGCATGAGATAATACTCCATGCTCCTCCACCAACACTTCCGACACTTCCTTGTAAAATTATTTTGTTCAACTAATGAAACTATTTCCCCTCATATCCCGTGTCTTATATCCTCCAACTATCACATATTGTCCCTTGTCCATCCTCCACAATCTATACCATACACTTGCACACACGCCACTAACCAACAACTATAACTAATACCAACACCATGCTTCCGCAGCGCAACATTACAAAATTTTTAACAGTAACAAATGGCTGCCAGCCCATCCTGATTCAATATCCTCTAAATTCAGCCTAAACTTGTTAACTTGTTTTCTCTATTTCCATGGTTGCGTTTAAGAATATGGCATGCTGAGAAACATTCTAGTGCTGTCCTAACATCATGCATTAGATTTCCCTTAATGTGATGATACAATCTATAGACATTTCTTTTGCATTGTGCTGATCTTATATACCACTTTTTGAAGCAAATAATTACTCTAGCTGGAAATCAAACTCCAAGCGACTTTGTCCCGGAAGTCCTGTTTCTCATGGGCATTATTGGATTGGGCCTCTTGCTCTTTGGTCTTCTTATTGGAAATATGCAGAACTTCCTCCAATCTCTTGGAAGAAGGTATGACCTCTCACCTTGACAATCATTTTGCATTGAAAGATCATTCCTTAGTCTTTATCATTGTGCTTGTGCAGATTATTCGAATTTATTTGACTGAAATTTTATGTTAAAGTGTATGTGTGATGGTCTTATGGCTTCTAAGATGAACAGTTTCACAATGCTATCATTTGAGATGATGAACACTTTTTTGTAGGTTTTTTTTTTTTTTTAATGCGAGTTTTTTAGTATTGGCTTTTAAATTTCATACTTCAGCTAAGTGAATATTGTATTAGGCTTATATGTATTCATGTCATGCATGAATTATTGACACGGATTGTTGGTTTCCTAGTTTATTGGCATTCATGAATCTGAGTTCATGGTCTCTTGGTAATTTGTTGATCCTAAGCACATTGAGAAGTGGTTAAGTTCATGAATCTAATGATTCAGGCATTATAGCAGCACCAAGTGCTCATGTAGGTTAAGTTCAAGAATTCATGAGCTGGTCTAAGTTATGTTTTTAAGCTGGGTTGGGGTCAAGAATGGTCAACTGCCTCATGGAAATCGAGTTTACCCAAATATTCTTGTGGTGTTTCTTGTGCATGTGGACAATCGTAATTTGCACTATTAATTGGAAAAGAAAAGGTCTATCCTAGGCTATGTCTATTCCTTCAAAAATGTCTCAACATCTCTTGGAATGACTTACCGAAACCCCAAATCAGAACGCATCACTAAGGGGACTAATAAATCTTTTGTGCTCTGATGTAGAGCACATCAATGATGAATTTATCCATTAGTGCATCTTTTTGTTGAGACATCTTGGATATTTAGATGTTTGAATATGGTGATGATGACCAATAGCTAAGAAGGTAAATTCAGCATTTCTTGATTTACTTTTTCTCAGAAGACAAACATTTATCCAGGATACTTTAGATGTTTGAATATGGTGATGATGACCAATAGCTATGATTCTGCAAACAACGTCATGCACAGTGGGTTGACAGAATTAGAGGGTTCTGTCCATCTTAGAAGCATCTAGATATGTTTGTCATATCCAATTTGTGCCATGTGGGGGCTCCTTTTCAATTGACTGGAAATATGCTATCATGCAGAAGAGTACGCGAAGCTGAGCTTTACCACTGGGCCGCCACTAGAGGAGTCAAAGAAGAAATGCTTCTTGAGAATTTTCCTGAAGATCCTCAGAGAGACATAAGACGCCATCTCTTCAAATTTGTGAAAAGAGTAAGCCCTGGAACTGAGTTGAGATGAGTGTGGAATTTAATGCAAGTTAAACCCTTGGAAATCAGTTCTCTTTCTTGTAAATCCTTAGAATTAAGTTGAATCTCCCTGCTGTTTGTGGATGAAGCCATGTTTTCCAACTAAAGCTTCCTGTCTCTTCAAGCATGTGCAGCCTTTCTGAAATTGATAGCTTCCTCCCAGGTTGAATATTTGGCTATGCTTCCGTCATAGGTCTTCACTTGGAAGCTAACTTCTGATATATGTAGCATAAGCTCGATCAGCTAACTAAATAAGTGGATGATCAGTCTTTAATTTTTGGTCATCAAGTACTTAGATGGATAGCTAAAAGAAAATTATGTTAAAGGTCTCACTTGTCCATTATTAGTCTCTATCGGGGAACATTACCAAGCTTTTGTCTTAGTTTTAATTGGCATCTAGATGCATGTCATGGAGACAGCTCAATGTGGAAACTACAAAAGAACAATATGGTCAAGAATTTATCACTCGTCTCTGCATCCTTCCAAAGACTGCCACTTCTGAAAACAAGCTCTAATCCTTTGCAAAATGGATTTTTCAAATTCGACATGACTGCGGTCTGTTCTGCCAGGTCCAGCCAAAAATTACCACCTATGCAAAGAAAAGTACAGAACTTGAGATCTTTGGAATTCTTTAAGAAGATAAAAGAACAGTTTAAGCCACCCGGGATTCTACATATCAAATTCGTGGCTACCATGATAAGCCTGGACTAACTGTCATATCAAAAAATATCAATAGCTGTTGTATTATGTTGCAGGTGCGAATATTTGCAGTGATGGAGGATCACATCATAGATGCAATTTGCGAGAGGTTAAGGCAAAAAATATACATCAAAGGAAGCAAAATCCTGCACCCTGGTGCCCGTGTTGAAAAGATGATTTTCATTGTCCGCGGGAAAATTGAGAGCAGAGGAGAAGATGGGGTTACGAGTTTATGCGAAGGAGATTTTTGTGGGGAAGAGCTTCTGGCTTGGTGCCTTGAGAGTTCTCCTGTAAACAAAGGTACAGATTGCAATCGTTCTTGGTAGTCTTTAATTATCGAATGACTGGACATTTTAAGAGCATTCCAAAATCTGTGATATTGAAGATGGACGAAAGATAAGACCACCTGGAAACTGGTTGCTGAGTAACAGGACGGTGACATGCGTGACAAATGTTGAAGCCTTTGCACTACGAGCAGAAGACCTTGAAGAAGTCACCAGAATATTTGCAAGATTCCTGCGCAAGCCAAGAGTTCAAGGAGCCATAAGGTCCTTTCTCTTTCTTGAAAGATGATATAGCACTACTACATGGCAAACCAAGCATATCAATGAACTATCAATAAAAAGTAGCAACTAAGTTAACTGTTTCAGATCCTCTCTGATTCCTGTGCACATTCTCTTTTTGAACCTCTAGGCAGGAACAACTAATTGGTCCCATATTGTAATTTGCTCCTACATAGACAAAATAGACAAACGTTTTGCATTGTATGACCGTGGTAAAAATGCCTGGTTGCAGGTATGTATCACCATACTGGAGAGGACTTGCAGCAACTCGCATCCAAGTCGCTTGGAGATACAAGAAGAAACGACTAAGTCGTAGTGACACTTCCCCGTCACAGCATCCTTCACATTAGCAAAGTATGTTGATGGTATTAACTACATTCCTCTGCTATCTGTATTTATACTAGGTTCCAGTTGCATTGTGACTGCAAACTATGAGAGAAGACATATTGGAAGCGCATGATGAAATAGGCATATAATTTAAGTTGTGATATCTGAGATGTAGATTCTTCTACAAAAATAATGAGGGATTAGATGATGATTGCCTTGGTGGAGCGTCGACCGCATAAGGGACCGTGACTGAACTTAATAAAAACCACATTGGGCGAGACACCCTTCGCTCATTGCCTTCAATAAGCTGAGATTTCCTAGAGGTACTTGTATAAACGACTCCATTCCACAGTAAATTTTCGCGGGAATAATATATAGCGGACTGGAGATTGGAGTTAGGACGGCAAACTATTATTGCAGTCTTTTGCTACTGTAGATTACTAGATTCCATCAGGCCAGATGAGAAAGTAAAGACTTGATAGTCTACTTAGAAGGGACTTGGTCGATAAAGAGTGGAGAGTGTCACCCTTGGATTATTTTTGGCATGTTGGAAAATCCGTTTAAATGTAGAAAGGCATGGAATTTGAAGACAGTTGCTCTATTGAAGCATCCAGTCACAGGTTTCCCCTTTGTGTTTCGATGACAATTTTTTTGTCAAAGGTGTTTTGAACGACATAAAAGTGCACCAGACATGCCGGCTTACTCCAAAATGCATTATTTTTGCCATCGTTTTTCTTCATCCGCCTGGGGCATTATATTGAGAAGCGCTCATGAAAGGGCATAGCATATATTGAAGGAGGGTTGAGGAGTGAATGTTAGTTCATTAACTTTCTATATATTGGGAAAGTAAAAAGCTCATGGCCGTGATTTGAAAAGTTCAGAAAACACTGGTGAGAGCTCATAATCCGTATAGAAGAAGACCAAAATGACACTCTCATCTCATGCAAATACAATCTGTTGTTCATATGCATCCAACGTCGACCTATGCATTTGTGCATTAATATGTGCATTGGCCGCTGAAAGCGATGATGCCCGCGGGGGAGAGAGAGAGAGAGAGGGTACGGCAATTGCATGGCGATTGTATTTAAGTGATTGCGTGGAGATGCAATCTTAAGGTTTTGTACTTGGACAGTTAGATAACAGATCGTTGTGAATTCAAAAATTCAAATACGTTCCAATTAAACATCTCAATATGAAAACCACACAGTCCATAATTGGCTTCTCATCCCAATAGTTGGTATATCTTCTTCATTTAGTCATATCAATCTACATTCTCAAACTATAATAAATACTTGCGGTCATTTTTAAAAAGCATTTACAAACTAGCAAAAGGAATTGGGCACATTTCACTCCACAATTTCCCTATCGTTTCTCACGTACTAAATGATATTTGACCATGCCCGTCATTCAAGATAGAAAATCCAAGATTTGGAGAATCAAGAATTCAGTAGTTAATCTTCTCATTCAATACTTATGCTGTTGAAGATATAAGGTACTCTTCGTATTTATTCTGGTCTCTCCTATGAATAGGGATGCGCCATTGTTGAGCCTTGTTAGAGAGAGGTAATTCGAGTCATCCCGTGAGGAGCAATATAATTGCTAGCTTCCTTGTCTTGCTATCGGAAACGGGTCAAAAAAAAAAAAAAAAAAATATATATATATATATATATATATATATATATATATATATATAATGCCCTTGTCTTATCGGAAACATCGACGAGTTTAATATCTACAAGCATCGTGCAAGAAAAGTCAAAGGGTATTTATTAAGGGATTATGAGGAATGAATTGTTGTTTCTAATGCTAATTCCATCTTTTTGTGGAGGCATTCATTACTAAACAACGCTTTAAGAGAGCACCCCTTGAAAATTCGGGACAGATTTATCACACCCATTGCCAATCATTCATGGGTTGCCAAGTTTTCTTGAGTTGTGCATCACCAACCAAGCCAGCATGAAATGCCTCCCAACCGTTTTCCAAGAAAGAGTGCAGATGAAGAGGAAATGCACAGTAAATGCTTGTAGCTCAGGTCTCCTAGTTGGCCTCAGTCTAGTTGATTGAGTTTGATGGGTCGAGCTTAGGGTTGGATATGACACTTTTGTGGATAAAAAGGAGAGATAGGAATTTGATTTTTACTATAAATATAGTTCGAGAACGCCGATTCTTACACGAGCAGTCATTGAAATGTATTACAGATTTTGATTGAGAAGAATATACATCTTCATATTAGGTAACTTAGCTGTACAGTTGTCTCTTATTAAGTCTTACGTTGAGTTTCGACTACTCATGTTCCTTTTAAAAACTTATAAATATAATTAAAACGATGAAAGATCTTATATGTAATGCTATTTTAACATTGTTTGTATGATACAATAGATAAACATATAATTAGAAACAAAATATATGACTATATGAAAGAAGATACGGAAGGTGGATATATCTCTTGATACGTACTTATTAAAAGGGAAGTTCATATAAAAGTTCTTTTAACAAAATCATAAACTTGCAGCTTTGACTATGAGATATCCGGTAGGAAGGTAATTGACTTATCAGTGAAATACCATCTTCCTATGACTAAACAATCAACAATGACAAATTAAAAATTCAAGAAATACAAAAATTTTGGGTTAAGAATGTAAGATCATCCAATCATCTTTCCAAATACGCGTAAACCGTTCCTATCTCTCAGCTAGAATTACCTGCAAAGATAAAAGGCTGGCACTTAAAACAGTTTACAGGGTTGTACTCACGAATTTATCCACCCAAAAATGCTTTAATCGCTGGTGGCTCACATTACCAATTTCTTCACTACCATTTCTTGCTTTTGGAAATTATTTGCGCTAATATCAAACTAGTTGGAGAAAAAGCTCATCCATCGACGCTCTGAATTTGGTCTGGACCAACATGAATAGTGGACTGTCGCATTAAGCATGTGCATATGCTTCGAAATTGCAATAGCTTGATAGCATCTATAGTAGCTTATTTAATGGGGCATCAACATTATTGAAATTATAAATCTGTACCGATGATCCTAAATAGACATGACCAAGTTCCTCCCGGCCGAAAAGAGACCGATCGTCTGACATTAATGAAGCAGTTCCCCGAGCAATTCCAAACCCACGCGACCTTTGATTATCTCTTTTCCTCAATGACAGGAAACGAGATACTGATGGATCTTAAAGTTAATGATCTGGCAACACTCCTGTGCGTTGCATCTGATCAGCCACCATAATCATTCCTGAACCAAACATCCCATGAGACCAAACTGCAGTGACTAAGGAGTCCAGCCCAGCAGATTCAAAAGCTGATCAACGGCTTCGTTTAGAGAGAAAGAAATGGCGAGGTTCGGAGCAATATTTGAGGGAGAGAAGGGGGAGGATGGATTGTACTGTTCGACGAGTGTAAAAATTTAATTAGGGGTACGAGATGTGGTGTCACTGCGAACTAATCAATAAATACCACAAAACCCTAGTTTCTTCTCTGCCATTATGAGTCTATGACCTGCACTGCTGAATGTTGCTGCCCAAATCTTATCTGCATTCCTTATTCATGCTGATGATCTAGTCTGTTGATGGCGGTGGTGGCCATCTAAATATCATCCCTTCACGGTAAAGTTTTCGAGTTTCTATGTATGATGACCTTTTGTATATAAGCCTCGATAAAATAGACGCGATCTTGACTAACTATACTCAAGAACAATCTATCGACGGATGAAAGAAGGCCCTGATATTATTAGGGATTGATTTGCTATGTTAATGATGGTTGCATATGTAAAGAGACTGCGATTATTTATTGCAATCCAATTATGTCTTATCTTTTTACATATATTAAATTAATTTACAATATTGATAAATTTGGCAGATTCATGACAAGCTTTTTATACAATGCCCTTGCTTAGAATCTATTATTTTACCTAACTTACCAACTTCATTGACCAGTCTAAAAATAAATTTCACGCTAATATCACTAGTGCCGAAAATTTTCGTAAAATGTCTTTAGAAGCATTTTTTATTTTATTTTTTGGCCTCTTAGTATTCCAAGTTCAATTTATGTTTGTTTTATTAAGCAAAAAGTTGCTAATTGAATTTCCCATCAAAATTTAAAATAGTATCTCAAGTTAAAGAGTTACCAAAGAAAATTACAATTATTACTCAACATTTGTACATTTTGAAATGTCCCAAGCATTCGTCATTCTATTGGAGGTGTATGGAATTGTTCACGATTGTATGGATACGAAGCCCATAACAAAGAAGAATATTGTTTGATTTGCCACACATTCCTTCACTTACTCCAAGCATCATTAAGGATGTGGCAATGAATTAGATTTAATATCCATCATTGATGTATAATATTTTCTATCATGTGTTTTTAAGCTTTTCATAAAAGGGGTCTTATCATAACCTTCTTAATTAATTTTTTTTTTTTGTATAGGTTATGCACCACCCCCCCCCTCAATGCTCGATACCACACGAGTAATGAAGCTTATTAAAGAAACCTTACCAAATCCAAGATAAGGCGTGCTGCAACTAATTGCAACAATAGTTTTTTGGGAGATCAAAGAATCATTTAAAGCTTTTGATAAAATTAAATGATGTAGTCTATAGGATGATGACTATACGTTCAATATGGTGGATGTTGTTAATTACTCGTTCAATGATTGGAAATTATTATTCAAGGCAGTTTAAATGATGGTGCTTGGAGTAAGTGAAGGAATATATGGGGACGAATTAATCAGGAGGGCAATTGATGAAGTGAAAATTATGAAGAGATAAGAGATGCTTGTGTGGGCAAAACATGAAGGGTTTAAATGGTGGAGGTATGTGATTAAATGGCACTATAGAATGGCCATAAAGAAGCTCAAAATAGCTTGTGATTAATTGAGAAGAAGGAGAAGAACCTTGCGATGACGCTGTCCAAAGAAGGTTAGAGAAACCCTAGTTTTACCAAATCAGAGAGAGAGAGATTATTATAAGGGAATCGATGTACTTAAAAAGAAGATTAGGGCATAGAGTTTGGACCGATGTTAAGCACTATCATTAGGCAAATCTAAGCCGCTCCTAATCAATTAAAGTCCTGAAGAACTGGGGCTATGGCTAATGCCGAGGATCTATGGAATAGATGGGCTCTCTTCAATGGAGGAAGCATGCATCAAGTTAATTATGGTGCACATCAAGGTACTTTTCATTATAAATTCGTGCACATTATAATAGATGATAAGTCAAGATCAGATGATTGATCATGCAAACTGTCCGAGGTGATGTCAAGTTCTACAAAGAACTCAATGTCGAGGAAGAGGAGGGTGTTCTAGTTTAACAAGGAGGGTGTCATGTGATTTTTATTGAAGTATTATTTATCCCAAAAAAGTGGAGAAAAACTATCAATTCAATCTTAAACTCATTATATGGACACTAATCTAGTTCTAAACCTTCAAATTTCGTCAATGCATTCCTAAACTTTCATGAAATTCCGATGTATTCCTTTTGGCCAATTGTGACCAGAAATAGTTGACGTGGCAAGTAAACTCGTTTACGTCGACGAGCAATGTAAGATGATCGAAGATGACTAGACGACACGCGGCAACATCGGCAATTTCCGATGTTAATTTCTAGAGAAAATTGACCAAAAGAACTATATTGAAATTTCATATAAAAAATTAAGGCTACATTGACAAAAAACTAAAAGTTTAGTACTGAATTGATAAACATACGATAAATTTAAAACCATTAGATGCTTATCCACAAAAAGGTGCTTTCATTTTTATTCTACATACAATCTCAAGGATTTTTAAGGCGAATCTCAGCCATGTTTTAATCCCCATGACAAAATTGGAAAATTTATAGCGTGGGTGAAAAGGTAGTATCACAACTTTTCTTATGAGAAAGTGAATGATTAGTTTTCTACACATGCATAGATTAATCCGCAAATCAAACTATGAAATCAAATGGAGTTACTAAGTTTGGTCTATGGTCCCTTGTTTGATGGGTAAATGGGCTGGCGGTTTGCGCCGGTTATCCGGGCATTTTTAATTTTTCTTTTTTCCCTTTGGGTTAGCAGCAAATTTAGGAGGATCCACCTACAATAGGAGTGCCAATTCAGCGTGGACGACGCCGAAAACTCATTTCATCCTTTTCTACCTAGATAAACTATTGCGCCCCTCGGACCAAAAAAAAAAAAAAAAAAACCAAAAAACCAGAAAAAAAATGTTATTTGAATACAGTTGTTTCAAAAAAATCAATAATTTAAAAAAAATTAAAAATGATTAGTTATATTACTTCTAAACTAATAATATCATTTTCATTATGTATTGTTATCGTTAATGAAAATATTTTTTATTGATTAATTTTTATAATAAATGCAAACAAATGATTTTTATGAAAATATTCTTTAGATCGTTGATTTCCCCATAAAATAAACGTGCCAAAAACTATCCCGCGTTTCACTCCTCTTACACGATTTATTCAATGGAAAATGTTCATATCTCAATATAAAACCCTTTCCATATCAAAAAAAAAAGAATTTAATGTATCTCGTATCGACCATCATCTGATCGAGATAACTAGATCTTTTACCTTTATCTTACCTAGTATTAACGAAACGATTTCGCCTCCATCGCTATAGGCGTCTGCCGTCGCGCCATATCATCGTTGCCTAATGGAGAAGGAAATAACAAAGTTTTATGGGGCTACAGCGTTGCACACTGCTCATACCTAGCTAGCCTGGCGTAATTTGGGGCTGCGATACGGCTATCCGCAGCGGATAAAAACTCCCCACCCTTCCCCCTTCCTCGCCCTACCAAAGAAGCTACGTGGGTTTGACTTTTCGACACTCTGCAGCAGCGTGCGCAAGAAGAACTAGGAATAGAAACCGTGGCTAAACTTCATCCTCAACTACTCTAAAAGCCCTCGTAAGTTTAAGCCGTAACCAGGAAAAGCACGAATCAAGAAAACGATCTCAACGCTTCGGCAGCTCCCCCTAAGGCCCAAAAGCAACATCGAACCCCACAAAAATAGACAGAAGAAAATTCTGCAGGCAGACTACATAAATTTTGGCAAAAATTTATAAGTAATCACCATGGCTCGGTAGATATCGAGTTTATATAACGTAAATATATTTTCTCCTTTGTTCTTTTTTTTTTTTTTAGAGAGAGAGAGAGAGTGTGTGTGTCTCCTTGTAATAAAGAGGAGGGAGAGGGTCGAGCCTTATAATGCCGGTAGCCGGGAATTCACTCCCCGGCGCAACCCACGTCTTGATCTCAAGGGAAACAAAAAGCCACCCTTTTTACACGTTCTTGTGTTACTGTTGTCATTTGTTGTTGTGGTCGTACATCTCTAAAATCTCGTAAACCACATTCACACCCTCTGCCGCAGTGTCGAGAGAGAACAGCGAAATTGGGAGACGCCCGTGTGCAAGAATTTGATCCTCTCCATCTCTTCTCTCTCTGAGCTTTGCTTCGTCTCCAGAGAAGGAGACGAAGGAAAAAAGGAAAGAACTTTGGCTTTAAAAACCCACCGTCGGTTACGAACGCGGGTAGAGTCTGTTCAAGTTTGTGTAGAGAGAGAGAGAGTGGGAGTGTTTTGTATTTTGTGTTGTCTTTCCCTTCATAATTGCGCATTAATCCTTGGGAGGGAAAAAAGATCAGGGAAAATTTGGCTAAATTTGGGCCTTAACTCACTCCTCCCCCAGAACAAGAATCATGGCCGAATATTGGCTTCTGGGTACGTTTATATTCACCGCATGGGGAGAGATGATTTCTCTCGTGCAAGATTTTCGTATCCGCGGGGTTTCTATATAGGACTCAACTCGCTCACGCTGGAAATGCGTGTTGTGTTGGGTGGTGTCCAAGGTCGTGCATCTGTCGTCACTGAGGTTGTTCTTCTGTTTGTCCTCGTAACTCCGTCTCTGCTTTGTGGGTGATGATGTCTGTGACAACTGCACACGGCCGTGGCGCTTCACGTGACGACTTCCGCACGTGCTCGGGGTGCTGAGGGCGAGAGAGGCGAGGGAGGAGAGAAGGAATGGATTTCGGTGGCGGTTCCGGCGGGGACCACGACGGTTCCGACCACCAGAAGAGGAAGAAGCGGTACCATCGCCACACTGCTCACCAGATTCAGAGGCTTGAAGCGTAAGTTTTCTTTTCGGTCTTTTCGCATTTCTTCTGTTTACACTAAAACACAGTTGCCTTTTTTCTCCATGTTTCTTGCTTCTCATTCAAAAAGTTGAATGCTTTTTGTCTGCTTTTGTGGAATTTTTTCTTTTTGCCCCTTTTGTTTTTCTAGTTGTGGGCCTAAGAGAATTCTGCTCTTGGTACATGTTTGAGTTACGCTTTAGCTTCTGCTTGTTGCTCTGCAGATGCTGGTCTTTGGGTTATACTTTCTTTTTTCTTTTTAGCTTTTGAATGATGCTGAGGTTCTGAGATTTTCGATGCTTCTTTGTGTTACTGTTGTGGCAAAAAAATGAAGGATGTTCAGGGAATGCCCTCATCCAGATGAGAAGCAGCGGATGGAGTTGAGCCGGGAATTGGCATTGGCTCCGAGACAGATTAAGTTTTGGTTCCAAAATAGGAGAACCCAGATGAAGGTTTCTTCACTTAATTCATTTATTTTACCTTTCGTTCGGTGGGATAGTTTTGAAAATGATAACAAGTTGTTTATTTTGCCTTTATTGCAACCTTAAACCCTTATGTTATATTTAAATCAGGCCCAGCATGAAAGGGCTGATAACTGTGCATTGAGGGCAGAAAACGATAGGATTCGATGCGAAAACATTGTGATAAGAGAGGCCTTGAGAAACGTCATTTGCCCGAGTTGTGGCACCGTGCCGTCAGGCGAAGATTCCTACTTCGATGAACAAAAACTGCGGATGGAGAATGCACATTTGAAAGAGGAGGTGAACCGAACTTGCCCAAAAATGAATCTCTTAAATCCTTATTTCCACAATTCTCCTGTTGTTTAGTATTTTGACTTCATGCATTTGGACTCTCCTTTCTTTAATTTTCCATTTTCATTTTTTTTCTGTGTGTTGTAATCTTTGTAGCTCGATCGAGTTTCTAGCATTGCGGCCAAGTACATCGGAAGGCCAATGTCGCAACTCCCACCTGTTCAACCAATTCATATCGCTTCTCTGGATTTGACGATGAGTAGCCTTGGTGCCCATGGACTGGCAGGCCCTTCTCTTGACCTTGATCTACTTCCGGGCAGCTCATCTTCTGTGCCACATTTGCCTTTTCAAGCAGTTGTTTTCTCGGACATGGATAAGTCCCTAATGGCAGATATTGCAGCTAATGCTCTGGATGAATTTCTTAGGCTTGCTCAGACAGATGAACCTTTATGGATGAAATCTACTACCGATGGGAGGGACAATCTCAATCTCGAAAGTTACGAGAGAATGTTTCCTAGGGCTAGTAGTCACCTCAAAAATCCAGATGTCCATGTTGAGGCATCGAGAGAATCACGTGTTGTGATGATGAATGGTTTGGCATTGATAGACATGTTTATGAACTCGGTAAGTTCATCCAATATCTCTTATATTGCTGTACACTGAACTGAGGCGGCTTCTTTTCCTTGACTAGTCATTCTAAAAACTTTGCAGAACAAATGGGCGGAGCTCTTTCCTGCAATTGTTTCAGCTGCAAAAACAATCGAAGTGATATCACCAGGACTGTTAACTAGTCAAAATGGCTCTTTGCAACTGGTAACTCGTTTTGCAAGTCCTCATTTGCTTAGGATTTCCTATCTTGCAACATGCTTCAAATTAAATTCTCATCCATGGGAGAAAATGCAGATGTATGAAGAATTGCAAGTTCTTTCACCACTTATACCAACTCGAGAGTTCTACTTCCTCCGATACTGCCAACAGATCGAGCCAGGCTTGTGGGCAATTGTGGATGTTTCTTTCGACCTTTCAAGATATGACCAATTTGCTTTTCAAAGTAGATCTCAGAGACTCCCTTCCGGTTGCTTGATACAAGACCTTCCTAATGGGTATTCCAAGGTCGTTATTGAATTCCCACATAATCGACCTTTCTTCCTTTCCCCCCTCATCGCTGAGAAAGTTACATGTAATGGTGCCTGTGGCCCTACTTGAATTGATGCTCATGTAGGTCACTTGGGTGGAACATGTGGAAATAGAAGACAAGGCCCCAGTTCATCGGCTCTACAGAGACCCCATTTACAGTGGCTTAGCATTTGGAGCTGAACGATGGATTGCCACTTTGGAGAGAATGTGTGAGAGGATTGCCTGTCTAATGGTGACAGGTAGCTCGACTCGTGACGCCAGAGGAGGTAAACCTCACAATTCCACTCAGAATTCCTCTAGCAAGTAATTAATTAATCTACTACTTAATCGATCTACTTAATGCATTTTCTTCAGTAATTCCATCTCCCGATGGAAAGAGGAGCATGATGAAACTAGCGCAGAGGATGGTGAACAATTTCTGCAGCAGCATTAGCACGTCCTCTAGCAGGCAACAGCATTGGACGACACTCTCTGGCTTGAGCGAGGTTGGGGTCCGGGTGGCTCTTCATAAGAGCACAGATCCAGGCCAACCCAACGGTGTTGTTCTTAGTGCAGCCACTACCATTTGGCTCCCGCTTTCCCCACAAAACGTCTTTAATTTCTTCAAAGACGAAAGAACTCGAGCTCAGGTATTGACATTCTCTTGACTGTATTCAATGGTTACTGTTCCATCGATCAATGTTGTCAGCATCAACCAATTCTAGTAATTTATTGATTTCCTTTATGTTTGATTTATTTCGTTTCAGTGGGATGTTCTCTCCAATGGTAATGCAGTTCAGGAGGTTGCGCACCTAGCAAATGGATCACATCCTGGAAATTGCATATCTGTTCTAAGGGTACAGTTCTTCAGCACAATTTGGTTTCTGAATGTACTTATATTACATCTCGTTAGGTCTCTTATTTCGCATTATTGTTAGTCGGAATTTGAGCTGTGAACCGGGCATTTTGTTCAAATGTTGCTATAGGCCTTCAACACGAGTCAAAACAACATGCTGATACTCCAAGAAAGCTGCATTGACTCATCGGGGTCTCTCATTGTGTACTGCCCGGTCGAACTGCCAGCAATCAACCTTGCAATGAGCGGGGAGGACCCCTCCTACATCCCTCTGCTCCCGTCGGGGTTCACCATCTCCCCCGATGGAGGGCCCGACCCTGGGGATGGGGCGTCGTCCAGCTCTGCCGCGGCAGCTGGGCAGGGGTCAACTGGCCGCTCGGCAGGGTCGCTGATGACTGTGGCATTCCAGATACTGGTGAGCAGCCTGCCGTCGGCGAAGCTAAACCTCGAGTCGGTGACCACTGTAAACAATCTTATCTCTACGACTGTGCACCAAATAAAGGCTGCCCTCAACTGTCCTGGCTCTTGATGATATGGATCATCACTCTCGTCACCACCCTGCTCTGCCACAACACAACAATAACAACTGTTTCTTCTCTCTCTCTCTCTCTCTCTCTCTCTCTCTCTCTCTCTCGCTCCGTGCCATAACTTTAATACAGCAATCAGAAGAATTCAAGGTGGAGTGAGTTCGATTTTGGGACGCTGGTGGGAATTGAATGCAGAGGGAAAAAGGTGGAGGGAGTGTTTTTGGTTAGTTGGGAGACTTTGAATGCATTCTCAACTCCAATTTACTGCTCCTTCTGAAACTCATTTGTTTGAATTAACACCAACTCAAGAGTCAAAGAGTGGAGACTCTCTCTCTCTCTCTCTCTCTCTCTCTCTCTCTCTCTCTCTTATTCAATTGTGGTCTTTTTGGCTGGAGGGTTTTTTTTTTTTTTTTAATCTTTTTGTGGGGTTTTGGAGTTTTGACAAAATTTACCCTGGAGGGTCATTGGTTGTTTCAAGAGAAGTCAAGAACGCACCATATGTGTATGCATGTGTGAGGGTTTTCCTTTCTTGGGCATCTGTTTCACGTCTCTTTTGTACTTTTTATGCAACACATCAAGAGGGATTGTATGGTTCGGGCATTGACTTCTTCATGGGACTTATTATATGATGAATGTTCTTTGAGCTCAATTTGAACTTTGCTCTCTCTCTCTCTCTCTCTCTCTCTCTCTCTCATATTCACTGTGAATGGTGAGATCTATGTTTTTTTCTTTTTTATCTTTTTGCTGGTAGGAGATGAATTTATCCAGAAAAATATGGGTGGAAGAGAGGAGCTTCTGGCATGGGTGACAGATGGGGACACTGTTACTTGAAGAACGTTTATGACAAAGCCCTTTGAAATGGATTGTCCTTCCCTGAAATTGCCATCAAAACTAGGCCCCAACGGACCCATTTCATAAAACCCATGAAAGCCGCCTCCTCTTTCTTGGATTTAATTTTTGCTTAATGAGCAATTATAAGAATAAAACAAGCAAAGTTTTCCATCGGTCAAAGGCATGCCATTTCTCTCAATTGTGATCTTGCTTTTGATATCCTTCATTTAGGTTATTTTGCTTTATCATAGAAAAAGCACGGCGCAAATGATCATTGGACAGTTAGATACATTTTAAAGAGAGACTCAATCGATGCATACATAAAGGTACTATTATTTTCGCACGCAACATGTTATTGTAGCACTTATTATTGCAAGGACAATGCTATTATACTACATATTTAACTCATTAAATTTTGTTGTACAATATTGACCTCAAATTTATTTGTTGGGTGACATCGACCTCAAATATATTGAACTTGGTCTCAAACGAAAGAGGAGTTTTTCCAAAGTGCAAATGGGAGTCCATTCGAAACTTTTGTGCCATTATTTGAAACTTTTGTGCCAATAATGATGTGGAAATCTTTATGGATTATATCTCTTTTGCATCAGCATTGTCATCAATGAAGTCCGGTATACCATGTATGGGACATTATTAGGGGTTAAGTACACTCAAATCAGGAGCAAAATTACTTCTTCTTTTTTTCACTTTTACTTAAGTGTCATGTGGGTACCATAAGTCCTTGCCTAGGGCCAAAAGGAGAAGGGGAAAAGTCCAGATCTGAAATCTCTTGAGCTTCCTACTTTAGGTTAAAAGATCATCAATGCATGATAACATATGACTGTTTGATGTTACTCATCGGTCCATGACAGGTGACCAAAAGGGGGCTTGTTGAAACTAGCAAGAGCCCCTCCATATGCCATTGTTGGAACAAATTTGAGAGAGAGGATTCTTCATGGTTTGTGCACATCCTTGTCACTGTGCTGTATACATTGTACATGGCGCGTTCGCAAATAACTCTTGCTTGCTAGACCATTATAGCAAACCCTAGAAAAGTCAAAACCATAAACTTGACATTTATAAGTGAAAAATGATTGCAAAAGTAATTAATATCATCTTTGGAACTTATCCTTGTGGTCATGGAGGTTAGCACTTTCACGCTCTTTTGGGCTAAAACACACCTTCTTTATGTAAAGAAACCAAACTCCCCTTCGATCATCAGATTCGATTCAGTCATAAGAGGGAAGTACCAGTTTATTGGTCATCAATTTGCTAAAGAAGGGTGTAATATATCAAAGGTTGAAGGCTTATTTAGTCGGTTAACCTGAAAATAACGTGTTTCGGTCAAAAAGGATGTGAGGACAGCATTCAAAGGTTGATATACACATTCGGCTTTGCTTTTTGTACGGTATACACTGTGGAAGCCGTAGCCCATCGTTCGAATCATCTGCATAATGGGAAGGGCAAAAGATGTTAAGAGATGGATTGTTTGAATTCAAACCAAGTACACCTCCAGAATTAATTGTCTAACATAAGTACTGTAAGTACATGTATTTCTTAAAATTGCTTCACCTCACTTGACAAATCCGACAACATTACAACCTCTTCACCGATTATGAATTTAACATACAAGAGTGCATCACGCATCTTAATTCTAAATAAGTCGATCTATTGATTCATTACAAGAGTGCATCAACATATGCGAGACAAGCGATGAGCATTTAATGTCGCAGGATGTCCAGATAAAGAGGAGGTAGCGATTGGTTCATCGAATGTTTGCCTCGAAGAGCGTCGCATAAGATCGACACAGGGAGCTTCCCTTTGCTCATGATTTAGGGACCAAAAGCTTTACTGTCCGAGCAATTAAGTCGGCTCGTACTGCAATAGAGACAGGCCCTGGAACAAAGGTACAAACCCTCGTCTCTCTCTTATGTCCAAAAGTGCAATCAAGACCACTGTGCAAATCTTAATGCTAGTAGCCACGAGAGTACAGACAGCTCCACTTTTACATCACCTTTTTCACGGCCCGAGTTTTAATCGTGAAGAAGCCGGTAATGCCGCTGGCGAAGATGGGCTGAAAAAAAAAAAGAAGCTTTCAATGCCCTCGTACATCGGCAATGTCCTGACAATTTCCGCGGGACGTACGGCGCTGACATTTCGTGGTTATTTACGTCCGTTGATCGAGAAAGCATGTTGTGCGATGGTCAGGCCGATTGAATAATGGTATCTAACTCGAAGACCATCGTCCCCTCATTTAAATGCGGCGCGTAGTTACTGTACTAAAATTATGATTTGACTTAAGGGTGAATCCACTAAAATAAATGCACGTTTGGTTTAGTATTTTAAAAACCTATTGAAAAAATGCAAAGTAGTTTAATTTAAAAGATTTTAGGCAAATATAAAGACCGTTTGATAGAAAAACTATGTTTTTGATTAATAAATTTTTTTAATTTGTTTTTGAAAAAGATAAATGCCATTTAATAGAAAATACATTAAAAAAAGCCATTTAGATGATTAATATTAGTTATTTTTAATTTTTATTTGTTTAAAATTGAAAAAAATAATGTATGCAATTTTTAAATATAAATTTAAAAATAATGTTAAAAATCAAATACATATATATATATAATTTTTTTTAAAAAAAAGACCAAAATCATTCATCGAAATTTTTAATTTTTATTTGTTTAAAATTGAAAAAAATATAATGTATGCAACTTTTTAAATATAAATTTTTGAAAATAATGCTAAAAAAAAGATTCATATATATAATTTTTTTTAAAGACAAATCCTTTATTAAATTTTTTTATTTGTTTAAAGTTGAAAAAATAACACACACTTTTTAAATATAAATTTGAAAATAATGCTAAAAAATCAAATACATATATATATATAATTTAAAAAAAAAATATCAAACCCTTCATAAGAAATTTTTAATTTTTATTTGTTTAAAATTAAAAAAATAATGTATGCAATTTTTTTAAATATAAATTTATACAATAATGCTAAAAAAATCAAATATATATGCTAAAAAAGTCAAATATATAAATATTTTTTTAAAACAAAAAAAAATATTTAATTTTTCTAGCATTTATATATATTTTTATTTTTTTAGCATTATTTTGGCATTTAAAAAAATAATAACGAGGGCAAAATCAGAATTTGAAAAATGAATGATGAAAGTTTTGGAAAAAAAAAATAAGTTTCAGCATTTTGCCAAATGCTTAAAGCTTAAAGCTAGTCTCCTACTAGTATTGGACTTTCGATTTTCCCAATATTAACTTTCACTTTCAAAATAATTTAAAATAATTGACATTTCCCTAATGAGCATTTCGACAATGTCTCAATTGAAATGTTGAACCAAACGCACCTTAAAAATCATCCAAATTAGAACTAGTTGGTTTTAAGTGATTCTCAAGGGCATTTGTCCAATTTTAAGTTCCATAAAAATAGAAATAGTGATTTTAAATTCAATCTTCAATTCCAAAGAATAGGATTAATAATTTTTTTATTTATTTCTCACGCAACAATCTTTTCCTTTCTCTTTCATGTCCAACTCTCCTCTCTTCTTTTTCTCCTATTCTAAGAGATGTTATTCGCAAATCAATTGGATCCATTGAATGGCCTAAGAATTAAACCTGTCAAAATGGATCTTTAGCCTTATAATTTTTTTAAATAAAAAATATTTATTATTTATTATTTATTCCTTTTCTTTTATTTATTATTTTTCTTTTTTTTTTTTTTTTCTTTCTTCTTCCTTCTTTGTCTTCCTTTGCCAATGCCTAGCCACAGTGACGGCGGCAACCAACCAAGTGAGGGAGGAGCTTTTAGGAGGCCGGAGAAGCTTAAGCTCTTTGGTCTTGCGAGGTTGAGACCTCATCGACATTTGGCAAGCCTCGAGCTCGTTGACTGTCACTGTGGCTAGCAATCAATTGAAGGAGAAGGAAAAAAAAAAATAAAATAAAATAAAAAATAATTGATTTTTTAAATGAAAATAAAAATAAAATATTAAAAGGAATGCACAAAGGAAAATTGAATCAAAATTTTCAATTTATTTTCAAATTTTAGGTAAACATCAAAAAATATTATTACTTTCCTATAAAATAACTTCTTAAAAAAAATTTCAAGATAAACCATAGCCTTAAATTTTTCTTAAAAAAATATGGAGTCCACTAAATTTGTACCGAATGAAAGTGTTTTAGTAATATCATTTAAAAAAAAAAAAGAAGAAGAAGAAAGAAACAAGCTATCCTACTTTTGGAAGTATTTTGAAATAATTTTTTTCTAAATTGAGTTAAATATGGAAATGTTTTAACAATATGAATTTCGTCGGGTATGTTGGGTATGAGTTGATCGGGTCAAAAAATTTAAATTATGTATAAATGGATTATAAACGGGTTAATATGCCAATTTAAGTTGGACCATTTATAACTCGACTCAAACTCGACTCAACTCACCCATTTAATAGATCTGCCAAAAACCGATCACTTCTAATCAAACTTGTTTCTCCACATCAGCAACGTAAGATGCGTGAAAACGACAAAGTACTCTCTCCTGTGTCTAGCTCTGGCATTAGCAAAGGTTGTCTTAGGGATCGGTTTGCCCATGGTGCCTCTTGGGCTCGTGTAGGAAGAGGGGCTTTGCACAGGCAGTTGACTTTTGGGCCCGTTGCTGACCTGGAGCCCATATGTTTTTGTGGGCAGAGAAAACCGGATTCCCAATGCGCACTCCTCAGAAGACAGCAAGGGGCCCACACTTCCACGTGGCGCCGCGTGAGTGGTCGGGGACGGTGCTGACATGGCGCTCCCGGACCGAGGAGCCAGCCAACCAAAGCGCGTAAAACGTTGACTCACCCACTTCCCCCCACAAAGTCAACTCTCTTTCTCTCTCTCTAACATTATCATCTTCCTCCTCCGGACGTGAATGCTCCCGGCCTGAACAATCTCCATCTAGAGAGAGAGAGAATGGGAAGGCTGAGCTACGACCCGCAGATCCAGCACTTCAGCCACCCCCACACCCTGCAACTCTCCAACTTCCAGAACCTCCGCCGCCACCAGCAGCAACCACACCCGGCTTCTCCCTCCGTCTGCTCCGGTTGCCTCCACCCGCTCTCCTCCGGCGGCGCGTGGGTCTACTCCTGCCCGCCCTGCGGCTTCGCCGTCCACGCCTCCTGCGCCCACCTGCCCCCGCTCATCACCCACCCTTCCCACCCCAAGCACCCCCTCTCCCTCCTCCCCTCCCCCGCCTACCCGTGCGGCTCCTTTGACTGCGACGCCTGCGGCCGCCGCGCCAGCAGCGGGTTCAGCTACCACTGCGCCGAGTGCCACTTCGACCTCCACGTCCCGTGCGCGTCGAAGCCGCTCTCGGTCACCCACCGCCTCCACCCCCACGCCCTCGGCCTCGCGTTCCATCCGCCGTACGCGACGCGCGGGTTCTCGTGCGACGTGTGCCGCGGCACCGGGGCGTACCACTGGCTCTACCGGTGCGGCGCGTGCGAGTTCGACGCGCACCTGGACTGTGCCACAGGTACGACGCACGTAGGTTTGAATAGGCTTGGAGTTGAAACGTTTTAGAGAAGCAAAGAAGATAGATCAGTACGTAGTTTTGATTGGTAATAGATAAATGATCGAGTTGAATTATGTCATCATGAATTTCACAGGTACTGCCGCACAACCATCGCCGCAACAGCCATTGCCGCCGCAGCTGCAACACTACAACTCATATCCAGGAGCAACCACTAGTCATTTGCATCAATACCCTAACCAGACCGCGCCCGCCGTCGCCGTCACGGCACCCACGGCTCAACCGGGGCCGCCTAACCACATCATGCAAAGTTATAGCATGGGAGCCGTACTTAACTCTCAGCCGCTGCAGCCGCTGCCCGCCACAGCTGGAGGAAACAACTCTCTGATGGGTTCGGCGAGTCAGGCTTTCGTCTATGGCGCTACCAATCAGTTGGGACAAACCTTCGTGCAGGGGATGCTGAGCGACACTAGCGGCGGGAACGATAACGGCAATGATGGCTCAGGCGGTGATGGTGGAGGAGAGGATTCCTCTTCCACGTCCATTACGGACGTCGGATTGTCGATCCTGAGCACCATGTTAGGAGGGTCTTAGATTCTCAGGATCAGTAAAAAGTCACATCCAACTTTGAGAATTATCTAATCAAACATTAATAGAAGACTGAAACGACACGAACCATGAACGGTACAGCATAGACGGTCGCGAGGCCGAGTGCACGTTCCTGACAGATTGAATTTGCAGTTTGTTTTTGGTCAATGTCAACGTTTTGTGTTTCAGAAGGGTTTGAGATTAAAGTTCAGCTTCTTCTTTCGCCTGAAATCCGCCATGGATGAGCCAGTGACGCGTGCATGGTTGGAGGGTGAATTGGTCAACGCGTTTGGAGATGTAATTGTTGTGACATGCAAGGAAAGCAGACCGCTTCAATGAAAGTCTGTACATCTCCGTTCTTGAACCTTAGTACCATCGCGACAACTGTGGCTAGCAATGCAATGAATTTAGATTAGTGCACAGACTGTCAAAGTACCAAACACAGCACTTGGATACAACCCCACGAGAGAGTCAAAAAGAACCAAAATTGACAATAGAGGAATCAAAAATCAACTAGCAAGATAACTTTAATGGACATCGGCTACAGTACGGAAGTCTTCGGTCTCCTTTTTGGTGGAACTTATACGGCGAATAGCTTGACAATTAGCATCCATTCGTTTCAACAGCCAAGGCAAGAGAAAATTACCCAATGCCTTGCCCCTGGGGAAAAGAAATGAAGTTAAGACGTCTGATTCAGGCCATTCCGAGAAAGCGAATCCCCGCGCTTGCAGGTAAGACGCGGACCGAAATTCATTCCAAACCAATCAAACGTTTATGAGGTGGTAAAAGTTGAAGCCTATACTGCAGTTTTTTTCCCCTCATCTCGGGCTTTCGCTTGTCGAGTGTCCTCTACGCAAGGCATTGCATGTATAAGATGGCGTAATACGATATTGACACAAAGCATCGTGGCAAGATTTAGCCAGGTTCAAGAGAAGCAACATTAGCCAAGTTCATTTGCAGCTCTGCAAAGGAACCTTTATCAAGTTGGTCTGAGAGACCTTGAAAGATTAGCTGTCCGCAGTTTCAGAGTGAGATCTACTCTGTTCTCGATATTCAGTGCCTATGAGGATACCCATCATTTCGAACTAGGAATTCATAAAAGATGGCTATGGAACTGTAGGCCAGCTAAAGAAATTAGACTTTTTAGACTTTTAATGAAAGCGGACAAACAATAAAAGTTAAGAAGAATGCATCACATTCGCGCTCCTACAACACTATATTGCCTTCGGAGAGCATAACCTAAAAAGCTTTTGACTCTCTCTCTCCATCGATCAAAGACAGAAGATGTAACCACAAAAAGGGTGGTTTTCAGGTTCTCCAAATGCTATCTCGGGTTCTCTCTTTGGATTTGGCGGAGCTCCGATCTCGGTTTTGCAACTTCCACAAATATCACCCTGCCATCCAAAAACTGGAGAAAGAAGATGTTAGCAATTCGCAGTTGAAATTCTTCCAAGGCATTATATTAGACAGTGCTTTCATCAAGGGGCATGATCCTCCAGAAGAAATGTAAAAATCAACCCACCAATTTCAATACTTTTGTGAATGTATGTTTCTGATTTTCTCGAAGTATTTGACTTGGAAAAAAAGAAGAACAGAATAATCAACCAGTTGATTAGTTTCCAATAGTATACAATTGACTCAGAATAACTCATGGTTTTCGTCTTGCTGGGCATAGAGTCAGTTCCAAAACACAAGATAGAGGGCTCTCATTTTCATAGCTTTTCGACACACCCTCCCCACTGAAAAAGAGAAGAAGAACAGAAACCCTCAAAATTACAAGTAACATTACAATTATTATGTAATAACTAATCATTGACTTGATGTCCAAGCAAAGGTCATCTACTTTCTTATGGACCTTTGTATACATAGAATAATACTCTTTCACTTCAAAGATATTCGGCATTTACCTTCCCATGCATCCCTTCAATGGCTCTTTGAGCCTCTTCCTCAGTTGCATATCGAAGGAAAGCAAATCCTCTTGGTCTATTTGCAATCTTATCCATCACCAGATTAACTGTGCAGCAAAAGACATTTTTCAGGACTTATGTCTACATAGGGATGGACGGAAGATATGAAGCAATCAAGTAGTAAAACAACCACAAAACAGATAAATAAGGAGCAAAAGTTTCTTGCCTTCCACAAGCTGACCAAAGTTCTTGAAAGCATTCCTTAAACTCTCATCAGTGGTCCGAAAAGAAAGCCCTGTGGAGTACAATGGACTGCATGAGATCACTATGGAAGAAACCATGCCTGCTATGATTCTCTACAGTAGCACCAAAGAGAAATTCCATTTTCCAATGAGGTAAAACTCGTCATTTCATACTTGGAATGCATAACTATTGCCAAACATCATGTATCAACACTTTCAGCCCACAAAGTAGTGTTGAAACTTACAATTCGCCGACCATTGGAGTGGCAGAGCTGACATTTGAGTCATCAACACTCAAAAAAAAAAAAATGTAAAGGCATTAAAAACCATCTGTTTAAGCTATTGGAATAAAAGTAGGCCCTTATTACAAATACTGCCAACCATCATATTTCCATTTATCGCTGCAATAATCCCCAGAATTAGCCTCAGCGCGTGCACAAGTTGTCTTGCGATAAATGAACTACATCTTTTGCACTAAATATTGCACGTATTGCACAAAGAAGGATGCCGATAATACAATGCCGAAACAGCCAAAGAAAGCAGCTCAGAAAGATTAATACTTCAAGAAACATGGCATGAAAGTGTGCCAGTATTCTTTGACATGATAAAAGAATTAGCTACCATCTCAATCCAGAAAAGGCAAGCCAAAGAAGCCGGAATTCTTTTACCAAAAAAAAAAAAGAAGCCGGAATTCGAAGCACCAACATGAGCAGAGACGCACATCGCAATGCAATCACAGCAACTCAAATTCAGTCAAACTTCATCCGAAAAGCCAATTATTAACTAAATCATGCTAATGGACATTGCAATTTCAGCTACACGATATCCGCATCAGTTAATTAAGAAAGAAAAGGACTCATCTTGAAAACTGAACAAAAGAAAGAAGAGGAAGAGGACCTGACCGCTGACGTAGAGCTTCTTGCTAGGGCGGCTGGAAGGAGGAGGACCGGAATTCGAGGACGGAGACGAAGAAGGAGGCGAAGAAGAAGAAGGAAGGCAAGCCGACAGAGCAACCGCGGCGCGCCAGGGAAGATGCGGGCAAGTTCTGCTTGAACGGAGCGCAGAGAGGCGCGGATGGAGAGCGGCGGGAAGCCATGCTGCAACTTGACCTTCCCTCCGACACGGGCCTCGCCGGAGAGCGAGGACGGCGGAGCCGTCGCGAGGAAGACGATGCCGCCGGTCGCCATTCTTGCCTTCTCCAGCGTGCGGGATTGCCTCCGACGGAGGATGAGGAGAGAGAGAGAGAGAGAGAGAGAGGGAGGGCGAGTCAAGATGGGCCGACTGGCCCGCTCGCTCAAGCCCAATAATTGTGGGGTCCGGGCCTAGCCCGTTACGCGACGAGTCTCGGCGAACGAGATGGGCTCAACGACAGAACCCGCTCGGCCCGCTATCTTCTTCTTCATCTGCGTTGAAGAACAGAGCCACTGGTGCAACGGCAAGATCAATCCATGGCCGCCAACTGTAGCTTGGGCTTGAGCGCCGCCACGGCCGCCCTCGGGACCGCGAAGAAGTCGTCGGCGGTGCTGTACCACTACCCGTGCCCGGACGGCGCCTTCGCCGCCCTGGCGGCTCACGTTTACTTCTCCGCCGCTTCCCTTCCCGCTATCTTCTTCCCCAACACGGTCTACGCTCCCCTCGCTCCCCACCAGCTCCCTCTCCGCGATATCGGCGACCTCTACCTCCTCGACTTCGTGGGTCCCTCCGGTTTCGTCCGGGAAATCTCGCCCCATGTCTCCAGGTGAATCGTTCTATCGATACTTGGGCTGTGTCTTGCTTTGTACCTAAGCTGTATCTTGCTTTGTGTTTACTGTTTGTGTGCTGGATAAGCGGTTTTGGTTCTGGGTCGGCGGTGAACAAGGACATCGGCTCAGGCTTGGTGGACGGCTGGTTCTTGGTGTTGATTGCCAATTCTCGTTCCTGTTCTTTATCTGTCTCTTTTAGCATTCTAGAGTGTACCTGTTCTTTATCTGTCTGTTTGTTTGAGATTTTGTCCATGATGAGCAAATTTTTTCCTCAACAAGGGCACAAGATCAGGCTTCTGGATGAATCATGAATGGCTGGTTCTTTGTGTCGATTTCTAGTCGTGCCTCATTTCTCGATTCTTGTTGTTAAAGAAAAGAACCGTTTTAGTTATCTATTAATTTGTTTTGGTTCATATCGTGAGTTTCACATATTATTAAGATGTCTGTGAGTGAGGGGAGGGTCAAATATATGCCTGACGTACAATGGTGACCAACACAGATCATCAAAGTAATATTGGTGGGATAATGTAGCAGAACTTTTGTGGTTTATATTCTTTTTGCTTTTGTGGGTGCAGGGTGGTTATTTTAGATCATCACAAGACTGCCCTTGAGATGCTAAGTGGTGATGGATGCAATGTTGGAGATAATGTCGTCAAAATTTTAGATATGGAGAGGAGTGGAGCTACGATTGCTTACGATTACTTCAAAGAGAAGCTAGTTGGGAACAATAAAGTTGGAGAGTTCGAGAGGATGAGGAGATTGTTTGAGTACATTGAAGATGGGGATCTGTGGCGGTGGTGTTTACCTAACAGCAAAGCTTTCTCTAGTGGTTTGAAGGACTCGAACATTGAATTTGATGTCCGTTTGAATCCCTCTTTGTTTCAGCAGGTGATTAGGACGTTAGCAGTTTTATTCTTTGAGCACAACAAAAGTTACCAGATTCTCATCTGTTTATAGAGTTGTGGACTTTGAGGAAAAAGCAATGAAGGCGCTGGATAGATTCTTGTGTTACTTCCAAATAGATGTATGCGTTCTTCGTAAAAGGGGTGGGGACCACAGTGGCTGTGGCTAGTATCGGATGCTTACAATGATAGAACTCAGTGTTTTATTTTAGACTGTTTTCTGAATTTTATGATGCACTGCTCTAACTTGAACTCGGTGAATGAGTGTGGACAGTGTCCATCTAAGCATAAGCTTTTCTCACCATAACCCAATATGAGGACTGAAATTTCTTCCAATGTCAGTGGATATTTTAAATTTGCAAGCAATGCCTTGTTTTGGTTTCTAATCATTAAATGCTATTCTTTGAGCTCTGCATACTTTTTCACTATAGGAATTAGCTATATGCCTTCCTTTTCCTGTCGAAATAAGCCATATCAACATAAACTCATCGTAAATAGCACTAAATAGATTAAAGCTTATTTTTGTGTTCGCAATCAAAACATGCCCTTTTGACACAGAAGAAAGGAAAAAAAAGAAGGTCACGTCTTTACGAAACTTGCCATATCTTTTGCAGTTGCTTTCTTTAGATCTGGAGGCCGTCATTAACCAAGGCATGTTGAGCTTATCACAGAAGCAAAAGCTGATAGATGACATGCTTGACCAGTCATATGAAATATCTATGGGAAATGGAGCTTTTGGACATTGTCTGGTATGGTGCACATAATTTAATCATCATTTGAGAAATTTCCACAAGAACTCGCTTCACAGAAGTGGATATGAAGGCATACTTGTGCTTTGGGAATTGTCTGGTGCTTGCCTAAATCAGTTGGACTTGTATCAGTGAATTATGTTGAGATTTGATGCTTATATTTTGGTATCACATAAATATGCATCATTTTATAGGCTGTTGATGCAGACTCAATATCGGAATTGAGAAGTGAATTAGGAAACCAGTTGGCAGATAAAAGTTACAAGATGAAATTGAGGTTTGTGGAATCTACACTGGAGACTTTCCCATCATGTATGTGCACTGTTGGCTTGTCCATGATTGATTTGTTAATTTAGTTGTGAGTGGTGCTTCTCACAGTATCTGACAATTTTAATAAGCTGATATTCATCAAATTATTCCATGTCTGATTCACATACTGTTCATGGAACTCTTTTGCGAGCTTGCAAAACTGGATAAAAGAAACTTTTGAATGGTTTTCTCAATGTTGACACACTTCTGACCAACATTTGGAGGCAGACCAAGACAAGATCTAAATTTGGTATTGTCAGGAGTATGTGACTTAGTGGGCCATTCTTTCGGCTTCTTCTTTTATAATGTTCACCAAGGCCTTGACCATTTGAATCTATTGCAAAACTGGACAACAGATCAAGGTCTGTTCATCTAATATCTATGTTCATCTGTACTCATTTACCATTTCTTTCCCTGTATTTAGTGGAGTTTAACACTCGGGTTTCATGTCCAAATCTGTTGCAATTTCCGAGTCTGTTGAGTATGGTTTTGCATGCTCATTGCTGATCGACCCTTTTCTATTGTACATTACGTACGAGACGTACAGCTCATTTTGATCTGGTTTCCTCATATCAGGGGCATCGGTGCTGTGGTATACAGAGTGCCAGAACTTGAAAATGATCAGTTACTGAAAGTTAGCCTTCGGAGCCTGGATAGCGAAGACACTACACACATTTCGCAGGTGATTAATTCTTTTTTTCTTGGCAGCATGTAAATTCCACTATACACTCGTTTATTTATTTCTATGAATTAAAAAGTCTTGAAGCTGGTTGCGCATTACTGGTGTAGAATTTCGGAGGCGGTGGACATCGAAATGCTAGTTCATTCATGATAAGCTGCGCAGAGTATGAGCAATGGAAAGTCCAGCAATAAACACTGTTTCTTTGCGCTTTTGGGCAAATGTGATTCCTTTGTTTGTCACCCAGCTTTTTTTTTGTTTTAACTATGATGTAGAGTTGAGATTTTCCATACGGTCGCTCTGTTTTAGCATCATATCTTTTTGTGTTACTCGCAAGAGACTCCATGGCTCTAATAACTGCTGAAAATAAAGTTGATGAAATGGATATTCACTTGCCACCAAATGTGAACATCTTGCGTGGTCTTAAGATAAAGATCAAAGGATTGATTGAGGAGAAGATGCAATTTGAGATTCATAATGATGTTCGTTCCCCTGTTGTTGTTACACATGTGAAAACCCAGATGACCACATAACACTTGATTGTCAAAATAACCCAAGTCATGCTCACAGCTTTGTTTCTTGCAGAAACCATCACCAAGAAAGAGACCACAAAGACAAAAATTAAACAAAAAGAAAAAAAGGAAAGGATACAGTCGTATGCCAAATTAGAAATCCCCCCCAAAAAAATCAAAGATTAAATAAACTTGCTGACACTGTAATTAAGTTAATAAGAATAGTAACTTGTAATTTCCTTGTTATTCTCCCCCGCCAATCACAATAAATTTGGGATCACCCTCCTCAATTGGAAAAATTCAAGGTTGACACTTCTTCCCCAAAGTCTCCACCTATGGGAGGAGCATTAGGGTTTGATGTGCCCCACCCACCATCATCAGTGATGAACTGCATCCATGAATCATCCTTGTCATCCTCCTGATCTAAGCACGAGGATGATGCAATTGGGACATCTGGTGAGTTGTTTTCCCACTCCTGGCTCATGACAACGCCTTGTGAGCTCTCCGTGAGGGACAAGCTCCATTGGCCTTGGTCTTCCACTTCATTGCCAAACCCATTTTTCTTGAACACGCGACACAGTGCATATGAATCCTGTAAGCGATTCAATTGATTAATGAGATTGTGTCAAGATATATGGACGCGGTTCTTCCTTTGAGGAAAAAAGTTTGATAATTTTTCATGCGACACATGCTGTCTAAGTCATGTTAATATTATATTATATTTACATATCATCCTTGAATTTGGAGAAGATTGGTAAGAAAGAAACTTGAACGCATGCATGTGTCCATCTAGCTGTGATCTGAAAAATTAAATCTTTCTTGGGAGGAGTGGTCAACAATTTGGGCTGACTTTGGAGTTCTAAAGTTTTCACAGGCACCAATCTGTTTTCCATTGTTGCATGTGCTTTTAGAAACCAGGGATTTGATGGGAGACTGAGAATTGGAAATTGACTGAAAAAGTAGGTCGGTCAAGAAAGCTATTAAAGGGACATCAGATCAGAGTGCAACAGACAGAAACACCAATTAATCTATCTAGTTTATAGATCTATATCATGGCTAAATTATATGAAATTGGTCTCAAACCACTTTATTATCACCTAGTGAACTGGACTCAAGATCTAAGAAAACCCTTTTGTTTTTAGATGGTATGTTCCAAAATCCGAGAAGCCGGGCCAAGAAAAATGACCAGCATGATTTGCCGGGATAATTTTAATTTGTTTTGGGAATATGATTTCTATAAGCTAGCTTAATGATTCTAGAAACTTAGGCGAACATCTTCTTTTCTCCTTGGACAGACAATAAAGTAAAAGTGCAAGCTGAAATTCGGCTTATGCCGCGGAAAATACTGCTTTCGTAGCTGCAAAGCTCAGAAAAAATATTAGATTAATCGTGGAATCTACAAGACTGGAAAAGTGAGTGAGAGGACATTAGAGAGAGACAAGACAAATCAATGAATATTTTATGTTTTTTGGGACAAGGAAGAGATCGAGTCATATGAGGGACGAGGATTGTACTTTTGTCTGATTATGGAAGAGAAAGCGAAGGCAGACACTTGTCGGTCAAGAGATGGAGACCTCCACCATTGCAAGTAAAGAATATGTCAGAAGAATAGCCAATGATTATAAATTAGAATCTTGCATAAATAAATAATTGGCCCTCGTTTATAAAGAAAGGTGTGAGTTCTAGCACAGTGAGAATGGCAAGACCCTAGCTTTTCATGCATGCAAGAATCACGCACTTTCTCACGTTCATCATCCTTGTTAGATATCCTGTGCTTTTTCCATCTATATGAGGCCCTTATCACGATGGTCTTTTTTTTAACCTTTCCATGTATTTTATTACATGTAATAATGATAGCACGATGACAAGAATTTAAAAAAAATAAATAAATAATCCTATCTTCCAATTCTCAGTAATTAGCCCTACTTTTGCGAGAATTTCATATAAAAATGAGCATCGAGCGAACGAAAGAAATCATTGCTTCTCAACTATTTGTTGGAAACACAGGAGTTTTTTATTAGCCCAATGCTCTTTTTTTGTCTATTGTGTTGATATAATCAGACACAAGACCTTTATTGTGGATAGAAACAATCAATCACAAATTTTTAAAATATATATATGGGAACATATTTATATTGGCTCTTCTGTGACCCAAAGATGACAAACAAAATACTGAAATCAAGTTTATGAAATAATTTCAGGGCAAGGAAAATAATAATCACTTATTTAGATAGGGGATATATTACCGACCAAAAAAAAAAAAGATAGGGGATTTATGATAAGTGTTGTTTGGTTCTACAAGATACAGGTGATTTCTTTGTATATATGTTTCATAAGAATGAGAAAACAAGCTCTCTTAACCTTATAAGATCAAACTCAAAGAAATGAATTGAATCAGAACTACACTGAGGTAGTTACACGGAGATGATCATAAAGACAACGAACGTCATACTCATTAGCCACCTTCTTTAAGGAAAAAGAATTTCCTGCATTTTGAATCGATCGTCATAAAAAGCAAGCGCTGCGACAATATGAATGCCTTGCAAAGAGATGGGAAAAACTCATCGAGCATTTCAATACGACATCGGCAAATTGTACCTGCATTCCAGAGGTGTCTTCTGATTCCTTGTCATCGAGGCGATACTCGTGCATCACCCAGTCGGTCCGCACGCCCTGAGGAGCTCGGCCTCTGTAGTAAACCAACGTCTTCTTCATTCCAATCGGCCTGTTCTGGCTTGTCACTTTCCTGTCCTTTCCCGTGGACTTCCAGTATCCCGCACGCGTCGCCCTGTTTGTCCTAAACCCGTTTGGATACTTTCGATCTCGGGGCCCGAAGAAGTACCACTCCGGGTCTCTACTCGGCAAAAATGACTTCTCTACAAGATCAGTCACATGACATAAAAAGAAACCATCAACGTCAAAATGAAGCTATCGTATGCAGGCATGAGAGAGAGAGAGAGAGAGAGAGACCTGCCAATTCCCAGGGCTCGCATTTGTAGAGATCGATCTCGGGGATGATGTCGAGTTCGATCTCTTGGCCGTTGATCTTCCGCTTGAGATAGTAGTTGACAAGCTCTTCATCAGTGGGATGAAACCTAAAACCAGGAGGCAATCCGAGAGGAGCCATTTTTGCCTTTCTTTCTTCCTTCTCTGCCACCTGGTTCTTCTTTCTTCCTAGCTATCTCTTTGGTTGGTGAAAGATTAGTTGTAATGGATCGTTCATATATATACATATATTATATGGAGAGAGAGAGGGAGAGTGAGGGAGACAACATAGGAGAGAGAGAGAGAGAGAGAGAGAGAGAGAGAGAGCCAAAGTCCTTTGTCTGGAAGTGTTCTTTTTCGCTTTTCTGCTTTTGCAGATTCTTCGAGAGAGAAACGTTTCGCTTAAGCCCTTTCACGCTCACTTCTCTCGATCCCCAACATTCTTGCACAAGTTACAGCAAGGAAGCTGGTTTTGTTGTGTTCAACACATGCAAGAACCATCTGATGACATGGAACTGAAGATCAGATCGGACGAGGAAAAAAAAAACACTCACAAACATAATCATCGTACATGCACTGCAGACGATGATAAGTGCACAACAGGCCTAACGACAACCTCGACTGATTATTGTGTGTTGAATTATTTAGACAAACAGAGATATCAAGCTTCCATGACCAGATTTTTCAGTGAACCGACAAAAAACATAGGCTGAACTAACTTGTGAGTTCATGGATGAACGAAACATAAGAAATTAGTTTGTTATGTGATGTGACTGAATGCAATTTAATATGGATTGACTTAGGTCTTATTGAAATCTATTGAGATGATTATGAATTGAGTTTAAGCGCACCTTACACATTGATCAGTTATACGTCATCCATATTTCAATCCATACATGTTTCAATCACTTTTATACATTGTGGCAATAGATCGGGTTTCTTAGGGCACTCTAAACCTTTCATTTGCTATTTATGGTGAGGTAATCCATGCGTATAAATATTGTTATGTAAGTGCTAAAAAATTATGTCATGATATGGATTGATAAGTCCATAAAGATTTTGTTGGGTTTCGAGATCCATACCATGATATGGTGCGAATTAGCATGTACATGCATTTGGAACTTGTATGCTTAAAGTGTATTGCGATTTAAACATCTTTTTCCTGTTATATTTCATCAAATATTATTTTAGGGGAAATGAAGAATTAGAGAGAAGCGATTACAAGGTACCCTAAAAAGATAAGAACCCACTTGTCATTTTATATTTGATTTGGTCGATCTTGGTAACTAATAAGAAGCTAATCTGAGTTAAAATATTAAAAAAAAAAAAGGAAAAATAAATCAAAAGAAGGTCAAATCTTGATGAAGAAGTGAAGCCGCATGCAGGGAGGAGAAGAAAATTCACTTTGGAGGGTCCTTGTATTGATTCAATCTAACTTTATTTCTTTTCTCTTTATATCCACTCCCAACTTTTTACGTAATTATTACACGGCAAAGAATCGCCCTTATTCTGCTTTGGATTTACTTTTTTAATTGAGAAAAATTATCCAATTAATTCGACATCTATCGTATGGATGTTAAATTTATTCTATACTTTTCAATTTTATAAATTTAGTCATAAATCTTTATGCAAAATTTCAATGTGATTCTTCAACCAATTTTCACTAGAAATCGCTAATGTGGGAGGACGATACATGAAACAACCTGGAGATAACTAGATCAAAAGAACTATATTGAAATTTCACATAAAGATATATGACTACATTAGTATCGTTGAAAATTTAGAGATGAATTAGCAACCACATAATAAACATAAAAATGATTGGGTAGTTTTCCTTTTTCGGTATTTCTTGACCTCTCCGCAGAATCTCCTTTTATACACTCACCAGATTTGGTCCTCTCATCTTGATGATCTGATTCAGAAAGAGAGATCCCAATTTCACAATTTTCAATTGGACCCTTTTCTCATAACTTGGGAGAGAGAAAAGAAGAAGGCCCCTTAACATCCATTCGTTTTTCCGAACCTCGTTTGAGTTTGGGCTTTGGGCACCATTCGAGGTCGTTAGGGTTAAGATCTAAGACCAATACCACGATTGGGCTCTGATGGTTCAAGGACTTGGACATTCAAAGATCTCATTTTAGTGCTTCATATTTTCTTAGCAAATGGCTAATCTCGTAGGACCAACAATTTTAAATGGATACATCATTAGATGAATGACATAATTTTAATATTTAATTATTCTAACACTCCTTCCATGTGTAGGTTAGACTTTGATATAAGATTAGAGTGTAAAAATGTGTTAAAGAGGCAAATACGAGATTTGAAAAGATTTGCACTCAGTAGTCCTACTCTATTACCAAGTCAAATTTTGGAAGACCACTGCAAAAAGTTTTAAAAGTTTATATAGTTAGATGAACAAGTGATTTAAAATTTTTTTACATAACTATGACTGAAAATTTACAATTTATGGTTTGACTGGGAGAATGGTGGTGACACCGTTGAGATCAAGCATCAATAAATAAGTCCAAAAATTGAAAAAGAGGAGGAGAGACTTGCTTATGTGATTAAGTTTTTGTTGGAGTATAATTAACTCGCTAATACTCCATATTAGTGGTGTCTCATGCAAGAAAACATTTAAAGTTTAATATACACAGTTGGCTTACACAAGTTAACGAGTCTTGTGTGTTGGTGTTGGTGTTTTATCCCACGTCAATTATAAAACCGTATGGTGATTGATTTATAGTGTTAGGGAAATCTTACTTTTTAGGCAAATTTTTTGGGGTAAGAGAGGTCCAAGCACACTCAACACTTATATTAGAGCCCATTTATCAACAAGTCTAGACCCATAGTCGCTCACAGAGGATGAAGATTGTTGCTGGTCCAATCAAAGCCCGGCTCGTGAGGGAGAGATTATTGGTTTACAAGTCTAAAGGAAAAGTCTCACCATTTGAGCTAATTTTTGGGGTGAGAAATGCTCAAGGCCATCTAACATCATGTTACTCTTGCTGCCAATCTAGGAGCATCAAGGAACCGAGTCGAGCGGATGTATTGTCAAGCTCAAGCTCGGCCCAGCTCACATACTCGGCGCTTGAGTTTTGATTTGAACTTTTAGGGTGAAAGAACCATATGTCAAACCTCGATCGAGGTCGGGGAGGTCCAATCGCTTTCTTGGCCCTTTGAAAACCGCCTGCTTATGTGAGTGAGGCTCGAGAACTACAAAGGGTCGCCGTCATTGCATTTGCTCACAAGAAAGTAAACCGGTCTTTATTATTAATATACTAGAGAGCCAAAAATGGGCATTCGATGCAAACAAGTCGAGGAAATTTGTCACGTGGGCTAGGGCTAGGAAAGAGCACTTCGATTTATTATTAAAGCTTTTGAATTTACGAGAATCGGTTTTCCTTGCCTCGTAAGTCGAGCAAAGTTTACTAGCAAAACACAAAGTTAAGTTAGGGAATTGGCCTTAGTATATAAATTAGAAATGGTTAAAAAAAAAAAAAATCCGTACTTCATTTAGTGGGCACCTATCTTATCCTATGCAAATGTGCTACATGACAATGTGCTCTAATTAAATGGTCCGGATAGCGACCCCTCACCAATGGCATCGGGCCTGGTGACCTGGGATTCTGCACTTTGTCCACAGTGTGGGAGCATATTTAGAGTCACTAATTGGATAAATCCCAAGTTGCAAATTGGGATCATGTGATTTGTCTCCCTGCTTTCTCTCTTCTTTTCCACTTAACCAAAAGCAACGAAAAAAGAAAAAACGTTTTCTTTATCGTGGGGGATTCGGTATCGTCGAGGATGCCTTCAAATTCAACCACGAGTGAGAGACCCTTTCTGCGCACGTCGCGAGTGCTGCGAAACTTGAAGATTCCCAGTGGAAAATACAAGGTGGGAGTTAGGTTTGCGTTGTCAAAACTCCAGCATGCTCCATTCCACCTAAATCAGGGTCAGGTTGGCATCGATGGATTTTTTTCTCCCTTTCTAGACTCATATAATTGATGGGTTGTACTAGATAAGGCCTTGAAATGTTTGATTTGGGAGTACCCATGCCAAGATCTCTCTTATTTTTTAAGGGAAAATTATCAAAACAATTATAAATTTATTGCAATTTGAACAATTAAGTATTACTTTTTTTTTTTTGTCAATTCAATTCTAAAACTTTTATATATATTCTAATTCAATCCATCAAACCAATTTTGACATGTTAATTTTTAAATATTTTTATTTATTTATTTCATTTTTTTCCTTCCTTTTTTTCCTTCAACTCAATGAGGTCTACCTCACCAACCCAAGCGTTTGGCCAGACCAGCCAGAGCAAGAAGGAAAGAAAAGAATTGAAAAAAAAAAAGGAAGCAAATAAAAAAATATTTAAAAATTGTCATTTCTATTTTGTCCAATCAAAATTGATCGGACAAACTGAATTGAGACATCCATTTAAAAAAGATTTAAGATTGAATTGGTAAAAAAATAAATTAATTATGGCTGAATTTGTAAAATTGTAATATGTTTATGCTTGTTATGGTAATTTTTCTTATTTTTTAATTTTATTTTGTGATATGGTCATGGGCCAAACGATGAACGACAGAATGGCATCATCGCTAGTGCTGGTTGGGAGAACGAGACGCATCGTCACGCTAACAGCAAAGAAGGTCAAGATCTGTAGGGGCGTAGGAGAATGATTATTGCCATAATAGCAAAAGTTCATGGCGAGCATCTTCGACTTCAATGGCTATCGCGTAGGTTAGGTCGGTGCAATGAAAGCAACCTAACTTAGCAATTGCTTTTTTACCGCGACGAAGTCTTAATCCTTTTTTTTCCTCCCATTCTTTTTTCTGGTTCGTTCTTCAAATTCCCGAAATATCCGATTAGATTCGCGGATTGGGCAAGAACGAGCTAAAGCTTGAATGGGGGCGACGGAATGGCAAGATTTTTTAGATCTAATGGCGTGGATGATCAAGACCATGTTACACGTGTGCTTCATCCGCGCGCGTTTTCATCTGTTGAGCCCCAAGCCAACCCTACCCATTCTAGGATCGTAGTTGTAATAAATGGTAAAGACAATGATTTCTGAGGCTTCTAAATGTACGTGCACATGGGCAATTCAATTTGCACGTACCATATTAGGTTTTTTTTTTTTTGGGCATGTACGTTTTCAACGTGGATAATAGTTTAGGAAAATATACGTAAATCAAACTATCAAAGTATTAACTTCCTCGAGATTATTTAATACTTCTTTCACTTGTCAAGAATCGATCGATGTATGTACTTAGAAACAAGAACGTAATCAAAATTTTCCACGTGTTAGTTGTTCAACGGTGAATGTGTAAAGATTTTGTCATATTGGCGATTGATAACTCTATAAAAATACAGTTATTTTACTTATTTTAAGTAACAAATGATGCAATATCTATGATAAAATGTTTAGATTTCCTTCTGATTATTTGAATTTTCCTCATTTATGCAGAATAATGAGATATAAATAAGATAAGAAAAAAGAATGGCAAAAATCAAGAATTCAAATAAAACAGCACTCAAAGATATATATCAAATCAATGAATCATTGATTTTATTCCCTAATGTTATCTACAAGCATTGCAAGATAGATATCAAATCAAAGATCCTTTGATTTGTTATATCTAGAGATACGATAGTAAATAAATTAGAAAATTCTGTTATCACATGTTTGATATTATTTTTGTACTCACAACAATCCGAAATTCATATCTTGTGGTTATGATAAAATTAGATGTTTTAACATATTTATCCGATTGATTTAGTGCATTTAGTCTTTAGTTTTTTATTTATTTATTATCAATTATATTTTGATTGTTTGATAAATTTTAGAATTAATCTATTTTAGTATTTAATTAGTTTACATTAATTATCGATCTTCGTGGGATAATATTTTTTTATCATTATATTACTTGTTCAACACGTTAATTTGCATTTAGACTTTTATGAACAACGATGAACTTAATAACTCCTCTAAACGTAATTGGGTAGAGTAAAATGACGTATTGTTTAAAAAACAATATTGATTGATGTAACTAGTAAAATTAAATTAAAATAATAACTATTTGAGAAAGTAATGACAAATCTAAAAAGGGGATTGAATTGCAATGTGTATGGTAACGAATCTACCCTTGAAAAAACATATTTTTTAAAAATATACTTTTATATTTTTATTTCATTGACAAGTTTTAAGTAGAATAATACATTTGGTAACTATACAAAATTTTTATTCTCGAAATAAAAATGTTTTTAGTATGACCTTCGCATATTTCCGTGACTAAGGATTTTTTTAAAATAATTTCTTTACATTTTTCTCTCTTTGTTTCTTTTCTTTTTTTCATTTTCTTTTTATTTTTCTGATCGGTTCTAGCCTTGGCCATGGTTGGCCAGCAACTATGGCGAGGTCCCTTTGAGCCTCACTATTGTTGAGCGAGGCTTGACCTTGCTTGACCACCATGAGGTTAGCCTCGCCCAACTAGGTGACGTCGACAAGCCTCACCCAACCACTGTAGGGCTTGGGACGACCTTGCCTAGGGGTTGACAAAGTTCAACGATTGGCTAAGGGAAGAAGAGCAGAAAGAGAACAAGAAAGAGAACAAGAAAGAAAAGAAACAAGAAAATAATTTGGGTTTGATTCTTGAGTTGTTATTGGGAACAAAGAAGCAATTTTTTTAGTTTCTTGATTTTATTTAAAATCTGTTCTTAGAAAAAAAAATGGTTTTGTTGGCGATTACTAATGCCTTAGGACTTAATTGAACTTTTTCTCAAGATACATAAAGAACAACTATCAATTAACTACAAAGGCATGTCCCCTTAATTACAAACAAAAAATTGAAAGCACATGAACTAAAGAGTCATGTTGGTTATGTTTATATCTTTGGAGCCTTTTAACCTATAATTACAACAATAATAAAGAATCATGTAGGTTACGCTCACATTTGTTGAGCCATCATCTTTAATCACGACAATATTAAAACAAAAAAAAAAACCGCAACAGAAAATTGAAATGACATGAACCCAAAAATCACCATCAACTCATAATTACATTACGACAACTTTTAATTCGAGTGCGAAGTACTTATTCTGTAGTGGATTCCATATCAAACAACTCGGTAAAGAATGAGAATTAACCCATTTCACGTCAGCACACGCTCACAAGATTAGATTAAAAATACCGAGATGATCGCATCCCAGTTACAACAATCATATCCGCGCACCCAAATCAAAAGGCCCCTAAGGAACGACCAAGAAAAAGAAAGCAGCACACCGTTGCCACTCGCGAAAATCATTGAGCCCGTGGAATTCATTTATGCTGCGCAATTATTCAAAGAAAGAAACGGATTTTGCTTTTCTCCCACTCCTCTCTTTATTTTTTAACTATTTCGGAGCACTGGAACATGACACGACCCCTCTCTCTCCCCCTCTCTCTCTCTCTATCTCTCTCGGGGAGCCCCGAACTGTACCATCGCTCTGTCGCCTTCTGAATCCCTCTCTGAGCTGCTGCTGCAGGCATGAGTTTTCACGCAAAAGTGGGGTGGGCTCATTAACGCCGCCTGGCGGAACCTCCGTCGTCGCTGCCGCGAACAGCTCGCTCGGGTGCGCAGAGCGTGAACGAGGGGGAGTGGGGCGGGGGTGGGGTGGGTGGGGGCGTGTTTTGCGTGCTGCGCGCGCTGGGGTGTGACGGGCGAGGAGGGCCGAAAGGCGTGGGGTCGGGGGCTTGACGGGAGATAGCGACCGCGACCCATGACCCACGACCGTCTAGGGACGAACCTGTCTTTTTCAATCCCGGTTCCGCCTCTCTCTTTCTTTCTCTCTTTACAAGCCGAGAAGCAGTAAGTGGGGCTCTCCTGCTCTGGGCTTTGGTCGGGGGTTGTTTAATACGGAACAGCTTTTCTGTTCTCCTGTTTTCTCTCTCTTTTCCTCGCCCGGTGTCTTTTGGGTGGTTTCCTCCTCTCGTACGGAGCGGCATCTCGCACTTCGAAGCGCAAAAGGGCCTGTTCTTTTACCTCCTCCCTTCTCCGCCCTCCGGCTTTTAACCTCCTTCGCTTTCGTCGCTGGACGCCCATTGTGGTTTCCTCTCGCAGTCTGAGGTACAGTCCGTCTCGGTTTTTCACCTCCCGTTTGACGGTTTTTCTTTCTATTTTTTTGCCTTTGTGCTTTGCCGTTTGTCGTGCTGCTCGTCTCTTTCTCTGTTTTTTTTTTTTGTTTGACTTCGACGTTTCGCCTGTCGTCGCTTCGTGTTCATCGCGGACGGAGTCGTGGTGGGTCGATGGGTCTGGTGTTAATCTCTGGGCCGTGATCGTTAATGGCGTTGAGCTTTTCGATTTTCTTCGTAAAGTTCGTTTCTTTTCTGGGTATTTGGTCGAGGCGGCTCTAGAATCGCTGAATTTTACTCCATGTCCGGCTTCGCTCTTTTATATTTTTTTGCCTGCTCTTCACTTGATGAGCGTGACGAAATTTTTCTGGGTCTTCGTGTTTGTAACGAGTGGAGATTAGGACTTTTTAAGTTTTTTGTTTCTCTCTTCGTGAATCGTCGTATGTTCTTCGCTTTGCGGCGATGTGGGTGTCGGGATTGACTGGAAACTCTCTTTTTGCCACTGTACATGTTTGGACTTGTAGTACGATTGTTGTGTCTTGTGACGTCGTGGGTTCCTTGGGACGAGCCTTGAGTCCATTATTATTCTCGAATCTGGGCTGTGTTTCCTTTCCCCGTTCTTGTTAGCCCGGTAAAGTTAATTTCTTTTTGGTAAATTTTTAGGTTTGAAGGGCCATTCACTCTCCGGGTGCTTGTTTCTCTATCTATTTGATAATCTTATCAGTGGTCTTTTCGTTCTTGATTTTTATGTTCTTGCTTTCCATTACCTTCGCTGGATCTGAACTTGAAGTGCATTGAAGCCATGTTGGCCACCGCTTAGTTGTCCCTTCCTATCCCTCAATTTATGTTTGATTGTTCAACTATCTCCCTGATAATGATCTGCATAGTGTTGGATTCAATGGCACGTGTTTTTATCCTCCCTCGGCCTTAGAATTACCTGAATGGTGTAATAGTGTCCTGTGGTTTTCCCTTTTCAGCTGTCGTCATGGTAAGGAAGAGGAGAACTCCAGTTGCTGGTGCCGGGGAGGGCTCTGAACCTCGAGAGCCACGCGAGCCGGGTGAAGGTAGCCACCATGGTTCCCAACACAGCAGTGGTGGTGCCACTGCTTCTCAACAAAGCAGTGGTGGTGCCACTGCTTCCCAGCAGCAGAGAGGGGGGTACCAGGGTCAGGGTGGAAGAAACCGTGGCCCACAGAGTGGTCGAGGAAATTTTGCCAGAGGAGGATATGGTGGTGGTCATGGAATGGGTGGTGGCCAAAGAGGAGGGCTTTCTCCTAGTGGATACTCCAGACAACCAATTCCCGAACTGCACCAAGCAACCCAGATTACACAGGGCAGGACGTATCCTCCAACCATGCCATCTAAAGCTGGTTCATCGTCGCAGCGACCTGAACCATCTGAAACTGCTCAAATCTTGGAGCAACTTAGCATCCAGGAAGAGGGTTCCACTAGCCAAGCAATCCAGACTGCTGTACCGGCAAGTAGCAAATCAATCAGGTTCCCTCGTCGCCCCGGCAAAGGTACCATTGGAGAGAAGTGCATCATCAAGGCAAACCACTTCTTTGCTCAACTGGCCGACAGAGATTTTCACCATTATGATGTGAGCTTTCTTGTCTAAGATACTCGCACAAGTTGGTTGTTTGACATACACACATTTCATGCACCAGAGTGAAATAGTGCCACTTCTTCGAGTCTTGTTGACTCTTTTGTATATAGGGGAATGATTACGTACCTATGGGCGATACCTGAATCTGCTTAGTCGAGCCTCATGCATGCGGTACCCTGCTTTGTCTTTAAGCACTGTACTAACTTGCTTGTTTTTAATGCATAAAAGGTCTCCATAATACCAGAGGTCACATCAAGGATACTCAATCGCCAAATAATGAAGAAGCTGGAGAATTTATACAATAAGTCGCATCTTGGGGGGCGGCTTCCTGTTTATGATGGTCGGAAAAGTCTCTATACTGCTGGACCACTGCCGTTTACATCAAAGGAGTTTAACATCACACTCAGCGATGAAGATGAAGAAGACAGATCAGGTGGCCGAAGGTTTGTGTCATGATATGGTTTTATTCATTCATTTTTTTATGTACTTGATGGGGTTATTGATTGCTGCTATTGTCTGCCTTCATATAGGGGAGAGAGGGAGTACAAGGTCATAATTAAGTTGGCTGCACGGGCCGATCTTCACCATTTGGAACTGTTTTTGCAAGGGAGGCGAACTGATGCGCCTCAAGAAGTCCTGCAAGTTCTTGACATTGTTCTCCGTGAATCACCTTCTACTAGGTACCTTTTGTTTGTCTCATGGGACGCAATCTCTTCACTCATGTCAATAACAAATCATGGTGTATGGAATTAGCTCTTTATTTATTGCCTTTTGTGATCTAGTGCTGGGTACTGTGCCGTTGGTCGATCATTTTTTTCCCCTAAGTTAGGGGAAAGGCATTCATTGGGTGAGGGGCTCGAATGTTGGCGTGGTTTCTATCAGAGCATTCGTCCCACCCAGAATGGGCTATCTTTAAATATAGGTAACACGTTTTTTATGAAAAGAACATTTCCATGATTTGGACTACTTTCCATGGCATGTTTTTAGCATTTTGAATCACTTACAACTGTTGAATTAGAACTTTGTCACCTCATGATCTTTTTTTGCACGCTAGATATGTCCACCACTGCCTTTATAGAGCCATTGCCGGTTGTTGAGTTTGTCACTAAGCTGCTGAACCGTGATGCGACATCTAGACCATTATCCGATTCTGATCGTGTGAAGGTGAGAAGCCGTTCATTCTTTTGATTGTCTTTTCCCTTTGGCGTTTTCATACTCTTAGTTTTGTTTGTACTTTTGTCAATCTGGTTGTGTCATGGATGATATCCCTGACTCAATTTTTAATTTTGTCTTTCTTGGAACTCCTGTGCTGTCACTTTTTTCATGATGGGAGTGATTTATTGATTGTTGATGCTTTCTTTCATTATTTTTAGTGACAGATTATTTGCACTTTCTGAATCCAGTAATATTTACTTTTCCCCTTCTGAACAGATCAAAAAAGCTCTAAGAGGAGTCAAAATTGAAGTTACACATCGTGGCAACATGCGTAGAAAATATCGGATCTCCAATTTAACATCGCAGACAACACGAGAGCTAACGTGAGGACTTTCCTTGAGCAGTTATTTATTAATCCAAGCTCTCCTCTTGTGGAAGTTTGCTGTCTATTCATTTCTGTTAGTATGCTTTATCATGTGCAGAATTGTTTCTTACATTTCTTTTCCAGTTTTCCTGTAGATGAAGGAGGTACAATGAAATCTGTCATTCGGTACTTCTCCGAAACCTACGGTTTTAATATACAACTTACTCAATGGCCTTGTTTGCAAGTTGGAAACCCAACAAAACCCAATTATCTGCCTATGGAGGTCCTTCTCTTGCAAATTTGTTGAGCTCTCTTCTTACTTGGTTATTACATTTCAAAAGTTCTGACTTCTGATTCTGTTATTACTATATTCAGGTGTGCAAAATTGTAGAGGGTCAAAGGTACTCCAAGAGGTTAAATGAACGACAAATCACCGCATTGCTTAAAGTCACTTGCCAACGCCCCAAGGAAAGAGAAAATAATATTGTAAAGGTATGCTGACATGATGTGGTTGCTCATTCATGTGCTTCCATCTAAAAAGGATATGTTTAACTTTCCTAGTGTGCACAGCTGGGAGGAAAAAGGTTTACAATCAGCATCACTCCATGTTTTTCCTTCTCGAAGATATGTGCATAAGCCTATCGTCTGTTGAATTTAGAGATTAGTCATCCCAGATATACTTTTCCCCATGTATCTTTGTTGTATGACGCATTGCTTGGTATTCACAATCGATGGAATTATTCATGCAAGCACATCCATGGGAACTGAGAATGTCTCAGTCCTTCCTCTCTTCTTTGAGCACATGTGGGATTCTTTTATCCTTAGTTTTCTTCTTGATGGATAAAGAGTTCTAACTCTAGGGCATTAAGGGGATGCAAACCCATATAGCGAAAGAGCACAAGAGCTGAAGGCATATATACAAAATGGCTCTTAAAACCAAAAGGAAGCTCATTCACAGGATGATGATTCTTTTTCTTCAGTGTCTTAAGAATCATAAGTTTTTCGCACAGCTTCTCTTTACACAAGCGGCCATTTGTTACTCCTCACACTTTGGAAATGCCGCATCACGTTTTCAAATGATAGTGTTTGTTTTTTTGGTTGGGGGCTGTACAGGGATTTAGGAAACTTATTTTCTAATTTAACCTGTAATTTCCCCCATCTTCATCACAATCATCAAATAAAAGGCAGATATATGCACTTTGTTATAACGCAACTAAAATTTGTTAAGTAGCTTTTCAGTTTACCTTTATTGAGCAAAACTTTGGTGCATTTCTTGATGTTTGAGCTTGCTGCAAAGTTACCAGATCATATGCATGTGAATAAGACAAGACAAAGCTCACTCCGGATTGCTTTTTCTGATAAGATGGTCTGATATTTCTTTTCTTAACATTTTTTAGACTGTCGATTGCAATAGATACAATGAAGATAGATATGCAGAAGAATTTGGTATAAAGATAAGTAGGAGCCTTGCGCGAGTGGAAGCTCGAGTTCTTCCTGCTCCTCGGGTTAGGATTTCTTTCCTTTTGCCCATGAGTTTTGTCAAATAGTATGGAGTCCTCCTTGATTTCTGCAAGCTAATTGTTGCAGCTCAAATATCATGATTCCGGCAGGATCAAGGATTGTCGTCCGGAAGTTGGATGTTGGAATATGATGCACAAGGTTAGGTTATCCTTTTTATTTTAGATCGCCCATTAACTCAAGTTCATGAACTGTAACTCAATTCTTATTGAGCTCACGCTCCTGAATGGGCCAGGCCGGAGCTTGAAAATTGAAGCTTGGAGTGTGCCTTTTCGTGGTGGCTGTGGCTTTACTCATAGCCATTTGCTTTATTCAAACTCTTTGCATTTGGGGTCCGCCTCTTATTTCATAAATTGGTGGCTTATTTTTTTACCTTTGTTATGCAAAAATGATCTCTAAACTATAAGCAATAATTCAGAACAACTTTTGGCTTTTTACCTTCTTACTTTGTGCCAAAATCTTTAATTCGGAAGAGGAGGAAGAAGAAAGGAGAAGGGGGGAGGGGGCAGGCAATATGAGTAGACCAGTGAACTGTATAAACATGACTCATTTCCATTTGCCTTATACTTGATTGTAAAGGATGGGGACTGATTGGGAGGGAATGAGGCAGTGATTCTTCTTATGCTATCTGGGGCTCATAAGTAAGAGAGAGGTACATCACATAAATATATTGTGGAGTAAGGTTTCCTTGAATATTTGTGCTATGTTGATTGTTGACAGCTTGGGTATGATCAAGGTTAAAATTTTGGGCTAAAGAAATGATTTCTAGTTGTCCTTAGCAATTGTCAGTTGCTGAGGGCTTTTCCTTACCTTTTGTCTGTTCCATCACAGCGTATGGTTAATGGTGGGTGTGTCAACCACTGGCTGTGCATCAGCTTCTCACGAGCTATCCAAGACACTGTTGCTCGTGATTTTTGCTCTGAGCTCGTGGAGATGTGCAGGACATCGGGAATGGTAGAATTGGGAAATTTTGTGATCATTCCCAAGTTTATTATCTTTGCAGGAATGAGGGCACTTCACTAACTTTGGAATTTGGACACAGGCATTTAATCCAGAGCCGGTCTTACCACCTACAAGCGGCCGTCCTGACTACTCGGAGAGGGTTTTGAGATCTAGATACAATGAGGCGATGACTAAACTCAGGCCAACAGGCAAATCTGTTGACCTTCTTATCGTAATTCTGCCTGACAACAATGGTCCTCTATATGGTATGTATTAAGCTCTAACGAATGGGATGCCATAGGTTGTTAATTGCTTGTTTGATACTTACCTTGATTTTACCTCTTTGCAGGTGACATTAAGCGGATCTGTGAGACAGATCTTGGACTTGTTTCCCAGTGTTGTTTGACAAGTCAGGTTTTTAAGAAGACTAAACAATATTTGGCCAATGTTGCGCTAAAGATTAATGTGAAGGTTGGTGGACGGAATACAGTGCTAGTTGATGCTATATATAGGAGCTTGCCTGTGGTCAGCGACCAACCTACTATAGTTTTTGGTGCTGATGTTACTCATCCTCCTCCTGGAGAGGATTCAAGCCCTTCGATAGCTGCTGTATGTTTCTTTGTCATATCTCCTGGCTTTTTTTTTCCTTTTTGCTTTGATTATCTGATTATGATACCATAATTACATTATAAGATGACTTTTTTCCTAACATTATATCTAGGTCGTGGCTTCTCAAGATTGGCCTGAAATTACCAAGTATGCTGGCCTAGTTTGTGCTCAAGCTCATCGTGAGGAACTTATTCAAGACTTGTACAAACCCCGGGAGGATCCTGTGAGAGGGACTGTAGACAGTGGAATGATCAAGTATGAATAATCTCTCTCTAATCCCCCCCTCCCCCAACCAAAAATAAAAATGAAGGAAGAACAGAACTAAACTCGATAGGAAAGTTTGGGAAGGTGAAGATGGAAGAAGGGTAGTTGATTTGGCTTTAAATAATTACTATTGGTCTTTCCCTATATCTTCTAATAAAATTGTATAAGAGGATTGACCCACATTCCTAATGACTCAGGGAGCTACTTGTATCGTTTAGGAGAGAAACTGGACATAAACCTCAACGCATCATATTCTACAGGTACCCTTTTCATTTTCAAAGTCAGCAAGTTTAGTTTCCAGGAAATATGTGCTGTATGTGCCTGATAGCGCCAATGTGAGTTGTAGGGATGGTGTCAGTGAAGGACAATTCTATCAAGTTCTGTTACATGAACTTGATGCAATTCGTAAGGTTAGCCATTATCTCCCAGATAATCATGAATTCTTTGATGGACTCCCTCATCTAGTTTTTCATACCTCACCTGATCCAAACTCCTCTTCTTTGAGTGCATTTTGTCAGTTTCTTTGTTCAGATGCTTTCGCTCTTTCCTTTTCAGGCTTGCAACAACTTAGAGCCAAATTATCAGCCTCCCGTAACGTTTGTTGTGGTGCAAAAACGGCACCACACTAGGTTGTTTGCCAACAACCATGCAGATGAAAGAACAGTAGACAGGAGTGGAAATATATTGCCGGGTAGACCATCCATTTAAATTCATTTTTATAAAGTAATTTATTGTGTAATTTTGATTCTGAAAATTCTATGATGACCATTCCGCTTGTGACAGGTACTGTTGTAGACTCGCAAATCTGCCATCCGACCGAGTTTGACTTTTACCTTTGCAGTCATGCTGGTATAAAGGTAAACATTAATTGTTCTTTCTTCATCTCCATCCCATTCACAGAGATCGGAGGGGAAAAATCATTTAAAATTATTAAAATATCTGCAACCTTGCTTTTTAGTTATGTACTTGTCCAATATTCCAATGTAGGGTACAAGTCGTCCAGCTCATTATCATGTTCTATGGGATGAAAATGGGTTCAGTGCTGATGGACTGCAGTCTCTTACAAATAAGCTCTGTTACACGTACGTCTTTTGCCATTGTTTGATGATGCGGCCTCTAAGCAAATTGCTCTATTGTCTCCATCATTAAAAGTCAGGCTTAAAAGGAAAAAAATTAGATGCGACTCCGGCCAAAAGATAATGAGTAAAATTTGGCTTATGTGTGTGCATTCTGTTTTTGCAGGTATGCTAGGTGCACTCGTTCTGTATCCATCGGTTGGCTCTCTCTCTCTCTCTCTCTCTCGAGTAAATCTGCTTTAATGTTCAAACTGACAATTGCTCCAATCTCCACAGTTCCTCCTGCATACTATGCCCATCTCGCGGCATTCCGAGCCCGCTTCTACATGGATAGAGATACATCAGATAGTGGCTCAACCACAAGCGGTGTCAGTGGTGGACGTGGCGCTGCAGGTCCTGGGTTTGCGGCATCGAGGAGCACACGGGGACCAGCTGCAAGTACTACTGTGAAGCCCCTTCCTGCAATCAAAGAAAATGTCAAGAGGGTCATGTTCTATTGTTGACTTGTCTGAACGTTTATGCAGTTAATTCCTGCGGAGTTAGTTGCTTGGCATGGGCTATGGCTACTATTAGAACTGAACTATGTGGGCACTTTAAACCTGTTATGGTTCTTGTTCTTTGTCACTTAGGTAAATGTTCTGCTACTTTGGTAGGAAGGTTTGAGGCATTTGCTTGATAGTTGTAATGAACCCTGTACTTGGTTTCCTTTACCAGCTTGGGTTTGGATGCTAAGAAGTTAGTGATGATTTCAGGACCCTTAAATTTTTTTGTCAGAGGCAGGCTCTGTGGTTGAGCTCACTAGTAAAATGTCTTTTACTTGGTCACAACTTAGATTTACCTGAATCTTTCAGGGAATTTAAAGAGAGGTCGGGCCTATCCGAGCTGTGGCTGAGTAATAGATGCAATGGTGTTACGAGTTAGTTTGCGGCTTTTCTTTTTTGGGTGAGAAGTTAGTTTGCAGCTTTGCACTATTACTGTTGCAAAAAAATCTCGGAAAGCTTGATTTGGGCCTGAAGAGTTTGGACTTTTGGATTGAATCAAGATCTGGCATGCTTTTCTATGACTCGAGCGAACATTGATAACTGAGTTGGCTCAATGGGTGGTAGAGTCTGGTTTAGATGCAAGTCCGGGAGATCAAGTCGTGCTCAAGCTACGTAGTAGTTTAGTGAAGTAGCTTGAACGAGTATTTGTAGATTAGCATATCATTTTATGAGTCAATTTTGTGCATTTTTGTTTGTGCTACTCATGACTGATGTCGATCATCGTACTATTGACGAGTGAAATTAACACGAGAGGACCTGTGACTGAAGAAAAGCTCCAAAATAAATTATTTTAGCGCTTATAAAAAGAAAATTGATTCTTTAATCCCTTCTATGCTCATGTCACGTTGGTATTGCAGAAGAAAAAGCTGTAAATTCGGAAAAAATAAAATGTAAATTTCAAACTGTAAAATCCTAATTGCAGAAGATAAATCTGGAGAAAAAACTGTAAAATCGGAAAAAATAAAATGTAAATTCCAAACTGCAAATTCCTAACTATAGAAGATAAATTGAAATATAAATTTCAAACTGCAAAATCCTAATTGCAGGAGATAAAACATGAGAAAAAAGCTATAAAATCACAAAAAATAAAATGTAAATTCCTAAATGCAAAGTCCAAACTGTAAAGATAAAGTTATAAAATAAAAATGTAAATTTTAACTGCAAAATCCTAAGCTGCGAGAAGATAAAGTTATAAAATTGAAATGTAAATTTCAAGCGCAAAATCCTAATTGCGGGAGATAAAGCAAAGGAGAAAAACTATAAAATCGCAAAAAATAAAATGTAAATTCCAAGCGCGAGAAGATAAAGCTATAAAATTAAAATGTAAATTTCAAACTGCAAAATCCTAACTACAGAAGATAAAGCAGAAGAAAAAACTGTAAAATTGCAAAAAATAAAATGTAAATTCCAAACTGCAAAATCCTAACTGCAGAAGATAAAGCTATAAAATTAAAATGTAAATTTCAAACTGCAAAATCTTAATTGTAGAAGATAAAGCAAAAGAAAAAAAATTAAAATCGCATAAAATAAAATGTAAATTCTAAATTGCAAAATCCTGAGAAGATAACTATAAAATAAAATGTAAATTTAAAGCTGCAAAATCCTAATTGCACAAGATAAAGCGGGAAAAAAAATGTAAAATTGCAAAAAATAAAATGTAAATTCCAAAGCGCAAAATCCTAGCGCAAAAGATAAAGCTATAAAATCTGATCCAATTTATCGTAATTGATTGGATGTTGATTAATAGAATTCCGAAACACTGAAAAAAATCTATGGCTTATCGAGTTATCTATTGAGTCACGAAAAAAAGTCAACAAAACAAAATGGTTGGAATATGAATGTGATGTTAGCTAGGGTGATCAATTCCTATTTAGGAACTAAAGATTGGACTATTTGGTCCTAAGACCAAAAATCGGATTGGACTATCAATTCCGGTCCAATCCAAAAACGCCCGTCACTTTTTATTTATTTGTTTATTTATTTTATAATTTCACACAAAAGAGTAGTCGTGCATAATGAGAAAGAGAAACCGATCTTAAGATATTGATGGAAGCAATATTGAGCGAAGAGTTATTGTGCCGTAACTTATGGTATCATTGGATAATATAATATTTAATTCACATTTCATTAAGTTTTTTGAAGAAATAGTAACAAAAAGGTATTTGTGTTTGGTCCAATCCAATCTAGTCCGATTCCCTCTTGGAACTGAGAACCGGATTGCCCAGGCGTTGATTCTAATTTTAAGAATTGAGAGCCAGACCAACACACCCAAGAACCAGACCGAATCGGCTAGTTCAGTCTAGTCCGAGTGGTTCTCAATTTGGATGGTCCATTTTGCACACCTCTAATGTTACCTATATTTCCCATTATGCTTTGGAAACATTGGCATCGTCCCAAGTCTAGCTTGACTTTTACTTTAAATAGTGTAATGGGGAATCAAACTCCACTTGAGAACTCAATTCTGCTCGAATTAGATCATCAATTCTTTCAACCTTCAAATCGATTAGAGTCTAGTGAAGTTAGGTCCTAAAACTTCACCTAACTTTGCTTGCTCACTAAATCTTAACTTCATTCAAGATTATCAGATAGTTTCCTTTTCTTTTTCTTCTCCTTTTCGCTCAGTTGAAAAGGCAAAATGACTGATTTTGATCTCGTGCCTATCCTAATGAAGGGCAAGCAAGGGAATTTTCATTCACTTGGAAAGAAGAAAGGTGGTATGTGATGGGATTTTGGTGGCCATAGAGCCAAGCCCACTCGTAAATGCCAATCATCATTCCATCCACGAGTCCATATAATCCAGATTTTTCCAGATTCGGGCCGGGACATCTAATGGTCCACTGGGACTAATTAATGGGTCTGTCTGTTCTTTCTTGTCCTGATTGGAATGAACTTTCTAATTGGTCAAGGTACAGTCATGAGCATTACTTAGATGCAAAATTAACTATATACAAAAATATAGTGGTGGGATGAATCCTGATCTCCATCCATGTGTGTGCGCACTCGAGATATCATAAACATCATTCGCATGCAAAATTAATTTAGCATAAATGTTTGCGAAATCCAAAGTTATAACCGACCAATCAAAAGAATGATTGGATGAAAACATACTTCTACTGTATATATAAGTTCAGTAAATCTACTAGTGAGGCCTACACAAAAACCCATCCATGCGTGTTAAAGAGAATTTTATCTTTTTGAATGTTCGATTACTTTTTTTGGGACATTTTATTACAAAATCCTTTTAACATATGTTTAGGATAAGAACCAAATAAAATATCTTCACAATTATTAATTATACTAACTTTCCTCTGGTGAATATATAAAAATTTCGAATTCTCTTCCCCCTCAATCATTGGAACTGAATTATCCACGGGCGTTCTTGGCCTGGCTCGGAGACCCTTTTGCGTCGCGGGTCCCATTCGAGACTTTCGCAACCAAATTTTCTTTCTTTTTTTTTTTTTTTCCAAATATTGGGAGGGTAAAAAAGAAAAAGAAAATGGAGAGTTCGAAAGCCAGGTGCTTTCTAGAACATGAGTTTTTTGGACATTAAATGAGTGGCTGTTGATTCATAAGCATTGCTTCAGCGCCATCATTGCATGCATGTGGCGAAGACGTCTAGAACGCGGGCGCTAGATACTTCAAAATGAAGCCCATTGGATTCCAAATCAGCTTTGGACTTGCTGGATTAGTGGAATTATTTATTTGTAAAAATAATTTTCGTCAACTTTCTCTCGCGCTACGAAAGTCGGTCGCCCTTAAAAAATTTAGAAATTCATCGGATAAAAATATGATTTGATTCCGCAAATTGACGTCGTCCAATCCATAAAATTTATATATACATATATGATACTATAAAGATGGGACCCATTCCCCAAAGAATCTTTAACTTTATGTCTAGTTTTAAATTTATTCTGAACTCTTTTTATTTTTATTTTTTATTCTGAACTCTCTTTTGTCTCATAATAAAATTCTTCATTGGTCCCCAATCTTCTCGTGCTTCCAAAAGTCAGCCTCTAATTTCTTCAATATTATCAATATCAAGAGGTTGTTATTGTTCCTTATAAAATGAGGGTATTGATAAAAACGCGGGCTTTTCTAAAAAAATTTCTAATTGGTTTTGATGTCTATACTTTTGAGTAAATTAGTGGTGATTTTTGGATGTTTGGATAGATTTGAAACTAGTGTTGAAGTTGGAGATTTATTTATGAGATGAAAAAAAGTTGGGGACAGAATTAAGACTAAACCTAAAGTTGCGGGTATTTTTTATAGGATTAGGCCTATGAAGATGAGCTTGTGATGATTACAACAGGAGAAACCACAACGATGGTGGTCTTAACGAGTGAATCATTCTATCTAGAAATGAAAGGGCACATGATATTCAAGGGGGTTATATGAGAGAGCATTACTTACCTAAAATTGAAAGTTTGGGATTCTTTTAGGAAATTAGGCATATATGAATGGGCTTCCGATGAGTATAACAGGTGAAAAAGACACTGCCGGCGGTCTTGACCAGAGGGAATCGTCGTCTCTAGATATCAAAAGGGAACGGGATATTCAATGGGGTACATGATTGATTGAGCAGTACGCACTCAGAAATGAAAGTTTTTAAGGGTTCTCTAGGGAATTAGGCCTATAAAAGTGGGGGCTTGTGATGAGTACAACCGCAGCAAGGACACCGCCGGCGGTCTTTACTGGGGAATCGTCGTATCTAGATATGAAAAGGGGAGGGATATTCGAGGGGGGGTGCATGATCGAGCATTGCGTGTTGGAACTCGTCACTGTGGAACGGGACTATAGACTCCACCGCACAGACGCGTGCGCAAGAAGATAACACAGAGAGAGAGAGAGAGAGAGAGAGAGAGAGAGCCCCCAAAAATACCGAGAGGCTGACCCGAATGGTGCCTTCGTTTAGTATCCAAATTCATGTCCCGATCTCGTCACACATGACTTGGATTACTTTACTCTCTCCTTAAGGATCTTCAGTATTATTATAAAGGGACAGCTCATTGCGTGGACCGGTCGGAGAGGGGGAATTAAATTAATGGGCAACTTGGGTTATGTCAGGAGAAGCACGCAAGAAATGAGGGCAGCCGTCCGGCCTGAGGCCTCGAGGGGATGAAGAAGAAACCGAGGAAGCTGAAGATGGAAGCTTGGCGTTAAAGGGCAGAGGCGAAAAGCAGCGAAGACATCGGTACGAGAAAAGGGTCGGCGCCGACAGCAGCGATGGTGGAGTCTCCGAATCCTTCGTCGACGGCTTCGAAGGGTAGCGACGGCGGCAGCAGTGCGATCAGTATCGAGGGGATGGTGAAAAGCCATCATGGGAGCTGCAACGGCGACGGGAAGCAGGCGTCCGGGTTCGCTCCGGCGACGCCGTCGAGCGGGAGCGGCTCCTTCGCGCTGCGCAATCTGAGGATCGTGCTGCTGTTCGCCGGACTCGGGGTCTCGTGCTTGCTCCTCTACGGCTCGGCCAACCCTCTTGCAGCGTTCTTGCCCGGTTCGTTCTATCCTGCCCGCACCGCTTCCAAGGTTGGTAACTGATTCTTGGACACGTAGTACTCGTCGTCGTCGTCGTCGTCTCTGTCTCCGTCATGAATTCTGTGCGTTTCCGCCGACACAGTTTGATAGTTTTCACATGACAAAGCAAATCTCAATCGTTGGATCCATTTGGTTTCGAATTTCATAATTAGTATCTAGAATTGGGATGATTGAATCGCCCTACTTGTTTGCCTCCTCTTTGTACAAAGATAAAAATACAGTCTTTGCTCTTGTCCAAGGGTGGGGGGGGGGGGGGGAGGGGGAAGGGGGGATGAACAGTCTTTCTGCCATAATACAAAAAAAATATCTGCACAATTCTTCAGAGGCATTAGGCTTAGAGCAGACCCACTAGAAGCTATGAGATGGAGGCTGTAAAAAAAACTTGGAAGCTTTTAATTCAGGTCTTGTTCTTCCATTCTTCCATGTCAGCTTCCGTCTTTCAGATGAAAGTCAAATCTCTGGAAAGTGAAAGTTTGCAGTGGTCTTTTTCTCTCTGTCCTCTTTTCACATTAGGGGCATGTTAAATTGTCTTCTGTAATTTCTCAGAGTAGGTAATTTGGACAGGCTTGATGTTTGGGTCAACATTCATCAAGATCAAACCAAGAGCCTCCGTGAAAACCACATGATTTTCAATTGTCTTGATATCACCCCCATCAAGACAGTAATTTCCACGTAATCAACATGCATGGCCTGTGGATTTTCACTTTCGAATATCAAATTTCGATTATTATTTATTTTTCGTTCAAGGCCTTATAACTCCACTTAAATTCTTGCCAAATGTGCGATTCAAATGCATCATCGTCGGTGGACAATTTCAAAACCACGTCCTCGGTTCACGCCTCATTTGCTGATCTTGTGGTTAGGATGGCACTAGGTGTTTGCAAGACGTCTTTGTCAAAACCCATATTTGATCCACTCTCTTTAGCCAGAACCCACAGAGCAAATTTCCACATTTGCAATCTGCTCCCACCACAATGTCCTAATTGCATTGTTCCCCCTCCAAAAAGTGGACGACAATCTAGAAATAAGTGCGAACATAGATTAATTGATTTTCAATAGTTTGGTTAGAATAGTATTGGTTTGACCAAAGCGAAAAAATTGTTTTCGGCGACGGTCGATTAGATGAACCTACCCTGGTAAAAGACCCATTTATCCATTGAAAGAAATAACAAGACAAATGATGCATTAAAGCCATAATATTTTGACCCTAGCTTGGTCCACTTTGTTGATTCCACGCACGTTCTTATTTACAGAACCAAGAAATGCAAAAAACAAAGAATAAAAAGGAAGAAGCTTGTGTCCAATTCAGAAGAAGACAACAAAAGAAACAAAGGTAAAAGAAATCATATTAAAGTCCATTTTTTCAGTCAGAAAACTTAACGTTTATGAAGTCCAAATCATGGTGCGACGGCAATTGCAGGCCGTTTGAGAAGATATGTCTTGTTGAATTAAATTGGAATAAAATTCAAAAGGTTGCAAGAAATTTAAGCCATCACCCTTCGGGTTTTTCACCACCTACCCATTGGAAAACTAGAATTTATCCTCGGTTTATTTATTTATAATTTTTTCTTTTTGGTCGAATTTATCCTCGGTTGACGATGCCCTTTTTTTTTTTCCTTAAATAATCGAAACTTTAATGGATGCATTTATAAGAGGCATGTGGTCCCCTTGTCTTTCCAGTTCTGATTGAGTGCCAAAGCACATGAAGCCACTCGATCCCATTGGTGGGTCTAGCACATGATGCGCATTGGCCAATTACGGCATCCCGCTGGCTTATAAAAGAAAAAGATCAAATATAATTATAACAAAAAAGATTTTTATATTTTCTTTTTTTGAGAAAAAGAAGAAGATAAATTAATCAAGGTTGTCTCTTTCAGTCGTTGTCCCCCGTCACGGATCGTGCCGGTATATCCGTCAACAAAGGATAAATTTATTCGCCTTTATGCTAGTGTGAACCGGATCTCCCACCTTTATCATTTGAGAAAAGAAGAAGAAAAGGAGAAAATCGATGGCCTTTTTGTTTTGTCCTTGTAATCTTTGGATGCTTCCAACTATTATCTGACATTGTTAGAATAATTAATGTAATTCTTAAGGTATTTTTTTTTTTTTGGATAATTAGGTATCTCCCCTTGCGACCAACCCACTTGCTAGTGGGATCATAAAGTGAAGTGATTTTATCTTCTTACTGTATGTATCATTATACTTTATATGATATATTGGGTGTGTGGACCTTCTCCAAATTGATTTGATTAGCAGCTTATGCTTTCTTGACCTTTCATGCCAGTGAGAATTTCGTGTGTAAGCCTATTCTCTTGTTTCATGGGAATTCGATCGGATTAGGAGAAAACTCTAGGATAATCGAGAAGACCAACACGAGTACAGATTAGTCGCGCTCAACTTGATTACCTATCTCACTGGCTTGAGCTTGATTGATGAGGAACCTACAGTTGTTCAGATTTACATGTGAATCATTGAGCTTCTAAGGCTAGGAGAAGTAAGAGCTCCTGCAAAAAATTTCAGGTTAATGGCACGTTCAACAACTTGGACAGAGTCCTTAAGGAGGCGTCCACGGAGGACAAGACGGTGATACTGACGACCCTGAACGACGCCTGGGCAGAGCCGGGCTCCATATTCGACGTCTTCCTCGAGAGCTTCCAGAGCGGCAATGGGACACGCAAGCTCTTGGACCATCTCGTGATCGTCGCGTTCGACCACAAGGCCTATGTCCGCTGCTTGAAGCTACACCCACACTGCTATGCCCTCCTGACCCAAGGCACCGACTTCTCCGGGGAGGCGGACTTCATGTCGACCGACTATCTGCAGATGATGTGGAGGAGGATCGATTTCCTCAGGGAGGTCCTTGAAAAGGGTTACAGCCTCATCTTCACGGTAAGAAAAATTTGAATTCGATTTCATTGAGGAACTCTGCTTTCTGCTCATGTTTAGTATTTTACTGGTCTTCTCCTAGTTAGATGCGAGTTGCTTTTGTCGTTGGTTTTGACAGGACACGGATATCATGTGGCTCCGCGATCCGTTTCCAAGGTTCTATACCGACGCGGATTTCCAAATTGCTTGCGATTACTTCTGGGGGAACCCGTCCGACAGAAACAATGCGCCAAACGGTGGGTTCACCTACGTGAAGTCGAACAACAGGACGGTCGAGTTCTACAAATTCTGGTACCGCTCCAGAGAACAGTATCCCTGGAAGCATGACCAGGACGTCCTGAACGAGATCAAGATGGACCCCTTCCTTGACGAAATCGGGCTCCAGATGAAGTTCCTGGACACGGCGTATTTCGGGGGGTTCTGCCAGCCGAGCAGGGACTTGAATCTGGTCTGCACGATGCACGCCAACTGCTGTGTCGGCCTCGACAACAAGATCCACGACCTCAAAATTCTGCTCGATGATTGGAGACAATACATGAAGCCGCTCCCTAACGCAAACTCATCCCTGTCCTGGAGCGTCCCGCAAGACTGCAGGTATGTTATAAGTTATGCGTTGATTAGAAACATCATGGAACTAAACAAAGCACGTGCTATTTGTTCGACTTTTCGACGCCTGCTGACGTATTTTCTGTCTGGCATTGATTACTCAGGGGGTCCTTCAACAAGCCGCATCATCATCATAGGCAGCAAGATTAACACGGGGAATCACTCCATTTTGTGTATGAACATTCTAGGATTCTTACTTCCTTTTATAAACGTGTGATAAGTTCTGCAAATTTTTTTTTCCTTGCCTTTTCTCATTGCTTTGGGAAATGTCAATACAGTTTCAGGTTTGCCTCTTCAATTCCATGTTGGATTCAATATGTCTATTGTTAGGGGAAATTGAAAGAAAGTCTTATTTTGTTTTTGCACACCCTTTTGCTTGCTTGTACACGGACTGATTCCAAATCATGTACATGATGGTGAATGGTTCAAATCTAATCTAATGTGCTAGGACCTCTGACTGTTTTCATGAACCTTCAGTTACTTTGGGGTGAGCACCGGTCCTGGCCCAACTGGCTTACTAGTCCGGACTGGCGGAACCAGCCGCCCTAAAAAAATAAAATAAAGTTGTTGGCCGGCTCATTGGGATCTCGATAGTCTCTGCGGTAAGAACATGCCTTCTTCGCGCTCCTGGTGGGGAATTCGCATTAGTGGCTTTTAGTGCAGCGGTTAATCGGGTTTGTCCCGTTATAAGTCAGGGACTTTTGATGACCAGTATTCTTGGCATGGATAATTTGGACAAGAAAATTTTGCTGAATTGACTGAGGTTTTGGGCAACATAGTTGAAAGGCGTAGTGATAAAATCTTGGTTCTAGTAGCAGACACAGACTGTAGGCAAGGAAAGTCGGATAATTTGATGACTAGGATACCTAACTGTTTGTTTTTAAAAAAATGATAAACTGCGTGCATATATTAGAAGAAAAAAAGAAAAGGCACAGCCAGTCTCGGTCCAACCCAAGAATCGGACTGGAACCGACTGGTCTAGCTCCAGTCCGATTCCTAAAACCAGGATGGAAACCAGGCTAATCCAAATGAAGCAATGCGATGCACCTAATAATTTTGTGTGGGATGATGTCTCTCAGTGTTAGAGGCAAATGACTCGAAGAAGAGCCGAGAATCTTGGTGAATAAATGAAAATGTTTTACGACGATACTATATGCAAGGTGATTGAACAAAAAGAAACTTCCTCGTTTTTGAGTATTAATTTCCTGGTGTTATGCGCTATCAAACAAAAAGAAACTTCCTCAATTTCGTCATGTTATGTGTGATCAATATATTAAAAATGCTTTTCTTATTAATTATGACTGAATAGTACCCCAAAAGACGCTCAGTGACAAGATCGTTGACATGAAAGAAGAAAAACCCGCTGCCATCCTCGGGAGCAGACACCAACGGTCCAGCTTTTAAGTTATCTGATTTTGTCAGTTTCTTAAATTGGAACCAGTCACCCTTCTAAATCATCTGATACAGCACCACATAGGGCGCAAGGAGCCTAAAACGAGCTTCAACAGATTAATTCTTTACTTCTTTTAACAGATTAAAGTTCAGGAATAACCAGTTGCACTCATAACCGCACAAAGCACGCATTTCCCAGGACTCTCAAAATCTGAGAAAAACCTGCACTTTTGCTGGTGCAAGAATGTGGTCTTCGCAGATACTTTAAAGCAATTCAATAGAGGTGTTACGATCCCCGGTTGGGAAAGCACAAGGACATCAAATTCACCCCATCAATCCATCTTACTAACAGTTTCCCACCCTGAGACGAAACCGAACATGATCAGGTTATTTTCCACAACCGACACAGGAGAGTAAACAAAAGCTGATCTTTCAAAAGCAACGGCAGAGCAGATTCAAAGAGATGCGTTCCTTGGGCATGCGAGTGACTGACCTTAGAAGGTCGAATACTTCTCCACTACGGATTTGTTATGTGTAAAATCATCCATGATGAGGACAATACATAGCCCATGACCTTGTAAAGTGAATCTGATAACGTCATCTCCAAGAAACTAGGTAGGGTCCCATCAATGTAAAAAACTGAAGCTATCAATATAGCAAGTACAGTGTGCCCAAAAAGAGGGGGAAAAGTGGCTTACAGGGAACCCCAAAATGTTATCGGATTCTCCTCCATGATACTTTCAATAGCAGTTCCCCAGTGAAGATCAAGCAGTGCCTCATCAGAGTCATTTCCAAGATCATGATCCCCCAGTACTCAACTCTTCGAGCAGAAACGGGAGAGAAGCAGAAATATGTCGCCTCAAAGGTTTTCCACAGCCACATGTGAAGCTTAAAATGTCAACTTGGTTGTATTTCCAAATCTCTATAAAGATGCCATTTCTTGTATCTCTGGTGGCCAGGCAAAACAGGTCTAAGCCGAGGAGCAGTCATACAAGTCGAACAGCAACATCCTCTGAAACTGCTCACACAGTCTAGACAGCATCTGAAATTTTTTATGAAAGAACAATGTGAAAAGCATTTATTAAGAATCGAGATCACCAGATTCAGCCTAGTTCACATTCAACATATTATATAATATTTTTGAAATACAAAATTGCGCAACCTAGTCATGTTTTGTCGATCTCTTATTTTATCATCAAACAATCAAGTGTTAGACTATATTGCACTTTAAGTATTATATACTCAGTCATTTGAGTTTAACTCCCCAGAGAAATTAATCCATGCACTACTATATACACTAAAAGTTAGGGTTATTAGATGCCAAGACAAAAGGTAACCAATCTGCAATTCTATCAAGAGACCCAAAGCTTCAACTCAGCCAACTTAATTCACCACTGCTGACTCAACTTGACACAAATCCATTTGAAAGCATATCTAGAAAGAGAACAAGGCATAAGCACAGAATAGGTGGTCATAATTAGGGCCTAGCGCAAAGGAAATAAGATCAACAGTTTGTGTTGCAAAGGTTAGTCAACAAGCACGATATAGCTTCAGGTGAAATAACTCTCTCATTTTTTGTACAAATTTTTTTAGGATAAATAACTTCCCCTCAACTAGCTTTGTTATTTCCAGCAAGACAACAGATTACCGGAAGAATCTGAGAACCATCCATAAATCGACCAACAAGGACTGAGAGCAAAACTGTGGTACATAGATCAGAAGGAAAGGAGAGAATTAGTACTCACAGAAAAAGCAGGTTGCAATCAAGATTTGCACAATTCCGATGTCTCAACTCTTGGACTACTGAACCGCACAGATAGCATTTTGCAAATTTTCATTCTTAATAGCATGCTGCAGGTCACATGTTTGTGTTGTGGATCTAGGGTTGTAGGCAGCAGGAGGGAGAGAGAGGCGGGAGTCAAACACAAACAAGTTGCCAACCCATTCCACGGGACCTTCATTCTCAAGATAGTGAGAGACGCCTCCCTTTAAAGTGTACAACCTCTTAAATCCCTTTCTTCTGCACCATGGACAAGTAAATCAACATTTTGCAGGTGGTGGTGTGTGTGACGGAATGTATGAGCTCCACACCTAGTTCGTATGGAAAGGTTGACGTTTTAGGAAAGCAATTTGGATTGGTGAGGCAGGTTTACAGGATAATCTATGCAGGACATCATCCAATATAATATGAGACTTCCAATGAGTGCTAATAACCCAATTAGAGTTCCTAAATGACTATGTCAACGGACATATGTAGTGACATAGTAATTTAAACCAAACATATTTTAATTCTAAGACCTGAAAGTCTTGACTGATTCAAACTAGTTCAATGTTGGCCAGCGCCTTTCTGCTTTTGGTTTATCAGGCATTAACAAACATATTTGATAGTTTTCCCACTTTCAATAAATAACTATGCCAATTATCTTTGCGATTTCCAACTGCTGAAATTGCCAGCTCTCATGAACAGTGGATAGCAGAAATTAAGTACCCCATTCCCAATTAGACAACCAATGCTATGTACAAAGACCCATACATTAAGACAAATCCACTTGGGCACAGGACTTAACAAGCTGGCTGGACAATCTCCATGTGGAAACGAAAATGTCATAACAAGAAAGGTGATTATTGGGATGATTTTAATACCTTAAAATGGTAGAATACACATCACAGCGGATACCGCCGGTACAGTACATAAGTACATCTGTTTTCTCTTTATCGACATCTGCTAGGGGATCTGAATTATTGACCTGGATGCAAAGAGAATAACAAACTGAAACAACTGAAGTTACCTATAGGCCTGAAATACAATCGACTTTTGACATGTAAGCTCTACTGTTCGAATAAGTGTGAGAATAGCACAAACTTTCATATTTAGTGTCCAGACACTTCAGACAAGCCCTTCATCAGAATGAGTGAACATTGCGACATTCTATCAGGAATATCCACATAAGCATGCCTCTTCATACAAATCATCATAAGGTCATTAAATTATGTGTTGCAGGCCCATATTAGCATAGCACAAGTGGCAAGCAAAATCGCTAGGGCTGACAGTATGTCTTAACTTATCACATCTGTGGATGCTATTGTATTGATTGGTATTTAAAGTTTACTTACTAGAAAAAGGAGTGGATATGTGCTAATATTTCATCAGATCCGGATACTTTCTATGTTCCTACTTTTATCATGTCTCATTCGGATCATGTTATCAGGTTATGCCAAACTTTGCCAGCTCTAACCGATGCACCTGTGCAAACGTTGTGCTTGAAAAGCTTAGGTGTTGAAATCCAGTGATGGCATGAATGATTACAAAGTCCTGTATACAATTTCTACACTAGACATAAGAGGCAGTCTTTTAAATGGAGATTATAGCAGCTTGGATGTGCCCCTTTATTGTATCCAACAGTATAAACCATCAAAGAAACTGTCAAAAAGAATATAACCTACTGACCATGCTTACCTAATTTCAGATGCCAAGTCTAATACTGTGACACATAATGCTAGACTGCATCCTTAGAGTATCTATGGAACATTTTTCCATGACGGTAATTCAAGAAAATTCAAATAATTCTAACTGATAACGTGTTCAGCACATAAGACACAACGGTACAGAAGCAAAATGACTTCAACCATACCTCTGTCTCAGATAGACCAAATGAAGTGCTCCTAAAACAGTCAACTTCAGGACGTCGAGCCCCACGAAAATGGCCAATATCCCACTCATAGCCTGGTTAAGAATGGAGACATGATGTCATTGCTCTGAAGTACAAGACCAAGAACACTACACACACAGGCTTGCCAAAAATAATGATGAAGTATAGGTTTTCAGAATTGGCCAGGAATTGTTTCCTCTGTTTCCCCACTCTTTCCCTATTTCATATGGTTCTTTTGAGCTAACCAGCAATATCAATTATGATTGAGTTTCATAAGTGATGAAAGTAAAATTCGATTTGGCATAAGTTAAAGGCCACTCAATCTGCACAATTTTAACACTAAATGAGGTACCATTCCTTAGATCCAGAATAATGCAGTCTGAATCCACATTCCCACTGGATGCATCACGGCTTCTACTTAGTGCTTCAACTCGTTTCTTCCATTCAGAAGGTTCTAAAGGTGTTGCTCTCATAGAAGGGTTGAGCAGGGGAAGATGTGCAATACCTCCATCCACCTGAGAAGAAAATAGCCCAAACCGAATAATCTACCCATCAGTGTAGGTACATGGAGATGGAACAATTAGAAAGGTGCCAGGCAACAGCTCACCTGTACCAAGGGCTTAAATTGCACTTTCAATTTCGGGAATGCATGCCCACTTAGAGCAGGAGAGATCTGAATTAGTATATCCGAGAATCTGTCATGTTCTCTCAACCATTCGAAATACGAGCGAGCATCTGCCAGTGGCCCACTGTACTGTACAATGGTGAAGCATAACAGAGAACCGAATAAGAAATAAGAACAATGACCAATTACTCTACTCGACATGGTGAGTATGGACTTGTAATCCACAGACTAGTTTACTTCAGCCGTGATGTGCATCAAGCTTTCCGTTCACAAAATAAGATAAAGGTTTACCATCAAATACAAACTATTTCCACTAAACATCAGTTCAAGCCTCATGGAAATGCATGTACATATCAAAACCCTTACACATGGCCATAAATGTACTTGATGAGAATATAGAAAAAGAAGGGCATTTTAAAGTGACATCCTGGCATAAGAGTTCTCAGCATGTTGTGGCTACAATTTTGAGATACAATACAGTAGTCTCTGATTGCCAATAGCCTCACTGCTATACTGATAAGTTCTGACTTTCAATAACACCGCCATTTGCTTTATCATCTTGAACACGAAAGCCGTAGTAAGTGTCACCATTGGGCGACGGACTTCTAATGAGCTCTCAAAAGGAACACGAGACTAAAAACAGTGCTACTTACAGAAGCAAAGAGGCCACGAAAACAGAAAGGGAAACCAAATGGACCGAACCGAAGGAGTACCTGCGCATTAATCCCTTGCTCATTGAGATATATCCGACCGTGTATATCAAGATCCTGCACATATACAGAGCATCGGAGTAAGCACCCGATTCATCGCACCGTCGAAACTCGGAACAACCAATCGCAGCATTTCGCGAATTCAATCGTCGAGCACGAACGCTCCAGAGCCCGCGAACCAGAAAAAATTTACCTTCAAGAACGCGAGGTGCTTCGCGACCTCCTCCTCCGGATTCTCGACGCGCACGAAGCGGTAGAAACTCACGACTACGAAATCTCCTCCGGAGACTCGCCGTGAATCCGCGCCATTTCCAGAAGAAAGGGCGGCGCAGCCGCTCGTCGCGCTCGAACCGCCTTCCTTCCGAGGTCGGAGCGGCGAGACGGCAAGCGAAGCTCTTCCGCCGCCGCCCGAAGCCGAACGCGCGCGAATCCGCGGTCCCCCGTGACGGAAGACTCCAGGCTTGTCGCCGGCGCCGTCCTCGCCGCCGACGGAGGTCCTGAGCCTCGAGAGGCGAACGAACGCGGGAGCGACCGCGACGTCGCGGAGGAGAGCCGCGGCGAACGAACCGGCGAGGCTCATGCTTTATCTCATCATCAGTCTCTGCGAAGAAGAAGAAGATGAGGTGCTTCTTCTCTCCCGCGGTCCGGTGGTGGCGGGTGAACCGTCGTGGGCCGGATCAGGGGAAATCGGGCCTGGAAAATCTGGGTCCATCTTAATGGGCCGTATCCGGCCCGGCCCGTCCTTGGCCCATGTTGTTTTCACCGGGTACGGCAATGCATTTGTTCCCCACCCAGAGAGCCGTACGCCATGATCTAGACACGTGTCGCATCGAGTCTTCTCTGCCGTCTGATCACGGTCACCTGATTATCATGCATCATCGCTTTGGGAAAACCTCAGAGCGAGAGAACGGCCTATAATTCTGCGGCGCCGTCTGGCTAGCGAGGGCGAGCTCTCTTATCTTCTTCTTCTTCTTCTTCCACCTAAAACCCTCGCCCGGCAAAACCGATTCGAGCTCGAGAGTCGAATAAAGGTACGGCCTTGCCCGATTCCGCAGTCCTTCGATCTCGCTTCGGGCTTCGATAGTTTCTTCATTTCGGGCGGCTCGGGAATGAGCTTTTTAGGGTTTAAGGCTTGCGGTGGTGGTCGGGAATTTAGCGATTTTTCGATCTTGCTGAGTGCTTTCGATTCGATATTGGTGGCTGTTTTCATGGGGATTTACTTGGTTGGAGTGTTGCTTGATGTTGTAGCATTTGAGTTGGGGTTCTTTTGCATTGCCGTGCTAAGGTTCATTGGTTTGCTCTTGTGTTTGCGGTTCTCTGTCGCTTGAGATGTTTTCTCGGAGAAATTTGGGTTCTGTTGTTGTTCCTCAATCTTGTCGTCTTTTTCTCTTGGCTGTTGTGCGTCGTGGAGAGGGAGAAATGCTGGAAAATGGGTTCCCTCCGATGTTGCTGTGGCGGTCTGGTTTATGTATGGAAAGTTTAATTAATCGATTAGCTAAAGAAGTGAAGCTTGGTTTTTGAATGTTTTCCAGTCGATAGTGGAGCTCATGTTTTTCCTCACGAGATTTGAGCTGAGATGCTCAAGCATGCAAACTTTTTGCTTTATCTGGTGCTAGATATGTTTTGGAACCTGCTATTGTCTGCAGTTTTTTTTTTTTTTTTTTGGGTATATTCCTAAGAAATGATTTAACCTACCAAGGTCTTGTGCTATTCATTCGCGTGCATTCATGATTAATCTTTCTCTTATATTTGGCAATTTAGATTTTAGTAATGGGCATAGGGGCTGTGCTATCTGATCTGTATCAGAGAGCAGATTAAAAAAGTATAGGCCCGATATAGGGAGTAGGCAGGTGTGACGGTCGGTATTTCTGTGGAAGCTAGCAGCTTTGCAACGAGTTTCAAATTGAATGTTTATGGTTGAGTTGTTCTACTAAGTTCTTTTGCCTGTGGTCTTGTGGCATACTTACACTTGACACTTTTGTGCACAGATGAATGTGGAGAAGCTTATGAAGATGGCGGGTTCAGTCCGCACTGGTGGAAAGGGTACCATGAGAAGGTATAAAGTTTGTTCTAGTTTAATATCTGTGGCCTGTGAATACAAGCAGAGCTACAAGTTTCGACACATGGATTATTTCGACTGATAAAACGTAGGCCTGCCGATGTTGCTTCACTTGTCCTGGCTATATTTTATATGATCTCATAATTAAATGTCAAAGAGATGAATCATTGATAATTAAGTACGGCATTGATGGTGCTTTGTGTGGGCTGAGGTGGATATTTTGTGGCTTTGCATTGTTCATATTAAATTTAGTAAAAAAAACTACATTTCTTCATTCATTGGGATCACTTGCTTTGTTTCTTGTTTGTTCAACTCAGAGATTATCTGATTCTATTTGATTCTACTCTTTGTGCTTTTCCCTGCTTGGGCCTGCAAATTGTTGCTTCCGGCAAGATGCATTTTTAAATTTCTTTTGCATTCTATTGCAGAAAGAAGAAGGCCGTGCACAAGACAACTACCACGGATGACAAAAGGCTCCAAAGCACTCTCAAAAGAATTGGAGTTAATGCTATTCCTGCAATCGAGGAAGTCAACATTTTTAAGGATGATGTTGTCATCCAATTCGTAAATCCCAAAGGTTAACCTACTTTCTAAAAGAAGTGCCTGGTGTATTGCTTTGATGCACTCAGTGATGGTAATACTATTTCTGTTTGTGGACCAGTTCAAGCCTCTATTGCAGCCAATACATGGGTTGTCAGCGGTGCTCCTCAGACCAAGAGTATGTATCGATTTCCTTTTTTTTTTTTTCTTTTTCGTGAACAATTTCTAGAGGCTTATTTTGTGCTTGTTTTGAGAACCAAGAATAGTATGAAGTGCTGCTACATCTATATTTGTTTGTTCCTAAAGACATTGTCTTGAGCTTCATATTCTGTGCGTCTAAAATATTTCTATTTAATTTCAAACTACCGGGAGTAAAACATCTAGGGCTAACTCTACTCATTTAATGCTTTTAGGTATTCTCACTTCTCTAAGTTTATCATTGATGCCTGGAGAAGTCTAGGATATTTTAATGGATACTTTGCACCGAGGTGTCCAATTGTGCATCTGTGCCTGTGCTTAATATTTTTGTATGCAGAATTGTGCATGGGCACACACAAGTGTGTTTAAACTTTTCAATTCCTAATCACATGAATTGTCTTTAATCATTGTCCTTCCAGAATTGCAAGATATCCTCCCAGGAATAATCAACCAGTTAGGGCCAGATAACTTGGACAACCTAAGGAAGCTGGCTGAACAGTTCCAGAAGCAGTCACCAGGTGCTGCTGCCGCTGCAGGCGCAACTGCAACACAGGAGGAGGATGATGATGAGGTCCCTGAACTTGTTCCAGGGGAGACTTTCGAGGCTGCTGCGGAGGAGGGTCACAAATCTTAGAGACTCTACATGGATTTTGTGCCTTTCCATATATATTTCGTGGTGTTTAAAATTTTGCCTTCTTCTCTTCGCCCTCCTTTTACTTTCACATTTTGATGAAGTGTTCTGTGATTGTCATCTCATGATCCTGTGACACACTAATTAGCTAAGTTACTGGAAACTCTAGTTCAAAGCTACTCTCTTTTATCTTTATCAACTTGAGCTTTTGCAGAGGTGCTTTGGAATTTCAAGGATCATGAGCTTGCCAGATTTGCACTGGTTGTTTGAGAACCTCATTGGAACAAAATTGGACCTTGTAGTTTCCCCTCTTTGGCCAATAATGAGTTTGATTTATTAGGATTCTTGTTATGCTACTTTGAGATTGTAGAGCTACCCAATATCAAGACATATATATACACTAGTTGAGAATCTGTTGAGGCTAATTTCCAAATAGGTGGTTGAGGAGGTACCCACTAATGATGGTCCAAAAGGGCCCCAAGTCAGGAATATTCTTGCTTTGCTTTGCCTCTGATTGATGCCTTGTGCCAATGCGACCATCAAGTGAAGTTGATGACAACCCATTTCTCCTTTATATATGCAAAGCACTATCCAATGAGTTTGTTTTAGGATACTTGATAAGTTATTTTGCGTAGAGGCGTGCATATACGGAAAATGTTAGTGTTCTGAGCTAAGCTTGTGCTAAAAGTTTATGCGGAAGCAATGTAATCCTCAACAAAGTCGGTCACCATCTACCAAATTAGAAAAACGGTTTCTTTTTCTATTTGCATAGTGCACCGACCCATTAACGTACGACCAATTCCTTTTCCCTTCTGTTGAAATGTTTTAACTTGAATTTCTGAGCACTTAAGACTGAAAAGTGAACTACCTAATCTCTGTGCGAGCCGAGTTTGACTTCATGGACATGCAAGTTTTTCGCAGACGTCCGTAGCAAATATCATCTGCACCATGTCAGAAGGCGTGAACCTAATATTCTCCTCTTTGTCATTCGGTAGAACAGACAACAGAATGTAGCGAAGACGCCAGAAATTACATGGCTTCTTTATAGTGTATGATCTGCGGGTGTTGGCCAAGATTTGATTCTGCTCTGTCTACGAAAGAGATGAATCTGCTTCTGAATGTGTGTTGAGGTGAAGGTGAATTGAGAATCAACAGCTCATAAAGCAAAGCTTTTCCGTTTCTGCCGATCCATTTCCCTTTGATACCTTGGAGAATAGTGGGCAATTCCTCAAGTTAGTGGCTCTCCGACGTGGCCTTGGGAATCCATTTCAACAACTTGCCTATACTTTGGCTGGACTCCACTTCATCAATAGTGAGACCCCACTCGGGTCCCATGATAATGTACAATATAAAAGACTGATGTTCAGAGAGTTTCCTCAGTGTTCATATAGCACACGGTCGTCGTTCCACGAGCCTCTTCACTAGCTGGTTCTTGAAATTTGGCTTTCTGGGTGATGTCGCATCCGAGAACTCAGATGGCAATCTCGAAGCAGCGGTCTCCTTCATGTTCCTTGATCGCCTTGACAATGATGGCGTGGTTATGGGGTTCTCATGTGGTTCCGAGGGTAGCCGGTTGTGACGGCTTCGACAAGCTCTTTCAACCCAATTGGGCTCTGAGCACTTCGAGTGTGAAGGGGACCAAACGAAGTTGACTCTTGATTCTTCTTCTGGTAAAGCCTACCTCTTGCCCTCTAACTCACAGTTCATTAGTCCTCCCAGTTCCAGAGTCTTGATTTGATCACATTTTTCGTACTCATACTTGTAGACGATGATTCACAAGGAGACGGTAAGAGCCGGTTCTTCCTTGGCTAACAGTCTAAATACCCTTTCTAGCTCAAAAGCAAACTTCGATCTTCAAAGCTGATGCGGAATAAGAACGATACGTATAGAACTCGTGAAGCTTGGTTTTTGTGTTGTGTTTGCATTAAAGAATTGAGAAATGACCAACTATGCCCAAGAAAGAACCAACTACTAGTATACTTTGAAGAAACTGAGTTCAAGCGTCGTTGCATTCAGATTCAAACTCGACTGAAATTGATACTCTGAGCTTATTAATTCCTAAACAGAGCTCCATTGTCTATCATAACCCACTCTTGAATCGAGAATCGTGGTGGCTTTCTGCAGGTTGTGGGTTTGGGTCCAGGAAGACATACCTGTTTGGACTGACAAGCGTGCAAATTAAGCTGGTCCAAGGCGATTCAGCCGGAACAGTAACGGCATTCTACGTATGCAACCATCCCTACTCTATATCTGCAATCATAAAGTGTTTCCGAATTCCGGTATGCAAAAACTCACAGATGAAATACCGCTGCAGATGTCTTCGGACGGGCCAAACCACGATGAGCTTGACTTCGAGTTTCTGGGGAACCTGTCCGGAGAACCTTACCTTGTACAAACCAACGTCTATGTCAACGGCACCGGAGATAGAGAGCAAAGGCACAGTCTTTGGTTCGACCCTACCACGGATTTTCACACCTACTCTTTGTTCTGGAACCGGCGTTATATCACGTACGTCGTCCTTTATTTTCCTTCCCTAGTTCTCTTTCTCGATAAATAGTTATTTTGCACGCGCTTCGTACGTTTTCATTGCTTGCTTACGCTGGAATTCTTGTCGATCGACATAGGTTTCTGGTCGATGGAATTCCTATAAGAGTGTTCGCGAACAAGGAAGAGTCACACGGTGTGCCATATCCGAAGAACCAGCCCATGCGAGTCCTTGGTTCGGTGTGGAATGCCGACGATTGGGCTACGCAAGGAGGGAGGGTGAAGACGAACTGGAGCCATGCGCCTTTTGTCTCTTCGTTCAGGGCCTTCAACATCGACGCCTGTGAGCTGTCGCCGGAGAAAGACGATGTCATGACCAAGTGCGGGCAATTAGGGCGATACTGGTGGGACAGGCCGTCATTCAACGAGTTAGGCCGGCGCCGGAGCCGACAACTGAAGTGGGTACGCAAAAGTACTTGGTCTACGACTATTGCGAGGACAAGCCCAGGTTTTCTGAGCTTCCTAAGGAATGTGTGGGGTAGCATTGGCGACATGTCTGTCGAGTTTTATGTACAAGCTGCTCCTACTCATAAACTGACAGCTTTAATCCTGCGCACCGTGCGAGCCTAATAAATAATTAGTGTAACTTTTAAGATTCAAGGTCTGATCTCAACCTCAATCTGAGAAAATAATTTGCAATGTGCACAAGATCAATGTCGACCGAAGAGCTCGTGTTAGTCCCTATCGGAATTGATGAATGAACTCCACTCCATGAGCTCCGCTGCACCATTCTAAGAGACTACAATGATTTGAGCAGTAGTACCATGAATCAAATGAGAACTCTTCCGATGTTTTCCTTCTGGCCGAAGTTCTATCAGGGATTCAAGTAAATAACTGGATGACTAAAAGCGTCACTTGTCTTCAAGTATCCATAGCCAAATCTTACGAGAGCGGATCACTTTCAAAGCGGTTGATCTGGATGTAAAAGTGTCACCTGTCTTCAACGGTGTCACAATTGTGATTCGACTCGTAGACAAACCTTTGAACGACTACATGCTTTATATTGAGAAACCCTTGCTATTGATATGCTGGTGTGTATTTGGTAGATCTGTTAAACGAGTGGGTCGGGTCGGGTCATAAATTGTCTGATCCAAATCGATCCATTTAACCCGTTTATGAACCATTTATTATATTTTTGATCCAAATTTTTTGATTCATTTAACGAAACGTAAAAAAGCTTATATATATTTTAAAAATGATATTACTAAAATGGTTTTATACAACACAAATTTAATGGACAATTTTTATAATTTTTAAAATAATTATTTAAAAAAATCTAATTTTAATTATTTTTTATTTTTTAATTATTTTATTTTTAAGAATATAATATTTAATTTTCTTTTTTCTTTTCTTTCTTCTTCTTCTTCTTCTTCTTTGGCTGGCCATCGACCACGATGATAGCCACGACTGGTCACAGGCGAGCCTCCAGCTCGCTCGACGTTGACGAGCTCAAGCTCGCCCCTCGTTGGATCTGGCGAGGCTTAAGTCTCGCCAGACGTTGGTGAGGCATCCACCTTGCCAAATCCAGTGAGCTCGAGCTTGCTTGACGCCCGCGAGCTCAAGGCTTGCCAGATCAGCGAGGCCTCTGCCTTGCCAAATCCGGTGAGCTCAAGCTCGCCCGACGCTGGTGAGCTCGAGTCTCGCTAGATCGGCGAGGCTCGAGCCTCACCCGACGCCGGCGAGCTCGAGTCTCGCTAGATCGGCGAGGCTCGAGGCTCATTTGGCCAATTGCTAGCCATTGCCAGCCACTGGAAAAAAAAAAGAAAGAAAAAAAAAAAAAAAAAGAAAAAAGAAAATTAAAATAAAAAATAATTATAATTATGATTTTTATAAAAAATATTTTTATAAAGTTAAAGAGGGAAGAGGGAAATTGTGTGGTTTTGGTTGAAAATGGGTTTTAAATCCGACCTATTTAAGACTCATTTAAGACCCACTTATTTTAAGTTTTTAATTATTAAACCCATTTAACTTGTTTCTTCAAAAAAACAAGTGACCAATATATATTCAATTTATAATTTAAATTGGTCATATATGAAGAGGTGAATGGTTCAAAAGCAAAGGGGAGAGGTCTTAGGTGTATTAAGTGTGACTCGGGGGTGGTGAGTTCTCCTACTTAAGTGTCACCAAATGGCCGTCGCAATTTCCTGATCAAAAAATTAAAAATAAAAATAAAAATAAAAATAAAAATAATATATATATATATATTCAATTTATAATTTAAATCATATATGGATCTAAAACCCATTTTGCCATTTCTAGTATTTGATAATGAGTTCATCAATCTTGAACTTTCGGGCTATGAGTGGTACATAATAACTACTACTTAATCTGACATTTCCTAATGAGTGTTGGGCATTTTAGTTTTGTTCAGATAGAGCCGCTAGAACATCGTTTCTTCCCACTCTTTCAGAAAATAAATGTACATAATTTTTGTCCTATGATATACATGTATTATATAAATTATTTGTCGAAATAAATTATGTCAATTAAAAAACCTGTATTATTGTTTTATCTCTAAAAAAAAATAAAATTGTATAATCGTTTTTCAAACGGTTGACGCTGCGGAGGTCAACCAAACAGCATATGCTTTCAGGACGCTGCGTTGACTATACCGAGGCCTATTGGTCTATCAGTCTATGACACACCGCCATCGTCGCGTGGAGGGAGGAGGAGACGATGGAGCTCACCTTAATCTCTCCCCTCAACCGCCCGCTCTCTCTCTCTCGTCCCAAACGCCGCCCCGCCGCCGCCGCCGCCTCCGCCGCCGCGCGCGCGGCGCGCTCCTTGCCGGAGCTCTCCGAGGTCAGGGTCTGCACCAACCGCACCTGCCGCAAGCAGGGCTCGTTCCAGACCCTGGAGGCCCTCTCCGGCCTCGCCCCGCCCGGCGTCGCCGTCAAGGCCTGCGGTTGCCTGGGCCGGTGCGGCTCCGGCCCCAACCTTGCCCTCCTGCCCGAGGGCGTCATCGTCAGCCACTGCGGCACCGCCGCGCGCGCCGCCCGGATCTTCTGGAGCGACGACGACGACGGTGTGCTGAGGAGCCTGGAGGCGCTTGCGCTGAGGAAGAGAGCCGAGAGCGAGCTGGAGAAGGGGAATTTCTCCGATGCCGAGGTGCTGCTGACTCAGGTAGGTTCCGGTTGGCGCGCGTTCTGCTGTAATTCGGTGGTTTTTGTGCTCAGTCTTGCGGGAATGTTCGTATGTTGTGGGTTAATTGGCGGTTGAATTGGGTTGGTTTTTTGGCTTATTTTGGAGCATTCAGCTGATAGAGATTAGAGAATGAGTGCATTGATGGTGCCTTTTGAAATTACTAAATAGACCATAGCTGATCCGACGAAGGAGGTGGAGGAATGGTAATTCATGGTGTTTATTTCTTTGTTACGCAGGCTATAGCAATGAGACCATGCGGTGGGATCCATGTGATGTATAAAGACAGGTTGGTACGTCAATTCCTGTCATCTGAGGTTGAGACAGTTTCTGCATCTTGCTACATTGGATGTTGAACTTTCTAAATTTGTCACCACTATGTAATGAGTACTCCAAGATGATATTTTACCCCCTTTTCTGTAGTTGACAAGGTGTTTGCTTTTGATTCTGCTGGTGATGTGAATGAGTTTGCACCAAATGTGGCACCTTTGTGGATGAATTAGAATTTTTGTTAACATTTCATTTTGATTATGGGTTGCTGCTGAAGATTTAATTATAGGTTTATTTAATTATAGGTTTTTTTTGTTAAGATCTGTTATGAGGTTGGGTCTTGAAGATTTATGAATTATAGGTTTATGTTTTGTTTAGATCTGTTGTGAGGTTGGGAATGTGCAACTATAGTGGGGCTCTTGAAGATGCAAAAGAAGCGTCGACATTATCTCCTCAGTACATCGAGGTCAGTGATTTTCTACTTCACAAAAATTGATTGACATAGGATTGAAGGCTTGAGGAATTTGTGTGCTTAATCTTTCCAACCATAAATCATTTGCTACGAGGGGCACACAAGGACACACATTAGACTTTTTGTTGGCTGGGAGGTTGGTCTCAGGAACAATTCTTCAGATTTCATTGATAGGATGGAAAGGGGAAGGAGACAGGGCAAGTGCTGTTTATGTAACAAGATTTACATAATTTAATGCAGGTGCATGATTTTAATGTCTACTTAGTGTTAAGTAGGTGAGGGTCTATTCTGACCTGCATCTCAAGCAATCAGAACACAATCTCTTCATCGGATATTCTAAAATCTTCACCATTGAACCTTGCCCATGATCTCAAGAAATGAGAGAATTTTCTTTCTTTAAAGTTGGATGCTCCTTCAATATATAACCTTAAGATCACCAAATTTGTGTTTTAGATATTAGAGACCTTGGTACATGCTTACATAAGTGGTGTGGACCAGAAATAAAGAGGGAGAGAGAGATCCTTGTATTGGTGAGAATCTTGGCTCATATTATATTTCTAAAGTAAATGTTCTTTCCTTCCTCTAGGCTTATTTATGTCAGGGAGATGCTCTCATGGAAATGGAACAGTTTGATGAAGCTGAGAAGTCCTATTCCATGTCCTTACAGATAGATCCCTCCATTCGTCGTTCCAGATCATTCAAGGTACTCTTTACTTCTGAGTTTGACCAGGGCAGTTAGTCTCTGGTTTTTCATATTGTCAGTTTATCAGTGTCAAATTCTTGTAAGCTCTCCTCTACAGTATATGCTGTTGGTGGACATCTAGTTAAAGGGTGTATTTCTGCTACAATGATCATCTTTGACGATATGACTTGCAGTTCTTAGAAGTTTTTCTATTCTTTCATCATTATGATATGAGTATTGGTGATAGTTTTATGACTATGACAATTTTCTGTTGACATGGACATATTGAATTGAAATTTACTTGTAAAAGCTGTATTTATGATTTTGACAATGATAAGTCCCTGAAAATTCAGGTTAAAGGTTGCTGAACGCTTATGTAAAGTGGAAAACTTGCTTATCTTATTTTGATGTGTTTTACCGAATTCTGTTTTACATGGAAGAAATAATTATTGTCAGCATGTCCGTAGGGATCCTTTTAGGTGCAAATATGTAGTTTGGGCATTGATATACCTGCAAAAGATAGCCTTTAAGTGATGGATTGTCAAAGAAAATATGTTTTTCATTGTTGTTATGAGGTAAAGGTGCACTTCTAGCTAATTTTGGTGGGTATCTATGACAGTTCTAATGGAAGATTCACTTCTTTCTTCTCATCTATCTTTCTTTCCCAAGTCACCATGCCTTGAACCTTTGTTGGTGATGTTTAATATCTTTAGGCCAAACCACAAGGCTGAGGGGAAGCTGATGAATGTTTACTTCCTTCAATTTAGAAGAATGAGGATAAGTTTCTTATTGGAGTGGCTAAAGTGATGGAAACTTTTTAATCCATTATTAAAAATTTACCCTTGTGTACAGCTGCAATTTCTCATGTTATGGAGTACTATTGAGATTTGATGGGATGCGGTGACAACTTTTGATTCTCGTCTCTGCTTTTTCTTTACCTTTTCTTTTTCCTTTTTCCACAGGATCGAGTTGAAAGGCTTCAACAGAAACTAGGTGCTGCAGATATCTCTTGAAGATTGGCTGTGGAGTTATAAGTACCAAGTTAACGTGGAGTAACCATAATGATCTTTTTGGTTAACTGGTTTGTTATTCCTTGCAACTCATTATGCTTGATTGACTCGCTTTGGTAATCCACCAGTTATGGTGACTGGTGAGTGCCATGAAAGTGAACTCCTTAGCCGCGGTTTAGTGGTTATCATAATCAGCGAAACAATTTGTTTGTTTGCCTTGTATCTGCTTGCGAACCACATAATGAAAGGACTCATTATCCAAATTCCTCTTTTTTTTCATGATAATCAGTCTTCTTTTGTATATGTTGCTTGAATTTACTGCTGGTTTGAGAACTGAGATCCTATTTTCATCGATGTGCAGGATTTGGCATGCCTTGGTGTAGTTGGTTACATGCACAATTGATATAGTTCATGCACTTAAAATGGGCATGCCAAGGAATGAGAGGTACTTCCTTTAGGTGAGTTCCTTCATTGTTGTAATGTGTTAGCTAAATAAAGGGGTCTTCCAAAGGGTTCTACATTATCTGTTCTGTTGCATTTTTCCCCCATTTGTTTTATTAAGAAATAGACAACGGGCAAATGCTAGAGAGATGCAATTGACTATCTTATTCCTAATAAATAGTGGATGATAGGTATATAAGAATAAACAGTTGACTTTCATGTACCTTGCCTTATGTAAGCACCTAATTTGGTTACATTCATGAGAGATGTGACTGGAAGTTCCCTTGCATTCTCATGTTTGTGTGCAGCACCAAAATGATCAAAGGCTCTTCATTGAAAGCAAGACTCTCATTTTGTCCCCCACAAAAAAAAAGAAGAAGCAAGACTCTCATGGATGAGCGCTATTTCTGCATAATTAGTATCATGATAAGTGGAGATCTTATGCTTTTCACTCCTTTTCTTTTTGAGAACATTCTAGGTCTACCAAAGAAGTATCCAGCGTTAACTTACTACTCCTCAGTTCAAGGATATATTTTCTGAGCATCTGTGCGTTGCCATTTCTGTAAGTGCAATTGCGTTTCTTGTAAGCGGGGACAATAAAGAGGCGAAGCTTCTGGGTTTTCAAGTTTCTGTTGTGACCATATAAGTTTAGCTAGTGGAGAGAGCAGGTTTCATCCCCGTGCCGAAATGCAATTATAGCAGAGGAGAGTAGAAAGACTACCTGTTGCCGATGCTCATATAAGGTAGAGAGCAATTTGTAAGTTATGCTATTACTAGTAATCAACATTGATTAAGTATATGACCATTCTGACTATAAACAATATTAATCAGCAACATTTGCTGTTGCCCATCCGTCATCCATGTTTTTACTTTCACTCTGGTACTTCACGCTAATGTCATCAATAAATGACTCTTGATCGTTTCTACTAATGATGGATTTGGCAAGCCACTAGGCTAACAATTGTCCATAGTGACCTATCTGGTGAGAGTAATCCTACATATCACACTACCAGCATTGATATATTCCTCCACAGCCATTGATATATTCCTTCACAGCCCTCTTGGCTTCCCGTTCTATACCAGCATTGATATATTCCTCCACAGCCATTGATATATTCCTTCACAGCCCTCTTGGCTTCCACAGCCATTGATATATTCCTTCACAACCCTCTTGGCTTCCCGTTCTATATGTTCATATAATTCACGCTCTTCAAAAGAAATTCGACATAACAAGTTTCTATTGTCTTTTGGGGCAATCCGATCAAAACCTCATCCCAAAAGATAATAGAGACTTATTATGTCGAACTTTCTTTCGAAGAGCGTGAATTGTATAAAAGAAAGCAGGGTCAGAGTTTTACCCAATCTCATCTGGTCCGTGAAAATACCGAGGCATCGGCCTCTTATCCGGGCAGTGGTTGGTCAAGAAGTTGATATACTTGCGATTCTTTTCCTCCAAAAGGGAGGCAATTTCCCACTATTCTCCTTGTGAACCAACCAACCCAACCCCTATTTCTGGTGCTCAAAAAGAACAGTCTTTATGAACTCCCTTGGAGGCTCCAAGGCCTGTTGGGAAAAGAATGATATTTGTTTGCTGATTATTTGGGCTTCTCAACAAATATCGTTCTTTTCCCAACAGATTGAGGCCTTGAAGCCTTGAGGGAGTTCATAAAGACTGTTTTTTCGAGCACCAGAAACAGGGTTGGGTTGGCTGGTCCACAAGGAGAGTAGTGGGCAATTGCCTCCCTTTGGAGGAAAAGAGTCGTAAGTATATCAACGTCTTGACCAATCACTGCCTGGATAAGAGGCCGGAGCTTTGTAAGGCGGTATTTTTGCTGACCAGATGGGATTGGGTAAAACTCTAACCCTGCTTTCTTTTATACAATTCACGCTCTTCGAAAGAAAGTTCGACATAACAAGTCTCTATTGTCTTTTGGGATGAGGTTTTGATCGGATTTCCCCAGAAGACAATAGAGACTTGTTATGTCGAACTTTCTTTCGAAGAGCGTGAATTGTATGAACATATGGAACAGGAAGCCAAGAGGGCTGTGAAGGAATATATCAATGGCTGTGGAGGCTGGCAGTGTGACGCGTAATTATACTGCCATGCTTGGTATAATTCTAAGACTTAGACAGATAGCGTGGCCTTGTATCTCCCAGAGGTGACCTCGCTTCTACCATCTAATAAGATTGAATGTATTGTCAACTATATGTTTTTTGATATTTGACTCGCGATATTATTTTACTGTGTGGTGAGACAAGTTTGCCAAAATATTTTGGGGTAGTTTGTGTGATTGTTATCAGGGTGGTTTTTTGTGGTTCTGCTTTCACAGACATATATAATGCAGAACTAGATTTCGGTTGTTCCAGCATATTTGTTTTTAGAATTTCCTCTAGTTCCCCACTTATCCGTAACTGGGAAAATAAAGAAAAAATTGCTGTCTGCTAATGCTTCCTCTAGTTCACGTACCTATTCAGCAATTGGCATGTGTAATTGGAGGTTCTCATGATTTAAACAAGTTTTGCCTATTTAGGGAACTTTCTTAGAGCAATGGCTAGTAGGTCAGTATCAAATTTTGACTTAGGCTCCGAAATGGCAGGATGGGTACATGCTTTAGGTTTGAGTTATCTTTTGACCTGTGTATAGCTTGGTTGTAAAGGAGTCCAGCCTGGATCACATGCATGTATCACGGGTCGATCGAGATCGACCTAACCTGCGGTCTTAGAATTTCTCCAAACCAGCCTTTCTGACCTTTAGAGAGAGAATCTCTAGATTTGTATTTTTCTTGTGAATGAGTTAATATAATAAGGAGGAGGAGACCTCTATATATACAAGTACATGACAAATTGTATCCGTAGATCTCTCATCGATCTAACGGTGGAGATCGTATTTTTCTAACTACTATCCGTCCGCATTTATTATATAACTGTACATTTACCATATCGCCCACCTCAGGCGTATTCTAGAACACTCAAGAACTCGCCCATTCGAAGGATGAGTTACAACTGTCGTTCAGAATGCTCTTGGATCATCTCTTCCTTCGTCCATGACACATGCCTGCAACTCAAATAAGAAGTCAGATTACTTCAACAATATTAATTGGATATGCGGCACATGCCAGTCAATGTATGGAAGCATTGCAGGACTAAATTGTTTCTCCTCTTATGTTGGGTTTGTTATAACAATTGGAACCGGCACATTTTGATTGCGAATGTGTCTTGCTATCTAAATTTTCCTTGGGAGTCATGAATAGGAATTGAAGAAGTGTTTTGTTATGCAGAGCTTGACGAACACTAAGACTATGCAGAACTTATAAACTTTGTTTAATAAATGGTATCCTTGAATTCGTACTTTTGGTTGATATGCGAGTGAATTTTCTGACTTTTAGTTACCGGGCCGTGGATGCTGTCAACTTTAAGATGCATGTCAATGGTTTGCCCTTGGATGACTACGAATTTGGAGGTCCTTTGTGCTTTTCCTTAGATGTGCAATGTACTGAGTTTTTGCAATGTGGTAGATGTATCTAATAATGCATTGTTGCTTTATCTTATATAAAACTTGGCATTTGGGGCCAGCATGAAATATTTAAGAGAGAAAGGACATTGACCATTTGTTGTTCATCTCTACCTTGCATTTCCAACTTCATTAAGAATATGACGTCTTGATTGAGCTCCTTAAGAGCGAAATTAATGCATAATGCCTTGTAGATGTACATGGAGTATATCACAAGCAAGCTTCGTAATGATGTATGGCATGCACCATTTGAAGAAGTTGGTTGCTGCGCTACAAGATAGTGAAGATATCGATTGCCCAATATGCGTTATTCCATGCACAAATCTCATAATTACCCGCCGTGCTCACATCTATTGCTGAGCCTGCATTCTCAAGACTCTGCAGAACTTGCAAATAAGGTGCCCCTTTGTCGCGGTCCTCTGATTGAGTCTGACCTGTTCTCTGCTCCACTGGAATCATCCGAAAGTGGCGAAGTGAAAAATTGTTCTTCTGTCAAAGTTTCCACCCTTTTAAATCTTCTACTTGCAGCGAAGGATCGCGACTTGAGCTAAAAATCAGTTATGTTTTCGCAATTCAAAAAAATGTTATTACTTCTGGAAGGGCCATTTAGAGAAGTCGGCTTTAAGATCATGTGCCTGGACGGTCTATGAGCACAAACAGAAGATCGAAGAGTTTGGAGCGCCTTTGCTCTGGCATCGTGTTGCTCACCAGTCTCAAGGCTTCCGGTGCCAGTTTAAATCTGACGTCTGCACCAACTATTTATGTGCTGGAATTGTGGTGGAACCCTGCGGTCGAAGAACAAGCCAGGATCGAGTGCACAGGATCGGGCAGAATGAGGATGTGAAGATTGTGAGGTTGATAGCAAGTAACAGTATTGAAGAGAGGATACTGAAGTTGCAGGAGAGGAAGAAGACCCTAGCAAAGAAAGCTCGGCTTCAACAGATGACAGATGGGAGGGAGATTGGGTTGGATGATCTCATCGCACTCGTGTCCTAGTGAGCACTGGGGAGAAATAGTTGTGCATACTTGTAACTAGTTTTTTTTTTTTGGCTCACTTTTTTGAGGTTTTCAATGCCGACCGGTTGAATTTGAGACCAAATGAAATTTGTTGTAAATTCTGCCTGGACGTACAAATACTATCCACAATATACATCAACTATCCACAACTGCTATTCTTGTCACTGCATGTTGAAAGTTTACAAGGCAAGGCCAGAACCATCGGGGAAAGCCAGGGATAAAACATGAACAAACCTCATTGTCGGCTTCAGAATAGTTCTTTTTTTTTTTTTCGGGGCGATAAGTGAACACCTTTATTTTTTCATTGGCTTCACAAAACCGACTTGAGATTCGGGAATGAGATGTCAGGTGATTATTTTGACTCGCTGTCTTGAAAGCATGAAGGGTCATCCCTTTTCGTGTCTTTGATAGTACTTAATCATACAAGCAGCTCGATTTAAGCACTCTAACCCTGCTATTCAACAGAGTTTATAAAGACCTTATGATCGGTGTGTCCACGTCGGTGAGATAAAGGTTGGACAATCTTCAAGACGAAAACTCCAAGGACATACGAGGGACCGAAAAGACGCCCCAGGGTGGGTTGGGGGGGAGAGGGCTGCACTGTTGGCTTGACAAGGAGAATCTTTGATAAGAACTCATATCTAAGTATCTCTCAATCGCACTCTGACACGATCAAAACCCTCAATTCAAGTGCTTTGTATGATGCATGTTTAACAAGCTACTGGGTTTGGACTTTGGAGCGACATATTTTATTTCATCACAACGAGAACCTACAAGTCGTAACGAATTCTATGACACCACAAGATAATAAATTCAATCTTTTTTCATCCGATAACTAATTCAACCTTCACATTACACCTGCCCTCTCGATAGTGACGCATCTGCGCAAAAAGAACTCGGCAGTCTCACTACACCAAATGGAAGCCGTGGCTTCAACGTTACACTGGCAGAAGAGGGGGGAGACAGTGAAGACGTTGGTTTTGGTTATTTAGAGGACTCGGCACTGATTAAGCCCTCTCGATAGTGATACATCTGCGCAAAAAGGACTGAGCAGTCTCACTACACCAAATGAAAGCCGTGGCTTCAACGTTAGACTGGCAGAAGCGGGGGAGGCATGTTGGTTTTGGTTATTTAGAGGACTCGGCACTGATTAAGGTCAATACAGAATAAGCATGTTCTGGCGCCACATCGGAAGGTTACAAGTATAAGAGAGGAAAAGAGGGGAGATGAGCACGAGCAATGCTTCCCTTATGGCTTGTTCGCTGCTGAGGAACGCAGGTAGCTCAGGAGAGCAGTGGCATAGTTAACCAGCACACCTCTGGGTGGAACAAATTCCTTAATCAGCGGAATTTCGACCAAGTTTTGTGCCCATTCATGAAGGGATGGGAACTTCTCAACATCAAAGTATATTCATGCCCCCAGCTTCTTCCGATGCTAAGCCAATGCAGGATCCAAATAACTTATCTTCTCCCCTGCGAAGAACTTCTTCCCTTCGATCCGCTTCTCGAGATACGGGAAAGAAGAAGAAAAAGGCAAGTTTGTCATCAAGAGGAATTATTTGACTTGATGAGAAATTAGTTCTGCTGTAGCCAGAAACTTGCATAATATGAAGACCACCATATCTGAAAGAGGTGAGTTGGGTGCCAGAAGAAAATCTGTAACTATTAAGTTGATTTAATAACATTACTGCTTTTGGCACATGGGTAGGCATACCCTTGGCAAAGACGGCTCTATGGCTGATTTTCCACTTTTATTGAATTTAAGGGGCCGTTGTTTTCCACGGAATTTTCTCAGTTGCAGATATGGTTTCATCAGAAATGTAAATTCCGTTGTCTAGCATATATGAAGAAGAAAATCCCAATTCCAAGGTGCTTCATCCATATTCCATGGCATTGATCCTGCCATTCGGGAGGCATTTCGCTTGATACGTGTTGTGTACCCATCCATGGAATCTGGGGATTCAAGGCAAGCAAACATAGCACTCCCCTCATCACGCCTTTCCATCAATACGGTTCCCCTTCGCATTCTTGTCTGAGTAAAACTCTCTCTCTCTCTCTCTCTCTCTCTCTCTCTCTCTCTCTCTCTCATCTGCATCGACCGAGCATGAGAACGCAAGAAAGTTATCCACAGAATAAGAAGGACGAAAACTTCGAGTGAGCATTCAATAGATGTATCTAATAGAAGCTCCAGCCAATTGAGCAACAAGCTTGAACTAGATTCCAACCATTGGCAGGGCAATTCAAATTCAACTTCCTAAAGATCAACTTTGGGGGCGAAAAAAGGGAGCATCATTCAACAGAAAAGTGGTCTGTACATCTACATGGATACATCAGATTGCACAATATACTACAATTTTCCCCTAAAAGCATCTAGTTAAAAAATTGCTCATCATGATTCATAACTCATACTCATCCTGATGTGAACAAAACAACACAGGCAGGCAAGAAAGGTCAAAAGAGTCACCTTTTCCTCAAGTAGACTGTGTTGAGAAAATATGAATTCGAATTGAGTATAATTTCTGAAAATTCTCAAAAACAAAAGCAACCTTTGAATTGATTAAAATTAATAACATAACCATTAAAAAAACAATAATAACAAAGGGATTAGTGCTAACTACTGCAAAGTTGCAAAGTCGCGCACCCGCATGCGGATATGGTGGAATCTGTACATCTACATAGGATACATCAGACTCATACTCATCCTGACGTGAACAAAACAACACAGGCAGGCAAGAAAGGTCAAAAGAGTCACCTTTTCCTCAAGTAGACTGTGTTGAGAAAATATGGTGGAGTCTGAAAATTCTCAAAAACAAAACACCCAATTGATTAAAATTAATTCCTTTAAGTACATAAAAGAAACTCACACTTATTAATTAACTCACTTTCTCCCACTTTTCCTATGTGGGACAATGGAATATGCACTTGGTTTGTTTTTACAAACAAACTTCTAACAGACTGATCTCAGAAACGAACTTGAAGGGGTCTTGAGGCGATAACGGAAAAGGATCACCTCCCTTCCACTTCTCATCGATGTACTCCAGGATAACTTTCGACTCTGCAATCGCCACCCCATTGTCCAAAGGCACCGGGACCTTCTTTTGCACTGGGTTCGACTTCAAAAGCAATTCGCTCTTCCGCTTCCTCCAGTCTTCAACAATCATCTCGTCCTCGAAGCCCTTCAGTGTTAGAGCCCATTTGATCCTTGTGCAGAGCAAGCTCGTCACAGAGACTATTATCTTTAACTTAGACATGGTCTTGTTTTGTTGTTTTAAGCAGCGTAAACGAGCTGGGAAGTCTCGTTTATATAGATAAATGAGATGTGCGATGTTTAGTCTAGTGCTGCAAAGTTCGAAAATCTCGGAGCAGATGAATGGCGCGGCCGTTGATGAGGAACAGGGAAAGGCAAGGCCAAGTGGGAGAAAACCAAAATCGATTTTGAAAAGAGGAAATAATATGTCTCTCTTTCCACGAACGGAAAAGAAAGGAACTAATAATCTTTCGGCCCAAGGAACTAATCTCTCTTTCCAAGAAGCCGAATGGATTTGATTGTTTGATTCGCACAGTTAGACTTCATTTAATTAATATTAGTTCGTCTCGAAAACAATAGTACGTTTCAGGCATTTCTGCTCAGCTATGTCTAGATCCACACTTCATCGTTTAATTATATAGGTCTATAAGTCTGTTCAGTAGCTTCCTTTCTTCTTTTCTTTTTGCTTAGTATTAAACATTACCAACTTGCTCCCATAACGAAGCACCGCTTGAGTTTGAGTTGCATATAAAATCTCCCTCAGGAATCTAATTAAGCATAGAAGTACAAAAGAATCGTTATGCGCCATTTTATAATGTTCAAAGTAAAAACATGTCAAGAGTCTCATCTTCGTGATACATTTAGGGTTTATCCGGCCTGTAAGGGAAGCCATGGTTTCTTGAAAATGATCTTCGACTTTAGTTCCATGTCCGCTGTGTTTGAATGATTGAGGGAAGCTCCTAGAAGTTGCTGTCATTGACAAGCAAAGGGAAAGGGACAAAGAGTGTTGAGACAGAAATTGGTGTATATTTCCATTAAGCTTAGGTGGGTATTTATATACTCAGGAATACATTCTAGAAGATTTACTCATTTAATTGCGCAATAGCAATTAAAGTTCATGACTTTTTATATACCGAATCAGGCAATGTATAATAAGTTCATGACTTTTTAGATAATTTTTTTCTAAGTTAAGAAAGGGAAGTGGAAAACAAAAGAAACGGAAACAGCAATTAAAGTCAATTTTTTAATTATTTAGGTCTGTAGGGACTTGAGATGTGGTCGCAATACTCCTGCGGATTTAACAAATTAGGATTAAGAAGAATGTGGGCAAGTGAGGAAAGAATTCTTCAACGTAAGAAGTAAGATACCGAAATCTATGTTTCCTTGCGGAGATAAGAGCAAAGCAAATGGCTTGAGTCGGTCATTAAAAATCATTTCCAGAGATTGAAAACCTCTAACATTAAACGCGAATATCCATTAATCCGGAAATAACTGCGAGTGAACAAATTGGGAAACTGTTAAAAGTTTTATGATGAGTTGCCTTGATGTAAGCAAAGTTCTGATCAACAGAAAATTGAACCATGCCATTGAAGTGCATAGTCTTCTGAAAATGCCATTTGATTTAAATAGCTCCAAATGTCCTGAAAAGTTATATGTGATTTATATGAACTACACGAGTCCTATCTTGCTTGCACTCTCTGAATGAAGGTATACTCGACATTAGGATGTCAAGATGTCGTCATTAGAAGTATTCTTCAATAAAATCCAAACACAAGGAATATTATTAGTAGATATGTAGTATATATGCGTGCGTATGTTATATATATATGAAAAAAAATCCAAACACGTAATCTTCATATATATATATTTTGGGTCAACAAACACTAAATCTTCAGCGAATCAAATAAGGAGACATAGCCATTCATCGTCAAAGATTTGGGAGATCCTTGTAAAAACATGGGTAATTACTAATTTCATTGTCCCTTCTCTTCTCTCGCAATCAAGATTCTTGTGGAATTCTTTTTACAATCTGTGGATCTAACCTAAATCATAATGTTAAGGAATCAATTTATTCTCATCTCTTCATAGTTTCTTACTTGCTCAGCTTTATATTTTGCCGTTTTCAAACAACATGTACATGATATGAAGCAAAGGCCGAGACATCCATTGAGAAACATTCGTCATCATTAGGGGCAAAATTTGAAGCATCTAAAACACAAATTCAGATTTGAGAAAATGAGTTGAGAACCAAGCTATTGCTTTAACTAATACGTTGGCCGTTGCTAACACATGTGGATGTTGCAAATTAAAGGAAATAAAACAAGGAAAAAACCTGATCATGCAACCCAAATGATTTTCAGTACAATTTCACTTCCAATGACCTATCGATTTCAAGTTTCTGAAATTAATTCCTCATTATATATAGCATAGCCTTCCACCAATCTACTCACCTTATCAATAATTGAAAAGCCAAACTCTTTAGCTATGGTTAAAAGCTTGGTTCGATCCAAAGCGGAAGAGAATCATGGTCATAAGCCATTGCCATAAAATACAGCTCGGTCGTACAATCTTCGATGTGGTATATTCCCATGTCCCTGTCTCCTCCCTCTTCATTCAGCCCGGGCCATGAATCATCAGCAAAGTAAATACAATTCGGCTTAATGTGATGCTTTTCATTGGCCTCCAAATAGAAGGAAGAATTGGATCCCAAGAAAAGGGATGTGTTCCCCAAGCTCTTAACTTCTGTGTGCGTTTGAGTATTCAAGTCAATCTCGAAAACCTGAAATCGAAAGGTTCGAGTAGGTTCACGTTCTTCCCATCGTGACACAAGCAATAGAGATCCGGTTGGTGATTGCACTAAATATGCTCCAGTTATACGCAGCCGATGTCCCGTCGTTGGTTGAACTAGATGCGGGTGCTCCCAATGCATAAGTCTTTGCGGCATCCTGAAAATTACTTGAGCTCCGAACGAAGTTGGTCCATTCACGTCACACCTCAACATGCTACCCTCACAATCGACAGCAACAAAACACCCCTTATAAAATATGAGATCCCAAATATTATGCGTGGGGCTGGGGAATTCACTGCCGTCCACTCCTCGTCGCCAGGTTTCCAAAACCCTAGCAGTCCGCCCCACCCGTGGATGACCATGACCATGTAATCTAGAGATGTAGTAGGGCTAGCAGATAGGACGAACTTAGCGCTGAAATTATCATAGCGAGGCAAGACTGCATAGTCAGAAAACTTCAACTTGGGAAGCTTAATATTATTATTGTGACACGACATTGGATTCTTCAACATGCAGAGTTCCCAGTCTCTGCCAAGCGTGAACACCCAACCCCGTGAAGAGAAGCATGTCTTCCCCTCCGCTTCCGGCATGAGCACTCTGTGAACCCGCTGACATGAGAGGCAAAAACACTCGCGCCACAGCGTCTCGTGATGGTCCTCGAGCATCATCCACGGGACATTGCTCCTCTCTTTAAGAGGAGCGGATCGCCAAGATTGGCACACTGCTCGGAACGCCCACAAGTCCTTGGGAAAAAGATGTCGCGAGCATAGTTCTAGCAACTCTTGTGGGAGATCTGCCCAGTTTCTCACCATTCTCAACTTTATCAAACTGATATGAAACAGAATTCTACAAGAGGCAATAGAGAATCAGTCAGCTTTGATGATGTGAATTAGTAATGGTCAAGGGCTAGACTCCTAATCCCAACAGGAGTTCAAATTCTAAGGGGAAAATCAGCTTTGATGATGTGAATTAGTAACGATGAATAGCCAGGAATTCAAATTCTAAGCGTAAAGGAAACGAAGTGCCAGTTTTGTGTTAACTTTATCGAATTAAAATACAATTCCTAATATAAACAATCGACAACTGAGGTATTTGTCTGATTTTGTTGCGATGAAGTGGCTAAAATTTATCACTACAGATAAGGCAAAAACGAAAAACATCATCGAGTCTTCTTATTCATTGCTGAGACATACAAAGCAGATGCAGGGCAGCATCTCAGAGAATAGAACATTCTCCGTTTAATGTTTCTTCAGGGGAAAAAAAAACACAAAAAAATCAACCCATCACCGATGCCCGGCGAAAACAAATAGAATGGAATAACCGAGATCCAACCAAAAGCGAACCTTAAATTGCATCAAAATCTTCGAGGCCGGGAGAAAGACAGCCTCGCAAGAAGAGGGAGAGAGAGGGAGAGGAAGGGGGAAAGAACGATAAAGTAGAAACCTGGAGAGTGACGAACGCCGTCCGTTGAGGCGGCAGCAACCTACGACGGGGAGTGCCGGGCGCGGACAAAGCACTCAACGTCCCGTCGGATATATCACGGAAAATCGTAACTGAAATTACCCAAGCGCCAAAACTCGAATCCCATTTTCAATGCCCCGTTGGGATCTTCAACAGCCTTCTTCGTCTTCGATTTTTGTTGAATTGAGTTCGCCAGTTGTACGGGCTTCGATCTCACCTAAACGCAATTGGCGCTCTCACCTCTCCTCTCTCTCTCTCTCTCTCTCTCTCTCTCTCTCTCGCCGCGATCTGTGCGCGAAAGGCGGGAAGCGAGCTATGGAGGGTGAGACCGGGAGCGATGGGGAAAGGAAGCGCCAGAGTGAGAGCGAGAGCGAGAGAGAGGCGACAACGGGAGAGAGAGCCGCGGAATTACAGAGAGAATGGTGAGAAAGCGTGTCGATTTCGGGCTTTGCCACCCCCTTGAAGCCTTATCCAGAAGAGAGCCGAAAAAAAAAAAAGCAAAGGAAATGAAAGCCACCAACAGCTCAAGATTATGACACAGCTTTGTTATGATATACTAAAATTCCAAACGTATAAACAAGTGACGTGTTTACGCAAATCTATCAAGCAAGCGGTATTGACATAACGCTTTTGTAGCTTAATTAAATAAAAACGATCTCATTTTGACTGAAAAATCATCTAATAGATCTTGATAGAGGATAAATATGCAACATAGGTACAAATTTAATATTAAGAAAAGTTCAAGTAAATGTATCACAGTGAGTGTAGTTTGGAATTTTTTTTGGTATTTTACTCGAAAATGGGAAAAAGTGCTTAAAAAAAGTCATAAACCTTTTTCTTTGTGCCAATTTGGTCCTAAACCTTTTTTGGTCGATTGTCCTAAACCTTTTTAGGTTGTGCCAATTTAGTCATTTCCGGCAATTTTGGCGGATTTTTGCTTGACAGACGCGGACGGTTGATGTGGCGATCGGCGTTGACGTGGACAACTTTTAATATTTTATTATTTTTATTTTTTTTTATTTTTCCTCCAGCCGGTCGCCGAGGTCCAGCGACCGGCCAGAAGCGACCGCCGGCAAGGGCGCGGGCCGGCAAGGGCAGGCCTCACCCATGGCCGCCTCGCCAGATCAGGCCATGGGCGAGGCTCGCCCTCGCCCATGACCGCCTCGCCGGATCCAGCCATGGGCGATGGGCGAGGCTCTCCCTTGCCGGATCTAGTGAGGTCGAGCCTCGCCTATCGCCCATGGCGGATCCGCGCGGCGGCCATGGCGAGGCTCGCCCTCGCCGGATCCGGCGAGGTCGAGCCTCGCCCATGGCCGCCTCGCCGGCGGTTGCCCTCGGCGGGTCGCCGGACCTCGGCGGCCGGCTAGAGGAAAAATAAAAAATAAAAAGATTAAAATATTATTAAAAGTTGTCCACGTCGGCGCCCGTCCGCCACGTCGGCCGGTGGCGTCCATTCAGCAAAATCCGGCCAAAATTGCTGGAAAGGACTGAATTGGCACAACTTAAAAAGGTTTAGGATTGAATCGGCACCAAAAAAAGGTTTAGGACCAAATTGGCACAAAGACAAAAGGTTTAGGACTTTTTTGACACTTTTCCCCTCGAAAATGTGTAGTGATTCAGGTAACACAATTAATTATCTCCCTCTTTCGTGGGGGTGAGCGGTTCCCGGTTCTTTACAGGTTCCGCTTGGAACTTGGAACCTACCCTCGGGTACAGGTTCCTCATTTTTTGGAACCTGGAACCTACCCGTCAAAACCGAGAACCTGGAACCTACCCTGTCACAGGTTCCGGGGTCGGTTCCGATTCCAACAGGTTTTTTTTTTTTTTTTTCATTTTTTCATTCTTCTCATCCTTGAGAGCCTCTTTGATGTTGATTAGTGGCGGGTTCGGGTCGTCCATACCTGCAGAGACCCAAGTTAGAACAGACAAAGGCAACATATTTGAGCATCTTTTCTTCTTCGTAAGTCATGATTTGGATTAAGAAGACCTTCAACTTCGGTGAAGATATTACGAGAAAGATATAGCATCCGTATGCTAGTTGCCTTTTTCTTTAAAGCTCGGCAGACTTACCATTTTCGGTAATAATAACGGCGGGTTCCCGTACTTTGTCTTGATATAGTTCATTAAACTTCTAAGCCCCGAGGTACTATGTACAACCATATTGAACTCGCCTCGCAAATCGACATCCGCATGTCGGTTTTAGTTAGAAAAACAACTGGAGAGAAATTCATGCATTGCTAAAAATACATCACAAGCTATCATTTGAACAACACACTTCATTCTAAATGATCTTTGCCTTAATCAAATCGAAAGTTTCTTGCTGTGGCTGGGAACTAATGTACCCTGTCTCCAATTGGATTGAGTATCCCATCTCTAAAAGCTGAAAACAGCAGCAAACATAACTTAGCACCACCAAAATTAAAAAAGAGAAGACCCAAACAACTAAAACTTCCAGATATGCTAAGAAGGGTTACTTACGCACGTGTGAGCCATGCGCTTTTGCTGCACGGGATAACTAAACAGCTTAATAACTCGGCATGCTAACGTTCAAATTAGGAATGCGCATCAGGGGTTGATAAGGATATACTTTAGTCTTTTGAGGAAGAGCGGCACCCCAGGTAGTTTAGCCTGTATCTCCTCAAACATTTTATCCACTCTAACAGCAGGAGGGGCTCTTTTGAATTGGGGGCTTTCCTCAAACACGTCAAAAGGTTGTTCGGTGAGTTGCATCATTGATGGTCACGGACTATTCATTAGCTTATCGGAAGATGTTGCATTATAATTGACACACAAGACATAAGAAACACAATTAACAAGGCAATCAGGGGATAAAAAAGGTGTCTATCAGTCATCAAGGAAAATGTTGCAGCAGACAGGATATAAGACTCACAAGTCCTTTCATTTCAGCTAATCTAGTCGGGTCTCTTATAAGCCCACGCATGTCACACCGAGCAAAGAAGTTCACCATAGCCCATTTCTGTATCTTAGCTGGCTCAACAAATTTCTGCAGAAGAGTGAAAAGATAGCATAAACAGACTTATTGAACACAATAATTGGTGGCAGATAATTCAAATAACCTTATTCTGAAAGCTCCACCGTCCATTGTGGGGGAAGAAATCCTCTCCATTGCCCACGTTTAGCTGGGAAGGAAGCCACATAAGTTTGTGTTATTGCAAATGATTGTCTAACAGTCCATTGCAAACAAACAGATTTTATTTTTATTATTTTTATTTTTTTATCCAGCAAACAAAATGCAAAAGGGAAACTAGCAGTGGCACCTTAGGAGCCGGTAGAACACGGCCTTCAACTTGAGTAAAGCTATTGCTAATTGTTATACCGCATGAACGCAGCATAGGTTCAGAATCAAAGTTGCTACGCTCCAATCTGATCCTTCACTTGAAACTGATAAGTCCGATCCTGTTCCGAGATCATGAAATCCTTTGGCTGCTTCCTCACATACATGCTTTTCGAGATGGAGTTTGAACCATACTCTAGATTCCAAATTCATCAGGACTGTAGACTTTGTAGACTCTTTAGCGCGATTAAGTTGCACTTGAGTAACTGCCAAAAAGAAAAAATTTCAATTAGTGTCAGGGCACACTAGAAACAAAATAACAAGAATGGCACATTGAAGAAAATAAACAGATGCAGCATGAACCTTGTCCAGGTGTTGCCGGTGCTATTAATTCTTCAGCAGCCACATCAACGGCTTTTGCCACAAAGTCGAGCTCGCTAACCAAATTTAGAAGAAAATGATAAGCTCGAAGTAATTAGCAAAACACTAAAAGTTTGTCACCGCCGTAACTTTGTCAACACCTAGTCGGTGGCACTCCATGCCGACGAAGCTAAAAAGATTAAAGTTCGAATTTACCATAGGTTTTCATGTTTTAACCAATATCAAGCATTAGGGACCCCATTCACTCTTTTCTTATGTCTCGGTCGGTGCCAAAACCAAAATGCACGAACCTGAAGCTAACCCTAGAATTGTTTCCACATGGAAAATCAACTTCTACCCCACAATCGCATTCTCAAAATTATCATTATATATCCTTCCCAACCTAGCAATACAAGTCTGTCATGAAGAGTGACGAATCGAGCAAAGAGAATACAACACAAATGCTCAAGAGCTTAAAAAGAACGATGCAGAGAGAGAGAGCTTACGGTCTTTGCCACCGCGAACGCTGCCTCTGGTGGGATGATACATGGTTCCACGCGAGGTCCTCCGAGCCGATGAAGATGGGGATGCGGTCGTCTTCTTCGCCGGCTTCTTGTAGGCGAGCTTTACCCGGAGATGTAGGTCTTGCCGGAGAGGAACTCGTCGAGGGACTTGAGGCCCGACTCCGTGTGGAGATTCGTCGAGGAACTCGTCGAGGGCGAGCACGGAGCATAGTGAGCAACGTCGGCGCGAGACGGAGAGGAAGTGCGAAGTGAAAGTGGGAAGCGAGACTAGGGTAAATTAATTTGGGGCTTAACCTAACAGTTCCGGGTTCGGGCGGAGGTGGTGATGGTTCGGAGCAACGACGACCCGGACGACCGAGCAAGCGGTAGCAAGAGGTGGTGACGGTGGCTTGGGGACAGCGGCGGTGCCTCACGATGGCGCAGATGGCAAGACAGCTCGTCCGGCTCTATGGTGAGACGGTTTGTCGGACGAGCAGTGGGTGGTGGGGGTTCGGTGGCCAAGAGGTGGTGGTGAGTAGGGCGTGGGGCGGCGGTGTGGTGGTGGGTGAAGCAGCAACCGGCGAGAGGAAGGAAGAAGAAGAAGAAGAAGAGGTGGGAGGGTTCGGCTGAGAGAGGAGGAAAGAGGAGAGAGAGAGAGAGGGAAAAGAAAAAAGTGGGGGGCAGGAAGTGACGTGAGGAGGAAAAATGGGAGAAAAGAGAGAGAGAAAAAGAAAGGGAAAGGGGGGAAAATTGAAGGGGGAAATTCGAGCGGAAGGGATTAGGGTTTTTTTTTTTATTTTTTAACTTTGCCAGCTCCGGTTCCTCAGGTTCCGGTTCCCATGAGAACCGGAACCGAAACCGGGAACCGCCGGTTCTGGAAAAGAGAACCGGGAACCGGAACCGGTCCCCTTAGAACCGGGAACCGAACCGGAACCTCCTTCGGTTCGGTTCCGGTTCCCGATTCTACCCGGAACCACGCTCACCCCTACTCTTTCGTGCGACCAAGGTTTTTTGTAAAATTCTTTTTTCGGTCTGTGGATTTAATGTAAGGTCTGGTGTGATTGGTGTATAAAAAGAAAATAAAAGTAGTTAACCACACTTAAGGAACCAATATATTTCCAAACCTTCATTATTTTCCCTTGCTCAAAATTCAAACCCTATATTTTGCCTTCACTCTATTTTGTTTTGAGTACAACAGACATTATATGTCATGCAACTCTGCAGAAGAGATAAACCAATAGAAAGCAAAACGCAGACAGCTATTGCAAAAAAAAAAAAAAAAAAAAGAAAAAAAAGGTCATTGGTCATGTAAAATTCGCAGCATTGAACGCACAATTTCAGATTTCAGTACAATTCTACTTCCAATGATCTAACAATTTCATGTTTTTTAAATGACTCGCTTTTTTTATTAACCGTATTTATCACGTGACATTCCACTAATCTGCTCACTTCATCAATATTAACAAGCCAAACTTTCTAGCTATGGCTTAAAAGCTTGTTTCGATCCAAAGCAAAGGAGAAGATTTCCCCTTGATGAGCGGCTTGATTGTCCCATCTTAAACAGAAACCATGAGAGATAATCACAAGTAAAGTACATACAATTCGGTTTAACATGGGGCCTTTGATCGACCTCCAAAGAGAAGGAAGAATTGCAGCCCAGCTCTCAACTTCTGTGCACTCTCGAAAACGCAAATTGAAAGGTTTTGGTAGGTCTTTGTCGTTCCTGGTGTGACACAAACAATAGGGTTCCTGTCATCGATTGCACGAGATACAATTGAACCCGACAAAATAGAGGTTCTGAGGGATACTCTTGCTTGTATTCTAGGAAATTTTGCCGCATCTTGAAAACTACTTGAGCCTCAAACGGAGTGGGTCCATCCACGTTGCACCTCAATAAGCTAACCCCTCACAATTAACAGCAACAAAACACCCCTTGTAGTATATGACGTCAAAATTATGATCCGAGGGGGAGGTCCCTGCCGTCCACTCCTCCTCACCTGGTTTCCAAAGCCCTAACAGTCCAATGTCGTAGATAACCATGACCTATTAATCCGGAGATGTAGTAGGGCTGTCAGATAGGACAAATTTAGTGATGAAGTCATTGTACATGGGAGGCAAAACTTCGATGTTGGGGAACTTACACCAATTAGGAAGCTTAATATTATCATTGTAACGCGACATGGGATTCTTTAGCATGTGGAATTCCCGGTCTTTGGTGATCCTCGGCACCCAACCTTGCAAAGAGAAGCATTCTTCGCCATCGCTTCCAGCAGGAGCCTTTTGAACCGGGTGACATGGGAGGCAGAAAAACTCATGCCACGCCATTTAGTCTCTGGCAACAATGGAACAGTTTGATGAAGCTGAGAAGTCCTATTCCATGTCCTTACACATAGATTCCTCCATTCATTATTCCAGATCATTCAAGGTATTCTTTACTTCCTAAGTTTGATGAGTGCAGTTAGTTTCTGGTTTCTCATATTGTCAGTTTATCAATGTTAAATTCTTGTAAGCTCTCCTCTACAGTGTATGCTGTGAGTGGACATCTAGTTAAAGGGTGTATTTCTGCTATTAAGGATCATCTTTGACGATATGACTTCTAGTTCTTAGAAGTTTTTCTGTTCTTTCATCATTATGATATGAGTACTGGTGATAGTTTTATGACTGTGTGTGTATCCTTTGACAATTTTCTGTTGACATGAACACATTGGATTGAAATTCACTTGTAAAAGCTGTATTTATAATTTTGGCAATGATAAGTCCCTGAAAATTCAGCATAAAGGTCGCTGAACGCTTATGCATAGTGGAAAACTTATTTGTCTTATATGGATGTGTTTTATTGAATTCTGTTTTACATGAAAGAAATAATTATTGTCAGCATGCCCGTAGGCATCCTTTTAGGTGCAATATGTAGTTTGAGCATTGATATATCTACAAAAGATAGCCTTTAAGTGACAGATTGTTAAAGAAAATATTTTTTCATTGTTGTTATGAGGTAAATGTGCATTTCTAGCTAATTTTGGTGGGTATCTATGACACTTCTAATGGAAAATTCACTTCTTTCTTCGCAATTCACCGTGCCTTGAACCTTTGTTGGTGACGTTTAATATCTTTAGGCCAAACCACAAGGCTGAGGTGAAGCTGATGAAGTTTTACTTCTTTCAATTTTGAAGAATGTGGATAAGTTTCTTCTTTGGAGTGGCTAAAGTGATAGAAACTTCTATAATCCATTATTAAAAATTAACCTACGCGTGCTGCTGCAATTTTCATGTCGTGGAGTACCATTTGAAATTTTTGATGGGATACAGTGAGTCAGTGACTTTTGATTCTTCTCTGAGTTCTCTCTGCTTTTTCTTTACCTTTTCTTTTTAGTGTTTCCACAGGATCGAGTTGAAAGGCTTCGACAGAAACTAGCTATTGCAGATATCTCTTGAAGATTGGCTGTGGAGTTAAGTACCAAGTTAACGTGGAGAAACCAAAATACAAGTAATTAAAAACTAATAGCCAGATTTGAATTTTTGTGGGCTGAAAAGACTCTCTCTCTCTCTCTCTCTGGCTTTTATCAAGTACATTTGATAGCACGACAGTCCACACTCGGCATAAGTGAGCCTCAACCTCGGCTACTCAACACTTGACAACCAGATCTTATGAACAGATCTCGCGCGACCCTCTAAATTGCGCAACCATACTTCAATCCCTTTGCCTTTGCCATATTTCATGTACGTGACACGTGAAGTTGTCCCGGAAGGAACTTTGTCCGGATCCAGATTCATCGGTATCATTTTATATTCATAGGTTTCAAGGAGCAGCTTATCCGGGATTGGATTGACCGTGTTGATATTGATTAGAGTTGGAGATCGATGTACAATTTCTTAACCATATATGAACTAAATTACAAGATCCCAAATATAACTTAAAACATCTTGTGTACATTCCAACTTTTGGAGACATGTCCAATATATGTGTTACGAAATATACCACGTGTCTACATTAGACAATGTTTGGCTGGATCTCTATGCCTCCTTTTGGGGCGTTGCTTTTCCTCCATGTGAAGGGCATCACGATTGTTGACACCTAATTGTATTTTCAAGTACATATATGTATATATAAATTATTAAAAAAATTGGAAGGGTTCGGGTCGGGCCGAATCCGGCCTTGGCCCGGCCCGCCTTCTTTTTTTATTCTTCTTTCCCCGCACGGTCAGGCCCGTTTTCCCCTGCGCGGCCCAGCTCCTCTTTCCTAAGCCCGGCCCGCATCCCAGCTATCTCTCTCCTCTGGCCTTCCTCACGCGGAACCTGCCGGAGCAGAGAATAGAACAGAAGACCAGCGATAGAGAGAAGGGGGATCGGTGTGGCAGGCGAGCGGCGTGATCGCGGGTCGGGGGCAACCCGGCCGGCAGCTGGCACGGCTGCAGAAGAAAAGTGAGCAAAAAGAAGAAAAAAAAAAAGGGAATAGAAGGTAGAAGACAGGAGCAGCAGAGAGGGAGCTGGGGGAGAGAAGTGCTCGAGCGAGAGAGCTTGAGCGAGGGAAGTTCTGAAGAGAGGGAAGAGAGCCAAAGAGTGGCTCAACCGTGCACGGGATCCCATTCCCCGACGCCCTTCTTCTGGAACAGCGAGAACCGAGAAAAGGGAGGAGGAGCAAGAGAGAACCGGGAGAGAACCGAGACCAGGGGGCCGAGAGAGAGCGAGAGAGAAAAGGAGAGGACGAGCTGAAGGGAGGGGGGGGCTGGAAGGACAGCTTCGCCGTCGCCAGTCGTCCGCCCGAGAGCCGTCGTCCGCCGCAGCGCTCCCCTTCGAACCAGGTAGGTCATTCCCGAGTAAGTCTGCCCTTTCTTTTTGGTGGGGCATCGGGCTGGAGCTCGTGGTCGACCGGTTTCGCACGAGCTTGAGTCTCGGTCCTCGCCCGAAATTCCGTTGTGCTCGCGTTCATTCCTCACACAGCGTATGCATTTGTTTGTGTTTGGTGTTATGGCCGAGACTTGTTATTTTTGTTTAAACTCAAGTTGAATGCTGATAAACTTGTCCCTGAGCCGATCTAGAATAATGCTTGTGCATCGCGTGATGATCTTGGCCTGAACCCGAGCCCCTGTCGAGTCTATGCTCATCTCTCTAGTTAGTGCGTCTTATGTGTTCGATGAAATGCCTTAATAAAAAACCGAAGAGCAGTGTATGTTTTAACGCAAGATCAAACTCGTTTTTGCTCCCATGCCTGCTGAGTCCTGCTTGCTTTGCTCGTATTTGTGGTGTTTTCGTAGTGTTCGTGAGAAATCTTCATGCGTATTCGAGTCGATGACGTTTTTCTTTGGGCCGAAAAAATGGGTTTTTGGTCACCGGAATGGGTGGCCAACAGTGGTCATCGTCGGTCGGAACGAGTGACCGGCGCCAAATGGTAGCTTGGCGACCTCCAAACACCGGTGAGGGTTCGCCGTGGTGTTGTTTTTAGTTCGGTGAGGATGGCGCAAATTGAGGAAGAAGCGTCGGGAAAGAAGAAGAACGCCAAAGGGGAAATAAAAAAGAACAAGGAAAAAGAAAAACAAGAAAAGAAAAAAATAAAAAGGGAAAAGAAGATAAAAGTGGATTCGGGAAGAAGGAATCGCGGGAGGGGGAGTGCAGCAGAAAAAGACAAAATAGGGATAAGACAAAAAGAGAAAAAGAAAAAAATATATTTAAAAAAACTAAACTAAAAAAAAAACCTTTTTTTTATCCGACGGGGACGGACCTGGGCTCGGCTCGGCTCGGATCGGATCAGCGGGCCGGATTAGGTTTACCCGATCCGAGCCCCTTTTCCTGAATATAATAATATTTAATATTTAAAAGATATTAAAAATTCAAAAATTTTCAAAAAAAATCACAAATTTAGAAAAAAAATTCAAAAATTTTCTGAAAATTCAACAACATTTCAGAGGACATTAAAAAATTAAAAAAATTTCAAAAAATATTGAAAATTCGAGTTTTTTTAAAATTAATTAAAAATTTAAAAATTGAAAAAAAATTAAAAAAATTTCGAAAATCTAAAAAATGCAGGGTTTGGTTATGAATTGCCATGGTTTGCCTTTCTAGCAAAATTATGCCTTTATTTTCTTGCACCTTGATTATATTGCATATTTAATTTGCATATTTGATTATGTTTATGGATGTTTAATTACACGTGCTCAATTTACTGCAATTGTGATCTTAGGATTCGTTCGTTTCGTGGAAAACAACTTTCGGGAAAACAACCACCGCCCTCGGTGGAAGCGTTGGTTAGGGCTTGGTACCCCAAACGGGGGGAAGGGTTCGAACCTCCGTGGAAGCGATCTTCAATGCATAACGCGCGTCTTACTCCGCGCTTGGGGGTCGGCGGTGGGGGCCCCGGCGCTCAGGGGTTTACTCTCCCCGCGAAGCGGCGATCGGAGGTTCCCTGGGTCACCAAAAAAAAAAAAAAAAACTTTCGGGAAAACATTTTCCGGAATTTCCAGTATTCAGATAGCGAAAAATAAATGGTCAAAGAAAATTTTTTTCGGTCAAATGGAAAATCTGCTTGTAAGATTGTGGAAAATGATTTGCTCTTTTGAGAAGAGGAAATCATTTTCCATAACTTCTTTCACCTTGTTTCTTTTCATTTATGCTTTCTTTTTCTTTTTTGTTTTTTTTTTAAATCAAGTTTTTAATTTTTTTTCTTTTTTTTTTTTTTTTCCATTTCATCTTCTTCCTTGGTGGCCGGCCATGGCGGCGACCGGTGACTAGCAGCAAGCCAGCTCAAGCCTTGCCCCAGGCCGGCGAGGCTCCATCTAGCTCGATTTGGCGAAGCCGAGCTCGGGCCTCGTTAGATCCAGCGAGCTAGGTGGGGCTCGGGCGAGATCGGTCGAGCCTTGAGCTCGTCGAATCCGCGACCGAGTCTTGGTCGGTTGCCGAGCGGTGGGCCATGTCAAGCATGCGGTGGCAGAGGAAGGAGGAGGAAGAAGGAGGAGGAAGGAGGAAGGAAAAGAAAAAGGAAAAAAAGAAAAAGAAAAAGAAAGAAATAATAAAAAATAATAAAAATTTGGATTTTTTTAAAAATAAATATAATTAAAAAAATTTAAAAATAAAACTAATTTTTTGGTCAATTAAAAATATTAGCTAACGAACGGTGGAAAGTATCTTCCACTCGAAATTTAGGTTTCGACTAAACACCGAGAAAATAGAGTAATTTTCCTGGAAAATGACTTTTAAGAAAATGTTTTCTGGAAGAATGATATTTTCCGTGAAACGAACGGACCCTTAATAATTATGATTATTATTTTAATGATTGTGTACTTGCATGATTATCACGTGTTAGTGGATAGGTGTAAAATCAATTCAAACTGTTTGACAAAAATCTTTTCTTTTAAAATGAACAAGATTATGTATCGAAATGCCACTAATTGGTCTATTAGTGTAATCAAGTCCCCGACCCTAGATTCTCTAGTTGCGTAGGAAGTGAAATACACTCCCATGCTTCACTTGGTTTTCAGCCGACCTTAATAGATTAGTGGCGACTCCTTATTGAGAAATTCTTAAAAACACCCAAATGTTGTGCGAGATATGGGCTTGAGAGAGACCGTGCCTAATAATGAGCCTTAGGTCCATCATTTAGGCAATACCATAAACCTATTTCCTCCCTTCAAGGGGTAGGTCGCAACAATATGATAACTGCTTCGATCCTAGTCACGTGCTCAAAGAAATAGATCCCAACCACAGCCAACCAGATTTGCCACACTGAGGGAAAGGGCCTTAGCAAGAGCTCTTTCCACATGCCTTAGCCGTGAGTCTTCCTTGAGAGCTTGACAATGTCCTTCTTGCAATTCTCGTCAATCGCAGCTGCTATTTTTATGTCTTTGAATCGGGTTTCCACTTCTTGATTTGAATTATAAACTAGGAGCAAGACCCTTTTCGCTTTGGCCAGCTGGCCTCACAATACCAACCACCTCAACTATTCGAGCATATCTTGAGGGTCCCCGATGCCAAGGCTAGGGAAGTGATCGCCGTGACACCTAGCTTTAGGGCCAATTTTGCAAAAGAAGGAATTAGATTCATTAGCCAAGCAAGATCCCTAGGCTTATGCATAGCTCTGGCAAAGAGGTTAAGTATCCTCGGTTGTGTGTGGAGATTTCTGATCAGTACATGGGCGCAATTACTAGGATGAAGCCGGTGATCATTAAGATCGTGTGGAACGGCCCATTGCCCAATAGGACCAAACCGAGTAAGAAGATGACAAAAGCAACTCAGATAAACGACATTATTTAGAGAGAGATATGACAATAATCTCATATTTTTGAGTTGTTTACGGAAGTCCACAATTAAGAATTATAACGTTTGGACAAATATTAATAAAATAAAATAAAAATGTTGAAACCAGTTGATAGATGAGTAATTTCCCACCAAATTAGCAAAGTTCCAATTTGTCTATTTATTTATTTTTGGCTGGTCAATACTTTTAAATATAGAAAAGAGAAGCCGCAACACCATCTCATTTCATAATTCTGAAATCCCACGCCCTACAATAGACCTTCTACTGCAATAGGGAACCCATCTCTTGCACCTGCCGGACGAGTCTTGTCGGCTCGATCAATGCCTAGTTGGAATTCAACACTATCCCGGCACCTTTAGAGCGGGGAACCAATCTCTCCCACCTGCCAGACGAGTCTCGTCGGCTCGATCAATGCCTAGTTGGAATCCAACACTATTCTAGCACCCGCACACTTCTCCGCGAGCCGTCCAACGTTCATGATGAGATGGCCATCCAAGTACTCAACACTAGGGGTATCGTGGTTGGCTACATCAAGCGCACAACTGCTGGAGCCTTAGCCCCATTAATGGACTCTCAGTTAATCTCCATCGAGGGCATTGTGCCCAAAAATTCCTTTCGTCAAGAAGTTTGACTTTCATCAATTCCAAGTGCGCGTCATTGCGAGGGATGATGACTTGCAGCACATGAGGTCGACAATCTAGGCAAGTTGATGCTCACTTGCTAGCGGGGAAGCAGGGGAGAGTTATGGACGAGAGTTTCAGCCGGTCAGAATGTCGGGAAGAAGGCGAAGATTGAGGCCTTGGAGCCTTCGAGGAGTTCATAAAGACTTTCTTTTCGAGCACTAGGGGTTGGGTTGGCTAGTTCACATGGAGAGTAGTGGGGAATTGCCTCCCTTTTGGGAGGAAAATGGACTTGCATATCAATGTCTTGATTAGCCACTGCTCAGATAAGAGGCCGCTTCACAGACTAAATGGGATTGAGTAAAACTCTGACTCTGCCTTCTCTTTCTCTTCAAAAGAAAGTTCGACATAACAAGTCTATTGTCTTTTGAGTGATAAGAGGTCGGAGCCTCTGCAAGGCTTAGAGAAAGAGAAAGCAGGGTCGGAGTTTTACCCAATCCCATCTCGTTCATGAAAATACCGCCTCGCAGAGGCTCCAACCTGTAGTGGTTGGTCAAGACGCTGATATACTTGTGACCCTTTTCCTCCCAAAAGGGAGGCAATTCTCCACCACTCTCCCTGTGAACCAACTAACCCAACCCTTGTTTCTGATACTCGAAAAGAACAGTCTTTATGAACTCTTCGGAGGCTCCAAGGCCTCAATCTTCGCCTTCTTCTCGACATTCTGACCGACTAGCATGAAACTCTCGTCCATGGCTCTCGCCTCCTTCCCTGCTGGCGGGGTGAGCATCTACTTGCCTAGATTGTTGACTTCATGTGCTCCAAGTCATCATCCCTCGCAAAGACACGCACTTGGAATTGATGAAAATCAAACTTCTTAACGAAAGGAACTTTTGGGCACAATGCCCTCGACGGAGATCAATTGAGAGTCCATTAATGGGGCTAAGACTTCGGCAGCTGTGCGCTTGATGTAGCCGACCACGATACCCCTACCCCTAGTGTTGAGTACTTGGATGGCCATCTCGTCATGAATGTTGGACAGCTCGCGGACAAGTGCACGGTGCCGGGGTAGTGTTGGATTCCAACTACGCATTGAGCCGACGAGACTCGTCCGGCAAGTGGGAGAGGGGTTCCCACACTCTGAAGGTGCCGGGATAGTGTTGAACTCCAACTAGGCAGCCAACAAGACTCGTCTAGCAAGTGCGAGAGATGGGTTCCCCTATTGTAGTAGAAGGTCTGTTGTAGGACATGAGATTTCAGAATTATGAAATGAGATGGTGTTGCAGAGAATTAACGGCTTCTCTTTTCTATATTTAAAAGTATTGACCAACAAAAAATAAATAATTAGACAAATTAGAACTTTGTTAATTTGGTGGAAAATTACTCCTCTATCAACTAGTTTTAACATTTTTATTTTATTATTATTTATTCGAGCGTTATAATCCTTAATTGTGGACTTTCGTAAACGACTCAAAAATATGAGATTATTGTCATACCTCTCTAAATAATGTCGTGTATCTAAGTTGCTTCTATCATCTTCTTACTCGGTCGTACAATCTTCGATGCGGTATATTCCCATGTCCCTGCCTCCTCCCTCTTCACTCAGCCGGGGCCATGAATCATCAGCAAAGTAAATTCAATTCGGCTTAATGTGATGCTTTTCATTGGCCTCCAAATAGAAGGAAGAATTGGATCCCAAGAAAAGGGATGTGTTCTCCAAGCTCTTAACTTCCGTGTATGTTTGAGTATTCAAGTCAATCTCGAAAACCTGAAATCAAAAGGTTCGAGTAGGTTCACATTCTTCTCGTCGTGACACAAACAATAGAGATCCGGTTGGTGATTGCACTAAATACGCTCCTATCATAAGCAGCCGATGTCCTGTCGTTGGTTGAACTAGATCTGGGTGCTCCCAATGCATAAGTCTTCGCGGCATCCTGAAAATTACTTGAGTTTCGAACGGAGTTGGTCCATTCACGTCACACCTCAACATGCTACCCTCACAATCGACAGCAACAAAACACCCCTTATAAAATATGAGATCCCAAATATTATGCGTGGGGCTGGGGAATTCACTGCCGTCCACTCCTCGTCGCCAGGTTTCCAAAGCCCTAGCCGTCCGCCCCACCCGTAGATGACCAGGACCATGTAATCTAGAGATGTAGTAGGGCTAGCAGATAGGACGAACTTAGCACTGAAATTATCATAGCGAGGCAAGACTTCAACGTCAGGAAACTTCAACTTGGGAAGCTTAATAATATAATTGTGACGCGACATTGGATTCTTCAACATGTAGAGTTCCCAGTCTCTGCCAAGCGTGAACACCCAACCCCGTGAAGAGAAGCATGTCTTCCCCTTCGCTTCCGGCATGAGCACTCTGTGAACCCGCTGACATGAGAGGCAAAAACACTCACGCCACCGCGTCTCATGATGGTCCTCGAGCATCATCCACGGGACATTGCCCCTCTCTTTAAGAGGAGCGGATCGCCAAGATTGGCACACTGCTCGGAACGCCCACAAGTCCTTGGGACAAAGATGTCGCGAGCATAGTTCTAGCAACTCTCGTGAGAGATCTGCCCAGTTTCTCGCCATTCTCAACTTAATCAAATTTATATGAAACAGAATTCTACAAGAGGCAATAGAGAATCAGTCAGCTTTCATGATGTGAATTAGTCATGATCAGGAGCTGGACTCTTAATCCCAGTAGAAATTCAAATTCTAAGGGAAATCAGCTTTGATGATGTGAATTAGTAACGATTAATAGCTAAGAATTCAAATTCTAAGCGGAAAGGAAACAAAGTGCCAGTTTGGTGTTATGTTATGGGATTAAAATACAATTCCTAATATAAACAATTGACAATTGAGGAATATTTCGTCGAACCAAAGAGGCTAAAATTTATTTGCGATATTTGTCTGATTTCGTTGCGATAAAGTGGCTAAAATTTACCACTACAGATAAGGCAGAAACTAAAAACATCATCGAGTCTCCTTATTCATTGATGAGACATACAGATCAAATGCAGGGCAGCATCTCAGAGAATAGAACATTCTCCGGTTAATGTTTCTTCTGGGGGCAAAAAAAAAAAAAAAAAAAAAATCAACCAATCACGGATGCCCGGCGAAAACAAATAGAATGGAATAACAGAGATCCAACCAAAAGCGAACCCTAAATCGCGTCAAAATCTTCGAGGCCGGGAGAAAGACAGCCTCTCGCAAGAAGAGAGAGAGAGAGAGAGAGAGAGGAAGGGGGAAAGAAAGACAAAGTAGAGACCTGGAGAGTGACGAACGCCGTCCGTTGAGGCGGCAGCAACCTACGACGGGGAGTGCCGGGCTCGGACAAAGCACTCAACGTCCCGTTGGATATATCACGGAGAACCGAAACTGACATTACCAAACCACCAAAACTCGAATCCTAATTTCAATATCCCCCTTGGAATCTTCAACAGCCTCCTTCGTCTTCGATTTTTGTTGAATTGAGTTCGCCAGTTGTACGGGCTTCGATTTCAACTTAGGGCAATTGGCGCTCTCTCTCTCTCTCTAGAGCGCGCGCGCGCGCCGCGATCTGTGCGCGAAAGGCAGGAAGCGAGCTATGGAGGGTGAGATCGGGAGCGACGGTCGAAGACAGGGGAAAGGAAGCGCGAGAGCGAGAGCGAGTGAGGCGACAACGGGAGAGAAAGCGCCGGAATTAGAGAGAGAATGGTGAGAAATTGTGTCGATTTTGGGCTTTGCCACCCCCTTTGAAGCTTTATCTAGAAGAGAGAAGGAAAAAAAAGAAAAAACAAAGGAGATGAAAGCCACCAACAACTCAAAATTATGAGGCAGCTTTGTTATGATATATTAAAATTCCAAACGTATAACTAAGTGATATATTTAGTCAAATCTGTTAAGCAAACAGTTTTGACATAACGCTTTTGTAGCTTAATCAAAATATAAACGATTTTATTTTGATTGAAAAATCATCCGACAGATCTTGATGGATGGTAGATATGCCACATAGGTACAAGTTTGATATTAAGAAAAGTTCAAGTAAATGTATCACAATGAGTATAGTTTGGAGTTTTTTTTATAACATTTTCCTAAAAATTAAAGAAAATGGCTGGTTAGACTAATCATGTGATCCAGCTCGACACAAGCAATCGGAAACTATCTTGAATCAATTGGTGCGGCTAGGTCTGGATCTTAACTAAAATCGATATAGGTGCTCACCACTGTAAATAATTGCATAAGTCCGTTTGTTAATGAGTCCGTAGATCATCAATGTATATGAGAGTTTCCCATGTGTTTATCTTATACATTGGCTGTGTAAGAATTGAGGCACAAAGCCGATGTTATATTAAGTAATGATAGTTGAGTAAACTTAACCATTGTTAGTTGAATGATAGCAAGTATAGAGTATTAAGATTAAAAGATCTTATTAAATTTTCTAAATTTGTGTTGCTAATGAAATACCTAGGACATACGCATGCCCTAGTAATTGAATTATTTCATCATAAAAAAACAGGCATGACACAAATTCAAAAAAATAGTCATTTTTAAGTAAGCATGCACACTAGATCGGTTTTAAACCACAGAGTATTTTTTTTTTTTTGTTAATTTAGATTCTCAACAATTCTCTTTAATCTAGCAAATAAAACTTTCATAAAAGTCAAAAGAAAAATAATGGTATTTAATGATAATAACTAGATTAAATGTTTAATAATGGATCAATAGTTGTTTAATGTAGTTAGTAAAAAGACTAGATATATATTTTGGACTAATGAAATTTAAGAAATAAGAAAATCACAATGACAGCGAGCTTTTGAGATAAGAGAGAATGAATAGATGAGTTTTTATAAGAGCAATAATGAAAAAGAGATTTTAAGTGTTTTATTATATAAAAGAATTTGCATCATCATCATCATCATCATCATTATTGGCGAGATACTTTTACACGGAGTATGTAAAATATTATAAGAATATCTAACAATACACTAAATAAATTCTTTAATATACTTAAAAAAAAAAGTGAAATGCTTAATTATGACAACTAGATCCTATATAGAAATAGGAAGAAATAGAAAAAAGAAGAATGGAGCCATCACTTTGCAGTTGAATGGTTGAGAGCTAATTTATCTTTTTAGTGTGAATGAGGTGAATTTAGTCATACAAGGATGGAAATAAGGCTGCCCAAACATGTACAATGAGTATATCTTAGCTATTCAAGCACTGAGATGACAAATGTTGTTTGTCGGTCCATGAAGTATCTCTCATGGTCTGTCTGGCAAGTAGAACTTATATAAACGTCCATAAAATAAATTATTTTAACTAGATTTTGACAAGAAAAGTTTAAAAAATTGCTTGTGGAATGATCACGATAAATTCTTGTATTTATGGCATGTCTGTTTCACAAAAAAATTAAAATTTGGAACATATTTTTTGAAAAATAATTTATTGTATCACTTGAAAAAATTAATCCATGGAGTAGATAGGGCAAACTTAAAATAAAAATAAAAATGGCAAACATCGATATAAGAAGAGCTTTTACAATATGTTATAATTGTGATATAACTGTTTTTTTTTTCCAGCTAGTCTAATTCTTACACATTACTCGATCTCGAAACGAGAAATGTGATGGAGAGTTGGATTAGTTGATTGCTAGATGCAAGTTTCCAGCAAAAGAAAGACTGCCAAAGTGTAATTTGACGCTCGGAAAAGATTCATGTTCATCACATAAGTTGTGTGGATCGTTTTTTTTTCCAAGTTTACTTGGATGACCTATTTCAAACTTTCAATCTTCTTATATCTGTTTGTGCCCACAAAAGAAGTGCATCTTTGCAATCGAACCTTATGCACATCTATTGAGGAATGATTTGGTAGCCAAAAATTAATTTCTTTCTGTGTTCCTAAACTGGATTAGAATGATAAGTGCTGTCTGGTGAGACAAAACTAGCCCTCTAGCAACATAAAAATAGGTAAATCTTACCACGAATAATTACTAATAGAAAAATGCTTCAAAATGTCAAGTACTGCATCAAAAACTTGGTTCAATCCATAGAGGCAGAGAAAAATTATAATCAGCTTTATCATCAAACTCATGTCCTGGACGCCTGAAGTAAATATAGTTTGGCTTGATATCGTACCGGTTCATCAACGTGTGTTGAAAAGGAAGAGTTGAAACCCACAAGGATGGATGCGTTCCCCATGCTCTCATGCTCCGTCCACTTTTAGTATCTAGATCAAATGGCGAAAACCTAGAAATCGGTGGTTCCATCATCTCATAGTCCAAATCGTGAAATAGCGAAAACCAGGAAACTGATAGTTTCGTCATCTCATAGTCCGAATAGTGAAATGGCGAAAACCGAGAAACTGATGATTCCATCATCTCATAAGGCGAAAACGTGGAAACCGGTGGTTCCACCACCTCATAGTCCGAATCGTGAGATCAGCAATGGAGGCACGTAAAAATCCATCCAATCTTGAAATTTCCGAGTAGATAAGAGTGCCATAACTTTCCGACTCTGTGCCATTACTTTCTGAATTTGTGCTGATAGTCACGATCAAGATCCAACCTCGTGAAGGCAAGCGAACTTTGTGAATTTGCAAACTGAAGAGGCTGAAGAACTCTGGCCACACGTTCTCGGTTCTCTCATTGTCCACGTTCTTGGTTCTCTCATCGTCCGCGAGCATCAACCATGCGAAGAATTACGAAAAAATTCCTAAATCTATTGTAATTGTGCCAATTTAGTCCTAAACTTTTTTTTTGTGGCTAATTTAGTCTTAAATCTTTTATAATTGTGCCAATTTAGTCAATCCGGTCAAAATTAGCTGTTCGACGCTAATGTGAACGCTAGCCGAGGACAGCTGGTCGGCGAACACTAATATGTCAATTTTTTAATATGCTTTTATTTTTTTCGAATTTATTTATTTTTTTTAATTTTCTTTCTTTTTTTTGTCCACCTTCTTCTTCCTCTGAAGCCGGCCGGCACCGATCGGAGGCGAGGGTTGGCGAGGTTGGCAAGGTTTGCCCCCATTGATATATTCTAGAAGCAAATATGCTGAAACAACCGAAATCTAGTTCTGCATTATATATGTCTGAAAGAAGAACCACAAAAAACCACCGTAACAACAATCACACAACACTAGTTCAATCACACAAACTACCCCAAAATATTTTGGTAAACTTCTCTCACCACACAGTAAAATAATGTCTCGAGTCAAATATCAAAAAACATATAGTCAGCGATACCTTCAATCTTATTAGATGGTAGAAGCGAGGTCACCTCTTGCATGCTATATGTCTGAGTCTTAGAATTATACCAAGCATGGCAGTGTAATTACGTGTCATACTACCAGCATTGATATATTCCTCCACAGCCATTGATATATTCCTTCACAGCCCTCTTGGCTTCCTATTCCATATGTTCATACAATTCACGCTCTTCGAAAGAAAGTTCGACATAAGAAGTCTCTTAGTCTTTTGGGGCAATCCGATCAAAACCTTATCCCAAAAGAGAATAGAGACTTGTTATTTCGAACTTTCTTTCGAAGAGCGTGAATTGTATAAAAGAAAGCAGGTTAAGAGTTTTACCCAATCCCATTTGGTCTGCGAAAATACCGCCTCGTAGAGGCTCCGGCCTCTTATCCGGGCAATGGTTGGTCAAGACGTTGATATACTTGCGATTCTTTTCCTCCAAAAGGAAGGCAATTCCCTACTACTCTCCTGTGAACTAGCCAACCCAATCCTTGTTTCTGGTGCTCGAAAAGAATAGTTTTTATGAACTCCCTTGGAGGCTCCAAGGCCTGTTGGGAAAAGAACGATATTTGTTTCGTTGATTATCTGGGCCTTCTCCACAAATATCGTTCTTTTCCCAATAGATTGAGGCCTTGGAGCCTTCGAGGGAGTTCATAAAGACGGTTCTTTTCGAGCACCAGAAATAGGGGTTGGGTTGGCTGGTTCACAGGGAGAGTAGTGGGAATTACCTCTCTTTTGGAGGAAAAGAGTCGCAAGTATATCAACGTCTTGACCAACCACTACCCGGATAAGAGGCTGGAGCCTTTGCGAGACGGTATTTTCGTGGACCAAATGGGATTGGGTAAAACTCTGACCCTGCTTTCTTTTATACACGCTCTTCGAAAGAAAGTTCGACATAACAAGTCTCTATTGTCTTTTGGGATGAGGTTTTGATCGGATTGCCCCAAAAGATAATAGAGACTTGTTATGTCGAACTTTCTTTTGAAGAGCGTGAATTGTATGAACATATGGAACGGGAAGCCAAGAGGACTGTGAAGGAATATATCAATGGTTGTGGAGGAATATATCAATGCTGGTAGTGTGACGCATAATTACACTGCCATGCTTGGTATAATTCTAAGACTCAGACATATAGCATACAAGAGGTGACTCGCTTCTACCATCTAATAAGATTGAAGGTATCGCCGACCATATGTTTTTTGATATTTGACTCGGGACATTATTTTACTGTGTGGTGAGACAAGTTTACCAAAATATTTTGGGGTAGTTTGTGTGATTAAACTAGTGTTGTGTGATTGTTGTCACAGTGGTTTTTTGTGGTTCTGCTTTCAGACATATATAATGCAGAACTAGATTTCGGTTGTTTCAGCATATTTGCTTCTAGAATTTCCTCTAGTTTAAAATAAAGAAAAAATTGCTGTCCGCTAATGTTTCCTCTAGTTCACGTACCTATTCAGCAATTGGCATGTGTAATTGGAGGTTCTCATTTTTGCCTATCTGGGGAACTTTCTTAGAGCAATGGCTAGGTCAGTATCAAATTTTGACTTAGGCTCCGAGATGGGTACATGCTTCAGGTTTGAGTTATCTTTTGACCTGTGTATAGCTTGGTTGTAAAGGAGTCCGGCCTGGATCAAAACCCTTATTGGGTACTTGCATGTGTCATAGGTCGATCGACCTAACCCTGTGGTCTTAGAATTTCTCCAAACCAGCCTTTCTGACCTTTAGAGAGAGAATCTCTTTAGAGAGAGAATTTTTGGATTTGTATTTTTCTTATGAATGAGTTAATACAATAAGGATGAGACCTCTATATATACAAGTATAGGACAAACCGTATCCGTAGATCTCTCATTGATCTAACGGTGGAGATCGTATCTCTCCAACTACCATCTACTCGCATTTATTACATAATTGTACATTTACCGTATCGCCCACCACAAGAGTATTCTAGAACACTCAAGAACTCGCCCATTTGAAGGATGAGTTACAAGGTCGTTCAAAACGCTCTTGGATCGTCTCTCCTTCGGTCCATGACATATGCCTGCAGCTCAAATACGAAGTCAGATTACTTCAACAATATTAATTGGATATGCGGCACTTGCCAGTCAATGTATGGAAGCATTGCAGGACTAAATTGTTTCTCCTCTTATGTTGGGTTTGTTATAACGATTGGAACCTTAGTACGGCACATTTTGATTGCTAATGTGCCTTGCTATCTAAATTTTCCTTGGGAGTCATGAATAGGAATTGAAGAAGTGTTTTGTTATGCAGAGCTTGACGAACACTAAGACTATGCAGAACTTAAACTTTGTTTAATAAATGGTATCCTTGAATTCGTACTTTTGGTTAATATGCGAGTGAATTTTCTGACTTTTAGTTACCGGGCCGTAGATGCTGTCAACTTTAAGATGCATGTCAATGGTTTGCCCTTGGATGACTACGAATTTGGAGGTCATTTGTGCTTTTCCTTAGATGTGCAATGTACTGAGTATTTGCAACGTCGTAGATGTATCTAATAATGCACAGTTGCTTTATCTTATATAAAACTATTGGCATTTGGGGCCAGCATGAAATATTTAAGAGAGAAAGGACATTGACCATTTGTTGTTCATCTCTACCTTGCATTTCCAACTTCATTAAGAATATGACGTCTTGATTGAGCTCCTTAAGAGCGAAATTAATACATAATGCCTTGTAGATGTACTTGGAGTATATCACAAGCTTCGTAATGATGTATGGCATGCACCATTTGAAGAAGTTGGTTGCTGCGCTACAAGATAGTGAAGATATCAATTGCCCAATTTGCGTTATTCCATGCACAAATCTCATAATTACCCCCCGTGCTCACATCTATTGCTGAGCCTGCATTCTCAAGACTCTGCAGAACTTGCAAAGAAGGTGCCCCTTTGTCGCGGTCCTCTGATTGAGTCTGACCTGTTTTCTGCTCCACTGGAATCATCCGAAAGCGGCGAAGTGAAAAATTGTTCTTCTGTCAAAGTTTCCGCCCTTTTAAATCTTCTACTTGCAGCGAAGGATCGCGACTTGAGCTAAAAATCAGTTATGTTTTCGCAATTCAGAAGAATGTTATTACTTCTGGAAGGGCCATTTAGAGAAGTCGGCTTTAAGATCATGTGCCTGGACGGTTGATGAGCACAAACAGAAGATCGAAGAGTTTGGAGCGCCTTTGCTCCGGCATTGTGTTGCTCACCAGTCTCAAGGCTTCCGTTGCCGGTTTAAATCTGACGGCTGCATAAACTGTTTATCAGATGGAATTGTGGTGGAACCTTGCGGTCGAAGAACAAGCCAGGATCGAGTGCACAGGATCAGGCAGAACGAGGATGTGAAAACTGTGAGGTTGATAGCAAGTAACAATATTGAAGAGAGGATACTGAAGTGGATACTGAAGTTGCAGGAGAGGAAGAAGACCCTAGCAAAGAAAGCTCGGCTTCAACAGATGGGAGGGAGATTGGGTTGGATGATCTCACACTCGTGTCCTAGTGAGCACTGAGAGAAATAGTTGTGCATACTTGTAACTAGATCTTTATTTTTTGGCTCACTTTTTGAGGTTTTCAATGCCGACCGGTTGAATTTCAGACTGAATGAAATTTGTTGTAAATTCTGCCCGGACGTACACGTACTATCCACAATATACATCAACTATCCACAACTGCTATTCTTGTCACTGCATGTTGAAAGTTTACAAGGCAGGGCCAGAACCATCGAGGAAAGCCAGAGATAAAACATGAACAAACCTCAGTGTCGGCTTTAGAATAGTACTTTTTTTTCATTTTTTTTTTCGGGGCGATAAGTGAACATCTTATTTTTTTTTCATTGGCTTCACAAAACCGACTTGAGATTCGGGAATGAGATGTCAGGTGATTATTTTGACTTGCTGTCTTGAAAGCATGAGGGGTCATCCATTTTCGTGTCTTTGACAGTACTTAATCATACAAGCAGCTCGATTTAAGCACTCTAACCCTGCTATTCAACAGAGTTTATAAAGACCTTATGATCGGTGTGTCCACGTCGGTGAGGTAAAGGTTGGACAATCTTCAAGACGAAAACTCCAAGGACATACGAGGGACCGAAAAGACGCCCCGGGGTGGGTTGGGGGGAGAGGGCTGCACTGTTGGCTTGACAAGGAGAATCGAGACATAAGAACTCATATCTAAGTATCTCTCAATCGCACTCTGACACGATCAAAACCCTCAATTCAAGTGCTCTGTATGATGCATGTTTAACAAGCATCTGGGTTTGGACTTTGGAGAAACATATTTTATTTCATCACATCGAGAACCTACAAGTCGTGACGAATTCTATGACACCACAGGATAACAAATTCAATCTTTTTTCATCCGATAACTAATTCAACCTTCACATTACACCTGCCCTCTCGATAGTGATGCATCTGCGCAAAAAGAACTCAGCAGTCTCACTACACCAAATGGAAGCCGTGGCTTCAGCAGAAATAGGGATAGGCAGTGAAGACGTTGGTTTTGGTTATTTAGAGGACTCGGCACTGATTAGGCCCTCTCGATAGTGATGCATCTGCGCAAAAAGAACTCAGCAGTCTCACTACAAATGAAAGCCGTGGCTTCAACGTTACACTGGCAGAAGCAGGGGGAGGCAGTGAAGATGTTGGTTTTGGTTATTTAGAGGACTCGGCACTGATTAAGGTCAATACAGAATAAGCATGTTCTGGCGCCACATCGGAAGGTTACAAGTATGAGAGAGGAAAAGAGGGGAGATGAGCACGAGCAATGCTTCCCTTATGGCTTGTTCGGTGCTGAGGAACGCAGGTAGCTCAGGAGAGCAGTGGCATAGTTAACCTGTTGATTCTGATTTAAAGCAGCAAAGCAGCAGAAAAACCAGAACTATAGATGTCGAGGAAGAAAGATGAAAAAACAGAGGAAACAGAGGAAACAGAGAGAACAGAGCATGGAAACTGTCTTCTACAGTTCTCTAGTAAAAAGTCAAGTACAAAACACGACTTAAACCAAAAAAAATAACTGCACACACACACGTTCAGCTTGTAACTGCACCCAAACAAGTACTTAACTTCCTAAATAACACAACAACAACTGCATAACACATAATTGACTAAGTAAGAAAATAAACTAAAACAATATAAAACAGAACAGAGAAGTTTTAGTCTAAAAACAACAGCACTTAGACATCAAAAGATCCAACAAAGTCCTCCTTGGATTAGTAGCTGCTGCATACTCCAATTTTCTTTCTCAATGCTTCAAATCTTCCAGCTTGAAGTGGTTTAGTGAACATATCAGCAAGTTGATCTTCAGATCTGCCGCAATAAACCAGCATGACCTCACCATTTTGTTGCACCTCACGTAGAAAGAAGAACTTGACCTTGAAATGCTTAGTTTTGCCATGAAAAACTGGGTTCTGAGATATTGCAATTGCAGCTTGGTTATCCACATTGATCTTGATACATTCATTGAAGTTCAGCCAAAGATCTTTCATTATCTTCTTCAGCCATAAGGCTTGATTTGCTGCTGCGTGCAAAGAGCTATAAACTCTGCTTCAGCAGTAGATTGAGCTACAATTTCTTGTTTTTTAGAACACCAAGTGAAACAAGCTGATCCTAAACTGAAACAAGTACCCGGATGTACTCTTCATATCATCCATCGAGCCAGCCCAATCACTATCGAATAACCTTGTAGATTGAATTCTTGACTCCTTTGAAACTTCACTCCAAAAAGCATGGTTCCTTTCAAATACCTTAAAATCCTCTTAGCTGCAATCAAATGAAGCGACTTGGATCACTCATAAATCTGGACAGAACATTTACAGCAAATAGAATGTCTGGTGCGGTTGTCGTGAGGTACATGAGACAACCTATTAGACTTCTGTACATCGAGACATCCACAGCTTCAGTTCCATCACTCTTCTGCAACTTCTCTTTTGCTGTCATAGGTGTACTGACACTTCGACATTCTTCCATCTGAAATTTCTTCAAAATTTCCTTTAAGTACTTCCTCTGACAAATGAAGATTTCATAAGGACTTTGCTTGATTTCCAGACCTAAGAAGTAAGCCATTTTTCCTAAGTCTGTCATCTCAAAACCAACAAATAGGCCTTGCTTAACATTTTCTATCACCTGAACATCATTTCTGTTACCAAAAGATCATCCACATATAGATATAGAACTACCACACTATGATTCACTTTCTTAATATAAAGAGTGAACTCACTCAAGCTCTTTTAAAACCTAAATCCAGTAGATATCGATCAATTTTTCCATACCGGGCTCTTGGAGCTTGCTTGAGTCCATATAAAGCTTTATGCAATTTGTATACACTCTCTTCTTGCCCTTTAACATAGAACCCTTCAGGTTGTTCAACAAAAATTTCCTCTTCAAGCTCACCATTTAAAAATGCAGACTTGACATCAAGCTGAAAAATAGTCCAACCCTTTCTACCGCAATGACTAACAAGAGTCTTCTTGTGTCCAGCCTTGCAACTGGAGCAAAAGTTTCAGAATAGTCTACTCCCCATACCTGAGCATAGCCTTTAACAACCAGCCTTGCTTTATACTTGTTAACAGAGCCATCAGGATTGAGTTTTTTCCTAAAGACCCACTTAACTCCAATTACATTCTTATTTAATGGCCTATCTACCAATTCCCAAGTCTGATTTTTTTGAATCATTGTCATCTCCTCCTGCATTGCTGCAAACCACTTCGATCTTCCTTGGCTTCAAGAAAATTTGATGGTTCGAGCACAGCCACATTACTCCTTTCATAGATCTCAGCAAGTGTCCTTGTGCCTCTTACGGAGTTCATCATCTATACTTTCTTCCATTTCCCCCGTAATTTCATTAGTCTCCACATCGTTTCAGGTTGTCTTTCAAAGTGCTTCAATTCAGTGTTCCTTCCATTTAACCAATTCCATTCATCTTCCTCTAAGAACATAACATCTCGCTCACGGTAATCTTCCTTGTCTTTGGATAGAAAATTTTGTAAGCCTTTGATTGAGAGCTATATCCAACAAAAATTCCAATCTCAGCCTTTTTATCAAGCTTATCCCTTTTGACATCGGAATATGAGTATAACACAAACTTCCAAAAACCTTCAAATTTTTCACGTGAAGGTTTAGTGTCTTTTTGACCCTCGAGAGGTGTTAGTTTCTCTAAAGCTTTTGTAGGTAATCTATTTAAAAGAAATACAGCGGTGTTGGCTGCCTGCCCAAAAAATTTTTGGCAAATTCTTTTCCCGCATCAAACATCCGGCCATCTCCATAATGCTTCTATTTTTCCTCTCACTAACTCCATTCTCGTTGAGGTGAGTAAGGGGCTGTAAATTGTTGTACAATTCCAGCTTGCTCACAAATCGGTTTGAATTTGTTAGCCTGTATACTCGATCCATTGTCGACCGAGAGCTTTGATTCTTTTCCCACTTTGATTTTCAACTAACGCTTTAAACTTCATAAATACATCAGCTACTTCAGTCTTAGCTTGCAGAAAATAGATCCAGCTCATTCTAGTCAGATCATCAGTAAAAGTAATAAAATACCTGCTTCCATTTAAAGAAGGTTCAGACATAGGTCCACACACATCAGTGTGAACTAATTCCAGCTTTTGATATGTCTTCGAGACTCCTCCTTTGAAGGGAAATCTGGCTTGTTTGCCAAGAAGGCAGGTTCTGCATTGTGGAAGCTCTTCCTTCAAGCTTGGTAAATCATCTACCAAGCCATTTTTCTGCATAACCAGCATACTCCTCCTATGAACATGCCCCAATCTTTTGTGCCATGACTCTATATTCTCTTCGTACATTTCAAAGCCATCTGCTGCATCTCATTTGGCTTGAACACAAAACTTTTATCCCTCATTTGAGCTCTCAAGACTTCATTCTTTGTCGGTATCTTTAATGAGACATTCCCTTCCTTCGAACTTCACTATATAGCCATTCTCCACTAATTGACCAACACTTAACCGATTCTGGTCAATATTTGGCACAAAGAGGACATCCTTGATTAACTTCACCCCCGGTTTCCTTTAACAGCAACTACACCTTTACCCCGAACTTCAATATGCTGTCCATTGCCAATTCGACTTTGGACTTTACTTGTTTTGTTTATGCTCTTGAATAGCTCTAAGTTGCCGGTCATGTGATTAGTACAACCACTATCTATCAGCCATGTACTATTTTCGATGAATATTCACCAGCTGAAGCAACAAATAAGTGCTCTTCATCAACTTCACTCACGCCACTTGTGCTTCTCCCGTTTGCCGATAGACTTTCCCTTTGCAAATAGCTTCCATATGACCCAACTTGTGGCATCTTCGCACCTCGCGTCGGCCTTTTCCAAGCATCTAAAGGATCGATGGTTGGTTCCACCACAATACTGACATGGCCTTTTATTATTTTTCCATTTGCTAGATCCACCAGCATTTCCTTCTTTTGGTAAAAATTTCGAATCAGCAACATTTCCCTTAAACTGAATCCATTTCTTCCCTTTGCCTCCATCATTTTGCTTTACTTTGGCTTGCAATGCCCCCTCAACATGATCTTCTCTCCTCATTAGTCTTCTATGCTCCTGTGCCTGCAAAGCATTCAGTAACTCTGCAAGTTTTATATTAGCCAAATCCCTTGTGTTTTCTAGAGAAGCTATAGTAGCTTCAAATTTTTCTGGAAGAGACACTAGGATCTTCTGAACAAGCCTATCATCCCTCAAATCAGTTCCCAAAACTCTGATTTTATCAGCTATTCCCACTAGCCTATCTGAGTATTCCTTCACTGACTCAGATTCCTTCATTTGCTGTCTCTCAAATTCTCTCAAGAGATTCAGCACCTTCATACCTCTTATCTTCTCATCTCCTTCATATTCTTCCTTCAAGAAATCCCATATGACCTTCGCAGACTCACACTTCATAATTCTGGTGAAGATGGTAGGCGAGACAGCAAAGATACGGTGCAAGATTTTGCCTTGGCTTTCCTTGTGGTTATCTCTTTATGAAGCTTGATTTGATTCATGGTTGGATTATTTGGAAGTGGAGCAACTTCATAGTCATCCTCCACAGCTTCCCACAGATCATGACCCTCAGAAATGCTTTCATTTTAACAGCCCATGCTTGATAATTCTCTCCAAGTAAATCGGAGAAGCCATCGCTGAAAAACCACTTGAACGTCTCCATCACCCTCTAACCTCTTTGCACTACAATACTTGCTTCACTTCACAGTCCCTCAAGATCATTCGATGCTCTGATACCACTGTTGATTCTGATTTAAAGCAGCAAAGCAGCAGAAAAACCAGAACTATAGATGTCGAGGAAGAAAGATGAAAAAACAGAGGAAACAGAGGAAACAGAGAGAATAGAGCATGGAAACTGTCTTCTACAGTTCTCTAGTAAAAAGTCAAGTATAAAACACGACTTAAACCAAAAAAAATAACTGCACACACACACGTTCAGCTTGTAACTGCACCCAAACAAGTACTTAACTTCCTAAATAACACAACAACAACTGCATAACACATAATTGACTAAGTAAGAAAATAAACTAAAACAATATAAAACAGAACAGAGAAGTTTTAGTCTAAAAACAGCAGCACTTAGACATCAAAAGATCCAACATAACCAGCCCACCTCTAGGTGGAACAAATTCCTTAATCAGCGGAATTTCGACCAAGTTCTGTGCCCATTCATGAAAACTTCTCAACATCAAAGTATATTCATGCCTCCAGCTTCTTCCATGATGCCAAGCCAATGCAGGATCCAAATAACTTATCTTCTCCCTGCGAAGAACTTCTTCCCTTCGATCTGCTTCTCGAGATACGGGAAAGAAGAAGAAAAAGGCAAGTTTGTCATCAAGAGGAATTATTTGACTTGATGAGAAATTAGTTCTGCTGTAGCCAGAAACTTGCGTAATATGAAGACCACCATATCTGAAAGAGGTGAGTTGGGTGCCAGAAGAAAATCTGTATCTATTAAGTTGATTTAATAACATTACTGCTTTTGGCACATGGGTAGGCATACCCTTGGCAAAGAAGGCTCTATGGCTGATTTTCCACTTTTATTGAATTTAAGGGTCCGTCCTTTTCCGGGGAATTTTCTCAGTTGCAGATATGGTTTCATCAGAAATGCATATTCCGATGTTGAGCATATATGGAGAAGAAAATCCCAATTCCAAGGAGCTTCATCCATATTCCATGGCATTGATCCTGCCATTCGGGAGCCGGCATTTCACTTGATACGTGTTGTGTACCCGTCCATGGAATCTGGGGATTCAAGGCAAGCAAACATAGCATTCCCTCATCACGCCTTTCCATCAATACGGTTCTCCTCCGCATTCTTGTGTAAAACTCTCTCTCTCTCTCGCGTATGCATCGAGCGAGCATGAGAAGGCAAGAAAGGTATCCACAGAATAAGGACGAAAAACTCGAGTCAGCATTCAATAGATGTATCTAATAGATACTCGAGCCAATTGAGCAACGAGCTTGAACTGGACTCCAACTATTGGCACGGCAATTCAAATTCAACTTCCTAAAGATCAACTTTGGGGGGAAAAAAGGGAGCATCATTCAACAGAAAAGTGGTCTGTACATCTACATACAATACATCAGATTGCACGATATACTCCAATATTCCCCTAAAAGCATCTAGTTAAATAATTGCTCCATCATAACTCATACTCATCATGACGTGAACAAAACAACACAGGCAGGCGAGAAAACAATAACTTGGGGAAAAAAGGTCAAAAGAGTCACCTTTTCCTTAAGCAGACTGATCCCGGAAACGAACTTGAAAGGATCTTGAGGCAATAACGGAAAAGGATCACCTCCCTTCCACTTCTCATCGATGTACTCCAGGATCACTTTCGACTCTGCAGTCGCCACCCCATTGTCCAAAGGCACCGGGACCTTCTTGTGCACTGGGTTCGACTTCAAAAGCAATTCGTTCTTCCGCTTCCTCCGGTCTTCAACAATCATCTCGTCCTCGAAGCCCTTCAGTTTTAGAGCCCATTCGATCCTTGTGCAGAGAAAGCTCGTCGCAGAGACTATGATCTTTAACTGAGACATGGTCTTGTTTTGTCGTTTTAAAAAGTGTAAACGAGCTAGGAAGTCTCGTTTATGTAAATAAATGAGATGTGCGATGTTTAGTCTAGTGCTGCAAAGTTCGAAAATCTCGGAGCAGATAAATGGCGCGGCCATTGATGAGGAACAGGGAAAGGCAAGGCCAAGTGGGAGAAATTCAAAATCGATTTTAAGAAGAGGAAATAATATGTGTCTCTCGTTCCACGAACGGAAAAGAAAGGAACTAATAATCTTTCGGGCAAGAAGCCGAATGGATTTGATTGTTTGATACGCACGGTTAGACTTCATTTGTTTAATATTAGTTCGTCTCGAAAACAATAGTACATTTCAGGCATTTCTGCTCAGCTATGTCTAGATCCACACTTCATCGTTAAATTATATAGGTCTATAAGCCTGTTCAGTAGCTTCCTTTCTTCTTTTCTTTTTGCTTAGTATTAAACATTTTCAACTTGCTCCCATAACGACCGCTTGAGTTTGAGTTGCATATAAAATCTCCTCATAGGAATCTAATTAAGCATAGAAGTACAAAAGAATCGTTATGCGCCATATTATAATGTTCAAAGTAAAAAACATGTCAAGAGTCTTATCTTCGTGATACATTTACACTACGTTTGGTCGTTCGGATTTCTAATCGGGATAAGACTGGATATGATAGGATATGAATCGTGGATTTTTTTATATCCTGTCCACTATTTGCTGAATCACAGTATTAAAGTTATATATGTTCACATTATATCATGTACATTTTTTTTATTTTTATATAAACGGCATATTATTATAAATGAACCTAAATGTTTATAAACAGAGATGGTGAAAATATCTCATAATACTATTCCTTAATTTATTTTTATTTTTATTTTATATTATTTTTCCTCTTTTTTATATTATTTTCATTATTATTTCTTTTTTCCCCTTTCATCATTCTTTAATAAAATTTGATCAAATAGTAAACTGTACTAACATACCTCATATACAAAAATACCTAAAATATATAATAAATATAAATATTTAATTTATAGATTGAATGTTTATTATAAGATAGAATTAAAGTTGAATATATAAATTAAAATAAGATTAATTAATTTTTTTTATTTTTTATTTATTTTTATTTCTTAAAATAGAATTCAAATATTATTTATATTGAAATATAATTTCAGTTTTGTTAATTTAATAAGTTTGTTATTCAAGAAAAATAACTTTCCTATTATGAACATTAAAAATTCTATCTACCTTTATCCCACTTCTCCCATGGGATAATTTATCATGTCTATATTCTTCTTATATCCGACTTTATCTTGTCCTAAACGAGCACCAAACGTAGTATAGGATAAATCATATCCTATCCCGAATTTTATCCCGATTGTTAAACGCAGCATTAGGGTTTATTCGACCTGTAAGGGAAGCCATGGTTTCTTGAAAATGATCTTCGACTTTAGTTCCATGTCAGATGTGTTTGAATGATTGAGGGAAGCTCCTAGAAGTTGCTGTCATTGACAAGCAAAGGGAAAGGGACAAAGAGTGTTGAGACAGAAATTGGTGTATATTTTCATTAAGCTTTGGTGGGTATTTATATACTTAGGAATACATTCTAGAAGATTTACTCACGAGAAAGGATATACACAAAATAGAAAACTTTCTAATTCCTAAAGACAAGATTCCAAAACTTTAAAAACCAATAGGCCTATATCTAGTTGATGGAGAGTAAGGAAGTTTTTGTTTGCATGCGCGTTGCTTCGTGAGCAAAGCAGATGAGATTTGGAAGTAAAAGTTAGATGAGTTTCTCAAGTACCGAGTTGACGAATTTCAATTTATATTTGGGAGACTGACGATCATAATATACCACTCCATGGAATTATTATTTAGAGAAGGAAAAGGCATATGATATATATATATATATGGATAAGATACCATAGTAAGAGCATACTCTCATATTTCAAAATACTGTAGGATTAATAAAAAATTGAAGACCGTATAAAAACTAAATAAAATCGAGAGCCATTCTTTTATTGTGTCAGAGCCATTTTTACTATTTTGAACATACTACTATTAAACATAAGCAAAATACTTTGATGTTAATAAAAATGTTGAACTAGAAAGAGGAGTTCCCAGATTAGTTATTAATTATAAACCTCTAAACACAGTCTTTAGATGGATAAGATATCCAATACCCAATAAAAAAAATTTGTTAAACAGATTATGTAGATCAAAAATATTTTCAAAATTTGACATGAAGTCAGGAGTTTGGCAAATACAAATAAGTGAAGATGATAAGTACAATACAGCTTTTACTGTTCCTTTTGGCCAATACGAATGGAATGTCATGCCATTTGGTCTTAAAAATGCCTCTTCAGAATTCTAAAGAATCATGAATGATATGTTTAATCCTTATTCATAATACATCATAGTCTATATAGATGATGTTCTAGAACAACATTTCAAACATCTTTCTACTTTCATAAAAATAATTATACAAAATGGTTTAGTAGTCTTTCCTACTAAGATTGCACTCTTTCGGACAGGATTAGATTTCTAGGTCATTACATCCATTTAGGCACCATAACTCCTATAGAAAGATCAATCTCATTTACTGATAAATTTCCAAATGAGATTAAAGACAAAACTCAATTACAAAGGTTTTTAGATAGCCTTAATTATATTATAGATTTCTTTCCTAATATAAATATTCTTTGCAAACCTTTACACCAAAGGTTACGAAAGGATCCTCCGCCATGGACTTCAGTCCATACTGACATTGTCAAACAAATAAAGATTCATGTAAAAGAAATACCATGCTTACACCTAGTTGACCATTTTGCTTTCAAAATAAGAGAAATAGATGCTTCAGAATTAAGATATGGTGGCACTCTCAAACAAGTCAATAACAACAAAAAACAAATTGTTTAGTTTATCTCAAAACATTGGAATTCCACCCAACAAAGAAGGACTAGATCTCGAATCGAAAAATCTTCTAGGAAATCTAATGGTAACCCTTCATTCGGATGTTGAATAACATTGGTTGGGCTAGTATTTTGAACAATTTGTTGAGTAATTTGGTTTTCTAATTTCCATTGTTCTGGTAGAGTGACTTGATTCCAATTAATAGACCTAGGAATAGTAGTATTTGCTCTAGAAATATCAGTCTGGAGGAGAAGTGTTTCTCCTCGTGGACTATGTTTGAAGAGCCATTCGTTGGCATCCTTCTTGTTTTTACAGAGTGGTCCAGCTAGTGGGAAAGTATAGATAGTCTTTGTAAGAACATACTCATAGATCGAGAGCCATTTATATAAAATATAAAGTAAGAGTATGCATAAACAAAAACTAACCATGAAGGTAGTCCGAACTTGTATTATATAAAATGAAATATATATATATAAATATATATATATATATATATATATATATATATATATATATATATATATATATATATATATATATATATATATATAATATATATATTTATGCAATGGGATCAGCATGGGCATATATTAATCCAGACGCAATTGATCTCAATTCATTTCTGTGATAAACTAATTTTATGCACCTTTTTTTACCGTAAAACATTGTTCACCAAAAAAAGTCCGTAGGTTTTCTCAATGTATGCATTTTATACAAAAAATAAACAAATAAATAAATTACTTGGAGCACCTAGCAACTGTAAGGATGGTGTGCCTTCATCCACCCCGCTGGTCTCGGTAAATTTAACGTGAAATACAGAAGTATACATGTACTTTTTGGCCACATACATTTAATTTTTAGGGAGGTAATTAACTCATTTAATTGTGCAGTAGCTGGAGAATGTGGACAATGAGATCGCCGGTGGTGGCCCAGTTAGAAAGAGGCATGACAGAACAATCATTTGGCCGTTGTTTCTACAACACAAGCTTTTCCTGTCCATTCTCTAAGGTTTGGCATATTGATGGAAGGATAGAAACAACCGATTAAATGCTAGTCTTCATCCCTCCTTTAAAAGGGAAGATATATTATAATCACGATAATTCATTGATTAATGACGTTCGAACGAATCATATGCAGACTTGAGTTTTAACATGACAATGACCGACAAAACAGACAGCAAACCAAAATATCATCAGAAAAATGAAGGTGACGATGTTGACCTCTGAAACTCATTTGTGCTTCACGCTTACATACTAAACATGCTGAGACATATACTACACAAATGCAGGGAAAAATATTCATCTACAATCTCACATACAGTAGGCAAGGAAAAGGCATTACCTTCAGAAGCCAAGTTTAGAAACTACAAAGCTCTCAACCAGAGACCATCAAGCAAATCGTTTCATTCCGCCTAACAAATCTAGTTAAGTTTATGATGCGTCATATTTCCTGGTTCCGATACCACACGAATTTTTTACTTTTTATCTGAAGAAAAGAAGAAAAACCAGCTCCCCAAACCTATAACAGTTTATCTTTCACTTAAGAAAGCGAAAAGAATGACATTCCCTGCGATTCTGGAAACCAGATTTCAACCACAAGCAGAATAGAAAGAAGCAATCAAACCATGACCAAACACTAACCCAGTAATCAATACAAAAGATCTTCAATATCAAAATTTCTAAAAGGAGTATCTGCTTGCGAATCGTTCATCTTAAAGATAACGAACCCATTGACTAAATTAGACTAAAGGGACTGGAAAAGAGGAAATAAATTAAAAAATGGGCTCCACCCATTTTTATCTTGCATTCGCTAAAAGGAGAGATTCTCCCAGATTTAGGTGTGAGGCTTAGATTTTCGTTATGATCACCACCGCTGTATTCTTTTCCAATCGCCACTCACGTTTCAAATTTAGATGCCGATACTGTCCAGTCATTGCCAGGAAGTAATTGATCTCGAGCACCATCGTAAACAGAGGCGAACGGATTGTCTGTAAACGGATTAAGCTGATAAAATAATCTTTTGCACATAAAAAAAGAACAAAACATCAACGAGGATCGGGAAGAAGTGAAGGTTTGTCTCAAGAAGATTAATTAATCTCTGTAATCACATCTAAAAGAGTCCAAAAAATAGTCAATCAGTCAATACGCAATAGATTCGGCGCGCGAGCTAACCATGAGGGAGGTTCTCGGAAGAAGAAGAAGAGAAACAAAGCCGCTCTAAATGCAGCCGCGCACACGCCCTCTTTCAAATTCTCCGCGAGTTTATGAGCGCGACGCAATGGAACATCGACCATCAATTATTATGTGGAATCTTTCGGTCCACTCTCGGAAGTTACATGAAAAGGTTGGCTTGGCATGAAACGGGAGAGTGCAGGATTCATCGGAGAGACCAGAGACAAGGGACAAGGACAGAGAAGGGTTACTATGGTCACTGACAATGAGCGATGTCCGACCAAGGGGACACGGAAATGCGTTATCCATGCACGGAGAGATCACATGGTTGGAAGGTTTAGTACTGAATTGGCCAACGTACAATAAGTTTAGGAGTTTTAAGATAATTTTTTCGAAGTTAACAAAGGGAAGTGGAAAACACAAGAAATGGAAATAAAAATCAAGAAGAATGTGGGCAAGTGAGGAAAGAATCTTCAACGTGAGAAGTAAGATATCAAAATCTGTTTTTCCTTGCAAAGATAAGAGCAAAGCAAATGGCTTGAGTCGGTCGTTAAAAATCATTTCCAGAGATTGAAAACTGTTAAAAAGTTTTATGATGAGTTGCTTTGATGTAAGCAAAGTTCTGATCAACAGAAAATTGAACCACGCATTTAAGTGCATATTCTTCAGCGAATCAAATAAGGAGACATTGCCATTCATCGTCAAAGATTGGGGAGATCCTTGTTAACAACATGGATAATTACTAATTTCACTGTCCCTTCTCTTCTCTCGCAATAAGATCCTTGTAGAGTTCTTTTCACAATCTGCGGATCTAACCTAAATCCTAATATTAAGGAATCAATATATTCTCATCTCTTCATAGTTCTTACTTGCTCAGCTTTATATTTTGCCTTCAGCCTGTTTTCGTTTTCAAACAGCACGGACATGATATGAAGCAAAGGCCGAGACATCCATTGAGAAACATGCGTCATCATTAGGGGCAAAATTTGAAGCATCTAACACACAATTTCATCATTAGCCGTTGCTAACGCATGTGGATGCCGCAAATTAAAGGAAATAAAATAAGGAAAAAACTTGATCATGCAACCCAAATGATTTTCAGTACAATTTCACTTTCAATGACCTATTCATTTCAAGTTTCTGAAATTAATTCCTCACTATATATAGCATAGCCTTCTACCAATCTACTCACCTTATCAATAATTAAAAAGCCAAAACTCTTTAGCTATTGGTTAAAAGCTTGGTTCAATCCAAAGCGAAAGAGAATAATGGTCATAAGCCATTGCCATAAAAAACAGCTCGGTCGTACAATCTTCGATGGGGTATATTCCCATGTCCCTGCCTCCTCCCTCTTCACTCAGCCGGGGCCATGAATCATCAGCAAAGTAAATACAATTCGGCTTAATGTGATGCTTTTCATTGGCCTCCAAATAGAAGGAAGAATTGGATCCCAAGAAAAGGGATGTTTTCTCCAAGCTCTTAACTTCTGTGTACGTTTGAGTATTCAAGTCAATCTCGAAAACCTGAAATCGAAAGGTTCGAGTAGGTTCACGTTCTTCCCATCGTGACACAAGCAATAGAGATCCGGTTGGTGATTGCACTAAATATGCTTCAGTCATAAGCAGCCGATGTCCCGTCGTTGGTTGAACTAGATGCGGGTGCTCCCAATGCATAAGTCTTTGCGGCATCCTGAAAATTACTTGAGCTCCGAACGGAGTTGGTCCATTCATGTCACACCTCAATATGCTACCCTCACAATCGACAGCAACAAAACACCCCTTATAAAATATGAGATCCCAAATATTATGCGTGGGGCTGGGGGAATTCACTGCCGTCCACTCCTCGTCGCCAGGTTTCCAAAGCCCTAGCCGCCCGCCCCACCCGTAGATGACCAGGACCATGTAATCTAGAGATGTAGTAGGGCTAGCAGATAGGACGAACTTAGCGCTGAAATTATCATAGCGAGGCAAGACTTCAACGTCAGGAAACTTCAACTTGGGAAGCTTAATAATATAATTGTGACGCGACATTGGATTCTTCAACATGTAGAGTTCCCAGTCTCTGCCAAGCGTGAACACCCAACCCCGTGAAGAGAAGCATGTCTTCCCCTTGGCTTCCGGCATGAGCACTCTGGGAACCCGCTGACATGAGAGGCAAAAACACTCGCGCCACTGCGTCTCATGATGGTCCTCGAGCATCATCCACGGGACATTGCTCCTCTCTTTAAGAGGAGCGGATCGCCAAGATTGGCACACTGCTCGGAACGCCCACAAGTCCTTGGGACAAAGATGTTGCGAGCATAGTTCTAGCAACTCTTGTGAGAGATCTGCCCAGTTTCTCACCATTCTCAACTTTATCAAACTGACATGAAACAGAATTCTACAAGAGGCAATAGAGAATCAGTCAGCATTCATGATGTGGATTAGTCATGATCAAGGGCTAGACTCTTAATCCCAACAGGAATTCAAATTCTAAGGGGAAAATCAACTTTGATGATGTGAATTAGTAACGATGAATAGCTAGGAATTCAAATTCTAAGCGGAAAGGAAACAAAATGCCAGTTTTGTGTTAAGTTTATCGGATTAAAATACAATTCCTAATATAAACAATCGACAACTGAGGAATATTTCGTCCTACCAAAGAGGCAACAAAATAATGTGGTATTTGTCTGATTTTGTTGCGATAAAGTGGCTAAACTTTACCACTACAGATAAGGCAGAAACTAAAAACATCGAGTCTCCTTATTCATTGACGAGACATACAAAGCAGATGCAGGGCAGCATCTCGGAGAATAGAACATTCTCCAGTTAACGTTTCTTCAGCGGAAAAAAAAAATCAACCCATCACCGATAACCGGCTAAAACAAATAGAATGGAATAACCGACATCCAACCAAAAGCGAACCTTAAATCACGTCAAAATCTTCCGAGGCCGGAGAAAGACAGCCTCGCAAGAGAGAGAGAGAGAGAGAGAGAGAGGAAGGGGGAAAGAGAGATAAAGTAGAGACCTGGAGAGTGACGAACGCCGTCTGTTGAGGCGGCAGCAACCTACGACGGGGAGTGCCGGGCGCCGACAAAGCACTCAACGTCCCGTCGGATATATCACGGAAAATCGTAACTGAAATTACCAAACCACCAAAACTCGAATCCTAATTTCAATATCCCACTTGGAATCTTCAACAGCCTCCTCCGTCTTCGATTTTTGTTGTATTGAGTTCGCCAGTTGTACGGGCTTCGATTTCACCTAAAGGCAATTGGTTCTCTCTCTCTCTCTCTCTCTCTTGCGCGTGCGCCGCGATCTGTGCGCGAAAGGCAGTGAGCTATGGAGGGTGAGATCGGGACCGACAGTCGAAGACAGGGGAAAGGAAGCGCGAGAGCGAGAGCGAGGCGACAACGTGAGAGAAAGTGCCAGAATTAGAGAGAGAATGGTGAGAAATTGTGTCGATTTTGGGCCTTGCCACCCCCTTTGAAGCTTTATCTAGAAGAGAGAAGAAAAAAGAAAGAAAGAAAGGAACCGTTGCCACACTTCCCCCTTTCGGGCGGGGGGTGGGAAGCCCCATTCATTTCCTGTACCTTGACCCGATATTTCACGGGAATGAGGCATCGTGGGATCTAGGGTGGGATCCTTACCCTTTCTGATGCAAGCCTAGGGAGGCTTTCTCAAACAATAGGATCGGGACAGTGACTCGCACACAAGAAACGGGACGAACAGTAATTTCAGCACTGCGCAAGCTCAGGAGAACAATCGTATCTTTGTCGATACAGATCGGATCAACTTGATTCCAAAGCCAAATGAACAAAGACTTCTGGATCTATAATTTCTGTGTTTTGGGTTTTCTGAAATAAGCACTGTAGGATAGTCGAAATTAATTTCTGTGTTTTGGGTTTTCTGAAATAAGCACTGTTGGATAGTTGAAATTGGGTTGGAAGTAACGAACAGAACAGGAAAAGATAGGAACTTCGTTGTTTGCTCTTCTAGGCCTCCAAGGAAGTTGAGGGGGCACCAATTCTTCTAGATCGATGACTGCAACTCTTCAAGGATGCAGATTTCGAAGGCTCCGACTCTTCAAGGACAGAGTAAAAACTCTTCTAGGTTTTCAAGGGTTGAACTCTACAAGGTTCATGATACTTGCTTCAAGCAAAGTTTTTCATTTATCAAAAGTCATCTGTCTTCTACCAGGGATTGGATGACTTATATCATCAAAGAAATAAAAACAGAGCATAGAAACTTGAAAGCATTAAAGAGCCTAGAAACTAGAAAAATAATAAAGAGCTTAGGAACTAGAAAAATAATAAAAGCATAACGTCTTCATGGCTCCCAAGGTGTCTTCTTTCAAACATCTGGAATGGACTCAAGATATCATTATAGCTTCTCGGTTTTGTCGAGCTTGAATGCGGGCCGATCTTCTTGGTCGAGAGAGTCGGTCTTCAATGTGGGCTGCATCATCCTCCCCATCTTTAAGAGAATTCGTCCTCGAATTCTTGCCATCATCATCAGAAGAATCTCCCACCCTACTAGGTGCCAACGTAATCTTATTGCCTCCAAATTCAAAAGAATATGTATTTCGATAACCATCATGCATAGTCCTTCTATCGAATTACCATGGTCGACCAAGAATAATGTGACTAGTATCCATCGGTAGAACATCACACCATATCTTGTCACTATAAATAGAACCAATGGATAAATTAACAAGGCATCGTTTTGAAATAGTTACCTCAGTGCCTTTCTTCAACCATGACATTTTATAAGGCGTAGGGTGCGTTTTTAATTCCAACTTCAGCTTATTTGCTGATACTTCAGAAATTATATTCTCACAACAACCAGAGTCAATAATTAATTGACACACATTTCTCATGATTGTGCAAGCAGAATGAAAAATATTGGTACGCAGCCACCTATCTCCAGTGTCATCTCGAGGAGTAAGAAAAATTTTCCTCACCATAAGAAGTTCGCCAGTGTCAGCGTGCACTATTTGTTCATCATCCGTAGCTTCTTCATCATTGTTCAACTCCTCTTCAAGTGGATCCTCAGCATTTTCGTCAGAATCATTATCCACCAAGAAGGCTTTACCGGCTGGTCGATTCTTATTGATTCGACAATTGCTAGCACGATGACCCAACTCCCCACAAGAATAGCAACGTATTTCGGATGTAGTAGGTTGTTTTGAAACATGGGGTTGAATAGAAGGCTTACTAGCAGATTGCTGTCTCCGAGAATGAGAGCGCTCCATTTTGAGTGCCCGTTGGTGTGCATCTCCTAAGTCCCAAATGTCGAGGACTTCCAAGGCGTCTTGAATGTAAAATTGAAGACCGTTCAAGTATTTGTTCACAAGCACATCCTGTAGGTCCTAGATATTGTTACGAATCACCAACTCATTGAATTCATTGGTGTATTGGTCCACCGTTCGCGTACCTTGTTTTAGATTTTGGTACCATTGGTAGAGCTCTCTCTTATATCCTTTGGGGAGAAAATATTTTTGAATCTTGCCCTCCATCTTTCTCCACGAAGTGACTGGTGCTTTGCCAATGGCTTGGCGAGTTTGTTTTTCACGTCTCCACCAAGCAATCGCCTTGCCTCGGAATCGCATAGCAATGATCCCAATGCAACGATTCTCCGGAACATTTTGATGCTCAAACACCTCATTCATAAGTGTTAGCCAATCAACAATTTCATCAGGAGACTCATTACCTGTAAATTCTGGAACATCTTTCTTGATTTCTTTTTCCCAATCTGGCTCACGAATATGTTGTAAACGATGTCGAACATGCCTCCGACCGTGAATAGATTGAACACTCTCTGAAGAGGAAGAGTCACCATGGGAATCTTCAGTCTTGGAATGGGGTGGAGAATTATTTGCTTCAGCCCTCAAATGCTGAACTTCTTGCGTCGATTCATCAATTTTTGTTGCATATTCTCAGCGAGTGTGTGCAATTCATTGAGGGGAATGGTTCTGCCGCCACGATGCCTAGCTTGTCTTGGAGGCATTGTCCTCTCCTCCAAAGCTCTGATACCAAATGATGCAAGCCTAGGGGAGGCTTTCTCAAACAATAGGATTGGGAGAGTGACTTGCGCACAAGAAACGGGACGAACAGTAATTTCAGCACTGCGCAAGCTCAGGAGAACAGTTGTATCTTTGTCGATACAGATCGGATCAACCTGATTCCAAAGCCAAATGAACAAAGACTTATGGATCTACAATTTTTGTGTTTTGGGTTTTCTGAAATAAGCACTGTAATATAGTCGAAATTGGGTTGGAAGTAACGAACAGAACAAGAAAAGATAGGAACTTCGTTGGTTGCTCTTCTAGGCCTCCAAGGAAGTTGAAGGGGCACCGATTCTTCTAGATCGATCACTGAAACTCTTCAAGGATGCAGATTTCGAAAGCTCCGAATCTTCAAGGACGGAGTGAAAACTCTTCTAGGTTTTCAAGGGTTGAACTCTACAAGGTTCATGATACTTGCTTCAAGCAAAGTTTTTCATTTATCAAAAGTCGTCTGTCTTCTACCAAGGATTGGATGGCTTATATCATCAAAGAAATAAAAACAGAGCATAGAAACTTGAAAGCATTAAAGAGCCTAGAAACTAGAAAAATAATAAAGAGCTTAGGAACTAGAAAAATAATAGAAGCATAACGTCTTCATGGTTCCTAAGGTGTCTTCTTTCAAACTTTTGGAATGGACTCAAGATATCATTATAGCTTCTCGGTTTTGTCGAGCTTGAACTTCTTGGTCAAGAGAGTCGGTCTTCAATGTGGGCTGCATCACTTTCCCCCTCGAAGGGGGTTTGGGTTGTGGCGAAAAGCCATGCGGGGAGGGGTTTTGGGGAAACCCTTCCCAAGAAACCATGTGAGCAGTTTAAAGACCTGCTCAGATCTGGGAGATGAAAGCCACCAACAACTCAAAATTATGACACAGCTTTGTTATGATATACTAAAATTCCAAGCGTATAACTAAGTGATATATTTACTCAAATATGTTAAGCAAACGGTATTGACATAACGTTTTTGTAGCTTAATCAAAATATAAACGATCTTATTTTGATTGAAAAATCATCTGATGGATCTTGATGGATGATAAATATGCCAGATAGATACACGTTTGATATTAAGAAAAGTTCAAGTAAATGTATCACAGTAAGTATAGTTTGGAGCTTTTTTTATAACCTTTTTCCTAAAAATTAAAGAAAATGGCTGGTTAGACTGATCATGTGATCCAGCTTGACACAAGCAATAGGAAACTATCTTGAATCAATTGGTGCGGCTAGGTCCGGATCTTAACTAAAATCGATACAGGTGCTCACCTCTGTAAATGATTGCATAAGTCCGTTTGTGAATGAGTTCGTAGATCATCAATGTATATGAGAGTTTCCCATGTGTTTATCTTATACACTTGCTGTGTAAGAATTGAGGCACAAAGCTGATGTTATATTAAGTAATGATAGTTGAGTAAACTTAACCATTGTTAGTTGAATGATAGCAAGTATAGAGTATTAAGATTAAAAGATCTTATTAAATTTTCTAAATTTGTGTTGCTAATGAAATACCTAGGACATACGCATGCCCTAGTAATTGAATTCTTTCATCATAAAAAAAAAAAGGCATGACAAAAATTCAAAAAAATAGTCACTTTTAAGTAAACATGCACACTAGATCGGTTTTAAACCACAAAGTATTTTTTTTTTTTGTTAATTTAGATTCTCAACAATTCTCTTTAATCTAGCAAATAAAAATTTTATAAAAGTCTAAAGAAAAATAATGGTATTTAATGATAATAACTAGATTGAATGTTTAATAATGGAACGATAGTTGTTTAATATAGTTAGAATAATGAAATTAAAAAAAAATCACAAAGAAAGTGAGCTTTTGAGATGAGAGAGAAAAGGAATAGATGAGTTTCATCATCATCATCAACATCATTGGTGAGATACTTTTACATTAAATAAATTAATTAATATACTAAAAAAAAAGTGAAATGCTTAATTATGACAGCTAGATCCTATATAGAAATAGGAAGAAATAGAAAAAAGAAGAATGGAGCCATCACTTTGCAGTTGAATGGTTGAGAGCTACTTTGTCTTTTTAGTGTGAATGAGGTGAATATAGTCATACAAGGAGTGGAAATAAGGCTGCCCAAACATGTACAATGAGTATATCTTAGCTATTCAAGCACTGAGATGACAAATGTTGTTTGTCGGTCCATGAAGTATCTCTCATGGTCTGTCTGGCAAATAGAACTTATATAAACGTCCATAAAATAAATTAGTTTAACTAGATTTTAACAAGAAAGAAAAGTTTAAAAAATTGTTTGTGGAATGATCACGATACATTCTTGTATTTATGGCATGTCTGTTTCACTGTAAATGTATCACAGTGAGTATAGTTTAAAGTTTTTTTTTTTATAACATTTTCCTAAAAATTAAAGAAAATGGCTGGTTAGACTGATCAGGTGATCCAGCTCTACACAAGCAACCGGAAACTATCTTGAATCAATTGGTGTGGTTCGGTCCGAATCTTAACTAAAATCAATATGGGTGCTCACCATTGTAAATAATTGCATAAGTCCGTTTGTGAATGAGTCCGTAGATCATCAATGTATACGAGAGTTTCCATGGGTTTATCTTATACACTGGTTTTGTAAGAATTGAGGCACAAGCTGATGTTATATTAAGTAATGATAGTTGAGTAAACTTAACCATTGTTAGTTGAATGATAGCAAGTACATAGTATTAAGATTAAAAGATCTTATTAAATTTTCTAAATTTGTGTTGCTAATGAAATACCTAGGACATACGCATGCCCTAGTAATTGAATTCTTTCATCATAAAAAAAACAGGCATGACACAAATTCAAAAAAAGTCATTTTTAAGTATACATGCACACTAGATCGGTTTTAAACCGCAAAATATTTTTTTTGTTAATTTAGATTCTCAACAATTCTCTTTAATATAGCAAATAAAACATTCATAAAAGTCTAAAGAAAAATAATGGTATTTAATGATAATAACTAGATTAAATGTTTAATAATGGAACAATAGTTGTTTAATATAGTTAGTAAAAAGACTAGATATATATTTTAGACTAATGAAATTAAAAAAAAGAAATCACAAAGAAAGCGAGCTTTTGAGATAAGAGAGAAAATGAATAGATGAGTTTTCATTAGAGCAATAATGAAAAAGAGATTTTAAGTGTTTTACTATATAAAAGAATTTGCCTTATCATCATCATCATCATTATTGGCGAGATAGTATGTAAAATATTATAAGAATATCTAACAATACACTAAATAAATTCTTTAATATACTAAAAAACAAAAAAAAAAAAAAGTGAAATGCTTAATTATGACAACTAGATCCTATATAGAAATAGGAAGAAATAAAAAAAAAAAAAAAAAGAATGGAGCCATCACTTTGCAGTTGAATGGTTGAGAGCTACTTTGTCTTTTTAGTGTGAAGGAGGTGAATTTAGTCATACAAGGAGTGGAAATAAGGCTGCCCAAACATGTACAATGAGTATATCTTTGCTATTCAAGCACTGAGATGACAAATGTTGTTTGTCGGTCCATGAAGTATCTCTCATGGTCTGTCTAGCAAATAGAACTTATATAAACGTCCATAAAATAAATTAGTTTAACTAGATTTTGACAAGAAAGAAAAGTTTAAAAAATTGCTTGTGGAATGATCATGATACATGCTTGTATTTATGGCATGTATGTTTCACGAAAAACTTAAAATTTGGAACATATTTTTTGAAAAATAATTTATTGTATCACTTGAAAAAATTAATCCATGGAGTAGATAGGGCAAACTTAAAAACAAAAAATGGTAAACATCGATATAAGAAGAGCTTTTACAATATGTTATAATTGTGATATAACTTTTTTTTTTTTCCAGCTGGTCGAATTCTTACACATTACTCGATCTCAAAACAAGACATGTGATCGAGAGTTGGATTAGTTGATTGCCAGATGCAAGTTTCCGGCGAAAGAAAGACTGCCAAAGTGTAATTTGACGCTCGGAAAAGATTCATGTTCACATAAGTTGCGTGGATTGTTTTTTTTCCAAGTTTACTCGAATGACCTATTTCAAACTTTCAATCTTCTTATATCTGTTTGTGCCCGCAAAAGAAGTGCATCTTTGCAATCGAACCTTATGCACATCTATTGAGGAATGATTTGGTAGCCAAAAATTTATTTCTTTCTGTGTTCCTAAACTCGATTAGAGTGATAAGTGCTGTTTGGTGAGACAAAACTAGCCCTCTAGCAACATAAAAATAGGTAAATCTTACCACAAATAATTACTAATAGAAAAATGCTTCTAAATGTCTAGTACTGCATCAATAACTTGATTCAATCCGTAGAGGTGGAGAAAAATTATAATCAGCTTTATCATCAAACTCATGTCCTGTACGCCTGAAGTAAATATAGTTCGGCTTGATATTGTACCGGTTCATCAACATGTGTTGAAAAGGAAGAGTTGAATGAAACCCACAAGGATGGATGCGTTCCCCATGCTCTCAAGCTCCGTCCACTTTTAGTATCTAGATCAAACGGCGAAAACCTAGAAACCGGTGGTTCCACCATCTCATAGTTCGAATCCTGAAATGGCGAAAACCTAAAAACGGTTGGTTCCACCATCTCATAGTCCGAATCGTGAAATAGCGAAAACTAGGAAACTAGTAGTTCCACCATCTCATAGTCCGAACAATAAAATGGTGAAAAAGGAGAAACTAATGATTCCACCATCTCATAGTCCGAATAGTAAAATGGTGAAAATCGAGAAACTAATGATTCCACCATCTCATAAGGCGAAAACCTGAATACCGGTGATTCCACCATCTCATAGTCTGAATCTCGGATCTTGAAATAGCAAAAACCAGGAAATTGGTAGTTCCATCATCTCATAGTCCGAACAGTGAAATGGCGAAAATAGAGAAACCGATGGTATCACCGTCTCATAAGGCAAAAACTTGGAAACCGGTGGTTCTATTATCTCATAGTCCGAATCGTGAGATCAGCAAAGGAGGCACGTAAAAATCCATCCAATCTTGAAATTTCCGAGGAGATAAGGAGATAAGAGTGCCATAACTTTCCGACTCTGGGCCATTACTTTCCGAATTTGTGCCGATAGTCACGGTCAAGATCCAACCTCGTGAAGGCAAGCGAACTTTGTGAATTTGCAAACTGAAGAGGCTGAAGAACTCTGGCCACACGTTCTCTTCGAATGCGGCGGCACGCCACGTCGAGCACATTGATCGGAATGCGAGCCAGTGCCCTCAAAGTTGTCTTGAGCACAGTTCTAGCCGCTCTGCGAGTAGATCGGCCCAATTTTTCACCATTGTTGATTCACGGATTGAGAGAAAGCAGAAGATCGGCGGGCTGTGCACAGAGAGAGATAGAGAGAGGAGGATTTGTATGATGCATAATTCCACGAGGTGAGAGAAAATATCTATATATTTGTCACCATTAAAAAGATAAACTCATATCAAATAGGTATCCAAATTCTTTATAAAGAAAAGGAAACAGAGTGCTCGTTTGAATTATGCTTATCAGATTACAACTACCTTTCTGGATATATATTACTAAAATGGACAAGTGAGGAATATATCTCGAGCCAAAAGAGAAAATCAAATAATGTAATTTTTCTCGGATTTTAGTATAATGAAGTGGAGAAAATTGCAAACAGACAGACATGTATAGTGAAGTTTGGTTTGTGTAAAAGTGAGAAAATTGTGGGAAAAACGTTTGTTTTAGTAATTTTTTTTTTTAAATAATATGCCTTTGGACTTATGGAAAAAAATCAATTTAATTTTGAGCTTGGATTTTTATAGTGAGGGATATTTAATTTCCTTTGTTTTGTTGAGTAATGTTATTTTTATTTATTTTGTAGATTCCTTGTTTAGTCGACTATAAATAAGTAATGTAGGCAAATAGCCAAATAAATTATATCGATAGAAATCGAGAAAGAATTTTTCGTAATCTATTGTTACTCACTACGTTGAGTGCGCAACGCAATGGAATTACATTATGCAGTCAACATGGAGAAATAAAGCCCACTTCAAATTTGGGCCGGTCCACATGATAATTGGGCTCGGAGAAGTAAATTTCCAGAATCCTTGGAGCTGGTCTCGTCCAGCCAAATCGGCCCGATCCTCGGGAAGATACCACGGACGATCTCGATCGAGGGGCCTGACAACACGTGTGGGCTGTACTAGGAGATGTCATCCGTTCAGATAAACCGGGCGAAGGTCTACTCGGATTCGAGTTAACCGGACGAATACCAATTTAGGATTCACCCGATTCAGGGTGAACCGGGTGAACATTCATTCAATCTAGGGTAAGCCGACACCATCCTTTTTTTTTTTTTTTTTTTTTTTTTTTTTTTTTTTTTCAGGACTTTCCTAGTGTTTAACTAAAGAGCACCATATTCTTTTTATGATCTTGACGGATCATGTCGTTGTTGTTATTATGTCATGTTCCTATTGTCATCTCTACAATCATTATTCCTTTGTTACTAGCCATTCTCTTTTTCTACAGCTTTCAATTCGTGTTTTAATATCAGTTTGGGCATCTCATTTAAAAAATTTAGTATAGGCCACATTCAATGTGTGATATTTTCATTCGATACAATTAAGTATCGCTAATAAACTTTATATATATATATATGTCTATATGTCTATAAGGTACAATAATATTATAATCGAAGATTACTTTCTCGTCTTTACGGTGTTTCACTTGAAAATAGAACTCCACATATATATATATATATATGTGGGGAAAATTGTCTAAAAAGTCATAAACCTATTGTAGTTTTGCTAATTCAGTTATAAAATTTTCAATCTTGTCGATTGAGTCCTAAACCTTTTGTTAGTTTGCCAATTGAGTTTATCCGGCCAATTTTGGTTGGAAAATGCTGACGTGGACGCCGGCGGTGCCACGTAGGACAGCCGGCACTGACGTGAATAATTTTTAATAATATTTTAAAACTTTTAAAACTTTTTTTTTTGACTTTTTTTAATATTTTATGTTTTTTTTTTTTCCTCTTTTTTTTTTTTTTTTTCCTTTTTGGCTTTTCCCTTGCCCTTTTTCCGATTCCCTGGCCCTTTTCCGGTGGTTGGCCACAGGCCATAGGCCATAGCCAATGCCGGGTGAGGCCAGCCCCGCGAGGGTCGGCCTCGCCAGATCTGGCAAGGGGAGCCCTCGCCCAGGTGAGTGTCAGCCTTGCCCTTGGCCGGGTGGGCGACGGCTAGCCACTAGCCATAGGCCGACGCCGGGCCGGCCTCGCCATATCTGGTCTGGGTGAGGCCAACGCTTGCCTGGGCGAGGATGAGCCCTAGTGAGGGCTCCCTTCACTAGATCTGGCGAGGCCGACCGTCGCCAGGGGCAGGGCTGGCCTCGCCCGCCACAAGTGAGGCTTGGCCGGGCGAGGCTAGCCTTGGCCCCGGCGAGGGGAGCCCTCGTTGGGGCTCGCCCGGCCGGGCCTCGCCTGTGGTGGGCGAGGCTAGCCGGCTGGTTGTGGCGGTGGCCGATCACTAGAAAAGGGCAAGGGAAAAGCCAAAAAGAAAAAAAAAAAAAAAAAGAGGGAAAAAATAGAAAATATTAAAAAAATCAATAAAAAATCTTTAAAATTTTAAAATATTATTAAAAATTGTCCACGTTATTGGCAGTCCTACGTGGCACTGCCGATGTCCACGTCAATATTTTTCAGCCAAAATTGACCGGATGGACTCAATTGGCAAACTAACAAAAGGTTTAGGATTCAATTGGCAAGATTGAAATGTTTAGGATTGAATTGACAAAACTGCAATATGTTTAGGACTTTTTGGACAATTCTCCCTATATATGTGTGTGTGTGTCTATAAGGTACAATAATATTATACTCGAAGATTACTTTCCTGTCTTTACGGTGTCTCACTAGATAGCACTTACCATTCTAATTGAGTTTACGAACATAGAAAGAAATAAATTTTGGGCTACCAAATTATTCTTCAATTGATGTGCATAAGGTTCCATTGAAAAGATGCACTTCTTTTGTGGGCACAGATAGATAAGGAAATTGAAAGTCTGAAATACGTGATTCAAGCAGGCCTATACTTAGAAAAAAAGATCCACACAATTTATGCAAACATGAAACTTTTCCGAACCTCAAGTTACACTGTGCAGTCTTTCTTTTCCAGGAAACTTGCATCTGGCAATCAACTAATCCAACTCTCGATCACATATCTTGTTTTGAGATGGAGCAATGTGCAAGAATTCGACTTGCAGGAACAAAAAAAGAAAAAAAAAAAAGAAGCACTTATATCACGATGATAACATCTTCCATAGGCTCTGCTTATATTGATTTTTATCATTTTTTTCTTAAAGTTTGCCTTGTCTATTGGTTTGTCTTCATAGCTCATTTTGGTGTTTACTAGCGACTCTTATTGTGTGTTTGTTTCAATGAAAACACAAGATTTGAAAAATATTTTTCGAAAAATAATCGCTTATATCACTTACTAGAAAATAATGAATGAAATATATTTTCATCATTCACGAAAATAGTTAGGTATAAATTAATGTCGATGATGTAAATATATTCCGTTGACTAATTTTTTTGAGTGATACAACATATTATTTTTGGAAAATATATTCCAAATTTTAAATTTTTGGTGAAATTAACACACTATTAATACAAGCACATATCGTGATCATTCCACAAGCAATATTTAAAACATTTCTTTCTTGTCAAAATTTTGTTAAACTAATTTAATTTGTGGACGTTTGTATAAGTCCTATTTGCCAGACGACCACGAGAGATACTTCGCGGACCAACAAACAACATTTGTCATCTTTGTGCTTGGATAGCTAAAATATACTTCTAATACATGTTTGGACCGGTCTTACTTTTACTTCCTATATGAAAAAGTTACCCTCATTTATACAAAAAAGACAAAATAGCTCTCAATCATTCAATTGCAAAGCGATGGCCCCATTTCTCCCTTTTTCTATTTCTTCTATTTCTATATAAAATCTACTTGTCCTAATGAAGCATTTCACGTTTTTTTTTTAAAGTATATTCTTAGATATTCCTTTAAATTTTTACATATTCCGTGTAAAAGTAAAAAAAAAAATTATCTATTCTTTTTCGTTCTTATCTCAAAAGCTCACTTTCTTGGTGATTTTTTATTTTCTTAAATTCATTAGTCTAAAATATATATCAAGTCTTTTTACTAACTATATTAAAAAAATTATCTCTTTTATTTAATGTTGGTGAGATATTTTTACATAAGCATGTAAGACATTATAGAAATATCTAGGAGTACACTAAAAACATTATGCACAATAAGACATCTTGATTTCTTTTCATAAACACCTTATAGATGATATTAATTTTTGTTAAACTAAAATAATGAGATTCACTAGCGTTTTAAAAACAATCTCAACAAAAAAATCTCATTTTGTGCAACTTTTTTTATTTAATTAAATTCCATCTTTAAAATTTTACATTAGAGATGGTAATTGTAATTTTATTTTGGAAACTATTTAAAGTTAAATTTTTTTTTTTTTTTTTTTTTGCTTTATCAGATCATCCCTTTATCTGATAAGACAAAATTTTATAGTGATACACACAACAAAGATGAAAATTTATAAACAAATTATTGTTCTAAAAAATTGTCTATGTTAAATTATTTCTAGATTCAGCTAAATAGTTTATTCATAAATTTGATTGATAGCGTAGAAATGAACTAGGTTTCTCAGAAATTTATCTTTCCGATGAAACTAATCATTATGGAAATAAAATCTGACAACTCATCATTATGGAAATAAAATCTAACAATATATACATGGAAATTTTATCTTTTTGGTTACTAAATCCTATATGGAATCAGGAAAAAACTAAAAAAAAAAGGGAAAGTAATTAAATTTGGGGCCAACCACTTTAAATTACAATTGAATGATTAATGCAAATTTTATCTTTTTGGTAAAAATTAGGTGAATTTAGTCATATAATAAGTGGAAACAACATAACTCATTTTGCCAAATGAAGCTATCTCACCCAATGAAGCCACCTTATTTATCCTCAAATTGATTGGTTTGCATTCTTCAGTGTTCATATTTCAAAAGAAAAACTAAGGTTGCAAATATGAACTTGTCAATAAGACTTTTTGTGGTATTCATGATCATTCCTGCCCTCATACGAGCTTGCTTCGGAGATATATGCGTACTCGGAAAAACTGAAGTCCAAATCCACAATAGCTTACCCGAGGAGTAACGCTTACTGTTCATTGCAAATCCAAAAACGATGATCTCGGCGTTCAGCAAATCCCTCCTGGGGGCACGTGGAAATTTCGTTTCCGTCCCAATGTGTTTTGTAAAACCCTCTTCTTTTGTAGCATGCAATGGCCTGGTCAATTTCACCATTTTGATATATATGATGGGGAAAGAGATACTGAAAGATGTGAAGAAAGCTGTAAGTGGGATGTAAAGCCAACCGGTCCATGTCTTTTGAATATGGGATGTGAAAACTGGAATTCCTAAAATTTCCTATGGAAATTTATGCCTATCCTAGTTTGTACCAATCTGATATTTGGCTATGAATAAGAAGCTCCTCCTTTGGATGCGTGAAGATTTTCTTTTTGCGCTTTCAATTGTTAACACTAGTTAACTCTTACAAGCATTAACAAGAAACTGATGATATTACGTATAACAACTCATTGTGTAATAGCCTCTTCTTTTGCAGTATGCAATGGTTAGGTCAATATCGCTATTTTAATATATATGTTGCAAAAAAGAGATGATGAGTGACCCACTCGTGGGCAACCGCGTTGGTATTCGTTTTCTCTTGCTTCGATGCGGTTGAGAGTTTGAATCCCCGCGTTGCTATCGCAATTTAAGTGGGGGTCTTTGGTGGTGGGTTGCTAGACTAGATTCCCCCGAGATATAGTCATCCAAATAGCTTCGGCGAGGTCCGCCGGTGTCACCGGGCACCGGAGGGTTGTGTGACCCCAATTAGCATAAGCGAAAGGGGGTTCAGGCGAGATCCTTGGTTATTAAAAAAAAAAAAAGAAAAAGAGATGATGAGTGATGTTATGAAAGGTGTAAGTAGTTTGTAGAGTCTACTGGTCCATGTCTTCTTCATAATGAATGTGAAAAATAGAACTCCTAAAATTTCCTAGGGAAATTTGTGCCTATACCAGATCAAAGCTGTTTGAAGTTGGAGATGCAATTCAAACCGATTGAGAAAAGAAAGAATCGAAAAGTTAGGCATATGTGCGATGGACCCTGGGCCCAAGCAAGACTGACTCGGCTGGAAGTAAATTCCAATTCCACTTCACAGAAGTCACCTTCAAGAAAGGAAATCAAAGATGTTTTTGGCCCAATCCATCTTTGGTGGGCACTTGATTCTGCAACAGGCTCTTGCTTCCCATTTCGTAAATCCTCGATGATGCAAGCTTGCTCTAGAACTCGAACCTCACAAACATTTTCTGAAATGTACTTTGATATGTGTACAGATGTCTAATCATTTGCTTTTGCCTCTGATGCCCATTATATGCCATGGTAGAACCTTGGGAGGATCAGGACATCAAATGATTTTAAGCGCGTTTATATAGGGTTAGAAGTTTATATTGATTAATAAGTAGGAATCTACGCCTTCCTACAGGGATCTGTGCACCAAATAAAATGGGCTTTTGTTTAATTTCTTGCTATCTAGGCTTTCTCACAGAATGGGCCACCTCTGGTTTTGACCTCTGTCCTCTTACTGTATGCTCTGCATTCTACTTGTGGGGAAGGTCATCTGACTTGTACTTTCTCAGCTTAAGACAAGAAAGGGGAAAAAAATCTTGTATAGATTCTGGATTTCTTTGATTTTGATCTTTCACTTATTTACCTTTATATAAATTGCAGCAATGATTTCACTAACGTCTTCTGCCATACTGCCGCAAGATGTGAAAATTATGTTGTGTCTTGTACTTTTCTTTTTGGGCCACACGGTGTCTACTACTCTTGATACGTCTGCTGGTGGTAACAATATGAGCTTCTACTATAGTGTACCGGGTTCAAGGCGAGATATTATTATGTTGCTCCGCTGGCTATAGTGTCATAAGATTTAAAAGTCAGACAACGCTGTACGGTGGACAGTGCATTGTAATATCTGACTACATTCTGTTGCTTCTCTGCTGTTTTTGTCATTTCCCATATGCTCCATTGTGATTTTATATGTTTAACGCTCCGTGCTAAATTAAGCAGGAACGATGACTGAAAGATGCAGTTCTTACTGTATTTGCAAAATAAACAAGATTGTTCCCCATCACTGGTAAGAAATTTTTTTTTTTGGTAGCATCACTTGTGACACACCAACGCAAGATAAATTCAACCAGAAAATGATCTAATGATTGTAACCGGACGTCCCTGCAGTTTCATTTCTTTAGTGGTGAAAAAAGATCTACGCAAAAGGAAAGCAAACGAGTGGTAGAAACATGTCATCGGTGAACCACAGGCCACTATCCACTTCTCTAGCCACAAACAGAAGAGAGTTTGATGTTTCTCTTCCTACCTCAAGTGCCTCCCGACAACTTGGACTGGCAATTAAGCAGTTGACTGATATTATGGTCGGTCAGAACATCAGTGAAAGCAACATTAGCTCCCACTCTGTTTGAATTCTTTTGGATATACTGTTCAGTGAGAAGAACATAACCGGACAGATTGTCTTTGTTACTGTTTGGGGTTGCTTTATGTTCATAATAGGCCACTAAGCAAGAATTCGATGGGGATGGCCAATGGATCTAGATGGATTTCTACTAGTGTATCTGACAGTGATACAGGATCTACTGATGTGGATTCTTTTCCACACAAGGCTGGTTCTGCTCACCGTGAGGGAAAGGGCATCACCAGCGGAGTGGACAAATTGCACAGCAGTGGAGATACTCAATAAGCTTTCAATGTATTGTGAGATACTGAGCTAACTAAACCAAGCTGGTTTTTGCAAGGAAGTGAGTGAGCATAGTAGCTTCACGGTGATTGATTGGTTTTCTGCATTATCTCAGTCAAGAACACCATGGTCAGATTGGTTACTCACTTAAGACAAGCCATGATATGGCCAACTGGGATCTGATTTTATACCAATAACCACACAGAGAAATATTTTCTGAAATAACATGGACATGGAAGGTTATACTAGTGCCCTTATTTTGCCCATCCCTCCCTCTGCGGGGCTTCGATGTCACCCTTATTCGTTCTGTTACTTCCTCGTAATGTGCCAGCTAGATGATGGGTTTTTGCAAAGAGTTCTACATTATCTGTTCTGTTACATTTTCTGCCCATTGTTTTATGAGAAAATAGACGACAGGCGAGCGTGCAGAGAGATGCAATTGACCATCTTATTCCTAATGAATAATCTTACAACTGTAAAGATGGATAAGTGCTTCCACATCGAGCTATATAATAGGTGTACACATGAAGCAGTTGACTTTCGATTACATTGCCTCATGTGAACACCTAATTTGGTCGCGTACATGAGAGAGGTCACTATAGGGACCTTGCATTCTCACATGCTGCGGCAACAATATGATCAAAGACGGAATTATAGCGGAAGTAGAAATACTACCTGTTGCTCATATTCATATAAGGTAGATAGCAATTTGTTATGTTCGCTGCTTATTAGTAGATAATATTGATTTAATGTCGCACTTGCAGAATCGTTCTGAGTACATTGAATGATAATTAACAACATTTGGTCGTAGATGTTCATCACTTGAAATGTTTAGAGATTCATCAGAAACAATTGATTTATCCTTACTCTTCTCATGCGACAAGGAAGAAAAGTAGTTGACCTAACCTAAGGAATCAATACATTTTCATCTCTTCATTGTTTCTACCTTGTTCAAAGTTCAGACACAATGTTTTGGTTTCACTCTACTTTTGTTCTTGAGTAGAATAGACATGCCATATCATGGAGGACAGCAGATAAAACAATCGAAAGTAGACACACAGACAGCTATTGCAGAAGTTTGTCGTTATTAGGTCTAAAATGTGAAGCATCGAAGGCACGAAGGCAGATTGGAAATGACTTTCAGTACAATTTCACTTCCAATGAAGCAATGACATAACAATTTCATGTTTTCGTTATGAATTCCTAACTTTTTGTACCAACCGACTGGATTGCATAAGCACTCCACTAATTGCTCCTTCATCAATAATGACAAGCCAAACTTTTTAGCTATGGTTTAAAAGCTTGGTTCGATCCAAAGTGGTGGAGAAAATTGGCTATCAGATATCCAGTCGATATGTGGCTCTATTGAACCATCTTCGAGGTGATATATTCCCATGTCTGTACCTACTCCCTCTTTAGTTAGCTTGGACCATGAGAAAAAATCATCAATAAAATAAATACAGTTTGACTTTATGTGATGCTTCTGATCGACCTCCAAAGAGAAGGAAGAATTGCAGCCCACGAAAAGGGACATGTTCCCCAAGTTCTTGACTCCCGTCCAGGTTCGATTATCGAGGTCAATCTCAAAAATATGAAATCGAAAGGTTCCTTTACACGTTTGTTGTCCCTGTCGTGACACCAACAATAGAGATCCTGTCGCTGATTGCACTATATACGAGGCACCATACGTGCGAAGCAAGCGGGAGTTTTGTATGGCGAGGAACTTGTTCAGATTGGGAAGCTTAATAATATGGTCGCGGCACGACATGGGATTCTTCAGCATATGGAGTTCCCCCTCTTTGCCCATCGTCGGCATCCAACCTCGCGAAAAGAAGCATCTCTTCCCCTTTGCTTTCTGGCAAGAGCGCTTTGTGAACCAGCTGACATGAGAGGCAGCAAAACTCGCGCCACCACGTCCCCTCCTCGTCCGCGAGCATCAACCACCGGACGTCGCTCCTCTCTTCGACAGCAGCGAATCGCCAAGAGTGGCATACTGCTCGAAAGGCCGACAAATCCTTCGGACAAAGGCGTTGCGAGCATAGTACTAGCAACTCTTGCGGGAGATTTGCCCAGTTTCTCGCCATTCTCAATTATATCGTATTGAAACGAAGTAGAATTTCGCAAAGGGAGATGGAAAGTAGCCACTAGTTATTTGATAATCGATAAAAGCCAAGAATCTCACTTTAAATAGGAATCCCGATTCTAAGGAAAGGAAACAAAGCGACCGTTATGTTTACCGGATGAGAATTATATTTCGGAAATATAGTGCAGAAATAAACAAGTGAGGAATATTTATCGAGCTAAAAGTGGAAACAAAATTAGTATGATTTATGTCCCATTTTGGTGTCATAAAGTGAAGAAAATTGCAAGCATAGCAATATGTGTCCTGAACATTTTAATAAAAGTGACAAGTACACGTATGTAGAGGTTACTAAAATGTGGGACGGAGCGACCAAGAAGTTTGTTCTAGGATTTTGTTTTACTAATGATTAAATGAAGTGCTTGCAAATTATGTCGTCAATTGGATTTTTAGCCTTTAGAGAGATTCGACCAACCCTATAAAATTGTAGGAAAAAACAATTCTTCAAATTCAGGGTCCTACTTCGGAAATATAATGCTAAATTAAACAAGTGAGGAATATTAATCGAGCCAAAAGTGGAAACAAAATCAGTACGATTTATGTCCAATTTTGGTGTCATAAAGTGAAGAAAATTGCAAGTATAGCAATATGCTTCCTGAACATTTTAGTAAAAATGACGAGTAAAAGTATGTAGAGGTTACTAAAAAGTGGGACGGGGTGAATCAGAAGTTTGTTCAGGGATTTTGTTTTACTAATGTTTAAATAGACTGCTTGCAAAAGATGCCATCAATTGGATTTTTAGCCTTTAAAGAGAGTCGACCAACCCTATATAATTGTAACAAAAAACAATTCTTCAAATTCAGAAAAGACTAAATGCCTTTCCAAGTGGTGAACGCATCTATCATCAGCACCGAGGGAAGTTTCGGTAACAACGATAGTAACCGGCGAAGCAACCCGAAATAAATTACAGAACGTAAATATCAACACGTGTCATGATCAATTGGTTGAGCTCGGTGTATCTAACAAGCGAAGAGTGCAAATAGCCAGGTAGGACAGCACATCGAGCATATTATGATGAACACATTAAGCATGTACTTTGGCGCAGAATATAACGCTGGTGCGACCCAGTCAGTTCTGTTTTCAAAACATATCAAGTAACTTCTCACACTCAATTTTCTCCAAAGCCATTGATATGGAGTATAGTGACATGTCAATCGCACCGGTTGATTGTAAAGTTTTCATATGCCAATCGCAGAGAGCTGGCCGATACTCATCGATATCATCGTGTAGAACATTTGTGTAGCCTAATAACACATGTTAATGTAAATTGTAAATTGCACTTCATGTAAGAAATGAACTATTTGCCTCACCTTTAAGGAGTACGCACCACAAATAATTAGTGTGGTATTCTTTCTTGAACGTAAATTAGTAAAGTAATTAACTATATAAAGTTGCAAATTTGATTTTAAATTGGGGAATAATTTATCGGTTCTGAGGAACATGACTCCTATGTCCATAATCTACGTCAATCACCATGGGATAAATGTTATATTTTTTTTAGTTATCTTTTAACATGATACTAAGCATAGGCTGTTAGATGTGATTTAATATATAAATATTCTATTACTCATCCTTACACTTAGCATGATATTTTTGCCTAATATTAAGTGTGGAGATATTAAACTAGGGAGGCAAATGGGATATGGATATATTTGAATTCAAAACCTCATACTCTAATGCATTGGAATGGCGAAAATTCACGTGATGAGCATAAGTTACTATGACAAGTGTAAAGAATTAGTTGGTCAATACTTCATTTAGTGGCGATAAATTTCCAGACATCTCAGAGATAAACGGAGAGGTGAGAGAGCTCATACATGTCGTGTTTGGATTCTCTTGACATAGCAATTTGCATACATCCATAGGGTCACTCCATTTAAAGCTCTGCGATAAGAACAAATTCAACAATATTTGCCCGCCATTAGATTAGATCATTTAATTAATATCGCGTGACATATGGTTCACATGCTAGGTTACATGTCATTTTAGTTAGGTATTTTTGTACATCACATAGTTTCTAGATTTAATTTAAATAAGTGAAAATTCCAAACTTGTTAATTAGAAAATCATATTCCAGGGTTGGTGTGATTTGAGCTAACATTACAACATATGTTTTCGTTGTTATGTGGTAAGTCTTGAAATTTATATACTGTTTTATTGGGTATTAAATTGATAATTTGTGCACCCGCATGATCACCTGACATGTTAGGAAGTAATAAAAGGAATTCAAGCTGCTTGTTAATTTTTTTTTTATAAAAAGAAAGGCTATTAGAGAAATCTAGTTTAACCAAGTTTCTGTACCCAAAATTTCTGATTCGTTGGAGTAACGTATTTCTCCTAATACTTTACTTGGATTTTTAATTGGCCTATCATAAATTGATCAATCGAGACACCTAAATGAAAATGATCTGTATGTTAAGAACTTCAACCCTAAGTTGCGAACTAATATGGGCTTGGAAGAGCACGATTTTAACCTAGGCTTAATAATCCATTAGACGAACCCCTAGGTGGTGCACTTGGCGAGGGTGAGGTTGCGACATCTCACGAAGCTTGTGTTCCTACTTGTCCCGATTATAATTTAGTTTGGTGGCCAATTCATATACTATTTGAAGGCCGATTAAGGCTAAGGTCTATGCTTTTACACTTAAGAATGAGAGCTTTTGCATTAGAGGTGGCGGTGGGACTTTGATCAAATCTATGCTTTACATGGTCATATTGCTCAACCTCAAAGGATCAAATCGATAAATGACATATATATAAATAACTTAAGAAAATTGAGGGCTCATGATATTGATATCCACTTATATATTCCTAAAACGTCCAAGAGTCCCCTTAAAAAATCCTCCTCCATAGTTCTATAAGTCTACTGATATTATCTTGATTTGACATTCTAGCCTTTTTTTTTCAAAGTAAATATTTTATCATATATCAAGATGTTAAGATGATTAATAAGAGGTTCAACAAAGCAAATCTTAAATGGGCCAATTTCATAAAAAAAAAAAGCATGAACTTTAGGTGTTGTCTTAAATCTGGCCCGAACTTTATTTTGTCTAAAAAAAAAAGCATAAACTTTCACTTATGTCCCAAATCCGGCCCTCTGTTAACCCTCATTCCACAGTCATCCGACGTTGCATTTCCACGACAGCAATAATATCCAACACAGCAAAACGATGCTGCATTTGAGTGTTTGGAGGAAGTGTTAAATTTAAGTCTACCCTCCAATGAGGTGAACTTTACAAATGATTCTCATGGGAAAAATAATTCAGTAGATTCAATTCCAGGGGACGAGGTACATAGCTAGGGCCATTAGATCAATTAACAATTGGCAAGCTGTTTGTAATGTAAAAAGCTGGGTTGGAAGTAGAAGATTACATTACCTTAAAGCGAGATATTAAAAGCATGTGCATCTTGTAGTTAAATACAGATGTGAAACCTATTTGTAATAGACTTACTTTATTTTGTCCCAAATAAAGTTCGGGCCAGATTTGGGACAACACCTAAAGTTCATGCTTTTTTTTTAGACAAAATAAAGTTCGGGCTAGATTTGGAACAACACATAAAGTTCGTGTTTTTTTTATGGAATTGGCCCAATCTTAAATAGTAAAGTAGAATAATAAAGCACAAACGATAATGATAAACACAATCTCATCTCACAAGAATAGATGTGTCTCAACATTAATAATAAATAAAAAATAAATAAATAATGGCTGATCACTGAATTTTGCATAATCATAAATGATAAGCACACATACTAATCTCCTTCTCCAATAGCTACAGCTTGCCCAGTGGGCAATGCATGCCTAGGTTCAACATTCTCAACACCATTACTATACAATACAAAGATACTAAAAATAGATTAAACAAATTGTTAGGTCTAGATTCAGATTGCGAGAGACTGACCAAGCATAGATATGTAAGAGTTTTCCTAATGTGGACTAAATTAATTGATATTGTAATTTACTGTTTTTACGGTTACCGTAAAACAGGGTTGGTCTAAAGAGAGATAGAAGGTTTCTTAATTAGTCTAATATGGGTTGGCTAGTGTGGGCCGAGTTGAGCCGGCCCGTAATGAGGGGGACGGTTTGGAAACTCTATAAATAGTGCTCAAGTCTCTCCTCTAACTCTAATTCTCACATGTATCCTCACCTAAGGGGCGTTTACCTAACGCTAAACGTGAGGGGGCCGCCTCATTGAGCCAGTGATACGGAGGGCAATAGAGGAGAAGGACTTGATGCGTGGATCCCCTTTATATGTGGGTAATCTTTTTTTTTATGCTTCCGCTTTATGTTCGATGGATCCAAGTGCGTTAATCTTTCTACTCAATTATGCATGTTCTTGTTCTGGTTATGGAGATCTTGGGGTTGCACAATTTGCGTCTTACATGTGGTATCAGAGCAACCATAACTCTAGAACTTGAACGCATAAAGATTTTGCCCTAATTTGTACGGATTAGCCCTAATTAATACGGATCTTGCCCTAATTTGTGATTTTCGAGACTTTTTGTTCAATAAAAATAAAATTAAATCACAAATTCGGATTGGGCTCGACGATACGAGCAGAACCGTGGGCGGCGCGTCACCGGAGGACGCCGCACGCGCCTCCACGCGCGGCCACGCGCCTCTGGGGCGTCGAACGCGCGCCGCGCACTCAGGCGGCGCGTGTAGGTGCGTGAAGTCTTCGTTCGGCGCGTGGTTGGTGGCGTTGGACTCGTATGGTGATTTCCTATCTGTTGGTATATTTATTTTACATTTTTGATGATTTTATGGATGCGAAAATACATGCAGAACCCTAAATACGTGTATTTTTAGTGAATTTTTGCGTATTTTTCCTTGTATTTTCATGTGATTTTGGAAATACAAGTGTTGGGTTACAGGTATATTATCACATAATCATTATAAAGGTGTGATTCATCAATAAAAATCAAATTTTATTGTGAACTGAATCTGGCTTAATGAGATACAACAATTATGGAATAGTAATTGAGTTATGTATTGAGCTGATGAAAGCAGTAAAGGTTATGAAACTTTTGTTGCTCATGCATACTCCTTGACACGCTGGTAATCTTTGAATGATGGATGTCTTAAGAACTCGTGACCAAATTGATTGTATTGATTAACATATCTGCTGTTATGGGTAATGCATATCGATTAAGTTACTGCATATTGTACATGAACTCATCTGGTCACTTGTTAATATCTATCAAGTTAAATATTTTTATGGTTAAGGAGTATGACAATATTTATGCAGAGCAATAGTATCTACTGTTATAGTTTAGATATTTAGTTCTGTGGTTTAACTCAATTTATAGGCCATTGGTTGAAGTAATGATATTTGTTACCTAAAATTAATTAATGAATCAATTGTTGGCCTTGGAGTCATTTTTTGCCTTATGAACTCATGAGTGATAATGGATCAGCTGTCAAGCTTGTCAATTTGGTATATCCTGTATTACTATTGATATTAATTTGTGAGAGATATTTTAGATCATCATTCTTTTTATGTTGTTATGGTAATATGTAATTTGGGTGCATAAGAGATGTTTTATTCTCTGTTATGAGAAGTTTCTTGTGTTGCTGTGATCGGTGATCTCATTGGAATCTGTCTTTCAGGTTCGCTATATATATTTATATGTATGTAATGATTAATTTTTTATTAATGAATAAAGCAATGTAATTAGCATGATATGTGATTTTGGTGATATGATGCCCCTATCACTAAAGATAAAATTACATATATATGGTGTATGTAAGGAGTAAAGCTTATATCCCTGGTATGAGAGAATTTCAATGATTCAATTGAGTAGTGACCGCCAAAGTGGCACGCTTGATTGGGTTTGAGAAATTTCGGTCTCGTATGATGATTGGGATGTCTCCTGGTCTAATGCGTAATCATACTCCCAAAGGAGGTGATTGTGTATTAGTTCATAGAGGGATACATGATAGTGTGGTGGAGGAGTGACTGATTCTAGTGATTCATATGCCCAAAGGTGATGAATTCACGAAGAATTGCAACGTATTCTCATAACCCTTATCATGTGGGGAGTGTACAATTGCATGTCATGTATTCTGCCCAAAGGTGATTATGTGATTTTGCATGTAACTCTCTGGATGTGTACTTGTGCGTCAAGTTACACAATGCTCACATGATGCTAATTATATACTTTTTTTTTTCAGTCACATTTTCTGTAAATAGTAATTCCGTCATCATTGAGGTTTTTTACTGCTTCAAATTTTAAGTTGTGGACATATGATTTGTTGCTTGAGAAAAGAGCAATTGAATTTGCTTATTGTCCATGAAGCGTTCCATTCTGGAACACTTGAAAAGAGGTTTGCCTGCGGACTGCACTGCTATAAGATGAAGGAAGCCTTAATTGCCTGAAATTATGTCTTGTCTGATATTGAAATTAGGACGCATCTGCAAAAATTGTGTTTAAATCCTAATGACATATACATCTCGTATATGATTAAAAAGGTTGTCAGGTTTAACAATGGCAATGAGTATTTTGGCAAATATGACAATGCGAAATAGCTTAAAGGGTCATTTGTCAAATACTTGGTAGATTCTGGGGTGGTAGTTTAATTACTATACCTGAAAATTCTGATAAAAAGATTTGGGCGAAAGGCATAAATGCACCATATTGAACATGGTGATAAGTATGATTAGTAACACTAATTTATCTGGTCTTTTGTGGGCTGATATTATGAAAGCAATTTTTTCATATACAAAAGGAGTATTGATTTTATGACCCTAAAGAAGGTACAAGAATTATGGAATCACATACTCTAAGGTTTCTAAATATTGACGTAATTGTAGAGGATAGCTGCTCTCAGATTATTAAAGATAATAGTATGATGGAGGTTACTGTGTTTTTGTCTTTACTTATATAGATAATTATGGAATCTCCTGTACTATAGACTAAACTTGTTGAGGTTCAAGGTACTATTCTTGATATAGTTTATAATGAAATTTCTTAAACCTCTCAAGTGCAGAATGAAGTGGTTGCAGCTTTATTAAGGAGATTTGTTAAGGAAAGACTATATAGTATATTTGTGAGAGCATGATTACAATATCCACTAAATGGTTGATGTAATGACATATTTATAAATGTCGTTTCTTATTCTCAATTAAGTATGTGATTAGATGCCATAAAAGGCGATATACAATCTATGGAACATATTTGGAAACTTACCGACTTGTTTAAAGATCACAAGTTTATTAGTTGCAAATTGGTGTACAAAACTAAAAGAATTTCAAACAAAAATTGTGGAATTTAAAGCCAAATTTGTAACTAACGTTTTGACTCGAAAGAGGGGTGGATTGTTTATAGTGAAGAAATAATTATTTCTTTAAATGTTCTTTCAGAGTGAACGTGGCATTAATAATTTATTTTGATATAAAGTTACGCCAAATAGATACAAAATCTATATTGTGCAATTTGGATGATTTTGCAGCAGATTCAAGTAAACTTGTATGTAGACTGAAAAGTTCCAATTCATGGTCTTAAGCAAGTTTCCAGACAATATTATTAAAGTTTCATAGTGTTATTATTTTGTTCAATTGGGAGCAAAGTAATTCAAAATACTGCAAGGTCAGTGGGAGGAAATTTATTTTTTTCTCATGTTTTGCTTACAAATTGTGACCTTGAGACACCTTTGTACTGAGGTCTGTAAGGATTGTTTTTGCCATATTATATTAGATTTTCTCGGAGGACATTTGCTGATTGTATATTGAAAATATTCAATATACATCATTGCAAGCCAGGAATTGCTCCTGTTGTTAAGGGTGATGGACTAAATCTATCACATTGTCCTTATTTAGATATTGAGAAAATCTAATTAAATGGTGTACCTTGTGTCAGTGCACTTAAAAGTATAATGTATGCTCGAATTTGCACTAGACTAAATGTTGTCTTTGTGACGGGACTTCTAGACAGATATCGGTCAAATCCAGGACATGATCACTAGGTTACTGTCAAGAAGGTTTTAAGGTACTTAAAGAAGACAAGAGATTATATAGCCATGTTCAATTCTTGCAGTTAGTAGGGTATTTATATGTAAACTTTGCTGGCTGTTCTGATGACATGCAATCAATAACAGAATACATATGTTAGCAGTAAGTGCAGTAAATAAAGTCTTATGTCATCTTCTACTATGTAAGCAGTGTTAGTAACATTCTTTTAGGCTGTTACTTGGGCTTTTAGGCTCCAAAACCTCATGACGGAATTGATCGTTTTAACTTGATGGATAGACCCATACGGTTGTATTGAGATAACACATTTGTACTATTATTTATTTACTACAGAGGTCTCAAGGGGTCTAAATATATGGTGGTAAGATATTTTTTGACCATAAAGAAACGGTACAGAAATGTGACTTATAATATAACATATTTTCACAGATGATGTGGTTGCAGATCCACTAACTAAAGGACTATGCCCATGTGTATTTTAATAACATATCGTTAACATGGGCTTAGGAGTATCTTCGGATACTGTTGTTTAGTGGGAGCTATTTTGGCTTTATCTGATAAAATTCACATACGTGGTTCGTTACACTTAGTAACGGTTTGATATGTATCAACTTTTGCATTCAATAGAATATTTTTGAATGTATTGTTATTATGTTGAATACATATTGATAAAGTCTCAAGGGATTGTATAAACCTTGAGTGAAGGCTAGGGGCATCCGGGCATCCGGTTATTAGCCTTGTACATATGTCTTGTGATACATTAAGAAAGGTTAACCATAAGGACAAGACATATGTGGGTTCATTGGAACCATGAAGCATTCTCTTGTGGCACAAGTTTTTGTGACACCTAAGGTAAGAGAATGGTGACTGACAAATGGGATCTCTATAAGAGATGTTATCCATTTGCCACACTACCATATTGAATCCATATCAATAAAATTGAGAGCACTCGTGACTATGGAAGGCTCTGTGTGTATACATGCAGTTACCGCCATGATTCGATGTTTAAGACTTTATGGGATAGGATTGAATATTAAGAATTATCTCTGGACTAATGCGTGCGCATAAGGTACGATTTCAATTAATATAGTCCAAGTGGGAGAATGTAAGAGTTTTCCTAATGTAGACTAAATTAATTGATATTGTAATTTACTGTTTTTACGGTTACCGTAAAACAGGGTTGGTCTAAAGAGAGATAGAAGGTTTCTTAATTAGTCTAATATGGGTTGGCTAGTGTGGGCCGAGTTGAGCCTAGCCCGTAATAAGGGGGACTGGCTGGAAACTCTATAAATAGTGCTCAAGTCTCTCCTCTAACCCTAATTCTCACATGTATCCTCACCTAAGGGGCGTTTACCTAACGCTAAACGTGAGGGGGCCGCCTCATTGAGCCAGTGATACGGAGGGCAATAGAGGAGAAGGACTTGATGCGTGGATCCCCTTTATATGTGGGTAATCCTTTTTTTTATGCTTCCGCTTTATGTTCGATGGATCCAGGTGCGTTAATCTTTCTACTCAATTATGCATGTTCTTGTTCTGGTTATGGAGATCTTGGGGTTGCGCAATTTGCGTCTTACAAGATATGCCTCTATGGAACTCTTAGATCGAAATTTAGAGCGGGAGAAAAGGCTCCCAAATCTAGATCTAGATTAGGAATGAGAATTTCCAAAATTCGGAGAACTTGTATAACCGCTTCCATTACAACAGGAACTCACCATATTCCTCATCATTCCCGTCTGACTTCTTGATTTAGAGGTTTGAAGTTGTAGGTTAATTCCTAACGATGGAATCATAAAATATGGCTAGCAACTAGGGAAGAGCATTACAACGAACAAAGGAAAAAAAAATCTAGATGAAAATACTAAAATACTCCCCTATCAAATTGGGAGAGAGAGTTTTAATTTGAGATGAGAAAATGGAGTCTCCCTCGATTGAGAGTTATTTTTAAGTCGAGGGAGTTTGGAGTCAAAGAGAAAAAGGGAACCGGATTTGACATTCTAGCTTAAAGAGTACAAAGTTTTAGTATATTTTCTAGCAAGAACGGAAAGTTTTAGTATACAGTAGCTTCTTATATGGTTGTCCTAATTGTATTGCGCTCTAATGATGCCCTTTGGATTTCTCTTACACACAAAAACTAAAGGTCCAAACTAAACTGAGAAAGCCTACTTCATGATCAAATAACAAAGTCTAGGCAAATTGGAAAGAGTCGATTCATATTATGTAAGAGAGAGAGAGAGAGAGAGAGAGAGAGAGAGAGATGATGCTATATAGTAGTAATAAGAAATTATATATTGCGACATTTTATGAGGCATTCCCGGCAGGAGCACAGCACATTCCCTTTTCTAATGAGACGGGGAAAATCGTAGTTCAGAATGAGCGTACTTTGCATGTCTGATTTAATTATCTGCAACAACCATGTTCTCTCCCATGGACGCCGAATTTCATCTGGAAGTTAACAGTGGCCATCGTCGCATCTACACACCAAATCTTTTTCTAACTCCATCCTCTGATTCCATATTATATTAAGTTGGAGTCCGCGCATGGCATTTCCTTTTTATATACTCCGAAGTGTACCCTCTTCGCCATGTCCATCGTCAATCTGGCACTTGTTCCTCCGTCCGATCCATCCTGTAAGGTCGGATATACTTTCATAAGCAAAGAAGCAGCACCAATGGCCTCCCACAGCGGCTTCTTTTCCACGGCCTTTGCTCTGGCACTTGTGCTGGTCCTCGCCACTGACCAAATGGATCAGTGCGAAGCGGCTCGCAACCTCCTACAATTGCCGAATATTATGAACTTGCCGATGCTACCAGGAGGGACATTCCCGCCACTCCCGCCACTCTTGGGGGCCTCGTTCCCACCGCTCCCGAGAGCGACGTTCCTAGGGGTGATGATCCCGCCACTCCCATCTTTCTCCCAAACCCCTTTGTTCCCCACCACCCCCTCCATCCCTTTCCTCGCTCCACCACCCTCGACCTCTTCCACTAGCCCTTGAAGTATTTACGTCCTTATAGTTTCGTTTGAATATGATACAGGCGGTGCACGCATGACTATGAGGGATTAAATATTACACAAAATGGTGTGATTCATACAGTCTAGCAATGTATTGGAGATCTACAAGACTCCAGTCTTTGCAATAAGTGGGTGTGGTTATAATGCCTCGCTTGTGTATCTTGGATGTGGTCTCTCTAATGGAGGAAATCATATTTTTTTATTCTTATCTGTGTAAGTGGATTCCCTATAATTTACACATGTTCGTATGTTATCTAATATCAGTTTATTTTTTGTGTCATTATTTTCTTACCTGTTCTATTATGATACAACCTTTTCAGAATGTATTGCTTTTAGGAAAGGTTATCCAAAAAAATGCTAATTCAGTGCTAAACTTTTTAATCGTGCCAATTCAATCCTTAACATTTGAACAATTTGCCAATTTAATCATAAACCTTTCAATTGTGCCATTTTAATTCAAATATTTTAATGATTTGCCAATTTAATCATAAACTTTTTGACGATTTACTAATGTAGTTCTTTTGGCCATATATCCAAATAATATGTTTAGGATTTTAATGACAGATCGTCAAAAGATTTAGGACAAAATTGACATAAAGTAATGTTTAGGACTAAATTGAAAATTGTCAAAAGATTTAAGACTAAATTGACACAATTGAAAGATTCGAACTTAATTGACTGTCGTACAATAGGTATAAGACTTTTTGAACAATTATCACAATGTTTCTATGCATTCATATTTGATTCATGCAAATGCGAGAGAAAATTCACCAATTTTGTTAAAAATGAACCAGATACTTACATTTAATGGAAGTGGCATTGAAAGTTACAAAAGCAATTTGGGGCTTGCTAAAGAAAAATAGACTTCAATCAATTTCCAATGACAATTTTTACTTTGGACATGAAATCGATGGTTTTGATTGTCCGGGAAACACTGAGAAAATAAAATCAAGTAATTAATATATCTCAATAATTAGAAGGAGTCAACTTCATATATTCACTAGTTATATTGTCCATGCTCTGGACAGAAAATGGCCAAGTGAGGTTTGGAAATTAATATGTTATGTTAGCAATGGAAATCATATGATTTCCAAAAATTAGTTTGTTTTATTTGCTAAATTACAAAGAGAGCACTCATATCAAATTGTACTAGAGATGATGACGAAAGGAAAATGCTGATGCACCCAACCAGCACATGTTAATAACTTATAAGCATGATAGATTAATCCAAGAGAACAGGGTAAAAATGAAGAATTTAGTTCGTCATTTGTTTAGTTTTTTTCCCCTGCGAGAAACCAAAGATTTCAATGATGTTTATATACAACTAATAAGTCAATGGAATGGCTTAAGACATGGATGCCTCCTTCCTCTTATTTCTTATGCAAATGCTAGGTGACAGTTGCATTGAACTAAGGGAAAAGCCTTTCGAAATTTTATGACCAAACACGCCTTTATTCTTGCTATGTCAGAAAACAAAATTGAGGGGATAAACCTATTGAAAAGACTGTAATTGACCCTTCGTGTTCTTAAAAATCAAGTTTTTGAGTTTGAATCTATTGATCAGTACACCATACTTGTAAATGGCAATTTACTAAACGTAGTAGTAAAATATAAAAGAAATGGGTAATTCCCAAATTTATTTGAATTTTAGTGAATTCATTACAATCCTGGTAACTTATTGACTATAGTTATGAAACTTAAAAGAAATCAATAACTATTTGAATGTTCATAATTACCTAATCTTACCTCTATAATTAAAATAAGTGACTAAGTTATTAGGAAGATGATAAATTCATCAAGCTGTTGGTAACTTACTCACTACACTTGCGGATTGTAAAAGAAGATAATAATTTACTAATGAATTACGACATTAGAAAATTCAATATGATGTTGATATCTTGTTGACAATACATGCTGTATTTGTGATATTCCGAAATTTGACTCATTTCGAAATATATGAAATAGTTATTTCATCAATGCACGATAGTTAATTTACTTTGAACTGATCACTCATGAGTTAATTAATCTATTGGGTGAGGCCGTAAAATGTTAAAACGTGAAAGACTAGAGAATTCGATCAATGATCGACCGTTCGACTATAAGGATCGACAATGGTTAATACTACACTATTATAACTCAATTAGTGAATAGATATAAATTGATTTGATGGAAGTACATAGTCGATTTGTGGGTGATTTCGTAGGATTATAATATTCACGTCGACTGATGATAAATCGATTTTTCTTTTGATCTTACATTCAGGGTACGTAGTTGGATCCTTGCGATTACATGACAACCAATGATTGTCCACAATTCGAAGAGGCATAAACGTGGATTGAAAACTATCGACTAAGGGTTAACCATGCGAGAACCTCTAAAAGCCACCCAATAGTTTAAGTTGTACTAAAGTTGCATTTGATTGATTTTAACTATGAAATTAAATTTGATTTTAGGTATCAAACTTTTGAGAATTTCAAGACAAATCCTTTGGACATTACCTCATCTGCCCGTTAATTTTTTGGCAAGTGTAAAATTTTCAGAAAATGAATTATTGGATGAAAATTGGACGTCGGGAAGAGAAGCCGGGCCAAGTGATGACTGTTGGGCCTTAAACTCATGTGGATTGGCCAAGGAGGCCCAAGTGGGCTAAGCCAAGCCCATCAAGCCCAATTCAAGCAAATGGACTCAAGGGCAAAATTAAAAAGTTTGGACAAAAAAGTGTGTGAAATATGCAAAATGCCCTTGTATTTATGATTAAAGGACAAAAGGAATAAATGAAAGGAGGAGAGGATTTTAGGGAATTTTGTTGGATTGCCAATGATGAAAGTCTTGGAAAAATTCAAGAAAATCTCTCATCCTCTCTCTCTCTCTCTCTCTCTCTCTCTCTCTCTCTCTCTCCCCCTCTCTCTCTCATATTTCTTCCCCTCCCTCTCACGTCTTCTTCTTCTTCTTCCTTTTCCTTAGTGACCAAACACTCCCCCTCCTTCCCTTTCATCTTCATCTTCTTCTTCTTTTTCTTCTTCCATTTTCCTCCATAGCCGCGCCTCCCTTGTCGTGACCACCACCACCGTTCTCATCAACACCACACCTCGCCGCCGCCACTTCGGCCACCTTCATTGTCGTTCGTCCGCGCCGTCACCGTCCTTCACCTTCACCGCAAGCCACCACTGAACCACCCTTGGTGGCCGTGGGCTTAAAGAGCTAAACTGCCATTGTTCGTGTCCCCGTTCATATCCTTGATGCCATCACACCGCCATCGCCGTGAGCTCGCTGTCGCCGTAAAATAGTGAGTTAACTCATAATCATTGATTAGGAAGTTAATATCGTTTAGGGATAGTTTAGTTTAGGGCTAATGGTAGTTAGTGGCCTTTAATGATAGTTTAGCCCTAACTAAGGTTAATGATGGATTATATTAAGGCTAATAGAGATTACTCTTAATTAAGGATGGTTAGTTTTAATTAATCGTGTTTAGATTAATTAAGTGCGGTTAGTTTAATTAATATTAATTAGTTTAATTAATTTCAGTTAGTTTAATTAAATGCATGTAATTAATCTTGGTTAGTGTAATTAATCGCCATTAGCTTAATTAATTGCCTTTAGTGCTAATTAATCGTGATTAGTGGAAATTAATGACGATTTAGCCGTTAAATAGAATTTTATGATTGATTTATTAGATGAAATTATGCATAATTATGCTTGTATGTGCTTGTAATGCCATGTTAGTGATTGCACAAATTATGAGTTTAAATACTATTTTAAAAGAAGGTTTATTTGAAAAGAAAATGACAAACTATGATGTGTCGTGTTTGGACGCCAAATTTTACATGCTAAATGGGGCAATGGGGTTTTAAAATGAAATCATGCAAAGTTTGGTGGGTTGATTTTAAGTATGTGACCACGTGTGATTGTTTTACCGGAATTTATGTGAAGATTTTCTAAGATTTGTTATTTCAGCACGAACTCTTTTACATTGGGCTAATTGATGTCAGATAAAAATTGGCTTGAGTGTTGGCGTGTTTGTGTGGTCACTTAATTGAACCTGTCACCAAACAGAAGTTTGGGAACTATATCCAATATTTATCGGATGTCCAGCTGGGTTTTGGATGTCAAGTCGCGATTGAAGCCGGACCGATACTCCTTATGAAATGTCGTCTAGGTAGGGTTTCTAGACAATGTCGTGCCCGATGGGGCAGGACGACGCCCCATCATGCTGGAAGATCGCCAACTCGTGTGTTAGCCGTGGTTCGAGGGGTCATAACAATCGGAACACGTGTGAATGATTGTGATATATTGCGCCTGATCATGGGGTAAAACTATGAGACACAGTATGGGATGGGCCAAAATGGGTTTTACGTTATAATCAAAACTCGTGTGGATACTTGATGCATGAAAGTTGTGTGTTTTGATTATTGATTATATTTGTTGCATTAATGTTGGCATATTTAATGTACTAATATGCAAGGATGTGCCAAGGCAATGTAAGTTTGTATGTCGTGTGTGTTTAGGCTACCTTCAATACGAATTTGCATCCTAATCGAGGCTTAGGCTATTGACTCACTGAAATTTTATTTCATCCCGTTGTTGTTAAATATTTTCAGGCTCGTAGCATGGTACATCGTCATGTGTAATTTGGGCCAAGATGCAAGTGTCACGGTCCGTGAATCCTCCCGTACTCGTGACACTTGTGAGTGGCGCTTGGGATTATCTGGTGAAGAGTGTGAGGCAGAAGGGTAGAACACAACTGGTTCGTGGGAGTGGCATCAGGACGGTTGGTGCTAGGAGTTCTAGGATAGAAGGATTATATCACTTAGGAGCTCTGAAGACGGGGTAGGCCTCCCGTGCACAAACTGGTCGGGAGCTGATGCCGCTCTCCTGACGAGACCATGGCAGGCCGAAACCAGTTGTTGTGCCTAAAGAGAACTGCTGCCTTACTCGATGGACCAGACGCCCGAGCGAAGCTGGACGTGGTAGGATCTCGCACGAAGAATCATTCACCGTATCGTTCGTGGAACAACTAAAGAAAGGGCTGGCCTGGCGAATTCCGCTCGCTAGGCGCCCGCGGGTCGTTTCCGAGGCCAAGGAAACTCTCGGCCCGTGACAAGTGGTATCAGAGCAGGAATCCCTCCAGTAAGCGAGTGAGCAAGTCGGAGAATCGGACTCCTCGCTCAAGTGCGGGTCAAGCAGATAAGTCCTGGTGGATGGGTGCTAGGGCGAGTCGGCTTCTCGTCGAGCGGAATGCGAGTTAGAGAAGAACCGAACCCTTGCGAATGGGGATAACGTTCCTGGATCGATCGGTGAATACAAAGAAGAGGTCTCTTTGCTGCGTTTTCAACAAGAAAAGAACCTCCGTTGGTCCGCGGGGTCAAGATGCTGATTATTTTGGGGTCGGTGCGCCAAAAGATGCGGTTGGCGAAAAATGCCACACTTGCCAAAAAGCGCAGGTGACTAAAGGGCCGAACGGCTGAGATCAAAAGAGGCCACCAATGGAGCAAAACCTGTTTTGTTGGGCGAGCGTGACCGTTCGATGTGAATTCCCAAAAGTGGCACATCAATGGTTAATTTACGCGAGGAAGCGACAGAGCAGAGATCGCAACGAGGGCGTTGCGAATTGAGTGGGGGAGAATGTCACGGTCCGTGAATCCTCCCGTACTCGTGACACTTGTGAGTGGCGCTTGGGATTATCTCGGTGAAGAGTGTGAGGCGAAGGGTAGAACACAAGCGGTTCGTGGGAGTGGCATCGGGACGGTTGGTGCTAGGAGTTCTAGGATAGAAGGATTATATCACTTAGGAGCTCGAAGACGGGGTAGGCCTCCCGTGCACAAACCGGTCGGGAGCCGATGCCGCTCTCCCGACGAGGCCATGGCAGCCGAAACCGGTTGTTGTGCCTAAAGAGAACTGCTGCCTTACTCGATGGACCAGACGCCCGAGCGAAGCTGGACGTGGTAGGATCTCGCACGAAGAATCATTCACCGTATCGTTCGTGGAACAGCTAAAGAAAGGGCTGGCTTGGCGAATTCCGCTCGCTAGGCGCCCGCGGGTCGTTTCCGAGGCCAAGGAAACTCTCGGCCCGTGACACAAGCATGCTTGCCATCACTTTTGGTAGGCCTCGTCGTTAGTGAAGTTTAAATTAACCCTAACCTTACGGGTTTTTCAAATGGTCCGTAATTGGCCGTGGAAAGGCTTGTAATTATTAAGGGTGCATTTGGTAATGTTTTTGTTCAAAAATTGTTCTAGGGAACAGAAATAGAAAACTATTTCTATTCCCGGGAACAATTTTTGCACGTAAGAACGTGTTTGGTAAATTTGTTCCTATAATAGAAAAAGAATAGAAACACGCTTGGTAAATTTGTGTTCTTTTAATTTTTCATATTTTTATTGTATTTTTCTTTCTTTTTTCTTTTTTTTTTTTTTTTTCTTCCTTTTGGCCGGTCGCCGCCGACGAGGGCCGGCGACCTCACCCGGCCAAGGCAAGGCCAAGCATTGCCGGGCCGGCGACGCGCTCGGCGAGGTCGCCGGCCCCGACGGCCGGTCACCGGCCATGGCCGAGGCCGCCGACCGGCCAAAGAAAAAGAAGAAGAAAAGAAAAAGAAAAGAAAGAAGATAGAAAAAATTTGTTTATCCAAAGTGTTCCGAAACAAGAAACAAGTTTTTCTTGTTTTTGCTTTGTTCCAAGTTTGTTTCCGGGAACAAAAAAATAAATTTGGAACAAAAACCCAAACAAACACGTTTTTATTCTTTTTTTGTTCCTGGGAACAAAAAAACATGATTTGTGTTCATAAACAAAAAAAAAAAACACAAACAAACACAAAACTTCCTAGGGTTACCAGACTTTACATTAATTTTTGTAAACCTACTTCCTAGGGGGTGCATGATAACCAAAATTTCTGTTCCAGAAATAATTTTTCTATTCCAAACCTGTTTCTAGAATAGAAACCTGTTTGATAAACCTACTCAGATTTTCTATTTCGGAATAGATTTCTATTCCGAAATTGATTTGAAAGAGAAATCGAAATAGAAATTTTCTACTTCGATTTACGGAAAAAAATCAGAAATAATTTCTCCCACCGAACCCTAATTTCGGTGAGTCTCTCTCATCTCCTCTACATCTCTGCCTCCTCCTCCTCATCCGCCTCTCCTCATTTTATTAAAATAAAAATAAATTTATTAAAAATAAATAAATTATTTTTATTTATCATTTTATTAAATTAATTAAAAATAATTTATTTATGATAAAATAAAAATAAATTATTTTTATTTTTCTTGAGTGTTTTGCCAAATAATTTTTTTTATTCATTTTAAAATAAATTTATTCGTAAAATAAAATAAAATAGAATAAATAAAATAAATTTATTTTTAGGATATTTTTATTTTATTTTTTATGGTTTATTTTGTTTTATTTTATTTTATTCTTTATTTTTTGTTACTAAATCATTTTTATTTTTATTTTTTATATTAAAGGTCGTCAATCGTCGCCGCCACCGTTCGAAAGGAAGAAATTTTGTATTGTTATCAAACGAATTTATGTTTTTAGAGTAGAAATTTTGTGTCGTTATCAAACGGTTATTTTTGCTTAGAAACTCTTCTAGAAATAGAAATAGAAATAGAAAAATCTATTTCTGTTTCGAAACTATTTCTAAAACAGAATGGTTGTCATGCACGCCCTAAAGTGCTGTTTTGGAATGTTTTTGTGTTCTTTCTATCCTCATTGGTTGTTTGACTAGGTGGCTATATATATTGATTATACATGCATTTAATAGAAAGAGAAAAAAAAATAATGGATTGGCGACACGTCTTGAAACGTTGCAATTTTAATCGACCGCCAAGGGATGTTCGCGTGCTCAAGGTTTGAGGTGTGACATACTCGTCCGAAGTGGTATCAGTGCCTAGTTAAGGTCTTGAGTGATAAGATGCGATGGGTTTGGGACAGTTAGCTAGGAAAGACATCTTCCTTATGCTTATGCCTGTGATTGGTTAATTGTTTTGTGCAGGTTGCTTAAACTTCTGATTCCTGGTTGGTTAATTTTCCTTATGCTTATGCCCATGATAGAGTTAGTAATCCTTAAGCATGTATGTCCAATGGCACATTCAATAATGTAAACGTGAGCTAAATAGCTTGGACAGCTCTTCATCTTTCTTTCTTTTCCATGGAGACATAAGAATGGCATACACTTACCAAGAAAAAGGAAAATATATGGGGTAAATGATGTTAAGTGAGTTTTCAAGAGATCTCTTTCATATTTATTTAGTCAATCGATCCTATATAGAAATTGCACATAAAGAAGAAGACAATAACATAACAAAAAAAAAAAGCTTTCATATGTGAAATTACATTTCATTCCCACAAAAGTTGTATTCCTTGATCTACATTACACATAGTTCAATGGGATTACTTCCCAACAATTTCATTTGCCTCCATGAAATTTGATCACCTTCTGCTTTGCTTCTTCATCCATTTGGCTCCTCTTCTCTCCATCCCTTTCTCTTTTCTCACAAGCCATTTAGGTCTTCCAGTTTCCCATGAAATGTATGATATGGAGATTCCAATCACGATTCCGGAAGCATAGCCCATTCCCACTGCCTTCCAATTAAACCAACTTCTTGCACAATCTTTTGTATTGTCCTCTTGGAAGAACGATAGTGGCGAAGGAGGAGGTTGAGCATCATCATGTTCTGTGTTTTGTAATGGGGTCCCATATAGGCTCGGATTTTCACGAAATGAGTCACTCGTGAATGTGCTCAGTTGCTTGTCTTGTGGTATGCGGCCCGTGAGTTGGTTCTCTGAGAGGTCTAAATAGCCGAGGAATGTCAAATCTCCCAATTCTCTAGGAATCCTCCCACTAAGCTTGTTTGATGATAGATCTAGCCATTCAAGATTAGTTAAGTTTCCAAGGGCTAGAGGAATGGACCCCATGAGGTGGTTGTGGGAAAGGTTGAGCCCTATGAGAGAATGGAGATATCCAATAACATCTGGGATGTTTCCTTCAAAATTGTTGAGTGATAAGTCGAAGGTTGTGAAGATGGTCAAGATCTTCACTAGCTGAATCTCATTTCCTTTCATGATCACTTTCACGGAATCCTCATAGGCCATGGAATTATACATATACCTCATGTACAATGGTTTGTTTTGCAGCTCTTGCCCAATTTGTACACTCATCATCCCATGAAGTTTCGCTATCAAATTGACCGGTAAAGGACCAGTAAAATTGTTGTCCGAGAGATCCAAAATGTGCAACTTAGAAAAGAGATGAGCTACCTTCGCAAAATCCAAACAACCCTTAAATTTGTTGGACCTCAAGATAAGAACTTTTAGCTTTGGCAATGTTCCCAGCCATACGGGGAAATTATCCTTTATCTCATTGTTGCTGAAATCTAGAACTTCCAAGTTTTTGCAGTTGATCAAGGATCGTGGCAATCTGCCTTGAAATTGATTTTGACTCAAGTCAAGAGTTCTCAAGCTACTTTGTAATGAAAATCTTCCAGGGATTGTGCCCAAAAGACAATTCATTCGCAGGTTCAAAACTGTTAAACTAATGCTGCAGTTTGATAAACACTGTGGTAGGCTACCGATTAAGCTATTATTAGACAAGATGAGGAATGAGAGGTTGGTGGCGCTGCAGATCGAAGAAGATATCTTCCCCTTTATATTATTATTTTCTATTGAATAGTAAGATGTGGAAGGTGAGGGAAGTGGAAGTGGGCCTTCAAATTTGTTGTTGGACAAATCAATTATTAACAATGATGTATTTGAGAAATACTTTATTGACCATTGTCCGGAAAGTTGATTATTGTTGAGGAATAGATAAACTAGGTTAGTCAAATTATAGAAAGAAAAAGGAACTGGACCAGTGAGCTGATTATTGTTCAGACCCAAAATGAGCATAGCTCGGAGATTTCCTAACTCATTAGGAATGCTACAAGAAAGCTGGTTACCATTTAGATAAAAAACGATAAGCTCTGTCAAATTGCCTAATGTTGAGGGGATTGAACCAACGAGCTGATTCTCAGATACATCCAAACTGACCATAGCTCGGAGATTTCCTATTTCATTAGGAATGTTACCAGAAAGCTGGTTGTTATATAGAAAAAATTCAGTAAGCTCTGTTAAATTGCCTAATGTTGTGGGGATTGAACCGGTAAGATTATTGAGGTATAGGGGGAGTATGTGGAGAAGTTTCAAGTTCCCTAACTCCGGTGGGATGTAACCAGCAAGTTTATTATTGTATAAGTTCAATTCTGTTAGTTTCATCAAATTTCCAAAATTAGGAGGAATTGGCCCCATCAGGAAGTTATTAGCTAAGCCCATAACCTCCAAGTTTGTTAAGTTCCCCATTTCAAGAGGAATAGAACCGGAAAATGAATTGAATCCTAAACGTAGCCTAGCAAGGCTACTCAAGTTACTAAAGAAAGAAGGAAGAGATCCATCCAACTGGTTTGAATACAAGATAAGCTCGTTCAGCAAATGCAAATGACCTATTTCATTAGGGATAGAGCCATTCAACTTGTTAGAAGCAAGGCGAAGCACCTCAAGCTGCTTTAGCTCACCAATCTTCCGCGGTATTATCCCAAATATTCTATTGTAGGAGAGGTCAAGGAAGGTGAGATTGATTAAAAGACTGACTTGAGGCGGAATACTGTCGAAGAGTTCATTGGAGGACATGTCTACAAAGGTGAGAGACAACAAAAACGAGAATGGGAACTCATTGAGTGTACCTTTGATGTTCGAACTAGTGAGATTGATTCCAATCACACTCCCGGCTAGGTTACATGAGATGCCGTACCACCCACATGGGCTTGCCGCTGCCATGTTGGAGTCAATGGCATTTTGAGGAGGGAGAGTCCATGTAGACAAAGAAGATGTGGATTGGGTTTGGTTTTGAAGGCTGGATTTCCATTTGAGAAGGCCATGTGCTTCTTGTGTGGAGGCATAAGCAGGAATTGCACCTTGTGGAATGATGACTAAAAGCATTGTGAAAATGGCAAAGGAAGCTAGAGGAGGCACTAGTGTTCCTAATTTGGGTGAACCCATGATTTCTTCAGTTTGGCTTGGAGGTTGATGATCAATAATGAGGCATATATATATATAACTCGGTTACTCTATTTCTGTCATTCTCTTGGTCAAAGTTCATCATTGTAAGAAAGAAAAATGAAGGCCGGGGACTATCATTTTGCTCAGTCTTTGTGATTGTAGCACTCATTATTTGACTGAACTTTTTTTTATACCAAGTGGATATGTTTTTGATGTTGTTTATGGCCTAAGGCTTCCCTAAAAGCAATTCGGACTGAATGCCTTCCAAGCCAATTTTTCTATTCATATATAGATTATTAAAATATATCTCGAATTTGAGCCTGTTGAATCAAATCAGATTGAGAATATATGAACTCGACTGCGTGCTAGTCAAATATTGGCATGTGAATTGATTAGATTGTGTGTGGATTTCATTTATAAGGCAAGTGTGAAGAGGTTAATTACGCACGGTTTCTTTTTGTTGTCTTCCACTCACCTTTGCAAGTTGGACTTGGAAAATAAATGGTGGAAAGTGGACGGTGGCCCACTTTGCATTGAATGTTGAACCATGCAAGGATGGGTGTGGAGTTGTTTCAATCTTCAATAAATTGATGTGTTCCCTTTCTTGTCTTTTGCCAAAGCCATGTGAACATGAAAATGAAGATAGTGGAAGAAGAGGAAGTCAAAAAGGAGGGAACACCACCATGAAGAGCGAGAAAGAGAAATTGAACCATTGTGCTCTCATTGTCTTCTTCCTTCCTCTTGCCATCGTGGGGCACCACCATGAAGAGCGAGAAAGAGAAATTGAACCATCATTCTCATTGTCTCCTTCCTTCCTCTTGCCATCGTGGGGCTTCCTTTATAAATCACACAAAGGAAGAGTGAAAACCGGAGAGAGCTCTTAGACTACACAAAAGAGATTGAAGAAAATCTGTAGAGAGTTCTTATTCGGACATGTTGCAATTACACCTAATCTCAGGTGAACCACCTAGAGATTTTGCTAATGGATTACTAAGCTTAAACTTAGTTCAGGCTCTTCCAAGCCCATACTAATTCACAACTTAAATTTAGATTTTTAGCATGCAAATCATTTTTATCTGGGAGTTGCCACTAATTAATTTATGGTTGACCAATTAAAAACTCAAGTAAAGTATCAGGAGAAATATCTTTCTACGAATAAGAGATTAAATGAATTCGGAAACTTGATTACACTATATTACTCTAATGCCTTTATGGTACATTTTCTCTTTTATTCTCAAAAATATTTTGTTAGGCAACTTGGATTAAGTTTTATTCACTCCTTCATGTGGGTGCGCAATCCACCAATTTAACATCTAATAAAACAATATATAAATTACAAAACTTACCTTATAGCAACGAAAGCACCTGCAATGTTAGTTCAGAATTCATATCAATAATTCTAGATATGATTTTAATTAACATGTAGTCAATCAATTTTTTTGGGAATTTTCACTAAGAAACTATGTACAATGCAATGCAATGACATTGTTGAAATATAATACGCAGAAACAATAGAATCTTACAATTTACGTCAAAACAAAAATACCAGAGAAATAAACAAGAAATAATAAGGATACTAGAGATTTACGTGGTTCGGTCTGAGTATTGGTACCTACGTCCACGGGGAAAGTCAGCAGCTAATAATTCAATAGAATTGGAGAATTAGAGTTTACAATCGCTCACACGCTCGAATATTTCCCGTACCTAAATTGAAACCAAAACTCAAAGTGTTTAAAACTAAATAATGTAAACTCATAGCACAAAACCTTTCAAGTGCTCAAGCCCTCCACATACGCCCAAGAAGAAACTCAGCACCTTCATCCTTTTGTGCACGTGGTGGCTTCCTTGTCACACTCAAAGCTTGTGCAGCGCTTGTAAAGAAAGAAACCCTCATTTTGCCTTTTATATTATGTCAAGGTTCAACAATTTGACTCTAAACCCCTCCGTGTACATCCTCCAAAAGTGAATCGTCTTCTACAAGGTAAAAGATAGAAACATTGTTTTTTCCTTTTATTTATTTCCTCTTTTGTCTTGTAGCAATAGATCACTTTTTCTTCTTTGCTTTCTTTGTACGTCCAAAAAGAAAAAAAAAAAACTTATTCATCCAATTTGTAATCCACTTGAGAAATCTTTCTCAACAAATTTGATTTAAATTATTATTCGAATTCAAACTCGAGATATTAATTTAAAAATTCTCCATCTTAGCGCGACATTTGAAGCCAAGTTATAGTGCTTATCGTCCATGCTACTCTCCCAACGCCCCGATGGGCACTCACTCTCCACAGACACTAATTGAGCTCTGTTTGAGCTTCGCCACGGGAACAAACTTAGTTATCATGTTTACTGGTTTATTTGCTGTAACAATATTTTGTTATTCCTTAACTGGGACATTTCAGAAGAAGTAGTACATAATGTTGATATATTTCATTTGCTTGTGATATATTAGATTATACGCCAAATATATCTCACATTGGTTATCACAGTGTATGTCACACTTTTTTAATTTAACCTAAAGTTTGAGAGCAAACTTTATAACTATATCGCCTTATTCACTACGAAGGTTAGCGCTATGTACTCGGCCTCAATTGAAAATTAGACAACGTAATCCTGTAAAGACGCTTTCTAATTAACTGCACCACTTGTTGATATAAACACATACCATACTAAAAACCCATAATCATCCAAGCCATCGGTGTGATCCGAATCTATAAAATGAGTAGTCTCACTACCATTGTTATTCCTTTAATATACTATACTCTTATCTATTGTCTCCTTCAAATATATAAGGGTCTACTTCACAGCTGATGAAAAGAAAAAAAACTGGTAAAATCTCAGTGGGGTTTGGGATTGACAAGGAGGAGGAGAATAATGTCAGAGAGAGAAACAGAGAGAGGGACAGAGAACAAGAACAGTGACACGAAGAAAGAAAGAAAGAATCTGTCTTTTGAGAAGGGGGCTGCTTTTGCTTTTTGGCAGAGGGGCAGGGACGGGGTCACAGGGGGAAACGAGGAAACTTCCACGAGTCGGATTCATTCAGTTCGCTTCGCTCGCTCGCTCGCTCGCTCGCGTTTGGAGAAGTTTTCACATGGAGGATTTCAGCTCGATTCCTAGTTTATTATATTCCCGACAGGAGGAGGGGAGATCGTACAGTGCGACGCGGTTCAGTAAAGTCCCCGAATCATTGACGATCTGTCGTGCGCTGGATGGCACTCGGCTGGGGCCTCTCATGCGCTTTTTGGACGTGGATCGCGATCGTGATCGTGGGCGTGGAGGAGGGTCAAGGTGGCGTGTAGACCGGACTGAGATCGGTCAATGGGGGCAGAATTTCTTGCACGCATTTAGTCGGTCCGTTTCCTTTGGTTTTCCATGTCTTTGCCTTTATCACAAAGAAAGACTTGCCTTTTCGGTGAAATGACAGATGAGCACCCCTGGCTTTTTCCCAAAAGGGGCTCGGCCGGGGTGGCACGGGAGGGGTAGGGAGGTCAAATGGGTGACCCTGTGTGCCTAGAATGCATTTGGCAGTTAGTCTTGAGGGATATTTTATGAGGGGTCACATTGGATGATTTTGCTCGAGTAATTTACTTGGTTTTAAAAGGAATCAACTCAAAGCTTGAGTCGGGTATCCAAACCGGTTTTCACCAACTTTAAGGGGCCGTCCATCTTTTCGGGCTATTTGGGGTCAAATTTCGGGACGATCTTAAAGACCCTTTTCTAACCCCCTTTTTGCTATGTTGTGACGTGAAATGATAAAAGAATTGGGAACATAGAAAAAGTTTATAATAAGATTGGGGCCCGAAAAAGAAAAGGAAACCTCTTGATAGAATGTTCCAGTTATGCTCTGCTATCATATAAATGGAAATAAAGGGTGCGATATTTTTAGGGGACCCTAATCATTTTTTCCTTTCCCTTAATACCTTCAACTAGCTAATTTTAGGAATTTTCTGTTTATGGGCAGCTGCATAAATTAATAATTCTATTTCCGTACTTCAGTTTCAAAAATTGACCTTTTCTATCTTCTAAGAATCTCACAAAAAATTTCAAATCTTAAAATATCTTCTCTTTATATATATATATATACACATGTCCATACAAAGTCTTTATATTGCCCCAGTAACTTTCCATTTTTCTTCATAACAAAGTGATTTTGGAAAAACACTTGAAACTTTTTTTTTTTTTTTTGCGTAAATGCAATAGACACTGTTACTAGTCTTCTTTTGTTCGAAAACTCTTTTAAATTGCTCCTGATTTTTCCATTTGTTTAGTTTTAAAAGAAGGGCTATCATACTTCCGCTGGAGTCTGAATTCCACAATCAGTGAACTAAATTTAGAATTTTTAATTAATTGATTAAGTTGCCGGAAATAATTAGATTCGCTTATTTTAAGAAAGAGCTTCTTTTTGCTCTTTTGTCTATACTTCCGCAAAGAAAAAATTCCTTTTTCTTCAATCGAAGTTGATTACTTTTACTCTTTTGGCTTAAAAGAAAATTTTGGGTAATTTATCCTCAATATTAGTTTTGGTCAAGAATAACAATGGCATTTTTTGTATATATGCGTAGAAGTTAATATTACATCCCAATGTCAGTGACAATTTACTCTATATTTTCAACACCATAACAAGTACACAACAATTACCAAAATTTTTAATAAAATTTCAAATAAAATAATTGTCCAAAAAGTTCTTAACCTTATTACATGACAATTAGTTATGTTCTAAATCTTTCAATTGTACTAATTTAATTATAAACATTTTGACCATTTGTCGATTTAGTCCTAAACCTTTTAAAGATTTGTCAATTTAGCCCTAAACGTATTATTTGGATAATTGACTTGAAGAATTATATTTTTGATTTAGGATTTTATTAACAAATCGTTAAATGATTTAAGACTAAATTGACATAATTAAAAGGTTTAAAACTAAATTGATCGCCATACAATAAGTTTAGAATTTTTTTGATAATTTTCTCAATTTCGATGAGTAATTACATCTCTATGTTCATATACACAAATAATTGAACAAAGGACAAAGAATTTCACAAGCTTGGTGTGACTACCCCAGCACATCATAGCTATTGTATAACTACTTTCGCTAATATCTTCTTCATTTTAATTTTTCTTAAGCATTTGGAAGCATGAGGGACTAAAGGAAATTCTGGGGTACACACGATTTTCTACAAACAGGGCTCATTTCTTATTTATTTAGACATGTATATCAGATGACATGTGGGGTGCTATGGGGAAGTACAAAAGGTTAGTACTAAACTGACTATATTGGACTCTAGGTTGGTTACCCCTCCCACCTAACTATACAAGTATCACCTAATAGTGGCCCATGATGTCATCTAAATCTTTCAAGCTCCAAAAATCTTGTTCCCTTCTACCTCCTTCCTATGTCGCTGGGTTGTCTCTACCTCCTAACCCTTCAGAGGATAGTGGGAGTGGACCCACCATACGTCCATTAATGCAAGCATACACCCCGACGAACTCAAGGGTAACCCGCCTCGTTGAGAGCCCTACGTCAACGACCATATTCAACTTGATTGGGGTTCGTGAACCTGTCCTCCTCCCAAGTGAAGTTCACCGGCACTCCATAGCAAATCATTGGGGTGGCAGGTGGGATTGACATTCTAATAATCTGAAAAGATGAAGTCAACAATTAATGAGTCTCAACCTAGCAAGTAGAAGATCTGCCGGTCTATACCACATAAATCGATCACCCCTTGACAAAGAAAGTCTCGATAGAAAGTCTCGTAAATCACATGCACAACTGCTTACCTAAGAACCTTTTCAAATTACACGGTTGATCAATATAAGTCATAACTTTTCCTAGCAAATGACCAATAGTTCGATTCAGAAACACCAAAGTCATAATAAAAATATTTTCATGTTGCCATCATCTTCCGGGGAACCCCGTTATCCCTCGAGCATCTCGCACCCATCCGGCATCGCGAGGCATTTGGGGGAACGCCTTATACCTCCAGGCATCCGGAAGTTAGCTAATTATATATGTTGACTAATAAGGAAACCAAGCGTGAAATCTTTCAATATAGAAGATAAGGAGTTGCAAATTCCTATTTCTCATGTTTTGGTTTAAAAACTTTGGAGTATATTAGCGTGCGTTATTAGAAATACACATCCCTATTTAATATATAATATACAATTTTTTTCTGTCGCAAATTTTTTTGTAAGTTTTATATTATGGGTACAGATAACTCGAGAAATTGAATCTATCTATAACTTATAGTGCTATAATAGAAACAGAGTTCTTTGCGTTAATTATGTCAATTATTAATAGGTCAGTTTCCAAGACGACATAATATGTAATGTATATAATATTTATATTCCTACAATCTGCACATATAATCTTGTATATAACAATATATGAAATTGAGTTTGTGAGTAAATGCTATTTAGTTATTAGTAAATAATTGCCAATTACTTGCAAGTTGCAAGTTACAATCTTTTCATACGCCATATAGTACTTACACTTTTCGCTTAACGGTTAATAATTATGTTTTGAGAATAAGTGAAGATAATTGATTTAGTCAACCTTGCCATGAAGCAACCGCTCGCATTCCTGCCTATAATTAAGTATTTACACTTGAAGTATGGCATCGTGCTCAAGAGTTTATTACAGTGAGTTTGAGGCAAGGTTTTCTGCAAGAACATAGCGTTAATCTTTCTGGCATAAGCCAATTCTGCATGCCAAGGCATCGTCAAAATAAGAATAAACCACTTTTCATGCACCATAGCCAAGAACCTAGTAACATAATCTCTGGGATGTCGTGAGACTCTAGGTGATAACAAAAGAATGCAAAAAGGCGAGAAAAGAATTGATTCATTTTTTCAAGGGAATACACCTCAGTCGAAAACCACATTACATGGAGCCGAATATAAGTCATCTTAATTTTCATAGAGTATACTTTTTCTGTCATCCCGAGTCGTCAGCAAGCGAGACCATCTTTTCTCCTAAGTACTTGTCGTCAAGAAGGAGCTGTACAGAAAGGAACGAAATGAAGGTTCGACCCTGTTAGCCATGTCTGGCATGATAATTTTATATTTGAACAACAATCCCGCTACGACATAAAGGAATCAGAAAGAATATAATCAATCATATGGTAAGTTATGTAAATTGCAGGAATCTATCTTCAAATGCATTGAATTAACAGTTCCTTCTACGGGATACTATACTCAGATAGCATGAGAAGACCGAATTCACGAGCTATGTGGGGTGATGCATGACTACTTACAGATCAATCAAACGCGGATGTTAACAAACTAGAAGAATGGGAAAAAAAATGATAATTATACCTCTTGCCTAAGAAACACATTTTGTCACTACTATTCCTCCTACTTCTGATGATTTGGTTCGTAAAACATGTAAAGAGATGCAAATTTTGTTTCATACCATCCGCAGAAGATGTGTCTCTTGTCCGATTGATAATCCTTTGACTTCCACGGGGACAACCAGCACTACACTACCCTTTTAAAGATTATGCTCCTGGGAAGGCAAAAGAAGAGATCAGCTTTGATAAACTCCATCACTTCAGCTGAAACCAAATATAATTTCAATTACTATGTTGTTTGGGCATGGAATCATTAAAATCGATGCCGCTTCATATTTGTCAAACAAAACGTCTTCAATTGCTGAATCTCTTTCTCTATAAAGTCTATCTGACCAGCACAACTTCAATTACACAAGTCCAAAAGAGCTGATTCATGCACATGAAATGGTACAGATGATTCTTGACTCCCACATTAGAATAAAACAAACCATCGCAAGCCAGATCCACTGGCAAGACATGGAATTCTCACATTCAAATTTTGCCCAGTTTGAAGGAGTTTTGGAACAACAGTCTTGTCGTGAATCACGAGAGTAGAGTAGGCTGAACAGATCCACTTTTCCGTCAATCGGTTTTATAGATGTATTGGACTCACTCATCGGGGGTAACTTGGCCGCTCCATTGTCCTCCATATCAAATGAAAACTGCACCGAGGAAATTAAGGGCGACAAGTGAAATAAGTCTTGCGGCCAGTGAGCTAGTCAACGTGTGGATCTTAGATAAAATGAAGAAACCGGAAGTGAAACTTTTCACATTGGTTAACATCAACATTTGGATAGTATGGTGAGAATTGCCAAGTAACTGCCAGACAGACTTATTAGTTATATCCACCGTAAGATACCCCTCTTACATAACAGATGCTTGTAGCCCATCTCTATTTTAAGTTTGATATTCAAAAAGAGTACCGGAAAAAAGCAAAATCTAAGAAAATACACTGGAGGGCACAAAACATAGAGAAGAGGGAGAGAAGTCGAGCTTAAGTTTTTTTCTTGGCCTGTTGAGACATGTTCTTTTCTGCTACACAAGTTGAGATAAGTCGGATTGATTGGGGATTTGAACCCAGTTCCTTCCCCCCTTACCCCTTAGACCCCTGGGTGTGGCCTAGGTTAGGTGAAACATAGTTTCTGACTTCCTATGACATACAAAAGAAGCACGGAAGGTGTTGCTGCACATGAAAAACTAGTAATTGAATCTCTTTGGAAAGATGCTAAGAGAAATTTGAAGATACCCCTCGTTGTCTTGCTGGAGGTGGAGCTGCCGGTGCTACATGCGATGTGAGAATCTCTTCTTCCAGAGAAAAGTTTCTCATCTTCTTAGGTATGGAAGCTTTTGATCCGTCTTCTACAGGCTCACTGGAGACGTGGCACAGATTGATGTCTTCAAAACTTGGCTGCGGGGCATCTTTTGCAACCCATCTTTTCTCATCATACCTTATAACAAGCAAGCAGGTAGTAAACAAAACAGACATGGGAAATCATATCATTTTGTTAAATTCATCATAAGGCAGAGCAGGATATATACTTGGTGGAAATGAATTTCTGAATCTCACTTCTGTCATAATCTGGTGGAAGTTCTGCTTCCCAGTATTTGTTGGACCTCTTGTTTCCCATACCTTTCACAGTTATTCACAAGATACGGAGCTATAAATATGTTTGCATATAAAGCAAAAGAAGATCAAAATGGAATATACTATTAAGAAACCAATAACATGGAAAGCAACTTAACTGCATGATTAGATCAATAATGCTTAAATAAACCACAAAGAAAGGCTGGAGGACAAATGGAACTATTCTGTAAAAATGATTAAGTTAATGAAGAATATAGTTGGGTTATTTACAAGCTAGCAATGAAAAAAGATGCATTGAGTTGTAAAAAGTAATCGCCCATTTCATTTTTACTGTTGCTCCTTGAGAAAATCATGTCCTTGAGAATATCATGTCATTGTGCTGCTGTCCATATTTTCTCAAGTTTGACAGGAGGACTCAAACAATGTCATAGAATGCATCAAAAAACTGAGTTGATGGCAAATTTTCTTACACTGCATAAAAGCAACCTGTTCTGGTAGCCATGTATCCAAAGTAGTCGATCTAACCTATTTACAAAGAAAAAAGAAAGCCCATTATCAGATATCAGGCAGTAGCCAGACATAAGAGGTGATTAGGACAAGAATATTAACAATAGCATGACAATGAAAATCTCTGTATGTGTCCAGAGTTCAAGGTTGTAGCCAGACAGAAGAGATGATTAGGATAAGAATATTAACAATAGCATTACAATGAAAATCTCTATATGTGTCCAGAGTTTGTGTGTTGCTGCTGCCTGTTGCAGCTTGCTGTATTTCCACGTTCAAGCTTCACAGGGAATGATAAAGGTTTGAGAAGAATCAAAGAGGAGAAAAAAGAATTCCATTTCCTAATTGTACTTTTCTTCTCTAAATGGACTCCTAGATGCATACAGATCTGGAATTTAGTAGCATCAATTCATATCCTGAAGGATTACTACTTAATAAAAAATACTTGGCATGTGGAGGAAAATCCACTCAAACTGGAAACTCGAAAGACAAGAACCAGCATTTCAACAACAATGTCCACAAAGCACACAGGAATCATCACTGTGGTAAAACCTTGTAACAAAGGGTCTGACTGAGGCTCATTTTCTAAATCTCAGCGCGTTCTGTTGAATGGGACTAAATACAAACAATAAGCAGCTTATTAAGCACCCAGAATAGCAAATGTACAGCTTTACAACTTAATGACAAGAATGTCACTAACAATGACTACGGTGTTACTTCCCTAATATTATAGATGCAGATGCATTTCCCAAAGCTAGGAGTTTGGGAAAGTGATGACTTAGTTCTATACAGACAAGACGGAAGGGAAAAAAGGTACTGCAAAAGAAAAGTGCACGGGATGCCGAATATGCCTATCATGAATAGAAGCAACCATATCAAAACCTCCTGGGATAACCTCTTGTAGATTCTAACCACCTTGAAATCTAACGGTAAACAGCAACTTAATCCCAAAAAAAAAAAAAAAAAAAAAAAAACACCAAGCTTGCTTCTGTTGTCCATGCTAGGGTGGTTTGAAATTTCTTTGTTATTATTTAAATTGTTGTTTGCTGAACTAGAGCATACTATCAAGAAAACACATTAGTGAAAAAGAATGGTAGAATAGTACCTTTGAAATATGTACTCCAAGACTCCGATGGATCCCGGAACATTGCATGCATATGAAAATTCCTAGATTCACACTTGCCCATCGAGGAGCCCTAAAAAGAGTTTTAGTGCATCAAGTACAAAAGATGCTCAGAACGTGGAATAAAATGAGGACGTGCGTTGGACTTAGAGAAATGAGTAGAAAGTTTACGCCCAAAAGAAACTATGCAGATTGCCGGGTCAAAGCAATTTGCAATACCATAAAAAGCACGCAGAAAGAAAATGCCATAATTCCCATCTGAATGCTGTCTAGCTCTAGAAGTCCTTGCACCATGGTTTCAACTAAAACTAGTTCAGATTGGTAATCTGGGAATTTAGAGGCTGTTATGTGCTCAATATCTAAAACAACATTCAAGATGATTATGCAATTTCCTGAGTTTCAAGTAGACTTAAAGACCAAAGATTCAATTATTTACTTAAGGAAATCTTATGACATACACATCACAGTCGATATTGATTGCATAACATGCTCTGGCAATCTGCACAAAATCTTATTATATACGCGGCACAGTTGATATTGATTGCATGACATACTTGCTTTGGCAATCTGCACACTCCCTATTTTCTGGAAGTTTGAGAAGACCCTCGAGTATCTGCATGTGACAATCAAGAAATGATATTTTCAGTTGGTGAGATCAACTGAACGGAGCACAACTACATTTGTATAGCAGCACAAAGTAGACCCAGACCAAGAAACTAAGCTGTTCACATGTAACTTGTGGATCCACAGTTCATGTGCAATTAGCCAGGTTAGAAAAGCTAAAAGCAGTCGATTGGTCCAGGGCAACGAATCTTTTAACTGAAGATGATACCGACCATGATAAAAAGATCTCATTTTCTCCTTCATAAGGATCAACAATACCGTTCTGCCGATCCTCTAATTTCCTGGAGTGACCTATGCAGTTGATGGGCAAGGAGGCCTTTTTCATTCCCTTTCTTAAAGAGAACTCTAATGGCCATGTCATGAAGAACAAATCTTGGAAGTCGTATCACTAGATGGCAAAGAGTTATTGTTAACAGAACTTAAAAGAGACCACATATGACACCGGCTGATAAAAGACTGGAAGTGATCACTTCCTTGACGACGTGCACGTTTTGGCCCACTGACAAACTCCTGCGCCTTGGACAAAAACACAAGCGCCCAAACAAAGACCAACCTACTACATTTCAAGTTTTCACCTTGTAATCGAAAGAATTGCGAGCAGAAACGACATTGCCGATAGATATTTGGGCTTTAACTATTCTTATGGCTTGTTATTATGGAGTCATTTTTAACATGATACAACATCTTAGACGAAATTATCAGGAAACAACAAATACGGTCGACCTCGGCAATGTCTGAAAAATAAGCAATTGCTCTGGTTGAAGATCGGTGCAGAATGAAAACCATGAGAAAGCAATGGAAACCAAAAGGATCAGACGAGCCGATGAAGGATCTAGAGCGGGGGGTTAGTCGACCTTGGTGTGCCTGGCGTGGAGGTCCTTGGTGACCAATGCCTTGTCGTTCATTGTTTCCGAGCCCGTGGCACGTGCTTCCTCGGCGATTGGATCCGATCACTCACGAAAAAGACGAATGGGGAGGTTGAGATTCATCTCCGGGCAAGAGAGGAGGAGGAGGAGCGAAAGAGATTGAATTGGATCCCCCACGGAAAGAGGAGGAGGAGAGAGAAGTGGGTTCTCTCTCTATCTATCTATCTCGGGTCTGTGGATGAACAGAATGAGAGGGGGGGAAAGAGACAGTTGAGAGCGTCCTGGAAAGGAGGTGGCCTTGCCAGCTCGTGCTTGCTATCCCTCCTTCTCCCTTAACAAGCTGACGCGCCGTTTTGGCGCGGAACTCCATTGTCAAATCTCTCTCCCTTTTCTTCTCCGACGTCAACGGTCAATATGATGCACCTTCTTGAATAGAAGCTTGGAAAGGAAGACGACGGCCAATGCTAACAAATTTAAGTAACTATAAAGTTCATACTTGTACTGCATGTTCGATCTGAACTTCATAACTATTTTGAACCGCTGCCGCGATAAAAAAATTTCCAAGTCGACATGCTTATCTTTGCAACTCCATCGAAAATATTAGCGATCAAGGAAGTCTCTCCTTACGAGCTGAGTCACAATTAGACGATACTGCACGGCATGAATCAAATTCGTGATTCCTTAGGAGACAGGTGGCCCCATTAAGTCAGCCACTTTGAAAGGAAAGGTGCACATATTGATATGTGCAATAAAACATCAATAAAGACAACATTCAAGACACTAGTTTGTTTTGGCTCATTCTAAACCAAAAAAAAAAAAAAAAAAGTTTACTCCTTCATTTTCCCCTCAAAACTTTGACCTATTCCCAATCATATTCACATCCATAGGAAAATGACTACGTTTTCTGCCATCATCTCAGGTCGAAGATATCTTCTTTTTGGTTAAGTTTATGATTGATGAATTACAAAGTAAAAAAACATCAACCATGCTCATTTTTAGTTAAGGTTGTATGTAGATGACATTCGTAATTGTTGCTCATGATCATCCAATATTTAGAGTAGTTTCGGGAGATATTATGCTATGTAGAGATGGTATAGCTTTTATGAATAAAATAAAGAGAATATCTTAGTAAAATCAAACAAAAAATAGAATAATATTGAGATCGGAAAAGGAGAGAGTGGCCATGAATGATGATGACGCCGCCCCCGGCCGGCGGCCATGATGGTCGAGATGGTCTTTGTGCGTGTGTGCGACACCAGAATGTGACGGCTTGCCTAGAAACCCTAGGTGACCGTGACCATTGGCATGGTGTTTTTTTTTTTTTTCTTTTTGGTCAAGACCATGGGCATGGTGTTTCTCATCGCTTGTTTGCCCGATCTCTTCCTCTTTTTCTCCACCAATTTGTGGGGGTGGTCCCAAGGGATGGTCACCATCGTTTTAACCGATGGAAAATGCCAATTATAACTTGAGATGTCGAGCTAAAATATTCAGAATAAAAAAAAAATAAAGTTAGGGGAGCAAGTATAGATTTTATGGGTTACTTTTATAAGATATGTAATGAGTGTTTACTTGACAGCTCGGGAGCTCGGGAATAGGGAGCTGCTAGCCCTCCTTGGGTTTGTCATTGACTACAATAGTCACCTAGATGGGTGGTGATCAAGTCACAAGTACGTGATTATAAAATATGATGGTGGATCTCATATATATTTTATCACATCGCATATTAAATTATCTAGATAATATAACACGTCCTTATTGTACGTGCTAAACAACTAACATAGTTGAATTTTACCGATCTCTACATACGAAGAATCCACTTGCCTCAAACTTCTAATTTCTCATCATCATGAAAAAGTCAAACAACGAGGACACAATCTTGAGCGCTAGTTGGCAATTTTAATCAAACACGTAGCCATTAAAAGTACATGAAAGCGCTTGTTAAGCAAAATTCAGAATTCTTTTGCGGATAATAATTCATGAAGATATGAAAATTTTAACGGAACAAAAAAAAAATCAGGAGATCTTAGGAAAGGCAAAAAAAAAAACAAAAAAGTGCAATGTTAAGCAGAATTTAGAGTTATCTTGTGGATAATAACTAATGAAGATGTGAAAATTTTGACAAAACAACGAAATTTATAGTTCTTTTACGGATAATGACTCACCAAGATATGAAAATTTTGACAGAACAACCAAACAAATAAATAAAATGGAGAGATTTTGGGAAAAGAAAATATGATAATAGGGAAAGTGCAGTGTTAAGCAGAACTTAGAATTCCTTTGCAAATAACAACAAGCGCAATTCAGAATTCTTTTGCAGATAATAGCCCATGAAGATATGAAAATTTTAACAGAAGAACAGAAAAAAAAAAGTAAATAAAATCGAGAAACTTCGGGACAAGAAAATATGAAAATCAGAAAAGTGCGGTGTTAAGTGGTATTTAGAATTCTTCTACGGATAATAACTTATGAAAATGTGAAAATTTTGACAGAACAATGGAATTCGTAATTCTTTTGTAGATGACAACCTATGAGGATATGAAAATTTGAGAGAACAACCAAAAAATAAAAAATAAAATCCCGAGATTTTGGGAAAAGAAAATATGAAAAAGGAAAAATGCGGTGAGCGTGGATCGAACACGCGACCTTCAGATCTTCAGTCTGACGCTCTCCCAACTGAGCTATCCCCGCCCGGTAATGGAATGGTCACATTAAAATAATTTAATAGTTTACGTAGTTAGTGCGAATTCATCGGCGAACGCTAGACGACGCCCTAAACTCGAATTATTCCTGAACGAATGAAAATCACATAGGAGTGGCTTTGGTTATATTTTGACATTTTTACGTGCATATGTATGTATGTATATGCTGCACACATCAAATTAAACATGTGAGTTTGATTTGTTTCCACTTGATGGGAAGCATTAATACGTGAACAAAGTAACAAGAAGTATATACTAGATTTCTAGCCAAAAAGAAAAAAAAAAAAGTTTATATTAGGGTTGAACATGGTCTAAGTTGGGTTGGTCCAACACCTAATATGAGAACTAACCCATACAGTATTGGTCCTCAATTTTGAGGATCAAGAATTTACCCTATTAATCCTGGGACCGATAAATGAACTAGCCTTATGGGTCCAGTCCAATTTCAAGGTTAACCCAAGACCAATTAATTATGTTTTTGTTTTATTTTTGTACTCTTTAAAACGGCAAACATAATTATCTTTTGCTTCTTCTTTTTTGTCAAATCAAGTTAGGTTTCTACTTTCTAATTTATAGGGAAAAATCATATAAAAAGAGAATAAAGGCGAAGACATTGAGGTTTATAGTATACATAATATATTTGGATTAGACCAACCCTAAAGTCCTAGAATCAAGAATCGACCCACATAATATAGGGTCTAGGGGTTATAAGAATAAAGACTAGACCAGTTTTCTTGGAAACTAGACTAGGATTAATCAAGTTGGGCCAGTTCAAGATTGATCCTAAACTAATGCTCACCCTTAATTTATACTAAGTGATAACATAAAATTAAGTTTGTTCAATGCCAAATGAAAATAAAAGGAATACATGAATTTTGGAAAAAGAAGGAGAAGTTATTCTCTCCATGTTCGTTTAGAGAAAGAATCATAAATGGCAAGATTTTAACATCATGCTAATGTCACGGTCTCGAGGTTCCTCTAAACGAAGGGCCGTGTATGATTCTAGAAGATCGAGCTAGAGTTTCAAAATTCTCCTGAATCTTCCCTTGGATGAGCAATGCATAAATGTATCGGGTTCTAAAGTATTATTGTCATATATATCGGTAGTTGGTAGTTTTATTGTTAGATCGAAAATTAGTCAAAGTTTTAATAAGAGTGACTCCTGTATAAATAAAATGGTTCTTTCTCTCATTTGTATCCATTTAAACAATTGAACAATATAGAGTATTTAAACGCAAAACTTCTCTCTTTAGAACACTCCAGGTGAACGAGTCTGTGCATTGACACTAGCATCTTTCTCTAAAGTCGTAATCAAATCAATTTATGGATAGTGTTTTATCCGTAGAAAAGATTCTTTCATTTTTAAATTATTTATCTAGGTATAAACTACCAATGTTTTGAATGAATGATTTGATAAATAAAAAAAAAAAAAGCTCAATCTAATCAATTAAATCCAACTTCTTTTCGTTGGAACAAATCCATTCTTTATTAAGTAAATTCTCCACATATAGAAATAAAAATCCTTTTTTTAAATTAGAGTAGTTCCTAATTAATTAATTAAATTAAAAAAATTCGTTCCTTCCAAAAATTGGATTTGTCTCATTGAACTTGGGCGAGCGTTGGAACATTCTAGTCGGCACCAACCAAGGCCAATTACACACCTCCTCCTCCCGTCCTCGTCCCCTCTTCTCACCGGCGCGTCGTCATCCGTTCCGATATTTATCCCCGTCCGAAGTAGGCGCCCTTTCTCTCTCTACAATCCCCCTCCCCTTTCTCTCTCCTCATGGCATCCTCTGGCGGCAGGACCGGCGCCGCCGGCGGCGTCGGCGGCGGCCCGCAGCTCTATTATTGTCACCAGTGCAGCCGTACGGTCTCGATCAACCGCTCCCCGACCGCCGATCTCGTCTGCCCCGACTGCAACGGCGAATTCTTAGAGGAGTCTGAGAGCCCCGACGTCAGCCCCATGCTCCCCCACTTCTTCCCCTTCGAGAACTTCGGCAGCGGCGGCTCCGCCGGGTCCGGGTCGGGGTCGGGCGGCGGCATGAGTTTCAGCTCCGGCGCCGGATTCCCCTGGGTCTTCACGTCCTCCTCCACCGCCGGCGGCGTCGCGGGCGGAGGGGCGGGGGGGATGGACGATTTCGCGGCGCTTCTCGGGGGCGCCTCCGCCTTCGGCGACGGCGGCGGCAACAGCAACAATCCGGACGCGTTCAACCCCCTCCTCTTCCTCAACAACTACTTCCAAACCCTAAGAGCCGGCGGCGCCAACATTCAGTTCGTCATTGACAACAATACCGGCGGCGACAGCGGCGGCTCCTTCCGCTTCCCCGGGAACATCAACCTAGGCGACTACTTTATTGGCTCCAATCTCGAGCAACTAATCCAGCAGCTCGCGGAGAACGATCCCAATCGCTACGGCACGCCCCCTGCGTCGAAGACCGCAATTAATGGGCTTCCGGTTGTCAAGATCGACGAGGAATCGCTCTCCTCGGACAATTCGCAGTGTGCGGTCTGTAAGGACACGTTTGAGCTTGGTGAGGAGGCAAAGCAAATGCCTTGTAAGCATATATACCATTCTGATTGCATTTTGCCCTGGTTGGAATTGCACAATTCTTGCCCTGTTTGTAGACATGAATTACCCACTGATGATCCTGATTATGAGCAAAGGAATAGGGGTCCCCAGGCCCAGCAAGTTCTTGGTAGTCGGACCCAATCCGATGTGTCTAGTGACTTGTCCGGTGCTCCTGCGTCTGGAGACAATTCTCAGACGCCACAGACAATGGAGCGGCGATTCAGGATTTCGTTGCCACTTCCGTGGCCGTTCAACAGGACATATGGTTCTCCTGCAGAGACAAGTGATAGTGGCAGTGGGAGTGGTAACAATAATGGAAACAACGATGAGAATTCAAATGCTGGGGGTGGTGTAAATCGGAACTTTGAATCGGAAACCAGACAGGAAGATCTTGATTGAGAACCTGTGGGTGCTGGTCATCAAAGAACGAGTGAGTTATGTTTTCGCATTTTCTGGTTTGTCTTATTCCTGCTTTTGTAGTCTATACTTGTAGTATTATTATTTTATTATTTTATTTTTATTTTTATTTTGGACAATACAAACTTGGGGTAGTTCAATGTATTGTTTTGCCTCCTCTAAACCTTAGATAAGAGATAAGTAGATATTGGTAGCTGTAATAGCCAGGGATTTGCATAATAGAAGGTGATGTTCTTGCTGGTTTAATGTGCATCTTCGTTAAGTGAAACCTTATATTATGCTTAAATTTCATGCAAATTGACTACAGTTTCATCATAACCTGCAGCTTCTGTTATCTTCTTGTCATATAATCTGGTGATGACTACTATTATATGTTTTACTGTGAACTTTTAATTGGAGACAGTAGTCTGGCTGATTGCTGTGGAAGTTTTTCTGTGACAAGCTCACATCGATTTTGAAAAGAGCAATGCATGCAATAATCTTCCAGAATTCAAAGTTTTTGCTTTCACTTTGTAGTGAATGTAAGTAATCAGTTCATGGCTCATGCCCTACTTTAAGCCGAGATAATTAGCATTTTCCCTTTCATTAAAAATATTCTTTTTAATCAAACTGATTTTGAAGCACCAGTGTTTTGTTTTCCCATCATATGTATTATCAGCAGACCTCTCTGTTTCTATGAACGTTAATGCTACTTAAATTAAATTTAGGAGGAAACTAGATAAACTGTTTTTTATTGGGCTTATGCGGTTATTCCGGTCAGCAGGACAGCAATGAGTATAAGCGCAGGTTATGGTAGTTGTTTCTTCATCTAGAATAGGGATACAAAATAGTCTAGTTTTCAAAAAAGGATTCAGAATACTCAATTAGGCTTGGATGACTACTATGATGGCATTATTAGTTAATCAATGGACATTCTTGTAGCTGATTAATCATTTTGTATGTGTGGAGACTTGATATTATAGTTGTAACTTCTCACTCAAGAGAAAAAGAGAGGCTGGGAAGGAAGAATGTTTAATGGAGAATGACTTAGTTTTTTTGTTTATGGTGGATGAAAGATTATGTGGAACGAACTCTGAAATGCAGCGGAAATTCTTGTCGCTGACAGATGAAGTAGAGGTGTAGGTGATAACATCCCATATGGGCACAATTATCATCCGCGTGACTAAATGAAGGCTCTACTGAACTCTCTAATAATCTTTCGAGAAAAGAATGAGCTCCTTCTTTATTTCAATTGCTGCCTCTGATCCATGTGGCGCTCCAGTTGGCAAATGCCTCTTGCTTTTTAAGACTTATCGAGCTAGCATCCTTACCACAGGGTGGATTTAAGGACTGTTTAAAGTGGAGAGCTAGAACAACATTGGGAGCTAGTAGTTTGGTAGGTCAATGGCATTTTATAGTCTGATGGAATGTGATGTTCTAGAAGTAGCAATTCACTAAATCCTTGTGTTTTTGCCCAAATTGTCGAGGGAGAGAGTTTATTAAAAAAGCGTACCTCAAACATAACTACAAGAAAGATTGGAAGTGGCAGAACTGTAGTATTGAGAGAAGTTGTGGGGGAAAATGATAGGCAGCTTTTGAATTGTCATCTCTGGGCACTTTCCTCATGTTTTTTGGAAAAGATGTGCCGGTTCTTGCATTTTTTTTCCTCCAAGAGACTCTATATGGCATTGGAGAAATAGAAGTCCCATGTGTCAACAACACAGTCGGTGGGCCTTTTCACTCTGTAGATTTACTAGATTAAGTTAGACTGCTGTTAGCAGAAGATGCTATCACACTTAGGGTAATCAAGTCCAAGGTGGATAGGGTCTAGACCTGAACTCTGTACCCGACCCTGTTATAATCGGTTCCCATTTTCTAGACTCTATACCCGACTCTATTTGTATTGGACCCTATACCCGACCCACCCTGTTTTTCCAATCCGGTTCTAGGGTCAACCCTATTTTCATTGAAACTTATTTTGCAATCTCCCGATATCTTATACGACTTTGAATTTTATATTAATACGCGAGAAAATAATGTAATCCTCTTAATTTGTATTGAAACATTAAACACTTGTAATAAATAAATAAATACATGAACTTTTTGAGTAAATGAAAAATTAAGGATTCACAGGGCTAATTATAATAAAAAAAATCACAAAGCAAAGAATTAACAACAAACGTGGGTATAATATTAGTCTTATTCCCACAACTAAAGTTACTCATTTATGTAAGCATAACTCCTCCTACAAAAGAGAAATTAGGCAAGTCAATCCATGTGATACACAAGAATACATCGTCCGTCCATCAAACAATGCGAGAGGCAGTCGGTGAGGGAGGGAAGCAAGTGAGGAAGGGGAATGACAAAGGAGGAGTATTGTGTGTGTTTGAGAGAGCCAAGAGGAAAAGCATCGTGTGATTGCGGGAGTAAAAATAAAAATCGGGAGGAAAAAAATGGTTTTGGACCTCTACTTCCAAAACCGGTTTGGGAACCGGTTTCTGAGTGGGTAATCACTTGGAACCTGTTCCCGAACTGGTTTAAACCAGTTCCGAATTTTGGGAACCGGTTCCCAAACCGGTTTCAACGGGAACCGATTTCTGACCCTGTTTTCCGGATGGGCCAGTCTAGGAATTGCGTTTACCCGGTCCGGTTGCACACCCCTAATCACACCAGCGGAGTCTATTATCTATATAAACATGTATAATTATGCATACATATATAAATGGGGACATATATCCCTTTGTCATGTAAGTTTAGCTTTTCCACAATGTAAAATAGTGGGATGAGTGGCTTCAATGCCTTGTTGTAGACAATTGTAAGAGAGAAAATTGATACTTTACGTGTTTAGTTTACATCTAGAGCAAAATATTTGTGAACAATTTTCCATTATGCAAGCAATATTATGCTTTCCTCCTGTATCCACGGATCCAGTTTAGTGAGCCACAGAGTTCTGTCACTGTCTCTTTGCTTTCAACCTTAAGACAGTTGATGTGTGTTTTTACTGGTTTTGTTCCTGGTACCAGAGTAAATCATTAAGCTGGCAAACATGTTTAGATCATTAAATGAATTATTGTGAGTTTTATTTGCCTCTTGTGTTAGTTTGTGTTAGTGCTTCACATCCAATGGAATACTGACTATTTCTTAGTTTTTTCAAATTAGTTTATCGTCTGTAGCATTAAGGTAAATCTTCTCCCAGCATCTTCTTCTCAGTAATTTAGATAGAAATTCAAAGGAGTTAGGCTTGGTGAGGTTCCTTTAGCACCAGAATCTTTTTCCTTTCTGTGCTAGTCTTCTTTCCACTAGCTTTCATTTTCAGGGGATACTCTGATTGTAGGTATTTTCTTTATTGTGGTTATGCTGATAGTCTTATTGTATTGACATTCTGCGTTGGTCCATCCTCACATAGTTTTATGTCAATGTCCACTGTTTCTTCTTTTGTTAGCATATAGTTTAGTCTTAAATTTTACAACAAAGAATGTGATGACGGCATATCAACACTTTGGAGTGCTTTTGTTAAGGAGTCATTTAGGGTCAGGAACACTTTAAGAGTGCAAGTGTCAGCCTGCAACTTCTTTATTGTTCGATATCCACTCTTGCATAACTTGTAGATTTTTTGGCTTTTTCTTCGTAGTAGTTCATATTCTTCTGAAACCTACTGTAACAAAATGAGGAAGTTTGTCTATATATGACGCCAATAATGGCATACGATGACTGAAATTGGCATCCTATAGCTTTCTGCCTGTTGACAGCCAAATTGGCAGACCTCAGATATGTCGAATAATTATTTGAACTAACGTTGCATATCTTTAGACGATTGCTGAATAGATTAAATAGACAGATGAAAAGAAAGTTGTCTGTGGAACTTCTCTCTCTCTCTCTAAATGCTAGCCCGCACAAGGATTTTACTGTGAATCTGAATTAGAGTGACTTGTAGAAATATCCTTGGAGAATTAATGTTGCAAGTGGCTTTGTCTTTCTGTTCTCCTTTGTTGGAGATGTTGATGTTTAATTAAACATACAGTGAGTTAGTTAGGCAGATGTTTCTGTTTTATTGTTGGAAACCTTCTGTAGGGTAAGTATCTTATGATCAGAGAGAGAGAGAGAGAGAGAGAGAGAGGGAGGGAGGGAGGGGGAGGGAGGGATGGATGGATAATCAAACTAAACTTTATGTTGGGGGCACTCTCGGTTTTTATGGAGTTGCGACAGTAGGTATGACCTCTGTTTCAACACTCTCTTTTGCAGGGAAGATTAAACTAAACTTTATGTTGGGGGGCACTCTCGGTTTTTATGGAGTCGCGACAGTAGGTATGACCTCTGTTTCAACACTCTCTTTTGCAGGGAAGCTTCTTTGGCAGGGGGAATTTAGCTTTGAACCTGTCACTATTCCGTAATTTAAAAGCCCCTCCAGGTGAGAGGTGTATCAAATACATTCATAGGCGAACCACTATCTTCATCAGAATGTTGGGAGATAATTTTTTGTTATCCTGTTGATATACTATACTTTTGTTCGAGTATCATTTGTTTCTAGTAGTATGATGTTTCTCATCTGGGAAAATGTATACCCTAGCATATGTATGTTTAACGTGTCCTTTTAATTCAAGCTAATTACTGTCTTGAAAAGGATTTGCTCCTGTTGGAACTCTCTTTTTGCTTTCTCCTGGCGCAATAATCGAAAGAGTTCCTGAGAAAGGCATTCAGATGGTCTTATCCTCTATCCAAATGCTAGAATATCCGTGGGGGAAGATGTTGAGTTAGCGCTATATGTTCATTCTCTCAATGGATCTATGAGCAGTACATCATCTTGTCCGTGGTTCTGCGTTTCCTGATGCCGAACATTCATGCATTTCTGACATATTTCTAGAACTGTTTTCCATGTTGGGCTCTGCCACAGGGTACCATTTTTTGGGTGATACGACCTTGGGTAACAGTAGATGTTAAGCCTGTTTGGTTCGGCCTTGGGGAAATGTTTTTGGGAAAATGTAAATATCTTTTTGGGTAAAGGGTTTTTCAAAATGTTATATCGTTTGATGATTTATATTTTTAAATAGCATTGGAAAATAGTTTTGGCGTAAATACCATTTGGTAAAATTCACATTTATAAAAAGGCTTTTGTTATTTTTATTTTTTTTAAGTCTGAAAATTAAATTCGATGGAGGTCAACTGCCGGCCAATTGCTAGACAATCGCTAGATGGCCAAATTTGGCAACCTAAGGTCGCGTATTTATGCAGCATCGCCTAGGTTGCGGGGTGCATCACCCTAGGTGATGGTCACTAGGGATGTGCAACTCCCAAGATGGCGGAAGACGAATAGTCTTGGATGAACAGGGAAGAATGAACATTGGACTTGTATTTTCAAGATGTTGAAAGCTCAAAGTATGTCATCTTGAAAGCTCAAAGTAGGTTTCAGCATTCGCAAAATCAGTATTTGAGCAAGAGAGTCTCAAAAATACTTGTGAAGCATTTTATATTATCTGCTTGTAAAAGTTGAAACCAAACAGGGTCAAGGTCCCCTAATGCATCGCAAGGTTTTACTAATCCGGGTGTGGTAATATAGGACGCTGTTAACATGCTCGCCCCCTTCAGATCTGAGCGAGACTCGACACGTCATAATGCCATAGCATTAAAGCCGATGAGGATGCGTAGCGAAAGGATTCCAAAAAGCGGAGGATGACGGACGTCTCGGGTACCAACCTCCCCTTTTGCAAAGAGACAACGACCCTCGGCTATATCAAGTCGTCGATTCGCGTTCCACAGCGTTGATAGGTTCATTTACCGGTATCTCCGAAGGGAGAAGTTGATAGTCAAAATTCGGATAGATGACAAGACTATGAAATATCCGTTTTGTCATCGCCTTTAAGAGAGTGAGAAATTAAATTCAGCTACACGTGTCAAAATTCTAGGAATAATAGTCCATAGATATTTATTTAAAATCCTAAGAATAATAGAGTCCATAGATATTTATTTTAGATTGGAATTGACGAATAACCAAAAACAATACTATTCTTTAGTAGTATTGAATAGAAATTGAAATGGGGCATGGCAAAGTGGTAAGGCAACGGGTTTTGGTCCCAACTTCCTCTTATGAACCCTTACTCCGCTTTTGCTAGACCAAACTCATCATTTTCACCTATCTGCTCCATTCGTCAACTCATTCACCAAACCCCAAAGCAAGTGAAGGAGTATGTTTAGTCCTTCAAATTCGACCAGCAACCTATTCCTGCTACTGAAAAGGAGTACTTTGTTACTCTTCAGATCCCTCTAGAATTTCCCAGACAATGGGTTCAACAGGGATACACTCATGTCCATTATGGAGCTGTTCGTCTTGCTCTTACCTTTCATGGTCGTAAAGGCTTGCCAGTCGTGGCAAGAATTGCTTTGTTGGATACCAGGTTCTTACAATACCAGCATGCTTGCATCGGTACGGTTCAAATTACTTTGAATGCTGGAACAGTCTTTGTGACTTTGTATCCAAACTTCAATATCGCTCTATCAGACCCCCAACTACTCTCTTTTCTTAAAGTTCAAGTCCAGCTCACTGGAGCCCCTCAGACTGCTGATTCTGTAGCTGCAACCCTACATTACCAGATGGTTTATCGAGTGCAGAACCATGCCCTTGACCTCAACTTCAACAATGGTAATGAAGTTGCGTTGTTCATCTCTATGCAAAATGACCAAGCATCCTGCATCCATGTTCCCAGGCAAATCTCGAAGGATACGTTGGCTAAGCTTATTCCAGAAACCTGGATCACCAACTACGAAAAGCTACACTAGCATAACAAGCATTTTCAGTCTACGGACTCAGAGTTTGTAAGGAAAAAAGATGGAACTGTTTCCATCAAATTTGGCAAAGAAAAGGAAGAAAGTCCTTCTATCTTCCAAACCCTCTTCATGATTGAACCATGTGTTCCTGAATCTATTTCCGAACCAGATCCAAAAAAGCATGTTCGACACTTCAATAGTGATGGACATCATGTTCATTACTATAAAGACAACTATGGTAATTGTTTTTGGGATCCTTTTTGCTAATGTTCCTATTGTACAAACTCCCTTGACGAGGTAGACCCTCTTGCAAGACCTCCACCTCAACAGAAAAGACCAAAGGATAAGGTGTACCAAAAGTACTTAGACGGAGATTCCTCCGTTGATACTCTTGGTGAGTGTGACAAATACCAGTTCATGGTTTCTTATGCACCACCTCAACCACTAGAGTCCAGTACTACATCCCAAACCTTACTAGATCCACCAAAATCACCTCCACCTTCTCCTCCTCAGAAAAAGCAAGTTTTTTCTATAAGCCAATTCTCAAATGGGCTAAGAAACATTCTTATCCTCTCGAAGTTCCAGCAGAAACACCGCTCACTTCTTCTATTGCCATGTTCCAAGATACTGACTTTCCTCCTCTTGTTAAGGAAAGTTCTAAACTCTCGTTCCCTGCCACTAAAGAGTTTATTGATCCACATGGCAGATACCGCCATCTTCCCGAAATTCCTACCCCCACCGATGTAGATGAACATGTGAGACAGAAAAAAAAAAAAACCCTGCTGCTGAAGCTATTCTAAACTGGCAATCAGAGACTCTGTTGACACAAAACAATGCCTTCAAGGCTATTGATTCCAAAATTGGAAATGTGCAACAAGATCTTCGAAGATACGATGAAAGCACCAAAAAGATACTTTCCGAATTCCAAAAAAGGCTTCACGCCTTGGAATCAGGACAACATCTTGGGTATCATTATCTTGATAATCCAAAGCCAGAAATAGAAAAGCTCAAGAAGCAAATCCAACTTCTTGAAGAAGGAAGGTTTAGACGTTTCGATCCATTGGCACCTCTTGTTAGAACTGGGTATCTACCCCCACATCCAAAAACGTTTATTTTTGCCACTATTCCAGAAGATCCCTACAGAAGAGAACCAAATGTGGCAGAAATACGAAATCGCCTCAAGGCCCTGCAGAAGGAGAAAGGAAAAGAAAAAAGCTCACCTATAGAATCAAGTTCAATTGTTATAAGAGACAAGCCAAAACATATGATGTTATCAAATCCATTAGAATCCTTTCTAAAGGATTTGGGTACTCAGGAACCTGATCCTGTTATCCAACAGCCTGAGCTTGATCGTACCATCCCAGAAAAACAGATTCTGTTTCCAGCCAAACAAACTTCTCCTACTACATCGGATTCAGCATCTTTTTCTTCTTCTTCATCCTTCTCAAATCCTACAGTTGATTCCCCCCCCCCATAGAGCCATTAACTTCACAAATATTCATGGCTGACTCTCCTCCAGATTATGAAATGGAATCAAACTATTCGGATGCAGAAATTGGACAAACAAGTAATCCTACGAGGAACAATCCCACTAGGCATGTGTCTATGGCATCAAAATAATTCTTCACCATTGACGATATTCCTTATCCAAAATGGCCAGAAAGACTTGAAGAATTTCATATTTGGTTGAATACACAGTCCATCACCAACCATGATATGAATGATGTCCTTTACAACTTTGTTACAAGGTTCACAGGGAGCCTTAAATTTTGGTGGCAATCACTCTTAGAACAAGACCAAATTTTGTTTCTAATGTCACCCAATTTCAGCCATGCCCTCACCTACTTATATCATGTTTTTGTGGGAACACCCGGAGATCTCATAGAGATAAAAAGAAGAGAATTTTTTTTAAAAAAGATGCTACTCCCTTCGAGAGAAGCATCTTGATAAGCATTATCGAATAATGCTTCAGCTCTTTTACCAAATTGGCGCAGATCCAAATCTAAAGCATGTCTTCCGCACTTCTATTCCCAAAGAGCTATTCCAGATGGTTGAAAGATCTTTCTTTGGAAAGCAAAGAAGAGTACAAGATATTCCATTGGGAGAAATACAGCAATAAATCCATCTATGCCTTGAAGAATTATACTTAAAGCACCAGATGGTCCGTACATACATCACAGATGACAAGCGTCTTGAATCAGCTTGTTTCCGCTAGAAGTTAAAAATCAAATGCTCCAAGCGAGATTGTGATGGTACTTGTGGCCAGTATTCCCGGAAGAAAAAGCACTACAAGAAGTATTCGATAAAGAAATCCAAACATGGCTCCAAGCATTTCCCGAAAAAGAAGAAATTGCGATACCTACGCAAGGGGAAGGATCGCACAGGCCATAAGAAATCAAGCTGTTGCTACATTTGCAACAAGAAAGGACACTTTGCCAAAAATTGTCCTCAGGCGAAAAAAGGTCAGAATCATCTAATAGAAAATGAAACAGGTATTTCCCTTGAAAATGATGATATTGAATCATTATTCTCTGCTGATGAAGAGCCAACTGAACAAACTCTTTGTGTTATTCCCTTTTATCAAACTTCCAGTGAAACTGAGTCTGACTCAGAATCTGAAGATATTTTTCACATATCTCCCACATCTTCAGAACCAAATCCTGATATATTTTCAAGTCATACTCATTGTCCCCATTTCCCTATAAAAATCCTCACCTCGAAATTTGCCAAACCTATCAATGTTATTGCTCTCATTGATACCGGAGCAAGTTGTTCCATTCTAGATACTAAGGTTCTGCCTGAAGAATTCTGGACTCCTTACATCCGATATTTCAATTCTGCCTCAAGAGATACTTTCTCCACGAATGTCAGAACCACTCCAGTCACTGTCCAGTTTTTTCCTCAGTATTCCATAACCACAAAAATTTTTGGATCAAGCCTTCCCAATAAAGATCTAATAATTTGGTGGGATATCATGACTCAAATCTCTCAACTTCGAATCATTCCTGGAAAATGTCTTAGATATAAAGACCAATTCTCTGAGTTCGTCAATATTTAGAGAATCTTTTCCATTCAGATGAGTTTATTAGATCCAATCATGCAAAAGTTGCTAGAATCTTGTTCGGAATCCCATTCAGAATTTGCTCAGAAATGTTCTCATCCTTTATGGAAAAATCCAGAGTTCTTTGTTCGCCTTCCTTTCAAAAGGAATGAAGATATAAATCCAACCAAGGCAAGTCATATGGGAATGAAGCCAGAACACTTGGCTTTAGCTCAAAGGGAATGCTCAGAACTATTACAGTAAGGCCTTATTGAAATCTCCAATTCTCAATGGGCTTGTGAAGCATTTTATGTCAATACGCGTGCTGAGCAAAACAGAGGAAAAATGAGATTGGTAATCAATTATCAACCTCTCAATCTTTTTCTCCGAGATGATAAGTTCCCTTTACCATCCAGAGATTCTCTGTTTACTGGCTTAACCAAGGCCCATATCTATTCCAAATTCGACCTCAAAGCCGGATTTTGGCAATTGGGCATTCATCCTGAAGATAGATCCAAAACAGGATTTTGTATCTCAAACCAGCACTTCTAGTGGAAAGTTCTTCCTTTTGGTTTAAAGGTAGCACCATCCCTTTTCCACAAGGCCATGTGTTGTATTTTCCAGCTAATTTTGTCAAGTGCAGCCGTATATATCGATGATATTCTGCTCTACAGTCCTGATGAACAGTCACATTGTCAACTCCTTGAGCAATTTGCAGAAACCGTGAAAAAGCATGGTATTATGCTTTCTCAAAGGAAAATGAATATTGCCCAGACAGAAATTGAATTTCTTGGTATGCACCTCAACAAAGGTATATACTATCCAGGGCCACATATCGCTTAAGAACTACTGAAATTTCCTGAAGATAACTTCACAACAAAACAAGTTCAGCAATTTCTTGGGATAATCAATTATCTCAGGGATTTTGTCCCAAATATTGCAAAGCTCTTGATTCCTTTGCAATCTATGCTGAAAAAGAATCCCCCACCTTGGGGAAAAATTCAGACTAAAGCAATTGCTGAGCTTAAGGAGATTATGCAGAATCTCCCACCATTACGTATACCATCAACAGGAAGAAGAATTTTTCAAGCGCGCCGGTGATGAATTGGGCAGCCGTCCTCTTTGAAGAAATTGATGGTAAGAGATACCTCTGTGCTCACAAAAGTGGAAAGTTTTCTCAAGCTGAAATGCATTACCATTCCATTTTCAAAGAAATCCTAGCAGTAAAAAACGGAATAAAAAAGTTTGAGTTTCATCTCATCGGTCATCACTTCCTAGTAGAATTAGACATGGCATCTTTCCCTCAGATGACCAAATTTAAACAGAAACAGATTCCAAACTTTCAACTGCTTCGATGGACTGAATGGTTCTCAAAATACTCTTTTGAAACTAAACATATTCCTGGAAAAAAGAATGTGCTTGCTGATTTTTTGTCAAAACCCAAAGTACCAGCCGAAATCAACATGTACATCAAGAGACCTGCTTTCTATATGCTCAATCATGGTGTGAAATACAAGATTGAGAAAATTAAAGACTTGCCAAGCTGGAAATTTCCCCAGGAGATTATTCAGCAAATCTAGAATGACAGTCTTACTGAGAACCTAGAGAACCTCATGTGGCAATGCCACACAGATCTATTCAGATTCAATGGAGGTTCGATTCTTTATCCTTTCGGGTTAAATTTGAATTATTCTTTCATTCATCCCCTTATCTGGAAGGAAGATGATTTCCCTGACCAGCTCAAAACGTTGTTATGGTACTTAACCAATAAGTACTTAATAGCCATTGAAATTCTCACCAAAAGATTTATTGCCAACCTCACAAGGATATTCATGCTCGGGAGAAACATCGAAAAAGAAAGTGATAAGAATCTCTTAGACTTTCTTAATTGGTTCTATCATCCTACATGTTGGAAACAAGACTTAGAAAGAGAACTGAGAACCATTACACCAAATCCTGAAGTTCACACCATCATGTTTTTCCGACGTCCATGGAATTTTTGCAGAAATAATGGTAGTCTTTTTGATGCATCACTCGAAATAGGAACCACATCCTATAAACCTCACTTGAACAGCCGAGAAGCCCGGATTCACAAATTTTATTCAAGATCTGTTAGATCTTGTGAAAACGAGTACCGAGAACTCTAGAGAATCCTATGCCAAGAAAACAAAACCATTCCTGAAGATATTTGGAATAATGTACCCACTACGTGGGATCATTATGACCTAGCACTAGAAGCTAATGAAGCACTCAGGCAATACAGACAAGCTGCATCATCCAAAGAGCATGAAATGACAAGCGAATATGACATTGTCTAGTCCACTCAAGACTCCTATGCACGCTTTGGAGGTCCTCTGTCCCAGAATCCCTACGAACAAGGACCTTCATCCTCATTTCAAGACATCTTACTATGCACAGCCATCCCACTAGCCTCAGCCGAGTTTTCCTGCCAACACTACATACAGACTGGGCAGCAGAAGAAGCATCCCATTGGATTCGTGAACAAGCGTCCTCATCAAGAAGGCTGAATCAAGTCCTCTCACCTGAAGATCTTGAAGCCCTTCAAGATAAATACGAGGCACATCTCATAGAAGACAGCTCAGATGACTCAGACTCAGTCTGTAGCTATAATGCCCGTGACGGACGAGACCGTTGAGTCCGTACATTTTCACTATAGCAAAATCACTGTTCACTTTTACTGTAGCACTAGGTTAGGGAATGTACTGTTCACAGTACAGTTACTATTCATAGTGTGCGAATAATTCCCTCTTGGAAATTTCTGGTGCTCCTGTTTGTAACCGGACCCATGAGCCTAGTCCTTGTTTGTTGCTTTGTGACCTCATTTTGCCTATATAAGGCAAGGAGGGTGTAATGTGTTAGGCAGAGTCCCCTAAAGTAAAGTGTGTGCTTTGTGAAAAAACTCTCCATGATCTTCTAAAACTCCTCTTCTTCTCTAGCCTGGTATGATTCTTCGAGAAATGCAGCTTGGGTAGGTTAGAAACGTTTCCATCCTGGCATCTCTAAGTGTCTCTAGGCTCTGAACTAAAGGGCTGAGTGGTTTTCTGCTAACAGGTTGTCCCTAAAGGGCTCGAACGGGAGTTGTTCGCCCAATGTGGGATGCATATTTGCAGGAAATTTACTCTCCTTCCCTGGTTCTAAGTTTAGGTCATCGGAAGATTGAGAAGTATTTTAAGCAAAATAGGGCACGTTTGTTTGCACGCTTGTTTACGTTCCCATGAACAAAAATTTCGTATTTTTTGTTCGAGAATAAAAAGGAATAAACGCGTTTGTTTACGTTTTTGTTCCAAAACTATTTTTTTGTTTTAAACACATTTGGACGAAATAAACAAAAAAAAAGTTGTTTCTTATTTCTAACAAAATCTAAACACTTCTTTTTTTTTTTTTTTTTCTTTTTTTTTTTTTTTTCTTTTTCTTTTGGCCAGCTGCCTTAGCATGGCGGCGACCGGCCAAAAAAGAAAAAAAAAGAAAATAAGAAAAATAAGAAATAAAATAAAAAATAAAATAAAAATATTTAAAAATTAAAAAATAATAATAAAAATTATCTTAATTTACCAAATGTATTTCTATTCTTTTTATATTTAAAAACAGATTTACCAAACATATTTTTTATTTAAAAATTATTTTTTAAAATAAAAATTATTTTTTAAAATTTTAAAAAATAATTTTTAAATAAACGTTACCAAACGCGTTTTGACAAATTAACTTTACAAAGGCTTTTCTCTCTCTACATAAGTCCCCCCTTTCTCTCCTCATGGCATCCTCTGGCAGCAGGACCGGCGCCGGCGCCGGCGCCGGGGTCGGAGGCCCGCCGGTCTATTTCTGTCACCAGTGCAACCGTACGGTCTCGATAAACCCCTCCTCCGCGACCGCCGATCTCGTCTGCCCCGACTGCAACAGCGGTTTCATAGAGGAGTACAAGGGCCCCGACGTTAGCCCCATGCTCCCCCCCTTCTTCCCCTTCGAGAACTTCAGCAGCGGCGGCTCCGCCGGGTCGGGCTCGGGCTCGGGCGGCGGCATGAGTTTCGACTCCGGCGCCGGGTTCCCCTCGGTCTTCACGTCCTCCTCCACCGCCGGCGGCGCCGCAGGCGGAGGGGCGGGGGGGATGGACGATTTCGCGGCGCTCCTCGGGGGCGCCTCCGCCTTCAGCGACGGCGGCGGCAACAGCAACAATCCGGACGCGTTCAACCCCCTCCTCTTCCTCAACAACTACTTCGAAACCCTAAGAAACGGCGGCGCCAACATTCAGTTCGTCATTGACAACAATACCGGCACGCGCCCTGCGTGGGAGACCGCAAATAATGGGCTCTCGGTTGTCAAGATCGACGAGGAATCGCTCGCCTCGCACAATTCACAGTGTCCAGTATGTAAGGACCCGTTTGAGCTTGGTGCGGAGGCAAAGCAAATGCCTTGTAAGCATATATACCATTCTGATTGCATTTCGCCCTGGTTGGAATTGCCCAATTCTTGCTCTGTTTGTAGACATGAATTACCCACTGTTGATCCTGATTATGAGCAAAGGAATAGGGGTCCCCAGGCCCAGCAAGTTTTTGGTAGTCGGACCCAATCCGATGTGTCTAGTGACTTGTCCGGTGCTCCTGCGTCTGGAGACAATTCTCAGACGCCACAGACAATGGAGCGGCGATTCAGGATTTCGTTGCCACTTCCGTGGCCGTTCAACAGGACATATGGTTCTCCTGCAGAGACAAGTGATAGTGGCAGTGGGAGTGGTAACAATAATGGAAACAACGATGGGAATTCAAATGCTGGGGGTGTTGTAAATCGGAACTTTGAATCGGAAACCGGACAGGAAGATCTTGATTGAGAACCTGTGGGTGCTGGTCATCAAAGAACGAGTGAGTTATGTTTTCGCATTTTCTGGTTTGTCTTATTCCTGCTTTTGTAGTCTATACTTGTAGTATGATTATTTTTTATTTTTATTTTTATTTTTTATTTTTATTTTGGACAATACAAACTTGGGGTAGTTCAATGTATTGTTTTGCCTCCTCTAAACCTTAGATAAGAGATAAGTAGATATTGGTAGCTGTAATAGCCAGGGATTTGCATAATAGAGGGTGATGTTCTTGCTGGTTTAATGTGCATCTTCGTTAAGTGAAACCTTATATTATGCTTAAATTTCATGCAAATTGACTAGAGTTTCATCATAACCTGCAGCTTCTATTATCTTCTTGTCATATAATCTGGTGATGTTTACTATTATATGTTTTACTGTGAACTAGTTTGGCTGATTGCTGTGAAAGTTTTTCTGTGACAAGCTCACATCGATTTTGAAAAGAGCAATGCATGCAATAATCTTCCAGAATTCAAAGTTTTTGCTTTCACTTTGTAGTGAATGTAAGTAATCAGTTCATGGCTCATGCCCTACTTTAAGCCGAGATAATTAGCATTTTCCCTTTTATTAAAAATATTCTTTTTAATCAAACTGATTTTGAAGCGCCAGTGTTTTGTTTTCCCATCATATGTATTATCAGCAGACCTCTCTGTTTCTATGAACGTTAATGCTACTTAAATTAAATTTAGGAGGAAACTAGATAAACTGTTTTTTATTTGGCTTATGCGGTTGTTCCGGTCAGCAGGACAGCAATGAGTATAAGCGCAGGTTATGGTAGTTGTTTCTTCATCTAGAATAGGGATACAAAATAGTCTAGTTTTCAAAAAAGGATTCAGAATACTCAATTAGGCTTGGATGACTACTATGATGGCATTATTAGTTAATCAATGACATTCTTGTAGCTGATTAATCATTTTGTATGTGTGGAGACTTGATATTATAGTTGTAACTTCTCACTCAGGAGAAAAAGAGAGGCTGGGAAGGAAGAATGTTTAATGGAGAATGGCTTAGTTTTTTCGTTTATGGTGGATGAAAGATTATGTGGAACGAACTCTGAAATGCAGCGGAAATTCTTGTCGCTGACAGATGAAGTAGAGGTGTAGGTGATAACATCCCATATGGGCACAATTATCATCCACGTGACTAGATGAAGGCTCTACTGAACTGTCTAATAATCTTTCGAGAAAAGAATGAGCTCCTTCTTTATTTCAATTGCTGCCTCTGATCCATGTGGCGCTCCAGTTTGCAAATGCCTCTTGCTTTTTAAGACTTATCAAGCTAGCATCCTTACCACAGAGTGGATTTAAGGACTGTTTAAAGTGGAGAGCTAAAAGATGGAAAAAGAACAACATTGGGAGCTAGCAGTTTGGTAGGTCAATGGCATGTTATAGTATGATGGAGTGTGATATTCTAGAAGTAGCAATTCATTAAATCCTTGTGCTTTTGCCCATCGAGGGAGAGAGTTTATTAAAAAAGCGTACCTCAAACATAACTATAGGAAAGATTGGAAGTGGCAGAACTGTAGTATTGAGAGAAGTTGTGGGGGAAAATGATAGACAGCTTTTGAATTGTCATCTCTGGGCACTTTCCTCATGTTTTCTGGAAAAGATGTGCCAGTTCTTGCATTTTTTTCCTCCAAGAGACTCTATATGGCACTGGAGAAATAGAGGTCTCATGTGTCAACAACAGAGTCAGTGGGCCTTTTCACTCTGTAGATTTACTGATTAAGTTAGATTGCTGTTAGCAGAAGATGCTATCACACCAGCAGAGTCTATTATCTATATAAACATGTATAATTATGCATACATATATAAATGGGGACATATGTCCCTTTGTCATGTATGTTTAGCTTTTCCACAATGTAAAATGGTGGGATGAGTGGCTTCAATGCCTTGTTGTAGACAATTGTAAGAGAGGGAATTGATACTTTACGTGTTTAGTTTACATCTAGAGCAAAATATTCGTGAACAATTTTCCATTTTGCAAGCAATATTATGCTTTCCTCCTGTATCCACGGATCCAGTTTGGTGAGCCACAGAGTTCTGTCACTGCCTCTTTGCTTTCAACCTTAAGACAGTTGATGTGTGTTTTTACTGGTTTTGTTCCCAGTACCAGAGTAAATCATTAAGCTGGTGAACGTGTTTAGATCATTAGAATGAATTATTGTGAGTTTTATTTGCCTCTTGTGTTAGTTTGTGTTAGTGCTTCGCATCCAATGGAATACTGACTATTTCTTAGTTTTTTCAAATTAGTTTATTGTCCGTAGCATTAAGGTATATTTTTTCCCAGCATCTTCTTCTCTGTAATTTAGATAGAAATTCAAAGGAGTTAGGCTTGGTGAGGTTCCTTTAGCACCAGAATCTTTTTCCTTTCTGTGCTTATCTTGCTATGGTTCCTACAGCTGTCCTGTTAAGTTGTCTGAGCTCAGGCCTTTTATACCTCGCACGATAATTATCTCGCAACTATGTGCTCCCCCTTGCTGGGAGGGAAATCAATTGAGTATGCTAGTCTTCTTTCCACTAGCTTTCATTTTCAGGGGATACTCTGATTGTAGGTATTTTTATTGTGGTTATGCTGATAGTCTTATCGTATTGACGTTCTGCGTTGGTCCATCCTCACATAGTTTTATGTTGATGTCCACTGTTTCTTCTTTTGTTAGCATATAGTTTAGTCTTAAATTTTACAGCAAAGAATGTGATGACGGCATATCAACACTTTGGAGTACTTTTGTTGAAGGAGTCATTTAGGGTCAGGAACACTTTAAGAGTGCAAGTGTCAGCCTGCAACTTCTTCATTCATTCGATATCCACTCTTGCATAACTTGTAGATTTTTTGGCTTTTTCTTCGTAGTGGTTCATATTCTTCTGAAACCTGCTGTAACAAAATGAGGAAGTTTGTCTATATATGACGCCAATAATGGCATACGATGACTGAAATTGGCATCCCATAGCTTTCTGCCTGTTGACAACCAAGTTGGCTGACCTCAGATATGTCGAATAATTATTTGAACTAACGTTGCATATCTTTAGATGATTGGTGAATAGATTAAATAGACAGATGAAAAGAAAGTTGTCTGTGGAACTTCTCTCTCTCTAAATGCTAGCCCACACAAGGGTTTTACTTTGAATCTGAATTAGAGTGACTTGTAGAAATATCCTTGGAGAATTAATGTTGCAAGTGGCTTTGTCTTTCTGTTCTCCTTTGTTGGAGATGTTGATGTTTAATTAAACATACAGTGAGTCAGGCAGATGTTTCTGTTTTATTGTTGGAAGCCTTCTGTAGGGTAAGCATCTTATGATCAGAGAGAGAGAGAGAGAGAGAGAATAAATGGGTAATCAAACTTTATGTTGGGGGGCACTCTCGGTTTTTATGGAGTTGCGACAGTAGGTATGACCTCTGTTTCAACACTCTCTTTTGCAGGGAAGCTTCTTTGGCAGGGGGAATTTAGCTTTGAACCTGTCACTATTCCGTAATTTAAAAGCCCCTCCAGGTGAGAGGTGTATCGAATACATTCATAGGCGAACCACTATCTTCATCAGAATGTTGGGAGATAATTTTTTGTTATCCTGTTGATATACTATACTTTTGTTCCAGTGTAATTTGTTTCTAGTAGTATGATGTTTCTCATCTGGGAATATGTATACCCTAGCATATGTATGTTTAACGTGTCCTTTTAATTCAAGCTAATTACTGTCTTGAAAAGGATTTGCTCCTGTTGGAACTCTCTTTTTGCTTTCTCCTGGCGCAATAATCGAAAGAGTTCCTGAGAAAGGCATTCAGATGGTCTTATCCTCTATCCAAATGCTAGAATATCCGTGGGGGAAGATGTTGAGTTAGCGCTCTATGTTCATTCTCTCAATGGATCTATGAGCAGTAAATCATCTTGTCCGTGGTTCTGCGTTTCCTGGTCCCGAACATTCATGCATTTCTGACATATTTCTAGAACCGTTTTCCATGTTGGGCTCCGCCACAGGTACCGTTTTTTGGGTGTTACGACCTTGGGTAACAGTAGATGTTAAGCCTGTTTGGTTCGGCTTTGGGGAAATGGTTTTGGGAAAATGTAGATATCTTTTTGGGTAAAGGAGTTTTCGAAATGCTATATCGTTTGATGATTTATATTTTTAAATAGCATTGGAAAATAGTTTTGGCGTAAATGCTGTTTGGTAAAATTCACATTTATAAAAAGGCTTTTGTTATTTTTATTTTTTTTAAGTCTGAAAATTAAATTCGATGGAGGTCAACTGCCGGCCAATTGCGGGACAATCGCTAGATGGCCAAATTTGGCAACCTAAGATCGCGTGTTTATGCGGCATTGCCTAGGTTGCGGGGTGCACCATTCCAAGCGATGGTCACTAGGGATGTGCGACTCCCAAGGTGGCGGAAGACGAATAGTCATGGATGAACAGGGAAGAATGAACATCGGACTTGTATTTTCAAGATGTTGAAAGCTCAAAGTATGTCATCTTGAAAGCTCAAAGTAGGTTTTCAGCATTCGCAAAATCAGTATTTGAGCAAGAGAGTCTCAAAAATACTTGCGAAGCTGCCTGTAAAAGTTGAAACCAAACAGGGTCAAGGTCCCCTAATGCATCACAAGGTTTTACTAATCCGGGTGTGGTAATATAGGACGCTGTCAACATGCTCTCCCCCTTCAGATCTGAGCAAGACTCGACACGTCATCATGTCATAGCATTAAATTAAAGCCGATGAGGACGCGTAGCGAAAGAATTCAAAAAGCGGAGGATGACGGACGTCTCCGGTACCGACCTCCCCTCTTGAAACTCTTGGGAAGCAAAGAGACAACGACCCATGGCTATCTCAAGTCGTCGATTCGCGTTCCACAGATTTGATAGGTCCATTTACCGGTAATCTCCAAAAGGAGAAGTTGATAGTCAAAATTGAGATAGATGACAGGACTATGAAAGATCCGTTTTGTCATCGCCTTTTAAGAGAGTGAGAAATTAGATGCTGACTAAGGCCTGATGCCACACAACGTAGGCTCAGTCTCGCTCCTAACTTTCTTTGAAAAGACGCACGTCCTTCCGTAACTTGATGCGCTTTTGCGGGTTTGATCTGTGCGTTTTGCTGCCAAACCCTGTTATCGTCAAATCAGAGAGAGCTTACGACCGCCGATTTCGGGTGTCGAATGTCGAACGAAAAACAGGTGACCCTTCTCTACTGGTCGCCCGAAGATGGCAGTCTCCCGAATTTGACCGTGATATTTTTCCTCGTGCTTTTTGACGCTTCCATTTGAAATCCGTGGCTCATTTTCACTAGATTGTGCCCGCATGATTGACGGACGAACCTTGAAATTCGTAACTTCTATTAACTAATTTAAGTTGTTGAATTTTTCTTATCGAGAAAAAATTATATATAATTAAATTTTCACATCATTTTATGAATCATATAATTCGTAAATATACGTACTTTCCTCCAAATTTGCTCCCGAATTAGTATTCCCAATTAATTAAATTGTGAGGGTTGACTCGGGAATTGGAAAACATATAATAAAAAAAAGACTTTGGAAACTGTAACCTTGTATTAAATGAACGAAAAATTATTAACTGGATATATATATTATATGCCTATCTCACACGACGAATCCCCAAATAAATATTAGGGTCAAAGGATAGAGAGAGAGAGAGAGAGAGAGAGAGAAGAGCAACGGACAAGCATCGCTCGTACTTGGGACGCGTCTCAGCTAATCATCACCTAACGTGAGCACGAACAAGCACAAAAATTAAATAAAAAAGTAAAAAAAAAATCTGGACGGTTTCTACTTTGAAAAATGACACAAATCGGTTTTCAATTTTGGCTAGATATACATTATGCTCTATAAAATTTTAATGTATTCAATATAATTTTTGAAAATTTGATATATATTTAATGAACAAAAAGTTTGCGGCTCATGATATATACGAGTCGAAGTTTATGAACCGTGACATTATTTATTCAATTTTGTACTATTTTTATTTATTTATTTTAATTATTATTGTGACAGAGAATCCATAAATATTTCCTGCCGAAGAATATGCGATTCCGCAGTTAAAATTTCAGAGAAAGCTCGATCGAACTCCCCCACATCGCCTGTCTCTCTCTCTCTCTCCGCTTTCAATCATTCATTCGTTTCGCCTTCCTTCTGTCGGTGCTGCTCTCTAGCTGTTCGACAAAATCCATTGCAGAGAGAGAAAGAAGAGAGAGAGAGAGAGAGAGAGAAGAAGGTGGGGGCCTTCGCTTCCGCATTCTCTCTTCGCTCTCGCGCTTCCCGTCCGAAGCTTCTCGCGCTTTCCCGGTCGGCCCGCGGCTGCTTCCCCCTTTCCCGTTGATCCGGAGGGGAGATCGGCTCGATCCGGCCGTCGGATCGGCGGAGGAGGAGGAGGAGCAGGAGATGTCTCCTTCCAACGGCGTTGCCGGCGGCGGCGGAGCCGGAGCTGCCAACGGCCGCAACTACCTGGAGCACGAGGTGACGAAGATGGACACCCTCGCCGGGGTCGCCATCAAGTACGGCGTCGAGGTTCGTCGGCTTTCTCCCGTTTGGCGGCCCGCGCGGTTCGTTTTTTCGTGTGCTCTAGATCTTCGTGTGGTGAGGATTGAGGCTGTTCCTGCGGTGGGGATGGTTCGATTGGAGTGTTATGGCTTTGGGTTCCGAAGCGAACGGCTTGAAACGAGCGCCTTTCCGGAGTTCGTTGGTAGGAGTAGGATCGCGTGCTTTTGTATTTCGCTCCCGGATGAGTGGAGGTCGCTGTCCGGACTGACTTTTGACTGGCAATGTCGGAATGCTAGAAGAGCTAATTTTGGACCTGCGTGAGGCTTGTGGGTTGCTGGTGTCTGTCCGTGGATAACGGCTCGGCTTAGGTTGTGTAGGATTTGCGCAAAACTTTGGATGTGTTTCTTCTGGATCAAATCCTTAATTTTTTTTTTTTTAACTGGAGTTGAAGTCATTTTTAGGCCGGCTTATAAGAGTGGAATGTGTTGTGGAGATGGAAGTAAATAAGGAATTTGTGGTTGTCGAGTCTCTGCAGTTTCTGATGCAAATAGGCTATCCTGTAATCTTCTAATGGGGTTTTGCATGTGACAGGAAATGCTCTTTCTGCATCAATCATATGAAATGATATGCCTGTGATAGTCTCGTTGTACTTTAAGGATCAGAAACTAATCTGGCATGCAAGTGAGGTCTTTCCTGTGTAATGGTTAGATTTACCCTAGAACACAGTTCTACATTTGCTACTATCGAGCATATTGCACCTCTCCAGAGACTACATCCTTATGGTCAAGTAGCTACCTTTTGCATCCCTTCATATGGGATTAGGTCACCAGAATAAGTGTTCCCATCTCAGAATTGTGATATAGCTAAAGGAATGTGTTTCACTTACGTGATTCACTAAAGGTTATCTTGCTCTTCTAATGGCTTTTATTTTGCTGCATAGGTCGCAGATATAAAAAGGCTGAATGGGTTAGCCACCGATCTTCAAATGTTTGCTATGAAGACGTTGCGGATACCGTTACCGGGAAGACATCCACCTTCCGCCATCCCGTCTGAGGACTCTGGTTCTTCAAGGTATTGTGCAATGATGCTTTGTTATATTAAGGACATTTTACGAAGACAAGACTCCTGTCTTTCTGAAGCAAAGGACTGCAAAATACCTATGCTTGATTGCTTTTTTGAAAGGTCCCTATCTTGTTTATCATAGCATTGTGGTATATTCTCTGCCTATCATCATTTAGTGGTCAAAACCTTAGAAAGAACAAGGATAGCCAGAGTAGTTAGATACCTGACAAGCCTTTTCTCTTAACAAAAATTATGTGGTCATGTTAATGAGTACCTTATGTGAGTGCTTGTTAAGCATACGTAACAAATGACGATTCTTTTTATACATTTAGTACATGTGCCCTAGGACAACCATTGCATTGTAAGTAGTAAATATTCCTTTGGTAGGTACATACCAAATTGCTTTAAGGGCACTTTCAACAAAGTCATTCATATGTGGCTACTGCACTACTGACTAATCTAACGAGAGACTGCAATATACTCTAGAAAACATGCTGGGATTTGTTGTTCCCTGACCATTTAGGAGTTCTAACAGAATCAAGACATCATAGCCTCAAGAAGACATCCCTCTGAGCCTTCTCCATGGGAGATGGCTGACCTTTTTCAGAAATATGCACATGGTCCTGAAAGATGCAGAGCTAATGTTTCTCTTTATGTACTTAAGGATATCTAATCCCCTAGATTTCCTTGGAGTTTTATAATTGCTGTCATTCCCTTTTACCACCAGACGATTTCAAATTTATGCACATTTGAGTGTTTAAAGGGCAGCTGAAATGCTAACTTGGGCAAGATGATCACCGGATGAGTGGGCCTCGGTGATGGCAAAGTTAAAATTACTGTGCTTCTATGAAACCTAATTGACCAGAAAACAATTAAACGAAAAGGAAGAAACTACCTGTCCTGTTTTTTCAAGGACTTGGAGAGCAATTCCTGGTAGATAAAATTTCCAAGAAACAAGGAGTTGGATCCGTTAAGTTTGATAAAACTATTGTTTCCCAATATTCTTCTGCTTTCATTCCCACAGAAGTATTCTTTCCATTGCCGTTGAAATTATTTCTATGTAAGAACCACTTTCCTGGTGAAAGTTGATGCTGCTCACTAATAACTGCTCATCGACCCCTTGTGCTTGTCTACTCATTGTGGCTGTACGTAAAGAGCAGAGTTGTGGAGGGAGAATCTTGTCTTGGTTTTCATAAAGTGAGATTGCCAAGTCTTTTACTTAAATAGTAGTCGTTGTTATGGGATGTTTATCAACTGAGATTGTCAAGGCTTCTACCTTTCTTTTTTGGTTGGATCAGGGCTTCTACCTAAATGTATTGATAAGGGAGAGAAAAGATGATAAAGCTTCTCTGGCTTTTTGTCTGAATTTTACATTTCCGTATGTGGAAAGAAGTATGAATATCTTCATATGCCTGGTGCTCGCTAATAAGTACTGCTCCTAAGTGATGAAAGAAGAAGCATCAATTTTTGTGGTGCCTCATTTTTCACTCTTGTTAGGGGATAATATTCTGTACAATCATCTCTGCACATTATACTGTATGTGACTAATAAGGCTCAAATTGTTTGCAGAGAGAATGGGTGCAAAAATAGTCGCTCACATGGAACCACCTCTAATATCTTGGACTCCTTAGAGTCTCTAAGATTGAAACCACCTCTAAAGGTCTCTCCGGCAATGAACACCTTGCAAAATTACTACGGCCTTGATTTACGGAATAAAAGAAGTGTAGAAGGCATGGAAATGACTGTTTATAGAACAGGAACCCCTTACATCTTTGACAATGGATTGCCTCCTAAAGCCTCACCTTTTCCTGAGTCATCTTACAAGACTCGAAGTTTAGGTTTTTCCCAAGATGGAGTTGCAGACTATGGGCCTCTTACAGATTCTGGGGATGACGAGGGAGAGAAATCTAGTGAAAAGTCTGTCCGGAGGCGTCAAAAGGCGGAACCGGATTTAGGGGTTGGGACTCCAGAAAAGTTGTTGAAAGAAGAAAACAGTGGTGGAAGACGTAGCAGTTTCTCCACAGTAACAGGAAAGGGTTTGGCATTGAGACCAAAATCAGCCAGTCGAACATCGTTGACTGGTGATGTGGAGTCAAGCTTGTTGAATGCTATCCCTCTCGGTATTGGGGATTCTGTAATGGTCGATGAACCTGTTGGAGTACGGAAGGCCTCAAGCTTATCTAGCCTCCAGGATCAGGATGGCCGTAGGTCCTCGTCCTCATCCATTTGGTCAACTTCCAACTGGAACTTGAAACCAGACTTGCCAGTACTTTCAGCTGCGTCCATCACCGGACCACTTTTGGAGGGCCTCCCACTAGCGATGTCTGGCCGTAGGAACAAAGCAGCTCTTGATTAGCCGTAGAAAGCTCGCACATATACGTCATTTATTTATTTGGATTTCGATTTAATGGAACAAGTTGCCAAGGTTACGCCACATTCATATGTTACCGCCCTGAAATGTACATTGAGGGGAAGAACGAAGGAAAACCCCGGTGAGGTATAGGATATAGATCATTGTGCCAACTCCACGAGAAGGTCGATCGGTCAACAGCCTGAAATGGGCAGGCTATCGTACCGCTATTCTATTCTTGTATTTCCTAATATTTGTAATCTCTCTGTCATCCAAATTGATTGAATTTGTAAGTACTGCAATCGAAATAATCTGTGGTCGACTATGCATTAATCAAGAATGTATCACCATTTGTTACTGTGGTCTGCGCCGTATGCTTTTGGGAGTGACTGTTGGATAATTGCAGGTTCATGTCATTACTAAATTTGATGTTTGGCATTAATGCGTGGCTACCGAAACTACTAAGTGCAAAGTTCACTTTCCACGAGATTCTCTCTTCTCGTCTCGTGGTTATATAAGATCATGACATGTTCAGTGATGGTTATTAATTACCGAGTCTCCAGAAATTATTACCTACGTGAAAATGAACGATTATGAGGCCGTCACGATGTCACAAAAAATTAGGTAGCAAGGTTCTTGCATGTATAGTTTTTTTCCGGGGTAGTCACACGGGAGGTTATTGAATTTTTCTTTGATGTTAAATGTGATCCTTGAGCTTTTTTAATTCAGTTTAGTCTAATGACTTTCAAAAATCATCTCAATGTGGTCTGTTCATCAAACGAAGAACCTTGTAATACGTTTTCTGCTAACGTGGAATGTCACCTCAGTAATGACCAGCCAAAAATAAGAACATGGAAATCATCTGCAGCATATAGAACCCAAGCTTTCTAAACAACTCTGTATTAAGATCGGACACGAAAAGGGAACAAAATTTTCAAAAATTCCCAAGACAAAAGAAAGAATTCATATTGATGTTAACTTGGTTCATGTTACTCAATTCTAACTACTGACAAGCCCTCTTTGCTTGAACACATCAAGCATAGCAGCACCAATCTTTGCTGGGGACTCTACTACTGTAACACCAGCTTCTCGAAGTGCGTTGATTTTACCCTGAGCTGTGCCTTTGCCACCTGACACAATAGCTGCAAGAAGCGAGATATGGGACCTCAATTCTATGAGAAACAAGAACGTCCTAGGGTATTTCTCAACTGCTGGATAGAGTGACAATGTGTTGAGAATAGTAAATTGGAGGAAATGCTCACCTCCAGCATGACCCATACGACGACCAGGGGGAGCAGTTAGACCAGCAATAAAAGCAACAACGGGTTTCTCTGTCTTGCTTTCCTGTTTGATTGATCACCAAAGACAGTTCAGTGACAGTCTAGGAGAAGAATTATATGGGGCAGCGGAGCATGACTAGTTTTTGCAAGCATAACTCTTCCCAAACACACAAGACATCACAAACTCCAGACAAATGAACATTTTCACAATGAGCAGGGGATGTTAAAGCAGAAGAACTCAAACAATGACAAATGCACAGCTCAGCAGTCGTACAAAAGTCCCTCTGAGCCGCCACACTAAACTATGTAAGGGTTTTGAATAATAATATAAGGAAAACAGGTATCCTAGGCACTTGTTAAGCAATCACCGATGTGCTTTATGAATGCGAAACAAAAAAGTCTACATTTTGAATCCTCTTGGGGACATGTCTAAACATTACACTTTATTCAATTTTAATGACTTGAAGATACAGATTCTCTCCTTATAACAGCACTCAGAAGAAGTGATTAGTGCCCTCAGGGTACCGATTGACAAGACGTAAACATCACTAAACTTCTTTGTAAAGTTGCCTGCATGCATGAACAATCCGTACCACTAGTGAAACAAGAGAGCTTTCAGCTGTCAGTTAGTTGTTCTCCTGTAGTCTAAAAAATTTCTATGAACCATCTCTGAAACAAACGCAAGCATTAGAAGTACAGGTCCATGTTTCTTTCAAGTTGCTCTGACAGCAAGAACGTGTTGCCAAGCAATCTCCAGAAGTAATGAAAATATCTTCATTAAAAAGTACACGAAACAGCAAATAACGCATTCCAAATATGTAGGAATCTTATCTTTGGATGCGGAAGACTGAATAATCAAACAAAAGTGCCAGTTATGCCTATCTCTTTCATTTTGTCATGAACTGCCAAGATTCATCAAAGGGTAGAAAAAAAATTCTCACCTTAATAAATGCAGCAGCATCTTCTTCAGCAGTTCCACCTATTTCACCTATTAGAATAATCCCTGGAAGTGTACAAGTGTCAGGTATCTATGTTCAAGAGAATTGTATGAACGGAATTAGAAGATCACCAATAATTCTAAGAGAATTGATGCAGTGATGAAATTATGAGGAGAGATTTACTAGGGAATCTATACCAGTTCAATCAACCAAGTGAACATACACTCTATGGAAAAGAGTATACTTGCCGCTACATAAAGAGTATCATGATCTAAGCCAAACAAAGTTCAAAATAGATTAGATGAACAGCAGGCCAAGTGGACCAAATTGTGTTAGTCTCCTGGATCCTAGTGCTCCCTTTTTCTCATTAAAGGAATTCTCATAAGTCACAATCCATTCTCCTAAAATCTTAGACCAAATAGATGATTAGGAAAAATAAGAACGTGTCTGTTCACAAGCTTTCGCTGAGTGGCAGATTGAATAATGAGAAAAACAATCATGAACAACCCCAATTGAATTATGAGCATACTAACTGACATTTTGGACATCTACCTTCTGTTTGAGGATCCACAACGAATCTCTCGAGGCAGTCAACAAAGTTGGTCCCATTGAAAGGGTCACCACCTATTCCCACACATGTGGATTGTCCAAGACCAACTGCAGTCGTTTGAAAAACCTGCAAGGAAAAGGGAAGATAAAGAAATAATATAATTGTGTCATCCAACTAGGCATATCTATATAACTGCTATTCCAGCAAACAAGAATCCACAAAAATCCAATGACCCACGAGGCCCACAAACAAAAATTGACAAGTGAGCTAAGTGACAAATTTCCAAATTCAGCAAGTACTCATAAGATGGATACTGCCACTAAAATATTGGACATGATCCAGGCAGATACAGATTAGACACAAGCTGTTCTTTAACTAACATTTAGATGATGTGAGGGCCCAAGGGCATGATTAAAGAAAATGAAAACAAGAGTTTCCACCCAGGAAAAGAAACAGAGTCAGTATTTGATTAGAGCAACTGCAGGGGCCAACTTTGTCCCAAAGAATTAGCAATGCATTGGTCAAATTAGGAGTCGCCCCTGACAGAAACGAAGTACAAGGCACAACCTATGCATATACTACTTCCCATGTAAAACAAGAATAATAAAGACAATTTCAGCAAAGAGATCAGAAGGCAAGGATGTCAAACTGACAAACAATTCTCCTAAAAAAATCTTTAATTTCTTCAATGGGCTTTTCAAAAAGGAATGTGCATTCAGAGAGAGAAAACACTAAACCATTAAAGGGATATGAGAAGTCCAAAAGTGATACTGCTCCATATGTTGCTGGATAACTATTTATGTGCAGCAGTGTAAATCTAATCAATTCTGAACCGAGGAAATTTTAGGAATGCCATAATATTCTGCTAAAATAAAGAAGACTTACTGCTTCATAAGTCAAGGTCCCAGAGCGGGACACAATACCCACACGTCCTGGTTTGTGTATGTACCCAGGCATAATGCCTATTTTACATTCTCCAGGTTTAATAATACCAGGGCAGTTAGGTCCAATCAGTCGTGTCTTGGATTGCCTGTTCAGAGCAGCCTTGACTCGAACCTGGAATCATAAGCATACATTTGTTATGTCCAATTTCGGATATCAGGAGTCACAAATTCATAATTAGTATACAAACCCTGATAAGTAAAACCATTTACTTGTACAATTATTCAAAAAAGAATCGCTAAGTAGCTAAACTAGTCCAGAATGACCAAAGCATATTTTGGCTTGAAAGAAGAGTTTATGTTCATCAGTTTGATTTTAAATCACAGAAAATGTAGATCTTTTTTATGAATCTCAGGAAGTCTTATGTTCAACAACAACATTTAAAGTATCCATACTTGAAACTTAGAGAGAGAGAGAGAGAGAGAGAGAGAGAGAGAGAGAGAGAGAGTGCCGAGGAAGGAGGGGAAAAGGGGGGGGGCGACACCGGGGGGGGAGGGTGGTGGTGGGGGCGCAATGGGGGATGGGGGAAGGGATTAGAATAAAAGTTCTTGACTTCTAGTCTATGCAATTGTAAAAGGAAGTCAAAATCCTAACGTTGTATTAATGTTCCCCGAGTATCATATTAAAAAAAAAAAAAAAATTGTGATTGAAAAGTGAAGTTCTTTCAAACTCAACAGCCTTTTAAAATGCATCAATCCTTCCTTATCAATCATCAACAAGTAAGCATGGTTGTTTGCCCATACCAGGTGAAAGGGTATAATTTAGAAATACCATATCATGCTGAGGGATCCCTTCCGTGATGCAAACAACAAGATTCAAGCTCAGCTTCCATGGCCTCCATGATGGCAGCAGCAGCAAATGGAGGCGGAACATATACGACCGAAGCATTAGCCTTAGTTTCAGCCTTCGCTTCAGCAACCGTATTGAAAACCGGAAGGCCCAAATGCTCTGTGCCACCCTTTTTGGGAGTCACACCACCCACCTGTTCCCATAAAGTACATTAAATCTTATGATCAACTCGCAAGACACTCCCAATCCCAAGTCCCATAACTAATTCAAGCGATTCAAACTGTAGTCCACATTGACTTAGCGCTCAAAAGTGGAGAATCATCTCGCGACAGATTTTCGCACTAAAAGCAAGACTAAAAAGAAAGACTCCATCATACTCTACAATGCAACCGCTTAAAAAATCTTCATGCAACTGGACAGATTTACCGGTGGACAAAAAAAAAGAGAGAGAAGTGCTCAAACAAAACTGGCATGTACGGGCAACGTGGACACGAAGCGAAGCCAATGCTCCAAAGCAAAAGCTCGAACGGGCTACGTCTTCAACAGTTCCATATCATCCGCTTAAAAAACAGCGACAGTACCGACAATCGCCTATCAAACCTACCGACTAGCGCTGGCACCGAAAAAGCTCGGAGCGCCGCGAAACCTCACGCCGACGCCGCAACGTCCGACTCCGAAGCCGAAACGGAAGCCGCCGCCCAGTAGAGCCAAAAAAAGAAGCAGAGAAATGACATGCGTGCCGGCAAAGAGGAGAGAGAGACAGAGAGAGCGCGAGAGGCTCACCATCTTGGTGCCATACTCGATGGCCTGCTCGGTGTGGAATGTGCCGTTCTTGCCGGTGATGCCTTGGCAGATGACGCGGCTGCTCTTGTCCACGAACACCGCCGGCTGGTGCGGCGCGGCCGCGGCGGCGTAGCCCCGTGGCCGGGACGACGCGAGGGCGGCGAGGAGAGAGGACGGCTTCTCCGATGCGATCGAGCCGATGAGCTTGGTCGCGGCACGTCGAGCCATCGATTCGATTCCCTCGCCTCCTCTCTCTCTATCTCTCTCTGCGCGTCTCTCTAGGAAAAGCACTCGGTCGAGGGGGACGTCGTCGCGAAGTCGCAGGAAGCAGCGGAGGTCCTGACAATGATGGCCTTTTCCTGGGCTCCGATGGGAAAGGACTGGGCTTATGGGCTCGAGCCCATTTTACAACTCATCGAAAAAGCGCGCGTATATTATCGGGAATTATGAACAAAAGGGAAATGAAATTAGCTGGAAGAAAAATTCAAAATCTTTCCAAGACGCGGAAATTCTCGGTTTAAATTTAGGATGCGCGAGAGATTTTGTAATAAGATGAGAGTTACTTAGGGCCCGAAACATTTGTTTGGGGAATAATTTTTTGAAAAAGCGGGTTTGGTAAACTTGTTCCGGAAATAAAAAATGAATAGAAACACGTTTGGTAAATTTGTATTTTTTTCTTTTAATTTTTAAATATTTTTATTTTATTTTTTTTTTTTTTTTCTTTCTTCTTTTTTGTTCCAAAAACAACCATGGCGAGGCTCGCGGCCCTTGGCGAGGCCGAGCCTTTGGTTGGGCGAGGCTCGGCCTCAAAAACGCGCTGCCAGGAGCCTCGGCCGTGCTAACGAGGCTCGGCTTCGCCTTGGGGGAGATCGGGCTCGCCCGGATCCAACAAGGCTCGGCCTCGGCGAATGCGGGCGAGCTAAAAAGGTGTGAATCTTGAAATCCAAGGGTTCGATTTCGATCGAAATAATTTATATTTATAGTTCTTTTTTTGTTTCTTTTAATTTTTTAATATTTTTATTTTTTTTAACGCATTAGACTTGAGAATTCGACCGGAAAACGGCTTGACCATGCAAATCCACAAAATATCATTACGACACAGTAAGATCGATTAGAAATTGGAGATAGGTTCACTCGACAAAGGTATGTGATTAAGTGTGGGTGATTCCACATAATTGCACAATTCTTGTCGATCAGCACTAGATCGATTCTTTTGTTGTTTTGATACCCCGTGTCTGTATTTAAAACCTTGAGATTTCTATGACAACCGAGAGTCGTTAATATGTTGAAGATGTATTTTGTGACTTGAGAATAATCAACCACAGGTCAAATGCACGAAAATTTCCTAAAAACTACCCGGTAGATTAGGACGCACTAAATTCGCGCCGAATTGAAATTAACCGTGAAATCGAACCCGAATTCAGAAATTGAGAGTTTTGTTGTGTCACAAATCATTTTTGGATCATTGACTCATCTTCAGAAGATTTTTCATGCAATTAGAGTTTTTCAGCAAATTAATCAAAAAATGGCTAATTTGGCTCGAGAAATTAGTAGGCCCACCTTTGATCGTGCTTTTGGGACTTAAGTTAGTTCTATGGACAAGTAAAGATGTGAATTGAAGTGTGGCAATATTTGATTAAAATTTATGGACTTTAATTGGACTTGATTGAAAGTGGATTGATTGGAATTGAAGAATTTATTGACAAGATTTAAATACGCGACGGAGGATGGAATTGGACCCATTGAAGATTGTTGTGGGAGATTTGGAGTTAGTGGAAGATGATGTCATCTTATGTCATGGTGGGCCATTTTTGTTGGATTAAAAAAAAAAGAAAAGAAAAAGAAAAGAAGTGGTCCCCCCTTTCCTTCTCTCTCCTTCCTCTGTCTTCCTACCGTGCAACCGTTCCTCCATCTCCATCTTCTTCTTCTTCGAAACCCAGCAAATCGAAGGAGTGAAGACCAGCAAAGCCAGAGCTGCCACCGCCGCCTCTCGCCGCCGTTCGCCGCTGCATGCCGTTGGAGCAGCCGCACCTCCGCCTCTCTCTTTTCCCTTGTGTCGCTGTTTTCCCTCTTTCCTCCATCTCTGGTTGTTGCTCGTCTCGGTCCGCATGTTCCAGGAGCTGCCGAAGCTCGTCCCCGCCGCCGTGAGCCACCGTCGACCTCCCCAGCAGTCCGTCCTAGCCCCGCCAGTCTTCTCCACCCGTTTCCGATCCAAGCCGACCTTGGATCTGCCCTTTCTCGGCCTCAACCAGCAGCGAATAGAGAGGAGAAAAATGGGTATGGCAGCGGCTATTTGGTCCGTTTTGGCCGGCTTCCCGACCCCGGAAGCTAGGCCTGCTTTGGAGTGAATCGATCCCCTCAGCGTCCCCGTCGATTTGAGCCGCTCGGTTCGTTAATCGGGTGAGTTTAACTCACTAATCCCCGTTTAGTAGGTTAATCACGTTTAAGGGGTGTTTAGATTAAACTAAGTAGGTTTAGGTGATTAGATTAATTTATTTAAATGTTAAGTGGATTAAGGGATGTGATTAGTTTAGTGTATAATTAATTAAGGTTAAGTAAATGTTTGGATTAAAGTAATCTTGTTTAAGCCTTAATTAATTATTTTAAATTAAATAATTAATTCAAATTTATACTATTATTTATTATATTATATTATTATAATATAATATTTTTTATTTAATTTTCAAAATAAATTTAATTATTTATTATTTTCTGAAATTTTGACGGATAGGGATAGCTAGTGTGACTGGAATTTTATCCGATTATCGTGGTACAGTCTGTTTATTTATTTGAGCGTTAATTTGTGCTGAATTGAATTAATTGTGAATTTAGGATTTATTTCTAAATTATTTGATTTTGGTTATTAATGGAAAAATAAGCAGGCGTCGGTTTAGTTTAGCGCCAAAAATATGTAATGGGCTGTTGAAATTGGTAGGATATTTATAAATGAAATTATTATATTTTGGCTAAGACCAATCATGTACCCACACACGGCTATTTATCGAAAATGATAAAAGATTGTATGAGAGAGTGGTATACTATAATGGCCATGGGGGCCCTAATTTATCAGCTTTGGGCGAGCATATAAATGGTATATCATAATATCAGCTTTAGGCGAGCATATATAGTATACTAAATTGGCCTAGGAGCCATAATCTATCAACTTTGGGTAAGCATATATAGTATATTGGAATTGGCCTGTGAGCCCTAATCTATCAGTTTTTGGCGAGCATATACATTATATATTATATCTATCAGCTTTGGGCGAGCTATGCTATCTATTTTCAACTTTGGGTGAGCAGTCATAGACTATGGTTGGATTTTATAGATAGTATTAAATGTACCGACCAAGAAAAGGTCATGGTGACATGTAATCGATTAAGTCGATTAATCGCTGAGTCGATCTAATTGGTGGAATGTGATTGATTGCTATAGTTATCAATATTATTGATTGAACTGATGTGCAAAAAGGAACGATGCCAAGGTAAGCCCTTTGACCTGTGTTGTGCTTAGGCAGCCCTTATGATGTATTAGCTTCCTAATCAGGTCTTAGTGGGGTAGAACTTACTGAAACATAATCTCATCCCGGTTTGGGGAAAATATTTCAGGTCCCTCGATGACGATTGAGGATGATCAAAAGTCCTAGAGTTCGGAAGGTGGAGGCTGAAGAATCGGCAAATGGATCTGATTAGTGGATGTTTAAGACAATCTCTTTTTGTTAAGCCGACAATTTTGCAGACAACCTAAGTTTGTAATTAACCAGTTTGTCTATAAAGACTTGTCTTAGTTCCAAAAATATGATCCTACTTTTCTATCACATTGTTTGATTGTCTGGGGATTTTATTAAGTTTACGCATACGTACATAAATGAATGGGTCGGCGACCTTCCTAGAACGTCGCAAATAAATCAACCAGATAAGGGATGGATGCGCACCCGAGAATCGAGGCGTGACACAAGGCGAGACCGAACCTCGCCAAGGGCCGGCGACGCTCGACCTTGCCGGGGGCCGACGACCCTCCGGTGAGGTCACCGGCCCTCAACGGCCGGTCGCCAGCCATGACCGAGGCCGGCAACCGACCAAAGAAAAAAGAAGAAAAAAATGAGAGATAAAATTTATTCTTCAAAAGTGTTTCCTGGAAACAAAAAAATAATTTTTTTTTTTATTTCTTATTTTTGTTCTAATTTTATTAGAACAAAAAAATAAATTTTGAACAAAAATACAAACAAAATGCGTTTTTATTCTTTTTTTTGTTCTTGAAAAAAAAAATCTGTTCATGAACAGAAAAAAAGAATACAAACATGCACGCCCTTAGCACTCTTTCTAAATCGAGTATTGGGAAATTGCTGCTAACTGGTTCTTTCGTCCCGGGGGTTTATTGAGTTCCGCGATTAGACAGCATTGATTGCTATCAGTCTGAGCTTCTTCTGAATGCTATAGTCTCTGCTACATGATGATACATTAAGCTTTTGGAGGATATATAGTCATGAAACATTATGGCCAGTAGGACAATGATGAAAGAACTCAGCACGATTTAACTCGTGCTCTTCCCTTGTGTTACATCGCACCGAACCGGTGCCACGAGCAATGGAAATCCATTCCTCTCCTTATCTCGATCACAAGTTCCTAGACAAACTCAACCCTCTCTCTCTCTCTATCTCTCTCTCTCATCCTTCCAATAGAATAAAGAACGGGGGGTTAGGAAGCAACCGGCCATTATTCATGACTAGCAAATCTACACTATACAGCTAAAGTTGACATGTCAGCACCAGATTAATGCAGAGTCGTTCGTGGGTACCGAGCAGCGCGTGATGTGAGGGAACGTTAGTCATCATGAACTACTTCTAGCCACGTGTCTGAAAACTGAGACGAATGTCACGAAGGAGCTTGCACATCGCCTTTGCAGAACTTCCATGATCCATCCTCTTTCTTCTTTAGGACGTAACGAATTTTATAAGAGCTGGCATTGGCAAAAGAGGAAACAAAATGAAGTTAACACCCACAACAAGTACTGACAAATCGAATTCAGAAAGGGGAAAGGTGGAACCGTCTTAAAGAAGTTGGAAGGAGACGAAAAAAGTGTTATGGCCAATTAAGTGAAAAAGAGCAGACAAGGCAAGGACTTTCGCATTTTTGAGAGAGGATCTCTGCCACGAGGATAAAGAGAGATAGGTTCTCTTTCTTAATCAAAAGCGTCACCCATATGACAAACCAATTAAAAGTTAAGCAGAACTGAACAATGCATATGAGATGACCAAAGATTTGTTCATGATTGCATTGTACTCGATTAACCTATAGGCAATAACGACTTAACCTACCTGTAGTAATTTGGATTCTTTGGCTGAGATTCATCAACAAGCTCAGCCAGCTTCCTCCAGAAGAGCATCAATTTCAGCCATCTCTATGCCCATCCCATCTGAAAGAATCTCAGCTCGAAGGACAGAGAGTTGCAACAGGACAAATCTCCAATAACAAGACCTGGCTTTAGCCTTGTCAACCAAAGCTTCCCACTGATCCAAAATACATTATTGCCAAATAAATAAATATCAAGAAAAAAAAGATGGAAAAAAGAGAAGTCCCATGTCTTTGGACCTCAAGGAAAACATATCCTTCACATAGTGGGCTAATTGCAATCCCCTAAAGAAAATCTTTGAAAATGATCATGCCAAAAATTAAGGGTTTAGATTATTATTTCACATACAAAACTTCAGATGGTTTTGACAATGTAGCAATAATACCGTAACCCATATGTACACAAGTGACAAAAAACCAAGTAGATATGGGGCTAAGCAACAAAATTGAAAGGGATGACAACGAAGCGTGGCTCAGAAAACAAAGGGCAAAATAAGGGCACTTGTATAACCTTCCATGTTAATTCAGAAAATATTTCTCTGTGGTTATTGGTAGAAAAATCAGTTCTCAGATGGTCACATTATGGCTTAAGTGTGTGACCCAAAAACCAATATGACCATGGGGTTCTTGACTGAGAGTGCATAAACCAATCAATCATTGTAAAGCTACTATGCTCGCTCACTTCCTTGCAATAACCAGCTCAGTAAGTCAGCTTGGTGTCTCACAATACATCGAAAGATTAATTGAGTATCTCCACTGTGAAAACACAAAAATACAAACAGGACATTTACCTGAACTAGCATGGACTCATCAAGTATTTCAGGAAGGAACTGAACTTGATAATCAGGCCCTAGAGCCTCAGCTTTGATTGTTTGCCACTGTTTCACAAGAGATTCAGCATCCTCCAATTGCATTGGCCTCCTGGTAACTGCTGCTGTTGATGAGAACAAACCCGCAGCTAAAAATGAATTGCTTGTGCTTTTAGAATCAGAGAAGCTTTCAAACTGCTTCTTCACCACAGTCAACAATTTGTCCACTCTGCTGGTCATGCCATTTCCCTCACGGTGAGCAGAACCAGCCTTGTGTGGAAAAGAATCCACATGACAGACAGTAGATCCTGTATCCCTGTCGGATATGCTAGTAGAGATCCATCTAGATCCATTGGCCATCCTTATCACATTCTTGCTCAGTGGCCTAAGGGTTATGAACATAAAGCAACCCAAAACTGTAACAAAGACAATCCGTCCAATTATATTCTTCTCACTGAACAGCATATCCAAAATGGTGCTATGGTGTCCACCAAGCCTTCTTTTAATTTGAATAGAGGGTGAGCTAATGTTGCTTCCACTGCTGTTCTGACCGACCATGTCTGTGTCTGAATATCAGTCAACTGCTTAACAGCCAATCCAAGGTGTCGGGAGGAACTTGAGGCCGGAAGAGATTCATCAAATTCTCTTCTGTTTGTTGCTAGAGAAGTGGATAGTGGCCTGTGGTTCACCGATGACATGGTTTCTACTGCTCGTTTGCTTTTCTTTTGGGCAAATCTTCTTTCCCCACTAAAGAAATGACCCTACAAGGACATCCTGTTATAATCATTTGATGTTTCTGGGTGAATTTATATTACATCATTATGACACAAGTCATGCTAACAAAAAAAATTCTTACCAATGATGGGGAACAATCTTGTGTATCTGCAAACACAGTAAGAACTGCATCTTTCAGCCATTGTTCCTGCTTAAATTAACAAGGAGTTAAACATATAAAATCAAAACAGAGCATAAGCGAAATGACAAAAACAGCAGAGAAGCAACAGAATATGGACAGATATTACAATGCAATGTCCACCATATAGCGTTGTTTGACATTTAAATTTTATCACATTTCAGCAGAGCAACATAACAATAACTTGCCTGAAACCAGATAATTAAAGAGAAATAAAATAAATGCTTGGTACACTATAAATAAAGCTCATTTTGTTACCACCAGCAGACAAATCAAGATTATGAGACGCCATTTGGCCCAAAAAGAAAAGTACGAGACACAACACTGCTGTGATATTCACAGCTGGCTGATCCAGTATGGCAGAAGACGTTAGTATGGCAGAAGACGTTAGTGATCCTTTTCCCTCCTTTTAATTTTAAGCTAAGGAAGTACAGGTCAGATGACCTTCCCCACAGATGAAATGCAGTGCATACAGTAAGAAGACAGAGGTCAAAACCAAGTCCCATACTCTGAGAAAGCTTAGATAGCAAGAAATGAAACAGAAGCCCATTTTATTAGGTGCACACACCCTAGTAGGAAGGCATAAACTACTCATAATATAACCCTTATAAAGCCTGTATAAAAAATATTTAATGCCTCAGCCTCCCAAGGTTCTACCATGGCATATAATGGGTATCAGAGGGGAAAAGCAAATGATTAGACATCTGTACATATCAAATTACATTTATGACATGTTTGAGAGGTTTGAGTTTGATAGCAAGCATGCATCATAAAGGAATTACAAAATGGGAAATATGAGCCCATTGCAAAATCAAATGCTCACCAAAGAGGGACTTGTGCCAGAAACATCTTTGATTTCCTTTCTTGTAAGTGACTTCTGTGTAGTGGAATTGGAATTTACTTCCAGCTGGTGGAGTATTTGAACCACCTCTGCCTCACTACCCTGCGAAACAAGGTAACTCACAAATTATTTGATGAAGATACGGTCAATAAATGAGAGATGTGCCCAACCAATTCAATATGATAGCACCGTGTACAGAGGAAAGATAGCAGAAAAAGAGTACACTTCAAATATACCTGACCAAGAAGGAATAAGCAGAAGGCTTCCTCAAATTTCAGATCAATACCTTCTGATGCTATCAAGCATTCGCAAATAACTTTTGCCCTGTTGATCTGCATCCATCAGTAACACGTTCTAACATGAGCACAAAAGAATCTAATGATTACCATTAGAAGACATGAAGTCCAACGAAAAAAAAAAATAGAAGGATAGAAAGAAAGAAAAAGCAAGAGCTGTGAAAAAGGCCATTGGGAGGGTGGAGAAGAACGATGGAGCATATTGGCAATTCTTACCAACTCCATTTGCTTGGCTGAAAATCCGAGAGCAATATGAGCTATCAGCACCACGTAGAAACTATCAAAATCAACAATCACCCTCTGATTTTGAGATTCTAGAGATTTCTTGTTCTTCCTTGTCATGGCTAGATCATCCCAGGGGAGGAGATCTATTATTTCTGTAGCCATAAGCCTACTTAGTGCTTGGTTTAAAAAACATGGCCAATCTTGGACTCTGCATGAAGTTTCCACATCAAGGCCCTGCCTCAGCAATTCACGCAAGGCTGCAAGTGCTCCCCGTCTCCGTTCAGCATTGTCAGGAGAACGAGGCATGCCCAGCAATTCCAAAGTGCAAGCAGGGGCAAGCTCCTCCAAAGATTCTTCAATCTACATTATTTTATCAAAGAATTTACAACAATGACTAATTACAACTTAAAGCAAGGACAAGATACGCCATAGCATAATTCTATTCAAAAGGAATCTATCTTGCCCAGACAGAAATAATATCTGATCTAAATGAACCATCTATTCAGGTGGAGGTTACCACTTTAAAAATCCTTTTACTGATGACCAGAGCAACAGGGAAGAAAATTGTTAGTTATTCTACACAAAAAATAGATTCTTCCCCTGTAATTTCACAAAACGCACTTGTTAACTGCATATGATTTTACCTGAGACAGTAATGGCATTTTTCCAAGGGAAATCTTACTTCTGAGAAGACACTGAGCACGAGCCAGGGCTTCAAATCCTTGGGACACTTTGTTCTTCTCAAAGCCAGTCTTCGCAATTGCACACTTCAAGAAAGTGCCTAAGATAAGACAAGGAAGCATAACAAGGCTGCTACAAATTGATGAAACTCCCTTTTCTCTTGGTGGTTTTTCTCACCTCGGCAAGTGCCATAGATAGAAGCAGATCGTGAACATGCGGCTTTGCATCTGGATGTTGAAGAGCTGCTTGACCAATATTTAGCACCAGCTTTTCTTCTCCAACCTGCCATAGACAATAAAAGTGGCAACATTGCACCTACCATCTGAAGCAATGGGCATTTGTCTTTCCTATTCAAAGAACTTTTCTTTTCAGATTATTAATAATAGCAATATTCTATGAGCATGGAAAATCATCGGCATTAGGAATAGCTAATCAACCACTGACACTTAGCTTCTCCATTTTATGTAAAATATACCTCTTGAAGGAGGCAGAGAGCGCCGGGCAACCAAGCCCACGGAATTCTAAGAGATGATTTAGGTAGGATTTTTTCCCTTGTATTTCCAGAATATTCTGGTTCAAATAGAAGTTTATCCCTCACGTCCATAAGAAGATCCTGCAACAAAATCGATAGAAAACAAAAGTTCTCTGTAATTAATTGAAGAAGATACTAATGGAACAGGAAGCAACAACAATGAACCTTGAAGTTGCTACCTCTCGAGATTTGACGGCCTCCATAGTGTATCCCTCCTCTACTTCAGCACGTTTCAATTGCATGACTGACTTCACGATCTCATCTTTCTCTGCTTGATCGGGGAGGCCAAGAAGCTGCAAGCAATGTAATCTGCTGTGAGTGGTTCAGCGAATGGAAAGGAGAAGTGCAGAAACGCCAGATAACAGTAAATGCATGATCGATTTGTGTCATGAAGGACAAGAACTGTGCATTTGCAAAGCACGCCGAGAAAGTATCAATTTCAAATTGGATCGTCGCCATAACATCCTTCCAAGCTAACTCTCGCCAGCTGATGAACGCGCAACCGAGTAATAAGAAATAATTTCGCTTCATTTCTCCGTTGACTGCACCCAGAACTAGCTCCAATAGCGCACTGACCCAAAATCTAAGCAGGGAAACGACCCAACTAACATCTTCGTGAGCTCGTAAACGTATTCGAACGAAGCCGAATCACCTGATAACAAGTGACGGGGATCTCGACGGCGCTCCGAGCCGGCGGACTCTCCAAAACGCGAGCCGTCGCGGCGGCCTTCAACCTCCACGCGCGGGACCCGGCCGCCGCGGGGCGCGGCCCGCTCGCGAGCCCGCGGGCGCCGATTCTGGAGACGGCCGCCGCCCGAGCGAGGCGGAGGAGCGACAGCGAGGCGTTCCGATTGGGGTCGCCGCGGCCGCAGACGCGAGGAGGAGGAGGAGGCGGCGGAGCGGCGGAGACGTCGGCCGCGACGCGAGCCAGCGCCATGGGGGAGCGGACGGATTCCCGGACGCCACTACTACATTTGAGGGGGGAGATCCCGGAGCTAGGGTTTTGTGGCCGGAGCTCTGGGGCGGGGCAGTGCAGTGAAGCGAGGCTCGCCGGCGGGGGAAAAGCTGAGCGAGATGGGAGCTCGATTTTGTGCTCTTTTCCGGGGAGGTGATTCCGCTTGAAAGGCGTCCGCATGAGCTGGATTAAAGAATTTATCTCGGCAAGACCGTTGGGGAGCTCTGGAATTCGGGGGGCTGCGCTCGCCTGCGCCCGGAGCGCACCGGACCGCATCCATCGGGGCCGTTCATCTGTCGCCGGGTGTGGGTGGGGTCCGCAGTGGATTTCGTGAAGCGCGCGATCGTGCGCGATGGGGCTCCGCCCGTCGGATCGATCGGGAGGCGTCGTGTTGATAACTCCTGCGGGAACGAACGGCTAGGATTGCCTGGACCCAAGCCCCACGCGACGGATCCATCCCGACCGTCCATTCCGCTGGCTTCGTGCGTCGGCCCACTTAGATCCCATAAGATGCACGATCCCAAACTAAACCCGAGTCCGGATAAGAAATTGTTGGGCCGGTCTTGCTTGGGCCCTGGTCCATCACACGTGCGAATTACTCTTTTGGTTCTTTCTTTCTTCTCAAATAGGTGTGGTTGCATCTCCTACTTTAAGCAGCTTTTCTAATGTAAATTCATTTTATCAGTTTTTTTAAAAAAAATAATTCCTCCTATGTTCTCTAAGTTACTGGTTTTCCACATCATTACTCCAAAATACATAGCAACGTTCAGCAACCGAAATTAGCAATAGTTAAGCAAGCTATAATTGTTACGGACTTCAATTTTTCATGTATCATATCCCTCCAAAATCATACATTAATAGGATCTACTATGGACTTCAATTTATCATGTATCATATATCTCGAAAGTCATACATTAATAGGATCTGTCATCTTCCCAAACTCTCAAGCTCTATACGCGTTTGAACTTATAATTCCACAGTGAAAGCCTCAAACCCATTGCTCCATCGTCTTCATCTTGTTGTTCCAATTGTGAGACCAACAATAGGATGTCCTGTCGACTCCGTTGAATAAAACTAAATGAGAAAAATCTTTGCAATCTTGAATTTCTTGAGGCAAGTTTGATGGCCACATTATTATACCAACTCCACTCCTTGTAATGCATGACTCAAGAACACAATATTACAATAATATGACCGATTCAACTTTTTTTCACATGTAGTTGACAGTTGAGGTAGTGTTGTTGACATATAGTTGAGATAATCATCCTCATAACGCTAGTAGACACTAAAGGAGGACTTGTAGTGATGACTAAAAGGCCAACTCGCTTATATGCTCGTTACTAATGACTATTGTCCAATAACTACGAATTAACTAGCTATGATCTGTGGCGTCGTGAATTATTTTTATCGGCATTCTCAACCTAGAGACTCAATGGAAAGAACCATTGTCCCTTCAGGAAATAAAGGACATTGGTTCACCATCTCAGTGAATACACGACCAACTGACCAAATATTAACTAGGGCAATAGTGATGAGAGCCCAAAAGTGTTTTTGGTGCTCACTGCTAATATCAATCTATACACAAACCATAAACTGTCAGAGTTTAAGATATTTTCTCTCGGAATGAAGAGGATATTTTAAATGTTCATTATTGCCCGCAAATCCTTCGAAGAAAGGTATTGTGAGCATAGTCCTAGCAACCCTAATTGAAGACCTGCTCAGTTTTTTACCATTTTCAAACTTTATCAAATTGATACAAAGTAAAATTTCATAAGAGAAGAGATAGAGTATCGATTTCGATGACTTAATTGTCAATCATAGAAGTTGTTAATTGCTAATCAATAAAAATATAGACTCTCAATCCAAATTCCTAATTGGAAGAACGAAACAAAATTTTAGTTTGAATCATGTTTATTACATTAGAATTATCTTTTGAAAATATGATTGTTAAAAATAAACAATGGAGGAATATCAGCCAAAAGAGGAAACGAAATAATGTAATTTTTATTTCATTTTGTTGTGATGAAGTGAAGAAAATAGCAAGTAAGCTGACACCTATCCTAAATAGAAATAGAGCATACAGACAATAAACTCATAATACGAAAAAAGAGAAGTAAATTAATTGCCCGGTTATTACACTGGAAATCGAAAAATTGAGAAGAAAGTTGGACAGTATAAAGCTTTGTGGGAGTGTTACTAAAAGTATACTCTATAATTGATTCACGTAAAATATAAGGACGTAGTTACTAATTAATTATGGATGTTGGATGATTAGTTATTAGTTGATTACATCTGTCGACTAATAAGAAAACAAAATGGGAAATCTCTTAATATAGAAGATAAAGAGATACACATCCCTATTTGTTTTGGTTTAAAATTTTTGGAGTATATTAGCATATGTTATCATAAATAAACAAAACTAATTAATGTATAATATACGAATTTTTCCGTTGCAAATTTTTTTTATAAATTTATTTATTATGTTTTGGGTGCATAGAACTGGAGAAAAAAGTAAAAATTTTTGTATGGCATAAATGAGCACGTCCACAATTCCTTAATATTAGAGAATGTTTAGCTCCTGAAACAACAACATTTCTATGTAACCGTTGCCAAATTAGCTCTTTAGTTAATAATCAAAGACCAATGCACACTTTCCTATATTGTTTAGCGTAGAAAAATACTTGCACTGGACGGTTTTGATTCGTGCGCTTTTCCCCCTCTGCCCGCTGCCCCCTCATAAATAGGCTTTCCAATTCTTTATGCTTGCTTAGATAGATTCCTGTAAATACACATGACTTAGTATATGATGGATTGAATTCTTTCTGCTTGCTTCATTTCACAAACCAGGATCGATTATAGCATCTCGAGTTTATCTTATTGAGTTTTTGCCCGTGGTGCATGAAAGGTGCATTGTTTTTATTTTCAAGATGCCATGCAGAATGCTAGAAAGATCAAGGCTCTGTTCATGTAGAAAACTTTAATAAATTCTAGAGCACAATCTCATACTTCAAATTTAAATACTTATTCATAAGCAAGTATCACGACCCGTGTGGCCTTAAGATTTCTCCTAAACAGCCTTTTTCATACTCAACTCACAAGGATCTTTAGAGAGAGAAACCTAGATTGTATTTATTTGTGAATGAAATGAGTACAATGTAGAAGAGGAGACCCCTATATATACAAATACAAGGCAAACTGTATCCGTAGATCTCTTCTCGATCTAATGGTAAAGATCACATCTCCCTAACTACCAATTACCAGTATTTATTACATACGTGTACAATTACTATATCGCCCGCTCCTAGGAGTATTCTAGAAGACTCGAAAAGACTCTAGAAATCGGGGATACAAGTTGAGGGTCGCTTGATCCACAGATGTATCACGGCCGTCGTTCAGAACCCTCTTGGATCTAGGATCGGGCTCCCTTTCGGACCGTGACACAAGCATGCGAGTGGTTCCTTCATGGCAAGGTTCACTAACTCAATTATCATCACTTATTCTCCAAACGTAATAAATAACCAGCAAGTTTTATTTATTTATTTATTTATTTACTTTTCACTTGATGTTTTACTTTAATTTAACCGCCAAAGCGGATGGAAATAAAGAAGAGTTAATTTCCTTTTTTTTTTTTCTTTGAAGAATAAAATATTACATCCTGTATACGCGCTAGAATTGGAGAACTTTTGCGTGGAGTAATTAATCGAAGACCGTGAAAATACTTCCCCCAACTTTCGCATAAATTTTGAATATCTTATGTTCTTTTTATTATTCCTCATTTTATTTTTCCATTGATTTCCATCAATTTTTATGGCTCCCAACTTAAATACAAAATTAGGATCCGCACCACCAGTTAGAACTCTAGACAGCATTCAGATGAAAATTACTGCATAATCTTTCTACATGCTTCTGAAGTCTTGATGCAAATTGCTTTGCTTTCGCACGTCTTTTCATTCTCAACTCAGGACTACCTTTTGAAACGCATTAAGCGGTTTTCTCTTGAGCCATCACTTCTCTCTGCATTCCTCGTCCTCATAGGGTCTCTCCTTTTATGGGAGAAAGAAAGGGAAATAAGGAGAAAATCAAGACAAAGATGGCCTCCACAAATGCCAACACCGATGCCGACCTTCTGAATCCATGCGCCTCCCTGCGGGTAATGATGTGTGAGCATAGCTTTTGCCTTTTTCTCTTTCTTCATTTATTAGCCAAGGACAAATCAAGACCCCGAAAGATGACCAGAGAAGTGAAGAGAAAATTCGCTCCTACAAATTTCTCATCGCATGCATTAATGAGGAAGAACTAAAGTGGACATGGAGACATGCACATAGTCCTCCGTGCGGAAGATTTGTCCTTCTTCATTTAATGCCACACCGTTCTCACGAAGCTCCGCGCACGTGTTTCGCCCTTTTAGAGTATTAATAAATGGTGAGCGTGCGAATCGAGTATCGTATAACCTCAAAACATAATTTCACATCTAGTTCTAGAAATCCATGGACCATGGTTTCGACTTTATGGAAATGAAAACCTGGAAACTAGTTGAAATTGGTAATTTGGGAATTGAGAGGCTGTCAAGTGCTAAATATGTAAATCAACGTCGAAGATGATTATGCTATTTCCCTAAGTAAACTTAAAGACCAAAGATTCAATTTTTCACTATAAAAAAACTTGTAACATAAGCATCACAGTTGATATTGATTGTATGACATGCCTTGGCAATCTGCATGTAATTTTTATGATATACACATTATGGTTGATATTTATCATATGACATATTTGTTCTGGCAATATGCGTACTCCCTATTTTATGAAAGTTTGAGAAGACCCTCGAGTATCTGGATATGACAATCAAAAAATGATACTTTTTAATTGGTGCGATTGATTAAGTAGAGTTCAACTCCATTTTGATAGCTTCACAAAGTAGACTAAGTCCATAGAAACTAAGTTGTTCGCATATAATTCATAGATCCATTGTTTATGTGCAATTAGTAAGAAAGCTAAAAGCGGTCGATCGGTCCAGAGCGACAAAACCTTTTAATTGAAGATAACACTGACTTTGATGACATTATCTCATTTCTGCTTTGGAAGGATCAACTGCATCGTTTTGCTGCCTCTAATTTCCTGGAATGACATATCTGACTATGCAGTTGACGGGCCAGCAAGGAGGCTTTTTTCATTTCCTTTCTTAAAGATAATTCTACTAGCTATGTAGTGAAAAGCAAATCTTGGAGGTCGTATCGTTAGATAGCAAAGAGTTATTGTCAACACAACTTAAAGAAACCACATATAATACCCGCTGATAATAGACTACCACGAAGATAAAAGCAATTGCACGTGTTCGAAAAAGTTGCCGAGACTAACCATTGTACTTTGGTGTGAGAGAGAGGAAGATGGGAGAAGGATGGCGAAAAAACTTTGATTTGCTAGCATGATGTATTATGTTAAGGGACTTTAGCAGTTGCTACTGATAATTTTTGTCTAAGGTTTATTTTGGTTTTTCTTAGATGTCAAATTGTTTGCTTTCTATTGTTTTATATCATGTATGTTCTAGCAAAAGGCAAAACATAGTTTTTGAACATTGAAGAAGGAAGTAACGATGCAAAGACGAAAATATAAGGCGAAGACAATGGATGAAACAACCTTAATTTGAAAACCACCTTATTTCAGTTACTTCTGATGTGGATTCTAGGAGGGCAGTTTTCAGTAATGGCCATGCACAAAGGGGCTTTGACCATGATGCAAAACATAGAATTTGGAATGTCTAGGCCTGCAAGAGAAAGCAAGCCTCAGATATATATTTCTCACTACTTTCTGCCTCGCATAGAGAAGAACGAAGAATTCGTGACTAGCCAATCCATGTTGACCCTTAGGGGTTCATTGCTCCCGAGCTCTTTAGAGAAACTGGCATTGCTGCCACCTTTCCCTTCAGAGACCTTGGCGTCATCCTTCCCATGGCCACGCATTCACCTGAAAATTGCATGTAAAAGAGGATTAGTAAGAAGAGAACAAATAAAAAGGGTTGACTTCAAGAATCAATAATATGTGTCCATATTTGACCACGCTAAAATTCTTGTCATCAATCCAATGAGGCGCATTACCTCGACAGCCCGAAAGCATTGCACCTGGCAAACCACTTTCGTCAACATAGTTTTCCCAGTACCAGGAGATCCACTTAACAGAATAGCTTTCTTCTCACCAGGATGAGTCTGTTTTTTGCCCTTACCTTTCTTTTTTGTATTTAGCAGCCATTCATTCCAATGTGCCAACCGGTTATGGAGCTGAGTTACCTGCCATCATTTGGATTATCAACAAAGAAGACGTGCAAGTCCATTCAATGCAACGACAGTACAATACAGTACAGTACGAAAAGGAAAGATGACGCACCATTGACTGATTTCCACTGATGTCAGTCGGAAATTTTGGCCTAGACTTTTCAGTCCAGGTCAAACAAGAAGGTTTAGTAGTTTGATCTTAATTCAAAGCAGCGAGGGAGTCTGAGGTCATAACCTTGAGAGGATACACCCGTTGCTTGGAAGGTTGAATCTGTACGTAGCTGCGACATTGCGTCATGTTTGAATGTGGAAGGTTGGAATGCTCACCACCAATTAATTCAACCAATCGGAAGGCCGGTAAGATATTCTACAAAATTGGGTATAGCAGGTGCAATCAGATCATAGTTGGAGTATATTTTACATGCCATGCATGGGTTAGGACATTTCTATGTCCTTCCAACGAAGCGAGCATTGATCCATCAGAAAAATAAGGGGTGTCAAGTCCTAAGTTATTCCCTCTCCGGTCGACTTAAGCGGTCTTTTCATTTGATACTACAAGGACCCTCCACGTTTGCCTGGAAGGCCAGCAAAACCCAAAACTGGTCACGTCCAGTTTCCCGCGGAATATGCAAAATTGGAGCACGTGCTGGCAAGCAAAAGGGTGACCTGCTGCTGGTCCCCTTTATAAGAAGGTCATCGTCTCTCTCGCTCACATGACCAAATGATTCATCTTAGAATGCGAAGCTAGTCTAAATCCTTTCCTTTCTTTCAGGTATCCAAACTTGGGTTTTAGTCCGGAGCACATGATCCAATTCAGACCCGCCGCTTGCAAGCAAGGAGGAAAAAAACCTCGGAGGTCGCTGCCCTTCTCGGATATGGAAATAGTGGGCGGGGAATATATCTCCCGTGCTTACCCATGATGACACCATTGCATTGTCAAAGCCCTAGTCTAATCCTAAATCTCCAACTGCACACTTGACATATTGAATAAGTCGGCCGCATTTACAACATTCGTTAGTCATACACTTTTTCTTTTTTTTATTAGCACCCGTTTTCTTTTTAAAAAAAAGAAGCAAAAATGAAATTCAATTTTCTTTTCAAAGAAGAAAAGTGGGAGACCATCTCGGCCAAGTCGGCCAACAATGTCAAGAAGCTTCGCTGAGGCACAGTCAATTCGGCCGACAGCGTCACCAATGAGGTGGGCACCGTTTACATCGCTGCCATCTCGGCCGTTACGAGACCAGCAATTCTAAAATTTATATGTTAGTAGAAGCTAACAATCTCACATACACGTACAATTTTGTCACTTCAAAACATTTAGGACACATGTCGGCTTACTTGCGATTTCCTTCACTTTATCACAACAAAATCAAATGAAAATCACATTCTTTCGTTTCCTCTTCTGGTTGATATTCCTCACTTGTTTATTTTAATAATTATATATTTTCAGAAGATATTTCCAATCTAATAAAGCATAATTCAAACGAATATTTTATTTACTTTTCCACTTAAGATTTGAATTCCTATTTAGACCGAGAATCTATCCTTGTATCGATTAGCAACTAACTTCTTTTTCAGTTAATCATTAAGGAAATCGAAACTGATGCTCTATCTGCAGATAGAAATAAAGAATAATTAATTTTTTTTTCAAAGAGAAAAGAAGAAAAAGAAAATTTTATATCCCCACACGCGCGAGAGAACTTTCCCGTGAAGTAATTATTTGCAGACCTTCGAAATTTGCTTTTCTTTTATTTTTCAGTTTTTATTCTCATCACTTTTAGTTAGAAAGGGGAAAAGAAATTGATTTTCACATCCTGTCTTAACGGCTATATAAATAAGAAGCGGACCTGTCGGATGGTTTCTTGACGCAAAGCGAAGGAGAAGTGAGATCACACCCTTACAGGCTTAAACGAATCGATCAAATTAATTTGTAGATACATATACACAAAAAATTTAAAATACACGTTGGTTTACTAGCAATTTTCTTCAATTTATCACACCCAAATCAAATTAATATATTAGATTATTCTGTTTCCTCCTCTGGCTGGCTGAGTGAAATATTCATTGTTTCTCTTATTTTAGCAATTAAACATAATTCAAGTGATTGCTTTGTTTCCTTTTTTCCAGTTAAGATTTGGATTCCTATTTAGAGTTAGAGTTGGATTCCTATTTAGAGTTAGACTATCTCTATATATTAGCAAATTATGACGTAGTATATATAGCGCTTCTGTGCTTAATTATTAACATCGTCCAAACCGATACTCTATCTCCCCTCGTGAAATTCTGCTTCCTATCAATTCGATAAAGTTGAGAATGGAGAGAAAGTGGGCAGATCTTCTACCTGAGTTGCTCGGATCGTGCTCCCAACGCCTTTGTCCGAATGATTTGTCTGCGTTCCGAGCAGTGTGCCGCTCGTGGCGATCCGCGGCGGTCGAAGAGAGTAGCGACGTCCCGTGGTTGATGCTGGCGGACAAAAAGGGTAAGCGGTGCCGCGAGTTTTTCTGCCTCCAATGTCAACGGGTTCACAAAAAGTTCATGCCCGAGGTGAAGGCGAGGAGATGCTTCTCCTCGCGAGGTTGGGTGTTGACGGTCGGCAGGGACTGGGAACTCCACATGCTGAAAAATCCCATGTCGCGTGGCAGTCATATTATTAATCTTCCCAATTTGAAGAAGTTCCCCGACATCGAAGTTGAAAACTTGCGTAGGTATTATCACTCGTATGGTGCCTTCATCAATAAGTTCGTCCTATCCGATAGCCCCACTACATCTCCAGATTACAGGGTCATGGTCACCTATTACTACAATGGACGTTTAGGGCTTTGGAAACCCGGTGACGAGGAGTGGACAAAGGTTGACCACCCCAGCTCTTTTAATTTTGATGTCATATTTTATAGGGGGTGCTTTTATGCTCTTAACGCCAATGGTCACATATTGAGGTGCAACGTGAACGGACCAACTCCATTCAAAGCTCAAGTAGTTTTCACGATGCCGCAAAATTTATTAAGTTGGGAGCAAATGTATCTAGTGCAATCGACAACAGGATCTCTATTGGTGGTGTCGCGACGGGGACAATATAAACCTCGAGGAACCTTTCGATTTCATGTTTTTGAGATTGACCCAGTAGCACAATCATGGAGAGGAATTAAGACCTTGAAGAACTCCTCACTCTTCTTGGGCTGGAATTCTTCCTTCTCTTTGGAAGTCGATGAAAAGCATCACATTAAGCCGAATTGTATTTATTTTACTGATGATTTTATTGATAATTCCCGGCATACTAAAGATGGAGGGGGCAAAGACATGGGAATATACCACCTCGAAGATGGTACGATCGAGCCGCACTTCCAGGGGAAATCTTACAGCCATTATTCTCCGCCGCTGTGGATCGAACCGAACTTCTAAATTTGTTATGATTGTTGATTTGAATTTCAAAATGGTACTAGAACTTACTTCTTTTTTTCAGATGTCTGGATGTGATTTCTTTATATTGTTTTATATCATTACATGTTCTAGCAAAGGCAAAACATGGTGTGATTTCTTTATATTGTTTTATATGCTTACATGTTCTAGCAAAGGCAAAACATAGTGTCTGAACTTTAAACAAGGAAGAAATAAGGGAAAGATAAAAATATTAAGGGAAAGACAATGGATGAACAACCGTTGATGTTCTTTTCGGGGATGGCCATGCAGAGATGGGCTTTAAGGAGAGACTTTAGTCTTAACACACATTAAGAACAAACTTTTCACCCTGCTCGAGCAAGTTTCTCCGCATTCCTCAAATTTACTGTCAAAGCTAATTTTGAATTCTTCAAGAGCGGATATGCTTTTGATATTCAGATCAATTTGAATAAGAAACCACCATATCACTTGAGTGATGAATTGATGGCGCTGAGTTCAATGCATGACATAGAGGAGGATGGTACGATTGCGATGGAGATCATGATGGTGGTTGAGTCAACGTTGTTGAGCCATTGGAATAATCATCTTCCTAACGACAATAGAGATGCCAAAGGAGGATTTATAGTGATGACTAAAAGGCCAAATGCCGTTGCGATAATCATCATCATAATGATAGTAGAAATGCCAAAGAGGACTTCTGATGACAACTAAAAGCCAAAAGACCATCTAGTGTGTTGTGGTCGCTTCTGATAAAACCACTATTCTTGCCTGCATCCCAGAGGCTCTAACGACTGAAGGCTTCACCAACAGTAGCTCCAGCATCTGCAATTCATAAGCAATCGAGAAGAGAGAAGGCTCAATGACGTCTTCGTACACATCATTCCTGATTTGCCGCGTAATCTTTTTTGGCCAGTTAAGCAAAAGTCGGAAATTTTGTCCGTAGAGATCTTGGCATCAGCCTTCCCCTGGCTATCATTCGCTTTCACCCGAAAATTGCATGAAAAAGAGGGTAAGTGAAAATAAGAGACCAAGTGCAAAAGGTTGACTCAAGAATCAATAACATTGTGTCCATGTTTTCTTGCTGTCAATCCAGTGAGGCGGATCACCACTAATGTGAAATAATAAGCTTTCCATCACACTTTAAAAGAAGAGCAGAATCACCTACACACGCCAATATGTAACATTCTTTGACCAAATGGTAAAAGATAATCAAGGTACAAACCCAACGCCGTAATTCCCGGGGTCCAAGCAGAGCATTTTCTGCATAGTTTTTGAGCATGGAAGGAGGAAGTAACGATGCAAAGAAAATATAAGGCGAAGACAATGGATGAAACAACCTTATCTTGGAAACCACCCTATTTCAGTTACTTCCGATGCGGATTCTAGGAGGGCAGTTTTCAGTAATGGCCATGCACAGAGGGGCTTTGACCACGATGCAAAACATAGAATTTGGAATGTCTAGGCCTGAAAGAGAAAGCAAGCCTCGGATATATATTTCTCACTACTTTCTGCCTCGCATAGAGAAGAACGAAGAATTTGTGACTAGCCAATCCATGTTGACCCTTTAGGGGTTCATTGCTCCCGAGCTCTTTATAGAAATTGGCATTGCTGCCACCTTTCCCTTCAAAGACCTTGGCGTCATCCTTCCCATGGCTCCGCATTCACCTGAAAATTGCATGTAAAAGAGGATTAGTAAGAAGAGAACAAATAAAAAGGGTTGACTTCAAGAATCAATAATGTGTCCATATTTGATCACGCTAAAATTCCTGTCATCAATCCAGTGAGGCGCATTACCTCGACAGCCTGAAAGCCTTGCACCTGGCAAACCACTTTCGCCAACGTAGTTTTCCCAGTACCAGGAGATCCACTTAACAGAATAGCTTTCTTCTCACCAGGATGAGTCCCTTTTTTGCCCTTACCTTTCTTTGCTGTGTTTAGCAGCCATTCATTCCAATGTACCAACCGGTTATGGAGCTGAGTTACCTGCCATCATTTGGATTATTAACCAAGAAGACGTGCAAGTCCATTCAATGCAACGACAGTACAGTACGAAAAGGAAAGATGATGCATGATTGACTGATTTCCAATGATGTCGGTCGGAAATTTTGGCCTAGACTTTTCAGTCCAAGTCAGACAGGTTTAGTAGTTTGATCTTTCTTCAAAGCAAGGGAGTCTATCGTCATAACCTTGAGAGGATACACCCGTTGCCTGGAAGGTTGAATCTGTACGTAGTTGCGACATTGCGTCATGTTTGAATGTGGAAGGTTGGAATGCCCACTGCCAATTAATTCAACCAATCGGAAGGCTGGTAAGTTATTCTACAAAATTGTGTATAGCAGGTGCAATCAGATCATAGTTGGAGTATATTTTACATGCCATGCATGGGTTAGCCACTTATTCTAACATTTCTATGTCCTTCCAACGGAGTGAGCATTGATCCATCAGAAAAATAAGGGGTGTCAAGTCCTAAGTTAATCCCTCTCCGGTCGACTTAAGCGGTTTCTTTTCATTTGATACTACAAAGACCCTCCATGTTTGCCTGGAAGGCCAGCAAAACCCAAAACTGGTCACATCCAGTTTCCCACGGAATATGCAAAATTGGAGCACGTGCTGGCAAGCAAAAGGGTGACCTGCTGCTGGTCCTCTTTATAAGAAGGTCATCGTCTTTCTCTCTCTCTCTCTCTCACATGACCAAATGATTCATCTTAGAATGCAAAGCTAGTCTAAATCCTTTCCTTTCTTTCAGGTTTCCAAACCTGGGTTTTGTCCGAAGCACATGATCCATTTGAGACCCGCCGCTTGCAAGCAAAGGAGGAAGAAACCTCGGAGGTTGCTGCCCTTCTTGGATATGGAAATAGTGGGGAATATATCTCCCGTGCTTACCCATGATGACGCCATTGCATTGTCAAAGCCCTAGTCTGATCCTAAAGTGGTACGAGAAACCTCCGTCGGCCAAGTTTCTATGAAAAGGCCATTGCCCTTTCCTGGCAAGGAAGCACATGTTGGGAGTGTTGATGATTTATGTTTCGCTGAAAGATCTTCATGTTCGATTACATTGAAGTAGTGCAAAGCCCTAAAGTCGTAGCTAGGAGAAACCGCCGCGCCCATCCATCTCCTAATAATTGGCATGTGAAATTTACATGCTTCATATTTCTAATGTAGTGCCAATGTAGAAAATAATTATAGAGTAGTGGTGTACTTTTGACCTTTGAGCAATGGTTCGCTGAATAGGGACTTCTCTTTTGAGATCACTTAAACTTTTCTAGAAAGATAGGAACTGATTTGGGCTGGGCACTTCTGCATTTCTCACGTTGGTTTGACTTAATTAATACTTGGTAAACAAGTTCAATTGTTCCGACATTTTGGGACTGTGGCATTGTCTATGTCCCGTGTCCTGCATCAAATAATAGTATGTACTGCGCAGTCCTTTTTAGTACGATGCTAGTACTCTTATTAGAGAGATTGCACCTCTTTGGTATAATGGCTAGTCCCAACCAACCTTATTAGTTTGCTCTTCTACAAGTTACCCCGTGGAGCCCCGTCAACAATTTCCAAAGAGGAATTACCATTCATTCAACGGTGAGCTATTCCATGCCGAGTTCAGCAGTACTTAGAAAACATTCGTATAATAGTCAGTATAACATGCATGGTACGCTAAGCATAAGCATGTGAAGATAGAACTGTTCATTAATCTCTCCTCTCTTTTCGCATTTGCATTTGCTATCGTGTTCATGTAATTTGGTCCTTATTTAGTAACTCTTTTCGTCATGTGTGAAAGGTGTTGCCTTTTATTCTGAAGGTACAATAGACTTTTTCCAGCTTATATGGGCGGGACATCGATCATAATGTTAGGGAACCCACCTCATCATTTTTATTTTATTTTTTCCATGGCGAACTTCGGAAAAGTTTTGAAAATTCTGATTTGTGCTTCACAACCTCCAGTCCAGGCAGTTTTGACCCCGCAGTCCAGTGCACATTAACCAAAAGGCTTAGATGAGCACATTCGATCCATTAGCCCAACTTTTGTTGCAATTGAGTGGGCCCATGAACATAACTGGCCTTGCTATGGGCCCAACACTAAAGCCTAATTGGGCCTTTGTCTGCAGTTGGGCCACTAAAAGCCCATTAGTTCGGGACCCATGAAAGTAGGCATGTGTAATGGGAATCGCCCAAACCAAGAACCGGCCGGACCAAACTAAACCGGTCAATTTTGGCTTGTTCCCATGGTCGGCAGTCTGATTCCTGGTTCTAAGGTGGGAACTAGACCAACCAGATCGAACCAAATTTTTTTATATATAATTTATATACATAGAATTAATAAAAATATATAAACATGATAACTTATTGCAAGCAATTTGAGGTAACAACCTCTTGTGTGGCCAAGAGATCATTAAAACTCTTTTTGTTACTCTTTTATTTATAGAAAAAAAATGTCATTGTTAGTTTCATCTTCTACTTAATGTGGGACTAAAGCTCCATGAGACTTGCAAGGCACTTTAAGCCTCCAAAAGTCTCACGTCGACTAAACATTCAAATAGTAGAAGAGAGATTGTCTATAAAATCTAAGCCAAGCGCAACCTTTAGCCAAATTGTTCATGATCTTCATTATTTAAGTTAAGTGTGAATCACACAAGTGAAGTTTGAATATTTTACGTGTGGAAATATGTGTGATTAGTTTTGTTGAATTGCCCAAGAACCGAATTAGATTGACTGATTCGAAGCGCGGTCACTCTTTATTGCAAAAAAGTAGAGCCAATTTTGTTGGACTGAACCGAAATCAATAGTCCAGTCCAATTCCGAGTTTGAGGACCAAATGGTCTAGTCCACGGTTCACAATTTTGGGAACCAGTGCTCCCGATCCAGTTCCTAGTTCAGGAATCGATCACCCCTACATGAAAGTAACAGACACAGCTATGGTCTTGTAAGGCCTTACACGTTGGGCTTAATTGGGGCCCAATTGTGGGTTGGACTATGCGTTCGATTTAGGAAATTAACGGGCCTATGTGTAGACCCTTATAGACAGCACATTGGGCCTAATCCATGAGTAGCTTTTGGCCCACCCAAATGGGAAAGCAACGAGGTCTATTGGGCCCTGTTGTTGTAATTATTGGGCCCCTCTATTCTCTTAAGGTGCAATTCATTGGGCCTGATCTGTGCCCAAATATAGGCCCCATATCCAGCTCGTAGGCTCATATGTGGCAAGGAGGCTGGCCTCAGTCAAGGCTATGGGCCTTTCGGGGTACAGTAATGGCCAAAACATTCAGCTCATGAGCCCATATATGAGCCTACGCAGCAGGGCTCACAAAAACAAGAAGCCTGCATAAGAGCCCTAAAGGAATTCGGGCTAAAGTTGGGCCTCCAAGGCAGTTGGCTTGGACATATTAAACGAACATGGTAGAGGGCCCTTCAAGCCCAATAATTTGGGCCTCATACAGGCCCAACAATTTGCCTTTAGTAGCCCATAATTCAGGTAACAGGCTCAAGAGGCCCTCGAGCTAGGACCGACAAATGGACTTTAAGAGCTAGGACAGACAAATAAGATAACTGGCCTTTTCATGGGCCCCTCATGCCCTGGGGTTTAACCTGGGCCCGACAAATGGACTTCAAGAGCCCATGATTCAGCTTATGGGCTGAAGAAGTCGCTCGAAGTAGGATGATGCCTTCAAAACCTGGCTGAGGTGCATCTTTTGCAGCCCATCTTTTCTCCTGCTACCTTATAAGATATAACAAGCAACCTATGTAAACAAACCAGACACAGGAAATCATATAATTTTGTTAAATTCATCATAAGGTGGAGCAGGATATGTACTTGGCATGAATGAATTTCTGAATCTCCCTTCTGTCATAATCCGGTGGAAGTTCTGCACGATTAGATCAGAAATACTTAAGTAAACCACAATGAAAGGCTAAAGGACGAATGGAACTGAGCTGTACACATGACTAATTTAATGAATAATATAGTTGGGTTATTTACAAGCTAACAACAAAAAACAACGCAATTCACTGACCACTCGTATTGTAAAAAGTAACGGCCATTTCATTTTTACTCTTGCTCACTGAGAAAATCACACGATTTCACCACTATCCATATTTTCTTAAGTTTGACAGGAGGATTCTGACAATTGAGTTTTGTTTGCATTCACTGCCACCTGAGCAAGGGGCAAGAGCGACAGCGAGGCATTCCGATTGGGGTCGCCACGGCCACACACGCAGGGAGGTGAAGTGGGAACATCAGTTGCAATGCGAGCGCCATGGGAGCAATGGATTTCGGGCACCACTACATTTGGGGGAGATCCCGGAGCTCAGGGGAGTGGAGCGAGGTCGCCAGAGAGGGAAAGCGAGCGAGATGAGAGCTCGATTTGTGCCTTTCCCTGGAGTTGATTTCGCTTGAAAAGCGGCCACATGAGCCGGATTGAAGAATTTGTCTCAGCAAGACCGTTGAGAGCTCTGGAATTCGGGGGATGGGGAGCCGAGGGCGGAGGCGGAGGGGCATGCTGGAGAGAAGAGAGAGAAGGCGCGATCGTCTCTCTTCTCGACGACGGATAAGGCCCAAAAAGGCTGGAAAATTGATATTATCCTGTCGATCAATCATCTTGGCATGTTAATCTCAAAGTTGAGCTAACCAGGCCAAGTCTACTGTTGAAAACGCACCAACTTTAAGATACAGGATGCTTCCATTTTATCTTCAAGATACCTTTTTTAAAGGATTGGACAAGAGTGATGGATGACTGACGCCCATTGGCGAAGGCAGAAATTTGGGCTCTGGTAAATCTAATGTTGAATTGTGCTTTAAAATTGTCTACGAAATAAGTTTTTAAACATTAAAATTCTATTCTTATCATTCAGATCTATAAATTTGTTAAATTCCCGGATTGATTGGATGTGCACAATTGACGTTTAAGCATGGTTTTGTGGAAGGTGAAGTTGTCTACATCTTTTTAAACGTGATTCTGGCCTCTTCATACAAATCGCATTCATCTTCTCAAGCATGTGAACTGATGATCTGGTTTTCGCGACTTCATACAAGTCGCCTTTTATATTTTTTCATAGATTTTTATATTTATTCAAAATAAATGAATACTTAAAATGTTGACCAAAAATTTGGGTATTAACAAGTACAGACATTAATTTATATCATAAACAACATCAATAACTACATTTTATTCCATTCCATCTAGAACAGGGGAGGAAGTGTTTTCACCGGATAAAAAAAATCACTAGGGGTGCAGGAACTTATCAACTCTGTGGTTCACTACCCCAGACAAGAATTTCATACATATGGGTGGCTTCACGCCTGCAAGGGCAAGAATGAGCTCGGGAGAGTCCACACACCATCCCCGCAAATCAATCCTGAGGCGACGGCCGGTCCAAATGTGTCAGCCTTGGTCTTGTCAACCCTCTGCCATAAGAATAGAATAGGGATATGTGTAGGAGAAGTCCTAAAATTTGTGCAGAAAGTACAATTGAGTCTTAAAACTTACAAAAAATTCAATTAAGTCCTAAAACTTGTCCAGAAAGTGCAATTGAGTCCTAAAACTTATAAAGAGTTCAATCAAGTCCTAAAACTTGTCCAGAAAGTGCAATTGAGTCTTAAAGTTAACGCCGTTAAGAAAGTTAATGGAAATTCGACGTGGCGCTAACGTAATATTTTAAATAATTTTTTTATTTTTCAAATGGCTTTTTAAAATTATTTTTTATTCAAAATCTTTAAAATTAGATTAAAAAATAAAAAGGAAAATCTAAATTTATTTAGAAAAAAAAATTGTTCAAAAAAAAAAAGGGCGGTGGACTTCCGCCGCCGCTCATCGCCCAGCGGCGACCGTCGCCGGCCCTAGGGGTGGCCGGCCCTCACCGGGGGCCGGCGACCGTCGCCCGCCACAGGTGCGGCCTCGTCGGCCCTCGCTCGGGGCCGACGAGGCCTCGCCCAAGGCGGGCGACGGTCGCCGGCCCCTCCGGCGATGGGTGGCGACGAAGTCCACCACCCTTTTTTTTTTTGAACAATTTTTTTCTAAATAAATTTAGAATTTTCTTTTTTAAATAAATTTATATTTTCTTTTTTATTTTTTAATCTAATTTTTAAATATTTTGAATAAAAAATATTTTAAAAAGCCATTTGAAAAATAAAAAAATCATTTAAAATATGATGTCACGCCACGTTAGTAATTTCCGTTAACTTTCTTAACGGTGTTAACTTTAGGACTCGATTGCACTTTCTAGATAATTTTTATGACTTGATTGAACTCTTTGTAAGTTTTAGGACTCAATTGCACTTTCTGGACAAGTTTTAGGACTTAATTGAACTTTTTGTAAGTTTTAAGACTCAATTGCACTTTCTGCACAAGTTTTAGGACTTCTGCTGAACATATCCCAATAGAATAAGACTTCCAAAGCACATGTCGATGGCGAAATATGATCCTAAATAAAATGGGATCACCATCGCCATTGGGAGTGGAATGAACTTTGAATATTTTTTGGGGACTGAGTCCCTAGTTGCATTTGTGATGATCAAGACTATAAAAAATCCATAGCAGAAGGTTAGGCAATGTTTTGGTAACGATGAAAATCCTTCAACTCCCAGTGTGGCCAAGCTTCGATAGATGCTGGCATAAGGGGCGGGGTATACACTCGTTGCCAAACCAAGGTCTTTGAATGCTTGATGGAACAGCCACAAGACGCTCGGCAATATGACACATCCCAGGGCTGTTCCAATTACCTGGCTCAGAAATAGGGACCGGGGGAAGTAAGGGTCAAATAGTCGGTCTTCAAATTTTGCATAAGGTCAGATGCGGTGGCGACAATATTCATCATGGACCCGCAAGCGGCGAGGGCGGCGAGGACCCCACCGTGGGATGCCCCGGCCCACGACCCGACAATGAAGATTGTGAGTGTCCTGTTAAGTAAACGCTAGGGACCAGTATGTAAACCCACATCCATAGGCATTGCAGAAGGCTAGGATGGGGGCGGCAACGTACAAGACCAGCAAGTGGTACCACTTAAGCTGGGGGAATATATGCAGGAGAGATATGATAGAAATAATTGCCATCAGGAAGTAAGCTGCGACGGCAAACCTAGTGGGAATTTGGTCCCTGTGGAAGTAGCTCATTCGGCGTTGCTCATCGAAGGTGAGCTGAGGGCACTCGGGGATGGCTGTTCACGACCTTTGGAAGACTGTTTTTTTGCCTTGATTTGACGATGAAACCCCAAGAGGACCCGACTCAACACTCTACATAAGTTGTAGAGGCCGTCGCCGACAATCATGGCGATGAATATAAATACCTATTCAGAAAAGAACGTGTATCAACGAAGAGGAGCATAGAAATAATGTTAAGGAGTCGAGTCAAGCCGTGAACGATTAACATTACCTTGTATCCTTCAAGGCCGTGCATGCTGTTGGGTTAATAGAATTTTACGTGCACCATATGTGTCATTTACGTGCCATATACATGTAATCTTGGTAGATACAATAATTAATAGAATTTTCTGATGGATTTATAAGATGGGCTCAAGGTCCATCCGCTCAAGTTGGGCCCAAAAGGGCCCGGCCCACGGGAATAGGGCCCGTGGAGAGGGAAGGTATAAAAGGGAGGAGAGAGAGAGAGAAACGTACCTTTTGGCACAATCAACGTACGCTTCTCTCCCCGCGTTTTTCTCCCGAAGAACAAGTAGGCATACGGCTTCCAATTTCTTCCCTTCAAGGCTTCATCGACCGGATTCTCTTCCTCCATTAACGACGGTGTTTAATCTCGTGGCTAACAAGGTACGCTCGAATCGTGGTGTGCTTTACGATCGGTGATGCGTGTTTTCCCGGGCTTCGTCTTCCGCATTGATTTAGGGGTTCGATTCGGTATCGAATCCGGTTTCCGGGGATCCGTTATTCCCAACATTGGTATCAGAGCCCTAGTTCATGTTTTTCCCGATCGATTCTGATGTTTTTGATTGATTTTTCGCGAAATCACTTCGGCCGTACGGAACCGGGCGAAAATCCCGACACCCGAGCGCTTTTCGGCCTTTTTTCTAAGTTTTCGTAAGTCGAAATCACATTCTGAAGGGACTGGGAGAAGCGTGACGTCGAGACGAGTCCGGAGATGTGTCGACCGTCGCCGGAAGCCGCCGCACGCGCCCACACGCGCGGCCGGAAAGCGCTGCGCGTGGGCGCGACGTGCCTGGAAGCGCTGGCTTTGCCAGCGCGTGCCGCGCACGCGCCGGTCGGCGAACCGGCGCGTGCACGCCGCCGGCGGGCGAACCGGCACGTGCCGGTCCGCGGACCGACGCGTGCTGGCGTCACGAGATGACGTCAGCGTGACGTCATCCAACGGTCGGTAACCGTTCGGATGACGTCATCACCGACGAAGTTTCGCCGGACGGTCACCAGCCGGCGAACCGACCCGACCGACGACCCGACCCGACTCGCGAACGAGGCACGCGCCCCGCACGTGCCGGATGACGTCTGCGTGACGTCATCCCCGCACGCGCGAGGCACGTGCGGTCGGTCCGCATGAGCGGTCCGACGGGCCCGACCGGTCCGTCCGGTCCGACCGGTCCGACCCGCGCACCCGTTGACCGACCCGTGGACCCGTTGACCGTTGACCGACGACCGTTGACTGACCGTTGACCGACCGTTGACCGTTGACTTTGACCGTTGACCCGAAAAAAAAAAAAAAAAAAAAAAAAAAAAGAATTTGTTTTCTTTTTCAGTCATGCCTATGTGGGTTATAAGTAATCCATTTTTAATTCTGCATTTGTTGCATGAATTTTGGAAAATTATGTATTTTCCCTTATATTAATTATGGATTATAAGTAATCCATTTTTAATTCTCGCATTTGTTGCGGGAACTATGATGCGTTATGCAAGGATACCGCAATCCCGACAACGGACGAGGGAAATGCAAGACTTAAGAGGCTGATGACGAGTTAGCGATTATCGGTGGCATGACGGTGATTTAGTATCACATGTGGTCGGGGTCAATCGGATGATACGGGAAATCATCCGGAATGGTTATCTTATGCCGGATTTTGAGAAGGTGCGGCTTTGATGAACACTCTTCCACCTGAATGGCAAGCAGTGTTGGATCGGCTATGGGAGGTCAACGTGGTCCCGGATTATAGGAGGCTAGTGGAAGCTTTTGTAAGAGAGCACTATAGGATTGAGTTGGCCAAAACTTCAACCCTTAGATTAAGCGCCACATGGCGTCGAGTGAATGCGCCTTGGAGGCGACATGAAAGCTCTCCAAAAGTTTTTCCATGGTTGGCAAATGTGCCTTCAGTTTTCTCAGATATTATGGCTGATAGATTAGAAGGGACATTCCCTATTTATTTCTTTGATTGATTATGTAATGATTACTACCGATTGTTGTTGATGAAGCAACCGATATATTAGTTGTATCATATGAAAGCATTGTTATTTTATTGAATGTTAAGATTTTTTATCGCTTCGCTATTGCTGGTTCTTTGTGGGTAATTAGTGTGGGTAGTAATAGAAGTTTTTGTAACTTCATAGGATTTATTTGCATAAGATAATTATATTAATAATAATTTTAAGTTAGGATTTTTGAAGGATGATTGGAAACATAGTGACATTTTGATTCTAAAGCCTTACTTGAAATTATTTATTAATATGATGGGTCTATGTAAATAGGGATGCATAAATGATAGGCATTAATTATTCGTGCATATATGTCTGATGTGTTCAGATCGATGGTTCAGCAACTGAGAATGTAATTGCTGATATGAACGGCAATAATTGTGAAATATTGAATATGAAGATTCAATATGTGCTGGAAAAGCAAGAAGCACTAAAAGCTCTTGACCACATTATGGAAGACATTGAGGGTGTCGTGCACTACCTTGAGCTAGTAAAGGACCTCTTAACGGTATTTGAGCCGAAAATAGACATTTGCTCTACTGGTTCTAGCTCAGAAAGGGCTTTGTGCTCTAAGCGCAAGCGTATTGATTCGTTCAATATGTGGAAATGCAAAGGATCAAGTCCTTATTGCAAGAAATCAAGAATTAACCAACAAGAGAGAGAAAAGCATCCTCAAGTGAAGAAAATGTCAAGAGTGATGTTACAATTGTGACAAGAGAGTTCACTATGCTCGCTACTGTCGTGAGCCAAAGAAGTTATACACCTCTTGTACATTTGAGAACTTTGCTTATGTGTCAAGTTCTGCATTATTGGCTGAATCCAATCCTTTGTGGACTGTAGATTCAGAAGCGATAGACCATAAAGGGAAGGATAGAGAATCCTTCGTGGAATTCCGACGAGTACCAACTGGAACTAAGTGGATCTATGTTGGAAACAACTCTAGAGCTGATGTAAAGGAATTTGCATCGACCAATAGAACATGAGAGGTGGACGCATCTTTGATGTTCTATATGCTCTGGAGATTCATCGAAATTTTTAGTGTCTGTCTTAGTGTTGGTTAAGCTTGGTTTTGGTATGAACTTCCATAATAAAGGTGTAGATTTGTGTTTAGATACAAATTACTATGATTGTGGTCACTTTCTAGATGGTTTTATTGTACTAAATATTGACTGTGATGATGTCAATATGTTATCTCCTTATTTCACGTCTTCTATCTTATATGATAATGATGTGAATATGATGGCATGCTTGACTTGGTCATATGGGCCAACAACATATGAAAAGACTAGCCAAAAAGGGCTTGTTGGGCAATATTGAAAAAGTTAAATTGTCCATATGTGAGCATTGCCTAGTAGGGAAAATGACAAGGAAACCATTTGGAAAAGATAAAAGAGCTTAATTTCCTCGGCATTTAATCCATTTGGACGTCTGTAGTTCAATGAATGTGAGAGGAAGGCAAAGGGCTGTTTGTTTCATCACTTTTATAGATGATTCTACTTGATTCGGATATGTCTATTTGATTTCTCATAAATTTGAAGCATAAGTTGTTTCAAAAATGTTTATGAATCTGGCAAAAAAAAAAATCAATTAGACAGGAAAATAAAAGTATTTAGATCCGATCGAGTTTGAGAATATTTATCTGATAAGTTCAGAAAATTATGTGATGAAAAAGGAATAGAAAGATAGTTGTCTATTCCATATACTCTTCAACAAAATGGTGTTGCGGAGAGAATAAACAGAACCCTACTGGAATTGTTAGGTCCATGATGGCGCATGCTAACTTACCTATCACTTTTGGAGTGATGTGTTGTTAACTGCTGCCTATATACTTAACCGGGTGCCTTCCAAATCAGTTATTTCCACTTTATATGAGTTATGAACAATTAGAAAACTAGACTTAAGTTTTCTTAAGCCATGGGTTGTTCTGTCTATACTCATAAGTCCTCTCACAAGTTTTGGGAAATTGGGTCCCAAAGAAAATAAGAGTATTTTCATGAGATACTGCGAACACTCAAAAAGGTATGTGTTCATAAGTGAGCAGGAAAGTGGGAGTATAACTGAATTTGAATCACGGGATGTCACATCCTTAGTGGATGAATTTTCTAAGAGGGGCGAAATAAGGAAAAATAACTCCCTATTTGAAACCTTGGATCAAGATAATGATGTCAGTGGAGTTCGTTCAAATGGGAGTAATATGAGATGTAATGAATTGAATTCAACTCATTCTCAATTGCAACCACCTGATGTGACGACATCATCATTACCTAATCCAAGTGGGAGCATGATGGGGAATGATGTGCTAAGTGTACAATCTCCCATACGGTGAACAAGTCGTCAAAGTATTCCCCGTCGATGTTTTGACATTGAAAGGGAAACTTTTATGGTTGCTCCACAAGATGAGGATGAGCCAAGAAATATTAATGAGGCTCTGAACTGCCCTAATAAGGAAAAATGGATTCATGCAATGAAAGAGGAGATGGAGTCAATGAAGTCAAACCAAGTCCGTGAACTGGTTGATCTTCCAAAAGGGACGCAGAGCTATTGGGAACAAGTGGGTTCTCAAAATAAAGCGAAAGGCTGATGGCTCAATAGAAAGGCATGAGGCTCGCCTTGTGGCGAATGGGTATAATCAACAGGAAGAAATTGATTATGAAAATGCATTTTTTTTCTGTTGTGAGATTTACCTTGATTCGCATTATTCTGGCAATAGTGACTAGTATGGATCTTGAGTTACATCAAATGGATGTAAAGACTGCTTTCCTCAATGGAGAATTAGAGGAAGGAACATATATGGAACTACTTGCTGGTTTCATAGTCAAAGGCCAAGAAGAAAAGGTATGTTGACTTTGGGGGTCAATATATGGCCTTAAGCAGTCATCAAGACAAAGGTATATACATTTTCATAATGCCATAGTGGCATATGATTTTACAATGATTGACGATGATCATTGTGTATATATCAAAAGATCCAATGATCAATTTGTGATCACATCATTATATGTTGATGATATACTAATTGTCGGAAGTAATATGGAGTTTGTTAATACTGTGAAGAATTTGTTGTCTTCTAACTTTGAGGTGAAAGACATGGGTGATGTTGCATACATTCTTGGAATTAAGATTTCAAAATTGTAAGCTCATAAACACTCCTATTACAAAAGGTGAAGGGTTGAGCCATAGTCTGTGTCCAAGGACTCCACAAGAGAAGGAACAAATGAAACATGTTCCTTATGCTAGTGCTGTTAGAAGCTTTATGTACGCTATGATGTGTACAAGACCTGACATATGTTTTGCAGTTGGAATGGTGAGTAGTTACCAATCCGATCCAGGTCAAGCACATTAGATAGCCGTTAAGAGAATGCGAGGTATCTAAAGGGAAGCTGCTGATTATACGTTGAGTTATTAAGGAAAAGGATCGCAACTCAAAGGCTATTCTAATGCGATTGGAGAGGAGATTTAAGTGAAAGGAAATCTACCTCGGGTTTGTTTTCTTACCGAATAATGGCACCATATGTTGGAGCAAAGTAAGAAACAAAAGTGTATAGCCTTGTCCACGATGGAAGTTGAGTTCGTGGCATTATCGCGAGCGGTGTAAGAGAGTGTTTGGCTTAAGAGATTTTTGGATCATTTAGGTGTTAGTAGAAGTACTGCAGATTTATTATTGGTTAACTGTGGTAGCCAAGCAGCAAAAGTGTACACCAAAGATCCAAAATATCATGGCAAGACCAAACATATAGATACCAAGTATAATCTGTCAAGGATATAGTTGCACGAAAAGATGTGAACTTAGAGTACATACTACGCATGGAATGGTAGCGAGATCCTATGACAAAGCCAAAAACTAGAGATGTGTTTTGTGGCCATGTGAAATCTCTAGGATTGCGTAGAGGACCGATGTCTTGAATATTTTATATTTTCCCTAAGTGTTCACATTTGATGAATTTGTGTTTTCATCATTAATGTCTATGAATCTTTATTTGATCTTTATGCATCTTAATGCTTAGTGCATTACTTTAAGTTGAGAAGTATGTCGGACGAGATATAAGATTAGCCCACTCACACGGGTAATCACCTACATTTCTTGTGTGATAAATAGAGATGAGACTGTTTTTAAGCTTATTATCTAGGTGATAATCGAGAGCTCAAGCTTAAAATACGTATGTCGCCTTAACTAGGTGTTAAGATGAGGATATAATACTTACTATATCCGAAAGTAAAATACCCCACATGTTTTACTTTATCTGTCTAAGATGCCAGATGTGAGTTCTGATGAATTTTGTGAATGAGTAGATACGTGAACTCAAGTTAGATATTGCGTATGTCTGAACTATCATCTGTACGGTATTGAAAGGTATAGACATACGCTCCATGGGAAAGGAGTTAATACCGTAATACGTATTTCATACTACGTATGCATAAGACGACCAATAAGAGTGGCAAAAGTTTGATCTCAACTTTTATGTCGTGTGAGACTTTTGAGGAAGAGAGTTCCTCAATTTCTTAGTCCCCTTACGACTCTTACTTATTCTCAAGATTTCTATTTAGTGTTTGCTATCTTAGGATGTTGCCAATGGTCATGAGTATGATTCGATCTAATGGGGCATTTCTAGAAAAGCAAGCTGGACTGAAATTGAGAGTTTGAAGGAAAGAGGAAGATCGATTTTGGAGAATCACATTGTAGTTTTGTATTCACCGGTTAACCAATTATGACTGTTTTTGTGATAATCATAATTGTGAATACAATAAATATATCATTGTTTAAAAGAGATCAAGAGAGATATAAATGTGATCGATCGATCTAGGGTACGCATACTAAATCTACTCGGAGTGTGATGCCCATTATGAGCTGCTATATATTCCTAACCGGATGTATGGCAACGAGCTCTCAAAGTATCTTTGGTCGCACGGATTATTCACCGGTATGAATGTTGAAGAGAGGAAAAGAGAATTGTGTTCGGCCCACCATGTTAAGTGAGAGTCTATCTTTGGATTTTTTTTTCTCTCGATGGGGCTGAGTAGGGCTGTCCGCCCATGATGGTTTTGCACCACCATGTGCGAGTGGGAGATGATGGATTTATAAGATGGGCTCAAGGTCCATCCGCTCAAGTTGGGCCCAAAAGGGCCCGGCCCACGGGAATAGGGCCCGTGGAGAGGGAAGGTATAAAAGGGAGGAGAGAGAGAGAGAAACGTACCTTTTGGCACAATCAACGTACGCTTCTCTCCCGCGCGTTTTCTCTCCCGAAGAACAGTAGGCATACGGCTTCCAATTTCTTCCCTTCAAGGCTTCATCGACCGGATTCTCTTCCTCCATTAACGACGGTGTTTAATCTGTGGCTAACAAGGTACGCTCGAATCTGTGGTGTGCTTTACGATCGGTGATGCGTGTTTTCCCGGGCTTCGTCTTCCGCATTGATTTAGGGGTTCGATTCGGTGTCGAATCCGGTTTCCGGGGATCCGTTATTCCCAACATTTTCAAAATATCTATAACAATAAAAATTGTTCTAGAGAAATCTGTAATTATTTCTAACCTATGTACATTTTACGTGCACCATACGTGCCATTTATGTGCCATATACGTGCAATATATGTGTAATCTCGGGAGATACGATAATTAATAGAATTTTCAAAATATCTATAACAATGAAAATTGTTCTAGAGAAATCCGTAATTATTTCTAACTTATGTACTTGATATACGTCAACTCTCCGGTTCACCTCCCTAAACAAGAATTTCATGCAAATTGGTAGCTTCACACTCGCGAGGGCGAGCATGGAGCTCGGTAGAGTCCATACAATATTCCTGCAAATCAGTCCCAAGGTGATTGCTGGTCCATACACATTGGCCTTAGTCTCGTCGATCCTCCTCTACAAGAATAGTATCAGGCTCCTAAAGCACACATTGATAGCGAAATATAATCCAAAGTAAAATGGGATCGTCATGGCCAATATAAAGAAGAAACGAATGTCCATGTGATGCTCATTAGGACCACCAAATATAATTACCTTCCAGAATTCCATCTTTGCTTGAAGCTTCCGTACTATGTAAAAGATTTGGAGTTAGTAATGTGATTTTAGAATAGTCAACACATATTTCCATTCGGTCTCTTATGTACTATTGTCTCCTTAAATTTTAATTTCATGCGAAAAATTTAAATCTTTTTTCTGATGATCCTCTAACTATTGGATATTTGTCATTAAGGATTCCTAGATTTAACTCTCCAACAAACTTGATCACTGCTCTAAAAATCTCATGGGCTCACCTAAGCCTGACCCATGCCACAAGGGCCCGACACACTATTGGGCGGGTTTAGGCAAGGGTCTACAATTATAAAGCCTTTTTTTTTTAAACCTGATTTGCTTGACCCACATGATTATTATATATATTTTCCCGTAATAGAAATTCAATCCGAGACTTGATTGGAGCACGCTCGACAAGCACCGCTACTCTCTGATTATCAATTACCATAGGAAAATCCATTCCCCATATTATTGGCATTTTTTTCTTTTTATTATTGGTGACAAATTTTAGGCAAGAAATGAATAATATTAGCGAGATTATATATAATTGAAAAAATTTGTGATGACATATATATTGTACAAGACAATTAAATAACATCACCATCACCTTTTTGATCAGGTGGCATCTTTTTCTAACATGCTTTTGACATCTGTTATCATAGATATCATTAAATTAGTCAAAAATTTCATCAAGACATCATGCTTGTTCAATACGGATATTCATTATATATAAACATCTATTCTAAAATAAACTTTATAAGCAACTAGCAGGAGACTCAGTGGAGCTTTAAATCCAATTTTTATGAATTACAAAATAGGTTAGTCGAATGACTTGGTGGGGGGTCATCGTTAATGAAATCTATGTATGAAACTTCACTAATTAACCCAGAACGAAAAAAGAAAAGACAATAGTATTTTCCAAAACTCGTGCGATTTGAGGTCGTGTGACAAAATATTAAAAGTTCGAAAGAAAGAAAAAAAAAATTGAAAAGTGAAAATTCAGGCACACTGGCCGGAGCGCGAGCGACGAGGGGGCAGAAAGTGTTCCCTTCCCGCCATATTTTCCGAAGCTGAAATCGAACTGCGACGGCAAGCGAGAGAGAGAGAGAGAGAGAGAGAGAGAAATGGGGCGAGCTCCGAAGAGCGCGGGGTCGAACCCTAGCGGCGGCGACAACCCGGAGGCGGCGGAGCGGCGGAGGCTGAAGAAGCTCGCCTTCTCGAAGGGCGCGCTGTCGGAGGCCCCGGCGAGGTGCGCCGCCCCGCTGGGCCCTTCCAAGACGGTGCTGAAGCACCACGGGAAGGACATCATCAAGAAGTCCCAGCGGAAGAACCGCTTCCTCTTCTCGTTCCCGGGGCTCCTCGCCCCGATCGGGGGCGGGAAAATCGGGGAGCTCAAGGACCTGGGCACCAAGAACCCCGTCCTCTACCTTGATTTCCCTCAGGTATTCGCGTTTTCGGTCTCGATGTTGTGTTCGAATCCCTCTGTGATTCGAAAATTTACGTTGTCTGGAGTTGATTGAAAAGGCAGAGAGACGAGGCAAATTGGGAACGGAAGAATCTAGGTTGGACAGAATGGAAAATTGATTCTGTTTTGTCGAACTTTGTCTTGTATGTTTAACTGAGGAGGAATCGAGACCGAGATTAGTCATTGGCGTTTTACTTCTCAGGACCTCAATTTCTGCTAAAGCCGAAAATCAGAGGCGGTGATTCCCCAATTTGCAAATTGAGTCTCAGAATAATGAACATGTGCCAGACATTTACTTGCCTATTTTGCAAACAGCTGCTACACTCAAGATCAAAGTTCTTTTTTTTTTTCCCTTTTTTTCTTCAGTTCATCTTCTTCTGATTGAGCCTTTTTACATGATTGATATCAATGAGCAGTTCATTCTTTCGTCATACCACTGAAATCGTTTCAAACTTGGAAAGCAGATGATAGGAATCTGTATTTTCTACTCTCCAGTTAATCTGGAGAACTAAGATTATTGATGAATGTATTGAGTTTGCCTATTGATTTTTTGGAACTCTTTCTATTGTTAAATTGTAGGGACAGATGAAGTTGTTCGGGACAGTTGTATTTCCAGAGAATAGGTATCTGACATTGCAGTTCTCTAAAGGCGGGAAGAATGTTATGTGCGAGGACTACTTTGATAACATGGTCAATATCGTCTTCTGTTGCCCTGCCTCCATCTTACTCGCTCACTTTTGCCATCGCTGCTTTGACGACTTTGTTCCGGACAGCACAATTAAGCATATTTGTGACCATTGATGTTGCCTGCCAAGTCTTCAAGGGAATCCCTTCATATACTTGTCGATTTCAATGAAGCAGTGAACTTTCCTATGATGTTGCTCTTCTTCCTTTCTCTCCTTCATACTGAGTTCAAAGCTGGACATTTCATAATCGTTTAATCTGATGATTAATATCCTTCACTAGTTCTGTACATAAAGAGGAGTGAGATTGATCTGACAAAGTCTAGGGCCGAATTTTAGTCAATAGGCTTTGTAAATTAGCATATGCTTGTTATGATACATCTACTGAGCGTGAATCTGGAAGTTTTATGTGTTACGACCCTGGTATTTGTCATGGCCCATATAAAGGCAAGAAACCAATGCATGTCAGGACTTTTTGAAGAAGTAATCGCAGTTGGATTTGCATATAGTATATGTTGGACTTATTTCGCTAGCATGAATCTTAAACTGAAAGTTTTATCAGTTGTAACTTGCCTTTTCTGTCACTTGTGACAATTTGCTGACACCTCAAATCAACTATATATACAGTCTGGAATATTGTGAAGGTATGAGTCCTCTTGAAAAATGGAATTTTGAGTTGAATATATGGAGAATGCGGCAGTATCAGTATCATTTTGTTGTGCAAGGATATTCTCTTGCTACTAGTGGACAAAAAGTCAATGGTGTTCTTGAGCAATTTCAGATTGAGTTCCGATCATCACTTTTCTGGGTGCTATACACCATGTGCATTTTGACTATGTCATCTGAGAAATCCTTTCCTTCTTTCATCAGTGATTATTTGTGGTGAAGTTTAGAATTTATTTATGGGCATGCTCATGTGCCTTCTTGCATTTGTCTTGAGACGGCACTTTATTTTGATTCTGGAAATCTATGAGAATGCATAAAAAGAAAAATACCGACATCACATTTTTCAAACTTTTACACTACTTTAAGCATGCACTTTTCAACTCTAACAGAAATACATGTTATACCTAAGGCATGACCCTTCTGTCCTTTCTTGATATTGATGATACTGGCAGATTGTATTTTCGGATGCCTGGTGGATTGGGAAAAAGGATGAGAACCCCGAGGAAGCACGTTTGGATTTTCCTCAGGAGTTGATTGAGGTTAGCTTTTCTATTCGATCTTTCAAACTTGTCCATCGTCATGTATTCCATTGGCTTGTTTTCGAACAGATAGAATAGAGAAGCAAGGAAAAAGGGAGAAACATTTTTAGTGAATTACGTGATTTTTCTGTTGGTTTCAGGGCCAACATCTAGAACATGACTTTAAAGGTGGGGCAGGAGCAACCGTTGTAGATAAGCTACCAGGTAATAAAACAGCAAAGAAAATTGCAGAAGACCCCCAGATTCCTAGATCTCCATCTGAAGATGATGCATCAAATGATGGCAATGAGTTGAAAGAACCAATGGAAGTGACACCAGTTCGCCAGTCAGAGAGAAACATGGGAAAAAAGTTAAGGTTGGTGTCCTTCAGTTCCTATCTTTGATGTCATTTAAACTGCTCTTCCAAAAATGATGCAAACACCCACTGAATTTCTCCAGTTAGGTTATGGTGCCAACGCAAGATGATGTGGTGAACTGTTTATCTTGTCTTGATATGTAGTACCTTTCACTCTCATGCATGATTTGGGTTATGAACTGTTTGGTTTTTTGTGAACGCTCTTTTTTGACCTAGAGATTTCTAATTGGTAGTTGCAGCATCTCTCGCAGCTTCAGGCATCACAAAGAGCAATAAGACAGTCAACTAGCAGAAAACTCCTAACCCTATAAGCAAGGGTCATTGTCAAAACTGAATGTACTCTGGTGGCTGTGTAGCTTTGTCATAGTTTCTTGAATGCATGCTACCTTTTTCAGGAAGTTTGGGTTTTCTGTCACAGTTTAATTGTAATGCATCAAATATATTCAGCTAGTTATTTTCAATTTTTTCTACGGCATATTTGATGATAATAATGGCTCTTTGGAGGTCTTGGCATGAACGGTTCAAGTACACTGGACCCTAGATTGTGCAATTGATGATGATAAAGCATGTATGCATGTTTGTGAAAAGAATTATTGAACCGGACAATAAAGTGTAAATGGTGATTGCAGACAACTAGGCAAGACGTTTTATTCCTCTTGTATTGTATTGTAGGTGATCGGCATTCTGGATTTTTCAATCATATGTCTGACTAGGTTGTTCTGTATACTTGCTTAAAATCCTATTGTTTCTAAATGGAATAAGTTTCCTGCTAATATTTTTAAATGGTTCAGATATATGGAGGTTTCCTCTGGAGATGATTCTATTGGAAGTGATTTGGGTGTGGCTGATGCAGAAGAAGAAAAGGTTGATCTTGAAAATGAATTTTTTACTCTTAGATTTGCTATGATTGTCTTTTCTTGTTCTGTTTCTTGATCCATATAAACATTTTATTGTCATCAGAACCTTATATAAAGCTTTTATTTAAAACTCTCAATTTTGATTGCTATAGGTTCCGGGTTCCTTGTTAGGACAATCTAACATTTACCATCAAGATTCTGTAGAAACGATGGAACAAAGTGAAGACTGTTCTGTATCAGCAACCAAGTCAAAGAAACGGTCCGTTACTTCGACCAGGTCCAAGGAAACCTCTTGTGCTAGTCATGGTTCACTTGTTCAGGCGACTATCTCTACATTGTTTAAGAAAGTGGAGAAAAAGGTGAGTGCTATAAATCAGTGAAAAGTAGTCAACCAAGAATTTGGGCATTGGACTCTTTCCAGCATGTATGAACAATGACAATTGCCGGAGTGTGCTGCAGTTCATATGAGACATGCTTTCTTTCTAATCTGCTTTGTATTTTTCTGCTGTACTAGAATAGTCTTGTAGATATCAGAAAAAGGTATATATGAGACATAGAGGTGCTGCAGTGCTTAAAAAGTTCTTCAAGTATAGGTGGTGGGTCACACTTCTTTTAAAAAAACATTGTCCTTTAATCATTGAAGAAAGGAGTTACGATGCCGGGATCACTTATATTACTGATCTAATACTGATAGAATAGAAAAGAACCAATCTGTTTTCCCCTTGAGGATTGCCTTCTCCAATTTTAAAACTTTTATTTTCTTTTTGGGAGGATTGCAGATGGATATTTAAAGCTGAGCTATTCTTAGCCCCTATATTATGTTGTTTTAATTGAATTCATAAGGGTTATCCATACTTTTTGGGTGTGGAACTCCTGTTTTTCACTTAGAAAGCCCTAACCTTTTCCCTATAATTATGGAGACAGAATATTTCTTACAGTAGTTGCTTGTATCTTTTCTACAAGTCTTGTGTGTTTAATCTGTTCAAATTTTTTCTGTTGATTTGGTTTTAAAAATCTTAAGTGACTCCAACATGGGACCCAGATATATTTGAAACTTTCCCCATTTTATTGATAGGCCTTTCCTTGAAATTAAGGTCAGTAGCTGTTATCGTCTCACCTGAGACAAGGTTCCTTGCAATTCCTTTTGGCCAGAGGTTTCTAGCAATCTGCTTACCTTTCTGGAAATTCCAACTTTGCTCAAAACTTCTGTAATATATAGAAGGTTGGGAGTTGTATCATGTTTCATGTTAGAAATTCTGTAGTTATACCAATAATCTGCATAATATTCAGGCCACAAATTTCTCACAGAGCTCTTCTATTTCAGAATGGACCAGAAAAGCAGGAGAAATCTCGATCAGTTACAGGTTTCATTAACTTCCTGATTACTTTTCTTCTTGGCTATAGGATGAGAGAAACACTAGGATCCTGATAGAAACAAATCTGTAATTTTGTTCAGTTTCTGGGAAGAAATCAAGGAAGACTGAATCAAAGAGGAAAATTGATCAGGTGAGAGAGCCCTGCACAAGCCATCTTCATTTTGACTTTCGGCTGCACCTTCTTGCCTGAAATGGCGCACCTTCCTCGATAGTATTTATATTTTGTTGATGAGGCTATTAAGAGTTTACTAAATACTGATTTTCTTCTGTTTTGTGTTATTTTAGTCTCAGGAGGGACGAAATAAAAAGAGAAAAGTGATTAAAGGAAAAGAAATCGGTGGTTAGTCTACTCTCTCCCGGTGCTCTCCCTCTTTGTCATCTCCTGCTTTCCCGGGGTGTGCATATGCTTTCAATCCTTTTATTTGGCTGGCCCATGTATCTTTAGGTGAAAGATGATCTTCTGTCCATAAAGGAGTATAATGTCCAGCCGACCTTATCAGAGGACTGTGATTGTCCAAATTAATGAAAATAGGCAGAGGATGTGCGAACCAGGCATCTATGATACGGAAGTCTTAAAAGGGGACAATGTCTAGTCAAACCAGCTAACTCCCATGCATGCATCAAACCCAGTTTAACTTCCTGCATGGTAACATTATTTGCCTGGACTTCCTGAAGAAGTCTCAACAGTAAGATTTGACATTTAGAAGCATAACTGGTAACCTGACATTTCATGATGTATTTGCGGTGTTATCTGGCTTATGTCTATCTTGTGAGTATCCACTTTATCCATAAATGCTCACTGTATCCAGAATGTGTAAGGGAGTAATATGGGGGTGAGTGGTTCCAGTCTTCCAGATACATGATGGAACCCTAACCATCACCTGACTTCATAAAATCTTCCAGTTGAATCCATGCACAGAGTACTAACTAATATAACTCTCAATTTTTTATTTTTTATTTTTTTTGTCTCTCTTCATACATGATACTCTTGTGGTTCTCCTGAGAAAGTTTCCAGGGAGAGTAGAAAATGTTGACTTGCTCTATTGATTGGATTATGTTGCCATTGAATTTTTGTTGGAATTACTTGGGTGAACATTTTTAAAAAGTTATGGTATTCAAGTGAACGCCATATGAAAGTTATGGCACTTATGATATCCCCCCCCCCCCCCCAAAACACTCCGTTTTTTGTAAGATAACAATTTACCAATAGAGTAAAAGGTTCAAGAACATGAAAATATTCAGTTCCAATATGCCCTGCTGATAGCCATTGTCTGAACTTGCACGTACTGTCTAATTCCCCAAACAATCGCGGCAAACCAAACTAAACCGAAATTATCATTCAGTTTCCTTTGGATTTTCAATTCAATAAAAGGGGAATATTTAAGTGTTTTCCATTATATCCAGAGCGTGCCTGTCTAGATTTTCTTCAACAGCTCCAACCTATTGGCCGAGAATGATCCTCCCCCCTGGGGTAGAAAACTTTAGTTAAAGACTATTGAACAGATGAGCGTGCCATGTTTTCTGACATCCTTCCATTCATGTAGCCAACAGGGAAGGATTTTTGGAAAAACAGAGGGGGATTGGTGGTTCAAACTTAGTATTGCGTGATGACAGATAAGTCAGTCAAGTTAATTAGGAGCAAGCTAGCAAAGATGTTTTTGACAAGAACACATGCAAATTTCCTCAATCTCTTTCAAACAATTTTCAAAAGATGCTTAATGGAATGAATTCTTGAGAAATCTCCTTCTCGACCCATCCAATTGTTTTCATGTGATAGGGAATGCAGATTCAAGGTCCTGGACATGTTTAATGGCATGGGTTTATATTCCAGAATTATTGGCCTAATGCATGTCTCGACCATGTGTTTGATTACTCTTTTAATAGTGAGAGACTGTCAGCCATTAATTGTTGAATTTGAAATTGCAGCGCCAGAGGTCCAGGCAAAAAATGAAGATTTCGAGGTACCCTGTACAACCATTAGAATTTTGTGTTCAGTTTGATGGCTTCTCGTATTTCTAATTACTATGGTTATACCTTCTGTCAGTCTCATTAATTGTCATTTGTTATATTTGAATGCTCGCATGTATAGTTGCAAAACTGTTTTATTTGTTGAGCAGGAAGCTCTTAGAAATGCATTCTGAAATAATGAATGAGAGAGAGGACTTGGTGACAGATTGGGCTGCAGACACTAGCTTGTTTGGTTAGAAAGTATGTAGGTTGTAATGTCTATACTGTCAATCAGGGCAAAAGGCCAATGTCTGTAATGTAACTATGTGTGCTCTAGTTCCACATGTTTGAGATTCCTTCTTGTCTATATATAGAGAAGATTGATGACTTGTCAGTTGTGCAACCTAGGTAGATGCCCACAGGAGCATAGTTTTAGAAGCCTCTTGTTCCATGTGATGGTTGCAATTCATTTATGTCGGCAGAGGAGAGATTTGATGGTCATTAAATGGTCCAGCATGCAAATGAGTAGAAACTCTAAGCTCCCAATTGCTGTTTGTTGTGTTGATCTGGTTAAGGTTCAGCTAGTTCATCCTAAAGTTCATGATGATCAAATTTGACATTGACATGTTCTATCATGGGAGAGGGCTTAACTTTTGTAATCTTTGCGTTTGACAGTTTCTATGGCATAATCCATCTTTGCTTTCACTAAAGATGCCAGCTCTTTCCACATTCAAATTTTGCTGCTATCGCTTGCCATTTGCCAAAGGAATGAATCTTGTACCATCCCAAGATTCACCTTTTTCCACCATTAGAGAACTAGCTAATATTGTCCAAGTAAAAAACACAACAAGCTAATGTAAGTAACTGTTGTAGGTTGAAGAGGACCCCATTGAAGAGTCACCAAGCGCATCACAGGTACTATTTGAATTGGATGAAATTAATGAAGCATTTTGTTTCCCTTCAACATGAAGCTATTGATGTTAGCCCTGATTCTCTGGGAACATCATTTTGACAGCAATCTGAAAACGGCTGATAGGAAGCCAGAAATTGTAGGTTTGCTGGCGCAAGTTTTACTTAACTTTAAACCCTTCAGCTCTATTACGTTTGACGAGACAAATTGAGATTATACATCTGTGTTGTCCTGGCACTCGATAATTTTCTCTTCTTTTTTCCATCCAGGATACTGAAGGAAGTGATGCAGAGTGGACTGCTTGAGATTGTAAAGTGACTACACTTTGTTGCCCGAGGCATACTTGAAGACATTCAAGCGCGTCCCTTGATTCCACGCGGATGTCTTATTATCTACACTATTCTATACAGCCAAAGCATTGCTGCAATAACCACAGCCATAGAGTTACTTCTCTTCCATCTTGGGAAAGGCCGTCCGTTAGAATAGCTAGTAATTTTTTTTGTTATTGTTAAAGTAAAATAATGCATAGTGTATCACTATGTAAATCATATATGCAACAGGTTATTTTCACGGGCATGATATCTTTGTGTTTCTTTTGACAGTTTTGAGTAATTTCTGCAATCTATTATGGATGTTCTACGGGCGTAATACAACACTAGATCCCCAATCCGCATTGAGAGACGGAATTCATTCATATAAGAAAAGCTACTCAAGAAGGATATTGAAATTATTAGATCTTTGTGGTTAAAAAATATTCACTTTCGAATATTTATCATCAATCGTCAGCCGTTGAATGACACGGATTGACAAACTAAATTAAACTAATTAAAAAATTTCAATCGTCAAATGATTTTAATAGTGGCATACATTATTTTATCAATATATTACCGTAAAAGATGTTTGATAAGGTAGTTTTTTTATGCTCTCGTTGTTGATCCTGACCCATAGCCATTTCACGAAATAAAAATGGTTTTCAAGTCGGGATTAGTGATATACAATTTAATTGAGTTAAATTGGTAAATAAAAAAAGAAAAGCTAAAATTTTGTGTCACGAATTGATCTCTTCTATTCGATTTATAAAAAGTCACAAAAAGTAATACCATCTCTTCGAGAAAGTGAAAACACCGGATACAAAATTCTCTCGTGATACCGAAGATTTAAGAAAAGTTTGGTCTTGATGTGAATGCATTATAGGCACTAATTGATTGATAAATTTATACGGGATGAGCTAACATTTGCCTCATTATTTTTATCTATCTTTGGAGAGTTCCATTTCTGCTTATTTATTCCTGATGGCGCTTCACGTTGTCCTAATACATCGATTAATTTACAAAGTTAATTTATCTCGAAGAGCCCCCAAAGCTGTCGCGCTGAGCTTAAAGTTCCTCGTGCGTTCTCCTCGGAGTCTCCGAGGTTGACCACGACATGGTATCGGCATGGCGTCGAATGGAGCCGCCGTCAGGGCGCTCGAGCTCCTCCACCACCCGTCCCTCTCTCAAGCCCTCAACGCCTTCTCGAGGCCGTCCCACCTCAAGCAGGCCCACGCGCACCTCCTCGTCGCCGGCCTCGCGCGCCGCCTCTTCACCGCCACGCGCCTCCTGGCCTGCGCCGCCGTCTCCGCCCTCCGCGACCTCCGGTACGCGGAGGCCATGTTCGGCGGCGTCCGAGCCCCCACCTTCTTCATGTACAACACCATGATCCGGGCCTTCTCCGAGTGCCCCGGTCAGGATTGCCTCCGTGGCGTGGCGTACTACGTTCGGATGCTCCGGAACGGCGTCTTCCCCGATAACTTCACGCACCCTTTTGTGTTGCGGTCGTGTTCGCTGTCGTCGCAGCTGCTGGTTGGCAGGCAGGTTCACACCCACGTCGTGAAATTTGGGTCGGGTCGCGACATTTACGTTGTTAACAATATGCTAAGTATGTACTCGAGCTGTGGAGAGATGGGGGATGCGCGCCAGCTGTTTGACGAATGTTCTGGGCTCGTGGATGTTGTTTCCTGGACTAGTTTGGTCACGGGGTACGTGAAGGCTGGTGATATCGATGTGGCCCGGTCTCATTTCGATAGGATGCCGCGGAGGAATGTCGTTTCATGGAACGCGATGATTTCAGGGTATGCACAGTCGGGAAGAATTTCTGACGCGAGGAAGCTCTTCGACATGATGCCAGAACGAGATGCGTCGTCATGGAGTGCGATGATTTCTGGCTATGCTCAGTGCAAGATGTGTGCAGATGCATTGGGGCTTTTTAAGGAGATGGTTGGAGGAGGAATTGTGGCCAATGAGGCTGCTGTTGTGAGGGCAGTTTCAGCTTGCGCGCAGCTTCGCGCGATTGAGTGGGGAACTTGGCTCCACGAGTATACAGTGGAGAATGGGTTCACAATGAATGTGATCCTGGGCACTGCGCTTGTAGATATGCATGGCAAGTGTGGAAATGTTGAGAAAGCTGTTGAAGTGTTCAATTTGATGCCCGAAAGGAATGTCTGTTCTTGGAATTCTATGATTGCTAGCTTGGCCTTGAATGCACATGGAAAGCAGGCACTGTCACTGTTCTGGCAAATGCAGCATTTGGGTCACACTCCGAATCACATAACATTCACTGCTGTGCTAAGTGGATGCAGTCATTCAGGGTTAGTCGAAGAGGGTCGTCAAATTTTTAGTCTTATGACAGAAAAGTATCAGCTTGAACCTTGGTCAGAGCATTATGGTTCGATGGTTGATTTGCTTGGGCGAGCTGGGTTTATAAGGGAGGCAGTGGAATTTGTTAAGGGGATGCATATTGAGCCTCATCCTGGCTTATGGGGAGCTCTTGTTGCTGCCTGTAAGATTCATGGAGAGATTGAGTTAGGTAAACAACTTGGGAAACACTTGATTGACTTGGAGCCAGATCATGGTGGGCGCTATGCTTTATTATCAGATCTATTTGCATCTATTGAACGATGGGATGATGTGGAATTGGTGAGGAACTCGTTCCTACAGAGGAAGGTAGTCAAGACCCCAGGAAATAGTATCATTGAGTTATGAAGATACTCTCTATCTTTTTAACTGCCTTCCCAAGAAGCCTGTTTCTAAGGGCATACATAAAACAGAAGGAAACAGGAATTCAGCCCCGAGTATAGGGCACTTATCAGTCTGAAATCAGATGGCATTATTCTCCTCATTTTCTTCCAGCACCTCGTCAAGTTAATTGCTCAAAACCACGTTGCATATGAATGCTATCATTAAACATAATGAGGAGCTATCATATTACATGGTGAAAAGATCTCAATGCTTTATTGTAATCAGAACATAAACATTTTAGATCATCAGTCTTATTATTGCCAATGCTGATGCCCTTTATTATCCAATACAACTCAGTTACTGTGGTATTGCTCCTTAAAGATTATAGTCACGAGCTATGCATTGCTGAATTGAAGAGCTTATGCCTTTTCTTGCAAACTATTCAGCACGTTTTGGAAACTCTTCTTGAAAGACCCCACTACGTCAAGTTCTAGCTGAGCTCCAATGGCATTCCAATCAATCCCCAACTCTTCAAGCATACAGTAAGTGCATTCAGCCTCTGATACATTTACATCAATAGTTTTCGAGACAATTCCATGGTGCAAGAATGCTTTTAGAGCTTCATCTGGCATGGTCGAGATCTACAAAATACACCTACCAATCACTATTAGCACCCTCAATTACCTTCACTACCATTTCTGCTACATATATCCTTGAAATGGTCAATTATGATTTGCACTTCACAGTAAGAGATGCTAGCTCACCGTGTCTGGCCCTATCAGGGGATTAATGTAGGAGGTATCAGGATAGGATGGATTCTTGACATTTGTTGAGGCCCAAAGCAACTTCTGCTTCCTGGCACCTCTCTTCCTCAAAGCTTCCCATCGTGGCCCAGAGAACTTTTTCTGAAAAAGCTTATATGCTAAAGTAGCTTGCGCTACTGCAGCCTGAGGTTCAATTGAAAGTGAGGAAGAAAAGCATGGGCTGGACTTGCATATAAAAGACAACTCATGCCATCATATTTTGGATGCACATACCTTTCCTTTGAGCTTAAGGGCCTGGGAGGTACCAATTTCTTCAATCTTCTGATCAATAAGGTTATCGACCCTACTTATGTAAAATGAAGCAACACTTGTGACCCTGGAAAGATCTATGAGCCCTGAAGCCTCAAGTCCATCCAGATAAGCATCAACAACAGCTTCATACGTTGGTAGGGTGAATATGACCTGTCAAACCATTGGATGGTTTGAGTGTGCCATAAGAACTTCAAGCAAGAGATGCTTTGATAGTTAATTTTTCCTATTTGGAGAAGCTCTTGATGCAGCTAATTCTATATAGAGCAAGTAAACAAAAGTACAAGGGGTCTTATTAGTATCCATTGTCAAAAAATGCGATGGGTGTAATTTGGCTATTTAAAGCAGATGTAGCCAAACTTTTATCAATTGTCATATGGACAAATTACCAGCAATACCAATGTACTGAGCAAGTGTGATTTTAACCACCATGGGGAGAATCATATTAGTGGAGTTACTTGGTTGCTTGAACTTACTGTTGCATTTACACATATGCTTTGTGAAATTACTTCCTTGATGGAAATTATAGATTCTGTTGTTGCAGGGATCTTGATGCATATGTTTGGGCAGTTCACCATTTCACAAAGTCTTTTTGCCTCCTCAGTTGTCCGCCGAGTATCATAAGCAAGCATGGGTGAAACCTCAATGGAGACATAGCCATCTTCTCCATCTGTATCAGTAAAAATGGTTTGAAAAAGTTTGCATGCTTCTCGAGCATCATCAACAACCATTTCCCAGTATGCACTTTCAACATCCTTCTTTGCTTGTAGGAGTTCCCTGGATCAACTCACGTTTATGTTAGTAAGAAATAGTCTATTGAGATACAGTCTGACATCTCTAAGTTGCAAACTTTAATTAGTGGATTGTTCAGAACACAAAATGACACATTAAAATATTCTCTTTTGGCTGTCTAAACTTTTCATATGGAGGTGTGACCAAAGAGTGATTAGACAGTGCAGCCAGCTGCAAAAGGTGGTGATTGGCCTCTCCAAAGTGACTGCATGTATGGGTCACTTAAGCAACTAGTGCTGAAAGTTATGGTGTCAAATTCTTGTTAGAATTTAGTTACCTTTTCTTACAAGTTGCCATTTATTTGGCAAATTATAGAGCAAGTATTATAACTTATGGGGACAGAAATGAAGCTTTAAGCTTTTCACTAGCTCCTTACCTAAATTGCAAGTGATAAGCATCTGATGACAACATAGCTCTTTCATAAATCTGCAGCCATATTTCATGCATAGTTAGAGAAGCAAAATCCAGTGTCAGTGGCTTCAACAATTAAAGTTGTATTTAGTAGTTACCGCAGGATTAGTAGTGACACCTCTGATTCCACTAGCAATCAGTGGAATCAAATCCGTGACTGGTCGTCTCATGTTGTCATACCAAGGGCTTTGGCCTTGCTTCTCGTACAGATGATGCAGTGTTGTTCTCTTTGTTTGGTTCCTGGTGCTGCCATCGAAGGAGCAACTGATCCTGCATATACATGGAAAGCATACATTTCTTTCTGAGGCGCAAAAGAACAAGAAATGAAATTTTCTATGAACAGCTAAGAGTTTCTAAACCAAGGCATGACAGGTCTATAAAGGCCCATCTTGTTTGCTATTCTGTTGCATGTCCTTTCAGTGGCTTAGTTTATTACTGTTTTGTCAAGAAATCTCAGTATACAAGTCCAACAACAGTTGAAGCTCAAAGCTAATCACTTTGTGAATGGGGTGGTGATGACAGCTACTAAAAAAGAGGAACCAGTTTTGGTTCATCCAAACAGTCAAGTCAGTAATATATAGTCTTTGTTTGTGAACTTCATTGGCTGAGCTGATATCATACTTCTGCTTGACGAAAATTGAGGATGGATGGATCAGATTGTAGCACAGAAGCCATGCATGTTCTACTGTTCCCAAATGACAAAAGGCCATGAATAGTCATGACAAATCAGCCGCTGATGAGCGTATGATGTATCTACAACAATACTAGGAGAAGAAGCAATAATCACCTTGAGCCGACAAGGGTCGAGAGCGATCTGGAGCCAAGAAGGTGATTGCAAGCCATGGCACTTGTTCAGGCTGAGGCACAGTATATACAGACCAGAAGTCGCCATTTATAATGAGACTAAAGATGGGCAAGGATCACCTATCTAGTTCGGTGCCTATATTGAAGCCTCAATGAATCTTACCCGTGGATTTATTAGTTATAAATTACACAATTACCGTTTTTCTTATGGATCAATAGTTAAGACGGATGTGGTAGCGGATAGAAACACTGCCGGAAGCAGAGGATCTGATCACGAGTAAGAAGGCATAAACTAACTGTAGATGTTGTCGAATAGTCTCTGAATCCTTGAATGTTTCTGAGGATCCAGAGGTTGTCGATTTGGTAGCTGTCTGCACATTGAAGTCTACGAGGGAGCTGCTAAATCCCACTTAGTCCCGCAATTTTGTTTCACCTTTACATTTTCCCTATGGAAAACACAAATCATGACAAACCAAAATCTATGTTTAGAGTTTTTTGGTCGACGTTTACGTCACACCAAAATGAAGTTTGGTGACTTTGTCAGCTTTAATCAAGTTAGGATTGGATTGGGGGTTGTTAGGATTGGATTGGGGACTGTTAGGATAGTGTCGGTCCATTTATGATAACTAGAAGGTAGTGCACGGCTCACATAAAATCCAATGGGGAAAGGTATCAGAAAAATTTTAAACATATTACATTTGTGTCAATTTAGTTTTAAATTTTTTGATCTAGTGTCAATTTTGTCATGCCAACTAATTTTGGCTGAATATTACTGATGTGAAACGGTCGTAGTTAACATGGGTAACTGTGAATATTATTTTAATTAAAAAGAAAGAAAGGGAAAGACGAAAAAAAATAATAAAAGAAAAGAATAAAAAAAAAAATTTGAAATCGACCTAACTTGAGTATGAAATGACCTCAATATGAGGGAATGAACTAGAGACATCATGGATCATGAAGCCATTAAATCTTTTATTGGTTTTTGTTTTACTTTTGAATAGTTTTTCTAGTACAATGGAGAGCCAATTCCATGTCGGGTTTTTCTGTTAGCTCTTCCAAACTTTTTTTTTTTTTTTTTTAAAGTTTGTGCTTTGAAGCTTTTTTGAGCTCTTCTTTTATCCATCTCTTCCTTCGTATGTAATGACCGTATCTGCTATGAAATCACTGGTTTATTTGACAGGTTTCCCCAAAGGAGATGGATATTTTAGAAGAGATAAAATCCTTCTTAGGGGAGGATGAGAACAAAGAGTCGAATCTTGTGCCATTTCCTTTGCTCACAAAGAATGCCGTTGAACCCTTACGCTATAGAGCTGAGGTAATTTGACTTGATCTTTACGCACGCACGCACGCGCATTCATACTAGATTGGAATTATCTTTCCTGTCCATGCCGTGTCTAAGACATGAGTACAAGATAACATCAAACCTGATAATTTTTTCCTCCCAGATATAACAAAATAGGGATTGCCCATCTTTTTTGTGGACGTTATGGCAAAGATCACTCAAATGGTTTAACATTGAGATTTGGAAGGGAGAATATGTAACTGTCTATTGCTTTTATTCGTCTTTCTAGTTCTGATCCATGAAAATCCAATCATGCCTAGGAGATGTTTTGTCCCAAAGCAGATTATATTTTCTATGTTCGTGGTTGGTTATATCCTGTTGTTCCTATGTTGGTTGCCTGGAGTATCGATAATGTCATTGACCAACACAAACAACTAGGTTTAAGGTCAAACATCTTAAGCATTTAGTTGTTAATGTGGAGCAGGACGATGCAAAGAGTGTGACAAAAGTTGCCGTTAGAGAATCACGGGCTCAGGACTTAAAGGAATGAAATTCTGAACTCTGAAAAGTGAGTTACCAGCCTTATGCATTCCATTTTTAGTTAATTTTTTCTGGTCAGATGGTCTCTCTCTCTCTCTCTCTCTCTCTCTCTCTCTCTCTCTCTCTCTCTCTCTCTCACACACACACACACACACACACACATATTACCTCATTCAAATAGTTTGAGGTCCTCATGAAGGCATGGTTTCTCACATAACTAATTTGCCATGTCTCGTGCTCCACATTCTCTATCTTCCGAGGTCTTCCCCTACGCCTTTTTATTATAAGTCCCGATCGTCCTGACCGTCTCATCGCATGACTGCGCCTTTCTGGATCTTCCTCTGCCCCTTTTAACCTGAGCCTCTGGAAGCCTTTCTTTCATGAGGCTGGACCGTTGAGCTTCTTTCATCTCCTCTTCGATCGGATTCTTGATTTGGTCTTTTGGTTTCTAAGTAATGCCAAGGGAAGTGAAAGGGATTGGAGTTTTATGATAATGTGGTCTAACCACAAAGCTTGATTATGGATCCACCGACAGTCCAATTCCCAAGTGGGTCTATGGAACTATCAAGTGATTCCTAATTCTAATTTTTGGAAATCGATCCTTAGTAGATGGTTTCGGTAAACTATAACCCCTATCACTAGCTGACCCTTAGCCATTGGCGAAAAGGAAAAGAATAGGGAAAAAGAAAAGAAAAAAACCAAGACCAAATCCAATGGAGATGAGGCAGGAAAACTTTTGAAAATCTTAAGAAAATTTGCAAAAATCGTTCATTTTAATATCAGTTGTGCCACATAAAGAAGCGGTGCTAATTGGATTGCTATGTTAGTAACTTTCGGCCAAAATTGACAAGAAAAGTAACATTTGAAAATCATCAAAAAGTTTAGAACTGAATTAGTTAATTTAAATAATTTAGAATTAAATTAATCATTGTACTATAGATTTAAAACTTTGTGGACCATTATCCCCTAGAGTACTCCTTCAAAACCCTACCTTCCTTTATTTTTATACGTGGGGCACATGCACTTGAAGATCTTTTAGTTGGTGATTTAAGTCACGTTGTCGCATCAAGTCGAGCTTGGGAATTTTGGACCGGTGACTAATTTTTTTCCTAGATAATTTATTCATGAATTACCAACAACAATATGAAATTACAGACTTTTTTTTTAATAGTTTGCATAGCATCAATTTTTAGTAATAACTTACCAACTTTCATTTGCATAACTTACCGTAATTTCCGAATTTACTAACTCTGCATGAATCACCAACTTTAAGCTGGAATGAATTGTCAGTTTTTGTCAAACTAAATTACCAGTTAATTTTGAATTACCAACTCACATTTGAGTTACTTTCCAATATATATTCTTCATTTTTATAATTTACAAAAATTCTATTGGGTTACAATTTAAATTTCCAAACTAATTTTTATTTGGTTAACACCATAATCTTGCTAAAAAATTTTGATGCGTCGCGGATGCTATGACCATATTATTATTAAGTACCCTGGTTTTATTGTGGAAATGTTAGGTAGAGATAACGGTAAATGAGCTAAACTTCACCGAGCTGCAGCCTCTGATGTGCTCGCATCGATAGTTCTTGAAACGACTCCCTGGTGCATGAATGCTTCTAGAGCTTCGTCGGGCATGGCTGAGATATGCAAGAAAACACCAACTGATCACAGCCGATGTCTGCTGCATATCATGTCTTTCGAATCATCGACTCTGATTCATGATAAGAGATGATGCGGCTCACCGTGTCCGGTCGAGGTAGGATGAATTCTTGACATTCGTGGAGGCCCAAAGCCTCGACGAACAGTTTGCATTTCAAAGAATACAGTAGTGTGTAATGGACCGTTTCACTTTGTTCCTGTACTTTAGTACATACTAGTAAAATACTCGTACATTTCACCGGCTTTAGGTACCTTTGTACCATACCTTACATGTTTGTGAGATATTTTCACGTGGTCGAAATTGAAATATTGACAAAAATCAAATGGATGTGTAAAAGCTGAATTAGACTGAAATCAAATGGTTCTAAGAAAAAAGCATGTTAAGAAAAACCCGTGTGATATATAAAGAACTTAACTTCTATAAAGTTTGATACAATAATCCTTTCAGATTCAAGTATATCAATTTAACGTACGATGAAAATGCTATTTTAACATGATGTACTTGTGATGGAGTTGTTGTTCTAGGACTAATAGTACATTTAATAGTTTGGTAATATGGGTAACTCTAATGGGAAAAAAAATGAGGGTAAATCTTATAGTAATTTGTAGTATTTTATTTTATTGTCGTCCAGTTCATTCGATTGAAGTAAGATTGATGACATTTTGTGTTATACAAATACTTTTGTTTGAATGTTAATTAGAGATATGCAATGCAATAAGATCAAAATGAAGAAGGGGGATTTCTTAATGTAATGTGCAAAGTATTATGTATTGAAAAGAATGATGATGTATGGTTAGAAACATTATTTAGACTTAAAGTATAAGAAAGAAATGATAAAAAAAAATAAAAATACATGGCATGGAGTTGGTAAGTTCCAATCCCACTTTCACCAATTTCATTCTTACTCAATTATTTCTTACTCAATTATAGGAAAAATTGTCCAAAAAATCATAAACTTATTATACATCGTTCATTTCAATTTGGTTAATTTAGTGAAATCTTTTGAAAATTTTTCAATGTGGTCATTTTGATAAATTTTAATCAGAAATTACTAACGCAAACGTGGTTGTTCCACGTGACTTGGCTTGACGTGAACGGTTTTTGCAATTCTTTTTCGAAATTTCCTTCATTGTTGATTTTTTTCCAATTCTTTTCTTTCTTTTTTCTATTTTTTCATTTTCTTTTCCTTTTTGTCTATGGCCCATGTCAATGGTGGTTGATGATCGGCCACAAGCAACGGTTGCGCTACCTTACATTTGGGCCAAGTTTTCGTGGCCCTCACTGATTAGTCACTCGTTGCTAGATTTAGGTAAATAGTGGTCATTGGTCCATGAGGGTGCCCTCACCTGTGGTCGATCATCAGCCATCTCTAGGACTAGCCATTAGCAAAAAGAAAAATAATAGGGAAAAATTAACAGAAAAACTGAGAACAAATCCAGTGGAGACATAGTGGGAAAAGTTTCGGTTATTTTTATTTTTATTTTTGAAAACTACAAAAAGTCTAATGAATCGCCATGTCAATAATTTTCAGCCAAATTTGGTGAGAAGGGCTACATTAGAAATTCATCAAAGGGCTTATAACTAAAATGATCAAATAGAGAAGTTTATAATTAAATTAATTGTTGTATGATAGGTTTAAAAATTTATGAACATTATCCCCAATGGTACAACCTTTAAAACCCCTACCTTCCTATATTTTTAAGGTTAATACTCTGAAAAACCCAAAACTAGTACACCTATGATAAATTTATTCTAAACTAATTTTTTAACTACTGAAAACCCCAAACTGGTACGCCTTTGACAAATTTACCCCGAACTAGTATACTTGTAACAAATTTAACGGAGGTAAATTTAATTAGTCAAATTATCAAGTTGAATGATACCTAACAGTTCCTGGTGTACCAATTTGAGATTTCACTCTCCGTTTGTCACAATTATATAATTTTTGTGATTTTTTGTGGTATTACTCCAATTTAACGGATGATATATTTGTTACAAATATACCAATTTAGGGTTTTGACAGTATTATAAATTAATTCGGGATAAAATTGTCACAAGTATACCGATCTAGAGTTTTTTTTTTTTTTTATGGTCGATTAGGGTAAATTTGTCACAAGTGTACCGGTTTGGGATTTTTCATGGTTAAAAAAATAGTTTGAGGTAAATTTATCGTACGTGTACTAGTTTTGAGTTTTTTAAGGTATTATCCCATGTTTTTATACATGGGGCAAGTGCACTTGAAGGTTCTTAGTTTGATGATTTAGTCATGTTGTTGTCGCATCAAGTCAAGTCTAGGAATTTCAGATTGGTGACTATTTTTTTCTAGATAATCTATTAATGATTTACCAACACCTATATGAAATTACATACCTCTTTTTTATATTTTGTAGAGTATCGATTTTTATAATAACCTACCAACTTTCATTTGGGAAACTAAATGTAATTTTGAATTTATTAACTCTTGTATGAATCACCAACTTTGAGTTAGAATGATTTCTCACCTTCTGTCAAACTAAAGTATTGACTTGAAGGAATTCATTTGGCAGCCGCTCGATTGATTAGGTTGGTATTCTTTCTAGACCGGTTCTCGACTCTGAGATCCGTTACACTTTATTTTCCCTAGCACATGGCAAAGTTTCTAGGCCAAATGGTTTTATAGTTGAATTCTATAAGAGTAATTGGGACTTAGTAGGGCCTCTAGTCTTAGAGGCCTAGAGGCGGTGAATGACTTCTTTTCTTTAGGCTGGTTGCTGAGAGAGGTGAATAACATGATTCTAGCTTTGGTGCCTAAGGTTTATAATGCCTGTGCGGTTTCTAATTTTAGATTCATAGCTTGTTGCAACACTATGTACAAAGTTATTACTAAGATTTTGGCTAATCGTCTAGCTGCTGTCTTGAAAGACTTGATAAACTCTCCCCATAATGCCTCTATTAAGGGGAGAAGGATCAAGGATAATATTCTCTTAGCTTAGGAGCTGTTCGCAGGATTCCACCTCGACCTTTTTCTGCCTAAGTGTGCAATCAAGGTGGACTTCTAGAAGACTTATGACACCGTGAACTGAGATTTTCTTGAGTTTACCCTTTCAACTTTCGGTTTCCCTAAGAGAATGATCAGACTCATCATGGTTTGTGTTCGCACCCCAAAGTATTCCATCTCCATCAATGGTGAGCTTCATGGCTTCTTCTCGGAGGGCGAGGGCTACGCAAGGGGACCTTATGTCTCCCTATCTTTTCACCCTGGCAATGGATATTTTCTCTAGGATTCTAAACTCTCGTACAACACATAATGACTTCAAGTATTTTTGGAGATGTAAAGCTATGAAGCTTTCGCATCTCTTTTTTTGCTAATGATGCCTTTCTTTTTTGCTAGGCTGATTGGGCTTTGGTGAGTCTCCTCAAAAGAGGCTTTGATATCTTTTCCTCTATGAGCAAATTGTTGCCTAACAACAACAAAAGTGAAGTTTTTCTTGCAGGGGGGCCTTCTTCCTTGTGTAGGAATATTCTTTTGGCCCTTGGGTTTTAAGAAGGGAAACTTCCAGTGCGTTATCTGGGGGTCCCCATTATATCTAAGAGGCTTAGCAAAATGGATTGTATTGCAATTATTGACCGGATCACAGCCAGGGTCCAGTTGTGGGCTCGTGGTTTCTTTCCTTCGCTGGAAAACTCTAGTTGATCAAGTCAGTTCTTCATTATATCAAAGCCTTTTGGGCTAGTGTGTTTACTCTTCCTTATTCGGTTATAGAATGGATCAAACGTATTTTCAGATAGTTCCTCTGGAAGGGCCCTACCCTTGGTCGAGGCGGGGCAAAAGTTTCCTGGGAGGATGTTTGTGTTCCTAAGGAGGAGGGTGGTCTAGGTCTTCACAGGTTGAAGGACTGCAATAAAGCAATCATGCTTAAGTATATCTGGATTTTGTTTATCGATAAAGAATTCTTGTGGTGTCGGTGGATTCATACCAATTTCTTAAGAAAGAAAATTTTTTGGGTCTATGATATTCCTACCATGTGTTCTTGGGCTTGGAAGAAAATCCTTCAGTTAAGGAGAGTTTAGGTTATCCTTTTTTTTTGGAAAGTGGGTGATGGTCCAGTCTCGCTTTGGTATGATGACTGGCATCGGGAAGGCCCTTGGAGCCTTTTCTTTCCGAGTCTCTTATTGATAGCTCGGGCCTTTTTAGGCGGGCAACGGTGGTAGATCTCCTTTCACCAATGGGTGGGGTTTTCAGGACTCTCTTGGAGTGTTGGGATTTCTCCTTGCTAGTTCTCTCTCGAACTCCTGATTGGTTCTCCTAGTGTGAGTCATCTTCTGGGTCATTCTCGGTGCCCTTAGCCTAGGAGGCGCTAAGAACCAGAAAGAACCATGTTCCTTGGGCTCACTTTATCTGGAATAATGCCATTACTCCAAGATTTCAATTCAACATTTGGCTGATCATCGGGAATCACCTACCTACTCAGGCTTTTCTCATATCTTATGGAATAATTGGTTATGAATTATGTGTCTTTTGCAATGCCACTCCAGACTCTATCAATATCTCTTCTTTAATTGTCACGTTCTTGCAACTCTTGCTTTCTTTTGGGCAGGGAGATGTAATCTTCCTTGGCGCAATAGGTCTTGGGCGGACAATCTCATCTGGGCCTTGAAATTCCTTTCTGATAAGGTTTTTTTTTTCATTCCTTTGCCCGGTTCTCTTTTGGGGCCATGTGCCATTTAATTTGGAAGAAGAGAAATAGCATCATTTTCCAGGGTGAAGCGCTAGAGGTTGCAGCTTTGAAGAATCATCTTATTAAAGTTGTCAAGGACAAAGTGCTGACCTTCAGCAAGGTGCCGAACAACCCGAGAAACAAGAGGCTCCAACGAGGTTGGGGTTTTGACCCTTCCATCTTTGGCGGTTGCCCTGATGAGCTTGCGTAGTGTTGGTGTTTTGGTTCTCATGTCTTTCGTCTGGTTGGTGGTGCGCCTGCCGCTGCTTGTACTCTGCTCCTACCGTGTGCTGCCGCTCTTTGCTTCCAGCCTTTGTTGCTGTGTTGGCGTGGTGTTGTTGGGCTTTTTCCGTTTCTTTTGGCTGATTGTTGTATCCTTTCTATTTTACTTCGGCTCCCTTCCACTCATCATGCTTGTTTGCACTTTGAGTGAAAGTTTTTGGCGCCGGATTTTTGTATAGTTGGCTATTCCTCAATATATTCGTACCTTTTCCCAAAAAAAAAAAAAGCATTGATTAATTTTGAATTACTAACTTTCATCTGGGTTACTCCTTGATGTGTATTTTTGTTCTTATCAATTTACCAAAGTTTTATTGAGTCACTATTTAAAGTTCTAAACTAATATTTATTTGGTTAAGACCATATATCTCGCTAGAAGTCTTTGTTTGGGTTGAGTGACCAGACAATCGGGCTGATTTCACTAGATTGGGTAAAAATATGGACAAGTAGAATTGATGGACAGATGCTCCATCCAATTTTCAATTTATCATGAGGAAAATATGGCCAGAGCCCTGATTGTTTCCCTCTAACTAGTCTTGAACATCTCCAACAACTATATCAGCAAAGTCCAACATTAACTTGACACCATGAACCATATTGATTACTATGCTTTATTCTCTTCCATCCAACTGCATTTAGAAAATAACGTTAACTGCCACGTTCAGACAAACATTATGTGCTACAATTCTCAGAAACCCATCTTTTGCACTCGATTCATGAGCCCTTTAGGAATTCGCCAACTCCGCCCTCGACAAGAACTTCATGCAAATGGGCGGCTTCACGCCAACAAGGGCAAGAATGGAGCTCGGCAGAGTCCATATCCCATCTCCGCAAATCAATCCCGAAGCAACTGCTGGTCCAAATGCATCGGCCTTGGTCTTGTCCATCCTCTCCCACAAGAACAAAATCAGGCTCCCAATGCACATGTCAATAGCGAAATACGATCCCAAATAAAACGGTATTGCCATGGCCATAGGGACCGGGATAAACCTTGAATACTTCTTGGGGACCAAGTCCCTAATCGCATTTATGACTATTGCGGCCGCGAAGAATCCATAGCAGAGAGTAAGGCAGTGTTTGGGTAGTGACGAAAATCCCTCCACTCCCAATATAGCCATGCTTCGGTAGATGCTGGCATAAGGGGCTGGGTACGTGCTGGTCTTAAGACCAAGGTCCTTGAATGCCTTGTAGAACAGCCAGAAGACGGACGGAGATATGACACAGCCCATGGCAGTCCCAATCACCTGGCTCAGAAACATGGACCGAGGGGAAGCTAGGGTCATATACCCAGTCTTGAAGTCTTGAGTTAGGTCAGAGGCGGTGGAGACGATGTTCATCATGACCCCACAAGCAGCAAGGCCAGCGAGGACCCCGCCGTGGGATGCACCAGCCCATGCCCCAATCACAAAGATGGCAAGTTTCCCGTAGGTCGACGCGAGGGACCAGTCAGTGAGCCCGCATCCATACGCATTGCAAAAGGCCAAGATGGGGGCTGCAAGGTAGACGACCAATATGTGGTACCACTTGAGCTGGTGGAATACGTGAGGAAGAGATATAATGGAGATTACCGCGATCACGATGTAGCCTCCAATGGCAAAAATACTGGGGATTTGATCCTTGAGGAAGAGGCTTGTCCGACGTTCCTCATCAAAGGAGAGCCGAGGGGACTCGGGAGGAGAGCCGTTGCCAACTCTCGGAAGACTGTTTTTTGCCCTAAGTTGATGATACAAACCCAAAAGGGTCCGACTCAACACTTTACAGAAGTTATAGAGGCCGTCGCCAAGGATCATGGCTATGGATATGAATACCTATTCATGAAAAATGGCCTGTCAACAAAGAGGAGCATAGCAATAAAAATGAAGAGTCGAGCAAAGCCATTCTTCTGGAACTATTAACATTACCTTGTAACCTTGGATGCCGTGCATGTTGCCCGGATCTGGTTTAGCATACCAGTCGCCCTCTTTTTTCTCAATGAGAGGCCACATCAAGCCCCAAGACAGTATTCCCCCAAGAAGCAGTGATATGTTAATGATGTAGGGGCAGATCATTCCCACACCAACGTATGTTGCAGAGAAATCAAAGTAGAACCTGCGTATTTGCCCAAAGAATCATCTAAAAGAATTCCTCTGTTTAAATCAGGCCTAGAAAGAGAACAGAAATTTATTCTTCAGGTAATTTGGAACTGGCGTCTTACTTGTTCTCATAGGCTTTCAATCCCAAAGTTGGAAAGTTAACAAACCCACAGTAATCTGCAGCAGTGTAGAACCACTGGAAGAATGCCCAGAAGAAACTGAATGAAAAGAATTTCCCCAGTGCTCTCACTTGTTTCCTGCACGATCACGAGGAAGCACGCCCATCAGAACAGGCAAGATCAAATCACAACAGATCTAATTCACGCTACTAACTTAGCTAGCTTGGCTCCTTCGGGCGTGTGGAAACTGTTGATCAGATGAGCAGTTGCAGTGCCACTTGGATACGTCAATTTGAAATCGATGATCATGATCTGTGCAGAGAAAATGTCTATGCAATGTTAATCATCACGTACATACAATGGTAAGAGCACGTGTCCTGCTCGTTAGAACCATCAAAATGTCATTACCTTCCTAAGAGGCACCACCGACAAGAGCCCCACAAAACTAACGATGAAGAGGAACCCAATAATCCAGCCCAATGATGGGTCCTTGTAGTCATTTGTACCGGGTCCGCTCTCCGCTTGGCTGGCGACTCGTCCGCTCATTGCAAACAAGTAGCTTCCAAAACCTCCTGCTCAATCGAGATTGGAAAAAAGAAAGAACGACACGGAGAATACTCAGGCAATTACTACAAGCAAGTACATATCAGTGAATATAAGAGCAATGCACGAGCAGCGACTGTGTCACGTCGCGAGAACCTAGTTTCCCATAAACATCGATTTGGTTAGGCAGATGAGCAAAATCGTAGTCTTTCGGCAAGATTACAATTGATCCGTGTAGGCGTGAAACTGTAAACAAATAAAACAGACCGGCTGGCGAAGGAGCCTCGTAAAGAAACTAGGATCAGGTCCACTCTGCAAACTCTCGCAAAGCACTCCTATGATATGATGTCAACGGTATAGTTTCAGCCGAACGAGATTCAGTCCAATTTCAACTCGGAATTTATCCTGGTCAAGCCAGCTATATAGTCCAACCGCAATTTTTATGAGACATGAAATGGATAAGAATGAAACAACAACAATATAGTGATATCTGCCAAACACATTAATCTTTACAAATCATTTATTCACAACGATAATTTTAGGACCATATAATCCAAATTCCAGAACCAGAAGTCGTAAAAAAAAATGTCCTTTCATCATTCAATATAACTATACTGATTTGGCCCCCAAAAAAAAAGCATTAAGATTTTTTTTTTCGAGAGTAATACAACATAAGTGTCCGCAATCAACATTTACTCAAAAATATTGCTTGAGAAAGAACAAAAATGGTCAAACAACCCACGATTAAGCAGAGAAAAAACAAAACAAAAAATTGAAACAAAAATGAAAATTATAGACTCAATTCGGTATTTATTATGTAGAAAAAAAAAGGTTTTTTTTTATTGAGACATGCAAATGGAGCGAAGAAAAAAAGGGCAAAGCAGCAAGAACCAAAATCTACTACACTAACGCACAGATCACAGAGTAGCTGAGACTGTCCCTCAGCAAACTCTCCAAGAACAGCAGATTCCCAGGCCACAAATCACACCAAAAACCAACCTTTCTTTCTCTAATCAAATAAGACAACATGATAGAAGTCATAGAAAAAAGATAGACAGAAAAATCATTTTTTTTAAGGCTAAGATGGGTTGAAGGGGCCGTTACCGCTAAAGGCGATCCCGGAGGAGGCGACGACACAGGTCTGAATCACGGTGTTCTCCTGCCTCGTGAAGGGGACCTGCAACATCCCGGACTTCTCCAGCACTTTGGTCCAGGTCTTGATGAAGAAGAAGCCCAGCAGCCCAGCGGACACGTTCAGGGACGGGATGATCCCGGTCGTCAGGTTCAGCTTCATCACGATGAAGCTGAACAGGACGCTGAGCACGAAGCTCACCGCGAAGGCCCTCACCGTCAGCTGCTGACTCCACGACGGCACCTCCTTGTTCTCGAACGCTTTCTCCACCGACACCATCGTCTCTACCTCTTCCTCTTCCTTTTCCTCTCTGTCCTTCTTGCCATGCCCACTCTCTGCTCCATCGTCTCTACCCATTTGTGATTTTTTCGGTTCTTCCACCAAAAAGTATTCTCTTTTCTGACGGAGGAGGGGAATCTGGATCTTGGGTTGTGAATCTCTTCAGGATGGTTTTTGCGGATGTGAATCTTTTTTTTGTGGGTGGCTTTATAGCGTGACGCTTGGGCTTAATAATTGTAGTTCTCTGTTTTTCGTTCAACACTCTCAGTAAGGACGTAATAGGGAAGAAATCTGCAACATGTCGTCGGCTTTTATGAATTCAAAGGCGTGATGTCGTATGAAATTGAATGGAAGCAAAAGGAGGACTGAGATCTGACGCTGGCTGTTTGTGGGCTGAGTCACGGTAATCCTCCTACTCACATTCTGATTGTGCCCTGTGATCTGTCCACCATTTGCGAGGTTTATCCCCTCTTAAATGCATTCCAACTTTCTTCTTTTTTTCCTTCTTTTGCTGTTTCCATTTCAGTGCATGCACGCTATACATCTGGTGGTTGATGAAAGCGCAACAGACATTTCTGGGAAAGCAAATGAAGTGCATCAGCAGACGAAATTCACAGAAACATTGTATCTACGTCTGCTTTCCGGAAGTAAATCGGTTCTCTTTAATTAGGAAAGACAAAAGGAAAAGCAATGAACGGCCCTTAAACCGCGGCAGGACTGCAAACTCATGGCCATTGCATGCTGCGTAAGGTCTCCATGTGTAGTGCTTCCCTTATGGTCCGTTTTGTAACTGAAAAGTCAGCTTAGCTATGCCCAAAAGAACACAAGAAGAAAATTCAAATTTTCATTTTTGTAAAAATAAAAAAGAATGAATGAACAAATAAATACCCGTTGATTTGGATCAACCCATCAATTCCGATATTACATAGCCTAATTCAATCGCTAATCCAGTCGTTAGACACAGTTTCATCTCATCTTGCTAGTCTGGCAATATCTTATCGCTTTTTAGTTTGCCTTAAACTAATTACAGTCGATTCAATGTTCATTCTCCTAGGTTGAAGCAAGTGTTAGAAATGATTGGACTGTCTTTTTTGTCGATTCCAAATCATGCTCGTTGAATTCCTCCGAATCAGGCCATGAATCTTAGTCCGAGATAGAGCTAAATTTTACTTTCACAGTTTACTGACCACCAAACTCTTCGATAATATGCCTCTTAGATGCAGACATGAAATAGCTCGCGATTTAGTTCAATCTAAAGATGCGTAAATGTATACTAATTATTTTCTTACGCACATTAATTCGATTCTGGTTATATTTCATTATCATTAAACCTAAATCCGACTGCATTTGTTCTGCTCTTCTCTTCTCTGTATTGGCATGTCTCCTTGCTGCGTTTCGATGATGGTCGCCGATGAGGAGCTGGCAAGAGCGGAAACGACGGTCCGAGTGTTTGATTACAAAGCTCGGTGGCACCGGTTTGTTCATGTCATCCTCAATCCGAACGTGTCTCTGTCTTTGATGGTGTTTTGGGTGCTCTCCGTAGCATGAAGGAGACAGATGAAGGCATCAGGGCACCTAAGAAGACGGTGGAGAAGAACCAAAATAATAAAAGAAAAGAAAGAGATTTAAAAAGAAGAAGACGAAGAAGAATGGGTTAAAATATATATATATATATATATATATATATATATATATATATATATATATTAAAAGATGGGCCTCGCCAAAGGGCCTGGCCTGGGTCCAATTGAAAATGGATCTTTGATGGTGTTTTCGGTGTTCTCCCCGAATCTGCGGACCCGGCATAAGGGCCTGGTCCGAGTCCCTTTTTCCAGAATATATAATAAATCAAATATGAAAAATGGAAAATTAGTTGGAAGAATAGGCCTTGATTAGGTTGTTCGATTTTAGTATTATAATTATCTTAAAATTAGCTTGGTTCATTTAGTTAGTGTACACATGGTTTAGGATTTTAGTGGGCACCTTTGATTTAGTTTAGTCTTAGAAGATTGAATTCTTCGCCCGACTTATCTCAAGTTAAATTACTACACTTCACTATCTTATTCACTTTTCATTACTGTTCTTAATTTGTTTATTTGTTGGCGTGAATTATTCCTGCTTTTAGTTTTTCTAGGAAGTGTCTCAAGACATTATTAGGCATCTTTTGTTGCTTGTAAAATTGATTAAAATATCTATCTACATGTACGTATGTTCTCTTAAGAAGTATGTTTCCATATATGCTCTTCTCATGATAACATGTGTTATAAGGACGACGGCATTTTCCCACCTAAGATATCAAGAGTCAAGTGAACCAACTAACATAGCTGGCCTTGAAAGAATTCATCAGATGTGGACCATTATTGCAGTCATTTCCTATCTTCCTTAACTTAGTTGACAAGGCTACGAATCAACTATTTAATTTGAGTAAACAAAATGTCGATTCAAGCATCAATTTCGAATGAAACAGTGTCATAACATGGCAATTTATGTTGGTAAGGTGAATGTGACTTGTCGAACCATAGAATGGTTTGTCTGATCACCGCCACAAACAGCTTAAAAGCAATGCACGACTAAATAAAGACTTGGTCGCTTGAATTAACTACCGCATTAACTGAGAAAAATTATTCAAAAAACAGTAAATGTATTTTATGATGGTCAATCAATTCTAAACATTTCAAAAGCTTTACAATTAAGTCCTAAAACATTTATCGATTTGCCAAATATCTTTTTATAAATTACGAATTTAGTCATTCTGACTAATTTTGGCTAGACATAGTTAATGTAGATAATTTTAAAATTTTTCTAGAAAAATCTATTTTGAAATTTTTATTGATTTTTTTAATTTTTTTATTTTATTTCCTTTCTTTTTTTTTTCTCCCCTCTTTTTTCAAAGGGCTGGAGGGGCCGAGCCTCTAGCAAGGGCTTCATAGCCCTTGCCCAAGGCCAAGTGGGGTCACTTGCCACTGTCACTCACTCTTGGTGGTGGTTAGTGACCCCGCCGACCCTCTATAAAAAGAAAATAAATATAATATATAAAAAATTTTTAATTGAATAAATCTAAAAATTTTTAAAAAATTTCAATATCAGCGTCGATCACAACATGTGGGATGGCTGGCGTTGACTACGTTGTCAAGTTAGCGATGTCCGATCAAAATCAATTGAAATGACTAAAGTGATAATTTGTTAAAAGGTTTAAGATAAGTTTAATAAATTATTAAAAGATTTAAGACTAAATTAATGCAATTAAAAGATTTATGAAAAATTAACAAAATTAGAATATTTATAATTGAATTGACCGAATAATTTTTCCTGTCGACGGATATGCCTTGTGAAATAAGTTCCTTGATGGAAACGATACATTGCGTAGCCACGGGAATCTTTTGACGCATTGGTTGGTGAACTTCCCCTTACCATGAAGCATTTTTCCGTCCTCCGTTGTCAGCCGCGCGTCGCAAGCCAGAATTGGCGAAACCTCCATGGACACATAGCCATCCTTTCCGTCTGTCTGGGCATAAATGGGCGGAAAGAGTTCGCAGGCTTTCCGAGCACCATCGACAGCCGTTGCCCAGCATGCACTTCCTATGTCCTTCCCATCTTGTACCAGTTCTCTGGATCAACATCAATGCTCATGTCCGTAAGAGATAGCCTTCCCAGATTTTTCACAGCGATATACTGCCTGACATCGTCTTACTGTCTGAGTTCCGAGTTTTCTCTTTTTCTTGGTTGGTTAAGTTTCGAGTTTAACCAGCGAATTATTTGGCTGCAAAAAGTGTTTATTTCCCGGGAAAGTGTCGCTTTTTGGGGGCAGAAATCTAGCGCGAAGCCTGAGCTCCATGCCTGGACTGCGAGAGATAGGCATCTGACGACAGCTTAGCTCTTTCATAAATCTGCATGCCAATGTTCATTCATAGATATAGAGGATGAAGCATACTCCAATATCAGTGGTTGATATGACATTTTCAAGCTAACACCAAAGTAGCTCGATTTGTATGTACACGTCACCTCAGGATTAGTACTGACGCCTCTGATTTCGCTTGCAATCAGTGGAGTTAAATCTATGATGGGTCGCTTCATGCTGTCGTACCAAGGGCTCTGGCCTTCCCGCTCATATTGTTAATGCAGGTTCGTTTTCCTCTCTTGCTTCACTGCGCTGCCATCTGGGGAACCATTAACCCTACATTGATATGGGGAACAACATCATTGAGTTTTCCAAATCTTCTTACCAGTGAAAGCTTGAAAAGCTAGCACAATGCTAATAGGGTGACAATGGCAGCTACAGGGATTTGCAAAGACCGACCAAATTCTATTCTGACATGTCCAACATAATTCATGGGATCGTTGAAATCATTAGTGAAGGCACATGCCACAAGGATTTCCTAAGGCTGCATTACGACAATGGCCGGCATAACCATGCCATGTGAGATTGATATGTACTTAACATGACATTATGCTTACGAAATGAACAGGAGTGCGGTCGAGCAGAATTCGAGCATTGTGATTGCAAGAAAAGATCCTGAGTACATGACACCGATAAGAGGCAAGAGTGACATCCACCTGAAGCCAACAAGAAGAGAATCACAACCCATGGTGATTATGCAGATTGCAGACCAAGGTTCAAAAAGAGTCAGAGAACAAGTGCTTTTTGTTTTGGGTGGGAGTTGGACAAAGAAGTTGCCATTTTAACGAGAGAAAAGAAGGCATAGAGTAGAGAGTTCGGAATTGACAAGCTGTCAAGAGACATTAATTCATTGCTCGATTAAGATTAGGACCCTGCTGATTAATTCCTATGGGCGCTGCAATTCTGCCTTGTTCCCTTTGGGGAATCTGAAAATGTCGAGAGAGAGAGAGAGAGTGCACGCAAGCAAAAATCTAAGTTTAGGTGATCTGACCATCAGCCTCAGTATGGTTTCATGAGATGAGAAAACAAGGCTCAATGCTTGAACTTATTAACGTACTTGATTAGACAAAGCAATAATTTGTGTGTAATAATTATCAAGCAAGACGTGAGATAAAAGATATAAACCATAAAAACCGGCGAAATACCTAAAACGTGCATTTCCCCGGCTCTAAAGTACCTTTTTATGTACCAGATTCTACATGACTGTGACATTAGATGATTTAGACGATGTCGTCGGGGCATCGAGTCAAGTTTGGGACCTTCAATGAACCGTAATTGGAGCGGGCCCGAGTAAAAAAGACTTCTGATAAGTATAATCACGGATTTGAGCTAGAACATGGATGCATGCGTTTGCCATCGGAATGCACTGAGTAACCTTTGAGTGGCGGTAGGTGTCGAAATCACGTAGGTAAGAAAAATGACCGGCGACTAATTTTTTTGGTAGGTAACTTCTTGATGATTTGCCTACACCTTTACGAAAGTACAGAATTATTTTTTATAGTTTGTGGTGTAGCAATTTTTGTACTAATTTACCAACTTTCATTTTGCATAACTTACCATTGTTTTCGAGTTTAATAACTCTTATATAAATACCAATTTTAATCAGAGTGATTTACCAATTTTTATCAAACCAAAAGTACCAATTAATTTTTAATTATTAACTCTCATTTACAAAAATTTTATTGAATTACTAATAGTTTGTTGGGTTGATACTATTAAATATTCCAACTAATATCTCATCGTACATTTACCCTAAACTAATTGAAGTTCCAAACTAGTATTTTATTTGGTCAAGACCGTGAATCTCGCTAAAGATCATTGGATTGAGTGACCGGACCAACACGGGTAGATACTCCATCAAATTTTGAATTTCAATTCCAAAAAGGATAGGAAAAAATTGCTCCATAACATTCTGAAGCAGTCCTAATTTGACTTGGCAAGGGCATTGAGTAATCGCATGCGTGACAAAATGAACAGAACATCGCTCGTGTATCTGTCCTTTGCACATTTCACGCGAAGACTAGAGAGAAAGCTGATAAGTTGACGGACCTTTTCAACTGTTTATCATGGAAGGGGAACAAAAAAAAAAGGCAAAAGCCCTGATTGTTTTTCTCTAACTGGGCTTGAACATCTCGAAACAACATCAGCAAAGTCCTACATCAACTTTATACCATAAATTATATATAAATGACTATGCTTTATTCACTTCAATCCATAACCGGAGTTTCTCGATTCTAAATTTCCATCCACAACTAAAACGAGAAAATAAAGTAAAGTCGAACATCCATATAAACATCGCGTGCTACAATTCCCATAAGCCCATCTTTTGCACTCCATTCACGAGCCCAGGAAGGTGTCAACTCTGGCGTTCGTTGCCCTCGACAAGAACTTCATACAAATCGGCGGCTTCACGCCCACGAGGGCAAGTATGGAGCTCGGCAAAGTCCATATCCCGTCCCCGCAAATCAGTCCCGAGGCGACTGCTGGTCCAAATGCATCAGCCTTGGCCTTGTTGATCCTCTCCCAGACATACAAAATCAGGCTCCCAACACACATGTCAATAGCAAAATACGATCCCAAGTAAAATGGTATCGCCATGGCCATTGGGAGTGGGATGAACCTGGAGTACTTCTTGGGGACTGCGTCCCTGATCGCGTTTATGACAATCGAGGCTGCAAAAAATCCATAGCAGAGAGAGAGGCAGTGCTTGGGCAGTGATGAAAATCCCTCCACTCCCAATATAGCCATGCTTCGGTAGACAGTGGCATAAGGGGCCGGGTATGCACTAGTAGGAAGACCTAGGTCCTTGAATGCCTTGTAGAACAGCCAGAAGACACATGGAGATATGACACAGCCCATGGAAGTCCCGATCACCTGGCTAACAAACATGGACCGAGGGGAAGCTAGGGTTAGATAGCCAGTCTTAAAGTCCTGAGTCAGGTCAGAGGCGGTGGAGACGATGTTCATCATGACCCCACAAGCGGCAAGGCCGGCAAGGACCCCGCCGTGGGATGCACCAGCCCATGCCCCAATCACAAAAATGGCGAGTTTCCCATAGGTTGATGCGAGGGACCAGTCTGTGAGCCCACATCCATATGCATTGCAAAAGGCCAAGGTGGGGGCAGCAAGGTACATGACCAGTATGTAGTACCACTTGAGCTGGTGAAATATGTGAGGGAGAGAAATGATTGATATTATTGCGATTATGATGTAGCCTCCGATGGCAAAACTCGTGGGGATTTGGTCCTTGAGGAAGAGGCTCGTTCGGCGTTGGTCGTCAAATGAGAGCTGAGGGGATTCAGGGGGAGAGCTGCTCGCGACCCTTGGAAGACTGTTTTTTCCCTTGAATTGATGATACATACCCAAGAGGGTCCCACTCAACACTTTACAGAAGTTGTAGAGGCCATCACCAAGGATCATGGCAATGGATATGAATACCTATTCATTAAAGATTGGTGTATCAACAAACAGGAGCATAGATATAAAGATAAAGAGTTGAGCCAAGCCACTCTTCTAGAACGATTAATATTACCTTGTAACCTTGAAGGCCATGCATGCTGCTTGGTTTCAGATCAGCAGAATACCAGTCGCCCTTTTTCTTGTCAATGAGAGGCCACATCAAGCCCCAAGACACTATTCCCCCAAGAAGCACCGATACGTTAATGATGTAGGGGCAGATCATCCCAACACCAACGTATGTTGCAGAAAAATCAAAGAAGAACCTGCATATTTGCCCAAAGAATCATCTAAAGAATTACTCTTTTTACATTAGGCCTAGCTGAAATACATTCCAAATAGAAAGAGAACAGAAATTTACTCTTCAGGTAATTTGAAACTGCATCTTACTTGTTCTCATAGGCTTTCAATCCCAAAGTTGGAAAGTTTACAAATCCACAGCCATCTGCAGCAGTGTAGAACCATTGAAAGAATCCCCACAAGAAACTGAATGAGAAGAATTTTCCCAGTGTTCTCACTTGTTTCCTGCACGATCATGAGAAAGCATGCCCATCAGAACAGGCAAGATCAAATTTCAGCACAAGTAATTCATGTTACTAACTTAGCTAGTTTGGCTCCTTCAGGTGTGTGGAAACTGTTGATAAGATAAGCAGTCGCGGTGCCACTTGGATAAGTCAATTTAAAATCGACAATCATGATCTGCAAGGAGAAAATATGATTATGCAAGTTCATTACGTCCTCAGACCTGTAACAACTACTAAAGAAGAAATGAATGTGCCTTTTCTGCTCGTTAGAACCGTCAAATGCAATGCAATTACCTTCCTGAGAGGCACTACCGCCAAGAGCCCCAGAAAACTAACAATGAAGAGGAAGCCAATAATCCAGGGCAATGACAGTTTCTTGTAATCATTTGCACCAGGGTCGTTCCCCATCTGTTCAGCAATGCGATCGCTCATTCCAAACAAGTAGCTCCCAAAACCTCCTGCCCGATTTCATATTGGAAAGGAGAGAAAAGATCCCAGAGAATGTTCATTTAGCCATTACAATCAAGTACATATCAGTGAAAGTAAGAACAAAGCATGAGCACCAAAACCAACACTGTCATATTGTAAGAGACCACTTACACATAAACATGAATTTAGTTGGGCAGATGAACAAAATCGTGGTCTTTTGACAAGATTAGAAAAGATTAATGTAGGCTCAAAAACATAAAAAAATAAAAATAAACCGGCTGATGAAAGGAACCTTAGAAAGAAACGGGGATCAGGTCCACTATGCAAACTTTAGCAAAGCACTCCTACGGTATAATGTCAACGGTAAAGTTTCAGCTTAACAAGATTCAGTCCGATTTCTACTTGGAATTATCCTGGTGAAGCCGGCTATGGTCCAATCTCAGTTTTTATGAAACATGAAAGGGGTAAAAATGAAACTTCAACTGATATCAGCCAGACACATTAATCTCCACAGATCACAGACTAACTAATTCACAAATATTTTCAGAACTGCATACTCCCATTTCTGGGAACTAGAAGTCATTAAAAAAAAAAAAAACCAGTCTTTCTTTCTTAATTCGATTCGATATAACCATACTGATTTGGCCCGACCAAAAAAAAAAAAAAGAAACAGATGCCAATATGCATAAGTCAATTCCCAAGAATTATACAACATAAGCGTCAACAGTATTGTTTGAGAAAGAACAAAAATGGTGAAAGAACCCACGATTAAGCAGATATAAGAATTACGAACGAGTTAGTTTTGTTTTCAAGAACCAACCAGAGAAAAGAGAAAAAAAAATTGAAAATTATTGACTCAATTTGGTATTCATTATGTAGAAAAAAATTGGTTTTTATTAAGAAATACAAATGGAGCCAAGCCAAAAAAAAAAAAAAGGGAAAGGAAAAACAGCAACAACCAAATCTACCACACTAATGCACTGATCACAGAATAGCTGCGATTTTCCCTCAGCAAACTCTCCAAAAACAGCAGTCTCCCAGGCCACAAATCATACCAAAACCAATCTTTCTTTCTCTAATCGAATGAGACAACGCGATGCAAGTCAAAGAAGACAGAAAAATCATTTTTTTACTGCTAAAATGGGATTGAGGGAGTCGTTACCGCTAAAGGCGATCCCGGAGGAGGCGACAACACAGGTCTGAATCACGGTGTTCTCTTGCCTCGTGAAGGGGACCTGCAACATCCCGGACTTCTCCAGCACTTTGGTCCATGTCTTGACGAAGAAGAAGCCCAGGAGCCCAGCGGACACGTTCAGGGACGGGATGATCCCAGTCGTCAGGTTCAGCTTCATCACGATGAAGCTGAACAAGACGCTGAGCACGAAGCTCACCACGAAGGCCCTCACCGTCAGTTGCTGCCTCCACGACGGCACCTCCTTGCCCTCGAACACCCTCTCCACCGACATCGTCGCCTCTTCTTCCTCTTCCTCGTTCTCCTTCTTGGCATGCTTCCTGTTCCTGGGCTGGCCCTCTGAGCCATACCCACTCTCTACTCCATCGTCTCTCCCCATCTGTGAATTTTTCCGACTTTCCACCGAAAGCTCTCTCTTTTCTAACAGAGGAGGGGGATAGGAATCTTGGGTCGTGAAACGTCACAGGAGGGGCTCTATTGGTGTGAATCTTTTTCCCGTGGGTGGCTTTATAGCGTAAACCGGGCTAAATATTTTAATTATCTTTCTTCCGCTCGTCACCTTTTCCAGTAAGGAAGGAAAAGGGGAGGATGGGATCCGCTAAATGGAGGTCTTTTTGGTAATCTGATCGTGAACGTGAAAGGCTTGACGTAATATGAAGGGAAACAAGAAGGGGATCCAAAGAGACAGGGGAAGAAAGAGAAAGACACCGGCCACAAGTCACGGTCAACCACCACCCCGTACGAAGTTGTCTCTTGGGATTCTGATTTTGACATGCGGTACACTCAGCCTTGTGAGGTCTCTCCGCACTTTTAAATGCGTTCACACCAACTTTTTTCTTCCTTTGCTGGCTTCACTTTCATTTTGTGCGCACTGAAATGCGCAACAGACATTACGGGCACAGAAAACTACGAATCTACGCCTGCTTTCTGGATGCATTCGTTCGGTTCTCCTTAATCGGGTAAGGGAAATGAAAAGCAATGACTGCTCCTTAAACTTTGGTGGTCTGTACAGCTCTTTGCTATGTATACCGTGAACGGTCTCCATGTGTAGTGTTCCGAAATCTGAAAACTCAGCTCGACTATGCCCCAAAAGCATAACAAGAATATGGGTCCCTCTTTAGAAAATTCAGATTCTCATGCCCACTTTGAGAATGCATATCACCAGAAAGGAATGCAATTAGACCCAAAAAAGGTATTTCTCGGTGCCAAATTAAACATTATCTCCTTTCCTTACTTATTATATTGTGATGTATGATATGTTATTACGAATTCCTCAAGAGGTGTCTTAAAGCAAAGTTTACACAACAAGAAAGAAACTTTCCACTGTGATTTAGCAGAATATGAGTTCCAATACATACCAATGCCAAATCAAACTGATATTTTTCATGCGCATAGCAAATTGGGTAATGCGGATATGAATTCGGGCTGACGCATATGGGACTGTTCACTTTTCGCAGCTCTCACGCGTGTGATCAAAGCGGTCATGGACAGCTCATGAATCCATTCCCACCAAGTTTACTGCTAGGAGATAAAGCAAGATGTGATCTTGCGGTGCAATTACAGCTATTGAGGTGCCAAGGAATCTCCAGAATCTTCGGCAATATTTATTTCATTTATCTTTTCGTCAAAGTTTAATATATTTATATCGCTTTCTTCATTAATCTTTTTTTTATAAAAAAAAAAATTGTGGCCAAGCTTACAAGGAGAAGAAACTCTTTCCAGAGATTCTTTAAATGGTTTTTCTTCCCTTCTTATCTCCAATAATGAGTGTTCACAATCACAAGCAGATGAGTCCAAAGATGGAGACAAAAGCAAGGCTGAGGAAGCTACCTATTTAATAAAAGTGTTTTGCAATAAGAATAATCAATGACTTGTTAGGCATCTTTTGTTGTTTGTAAAATCGATTTACAAATTAAAATATTTTATTTATGGAGTTAGGAATCTTTATACACCAGACAAATCGATCATGGCATTTTCACAACTAAGAATTCAAGTGTGAAGTGGACCGGCAAAGACAGCTAGCCGTGAAAGCAATTCTAAATTGACTAAGGAGTGGATTTTCATGGTATTTGGAGGATTATTCCTGTCATTTCGTATCTTCCGTAAACTTTTTGACAAGGCTACAAATCAGCCATTCCATTGACAATGAGAGAATAAAATGTCGCTTTCAAATTAAAGTGTCATGCCTTGATATAAAGACAATATAGAGCACTCTCTTAGAAAATAATAGTCATATTATATAACACCTTCAAGATTTCATACATATATCAAATTTGAGTTTTTCTCAATATATTATTGCCCTTTTCTTGATATGCCAAATACATCACCCCTAAATTTGCTAGGCTGGATAGACGATATTCGAATACAACAAGACTAACAATGATCTTACTTAAGATATATGATTCGGCACCCTCTCAATAATGTCATTGATCTATTCATTGTATCATATATAAAATCACTAATTATTCATATATATTGTTTATCATTTATAAAAAATTGTCTATGTGTACTATGCACAATCAATGGGAAAATTACTAAACAAATTCTAACTTTTTTTATAATTGTATAAATTCAATTCATTTGGCCAAATTTGGCAACTTAGTGACTAAAGCAATCAGACAATTTTTTAATAATATTTTATTTTTTGAAATTTTTAATTAATTTTTTGTTTTTCTTTTCTTCTCTCTCTCTCCCCCCTCCTTCTTCCTCTTTCTCTATCGACTTGGCAAGGCTCACCAAATCCGATGAGAGCTCGCCTCGCTAGTGCTTGGGCAATGGTTCACTTGCCATTGGCCGGCCACCTTAGTCTAGCAATTAGCCCTCCCCTCTTGTCAATCGAAGCAAAGAGGAAGAAGGAGGGAAGCAAAAAAAGAGGAAGAAGGAGGGAGGAGCAAAAAAAAGTGGAAAAATCAAAAAATAAAAATATTATTAAAAATCTTCAAAACTATTTTTTTGACCACCAAAAACCCCCAGCCAAACTAAATTTTGGTTAGTTTTCGTTAAATTTTATTCTCTGAATGGATTAAATTAGATTTTATAATTAAAAATAATTTATAATTAAAACAGCAAAAAAAAAAATAAAAAAAGTTTAGGGTTTTTTTTTTAGTTAGGAATTGGTAATGTCTTAGGTTTAGGGTTTTTCATGATCAAAAAAAAATTGTAATAATTTAAGACTTGTTTGGGGTTTTTTAGATAATTTTTTAGGTAATTTTCCTCATAACCAGTACATCAAAAAAGAAAATCATTCACTTGTTAATATATGATCAATAAATATGCAATGATAAATAATCATATCCATGTGCACGCGCATGTAGTGTGTCTTCCGGATTTCAAAAAGAGTGGAAAGAGGATCATATGAACGTGGTTAAGATGTCACCTCGAGGAAGAAGATAAGATGGTCCCACCTTTGTACCAATATGAAGTGGAAGCATGCGATGATGATGATATGATGATAGGGACGCTAATGCCTTCGTAAAAATTCAAAAAATCAAACCCCCCACCCCCAAAACAAGAAAAAAGGATCCATCAATCGTGCCTCAGACTGTGCATCCACATTTCCTAACCGCGACGGTTTTCGCTATGGTCAAATTTAGACAATACCGTATAAAATCAATCTCATCGTGAATGGCACAGCGTTGTCATTCGTGGAATTTTCATCACGAGCACATCAATTTTCCATAATAGCAATTGATTGATGATGTTGCAAAGTGATTATCGAGAAAGAGTGAAGCGTCACATGATCTGCTCCATAAATGTTTTACATTTTTCCTATTTTGATTAAAAATTATGGATGCGAACTTGTCTACCACATCACCATCCCATTTAGAAATAAAAATGCCAAATTGACGTTACTCTATGAACATTGCAATGCTCGAGTCGCCTGAATGACCGATTCCGGCTGGACCCGGAATTAGCGGGACGGTCATCTATAGGCTACTACAGAATGGTTGACTCTTCTTTTCCAGGCAGCATAATTGACTTCCAAATTGCTGTTTTTAGTCAATTTTTCCATTCAAGTGGGCCAGTGGAAGAGTGAGGCAAATTGCTATTTTTAGTCAATTTTTCCATTCAAGTGGGCCTGTGGAAGAGTGAGGCCGAGTTGACTTGAAGAATGCATGACTTATTTATTTTTTTATGCATTTTACTATATCATTTGCAAGAGCTAAACCCATCACTAGAAAGGGCATAAAGGAATTTACAAAGATTTCTTCTTCTTTTTTTAATTCCTAATAAATTATATGTGAAGATTCGATGGCATGTTTTGCAGCTTTTCTTTAAGAGGAATGTTAGCTATTGACTTTTCCTTTATCATAAAAATTTAAACTCTTTACGTGTTTTAGATATGTGCAATATTATTGGAGAATCACCCTATCCTTACTATTAAGAAAAGAGTACACTAGCATGCATACGCAGCAAATAAAAATGATTTTTTTTTATGAGAAAGAAGATGAAGAATGAATTATTTTTCCAAGAATATGCTCGGGCTCGCTTTAGGATAAACAACGGCATATCCTTATATTGGTAAGCTACAAATATAAGGATATTAATACTCAAAATAAGTAAGGTGTTTGCCGAATGTTCGTTCCAGAGCTAAGGTCAATGTAGTCGCTAAATCCATTCACGAGTGACCGGCTTAAGCGGCATGAACCAAACACTCCCATTAAAGTCGCAGCACCATGGGAGCATCGGCTTATGATACTATCTTTAGACAGAGATGAGGAGACAGAGCACTTGTCAGCACGGCTACAATTCAGCCACGATACACAACACAGATTGCCAAACACTAAAGCATGTTCTCGGCGGGTCTATTCAGGACTAGACAGACACCATTCCAACTCTCAACCATGCCTAATCTTATCTGCAGGGGGAAGTTCAGCTGTAAGGAATTGACTGAGCAAGATCCTCGAAACTTTCTGGCGTGCGGTCGTGCTGTCTTTTTGGAAGAACGGCTGAGGATAGTGTCTTCGGAGGAGATATGAAACATCGCGGGTCGGCTTGACCTTTCGGAATAGTTTCGGCTCGTTTTGGCTTAACGTATGGATGGCGATGATGCCACGAAGTTCTGCTTTTTTACTTCTCCATAGACCAAGAGAACCATAAAATGAAAATTTGCAAGCAGTGGGATTAGCCTAACTTGGGTCGCTTTCTTGATTTTTGCATTCTTTTCATCAAGAGGTAATTACGAATTTTTTTAGGACTTTTTTTTTATGTTAAAAATAATTATGATATTTATATTAATTATCCGCATCTCTCAAGATTATACGTATATTGCACATATATCTTTTTTATTGTACATATCTTGATTAAGATATTATCTTAGAATAGTTATTTAATAAAGCCTATAAATAGACTGATGTATCATTCATTAATATATATTTCAAATTATATAAAAACTCCCTAATTTTATTTTCCACATTATTCTTATTTTAAGCCATTCAACTTGATCAATCCTACAAAATTCAATAGACATTACATGAGATTCGTCAAATTCGCCAATTTAAATACATTACAAGTTGTGTAATTCACTGATCTGGGACATTTGATTAATCATGTCACATTGCAATTATTGCGGTAATATGACAAAGGAACGAATGCGTGCTGGTTTGGGAGAAAAATTGAAGCTTCAAAAAATTTTGAAGTATCAAAAAGGAACTCAAATTTTCCATGATATCCAAAATCTTTTGTAACCCTCGGAACAGTTCTAGAAAATTTCAAGTCAATTGATGGAGACAATGTTTAAAAAGTCCTTTTTCCCAAGTCAATTGATGGAGACAATGTTGATAGATGATATAGTCACTATCTTCACGTTGGCTGCATTATTCTTGCATTCAAATCGCCCACTTTTGGGTGCGATGACAAAATTGGATTTAACTCGAGCGTGTCAACTTAAATTTGAGGACAACATGAGAAATCACGCTTTACTTTATTGTTTGTGTACAAAAAATCAAATATCAATGACAATTGAGGAGTCAATTATTAGAGGTGATCACGGCATGTCAAGTTGTCAACCCATGAGAGCCGGCCAGGTGTGTCAGTCCAAAAGGGAATATAAAGGGGTTCAGGCCAAAAACTTACATAGAAAAGCCCGAGCAGCATCGGGTCCTGAGCTTTCATAATTATAACCTACGCATATTATAAGTTTGATAACGATTTCACATATATTTCCACCAAAAGAAGTCAATCAAGGCAAATCAACCTCGTGCCTTTAGCTTTCCCAAGGCGACTTCTGGAAACGGAGTGCATTTTCAAAATTCACCTATGGAAACAAACAATCGCTATGCAGAATTATCTATGAGCAGAGTGCTGAATTTTTTACATGTATTTGAATCAAAGTCTAAGAACTGATTTGACATCAAGATAGTGCCGCTTAGACTATAAGTTTCGAAAAAAAAAGACTTTCTTTCGGCAAGGGGAAAATAATGGACACTGTTTCTTTCGGCAAGGGGAGAAGAATGTACATCCAAGCTATGTACAGAAATGGCGAAACCTATACACTCAGAGAAAGCGAGAAAATAACACCAATGACTAAGAAAGTTGAAAAAAAAGAAGTGTAAGTTGTACCCTTCGCATTATTTTCTTTTGTTCAGGTGAGCTCCTAGCTGAATTTCCCGAGTTCACATCTTCAATGAAGACCGCAACATCTAGTAGTTCACTAGCGTCTTCCGGACACGAAAAACTCGTGATCAGGTTGTCGATTCGCCATGCTACAGTCTCCTTTAGTGACAGCACCTGTGGCCATCAGCGAAGCTTCCTCCTCGAGCGTCCTCAACTGCTCCTTTAGGATCTTAGGCGGATCTAAGCTCGAGACTTCCTTCATCTGGCTTAGTGCAGAGGGCTTCAACCGGAACCAGCACTCATTCTGTTCATATAAATGAAGATCGAACGAAGGTTGCAAGGTATGTGGCATTGCGCAACGTGCTTGAAGCAAGATCTAAGTTTCATCTTTCATGGGATCATAATTTGCCCAATAGTCCTTGTCCTCGTTGTTAGCCAATGCTCCTGTCCGTCTATTTCTTTTAGCAGGACATATTTGAATAGTTAAAATGTAATGGTCATATCCCAATATAAGTAACGTTAGCTTCATACAGAATTGACAAGGAGAGACTTCTGTATATCCCCTTGAACATGAATAAGTAGATGCCTAATTCAGCGCATCCACGCATGCTTCTGAGCAAACACTGGGTTAAGCTATGACAAATGGACATTACATTTTGTACCATCAGTTTTGTCTTGAAAGCTGTCCACTATGATTTTCTTGTTAAATCAGAAAGCATCGTCAAAGCATCACATCCACACATGATCGGAAACCAAAGCAAGCAGGGGAATATATTTGTTATGTTACCTGGCAATTGTAACTATGCAGACCCACTACGGGAGATACTATACAAGGGTTCATATTGATAGAATCAAAAGTGGCTTCTCTACGAACCAAATTCCCGCGCGAGTGCTGCGTCAGAAATGCTGCACGGAAATTACCATCAGGAATCCTGTGGATTGGATACCACGCGACTGGGTATCTGAAATGGCAAAGGATATAAGCAGGCTTTAATGAATGCGCCACAGACATTAACGGGCAACCGAATGAAAATGATCGATAGAAACGTTGAATCTACGCCTGCTTTCCGGATAGATTCCCTCGGTTCTCCTTAATTAGCAAAGAAAAAAGAAAAGCAATGAATGCTCCTTAAACTTTGGTGGGCTGTACGACTCTTTGCCATGTATTCCGTAAATGGTCTCCATGTTAGTGTTTTGTAACTGAAAGCTCAGTTCTGCCCCAAAAGCATAACAAGAAAATGGTTCCCTCTTTAGAAAATTCAGATTCTCATGCCCACTTTTCTGCACACCCCAGAAAATGCATATCACCAGAAAGGAATGCAATTAGACAAAAAAGGCATTTTTTGGTGCCAAATTAAACATTATGTCCTTTCTTTACTTATGATTTTTTGATGTAGAACATGTTAATCTACCAATTCATCAAGAGGCGTCTTAAGGCAAAGGTTACACAGCAAGAAAGAAACATTCCACTGTGATTAAGCAGAATATCAGTTCTAATACATACCAATGCAAAATCGAACTGATATTCTTCATGCGTATAGCAAATTTGGTAATGCGGATATGAATTTGGGATGTCACATATGGGACTGTTCACTTTTCGCAGCTCTCATGCGTGTAATCAAAGCGGTCATGGACAGCTCATGAATCCATTCTCACCAAGTTGACTGCTAGGAGATAAAGCAAGATGTGATCTTACAGTGCAATTACGGCTGTAGAGGTGCCAGGGAATCTCGAGAATCTTCTGCAATATTTATTTCACTTATCTTTTCGTCAAAGTTTAATATATTTATTTCGCTTTCTTCATAAATCTTTTTTTTTTTCCTTTTGGCGGCAAAGCTTACAAGCAGAAGAAACTGTTTCCAGATATTATTTAAATGGTTTTTCTTCTCTTCTTATCTCCATTAATCAGTGTTCCAAATCACAAGCAAATGAGTCCAAAGACGGCAATAGCAGCAAGGCTTAGGAAGCTACCTATTTGATAAAAGGGTTTTGCAATAAGAATAGTAAATGACTTGAAGCATTTTCTGCTTTTAGTTTTCTAGAAAAAGGTCTCAAGACATCGTTAGGCATCTTTTGTTGTTCGTAAAATCGATTTAAAGGTTAAAATATTTTATTTATGGAGTTGGGAATCTTGCTACACCAGACAAATCGATCATGGCATTGTCACACCTAAGAATTCAAGTGTGAAGTGGATTAGCTAAGATAGCTAGCCGTGAAAGGATTTCTAAAATAGACTAATGAGTGGATTGTCATGGAACTTAGAGGATTATTATTATCATTTCGTACCTTCCTTGACTTATTTGATAAGGTTACAAATCAACTATTTCAACGACTATAAGTAAATAAAATGTCGTTTTCGAATCCTTGACTTATTTGATAAGATTACAAATCAACTATTTCAACGACTATAAGTAAATAAAATGTCGTTTTCGAATCAAATAGTGTCTTGCCTTGGTATAAGAAGACAATATAGAGCACTATCTTAGAAAATAACAGTGATATTATATAACGTCTTGAAGATATCGTCTAGCATTGACCGGGTTCATGTTTTTTTGCAATGAAGTATCGACTTGTTCTCGACGTGCCATATACGTTGCCCCTAATTGTGCTTGGCCGAACTGATGATATTCAAATACAAGGAGACTAAAAATTATCTTATTAAAGATATATACTTTAACACCCTCTCAATAATTTATCGATCTATCTATTATATTATTCATAAAATCGTTGTGTACGATTACCATCTATCCTGTAATATGCATAATCGGTACTTTAAAAAGGAAAATTATTCATTTGTTAAACATGACTGATAAATATTTAAAGAGCATTGGTCAAAAATCATATATATAATATATAAATTTGTGTGCATAATATCTCTTTGATTTTATGGTGATATTTTTGGGCCCAAATTTCAAAAACTTGTGAAAAAAATGATCATGTGAACGTGGTTGAGATATCAATGCGAGGAGGAAGATAAGATGATCCCCCCGCTCTTACTGATAAGAAGTGGAAGCATACGATGATGATGATGATAGGGACTTTAATGCCTCAATATTAAAAAATCACATCGTTGTAACTTGTGAAATTCTCATCACGAGGGTATTGATTTTCCATAATAGCAATCAATTTATGACATTGCAAAGTGGTCGTCGAGAAAGGGTCGACCGCCACGTGATGTGCTCAATAAGTATTTGATTTTTTTTTTTCTTATTTTGATTGAAATTATGGATGTGAACTTATCTGACCACATCACCATCCCATTACGAAACAGAAACGTGGGATTGACGTTACTCTATGAACATTGCAATGCTCGAGTCGCCCGAAGGACCCGGTTCTGATTGGACCCGGAATTAGGGGGACGGTCACCTATTGCTTACTACAGAATGGTGGACTCTTCTTTTCCAAACAGCATAGTTGAATTTCAACTCGCTATTTTTAGTCAAATTTTTCTATTCACGTGGGCCTGTGGAAGAGTGAGGCCGAGTTGACTTGAAGATTGCGATGAGGTTTTCACTTTTATTATGCATTTCACTAGATTATCTGAAAGAGCCATTACCCATCACTAGAAAGGGCATAAGGAATTTATAAAACAAATTCTTCTTCTTTTTTTCTGTTAAATTAAATGTGAAAAGATTCGATGGCATGTTCTGCAGCTTTTGTTTGAGAAGAACTATGTTATTGACTTTCATTTTAAATATGTTTGATATTATTGGAGGATCACGCCATCCATATTAGTGGGAAAAGAGTATACGAGCATGCATGCATGACGAATGAAAAGAAACTTTTTTTTTAGAAAGAGAAGATGAAGAATGGATTGTTTTATATGCTTGGGCTCGCTTTAGCCCTTATATTGGTGAGCTACAAATATCAACACTCGAAATAAGTAAGGTGTAATCGAATATTCGTTCCAAAGCCGAGGTCAATGTAGTTGGTAAATCCATTTCATGGTGGCCGGCTTAAGCGTCATGAACCAGACACTCCGGTGACAGCCGCAGCACCATGGGAGCATCGACTCACGATAATTTTTAGATGATGCTCCATCGGCTTCTGCTTTCGAGATGCTTCGGCTTTGGACATAAATAAGGAGACAGAGCACTTCTCACCGCGGCTCCAGTTCAGCCACGATACACACATTGACTTTGCTAAACGCTAAAGCACATTTTCAATAGGGGTGAAGCATGGTCGGGTTGGGCTGGTCCACCCCTTAACTCTAAGATCAACCCGCATAGTGTTGATTCTTAATTTTTGAGACTAATGATCAACCCTATTGAGCTTGAAATCGAGAACTCGACCAACTCAATGGGTTCGGTTCGGTTCCAAGGTCAAACCAAGACCAATCGATAATTTTTTATTTCATTTTTTGTACTCTTTAAAAAAGCGATTGAAGACCGAACTGACCCAATGGGTTCGATCTAGTTCCAGGGTCGAGCCGGAACCAATCAATAATTTTTTATTTCATTTTTTGTACTCCTTGAAAGGGCAACCGAGGATAGGACCGACCCAATGGGTTCAATGACAAGCGAGGTCAACTAAGAAAAGCAAGTAGTGAGAGTCGAGTAGGGTGAGGGTCAATGGGGCTAGCGTCAAACAAAGTGAGCATTGAGTGTCGAGTGGGGAGCAACAAGCTAAGCAAGCATCGAGCGGCAAGCGGCACGAGTGACCTAAAACAAGTGAGGTGAATATCGAGTGGCAAGCGGAGAAGTTATTTCTTTTGATTTTGGCAAATTAAAAACTAAGAGAACAAATAAGACAAAAGAGAACACGTGGATAATGCCGAATGAGCTGTTTATGCCATTTTGAACACGCGTGAGAACTCCCTCACAAAAACATTTTCCTCTCTCGTAAATGACTATTGACGCTATAAAAGACATTAAAATCTAAGTTATTAAAGAATAATATAAAGTTATTTGAATTCCTCACTAAAGAATTGTTTAATATTGTTGACGCAATTTATTTTAAAGTTTTTTCTATATAAAATAATTATAAATAATATAATATAAGATCGGTTCAAGAATCTTGGGGCCGAGGATAGATGAGGACCACCGGTCTTCTTAGGAACCGAACCAAAATTGGTAGGGTTGGGCTGATTCAGGATTGATCCTGAATCGATACTCACCCCTAATTCTCTGGGTGTCCTTTCCTAGAAAGACATTATTCCAACTCTCAACTATGCCTAACTGAGCAAGATCCTCCGAACTTTCTGGTGCACTTGTGCTGTCCTTTTGGGAGAATGGCTGAGGAGGGTGTGTCGGAGGAGATATGAAATATCGCGGGTCGGCTTGACCTTTCGGAATATTTTCGGCTCGTTTTGGCTGAACATAGCATGGATGGCGATGATACCACGAAGTTCTGCTTTTTGTACTTCTTTATAAACCAGGAGAACCATAAAATGAAAATTTGCAAGCAGTGGGAATTAGCCTAACTTGGGTCACTTTCTTGATTTTTGCACGCTTTTCACCGAGAAATAATTGCGAATCTCTTTAGGATATTTTTCTATGTTAAAAATGTCTGTGATATCTCTAAATATTATATGTATATCGCACGTATATCTCCCTTTAATTATATTTATCTTGATTAAGATATTATTTTATAATAATTATTTAATAAAGTTTGTAAATGGAATGATATATCCTTTATTAATATATATCTAATTATATAGAAATTCCCTAATTTTAATTTCCATCTTATTCCTATCTCTAACCATTCAACTCAGTGAATTTTGAAATTTGATAGACATCACGCGAGATTCGTTAGATCCACCAATCTAAATGTATTACAGGTAGCACAATTCACCGATCTAAGGCGCTTGAATGATCATGCCGCATTTCAATTAATGCAGTAATGCGATTAAGGGTGGGCGTGTACCGGTTCGGGAGAAAAATCGAAGCTTCGACGAGATTTCCATCTATCCCAAATTGTAAGAACTCAAATTTGAGCGAGATTCTGCGGTGAAGAATCTCCCTACGAGTAGCTTGCCAATCACGCAGTTCCAGGAAGTCTTTTTTCCCAAGTCAACTGATGGAGACAATGTTGATAGATGATACAGTCACCATCTTCACCTTGGCTGCATTATTGTTGCAATAAAATCGTCCACTTCTGGGGGCAATAACAAAATTGGATTAACTCGAGCGTGTCAAATTAAATTAAGGACGACAAAATGAGAAATCATGCTTTACTTCACTTTTTGTGTACGGAAAATTGAATATCAATCGCAATTAGGGGGTCGATTATTAGAGCCGGTGATCATGGCGGGTGGTCCGCGAGACTTGCCTAGGTGTGTTAGTCCCGAAGAGAATATAAATGGGCTCGGGTTACACGGAAAAATCCGACCAGCCCTTATCGGCCCTGAGCCTAGATAATTATAACCAGCACATATTATAATTCAGGTGGAAGTTTGATAACAATTTCACATTTATTTTCACACATTTATTTTCACCAAAAGAAGTCAATCAAGGTAAATCAACCTTGCGCCTTCCAACTTTCGCAAGGCGAATTTTGGAGACAGATCTGGAAGCAGAGTGCATTTTCAAAATTCACCTATGGACATAAATGATCAGTATGCAGCACATCCATGAGCAGAGTGACGAATTCTTGACATGTATTTGAATCCAAGTCTAAGAACTGATTTGACTTCAGGATAGTGTCACTTACACTCCATTAGTCAAAAAAAAAAAAAAAAGGACTCTGGGTTTCTTTCGGCAAGGGGAAAAGAATGTACATCGATGCTATGTACAGAAATGGCGAAACCTATACAGTCAAAGAAAGCGAGAAAAATAACAACGATGACTAAGAAAGTTGAAAAAAAAAGAAGTGTAATCTGTACCCTTCGCGTTATTTTCTTTCGGTCGGGTGAGCTACTAACCGAATTTCCTGAGTTCGTGTCTACAACAAAGACTGCAACGCCTAGGTAGCTCACTAGCGTCTTCTGGACACGAAAAACTCGTAATCAGGTTGTCGATTCACCGTGCTATGATCTCCTTTAGTGACAGCAACTGTGGCCATCAGCGAAGCTACCTCCTCGAGCGTCCTCAACCGCTCCTTCAGGATCTTCGGTGGATCTAAGCTTAAGACTTCCTTTCTCTGGCTTACTGCAGAGGGCTTCAACTGGAACCAGCACTCACTCTGTTCATATAAATGAAGATCGAATGAAGGTTATGAGGTATGTGGCTTTGCGCAACATGCTTGAAGCAAGATCTAAATTCCATCTTTCATGGGATCATCATTTGACCAATAGTTCTTGTCTCGTTGTTAGACCAATGCTGCTATCCGTCTGTTTCTTTTAGCAGGATACGTATGCATAGTTAAAACTTAATGGTCAAAACCCAATATAAGTACTGTTAGCTCCATACAGAATCGACGAGGATAGACTTCAGTACACCCCCCTGAACACGAATAAGTAGATGCCTAATTCAGCACATCCATGCGTGCTTCTGAACAAACACTGGGTTAAGCTACAACAAATGGAGATTACATTTTGTACAGTTGGTATTGTCTTAAAAGCTATCCATTATGATTTTCTTGTTAAATCAGAAAGCGTTGTCAAAGCATCACATCCACGCATGATTGGAAACCAAAGCAAGCAGGGGAATATATTTGTTATGTTACCTGGCAATTGTAACTCTGCAGACCCACTACGGGAGATACTATACAAGGGTTCATATTGACAGAATCAAAAGTGGCTTCTCTATGAACCAAATTCCCGAGCGAGTGGTACGTTAGAAACGCTGCACGGAAATTACCATCAGGAATCCTGTAGATGGGATACCACGCGACTGAGTACCTGAAATGGCAAAGGATATAAGCAGGCTTTAATCATGACAATGTTGAATTTTATTGAAACTAAAGCTCGGCTCACAAAAAGAGTTAAAACTCTGAGACAAGGTTTGATTCAATAGATACAAACCATGATCTTGGGTCCAAATCACATAGATTTGCAGAGTTTAATTTTGAAGGATCTCCATAAATTCTGGAACGAGATGGCCCACAACCGCCAACAAGCTCTTGGATCCTGAAATGAACATCTAAACATCACCATTTTGCAGTAAAGAAGGCCAACCAATTGCTAGTTATGAAATAAGCCAAGAAAGTAAGAACCCAAGGCATAAAACTTCACAAAAATGTGGCATGCAGTATTTTGATTTTCCTGCTTGCAGTTTTTGCAGTCAATATTTCAGGTTCAATCGCTCCAAAGAGAATAGAGCAGCATATGACCAGTAGACCTGATACTTTTATAACAAATAAATCTAATTTCCTTGAAGAGTAAATATAGTACTACTTTTATCCCAATTATCCTGTCAGACATCAAGAAGTTCTCTTCATACTAAAATCATAATTAGTCCGTCTGAGTACACGGATAAAGCCAACAAACTTCACCTGTTTGTGAGGAAAAGGAAAGAAAAAAAAGAACAAAAAGTAGGCAAAAATGAAACTAATATGCATCTATCAATCTATCACATTGGACAATGTTTGCAAGAATCATAGCGTTTATAGTTGACCAAAAGCAACAATACAACATTATTTGAAGTCCCAATGGTAGGTTCACGAGAAAAGAAGACTCAATAACTAATTCTAATAAAAGAACAAGCAATAAGTTAAAAACAGCTTTATCTACGAATTCATGGTCTGTATGATCTTCCAACCAATGACTTCTGCCTTACCATGGTGTTACCCTACCACTGAGTTAAAAGGGCCCATTTGATCAAATACTTGAAAGGATAATTTAAAGGCATAGCCCAGCTAAATAAATGAACTTACTTGTCATATAAAGGCTGCCTCTGCTGAGGTTGCTCCGCCTCAAAATACTCAAAAAGCAGTTCTAAATCCTTAAACTGCTCATTGTCGGTAGGACTGGACATGTTATTTCCAGAAGAAGGTGAAGATTGACAAGATTTTTCAGATCTTTCATTAACCTCCAACTCAAATCTGGGAACCCCATCTATGCTGCAGGTTGATCTGCTGCTGCATTTCTTGAACAGCTGGACAGCTGACAAATAAGGAACAAAGTAGGCACGAAACAAAAAACGATCAACACCTATTCTATTTGAGTTAATGTAATCTTCACCCCTAACTTCCAACCCATAACTGGTATGTTTCTTGTACCACTGCCACAGGCATTCCAGAGATACATTGGGTCTCTCATGTTGGCAGAGTAACGAGCCAACAACCCAGTCTCTTGGGCAAGTCTTACAACCAACCATATCCTGTGATTTGCAAAGAACTGGAGAAGTAAAATGTAGCAGCCTCTCAAACTCTGCAATGGGCCCACCAGTTACAAGATGAACAGCTTCTGAGGCCAACTGTATCCTATATGCTTCTTGTATAGCCCTCATTAACTTGTCTAGATGAATTTGAACCACAGAGCTTTTCTGATTTTCTGATTCATCCCTTGAGAAGCTACAAGGCACAAGCTCGCGGTTCTGCTCTTTAAGCATGCATGATTTCTCATTTCTCAAGGGCTCAACCTGACTTTCATCATCACAGGGTGGATAATTCTCCATTTTAGACTCCTCGAACCTGCACGTAACTCCTGTTTCAATATCATTTTCATCATTTAAGCCTATTTTATCTTTGGGATGTAGTAAAGTCGTGTCCTCAACAGTTGCATCATAAGAACGTCCCAGACAACTGTCCGATCTGATGTGGTCTGTTGACAGAGAATTCTTCATGCGAACAGGCACCCATTTCTGTGTAAGAGATCCAGAGCTACACTTCTGCTTACTACAGTCAGCTACAGAAACTTGTCTTCCTAGCAGAGAAATTTCATCAGCTAAAAGATGGGGAGCTAATGCTGAAGATTGAAGCTCAGAATGATTGACATGGTTAGAGTGAGAGCAATATACTGGTAATGAATTATCCTCATCTTTTGCATCTTCATTGTCCAGAATAGAAGCATCACCGTAAACGGTCTTTGGCAGTTTCTGAGAGACAAATTTTGATTCAGTCTCCCCTTCATTTTGATTCACTTGAGATGGCATTGAAGTATTGTACATACATGGCCGGATCTTTGTCGAAGCACTTGATTTTTCAAGCTTGGCCTTGTTAGTGAAAGATCCCTTCCTAGCATGGTCATCAGATTCAATTTTTGAATCTAAAAAGCCTGTTCGTTTCGATTTACGCAAAAATTGAGGATGTGACTGCTGCTTACTTTCATTTCTAAATTCCATTTTCCCCTCAGCAACTTTGCCATTTTGTTTAAGCAATGGAGCCTTTCTCCAGGACATGTCGATTTTTGACTCGGTAGAGCATAACTTCTTTGTGTCATCGACACACTCATGGTCATGTTTCTGCTGTACCTTCTGCCAAACAGGATAACTATTACCTTTTCCAGCTTGTTGATGTGAATTCCCAACACTTCCCATTTTACTGGCACTCGAACTGTTAAATTCTAATTTATTCACCCTATTATCACAGCAAGGCGCGACCAGTGGCATAATGATGCTGCTATCCAAATTCTCTTGCCTTGTCTCTTTGCAACGATCACGAGAATCTCCTGCATCATTTATCAAGTCACCGTCAGAGGAGTACTCCTTTCTGGAGCTCAATGCTGGAAAATCTCCATCACGCTTGCTTGCTGCTTATTTCATTGGATTCAATCACATGGACTTGAACCCTCACATGTTCATTTGAAATGATCAAAGGTACATCTAAATCTAAGGAGCCATTTATGTCTGAGAGTCTATAGTAGTTTGTAAGATAAAAACAGCATCTAATGACTACTGCTTATCTCTTCCAGATAGTCAAAAGCAAAAAGTTCTGTATCATTACCTTTGAATTCATCCCCATCGTTGAAACTAGCACTCTGCCCATGGGTATTCGGAACCAAAGAAGCAGCAGCAGTTTCAGATGTGTCTCTTCCATAAAAATCAGAGATGCTTGTTTGTGGTGTTTCAGAGTAGTCAATGCCTTCACTCTTTTCAGCTTTGAGCTGAAGTTCTGAACCAGTCCCAAATGGAACTATGCCTTCACCATCAATCTCATTTTTCATACCATAGGTTCTGGATATTGAGCTACCATGGTCATAATCCTCAGCTAAAACTTCCAATTGACTCAAAACACCATTAAATGGAAGACTCTTCCTGTGTTTCCGTTTTCTTCTTGCTTTATTTCTTGAATTTTTGCTCATATCCTTGTCAGCCTTGTCTCCATCAGTAAGCTCCACGGTGGGATCATTTGCACAAGGGTCTCCTTGAAGCAAACAAGGATAACAGTTAGAGGTTGAAGAATTTAGACCACAGTTACAGCCAGAATAGTCAGCAAAAGGTTTGTTCGGCAAGGCCTTTTTATGAGATTGGCATCTCACATCTAATTTAAAAGACTTACTCACTGTACTCGATTGCATTAAGAGAGAACCACCACCTGGAGGCCCTTTATGTGCTTTTCGTCGATTATTGTCAGCAGCAATGACAGCTTGGCTAAATATTGGGTGCAGTCTATCCACGTTTGTGTGAGCACCATAAAGCAGGAGGCCTCTCTGTTCAGGATATTGAAGAGGTAAAGTGACAATTCTCCAAGTTCCATCAGATTCAAGGGTAAGGAAGGTCAACATAGTACACCTGACAAACTCAGACGGGAATTGATCACTTGCAAATTCGCAACATGAAGATAACAAAAACTGAATATAATGAAATGAAGTTTCGTTTATGATTTAAACAGTAGACAACAAATGGTGCAACAGCTTAATTATCTTAACTACAACAATTGCATCGAACTATGTTCTTTCTGCGCTCCTAATGGTCCAAGCAAGTGATGAACTGAAAATGGCTCCTTACCTATGATTGGAGATCCCGCAAATGACCTCTGAATTTCTGAAATTATTCCAATATGAAGATTTCATCAGCAAGGAAGCATTCCCTCTGTCAGAGACAGGCTGAACACGGCTATGGGACTTTTGAAGAACACCATGCATCTTTTCTTGATCCTCTAGAAGCCACTTGCAATTAAAATGATGCTTCCAGGAAAGAATGAAACCCTCTGATGATGCTTCACTTGAACGCCCTAGTAATCAAGCATACAGACTTACAATGTCAAGAGGCATTAAGATATCCAGCAGAAGTACACAAATTCTGTGACTGGAGGAAGTCTATTTTATCCGTATACATGCTGGATTCCACAAGAAGAAACTTTTGTAAGGGAGATACGAGCAACATCACTATAAGCAAGGATTTGAGTGAGGTAACTAATTTATTTAATTACGCAATAGCTGCAGAATATGAACAACGAGATCAACAGAGGTGGCACAATGAGAAATAACAGAACAATCATTTAACTGTTATTTCTACAACACAAAAGCTTTCTCCGTCCAATCTCTAAGGTTTGGCACATTGATGGAATGATAGAAGCAACCGATTAAATGGTAGTCTTCATTCCTCCTTTAAAAGGTAAGAGATATTATAATCATGATAATCCATTCATTAATGACATGTGAACGAATCATAAGCAGAAATGAGTTTTAACATGAAAATGACCAATGAAACGGATGGTAAACCATAATGTCATCAGAAAGATAAAAGTGATGGTCTTGACCTCGAAACTCATTTGTGCTTCATCCTAACATGTTAAACATGCTGAGACATATTAAAATGCAGGAAAAAATGTTCATCTAAAATCTCGCATACTATCAGAAAGGAAAAGGCATCACCTTCAGATACCAAGTTTCTAACAGAACCTACAAAGCTGTCAACCAGAGGCCATCAAGCAAATCATTTCACTCCGCGTAACACATCTACTTAAGTTTATGATGCATAATTACACCAAGATCATATTCACTGGTTCCATTGGTATCACCATACAAAAATTTTCTTTTTATCTGAAGAAAAGAAGAAACTCCAGCCCCATAAACCCATAAAAATTTATCTTTCACTTAAGCCATCGAAAAAGAACAACATTCCCTGCGATTCTGGAAACCAGATTCCAACCCCAAGCAGAATAGAAAGAAGCAATTAAACCACGACCGAACCCTTACCCGGTAATCAACACAGAAGATCTTTAATCAACACCGATCTCCAAAAAGAGTATCTGCTTGCCAATCGGTTCGTCTTAAAGGTAACCAACCCATTGACTAAATTAGACTAAAGGGACTGGACTGGAAAAAGAGAAAAAAAATCTAAAATGGGTGGAGCCCATTTTTATCATGCATTTGCTAAAAGGGGAGATTCTCCCAGACTTAGGTGTGAGGCTCAGATTTTCGGTACATCAGCACCGCTATATTTATTACGATCGCCACCCACGTTCCAAATTTAGATGCCATTAGAATCAAGATACTGTCCAGTCAGTGCCAGGCAAGAATCGATCTGCGATCCTTAAGTAGAGGCGACGGGCTGTCCATACGAGGATCAAGCTAATAAAATAACCATTCGCACATTAAAAAGAACAAGACGAAAACATCAACAAGGGCCGGGATGAAATGAAGGGTGGTCTCAAGAGGATTAATTTATCTCTGCATCCACATCTAAAAAGAGTCCAAGAAACACAGTCAATCAGTCGATACGCAACGGGTTCTGCACAAAAAAGAGAGAGAGCGCGAGCTAACCACGAGGCAGGCTCTCTGACCAAGAAGACGAAACGAAGCCGCTCAGTTACAGGCGCGCGCAGACCCTCTTCAAGATTCCCCGTGAGGACACGAGTGCGACGCCGGAGAACATCGACCACCAATTAATGATGCGGAAATCTTTCGGCCCACCGTCAGTGGCGCTTTTGGCTCTGTCCCCTTGGCTTTTTTTGGTTCTCTTCTTTTTGGTTCTTTCTTGGTTTGAGGAATGGCGGACGGCACGGCAGGAAACCTCAGCAAGTGGGTCAGTGGGAGATGGAAGTGACAGGGAGAAAGGCCGGTTTGATATGAAAACGTGACAGTGCAGGATTCGTCGAAGAGACAGGCGGAGACGGAAACGGGGGAGGGTTAAAGTGGTCAGGACACCGAGCGATGTCTGACCATAGGGACATGGAAGTGCGTCTTACATGTAGAGATGTCATGCATTAAATTGACATGATTAAAAAGTTTAAAAAATTTTAAAAACATAAAATATCATCATTTTTTAAGTAAATATTATTTTAAATAAAAATTTAAAATATTTTTATTTTTTCAAATAAGAATCTAAAATGATTACATATATTTCAAATAAGAGTCTAATCTCGTCGATCGACAAATTATTCCGACTAATCAAGAGTATTTTCATTCAAACACATTTTTAATTGAAATTTTAATTAAATAAGTTAAGAAAAAAATAAAAAAATAAAAAAATAAAATTCAAAAATACAAGGTTGCCGCCTCTGTAGGGGACAACAATAGCCAATGGGGTTGCCAAAGCTCAAGTGAGGGTTGGTGACCCTCGTCGACAAGAGATGAGGGCTCAGTTTGGCCCTTGCCAAAAACAGGGCAAAGGCCCCCAAACCTAGGGGAGGGTGAAGTGAGGGCCATCGAACCTACACGAGAGCTAGCAACCCTCACCTAAATCTGGGAGAGGGTCGTCGCCCTGCCTCATTTTGGTGAGGCTCTTGCCTTTGGTTGGTAGGCATTGACGATGGGGCAGTAGCCAAAGGTGAGAGGGAGCCCTCCCTCCCAAGGTTTTCTTTTTTCTTGGAAAACAATAGAAAAAAGAAAGAAGAAAGAAAAAAAAATTAAAAAGACAAAATTACCCTTCACTAGACAAATCCTTATTTAAGACTAGGGAAAATTACACAAATAGTCCCTATATTTTCACTCAATGTCGATTTCGTCCCTCGAACTTTCGATTGGCTCGATTTGATCCTCGAACTATTGATAAAATGTACGATCTAGTCCTGAACTTTCGAATGGCTCGATTTGGTCCACGAACTATTAATAAAATATCCGATCTAGTCCTGAACTTTCGATCGGCTCAAGTTGGTCCTGAACTATGATGAAATGTCCGATCTAATCCTTCGTTACTTATTTTTCTTTTTTTCCTTTTTTTCCTCTTTTTTTCCCTTTTTTCCTTTTTTTTTCTCTTTTTTTTTTTTTGCTTTCCTCGTCGGCTCCGGCGGGAGGGCGGCGTCCGGCGAGGAGCCCCTCGCCGGATCGGCGAGGGCCCCTCGCCGGCGTCCCTCGCAAGCGGGCGAGTCCCTCGCCGATCTTGCGAGGGAGCTCCCTCGCAGATCGGGCGAGGGGCCATCCTCGCCGGCGTCTGCGAGGGAGAGCCCCTCGCCGGCGTCGAGCGAGGGCGAGGCGAGGGGCTCTCCCTCGCAGATCTGGCGAGGGCCGTCCTCGCCGGCGTCGCGAGGGAGAGCCCCGCCGGCGTCGGGCAAGGGCGAGGGTGAGGACTCTCCCTCGCAGATCCGGTGAGGAGAGCCCGCGCGCGACGCCGGCGTCGGGCGAGGGCGAGGGCAAGGGGCTCCTCGCCGGCGTCCCTCGCAAGCGGGCGAGGGCTCTCCCTCGCAGTCCGGGCGAGGGAGAGCCCCGCACGCCGCCGGGAGGAGGGCCCTCGCCCGGATCTGCGAGGGAGAGCCCTCGCCCGCTTGCGGGGACGCCGGCGAGGGAGCCCTCGCCCGACGCCGGCGAGGACGGCCCTCGCCCGGATCTGCGAGGGAGAGCCCCTCGCCGGCGTCGGCGAGGGGCTCCCTCGCAAGATCGGCGGGGCCCGGCGAGAGGCCCTCGTCGATCCGGCGAGGGGCTCCTCGCCGAACACCCGGCCCTCCGCCGGAGCCGGCGAGAGGGAAAGCGAAAAAAAAAAAAAAAAAAAAAAAGGAAAAAAGGGAAAAAAAAAAAGGAAAAAAAAAGAAAAATAGTAACGAAGGACTAGATCGGACATTTCATCATAGTTCAGGACTAACTTGAGCCGATCGAAAGTTCAGTGGACTAGATCGGACATTTTATTAATAGTTCGGACCAAATTGAGCCATTCGAAAGTTCGGGGACTAGATCGGACATTTTATCAATAATTCAGGGACTAAATTGAGCCAATCGAAAGTTTAGGGACGAAATTGGACATTGAGTGAAAATATAGGGACTATTTGTGTAATTTTCCCTTAAGACTAATGTGGCAACTTCAGGTTTAGGTCCTTATTTGAAACAAATCTATTTGAAACTCTTATTTGATAAAAGGGAAAATTCTAAATAAGGACCCAAAGTGCATACTTTTTCTAAAAAGATGACCTAAAATGGAGTTTGTTTAAGATAAAAACCCAAAGTAGTCATTTACTCTCAAAGAAGGACCTCAATTGCTAGCCAGTGAACAGATGTGTCTCCAATGCATATTTCGATGACCTGATCAGGGGTATTTTTGTCCAAAAAAATTATTTTTTAAATTTCAGTTTGTTCTGTTCTTTTTTTTTTTTTTTTGGTTGATGATTGCATTGTTCATCATCTTCTCCATCCCCTCTTCGTCTTCTTCTTACCTAGACCAAGAAAATTGGACTTGGGAAGGGCCGGCAAGGTCTAGATGCCCATCAAAGAGTCACATGCTTTGAGGTCTTGCAGAGAAAAAGGCAACACCTCCTAGCACCACCCCCAGTCACTTATGCACATTGAATAAGCATTCGACATGTAAAAGCAGAAATCTAACAAACTTAGAGGAAGAACATGATGATAAACGCATAAGCAAGCGACTTTGAGGAATCAGCTCTACTCAAGAGAGATTCGTGAGTCCTGAAAATACCGTTTTCATTTGCTTAGCTAACAACAGGAGTTTTATCTTATTCCAGCTTTCACTGACTACAATGATGCTTTAGTGAATCGAACATGAGTCGGATTAGGATTTTACAAGTTTCGCTTCAAGCGTGGAAAATATTGATTTCCACTCTCCCTATTCATCTTTTTGCCTAGATCAAGAACACTGGACTTGGGGAAAGGCCGGCGAGGGCTCAATGGCCCTTGCTCACTACCGGCGATCGCTCGCCGCCGGCGATGGGCGTCAAGCCCTCGCTTGCTGCCGGCGATGGGCGTCAAGCCTTCGCTTGCTGCCGGCGATAGGCGTCAAGCTCTCGCCAGCCTTTCCCCAAGTCTAGTGTTCTTGATCTGGGCAAGAAGATGACTAGGGAGAGTGGAAATCGTTATCAAATTTTCACTTTCTTGTCGTTTCATTCCGACTCCTTCGCTATTCTAGGTGACGATGTCCGAAAACCCATTCCTCAGTCTCTTCCAAAATCTTGAGAAGATATTCAACTCCATCCAGACCCATCTCTCTACCTTCATCGCTCGTCCCGCTACCATCGCAAATCGATAACAATGCTCTCTTCTCCATCTCGAGCTCGCCCAAACCGAGCGTGACAAGCGCAAATTTCCAGGCTTTCAGACTAGAAGAGGTGCTCAAGAAGGTGGGCACTTCGTTTTCCTTCCCCTTTGCTTTGTGTCATTACCGTCTCGAGTGAACAATTCAGGGTTCTGTGTGTTTTGGATATAATGGTGTGTATGCTCGGTCGGTGTTTGTTGGTACTCCTAAGTGAAGGCAGCAAATGGGTTCCTTTCGAAATGTATAATTGCAGCGTGTTGTATCCTGGGGGAAATCAAAGCAGACGTGCCCTGAAGAAGACGATGAACAGGACAATCAAAAATGAAAAAAAAATAATATGTTGGACGAAAATACCCTAATCAGGCCACCGGAATATGCATCGGAGATGTAACTATTTACTGGCCGATGATTGAAATCTTTCTTTGAGACTAAATGACCACTTTGGGTCTTTATTTGAGATAGATTTCACTTCAAATCCTTTTTTGAGAAAATAAGGGCACTCTGGATCCCTATTTGAGATTTTCCTTGATAAAATGATGGTATTTTAGGCTCTTACTTAAAATTTTCCCAAATATTTAGCATCGAATGGGCTGCCTTCCAATATTTTTAGGATTTTTCGGATAATTTTTCCGAAGTTAAGAAAGGGAAGTGAAAAACATAAGAAACAGAAATAGCAATCGAAGTTGATTTTTAATTATTTGAGTCATTGGGGATTTGAGATGAAGTTGCAATATCCCTGCAGATTTAACAAATTAGTATCGAGAAGAAAGTGAGCGAGGAAAGAATTCTTCAAATGTCAGAAGTAGGGACACCAAAATCCATGTTTCCTTGCTGAGATAATAACAAAGCAAATGGCTTGAGTTGGACATTAAAAATCATATCCATAAATTTGAAATCCTCTAACATTAAACATGAATTTCCATTAATTCGGAAATAATTATGTGAGTAAACAAATTGGGAAAACTGTTGAAAGTTTTTATGATGAGTTGCTTTGATGTAAGAAAAAAGTTATGATCAACAGAAAATTGAACCATGCCTTTTAAGTACATATTCTTCTGGAACTGCCCATTTGACTTAAGTACCTCCATATGTCCTGAAAAGTTCCTGAGTTATTTGTGATTTGTATGAACTACAACAAAGTCCTACCTTGCATTCTCTGAATGAAGGTATGCTCGATATTAGGATGTCAACATGTCATTAGGAGTAGTCCTCAATAAAAATTAAACACAATAAATATTATTAGTTGATATGTATTATATATTTCTATATGTACGGGAAAAATAAAAAAACCAAACATGTAGTCTTCATTGAATCAGAGAGATAAAGCTATTAATTGTCAAAGATTGGGGAGTTCCGTGTTAACAACGTGGATAATTACTAATTTCACTGTCCACCGTGGTTTGTTTTTCAATCAAGTAACACAATTAACACACCCTTCTCTTCTCAAGTAATCAAGATTCTCGTGGAGTTCTTTCTGCAGTCTGATCTAAATCCAAATGTTAAGGAATCGATATATTCTCATCTCTTCATTGTTTCTTACTTGTTCAAAGTGCAAGCAACATATCTTGCCTCCACCCTATTTTCGTTTTTGGATAGAACAGAGTCTCGTTAGGGGCAAAATTTGAAACATCTAACACACATTCGGATTTGAGAAAATGTATTGAGGACCAAACTACTGCTTTAACCAATATGTTGGCCGTTGCTAACGCATATGGACATTGCAAATTAAAGGAAATAAAACGAGGAAAAAAATTGATCATAAAATCGATATCATTTTCAGTACAATTTCACTTCCAATCACCTAGGGGGTGAATGACAAACTATAATTTCTATTCTAAAAACAATTTTTCTATTTGATTTATTTCGGAATAGAAATCTGTTTCATAAAATTATTCCATTTTTCTATTTCTGAAATAAATTTTTGTTCCGAAATAGGTTTGGAATAGAAATCAAGTAAAAATTTTATACTTTTTTTTTTTAATTTCTGGAATAAAAAATTTTCTCATTGTTTGTCCTTGTTATGAATCAGTCGTCCATCCATCGCTGTTGACCACCGTTCGCCAGTCGCCTGCCTCTGTCGCCACCCTCGTCTGACGTCCGTCGTTCGCCGCTTGCCACCCTCGTCCGCCGTCTCTCGTCGCCGTCTACCGGTCGTCGGCTGCCGCCATGGCCTGCCGTCCGCTATCACTACTGTCCTCTGTCGTCACTATTCGAAAGGAAGAAATTTTGTGTTATAATCAAATGAATTTCTATTTTTAGAGTATAAATTTTGTGTTGTTATCAAATATGTATTTTTACTTAGAAACTCATCTAGAAATAGAAATAAAAAAAATCTATTTCTCTTCTAGAAATCAATTTTCTGGCTAGAATGGTTATCATTCGCGCCCCTAGCAATTTCAAGTATCTGAAATTAATTCCTAACTACACATAGCATAGCATTCCTCAAAATCTGCTCACCTCATCAATAATTAAAAAGCCAAACTCTTTAACTATGGGTTAAAAGCTTGGTTTGATCCATAGAGGAGGAGAACAATGGTCATAATTCATCGCCGTAAAATACAACTCGGTCGTGCAATCTTCGATGTGGTATATTATCATGTCCCCGCCTCCTCCCTCTTCACTCAGCCAGGGCGATGAAACATCAGCAAAATAAATACAATTCGGCTTAATATGATGCTTTTCATCGACCTCCAAGCAGAAGGAAGAATTGATTCCCAAGAAGAGGGACATGTTCTCCAAGCTCTTAACTTCTATGCATGTTCGAGCATTGAAGTCAATCTTGAAAACCTGAAATTGAAAGGTTCGAGTAGGTTTACATTCTTCCCATCGTAACACCAACAATAGAGATCCCGTTGCTGATTGCACTAAATACGCTCCAATCAGAAGCAATGGATGCCCCGTTGTTAGTTGAACTAGATCCATGTGCTCCCAATGTATAAGTCTTTGCGGCATCTTGAAAATTACTTGAGCTTGGAACGGAGTTGGTCCATTCACGTCGCACCTCAAGATGCTACCGTCACAATCAAGAGCAACAAAACACCCCTTATAAAATATAACATCCGCGATATTGTTCCTGGGGTTGGGGGAATTCACTGCCGTCCACTCCTTGTCGCCAGGTTTCCAAAGCCCTAGCCGTCCACCCCTCTCGTAGATGACCATGACCATGTAGTCGTCTAGAGATGTAGTCGGGCTAGCAGATACGACGAACTTAGTGCTGAATATATCATAGTGAGGCGAGACTTGACGTCGAGAAACTTACTCAAATTAGGAAGCTTAGTAATATAATTGTGGCGACAAGGAATTCTTCAGCATGTGGAGTTCCCAGTCACTGCTGAGCGTCAACACCCAACCCTGCGAATAGAAGCACGTCTTCCCCTTCGCTTCCGGCATCAGCACTCTATGAACCTGCTTACACGAGAGGCAAAAACATTCGCGCCGCAGCGTCTCCTGATGGTCCTCAAGCATCAGCCACGGGACATTGCTCGGAACGCCAAGAGCGGATCGCCAAGAGCGGCACACTGCTCGGAACGCCCTCAAGTCCTCGGGACAAAGATGTCGCGAGCATAGTTCTAGCAGCTCTTGTGGGAGACCTGCCCAGTTTCTCATCATCCTCGACTTTATCAAATCGATACGAAACAGGATGCTACAAGAGGCGATAGAGAATCAGTTGGCTTTCGTGATGGGAATTAGTAATGATCAAGAGCTAAGACTTTCTTTTTTTGGGTAGGAATAAGAAGCATATTGGGGAATGACCAAACTATACAAAAGATCAAGGCATCAAAACTTACACTCAAGATGAGCAAGTCAAAATGAGTGGAAGGATGCCGAGATGTAAAAGAGAATGGCAGCTAAAAGCAAGCATGACATGCACAATCACAAGCTAGAAACCAGCTAAAATCAAGAGCTAAGACTCTTAATCCCACTAGGAATTCAAATTCTAAGCGGAAAGGAAACAGAGTGTTAGCTCTGTGCTATGTTCATTGGATTAAAACTATCTCCCAAAAACACAATCCTTAAATTAAACAATTGACAATCGAGGAATATTCGTCGAGCCAAAGAGGAAAAAAATAAAGCGATATTTATCTAATTTTGTTGTGGTAAAGTGGCTAAAATTTAAAAAACTCATCGAGTCTTCTTCATTGATAAGACAATTAGTTGGCTTTCGTGATGGGAATTAGCAATGATCAAGAACTAAGACTCTTAATCCCGCTAGGAATTCAAAGGGAAACAAAGAGCCAGCTTTCTGCCGTGTTTATCGGATAAAAACTATCTCCCAGAAACACAATTCCTAAACAGTTGACAATCAAGGAATATTCCGTCGAACCAAAGAGGAAACAAAATAAAGCGATATTTGTCTGATTTTGTTGCGATAAAGTGGCTAAAATTTAAAAACATCATCGAGTCTTCTTCTTCATTGATGAGACCAATAGAGCAGATGCAGAGGAGCATCTCGGAGAATGGAAGATTCTCCAATTAATGTTTCTTCAGGGGAGAAAATGGATCAAACTCATCATCGATGCCACGGCAAAAGCAGATAGAATGGAATGGCGAAAGCAGATAGAATGGAATGACCGAGATTCAACCGAAAGCGAACCTCAATCGCATCGAGATTTTCGAAGCAGTGAGAGAGACAGCCTCGCAAGAAGAGTTGGGGGAAAGAGAGATAAGTAGAGACCTGAAGAGTGGCGAACGCTGTCCGTTGAGGTGGCGGGACCTTGGAAAGGCAGCGGCGCGTGCTGGGCGCGGACAAATCACCCAACGTCCTGTCGAATAATCACAGAAAATCGAAACTGAAGTCTCCAAATCAGGAAACCCTAACGAGGGTCATTAAAGAGGATCGTTAAAAATCTATTTATATTGACGTTGGGAAGCAAACGGTGTTGACATGGCATTCATGTAGCTTACCTAAAATAAAAACGACGTTGTTTTGACTTAAAAACAATTTGATGGATCTTCATGGAGGGTAAACGTGTTATATAAATACAAATCTAAAGTTAAGAAAAAGTTGCAAGTAAATTTATTTCCCTCTAAATTTATCACAAAAAAGTGCTAATTAGTCGGCTTCGATTGATCCAGCAAGGCACAAGAAACAAGAAATCATCTTGAATCGAGCGGTGAGGTTCGGTCCAGATCTCGACTAGAACTAGTATCGGTGCTCACCTTCAGAAAATAATTGCGCTATTTGTGAACGAGTCTGTAGGTCATTGATGTATAGGAGAGTTTCCCATGGGTTTATCTCATATACAGGATGTGTACGAATTAGGGCACAAGCCGGTCTGATATTAAGTAATGATGGTTGAGTAAACTTAACCACTGTAAGTTGAGTGAAATATCAAGATTTAAAGATTGAAAATCTTCTAGATTTGAGTTGAACATACACATGCCCTAGTAATTGAATTCTTTAGTAATTGAATTCTTTTACCATAAAAAAAAGGCATAATACAAATTCAAAAAAATAGTCATTTTTAAGTAAACATGAACATCAGATCGATTTTAAACCATAAAGTACTTTTGATATTCAGATTCTCAAGGATTCTTTTTGATCTAGCAAATAAAACTTTCATGAAAGCCTAAAGAAAAATAATGGCATTTAATGACAACAACTAGATTAAATGTTTAATAATGGAACGATAGTTGTTTAGGGCATGTTTGGTAACTAGCCAAACAATAACTATTTATATTATCATATCTTCTAGAACAAAAAAAAAATAGAAATCTATTTGGTAAAGTTTTTGTTCTCATAAAGAAATTTATTCTCAAAAATAGCTTGGAACAAAATTAACAAGTAAAAAAAAAAGTTACTTCTTTATTATTAGGAACAATTGTACTATCAAACTCAAAACATTTTTTTTTTTCTCTTTTTCTCTTCCTCTAATAGGTCACTGGACCTTGCCAAGGCTCAACCTCGTTATGACTGGGCTTGACTTGGCTTGGCTAGCCCAAATTTGGCAAGGCTCAACCTCACTCGGCCCTAGGCAAGGTCGACCTCGCCGGTGGTTGGCGAGGCTTCCTCGAGGCTGGTGAAAAAATAGAAACATATAATAAAATTTCTAAAAAATAAAAGAAACTTTAAATCACAAAAATTTTGGAGATCATACTAAATGCATTATTATTTTGATAATAGAAGTTTTATGCAATTATCAAACGTTTTTCAAATGTTTAAAAATTCATCCCGACAATAGAATTGGAAAAAATTATTTCTAAGTATGAATTGTTTTTTAGAAAGGAATAATTACCAAACGTATCCTTGGAAACTAGACACAAAAGAATTGTGCATGCAATGCAATGCCGCACACCCTCTTTCAATTACCATGCGAAAATCTTTCGGTCCGCTCTCGGTCGCTTTTTTGGCTCCGGCGATGGGAGGAAACCTGAGCAAGTGGGTCAGTGGAGAAGGAAGCGACAGGCAAAAAAGGTTTTGGTTTGATATGATAGTACGTGAGAGTGCAGGATTCATCGAAGAAACGTGAGAGTGCAGGACTCGTCGAAGAAACCAGAGACGGAGACGGAGACGGGGGAGGGTTAATGTGGTCACGACAACGAGCGATGTCCGACCTTGTGGACATGGAAGTGCGTGCGTTGTACTTGCACAGAGAGAGAGAGAGAGAGACAGAGACAGAGAGAGAACAAGAGATCAAACATAAGACCACAACGCATATCTTTCACGCGATATGCTCCCATGTCCCTACGAAATCACTTGATTAGCATGCATGATGCAGATAGGATGGAAGAATTCGAGAACAATCCAAATATTTCATTGTACTGATATAACTTTTATATAATTACTGTATAGTCACTTGATTAGTAATGTCAAATTTGCCTAAAGTATCTTTATTACAAAGGACTGGTGAAATATAGATTTATCTTTGCCTTCTCATTTATTTGAATGCGGCTATGATGGAAAAACTTGGAAACAATTAGGATAAGATGTAGCCTCTATGTCATGATGCCCCAATAAAGTCACTTGATTAGCAAAGTTCAATTCGTCTAAAGCATCTTTCTAAAAATGGATTTGGTGAAATAGGAATTTATATTCGAATTTTGATTCGTTTGAAAGTTTCTTATGTACGATGTGGTTAGGATTAAAAAATTCGACGACAGTCGGTATCCTCAATGAAGTAATATCGGTCGAAATAAGATTAAGATGGATGAATTTCCTTCATTGGTCATACCATATCTATGAACCTCTATGCCAAATCCTATGGAAAATCACGTGACTGGGTCCTCCTTTATCAGGAAAGTTAGCACTTTTGATTATTCTATCGACCCACGAAAAGCCCATTGGCCATCCCCACCAAATGGGCCTTCATGCGAAGATGATATTGGGCTCGGATCATAGACATTGGTAAAGGCCCAAAACATGCAAGTCAAGGCCCATTCACAAAGTACCAACTCCAAACCTACCCTGCCCCACTATTTCGGGTACTTAATTGACATGGTACCTAATCCACTTTCGGTTACATGCACCAAACCTATAAAAGATTCTAAGAAAAAAATTATTTTCTGGGCCATGACTAGGCTAATAATGTAGTATTGACCACTTAAAATAGCGTGGCCCAATGCTAATGAGATGTTCTATATTTTTCACGAGAAAAAAAGCATAAAAAATTAAGAATAATATAATCCATAAAATCTGCTAAGTTCCAAAATTATGCCCTACCGCGAGCCCTTCTAAGACGTTCCTCGCATATTTTCCTCTCATATTAAATAAGAGCTATAGTCAAAAGTCCGCCTTCGATATAAAATCATTCTTATGCATTTATTATTAGACGAGCAACACGCATGCTCAGAGATGAATTACTTCACATGTCGATCATCCAACGGTGAAGATAGTATACACCTCATTTTTCACATCGACAAGGCAAATTGGTAGGGTAAATACATGTTTATGAAGCCCCCTCATCACTTGGGTTTTCCTTTCTTTTTTCTAGTTGAGGATTTCTTTGCAACCGTGCGAGAGGCCATATCTAATGCCCCCCTGCACATGCAGGCACATGTCAAGTCGTGGAGGGACCCGTGTGTACTGGAATGGCTCGTTCTTCTCAGAAAGTCCTTCTCTGGTCTCCTGTCAGTGACACCTCCCATCCACCATCTGCAAGAACTGCACATGCTGCTGTACATCGACCCATCATGACGCCACGGCCCCGTCCGGGCAGTGCCATGGATAAGCGAAATCCTAGGACGTGTGCTGCAGTCCACACGAACTGGGTACGCGCTGAGCGCCATTCCAGTTGAAAAGTGAAAAACCATACCAGCTTCGGGGGGCAACACTGGCGTGACGGGGACTCCTCGTTGGATTTTCTTGCCCCCCGGGTCCCTACCACCACCCCATCCCCGGGTTTGAACGGCCACCCTTTCTTGACTTTGATCGAACGCGGTCAGGAGGATGAGGTGTGAGGAATGAGGAAAGCGAAAGATAAAGAAGTTTGGAAAAAAAAGGTGCCTTGCTTTTTCTCAAGACCTCAGGGAACATGACGAGAAGCTGCTGAGACAGGTGGCTTAACTGTTCGTATTAATATTCATAGTAGAAAGACGGTGCACGGGTCCACGGTCCGTAAACGGATTATCATTACTCGCCAATATTTTCTGTCGCTTTCGTATAAGATGTCACGACGCGGACCGAGTTTATTGAGGGTTTAGCAGGCGGACGGTCGAGATTCTTTTCTACCTTCGATCCGACGGTGGCTGGGGCTTTGGATCGGCTTCATGATCTTACTTAGAAACAACCTAATCCTGAAGGCTTCCGCTTCTCACCGTGTTCTGCACGGATACAGTTCTGCCAGAGAGGGGGGAGTGTGAATGAGAAAGAGAGTTGAAAATTTTGGCCACCGGCATTTCCTTATTTTAAGGGTTCTCTGCATTTGTTCTTGCTTGGAAGCTCTGCATCCCTTTCTATATACTCATCCTCCCCAGAGACATCTCTCTCTCTCTCTCTCTCTCTCTCTCTCCCTGCCTCTAGCTGTGAGAAACCCCAGGAAGATAGTGGGTATTCTTGTCTGAGGAAGATCAAGTGGAGAAGCAATTTCCAAAGCATGAAGGACCAGGACAGGGATCGTTTTGGTGGGAGTCCTGTGATGAAGTCAGGCGAGACAACTCCAGAGAGACCCTTCTCTCTCTCTGAACATCTCAGCACAACCCAGAGCCCTTCTTCTTCGGATGGCTCTCCCAGTCCTTCCTTCGACGCCAGTACTCTCTCTTTCTCTCTCTCTCTCTCTTGTATATCCATTTTTTCCAGATCTTGGTGAACTAGACTCAAATTTTGGCAGAAATGGTACAGAATTAGTTATAGGGTAAGTGGAGAAAGAAAGGTCAAATGGGTAGGTTCTGAGACTGTTTTGTGTGTTCATGTCAGATTGGTTGTGCTTAGCTAGCTTGCCTTATTCATGCTCCTTTCAGCGGTTCCTGTTGTGTGTGTGCTTGTCTTGATGGATTGTCTGAACCCAGCAGGTCACTTTGGCAACCGGTTTATGATACCCAACAGGAAAGATTCATTTTTGTTGCTTTGGGACTCATGTGACAAATTTTCTCCAGGTGTAGATGAAGAGGACTCCAAGAAGGGAACAGCCAGGCAGTTGGGGAGAAAACACAGCAGCTTCGCATACAGAGTAATAGATCATGGTAAGTATTCATCTTGAAACTGTGGCTTTCCCTACAAGTTTCATATCATAGGAAAAGGAAAATATAATTAACGGGACAAACGGAGCTAATCATAATGCAAAAGGGAAACATGTGGATTGCGAAGCCCACTCCATGTATCATCCTCTCTTGGCATTTGATTGTCTTGGTCTTGTTGTAATGAGTCTAGGTAGTTGCAAAAGAAGGCATTGAGGTGATTTGTGAATGAGAAATTTCAAATCTTGAATAGTTCATGTGGAAAAATTTGCAGTGAAGCTCGGGGCTAAGCTATCCGAAACCGTGAAGGGGAAGCTGAGTTTGGGAGCCAAAGTGATTCAAGAAGGCGGAAGGGAGAACATTTTCAAGCATATTTTGGCATGAATGAGAAGGAGAAGTTCTTGAAGGCCTCACAGTGCTATTTATCCACATCGTCTGGTCCAATAGGAGGACTTCTCTTCATCTCCACTGAGAAAGTTGCCTTCTGCAGTGACAGATCCATCGATTTCCCTTCCCCAACTGGAGAAATAGTCAAGGCACCTTACAAGGTGAGCTCTTTTCACGTCATTATGTGACGGATTTGTTCATTGCAAGAGTGTTCAGGGAACCAAGAGTTTTGTTAAATAAATTTTCTTACAACTTCTCAACAGGTTTCAATACCAACAAGGAAAATAAAATCAGTGAATGAGAGCGAGAATGTGGACAAGCCGGCGCAGAAGTATGTGCAGATTGTAACCGAAGATGATTACGAGTTTTGGTTCTTGGGGTTCCTGAGATATGAGAAAGCCTTCAAGAATCTCGAGAAAGCCCTTTCTGCGGCCAAAGAAGCGAAAATCTCCTTGTGAAGTTAGTATATTGTCTTTTGTTTTTTAGGTGCCCAAAACCTTGTGAAGTTAGTTGAAGTAGAGAAAACTCTTTGTAGGTAGTGACGTGTGTTTATTGGCTGGCAAAGCAGAGGAATATGCTCTGCAGCTGGTGCTTGCATTTTCAAAGGACCAGAAAGTGTCCGTGCTTGTAGCTCTTCATGTGCAATTATCACTTGCAACTACTCTAGGTGGTGTCTCTTTCTGCTTGTAAAGCTAATCATAATATCGACTAAACCTCTTCACATGAAAAGACCCCAACTACCTCCCAATCCACAATAGAATCAGTGATGACAGATTATTCGCCGACAACAATGAGAACCAAGATATCTGAAGAATCACTTTCAGCTTCTTTACCTGATAAATGGAGAAGAGTTTAAAAATTTGTCCTGAAATTGTTTCGATGTCAAAGCCTATCGATGGACCATTCAAGGCCAACGGCATTTTCATACAAACAGAATAAGTGGAACAACTTATATAAATGATGATTCTACGGCAAGCAGGCAGAAGTTTTAAATAAAGCAGGAGAGATGCAAGCATCGTTGATCAAGAAGCTTTTGCAAAATGATTGTCCAAGTAATCAATCATCATCAGTAAGCTAAATGATGGTTGAGTAATTGAAGCTTTGGGACCATCTATGCTCTCAATGTCATACTACTGGCAAAAAAATAAAATCTGAAAATGCAACGAGCCCGATAGAGGCAGTTATTTTATAGACAAAACTTTTGCAAGGATGAGCAGACATTAGTCCCAACTGAGAGGTGCGAGTTTTATGACCGATAAATTACTCAAAAATAAATCAAAATAACATTGTTTGATCTGCAAGTGAAATAGAGAGGAAGTATACATCGAAGAATAAAAGGACAAACAAGAAGTTGTATAGTTAGCCCCGTGTGATCATATCTCACGCCAGAAGCATGCATGCTGAAACACAACTACCTAAGGCTGAAGCTTGGAAACATGCAGTTCCCAGATACATGCAGAAATTTATTTAGCTGAAGAAGTGCCTTACAAAATAGTAGCGGACCTGAGAAGTAATTAAGCAAAATGAGGAAAGAATAAAACCAAAACTCCTGCAAATTCAATTCCAAGAATGGGGCACCTTCGCAGGCATGTCACTTTCCATACACATATCACAAGGAGTTTTGATCACTAGACATGTACAAAGATTCAGCTCCAGCCAAAACTAAGGATATAAAGTCATGGAACATTTCCCTTTCTTGGCCTCCTGCATTTCTGTGGGATAAGAAATCTACACTTGGTTCCAAGGCCAACTCCAAGTTGACCCATCCTTTTGCCAGTAAGCCACAGTACATCCTCTTCACCCCTTCTTGCCTTTGCCCATCCTTCTGTGCTCTGAGTTTGGATGGTTAACCGAACCTTTTTTGGGCATGTCCTCTGCATCATATGCCCTATGCTAGATATACTGTGGGCCATCTTCCACTGAAAACACTGTGTGTCATCACATTCAGAGTCTTCACAAAATCTCTTTCTAAATTTCTTTATTAAGATCCATCGGTCTGTCTGTGTCTCGTGGACACTTGCAGTACAGTTTTACAAGAAGATTACTACAATTTTCAGATCCAGCACAAATTGGGAGTGCGACACACTGTTTAATATATGCTCCAGTAGAAGTTTCCATTTCCTCATCTGTTCTGTCAAATTAATTTGATCATCATCCTCTTGATCTGGATGGACTTTGAATTGTAACTCTGCGCAATTCAAATCATTGATCAGCTCCCCAGTGACACGTTGCCCCTCAACTGACTTTAGGGGTGAGCATTGAAGCCACAAGTGATCTAATCCCACTGAACTGAAACTCTGATAAGAGGCGAACCATATTATTTTTCCACTGACGAAGATTTTCACTCCACAAGATATATCGTGTGGTTTACCCAATAACGCTGGAGAGAAGGAGTGCTCTGGTTTTATCGCACGAATTGGAAGGCACCTGGAAAGATATTGAACTACCCCCTCGCTGATGGCGGAACAAATCTGGAACCTTGCTCCCAGGAACCATCACCCTTGTTTCAGAATTCCCATGATAGATCGAAGAATGAAGAAGATTATGTGGTAATGAGAATGGCGTGCTCTGCATTTGAAGAGTCATACTAAAAAGAAGAAAAAGGAAAAATATTCAAAGAACCAGAGACCCACTTCAGATGAATCTGAGTTGGTAATTTATCTTCTACACCATTCCCAGGATTCTCAACCAAAAGATCAGAGTAACTTGCATGGACTGGCCTTATACTTGGGGGAAGCTCCTGGAATTTTTTAAAGTTCCTTGCGGTTAACTAACTCCAGTACTTTCAAGTTAATGAATTATTTTATGCATTCATGGGGGCAAATAAAATTATCCCCAGAAAGGTTTTCAAGATTGAAAATGTGGAAAAGCAGTCTGGGGTTTCAGGGAAGCTCATTTCTGAGAGGATTTCATCTTGGAGATTAATTAATTTTAGATAAGGCCACACAAAAATGAAAATTTGATTTCTGAACCAAACAGGAGAGTTTCCTTTGGGGTTGCAAGGTGCAAACTTGTTTGATCTCCAATACATTCTGAAGAGGAATAACAGGATGAAGGTTATTATTTTATCCGTTTGTGCTCTGGAAACTCAACGAGTTTTGGACATCGGCTTGCATAAGAGTCTCAAGATTTCACAACTTACAAAGGTTGTTGGGAAGATGTGATATTTGCAGGAACCTAAAGCTAAAGCCTGGAAACAGACAAGATTTTCTATTGAAGATGGGCAATTCCTTAACCGCATTCCCAGACAATTCAAGCCTCTGGAGAAGCTCCATCTTTCCAACAATATAAGGAACCTTTTCAAGCTTTGAGCAGCCTTCAAGAAGAAGTTTGGAGAGATCTTAGCTTTAATCTGCTTGGGAATATCCGAAGGCTGGAACAGCACCTCAGCCGCAAAGAACCAAAGTCGTTGAGATACCAAGTGAATCATGAACTTCGACTTAACTTGTACATTATTAAAAAGTCAAATCTTCCAGGCAAAGGCATTGATGAGAGATCAGGAATCTCCACTAAGGATTTGCAGTAACCGAAATCCATGGACATCCAGCAAAGCTGCCGAATGAAATAACTTACATAATGCTGAGGGAGGAGATATTACAGAATGAATTAGTGTCCCTTGAATTTGATTATAAGTAAACTCTTTTTGAGGATTAACTTGGCAATAAAGTCAAAATTAGAAAGAAACTTAAAGAATTATAAATGGACCATGTAAACGGATTGACAAGGAAAATCAAAGTAGCATCTGATAATAATGTCAATCGGATCTTATATCGAAGACTCGAGGAACACATGACAATTCGATTTTATTTGAATTCAATAATAGGTATCTTTTAGAGGATTGAGTGAGATAAATTTAAGGTGAAAAAGAAACTTTATTCTAATAAATGAATATTCAGATGAATTGAAGAGAAAAATAAAACAGATAGTCTCATTTTTTTATGAGAAAAAGATGGCTCAAGAAATTAAATGAACAAAGTGCAAAATTTTCAATTAAAATAAATGATAATTAATGTATCTTGAATACTTTTTTTTTTTTTTTTTTTTTGGTGTCTAATATGATGCTTTTATTCATTCAAAAACAACGAGAATTACAAGAAAACGATAGATAAGTTTCCAAACATAAAATTTCTCGAATATGTTTGAGAACAATCACAAAGGGTGTAATTAGATCCTTTCTGCTCATGGTCTTCATCTTGACTTGGTCAAATCAATTCCCTGCAAAAGGTCGGCCCAAACCCACCTAGGAGGCTAGGAGTGGGATTTTCCTTGGCCCAATCGATCGGTGCACGGCCGTGCGGGGGGCGGTGGCTTTGCGGTGCACGTGGAAGGCTCAGCCTTCTCGGACGGTGGCGTCTATTGGGGTGGGCCTTCTCGGTGCCTACTAAATTAGAAAATGATAACCAACACGTGCTTAACAGAGCCACCGAGTCTCGACCCACTATTGAGGCAATTCACCTACTTATCTCTTTCTGGAGGAAAAAACTAAAGTTTAATTCTCGTCACCTAAAAAAGAATTGATAGTACAAATGACAATATATAATGTCATCCCCAAACATTTAATTTGTGCAATATAATTCCTCAACTTTCACTCAATTTACAATGTTGTCCCTAACTATTGGTAAATGTCTAATGTAATCCATAAACTATATAAAAATAATCAAAAATTTAGAAATCATATTAAACATTGAACCAAAGTTTAAAGACCACATTGAATACATTAAAAGTTCAAGAATGATAATGTATTTTTCATTAAGTTCAGAGATCACATCGAATAGGCTAAAAGTTCAATAACAATATTATATATTGGACCAAAATTCAAGGATAATTTGTGTAGTTTCCCACTAAAAATATCACACTTTTTATGAATTGATTTAAACGGATAAGCGCACTAAACAAGGGTCGAAGAAGAAGGAAAACAAGAGACGTGACAGGGTTTCTACATGGATAATTACAGGGTTGGGTAGGGTACGTAAGTATGATGAGAAAAGCACAAACAAACTAGTATCGTATCGGCCGGGCAAGTAGCAGTTAATTCTCACCTTTACAGCCGACCTTAAGTCAATCTCAAATAAGAATAAAAGGGAGTCCTGTATCATCTCTTTAATTTGGTTGTCATGCTTTTCAGTTTTTGGATTTAGGAGCCTCTTCAGCTTGAGTTTGGTTCCACCGATCCTCCATTTCATGCGTAAAACTTGAAGGGGTTCTAATTCATCTTTATCAGTAAGTTCCTGCTACAAACACTTCTGGTTTCCTCCTTACCTTCGTTGACCAGATGTAAAATTTTTAAATTAAATATCAAAGTCAGTGACGCGGTGACTTTTCTGAAGGGATCAAATAAGCAAAAAAAGGAAGGTTAAAAGGCGGACTTGGAATAGGAATTTGAGTACTATACTGTTCAGGGAGATGCTCATGTGATTGTCCTTAATCCATTGTAAAAATAACAATCTATTTTGGACAAAACATAAACAAAAAAAAGATAATGAAAAATTGTTGTGGATTCACTCATTTTAGGTTCTGCTCATTTTGTCAAAAATAAATGATTAGGAAAACTCATTCTTAAAAACAACCATTTGTATTGGTTGAAATAGTTAGACAATGAGACATATTTTCATTATTGATAACAGTTTATGTTTTAGATTTTTTTGTGAATAATGAAAAAAAATTCATTTGTTAATTTATATTTGTAGGTGATATAAATATTTTGTGTGGAGATTAGTTCAATGGTTGAGTTTTATTAGGTTGATGCTGGTTCTCGACTATAGAGCTTGTTGGTTGTGAATGGAGAAGGAAGAGAGAAAAAAAGAATTGAAAATGTGGATTCACAAGCTGGGTCTTTTTGGTCGTTTTAACTTTCAAAGTTGTGTATAGAGCCAAAGTTAGGGTGGAAATAGCGACCGCTCAAGATTTTCTAAGTATAAAGATATGTTTTATTTCAATAATTTAGTCAAAAGAGTTCTCTTCGAAATTTTCCTCTAGAGCGATTTTTATATTTTTTGCAACTATCTGTATGTTCACAAATTTTGAACTTCATTTTGGTCATTCCAGCTGCATCACTCACTGTCTCTTTCCAATGCACATGCTACACTATATCACATTGCTTAAATAGAAATCTTCATAATTTTTATTTATTTTTAATTTTTCGGATCATTTTGACAAGTGTTTGGTCTTGCGTCGCCATAACGATGATGTAACCCTGACATAAGAATGAGGTCATTTCAATATAGGCATTAGATCATGCGATGATGAGTTGTGGAATTTTGTGGAGCTATATGTAGTGTGTAGTGTGGTGCAATCAGTAGCTTTCTTGCCCTTCCAGCCACGCACAAACCGCGTCTGAATGAGGTCAACAAAAAGCCAAAGCAAGCTTGGAAAGGCATCTCTCATCCGTATGTATCATCTTTTCACGTTTGTCCGTTCCTTTACAACACTTCTGATACATTGGCTGTGGTTATTGGCCCCCTTTTGGATGTTAGATAGAAAATGAAAATTTATATTATATACATGTATATATGTATGTATGAATGAATGATGGGGCGGACTAAATTAATCAATTTATAAGAATTCTTCTTTAATGATGTGATTGTTTATATGAATCTTGCCGGGTTTACAGTAATATGCGCCCGTCTGAATTTGAAAAATGAGCATATGCAGCAGTTTGAGTATTGGTTTGGGGAGAAGAAGTAGAGAAGTGTACTTAAAGTTATACTCAACCCTAGGGGGAATGCCGAAACTAATAAAAAGGAAGATAATGAAGGACAGTTTAATGAGGTTTATTTTCAAACCGATCCATTTACGATCGATTATTTGATTGACTAATCATTTATATCGAAATGGGTGAAGAGTCAAATGTTTTGGTGCTTTCCATTAGGCTTGTCAATATGGGTCATAAACTCATTTTTTTAATCCGTATATGATGAACTGAGTTGTTGTATGAATTAATTATTTTAGCATATCATATATGAGTGTTAAATGAGTCATAAACGGATTTATAATTTATTTAAACTCAATTTACCTTTATGATTCTATCTTCAATGGCCGGGACAAAGGGTCGCGATCCCACGAGGGTGAGCTAACTCCAAAAACCTGTCCTTAGTGTAAAATGTTTATTACTTATGCTAATATAATTATTATTTTACGCTATGAGATGAAAAAGTCTTCAATGCCTTGAAGAACTAGTAGTAGACATAAAACCATCTATTCTAGTTCTATATTTGTTCGAAGAAAATGCTTAGCCAATTCCGTGCGTCTAAAAATAATTTCTTATTCCAATTTTGCGATCTTCCCATTCATTACCCATGAGTCTTTCTTTTTTGAATTTACTTGGTCTTACACTCACTCATTTCGCACTTTCACCTCTATTTGGATAAAAGTGTTTTAGTAATATATGTCAAGTTAAGTATGTAGATTTACATTACATAGAAATTGATCAAAATTAGTTTATTTTTACCGGATTATATTTGATTCTATTTGACAAGTCTACTCACAATGAGTTCCATATGTTTCAATGACCATCGTCCCGTTTTGTGAGAACAACGCGACCGATTAAGATATCTTCGATGTCCTGTCACGTTCGTAGGTGGAGGTACGACCGCCCTAGAGACCACATGCTGTAGCGTGTCGAAGGATGCCCTATTTGGCATGAAGGACAGAGTCAAACAATATCTCTCGTTTAACTTCGACAAAAAAACCCTAGACGAGCGTGAACGCCACACGATACGATGGCGCTCCCCTTCTAGGACGGTGGCGACCACCCCGGCATACGACATGGAAAAAGGGGTGGGAATTGATGTTTCGAAAGGAAGATGACGTTTTTGCTTTTCCCCACTGCAGCTTTTGTCCTTTGGAATAGCGAGCGTCGAGCGCTTTACATCGGCAATGACAGCTCGATTTGCGGGAGATTTCATCTTTCCATTCGTGTCTCCTCCGAGCCTGTGGCTCCGCCACGAGGCGTCTCTTCGTTGTCGTCTCTTCGTGTACTATAAGCAACGTACCTCGTAAAGATGTTATATCATGTGTGCTCGCTCTCCACGTCGGTCCATACAGACATACACGGCTTTTGTCTTTTATTTGGCGAAAAGTAAGCGATTTAGAAAGTAATTTCTTAAAAGTGATTATTTATATAATTTATATCAAATGTTTTCATGAGCAATGAAGATATTTTTCGTTCATTTATTTTTTTTCAAGCAATATAATCGAAGTATCTTATATAACTTCTACATCTCTTGAGATCTATACATTTTTGTGTCAATACCAAAAGATGTATAGTTTAAAGAAATGAAGTGGGAGTTCGCTAATCATATTATTAAGTCTATGCAGCAATTATTTTATCTATCGGTAAGCTCTCATTGCAAATCAGTTAGGTACTCAAGAAGTCTTTGTCTCTGTCTTTTTATTTTTTCTCCTTTTGTATTATGGATTATTGAGACTTTGCATTTTGACTAGTCCTCATACATATAAACAAATTGTCTCGTTTACATGCATCGGATAAGACTTTCACCTGCGCAAGGTGCAAGCAAAAGATCTCAAATATGAAACTTTCGGCACCGACATTTATTATTCTTAAATGAAGCTATTTGTGCTCGGATGGTGGCTTGAGCCCGGCCTCATGAAAAATTTTGTATTCCTTGGATAGCTTTCTATCCCGTGGAAACACTTTTAAAGGAGCTTTAATCTTAGGCAATTGCGACCTAGAAACTAGCTCGCTTGGAGCAAGAGATGAGACTACTTCGATCCTGACCACTGAATCATCCTTCAAAGTCGGTCATCGCAGATAAAACCGATTACACCCTCGTCACGGGCATCTTGTTTTACTATGATTAAGGTTTTGACGGCAACAATTACATTACTTAAAAGAGACATTAGGCAGTTGAAATGAGTATGATTGACAAAATTAAGAAACGCGGTCCAGCCAGAATATTGACAGAAATGATAGGACGAGGTGGGCATGCCAGATACAGCTAAAGCTTTAGATTTCCATCATCGAATAAAGAGGCTGACAGAGCCACATGTCGAAAGAATCGCAGTGACCTGCCCATCATGGCAAATGACAGCATCGACCCGTCTCCTCGTCCATCTCCTACGTCGGACCATCGTTATTAATTGGGGGTGGTGCAGGCCAGGCCATGTTCGATCAACTGTTGTGGCACTTCGCGCGACGACGTGTCGCGACTTCTGTGAAATCCTGAGGAAGATGCTTTCTCCATTTGCTCCAAATTGTCGGGAGTTCGGTCTCTGCTACCATCAGTCACGATATCATCCACAATCAAGTTCATGCTAATGTCAATGAGGCGGTTAACCGATTTTCAACGTATCTCGAGCTTCTTAATTGGACGGGTCGGACTAAACGCATCGAAGCAAAGAAAGAATTGAATGATGTGACAAAGGGTAAAAGGGATCTCGAGGAAATGATTTCTTGATCATCTACTTGGTGTAAAGAAAAAGGGTCGAAGAAAAAGGGCCGAATCCTTCATTGCAGCCTTTTTTAGTGTCAAAATAGATTTAACATAGCAACTAAGGGTGCGCATAATAAAAGTTATGGAATAAAAATCAATTTATATTTTATGGACAAATTTTTAAGTAAAGAAACACGTTTGATAACAATTCAAAATTTCTATTTCTGAAATAAAAATTTGTTTGAAAAATAAAATTTCTATTTTTAGGAGCACCAACGACCGTCGTCCTGTGGCTAGAGTCCGACGTTTGGCTACTGGCATTTGGCGTCCGATGATCGGTTTCTAGAGGTCGAAGTTGGGTAGCCGAAGTCCAAAGTTTGACGTTCGGCGTCCAGTGCCAAGTCTGGTGACTAGCAGCAGGCGGTCAAAGTTCGAAGTCCGATGTCCACAGTTCGACATCTAATGTTCAACATTCGAAGTCCGGCAACAGGAGGCCGATGGTGGGTGGCTAGTGGCCGGAGTGCAACGGTTGATGGCAAGCGGCGTTCGGTTGTCGGCGAACATTCGGTGGTTGGTGATGAGCCTCCGGCATCTAATGATTGGCGATAAGCAGCCAACGACCAGTGGGTGTCCGGCATTTGGTGATTGGTGATTGGTGACAGGTGGCCGAAGTGCGGTGGTCGGCGGCCAATATTTGATGGCTGACGGTCGACGACTAGTTGCCCGGGCCGGTGGTGGGCGGCCGAAAATTGGCAGCGGGCGTCTAGCATCTCACGGGCGGCAAGTGGGCGATGAGTGGTGACTAGAGTAAATGATGAGAAAAATTTTGATTTCTCATTTCTGTTCCAGAAATAGAAAAGTTAAAAATTTTAATTTCTGATTTCTACTCCAAATCTATTTCTAGAATAAAAATCTATTTCAGAAATAGAAAAAATAAAATTGTTTTGCTAAATGGATTTTTGTTCCAAACTTGTTTCGGGAAACAGAAAAATAGAGAAATAGAGAAGCAAAAATTGATTTATCGAATTGTATTCCATGGATGAGTTTTTGAGTAAATAAACACATTTGATAACAATTTAAAATTATTATTTCTGAAATAAAAATTCATTTGATAATAGAATAAAATTTTTATTTCTAGGAGTGCTAATGATCAGCGTCTTGTGGCCGGAGTTTGATGTTTGGCTATTGGTGTTTGGTGTTCGATGACCGGCGGTGGGCACCCAAAGTCGGGCAGCTGAAGTTGAAGTCCGACATTCGGCATTTAGCGCCAAGTTTGGTGACCTGCGACAGGCAGCCAAAGTCTGAAGTTCGACACTGGAGTCTCGCGATCAACAACTGGTGTCTAACATCCATAGTTCGACATCTGGTGTCTGACATCCGAAGTTCGACAACAGGAGGCCGATGACACGAGGCTAGCGGTGGGTGGCCAATGGCTAGAGTCCAGCGGTCGATGGCAAACATCCGGTGGTTGGTGATGAGCCTTTGGCATCCAAGGATTGGCGATGAGCAACAACGACCAATGGGTGTTCCACATTCGGCAGTCGGCGACGGGCAACTAGAGTGTTGTGGCTGGTGGCTAACATCTGGTGGCCAGCAGACAGTGGCTGGTGGTGAGCGGCTAGCAATTGGCAATGGGCATTCGGCATCCCACAGGTGGCAAGTGGGTGACGAGCGGTGACAAGAGTGAATGATGAGAAAAATTTTGATTTCTCATTTCTGTTCTAGAAAGAGAAAAGTTAAAAGTTTTAACTTTTGATTTTTGCTTAAAATCTATTTCTGGAATAGAAATTTGTTCCAGAAATAGAAAAATAACATTATGTTACTAAATGGATTTTTTTCCAAATATATTCCGAGGAATAGAAAAACAGAAAAATAAAGAAACATAAATTTTGTCATGTGTGTTCTAAGAAGTCCAAGATGCTTTCAAAATTTTGATGCTCCCCAGTGCAAGATCATAATCTACTCGGAAGAAAGAACTGACTGATGTCACGAAAAATCTTAGTTTGAACCGATATATGAGGTAAAAAAGATCACGAGGAATGATTTCTTGATCACCCGCTCGGGGCAAAGAAAGAATCCCCCGTTGCGAGCCCCTTTTTAGCTTTGAAACAGATCTAATCTTGCGACTGAGAGGTCCACGACACTCCCGAAGTCTTGATGCTGACTAGTTCAATATCATAATTTATCGTGATTAAAGACTTGGAACATTGGAGAGACCTTCTGCAGGCTTCCTTACTCTCTTTGTATGTCCAGATGTTAGCTTCAGATCGAAAGAAGCCATTTTCCACCAACTTAATTGACCTTAAGGCCCCCCCATCTTGCCCTGTCTACCTCGTTTTTAGACAATCTTTGTCAATGTCCTCGTCTTTTCCTTCTTGTTCATTATCGGTCGCGTCATTTTCATCCGTGCCACGCGCTGGTGGAAATTGAAAGGAAACTTTTGCTTGGAGGAGGAAAGGAACAAGCCTGAGGACGATGGAGTACGTGTGCCATGTGAAATCATGTTGGTATGCGAAAATGCATATGTTGTGTCCTCTCAAATCATGATACTCTTGTCGGCTACTCGCGTGATTTCTCATAGCTACGTAAATAGAACGAATTTAACATCATGTGGTTACGTGTTGCTTTTAACGGTGAAAAAGGGAAGCCTATCAAGTCTTGTTGGATTTGTCAAATCTGCAATTCTCTCGATAATTTTACCTTGGGTTAAAAATCAGTATTTTATTATGGTATCTGAACTATATTCATCGATTGTAACTAAAATTAAATTAAAAACTTTATTTATTTCATAAAAAAAATAATTTAGAAAATATTATCTTTAAATTGATTGCTTGTATTGCTTATTAAAATGGTAATTTTTAGGAAAATAATTTTCAAATCATTTATTTTTTTTTTGCTACACAAACAGAGCCATAGTGTAATTTTTTTTTTTCAATGAAAATTTCATAATACAAGAAAATACTTTTAATGAAAATCATTTTAAAAGAAAATGGTTAATTTTCATTTATTTAGTAATTAGGGAAAGTAATTTCTTCTTACCAAAATTTGTCGTTTCTAGTCTTTGAAAAATGCTTTCCATAAATTTATTAGTTTTCTGTTGTCCAAACCTGGAAAAAGTCTCAGACCCAACAAAAAATATCGAAAAGTAGAAAAATAATTTTTCAAGAGATAATTTTTTTTTTCAACCTATTACGTGAGGAATGGCGGCTGAGTCATGCTCCTCGGATGAATGAAAAGCCTGTTTTACCGAAGGGAAAAACAAAAGCAGCTTTCCAATCAGATGCCATGGCCGAGATCGGCTTCGAAAGAAAACTCATTAGAAAACCTACCTTTATAGTTAACAGCACCGCAGTTGCATCTCGCCTCGACGTACGTATCGCGCGCCCCCCTTCGCCTATATTATATACCAACTTGAGTGGAACCTTCCATGAGTCCTCCTCCTCGTCCTCTCTCTCTCTCTCTCTCTCTCTGCTTGCCTCCTCCGTACTTTCTCTCTCCTTGGGTGAAGGAATGTCTGGCGTTGCAAACTGAATTCGAGGCCTTTTTCGCCTGGTCCTTGCGATTCGAGGGAAAGGGTTCCCTTCCTTTCTTTATTCTTTCTTGGGTTTTGACAAAAGTTTCGGTTTTTAGCTCCCTCGTTTGAGTTAAAAAAGGCACCAAAGACGCCAGCTTTCTTGCCGTACACCTGCGTGCGGGACTTCTTCATTTGGGAAGTGGAAAAGGGTAAGGCGTGAATGATTGTGTTTTGGTCCTCCGATTCGTGAAAACTTGCGTTGCTTTGTTCTCGTTTGAGATACTGTTGGATTTCTCCGGGAACGCAGAAAAAGGAAGGTTTTTTCGAGCTGCTAATTCGAATGCAGATTCTGAAATTTTGCTTTGCAATGTTGTCAGGAGCTGATTAAATATGGGTCGCTTAGCTTTCCCGCTAACTTTAGGATATGAGTGATTTGGGTTCTGTTTAACTGGCGAATCTGGAGTGATTAGCTGAATTTCGGGGGGGCTCTTTTTCTTGAATTTGCATTGTTGGGTACCGTCCAATTCTTCTCATTGATCGAGTTTGAGCAAAGTCGAGAAAAGGGCAATGGTGCTTTGGTTGTTTCTTGCTTGTTTGGATGGGGCATGATTGGAGATGCTTTACTCGCAAGTATTGTTGAGATTGGGTTTGGGTTGCCTTCTGTTTCTTTTCTTTTAAGACATCGTCAAGAATGCTGACTCTTCTTGGACTTGACTTCTTTGGCTTTCACATTTTGCTCGTGACGAACCTTTAATGGCTGAGGAATGGGCGGCTTGTGGTGAATTTGGTCATGCTTCTGGTTCAAGTTGGGAGTCACGTATAACTGTCATACTTCATGCCTTTCTTGTGATCTTTTACCACTGTACGAGCTCTTTTTGTTTCCTTTTTCAGGTTTTTAGCTATATTTGAGGAGCGAATTTAATGTCCAGAAATTGCTGGAAGTGTTGACCCATCATTTGAACTATTAATAAGGACAAGGTGAGATAATTTAGATGCAGCTTTATTTGGTATATATACATATGAGAGAGAGAGAGAGAGAGAGAGAGAGAGAGAGTCCTAATTTGGAATCGGTGGACTCAGCTCGTGAGTAGCTGTTGTCTATGCCTGAATTTTTTTTCCTTTTTTTTGGTGATAGATAACCTACTACTCCTGCTTTAATGGTTGGAGAATTAATTGCTCATCTTCATGGCTTGCTGTCTGTATATTGTTCATTTTCTTCTGAGGCTCATAATTCATTTAATTTATGAAGTGTTTCTGGTGGCGATGCTCTTGCATTTACAATAACATGCAGATACTTGTAGATGCCTTGGTACATTCGTTTCTCTGATTATGAATGATATTGAATTGACAGTTGAATAAGTCTCGGAAAAATGGGATGCCTGGTCTCTACGCCAAAAGATTCTGGTGGCATCAGAAGGATTCCAGGAAACATTGGCGAAATTTCTGTATATGTCCCTGGTCTACGAATCCCCAAGCCCGTTGATTTTTCTCAGTTGCTTGGGAACCACTTGTCCAGAAACTTGGTCGAACGGTTATCTGCCCTCAGGACTCGTATAGTTGTGATGGCTGGCCAGGAAGCTCCAACAATCACAAGAACGAGGAGAAAAAGTGCCACCCAACATGGTAAGTTGTAGCAAATTTATAGCTAGCTTTGCTTGATTATTAGTTACCATGAGCCCAATGTTTTATATGTGAATGAATTGGCCACAGGAGGTTCGACATTGGCTGATCTTCTTCAGGCTCTTGAAGATTACTTGCCTGTTCTTTTGGGATTAGTTAAAGACGGTAAAGCATATCTTTTATTTTATTTTTATTTTTTCATTTTTTATTTCTGTACTGTATGTTTACATGATGAAGAATCTAAATCTTTTCTATCTATGATGGCGAAGGGAGTCTGTTACAACACAAAGTGTCATTTGTTTGGATAAATCAGGAGGATGATGCAGAGGTAGGAGAAGCAACATGCTCTTTTACTGGTTTTTCTTCATGTTGGTTATAGCTTATAAATGATCTTTCTTTCTTTTTCAGGAAACAGCCATATCTAATGCCTGGTATGAGGTTCTGTCAGTGCTACACTTGATGGCAATGCTAGCGTTATCTCAGGCCAACTTACTGCTCCTTCCAAGAACATCTGCTGACGGTCACCATGCCAAAGTTTCAGAAGGTAGGTCTTTTAAGAGGCCTTCCTCTTCCGTCATGCACCACAGCCTCTAAAGGAATTAAATAATAAGGCACCTTAAATTAGAAGTTTAGGAAAGAATTAGCTAATCGGCTAAAAATAAGGCACCTTAAATGGGAACATAGGTTTAAGTTTGCAAAAGTGATCTAAATAAGCTGACCATTAACTAATTTCCAATGCGCTCTTATGATAATTGGTGCTTCAGAAAATTATGAATTGATGAGTGGGTTTTGGATGGTGATACTTGTTGGGGGATGGTATCCATAGTCTTTTCCCCATCTTTTGGAATGGCATAAGATAGTCATGGCACATTAAGGCACTTCTGAAATCAGAAGTGCATTTATAAAAGAGATCTGGCAAATTTCCAACCTTCAAGCTGTTCATTCGCTAAAATTCTTGACAGCCCTTGCTTTTGCATGAAAAGAAGGATAGTAGTTGATATATGGACTTAATGACATCTTATCGGAAGTAGTAGTATAAATTCCTCATAGCTGTCAATCTAATTAACTCTGAGCTGAGATTGCTGTAGCTGAAGCTGTGGAACTAGTAGAAGTCATTTGCATATTAGAGGTGCATTGAATGTTCCACTAAATGACTGATGGCATGAGAGATAAATTTGGAGCAAAATTCGCATTTTTGATTCAATGAAAGCCAGACGAACAAAATGAGTGCGAAATGCGTTACATTACTGGAGGAGAAAGAGTACAGTCGTGTAATGGAAAGAGGAAGGTAGGCAGTAAAAAATCAAATTCTTCACAGATGCAGAGCCCATTGTATCGAAGGAGAAGGTAAAAGAAGAATTTGATGACTTATAATGCAATTCAATATTACCTCTTAGAACTTGGATTAATGGATTGATACTAGAGTGAAAGATAGAATGAAATCCTTTGATGTTTCTTTTTCCTTCCTAATATGACTGCTGCTATGTACACCTCTGCTCAGCATATGTTCATCCAGTAGCTCTGGTCTTGTTCTTAATTTTATCAGCTCTCTCTCTCTCTCTCTATAGAAAACAGGCGAGCTTCTGTTGACATATTTTTGAAGGCAGCGGGGTATCTGGATTGTGCCGTTCGGCATGTCCTACCACAGTTATTGACTGAACTCAGGTTTGCAATATCTGTAATATTGTTATGACATGCTTATGCTGGGTGTACAATTCATCTTGTAATTCCCTTGTTGTCTCATATTTACAGGAGAGAATTACCAGTAGACCTTGCAGAAGGGGTTCTTCGAGCACTTTGCCTCCAAGCACTGGGGCAGGTACTCTTCTTATAGCGGATATAGCAATTGATGAACTAATTGTGTCTCTTCCAAACACATCTATTAGTCAGTGCTTCTCCAAAGATAATCAAGTTAAGAATCAATAGGTATAACATCATTTTATAAGACTTTCTTCTAAATTTACCTATGTCTTCTGTGCAATTTTCTTTATACTTCTTTCTTATATTGAAGGAAGATGGAGGTGTTAACTATTGCTTAATATGAAAAATCCAAAAAAGAATCACTCGCTGTATATTCTTGATCCTTTCAAGATTTTCCTTTTGGGCTTCCAAATTATTAGTTAATATTTGGAGAATTCAGTGAGGAAGTAATCTTTTAGATATTTGAGAGTTGGCATAATCACATATCTATATTCCTACTGGAGTTCTACATTTTTATATTTTATGATATTAATTGAAGCAATTGAAAATCATTTTGGAAATGGCCTTTCTTTTGAAGTTCATTTCATAGTTTCTCCCACACTAATCATAGTTGGGAATTTTCTCTCCGATGTTTGACATAGGGTGCGGATGTCCAACTTGGAATGGCAATTGATAGCACAAAAGCCACCCTGGCAGTCAAACGTAGGCTTGCTTGTGAGATGGTAAAGTACTGGCAGCAGGTATACATCAAATCTCATCCTATAAAATTAGACCACATGTCACCCATGAATCTGATTCAAGACTCAGTTTTATAATGGATGGTGAAAAGGTTTCTGCATTTTGTTCGACTTTTATTGGCTTGGATAAGGTGTCTTTTGATTTGTATGTTGGAACTCCTCTTTCAGTGTAGTTAATGTGTGCATCGCTCACTAGAGCTGAAAACATGATTATGTCCAAGAACAACCACTCTAGTGTGTTGCATTGTATCTGGTTTGTTCTTGCTTGGAGTACTTTTATTCATCTTCTGTCCAGTAGTTCTGTGGTGAATCACTTGAGCATCTCCATGCATGCTGAGATGTGTCCAAAGCATCCTGGTATTGTGGTAAAGTGAAATGGAACGGCAAAGACTCCCCTACCGTTTCTTTTCAAAGTCTGAACTTGAATAATGGAAATGCAATTAGTTATTTAAGCACTTCAACAACAATGAATCGTGTAATATGCTGTTGATGTCCTATATTAAAAATACTGTTATTTGTAATTCTACATACCTATGGAGTATGCACATTCATGTACAAGAATATCAATTCCACATGCTTCATATGCATTTGTTCATATTAGTCGTGTGTATTTTAATATGTATAGTCCAAAATAATAGGTAAATAGGTCTTTCTATCCTTATTCCGTCAGTGAGTAACAAGGAAACAGAAAAATAGTTCTGCATTGGTAGATCATCCAATGCATTCAGCCTTTCACTGGTCATCTTTTAAGATAGGTTGTTTTGTCCATGTATCTATAATCCTATTGGCAACTGTTGATGTACCTTGAGGGACCTGGTTTTTGAATTTATATGTTTGCAGTTTTCCTTAAAAACTAACAAGTTTTTCCTTGACGCTCATGTTATGTCACCTATGTGCTATTAAAATAACTTTGTTTGTTATTAATCTTTAATGAGAAATTGATTGCTCTGCACGTCTTCCTTTATAGGCTCAAGATAACCTAATGAACCTTCCTTTGACAAATGGTTGGGCAGAAAAGCATCGTCTTTACGTAAAGTGGAAATATAATGAAGCTAAGGTATGACAAGATGTTTCATTCACTGTTTACTTTTCTCCTGAACTCAGGATACGTTTTCTGAACTTCTAAATGTAATTACCTCATTGGTGGTCTCTTTATCATTCTTGAAAGACATGGCATTTAGGTTTGCATAGCTGATTAACTCAGCATGGTGATTGGCAACATATAATCAGTACACTGAAGAATTTATCAAGTGAGAGAAACTGAAGTCCCAGATTGAAAATTTTCTTCTGAGTTGGGGATGATAAGCTAATGGGAAAATCAACTTCTACATTGCAATTTTTCACATTATACTGATCACTGTCTGATTATTGCGGTTTGAGCAAGTTACGTAAGACGAGTGACGTCATACTTGATTTACTATCAAAGCAAAAGGAAATTTTGACAGCATGGAGAAGTGGGAATTTCAGTTTTGTATTGATGGCATTTTTCAGATGTTAACTGACTTAAAATAGCAATAATAGAAGTTGGATCCAAAGAATGATTTGGCTTGTGATAACTCTCTGAGGAGGATTAATGTTCCAATAATCATAAACATGTGCATCACTTGTGAACGTGGAAAGAAACTCACTCTGTTTTCAATAATTTGTCCTTGGCCTGGTGAACCAGTCACGTTCTCATGGAGAAATTTCAACTCCTATTCAATTCTTCTAATGAAAAACCATAGATGCAGAATGGAAGATGTAATCAGGCCGTATCTACTATATGAGTGGACAGGCAGGACAAGCATGTTTTATTAGCTACAATAGCAGCACTAGAAATATTGAATGGGAAAAATAAGATAACGGACTTGCAAATATGGATGTAATTATTCCGTGAAGACTTGCTGGTCATTGCTAAATTGAGGAGTAACAGAGCTTAAACCCCCATACGGCATTTACTGATTTTTAGTCTAATTGGTAGATGATTGCTTATATAACATTTGTGCATCAGCTATAGAGCCACATTATTCCTAAAATCTATTCAATCAGGCTGCAGCATATTACTACCATGGCCTGATTCTGGACGAGGGAAACACGGAGAAGTCTCATGGAATGGCAGCAGCTGCTTTACAAGCGGCAGATGAATATCTGAAGGAAAGCAAGAAGGTCTCAGAGGCATTTAATACGACTCCTCCTCTTTCAAGGTAATCTGGTTAAGCATTTTTCCTTTTCCTTTCAATGCATTAGCTAGTTAGTTTTAATTGATTGGCTTGCCTGTATCTAATTTTCATATGGATGTCAGTTTCTACAAACTTTTAGTCCTTTTTTTGCCTCAAACCATATAAATTGGGATGGTATAGAACATACGAATATGTCCTCATTCCTGTATTTGCTTCAGTAGTGCAGGAAAGATGTGTTTAAGGCGAGTTGGTTTTTTTATTTTTATTTTCCGGCAAGCAGATCTGGGTCAGTGCGCAGTAGGGAATTTTGACTTCCCTTGGTAGAGAGGTAGACCGTGTATCTGCTAGTTGTAGATATTTTTTTAACTTGCTTCTTGGTTATTATCTCCCTGCAGAATGGAGACTCTCATGAATAAAGTTTAGTGTCTGCGTAGAAACTGAGAACTCGTACTCCTGTCATGCTGACGTTCTCTGCTTGCAGGAACCCACCACTTTGGGGAACCATGAAGTTTCTCTGTGAAAAAGTTCCAAAAGACACATGGAACAAGGTTCGGATAAACCGCGATCTCTACACTAACGAAAGGTAAGATTTGCTACTCTGACTTAAGACTAAATCTGAGTTTGCATTTCTATTCAATTCTAATAGAAGCAGCAGGTAAATGATTTCACTAACGACTTTCTTGTTGTCATTCACGACAGGGTTATGGAGACTGCACCTACATTGCCTGACTTTGCCTTGGCCTTGAAACCCGACGACTATCAACTCCCTCCCGTGGATAACTGCTGGAACGAGAATAATGTCAACGGGGGGCACTTAGGCCCTGGCCAACTCCAGAGCGACGCAAGATGATGTTGTATTTAAATCTCGGAAAATACAAAGATACATGGGGCGCACATTCATGGAAAGGCCCTTAACGAGAAAGTCGGTGCTTTTCTCCCCAGTTTTCCCTCTGTGCCGGTTTGTTTCTCTTATCGCCGTGATCTACTCTCGTTATAGGGCTCATTGTACAAGTAACTATCGTGTGTAATTCCTCCCTGGTTGAAAATAAACGGTTTTTCTTTTAATGCTTATAATAAAAATGTTTACAAATAATGCTTGTCATACGTTCCCGTGCCTCCGTTTTGCTATACAATGTCAAGTGGTGCTTCTTTTTCTTTCTGATTGCGTGGAATGTACAAGCCTCTCGTCTCCATTTGTCCCCATAAATATACGCAAAATCAAAAAAAAAAAAAAACAACCTTGTCCCTGTACATGATACGTGATATTCATACAAGGTGACAGCCTCACAAGATGACTTCTAAAGTTACTTTCAGTAGGAATTCGGCTTTTGGGGAATGCATTTGCCAAAATGCAAATACCTTTGGGTGAATGGGGTTTTCCGAAATGCAAATATCGTTTGGTAAAATTTGCATTGAGATGCAACTTTGGCCAAAATACCGTTTGGTAAAATTTGCATTTGTAAAGGACTTTTATTAAATTAAAAAAACAAAAAACATTTGTCTTATTTTTTTTTTGAAGTCCGGCCACCGGACCGCCGGATCCGGCTGCGGATCCGGTTGCCGGACCGCCGGATTCGGCTGCCGGATGGCCGGATCTGGCCGCCTGGGTCGCGCGACCTCAGGCGACCGTCGCCTGGGGTCGCGCGACCTCGGGCGGCCGTCCCTGGTCGTAGCGACCCAGCGGCCGTCGCTGGGTCGCCCGACCCGGCGACCGTCGCTGGGGTCGCGCGACCTCGGGCGGCCGCTGGGTCGCGATTCGGGCGACGGCCGCTGGTTCGCGCGACCCAGCGTCGCCCGAGGTCCGGCGACGGTTGCCGGGTCGGGGACCCTTGGCCGGGCGGTCGCCGGCGCATTGCCGGCGCGCGGCCCCTTGGCCGGCGGTCGTCGGCCTCCGATCGGCTTCTCTCCGGTGAAGATGAACAGTAGAAGTTGCATTCCACAAATGCAACTTCCCAATGGACCTCTCCCCCTCCATTCCCCTAAAGTCCCTTCAAGTCCTTTGGAGATGCAATTGCATCTCCCCAAAGTCTCCAAAATATTGAACCAAACACCACTCACTTTTGCCCAAACCCATTTAGAGGCCGAAAGCCCCTTCTAAATGCCGAACCAAACGGGGCCGAAGCACATGATTCGAATGCAGGATCTTTCACACGGGACCAGCCACTTGCTACTTGGATTATCTTTCTTTGCCAGGATGAACAGATTTCTATCCCTTATGTAGAAATATGCTCAATTACTTTCCCAGCAGGGAGAAACGAAAGCGATCCCGCTGTGATCTTTCTTTCTTTCTTTCCTTCCTTCTTTTTCTGGTTCTTCGCGTGTTCATGTAAAGGTCGTTTCTTTTCCGTTTTCTCGGCAACATTATTTGTAAAATGATGGAGAGTATCTACCAAAGACCAAAACTTTCATCCCTCAGCCTATCAGCTTTAGGTGCAGGGGACAATTGGCGTTATAACAAATCCCAAATCATTCAGAATCGTTATGTAGAATCATCTAGCAACAAAAATCCAATATCAATTATAAAGACAACTTGAAGGGAATGACTACTTCATTTCTTGTTCCCCATTCGATTCTGTTAAAGGCCCTGCAAGGAGATGATTCATGGAAAGAAGCCAGCCCATGTTACAGAGGGTAGTAAGGAGTATCAGCTCCCCCCATCCAGTTCTTCATAGGTTACACAGCCAACGAGGTTTCACCTTCCCTAAGATCTTTCTGAACTTGACATTTTGATCTCATTTTAGCACAAAAGCATCGAAAATTTAACTATTCGCTAGCTCCATTTTCACCATCTTCTTCAGCCTTCTCCTTTTGCTTCTCCTGCTCCTCTGCACCAAGAGACCCCAAGTTCATGTAAATAAATATGATCATAAACCATGGTATGTCATTTACAAACAGCACAAGAATAAAAGGGGAGAAAAATGTTTGCATTATGCACCTAGTAATCGCTTACTGACAGAACTTAATATTTTATCAGTTCACAATTTATGCCAATATGCCTAAAAGAGTACTCTGCCAGTAATATCTAGAAAGTAGAAACTGAGAAAAGGAGCCATGCTGGTTCAAAGAGAAGGTATCTGTCTTCATTTGCTGTAAAGATATGCATGTTGATGCCTTGATAACCATTAGGAAACGATAGAGATCCTTAGAGAAGAATACATAATCAGTTGTAGACAATTCCAACATACAAGGTTCCATCTTTATACCCAGTGAGTTCATATCATTGAGGCACTTTAACAACTGAAGATGAATAGCTTATCCCACAGAAATTTAGAATAGCATAACTATCAATTTGCACTTTTTCACAAGAAATTTAAATGAAGAATTCGATGATGATACACTGCAGAGGCTACATTCTCTCTCCCCTTCTATGGAAAATAAGCATCTTGTCAACAGATTCACCAACCATCATGTGAAAGAAGATTAAAAGAGCCAGCCTATTTGGAAGGACAGATGCTTTTGCCCCCATGAGAGCAAGCTCTCATGCAATTACTTCTACTTTCTATAGGGGAGGTAAATCAAATCCTTTTTGCACTCCAACAGGTTGTGGACAGAAATATCCCCTTCTAGAACCACGGCCCAATTCAAATTTTTCTTCGACAATAATACCAAATCATCCAGTCTTTTCTTCTTCAAACACATCATAAACAAAAGACAATACTAGAGCTGCAAACCCAGTGTGGCAGGAATAACCGGGAAGACAAAAAGATGAATAAAATTAGAACTAAGCCTAGCCATTAAAAGGTGTGGCATCTGGCAGGCTTAACTTGATTTGCACTTCTATTTGGTAGGAGGCACAAAAGATGATATTATTGAATTCTTTTTCACTCTCCAGGCAGTGCTTAGCACCATGACTGTGAATCAACTTCTAGACCTTCAGCGGAGACAAATAAAAGATGTTTCATCCACCAGAAAAGAAGATTGAAAGATACTTACGAACAATCTTATACATTGCCTTCTGTGTGCGTCTTTCAAGCTTATCGAGCTTCTTCTGGACATCTCTCCTTAAGTCCCAGTTAGGTTTTTTCGGAGCAATGTTTATAAATGGGTCCTACAGAATATCCAAAATGAGAACTAATATTTTAAAGCACCATGGGAAAGCTTGAACAAGTGCTACAGTCAATCAAACCAAAGCCCACCTTCTTTTCAGCTGGAGGAGGTTCTGTTGCAACAGGATCTTCAAATTTAGGTAGAACAGGTGGTGCAACCTTTCCCTCCTGAAGTTGCTTATCATGAGGAACATAGTTTCGGAATTTCATGCTAGGGTTTCTGCACCAAATTCAAGCATCCTAGTTAAAGCAAGAGCCGAACTAAGCACATATGCTGGTATTAGGGGCATTAATGATAACAGAAAACAGACAATGCGCTCCCAACAACTTGTCTCCTCTTTGAATTATTTCTTCATGAGAAATCTATCGAGTTGGTACACCAGACTGAAAACGATCAGTTGTGAAAATTCAACAGGACTTTTAATATTATACACAGAGCTTTCTGCTAATTCCTAATACTTCCAAGGTGGAAGAAAGTTTGTACCTAGGGTTGTCAAGGGCTAAGCAATGAAGTTTCCATGAAACAAAAATAAGCCCCAATAAGGATGCAAGAGAACACTGAGGACAAAGGATGCAAGATAAGTTTGTGAACAGCCTATAACAAATACCAAATGAAAACAAAATATGTTGAATTAACCCATTGGACTGCAGCGCAACAGATTCCCATTCTAATGCATTGGTAACACAAGTCCTACGAGTGGAAATCCTTAATTTCTCTCTCTCTCTGTCTCCATCCGGATACGTAACAAGGATATGGTCATCTGGCTCTGGCTAGTAACCCTGATGTAAACTCATCTGGCTCTAGCTACTAACTATGAAGTAAATTTCCAAACATGAAGAACATTGAAAGATATCGCAAGGAAAATCCCGAAGCAAAGAAATTCGTGAATATCACGAGAATCATCCGCGAAAAGAAAAGAAAGAAGAGGTACAAGAAACACTCACTCCTCTTGGGCGTCCTCTTGGGCGTCATCCTCATCATTCTCATTCTCGCCATCCGACTTACCATCAGCCTGAGCAGCAGAATCCTCGCTGGGAGCATTAAGCAGCTCCTGAGCAGCTCTGAGAGCTCTCAGCCTCTCTCCTCGCGGCGACGGCTTGCTCGATCGAGTCATCTTCCTCACCCATCTCCCTCACCTACACAAATCAAAAGGGGCCATAAACCCAAGCACCGCCGACAATTCAAGAACATCTCCGTGGCTACCGCCACGCAGCTTCGCCGGAACTTGAAAACGACGCCGAATTCACAACCTCCATCCCTCTCACGGAATTACACAAAAAACCCACGACCCCAGAAACGCTGGCGCTTATGGGCGACCAGTCCCGCGCGTCGACAGACCAGCCGCCAAAAAACCAACTTGAAGCCGGTTCCGTAGCGAGGCCACGGCTCGGGGAAAAGAGTCGCCGGCGTTCAGCGAGTCGGAGAAGAAGCGGGTGTCGCGGCGATACGAGCTTAAAGGACGAATCTTTGCGACTGAAAATTGAAGGGTTGGCGAGACGAGACGAGACTGACCTTGGGTTTCGAGAGGACGAAGGGGGAAGGTTCCGATGCTTGGCGACGGCGGACGGTTGTCCCAGGTGGGCGGTATGGAGGTTCCGGCGAGCTGGAGCAGGCGGAAGGATTTCGCACCAGTCTTCTATCCCGGAGCTTCCCCCACTCTCAGCAGCGTCTCGAGCATCCCGGTCAAAAAACAAAAAAATTAAAAAGATTAAAAGAAAATACGAAACTTCGTTTTTTTTAATACCATACTGTTTTTTTATAAATAAAAAAAATACCAAACTGGTTTTTTTTTTTAATTTATCGAAAAAATACAACATTTGCATATAATAAAATGTCAATTTTCTTTCCTTTCTCATATTAAAAACAAATGGAAAAAAAAATGATAGTAATAATAAATAAATATGAATCTTACATTTTGATATTTTTTTTGTATATATAAATTATTTAAATAATGTATAAAAGCCCATCAATCGATTTTACCATTTTCGGTGAAGCTCATATGTAGATTTACATAATTTTTTTTATGTATATCTGAAAAAGTACATAAAAGTACATTTTATTTTTCACTTAAGTTGAAGTAAACAAAGGTCCATTTTTTTCTCTCTCTACTCTAAGTACATTGAAATATAAGGTGTATTTATTTCATGAAAATAATTTATTTTAAAAGCATTTTCTTAAAAATAATTGCTTATAGTACTTACAAAAATAAATAAAAGACAAATATTTTATCATTCTTGAAAATATTTAGTGGTATATTGTCGATAATGAATATTTTCATGAATTAATTATTTTCGATATAAAGGATCATTTTAAAGAAAATATCTTCTAAATTATTTATTCTTTTTTTTTTCACAAAACAAATAGAGTTTTTATACCTGCTGGGAAGAATTCGTTGTGCCGCAAAGCAAAATTGCAATCGGTCCACCAAACACAAAAAGAATATCACGTAAACCTAGTACACATAACACTGAATATTTATTGTTACAATAATAGGGTTTATGTAGATATCACATAGGTCAATTAGCGAGTGAAGTCTCATTGTTTATTTATATTTCTTAGTATGAACATGGGCATGTCCATAAGCAAATATTAAGATAAAATTGGATCTAACTCAGTATATAATACCTTCTTTTAACTTTGGAAAATCTATTTTCATCCTCACTTTCATTTTTTTTTTTTTTTATGACAAAGCTTCGCACATTGCTTCCGCCTCCGCACCATCTCTCTTGTCAGTTTATTTTTTTCTCATAATTGGTGTTTCAAATTTGCCAGTTCTTTCCTTTCAAGTCCAAGAAGAAGAAGGAAGCACGAGTCATGACGGCTTTACCTTCACAAGCTCAACAATTTATCCCGAATCCAAGCAACAATACAACAGAATGAAGATTCGATCAGGAGAAATCAGGACAACAGGATGGAAATCGGACTGCAATTATTTCGATATCGATGAAAGAATTATATCTCTCTATATGTGTACAATGCGCGTGCAGGTATGTGTTGCCTTTTGCTTTTCGATCTAAGTACTCGGAAACAAACAAACGATGACAATCATACAGAGGAAGATCATAGACTCAAAGTTTCAACCTGTAACTACAGTCACTCGCCTTGATGCTGACCAGATTGTTGGTACTCAGACTATCCACCACCAACAGGCACTTTCCCATAATCCTCACCTTCCTCAGCTTCAACCTCCCGACCTTGACCGTGACCGGAGCGTCGACATTCAGACTCAGCGGTATCTGCCCCGTCCGTTGCTGCTCCTGAAGTGCATTCATCAATGTGCTCCCAGACTTCGTCTTGCCGCTCAACCCGATGCTGAACTCAGTAACGTTCTTGTGACCTTGGTAAAATATGGGCAAGGAACCTTGGCATAACTTGTCATTCTCGTACCAAACGGCTAGCCACCCACCCTTCTCGTAGTATATACCAATCCTTTTGTTCGGATTGTCGGCCTTGATCTGGACTTCAAACTTTGCGTAAAGGGTCAAGTCGATGTTGAGCCTCAGGTTGGTTATCCTCAACTTCTGTATCGAATACTTTGGAAGTTTCGGCTGGAATATGGCATAGAGGATCGCGGCTGTGGCCCCGACCACAAGTAGTAGGACCACCAGGAGGCAAATTGTCCAGCACAAGCACCTGCAGAAGCAGCTTCTGGTTCTCAGCGGCCGGGAAGGGACGATGATGGGACGACCCTGATGGTGAAGAGGGCTAGTGGCCTTGTCGGAAGCTGGGGCGCCAGGAGGCACAAGAGGCACGGTGGGTGGTGATTCCAAATCTGCAACCAGGTGAATCTTCTGTTGGTCTGCCATGGCCGGCTGCTGCTTCTCTGGGGTCATGCAAGTTTTGCCCCCTACTCTGTTTCTGCTTCTAAGTGGGGGAGTATATATATTGTCAAGTTCTTCTGCTGATTGGGACTTGTCTGAAATGGTTTTCCCTCTATTGGAGAAGTTGCAATCCAATAGGAGAGCTCCAACAGGTATCTATCCTCAACTGTATTGTACCCAATAAAATCACATACTAAAACCAGGATGTTTTGGAGGTAGTTGAGCTTCTCATCCGTTTGAACTGTTTGTGCAAGTGACATGTAGGAATCAATGCCGGTTTTGGTTCTTAAATTCCAGGCAATCAGGGCTCTCTCAATCACCCTAAGCCGGTGAAATTTATGTGTACGATCTTGACGTGTCCAATAACAGAGGACCATACTGAATCTTCCAGGAAAACGATTGTCGCGAACAGACTCACCTAGATGGACCTGAACCGTTAAATTTTGCCGGCCTCCTGCATCTGATGACTCAGATCACTGGGAGGACCGAGTCCTGGCAAGAATTTATCTAACATTTCTTTCGTCTACCTTGTGATTAAATTGATCCTAGGTTCTTGGGAATATTCTTGCGTTTGCATAAGACAGTTCCAATCGTGTCTATCTCACTGGTCAACTGAAAAAAGAGCGAATTCAACTGCACAAATATGGTCCCATGTGCTTATCAAAGTTAAGAAGGTGAGCTACCCACGTTAGAGCTATGACAATTGATGTTGTACATTGACAACGTGCGTCTGGTGTTGCAAAATTTCTTGGGAAGCAATATAACTCTGAGTGATTATCGGCCAAAATATCAAAGGATTCTAATTCGGATGAATACAAAAATGGGTCTCAAGAGCAATATTTAACTCACAATCAGAGAGACGTTTTTAACAATAATCGATGGCAGCTGGTTCCATCGAGTTCTGAGCACTATGAATTATCAGACAATTTCTCCAGGGACTTGCACCCTTTTTTGGTTATTTCTTATTTGCCCCAACATAAAAGAAAAGAATTGGGGCTGTTTGTTTGTGTTCTTTTTTTTTTCTTTGTAACACGGTTTCTATTCTTTTGTTCCAAAGAAAAAAACAAAAAAGAAATGCGTTTGTTTGCACTTTTATTTCTGAGAAAAAAATCTATTTTTTTTTCCGAGAACAGATTTGAAAAAAAATAAGAAATAGAAAAAAAATTTATTTTTTGTTCTCGAGAACACTTTCAAAAAACAAATTTTCTCTTTCTTATTTTTTTTTTTTTTGGCCGATTGCCAGCCTCGGTCATGGCCGACAATTGGCCGTCTAGGGCTAGTGACCTCATTGGGCCACCGTCAAACAACATCGATCTGGCGATGGCCCGACGAGGCCAAGCCTCGTCAGTGGTTGGGCAAGCTCGGCCTCGCCTTGGCTTCTTTTTTTTTTTATTTTTTTATTTGGCCAATCGTTACCCTCAGCCATGGTTGGCAACCGGTTGTTGAAGGCCAGCGATGTTGGCGACCGGCCGTTGAGGGCCGAGGACCTTGCCGGGCCACCACTAGGGTGACGCCAACCTAGCCGTGGCCTGGCAAGGCCAAGCCTTGTCAGTGGTTGGGCGAGCTCGAGCTCACCCAGCCAAGGCAAGACCGACCTCTCGTCGGTTGGCAAGCCTCGCCGTGGCTAGGCGAGGCCGCCGGCTCTTGTCGGCCCAGTCGCCAAGACCAGCCGAAAGGAAGAAAAAAAAAAAAAAAAAAAAAAAAAGAAAATTAAAATATTAAAAATTAAAATAAATAAAAAATTATACAAGTTTAACAAACGCGTTTTTTTTTTTTATTTATTTATTTCAGGAACAAAAATTTTGTGTAATTACCAAATGCGTTCTTCTGTTAAAAAATTGTTCCGGAACAAAAATAGTTTTTTCTATTTCTGTTCCCTAAAATAATTTTTGAATAAAAACGTTATCAAACGCATTCTTAGTATACACTTCAATACAGGGGGAGAGAGGGAGGGAGAGAGGGAGGGAGAGAGAGAGACTAATCCAGTCATAATGTGGCCAAAGGAAGAGCAGCAGCAGCCACTGCCTCGACCGTCGCTGCCAGTTACACAATTGCCAGAACATGGATGCAACTCAGCATAAAATCATACTTGGCCACTTCAACACCATGGCCGGGTTATCATTTATCGGTTAGATCGATACAAGGGGCCATGACCACGGACCAATCTCATATTTAGAATTTCCACAAACTAGCAGAAGAACAGCTTATTTTTTTTTTTTTCAAGAAATTAACCAATGCCGCCGTTTGTTCACAACAGATACAAAATGTCCATGGATAATTTACTTGATTTCCATGCTATTTCAGCCTGCGTTTACACTATGCAGTGAAGGTATAATGTGATTATTGACCCGATCTTCATTCAATCTCAATCTGTTGAGGGGCATCTTCTTCTGCTTCTTTGGATCCTTCTGCATCAAGCTCCTCCTGAGAAATCCCTGACGCTTCCACTGTTCTGGTGACCCACTCCCTCAGTGGATCTTCATTCAGATCGAGCCTCAGAATACCAGCAAACATCCCACCCATGAAAGCAACCGGTTCCTAAACAGATATAGGTTACAAATAGATAGTGGCAATTGAATTTGAATTTTTATGGAGGAGCAGAGAGCATTCTTACTGACTTAGGAGTCAACTGTCATAAGCGCTAAAGCTGGAATGGGTACAAATTGCAATACAATTTTCCCTTCAAATTTGTGACTTACAACAATCAAGATCTTTTTGGCACATCATAAGATAGACATATAGGAAGTTTGTTTGACTTAAATTTGGTTACTCATAAGCATCTGGTGAAATTACACAGTCAAGGATTATTTGGGTTGGTATGGTAATGAAGCCTAAAAATATGGCTTTTATCCCCGATTCTCATTCTAATTCGGCAGAGAGATCTACTAGGGTCCTAGAGTCCCAGGAGTAATACTTTTAAGAGTTTGAAACTCTCCAACGTATATTTTTCATGATCTACCTTAAGACAAATAAGCTTGAGGCCCTTCTATGCACACTTCATAAAATTCCATGATCTGATCAAGTTTTCCCTTTTTCTCTTGATTTTAATAAATGACAAATCCACTTTAACTATTAGACTCGTTACTTTCACAAATAGACTTTACTAGCTCATAACCTCTAACTAGTAGAACCCATAAGACATGCCAGATCTCACAACCCCTTTTTCCTTCTTACTTCTTTCTTGAAGCTTACAACCACAAACAGTAAGCCTTGGGAAATCTATACACGAATCATTGCCTAAAGAAATCCTTACCAGCCTGAGCCCATGATAGATGGTCTGATCATGGAAATTTAACTATGAAGACCCTCTATCTGAGCTTTTATTCTTTGCATTCTATTGCTTGCATATCAGAATGATGAAGCAGGAACAGTAATCCTGCTCCCCCTATCTCAGGCTACCCAATATACAAATGATTGAAACAACTCGCATAGAAAAGTCCCATCTCAGAGGAACCCCTCCCTTCAAATGATTCTGAAGCCTCAAATAAGTAGTTATTAATTTGTCCCCGCAACACATACACATCAACAAGTCCCAATCCAACAAGTGTTAATTTTCAACTTTCTTTAAGCTCTTGCAGATGCAGCAATTCAATTCAAATTGGGTTAATGTTTTAGCAATGCCCAAAAATGCATCTTGTCTAGCAATATCAGATCAATCTTTTGAACTTGTTTGGCGGAAAAAAGCAAATCTTGGAAGAGGTAAGTTGTTTGGCATGCTAATAGCTCTTATAGGAAACCTCAGAAAATCATCAAAACTTCTGCACCTGCAGAGAAGGCTCTCAAGAAAAATCAAACACACCATTTTCAAATCCTTTAAGTTAGAGCCCCTTGGTTCCTCTTAACCATGTCTAATCTCATATATGCTACCAAGTTCTAGACCATGCAGCTTCAACGTTGGCACATCATCCAGTTAGCTCAACAAAAACAATTGCTGCTTAAATCCTAAAGTTCTCTAATTGCCCATCCCAAGACCCAATAGCAACCACCGCATTAGGCCACAGCGCAAGAATCAAGTTAATCAAGGAGTACCTTGAGAGCTTCTCTAATGATGCGCTCTTCCGTGGGATTGAAGAAAAACGCCCGGACTCCGTTCCCACGGTAGTCACCGTGCCTTCTGCCGAAGACCCTCTTCTCTGCACTGAAAAATAGAGACCGCGACGGCGGGTTGAGTCTCGTACGGTCCCCCAAATCGGGTTTCCTCAACTTCTGCTGCTGATGAATCCAAGAGTCGATTAGAACGAACAGCGCGCACGAGGGTCACGAATTGTGCTCAGAGAGAGAGAGAGATGGACGACGAACCGGTGCAAACGTAGGAGGGTTGAAGAGGAGAGACATGTTCGAGCGCGCTGCGTCGTCGGAGCTGCTTCTCGAATCGGCGGTCGCGGCGGAGGACGGACGGACGGACGGACTGAGAATCCGGAGAGTTCGCCGGAGAAGAAGATGCGCGTCGCTGACGGACTCGGGCTGGGGCTCGAGCCTGCTATAAGTTGATAGAATTTCGTGGGTAATTTGATTGTTTCCTTAAAAATTGGCAAGGCATGCATTTTTTGTGATTTCCATGATATTAGAATTTCTTTTTCTCTTACAAAGCATATAAATTAATGTATTTAGATCTAGCCCAAGTCGAGATTTAGGGGTTGTTATTTACATTTCAATACAACCGGTACATAATTCATTAACCAAAAAAAAAAAAAAAGGCATGTAAAAAGAAGTTCCTCGCCAAGCCGATTGGTAGGTGAGCTCAAATTAAAAAATAAATAATTGTCAATAAGAATGATAATCTTTTTTTTTTTTTTTCTTACGAGAAGAGAGGAATGACGCACAAAAATGATATTTATTTACTTTTTTTTTTTATTTCTTTGCTTATGGTGTCCACAATGACAAAATAATAATGCACACGTAAGAAGAATGAAATCTTGAAATCGGTTGGTGGTTTTTACTTTTATTTTTTTTATCTTTTATGAGTCTTTTTTTTTGGTCGATTCTACTTTACTTTTATTTTAATTTTTATTCTCAAATTTTTATCATACTTTCTTGTAAAGTGTGAGAGTCAAAATCACTCCCACACTTAAAATTAAATCGTCTCCAACTTAACATTCTTAAAAATATGAGAATTCGAATTTTTCACCTTCCCATTTTACGTTGAAATGGTGATCATTAGGACAAACTCAAGTAATTTCCTTTATGAGTTCAAAATTAGACCATTTACATCTCGAGTTCCATAACCAAAAAACTGTTGAGATTTTTTTAAAATAAATTGGTATGTCGCATTAATTTTCAGCAAATTTCATGGATGACTTTTCTCCCTCACAATTTGTTTGGACAAAAAATGAACACCTCCCTCCTCGTACGACAAGACGGCAGCGATCTACCGACGGGCCGGGCCGAACCCAACGGAAGAGGCCCGAGGAGGGCGGTTCGGTTCGGACAGTTCGGGCTTCCAACGGGCCTTCTCCTACAACCTCCTCGTATCACCGCCGATCCCTGTAAAATCTAGAAGATTCATTGGTAGCCTGAGGCTCCTTCCCTTCCGTGTTCTTCCAGCTCTCGAAAATTCCCCCCAGCTCTCTCTCGCTCGCTCCCTCTGCTCTGCAGATTTCGCTTTGAATTCGATCGCTCGGGTGTCGCTGTCGTCGGCGGTGGAGCGACTAGGGTTGTTCGGTGGGGGTCCCGCGGGTGCTCGGCGTTTCTGCCGCGAAATTTATGGCCGGAAGGGAAGTCCGCGAGTACACCAACCTCAGCGATCCCAAAGGTAGGATCTTCGAGTTCGTGTCGATTTCTCTCCCTCCCTCTCTCTCTCTGGTTTGGTTTGTGGAGATTCGTGGGGCTGAAATGGGATTCTGGGTCGTGTCGTGATTTGCGGAACAGATAAGAAATGGGGGAAGGGGAAGGACAAGATAGACGACGAGGACATCACGTTCCAGCGCATGGTCGCGAAGGTTAGCCCCATCCATCTCCCGCCCCCACCCTGTCTCCTGTCTCTTCTGAACCTGATCGAGCTTGAGTCTTGTTTGGTGTGTGTGTTGCATGGTAGCTCCTGGCCTCCATGGTGCTTGGAACAGGTAGATTATATCAATGGTTCAATTTGGGTTAGCTTTCCTGGTGGGATAATGTTCTTAGGATGTTACTTAAAATATAGATGATGATGGGATTAAGTGAAAGAAAAGTTTCCGTGGACTGAAGTGTGTTGTGCCCGAGAAGCTGCACATTGGGATTGTGTCCTAGGCTAGGAACTTGGGTTCCTCTGTTCATGTTCTGGACTAAGACGGGTCTGCGGAAATTTTACGTGATCGTCGTTTTACAGTGATCATGCCTGTGGAATTGATGGAAGAATACGTGCATCAGCTCTTGGTTAATTTTGTTATAGAACATGGAAATGTACTGGCTAGTGTAATTTACAGTTTGTGCACTGACTTGATAGATTATAAAGACTGTTTTTTAGTTAGCAGGTCGAGGCCAGGAGTCTGTTTCGCCATATAATTTTACTTCAGTCCCGATCTCCATTAAGCATTTGCATTAGGATGGTTTTCTGATAACATGCCCGGGCAGGGATCTTGGCCTTTACCGGGTGGCTGATACAAGCAGATGCAAGAGGTTGCTGGAGAACGTGGAGGTTACCTTCATGGACGAGGAGGTAGGCATAGTCGTAGACAAACTTTCGCTGTGGTGCACCCAGTGAAGTGATGGGAAAGCTCTTTCCTGGGTTTTTTCACAGTTTTATCTCTTTCCTTTTTCTTTCTGCCTTTAGTTTCTAGAACTTTGTTTGGGCTTCATTGTGCAGCCCTGGACAGTGATGATCTACTATATCTCAAGGAACAAATGGAAGCTGAGGAGGATGCAGAACGCCTTCTACGCCGCACTGAAAAACGAGCATTTGCTGCATTTAAAATATCCTTCAATGTTTGGGTTCTCTTTTGTTTTTGGGTGAAAGTTTGATGCATTTATGTTGGAGCATTGAGATTGGTGAGGTCAATATTGTGAAGATGATGCTTTTTTTTTAGGTTTTCATTGCATTTGAAGGAGTGTACTTCACTGTCGATATTGGCTAACAAGATTAGTCTAGGTTTTATGCAAATATGGTAATAGTGCAGTGAAAATTTCCATACTTGTGCTCTTTGGGATTGGACTTTGTATGAGGCTTTCATGGGATATTGTGCATGATTCTACCTAGGTGTTCTGGGGTTTTTATGTTTTTGGCTCATCTTTGCTGGCCGGTCATTGTAGTTTAATATCAAGGCGATCTAGCAGTGTGATCTCAGTTTCTTGTTATAGTTACAAAGTCATATTTGCTAGAACAAAGTATACATATTGCGTTAATTGTTTCTTCTGGCATGCGCATTGAAAATTTTGTTTGGGATCTCTTTATTGTATTGTTATGATTAGGTTGCCACCTAAGTGATCTTGATTGGGAGAACAGAGAACTGATGGTCAACTTTGTTGATGTTAAAAGCCTTGATTGGGATAGTTTTTTGACATTGATGCATGAATTCTGTCTTTAAAATGTGTCCAAATGTTTCTCTGTCATTGTTCTGATAACGTATAGATGTAGAGGTCATTAAAAGAGGAAGAATGGGAGCCCTGTCATGGTGCTTTCATCGAGTTTTTTACTTAATTGAAGGACACAGAGCTGCGAGTTTAGCAGATTCATCTCCTGCATCCGTGCCTTTGCCTCTTCGTGTTGAACCAAAGCCAAAGAGTGGGATCAGGTATTGTATCTTTTCAGTGCACGTGCAAGGTTGGAATGTTCAAGTTTCTTCCTCTTCTTAACAGTTTTAACTGTCCATCTATTGCAGGCAGCAAGTTCTCCTCAAGAAAGTTGTCGAAATCAAGCCTAAGCGGCAAAAGGTTTCTAGCCCACCAAATGCGAATCAGGCAACCACCATATACAATGATCATGTGACTTCCGAATTGAAGGCTGACCAGGTGAAGAGGCATCCCACGCCAACAGAAGCAGAGGATAAAACTGAATCGGAAAATCCTGTAAAAAGCTTGCTGGGCATAGCGTATGAAAGTTCTGACGATGAGGAATGATCGAAGAATGAAGAGTGGATGCATATGTGCGGTTCTCCATGCTCAGTTTTGATGTTTACTCGAAGTAGGAAATGTAGTACAAGACATCGAATTCGGTTCGAGTGTATCGTATGGCACTAATATATTACATTGCGTTGAGAGCTTACCAAATTTCCTCGCTCTGCCTCCTGGTGCAAATGTCTTAGAAAGAGTATATAAAGACTTTTTGTGATCGATTCATTGTAGAAACTTGAAATTGCCAATCTGAAGCGTATTTTGACAGCATTTCTCTTTACGATGAGAGGACCGGGATTTGGTTTAAGTTCAACTCACTTTGGTTTTCAATAATAATTTCTTACATAGACGGATCCAAGTCTAATTAAGTTTTTCGCAAGAATGGGACGATGTCCTCTCAAACAGCTCATGATCCAGATGTAATTTCGGAGCTCGGCTTTAGAGATTTGGTTAGTTAAGAAAAGAGATCCCAGGCGTGAATCTCTGCTTTAACTTCGTGAATTCCAATAGTGGCTCAAAGAGAAATGTGCGCGTCAATGCGAGAATACAATGCTTGAACTTGAAGTGAAAGTCACTTTATTCCAATAAAACACATGCATAACTGGTACACAATATTACTTCAATCTAACTTAGTACGTCTTTTCTGTTAAAAAAAAAAAAAACTTAGTACGTCTTCCTTCTTCTTTTTCCCTATCACAGAACCCAAAAACTCTCAACATTATTATTCCACCAGCAGCCGTACATATATATTCCCTATTAATGGCTTTATCTCTACCGGCGGCAGACTACTCCACGTCCATTGCTGAACCTGCTGGTGCACTCCATTGCGTTTGCCGACTCCAATGCCAACGGCTTCGCCTCTGCAGACAACGCGGCCTCTGGGTTGAAGATGCAGTACTAACAGTCCGTGGACACGAGAGAGGACGTCCTGTACTTGTTCTCACCTCCCATGATAGGCATCGCAACTCATCTCTTCACCGGGTTCTGGAAATCGGGCCTGTAGGTCTGCCCCAGCACGCCCTCCACCTGCTCCGAGAGATCAAAGAACCTGAACTGCACCTCCAAGTGCGCAAAGCAGTCGTCTGCGGGAATTTGATAGTTGTGGATCCTGTCATCTTCCTTGGTGATGGGCACTACGGGCACGGAACGTTCCAGGACGCCAGGAAGAGTTACAGTGATGGCATTGTGGTTAGCAGTCCTCTCCACTGAGAGAGGGCTATTCGGAGCCGACCAGCTCGAGAGGTGACCGTCAGCGATGTGGACCAGCTGGTCGTCGTAGGTGAAAGCGAGCTGGTCAACTTTGTTGTCCCAGTGGGCGACCTTTTTGGCGGAGAGAGTGAAGGTGTGGGGGTTGAACCTCAGGCCTAGGGCTTGGATCCATGTGTTGTCGCGCTTCCTTCCCTCAGGGCGGCGGCCGATGAACTGGGCATTGATTTGGAGGTTCTGGTCAGAGACAAAAGCGAAGTGGCTGTTGGTCTCTCCATGGAAGTAGAAGACTATACCGTCGCCTCCAACGAATCTTGGGTCGCCGCATGCAGAGCCTACTCCATTGCAGTTGGCTGTGCGGTCTGCAATTATAACACCGGCAATGGTTCAAATGGCGTAATCATGTTGCATTACTACCTAGTGCACTAGAATTTTTTTTTCAGATTATTCATTTTTATTCAAGAAGATCTTCGACTGCATATATAATATATCTGTATGAATCATTCAATGCGATGAACGGGCCTCGTAAGGAGAAGTCTATACAGCTTCTCTGCATGGAAATGCAAGTTGAGAGAGAGAGAGAGAGAGAGAGAGAGAGAGAGAGAGAGAGAGTTTTGAGAGACATATTCTTGCAAGTGGCTTCACATTTGGGGGTGTTGCAGTCAATGACACAGGCCTTGGCAGTTGGGTCAGCAGGCTTGAAGGCTGGGCACTGCTGTGGGCAGGTGATGTTCTGGGCAAAGCACTTGGTGAACGGGTCATTGCATTGGACTGACTGGGGCGGGAACACCTTCCCGGCCACAGCTGAGGGTGGAGGCGGGGCTGGCCCATCCAGTGGTGGGGGTGGCGAGGGGTTGCCATAGAGGTCAGCGTTGCTGAGGGCAATGGAGCTCAATAACAAGAGAAGGGTCGTGACCATTGGAGTACTATGTGTTGGCTGGGTCCACCTTCATGTGGGGCCCAGCCAGCATTAAATTTAAAAAAAAAAAAGAAAAGAAAGGAAGAAAAGAAGTGGAAGTTGTCGTTTGTGGTTGCGCCCAAAAAGTGACGAAGAGAGAGAAAGAGAAAACAAAAACTGCACAAAAGAGAAAGAGAAGAGAAGAAGAGTGCTGCAACTTTGCGGCTTTGATTCGAAGGCCAAATATTGTCGGAATCGGCTCAAATTTCAGTATGTTGTTCGTGAGACCGAGGGCTACGAGTTGATGGTTATTGTTTGTCGAGAATCGTCTCCAAATTCTCCAGGTTGCGGTTAAGGTTTTCTGCTCCAAACTTGTTTGTCTACTTATGTGGTGAGAAGAAGATGATTGTAATGTTGATGTTGAGGACTCTAGTGTGTGACTAGAGAAGAATACTTTGTGTATCCTGCTATTCTTGGTGATTAGTGGATGTTTTTGGGCGGTCCGTGGTTTTTTCTCGCATCGGGTTTTCCACGTTAAATCCTTGGTGTCGTTATTTGCTTTGTCTACTTATTATTTCGGTGTTATATTTGCATTTTGTGAGGCTATATATTGCTAGTTTTTGCTGGGGTTAAGAAATTTTTAGTTAATTTTGCTTCGGGGAAGAAATTGATCATGGATTGCGTTTGGCCGTGGTGAATTGTTGTACCAGGGTTCTCTCCAATAAGTGGTATCAGAGCACGGTTGAATTTTAGTGTTAAATGGAAGAAACTAGCAGCACCATGTTTAAGTTAAATGCCTCGAATTATTCTATTTGGAAGCCTCGGATGGAAGATGTGTTATATTGCAAAGACTTATTTGATCCTATTGAGGGTGATGAAGCCAAAGGAGATAAGGAAGATAAAGAATGGGAGAGAATGAATCGGAAAACAATTGGGTTTATCCGAAAATGGATTGATGATAGTGTGTTTCATCATGTTACTCAAGAAATGAGGGCGGACACTTTGTGGAAGAAATTACAAGATCTTTATGAGAGAAAAACTCCACAAAATAAAGCTCTTCTAGTTAAGCGACTTGTAAATTTGAGATACAAGGAGGGGAGTAACATGGCGGAACACTTGAGTGAATTTCAAGATGTTGTAAATCAATTGACAAATCTTGAGATTGATCTTGGTGATGAATTGCAGTCATACTTATTACTTGGTACTCTTCCTGATAGTTGAGACACCTTGGTTGTGGCATTAAATAACTCAGCTCCTTTTGATGTGCTTTCTATGAGCATGGTTAAAGAAAGCTTGTTCAATGAAGAAACAAGAAGAAAATGCTTGAATTATGCTTCTACATCGGATGCTCTTGTTATAGAAAACAGGAGGAGAAGTCAATCAAGAAGGTTTCAAAGAAATGATACTCGAGGCAAGTCAAGAGGAAGGTCGAAATCGAGACCGAGGAGGAGTGTCAAGTGTTATAATTGCGGCAAAATGGGACATTATGCAAAAGAGTGTTGGTTGCCAAAGAGAGATAGATTCCATGATAGAAATGGAGATCAAAAGAAAGAAGAGAAACAAGCTACAACGGCGGTTGCATCCGATGGCGATATTGTGTTTGTATGTGATGACAGATATGTGAATTTTACATGCCAAGACTCTATGTGGATTGTTGATTCCGCGGCTTCTTTTCATGTCACCTCATGGTGTGATTACTTTGCTTCTTATCGCAGTGGCGACTTTGGTTGCATAAGGATGGGAAATAGTGATGTTTCCAAGGTTATTGGCATGGGAGATGTTTATTTGGAAACTGACGTCGGATGTAATTTGATTTTGAAAAATGTGAGACATGTTCCGGATATTCGACTTCACTTGATCTCTACGGGTGCCTTGGATGATGATGGTTACTGTAATTCCTTCTTTGATGGCAAATGGAAGTTGACTAAAGGTTCTATGGTAGTGGCAAAAGGTAAGAAGACAGGCTCTCTCTACACCATGCAAGCTGACTTGATTAAAGAAGAGGTAAATGCAGTAGAAGATTCCTCAGTTGATTTATGGCATATAAGGCTGGGTCATCTTAGCAAGAAAGGACTTGAAACTCTTGCTAGAAAGAACTTTTTACCTTTGAAGGAGAAAAATTTAAAGGAATGCACTCATTGTCTGACTGGTAAGCAACATAGATTCTCATTTCATAGTTCCTCTCCACACACGAAATCAAATGTACTTGATTTAGTTCACACTGATGTTTGTTGCATGGATGCTAGAACTCTTGGAGGTGCATTATACTTTGTGACATTTATTGATGACTGTTCTAGAAAAGTGTGGGCTATTGCTTTGAAATCTAAACATCAGGTACTTGCAGCTTTCAAGCAATTTCATGTCAATGTGGAAAGAGAAATCGGGAAGAAGCTGAAATGTGTTCGAGTTGACAACGGTGGTGAATATAGAGGTCCATTTGAACACTATTGCAGGGATTATGGTATCAAGCTTGAGAAGATTGTTCCAAAAACATCACAGCATAATGGAGTGGCAGAGAGAATGAACCGGACAATTAATGATCGGATTCGGTGTATGCTTTTTCATGCGAAGTTGCCTAAGCCATTTTGGGGTGGAGCGATGAGAATAGCAGTAGATTTGATAAATCTATCTCCATCGGTTCCTCTTAAGGGGGATGTTCCGCAAAGAGTTTGGAGTGGCAAAGATGTTTCCTACAGCCATCTAAAAGTGTTCGGTTGTCGGGCTTTTGTGCATGTTCCAAGATATGAAAGATCCAAACTTGATGATAAGTCTAAACAGTGTATTTTCTTAGGTTATGGACATGAAGAGTTTGGCTACAGGTTATGGGATCCAGTTGCAAAGAAAGTCATTAGAAGCCGAGATGTGGTGTTATGTGAGTATTAAACTATTGAAGACATTGACAAGGTGGAGAGACCGAAGAATACAGCTCAACGTTCAGTTAGTTTCAGCCCAAATCCTTCTAATGTTGATAGAAATTATGGGGGAGAAGTGCATGGAAGTCATGAAGATGGTGAGTCCTCACATAATGTTGATTCTTCAGCTGATACAGGTGAAATAGCTGAGCAAGAGTAATCTATCCTACCTCAAGCTAGAAGATCTGAAAGAGAGCGTAGGCCTTCTCAAAAATATTTGCCACATGAGTATGTGTTACTCACTGATGCAGGGGAGCCAGAAACTTATGAAGAGGCTATATCATGTGAACGAAAGAATGAGTGGCATGAAGCCATGCAAGAGGAGCTTAAATCCTTGCATGAGAACCACACATTTGAATTGGTGAGGTTGCCTCAGGGTAAGAGAACACTCACAAATAAGTTGGTGTACAAGTTGAAGATGGAAGAAAATAGTTTACAACCACGATACAAGGCTAGACTTGTTGTGAAGGGCTTTCGTCAAAAGAAGGGTATAGACTTTGAAGAGATTTTTTCACCGGTTGTAAAGATGACTTCTATTCGAGTTGTTCTTGGGTTGGCCGTCAGTTTAAATTTAGAAATTGAACAACTTGATGTAAAGACGGCTTTTCTTCGTGGAGACCTAGAAGATGAGATATATATGGAGCAACCAGAGGGTTTTGAAGTTAAAGGCAAGGAGCACCTTGTATGTAGATTGAAGAAAAGCTTATATGGTCTCAAGCAATCGCCTAGGCAATGGTATATGAAGTTTGAGTCATTCATGGAAGAACAAGGATACGGCCATTTCAAGTTGAGTAGTAATGAGTGTCCTTCAAGTGAGAAAGAGAAGGTTGAGATGATGAAAATTCCTTATGCATCGGCCGTGGGTAGTTTGATGTACGCCATGGTTTGTACAAGACCGGATATTGCTCATGCAGTTGGTGTTGTGAGTAGATTTCTCTCTAATCCAAGTAAGGAGCATTGGACCGCTGTTAAATGGATTTTGGGATATCTTAGAGGCACTTCTACACTTTGCTTGTGCTATGGAAATGCAAAGCCTGAGTTGAGTGGCTTCTCGGATGCGGACTATGCCGGTGATGTTGATTCCGAAAATCCACATCGGGTTTTATAATAATCTTTGCGGGGAGCTGTTTCATGGTAATCGAGATTGCAAAAATGTACCGCTTTGTCTACAACTGAAGCGGAGTATATTGCTATTAACGAAGGAGGTAAAAAACTTTTGTGGATGCAAAAATTCCTACAAGAGTTGGGCTTGAAGCAAGAGAAGTTTGTTCTATATTGCGATAGCATGAGTGCCATCCATCTTAGCAAGAATCCGGTGTTTCATTCAAGATCGAAGCATGTTGATGTGAAGTATCATTGGATCTGAGAAAAGTTAGAAGAGAAGCTCTTCCTACTTGAGAAAGTTCATACCGACAGCAATAAGTCCGACATGATGACCAAAGCCTTGCCCGTGATGAAGCTTGATGCTTGTAGAAGAAAAGCGGGCATGACGAATCTTCCCACATGAGGTGGAGGGGGAGATTTGTTGGCTGGGTCCACCTTCATGTGGGGCCCAGCCAGCATTAAATTAAAAAAAAACAAAAAGAAAAGAAAGGAACAAAAGAAGTGGAAGTTGTCGTACGTGGTTGCGCCCAAAAAGTGACGAAGAGAGAGAAAGAGAAAACAAAAATTGCACAAAGGAGAAAGAGAAGAGAAGAAGAGCGCTGCAACTTTGCGGCTTTGATTCGAAGGCCAAATATTGTCGGAATCGGCTTAAATTTCAGTATGTTGTTCGTGAGACCGAGGGCTACGAGTTGATGGTTATTGTTTGTCGAGAACCGTCTCCAAATTCTCCAATTGCGGTTAAGGTTTTCTTGCTCCAAACTTGTTTGTCTACCTATGTGGTGAGAAGAAAAAGATTGTAATGTTGATATTGAGACTCTAGTGTGTGACTAGAGAAGAATATTTTGTGTATCCTGCTATTCTTGGTGATTAGTAGATGTTTTTGGGCGGTCCGTGGTTTTTTCCGCATCGGGTTTTCCACGTTAAATCCTTGGTGTCGTTATTTACTTTGTCTACTTATTATTTCGGTGTTATATTTGCATTTTGTGAGGCTATATATTGCTGGTTGTTGCTGGGGTTAAGAAATTTTTAGTTAATTTTGCTTCGGGGAAGAAATTGATCCTGGATTGCGTTTGGCCGTGGTGAATTGTTGTACCCGGGTTCTCCCCAACAATCCTAGACAGTGTTTCTTGGCAACGCTAAGGGTTAGTGGAAGGCCTGAAGAAACTTGCTTGGCTATGCCACTTATTTATAGAGAGCGGAAAGGGAGATAGAAGTTAGGGTTTGACATATCGAAAGGAGAAAAAATAATGTCATAAATGAAGTAAGCTGGAAAATCTTGGATCTGTTGAATTGAATTGAATTGGAAGTAGCAACCGGGGTTCGAAATTCCATCCGCATTGACTCTCGAGGATGGAAATCAGCATAGTATCTCAAGTACACACAGCTCTTCACTCTCGAGCAGTACAACCCCCCATGTGCAGTCATGAGGATTTTGCATGTGTAAATTAACTTATTATTATCTGCTTATTAACTGCACAGGACGAACCAGAAGGCCAAGAAGAGCGTGCTTAGCCCCAGTCAACTTTGAGGATAATATAAAATCCGGAAATGAGAAGACGGGCCGAGGACGGTGCTCTTTCGCACCGTGTGCTGTCAACCCTGTGATTCATTTCATCTCAGTAAGTCCAAACACACCTAAAAATATACATACGGTAGCTGAGTCGTTCAGAATACATGGGTCAACTGCTACATGAAGGAGGGTCTTCGTAGAAGATGCATGGATGAAGACGTGGGTTGTGATCTGTGAAGCTAGAGAAGCTCAGTTGATTGGCTCATGGTACGTAGAATCAACGTAAAGGATCGACCGAAAAGGGGCTGAAATTTCTTGTTCCAAACCTTGTATTCTACGGTTCGGGTGTAGAACAGCATCGTTTCTTTTACTTTTGTGTCAAGAAGGCAGCATCTAGTGCTCTCTTGATTTGCGGTGCACGCAATTTGGTTGCGTAATGATCTTTCTTGAAACATGTAAGTTGAACTCAATTTTTTCAGCTGAAATGGTAAGCTTCGCCAATTATAATCTCGAGTAGAAAAATATGAGATTAAATTTAGGGAAAATTACACAAATAGTCCCTATATTTTCACTCAATGTCCAATTTCGTCCACTGAACTTTCGATTGGCTCAATTTGGTCCACTGAACTATTGATAAAATGTCCGATCTAGTCCACTGAACTTTCGAATGGCTCAATTTGGTCCCTGAACTATTAATAAAATGTCCGATCTAATCCTGAACTTTCGATCGGCTCAAGTTGGTCCCTGAACTATGATGAAATGTCCGATCTAGTCCTTCGTTACTATTTTTCTTTTTTTCCTTTTTTTCCCTTTTTCCCTCTTTTTTTTTTTTTTTTTTTTCCCTTTTTCCCTTTTTTTTTTTTTTTTTTTTTTTTCGCTTTCCCTCCGCCGGAGCCGGCGGAGGGCCGGCGTCCCTTGCAAGCGGGCGAGTCCCTCGCCGATCTTGCGAGGGAGCTCCCTCGCAGATCGGGCGAGGGGCCGTCCTCGCCGGCGTCTGCGAGGGAGAGCCCCTCGCCGGCGTCGGGCGAGGGCGAGGGCGAGGGCGAGGGGCTCCCTCGCCGATCTTGCGAGGGAGCCCCTCGCCGACGCCGGCGAGGGGCTCTCCCTCGCAGATCTGGTGAGGGGCCGTCCTCGCCGGCGTCTGCGAGGGAGAGCCCTTCGCCGGCGTCCGGGCGAAGGGCGAGGGCGAGGGCTCCCTCGCCGGCGTCCCTCGCAGCGGGCGGGAGGGGCTCTCCCTCGCAGATCCGGGCGGGAGAGCCCCGCGCACGACGCCGGCGAGGAGGGCCCTCGCCGGATCGCAAGGGGAGAGCCCTCGCCCGCTTGCGAGGGACGCCGGCGAGGGAGCCCTCGCCCTCGCCCTCGCAAGATCGGCGAGGACTCGCCCGCTGCGAGGGGACGCGGCGAGGGCCTCGCCGATCCGGGGCGAGGGGCTCCTCGCCGGACGCCGGCCCTCCGCCGGATCCGGCGGAGGGAAAGCGAAAAAAAAAAAGGAAAAAAAAAAAAGGGAAAAAGGGAAAAAAAGGAAAAAAAGAGGGAAAAAGGGAAAAAAAAGGAAAAAAAGAAAAATAGTAACGAAGGACTAGATCGGACATTTCATCATAGTTCAGGACCAACTTGAGCCGATCGAAAGTTCGGGGACTAGATCGGACATTTTATTAATAGTTCAGGGACCAAATTGAGCCATTCGAAAGTTCAGGGACTAGATCGGACATTTTATCAATAGTTCAGGGACCAAATTGAGCCAATCGAAAGTTCAGGGACGAAATTGGACATTGAGTGAAAATATAGGGACTATTTGTGTAATTTTCCCTTAAATTTACTTCCATGAGGTGACTTTAGTGACTAAAAGGATATTCATAGAAGTTTAAATTGATAGATGGAGGGAGATCACATCAATATAAAAAGAATTTAAGATCCGTTATCAAGGAAACTGATAAGTGGAGGGAGATCACATCAATATAAGAAGAATTTAAGATCCTTTATCAAGCAAAATGGAACAAGATTTCAATAATATCAAGGCAATGTAGCGGTACGATCTCGGTTTCTTGTTATAGTTACAAAGATAGCTGGAACAAAGAATACATATTGGGTTAATTGTTTCTTCTGGCATGCGCATTGAAAATTATGTTTAGGATCTCTTTATTGTCTTATTATGATTAAGTTGCCACCTAAAAGATCTTGATTGGGAGAACAGAGAACCGATGGTCAACTTTGTTGATGTTTGAAGCCTTGATTGTGATAGTTTTTGACAATGATGCACGAATTCTTGGCTTTAAAATGTGTCAAAATGTTTCTCTGTCATTGTTCTGATAACGTATAGATGTAGAGGTCATTAAAAGAGGTAGAATGGAAGCCCTGTCACAGTGTTTTCATCGAGTTTTTTACTTAATTGAAGGACATAGAGCTGCGAGTTTAGCAGATTTATCTCCTGCATCCGTGCTTTTGCCTCTTCATGTCGAGCCAAAACCAAAGAGTGGGATCAAGTATTGTCTCTTTTCAGTGCACGTGCAAGGTTGGAATTTTTAGGTTTTTTCCTCCTCTTAACAGTTCTAACTGTCCATCTATTGCAGGCAGCAAGTTCTCCTCAAGAAAGTTGTCGAAATCAAGCCTAAGCGGCAAAAGGTTTCTTGCCCACCAATGCGAATCAGGCAACCACCATATACAATAATCATGTTACTTCCGAGTCGAAGGCTGACCAGGTGAAGAAGCATCCCACGCCAACAGAAGCAAAGGATAAAACTGAATCGGAAAATCCTGTAAAAAGCTTGCTGGGCATAGCATATGAAAGTTCTGACGATGAGGAATGATTGAAGAATGAAGAGTGGATTCATATGTGCGATTCTGCATGCTCAGTTTTGATGTTTACTCGAAGTAGAAAATGTAGTACAAGACATCGAATTCGGTTTGAGTGTATTGTTTTGCACTAATATATTACGTCGCTTTGAAAGCTTACCAAATTTCCTCGCTCTGTGTTGAAAAAAAAGTGATCCATTTTTCAGAAAATTCTAGATTACACTAGAGAAAAAGCTGGCCAAAACAAACCAGCAAAAGACAAGCCTAGAAGACTCTACAATGCTGAAGAGTTCTCTGGTACGGGGACAGCAAATGGAGAAAAGTCAAGAATAGCAGCCAAAGAAGAACAAACTAGAGAAGTCTCGTACGTGCATGTGCATGGGAAATCTTGTATGAAAGTCAAAAATGGCTGCTTGACCATGAAAAGAATACGTGGGCAGCCGAGAAGATAGAAAAATATAGAAAAATGGTGAAGCAGCTAGAAGTCCTCAGTGTCGGTGGAGGAAGGCGGTGCTCACGCCTATAAATAGGAGTTGGATGTTTGTTGTTCCTAGTAGCCATGAAAACCACACACACTCCTTCCTCCTTTTGTAATAAAACCTTTCATAATAAAAGCCTTTTTTTTCATTCTCCCCTTGCCTTGTGTTCCAATTTTTTACATAACACTTACACACACACACACACGCTTCCGCACAAACACCAACAGTGGTATCAGAGCCACGTCTTTGGCTGGTGTCAGGCGTTTGTCCTACCCACCAATTCCTAAAACTACCCTTTCCAAATACCCACTAATTAAACCATGGCCAACCCAACCTCATCCTCATTTCCCATTCCCATTTTTGATGGGAACAACTATGACTTTTGGAGCATAAAAATGACTACATTCTTAATGGCCCAAGACTTATGGGACATCGTGGAAAGAGGTTGCGAGGCTCCACCAGAAGGTGCAAGTGTTTTGAAGGATCAACTACAAAAGGATGCAAAGGCGCTATATTTTATCCAACAAGCGCTCTCGGAAACTGTATTTCCGAGAATAATTGGAGCGAGGACTGCAAAAGAGGCTTGGGATATACTACGAGAGGAATTTCAAGGATCGGAAAAGGTACGCATTATTCGCCTTCAAACTCTAAGAAGAGATTTTGAGAATTCTAAAATGAAAAATTATGAGACCGTACAAGAATATTGTGGAAAATTAAAGGAACTCGTTAATCAAATGAGAGCCTATGGAGATGGGATAACCGATCAAAGGGTTGTTGAGAAAATATTGGTGTCACTTACCAAAAAATACAACTCCATAGTTACAACTATAGAAGGAACTAAAGACTTGATAACCCTATCAATAAGTGAATTAATTGGCTCTCTAGAAGCATATGAGAAAAGACTAATGGCACAAGATGAAGATTCGGTCGAAAGTGCCTTTCAGTCTAAAGTAAATATACGGTCTCATCAAACTAAAAATGATGGAAGGAGCTCATGGAAAAACAAAAGAGGAGGAGAAATTATAAAAAAAGAAAATTATCCACCTTGTGGCATTTGCAAGAAAACAAATCATTTGGAGAAGGATTGTTGGTTTAAAAATAAAAAGCAATGCCGCTTTTGTAAACGATATGGCCACATAGAAAAAGATTGTCGCTCGAAAACAAATAATCGAGCAAACTATGTAGAAAAAAAAGAAAGTGAAGAGAATACATTCTACGCAGGCCAAGCGGCAAATGACAATAAAAATGAAACATGGTACATCGATAGTGGGTGTAGCAATCACATGACAGGGGACGAATCTATATTCACTCATATTGATAAGTCGGTGAAATCTCAAGTAAAGTTGGGCAATGGTGCATTAGTAGATGTCAAAGGAAAAGGCACCATCACTGTGGAAACGAATAAAGGCCCAAAATATATACGTAATGTATATCTAGTCCCTCGTCTTGCACAAAATCTCTTAAGTGTGGGCCAAATGATACAAAGTGGGTATTCTCTATATTTTAATAGAGATGCCTGCATTATCTATGATAAATATAAAAATATCATTGCCTCTCGTTAAGATGAAAAATAACAATTTTCCTATTCAATGGAAATTGGTCAAAGATATAGCCATGAAAGCTCAACTTGATGATTCATGGCTATGGCATAGAAGATTTGGCCACTTCAATTTTGCTGGATTAAAAATTCTCCATCAGAAAAATATGATGAGAGATTTTCCAGCCATCACAGAAATTTCAGATGTTTGTGAAGGCTGCCTTCTTGGAAAACAACAGAGACAGTCCTTCCCATCTGGAGTTTCATGGAAAGCTAAGAAGCCTTTGGAACTTGTCCACACAGACGTGTGTGGTCCGATGAGGACACCTACACTTAGTCAAAATAAATATTTCATCCTATTTATTGATGATTACACAAGAATGACGTGGGTATACTTTCTTCGAGAAAAATCTGAGGTTTTTTCTATCTTTAGAAAATTCAAGAACCACGTCGAGAATCAAAGTGGCCAAAGAATCAAAGTCCTAAGGAGTGACAGAGGCACGAATACAATTCAAAGGAGTTTAATAAATTTTGTGAAGATGAAGGAGTCCATCATCAACTAACTGTTGGCTACGCCCCGAACAAAATGGAGTAGCTGAAAGAAAAAATAGAACCGTCATGGAGATGGCAAGGTCTATGTTAAAAGAGAAAGGCCTTCCCAACACTTTCTCGGGCAGAAGCGGTTTATACCGCTGTATACCTATTAAATAGGTGTCCAACTAAAGCCGTTCAAAATAAAACACCAGTTGAAGCATGGAGTGGACGGAAGCCTTCAGCAAAGCATCTCAAAGTGTTTGGATGCATTTGCTACGTCCACATCCCTGCTCAAAAAAGGAGTAAGCTAGATGAAAAGACAGAAAAAGGAATATTCCTTGGCTATAGTGACCAATTAAAAGGCTATCGGGTTTATAACCTAAGAACTAAAAAGCTAATGATTAGTCGAGATGTCGAGTTCGATGAGAATGCTGCCTGGAATTGGGAAGACGAGAAGATCGTGAAGAAGTACATAACCTTGCCAGATACACCGCCTGCTCAAGAGGAATTAACATCACAAGAAGAAGGAGAAGTATCGGATTCCACCACTCATGACGTAACTCCACCAAGCTCTCCAAGGGAAACGCAAGAAGAATCTACTCCAGAGTCTCCAGTACTAAGGGTAAAAGCCCTTAAAAGAATTTATGACACGTGCAACTTTGCTATTTTAGAACCAGAAAATTATGAACAAGCATCCAAAGATGAAGTTTGGATAAAAGCCATGGAAGAAGAGATCAAGATGATCCAGAAAAATGAAACCTGGGAGCTTGTTGATCGTCCAGAAGACAAAGAGATTATTGGCGTTAAGTGGGTTTACAAGACAAAGCTCAATGCAGATGGATCAATCCAGAAGCATAAAGCAAGGCTTGTGGCAAAAGGATACTTGCAACAACCAGGTATTGACTATACTGAAACTTTTGCTCCCGTCGCTCGCCTTGATACTATTCGAGCACTTATAGCCTTGGCGGCACAAAAAGAATGGAAGATTTATCAACTAGATGTGAAGTCGGCATTCCTAAATGGATATCTTCAAGAAGAAATATACATAGAACAACCACAAGGCTTTATTCTCAAAGGCCAAGAAGAAAAAGTCTTAAAGCTTAAGAAGGCCCTATATGGGTTAAAACAAGCACCACGTGCATGGTATAGTAGAATCGATGAGTACTTCATCAAGCAAGGATTCAGGAGGAGTATGAGTGAGCCGACACTCTACATCAAGACCCAAGGTAAGTCCGACACTCTCATTGTCTCTCTATATGTAGATGATCTTATATATACAGGAAACAATGAGACAATGATTCGAGAATTTAAAGAAGAAATGATGAAGACATTTGAAATGACGGACTTGGGCTTGATGAACTATTTCCTCGGTATTGAAGTTAATCAAGATGAAGGAATTTTCATCTCGCAAAAGAAATATACCGAAAACCTCCTAAGGAAATTCAAGATGAGTAATTGCAAAATAGTTTCAACACCACTAGTGATGAATGAGAAACTATTGAAAAATGATGGAGCAGAAAAAGTCGATGCCTCCCTCTATAGAAGTTTAATTGGGAGTCTACTATATCTTACGCTACACGGCCGAGACATTATGTACGCGACAAGTTTACTATCACGGTTTATGCAGAGCCCAAGTCAAATTCATTTTGGAGCAGCCAAGAGAATTCTTAGATATTTACGAGGAACTATAGATTACGGCATTCAGTATTGCCCAAGTATTAACACCAAGCTCATTGGCTACACTGATAGCGACTGGGCTGGTTCAACTGATGATAGGAAAAGTACTACTGGCTATGCATTCACACTGGGTTCTGGAATATTCTCATGGGCATCAAAAAAACAAGACTCAGTGGCACAGTCTACTGCTGAAGCAGAATATGTTGCGGCTGCTACAACTACTAGTCATGCAATATGGCTACGAAGAATTCTAGAAGACATTGGAGAGGCACAAATGGAAGCAACTCCAATACTTTGCGACAATAAGTCCGCAATCGCTATATCAAAAAATCCAGTATTCCATGGAAGAACCAAACATATAGACATTAAATATCACTTCATACGATAGGCACAAAATAAAGGAGAAATCGAGCTAAAGTATTGTAAGACTGAAGATCAAATTGCGGACATATTCACTAAAGCATTACCAACAGCAAAATTCGAGACATTGAGAAGCATGCTTGGAGTATTTCAAAAATGGATCAAGGAGGAGTGTTGAAAAAAAGTGATCCATTTTTCAGAAAATTCTAGATTACACTAGAGAAAAAGCTGGCCAAAACAAACCAGCAAAAGACAAGCCTAGAAGACTCTACAATGCTGAAGAGTTCTCTGGTACGTGGACAGCAAATGGAGAAAAGTCAAGAATAGCAGCCAAAGAAGAACAAACTAGAGAAGTCTCGTACGTGCATGTGCATGGGAAATCTTGTATGAAAGTCAAAAATGGCTGCTTGACCATGAAAAGAATACGTGGGCAGCCGAGAAGATAGAAAAATATAGAAAAATGGTGAAGCAGCTAGAAGTCCTCAGTGTCGGTGGAGGAAGGCGGTGCTCACGCCTATAAATAGGAGTTGGATGTTTGTTGTTCCTAGTAGCCATGAAAACCACACACACTCCTTCCTCCTTTTGTAATAAAACCTTTCATAATAAAAGCCTTTTTTTTCATTCTCCCCTTGCCTTGTGTTCCAATTTTTTACATAACACTTACACACACACACACACGCTTCCGCACAAACACCAACACTCTGCCTCCTGGTGCAAATGTCTCAAAAAAGAGTATAGAAAGACTTCTTGTGATCGATTCATTGTAGAAACTTGAAATTGCCAATCTACGATGAGAGCGTATTTTGACAGCATTTCTCTTTACGATGAGAGGACCGGGATTTGGTTTAAGTTCCAACTCACTTTGGTTTTCAATAATAATTTCTTACTTCTACGGATCCAAGTCTAATTAAGTTTTTTGCAAGAATGGGACGATCTCCTTTTACAAGCTCATGATCCAGATGTAATTTCGGAGCTCGGCTTTGGAGATTTGGTTAGTAAAGAAATGAGACCCTAGGCATGAATCTCTGCTTTAACTTCATGAATTCCAATAGTGGCTTAGAGAAATGTGCGCGTCAATGCGAGAATACAATGCTTGAAGTTGAAATGAAAGTCACTTATTCCAATACAAAACATGCATTAACTGGTACACAATATTACTGCAATCTAACTTAGTATCGTCTTCCTTCTTCTTTCTCCCTATCACAGAACCCAAGAACTCTCAACATTATTATTCCACCAGCAACCGTACATATATATTCCCTATTAATGGCTTTATCTCTACCGGCGGCAGACTACTCCACGTCCATTGCTGAACCTGCTGGTGCACTCCATTGCGTTTGCCGACTCCAATGCCAACGGCTTCGCCTCTGCAGACAACGCGGCCTCTGGGTTGAAGATGCAGTACTGACAGTCCGTGGACACGAGAGAGGACGTCCTGTACTTGTTCTCACCTCCCATGATCGGCATCGCGACTCCTCTCTTCACCGGGTTCTGGAAATCGGGCCTGTAGGTCTGCCCCAGCACGCCCTCCACCTGCTCCGAGAGATCAAAGAACCTGAACTGCACCTCCAAGTGCGCAAAGCAGTCGTCTGCGGGAATTTGATAGTTGTGGATCCTGTCATCTTCCTTGGTGATGGGCACTACGGTCACGGAAAGTTCCAGGACGCCAGGAAGAGTTACAGTGATGGCATTGTGGTTAGCAGTCCTCTCCACTGAGAGAGGGCTATTCGGAGCCGACCAGCTCGAGAGGTGACCGTCAGCGATGTGGACCAGCTGGTCGTCGTAGGTGAAAGCGAGCTGGTCAACTTTGTTGTCCCAGTGGGCGACCTTTTTGGCGGAGAGTGTGAAGGTGTGGTGGTTGAACCTCAGGCCGAGGGCTTGGATCCATGTGTTGTCGCGCTTCCTTCCCTCAGGGCGGCGGCCGATGAATCGGGCATTGATTTGGAGGTTCTGGTCAGAGACAAGAGCGAAGTGGCTGTTGGTCTCTCCATGGAAGTAGAAGACTATACCGTCGCCTCCAACGAATCTTGGGTCGCCGCATGCAGAGCCTACTCCATTGCAGTTGGCTGTGCGGTCTGCAATTATAACACCGGCAATGGTTCAAATGGCGTAATCATGTTGCATTACTACCTAGTGCACTAGAATTTTTTTTTTCAGATTATTCATTTTTATTCAAGAAGATCTTCGACTGCATATATAATATATCTGCATGAATCATTCAATGCTATGAACGGGCCTCTTAAGGAGAAGTCTATACAGCTTCTCTGCATGGAAATGCAAGTTGAGAGAGAGAGAGAGAGAGAGAGAGAGAGAGAGAGAGAGAGAGAGAGAGAGAGAGAGAGAGAGTTTTGAGAGACATACTCTTGCAAGTGGCTTCACATTTGGGGGTGTTGCAGTCAATGACACAGGCCTTGGCAGTTGGGTCAGCAGGCTTGAAGGCTGGGCACTGCTGTGGGCAGGTGATGTTCTGGGCAAAGCACTTGGTGAACGGGTCATTGCATTGGACCGACTGGGGAGGGAACACCTTCCCTGCCACAGCTGATGGTGGAGGCGGGGCTGGCCCGTCCAGTGGCGGGGGCGGCGAGGGGTTGCCATAGAGGTCAGCGTTGCTGAGGGCAATGGAGCTCAACAACAAGAGAAGGGTCATGAACATTGGAGTACTATGGGCTTCCATGACTAACCTAGACAGTGTTTCTTGGTAACACTAAGGGTTAGTGGAAGGCCTGAAGAAACTTGTTTGGCTATGCCACTTATTTATAGAGAGGGGAAAGAGAGATAGAAGTTAGGGTTTGACATATCGAAAGGAGAAAAAATAATGTCATAAATGAAGTAAGCTGGAAAATCTTGGATCTGTTGAATTGAATTGAATTGGAAGTAGCAACCGGGGTTCGAAATTCCATCCGCATTGACTCTCGAGGATGGAAATCGGCATACAATGTCTTATCTCAAGTACACACAGCTCTTCACTCTCGAGCAGTACAACCCCCCATGTGCAGTCATGAGGATTTTGCATGTGTAATTAACTTATTATTATCTGCTTATAAACTGCACAGGACGAACCAGAAGACCAGGAAGAGCGTGCTTAGCCCCAGTCAACTTTAAGGATAATATTAAATCCGGAAATGAGAAGACGGGCCGAGGACGGTGCTCTTTCGCACCGCGTGCTGTCAACCCTGTGATTCATTTCATCTCAGTAAGTCCAAACACAGTTAAAAATATACATACAGTAGCTGAGTCGTTCAGAATACATGGGTCAACTGCTACATGAAGGAGGGTCTTCGTAGAAGATCCATGGATGAAGACGTGGGTTGTGATCTGTGAAGCTAGAGGAGCCCAGTTGATTGGCTCATGGTACGTAGAATCAACGTAAAGGATCGACCGAAAAGGGGCTGAAATTTATTGTTCCAAACCTTGTATTCTACGGTTCGGGTGTAGAACAGCATCGTTTCTTTTACTTTTGTGTCAAGAAGGCTGTATCTAGTGCTCTCTTGATTTGCGGTGCACGCAATTTGGTTGCGTAATGATCTTTCTTGAAATTTGTAAGTGGAACTCAAATTTTTCAGCCGACATGGTAAGCTTAGCCAACCAAATTCCAGAGTAGAAAAATACAAGAATTAAATTAATTCCATGAGGTGATGCGTGTGTATATCAAACACATATTATCAGAAAGTTCAATCCAAAAGTTTAAGCTAATAAATGGAGAGATACCATATATATTTAAAATTCGTTGTCAAGCGATATGAGACAATATTTCAATACTCTCATATGTAGGCCAAATTATGAGCGGCCCATAGAGTGAAATTTGACAAATGGAGGGTGGACACGCATTTGTAAATGGATGATACTGATTATGATACTATGTTAAAAAGTCTAATTCAAAAACTTAAAACTTTCAAAATAGTTAGTAATAACCTCACAAAATCTCACACACATAACATAGATTCGTCTTGCTACTCCACCAATGTAAACAACTCCATATTTGACTTTAGGTCCCGTCTTACTTGATTTATGAGGTAATCGGATATTTTATCGGTATGCAAGTGGTCTTAACCGATGAAAGATTAATTTATAAAGTGGTGACATGTCGTTGTTGATGTGATTTAGTTTTTCTGGATTGAGTGATTTCCCGAATATACTTCCCAATAACGTCCATGGCAAATTTCTAACCAAGAACGACTAAGTGGAAAATCAATAATTCAACAACGGGTAGAGAAACACGAACGATTTCACGCTGTAATCACCGGACCACAAACTGAACAGATCTAGCATTCGGCTTCTTTCTTGCCAGTTCGTGTTTTACCTAAGGCTTTCGACTTGGAATCCGATAGTCGGAGTTTTATTTCTGCCTTGGGAAACTCAGAGCTAAGTCGGTGGCCACGGCGGTGGATTATTGTGCTAGTTCCCCTCCATGTAGCCAGTTAAGGTTTGCGCTGCCGGAGTGCCATCTACAACTTGAAGTTAAAAAGGGAATTTACCTGAGCACACTCCCAAATCTCTAATGGCATCTCCAAAGTAACTAGTGCAGTTTACACTTTGACTTTAGTGTCGATGAAGTCTAGAGATAGTAATTATGTATTGCGTCTAATTCTGCAGATGCCCCTAAAATAGAATCCCACCGTCATGTCATGTGGAAAAAACTATTGTATAAGATAGTCATTAATTACGATGGTCTGCACGTTGAATCCGAGTGGGAGTTGGAGCGTTGAACACGGAATTGAATGCTAAACACATTGTGAATCCCAAATCGCTCCATCCGAAGTCAGATCTCCAGAGTCAAATTCACCCCGAGGAAGATGAAGGAACATAGTTTTGAGGTAATCGAGATGATATTATTCTTATTTTCTTACACTGGTTTCTAAGTGGAGTCCTCCACGTTCAAGAGTAAAATAGCGTGCAAGAGAAGGAAATTCTGTCTGCGATCGGAGCTCGGCCAGTTCGTTCACCAGTCCATACCCCAAAAAAGAAGAAGCTATAAGATTCAAATTTGTTTCTTCTTAGTGAAATACCATTGAGATCACATGTGGGGATGAGCTATCTGGGGGTTTCGATTGTCCGCCGACCATTGGAGATGCCGAATGGATTCATCTGATCTTATAGTCTTGGTAATGTATGTTAGGGCTTTTGAATTTGACAGTCAAGTATGGGTATAACGATATTATAACGATCCGGTTTAATGAGAGTAGAGAGTGGTTGCCAGGGCCAAAGAGAGCTTAGATAAGGAGTGGCTTCTAACTGGCTTTTAAGATGGTGAATAGAGTAGGAATGAATGAATTATGCTCCGAACAGGGTAGAGTAATTGTGAAATATATATGTAAAAACTGGAATTAACTTATGAAGATGCCTTTTGATATAACGGTAAACTTTTCTTTGGAATTCTAAATTTAAGTGAGCCTAAGCTACAACACAATTAGGATGATAAAACTGTAAGGCTTGATATGGGATGGGCCAAAATATAAAGTACAAGAGTTCTCTTTGGTAGTGTTTCAATAGATCAACCTAATATATGCATCAAAGTTGAATGAGAACCATTTAAAAAGTGGGTCATCTACAGGTCCTACTGGATTTGGCAGTTCAGATTCATTTAGCTTATACAATAGGATTATGCAATACAAGCCCCATTTCATCTCCAGTAAGCAAAAGGGTGAATGACACAATGTCTGAAGTATGAACGACAAATCGATAAAATTTCTGGACAGAGGAGTAGAATCCTTGTTCCAAATTGATGATAGATCGGTGCAATCAGGTGAAACCAATCTATCATTCTCAATGCTATGGCCAGTCACAAGGAATTTCTCCACTCCAACGTCTCAAAAATCTGTAAAGTCATATGATAATGGGGCTCGACCTCACACCAAAGAGGTCTAGAACCGGATCGCCAACCATGTAGACATGGGGCGTAACGAGTAACGACCCAAATATTCAAAATCAACGTTCAGTTTGTAACATACCAAACATAAGATGGGCCGTCAGCGACCTTTCGGTTTCCTGATGATACTACTGGTGACTGCACATTAGATAGGTCGTCAACCACATTTCTGCATCGGCAAGAATCATAAACAGTACTAAGTTTTCTCTAGACAGATCATTGACCAACCTGTACACGATTAGGACGAAATAAAATGCACGAAACTCTGATGTAGCACGTGTATTATGTCATACAAACGATACACTGCAAAGCCTGGTAAACAAATCCTCTGACTGGCTTGCCTATCTGACGGCGTTGGCACATGATCACTTAATTACAGGCTTAAGGCGATAAGCTCTCAGCTTGGACAAGTCCAGATTGGAATCAAGCTCCTCATCTAGTTCTCCGACAATGTTTCTGTGAAAACAGAACATGGAATATTCCGATAAAAATATTTTCATGAACAGAATTTACTTTGAGGCAGACACAGAGCTAAAGTAAAAGTAAAAATAAAAACGGAGATGGAAAAAAATCGAAATTCGGCAATTTTTTTCTTCTGCTTTCTGTTGTACCTGATATAAGAACAAAGGGAAAAGAAAAACAGGAAAGGGCTTGAACTGAGATGGACTTCGCTGCACACCTTCCTGCAATGAGCCAGAATGTTAGTCATGTCAAGGCTCAGTTTACTGAAAGCCTTAGGAGATCAGATTATCAAAACGTGACACAGGAAACATGGATCATAGACAAACCTTTGTGGAGTAAACACGCCTGTTCATCAAGAATAATATTTGCTGCCAGGTCAAAGCCCTTTCAGACTCCCTAAAGAGATTTAAACATTGTAGTTATCATCAACTCTAGGATAATAGAAGTAAAAATATTAATGGCCAAACGTACCACAATGTTACATCCATCATTTGTAATGACTGATACTGTTTCTGCGCACAGGAAAGAACCGTCATAAGAGCAAAACAGAGAAAAATATTCACGCCTCCAGAAATTGAGTGGAAAACACATAGGTAGAGCAGATATCCCTGTTGACATTAGGCATTTAGCTTCGACAGAGCAAAATTTAAAATCCTATGATGTAAAGTAACAACAAAGGACAGGCTTGAAACACAAGCCTGCCTCCAAAATTGCCGACCACACCATAAGCCAGACAGCTATGAACAATGCAAGTTCACGGTTGGAGATCAACAGAAAAGTGTTGCATATGTCTATACGTTTTTAATATAGTAGCCAGTTAATCTTCAACAAGCATATTGCTATTACTTTTCTTGCATGGCATTTACACATCCTAAGCTATGTTAAATGCGTAGCAAAATGTTAATCTAAGCATATGAGAGCAAAAGGAATGAAAGCCTCCTTTCATTTCCTCAATGGTGAAGCAAGACCATTCTCATGGATCGTCATCCTAAGCCTACTTCAATGGCCCATTTTACGCTTCAACTCGCATCACTTTGGGTTTCTTCTCCTCCCATGTGACATCTTAAAGAAAATTAAGCAAGAAACTGAAGACGGTAGTCAAGAGACATACAATTTATAAGAGAATCAAGTCCTGGGTCAGTTGACATGTCACTGCTCCGAAAGCTAGTAAAGCCCTTCTGTAGGTCTGGTCTAAACAATATTGTCTGTACAAAATGAATCCGAAGAAATAAGCCGCCAAGTGCTGAAGACCTATCCACTGACTGATTGAAAGCAACACAATGGTGCTTGTAAGCAACGTAGTAGTGAAACTGAAACATGCAAAACATCCTATATAACATTTTGAAGGATCCAAAAGCAGAATAATAGAAAATTAACTCAGTTGCACAAACATATGAGACCGTGAAATCCACATAAACCTCTATTTCATATGAAGGAGGACTTATTTTTCTACTTTTTGGTGATCCATTAGTCCTGTGAATGATGATAACCCAGATCTTTGGTCATTGTGACAGTCAATGATTTTTTTATAAGAGACAGAGACAGAGACAGAGACAGAGAGATTCTGAGAAATTCATTAGGTAGTTAAGAAGGGTAGCTAAAAAACAAAATGTAGAGTAATACAGAAATTTGCAGCCAGTCCCATTGTAGAGTAATGATGCTCGGAGAAGACTAGGACAGTGAGGTTAATACATCTCAATTTCCTATAGAAAGGTGCCTTTTGAATGAGAAAGGTAGCTAAAAAACAAAATGTTCATCATCATTGCTGAGATCAAACAGCATCCACACCCTCTCCAGCTCATAGAGCCGAAACAGTTTGTGTTTGGTAACATTAATGTTTATAAATAGTTTTTTTTTTTTTTTTGTTTCTTTTCCTTGGATGAGTTCTTGAGCAGAAAAATACATTTGGTATGACTCTAAAATTTTTATTCTCAAAATAAAATAAAAAACAGAAAAGTGTTTAGTATGACCCTCAATTTTTTTTTTTGGTGACTTAAATTTATTTTAGTTTTTAATAATTTTTTGAGATTTTTCTAATATTTTTGAATTTTTTATTTTCTTTTTTTCCTCATTTTTCCTCCTCTAGCTAGTCACCGGGCCTCGATGATGGCCAACGATTAGCCAAAGACAAGGCCCAACGAGGTGAGTGAGGTCGGCCTCACCATGATCGGGCAACTCACCATGGTTGGGCAAAGTTGACCTTGCTCGACCATGGCAAGGCTGATCTCATGGTGGCTGGTACGAGATCAAGCCTAGCCAGCGATCCTAAGGGCTAACCATCGGCGAGAAGAGGAAGAAGAAGGAAGGAAAAAAAGAAAACGACATTGTTTCAAAAATTGTTTCTAGAATAAAGAATTAGAGTTTTTTTCTTTTTTTACTTCTTTTATTTCAGAATTATTCCCTAGCCATTAGCTATTTTGAGGAATGAAAAAATTAGCCAACATTACCAAACAATTTTTTTTTTTCCAATTTCAAAAACGATCAAATGGAAAAATAGGAAATTAGGATGATTACTCTTAATTTTTTTTTTTTCTCGTGCAGGTCTTAATTAACCACGAAGTCAAATCATTTGTCTCCAGTCTTCATCAAGATCCACGAATAAAAGTTCTCGCTTGAAACAAATGCAAATGATCAAAATTAACAGCTTGGAATGAACGAGGAAAGCATCTTCTGATCGGGGCAGATCACATAATTAGCTTCACCTATTCGCCAAGCCTTACCGGCAGAGAAATATAATGCCAATGCACCAGCATGCGCGAAACAAAACGACACAATGTCGCCAAGCCTTAACCTTGTCCAACGAGGAAGTGACGGAGCCACAGAGAGAGAGAGAGAGAGAGAGAGAGAGAGAGAGAGAAAGCTCACCTCCGCTCAATGCCGGCTATCGGAGCTTGGGGGAAGGGAGGGAGAGGGGTACGGCGAGGCCAATCTGCTTCGTGAAGCCTGAATGAAGAGTGACCGCGTGCCTTACCGATCGCCGGCGGCCGGCGAGCGGCGGCGGCGGTGCTCCTTGGAGCCCCGCCGTTCGTCATTTTCAATTGGACGAGGCCCAAATTCACTCGGTAGCCTCTTTCACGGCCCGTGAGCTCGGCTCAGCCTTCATGGCATGGCATGACAAAGGGTCGGAACATGCATGGACCCACGACGTATTTGTATAATCTTGTTGATTCTTGAAACAGATAGAATATAGCGATGCATGTCTTTCGACGAGCGACGACCAAAGTTCGTGCTCGAGCATGACTCTGTCTTTCCCTCGAGCAGGATTCCATTCATGTCATCTTTGCTTCCCACGAACTACGCTTTTCATCCTGAAGTGAAGGAAGGAAGGAAGAAAGAAAAAGTCCGACCAACAACATAGCTGTCAATTTGACAAAGAAAAATCATTGCCAAATATTCCTCAAAGCTGTCGGCTTGTCATGAATTTTAACGACTCCTTGTTCCGCCCGCTCCTGAGCAGAATCTTGCCTTGCACAGTTCGTCAAAGGGTAGCGATTAACAGGTATGAAATTCTGGCCAAAAAACACAGCCCGTTTGATTTTCCGTTTTCTTGATATCAACAAAAAAGAAAAAACCCATGCTTGTTTTCATCTTTAGTTCCATTGTTGATCATGATCTTGGCTTCTAATGCATTGCTTGGCCTTGCCATTTTGATTCTTGTAGCTTACTTTTCAAGTATTACACTCTGTGTTCATGGTGTTTATTACGCTTATGAAAGGGATGATTTGGTGAGGCTAAGAGATTATCTGAAGTCTCCTACGTTTAGCCTGGGAGCAAATTGGTCAGGACCGCCTTGTATTAGTAACAGTAGCAGATGGGTTGGTGTTTCTTGCTTGAACTCACACGTTATCCACCTTGTGCTTGATGAATTGCACTTCACAGGGTCTCTCCCTCCTGGGTTCCTGGAAAATGTGACTTTCCTGAGTAGACTTAGCTTCAGAGACAACTCCATCTCCGGTCCCCTTCCTAACCTTACCAATCTCGTATACCTGCGAGATGTGTTGCTCTCTGGTAACCAATTCTCCGGTCCGATCCCTCTAGACTATGTCGACCTGCCGAGATTGCAGAATTTAGAGCTGCATGAGAACAATTTGAGCGGGCGGATCCCGCCTTTCGGTCAATTGACTCTGATAGGTTTCAACGTCTCATATAACCGTCTCGAGGGCCCTATTCCACAAACTAGCGTTCTTCAAAAGTTTCCAATTAGTTCCTATGATCACAACCCGCGTCTTTGTGGAAGGCCCCTGGAGACTCCATGTGCGGTGGCGCCTCCTCCATATATTCCACCAACACCAACTCCTGCACCCGTTCCATTTATTCCACCACCGGCCCAGCCAAAGAAAGGTCTACGAGCATGGATTATTGCTCTTATTGCTGCAGCGGCAGTTGTGGTTCCTTTATTTATAGTTGCCGTTGTCGTGTTCTACTGTAAAATGGGGTCCGGTAGAAAAAGCAAGCAAGAGAAGAACACGGAGGTAAGAATGGATAAGACACTAAATCTTGCCAATTAATCCTAGAAACTAGCAGCGCATTCTAAACTATGCATTATTTGTAAGAAATTTATGGGAACTTTCCGAGTGGTTCATTCGTTCGTTTTATGCCTTGACAGTTAATAGATGAAAATAGCTTTTAAAAGGTTTTTATGCTCTGAGGTTGTCTTTTTCAGTCAGTGGTTCGGTTGAGATGATGGAGAGGAGCAGACTTCAATCAAAGAGCAGGGAGGATCCAGAAAGAACAGTGGAACTTGATATTTTCAACGGGGAGAGTCAAGCTTTCGACTTGGATGATATACTGAGAGCGTCAGCTGAAGTACTCAGAAGAGGGAAACTCGGTACTACTTATAAGGCAACACTAGACTCTGGTGCAGTCGTTGCTGTTAAGAGACTCAACAACATGAACGGGCTGGGCAAGAAAGAATTCAAACAGCATATGCATATGCTGGGAAATTTGAGTCACGAAAACCTTGTCAGGGTAATCTCCTATTACTATTCCAAGGAGGAAAAGCTGGTTGTCTATGAATTTGTCTCCGATGGCAATTTGTTTGAGCTTTTACATGGTTAGTCCAGATTCTTTACCCTTTCAATTGGATATTTCCGAAAATCACTCAAAATGTTTTCCTCTGTCAAACCCCAACAAAATGATTTATGGTCATCGTTTTTGTCGTGTCATCAAAATACGATATGTGCTTACTTTTTATCGTTGTTGTCGTGTCATCTAATTACGATATGTGCTTGATTTTTACCGCTTGGCCCTACAATCTATTTTCTGGGTGCCAGAGAACAGAGGACCTGGAAAAGTACCTCTGGCTTGGGACACGAGACTGTCCATCATTAAGGACATAGCGAAGGGCCTGAGTTTCCTGCACCAGTCGTCATCATCTCAGAAAGTTCCGCATGCAAATCTCAAGTCTTCCAATGTTCTTATCTCTCATAGCAACCAGAACTTTTGCGCTAAGTTAGCAGATTTCGGGTTCTTTCCATTACTTTCACCAAGGAAGTCATTAGAAAATCTAGCAATTGGAAGGACGCCTGAATTTTCCCAGGGAAAGAAGCTTACACACAAATCTGATGTCCACTGTTTTGGAATAATAATACTAGAGCTCATTACCGGTAGAAACCCGGAGGAGACCATGGTTGACAATCAGGGAACAGCCAGCGATCTTTCCGAGTGGGTGAAAAAGACGGTGCAAGGCGAGTGGTCCACCGATATATTGGATGTGGAAATATTTGCTGCCAAGGAAGGGCATGACGACATGCTCAAGCTCACAGAGATAGCTCTGGAGTGTACGGACTTAGTACCAGAAAGAAGACCCGAGGCGAGCGAACTTCTTAGAAGAATAGAAGAGATCGAGATAGGGAACCAAGATAACAACTGAAGAACCCATGACTGTTTCAATGAAAGGAATTCAAGTTGTGCCGCTCCGGCTACGGATGGAACTAACTCTTAACTCATTCTTTAACGCAGATTCTGTGCATTCAGTTTTACTCAACAGGCATCCCCTATGATATTGATTGCAGATACCACACGAAAGCGGTTCGACCCCATGGTGCATCTTTTGACTTAACGCTCGTTGTACGTAGTGCTGATCATCAATTGTGATAGTTTTGGCGATGTGGAGTATGAAGATATTGATTATAGCCTGGCCTAGCTACATCAATGAAATTCACATTCTTGAAGCATTTTGCAATCGCCATTGTAGACAGACAGTTTAGATATTGATCCTCCTATTCTTTATGTAATGAGCAGTAATAAAGCCTGTAATTCAAGCCTCTGGTTCTGGCATCGAAAGAGCTCTAATTGTTGCACAGATGGACAGTGTCTCATTCGTTGTGTGTATTAGATTGCATGATGTTTGCTCTGAGGCCTGAAGGATTATTCCTTTAGGTCGTCCTTTTGATGTCTCAAGGAAAGACAGATTCAGGAGACAAAGGGATGAATCCTTGATAATAAGCATGCCGAAGAAAAGCATCAGCCTCAGAATCAATCTTGAATGGGAATGCAAAATATTGCGAAAAATAATCCAACATGATAATGAACAATATAAGGAAATAAACTGGACACTAAATTTAAATGGTTCACAAGAAGAGTAGCATAGGAGTTTGCTTTAAATTAAGCAATACTGTGGAAATTACATCTATACTTGAGTTACTCAGACACTCTTAGTAATTTTCAACTTATGATTATATTCAATAACTATGGTGAGTAATTCAAGTCAACCAAGTCCACATTTGATTTTCCTTTTCTATTTTACTATGCTAACTCCAATATGGAAACAAGTCAACCAAGCACTCTTTGGCGAGACCTTTGCCCACGTCGGCGCCGGTCATGCCACATATAATGGACAAATCCATATCAATAATTTCCAATCAAAATTGGCTTGATAGACTCAATTTGTAAAGTGTGAAAAGGTTTATGGCTTAATTGACAAAATCGATAGATTTATGATTATATTGACAAAAGTACAATAAGTTTATGATTTTTTGGACAATTGTTTCATTACTAGCAATATCTGATTTTTAATCAAATCTCCAAAAACTTATTACATCAAGTAAAAATAACTATTATGAAGATTCATGACAGCATTCCGGTGCATATAAAACTTGTCATCACATGGAGATATCAATAGATAGATTCACAAGTCAGGTTACTGAGCATAGAATTTTTTGCTTTCTACGATAGAAGTAACAGCAATACTGGAAAACTGCTAGTTATGAAAACGGTCCGGTCGATGTTGAAAATTTATGTATAATTGATAGGTCGAAAGCTAGTTTTCCTGATCCAAAATTTCTTTTGTGACCCCACAGAAACTACTAGTTACCATTCGTTGTACACTCTTTCGATATGCTGTGCCATAAAAATCGCATGAAATCCAGGAGATAAGCACGATCGAATGGAATTATATGCCCACAAGATGATAAAGACTCAAACATGCTATATTTATAGCTAGCAAACAAGAGAAACGACAGAAAAGAACAAGCAAGAAACGAAATGATAGGGACGACGGACCGTTTCATGTTCGGAGCGGAAAGGAAAGGAAACAAGAAGACGTGATCGATACGTGTCGCGATTCATGCGCACCGTACCACAAGTGTCCCGCACGAGTCCAAGGCTCAAGCACCACGACGCTTCCACCTCTCGGCCATGCAAAGAAGCAAAGAGCAGCGCCGGGAACCGCCAACTCCATCGTCATCCATCGTCTTATTATAGTCTGCAAAGAGAAGAGAATAGAAGAAACGAAACCGTCCGAGGACGAGCGGAACGAGAGGAAAATCAGAAGCGGGGTGTTGCTGACTCTTGTTTGGGATCGTGGGTAGCTGAGGACGTGAACGGAGGGATAAGCGAAGCCTTAGCTGACACCCATGCCGCCGCCGGTTCGGAGCTACGTGCTGCGGAGGGAGGACGAGGCCACGCACCCGGACTCCATCCGGGCTGCCTTGGCAGAGTTCTTCTCGACCTTCATCTTCGTCTTTGCGGCTGAAGGCTCCATTTTTGCTCTCGGTATATCGTCATCCTTGTAGTTTCGACACAAGTACAGTTGATTTTCCTTCCTATTTGTGAGCCTAGTAAGTAGATTATATGATGTGATTCGTGTGCCACTTGCTATGTATGGATATGATCAGCATGAGATGACAGAACTTGACCGGCTCATTTTCGCAGTCTGTCTAGTCCATGAGGTTATTAAATGCACACAACTTGATCTGCACAGTTCATTGATGTGAGAAATCTCTCGAATGGTTAGGACTTTTACCAATAATTCAAGGGTCATACGCCGATCGAATAAATTCCGAACTGTGCTGGTATACTTGATCGTGGTGATTTTAGTTTTAAGGAGGATCCAAGTGTTCATGTTGTTCACTAGGAACATTAACCAGTGAATCCAAGATTTGATCCGTTGCTCTTTCACCCTGGGAATGTATGTCTGAGGATTGCAATTTTTTCTCCTTTCCAATTTTTTTTTTTTTCAGATAAGATGTACACAGACACCGGCACGACAGTTACTAGTTTGATAATGATTGCGCTCGCTTCCGCTCTATCGCTCTCTGCCGCTGTTGCATCCAGCATCCATGTCTCCGGCAGCCACCTCAACCCAGCCATTACCTTTGGGGCGCTGGTAGGAGGCCGAATCTCACTGGTCAGGGCCATATATTATTGGATCGCTCAGCTCCTTGGCGCTATAGTCGCCACGCTCCTGTTGAAGCTGATCACTGCAGGAATGGTACAATATTTTGTGTGCTCTCCATAAGAATAACTTTCACTGATAGATGTCGATTATGTTGTTTAAGTTAGTGATGTTGATGATGTTTGTTGCTAACTCTCCTAGAGGTACTAAATACTCACATAACTTTCTTTTGTGCACTGATTTCACAATTAATTCGAAGTGTGACACTGCTTTGACAGAGACCGCTCGGGCTCATCTTGGCCTCTGGAGAAGGCGAATTGAGGGGGCTCCTCTTGGAGGCGGTGATGACATTCGCATTGGTCTACACGTTCTATGCAACCGCGATCGACCCGAAACGAGGGAGCCTAGGGATCATCGGGCCCCTTGCAATCGGATTCATCCTAGGGGCGAACATCCTGGTGGGCGGGCCGTTCGACGGGGCATCCATGAACCCGGCCAGGGCCTTTGGGCCAGCACTTGTGGAATGGAGGTGGAGGCACCACTGGATCTACTGGCTGGGCCCGTTTATTGGGGCCGCGCTGGCTGGGCTGATCTACGAGTTCATGGTGATACCGACCGAGGCGCCGCATCATCCGCTCCACCAGCCGCTGGCTCCCGAGGATTACTAGGGTCTCAGGGGTGGTTTTCTGCACATGGGTCTTGGTCTCTGTTTATGATTTTGGGTTCTCTTTTGCATATGAAATGTAAGCAAGGACTTTGTCTTGTTCTTTCCGTGAAGTTGGGTGTGACCTTGTGTTTTGGGGCTTTTGCTGGGGGTGCTGGTTTTGAGTTCTTGCTTTTCAATTGACAGAATCCGTGAGGAAAGCACAATGCGACAGAATGTGTAAGAGATCGTGAATAAGTGAAAAATGCAACTGCAATCACTATTCGTATGTGTTGCAAAATACCATTTCCATGGGAGCTAAGCAATGAGCAAATGCCATTTTCAAAAAATGCAAGAACATCATCCAATGCACCGGCAATCAGCAATGATTTCGCACAGCACTGCGCTTCCCACATACAACATGGACGTACATCATAATATATTTGTGATAAATTAATTTTATTATGAAAATTTTTAAATTAGTATATTTGTGATAGATTTAGTCCAAACTAAAAATTTTAATCACTAAATATTTCAACATTTGCAAAAAATTTACCTTCATTAATTTCTATTAAATTGGATTATATAATAAAAATTCACAAATTGATAAATTTGGGACAAACATAGAATAAAATCTCAAACAAATTACATCCATCAACTTTGACAATAAAATTCAATCGAATCTATCATAAATTTAACTTGGTACTTTGACAATAAAATTCAATGAAAACAAACAGAGGGTGAATCTATCATAAATTTATCAGTTTGAGATTTTTCATGATATTAACATTATATTAATGCAAGTACCTCGGTTATCATAAATTTATCAGTTTGAGATTTTTCATGATATTAGCCTTACATTATATTAATGCAAGGACCTTAGTTTTGTTGAGGAAATTTGATTGTTAAATAAGATGAAGAAGTAATAGTAAATCATTGATGCTTTGATACGTGATAACAATCATTGTCCTTAAAGAATTATTTACCCCTCATTATTGTTGTTGCCAAATTTAGAATAAATATACCTTCAAGATATACACCAAAGTCGTAAGGAAATGAGTTTAGCAATTACTTGAGTCTCTCTTGGAATTTCTTTTTGAATGTATTAAGATTGCGTGTATAAAAAGAGAAGAAAGATAGTTTTGAAGAATAAGCTTTTATGAAAAGATGCGGTTATTATCAATAATATGTAAATTAGTATTTATTCAAAGAAAATCAATCAGCACATCTCTTGGAAAATAAGTATCTTATCCCTAATGATCACTACTCTTTATCTTAAGAGTAACTTTTTTTCATAACTATCTATAATCCATTTTTAGGACAAAGAGTCATCTCTTTTTTATAATCAAGACTAAAGTCTTTTTTTTTTATCAAGAGTCATGTTTTATCTTAACTAAGAGTTACATATTCTCTTAATCAAGAAACACTTCACTATTTCAATAATTTTTTATAGCATGGATTATTCGACTATTTAAATTTCACAACTGACCTATAATATAATTGATAGCCGTACAAATCGACAGGCGATGCTTTAATTAGCCATGTCTTTCAAAGCGAAGACGACCCTTGCTCGCTTGACTTGAAGGTCTACTCATCTTGGAGATCCTTATCTCATTGGGGGAGATGAATCTATTCAAAAAGACCAAAGACCACGATGCGTTCTCGTTCGCTTCTCGGTTCGACTTTGTATGGCGTTTCGCCGTCATAAATGGAGTAAGCTGGAAAATCTTGGATCCGTTAAATTGAACTGAATTGGAAGTAGCAACCGGAGTTTGAAAATTCCATCTGCATTGAGTATAGCGGAGAGAAATCGGTGTACATTTTCTTTCTTATTTCACTTACGAACAGATCTTCACTCTTGAGGAGTACGACCCCCCAGGTGCAGTCCTTAGGATTTTGCCTGTGTAATTTGCTTATTTTTATCTGCTTATTAACTGCACAAGACGAACCAGAAGATCAAGAAGAGCGAGCTTAGCTACGGTCAACTCATGGACACCCAAATATAAGGAGATCAAGTGGCAGCCGTCGTCGATGGAACAGAATCGGTGAAGGCAAAAATCGACATGCAAGGAAAAGAGGCTAGCCGATCACTAGATCGATGGAAAAGCATGCAGAAGTGAAGACGGAGCCGAATTTTGCAACCGTTTAAGGTTATTAACGTGCGATTTTAAGGAGATCAAGTGGAAGCCTAGAATCTGCGGATGGTTTGAATTTGGAATTTGAATTCGACGGTTGCTTTTTCCATAAGGCTATCAAAGGTCAAGGAAACCGATTCTAGAGGATCCGTAATCAATCACTCTTACCAGTTTCTCTACAATTTACTTTATCAATTCTTCATTCGCATTCTTTTCTCTTTCATTATCCTTAGTTCGTTGTATGGTCATATCCATTGTTTCCTGTCCAAATCGTTTCATAGAATCCTATTCATTTCTAGAAAATGAAGACTTGACTTTTGGTGAAAGGTCTATTGTGGACTAATACTTTCGGCGAAACATGACTTTAAGGATAATATTAAATGCGGAGACGAGAAGGTCCGAGGATGGTGTTCTTTCTCTTCCTAGAACATGCTTGGATGAAGACGTGGGTCGTGATTTGCGATGCTACAGAAGCTCAAATCAACTGGACTTTGTATGTAGGACCAACGTAGAGGATTGACCAAAAAGGGGTTGAGATTCTTGTTATATACCTTGTATTCTACGGTCTGGGTGTAGAACGTCGAGAAGGCAGTGTCTAGTGCTCTCTTCATTTACGGTGCACGCTATTTGGTTGGTTAATGATCTATTTTGAAATTTGAAAGTTGAACTCAATTTTTTTAGCCGACATGATAAAGTTTAGCCAACCATAATCCAAAGCAGAAAAATACAAGATTGATTTAATTCCATGAGGTGACTTTAGTGGGACATGCTGATGTGCGCACACGACAAGACCTTTTGGCTCGGAAACGGTATTGGGAGTTCGATTTCTACCTTGAGAAACTCGGAACTGAGAAGGTGGCTATGGCCATGGATTGTTGTGCTAGCTCCCCTCTCCATGTGACTGATTAATTGTAGTCGCGCCACGGGCGGTAAGGGAAAAAAACTCAGATTTTCTTTCCATCATTTGGACAAATTAAAGTTTAAACACACTCGCAAATCTCCAAATAGCATCTCCAAGGTGACCGGCCAGAGCATGTTGTTTGCATCTCGACATTAATTTCAACAAAGAGTCGAGACAGTAATTGTGTACCACGACTAATACAGCATATGCCCCTAAAATTATTATTATAATTATATCCCACCGTCCGTGGAAGAAACTATTTTATAAGTGAGTTATTAATTACGATTGTCTGCACATTGAATCCGAGTGGGAGTTGCAGCATCACACACGGACTTAAATGCTAAAACATATCGTAACCCCTCCAATCGCTCCATCCTAAGTCCGATCTCCACAGTCGAATTCACCCAGGGAAGATGAGGAACAGAGTTTGAGGTAACCAAGTTGATATTAATCTTATTTTCCCCACTATTTTCTAAGAGGAGTCCCCTCTGACATGGACGGTTTATTTCGGAAGGGTACAAAGTTGGACCTCATTTGAAAACATCGGTCGATTTACTTTATAGTTCTCCTAGGATCGATAGCATTTTGTCGGGCTTTCGATAGAAGACTCTGATGCCATAAAGGTGAACCGGGTCTCCTTTTGATTCCGGAGTGAAATATTTAATTAATGAATGAAGTGCGGTTGCGCCCCGTTTTCCTCTCCTTCTGGATGAGATCTGGTTCTCGAAATGGCTTCCGACTTTGATGAGTATATCTCGATAAGGAAACCTAAAAGGTTGTTTCAAATAATGATCAACTTGTCAAATGATGCATTATCAATACTTCAAGAACCAATTAAAATGGAAGATGATACAGTGTTCAATAAATTAGCTTCGACTTGAGCAGGATATACTAAGCTCATGTCCCTTGCTTAACAATTTCTATAAACTCACTTGGTTGCTTAAATATTGTGGGTTTAATCTTGTGAAAAACTTCCAATTAGTACACCTGTAATAAATTTACATTAAAATAATTGCTTGACTACCAAAAATTTCAAATTGGTACATAATGTGTTTTCTGTTAATTTCCATTAAATTAAATTAATATAAAAAAACCACAAACTTATATGCTTGCGACAAATGAAGGTTAAAAACCCAAATCGATACACCTGTTAATTATTATGTGACATCCAACTTAACAATTTGATGACAAAACTTAACGAAAACTAATGGAGGGTAAACTTGTCACAGGTATACAAATTTAAAGTTTTTTATGATCAAAAAATTAGTATGAGATAAATTTACCGCGGGTGTGCTAATTTAAGATTTTTCATGGAGGTGGACCTCACTTTCGATAGCATGGATTATCCGAATATTTAAATTTTGCTGACCTCTCCTCCATGATAATTGTCGACAGGCGCTGCTTTAATTAGCTCCATCCTTGTCTTTCAAAGCGAAGACGAACCTTTCTCGCTCGACTTGAAGGTCCGCTCATCTTGGAGATCCTTATCTGATCGGCCTAGATGAATCCATTCAAAACGCGGACAAGCTTGGAGCCAGACAAAGATGATGACATTGAGGTTTTTGTTCGCTTCTCGATTCGACTTTATATGGCGTTTCGCCATCAAAAGGTGGATGGAATCGGATGACAAAAGTCCGAGTCCGACCGTGCGGATGACATCAAACGCAAGCTGTCGCATGCAAACGATAAAACGCACAGGAAGAAAGAGCCAGAGAAACCCCATAAACCGAACAAAAACATATTCCGCCATTACAATCTCGATCAAATGCGTAATGCTTTTTTTTTTGGAGCAAAAATGCGTAATGCTTTGGGAGTCGATGTTTGCGATGACATCAGGCGCGAGCTGTTGCCCCAAATTATGGAACACGCTATCTAGTTTTGGCTCACAAACGTGCATCACAACGGAGTCAATGTTTGCGATGCGCTGTCGTCTTTTACCAGCTAATCTACAGGGAAAGGCGTAGTCCCCAAGGGCACGGGGCTCCTGTAGCAAAGAGGACGACATCAAGATGATCGTTAGATTGACCCATTACAGAAGTTATGCGAAGCTTCTTCCATCGCTAGAAAGATTGTCACACCCCAAAACCATCTTGAATGGGGGATGACACGGCCGTCCTTCCACTCAAAGATACAGCCTCAAAGCTTCCAAAATCTAACTCTTAAAAGTCCCTACATCCATATCACTCTTGTACTTACTCATTGTTAGTCGAAAACCTGAAAAAGATTGGAAAATAGAGGGGTGAGTAACCATGGTTCAGTGAGTAGTGCATTCTTCTAAACGGATTGAGCACATGCATATTTACAAAACTAACCTACAACTCTTTTAACTCAAATCTATGATATAACAAACATACAGTAAAAAGAATAAGTTACATATGCTTCAATATAACTATATTTATAGCAAAAAAAATCATTTCATTATAACATCGAAACAAATATTAATGATCTAAAATCCGTTGATCAATCTCATTAATTCACACACCAATGGTCCATTTCATTGGTTGATCTCATACCACACCAAACTCAGAACTTTAACAAATCTTTAATGTCAAAATATAACATTTCTTACTTTAACACAATACGTTGAAAGCAAAAATATTCAAGATAATAATAGGCAAATGCCAATGATCTAACACATTGGTCAATCTCATAAAATATGTATCATTGGTCTCTTCCATTGATTAATCTCATCAAACCACACATTGATAATCTAATGAAATTACACATCGATAGTCAATTCCAATAATTAATCTCAAATTACACGTCGATGGTCCATTCTATTAATTAATCTCAAATTACACATCGATGGTATATTCCATCGATTCAACTCATATCACATGTCAATGGTCCACTCCATTAACCAATTCATTGCTCAATATCAAATCATAGTCACGATACAATGCCTGGTGACGAGCCAACCAAGATTCCCCCCTTAGTAAGTCCTCGACATATTTATAGCCGGTAGTTTGACCCACAATGATATCCTAGAATAGTATAAGCATACCCACAAGTCCCTTGCTAGGCTCATAGCGATATTCAACATCATCATCAATCCAAAACAACACCATCCATAATTCTCAAATCAAATCCATAAAACATTTCATATATCATGAAAAAATTTCGCAACTCAACTTATCCGCCTGAAATACTTTTCATAAAACATTTTCAAATAATTTCAAGATCCATCTTATAAATCAATTTCAAATCAAATACATTTCAAAAAGCTTATCACAAATCAATATCTATATAACCTTCCATAAATCATCTCAAAGTTGAGCTTTTTGTGAAATTGTTTCACAAACCCAAAACATGTAATATTTCTCAACTTCGTTCATCAAATAAAATATATATTCATAAAAAGTTCTCGCACTATTTTCAAATATCAAAACTTAGTAAATACCCGATCAAACTTTTATACAATAAACATGGACATGTGGACCCCTAGAGTGCCAAAACTTGGTAAAAATGGACATTTAAGTACTATAACTTATTAAAGGTATACTTACATGCCAAAATCGGAGCAAAATTGATTACTTGAGTGCCATTCGGCCAAATCCGCTAAATTGCATACATGGCATTTTTCCGGCGAAACGAAAGTGCAAAACGATGCCGTTTTATACTGACGTAGCCAAATAATACAAAAACGGCATCATTTTAGGCTGACTTAAAAAAAAATAATATAAAAATTAATTAAATTAAATTTAGTTAAAATATGAAAAAAAATAATAAAAATTTAAAATTAAATTCAGTTACAATATGAAAAAAATAATAATTTTAAAATTAAATTTAGTTACAATATGAAAAAATAATAATTTTAAAATTAAATTTATTTAAAATATTAAAAATTAATTTATTTAAAAATTAAAAATTAATTTAAAAATTAATTTTAAAAAATAATAAAAATAATAATTTAAAATTTTAAAAATTTTAAAAATTTTAAAAATTAAAAAATTTTAAAAATTTTAAAAAAATTTTAAAAAGGGGGGTCAGCCAACCCTTTTTTTAATTTTTTTAAAAAAATTTTTTAAATTTTTTTAACTAAATTTAATTTTAAAATTATTATTTTTTAAAATATTGTAACTAAATTTAATTTTAAAATTATTATTTTTTCATATTTTAACTAAATTTAATTTTAAAATTATTATTTTTCATATTGTAACTAAATTTAATTTTAAAATTATTATTTTTTCATATTATAACTAAATTTAATTTTAAAATAATTTTTTTATATTGTAACTAAATTTAATTTTAAAAAATTTTTTTATATTTTTAAATTTAATTTTAAATTAAATTTATTATATATATATATATATATATATATATATATATATATATATTTTACCATGTTAGCCCAAAAAACGCTGTTTTTGCATTATTTGGCTATGTCAGTGTGCAAAACGGCATTGTTTTGCATCTATTTTGCCAGAAGAATGCCACATCAGCATTTTTGCCGGACTTTGGTTGAAGTTGCACTTAAGTGATCCGTTTTTCTTCGAATGTAGCACTTAAGTGTACTTTTAGTAAAGTTATGGCACTTAAGTGTCTTTTTGTGTCAAGTTATGGCACTTGAAATGTTCTTTTGTCCATTTGTTGCGAGAATATGAGAAGAAGGTAAGCGAGGAACAACATTGAGAGTTGTTTCTAAGACGAGGCCATGAGAGGTTTTAGGTTTTTTGGGGTGGGCTTTTCTTCGTTTCTAGGTGCGCATGTGTTATAATGGACTAACTATAACCCACGTCTTTATAAAAGAATCGACACCATCAAGTCAACAAACAGGTCAATGATCGCTGCTTCTCGGTGAATGAGAGAAAATATCAAATTTCTTTTCTAGGAGATATTACACAAAACTCTCTTGAAATTTGAGAGGTAATGCACATTTTTCCATAAATTATCAATATTATGCAATTACTTTATGAATTCTCATTTGTTGCGGTCGCTATTTCCTTCATATTTTTCGGTAATATGCTTAATGCACATCGTATATTTAATATGTATGGCCCTTTATTTGCAAGGACTTATAAGTCTTTGGTAGAGTAAGGATTGGGATGTAAGTCCACAAAGCGATAACTTAATACTGCAGAAATATAATCCCAACCTGCTTTAATAAATAATGAATCCGCTCCCAAAAAAGCATGAATTCAACAAATGCACTACGAAGTCTTATTTTCGGTTTTCTTTTTCTTTTCCAGAAATACTAATGCGTGTTTTGAGCTATATTTTCTCTTTGTTTTCGTGTAGAGATCGTTATCAGACATCATCAAGAAAAATTATATTTTGGCGTGGTGTGTTATAGGATCAATTGGGTAAATCTTACCTGATCAGAAGGTGATGACCATTTCATGTTTTTGGTTGAAAAATGTATTTAACATGGTCAAGAAAATTTCTGTCGGCAATGAAAGATGTGATGTAAGAGAAAGTGACAAAAAAGTTCACATCCCACCAGAAGTCACGGTGATTTTGGAGGAGAATCCTCCACGCACTGAGACCGCATTTCGGACCAAAAGAAAGGAAACGCGGTATTGAAGAAGACTGGACAAATTCCCGAGTATGGACCGACGACGTCAATGGAGGAATTAACCATCTACTCCATTTTCCTTGGTCTCTCACGCGAGTAGCGGGTTACGTAACCGTGTCAACTAGACATCGACGGAAAGAAAACAAGTGAAATAGAAATAGAAAGAGCTCAAATAAGGAGTTTCAAATCTATAATGGTGACCTTTATTGGGATATCGGGTTAGACAAATTATCTTTTCTCAAAGACACAAAACAGCTTGGAATCGGACCGACATGAATAGGTAGTGTGGAGAAACATTAAAGCCAGATGGACACGATAACGATTGAACATTTATGCGAACTGCAATGGCTTCTATCACATATATAGTTTCAAGTAAGCATCGAGAGCTTTGTTTTGATTAGTTTACCTTTTTCTTTTTTCTTTCTTTTTTCGATTTTTTGGCCTTTCAGCATCCACATTTATCTTGCGTCTCTTATCCCCTGTTTTCATTCATCGATTCATGGTAACGTAGCTTTATTACATACAAGGACGACATTATTGTAAATCTATAAATTCGAAATTGCTCGACATTATTCACGCTCGATGGAGAGTTCAGCATTGGGACCCGCATATTCGACAAATAGAGCTGTTGATTGTGGAAGTCAAGAGCATCCATTGCTAAAGGACTTTTCTTACGCTTGCCCACACAAGAAAAGTCCTAGTTGCTTTAATCGATCCCACCTTCTTGTGGACCATTCCATAATGACTTGCTCGATACAAGGACAACATTATTGTAAATCCATAAATTCGAAATTGCTCGATAGATTTGTATGAATTTAAGTTCACACTGGATAGAAAGTTCAGTTTTTGGACTTGGGTATTCTACAAATTGAGTCATTGGACGTGGAAGTCAAGAGTGTTCATTACTAAAGGACTTTCCTTGCACCTGTAGGCACAAGGAAAATCTTATTGCTTTAATTGATTCCACCATCTCATGGAGCATTCCATAATGGCTTGACTTCATTCTCTTCTAGATGCATTGCATGGTATACCAAGCTCGTCTGGACTATCGATCATGTGTTCTTCCCAACAAATATGGCTAAGGCGAGACGATATGGAGATGATATGTAGAGCCGGCTAAATCCAACAAAAGGATGCACGCCATGTAAAAGCTATTCCATTGAAAGAGACGATACTGGAACCAGTAAGATCAAGAGCTTATTGGCCAATAAGGGCGGTTTGACATAACATGTCATGAACTAGTTACTTGTCATGACATGCGGCTACCGGTAATAATTAGACTACCACATGTAGATCAACATTTAATAACAAAAATAATTCACACTTTAAAATACTATGAAAGCAACTTAGGTAAGCATCTCCTTCCTCACATAGTACTTCCTGCCATACACTCTCCTCTCCCGTTACTTAGGCATTGAATGGCCAATCGGATCAAAATCTGAACACTGGAATTTTTGTATGTGGACACATTCCACTTGAAGCGATAGCTGTTAAATTATGTCTTGAGTTTGAGCATTTATAAAACGCGATTCATTGGATTTCTTAAAATTGCACAAAAGAAGATAATTAAATGAGGAATTTTCTCTTTGGAACGAAGCTGCCAAAGCCCCATGTGCTGCCGAAATCATGCGTTGCTGAAATCCTTTGGTGTGAAGCCTCTGCACGTGAATGGAAAATAGGTGGGCCCAGAGTCAAAGTGTTGACTCTGGGCACACACACGTATTTCACGCGTGGGCTTCTGTACGTGAAGCAAGGAGCAGGTGGGCCATTGATGGGCACACGTATTAAAGGCAAATATTTTTGCAGGTCTCCGTCTTTGAGGGTTTCTTCTTTTCGGTGTGTTGTTGCCGTACGTCCACAAGAAAAACGAAGCTAGCCGCGAAAGAGAGCAAAATCCTACGAAGCCGCACACGGTTGTTGAAGCTGCTAGCCGAGCGAAGTCATATATTGAAGCGCCATTTACTCTGAGTGCCGTGGGTGTTCTCTGTTTGTGAGAGACATCCGTAGGCGCTGGGTACTTGATAGTAGGTCTTCGTGTATCTCGTGCGGCAAAATTTATTTGTGATTTACATATTGGTGTATTGGTATTTGAGTGACTCGAGCGTGTAATTTCCTCGTATCGCTTGACTATAGTGAAATTCGTTGTTGTTCTCCCCGTGGACGTAGGTCTTTACGACTGAACCACGTAAATTTGGTGTTCGATTTATTTTCTTCTTTTGTCTATATTATTGTTCGATCGCTTGCTTAATCGCAATAATAGTGATTTTGGAGAAGATTTTGGAGAAGAATTTTCCACACGGTGAAACACGGCAAAGGGGAAGACTGGACAAATTGCCAATGTGGATAGACTTTGACGTCAGTGGAGGAGTTAACCACCTACTCCATTTTCATCGACGCGCATGGAAGTTGCGTGTTACGTGTAAAACATGGTAGTATTAGGTCAGACAAGAAGGTGCAGACCCCTGGAGTGCCATAACTTGGCAGAAAGGGACACTTAAATATCATAATTTTCAAAAGGTACACTAAAGTGCCAACATCGAAGCAAAGTGGATCACTTGAGTGTCAATCTAGCCAAAATCTGACCAAATTGCATATGTGGCATTTTTCTAGCAAAGCAAGTGCAAAACGACGCTATTTTTTTTTGCATCGACGCGTTCTTAAATAATACAAAAACAAATGTCATTTTAAGCGACGTGGTAAAAAAATAATATAAAAATATGAAAAAATTAATTTTAAAATTAAATTTAGTTAAAATATGAAAAAAAATAGTTAAAATATGAAATAATAATAATTTTAAAATTAAATTTAGTTAAAATATTTTAAAATGATAATTTTAAAATTAAATTTAGTTAAAAAATTAAAAAATAACTTTAAAATAATAAAAAAAGGGGCTAGGCCCTCAGCCACAGCCCCTTTTTTTTGAATTTTTTGAATTTTTTGAATTTTAATTTTTTTTCATATTTTTAACTAAATTTAATTTTGAAATTATTATTTTTCATATTTTAACTAAATTTAATTAATTTTTATATTTTTTTTACCACGTCGAGACACAAACGACGTCGTTTTTGCATTATTTGACCACGTCAACATTCAAAGTAATGCCGTTTTACACTCACTTCGCCGGAAAAATGCCACGTCAACGTTTTAGCCGGACTTTGGCCGGAGTGGCACTTAAGTGATTTGATTTTATTCGAATATGGTAGTTAAGTATACTTTTTGAAAGTTATGACACTTAAATATCCCTTTGTGCCAAGTTATAACACTTGTAGTGTTTTTATCCCAATAAATATGCTTATTTATAACTCATAAAATATCAAATGTTTATCATTTTGAAGACATGAGTTTATAAATTCTTAGAAAAGATATTAATAAAATCGAAATCAACCTATGTGGTTACTTGAGCCAATGCACTTGTATTCCTATTAATAAATCGAAAACGATATTAAAACCAGATAATATGCCACTCTCCAACTAACGATTCAACTAAATTATGTTTATTCATCAATAAAACGACACGTACACGCTAATAAATCACTCAACCAAAATAATTACTCAAACCCATCCTTAGCGTGAAGTGCGAGCACGAAACTTCCTCATGCCATATTTCAAGTCCTAGGTCCGAAATTACTCCGATTGAACGAATGGGCGGCACAAGTACTTATCGGGCATTGTGTTACATGGCTCGGCAAGGCTCCCTTTTATCTCCACCTTTTTCCTCCCTTTTTTTTTTACTTTCTTTTCTTTCCTTCTCTCTCTCTCTCCTCTTTTTCTTCTTCTCTCCCGAAGACTCTCGATCTCTCTCCTTCTTCTTTCTCCTTTTTATTTTTGACTGGGTCAAAACCCATATTTTACAAAGATGATGAAGTTGCAGTCACTTTAAGGGAAGTTTCATGGCGACCTGTTAAAGCTTAGTTAATTGTCAAAAAGATGGAACTAGGCAGCCAAATAGCGAAAGCGGATGGCCCCATCTCGTGTTCTTGGCAATCCTTTGATTGGTTTACGTTCTCTAACGGGTGGCTGCATCATTGGACTAAGAAAAAGATTTAATCAGATGAGATCACATGGTTCCCCGATGAGCAAGGCTTGATGCACCGACGAGGAAGTCGAACGCGGAGACTTAGACAAAACCTTGTGACCTAATCTCTCAAATCATCTGGACAAGGTAAGCATCAGCTTCACGTCCACTTCAACTCCCTCACAAAACTAAGAAAGATAAAGAAACGAATAAGTTTAAACAATTCGGACGTCATGACCACGGTTGTTCTTTGGTGCATGTGAACGGAGGGAAAGAAAGTACGATGAAAACGAGATGAAGAATGGCAGGCTCTTCGCATTCAACTTTTTTTTTTTTTAGTGGTTCTCGGTTTTTAGTTGAAAGCTGAGCTGTTATCTTGACCTTATTCCATCTTTGATCCATATAAATACGACCACTTCCGCTTTCTGGCTCCTTCAGTATCTGACTGCATATTTTTCAGTTTGTTTTGGGAGAGAAGTGATTTCGGGCGATGGCTACCTTGTTTAATTCGAGAGAGCAGTCTGTGGTTGGAGTCGTGGTGGTGGTAGCTGCGTGCGTTCTGTATGCTGGTGTCGCCTCCGCTGGACGGCCAGCGACGAGCGTTGGCATGGACCCGCTCCATGGAAGAGGCAGAATCAGAAGAAAGCTTCTCAAGAACGGCCTCGGTTTGACTCCTCAAATGGGGTATGAGATTGTACTACTCATTTCTCTCTGGTTAACCTTCTTGTGATGGAACTGATTGATCCAATGGATAGAACTAATCATAATTCGAACATCAAGAAAGAAAATACGAACCTTTCTGCTCTTCGGCCTGGATTAGTATAGTCATAAAATAAGTGGGAAAATGTTCTCGTTTCCATAAATTATGCGAGACTCGCATGAGACTTTTTCTCAGTTTTTCACTTTAACTTTTATGTCAAGTAGGATTTCAACGAGAAGTAGAAACAGAAAATTAGAGAGCTAATAATTAGATTTGCACTCTAATTTATCACTGGAATTGCAGTTCATTGGCTTCTCGTGATGATCATGCAACAGATGATTAAGGGTCACCAATGTCAGGGAGCAGTTGAGAGCTCTAAATAACCAAAAACAGATCTTGCAAGCTGTTGCTTCAATATAGTTTGTTTCAATATGGTTTATTTTAGCCGACACATTACATTTAAATTCCTGGCTTTCAACTTTGGGACATCAAATGAGAAAAAAGGTTTCACGTGATCCATGACTCTTGCATGCGTAAACCTTCCATGCCCTTCATTAAATAGTTTTGTACGATGCATTTGGACTCTGGAGTGTACTATATTGTTATTGTATTGTTTAGAGAATCCGATCATGGTGTGACGTCTTTTTCGCCATTATCTTGCAACGAGAAGAAAAAATGCTATTGCTTGCATTAGCAAATCGTTGTGTCCAACACATTTATATGCTTCTATGGATTCCCAAGTGGCATTTCACACCAGATGAAATGGGATACTGATTTTCTAGCTGATGTTAGATATCATCTGGGCAATTTGATTCCAACAGATGGAATAGCTGGAACCACTTTCACTGTAACATCAACGAAAATTTGATAAAGGAAACAGGTAACTTGATTAACACGCACCAGTAGAATCGATCAAAAAATTGCAGGATTTAATCTGGCTCAGTTACTTAATAACACTTTCTTTGAATGTCGCAGCGGATGTGATGGTCTCATCCGGACTTGCTGCACTAGGATATGAGTATGTAAACTTAGGTGCGTTGAGATGTTTTTGCTCGTGTAGAATCATAGACTGTATAAAGCATTGTCTGAATATTTATTGTTTCTGCTTCTTTTCCCTCGTTTTCCTTTTAAAGATGATTGCTGGGGTGAGCTTAACAGAGATTCTCAGGTACATTCCTATATCTTGTCTCGCCACCGTATGATAAGAGTATAAAATTGGTTAAGAGTTATCAAAAGGAGGGAAATTCGATAATTGTGGCAGGGTAATTTGGTTGCCAATGCTTCAGCATTTCCATCTGGAATTAAGGCATTAGCTGATTATGTTCACAGCAAAGGCCTCAAGCTTGGGATTTACTCAGATGCTGGGTATGGCCATAACATTAACTAAAGCAACTCTTTTTACGTTCATTACATTAGGCGAAAGAGAACAGGAAAAGAGAAAACCATCGTTTGATTACCATATAAAGTTCAATCTGGTCTCTTTTTGTAGATCTCAAACATGCAGTGGAACAATGCCTGGATCACTCGGTCAGGAAGAGCAAGATGCGAAAACTTTTGCTTCCTGGGTAGAATTCAGTAGCGTCTGAGGAATTGGACCATTATTAATCTGCATCGTCCCACTCGCTCACGCTTTCGCTCATTCTAATGTTTTCTATCTGGCAGGGGGTTGATTACTTGAAGTATGATAATTGTAACAGCCCCGGTACGAGTCCCAAGGAAAGGTACGCAGTTTTTTCTGATTTTTTCGCGCTTTGGCTGCCGAATATCCTCATTTAGGACATAACATAATATACCAAATTCATTAAGCAGAATTTTGAAAGTGGCTCTGCCGTTACTAATCAATGTTAGACTTTTCTTTTCCTAACTGAAACTACTTTGCTAAAGGTACCCAGTCATGAGCAAAGCCCTGTTGAACTCTGGAAGAAAAATCTTCTACTCTCTCTGTGAATGGTGAGTTGAGCCTTTTGCAGGATTAATTTCTCATCCATCATTTGCGCTTATTGACATAAGCAAGAGAGAACTTACTTTTTGCACCAAAACTTCAGGGGACAAGAAGACCCAGCAACTTGGGCTTCGTCCATTGGGAATAGCTGGAGAACAACCGGAGATATTTCGGACAACTGGGACAGGTGACTGAATATGAACATAAAATCTGCTTCATGTCCTAATTGCTGCATGTAATCAAAAAAGAAAAAGGGATCTAATTTTGCAAATCTCTCTGCATAATGGAATGCAACTAATCCTTTGATTAAGTTTCACTATCCGGGAATTAGTTTCTGTCGACATAAACCAACGAAATGAACGACTCTGCGATCCTTTCAGCTCATCTTCTTACGACTTCACTTCTGACGTGATAAATAAGTGACGGGAATTTCCTCTTTGCATCAGCATGACATCTCGGGCAGATCTGAATGATAAATGGGCACCTTATGCTGGACCTGGAGGATGGAATGGTAATGATGTTCATCATTTTTTTTTTTGTTCGATATTTTTAAATATCGAACAGAGAGATTGTAAGAGAGGAACTTGCAAGATGAACAATCAACAAGTCATTTTGGAATTAAATTGTATTCAGATCCTGACATGCTTGAAGTCGGAAATGGTGGAATGACCACAGAAGAATACCGTTCGCATTTCAGCATATGGGCATTGGTCAAGGTATGAGCAAGACATATTTTGAAATAAACAGACACCTAAGACACGTTTTTGCTGAGTTTTTTTTTTTTTTCTTTTTTTGGGTCCTTCCGAACAGGCTCCGTTGTTGATTGGTTGTGATGTGCGATCGATGGACAAGACGACCATGATGTTGCTGAGCAACAAGGAAGTTATTGCTGTTAATCAAGGTATTGACAAATTGTGTTACAATGGAATGCCCTGCGATAAATTTTTCCTCAGTGAAAGCATTTTCACTCTTTTGCAGATAGCCTTGGCGTACAGGGGAAAAAGGTTAAGTCAGATGGCAATCTTGAGGTAAACTTTCTTCAGTATGATCATCCTTCCTTGCATTAATAACAGTACGCGGAACTAGTACGTCAGTCATGGTACAGCAAAAAGCAACATTGCATATGCTCTGCATCGATTATCAATATCAAAACAATGCATAGCCCATTGCAGACATTTGAAAGCAAATGGATTGTAATAATTTGCAAGTTGTCTATATTTAGGGGTGTAAGTGTATCAATGCTTCCTCATTTGTTCAAGTTAACACGCAAAAAAACTTTAAAGCTGTGGCTGGGAAACCAACAGAAAATTGGTGAAAGATCCCATTCTTATATAAATTTAATTAAATCATTAGAAGTTACAGTGTTAAGTTGATGGAAGAAACAAAAGTCTTGTATCCATCACAGCAATGGATTCAATAGGAAGGTTGATTATTAGGTTAACCAACCTAATATTCTGTCAGTCAGTTTATTAACTTTTGTTCATGACCTAAAAGGACATTCCCCGCAAGCAATTATGCATATTATGGCAATCAACAAACGGTCATGTAGTGTAAATACCAGGGTGACTAATAGATCTCGTGAAGTTATCTTTCAAAAAATGTTGTTCGTCCTATCATTTTTAGCAGAATCTTATAAAGTTCACAATCATGCATCCAAAACAATGTAGGTTTGGGCAGGTCCCCTCTGCGCGAACAAGGTAGCAGTGGTTCTATGGAACAGAGGTTCATCGAGAGCTACAGTCACTGCCTCTTGGTCTGACATTGGCGTCAATTCTACAACAGTAGTCGAAGCTAGAGATTTGTAGATGGTGAGACTTCAGAGCCAAACATAATGTTTATTTGATGAAGAACTGTGCTCACAGAAAATTACTCAAATTTTGGTGCAGCATTCCACCCAAAATTCAATCAAGGGACAAATCTCAGCTGATATCGACTCCCACGCTTGTAAAATGTATGTTTTGACTCCACAATAACATGGAGACATCAGGAGAACGGAAACCGGGTTGCAGCTGAGGTTGTGCAGAATTAAATCTGTGCTAATTTGATCCTGTTTCATCATTGATGTAAGAAATAAACCACAGAACCGTTAATAAGATATGATAACCAATTTCACCAGTCTTCCTATGGCTTTACAAAGTAAAACCCGCAAACCCAACCCCCCCCCCAACAAAAAAAAGAAAAGCTAGTGAGTGGTGACTGACGGTTAGCAAGACGATGATGGAAAAAAAACACGGAAGTGAAAAAGGAATTCGATGATATTAGCAATCTTCAGATCCAACCAAGACTCAATCAGACATCATGAATGGAGGTCCTCTTGCATCAAATAATTCACAGGTTGGCAAAACAACTGCAAGAACAGCGGTCAGTAGCCCTTGTCTCCACGAATCCTTGCTCTCATGTCAACCTGGGCAGAAAGTTAAATGAGGAGTTAGAGAGGTACATTGCTTATTCAGCTCCTCTCGTGGAAATCATATCATTGATCGGCATAATGAATTTTCGACAAGTCCACAAACGAAACCCCAACCCCGCCCCCCCCCGCGGGGGTGCGCATGACATCAAACGCAAGCTGTCGCATGCAAACGATAAAACGCACAGGAAGAAAGAGCCAGAGAAACCCCATAAACCGAACAAAAACATATTCCGCCATTTGCAATCTCGATCAAATGCGTAATGCGTTGGGAGTCAATGTTTGCGATGACATCAGGCGCGAGCTGTCCCCCGAAATGATGGAACGCGCTATCGAGTTTCGGCTCATAAACATGCATCGCAACGGAGTCGATGTTCGCGATGTGTTGTCGTCTTTTACCAGCTAATCTGTAGGGAAAGGCATAGTCACCACAGGCACGGGGCTCTCGTAGCAAAGAGGACGATATCGAGATAATCGTTTGATTGACCCGTTACAGAAGTTATGCGAAGCTTCTTCCATCGCTAGAAAGATGATGAAGTTGCAGTCACTTTTGGTGCAGCATTCCACCCAAAATTCGATTAAGGGACAAATCTCAGCTGATAGCGATTCCCACGCTTGTAAAATGTATGTTTTGACTCCGCAATAACCTGGAGATATCAGGAGAACGGAAACCGGGTTGCAGCTGAGGTTGTGCAGAATTAAATCTGTGCTAATTTGATCCTGTTTCATCATTGATGTAAGAAATAAACCACAGAATCGTTAAAAAGCTAGTGGGTTGCAGCTGACGGTTAGCAAGACAATGAAGGAAAAAAAACACGGAAGTGAAAAAGGAATTCGATGATATTAGCAGTCTTCAGATCCAACCAAGACTCAATCAGACATCATGAATGGAGGTCCTCTTACATCAAATATTTCACAAGTTGGCAAAACAACTACAAGAACTGTGACAACATGAATTTTCAAAATTTGTTTTCGATTAAATAAATCGGACTTTTCATCGACATGTCTATAGTGTTGTTCTCTGAACTGATCACTCATAAGATAACTAGACTATCTAGAGGAACCGTTAATGAATTTTAATGTAATAGATTTGAAAATTCGACGAGGAATTGACTGCTCGACCGTGTTGATCTGCAAGGGTCATTACGACACTGTCGAAATCGATGAAAGACCGGAGATTAGGTCGATTTGACTGAGATATGTGATCAAAGTGTGAGCGATTCCACCTGATTGCAAAATACTCGTTGATTAGCACTTAAACAATTTTTCTGTCATTTTAGTACCTAGTGCTCTTAATTGAAATCTCGAGATTTTCACGATAATCAAGAGTCGTTAATGAGTCAAAGATGTACATTGTGATTTGAGATAAATCGACCACGAGTCAATTACACCAAAAATTCCTAAAAGTTACTCAGTATGCTAGGTCACGCTCGAATCGCGCTAAACTGAAATTAATTGCGAATTTGAACCCGATTTCAGAAATTGAAAATTCTGTCATATCACGATTTATTTTAAAAACATCGACTCATCTTTCGAAAAATTTTCAGAGAGTTCGTGATTTTTACGGAAAATCGATTCGGAAGATTCAGAAATTAACGAAAATTTGAATGAGCTGAATTAAAGAGAAATTTGGGTTTCCAAGCCGAGTTATTTGGTGATGAGATCTTATAGAAATTTTACGGGCTTTTTCTTCAACAAAATTAGACGTAGAGTTGAGGATTCGTGAAGAAATTGAAGCCAAAGCTTAAGTAAAATTCGGATTTAGGCATTGGGGCCTGTATTTTTGGCATTAATTTGAGTTATTTATGGATTTATAATGGTAAGAAAATAATGGGGGACAATGCATTTAAGTGGGTGGATATTGACTTTGTGCCCCATCCGTGGCCTCCCCAGCTCGATCGACCAGCTGCCCCTCCCATCGTTGTCTCTCGCTTTCTCCGTTTCTATCCCTTCCCCTCTACTTAGGGCGCGTTTGGTAACGATTCTGTTCCCGGGAGCCGATTCCCGATCGTAACCGATTCTTTTTTATTCCGTTCCGGGAACCGATTCTAAGTATTTTAAGCCGTTTGAATCGTCCAAAATTTTTAATTTCGGAATAGAATTGCGTTTGGTACCGTATTCATTAATTCGTTCCAAATCAATTTCTTTTAATTTTTAAATAATTTTTTTACTTTTTTCCTTTGTTTTCTTTTCTTTTTTTCATGTTTTCATTTTTTTCTTTTCATTTTCCTTTTTTCTTTTCATTTTTTCATTTTTTCATTTTTTTCTTTTCATTTTTTCATTTTTTTCTTTTCATTTTCCTTTTTTTTTTTTCTTTTCTTTTTCTTTTTTTCCTTTTTTCTTTTCTTTTTCTCACCTTCTCCTTCTTTCTTCCGGCCGGCCGTTGGACCGGCCGCCAGAGACGAGGGCCGGCGACCTCACCGTAGCGTCGCCGGCCCCGGCGAGGCCGGCCCTCGTCGGCCGAGCCTCGCAGGGCGCCCTCGCGGCCGACGAGCGAGGCTCGCCTGGGCCAGGCGAGGCCGAGCCCCGCCGGTGGCCAGGCCGACCTCATCGGGGTTGGGCGAGGCCGGCCAGGCCACCGGCGGGCCGGGCGAGCCTCGTCCCGCCCACCGTGCGGGCCGGGCGTCGCGAGGCTCGCCCGCCCTCGCCAGCCCGATCCGGCGAGGCTCGGCCTCGCCAAACCGGGCGAGGCCGAGCCTCGCCGGTGGCAGCGGGCCTCGCCCGACCCCGCCGAGGCCTCGCCCGGCCCAGCCGAGGCCCGCGGCCACCGGCGAGGCTCGGCCTCGCCAGATCCGGGGAGGCCGAGCCTCACCGGGCCGGGCAAGCCTCCGGCGAGCTCGCCGGTGGCCGGGCTTGCCTCCGGCCGAGCTCGCCGGACCTCGCCCTAGTCCGGCGAGCCTCCGCGAGCTCGCCGGACCGGCGCAGCGGTGGGACGGCGTGGCGGATGGCGGACCGTGGCGGGCGGCGGTGGACGGCGGTCGTGAGATGGCCGAAGGGAAGAAGAAAATTTATTGATTTTGATTCTCAAATTGATTCTCGGAACAAGAATCAACTTTTTGTTTATTCTTGATTCGTTTCCCAACTGTTCCCGGAACAAATTTGTTTCAGGAACAAAAATTTTACCAAACGCGATTCTGGCGAAATCGATTCGGAAATAAAGAATCGGAATTTGAATCTGTTTGGATGGTTACCAAACAGGCCCTTACTTTCTTCTTCCTTTTTCTTAGTTCCACGTTCTTCACCCCTCCCTGCTTTGTCCATCTTCTCCACCACCGAATTTCTTTCCCCCATCTACACTTTCAGCCCCACGCATTCCTGTCCCTCAACCGAAACCACTCGGCCACGTGATCCCCCACCGAAGCAGCCACGATCATCTCTCTCTCTCTCTCTCTCTCTCTCTGCCACCTCTCACCCAATTTCTTCCTTGTGTCTTCGTCCGCGACACCCTCCAATTGACGCCAGTACCTGCTTTCCCCTCGTGCGCCAGCGAACTCCACCGAGCTGCCGTTTGCTGCCACGCCTGAGTCAACAACCCAGCAGCAGCTCCTCTTCATTCGTCCGCTTCTCCGCCGCCTCACACGCCTGCAGCAGTCCACGATTCCACCGATTTTTGTCCCCAGCAGCAAACCGAGGCAGCCGCGTTGCCTCTCTCCTTCGCCCGCAAGTCCGGCCACAATTTGGCCGAGTTTCGGCCCAGCTTTCGGCCCAGCTTCAACTCAACGTGCAGCCCAGCTCCATTCAGCGTCTTCGGCCCAAGTTCCCAGCTCTGTCCATTCAAGTTGCAGCCCACAAGCCCAGCGAAGCCTGCATGTTCGGCCCAAGCCCAGCAGCCCATTTTCAGTCCACCAACTCAGCCAATTCGAAGCCCGTTCAGCCCAACTTGGGTCAAGCCCAAATCAAGAACAAATCTCAGCTTGGGTTGAGATTTGTTGGGCCGATTTTAGGCCTGGTGAGTTTATGTACTAAGCTCTTCTTAGTAAGCTAATGATGTTTAAGGAGTGTTTAGATTAAATTAATTAGAAATTAGGTTGTTAGTTAAATTAAATTAGCAATTTAATTATTCAATTATGCATGTTAGATGGTTAGATTAAATTAATTGAGGCCTAGATAAATATCTAAATAGATTCGAAAATTTTCCGCCCGTTTAGGCGGTTAATTTAATAATTTTGGGCTAGGGTGGTATTTTTAGTATTTAAATTTAATTATTTAATTAAGTTTGTTAATTATTTAATTATTAAATATTTTTCTGGAAATTAGATCGGGATAGTCGATGACCGGAATTTTATGCCGATTGCAATGGTATGGTTAATTTTTGCAATTGAGTGTTAAATTGTGAAAATTGAGTGCTTATTGGAAATTTGATCAATTATTTCAAAATTTGTGAATTTTGATATTTACTCAGAAAATCTCGGTTGTCGAGTTTAAACACCGAAAATGGTTTTATATACTATATGAACCAAGTGGGATTTTAAAAAAGAAGGTTATGAATTTTTGGGTCCAATCGATCGTGTACCCACACACAACTATTTTCACAAGTGTTTTTTATACGAATAAAATAGGCCAAGATCACCAATTTAATTGAATCATTTGAGTGCAATACACGGTGTCCTAAGCCAAGATTGAATTGTCGTGTGTTGGTTAAAAGAACCCGTCCCAAGAGTTTACGCTAGATGTTACCCTACATGAGATTTGAGTTGCAGTAGAATCTGGATCTAAACTCCTTCGGGAAAGCCGTCTTTGAGAGACGTAGCCGTGCTCAATGGAGTGAGACAATGCTTGGCTATGCCAATAGACCATCGAACTTCAAGTAAGCTGTACCCTAGAGTGGGCGTAATTATCAATTGGAACATGTATTGAGTGAAATGAATATGCCAAATTTTGGGACAAAATTGTGTGACATGATATGAGACGTGTCATAACGATTTGGCCACATAATTAGGACCCATGTGATTTATTGAGTTGAGTAAGGCGTTTCAATTGTTGCATGCCTCGAATTTATGCTTGATGTATATGAATTGTGCTAACCTGCAAGGTGGATCTGAGACGAGATAAGTCTCTGTGATTATATGGTTAGGACGCTTCTAGGCATATTACCCTCCTAATCGAGGCTTAGAGCGTGAACTCGTTGAGACTTATATCTCATCCCGTCGTTAGCTCAATTTTCAGAGCTGTGGAGCAGAGTACCTAGAGCCGAGCTGAGTGGATTCGAGGAGTAGATCAGTTAGAACAGCTTCTTTTTGGAGAACCGTCTTTTGTAGACTTTTGGTTGTTGACCTTTGTATATAAGTTGGTTTATAAAAGCATGTTTTGTTTGTAAATCTATTTCCTACTTTTCTATCCCAAGTTGTTGATGTCAGGGGATTAGTAATTCGCTTCCCCATGTGCATTAAATGAAAAGGGTTGGCGACTCGTCTTGAAAAGTCACAAATTTTATTGCTCAGAGAGGAATGGACACACGCTCGAGGTTCGGAGCGTGACAAGAACAGTGGTCAGTAGCCCTTGTTTCCTCAAATCCTTGCTCTCATGTCAACCTAGGCAAAAAGTTAAATGAGGAGTAGAAAAGGTACATTGCTTATTCAGCTCCTCTCGTGGAAATCATATCATAGATCGTTCTAATGAATTTTCAACAAGTCCCCACACGAACTACCCCTCCCCACCCCACTCCCCCACCCACGCCACACCCCCCCCCCCCCCCCCCCGGGGGTCTCCTTTCTCACCAACACACGCAAACACAAACAAAAAAAAAAAGAAAAAGAAACGCTTAGGTACACGCATTTTTCTGGCCAGCAAGGAAGCTTCCAACATGAATAAACTGGCTTAGAAGTGTTTGTGAGACTAAAGCTGCCTAAAACTAAAACTAATCAGTTCTACTTCTGCACCATCTCTCTAAAAGTGGAATGGGCACCCAAAATCCACATGGGCATCTCTGTCTTATTCTGCCACCATGTTACATCCATCGGTCGTATAACTTCTAAACTGAACTTGTCGATCCCATTACAAAACTAAGAACGACAACACCACAAGAAGTTTTAAAAACTAACTAGATAAAATTGACTGAGCATGTCCGTGAATAGTCAGAGAAATGGGTATGGTGACCATGAATCAAACCATGTAGCAAGCACGCTAGGAGAAGATCTAAAATCTACTTAATGATGGTTCGTGAGCAGCCTTAAGAGAATTATGCCCCCTCATGCAATAACATCCCCCAACTCGCTTTGCTGTCAGGAGTACCGAAGATGGCAGGTTTCGTCGGTTTGAGGGCCGAAACCGCTCAAGATATTTATTCTGCATGGCCAACCAAAACCAACTATACCATGCCCGGAACTCTCAGTAATCAATCAAATTCCTCAGGGCCAAGGTGCGGCCTTAACATGTCCTCGTTGATCGACCGACAGGCGCTGCTTTAATTAGCTCCATCCATGTCTTTCAAAGCAAAGACGACCCTTGCGCGCTCGACTTGAAGGTCTGCTCATCTTGGAGATCCTTATCTGTTCGGCCTAGATGAATCCATTCAAAACTTGGACGAGCTTGGAGTCAGACAAAGATGATGACATTGAGGTTTTTGTTCTCTTCTCGATTCGACTTTATATGGCGTTTCACCGTCAAAAGGTGGATGGAATCGGATGACAAAAGTCCGAGTCCGACCGTGCGCATGACATCAAACGCAAGGTGTCGCATACAAACGATAAAACGCACAGGAATAAAGAGCCAGAGAAACCCCATAAACCGAACAAAAACATATTCCGCCATTTACAATCTCGATCAAATGCGTAATGCGTTGGGAGTCAATGTTTGCGATGACATCAGGCGTGAGCTGTCGCCCAAAATGATGGAACGCGCTATCGAGTTTCAGCTCATAAACGTGCATCGCAACAGAGTCGATGTTCGCGATGTGTTGTTGTCTTTTACCAGCTAATCTGTAGGGAAAGGCATAGTCACCAAGGGCAGGGGGCTCTCGTAGCAAAGAGGACGATGTCGAGATGATCGTTCGATTGACCCGTTACAGAAGTTATGCGAAGCTTCTTCCATCGCTAGAAAGATGATGAAGTTGCAATCACTTTTAGGGAAGTTTCATGGTGACCTGTTAAAGCTTAGTTAATTGTCAAAAAGATGGAACTGGGCAGCCAAATAGCGAAAGCGGATGGCCCCATCTCGTGTTCTTGGCAATCCTTTGATTGGTTTTCGTTCCCTAATGAGTGGCTGCATCATTGGACTAAGAAAAAGATTTAATCAGATGAGATCTCATGGTTCCCCGATGAGCAAGGCTTGATGCACCGACAAGGAAGTCGAACGCGGAGACTTAGACAAAACCTTGTGACCTAATCTCTCAAATCATCTGGAAAAGGTAAGCATCAGCTTCACGTCTACTTCAACTCCCTCACAAAACCTAAGAAAGATAAAGAAACGAATTAAGTTTAAACAATTCGGACGTCACGACCACGGTTGTTCTTTGGTGCATGTGAACGGAGGGAAAAGAAAAGTTGTATATGCACAGATATCCCACGTTCAATCATCCCATTAATTAATTGGAAATTACGACGAGATGAAGAATGGCAGGCTCTTCGCATTCAATTTTTTTTCGGATTTTTTTTTAGTTGTTGTTGGTTTTTAGTTGAAAGCTGAGCTGTTATCTTGACCTTATTCCATCTTTTGATCCATATAAATACGACCACTTCCGCTTTCTGGCTCCTTCAGTATCTGACTGCATATTTGTTCAGTTTGTTTTGGGAGAGAAGTGATTTCGGGCGATGGCTACTTGGTTTAATTCGAGAGAGCAGTCCGCGGTTGGAGTCGTGGCAGTGATAGCTGCGTGCGTTCTGTATGCTGGTGTTGCCTCCGCTGGACAGCCAGCGACAAGCGTTAGCATGGACCTGCTCCTTGCAAGAGGCGGAATCAGAAGAAAGCTTCTAAAGAACGGCCTCGGTTTGACTCCTCAAATGGGGTATGAGACTGTACTACTCATTTCTCTCTGGTTAACCTTCTTGTGATGGAACTGATTGATCAAATGGATAGAACTAATCATAATTCGAATATGAAGAAAGAAGATACGAACCTTTCTGCTCTTCGGCCTGGATTAGTATAGTCATAAAATAAGTGGGAAAATGTTCTCGTTTCCATCAATTATGCGAGACTCGCACGAGACTAAGCATGCCACTTTTCTCAGTTTTTCACTTTAACTTTTATGTCATGCTTTTTCAAGTAGGATTTCCTCCGCAACGAGAAGTAGAAACAGAAAATTAGAGAGCTAATAATTAGATTTGCACATTAAATGATCACTGGAATTGCAGTTTATTGGCTTCCCGTGATGATCATGCAACAGATGATTAAGGGTCACCGATGTCAGGGAGCAGTTGAGAGCTCTAATACCAAAAAATCAGATCTTGCAAGCTGTTGTTTCGATATGGTTTGTTTCAATATGGTTTATTTTAGTCGACACATTACATTTAAATTCCTGGGTTTCAACTTTAGGACATCAAATGAGACAAAAAGTTTCACGTGATCCATGACTCTTGCGTGCATAGACCTTCCATGCCCTTCATTATATAGTTTTGTACGATGCATTTGGACTTTGGAGTGTACTATATTACTATTGTATTGTTTAGAGAATCTGATCATGGTGTGACGTCTTTTTCACCATCATCTTGCAACAAAAAGAAAAAATGCTATTGCTTGCATTGGCAAAATGTCGTGTCCAACACATTTATTTTCTTCTATGGATTCCCAAGAGGCATTTCACCCCAGATGAAATGGGATACTGATTTTCTAGCTGATGTTTGATCTGATCTGGGCAATTTGATTCTGACAGATGGAATAGCTGGAACCACTTTCAGTGTAACATCAATGAAAATTTGATAAAGAAAACAGGTAACTTGATTAACACGCACCAGTGGAATTGATCAAAAACATTGCAGGATTTAATCTGGCTCAGTTACTTAATAACAATTCCTTTGAATGTCTTAGCGGATGCGATGGTCTCATCCGGACTTGCTGCACTAGGATATGAGTATGTAAATTTAGGTGCGTTGACATGCTTTTGCTCGTGTAGAATCATAAACTGTATAAAGCATTGTCTGAATATTTATTGTTTCTGCTTCTTTTCCCTCGTTTTCCTTTTAAAGATGATTGCTGGGGTGAGCTTAACAGAGATTCTCAGGTACACTCCTATATCTTGTCTTGCTACCGTATGATAAGAGTGCAAAATTGGTTAAGAATTGTCAAAAGGAGGGAAATTCGATAATTGTGGCAGGGTAATTTGGTTGCCAAGGCTTCGGCATTTCCATCTGGAATTAAGGCATTAGCTGATTATGTTCACAGCAAAGGCCTCAAGCTTGGGATTTACTCAGATGCTGGGTATGGCCGTAACATTAACTAAAGCAAGTCTTTTTACGTTCATTACGTTTGGCGAAAGAGAACAGGGCAAGAGAAAACCATCGTTTGATTACCATATAAAGTTCAATCTGGTCTCTTTTTGTAGATCTCAAACATGCAGTCAAACAATGCCTGGATCGCTCGGTCATGAAGAGCAAGATGCGAAAACTTTTGCTTCCTGGGTAGAATTCAGTAGTGTCTGAAGAAGTGAACCATTATTAATCTGTATCGTCCCACCCACTCGCGCACTCGCTCACTCTAATGTTACCTATCTGGCAGGGGGTTGATTACTTGAAGTATGATAATTGTAACAGCCCCGGTACGAGTCCCAAGGAAAGGTATGCAGTTTCTTCTGATTTTTTTGCGCTTTAACTGCCGAATATCCTCATTTAGGACATATCATAATATACCAAATTCATTAAGCAGAATTTTGAAAGTGGCTCTGCCATTACTAATCAATGTTGAACTTTTCTTTTCCTAACTGAAACTACTTTGCTAAAGGTACCCAGTCATGAGCAAAGCCCTGTTGAACTCTGGAAGAAAAATCTTCTTCTCTCTCTGTGAATGGTGAGTTGAGCTTTTTGCAGGATTAATTTTCTCATCCATCATTTGCGCTTATTGACATAAGCAAGAGAGAACTTACTTTTTGCACCAAAACTTCAGGGGACAAGAAGACCCAGCAACTTGGGCTTCGTCCATTGGGAATAGCTGGAGAACAACCGGAGATATTTCGGACAACTGGGACAGGTGACTGAATATGAACATAAAATCTGCTTCATGTCCTAATTGCTGCATGTAATCAAAAAAGAAAAAGGGATCTAATTTTGCAAATCTCTCTGCATAATGGAATGGAACTAATCCTGTGATTAAGTTTCATTATCCGGGAATTAGTTTCTGTCGACATAAACCAACGAAATGAACGACTCTGCGATCCTTTCAGCTCATGTTCTTACGACTTCACTTCTGACGTGATAAATAAGTGACGGGAATTTCCTCTTTGCATCAGCATGACATCTCGGGCAGATCTGAATGATAAATGGGCACCTTATGCTGGACCTGGAGGATGGAATGGTAATGATGTTCATCATTTTCTTTTTAGTTCGATATTTTTGAAAATCGAACAGAGAGATTGGGCGAGAGGAACTTGCAAGATGAACAATCAACAAGTCATTTTGGAATTAAATTGTGTTCAGATCCTGACATGCTTGAAGTTGGAAATGGTGGAATGACCACAGAAGAATACCGTTCACATTTCAGCATATGGGCATTGGTCAAGGTATGAGCAATACATATTTTGAAATAAAGACACCTAAGACACGTTTTTGCTGAGTTTTTTTTCTTTTTTTTTGGGTCCTTCCGAACAGGCTCCGTTGTTGATTGGTTGTGATGTGCGATCGATGGACAAGACGACCATGATGTTGCTGAGCAACAAGGAAGTTATTGCTGTTAATCAAGGTATTGACAAATTGTGTTACAATGGAATGCCCTGCGATGAATTTTTCCTCAGTGAAAGCATTTTAACTCTTTTGCAGATAGCCTTGGCGTACAGGGGAAAAAGGTCAAGTCAGACGGCAATCTTGAGGTAAACTTTCTTCAGTACGATCATCCTTCCTTGCATTAATAACAGCACCCGGAAACTAGTACGCCAGTCGTGAAACAGCTAAAAGCAACATTTTATATGCTCCACATCAACTATCAATATCAAAATATTTACCAAGAAAAAAAAAACTATCAATATCAAAACAATGCATAGCCCATTGCAGACATTTGAAAGCAAATACATTGTAATAATTTGCAAGTTGTCTATATTTAGGGGTATAAGTGTGTCAATGCTTCCTCGTTTGTTCAGGTTAGCACGCAAAAAACTTTAAAGCTGTGGCTGGGAAACCAACAGAAAATTGGTGATAGATCCCATACTTATACAAATTCAATTAAATCATTAGAAGTTACGGAGCTAAGTTGATGGAAGAAACAAAAGCCTTGTATCCATCATAGTGATGGATTCAACAGCAAGGTTGATTATCAGGTTAACCAACCTAACATTCTGTCAGTCATTTTATTAACTTTTGTTCATGACCAAAAACGACATTCCCAGCATGCAATTATGCATATTATGGCAATCAACAAACAATTATGCAGAGCAAATACTAAGGTGACTAATAAGAACGTGTTTGGTAACACTTCTGTTCCCAAAAATAATTTCTGATTAGAAATTATTCTTTTTTATTATGCTCCTGGAAACAATTTCTAAGCAAAAGAATGCGTTTGGTAATTGCATAAAATTTTTTATTCTCGAATAGAATTGCATTTAATACCGTATTCAAAATTTTTACTCAAAATTATTTTCTTTTAATTTTTAAATAATTTTTTTTTTTTTTTTTTCTTTTCCTTCTTTTCTTTTTTTCCTTTCTCTTCTTCTTCTTCAAATCTTCGGTCATCGGCCTTGGGATGACCCGTGACCGGTGACCTCACCGGACCAGTGACCTCACCGGAGCGTCATCGGTTCTCAATGAGGCTAGCCCTCATCGACCGAGCCTTGATAGGGTTGGTTGAGCCTTGCCGGGATTGGGCGAGCCTCGCTAGTGGCCAAGGGAGGCCCGCCTTGCCGGTGGCTAGGCTTGCCTCCAACGAACTCTCCGACGAACCGGTTGTCGGCGACCAACAGCGATGAGCGGCGGCGGCGGTTGGCGAACAACAACTGTGACGGTGGCGACATATGAAGAAGAAGGAAGAAGAACAAGAAAAAAGAAAAGAAAAAGAGAAAATAGGTGCTTGATTCTAGAATTGTTCCTAGGAACAAAAATCGACTTTCTTTTTATTCTTGATTCTACTCCAAATCTATTCCCGAGAATAAATTTGTTCCTGGCGACAAAAATTTTACCAAACGTAATTCTGTTCCAAAACTACTCTCGAGAAAAAAAAAAAAAAAGAAATAAACGATGTTTGACAAGTTAACAAACAAGCCCTAATAGATTACGTGAAGTTATCCTTCAAAAAATGTTGTTCATCCTATCATTTTCAGCAGAATCTTATAAAGTTCACAATCATGCATCCAAAACAATGTAGGTTTGGGCAGGTCCCCTCACCGCAAACAAGGTAGCAGTGGTTCTATGGAACAGAGGTTCATCGAGAGCTACAGTCACTGCCTCTTGGTCTGACATTGGTCTCAATTCTACAACAGTAGTCAAAGCAAGAGACTTGTGGATGGTGAGACTTCGGAGCCAAACATAATTGTTTATTTGATGAAGAACTAAGCTCACAGAAAATTACTCAAATTTTGGTGCAGCATTCCACCAAAAGGTCAATCAAGGGACAAATCTCAGCTGATATCGACTCCCACGCTTGTAAAATGTATGTTGTGACTCCGCAATAACATGGAGACATCAGGAGAAAGGAAACAGGGTTGAAGCTGAGGTTGTGCAAAAATTAAATATGTGCTAATTTGATCCTGTTTCATCATTGATGTAAGAAATAAACCACAGAATCATTAATAAGATATGATCACCAACTTCAGCAGTCTTCCTATGGCTCTTACAAAGTAAAACCCGCAGCAACCCCCAACACCTCCCCCCCCCGGGAAAAAAAAAAAAAGAAAAAAAGCTAGTGAGTAGAGGCTGACAGTTAGCAAGACAATGAAGGAAAAAAAAAAAAAAAAACAAGGAAGCAAAAAAAGAAATCCTATGATATTAGCAGTCTTCAGATCCAACCAAGACTCAATCAGACATTATGAATGGAGGTCCTCTTAAATCAAATATTTCACAGGTTGGCAAAACAACTGCAAGAACAGCAGTCAGTAGCCCTTGTTTCCTCGAATCCTTGCTCTCATGTCAACCTGGGCAAAAAATTAAATGAGAAGTTAGAGAGGTACATTGCTTACAATCAAATGGTCGTAAGAACCACCATGTTCAGCTCCTCTCGTGGAAATCATATCATACTCTTTACGTCCTTGTAGGCTGTACTATCAGCACAATGAATTTTCAACAAGTCCACACATGAAACTCCCCCCCCCCCCCCTCTCTTTTTTTCTCACCAACACACACACAAACACAAACAAGAAAGAAACGCTTAGAAAAACGCATTTTTCTGGCCACCAAGGAAGCTTCCAACAAGAATAAACTGGCTTAGAAGTGTTTCTGTGAATAAAGCTGGCTAAAACTAAAACTAATCAGTTCTACTTCTTCATGATCTCTCTAAAAGTGGAATGGGCACCCAAAATCCACATGGGCATCTCTATCTTTCTCTGCCACCATATTACATCCATCAGTCATATAACCTTCTAAACTAAACTTGTCGATCCCATTACAAAACTAAGAATGACAACACTATACAAGTTTCAAATACTAACTAGATAAAATTGACTGAGCATGCCCGTGAATAGTCAGAGAAATGGGAATAGTTACCATGAATCAAACTATGTGGCAAGCACGCTAGGAGAAGATCTAAAATCTACTTAATGATGGTTCATGAGCGGCCTTAAGAGAATGATGCCCCCTCATCCAATAACATCCCTTAACTCACTTTGCTGTCATGAGTACTGAAAGATGGCAGGGAAAGTCGGTTTGAGGGCCAAAACCGCTCAAGATATTCATTCTGCATGGCCAACAAAAATCAACTATACCATGCCCAGAACTTTCAGTAATCAATCAAATTCCTCAGGGCCATCGTGTGGTCTTAACATGTCCTCGTCGACCAACCGACACAACAGCTAAGCAAAGGCACAAAACAGTATCCATCCTCAGAGATTCATTCCCCAAACTACATTTCCCCATACCTCTCCAAACAGCTCAGTTTTGCTGGACAAGAAAACCAACGTTTTTTATCACAATAATCAAACGAAAACTCCTAAGTCAAATCCATACTCACGATAGGCAACTACTCCAGCACCAGAAACTCGAGGAATCTTTAAAGAACCGTTCCTACAAACTCAATTCTTGCTGTGGCAACGCCATAGTCAACCAAGAAACTGCAGAAACATCCCGGAACGAATCCCCGACCGCAATCAAACGCGCAAGAAAAAAAAAAAAAAAGCAACCCCGCATCTTGGCTGGCCTCTCTACTTAATCAAGATTCAACGAAGCCTTGAAAGGTGGAAATTAGAGAGAGAAAGATGGGGAGGGAGAGAGAGAGAGATGCCTGGCCTCTCTTGCAGTTGAAGTAGGTCTCCCTCAACCCGACGCACTCGCTGGATATGGAGGGGCTCTTCTCCCCCGCGCATTCCCTGTACGATCGCTTCTCCACCTGCACAACCCAAAAATAAATAAATAAATAAATAAAAACCGCACGCCCACCCCAGCGAAAGAGATCAGAAGCGCCGCGGCTGGCGTCACGCCGGCGCCGCCGGAAAGCAGGGTCGTCTAATCAAGAAGGGGAGATGAGGGAAACCGAGGCGGAACCTTGACGCAATCGGATTCGCTTAGGCACTTGACGAGCTCCATGGCCAGGCCCTTGCACGACTTCGACATCTCTCGATCGATCGACAGAAAAAGAGAGAGGCTCAGGGTTTATTACTTTAATAGAGATTGATTGACCAGGCGGTTCAGATCGTCGGCGACGAGCCGGCGGCGTGGGCCCCGACCGTCGCGATTCCGAAAATGTTTTGTTAAAAAACCGAATGTTGATATGGCTTATAAAAAAACAAAAGAACGAAAAAATATTTCCACCCTCCGCGAAAATATTTAAACATTATTGTTAATGAAAGTGTTTTTTGTTGGCTGATTATTTCAAACAAAGTTTTCTAAATCACTCATCCTTTATGAAATAGATTGAGGTTTAGGGAAAATTACTTAAATAGTTCTAAATATATTGTAATTTTTTCAATTCAATTTCAAACTTTTTGTAATTATCAATTCAATTCGGTTCATCCAACTAAATTTGATTAACGACGCTAACATGGATAATTTTGTTAATGATATTTTATTTTATACAATTTTTTTTTATTTTTTTATTTTCTTTCCCTTTTTTTTTTCATCTCTCCCTTCATTCCTTCTTTCTCTAGCTAGTTGTCAAACCTCAACGATCGACCAAAGGCACTGCTCAGCAAGGCTCGACCTCTTATTCGATCTAGCGAGACTGAGCTTGCCCAATGACGATAAGGCCTCGCCTAGGCCTCACCTTCCAATGCCTCTAGCCAATTGCCAAGGTTTGTCCAGAGGAAGAAAGAAGGAGAGAAAAAAAAAGAAACAAATAAATAAATATCGAATAAAATAAAATATTATTAAAAAATTATTCACATCAAGATCGACCAATCAAATTTAGCTTAATGAATTAAATTAGTACAATTGTAAAAAGTTTAGATTGGATTTGAAAAATTACAATAAGTTTTGGATTGTTTTGATAATTTTCCTATAAGGTTTACATCTAACTAGATATCATCCAATCTTATAAATTCATGCATGTCTTGCATCTTTTTCCTCACATTGGTAGCGTTCATTAATATGATCGTTCCAAGCTCTCAACTAGTTCTTTCCGTCAAATTCCCCTTCAAGCGCTAGTAATGATATTTCTAAACGCAAATGACTAAGTATGCGAAAAGAAAATACATATATATATATATATATATATATATATATATATATATATATATATATATTCTAGCGAAAATTATAAAATGAAAGACAGAGGGCAAACGCGTAAGCGAGACCGCCGCAATTTTTTTTAATTTGATGCCCTCGGAGTATAAATCTCACTTTGCATGAGCTGATTATGAATCAGAACCATCTTTGAGCATTGCAAATTGGAGCACCAGATGTATCACAGTGTTGTGTTAATTGATCCTGGGCCGGTCCCCAACCTGTATTAATCACCACCGGAGCGGCAGTCACCCCGTTCCGGCCACACTGGGTGAGTTACCACGTAAATGAAGAATGTCCTAATTATATACTTGTACAATGTTAAAGAGTGAAGAATAGATGGGGTGACCACTGCAGCTAAAAAAGCTATACGACTTGAATGTTGCTTTCTGCATTTGATTTCATAATCCCACCTTACCAGCAGCCTAAATTCTGGAATTATCTCTCTACGTCGGTCCACGCATCTTCTCGACGAGGTGCTTTCTTTTCTCTTCGATTTGACGTTCCAGTTTCTCGCCCATCTTTTTCCCCAGATCAAACATCCTCGCTCTCCTTCCCATCCTCTTTGGCCTCGCATCATCATGTTCCATTGTCTGGTCATAATTATCTGATATAATTACAGACCTTGATGGCGAACCGGTCACTGGAGTCTCTCCATTCCGTCGGGAGTCATCCCGGGGCTCATCATTCAGTAATACTGGGGTCGTCAATTCTTGTGAAGATATGCTCCGCTTTCGAAGGTTGCTTGGATTTGTTGGTCCCGGTGACCCTGTAGGTCCTGGCAACCCTGTAGGTCCCGGTGACCCTGTGGGTTCGCTGGTCGATGTCAGCTCAGGCTCTGCATTGTTTAGCTTTTGCTGCTTGCTTTCAGAATGCCCACTCGATGGTTGCTTGCTTTCAGAATGACCACTCGATGGTTGCCTACTTAAGTCAGTCTTCGGTTTCGCCTCAACTGGTTGAGAGCAGGGCTTCTCAATAATGGGCACCGGATCTTTGGTGCCTTCTTGACCAAGCCAGATGAAAGGAGCAGCTTTTCGTGGAACCCAGTCATTCTTTTCCGCTAGCATCCATGGAATGCTTAGACTCTCGCAGTTAGGAAGCACCATGGTTTCGTGTATCGAGGTCTATATAATACGAAAGCAAACAAGTCAGAAATGCCCTCAAACTTTGCGGTTTATGCATGTGGGCAGACGACTAGAATGAGCACTTGAATAACACCTAATGCCAATATTAGAAAAAGATGCAGCGCAAACATATTCCATGTCCAAATGTGCTTACTCTCTTTTTGTGTTCAGAATGCATACGCAGCCTAAATATGTAACAGGGAGAGCAACAATGCCAAAATGAAATTTATAAACACCAGGAAAACGAGTGTAAGTTCTTCAAGCATAGTTTAGCCAAAAAAAGGTGTTAATCACAACTCTCTCTATTATATGGGGAGTGACAGAAGGAAATTGTATATCCTTGAGAAATGGACACACATCTACCGAAAGTTTCAGAGCAAGACCATATCCATCGATCGGCAAAGCTATGGCACAACCTTAAAATTAACTCAAATTTACAAATTCTAACATGAAGAAGGACGAAAATATCAAACAAACTTCAGACCGAAAACCAAATCAGAAGTCGTCAACCAGCCTAATATGACCCTTGCAAGTTAAAATGAAGTTTTAATGCAATACAAAGCCACGGACTATGCATCCCTGTCCTATTGCATTTTAGAAAGGTTGACAAATACAGCAACAATTTAATCCTGCAGCAAACAGAAAGAACTGCTGCTGAAAAATTCAATACCTTGAAACGGTTTATTAGGAATGAAGCAATGTGTCCACTAGTGACTTTGTGATCACCAACAGATGACTCCAAGTGAACATCTATTTCAGGCATTGACGTAAAACCAAACCACAGTTGATCTGAAGGGGGTGGCTTTATCTGCACCCGCAGCGTTCCTCGAAGAGAAGCCACATTAATCCGCAAAGCTAATGGCACCTTAGATTGAAAATTATCAGTCAGTTTGAAGTTAATACCTGTATAAATTGGAGCAATAACTCTTAAAAGGAGCAAGGAGGGCACTTTATGTTGCCAAATCTTGTTTTTTAGTTTTGGTAAACATCGCTGACTCTTTTATGATGCTAGTCATTCAGACAATTAACAAGTGCCAGCTCAACCAAGAGTACCAACCTGTGAGACCTGTTTGGCAATTGTATTTAGAATAGACTTCCACCCAGACTTCTGTGTTGCTGACGTATTGTTCTTAGAGCTCTTCATTCCCTCTGAAACTAGATATATTAAGCTACGTTATCCCAAATCCACCGTGGCAAAATAACACTGAGATATCATTTATCAGATCATCCAAGCAAAAAGTTCAAAATATTATCCACAAAAACAGAGTGCTATCCAAAATCTGATGACGCGAGAAGAGACACCGTCTCTGGTGTACAGATATAAACAGAAGTTCCCAGACCTTAGAAGAAAACATTGAAAGGATACAAGAAGCAGAAAAGGATTGATTTAAGAGATCAATCGGTCTTCAAGGGATATAGAAAGCTACCTAGTTTAGTAAATAGCTCCACTGAAATATATTTTCCTTCTTAATAAACTCTGTTAAAACATTGCCTTCATATACATTGAAGGATATGCTTCTCTCTGTTAGTGGACTAAAAGCTTTTGTATCGGTCCTCAACTACTCTTAATTCTTAACCTTACACTTTAGAAATCCTTCACCCTCAAAATAACTTCTTGCATATCAGCACTAGCAATGGATGGGATTACAATTAGGATTGGCATGCACGGTTATGAGTGAGGACAAGTTGTTGGCCTAATAAAAAGCTGCCTTCTAAACTTTGAAGAAGCATTAATACCAGATTGCCCAGCAATAATATTCTCTCGAGGGAGAGAAAAAGAAATCAATAATCCTGAATTCCAAAGCAAACAGACAACATGAAACCCCTAGAGAAGATCTTTTATACTGACCTAGTTTAGGATCTGATTCACCCTTCCCCTCTGATGCATCATTTTCCCCTTCAGAAAGATTCAGCTGCTTCCCCAAAGACTCAAAATCTTCAAGAAGATCTGGTGGGACTTCTTCAGAATTTGATATATCATTCTGAAGATCTAATTCATGGGCTTCTATTCTTGTTTCAATGTCCAATATTGCACCACCAGAATATTCAACATCTACTTCAAAAGCCCAGATCTCACTCATGTCCTGGGGAACAATCCTCATGCCATGGATATAAGGAGGGAGATTTCCAGTTTCAATATCAGTGCATAAGACTTCTCCAATATAACTGGGAGTCCTCATATTGGACAGAGTCCTCTGCCACACAAATTGTTGAAGGAAAAGAATAATCACTATTTGTTGTTGTGCCTACATAATACAGGATAGAGAGAGAGAGAGAGAGAGACTAGCATCCATAGATCTTTAGTTTGATGAAAGAAAGAAAAAGAACAAAGTCATCACCCTTTCTGATAAGACAAGATCCCCGACATAACATTTTGAATTTGTTAGATTAACTCCTGCCCTAGCCTTTTCTGCTGTGATCACTGCTCATACTTTGCTAGGAAAAACTCGTGGAAATATGGCGATACAGGTGATACAAGCATCCATGACAAGCTAAACAGACTCATGAAATGCAAACCAAGAAAGCTAATGAAGTCAATGATGTCGCTGGCTTTCAATGATAAGCACATTTACTCATACTTACCCATGTAAATGTTGGAATAGAACTACTGCCCCACTATTGGAGCTCAACTCAATTTCATATTTGTGGAGAGGGTTAAGATAGGATGAGGGCCAAAACAGTCCGGAAAAGGAAATTGACAGGGATCCAACCAAACCTAGAAGTACTTCCTTTCCATTTTTCTAATAGCTTGGGCATTTATATAGAATTTAGATTGGGGTACATCCATGCAAGACAGGTTGAGAGTATTCCAGCAGGATCAGCGGTTGTCTAGCTTTTAGCCTTTCAAGATGACAACTGAAAATATTCGGAAATTGGGTCCATTCATATTCTGATTGAGAAGGCAAAGACACTGGTCAACTTCCCAGCCTAGCATTAGGAACATGTATTAATCCAAGTGCCTTCCTTGACAGAAAAAGATTGTGATAGAATAGCCTTAGAACAGAGGCCATAAAAGCATTCCTACAATTACATATGACTGTTGAGAGGTCTGGATCAAAAAGCAAAGAAACACTCAACAAGACTCTGCACGTATCAAATTTCACAAAGATTACCTGAATTCTAGACTGTAAGGATCTCTTAATCTGTTCATTACTTTTGGCATCAAAGAAGAGCCGCGAAATTAGCAAGTTCCAACAAAGAGTTCCCTCGTCTACTCCGAATTTGTCATCGGAATCAACATCAGAGACCACAGAGATATGACTCTGACTTCCTGAATGGGGTAAAGATAATGAATGTTGAGGAGAAGATGCCCTTAATGATGCAGGAGCTGAGGCAGAATCTTGATGACCAAGAAGTCTCTCATTCATCTTTCTTTCTTCACGGCTAGATGATGAGACCCAAGATGACTTATTCTCTATGCCAGCCTTAGACACCTTCTTTGTAATTTTTTTCCAGAATAGCCGAACCCTTGAGGAAGCAACATCAGCCCTATTTTCCTTATCAATCGACTCAGCATAGACTGGTGCAGGAGTTTTCATAAATGGGTATTCGTCACGTAAAGACACCAAGTAGCTCTTAAAATTGCCGTTCAACATGGAAAACCAGGTAAGTCTTTTTCTGTCATCACATGAGGCAAGACGAAGGGCTTTGCACCACGATTCCTTCTCCCAAGAAGTGTCAAGATAAATGTAAAAGACCTTGCTGCCTTTATAGATTGCTGAGCTCTTACTTTCCAGTTTGATAGGGTACCTTTTGGCCCTGCGGGTACATCTTAATCATGAGATTTGTGTTTGTTAAGCCGATAATACGACAAAACTGAAGAAAAGCCATCATCACATTTAAAACCCACGCAAACACAGAGGAATGACAAGAAATTGCCATGATCACATGGAACTTTCAAGTGGCAAAGCATAGACAGAACTTGCATTTCATAGTTAAATGGGACAGGCAATGTCACTAGTAATTAAACGTATCACAAAGATGTTGTAATTACTATACGATAGTTTGTACCCCAACATTGTGCTTAAATAATGTGGCAAAAGAAGCTCATCAAGTGGTGGCAAAAGAGCTGCACCAACCGTGGGAGCGATGCTTTCTCTTTATTAATATATAACATATGTACAAGAGACCTTGTCATTCGACATTGTAAGTGATGGCACTCCCAGGGCACCCCAGGTAGATATGTCAATATACTTATTAAAAGCTCTGGTAAATAAGAACCACTTTTATGCAATATTGAAAACTAAATAGAGCTTCCTATTCCAGCTGGACTAAGTAGAAAACATGCAACAAATAAGAACCAATTGCTATCTTAGGATAAAAGAAGTGGAGCAAAAGTTTAAGGTTCACTGCATATAAGTGTCAAAGACAGCACTCATCAGAAACGAAAAATAAATGGTGGGAAATACGCAAGTATTGACGTGCTAATCATTGAAACTAACGTTTACCAGAATCAGGAAAAACACAAAGACCAGATACAACAAGCTGGGGAGCATCTATTGGTTTTCGGAGAGATGGGTAAATGTAATTCCATCCACGAGGCAAGAGAAGGAAAAATACCATTTTCTAGAAGGTAGGTCTGTTGCTGAAACGGCCTCAATCACACACCCCTTCAACAGTACAGCAGATGGAGAACCGTCTGCTTCTGTCAAAATGAGCGAATGATCTTTGATTATGGCATGCTTCCGAACAGGTGAAATCTCAAAAAAATCCTTTTTCTTCTTTTGCTCACGCTGTACTTTCTCTACCCGACTTTTTGGTACTCTTTCTGGCTCAAGAATCCAAACATCCCCCTGCAACACAGATAGTGAGTTAACAAGGTAAATAAACAAGCTAGAAGAGACTCCAACCTGGACAAAAAGTGTCCCCCTTTTACTACACCGTTACAAGAGTTGTCTATCTCTCAAAATGCCAAGTATAAACTAAAGAAAGATCAATTAGCAGCTAAAACAATCAAATGGGTTGAGTTTATGCATAATCTCCAAGAGGAAAAACTCAAGCATGACATGATCATTATCTATTTTAGTCCATGTCCCTATAGTTCAAAACAAAGAGAGATGAATCTTAGACAAGATTAGATACAACAAAAAGCGATATGGGGTATTCCACCCAAGCTCTATAGGGCGTGTTTTGAGACACACGATATGGCGCCAGCCACCAGTCATACTGTAGTGTATGCATCTATAACATAATTAGAATAATCTGCTGGCAAAAAAAAAAAAAAAAAAGAAAAGGCTAGTACGATTAAACTTCTCTCCAAAAGAGAACCCCTTCTTCTTCTTCACCTACAGACATAGCTTTGCCATGTCTTGTCAAAACCACGGGGAAACCAACAATTGCATTAAGACGTATTTCCGTCACATTCAGCTACTGCACACCTCCCATTACTGGCTGTCGAGACTCTTCTCTCCATTCATCTAAAAGGCATAAAAACGGATGCCAATACGACATATGCAAACAGAGGTGAATTCAGCACGAGTGATTTTTCGAGCCCGTGCCCCGTGCACCGAGCGACTCAACCTCCTGATTCTACATGCACCACCCAATCCTCCTCCAAATTAGGACGACGAGGCAATCTCTTCCATCACCTAATCAAACAACCATAACGCAGCAACGAAAGAACAATGAAAGACAGCACAATTCACGAATCCCGCGAAAGAAATCCGCAGATAGTCCGAAGCGCGCAAGTACCTGCTTGCGGCGAACGGAACTGAGCGATTGCTCTTGGTCGACGTCCCGCGCCGCCAGCCGAGACGCGTCCGACTTCCGGACCTTCCGGTTCAACCGATCGAGCAGGACCAGGAACACCAGCAACTCGGCGGCGACCACCGCGACGGCCCCCAAGACAAGCCCGGCCAGAAACGCCGCGAGCCCCACCCCCATGCCCGCCGCCGGCAGAACTCCGGCGCCCAAGTTACCCGCCGACTTCGATTTGCGCGATCAGTGTGAATGCAGAGAGAGAGAGAGAGAGAGAAAGACGTTATACAGAGGAGGGAGAATGGGAATAACCGAGGAATCCGATGCCGGAGCTTTCGGGGCGAGTTGCAGTGGAGTGAGAACGGGATCAATCCCGGAGAAAAGTAGAGAGGGAAAGAGAGATCTAGAGAGAGAGAGAGAGAAAGAGAGAGAGAGAGAGAAGCTTCAAAGGCGCGTAGGATACGAACCGGTGCCGGATGTTGACGGCGACCTTGGGAGTCTGGAGCCCGCCGCATCATATGGTGGGCCCCGCCCCGCCTCGTCCTTTTCTCTCTTCCGTCGTCCTTCTTCCCAGTTCCCACCCCAATTTTCTGGACCAAAAATAATTATTATTCTTTTTTTTCCTTTTTTTGTCCTTTTTGTACTTTTCGATTCTTTTTACTCATGTCGACTAGGAGATTAAAAAAAAAAAATATATATATATATATATATATATATATATATATATATATATCAAAATAAAAAAGGGGAAAGCGGGGAAGTTTCAGGTTGCGTTAGAACGAGTTCGAAAAAACATGGTAACGTGCGGGAAAAGACCGAAGATAGCGACTGACTGATTGGAATTTGTCCGAATGGGAGAGGCTCGGCTCCCGCATTTGGTTCCGCCACTAGGGTGATGCGATGCATAATTTGCACGCCCAAAAAACAAATAATAAAGTTTTGCCCGAGTTGCCGTCCGTCGAATTGGATTAGGAGGGGCTGTGTGAGACGTGGCGGAGATAAGACTCGCCAAGTGATGGGAGGTCTTAGTCGACAAGTGTCGAAGGACGACGAGATGATGTTTAGTATTGGCCAAGCAAAAGGAAAATTACTTAGTCCCGAGACATGGATGTCGGTGAATGAAGTTCGGATTGATCAACATCGGGGCTACAGCTAACATGGCCTGTGACGAGTTAAGTGTCAGATAACTCTACCTACGTAATGGGATTTAGTTTTGGATACAATTCATTTGGGGAAATTGGTATTACTTTGAAGAAATTAAACCGATGCAATCACAATGGAGTGGAGCCGTAGATCTCAGATGCCACTAACCACAAAGGCTGAGATATATAGATTGTTATAATCATTAGAGGGGAGGCGTGAGTTGTAGAAGTAATAACATAAATACTTGATTTGTAGTTGTGTAGTAGGGATCGGCAATTAATCAATGAACAAAGGTTACTTAATTCTATATTGTGATTTCACTATTTTTTACATGGCTAGCTGCAATTGCATTCGATCTTGGCTTTTACTTTTCACAAAAACTCATTCACATCCTCAATCGATTGGTTTATCAACCTTATACCTTTATTATAATTTGTCTTATTTTAACTCATTCTCTCTTCTTTCTTTTTTCTCTTTTTACAAGGCATGGAAATCGATCCTCATTGATGAAACTAAACATTCTCACCCAGCCAAAATCCCTTACCACTAGGCCGCGTGCCAAGTGAGTGTCAACCCATCCTTTTTTTTGGGTCAAAAATTGATCTATACTTTGAAAGGTGCTTCATCAACATCTTTCGGCAAAATACACACACTTCATTTCATTTTTGCAGCATTAACCATAATGTTTGATGAAGCTTTTGGCCACCTTCGCCAGCTCTTCCTGTCAAGCATGTCCCAATATTTCGCATCACAGAAATTGACCTCCATCATATTGTTGTCGCATGAAATTAACTCCTGCATTCATCATGTATCTAGTATGTTAGTCATGCGATAAATCGAGTGGCAAAGAAAGCTATTAGGTCCTCGTTTTGATGCCAGGAATTCCTTTTAGCGAAAACTCGTTTTTATCAATATCTAGAAAGTTCCAAGTTCGATTCCTATTTTCATTTTCATACCTTCTCGTTATCCATTGACCTCTTCCCCCTTTGGCGAACATGCATGGACAACAATCTATCAACACCAAATCTGTTGACAAGCATGAATCTTGAGACCATTCAAACTCGTGCATGATGTTGTCGTCGAAGCTTTAAGACCGTGCTCCCTCGGTCAAAATTGGGCAACAAGAGAAGAGTCTTGCTTCGTAATGATGGAGGAATGACGATGACGAGATCATCGTGCGTCTTCATTGGACCGGGCCGGACCTGGCTTGCCTTGTGGATCAAGCCGCACCTGCTAAAAAAAGCCCCTCGTCGCTCCATTTCCAAACTCATCGTCAACGCCAAAGCAAGATCCCTTGCTTTCTGCAATCTCCCACTGATCGATATCGATCGATCATCTCTGACGCGACCCAGACCCCAAATTCTCCGATCGAAACACACCCATCTCCGATTCGGACCCAATCGGATCCCGCCGCCATGTTCCCCGCCGGCGCCGCCCATCCCAATCGAAGCCTGACCTTCTCCTCCTTGTTCTTGTTCCTGCTGTTCCTGCTTCCTCCGCATCTCCAGCTCGCGCACGCCAGGAAGCCCCACGCCATCGCCTTCCGATCGCCGGGCCTCTACCCGGAAGCCATGGCCTGGGACCCGTCGGCCCAGCACTTCGTCGTCGGGTCCCTCCGGAGCCGCTCCCTCCACACCGTCTCCGACGCCGGCGTCGTCGAGGACCTCATCCGCGACGACTCCCTGCCCCCCAACTCCGCCATCCTCGGCGTCGCCGTCGACAGCCCCCGCAACCGCGTCCTCGCCGTCGTTCACTCCTTCGCCGCGCTCCCCCACTTCAACGCCCTCGCCGCCTACGACCTCCGCTCCCGCGGCCGCCTCTTCCTCTCCATCCTGCCCTCCTCCCCCTCCGGCCACGACCGCGCCAACGACGTGGCCGTCGACTTCGACGGCAACGCCTACGTCACCAATTCCTTCGCCGACCTCATCTGGAAGGTCGGCCCCGACGGGGCCGCCTCGATCTTCTCCAGATCCCCGGCCTTCACCTCGTTCCCCGTCGACCGGGAGGCGCCGCACAGCTACTGCGGCCTCAACGGCATCGCCTACGTCGGCAGGGGGTACCTCCTGGTGGTCCAGTCCAACACGGGGAAGATGTACAAGGTGGACGCGGAGGACGGCACGGCGAGGGTCGTGCTGCTGGACAGGGACCTGCCGCTGGCGGACGACGTGGCGGTCCGGCCGGACGGGGTGGTGCTGGTGGTCTCCACGAATAGGCTGTGGTTCTTGAAGAGCGACGACGCGTGGGGGAGGGGGTGGTGTACGACGAGGCGGAGCTGGACGTGGAGAGGTTCCCGACGTCGGTGGCGGTGGGGGCGGAGGAGAGGGCGTACGTGCTGTACGGGCACGTGCTGGAGGGCCTGGGCGGGTCGGCGGCGGCCGGGGGAAGGGAGTGGTTCGGGATCGAGGAGGTGAGGTCGGAGAGGGAGAGCAAGGACGAGAAGGTGTGGATATACGTGGTGTTGGGCCTGGGCCTGGCCTACTTCACGTTCTGGAGGTTCCAGATGAAGAAGCTCGTCACCAACATGAGCAAAAAGACCAATTAGCACCCCTTTCTCCTCATTTTCACTTGCTAGTTTTCCTTCTTTTTTTTTTTCTTTTTTTTTTTGAGGTGTTGGGTCTTTGTGATTAGGCAAGCCTGGATTGGCTGATTGAATAGTTTTTGGTTTTGTAAGCAGTGATTGGTGAATGCAAAAGCACGTTGGATTTTGTTCATGTTTCAATCCTATGCTAATCAATGACCCTCCTAGCGATTCCAAGTTAGACCAAGCCGCTCTCGGTTCTTGGGCGTATAATTCTGTTGACACGCCATCAATCATCAGGATTGAATCTCAAATTAGGGCTAAGCTGCGTTCCTCGTCACATGTTTATGCGAGTGCCCGTGCTCTCACTGTGGGTGGGAGAGAGTATGGGTGTGGTGCTCATACTCATATGAAAATGGGATGGTTTTTTTTTAGGAATTAATGGGGCCTAATTATTATTAAAAATAAAGAATTTCAATTTTAGGTTTAATTTCAATTTTGTTGAATTGTAAACAAAGATCTACTTATATTCATGTCTCAAATCTATCCCGTTAACTCTCCACCCAAATTTATTCAATCCAACCTAGCATTCTCATGTCAGAATTAAATCCATACTGGTTGTTGACATGGATTAAGCAGCTCTTCATGATCTTCCTACCTCGTGAGTTCTCCTTCATTAGGCCCGATATGAATCGGAGTATAGAGGAGAAATCTTGCTTGGGGCCCTACTCATTGAAATCTCCTCTTAGACTTTCATTGGAATTCCTCAATTGTTGTTTTCATTGTATCTCTCTTTCTCTTTGATCTCTTGGGCTGATCTCTCTAGGTCGGCATTGTGAGGAGGCCATGCAGCCTCAACTCACAACTATGACCTCTTCCATTAGATAACAACTCTAAGGTGGCCAAGATGTTGCTGCAATGAAAGTACATTGATGAAGAAGAAGAAAAAAATGATGCATTCATGAGGTGGTGACTAGAACTTGTGCCAGTCATGACCATTGGAGCTTCCGCTAGTGTTTTGAGCCATAAAACTTGTGGCAACCATGGCCGTGTGATCTTTTACGAATTTTTGGCAAAGGTCATAACTATTTAAAGATTCATAAAAGACCAAATCTGAAGTCACGACTTCCAAGTCCATTCTCAGAGGTAGCCCAAAGGTTGCAAGCAGATAGTCATATGGCGGTGGCTAAGCAAATTTTGTGGGGAAAGGCATCAAATGTGGGGAAGTGGCTATGAACAATTGGTAAACGGTAACAATTATCCATGTTGAACTAAATAATGATAATTTTAGATGGAGGATTAATGAAGATGGATTTTAGACTAGTGTAAAAAATTTATGATCAGGCAAAATTGAGATCAGATATAAAGTTGGAGGTTAATTAAGGGAATTAAGCCGAATTAGTGATTTCAATTCCCAAGTTTGAGAAATTGCATTTCCCGTTGTATGATTTGGCTTTTGTGGGGTTGAATTGGCCCGCCATTCCTTGAAGGCCGCCAGCCAATACAACCTTTTGCTCCTCCATATTCTTTTAAATGACTTTAAAAAAGTTAAGCTTTGATTTACTAGAGAAAAAAAAACGCGTTTGGATAGAAAATTGGAAGAAATTCGGATGTCCAGTGAGATAGGAGTTGGGGGTGAAATTCTTTTTCCTTCCCAATTTTCTTCACCCCTCTTTTTTCTCAATCATAGTACTAAAATAAGATTGGAGCCCGCCGTTATTGACTCACATTCTTTTTCCCAAAATCTAATTTTCTTTTGTTAAAAAGAAATTTCTATTCATAAGCAAATTGATACATGAAAGAGAATCCCAAGAACTACGGTAACAAAACAAACTCATAAATCTCCAAAATAAAAAATAGAAAGCAATGCGTTTTCATTAGAACGTGGTTGGCCTAAATTATCATAAGCTCATCCTTCAAGAATAGATTTGTAACTGGATTCAAGCAAAAGAATCGGCAGCCAAACATTGAATTACACAGCACCATCAATAATAAGCACATGTCAAGATCTCCATCTATACTTACGGCTTTGCCTTTGGAAGATATGCACCTAAGTTTAGCATTCCCAACATCATCACCATATAAAGACAACATCAACATATTGAAAAATCTCATATTTGACACCTGTGAGACTGAAACCCGTGGCTAATGCAAAGTGCCAAAACTTTGAGTGAAAAAACGTTGAATGAATATAGATTTAACACCGAAACTGCTGCAAAAACCATTGAAACTGGAGGCGGAATACTTGTTCATTAAAATTTCAAAATCTAGAATTAAATCTGAGAGAAAAGCTTTCAAATATAAGACCGGGAGAGCAAAGCTCCCATAACTAAAACTAAATTGAGAGAATTAGGAAATAAAAAAAAAGGAATTAAAAGGAAAAAGAACTAGGAGTCTCTCCCTCCAGAAGTGGAAGAGCCAAAAATAGATGTAGAGAGAGACTAAAATCTAATTAGCTCGCTTGAATAATTTAATTGCTCGCTTGAATAATTTAATTTCGATCATCATCACATGGATTAATCCTTTTAGGTAGTCAACGATAAATTGAAACGAGATTCAATTTACCGTCGCCTCGTCTCTGTCCCATTTCCAACTCCAACGAACCCTCGCCGCGAAGCGCCAATCCATCACCTTCCGATCACCGGGCGTCTACCCTGAATGCATTGCCTGGGACGAGCCCTCCTGCAGCTTCCTTGTCGGCTCCCTCCGCGGATGCACCATCCATGCCGTCTCGCCCTCCAGTGCCGTCGAGACCCTCATCCACGACGGCTCCCTCCCCCACGACTCCACCTTCTTCAGCCTCGCCGTCAACCCGCCTCACCACCACCTCCTTGCGATGGTCCATGCCCTCGCCCCTCTCCCCCAGTTCAATGCCTTCACCACCTACAACCTCCGCACCCGGCGGCAGCTCTTCTCTCCCCTCTCCCTCCCTCCTCCACCTCCTTCGTCGATAGCGCAAACCACATCACCATCGACCCCGCTAGCAATGCCTACGTGACCAACTTCGTCGCGAACCTAATCTGGAAGTTGAGCCCTAACGAAGAGGCCTCGATCTTCTCCCACTCCCTAGCGTTCACTTCCTTCCCGCCAACTGGTGACCCCCTATAGCTACTGCGGCCTCAACGACGTCAGGCACGGCAGTGGCTATGACAGCTTGAATTTTCAGAATTTGTTTTCGATTAAATAAATCAAGCATTTCATCGACATACCAATAATGCAATTCTCTGAGCTGATCACTCATGAGATAATTGAATTATCTGGGAAAACAATTAAGAAATCTAAATGCAATGGACTTGAGAATTCGACTAGGAATCGACTGCTCGACTGTGTTGATCAGCAAAGGTCATTACGACACTATTAGAATCGATCAGAGATAAAAAAAATAGGTCAATTCGATTGAGATAAGTGATCAAAGTACGGATGATTCCACCTAATTGCAAAATTATCATCGATCGGCACTAAATTGATTTTCTAAAGTTTTGGGTACCTTGTGTCTGTAATTGAAACATCGAGATTTTTACGATAACCGAAAGTCGACAATGAGTCGAAGATGTACGTTATGACTTGAGATAAATCGATCATCACGGGTCAATTGCACTAAAAAAAATTCCTAAAAGTTACCCGGTAGACTAAATCACGCTAAAAACGTGTCGGATTGAAATTAATTGCGAATTTGAATCTGATTTCAGAAATTGAAAGTTTTGTAGTGTCATGAGTTATTTTAGGAACGTCGACTCATCCTCCAAAATTTTTTTAGAGATTCCGAAATTTTTATGGAAAATCGGTTCGGACGTTGCGGAAAATTAGCGGAAATTCGTACAGGCTCAATTAAAGGAAATTTCGACTTCTAAGCCAAGCTACTGGGTGATGAGAAATTGTGGAAATGTGTGGGATGTTTCTTCGACGAAATTAGACGTTGATTTGGGAAATTTCATGAAGAAATTGAAGCTAAATTAAGTGAAATTCGGATCAAAAGAGAAGGGCTGCATTTTTGGCCTCAAATTGGACAAATTATGGATATTCAAAGCAAGAAAGAATTAGGAGACATTGTGATAAGTTAGAAGACCAAAGGGGGACCAAGCTTTAATTAATCAAGATATTTTTCTTGACTTTGGCTTTTCTCTCTCCACTTATCTTCTCGAGCACGTCCCCTGCTGATCTTCATCTTTCTTTTGCGCGTCTAACTCCCCCGACCCCCTTCTGTTTTCATTTCTTTCATTTCCCTGCTCCACTCAAGCTCGCCCACCTGCAGTCAACGAGTAACTTTTAGTTGACCCCGCAAAAACCCCATTGAAACTCAACGCCACACAGCCACACACCACGTCCCTCTCTCCACCATCTTCTATCTCTTCTTCATCCACCGAAGTAAAGCCACGATTCCTTAGCTTCTTCCAGCAGCCGCGCGTCCCACGTATGCCAGCGATCTCCACCGAGCTGCCTCTTTCTGCCACGCTTGAGTCAACAAAACGGTGGAGCTCTCCCCATCGTTGACTCCCTTGCTGCCAGCGAATTCGTGGACGCCAGCAGGCCGCCCCATCTCCACGCTCGGGCATCGCCAGCCGCTCCTTTCGTCCGCGACTTCAACGCCAGTCCATGATCCAGCAATTTCGGCCAGCATCTCCAGCAGCTTCGGTCTTCTCCAACAACGTCGGTCTTCAATTTTCGAGGCCCAACAGCAGCCTTTGCTGCTTCTTGTTCGGCCCGTTAATTCCAGCTGCAGCAGCCCACGGATCCAGCAGTCTTCAACTCCACGAGCCCAAACCCATTTCGCTCAATCCAGCCCACAAGTGCAGCAAGCCCATCTCAGCCGAAGCCCAGCAATTTGAAGTCCATCAAAAGCCCAGGTTTCGGCCCAATCCAACGAAGCCCAGCGAAATCAGAACCCCGCGATTTTGAGGCCCAAGCCCAATGTCTGCACAAGCCCGGTCCGATGCAATAACAGATCTCAGTTTGGGCTGAGATTTGTTGGGCCCATTTTAGGCCCGGCCCAAGTCCATCGACGCCGCCGAAAATTCGGATTTCAACCGCTGTTGCGCCATCGTCGCAGTGAACCGGTTTCCGCAATTAACCGGTGAATTTATACTCTAAACTCTTCTTAGTAAGCTAATGACGTTTAAGGAGTGTTGATTTATTTAATTAGGAATTAGGTGGTTAGTTAGATTAAATTAGAAATTTAATTATTTAATTGAGCATATTAGGTAGTTAGCATGGTTCAGCTAAGGCCTAGATTAATTGTACTATTTATCTAGAAGGGTTCGGGAATTTTTCAAGTCCATATTGGTATTTAATTTAATAATTTTTGGCCTAAGTTAGTATTTTAGAAATTAAATTGATTTACATAATTAATTTTCGAAATTAATTAGTTATTAATTATTTTTCGGGAAATAGGCCAAGGTAGCGGTGGACCGGAATTTCATAATGATTGTAATAGTGTGGTTAATTTCGCAAATCGAGTCTTGATTGGATTTTTGGTATTTAATTCCAAAATTTGTAAATTTCCAATATTTATCTAGAAAATCCCGGGTGTTAGATTTTGATACCAAAAATAGTTTTAATTACTATATAAAATAGTAGGATTTTAAATTGGAAGAATGTCAATTTTTTAAGGTCGAGTTGATCGTGTACCCACACACGACTAATTTACAATATATTTCTAATACGAAGAAAAAGGCTGGGTTCATTATTTTAATTGAAGCACTTAAATGCAATGCACAGTGCCCTAAGCCATATTTGAGTGATTGTGTGATGGTTAAGAAAAATCGTCCCGGGCTGTAAGCTAGACATTATCTCTATTTGGGATACCCCTAGACAACGGGAAGCCAATTGCAGTAGATTCTGGACCCTATGCTCCTTTGGAGAAGCCGTCGACGTAGTGATGTGCCGTGCTCAGTGGAGTGAGACGATACCTAGCAATTGCCAGAAAACCGCCGAACAGAAAGTAGGCCGTGCTATATGCCGAGATCAAAACTAGGAACGCATAATTAATTGAGTGAATGTGTCGAATTATAGGACAAAATTATGTGGCACGGATTGGGACGTGTCATAATGATTTGGCCATATAATCAAGACCACTGTACTGGTTTGAGAATTGAGTGTGGCGTTCCAGTTGTTGGAGCTTATTTGTTCCTCATGCTTTCATGCTGTCTGAGATATAAACTGTACTGACATGCAGGGTGGATCGGAGACGAGATAAGTCTCCTTGATTGTGTGATTGTGTGGTTAGGATGCTTCTGGGCGTATTACCCTCCTAATTGGGGTTTAGAGCATAGATTTGCTGAGACATTGTCTCGCTGATTATTGTATAACCATTTTCAAGATTGTTGAGTGGAGGACTTGGAGCTGAGATAAGGTGGTCAGAAATGTAGGTCAATTAGGACCACTTCTTCTAGTCTTTTGTAGTCTTTTGGCCACATATTTTGTACATGACTCAATTTGTTTTACAAAGCCATGTTTGTTTGTGAATTTGTTGTCCTGCTTTTCTATCTTGAGATGATTACTATCAGAGAATTTATTTTTGCTTCCGCATATACAATTAAAAGAAAAGGTCGGTGACTCGTCCTAAGAAATCGCAAATTTTTATCTACCAAAGAGGGATGGGCACGTGTTCAGAGGCTCAGGGCGTGACAGCGGCAACAGGGACCACCTGCTTGGCATCCAAACCAACACAAGGAAGATGTACAGAGTCAACATGGACAGCTCAACGAAGGCCGTCTACTGAGCATGGACCTGACGGTCACCGACAACATGGCAGTCCGGGTCGATGGGGTCGTGGTGCTAGGGTCGATGCATAAGAAGTGGTTCCTGAGGAGTGAGGATGGCTGGGAAGAGGCAGCGGCATACGACGAGGTCGCCCTCGATTCCAACAAGTTCCCAACGTTGATGACACTAGCGGCGGAGGAGAGGGCATACATGATATATGAGCTATGTAACATCGACAATCTCCGGGAGCCTTCGTGTTGTGTCCAACACTCCGACACATGTCCAATACGCTCCGACACGTCTTGACACGTTCCGACACATCCTGACACACTTCGACACGTAGTCAACAAGTGTTGAAAAATCCAACACATAGTCAACTATTTTCGACATGCAATTTCGACACACACGGGATCAATTTTAAAAATTTTCAATATTTGAGGGGTCAAAATATAAATATACAAAAAATTAATAAAAAGGGGGGGAGGGGAGGGTTGGTGGCTAGGCGCGCTACCACCGCCATCATCAAAGGAGACTAGCGAGGCATAGGAGGGGGGGTGGCCCTCGCCGAGTCGGGCAAGGCCATCACCAGCTAGGCAAGGGCCGGTGAGGCTCGCCTAGATTCAGGCGATGCCTCGGCTGAGGCCCGAGCGAGGCTCGCCCAAATTTGGGCAACGTTGTGCCCTCGCTCGAGCCTAGCGAGGGTCGCCGGCCCTCGCTTGGGGCCGAAGAGGCCTCGCTTAGGGCTAGGGAGGCTTGCCAGCCATAGGCGAGGGCCGGTGTCGCAACCTACCATCGGGGGGAGGGAACAGGTTTAAGAGTATTGCCTAAAAGACGGGCTTAAGGCCTATAATTAGGCGCGGACTCTCCCAAGCCCATACCCCTCGTGACATTGGGATATTTTTTAGAATTTTGCACAAATGGAGTCGCCGCTAGCCTATTGGGGTCAGCTAAAAACCAAGTAAGGCATGGGAGTGTACCTCACTTCCTATGCAATTGGAGAATCTAGGGTCGGGGACTTAATTACACTAATTGACTAATTAGTGCCATTTCGATACCTAATCTTATTCATTTTAACAAAATGATTTTCATTAGGCAGTTTAGATTGATTTCATGCCTATCCACTAACATAGGAGGTGAGCATGCATGTGCACAATCAATAAAGTAATAATTATACCTACCAAGATCCTATTTGCCCTAAAATTAAACACGTGCAAATTAAACACAAAACACGCAAATTAAACATACGATAAAAACAACATACAAGAAAATAAAGGCTTAATTACACTGAAGCGGCAATACATAGCAATTCCTAACCAAACCCTATCATTTTTGGATTTTTGAAATTTTTAATTTTTTTAATTTATTTTTTAAAGTCGAATTTTTAATATTTCTGATTTTTTTAATGTTCTCTTAAATTTGTTTGAATTTTCGGAAGTTTTCTGAATTTTTATTATTTTTTGATTTTTTTGATTTTTTTGATTTTTTTTAAATTTATTTAATTATTTTTTTGTCCTTTCCCCGTTTTGTCTTTTCTACTGCACTTCCCCTTTCGACGACTCCTCTGCACAAGGCAACATTTGCTTTCCTTTTCTCTTTTTTTTTTGTTGCACTTTTACTTGCTTTTTCTTTTGTTTTTTCTTTTGTTTTTTTTTTTTTTTTTTTTTTCCCTTTGGTCTTCTCCTCCGCGTGCTTTCTTCTTCGTGCATCTTCTTCTTCCCTGACGCCACCACCCGAACCCCTTCTTCGCCGGCAACCAAATCTTCACCAAAGCAGCAAGACCCGACACACCATCTCCCAAACACGTCGTCACCGACACCATTCGCCAGTTGTACTGGCGTTAGCCACCGTCGGCCGCCTACTCCGGCGACCATTAATCCAAACATCGAAACGATGAAAACTCTCGCTCTCTCGATGATACGCAATTATTTCGCGAAAGCCACTCCAAAACGCAATGAGCATACAAAGAGAAAACATGATTCGACGGCCATGAACGCAAACACGGATCGATCCCCATTTAAAACGTGAACCGGCTTCCAGTCCTTCGCGGGACATTTTCACAAGCACTTGGTGTACGCTATTGACACGGGGGATTTTTGACTTGATATGGACACGAGCACAAATCTAAACCCCTAACGACGCATCTAGAACAAGTATTAGCTTTCAGGGAGGATCGGCTTGGACCGAAACTTGCGCGAACTAGTCGACGCAAGCTCCGGCCCGTCGTCTTCCGGAAACAAGGGACGCACGGTCGGAAAAAGCCTACCTGGTTTGAGGGGAAGGTTGCAATGGATGGCAGTTGAAGAACAGACCTCCGGTGACGGCCAACCACTATCTCGAGCTTGCTCTTTCTCGCTCACTCTCTCCCTGTGCTCTGGTGTGTGGTGTGCTGTCCCTTGTGGAGTTCTTCTGCTGAGCTCGTTCGAGGAAGAGTTGCGGTGGACAACGGCGGGCAGACGGGCCTCCAGCAACAACTAGTTGTTCCCTCGAGCTCTCCTCCTCGTTCTCGTTCGCTCTCTCTCCTTTGAACTCCGTTTTTCTCTCTCTCCCTTTCTCGGTTCCCCTCTCCCCCTACTTCTCTTTCCGTTTCTTTCTCTTTTTCCCTCCTTTTCTTCTGCAGGACCTCACGAGAAGACCACGACCATGCCAGTTGCCAGCCAGGCATTCCCGACCCGCGGATCACGCTACCATCTCGATCTCCCTGCTCCTCCATCGCTGCTCCTTCTACTCTCTGCTGTTGATTTGTTTTTTGTTATTCCTTGCAGGTCCTGCAGCGAAGACCGGCTAGAGGGAGGAGAAAAGAGCACGGGCTGGGCCGAAGGAGAAAGGAGGCTTCGGCTGGCCCAGTGCGGTGGAGGAAGAGAAAAGAAAGGGGCGCGGGCTGGGCCAAAACCAAGTCCGGCCCGGCCCGATTTTTATTTTCGTTTTTTTTTTTTTGGGCTAATGCTTAACTTTGTACACAATTAAGTCCTAAATAAAATTGTAAAATTTAGATATCAACAGCTGCCCATCTTTAAATGGGAGCTCGAAGAGGTTCCATTCAAAGACAAAAGACACCTAAATTATTTTGGCGATAAAGAGACTTCAGGTGCATAGGCATGTATCAGGTCGACGGAAAGAACTCATAACTATGGAAGCGCGTCTTGTCAATAAGAGAAAGAAGAGAAAAACTCCGGGCTACAGAAGCTCGCCGTGTCATAAAAAGAATGAGAGGAATGAGGTCTCACTGAGTAACAACAGGTTTTGACCAAATGAAAAATGCATGATTTGAGGAAAACCAATGAACCTTCATAGATGACATGTTTAAGGTTGACCATGAACCTTTTGAAAAATCATAGTTTAAAGATAGACTCATGAACATTTTAAAAACATGGTTTAAGGATAGACTTACGAACCGTGTGGTTTAGGAAAACCGCCAACTTCGTGGTTTAAGGATAGACCCACGAACCGTGTGGTTTAGGAAGAGCCACCAACCGTGTGGTTTAAGGATAGACCCACGAATCGTGTGGTTTAGGAAAAGCCACCAACCCCGTAGTTTAAGGATAAACCCACCAACCCTGTGGTTTAAGGATAGATCCACGAATCGTGTGGTTTAGGAAAAACCACCAACCCCGTGATTTAAGGATAAACTCACTAACCTTGTAGTTTAAGGATAGACCCACGAACCGTGTGGTTTAGGAAAAGCCACCAACCCCGTGGTTTAAGGATAGACCCACGAATCGTGTGGTTTAGGAAAAGCCACTAACCCCTTGGTTTAAGGATAGACTCACGAACCGTGTGGTTTAAGGATAGACCCACGGACCCGTGTGATTTAAGGATAGACCCACGAACCCGTGTGGTTTAAGGATAGACCCACGAACCTTGTGGTTTAGGATAGACCCACCAACCATGTGGTTTAAGGATGACCCACGAACTTTGTGGTATAAGCATAAACCCACGAACCGTATGGTTTAGACTAGAAAAAAAAATGGTCTCACCGTGTAAAAACGGGTTTTGACTGGATGTGATGGTCTTACTATGTAAAAACGGGTTTTGACTTGATGTGATGGTCTCACCGTGTAAAAACGGGTTTTAATTTGATGTGATAGTTTTTGACTAGATATGCTAGTCTCACCGTGTATAAATGGGTTTCGACTGGGAGGAATGTCTTACCATGTAAAAACGGGTTTCGACCGGATGGTAGTCTCACCGTGTAAAAATGGGTTTCGACCGGGAAGAAGGTCTCACCGTGTACAAACGGGTTTCGACCGGATGATAGTCTCACCGTGTACAAACGGGTTTCGTGGATGATAGTCTCATCATGTACAAACGGGTTTCGACTGGATAATAGTCTCACCATGTAAAAACGGGTTTCGACTAGGAGGAAGGTCTCACCGTGTACAAACGGGTTTCGACCGGATGATAGTCTCACCGTGTACAAACGGGTTTCGACTAGATAATAGTCTCACCATGTCAAAACGGGTTTTGACTGAGAGGAAGGTCTCACCGTGTACAAACGGGTTTCGACCAGATGATAGTCTCACCGTGTACAAATGGGTTTCGACTGGATAATAATCTCACCGTGTACAAACGGGTTTTGACTGGATAATAGTCTCACTATGTAAAAATGGGTTTCGACTGGGAGGAAGGTCTCACCATGTACAAATGGGTTTCGACCGGATGATAGTCTCACTGTGTACAAACGGATTTTGACCGTGTGATTTAGTAAAAGCCACCAACCCCGTGGTTTAAGGATAAACCTACCAACCTTGTAAATGGCATGGTTTAAGGCTGACCATGAACCTTTGGAGAATGGCATGGTTTAAGGCTAACCGTGAACCTTTGGAGATGGCATGGTTTAAGGCTGACCATGAACCCTTTGAGATGGCATGATTTAAGACTGACCATGAACTTTTGGTTTTTAGGGAAGCACCCGCTAACCCCATGAAAACTGCATAGCTTCACTGAGGAATCCTGTCAAACTCAACTTGAGCAAATGTCGTTAGAGACGTCATCAAGAGACGTATTGGCAATATTATAGCATTAATTGAACAAGCTAATCAAGCTAAGTTCGACTGCTTTAGAAAAACATACGATGTCAATCAGCATTATGTGGCGCAAGACTGTCATCTTGCTCGAGGATATATCATTAATCATCAAATTCTCCGGGAGTCAAGTTCTTATCAAAACGGTTACGACTCGTGAAAAAGGCTCATGAAGCATGCCAAACTAGAGCTTCTTAATCAGAAAGGGTTTCTCACCCACTCTCAATAAAATGGTTGCTTAATCCCATCCATTTGCGTGGGAAGTAACTGATTGCTTATGGTATCTCACATAACCCATGTCGAAGGCTTTCAGAAACATTCGCGATGAGCACAATTTGATCGATCAAAAATGTCTTTTGAAAGAACTGCAATATAGGCTCGATTAGGGCTTACACAAAGGAATTATTGTTTTGAGGCCAATAAATGAACATTTGTCACTATCTTCAACAGGTTTACAAGTCGAGAACTTGGAAGATAAGACAAGATAAAATTACTTCCACTCCTTCAAGCAGTAACTTCTTGGTGATATTCCCATTTTCACTCAAACCATTCCAATCAGAAGAGATTTCGGAAGAATATTGTAATGTTGGCTCGGGAGAGGCTCGAAAGGCTTAAAATTTTCAATAGGGTTTTTAAGAGTCGGTGATCATCACGGCATCGTGACCAAGTCACTCGATCTTTTGAAGGCATTTGGCTTTTGAAACACTACGCATCTCGAAAGTCCCTTAACTAATCATTTCTACATAGGAGCTTTGCTCATTTCTCTAATTTCGTTTGCCCTTTACGATAATGATTTTTTTCCGTAGGCACTTGGATTTTGATAATAATTTTTTTTTCACATAAGATGTAGCCTTTTGGATCTTTTTTTTTTTTTTTAACGGGTATTGGCCTTGCTTTTACCAGGCACACTACTTTTTTATGCCCCCTAGTTTGTCGAACTTTTTGTTCTTTGAATTGTTGTAGCTCTTATGACTTTCGAGATTTTTTTTCACATTTTCTCGTGACTGTCAATTGTATTTGATCAATTTTTATGCCTTGCCCCAGTGAAGGGAGATAATCACCACTCAGGGTTCAAAAATGAATAATCAGGCCCAAATTGGTTAAAGCAATGGATATCAGTGTTTGGGTAGAGAAGGAAATGCTCTTCTTCACATTAGGATGAGTCAAGCTCTAATGAAAATTCCTCTGAAGCTACGATCAAAAAATTGATGCAAGTGAAAGTAATAGAATCTTTCCTGATCATTCGCTCTACAACACGATCATAACCTCTTATGCTGCCCCCAATGTAGGGTCATTTTCGACAGGGGTATTTTCAAGAATCATCTTTACTCAGTCGAAAGGGCTAGCAAGAGATTAGTATGGTGCTTGGGATTGATGAAGGAAACGCCTTTATCATTTCGATCTTTGCGCTCAATGCGAATGAATCATTCATCCTAAGAGAATGTCGCTTTTCACTCAACTCTCAAAAGTGTTTGAAGGACGTGTTTGGAAATGGCTCACCTTTCTTCGTCCTAAGCACTTCTTGTTTGGCATGGTTAATGTTTCACTTTTCACTCTGCCGAGATCATCCGAGTAGATCAATCTCCATAGAGAAATTTAATTCAAAATAAATAGCCCACAAAACGAGAAGACAATTTTGAGATAAAATGGATGCTCAAACGTTTGTAGAATTTTTTGAATTATTGATTTCATTTTTTTTTTTTTTGCTTGTCTCTAAGAAAGCGCCAAAAGTTCTCTCTTGTAATGGAAACTCTCTCTTTTTTTTTTTTTTTTTTTTTACTTAAAAAAAAAGATTGAGAAGAAGGGTACTTACCTACGGCATGGTGACCTGGTAACCCTGTAAAGAATGTAAAAGAATATGTTAGCTCAAAGATCTTTAGGGATTGAAATGTTGGAAACGATACATTATTACCCTTCACTCGCTTTTATCCTTTGAGGGCTAACATCTCTTGGATTCACCCTCATGGATATTTGGTAACTTGGCATTACCATTCACTAACATTTGCCCTTAAGCGTTTGATGTCTTCCCTTCATGTGTTTTCGTTCTTCAGGTATGATCTTTGCTTGAAGTTGCTAAAATTGATTGAAAAATGGCTATGTGGCCCTGATTTTATCCATAAAAAGCACTTATTTATTGTATACAACAATTCACAAAGTTTGATTCCTGTTTTGTTCTTTTTCTTTTTAGATGCTCTTTTTCGAAGAGATGTTTAGCTGACAAGGAGCTTTAAAATTTTATATATGGATCATGAGATGTGTTTTTCAAGATTTTGCTTTGAAAGGAGAGTGGGTGCTCCTTGTTTCCACATCTGAGGATATTGTTCTTTAGATGCTTTGCCCGCTCATTGCCTTGATGGAAGGCGTTGCTTCTACGGTCAAGGTACAACATTTTCCCATTCATCACCCTGTAAGAAGAGGAGATGAAACAAGTTATCTCTATACTTAATTAGGTTCAATTTATGAACGATACATCCTTCTTGATGAATTTGACAATGTTGTTCCAGCACATTTCATTGGTGGGGAGATGAGAGATTTTTTCTAAATCAAACGTTGCTCTCCCACTCTTTAGTTGACAAACTTTTGTTCTGTTCGAATCCGTCCGGTATCAAAGAAAAGGACATGTCATTTTTTATGCTGAAGAGAATCAAGTTTAGGAACGAGATACATCATTTTCAAAGTCAGGCGATCAACATCCCAAGGTATCTCTAATGGAGGAATGGATAATATTGCCCCTCTGTTTCATTTGAATCTTTCCTTGTTTAAGATGAACAAGACTTAAAAATGCTCCACCGCGTTTGTTAGGAACGTTACAAAACTTGACACTCTTGATGTCTCCTTGATAATGGAAAAGAAAACCATGTCAAATTCGGTATCAGAAATTGATGATTGAAATTGATACAGTTTACTCTTCCTTCAATTTTGCCCTTTTGGATGCTTGGCAACTCCCTTCATTTGTCTCATCATGCAGAGTGAATGAAATCGATGGGCTATTTTGGTTCCTAAGGCATTTGCAAATAACAAAACTTCCCAGAATGGAATTCAACTTCGCTCCGCCTCTACGGAAAATTGGCACTAACGATGCCTCAACGCATGCTTGCTTCTCGAGTTCGATGAGCCTAAGAAAACGACTACATGAAGAGAGGGCCTTAAGCAAAGTTTTCTTGAAATTCATTTTGGAAGGTAGACATAAAGGTTCGCTTGAAACATTTCTAAATTTGTTTTTCTTTTCTTTCTTTCTTTTTGTTTTTGGGATGATTTTCAGGAAATTGAATTCCATCATAAAAAAAAATGAGTCACATGATTTATCAAAGCATCAATTGGATTCGCGATCAAAACCCAAAATGGAAAACAAGATTCTTAACAAGACTAAAAACAATGATAAAATGCGAGAAATTCTTGTATAGATAAGAGTAAAAATCAACTCTCGTTCTAGCTCTAGAATCCACTTCTCTATGTAGTCAAACACGAGAATGTCATGGAGCATCATGCGTAGCCTGCAAAAAGGCAACAATGTCAGATAACTTGTGAATGAGAAAATGATCTTTCAATGAGGTCGCTTCTTACAACAAAATCAAGGTGACGGTACATGCCCCATAGTCTTTATTACAGGGATTTAGTATCTAACCAAGATTAGTCATAAGAGAATGAGCATCATTAAAAGATCGATCAACGGTTATCAATCGAATATCCACTCTATTCCAAAAGTTTCATATGCAAAAGGACATTGATTTTTGAAAGATTGATTTGTGATTTTACTCTTAAAAAAAATGAAGTGACTTCTATTTTGATAAATTTGTACACAAAATGATTTGCATTTTCGTCCCAAAATGTAAGGATGAGAGAAGTTGATAAAAAATGCAATTTCAATTTTTGTACCACAACATAAAATCACAACTTAAAAGCTTTTTTTTTTTGGGAAAATCTCAAATAATGACCCAAAATGAGCCTATTTTCTCAAATGAGTGCCCAAAGTGGCCGTTGTCCCAAATAAGGATCCGAAGTGGCTAACAAGCCTCAAATAAGGACCTAAACCCCATCGGCCGGTGAGCGTGTAATATTTCCGGTGGCCAGAGTATGGGCAATTTTGTCCACAAAAAATATTGATAGAATTTGACAAACCCTAAAAACAAACCCCCCCAAACTCTTCACGTCTTTTGACCTAAAAAGACCTCTTCACGTTCTCCTTCCTTCTTCTCTTCATCTTCTCCGTTCTTTGTCCTCTTTTGCTTGGAGCACTACTGAAATTTTCTGTTAATGGAACACGATTGAAACACAAAACGAAATCCCTATCTTTGTTTCTTCACATCTTCTTCTTTTGTTATCTGTCTTCGTTTCTTTCCAACGAAGAAAACAAATCTCGAGTAAAGCCACCTTTTTGTTATTGAGACACTCGTGTGTAACACAAGGGTCTCGATTCTTCATTATCCTTTCCTAGGTTTGCCATACACTTTGATTCACACTCCCGAGGTTAGTTTCGTTCAAATTGGTGCAATCGATCCTTCATTTGTTCAAAGTGGTTGTAACTTGTCGAAGCAACACGTCGACAAGGCGCGGGCATGTGGTGGAATATCACACAGATGGCAGCGAGAATGGTGATGGTAGGATGAATTCTTTTGCTTTATGGTGTTCTTTTTGCTTGTTTTGTTGGATTCTGAGTTAATGTCTCTTTTGTCCGACAAAATGCATATGAGTTGTGTCCACTATGGATTTCTAATTAGATATTACTGATGTTGGGGTCCTACATGTTGCGATGGTGGTCCCTGTTTTGCGATTTTTTTATAATCTCTTTTTGTTTTTTTCTGGTTTATATTTTGTTGTTGATGGTTGGAACTCACGGCCTGTCATGGAATTTAAAAGCCCACATAGATTCTCATAGGGAAAGTAGATAGACATTTTAAAAAAAAAAAAAAGCTCTAATTACTCTGATATGAGTACTCTGATAGAAAGTATTTAGAGGACGAAATTTGGTGGAAACACGTTGAGACAAAATCAATTTGAGTCTACGTGTGCATGAGTTTACAATCAGAGCATATCAATTTGAGTCTACGTGTGCATGAGTTTACAGTCAGAGCATGAGGGCATCTTGTTTCCAATAATTTTTGTGCGCACTACTTATTAGGAACTAGAGGTGTCTTGTTTTCTGCATTTTTTGTGCACTGGACGTAACTTCTAAAGCAGCAATTTGTTAGGTTACTTGTTAGAAGTTCTTCTTCCCAAGTTATTAATATGAAGACTATTTAATCTTTGTGTCAAGATGCATTGTAGATCCTGCTAGTTATCATTCCACAATTACCTAGTAAATTTGCAATTAAGTCTTCTTGATAGGATTGTGTTTTCAGCCTTGTTTGTTGAACGAGAAAGAGAGAATCCAAACAAAAGTTGAGTCAGCCAAACTTAGTAGTCGTTTCCATAATTTTCAAGCCGATAACATATGAGCCTAAGAAATGCTTTGAATGGGATCAGTTTTCTTTTCCTTATGGTATATATCTCTAAGTTTGGTTCTCGGGCCACCATGGTTGGCTCGCCTAAGGAGAAATTTATGGCAACATCGAAAACATTTTAACTTCATAATGCACAATATTTTGACAAACGGTATCCAATAAAAGAGTGGTATATAGTCACTAGTGTGCCTAGTTTTCTTTCGTTAATCAAAGCATGGTACAATTTTATTGCAATTGTTTACTATTTTTGTTTTGTTTTTTCCTGGTGTACGTTTTGCATGGAAATATATTGACTTTATTTTTGCTTCATTTTGCACCAGTTGAGGGATGTGAAGAACTAAACTATTCAATATATGATGGTGGGTATGATGGCGTTGCTAGAGAAGATGGGTTCGCCTTTGTTGATCTTGACGAGTTATACATGAGAAATGTAAGTTGTGCTAACAGTGATGGTTCAATGGAGAGGGATATGGAGGTTGGAGACATCAGTCAGTATGTAGATGTGTTAGCTGACAATGTAGATTTCTTGAATATGAATGGCGAAAATGAGTATACACATCCCGAGTTTAATGCTGAGGTTGATATGGAAAATCATGTCTTCAAGTTAGGAATGTGCTTTAGTAATGCTGAGGAGTTTAGAAAGGCCGTTAGGAACCATGCCATAAAAAATGGGAGAAAGGTGAGGTTTGTTAAGAATACACCTAATAAATTGAGGGCAGTGTGTTCTGATGTTTGTGATTGGCTTATATATGCTTCCAAAGTGCAAAGGGAGCATACTTTACAAGTCAAAACCTTTAACTCCATACATACATGTAATAGAGCTCTACATGTTCCTCAAATAAGCACTAAATGGTTAGCAAACAAGTACTGTGATAGGTTGAGAAACAATCCTACATGGCCAGGTGCTTCAATTAAAAAAACAATGGAGTCTGAGAATGTTTTAAAGTTGTCGAGGACAATGGTTTATAGAGCTAGGGCAACGGCAATGAGTATGATTACTGGGAATGAGGAAGAGCAATTTCGGATGCTTAGGAGCTATTGTCAAGCACTTCTTGATGCCAACCCGGGATCCACATGTATAATCAAAATTGAGCAATATCAAGACCAATACAAGTTTAAGGTAGTCTATATTTGTCTGGATGCATTAAGGAGGGGCTTTGTAGAAGGATGTAGGCGCTTTGTGGGTTTTGATGGTTGCCATTTGTCATCAAGTTACAAGGGTATGCTTCTAGCAGCAGTGGGCATAGATGGCAACAATCAAATGTATCCTTTTGCATGGGCAGTTGTCGGACAAGAAACATATAAGACATGGCATTGGTTTATTAGTTTGATTGCAGAAGACTTGGGGATTACCGACCCTGAAAATTCAAAGTACTAGACTTTCTTATGTGACAAACATAAGGGATTGGTGCAAGCACTAGCAAATCTAATGCCTGAAGCGGAACATAGATTTTGCTTAAGGCATCTTTATGAAAACTTCAAGCTACATCACAGAGGGGTAGAACTTAAAAAGCTCCTTTGGAAGGTTGCCATGGCGACTAGAGTATGTGATTTTGACTTGGCAATTGAAGAGTTGAAGGCAATTAATAAGATAGCTTATGAATGGTTGTCTCAAAGGCCTCCAGTGCAATGGAGCAAGTCCTACTTCGGGACAAGCTCAAAATGTGATATTTCCTTGAATAATTGGTGTGAAAGTTTCAACAAAAGCATCATTGACGCAAGGGACAAACCTATCATCACAATGCTTGAAGCTATAAGAGTGCAGCTTATGGAAAGAATTCATAAGCAAAGAGATGGGATGGCTAAGTACACTGGTGTGATATGTCCTAATATCCAAAAGATATTAGATCTTCAAAAACAATTTTCAGCATCATGGATTCCTAGCTGGAATGGGGAGGATGAATTTGAATTGAGTGGCCCATATGGTGACAAGAGAGTTGTTAATATTAGACATAGATCTTGTAGTTGTAGAAGATGGGACATCAGTGGAATCCCTTCTTTGTCATCTTTGTGGCAGCTCTTATATACATGAGAGAAGATCCTAAAAATGGGTTCACACAAGTTTTAGTAAGGAAACATTCATGCAAACTTATAGCCATGTTGTGCATGTTATAGATTCTATGGACACATGGCCTGCTAGAGAGCCATTACTCCCACCAAATGTGCCCAAGCAAGTTGGCATAAAGAAGAAACAAATAACAAAATCAGTAAATGAAACAACTAATAAAAATTTGAAGACAATAAAGAAGAAAGTTGTGCAAGAGCCTGAGGGAACAAAGTTGAAGAGACAAAATACTACAGTCACTTGTGGGAAATGTGGCGGCATAGGCCATAACAGGTATCATTGCAATAATCCACCAATAGTATCGATGGCAACGGCAACGACAACAGTAGCATCAACATCTTCAGCCCTTATAGCATCTTCAGCCCCTTTAGCCCCATTAGAATCACAACCTGAGATAGTTGAATTTCTTGCTTCAACTTTTGGTAACATCTCAAGCTCGTCAACATCTATAGGAAGGACAAAGCTGCAAGTATCCATTTACCATTGACTTTGTCCTAGAAGTGTTCTTATTTGCACCTTACTTCTTTTGACTAATTAATTTATTTTTTGATTCAATCGTAGGTAAAGAGGAGGATGTAAGGATCTCAACTTGAAAGCGGTGGAAGACAAGCAATTTTTTTTTGGAGAAACGCAGGACCAACGACACAATTTCTCTTCTTGTTAGTTGATGTGGATGGGTCTATTTTGGTCTATTAGGCTGCGCATGATAAAATTTATGTTTCTTGATTTCTCTATTTCTCTGTTCCCCGGAACAGGGTTGGAACAAAAATCCGTTTGGTAACGCAATTTGATTTCTCTATCTCTGAAACAGATTTCTATTCTAGAAATTGATTTGAATGAGAAATCAGAAGCTAGAAATTATAGCTTCTCTCGTTTCGAAATAGAAATAGAAATTATTTTTTTCTCCATCCTTTAGAAATAGAATTTTTGTTCTCAAATTGACAAAAGAGGTTATCATACCACTTTCATTTGATGTTGTCTCAAAGAAGATTCTTATGGATTATAACTATAAACGTCACTTCAAGTAGGATTTTCATACATTTTTTTACATCATAAATTTCACTTTGTTGATAATCTCATATAATACTAGTTTTTGATAAAATGACAGGACTGTATAGGCGCTATTGATGGCGCTATTGATGGCACCCACATTCATGCTTTTATACTTGTGTCAAAGCAAATTCCATTTAGAGGTAAGAAAGGCACCACCACTCAGAATGTGATGTGCGTTTGTTCATTTGATATGAAATTTACTTTTGTATATGCTGATTGGGAAGGCTCTACCAACGATTGTCGAGTGCTTGCAGCAACACTGGAGACTCCTCACTTGAAATTTCCTCGGCTACCACTATGTATTTATTTGTCATTTAAGGAGTAATTTTCTTTATGATCATATTTATAGTTACAAATTATGACAAATGTATGAATACATAATATGTCATGGATTATGGTTATGCAGCAACTCCGGGATTTTTAACTAATTTTAGAGGTGACCGGTATCATTTAAATGAGTATAGGGGTAGGGTGAGACGGCCAACAATTGCAAGAAAATTGTTCAATCATATGCATTCTTCTTTAAGGAATGTCATTGAAAGATCATTTGGGGTATTGAAGAATTGCTTTTTCATTTTGAGACACGTGCCCCCATTTGCAATTCGAAAGCAAGCACTTATCATAATTGCATATTGTGTCATCCATAATTACATCCATGATCAAGACAAGATGGATAAGAAATTTTCCCTATATAGAGATCCGATGTACTTGGCTAAACCTACGCAGGATGAGCTTGCAAATATTTAGTTGACCGAGAAGGGAAATCAAATAAATACGCTTAGAAAAACTATTGCCAATAAAATGGCAATGGATAATAATATGCCGGAAATTCTATGAAATTGTATTTTCAACTTTTGTAATGTATTAGTATTATTTCGACTATTATTTTATATTTGAAGATTTCCTATGTTATTATCTATCCAATTTTTATTCTTAGAAATAGAAAATTTATTCTGTTATCAAACGGATTTCTGTTCCAGAAATAGAAATTTTGAGTTGTTATCAAACAAGTTTCTTTGCTCAGAAACTTGTCTGGGAAATAGAAATTGAAAAATCAATTTCTGGGCAGAAATCAATTTTTATTCTAGAAATTTTATCATGCACAGCCTTAGGGAGCATTTTAAAGTATAAATATGTATAGGTCTACTTCGTTAGGAAGATTTCTTTCGTGGGATATTTATTTTTTCCATCATATGGGCCGTGTTTCGTGGTCTTCAAGGAGGACCACACATCTTGTAGTCTCGTGGTTGATGTATCTAAGTTTTATGTTCCTAATATCTATGATGCTTTTACCATTTGCTGCATATCTATCTATTTGATAGAATTATGGAATCTGTTGATATCATTTGACTCCATTTAGCGCGCTGGAAGCACGACTTCCTTGTTGCTTGAACTTTAGCTAAACTGGGTTCCCAAACTCAAATTGAAGTAATACCTCTGGCTATGTTTTTCCAAGTTAGAAATACCATTATGTTCTTAGAGAATAAGTCGAAGCTCATTAGTCCATGGACATCAGTTTCTCTGCCCACTGAACTTGATCTGTCAATGGCCATTTAGACATCACGTCCAAGCTTTAGACAACATAATTTTGCACCTTTTTCATTTTTTCATGCATCCCTTGCATCATGTATGAAATCAAAGCCTTGCATGATAATCATTTAATTGTAGAATATAGACTATGTCACTAGATAGGGCTGTTTCATGGAATCTTTTGATATTAATGCTTCAACAACTTATTATATAGGACTCATCACCGTAGCAGAAATAAACTTCTCTGTCCATTGAAGCCCAAGGAAATGCAGGTGTACAACTTGAGTTTCTCAATTAACATGTTCTCATGGTGCAATAAGGAAAGAGAGAATTTCAAATTTCCATCTTTACAGTATCCTTTTTAGTTTCAGATAGGGAGATCACGATACGGACTTTCTTGACATCGAAATTTGTATCTGCAGCGGCACTTCTACATCATAATTGATTTTGTACCACACTAATCCATGATTTGTCCCTCGGTTCTTGTACTTCATTGCCATTTTCTCGAACTCAATTGTAGGAAATTGCTTTGCATACTCCTCAACATTGTGGCGAAGTTTAGGACCCGATTGTAGCAATCTTTGATTGAAAGTGGGGGGAAGACTGCATTGTGGCCAAGAAGTCCTTCAACTTTGTTCCTGCTAGACAAATTTTTTTAACATCGAATAAAGAAAGCGTGAACAAAAAAGAGGAAGCAGTAGAGAAAAAGCATTAAGCATGCTTGAATGCAAGAGGTGATTTGAACCATCTATAATTGGCAAACAAAAAAATGAATTTGGTAGAATCATTCACCTTTGGTTATGACCTTGATTTATTTCACTACCCAACTGACGACAGCATCAAAGAACTCAGCTACTTCCATAAAGTCCTCCTCTTCAACAAGAAAGCAACAAGATGGACAAATTTATAAGCAACCAACATAAAAACCCTGAATCTGAAAGCACAATCTAGTCCACAAGAAGCCTCTACCATCAGGAGCCATGGCAGATACATCTCTTTATAAGTAACCAACATAAAAACCCTGAATCTGAAAGCACAATCTAGTCCACAAGAAGCCTCTACCATCAGGAGCCATGGCAGATACATCTCCTGCAACATAGCAATATGAACAGATTTCGTCACATTTTCAACTCTGGAACCATCAATTTCTTGCAGAGATTTGAAAGCAAAAAAGAGGGATAAATTGATTCCTATTTTTGATGGGTTAACGGTAGTACAATTAAAGTGCCTACATTACCTACAAGTAAAGGGTAGATGAACTATAAGATTTGCATAAGTTCTTCAAGGTATATCTAGTAGACTCGTAGAAAGGAGAGAATGTGAAGTTTTTGCATTACCTTTTTCTTCAAGTTCACTAGAACCGAATGACTTTCAGTCCCCCAGAAACAAGTTCAATAAAAAAGGAAATAGAGGTAAGAAAGTAATACAGAGTATTTCACAAACATCTCAATCTCGAGCACAATTCGAATCCACCCAACCAAGAGACAGAGGACATCTCCATCTCGAGTACCCACATCTCGAGCATAATTTGAATCCACTTTCACGGACCCAACCATGGGAGAAAGAACATCTCCATCTCGAGTATCCACATCTCGGGCACAATTTGAATCCACCTCCACAGACCCAACCATGAGACAAAGAACATCTCCATCTCAAGTACCCACATCTCAGGCACAATTTGAATCCACTTCCACGGACCCAACTGAGAGAGAGATAGAGAGAAAAGGAGGGCACGTACCTTTGGAACTCAGGGAGCCAGTGCTGAGCACGCGCTGACCACGCACCAGCCCTTTAATCCCGTCCATGGCGATGGTCCGCCTGATTGAGTTGTCGAGCACCTCTAGGGCCGTCAAGATCGGGGGTAAGCCCTCGTCAAATCACACGTCAACCACGGCGCCGATCACCTGGCACACCTGCCTGATCATGCCGGCATCGATGAACTCATCGGTGATCTTGCCCTTCCCGGCACCCTTGGCCATGGCGGCGGGGGGAGGAGGGGGTGATGCGGTGGCGGCGGAGGTGGAGTAGTGGGCGGCGCGAGTGAGGAGGTAGTCGTGGGGGGGAGGGGTGGTGGTGGTAGTGGTGGTGGCGGGGGGTGGAGGAGGGGGTGAAGAAGGGGGCGGATTTGGGGTTAGAGGAGGAGGTGGGCCGCGACGGCGATCGACGAGGGCGGCGGAGTGGAGGAGGGCCGGCGGGAGCCGACGCGAAGACAGCGACGCCATGAAGGAGGGGTGGGGGGTTGAGAGTGAGAAGGGAGGAGTGAGAAGAGTACGGAGGGTTTTGTTTTTTTAGGGTTTGTCAAATTCTATCAATATTTTTTGTGGACAAAATTGCCCATACTCTGGCCATTGGAAATGCCACATGCTCATCGGCCGGTGGGTTTAGGTCCCTATTTAAAACTCGTTAGTCACTTCAGATCCTTATTTGGGACAATGACCACTTTGGGTCCTTATTTGAGAAAATGGGCTTACTTTGGGTCCTTATTTGAAATTTTCCCTTTTTTTAAAAATGATTTTGAGCCCATAACTAGAAATGTAAACAAAACCACATGTTCAACAGGGTCAAATCAAAGTGTTTAGAACTTGCCTTTAATGTTCACTTATCAAAAGTGACTACCAATTTTTTTTTAATCATAAGCCTACATCGCTGAGGGCATTTGATTGGTTTCCGCGAATTTCAAGATGAAAATGCAATACAAAGTGGGCAAATAAAAAAGCAACTGATACTTACAATGAGTGCCAATCTTTGTCTCTGTTTCTTTGCTTTTTTTTATTTTTTTATTTTTTTATTACATAGACATGCATATGGAATGTGGTTCAATTTCTACTCTATACGGCTCAAAATGAAGCCATGGGATCACCGGACTGAACCAACAAGGTTGTGGCTGGGTCAGGTTACCCATGACTCCGGCTTCGTCAAAGGACCGACCCGTGTCGCATGCTCGCAGACCGGGGTGGGTACCTTCGACGTGAAGAAAGAAATTTCGGGATAGAGGTAGGCGACTCGTACTATGTGGTTGTAGTCGGAGTGATATCCACCTTAACACCATCCTAAGTGATCCTATGCGGCCAAGGTCCGGTGGCAGGTTGCGTGTGCTATGGTGTAGTGTAATGCGGGAAACGCAAGCATGACAATTTATAAGCAATCAGCACTTCATACATAAAAAAAAAATAAACCATACATTCCTACGCCTCATTGCGAGACAAATGTGAGCAAACACTTCCCTTTATACCTCCCATTCTGCAAAAACATTTAACACCTTTAATGTTAGGGACGTACCTAGGATCCTCGCTGCCAAACAAAAATATTTTTGAACAAGATAAATTTTGGCCTAAGTCCTCTTAAGTCTAAAACCAATCCCCAACAGAGTCGCCAAGCTGTCACGATCTACCCTTGGGGGGAGGGAACAGGTTTAGAGGTATTGCCTAAAGGACGGGCCTAAGGCCCATGATTAGGCGCGGGCTCTCCCAAGCCCATATCCCGCGTGACATTGGGATACTTTTTAGAATTTTGTACAAATGGAGTCGCCGATAGCCTATTGGGTTTAGCTAGAAACCAAGTGAGGCATGAAAGTGTACCTCACTTCCTACGCAACTGGAGAATCTAGGGTCGAGAACTTAATTACACTAATTGACTAATTAGTGCCATTTTGGTACCTAATCTTGTTCATTTTAACAAAATGATTTTCATTAGGCAATTTAGATTGATTTCATACCTATCCACTAACATAAGAGGTGAGCATGCGGGTGCGCAATCAATAAAGTAATAATTATACTTATCAAGATCCTATTTACCCCAAATTAAACACGTGCAAATTAAACACAAAACACGCAAATTAAACATACGATAAAAACAACATACAAGAAAATAAAGGCTTAATTACACTGAAGCTACAATACATAGCAATCCCGAACCAAACCCTATCATTTTTGGATTTTCGAAATTTTTAATTTTTTTTAATTTTTTAAAGTCGAATTTTTAATATTTTCTGATTTTTTAAAATTTTTTTAATGTTCTCTTAAAGTTGTTTGAATTTTCGGAAGTTTTCTGAATTTTTATTATTTTTCGATTTTTTATTTTTTTGATTTTTTTAATTTTTTTGTCATTTCCTTGTTTTGTCTTTTTTACTGCACTTCCCCTTTCGACGACTCCTCTGCACAAGCCAACATTTGCTTTCCTTTTCTCTTTTTTTTTTTTTTTCTGCACTTTTACTTCTCTTGCTTTTCCTTTTGTTTTATTTTTTTCCCTTTGGTCTTCTCCTCCCCGTGCTTTCTTCTTCATGCATCTTCTTCTTCCTCGACGCCACCACCCGAACCCCTTCTTCGCTGGCAACCAAATCTTCACTAAAGCAGCAAGACCCGACACACCATCTCCAAAAACGTCGTCACCGACACCATTCGCCGGTTGTATGCGGCGTCGCCACCGCCGGCCGCCTACTCCGGCGACCATTAATCCAAACATCGAAACAATGAAAACTCTCGCTCTCTCGATGATACGCAATTATTTCGCGAAAGCCACTCCAAAACGCAATGAGCATACACAGAGAAAACATGATTCAACGGCCATGAACGCAAACACGGATTGATCCCCATTCAAAACGTGAACCGGCTTCCGGTCCTTTGCGGGGCATTTTCACAAGCACTTGGTGTACGCTATTGACGCGGGGGATTTTCGACTTGATACAAACACGAGCACAAATCTAAACCCCTAATGACGCATCTAGAACAAGTTTCAGCTTTCAGGGAGGACCGGCTTGGACTGAAACTTGCGCGAACTAGTCGACGCAAGCTCCGGCCCATTGTCTTTCGGAAACAAGGGACGCACGGTTGGAAAAAGCCTACTTGGTTCAAGGGGAAGGTTGCAACGGACGGCGGCTGAAGAATGGACCTCCGGCAACGGCCAACCACTATCTCAAGCTCGCTCTCTCTCGCTCACTCTCTCCCTGTGCTCTGGTGTGTGGTGTGTTGTCCTTTGTAGAGTTCTTTTGCTGAGCTCGTTCGGGGAAGAGTTGCGGTGGACAACGGCGGGCGAACGGGCCTCCGGCAACAACTAGCTGTTCCCTCGAGCTCTCCTCCTCGTTCGCGTTCGCTCTCTCTCCTTTGAACTCTGTTTTTCTCTCTCTCCCTTTCTTGGTTCCCTTCTCCCCCTGCTTCTCTTTCCGTTTCTTTCTCTTTTTCCCTCTTTTTCTTCTGTAGGACCTCGCAAGAAGACCACAACCGTGCCAGTTGCTAGCCAGGCATTCCCGACCTGCGGATCATGCTGCCATCTCGATCTCCCTGCTCCTCCATCGCTGCTCCTTCTGATCTCTGCTGTTGATTTGTTTTCTGTTCTTCCTTGCAAGTCCTGCAACGAAGACCGGCTAGAGGGAGGAGAAAAGAGCACAAGCCAGGCCGAAGGAGAAAGGAGGCTTAGGCTGGCCTAGTGCGGGTAGAGGAAGAGAAAAGAAAGGGGCGCGGGCCGGGCCAAAACCAGGTCCGGCCCGACCCGATTTTTATTTTTGTTTTTTTTTTTGGCTAATGCTTAACTTTGTACACAATTAAGTCCTAAATAAAATTGTAAAATTTAGGTGTCCACAGCCGGCGTTGCCCAAATTTGGGCGAGCCTCGCTTGGGCCAGCAAGAGTCACCCTCCCTCCGCCGCCTGGGGCTGCCCCCCTATGACGGTGGTTGGGCACGTCGCTGATGGGGGCAACGGCGGCGGCGTGCCAAGCCACGACCCTCCCTCTTTTCACTTTTTTTTTTCTTTTTAGTTTTTTTTTTTGAATTATTTTAGTTTTTTTAAAATTATTTTACTATAAAAGAAGTAATAAAAAAATGCTACATATGATACATAAATAAATTTAAAAATACAATTTCAGCATTTTTCTTTAAACAATATTTTTTCCCTCTAAGTTTTATGTATTATTGTAATGAAATGCAATTGAATTTGTCAAATTAATATAATGAATAATATTAACAAATGTTGAATTAATATTTTTTTATAAATTAATTTTAGGCTCTTTTATTATTAATTATTTATGTATTTATATATAAAAATATATTTAATATATAACGTGTCGAACGTATTGAAATTCTCTATTTTAAAAAAATAACACGTTATCGTGTCGTGTCGTGTCATGTGTCCGTATCGGTGCTACATAGTATATGAGCAAGTGAGGGAGGACATTTGAGGGAATGTGGGCGGTGAAGAGAGGGAGTGGTTCGAGATCGAGGAGGTGAGGTCAGAGAGAGGGTGGGGAGTGTGGTGGGTCGGGTATGTGGCACTTGGTTTGGGTTTGGTTTTGGGTTATTTCCTGTTGAAGAGGCTAGTTCGCAACTTGGACAAGAAAATCAACACCTTTCGGTGAAATACACACACTTCATTTCATTTTGCAGCATTAACCATAATGTTTGACGAAGCTTTTAGCCACCTTCGCTAGCTCTTCTTGTCAAGCATGTCCCAATATTTCGCATCATAGAAATTGACCTCCATCATATTGTTGTCGCATGAAATTAACCCCTGCATTTATCATGTATCTAGTATGTCAGTCATGCGATAAATCGAGTGGCAAAGAAAGCTATTAGGTCCTCGTTTTGATGTCGAGAATTCCTTTTAGTGAAAACCCATTTTTATCGATATATGGGAAGTTCTATATCTGGGAAGTTCTAAGTTCGATTCCTATTTTCACTTTCATACCTTCTCGTTATCCATTGATCTCTTCCCCCATTAGCGAACATGCGTGGACAACGATCTATCGACACCAAATCCGTTGAAAAGCATGAATCTTGAGACCATTCAAACTCACGCATGATGTAGAAGGTTTCACCAGAACGGTACCTGGGTCTTCTAACTTGCAAACAGAAACTCAAGCTCTGATCGTGACCCTTCGACACCTATTGCAACAAGGCAACAATGAAACGCATCTTCAGATCGAGTCAGATTGTCTTCTTTTGGTTGACTCCATCAACAACAAGATCGATCCACCATGGGAGATTCGCACTTTGATAGCAGAAGCCGCCGCTCTTTGTTGCCGTTTCTCGTATCTCTGTATTAGGTTTTGTAAAAGGCAGGCTAATTTTGCAGCTGACTGGGCCGCTAGGGCCCATAGCAAAGGCTATCTTATTCCTAGTTGGGCTGACTGTCCCCCCCTCCCCTTTCGGATCTTCTTGTATCAAATGCCGTAGCTGCTTGCTGTAATACACGTTCCATCTAATATTATATCTTTCTGTCCAAAAAAAAAAAAAAAAACTCACGCATGATGTTGCCGTCGAAGCTTTAAGACCGTGCTCCCTCAGTCAAAATTGGGAAACGAGAGAAGAGTCTTGCTTCGGAATGATGGAGGATGGACGAAGGACGATGACGAGCTCGTCGTCTTCATTGGACCGGGCCGGACCTGGCTTGCCTTGTGGATCAAGCCGCACCTGCTAAAAAAAGCCCTTCGTCGCTCCAGTTCGAAACTCATCGTCAACGCCAAAGCAAGATTCCATGCTTTCTGCAATCTCCACTGATTGATCGATCGATCGATCATCTCTGACGCGACCCAGACCCCAAATTCTCCAATCGAAACACACCCATCTCCGATTCGGAGCGAATCGAATCCCGCCGCCATGTTCCCCGCCGGCGCCGCCCATCCCAATCGAAGCCTGACCTTCTCCTCCTTGTTCTTGTTCTTGTTCTTGCTGTTCCTGCTTCCTCCGCATCTCCAGCTCGCGCACGCCAGGAAGCCCCACGCCATCGCCTTCCGATCACCAGGCCTCTACCCGGAAGCCATGGCCTGGGACCCGTCCGCCCAGCACTTCGTCGTCGGGTCCCTCCGGAGCCGCTCCCTCCACACCGTCTCCGACGCCGGCGTCGTCGAGGACCTCATCCTCGACGAGTCTCTGGCCCCCAACGCCACCATCGGCGGCGTCGCCGTCGACAGCCCCCGCAACCGCGTCCTCGCTGTCGTCCAGTCCATCGCCCCGCTCCCCCCCTTCAACGCCCTCGCCGCCTACGACCTCCGCTCCCGCGGCCGCCTCTTCCTCTCCCTCCTCCCCCTCCACCTCCGGCCGCGACGGCGCGAACGACGTGGCCGTCGACTTCGACGGCAACGCCTACGTCACCAACTCCTTCGCCGACCTCATCTGGAAGGTCGGCCCCGACGGGGCTGCCTCGATCTTCTCCAGATCCCCGGCCTTCACCTCGTTCCCCGTCGACCGGGAGGCGCCGCACAGCTACTGCGGCCTCAACGGCATCGCCTACGTCGGCAGGGGGTACCTCCTGGTGGTCCAGTCCAACACGGGGAAGATGTACAAGGTGGACGCGGAGGACGGCACGGCGAGGGTCGTGCTGCTGGACAGGGACCTGCCTCTGGCGGACGACGTGGCGGTCCGGCCGGACGGGGTGGTGCTGGTGGTCTCCATGAATAGGCTGTGGTTCTTGAAGAGCGACGACGCGTGGGGGGAGGGGGTGGTGTACGACGAGGCCGAGCTGGACGTGGAGAGGTTCCCGACGTCGGTGGCGGTGGGGGCGGAGGAGAGGGCGTACGTGCTGTACGGGCACGTGCTGGAGGGCCTGGGCGGGTCGGCGGCGGCGGCGGCGGCGGGGCGGGGCCGGCGGCCGGGGGAAGGGAGTGGTTCGGGATCGAGGAGGTGAGGTCGGAGAGGGAGAGCAAGGACGAGAAGGTGTGGATATACGTGGTGTTGGGCCTGGGCCTGGCCTACTTCACGTTCTGGAGGTTCCAGATGAAGAAGCTCGTTACCAACATGAACAAAAAGACCAATTAGCACCCCTTTCTCCTCATTTTCACTTGCTAGTTTTCCTTCTTCTTTTTTTTTTTTTTTTTTTTTTTTGAGGTGTTGGGTCTTTGTGATTTGGCAAGCCTGGATTGGCTGATTGAATAGTTTTTGGTTTTGTAAGCAGTGATTGGTGAATGCAAAAGCACGTTGGATTTTGTTCATGTTTCAATCCTATGCTAATCAATGACCCTCCTAGCGATTCCAAGTTAGACAAGCCGCTCTCGGTTCTTGGGCCTATAATTCTGTTGACACGCTATCAATCATCAGGATTGAATCTCAAATTAGGGCTAAGCTGCGATCCTCGTCACATGTTTATGTGAGTGCCCAAGCTCTCACTACGGGAGAGAGAGAAGTATTGGTGTGGTGCTCATACCCATAGATGAAAATGGGATGGTTTTTTTTAAGGAATCAATGGAGCCTAATTCTAATTAAAATAAAGAATTTCAATTTTAGGTTTAATTTCAATTTTATCGAATTGCAAACAAAGATCTACTTATATTCACATCTCAAATATGTCCCATTAACCCTCCACCCAAATTTAGTCGGTCCAACCTAACATTCTCATGTCATAATTAAATTCACACTGGTTGTTGACATGAATTAAATTGCTCTTCATGATCTTCCTACCTCGTGAGTTCTTCATTAGGTCTGATATGAATCAGAGTATAGAGGAGAAATCTTGTTTGGGGCCCTTCTTTCTTGGGCTGATCTCTCTGAGGTCAGCATTGCGAGGAGGCCAAGATGTTGCTGCAATGAAAGTACATTGATGATGAAGAAGAGAAAAAATGATGCATTCATGAGGTGGTGACTAGAGCTTGCACCGGTCATGACCATTGGAGCTTCTGCTAGTGTTTTGAGCCATAAAACTCGTGGCAACCATGGCCGTGTGAGCTTTTATGAATTCTCGGCAAAGGTCATAACTGTTTAAAGATTCATAAAAGATCAAATGTGAAGTCACGGCTTCCAAATCCATTCTCAGAGGTAGCCCAAGGGTTGCAGGCTGATAGTCATATGGCGGCGGCAAAAGGGTCTTGCGATTGTGGCGCTGCTCCAAATTTTGTTGGGAAAAGGCATCAAATGTGGGGAAGTGGCTGTGAACAGTTGGTAAACAGTAACAATCATCCATGTTGAACTAAATAATGATAATTTTAGATAGAGGATTATCACAAGCTCATCCTTCAAGAATAGATTTGTAACTGGATTCAAACAAAAGAATCGTCGGCCGATCACCGAATCACACAACACCATCAGTAATAAGCAATGTCAAGATCTCCATCTATACTTACGGCTTTGCTTTGGGGAGATGTGCGCCTAAGTTCAACATTCCTAACACCATCATTGTATAAAGACAACATAAACATTTTGGAAAATCTCAAATTTAACACCCGTGAGACCAAGCTCTATAGCTAATGTGGAGTGCCAAAACTTTGAGTGAAAAAATGTTGAACAAGTACATATTTGGCATCAAAACTAATACAAATACCATTGAAACTAGAGGGGGAATACTTATTCATTAAAACTTCAAAATTTAGAATTAGATTGGAGAGAAAAGCTTCCAAATATAAGATCGGGAGAGCAAAGTTTTCAGATCTAAAACTAGATTGAGAGAATTAGAAAATAAACAAAAGGAAATAAAAGCAAAAGGAACTCAGAGGGGAGGGATTCGACCTCCCTCCAGAAGTGGAAGAGACGAAAAAAGATGTAGGGAGAGACTAAAATCTAGTTAGCTCACCTTGAATAATTTAATTTCGATCATCATCACATGGATTAATCCTTTTAGGTAGTCGATGACAAATTGAAACGAGATTCAAAATCGAAAAATTGGCGACCCAATCGAGACTCAAAGCGCCACATCTCACTTCTCCCCCCTTTTCTTCGTCTTCACCGTCGCCTCGTCTCTGTCCCATTTCCAACTCCGGCGAACCCTCGCCGCAAAGCGCCACTCCATCACCTTCTGATCGTCGGGCCTCTACCTGGAACGCATCGCCTGGGGCGAGCCCTCCGGCCGCTTCCTCGTCGGCTCCCTCCGCGGACGCACCATCCACGCCGTCTCGCCCTCCGGCGCCGTCGAGACCCTCATCCACGACGGCTCCCTCCCCCCCCCCCCCAACTCCACCTTCTTCAGCCTCGCCGTCGACCCGCCTCACCACCGCCTCCTCGCAGCGGTCCACGCTCTCGCCGCCTATGACCTCCGCACCAGGCGGCAGCTCTTCCTCTCCCCTCTCCCTCCCTCCTCCCCCTCCTTCGTCGACCCCGCTGGCAATGCCTCTGTGACCAACTTCGTCGCGAACCTCATCTGGAAGGTCAGCTCCGACGGAGAGGCCTCGATCTTCTCCCGCTCTCCAGCGTTCACTTCCTTCCCGCCGACCGGTGACCCCACTATAGCCACTGCGGCCTCAACAGCATCGGACACGGCTGCGGCAGCAAGGACTACCTGCTCGGCATCCAAACCAACGCGGGGAAGATGTACAGAGTCGACACGGACGGCTCGACGAAGGCCGTCCGCTGAGCGTGGACCTGACGGTCGCCGACGACTCGGCGGTCCGGGTCGATGAAGCCGTGGCGCTAGTGTCGATGCACGAGAAGTGGTTCCTGAGGAGTGAGGATGGCTGGGGAGAGGCGGCGGCGTACGACGAGATCGCCCTCGAAGTCGACAAGTTCCCAACGTCGGTGACACTAGCGGCGGAGGAGAGGGCGTACGTGATACACGGGCGGCGGAGAGAGGGAGTGTTTCGAGTTCGAGTTCGGGTTTGGTTTTGGGTTATTTCCTGTTGAAGGGGCTAGTTCGCAGCTTGGACAAGAAAATCAATTGATGAACAAACTCCTGCCTAGATCCGATTCATTATGAACTGGGCTGATCTCAATTTGAAATTTGATAGGACATGCATAGTCGTTATAATTGGACCGGCCTAAATTATGTCAATTTGATGGATTACGTATGATCTCACGTGACTTCTCATCATTTAGTAGTATGTTACACGTCATTTTCTACACTAGGTCCCGTGCAAGTGTTGCTTCCTTGGTATCGAAGAAAAGTATGAGAGAAGAGCATATTGATTACTGATTGTGAGGCCTCAATTCTTGACTAGAGCTTTTGAATAATCATTGGATGATTGCTATCATCAGGTAATTTAGCTAATTATTTGGAATAATGCCACTAGTGGTCTATGTGCTTATGCATCTCTCTCTCCCTCTCTCTTCCATTTTTTTGCAAGAGTACCACAACATCATGGCCCGCCTCTGCCTCCGTCACCATCCACAATAGTCATTGCCAACAATGGCCAACTAAACCACCACCATTGTCGTCCGACTGTAGCCATGTCAGTGGCAAGACTAAAGTAATAAAATCTTTCTTCCTTTGTCGTAACAACAATGCTACTATAAATTTTAGGTTTATAACATGATATTTCAATGCCTGGTTCTTCATTTGATCAAATGACTTCACTAAGAATAAAGAAGTATTTGGGATTTTTTTAACATAAAAAAAAATGTAGATGAATCATTTTGAATTTCGACAAAGATATAAGAGAGAAGAATAGTAGAAGTGTCATAACTTTTGTATAATGTTTACTTAAGTATCATAATTTTTTTTCCACTTACTTAAGTGTTACATTGGAGTAAAATCAATCATTTGAATGATAATTCCAGCTAATCATCCTATGTGGATTTTTTACTTTTTTTTTAATGTTTTTCTATTTTTGTTTTTCTTTTGTTTTTTTTTTCACTTTATTTTTTTAGGGTCAACAAGGGTCATTAGTTGTGACACCACGCTCAAATTTGGCCAAGAATGTCTCACTAGACCTAGGCGAGGTGACATTACTTATGGCTGCCTAGAGTTGGCAAGGGTTTCACAACCGACGAGCATCACCGATAACCTTTATTTAAAAAATGTTAAAAAAATTGATTGTGTTAGCGCCACACAAAATCACGTAGGAGGACTAGCATCCACAGTAGGATTTTCCAATTAAATAAATCACCGATGATATTTAAGTAATCGATTTTTCAAATTTAGAACATTCAAATTAGCATTGTAAGAAGTTATATCACTCATGTTATTCTTATCACAAGATATAATTATTAGATACCGTTCCCACTAAGTAAGGCAAATCTCTCTCTCTTTCTCCACGTTCTTTTCCATATCTTTTCCATAAAGAAGGTGGTTGAACATCGTTGTCCATACCTACAGTTGTAATGCCCACGTTGCACCATGATTTTTACGGTCCCCATTGACTATGAGCAGTTTACAGATTGATCAAAGAAAAGGCTTCTGAAAAGGGCGTCAATCAATGCTGGCCATGGGGAGCACATGCACCGGATTGCTCGCATGCGACAAACTCCTAAAGCTTGGCATGGCCACCTACCTTTGGCATGTGTAAACGTAGCATCCATGGCTCAACACAAGGTGCTGCGGCAGGTTGGAAAACTTGCGGCCACAATTTATTGTTTCGAAACTCGAAATGATCTTGGTACGAGTAGGCATTGAATTCAAATCCAACCGCGTGCCATGAAATTCCCATTCATCCAATTCGACCTATAAAATAAATGATAGACATCTCGTGATTTCTAGAAAAAAACGATATTTTTGTCTCGCCAAAAAAGAGAAAAGGAGAGGTTCGGCACGACTATCTAGGATCAGGGAATAAAAGAGAATCGATTTATTGAAAATTCGATAATTGCAGAGCGATGACTCACCTTTTATATATATATATATATATATATATATATATATATATATATATATATATATATATATATATATATATATATAACACACACGAAGGAGATGGACTTAGTTTGGAACACGAAAACTCACTCACGATATCATCTAATAGCACATCCAAATAAAAGTTTCATATGCAAACTTGTATATGTAGATGATGACCATAATATATTATTTTAGATATGTTTATTTCGCAGAAATAAATGATTTAAAAAATATTTTCTAAATAATATATAGTTAATGAAAAATATTTCTTTATCGGTAATAATTTATACCTAAAATTTTCATGGACTACAGAAATTTTCTTCATTCATTTTTTTTTTTTTGTAAATGATATAGGAGATAATTTTTAAGAAAATATTTTATACATCTTTCATATTTCGCGGAATAAGTAAACCCTAATTATAGTAAAGGTTGAAGTTTGGAAATTAGACAAGAATATAGCTTTAGTTTCTACTCTTAAGGTGTGCTTTTATGTGGCAAACTAAAGGTTATCATTTTTTAATTACATACAAAAAAGTAATTATAGTATCTGATGGGTTTTTCTTGGCCAAGAATAGAAGAGCATTAAATTATACTATGCATAATGTGATTTTGAATTTTGACAATTCTGATTTGAAAGTATTAAGGCTTAAATTTTGTATGATCTCTATTTTTCACATCGATGTGTCACACATCACGTCATTAACGGGATTTTAAAAATGTTCATATTTTCTTGTTTGTACTCTTACTCCAAACTCTTATCTAACTCAAACTTAAGAAAGCCATGAGTATCATCTTTTGACGGGCAAATGGATATTCGAGATTTGTTGGGCACTTGATTAATTTTTAGTTTATTTTTCTCAGCATAAGTCGGTTCAAGAAAATGTACCACTTGACTAATCTTTTACTTTTCTTTTTCCAATATAAATTTACATTTTTTAAGGACGACTCAAGAAAATGTACCAACGTGATTGTTTTGCTAAGGGGAGCAATTGAATCAGTTCAATACAAGAACTAGACAAACTGGCCTCATTCTACTCTCATTCTAGGAGAAACTAATCCAATTCTCAATTCCAAGCTCTAGAATGTTCGGTTATCCGCCGTCATGTTGGAGCCACCAATTCAACTTTGATGAGATGTAGTTGGGAGGATAGAACCTGTGACGTGCAACTTGAAATAAGCTCACAAAACCACTTGACTAATAAGAATCTTCCATAGCATAAATTATGCGATCCTCTCAAAACTGGTCGGTTCAATTCCACGTCGTTTTCAAGCTTGTCGGTTCCAAAAAAACTTTCGTAATTGGGAAGTTATTTCAAAGCCGGGATCTTTGGAACCAAGCCTACCCTGGTATGGACACCAATTCGATTGAAAAGAGGACGAAAGGAAACTTATGGCGAAGTAGCTTGGTCCGCACAGGCCGGTCCAACGAACGAATGACCACCAACCATCCCCGTAACCATGCCCGCCCGCCCGCCTGCATTAATTCGAACCTCCCTTTCTCGCTCTCGTTCTCGTTGGGCGCTAACACTTCCCAAAGCATCTCTCAGTCCACAGTAATCAAGGCATATAATGCGCCAACTGCAACTGCGTAACTGCATTGCCCTCTGTCGTTCAGTTTTTACGTGCATCGATGAACCACAGAGGGAGCTGAGTAGAGAGAGAGAGACAGCGAGCTTGCTTTATTAGGATTGGTTCTCGCATTGAATGCTTTCGGGCCAGCATCCACCGGTACCCATTAATGCATAATTGAATTATGAGGATGGATGGATGGATGGATCGTTTCCTGTCTCCGTCTCCCTCTCTCTGTCTTTCTCTCTCTTTTCTATCCTCATATTTGTTTGTTGTTTCTCTCGAGTTCCAATGGAAATGAAACAGAGTTCAGTCATCGTTTGTTCGAGTTTAAGAGTGTGCAAGTAGAGAAGGAGTAAATTTTAGTGTTTGAGTCACTTTGCCTCGCGCTTTGCATGAGCCTCTCTGAAGCGGTCAAACCAAACCAACCCCGCTTTCATGCATTAGCCGCTTTCGTCGACGCCCCTTCACGCCCTCCTTCTTGAGATCTTCCTTACAACCCGCCTGAGAAACCCCGCGAGCCGTCGTTCTTGAAGGCGTTCTCGCGAGCGGAACCCAGGAACCCATGAGTAGGAGGAGCTCGGCGAAGAGGTGATGAAGGAGATAGAGGCGGGGAAGCCCGCGGCGGCGGCGGGGGGAGGCGGGCTCGTCGTCGCGGGGCTGAGCCCGCTCAGCGAGACGCTGTGGCGGGAGAGCAGGTCGGCGTCGATGGACGTGGGGTTCGTCGGCGACGTCTCGGCCAGGCTGACGTGGCAGGACCTCACGGTGACGGTGACGCTCGCGAAGGGCGAGACGCAGCGGGTGCTAGAGGGCCTGACCGGCTACGCCGAGCCGGGGACGCTCACGGCCCTGATGGGTCCATCCGGGTCGGGCAAGTCCACGCTCCTCGACGCCCTCTCAAGCCGCCTCGCCACCAACGCCTTCCTCTCCGGCACGATCTTGCTCAACGGTCGCAAGACCAAGCTCTCCTTCGGAACTGCTGTGAGTTTCGCTCGCTCTGATCTGTGCTTCCTGTTTTAGTAACGTCAGTCGTTGAACGATATGTTGGACATACATCGTTGTACTTTTACGAGGTTTATAAACGTGCTATCGACTCGAAAGAACTCTTTTCATTTAGCAACATGATGAATCGAGGCGATCGCGGTCCTTGACCTTGCTTATGTGAAAGGAGTCGCATTGATCCGTGTTTGTTCGACTCGATCCCAGGCCTATGTCACGCAAGATGACAACTTGATCGGTACCCTTACCGTGCGCGAGACGATCTCATATTCAGCTCGATTGCGACTTCCCGATCACATGCCCCAGTCGGAGAAGCTCGCCTTGGTGGAGAGCACCATCATAGAGATGGGTCTCCAAGATTGCGCCGACACGGTCATCGGGAATTGGCATCTTCGAGGGATCAGCGGAGGAGAGAAGAGGAGGGTCAGCATTGCCCTCGAAATCTTGATGAGGCCACGGTTGCTCTTTCTCGATGAGCCGACTAGTGGGCTCGATAGGTATATCTTCTAATTCCCTTACTTTATTTACGTCTATATTCGCATTCATGTATACGCCTGCATACATTCTATCCAGTATTCGGTGTAGTTGTTCTCAGTCCATTTATCATTTCCCAACAAGGATATCTCCTCGTGGCTGCCACGTTCAATCCTGTATAACTTGCTGTGTCATGCAGGTTTCGTTGGGTAACGGTTTCATGCTTGATTAACACAGTCGTTTCCTCCGAAATCTCATTACTTCATTTTTGCAGTGCTTCAGCTTTCTTTGTGACCCAGACACTTCGTGGCCTATCTAGAGACGGTAGAACTGTGATTGCGTCCATTCACCAGCCCAGTAGTGAAGTTTTTGAGCTGTTTGATAGACTGTGTTTGCTTTCCGGAGGCAAGACGGTTTACTTTGGTGAGGCATCAGAAGCATATGAGGTAAGAAGTTCTCTATTTAAGTTGCTTTCACTCTAAACAGAAATGCCGATTTACTTATGTTTGGTTGATGCAGTTCTTTGCTCAAGCTGGATTTCCATGCCCTGCTTTAAGGAACCCATCTGATCATTTTCTTCGATGTGTTAACTCTGACTTTGACAAAGTTCAAGCCACTCTAAGGGGGTCCATGAAAATTCGGGTATGAATTTTTTTTTTTTTTTGGCATTCCCTATAAGTGAGCTCCACTGGATAGTGGACATAAGAATTTCTGGTCCTCCATTAATCATTTATCTGAGTCGGAGTTGATCCGAAAAGAATGATATCTTTGGGTTTCTTGGTTTTAAGAGTGTTAATTAAGTTGGTTTTCCCTCAGTTTGAAGCAAATGATGATCCCTTGGAGAAGATGACAACAGCTGAAGCAATCCGAGTTCTCATTGACTTCTATCGCACCTCTCAGTTCTCCTACACTGCTAGACAAAAAGTCGAGGAGATGTCAAAAGTTGTAAGTTCTCTCTTCAGAACAGATTAACCTCGATAATCTTTTTAGCCAACTTCTGTCATTGTCATTGTGTTGCTGTGAATAAAAAGCTTATGAGTGGTTCATCATTTTGCAGAAAGGGACCGTGCTAGATTCAGGAGGCAGCCAAGCTAGTTTTCCTATGCAAGCCTTTACCTTAACCAAGCGTTCGTTCATAAACATGTCCAGGGACTTTGGGTATTACTGGCTAAGGCTCGTGATTTACATTGTCGTTACCGTCTGCATAGGCACGATCTATTTGAACATCGGGACAGGATACAATTCGATTCTGGTATTAATTCTCCATTTTATAATTTGAGACAATTGATGACCCCCACAGAATGACTACGTGCACTCCTAATCAAATCAAAGCACACGAAACTTGTACCATAAACAGATGAAACAAACTCCAATTAAAGTAAACAAATTTTCTTAAAAGCTCTTTTTCTCTGTGACAGGCCAGGGGCTCATGTGCATCTTTCGTCTTTGGCTTTGTAACGTTTATGTCGATTGGTGGGTTTCCTTCGTTTGTTGAAGACATGAAGGTGAGGTGTTGAAAAACCTGTTCAGCAAATCCACAATGGGACATCCTTCAATGGTGATTACCAATTTTGCCCCCTAAGTCATGTCTTAAATTTTGCAGGTTTTCCAAAGGGAGAGGTTAAATGGTCATTATGGTGTCACTGCATTTGTCGTCAGCAACACGATCTCTGCAACGCCTTTCCTAATACTGATCACCTTTATTGCGGGAACTATTTGTTATTTCATGGTCCGCCTTCACCCAGGCTTCGACCACTATCTCTTCTTTGTTTTGTGCCTCTATGGTAGTGTCACTGTCGTCGAGAGCCTGATGATGGTGATAGCTAGTGTCGTCCCCAACTTCCTGATGGGAATCATCATAGGGGCTGGACTTCAGGTTAATATTTTTTCACCATGTTGTTGAAGTTTTACACTTAAAATGGATGAAATTTTATACTTAAAATGGTTGGCAAAAGCATGGAAATAAAATCTTTTATCTAACAACTGGGAGAATTTAAATATTAAATCATCACTCCATCTATAATGGTAGGCCTTTGTGGTCTAAAAATCGTCCAATCTCATTTAATATGGTTCCGGGCAAGACACCTCTATTTGTAAGCCCTTGTTTGCATCCTCATTAACTCAATATTTATACTTTCTGTTTAATCAAGTGTGCTAGTGCACAAGTGAGAGGAGAGTTACGATATTATGAATGAGGCAATGCTTCTTTTTATGTTCATAAAACTTTAGACTGATCAGATGCAGTTTTAAGTAATTTAGTAAGCTGAGCATTGTCATGAGTTCTGTGTTATATGGTTGCAAGAACTTAGGGCAGGGCTATGCCTCTGATTGCTATTTGACGACTGCTTTTTCTACAGTTGTGTTTCTGATTTTTTTTCCCTATGACTTATAGCAGAGGCTATACTTTTGCTTGTAGCATTAACAAATTCGATCAGCCTTCTGAAATTTTGCAACTCTAGTCATTTTCTTGTTTGCTTTTGTGCTTCAGGGCATTTTCATGCTGGTCTCTGGATACTTCAGGCTTCCTAAGGATATTCCTAAGCCCGTGTGGCGCTACCCGATGTCGTATATCAGCTTCCACTTCTGGGCACTTCAGGTAAAGCTGCATACGTTTTTCATTTTTGATATCAACGATTTCTCTGTCAAAAACTTTATACAACCGCTGGAAAAATAATTGCAGGGTCAATACCAGAACGATCTCAGTGGTATGCTGTTTGAGAACCAATCGCCAGATCTTCCCAGAATTCCAGGAGAGTATATTCTTGAAAATGTCTTCCAGATTGACGTGAACGATCAAAATGGGTGGACCTGAGCGTCTTACTAAGCATGATAGTCATTTACCGCGTCCTCTTCCTTATTATGATCAAGGTCAATGAGGACGTGACACCATGGGTCAGAGGTTACCTAGCAAGGAGGAGGATGCAGCAGCAGCAGGCTGGAAACAACAACTCCTCAATCGCCCCAAATGGCCTCACCCAATCTCCTTCTTTGAGGACTTACGTGGCCAGTCGAGCAGCTGCATCTGAGAGATTGTAAAAACAAAAAGAAGCAAGAAGCTATTGACAGTCGATGGACAATTATATATTCATATCACAACATCACAGAAGCAATCTCGTTGGCCATGTTGAACAGACAAGTTTGCAACCGTTGCTGCCTAGAATATCTTTCTCAGAATGACAATTCACTTGACTTGCTATCATATTGGTACCTGTAATTTATAATATCATTGTGGGAATTGGTTATGGGCCTGGGAAGAGATCACCTAACTATAAATTTGCAAATCTGTCAAGTCGGCTAGATTTACGCATGCCAAGGGGGAATGTCGAAACAGGAATAGCTGTGGACCTCTTCGTTTATGTTTATGTCTTCTGAGAGAATGAATCACTTTGTGTCCGAGTCTCAGGATAAAACCGAACTCCTTTACTTACAGAGCAGGAAGACTCTGTCACAGATGTCTTACTGAACAAACAAAAAAGAGAGAAGGGGGCGATTTAATTTGGAAATGTTATTACATGATCTGGAATGATGAGAACTGCAAACCGGTCATTCCTTCCACACCGGAATGATGCCTTGTGCTGCCAGACGCTTTTCAACCCAAAAGACTACGTGCTTCCCCGTGACTCGTTTCTCATCCACAAGAAATGGCTCAACGGTACTTGCTTCCGAGCCATAGGACGACAATGAGAACCCTTTTGGGCCTTACAAAAGCAGAGAATAAAAATGAATCGAACGTCGACGCATGGAATTAGAATATGAAGAAGCACAGAGAGAGAGAGAGAGAGAGAGAGAGAGAGTCTGAGCAATACCGGTGAGGTCACCGGTAGGAAAGAAGGCCCAGAATGAGTAGCGGGTCCCCTCTTTCAGGAAGGAGCCCTCCAACTGCATATTCATGAAGAGCAATCAAATGGGACAGTGTGAGGTTGTGATGTGAGCTAAGGCCATTTTGAAAATTATTCTGTGAGCTACGTAAGAAGCACGCGAGTAAAGAAATATTCCGAAACCGACCCTGTTATCCTGGAAAGAGAGTTCAATTTCGGAGAGGTCATCTTGGGATTGGAGTATTTCCAGTAGGGGAGGGATCACTTCCTCCTCCATGAGCTGAGGAAGCGGCTTCGGCGGCACTTTCTTTGGAGCTTTAGGCTTTGCTGGTGCTGCCTCTGACGCTGCTTCTGGAGCTGCTTTTGCTTCCTTTGTCTCCGTGGTGGCTGGTATAGAGGGGGAAAAACCAAGAGCATTTCATTTTCTATTCTAAAGAATGGTAAGGGTAAAAAACTCAGACAAACTCAATCAAGGCTTGAAGGCGAGGATGCAGAGGATATACCGGTGGAAGTCGACTCTTGGACGGCAGAGCAGGCAACAATTCTTGGAGAAGCCACTGCTAGTCTGCACACCATCTGTTGGACCATGAAGATCATTGTCAGTTGCAAGTCTACACAAGCAGTCACTTTGCCCAAAACTTTCATCAGAACACCAGCTTTCATTTTCTATCTTTTTGCCCTGCCCAAAGCGCAAAAATAGTTGAAGTGGCATTGTCTGACTGTTTATCAAGGGCCTCTGAACTCCATTTTTATTCCAAATTGAAACTTGTTCTTTTGCACAGCAAAGCTCACGCTTTGCTATCTTTTGCACAGCAAAAGACACAGATTCCTCACAGTAACTTCACATGAACCTATAACTAAGCCACAGCATCAAATTCAAGCGTTGCTAGCTTCTGCAGTTGCATATAGATAACCACCCTCGTCGCATCACAAAGAAGTAGCAGGACCCGCCGAGTTCTTTTGGGCAAAAAAGCATTCTTTTCGTGGTCTGACGAAATCGCAATCTGAACTTGAACAAGCAAGCACGCGTGAACGAAAACACTTAAACGGCGAGTTCTTCACATACCGTGGAGGGGTATCGAGATTTTGCATTGTGAGTGAAATGAAGAAGATGATGAAGAGACGAAGCTGGAGACTCCGACTGCTTGTCCACCGAGTGTTGCAGCCATTTCCATTTCAGGAACAGAGCATCCACCAAAAAGAAGAGAATTTTCAAGAACCGTACAGAGCCGCTACGATTGAAGAACGAGCAGCCCCATCAAAATCTTGAAGATTAAAGCCTCGTTCTTTGGATCTGATGGACAAATGGGGAATTTTTTTTTTTTTTTTGGCCTTTTACAATTATTTATCTTTTGGCGCTAATGTGAAGATGGTGGAGAAATTAGCAAACAGCTAGTCCAGAGGAAGGAGTGAAGATACAGGCAAGAGGAGGAGGGAATTCCTCTCATCCGCACGGTGTCTCGTGAAATATATGCCACTGAATTCCCCATGCGTTTTCAGCCCATGTACAGATTTGCAAATTTAAAGAAAATACAACACCACCCACGAAGAGAGAGAGAGAGAGATTTGTCTGGTCTCTCAGGGAAAATGAGAAATTAGCTTTGGCCCAAAACTGCTGAAATTACGTGGATTACATGATACTGTTTGAGAATCAGGGTTCCAATTTCCTGATTATTAAACTTACTAATCTGAGACTACCATTTCAGTTGATCAAGCAAATTTTACCCTCACTGAGTACTCTCACTGATTGAAAAAAAAAAAAAAAAAATGACCCATCTTTCCTATGTCGAATTTTTCTGGTTCTTTCCCCTTCAACATATACATCGATTTATAGCTAGGATTTCTCATTGTTGTTTTCTGAGTTCATCATTGTTGTTTTCTGAGTTCACACGTTACCAGTGGCATTAAAAGAAATTCTAAAACTCCAATGAAAGAACCAGTAATCACATGGCATATGTCTGTTTGGCAGATGTTGATGTCAAAATTACTGCCAAGCATTCATGAATTTGTCAGCTTTACTCTCAAACATATATCGAATAATAAGAATTGCAACTCTGTTCTTGAAATGCATAGATATCCACAGATGCGAAAGGTCTGTGAACTTGTGATCAGAGAGCCTCATTTTGTTCTCAGAAAAACAATGGTAGGGATTTTGGAGATGTGCCAAAACAAGATGCAATCTCTTGTTCATAGAATAGACTTGAGATTGATCGCGGGGTGGATCATAAACCATTCCCCCACAGCTGGAATTAGATGAATTCCACAATGAATGGCGCAGATAATCCCACGTATAAATCATCAAGATATAGCCCTATCAGGGAAAATTGCATCTAGAGAGGTCCCTTCAGCCTCCAATAAATTGAAACGCTCCATTTAAACTTGGACCAAGCAAGGACCTCAATGAATCTCATTGAGAGATTCTTGATTGAGATAATCTTATTGCTTTAATCTGCTTCTCCTCCTTAGATGGGAACATTTGGGCGAACTGCTTTTCTTGAACTTCTGAACCATAGCATACACCTATAATGAGCAGAGAATTCAGGTTAAATGGGACAATAAGAACCCTCGTTAAACAGGAAACAGAGCTTCGACACAAGCAGTTTCAATGGAAAGACTAAAAAGTCATAGCAACAGAACAATTAATTAGCAGTAACTTGCATGTTATAGCTGAATACTGTCTCAGGCATCGACTTTGTGCCAAGATCTGGTAATCCATATTTCTGTCCAGCTTCGTTGACTGCATGCGCATTAATTATCGGATTGCTTGCACAGTAGTGATAAATCAAAAAATTGTTTTTCCAATACTTCTAACAGCATGAAATGGAAATCAGAAAATCAATGAGCAAAGAACCAAGAAACAGCAAACGATTTGCATTTACTTCTTCAAGACGTTGTTCAGCTCAGTTTTGTACATAAAGTTCTAGAGATTCTCATGTTCTGGTGTTCCAACTGATTTGTCAACTATATGGAAATGAATCAAACACTCTGGCAATACTGTCTTATTACTAATTGTTCAGGTACCTCAGAAGGAAATCAAGGAAATAGTGAGTTATGTCAAAATCATCATATCCATGAATGTGAATTTAATCACTTGCCTTCCTGACTCCAGACGTCAATCCCAAGCTAGAAAGAGCCTCGCTGTCCACATATTTCCACGTCAATGTTTTCTTGCTGTGCTTCCTAAAGAAACTTGTCTCATCTGCAAACCAACAAAAAGCAGAGTTAGTAGCCACATAGTTTACAAAGACATTCATATAAAGATGCACTTAAAAAATCAGAGAAAGTAGAAAATTGAATTGCTCGTAAATTGATGAAACACAGTACCCTATCTTTCCTTTGAGAACTGAGGCTTACCAGTTAAACTTCTCAGAACCATGTTATCTACAGTTTACAACAAATACAGAATACAACAAACCATTCATATTTTAGCATGTACAATTGATGGAGCTTCTCTTTTACACTTCAATTGTGGAGAGGAAGTGATCTACTTTAATATTACTTACTATGGAATGTGTGGTAGAGATGCCCTACCTTTGAGACGCAACACCAACAGCTCCGCAAATATCCTGAGACGAATATGTGAAAAAATATGGACAAAATCTCCAACATCTTCCCTTGTTACGGGATGCAGACTGTGGAGTTAAGTCCAAAAGATTGCTCCAGAAAATGGTCAATCGCTTTCCTTCTTGTATCTGAGTCAGCTTCATCCTTCAGCATTACTGATGGGAACTCCCAGAGACCAGCAAGCAAACCCTCATCTGGCCTTTTCACGAGAAGGTACCCACTTTCAGAGCTGTTACTGGCAAATGAATCATCGCCTCTTGATATCTCCACAACGCAAACTGCAGAAAATTCCTCTCTTTGTTTTGTCTTGATTCCTTTAGAAGGATAATCTGTGACCATTACAGATTCATCATTTCTGGAAATTGCAAGTGCCTGACATTGGATGGAGATAGGGCATGATGAACAACTTGGATTCGATGGAGTGCAAACAGTCGCACCAAGTTCCATGAGAGACTGGTTAAAATCCCCAGGTCGATCTGGATCAACTAGTTGAGCTGCTAATTTCCTGATCCAGAGCAAATTTGAATGACACAACTATATAAAGAATGAGAAATATAGTTACAAGCTACAGAAATTGTCCCCTGCATTGTCGGGACATAATAGGAAAAGTAAAGCGATGTAACCATTAAAGACACAATAGCACTTTTTTAAGCCTTTGATCTCATGATGCATAGAGTTGGGTATATGAAATTGTTATTGATGATGTAAAATGAAGAGGGATTGATGAGGCTAAAGACTGTCATAACAATTTTAAAATCCACAAATGAGAAAGCCATCTGACTGAGGAACTTAAAATTTCAAATTCCAGCAGGATGAGTCCACATCCCAGAAAAGACCAGGTGTGAAGTTAGATAGGCACAGTTACAGGGTCAATGGTATGGACAATGCACCGACTCCCCTTGCCTAGATTTTTGTAGTGAACTGGCAATTATTATGCATTGAAGGACGGACTACCGATGATAATTTTAATGAACAGAAGAGTCAGGTACTGCAGCTTAAGTTAAAAAAATAAAATAAAATGCGATAATGTCAATATTGGCAAGAGCATTTGGAAGTAAGTTATGAGAGATAAGATCCAAAATAACCAACTGCTCACCAAATTTTTTTACAGTAGCTGAGTCTTTTGGATTTGCAGAGACAGCCTTCAACCTAGCAAGCACTCTAACTACATTCCCATCAACCACCGGCACCACCTGATGGATTAAAGTTTAAAATTGTTCCTCGAATGGTCAAATGAATAACTGGAAAAGTTGCTCACCTCATTAAAAGCTATAGAGGCAATTGCACCTGCTGTATAATCACCGATTCCAGGAATCTTTCGGAGTGCTTCAACTGTCCTGGGAAATCCTTCTCCACCAGTAACAATCATCTTTGCCCCCTAACAACATAAATGAGGAGTAAGCCGCAAGCACATGCCTGGCATGGAGGTAGAGTAATTTTATACGTGCAATACATGTGATTTTTCTTATTTTAGTTCAGTCATTTTCCAGTTTCAGAGATGTATATCTGGTCACCATCACAAATTGAAACAAACCAAGCACAATTAAGACACTAAAAGCACAAAGTACCAAGGATAAATCAATGTGACTCAAGGAAAGGATCATACTAACATATTAAACTAGTACATTTTAATATCACTACCTATCCAAAAATCAAGTGAGCATATTAATTTAATAATGTGCATTCCGCACGAAGTGAAAATAAAAGGTCCCATCATGTATGTCAAGATATTGTGTTCTAAGAGTGAACCAAGATGTGCAACAAATATCATGACCAGAGCTGAGCTTACCTCTAAGAGAAAACGTGCCCGCCTGTAATAGCCCAGACCAGCCCACATCTCATTCACCTCCTGCATAAGAATGATAACATTCATCTAAACTCAACAAAAAATGTCCTTTCAACAAATTAAGTATGAATGACTCAGTTAGGGAAGCACATTTCGTTACACGAACATTCAAGGACATCAACATTCCTAAAGTAGATGACTTCAGTACCTATGATTTATTCAAAAGCTTAACTGTATGGCATCAATGAGGATAGTGGATTTTAGGCTGCAGTTCTCGATATAATCCTTCTGGGATAGGAAGGTAGAGAATGGCACTAAAAGCCCCTTCCAATGGTGTAATCGATAACCAAGAAACTAGAGAGGCCTAATATAGGACTTAGCTCAAGCATATCTCAAGAGACACCAAATCTCAAATAAGCTAAAACAGAAGGAGAAAAAAAAGGAATATCTACAAAAGGTATTGGTTGCTCTTCCAGCATAACATCATGTGCCCCTGAACTAGCTAAAGAAATATGTATTAGATGGCACTAATCAGGTGGTCCAAAAGCCCCTCAAGCACTTGCTTTATCGTTTGATGGAAAAAGAAGTATCGCGACACAAGAATTAGATGGTTAAACTGAAAACCAAACAAGTTGTAGTAAATATATGACTGATAGAAATTTTTCTACATTCCCTAGAGGATCCTTCCTTAGCTTTTCCACCAATGATTACAGAACTACACAGTCTGCGCTTATGTAAATGAAGAACCAAAGTTTACATTTTGCTTCATATTAAGTAGTCACGACACTCCAGCCCACTGTTTGAGGAGAAAAAGCTCAGGTTTGGTTAATTATGGAGGATGCATAGTCCTGAAATTTTCATAAGCAAAAGAGTTACCCACCCAGGACCATATCCATCACGAAGGATGTGTACTACCTCCATCAGAGACCAGGCAAATGAAAAAAGATTACACACAAAAGAACCTAAAAATAAATGAACCACCTCCAGAGAAGCAGAGGCCAGATGGTGGAGAGTAGGCCACTTGAGCATCCACCGGTTGTAGTAGTCGATCACAGTCTGAACCCTCGTCTGCTGCAGCATCACCTCAGACACCCACACCCCATAAGCCCTCCTATCTTCTTCTTCTCCATCTCCATCTTCATCTTCATCTTCTTGTGCATTTCCAGCATTGCCCACGCCACCGCTCGCCCTCCATGGAAGGTCCCTCCGGTTGCGGTCGTACCACTCCAAGAGCGAAGCTCTGACGCCGCTCACCTCTTCTCCGGTGAACGAGAAGTCTTCGATGTCCGGCGCTCCTGGTTCTTGCCGGAGCGTCAACGCCTTCGGTGGGTTTCTCTCTCTTCGCGGTCTCTTCGTCCCGGGACGGCTGCCATCGTCGTTGGCATTCGCTTTCACGCGGGCGCTCCTGCTCTTCTTGGGCGGCGATGGTGGGTTCTTCTTCATGGGGGCGCGACTGTTGAACTGGGATTGTTGGAACGCGATTCTTGGAGCAGAAAGGAGGTGACTTTTCATTCACCGGAGCTTCTTCCAGTAAAGATTGGATTTTTTTCGTGGAGGGAGAGAGAGAGAGAGAGACGCGGGTTTTTGGTTTTGGCGTGTAGGAGTTCCTATTTGAAAGTTGAAAAATCCACTGTTCTTGTCCGTTTGTTGTCCGTACACTTTCGGATCGAGTTTAAAGTGCAGGTGCAATGAGAAAAAAAAAGATTTTTTTAGCTCAGTTAAATAAAAAAAAATTATGTGAATTGTGATAACTAGGGAAATGAAACTGATTTTTGTGCATTCCCAGTCCATTCTTGAGCTAGTTTTGTAGTTCAGGTTGTCGGGTTGCAAGCTCGTCTACTGAGCACATAGGATCTAAGGCTCATTGTCATTTATTAAAGATAATCATGCTCACTGTCGCCTGGGCCTGATCACTACCATTCCCTTTGTGGGGAAGAATCTCTTCTCTCAAAGTTATAGGCTCGATATCATTTGATTGAATAGTTCTCCCTCTGCCAAATTATCAGCTGAGTCCTAACTAATTAATGTCAGAGTTTTGCCATTTTTTTCGGTTTTTACCTATCTTTTTTCTTCTGGAGGGTGAATATATATAACTGCACAATCCTCTTCTACAGAAAGTATGTTAAACCATTGATATTATGTTACTTGATTTGGGGAAGGAAATGAAAAACACAACAGAAGGCAAAATAGCATACAAAGAAAGTGTGCGCGCGCGCGAGAGAGAGAGAGAGAGAAGGGTCTCCAAGCTCACTAAACACCATATAAGGGGAAACCAAAAAGCTCAGTAAACACCAGCCAAACCAAGCCCCAGAAATTAGCAACCTCCCATACACTCTCGCAGGATGAACTCTCCCAGAACAATGTGCATTTATTAGATTGACTCAATGTACAACATTTGGTACAAGGTGACTTACTTTCCCCATCTCGATAGGATGAGCAACCCCACTATGGTCAAACATGTCGAAGCCACTGTTGATACAACCAGTGCAAAGGCGTACACAAGGTTAGGGAAATTGAAATACTTCTGGACTTTTTTCAGTCCTTTATCAATTACAGGTGCCAGTGCAGCCGCCCCAGCAACTCGAAATGGCCTTGTCACATTGTTACCAGTCCACATCAATATGACAATCTGGAGAGCAGTTGAGAGTAAATTCAAGTGAGACATGCAAAAGACTCCCTTCAGTTCGTAGTATAACAAGTCAATAACAACTAGGCCAGAAACTAAGCAAAAGCAAAAGAAAATGTTAAAACCACAAAGGAACAAGCGCATTGTCATGAGGAATGTCCTTCCCCTGCATTTGGAGAAAAAAAAAACAGCACAACATTAATCTAAAGCTAGCAGCCAGCGTGTCAAGATCAGAAAGGCAGAAATTTAGAATAATAGTTCTCCCATAATAAAAGGATACCATGGATACTAGTTAAACATCATTCTTACTTTCATCAATCTTCAATTGAGGAAATCAGGATTCCACACTGTTTCTTCAACGCCCTATAAGGAAACCACTACTCCCAAACTTGATGACTTAACCAAGCTGCTTAAGCTTGTTTTTAATTGAAACTAATCATGTTGCTGGTCATTTCATTTTGAGTTCATGAGCTTTCAATGAATATCGTTAACCAAATCTAGCTTCAAGCCATCTTTTGTTTCAGTCACCCATATATTGACTCAACATAGCCATCATCGATAGGGGTAAATAAACAGATTAACACATAAACTTTACCTGAAAAGCATAGTCCAGCTTCATGTTTAATCTAAAGAACTTGAATGAACGTCAGTAATGGCATAAAACCAGAAGCATGCAGTAATTGCATGAGAAAAGCATAGTCGACCTTTACATCCAATTTGAAGAACCAAATCAACAATGTCAAGAAAATGTACAAGCTCAAGGCAGGGACACCTAAGTTCTTTTTGAAGGACACATTAGGTTGACAAAAAACAAAATCAGCTTCTTCCACATTGCCATATATGCTCAGGGACTATGATTCCAAGTCCTAAAACTTCAGGCTCAAATAAATAATCAACACCACTACACAGATGTCTGAAAAGACACAATCTTCATATAGACGTTTTGCATCAGAGTTGTTAAATCTATCTCCCAACCAGATCGAGACATAGAACTACGAAACCCAATGGGCAGAATACATGGACTCTATAACCTGCTAAAACCCTTGTTAAACTAATCAAACTTAAGTAAAACCCTATATAAGAAACTCATTTGTAGCATAAGACTTTGCTTACCCCTAGTAGCGCCTGAAGATTGGCTGCCGGATTCTTCCCTGTGCTCTTCTCATAGCCAAGGAATGCAAGAATGAAGAAGGTGGTGTATGTAACACCATCAAACAATCCATAAGCAAGTACTGCCGCAAGCCCAAGCTTTGCCAATTTGAACCTCATTTCAGCTGTGTTGACCTGATGCAAGGTCAAGTAAGAACGGTAACAACAAACTGGGAATATATCTTGCAGCAATCAAATCCGAAAATAGCACAGAGGCCATCAAGAATTAACATTTCTAAGGACTCTGTCGAGTATTTTGACATGCCTTTCGCCAGAGAACATTTTCAAAACTGAATCCTACAACAATGCATAGTCGCAGCCCACCTAAAAGTGCCCAATCAACTCAAACATTAAAAACAGAGACGCTTACCTTCCATTTGCTCCAAAACCCTGGGCTCTGCTGGCTCTGCAATTTTCCCCAATTGAAGTTGTCAACAATTCAGGTTCACTATACAGAAACAAAACAGACTACAGCAAAAGGGTCTACAAAACCGTCAATACTGTACCACAGAAAGACAGAATTACCGGCAACTGCTGATCTCCATCCGAGAGATTTTCACCTGCAGCTCCCTCATTGAAGGAGCACTTGACGCAACGTTTCGAACTTGAGGGCAAAGAACCACGGTACTTGCCTCGCAGCTTCGGTATCTGAGGATGGCAGGCGTCCGCTTCATGGATCAAGAAAGAAGAAGGGATGGTCTTGAGCTTGACTTCATCAGCTGGGGAGGCAGCATCTTGGTTGTGGGTGCTGGGTTTCGATTCTAACAGAGACCGAGGATGATGGGGATGCACAGCAGCGGACAACATGCTCGTGCGTTCGCTGTACAGTCACTCCCTCTCCCAGTCTCACTCAGTTCCGCACTCGAACAGAGACGGACGAAAAGAACAACCTTTGACCCGCCCCGCCCCGCCCAGAGTCGAGGAGGTTCGGTTCAATCTGATCTTCTTCTCTTCTACCTTTTCGGTTACCTCCTTGTATTTCTCGGTTAAAGGTTGAAGCTTTTTACCATCTAGATAATGTTTGTCCTTTAGCAACTGTAGATACCATCATCTTAATCGGACTAAGGTTCGGTAAAAGCCTGCACTATAGGACTCTAAAATCAACTGGCGTTTAGAAGTTGCCTCCCCAAAAAATCAGAATCCTTGAATTTTGTCAAATTAAAGAGAAAACCCGAATCATGACAAGTCACAATTTTTCTTAAGTTGAATTTCGCTTAAAAATAATATCAGTCAATCGAGAAACCAAAGGAACGAAACAAAAACGCTGAGCCACGACCAAACACGGCCTTCACTCGCCAAAAAAGTTCCTGCAAGATTTTAAGCTGGCTTTTACATTGTTTTCTGCGTTCGACTTTTCACTCACACATCCATGCTGCAAACCTAAGGTGGTTTCAGTTCCATATGGCCCTTTGCCTTGTGGAATTCGAATTTTGAGGGTCGGCGTGAGGTGAACATCTGTCATCATCGTAGCTCACAGAAACAGATGCATCACACCTTTTGGGAGCGCGCCAGTCTGCCATCTCTTATAACAAGAGATTCCAAAACCCAGGCTCATCCAGCAAGTCGGTTTTGATGTGTTTGCAGACGGTTTAAAAGTAAGCACAGACAGACGTGTTTCCTCCCATCCGCATATAGAACACAAGTCCCTCCGTCTCAAGCTTTGGAAATGAGGTAAACAGTAAAGGCGTCTTTGGTTGCCATACACAGAGCATAACAAAAAGATGCATGTCAAATCTGTTCTCAGTTACACCATTCAAGAGAGACCCTAAAGGTCGATTACACTGTACTAGATGATACCGACCACAAGACACAAGCGTAAGGAGAAATCCTTCTTTTGATCAATTAATGTGCTTAAGTTGCGGTCATCAGTACAATTACATTACTCTGGGTGTTAAAAAGAAAAAGAGAAAAATCAGACTTGAAAGCAAAAGAGCGAAGCTTGCTGAGCCATCCGATAGCTGCACTGTGAAAATTCAGCCTTCGACCTGCAATTAAGAAGATAGTTTGCCATGAGAAAGTCATCCCAAAGCGCATTATATTGTTTTAACAGTTCCATTTAGGTATTTCCCAAAACCTCAATTACGGATCTTGTCACGCCTTAATCAGAACTTGATACATGTAAGAAAGAGTCGAAACCCAGTCACAGATGCAAGTACCAGAAATCTAAAATCCTTAAGTTTGAGGCTTGTGACCACCAAACTGACTACTAGCTTAAAGTTCCAATGACAACAACAGCATACAAACCCAAACCACACCAAGCCCATCTTTTTCCATGCTTATGCAGTTCAGTACAATACATAAACGTGAGGGTCCTTCAAACATACTTGGAAAATCTCTAATTGCTACACAAATCGTAAATCGCTGGGCATCAAATGAAGCAGCAACCACCAAACGTCATCAATTCCCCAACCCAAATAGAAGCACACATCATTTCCAATGCCCAGATCAAATTGTGACATTGCAGGGACTAGTTCAGTTTCACATGTAAATTACAGGGCAACCAGAGGTCTACAATGTCATGCTAAACGGCAGAACTGACAAAAGAAATCTAGCAACTGCAATTTGGGCAACTTGTAGATCAACCCAGAAAAAAAAAATTTGTTTGACTCCCAACGAACACGAGTGGCTACATATCGCAGACAACAGCCAATTGAACGATGACCACTCCAATGCATTGCAGTTTCACATCCAACAACACCCCATCAGAACGAATTTATAAAACCACAAACAAAGTACCTGGGCAGGTTTGGACTCTGACGAAGGGACGGATTCGAGGTGCGAAATCCTCGTTTCCAATGCATCGAACTTCTCCTTCATCTGCATAGATCAAAACAAGACGAAAACACACGCATCCAAATTCATGATTACAAAAGCAAAAGCGAAAAATAATTGGAGCAGTCATCGGAATCACACGTACCTCCGCGGACAGGGCGTAGCGATCGACCCAGAGGTCCCTCCACACCAATTGGGAAATCGCGGCGCCCGTGGCTGCGAACCCTAATCCGAACCACAGCAACCTCGTCCTCAACATCGCCTTGCGACCCAATTCGATGCGTTGCAGAGAGACGTCAAAATCAGCAGAAAGGTGATTCCTTGCGGCACAGAGAGAGAGAGAGAGAGAGAGAGCTGTCTGTGTACCGAGACGAGAGCAATGGAGCGGGCAAGGCGCAGCGGGCCGGGTCGGAGCCCGCCATTTTCGGGCTTAGAACGGGCTCACACCGGGCCCATGTCAATTGACCAAATTGTCCCCATATTTTCTTTGTTCTTTCTAATTTTTTTCCCTTCCTGATTTTTTTTTTCAGGCCAAAAATGCACTCATCGGTACACGTGATACCCCATCCCGCACCATACTTTTGGGAAAATTTTTGTATACCTTCAAAGCACGTGAACCGCTTCATCTCTATTGTTAAATGTTATATGAGTTTCACGTAAGATCCACATAATTTAACGATGGAGATGGAGATGACTTACGCAACTGCATTCAAGGTTTGCTCAATATCTCGACATATTTCAATCATGGATACACAGTTCGCATTTGAAGCGGTATAGAATTGTTCTCACGAGCCTATGTACCTGTGAGAATTGATTGAGGACATCCCTTGTTCCTAAAAGAGTCCTCCAATCGTAGACCTTGCGAGAAATTCTTGATCGGCCGCCATGAAATCGACCGAATTTGGTCACAAATTGAATCAATACACACAAGTTCCAAGTCATAATCAATAAGTCTCCAGCATGGATCATGCTTACTAGATAAAAGCAAACCACATAAAGTCCAACATGGTTTGAGTAAGGTCCGCTCAATAATTCAAGCGCCAACGCATAGACGATAACCCAGCATATAAAAAGTTCAGAAAATCCATGAAATGAAACCAAGACAGCAACACGACTGCCGAATCAAACGAACACGACTTTTGTGCTCAATCAAAAGTTGCCGGATCAGCAGGTTTGTCCAAGTCCTCGACGACGCCGCTGTTCTCAGATGACTCATCCTGCGAATCATCGCCGTCACTCGTACTCCAAGGCAGCTCGTCATCGCCTCCCTCAGCACCCGATGACTCCCCAGCGAGCCTGAGAAGCGCCCTAGCTGCACGCTCGTGGCTCGGCTGATTTTGAGCAAAGCATAAATAAATACATACGTTCAGATGGATCATTTCAAATACAAGGCTGGAGGTTTAAAGGAGGATGAAAGAGGTGTGGAAGATATGGAGTATCTATCGACCTGGAGATTTTTTTTTGGTCATATCGAAGTGGAGATTGAACAGCAGATCTGCAGCGTTCCCTGGATTGAATGGTAAGGCCTCGCTCGCCATGGGTTGATTTGAGGTCAACGCCTTCAGCCACTGGATTTGCCACTTGATTGCCTCGTTCCTAGCTGTCACGGAGAAGCACACATCATGTATTCCTAGAGAAATATGTCATGTCTCAAACCATTTCACCATGTTGCCGCCATCGCTACGTGCAAAACGAAACCCGTCTTTCTCGATGTGACGGCAACGACGGCAATCAAGCCTTTTGTACTGAGAAAATTGCTCGAAAGGGCTTCCGCAGTATAGAAAGTGGAATCGACAATCAAACCAAGTACTAAAGTACATAATCTGGAAAAGAAAACCTTACCATCCTGCAGGGTAATCTGAGTCATTATAGACTCCTCGAGTTTCTTCAACACGGCGTTTTCATCGCACAGATCCCTGGCTTCCCTCTGCTCAATTGTTGACGAACAACTCTAAACGCCGGTTAGTTCATCAGAAATGTAGAGACTCCAAATCGATAACCCAACCACGTACAGAAACTAAAGCTTGCGATCAAATTCATTAAACGCAGAGAAAGTAAAATCACCTCCACCACTGCTAACGCAGCAGATATTTCACTCGCTTGAGCTTGCAAGGTTATCAACTTTTGCTCCAACATTTCTCTCAACGAACTTTTTTTGTTCCCCGAGTTTGGGGCAGGTGAATGGTCCGACATGATTCTAGGAGCAAAACTTGAATAAGAATCACTTCGACTGCTTCATTTGAAAATTTCGAAAAGTAAAACGGTGAGACGGAGATTTCTAGATAACTAATGGACTTCATGGAAAGGAAAACACCTCAACTTGAATTCAACAAGAACCAATCACCTTTTTTTTTAATTGCAAACAGGAAAAGAAAAGGAAGCCTATTCTGAAACATACCAAGTTGAAGATGAACTCCTGGAGGAATTGTTGAAAGCTGATGGAGCAAATAGAAGAGAAAGGCCATATAAATAGGACTATGATGAAGTTCTAACTAGGTAAGGTAATAGAAAATGGAAAACGTAGACTACAATGGAAAAAGATTTTTCTCCACTCCAAGGAAAAAGATTTAAGCCGTTCATATTAAAAATTACCATAAGTAATTCCGGAAATCACGCGTCGTGAGTTGATATATTCTCTTATTTCATTAAGTGCTAGATTTCTGTCCATATTTTCTCATGCTAAAGTATCTATCATCGCTTTAACGGGCCTTCTATTTATATGATTTCCATCTATTTATCAGTTTAAACTTTTGAATTGAATTTTACGACACAGCATTGGGGACAATTTTCGCTCCAAAATCATTTTGTGTGTGAGGCTGCCCATTTGCCAGTTTGTCCGCCATTCTTAGTCCAATTTGCCTAGGATTTCAATGATCATTTAGGGCATGTTTGTTTATTTCTGTTTCTGTACCCCAGAACACAAATTTTTGTTCTTTTGTTCCAGGGAACAAAAAAAAGAACAAAAATGCATTTGTTTACACTTTTGTTCCCGGGAACAAAAAAATCTATTTTTATGTTCCCAGGAATAGATTTGGAACAAAAACAAAAGTATAAAAACTTATTTTTTATTCTCGGAAACAATTCCAAGAAACACTTTTTTTTTTTCTCCTTCTTTCTTCTTCTTTTTTTCTTTCCTTCTTCTTCCTTTGGCCAGTTGCCGGCTGTCGAGGGCCAGTGACCTCATGCCACTTGGGCGAGGTCGAGCCTCGTGGTGGCCTAGTAAGGCTCCAGCGAGCTTCGACCCTCGCGATGGCCTAGTGAGGGTCCTACGAGCTTGTCAAACCTTGCCCAGCTGGTCACTAGCCACTAGCGACCAGCCACAAAAGAGAGAAGGAAAAAAAAAAAGAAGACAAAAATGAAAAAATATTAAAAAATTAAAAGAAAACAAAAAATTATATAAGTTTACCAAACGCGTTTTGTTCTGGAGTAAAATTTTTTTGTAGTTACCAAACGCGTTCTTATACTTAGAAATTGTTCCTTGGAAGAAAAAAAAAAAAACAATTTCTGTTTAAAACTTGTTTTTAGAATAGAAACATTATCAAATGCGTCATTAGTCTCCATTCACCTATTAACTTAAATTTTTAGGTCGAAATTTCTAAATGTAATAGAAATCCTAAAACTTGTTAAGAAAGTACTCTAAAACTTTCAAATTGTGTAATCAAATTCTAAAACTTATCAAGTTAATCTAATCAAGTTACTCCATCAACTCTATCCAATTTTACTAATGGAAAATCATAATATGCTTTTTTTATTACTTTTTTAAAGAAAGTGGCACCACATGAAAAATGGATAATAGAACAAATGGTTTATGAACTTTAATCTAATGTATAATATTTTTTTCTGAAATTTTAATTTATACAATGTAGTCCATAAATTCTAGCCCAATATGATTCCCGAACTTTGGCCTTAACTTTTAATTTTTCAATGTGATCCCTAAACTATTGGGGAATGTTCAATATAATTCTTAAATTACATGAAATTATTTAAAAGTTTATGGATCACTTTAAACAAATTAAAAATTCAAAAATGATATTACACATTTGACCAAAATTCATGGATCATTTATGTCAATTTTTTTTTCTGAAGATAAAAGATAAAAGATAAAAGATACAATATTAAGAAAAGATGATAGGTATTAAAAATTTTAAAAAATAAAAATTTATTTTTTAAAAGGAATGTAAGGCCATCAAGCTTCGTCAAAGAGGGGTAGTGACTCTTAACGCTGTGTTGGAGAGGCCCATTGGCCCTCATAAGCCACAATTGCCGCTAGGGCTGAGCATGGTCCAGGTACCATTAAATGGACCTAGACTTAGAATCAGGGAGGACAAAGTCAGTTTTTCTGCAAGTATGCCTTCTCACAGTGGGCGAATCTCTTGTTCAAGCTCTTCAGGGATAGCCTTTTAGCAGAAAACCACTATGCCTTTTAGTTCATAGCCTAAAGACATCCAGATAGAACTAGGATGGAATCGTTTCTAACTATTCGAGTTACATTTCTCAGAGGATCCTACCAAGTTGGAGAAGAAAAGGAGTTTAGAAAGCCAAGAGGGAATTACACAAAACACTCACTTTACTCAAGGGACTCTGCCCAACACAATACATTCTCCTCCCCTTTTATAGGCAATAAGAGGTTACAAATCGACAAACAAACAAGGACCAAGCTCACGGGTCCGAGAACAAACAAAGGCTTCTGAAAATCTCAGTAAAGGAATTATTCGCAAGGTATAAACAGTGACAATGAACAGTAACTTCCCTAGCCTATTGCTACGGTAAAAGTAAACAGTAACTTGCTGTAGTAAACTTGTACGTGTAGTGTTCTTCATTCAGCGGTCTCGTCCGTCATGAGCATTGTAGTCATAGTCCAAATCATTTGAGTTGTGGACTGTTGCTAGATAATGTTCATCATACTTCTATTCAAGTGCTTCAAGGTCTTTTGGTGTAAGGATCTGGTTCAACTGGTGTGTTGTGGATATAGATGCTTCATGAGCCCAGTGGGGTGCTTCATCCTGAGCCTAGTCTGTATTGTCATCTTTTGTAGTGTCGGCAAGAATGCTTGGCTGTGTCCAATTGGATGGTTATGCATAAAATGATGTGTCCATGTTTTGTGATAAAGACAAAGGTTTTTGGCTATAGGAGTCTTGAGAAAGAGGACCTCCCCATCTAGCATAAGGGTCTTGAGAGGATTGCACAATGTCACTTGTGTCTGTCATTCCGTACTCTTGTGATGCATGTTCCTAGGATGATGCAGCTTGTTTGAATTCTTTGAGTGCTTTTTTGGCTTCTGATGCTAGGTCATAATGATTCCATGCAGTGGGTATATTATAATTCCATACATATGGAGGAATGGATTTGTTTTCTTGGCATAAGATTATCTAGAGTTCTCGATATTGGTGCTCACATCAACCAACTAGTCTTGGATAAGATTTGTGAACTCAAGCCTCTATACTATGTGCAACATGTCTATAAGATGAGGTTCCTGTACTCAGTGGAGCTTTAATGATGTTATCATTGTTAGTGAGAAAAGCCCATGGTCTTCGGAAAAATAGGATGGTGTGGATTTCAGGGTTTGGTTGTGTAGTTCTCAATTCTTTCTCCAAGAGCCATTTCTAGTGAGTTGGAGGATAAAACCAATTAAAAAATCTAAAAGATTTTTGTCATTTTCTTTTTCAATCTTACCTTTGCCGAGTTCAAATATCCTGGTGAGATTGATAATGAATCTTATGGTTGGAATTTCGATAGCTATTAAGTATTTATTGGTTAAGTACTATAATAACCATCGGAGTTGATCAGGAAAATCATCTTCTTTCCAAATCAAAGGATGTATGAATGGATAATCTGCATTTAATTCAAAAGGATAAAGAATCAAACCTCCATTAAGTTTGAACAAGTCTGCATGGCATTGCCACATGAGTTTATCTAGATTTCCAGTAAGACTGTCAGCTTGGCCAGTTTTTAGCCTTCTCAATTTTATACTTCTCATTATGATGAGTAGTACGAAAGACATGTCTCATGATATACATGTTGATTTTTGTTGGAACTTTTGGTATTGATAAAAAGTCAGCAAGCACTTTTTTCTTTCCAATAATGTGTTTGGTTTCAAAAGAATTTTTTGAAAACTATTCAGCCCATTGAAGCAGTTAGGAATTTGGGATCTGCTTCTATTTGAATTTGGTCATCTGAGGGGAAGATGTCATATCCAATTCTACTAGGAAGTGATGGCCAATGAGATGGAACTCAAACTTTTTTATGCAATTTGTCACCGCCAAGATTTCTTTGAAAGTGGAATGATAATATATCTTAGCTTGAGAAAACTTTCTACTTTTATAGGCACATAAACATCTCTTACCATCAAGTTATTCGAAGATGATGGCGGCCCAGTATTCATCAATAGCGTTAATCTGGAGAATTCTCTTTCCAGTTGATGGAATTTGTAATAGAGGAAGAGACTGCATAATCTCTTTAAGTTCAGCAACTGCAGTAGTCTAAGATTTTCCCCAAGGTGGGGGATTCTTTTTTAGCATTGTCTGCAATGGGATTAGCAGCTTTGCAAGATCTAGAACAAAATCTTTAAGATAATTAATTATCCCAAGAAATTGTTGAACTTGTTTTGTTGTGAAGTTTTCTTTAGGAAATTTCTGCAATTCCTAAGCAATATGTGGCCCTGGATGGTATGTTCTTTTGTTAAGGTGCATACCAAGAAATTCAATTTCTGTCTGGGCAATATTCATCTTTCTTTGTAAGAGTATAATTCCATGCTTTTTCACAGTTTCAACGAACTGCTCGAGAAGTTGGCAGTATAGTTGCTCATTAAGACTGTAGAGTAGGATATCATCAATATATATTGCTGCACTTAAGAGTAATGGTTGGAAGATCCGACACATCGCCTTTTTAAAAAAAAAGATGATGCAGCCTTTTAACCAAAAGGAAGAACTTTCCATTGTAAATGTTGATTTGGGATACAAAACCCTACCTTGGGTCTGTCTTCAAGATGAATACCCAATTGCCAAAATCCGGCTTTAAGATCAAATTTGGAATAAATTTGGGCCTTGGATAGTATGGCAAAAAGAGAGTTTCTAGAAGGTAAAGGGAATTTATCATCTTGAAGGAAAAATGTTAAGGGGTTGGTAATTAATTACCAATCTCATTTTTCCTCGGTTTTGCTCTGCACACTTGTTAACATAAAAGGCTTCACATGCCCATTGAGAATATAAGACCTCAATAAGGCCTTGTTGCAACAGTTCTAAACATTCCCTTTGAGCCAAAATTAGATGTTATAGATTCATTCACATATGACTCACCTTAGTTGGATTGATGTTTTCATTCTTTTTTAAAGGAAGGCGAACAAAGAATATTGGATTTTCCCATAAATGATGGGAACACTTCTAAGCGAACTCAGAATGAGATTCCGAACATGATTCTAACAACTTTTTGCATGATTGGGTCTAATAAACTCATTTTGATGGAAAAAAAATCTCTGAATGTTGACAAATTCAGAAAATTGGTCTTTAAACTTAAGACATTTTTCCAGAAATGATGCGAAGTTGAGAAATTTGAGTCGTAATATCTCAACTAATAATTAAGTCTTTGTTGTGAAGACTTGAGCCAAAGATCTTTGTGGTTATAAAATACTGTGGAAAAAACTGGACAATGATCGGAGTGGTTCTGACATTTGTAGAGAATGTATCTCCTAAATCAGAATTGAAGTATTGGACATAGGAAATCCAATATTTTTCAGAAAGAACTTTAGTGTCTAATATTGAAGAGGCAGTTCCAGTGTCTATAAGAGCAATGACAGTAATTGGCTTAGCAAACTTTGAAGTGGATATTTTCACAGGAAAATGGAGACAATGAGTTTGACTCGAAAATATGTTAGTGTTTTCTTCTGAAGGAGTCAAAGATATGTGGAAGATATCTTCGGGATCTGAATATAAATTAGTTTCACTAGGAGTTTGATAACAAGGAATGACACAAAGAGTTTGATCACATGGCTCTTCATCCCAAGAGAATAAATATCATCATTTTGAATAGAAATACCAGTTTCATTTTCTATATGATGTATCAAATGATTCTGACCTTTTTACACCTGGGACGTTTTTGGCAAAATGTCCTCTTTGGTTGTAGATGAAGTATCGTTTTGATTTTTTGTGGCCTGAGTGATCCTTCCTCTTGCGTAAGTATCACCTTTTTTTCTTCTTTCTGAAGTGCATAGAGCCATGTCTGGATTTATTTATCCAGATCTTCTTGAAGTGCTTCTTTTTTCTAGAAGATTTTCCGCAAAAGCCATCACAATCCTTCTTGGAGAATTTAATTTTCAGGTTCTAGCAAGAACAGGCTCTATCAAGTTCTCTGTTGTCATTGACATAGGACAATTTCATTTGGCGTTTGATGCATAGTTCTTCGAGATGCAGATGAATTTCTTGTTGAATTTCTCCTAAAGGAACATCTTGAATCCTTCGCTGTCTGGATAGAAAGGTTCTTTCCACTATTTGAGATAATTCTTTGAGGATAGAGGTCAACAAAACATGTTTCAAGTTTGCATCAGCTCCAATTTGATAAAAGAGCTTGAGCATTTCTCGATAATGCTTATCAAGGTGTTTTTTTTTTTTTTGAAGAGAGCAGCATCTTCTTTCAAAAAATTATCTTCTTTTGAGTTCTATGAGATCAACAGGCTTTCCCACAAAAGAGTGATATAAAAGGGTAATGGCATGGCCAAAATTCAAGGAGAGCAAAAAATGTATTTGATCTTGTTCTACTAAAGATTGCAACTAAAGCTTGAGGCTACCTGTGAACCTTGTGACAAAGTTGAAGAGGACGTCATACTTGTCTTGATTGGTAATAGCTTGGGTGTTCAACCAAGTATGAAATTCCTCTAGTCTTTCTAGCCATTTGTGGTAAGGTATGTCATCAATGGTGAAAAACTGCTTTGATGAAGTGGACATACTCTGAGAGTGGCCACTTGGCTGAACAACTTCTAGTTCAGAAGGATTTGATTTCATATCATGATTTGAGGGACCGGCCATAAATATTGATGGAGTTACCAGTACCATAGGAAATGAATTAATGGTAGGGATTGAAAATGATGATGAGGTTGAAAGAGATACTGAATCTGATGTAGTATCAAAAATATTTGGAAAAGCCGATTATGTTGGAAACAAAATTTGATATGTTGGAACATGATCAATTTGGGTTTGAGGTTGTGGAATAGCAGAATCAGGATCAGGCTGTGGCTCCTGATTCCCCATATCTCTTAAAAAGGATTCTAACGGGTTTGACAACATCATTTGATCAGGCTCCCTTATGATAAGAAAGGATTTCTCGAGCATCTTTTCTTTTGCTTTTTCTTTCCTTATGCGATCAAGTTCTTTTAGGCGATTTCTCATTTTAGCCACATTTGTCCTGTCTTGTCTAATAGGTGTGTCTGTAATGGCAACAAAGACAGACTTCTGAGGTGGTGGAGGAGGGAGAGGATCTACTCGAAGAGTAGTTGGAAATGGATTGAGCCTTCCTTCTTCAAGTATCTGGATTTGTCTTTTAAGATTTTCTATTTCTGCTCTAGGACTTTCAAGATGATGATAGCCTAGATGTTGTCCAAATTCTAAGGCATGAAGCCTTTTTTGGAAATCTGAAATCTTCTTGGTAGTTTCATCATATTTTCGCAAATCTTGCTGCGCATGCCCAATCTTATAATCAATCGCTTTAAAAGCATTGTTGTGTGCCAAAAGGGTCTCTGATTGCTAGTTTAAGACAGCTTTAGCAACATGAGTTCTTTTTTGTCTTCCATGCTCATTCACATTAGTTGGGGCAAGTATCTTAGGAACATACCTATATATGCCGTGTGGATCAATAAACCCTTCTAAAGCAGGAAAAGAGAGTTTAGAACTTTCCCGAACAAGAGGAGGGAAGTTTGTTTCTTGGAACATGGCAATGGAAGAACTGGGTGGTGTTTCTGGTGGAACTTCAAGTGGGTAGGAACGTTTCTTGGCCCATTTTACAATTGGTTTATAAAACGGGGAGATGACTGGTTTTTTCTGAGGAGGAGATGGAGGAGGTGATTGTGGTGGATCTTGTGATATGGAAGAGGAAGCAGTGAACTTTGGTGGTGGTGTCGGTGCATATGAAACCATGAACCGATATTTATCACACTCACCAAGAGTATCAACGAAGGGGTCTCCATTTAGGTGCCTTTGGTACACAGGGTTTTTTGGCTTCTTTCTCCAAGGCGAAGGTTTTTGAAATAGATCCGGCTCGGAAATAGACTCAGGAACACACGGTTCAATCATAAAGAGAGTCTAGAAAATAGAAGGACTTTCTTCCTTTTCCTCGCCAAATTTGATGGAAATAGTTCCATCCCTTTTTCTGACAAACTCAGAATTTGATGACTGAAAAAGGCTTGTTGCTTTGATGAAACTTTTCATAATGGGTAATCCATGTCTCCGGAAGGAGTGTGACAAACTTTTCTTTTGGGATATGTCTAGGGACATGAATGCATGATGCTTGATCGTTTTGCATGGATATGAACAAAGTATCTTCATTTCTAGTATGGAAATTTAAGTCAAGTGCATGATTCTACACTCTGTAAACCATTTGGTAATGCAAAGTTGCTACAATCGAATTAGAAGTCTGAGGTGCTCCAGTGAGCTGGATCTGAACTTTTAGAAAGGAAACTAATTGTAGATCTAAGAAAGCGATGTTGAAATTTGGATATAGGGTTACAAAGACTGTTCCAGCATTTAAAGTGGTTTGAATAGTACCAATGCAAGCATGCTGGTATTCTAAAAACCTGGTATTCAATAAAACAATTCTTGCCAAAACTAGCAAACATTTCCGGCCATGAAAAGTAAGAGCAAGATGAACAACTCCATAATGAACATGGGAATATCCCTGCTGGGATCCATTGTTGGGGAAACTCTAGAGGGATTTGAAGAGTAATAAAGTATTCTTTTTCAGTAGCAGGAATGGGGTGTTGGTCAAACTTGGAGGACTGGACATATTCTTTTACTTCCTTTAAAGTTTGGTGAATGAGTTGGCGAATAGAGTGGATGGGTGAAAAAGATGAAGTGGGTTTAGCAAAAGTAGAATAAGGGTTTATTAAAGGAAGTTGGGTTTCAGAGATCTTAGTTTCGTCACTAAGAGAGACTTCATAAAGATAGTCTATCTTAGAAGCATTTGAAATACGGAATTCTGAAGGGGTTGAGGATGAGGATGATGGGGTTGTAGTGAGAGAAATAGGTGCTTCGAGAATTTCTGGTTCTGTAGACATGGTGTACAAGGATCTTCTCAGCACTGGATTCACCTACTAAGCGCATGGAGCAAACATGATTAGAAACACAACCATGGCTCTAATACCATTGAATGGACCTAGATTTAGAACCAGGAAGGTCAAAGTCAGTTTTTCTGTAGATATGCCTTCCCACAGTGGGCGAATCTCTTGTTAAAGTCCTTTAGGGATAGCTTTTTAGCAAAAAACACCACTCTCCCTAACCCTAGGACCAACCTGCACAGTGTTGATCCTCAATTTTTGGGACCGATGACCGGATCGACCTAATGGGTTCAGTCCGATTTCAGGGCCAACCCGAGACCAACCGATAATTTTTTATTTCATTTTTTGTACTACTTAAAAAAGTGATTGAGAATTGGATTGACCTAATGGGTTCAGTCTGATTTGCAGGTCAACCGAGGACTAACCAATAATTTTTTATTTCATTTTTTGTACTATTTGAAATGGTAACTGAGGATTGTACCGACCCAATAAGTTCAATGATAAGCGAGCTCAACTAACAAAGGCAATTGGTGAGAGTCAAGTGGGGTGAGCATCGAACAAAATTAGCATCGAATGTCGAGCGGGGAGTAACAAGCCAAGCGAGCATTGAGTGGTGAGCAGCACAAATGACCCAAAGCAAGCGAGATGAGTGTCAAGTGGCGAGCAGAGAAATTGTTTCTTTTGATTCTAGCAAATTGAAAACTAATAAGACAAATAAGACATAAGAGAATGAATATTAAAGAATAATACCATAAGGAGCTGTTTATGCCTTTTTGGACGCTGTGAGGACTCCTCATAAAAATATTTTTCTCATTCATAAATTATGACTATTGACACTATAAAAGACATTAAAAATATAAGTTATTAAAGAACAACGTAAAATTACATGAACTCTTCACTAAAGAGCTATTTAATGTTGTTGACGCTATTTAATTTAAGGTTTTATCTATATAAAAAATTATATATAATATTATGTATATAGTCAAGGTTGGTCCAAGTTAAACCGACCCATAACTCTCAGGACTGAGGACCGACCCACACAGTGTTGGTTCAGAAATTCTAAGACCAAGGGCCGACCCAGTCTCCCTGGGAACTGGACCAAGACTAGCAGGGTTGGGCCGGTCCAAGGTCGGTCCAAGGTTGACCCTAGACCAATGATCATCCCTAATTGCCACAAACAATTGCCACAAACATAACCTTTCAGAGATGTTCAATGCAAAGAAACTTTCGAAGCTCCCTCTCCTCAACAAGATGATGACGACGAGGATGATGATGTGCAGGAGAGATCATGGACATGATTGGCGATTGAGATTTGAGGGGATCACCGAGTGATTGCGTTGAAGGAAGATGAAGTGTAGATCGAGGAGGAAGAGAAAGGCGATGAAGATGATGACGAGAACGACGATGGCATGAGGATGGCGAGGACAACGACATGCGTTAGGTTTTTGCAGTCGTCTTGCTAACCTCTGGCGGTTTATCCAGTGGACAACGACGTGAGTGTTGGAGAAATCTTCTTGAAGTGTTTTGAAGCTGACAAAACGTTTCCATCAGTCTAGTCTGAAGGTTTGCAGACTTTGTTATTTAAAGTTTGAAGACCTCCGGACAGCCAAACTCAAGACTCAAAGTCTATCCTCATTGACAGTCTCTAATCCGTTGAAGAAAGGTTATCCAGAACTGGATGTTTCGTTAAGGGCTTGACCTTATCAACTGGAGAAGATCTCGTGGCTGGAAAAGACACAACGGAATTCTTTGATTGATCGAGATTGACTCGAAGATTAAGGAATCGATGATTGCCTAAATATTCTTGGAAGGTTCTACTTATGGAAACCGAGATCCTGATTGTATGGGCGAACATGATTAATGGGCTATCGACACGTTCCTTTAATAGCCCAAATGATCTTCCTAATTGATTCCGTCCAACGGGTAGATTGGAGGAATTCCTTTGGTAAGTGCCAACGGGTATGATGACATAAAGGAGTATATAAGGAAGACGTTCGAAGTTGTTGAGGTGTGCGCGATAGAAGAATTCCAAAGTCTGAAGCTCCTTGTTGTTTAGACAATTCATTTGAGCGAATACTTGTATACAAAAGAGAGTCTATATTTGTGAGAAACCTTGAGAAGGTGTGATAGAACATCTACACTGTGGAATCAAGGAAAATGAGTGCTATAACTTCTCTTTTGTTCATAGTGAAATCCAACCGGTGGGCTGTCAGTGCGGAATAGTGGACGTAGGCTTGGATTAAGCCGAACCACTATAAACCCTGTGTTCAATTTTCTATTCCTTACCCTCTTTACTTTGATCGTATTTCATTTTGTCAATCAATAGTGAACTACTTTTCTATCGTTTGCCAAAAATTGCTTCCGTATTTCGATAAATTGATTGTGCACCTATTCACCCCCCTCTAGGTGCTTATACTAACTATTTCAGTTAGATCAAGCAAAAGTGAAGGGGAAGATGAAGGCCTCTTTTCTCTTATCCCCATTTTCTTTTCTTTATTTTTTATTGTAATTTTTATCCTCTTTTAATTTTTTTTATAATTTTCAATTTTTTAAATGTGGCATTTGATAGGCATCACATCAATATCACGTGTCTCAAGAAATTACTAAAAAAAAATACTATGTCTGCATTTTTTATTAGGACTCAATTGCACTTTTAAAAATTTTAAAATTTAATTGTATTTTTATAACAAATTTTAGGATTTCTAATACACCTATTCAAAAGATATATAAAATTTCTTAAGTGGTCGGTCATCAAGCCGCGAGGTGGTGTTTATGCATAGTTTAGGTTTGGGAAATCCAAGATACGCAAAAAATGGCAATAAACAAGTGGATTTTGATTAATTTTCTCTATATCTGTTTAGACTGGACTTTTACTTAAAGCTTTAGTTAGCACTTAATATTTTTCAGCTGTCATAAAAATCAATTCCAAAAAGCGCATAATACCACGCAGATCGTAGTCTATGAATTTGAAAATTGAAATGATTCTATTCCGAAAAGCATAGTATTGCAAGATTTAAACAGTCTTCTGTGAGCTTGACAACAAAGACACTAGAAGACAAAACAGACAAAATTAGTATATTGCGACAAGCATAGAATCCATGATCATACATACAATAATTGAGTCTTGTATTTAAAATCTAAACTGGTCACCTTGATCAATTTCGTTAAAAAAAAAAAACTTAAAATGTCCTATAATTCGAAACAAAATGCTTGGAGTTCACTTGTGTGAAGGTTAGAAGGGAAATTTCTCTAAACCGATGCAAGTTGGACCGGCTTTAAAAATATTGATCATATAGTATACGGATGAAGCTAAAAGAATTAATCGATGATAAGGTCTTGTGGTCTCTCGACATCATTAAGATAGACGTTAGTCCACATATATAAAAGGCGTGGAGTTCTCATAGATGGAATAACATCTTAAATAATAGTTGAAATTTAAAATTTGAGTTGACTTTGTTTTTCTTCAATAAAACTCCTAAAACTTGCATTGACTTAGTTTCTCTAAGTTCCCGTCCCTTATTAAAACGGATTACTCATTCCTTGTCTAAAGAAACTTTTTTGATTAGGATTAAAGCCAATGACTCAGATAAAATTATATTTTTCCCTCTTTCACCATTAAATTGTTTTTATATGACATCTCACTCAAGTGGAGCAGAGTAGGTGTCGCAAGTAATTCCTTATTTTTCGCGTTAATAAGTAATTAAATTAAATCATGAGATTAGACTAAAGTATTAGCACATACCTCTTTGAACGCATTGGATCAAGGATTATTAGTTCTTTGAGTGCGATTTTCAATAGTTTCTTTCAAGGCTTCCTAACATGAATAGATAACTCCATTGTGCTCAGCATCAACAATGCTCAAGAGACATCCATAACGACCGAATCTTCTAATTCTTATGTGAGATTTAGAGACATTTTATCATTCGTGTATTGTTCGAGCTCAAAAGTTAATAAAGCTTACGCTCATAGACTAGGAGGAAAATTCAAGATTTTTGTTTTTGTCTATTTCCACTAAGCTATTTACACATACATAGCACAAAAATCAATAGCCAATCTTCTTAAATCCAAACACTAAAGCATATACAAAAATATGATATTTTAACAAATGAGATTCCAAAAGTCACTACATGATTATTAGCTCTGACAAGTAGAGTTTTCAAAACAAGCAAAGTTAGAGAAATCAAATATCAATTATTTGGGTGAGAGAGAAGAGAGACCTTAAAGTGAAAGTCGAGGAAATCCTTGTTTTTTTTTTTTTTGGACTAGAGGAAATCCTTGCTTGACCTCATAAACGGGACTACTTTAAATAAATAAATTTGGCTTTGTATTAGATTTGGTATGACGTTTGATAAATGTGACAGGTCGTTCCTCCTCCCAAATACGTTCATGATTTTTTCTTTTGATGATACATAATGTGATTATGAGTAAATCCACTCTCAATCATGCATGCAAAGGTAAAAATACTTTTCTTTTCAGTCATTATGGAAAAATGAGAGAAAATGTCAAAAAAAAAAAAATCCTAAACATATTATGTTGGTGCCAATATAATCCCAAACATTTTAGTTATGTCAAATTAGTTCTAACCTTTTTACCTAAAGCCAATTTAGTCGACTAATTTTGAGTAGATATTACTGACGTGAATGCTAAACAACCTACGTGACATGGCTTCACTAACATGAATATTTTTCCATAATATTTTAATAATTTTCAACTTTTTTCTTTTTTTTTTTCCCTCCTCTTTCCAATGGCTAGCGAGAGCAAACACTGGCAAAGCTGCCCTTGCTAGATCTGCAAGGCCGCCCTTGCTAGACGATGGTAAACCAATTTATCAATTTGCTGGTTTAGTTTATATATAGACAATTTTCCCCCTAATTAGTTTTAGGTAAAATGTCTTAGATGTGTGAATTTCATTAAATAACTGGTTTGGTGTATATATAGATAATTTGCTTGTCCTTTATGTAAACCAAGTCAAGGTACTTAAATATTTGAGCTTGCAACCTGAAACAGTACTTACCAACACGCATTTTTTGCCTGGATATATTCATCTAGCGTTTTCATAAACTTATTTATTATTTTATTTTATTTTATTTTATTTTGTGAATTTTCATCATCTTGAAAACACAGAAGAAAAATGCCCTTTTTGGATAGAATATTCCATAGCCATTTAATTCCCACCATCTCTCGTTCAAATCGTGAAATAACTTAGACGCCCGTTTAATTACGTTTACAAAAATAGTATTTTCATTTTTTAAAGCAAAAGAATAGTTTTGACATGAAAACATCACTTGCGTGATTTTCAATATTTTCCATTATTTATAAAAATTAACTAATCTATTATCTTGAAAGAAAAAAAAAATTCACAGAGAAAAAGTAATTCTGGTTATCTCTATCTCTAATTTTGGCTGAACACGGAAGATGATTGTTGATCTCTTGTATAAAAACTTATATCTTCTTCTTTGCCGCAAAATATTGATCAGAGCTGTTAGCGCCTTTAAGGTTTTTACGAGAATGAAATTACTAATTCAATGGTAGCTGCATATGTTTATCATAGACGGTGGCCTCTCTCATATCATGTCTTAAAAGCTATTAGCAGTTTTTTTTTTTTTTGTCTTCTAATAATTAAGATTTTCTTATGTATAATAAACAATGATGATTTTCTATTGAGTTGAGAGTGGTTCTTTTAGGCTTTGTTTGCTTTGCGGAAAAGTATGAGAGTTTGGGACACCTGAAGTGCCATAATTTGGCACGATGGGACACTTAAGTGCCATAACTTTGAAAATGTATACTTAAGTGACTGTTTCAAAGTTAAATGGAACACTTAGGTAGCGCATGCAAACGTTTCTGTTCCGGGGAAGTGTTTTTTTTTCAGAAATAGTTCTTTTCTATTTCTGTTCCGGGGAACAATTTCTGAGCAAAAGAACCCGTTTGATAACCGTACAAAATTTCTATTTCTGGAATGAAAAAGAACGTAAACCCGTTTGATAACCGCAAAAATTTCTATTCCAAATTTTAATTTTAAAAAAATTAAAAATAAATAAGAAAAAGGAATATATTAGATATTACGTAGAATTGACAAGATCAAAATATTATTAGATTAATATATTTTATTTTTGCGAATTTTACTATTTGGTATATCAAATATTACGAAAAAAAAAAAGCACAAGGCATATTGAATTTGTAGTAATTTCCTTGGGACTAAGTTTTTACTCTTTTTAAAAAAAAATTGTAAGTCGAGTGCATGCATGGCTTGGGAATTTTTAGTATCGTGTAATCTTGATATAGATGTCGGGTTGGGGTTGGAAATTTCCCATCTTGATACTACTTTTTACCCATCTTCTTCTAAATTACAAACTATTTTATTTTCGTGTTTCACATAACCTTATAAGGTTTTGGTTAATTTTGATGAAGGGAGATGTTTTTCCTCTCCTCTTTTGCTTTTTTTCTTTCTTGAATAGGATGTAAGCTTCGGATGGCGGTTTGTATGTCTTGAAGTGTCAACTATACAATAGCTTACAATTTGCTTTTCTTTTGTTTGTCCACATTTATGATACATTCAATGGCATTTGTGCTCATGGAGATAGAATTGGATAACCTTAATACTATTTAATAGAAATATATTTATAATAGTTTACAAACACATCGCAAAAGTTTTCACCAAAAACAAAAACACATCGCAAAAGTCGGAAATAAAAAGTCATGGAATCTCTTGCATATTGTGATCCATTGCCATCATATTTGCAATATTTTTCCTGATCATGTTTATCTCAGCCGCTTCATCACGTAATGTATCATCTGCAACATCGTCTTGTGTAGGTCCAAACGGAAACTCCGGATCTCCATATAAGGCAAAGTTCTTGTCCATCTTGTCTTGGTCACGAATATAATTATGGAGAGTACAACAGGCGATTACAATATATACTTGCTTTCGAATTGAAAATGGAGGCATGTGTTTCAAAATTGGGAAGTGATTTTTTAATGCCCCAAATGACTTCTCAATAACATTTCTCAATGAAGAATGCTTATGGTTGAACAATTCTTTTGGTGATCTAGGCCGTCTCGTTCTACCCCTATATTCATTCAAATGATACCGTTCACCTTTGAATGGAGTTAAAAATCCTAGAAGTGCTGCATAACCAGAATCAACTACATAATATTTTCCTACAATAGTATATACATAAATTTATTATGATGTACAATAGCTGTACAATTATAAAGAAAATCACATGATATAACAAAGCAAATACTTGGTGGTGGTCGAGGAAATTGCAATCAAGGAGTCTCGAGTGCTGCTGAGAGAACCCGATAATCATTGGCAGATCCTTCCCACCCAGCATATACGAAAGTAAATCTCATATCAAACGAACAAGCACACAGCACATTTTGAGTGGTAGTCCCTTTCCTGCCTCTAAATGGGATTTGTTTCGATATAGGGACGGATGCATTAACGTGGGTGCCATCAATAGCACCAATGCAATCCTGTAATTTTATGAAAGTATAGCGTTAGACAATATTATCGGCTATATATATTTTAATAATGTAAAATTAATATAAAAATCATACCTTAAAGTAACGTCCATGATTAGGATCAAGAAGAATCTCTTTCGGAACAATATCAAAAGAAGGCGGCCGATAATTTCTTTCTCTAATTCGAGAAATGCTTTCAATACTAGAGTAAAAAACTTACTGATTGTTTGTCCCGAACGTTAAAATATCTCACATAAATCTCTATTGGAGTTTTTGTGATCAACCGTAGATAAAAAAAAATCCCAACTTGTTCATCTACCCTTATATCTCGAGTATCTTTCAGCCAACCTCTTGCCTTCATTAAATCACATAGGTTAAGAAAAACATGTCTCTCTAACCTGAATGCTTCATATATCCTATCTGAATGTCCGTAAACAATTTCCCTTACCCATTCGGCTCCTCATAATTTATTGTCCCTAATAGGCTCTCTCTCTTGTATGCAAAGACTTGTTATAAGTTTCCAATAATAACCATCCCATTGTTAGGTAAATATAAAACTCATCCATATAGGGTGCGCATGGATTTGTTTTGTTCTTTTTTTGTTCCCGGGAAAGAAATAAAAAAAAGTGTTTGTTCCGGGAACAGCTTTTTGAACAAAAGTACACGTTTGGTAACGTTTGGTCCGGGAATAAAAAATGAACAGAAACACGTTTGGTAAATTTTATTATTTTTTTGTTTCTTTTAATTTTTTAAATATTTTTTTATTTTTTATTTTTCCTTTCTTTTTATTTTTTCTTTTTTTCGGCCTGTCACCGGCCTCCAGCGACTAGCCGACGGGGCCGGCAGCCTCGCCCAGCCACGGCGAGGCTCGCCGGCCCACGGCGAGGCCAAGCTTGACCGTGGTTGGGCGAGGCTCGGCCTCGCCTTGGCTGGGCGAGCTCGGGCTTGCCCTAATCCAGCGAGGCCGAGCCTCGCCATGGCCGGGCGAGCTCGAGCTCGCCCGATCCGGCGAGCCCGAGCTCCCTTAGCCAAGGCGAGGCTCGGCCTCGCCCGCGACCGGCGATGCCGAGCCTCGACGGCCGGTCGCCGGCCGTGGCCGAGGCCGGCGACCGGCCAAAGAAAAAAGAAGAAAAAAAGAAGAAAAGAAGAAGAGAAGAAGAAGAGAGAGAAGAGTGGTTTTTGTTCTTTTGTTCCTTCCGAGAAGTGTTTCTTTTCAGGAGAAACAACTTTTTTATGTTTCTTTTTTCTGTTTCTATTTCGTTCCAGAAACAAAAAAATAAAAAAAGAATAGAATCGCAACCAAACGCGTTTCTGTTCTTTTTTTGTTCCCGGGAACACTTTCCGTACAAAAGTGTTCCGGAAACACTTTTTTGGAGTGTTTCCATGCACCCCCATAATATTCAACTGCTGCTACTTCTTCATTAGACACACTATTTGATTCATCTTCCATAGTACCTATGTCATTACACAAATACAAGAAAATCAATATAGATATATGTAAAAATAAAAATAAAAAACAATAGAAACCAATATCATGAAAGCAAACCAAATATAGAAAGTCAACACAATCCATCACAATCCATCATATCCAAACCAACAACATAAAAAACATAATCTCAACATCAATATCTTCAACAACAAAATGACAACTAGCAACATAAAAAACATAGTCTACTAAAACTCCATGCAATTCCTAGCATCCACTAAAGATATTGGAGAAGCCCATATCTCATGTCAGCTGGTGTTTTGATAAAGCCTCCCTCCATGTGGGATTAACACAGACTCGTTCCACTGCTTTGTTGTAAAGATCCGGCTCCAACATAGGAATGGCCAGTAGAAGATCAATCACAAGAGATACAGAGAATTGGTCTGTAGGTGGTGATGTGACTTGTGAGTTGATGGAACCACTCACAGATTGACTAGCCCTGCTATGGATCATCTCTCGTAAGGCTTTGCAGGTGCTAGCAATGCCAAATGATTCACTCCTCCTTCTCCTCTTACTATTTGGAGTTATATCCATCCTATGTTTGTCATGACATAGAGTAAGAGTTTTGTCAGACGTAAAAAATCCCTCATCAAGATGGGGTTCACCAACGTTCTCTGGTCCAATGTCCTCTAGTCCATTGTCTGCATCATCACCACCAATGTCAACTTCATCTGACATCACAAAACCTTCGACATTTCCCCCTGCATAATCCCCAGTAGCATATGTATCTCCAAATACAATACACAAGTCGGGATATTGAGGAAACCCATCCTTCTTGAATTTTGCCCACTCAATATTATCCTGCAATTTTCACAATGATAACATATATCAGTAATATAATTAAACATATTGCACGTACCAAAATGATCAAAGGTTAAAACATACCTTGATGTGCAATTCCCATATACTTGGATCATCAACAACAACTTTATTGTTCACATTATCCCAGCCAAATCCAGATTATGAAAGAAGCTTCTTGAAACTACCATACTTCGCTTTCTCAATTTGTTAACCTTGTTCTTCAACCGTACTTGAGTATATTGAAGTTCGCTCGTTTATTGAATTCTCGTCTCGTATGGAATTCCACCCCGCTTTATTGAAAGTAGAAGAGATTCGATTTCCCTTTTTGACCTCTTCTACCAATAAATTGACGTACAAATTGGTTAAAGATTCAGTCCACTTTGCGATGAATGCCTCTTTTTGGGATGCCATGTATTCTTCACTAGTTGAGCATAATATGAGTTCAAGACAATTAAAAAAAGAGTGCAACATGCAACTTCATTGGCTAAAACGGAGCCTTTATCACAGCCTATCGCTAAAACAGAGCATCGACAACTGCAACTACTCATGCACACGCACACACATACACAAAGGATGAAATATATAAGCACTCACAACAAGAACACAATAAGAACACACATTCACCAGCAACTATTTCATTTTCTAGAGGATGAAAATTATTGTCTACTATGCTGATATTGTTAGTGGATTTACTTGAGAGGTGAGAAATGAAAGATCATAGACAATTTCACTTCCAAAATTGGGAACTCAAGCCATTTATCTATATATATATTTTGTTCCTGAATGCTGTTTTTTTCAGCCATTACGAAGCATTGTTATAATGCTTGAGTGTTTTGTTTGGTATTGTTTCTTTAGAAGAAATCTATAGCAAAATTTTAATGGAAAGTATCAGTTTCTATCTCTTCGATGATTGATGAATGGATTTACTTGGGAAGAGCAAGTAAACAAATCACGTGCAATATGTTCTATGTCCTTTCTCTAGTCTCGAACACTCTCTTTGTGGTGGCAACTATGATATAAAGTTGTTGTTAGGAAAGTAAAACAAATATCGATTATATAAGAAATGTACAATAAAGCTAAGGATTTTGTAAAACCAAGCTATTGTTGTTCTAACATATCTGTTCTTTTCTTAATATGGTTATGCACTTAAGATTTTCTAGTATTCACATAATGTTTTTATCACAAGCTCGGAATTGAAGGACTTTGCCAGAGAATGAAAAAACATAGAAAGACAAGAAACTACAGCGAAAGATGCTTCAGCATAACATGCTGCCTTCAATCTTCCATGAGCAATGCCTATGTTACCATATTAAAGCATAACCCTGATCGCGCCCCACAACAAAAACACGCATTAACCAGCAACATCGAGCCACGCAAGGGAGACTAATCACACCCCACAAAAAAAACAGGCATTAACCAACAACAATGAGCCAGAGCAGGGGAGACCACATCCAAAGAACCGCATCTTACCTAAATCCCCCTAGAATCCCAGAATCCTGCACCAAAACAGTCATGCGAGACCAACAAACCTGATTTAAGACAAGACGACGACAAGGCAACACGACTAGAGGCGATGCGACTGGAGAAAGGTGACTAGCGGCGACGGGACTAGAGGCAACATGATCGGAAATACGCGATCAGAAGCGATGGCACTACAGGCGGCGAATTCAACTTCAAAAAAGGCCCCAATCACCACTAGAATAACAAATTGACAAAAATCAAACCAACAAACCCGGGCAAGATGACCGCAAGGTGACGCGACCAAAGCGACCCAACCGGAGCGAAGAGTGCAGGCGGTGGGATCGGAGAGAGGCAACCCAACCAGAGGCAACACGACCAATCCACAGCGACCTTCAACTTCAGAAAAGGCCACAATCACCACTAGAACAGGTAATTTGAAAAATAATCAAAGCAACATACCTATTTAGGGCAAGATGACCACGAGGCGACGCGACCAAAGCGAGCCAACCGGAGCGAAGAGAGTGCAGGCGGCGGAATCAGAGAGAGGCAACCCAACCAAAGGCAACGCGACCAAAGCGAAGCGACCTTCAACTTCAGAAAAGGCCCTAATCACCACTAGAACAGGTAATTTGAGAAAAAATCAAACCAACAAACCTGACTTGGAGGCTGGGCGACGGGCGACGCACGGGTCTTCGGCTCCGAACAGCAGGTGGGTTTTTGGCTCTGAGAAGCAGGTGCGAGGCGAGGGCTCGGACTTTGGAGGCTGGGCGACGGGCGACGCATAGGTCTTCGGCTCCGAACAGCAGGTGGGCGTTGCCGCACGGGTCTTCGGCTTCGAACAGCAGGTGGGTCTTTGGCTCCGAGAAGCAGGTGCGAGGCGAGGGCTCGGACTTTGGAGGCTGGGCGACGGGCGACGTACGGGTCTTCGGCTCCGAACAGCAGGTGGGTCTCCGAGAAGTAGGTGTCGCGATTCAGGCGAGGCTAGGGAGCAGCGTTCGGTTGCTGGTGCGGGACCGACTCAGGCGAGCGGGGGCGTCAGGCTTGGTTGCAGCGGGCTTTGAGTTGCAGCGGCGGTGAAGATGGTCTCCGGCGGGAACGAACAGCAGGATCTTGGGTCGCGCGGCACGGGGAGGCGTCGGGTGGCAACGGGTCACCGAAATCGTGGGTCGGCGCGGCACGAACGGGAGTACGAGGGAGACCGAGAGAGTCGACCGGAGGCTACTCGGGGCCACGATACCGGCGGTGACAGATCGGCGGCGACGGAACCGGAGAGAGGTGACCGGAGATGATGAGATCGAAGAGAGGCAAGCGAACGAAGGGAGAAAGAGAAGTTAGGGTTCGTAAAAATTTGAGCCGTGAGTTGAGATGAGAAGGGAGAAAAAAAGAGAAGGGCCGTGAGGAGTCAAAAATTGGTTCTTATTTTTGTTCCCGGGAACAAGAAGCAACTTTTTTTTGCTTCTTGTTTCTGTTCCCAAACTATTCTCGGGCTAAGTTTTTATTCCCGGGAACAAAAAAACAATGTGGCGTTAGCAAACAGGTTTCTGTTCTTTTTTTGTTCCGGGGAACAAAAGAACAGAAACCATGAGAAACAGAAACGTTTGCATGCGATACCTTAGGTGCTGCTCCGGCAAAAATCCGGCCAAATAGCTGATGTGGCAATTTTTCGGCGAGTTTGGCCTAAAACGGCATCGTTTTACACACTAACGTGGCGAGAAAATGCAAAAACGATGTTGTTTCGTGTTTGATGTATAAATAATAATATAAAAAATTAATTAAATTTAATTTAAACTTGATTTTATTTAAAATATTCTAAAAAAAAAAAGGAGGCTGAAGGGGGTGGCTGAGGGCCGAGCCCTCGTCGCCGCCGCCTCCCCGCCATCGCCGGGAAGGGCCGGGGACGGAGGGGGAGGGTCGGCCGGGGCCACCGAACCCCGCCCGACCGGGTGGCGAGGGCCGCAAGCCATCGCCGGATGACCCTCCCCTTTTTTTTTCATTAAATTTTTAGTTTTAAAATTTTTAGAATATTTTAAATAAAATTAAGTTTTAATTTAATTTAATTAATTTTTATATTATTATTTACACATTAGATACAAAACGGCGTCGTTTTTGCATTTTCTCACGCCACGCCACGTCGGCGTGCAAAACAACGCCATTTGGGACCAAACTCGCCGAAAGATTGCCACTTCAGCCATTTTATCGGATTTTCGCCGGAGTGGCACCTAAATGTTCCATTTAACTTCGAAACCAGCACTTAAGTGTACATTTTCGAAGTTATAGCACTTAAGTATCCTCCCGTGCCAAGTCATGGCACTTAGGATGTTCTTCTGCCCATTTTCCTTATTATGAAGAGTTTGGTTCGCTTAGAAAAATAAGTCAACCAAAGGCCTATGCTTAAATTTTTAGAAAATGGTTTCTTTTTTGAAAAATCAAAAGACAATTTCCAAAACACGAGAGCCTTAATGTTGGTTCAACAATCCTTGGCAGTTGGAACCAAGTTTCTAGTACCCGGACTTGGGTCCATTAAAGCCATGCCCTCAACCCCCGTGCTCAAATCCATCAAGGTCAGGCCCAAAGCTCTCATGCCCGTGCCCAATGTCCCAACACTTGAGCCCAAGTCCATAATGTTAGTGCTTGGGTCTCTAGCACTCGGGTTCTAGTCCTCGGCAATGAGACCCGATTCCACAAAGGCCATGCATGGGTCCTCAAATGCTTGGCTTGGGCCTTAGTTAATGAAACGTTCGTTTTGGCAAATTTTTATTTTTTTTTTTTTTTTTTCTTTTTCTTTTTCCTTCTTCTTCAGCTAGTCATCGACCAATGATCAACCATAGGAGAGGGATGAGCTTGTCCCTCACTTGTGATCAATCTCCGGCCTTCACTGTGGCCTATTAAGGTAGAAGGAAAAAGAAAAAAAAAGAAAAAAAAAAAAAAGAATTAAAATTTAAAAATTCAACTAGTTTAGTAATATTTTCCAGCAAAAGTAAAATCAGTTTTTCCATATCAAAAGATAAAAAAATATTTTTTAGATTTCAGTAAAATACCAAAAAATATTGTCGTTTTCCTAAAATTTGACTTCCTTGATTTTTTTTTTTAAAATCACATTTTATGCAATATAAACAAATCCTTAATGTTATATAGAAACATATGTGTTATTTTTATTAGTTTTAATTAATTAATATTAATTTTACCTAAATTTAGTCTTAAGTACTAATATCAATGGAAAGTGTAATTGGCATTTAAACATGACAAACATAATTTAAATGAAAATGATATTAGATAAAAATTTATTGTTCGAAATAACCACATGTACGTGTGTTTTTAATCAAGAAACGTTTAAAAAAAATAAAAACAAGTTAAATGATTTTACTCTTTACAAATAAAAACATAATCAAAGTAACCAAGCGGGACCTTATTATATGAAAAAAGAAATTTATAGAAACCACCCTTAGTACTATATAGTTGCAGTAATACTGTGAGTACACTTAAAAATTTCCAAAAAATACCTAAAGGGCTGGTGACAATTACTATCCTTTTTCTTTTTCACTGAATGAATGTTATAGGCTACCACGCGGGAAAAATATTATTTCGCGCATTTTTATATTTACGTGAAGTATTTATTTTCGTACTTTAATCTAGCTTAAACAATATTTCTTGTCCATATCGACATTTGCAGAAATCAATCATTACGCTGACTGGCATTTAAATAAAATAATTACAATGATAAAATAATGTGCAAATCCTATATTATTCTTTTCTCTATGGCAAGTACTTGCTGTGTGCGACGATCTAGTTGCATGTTAATAGATATTCCTTCTACCAGAAAAGGAAACAAGATCTTTTCAAGGATATTTAATTGGGTAATATATAGAAAATTTCCCTCATGTTTACATTTTAGGTGTGATATCTTAGATGTGCCATTTTTATCAAGTAACTAAATTAATTTATACATAGACAAGTTATATGTCCACGTGTTGAACTTATTATTGGGCTAATATGGCAATTTCTCTGTAACATACTTAAATATATGAACTTGCTACATATTATAAAACTTAGTAATATACCTTTTTCGCCTGGATATACTCATCTAGCATTTTCAGAAACTCATTTATTTTCTTATTTAATTACTTTCTAGATTTCCAGTCTTGAAGTACTAAAAAAAATGTCCTTTTGGAATAGTATAGTTGATAACTAGGAAAACAAGATCTTTTCCAAGATATTTAATTAGGTAATATATAGAAAATTTCCCTCCTATTTCCATTTTAGGTAATATATCTCAGATGTGACAATGTTATCAAGTAACTAATTTAGTTTCTAGAAAAACAATTTGCATGTCCACGTGTTAACCCTATATGGCGATTTCCCTATTACATATTTAAATAACTGAACTTGCAAAATGAAACAAAACTTACCAAGATACCGTTTTCACCCGGATATACTCATCTAGCAATTTCAGAAACTCATTTATTTTCTAGATTTTCACAATCTTAAAATACTGAAAAAAGATGTCCCTTTAGTATAGTATAGTTCATAGCTAGGAAAACAAGATTTTTTCAAGGATTTTTAATTGGGTAATATATAGAAAATTTCTCTCCTATTTTTAGGTAATATATCTTAGATGTGCCAATATTATCAAGTAACTACATAGACAATCTACATGTCCACGTGTTAACTCTATTATTGGGCCAATATGGCAATTTTCCTGTTATGTACTTAAATATCAGAACTTGCTACATGAAACAAAACTTACCAACATACCTTTTTCACCTAGATATATTCATCTAACATTTTCAGAAACTCGTTTATTTTCTTATTTGTTTATTTTCTAGATTTTCACAATCTTTAAATACTGAAAAAAGATGTCCTTTTGGGATAGAATAGTTCGTAGTCATTGAAAGCCAACTGTCTCTCGTTTGAAATTATGAAGTAACTTAGACGTGTTTGGTTATGTTTACAAAATCATATTTCTATTATTGATGGCAAAAAAATAGTTTTAACATAAAAACACCACTTGCATGGTTTTCAAGGGATAATTGTCCAAAAAGTCCAAAATATATTTTAGGGTGACTAATTCAATTCTAAATATTTTTATTGTGCCAATCTTTTAACGATTTACCAATATAACTCTTCTCGCCAATTCTTGCTTGAAGTTGTTGACGTAGACACTAGTTATCATATGTGATGCGAGTAGCACCGACATTGACAATTTTTGCAATATTTTTAAATTTAAGATTTTTTTATATGGCCGACAAAGGTTGCCTCGCTTGGATAATCGTCACCCTTGCCAAATCTAGCAAGGGCATTGTGGGCCAGATCTAAGTGAGGGTGACCATTGCCTATGGCTAGTGCCGGCCACATACCACACCAATCCATCCAAACTTGGTGCTTAAACTCTACTATACTGTAAGGGAGGTCCCGTGGAAAAATAACTCAATGCTAGGATGATAAAAAGCTTAATATATCTCATTCTTATTACTGGTTTTTTCTATGAATTAACAAGAAAAAAAAATGAGGTCATTCATTCAAAACCTCACTTTTGAAATCCCATATTTCCCTTTTATACCTCAGAATGCCCCCTTATTACAGAGAGGTAGAGTCTTTCATACGAAAAGGAAGAAAAAAAAAAAAAAAACTCATAAGATTTAAAATATTGTAAAATTTGTCCGCGTTAGAACTGAACACACCACATAGGACGGTCAACATCCACATCTACAATATTTAGCAAAAACTAGCTAGAAGAATTACATTCACAAATCGTCAAAAGGTTTAAAATTACATTGGCATAATTAAAAGTTTTAAGATAAATCTGCTCTATAATAGGTTTAGGATTTTTTGAATAATTTTCCTATTTTTCAATATTATCAATTATTAAAAAAATTAACGCAATCTATTGTCTTGAAAGTTAAAAAAATAATTAATTAATTATGGAAAAGTGATTTTGATTATATGTATCTCTAATTCCAAATTGATAGTTAAAAACAATTGCTAATAACTTGTATGAGTACTTATATCTTCTTCTTTTTTGACACAAAATTTTGATGAGAGCTTTTAGTGCCTTTAAAATATTTGTGAGGAATGAGATTATTAATTCATAGATAGCCTAATATGTTAATTACAATAGTGACCCCTCTCATATATGTCTTAAGAGGTAGTAGCGTTTTTGAAGTTTTTCTTCATCTTTAATGATTAAGATTGATTAAGATTTTCTTACGTTAAAGTACCAACCTATTCACCTCTCTCTCTCATAGGGGCGATTCTACTCCTGTTCAATTCCACCTGGTTTTCTGCTCACCTCGATGGACTTAGCCGCTCGTTTGGGCTAAGACTTGGAGGCTACGGTCGTTTGACCTCCTTCCTCATCCTCATCGAGCCATTTGCTCCGATTTGCTCCACAAGTTTGGATCTATTTCGCCCTAGGGTGCGCTCAAACTGCAGCTTTTCTCGCCTGGTCTTCTGCTCGAGTCCGGAGTTCTACTAGACGGTTGGAGCTGATCTTTAGAGGCAACGCTTCTCTGAACCTTCTCTTATATCCCTCTGAACCGTTTTGACTAGTATGCCCTCCAACTGAAGTTATGCTTTGTTTGGCCTAGGGAGCTGGTGTTGCTCGGCTTTGTTCTAGTATGGCGTCTTCATCCACTGCCGTGTCTGGCGGCTCGAATTTGGCCCAAATTGTTACAGCTAGGTTTGAGGGTCAAGATTCCACCGTTCCTCCTAATGCTTAACCCTCCTTTGGTGCTGCTATTCAAATGAGAGCACCTAAGGCTCTGTTGGGCCTTCCGAATGAGGGCCTCTGACCCGCTCGTAAGGTCTCTCATGGCTCTATTGCTACTCGGGGTCAAAGCCATGCTAGGTCTACCTTTATGTGGCCCCAGCTCGGCGCTCAAGTGAAGGAAAACCCACCTACCCAATCGTGGGCCAATATAGCAAGAACTGCGACCAAATGGTATGACCTTTCCTTCATTCCCCCTACTTATGTTGATAATAAGCCGATCATTAAACTATCTGCCAAGTTATTAAAGGCTGTGGACCCTAACTGGCATGAGTGCCTTGTGGAATATTATGTTGGGAAGAGGCTTCCCTTCAAGCTAACCGAGACAGTCCTCAAGCACTTATGGGGGCAGAATCGGTGGAGGTATTAGCTAACAATCAAGGATTTTATTTTTTCTACATCCCGGATGCTGAATTCCGTAGGAAGATATTGGATGGTGGTCCTTTGAAGATGGCCAGGGTTCCCTTAGTCCTCCAGCAATGGCATTCTCATTTGAAACTCAAGAGGGATAGCCACTCTTTGGTGCCGGTCTAGATTAGACTGAAAAATCTGCCCTTTACTCTTTGGTTCGCGATGGGGATAAGTACCGTGGCAAGTATAGTGAGATAACCGTTGTAGTGTTGACCTCCGCACCAAACAAATGAAGATGCTTTATTTTGTAAGGGTTTGTGTTGAGGTCTCTACAAAATAGCCTTTGTGCAATTCGGTTGTTGTCAACCTTGATGGAGAGTCTTGTACGATGGAGATTGAATATGAATGGAGGCCGATTGTGTGCTCGAGCTATGCATCTTATGGCCATAGATGCTCGGATCTATTGGCAGTTCCTTCCCTTGCCGTCCCACCTAGTGACACCCCTGCAAGTCAAATACAAGGCCTGGCTCCTGTTGCGGAAGGGGATGCGGCCCCTAGTTGTTCCAAAGTTGGGCGGCAACAAGCCCAGACTAAAAATAAGGCCAATCCTTTTGATTTGGATTCAATCCCTGCTCTAGTAGTGGCAGCGCCCCCTCTAAAGCCTGAACCAGGGTAGTGGAAGAAGGTAAATGGGAAGGAGAAGAAGCCCTCCCCACCTAAAGAGAACACTTTGCCCTCTTCTGCACTCCTAAGTGAGAGAGGATAAAGCCTGATTTTGAAGGAAGCTGCCTCTGGGATAGGCTTGCCGTCAACTTCAACATGGAAAACCTTGAGGGGCTTGAGGAACCTCTCAAAGTCAAAGGATGGCCATTCCTCCCCTGCAGTGGATAGGGCCAATCCAGCTGAGTCTTATTTAGCCCTGGTGAGCTTGAGGGAGGACTTCGTGGCTTTGGCGAGTTTTCTTAGCAGCCCCAATAATGATGACCTTCTTTCTCCTAGCCCCTCTCCCAGGGCCCCTCCTATTTCCTCAAAGCCTAAAACAATACAGGATAAGCTATTGAGCCTCCACCTGAATCCACCCCCTGCTGCCCGCCTTGCTCCGGCATCCATTCGGCAGAGGACCGGCAAATAGAGGTAACCCATGCCTTTGCCTCTTTATTTTTTGAACATGAATATAGCTTTTTAGAACGTTAAGGGCCTTGTCAACCTCATTAAGTTGGCGGAAGTCCATAGGCTAGTTTTTACAAATCAATTGTGTTTTATTGGCTTGTTGGAGACTAAAGTACCGAAGACCCTCTTCTCTTCCATTTCTACGGGGCTATTAAGGGATTGGATCTGCGTAGCAAATTATAATCATTCCCCAAGAGGAAGAATTTGGGTAGGGTGGAATCCCGTCCTTGTCAGCTTTGAAGCCTTCTTGGTCAGTGATCAAGTGATCCATGGGAAGTTAAAGGATATGGGGATGAATGCCACCTCAGTTGTCTACGGCCGGCACACTTTTCTTGACAAAAGACTGCTTTGGGAGGACCTTATTCTCAAGAGCGTTGCTTTGCAAAGTTCCACGTGGCTAGTGGTAGGAGACTTTAACGCTATAAAGGACCCATCCGACAGGGAGGGTGGCTTAGACAATTGGATCCCGTATTTTGATAATTTTGGCGACTGCTTAGCTAAGTCAGAGTTGGAGGATCTGTGGTACGTTGGCTTAAGATTCACTTGGTCAACTTCTTCTAGAGCTTATCGGAAATCTAGAAAGATTGACAAGGTTCTTGTAAATGCCAAATGGAGCCTAGGATTTCTCCTACTCGGAAGCATCCTTCCTTGCCCTGAGTATCTCAGATCATACCCCAATGGTAGCAAAGATCTCGAATCCTACCTTGCGAAGGAAGCCATTCAAGTTCTTCGATTATTGGATGAAGCACCCTGAGTTTAGCTCAATTGTTAATCAGGTTTGGGAGGAGCCGGGTGATGGTGTTCCTATGTTCAGGTTTGTGCGCAAGCTAAAATCTCTAAAAGGTTGCCTCAAGCACCTTAATAATAATTCGTTCTCTAATATATTTCCTAGGACAACAGAGGCAAGGGATTTGCTAAGGACCGCCCAGATTGGCCTCCAGTAGGACCCAACCAATGTTGAGCTTGCAGAATTGGAGAAGGCTCAACGTTGGACATTCGTGAACCTTTGGTGGCAAGAAGAATCATTTTTTAAGCAAAAGTCTATAATTAAATGGCTTAATGAGAGAGACCGAAACACTAAGTTCTTTCACCATTATGTCAATAAAAGGCAGATGAGAAACCGAGTACTCTCAGTGATGGATGCCTTTGGTATTCAAATCACTGATCTAGCATTGGTCCAACAGGTTTTTGTCAACCACTTTCAAAACCTCTTAGCACCGTGAGTCATGCAAGAGAGGCCTACAATTCAGGAGATTCGAGAGACCATCCAATGCCCCCTAAATGGTAACCAAATTAGCTTTCTTGCTTGCCCTATTTCTGATCTTGAGATTCGAGACACGGTTTTTTCCCTAGCTTAAGGCAAAGCCCCCGATCCTGATGGTTTTACCATTGAATTCTTCAAACATAATTAGGATACAATAGGACATTTGGTCATGGCGGTGGTGAATGATTTCTTCATCATGGGTAGGCTCTTCAGGGAAATTAACAATATAATCTTGGTTTTGGTCCCAAAAGTCCCTAATGCTACCACTGTGGATGATTACAAACCCATCGCCTACTGTAATACTATCTATAAATGCATCACTAAAGTTTTGGCCAATAGGGAGGCAGCAGTTCTTCGAGACATAGTAAGCCCCTTTCAAAATGTGTTTGTTAAAGGCCGACAAATAGAGATAATATCTTATCGGCTCATGAGCTTTTTACAGGATTCCACCTTCTTCCTTATTCTCCTAAGTGTGCAATTAAGGTGGATTTTCGCAAAGCATATGACACTGTTGATTGGGACTTCCTTGAGCTGGTCCTTTTCACTTTTGGCTTTCTGGAACACTTGACTCAACTCTTCATGACCTGTGTGAGAACTCCTAAATTCGACATTGCTTTAAATGGGGAGTTACATGGATTCTTTGCTAGTGGTCGAGGATTACGACAGGGAGATCCCATATCGCCCTATTTGTTTACCTTGGTTATGAAGGTTTTGTCGGGTATTCTCTATCTTCGTTCGATGAAGCCGGAGTTCAAGCTTTATTGGAGATGTAGAGCAACAGACCTCTCTCATTTATTCTTTGCCAATGACGTATTCTTATTTCATGAAGCTAATACGCCTTCCGTCGCTCTTCTCAAGGAGGGCCTAGAGACCTTCTTAGCTTGGAGTGGTGTGTACCCAAATACGAGCAAAAGTGAGGTCTTTCTTGTAAAAGGCTCGCAAGCTATGAAAGATCAAATCCTTAATGCTCTAGGATTCCATGAAGGGAGCCTTCTAGTCCGGTACTTAGGGGTTCCCATCATTACGTCAGGGCTTCGTAAGGTGGATTGTTGTGCACTCATCAACTGCATCACAACAAGGGTTCAATCTTGGACCATCGGTTTCTCTCCCTTGCCGGTCGCCTTCAGCTGATCAGGTCAATCCTTCACGCGATTCAAGCCTATTGGGCTAGTGTCTTTATATTACCTGTAGCTATTTTAGAGCAAATCGAGAAAATCCTGAAGTAATTCCTTTGGAAAGGCCCGAACTTGGATAAAGGGGGTGCCAAAGTTGCCTAAGAGAATGTCTGCCTCCTAAAGGAGGAGGGGGGTTTTGGCATCCGTAGGTTACGGGAGTGCAACAAAATAGCCATGCTGAAACATATCTGGCTCCTCTTCTCTGACAAGAAGTCCTTATGGTACAAGTGGATCCATTCCACTTTTTTAAGTAGGAAGAACTTTTGGGTCACTAATAAGCCTACCTTCTGTTTGTGGGCTTGGAAGAAAGTCTTTCAGCTCAAGACGGAATTTCAAAGCTTCTTCAAGTGGAGGATAGGGGATGGTCTCTCTATCTCTCTCTGGTTTGACAACTAGCACCCTAAGGGTCCTTTGAACATGTTATTTTCAGATTCCCTTATCTACAGTTTCGGATTATCCAGGCAAACATCGGTAGCTGACCTCTTCTCCACTTCTAGCCAAGTTTTAAGGTCTATTTTGGAGTCTTGGGAGCATCCTCTGCTGGTCCTATCCTTGTACCAAGACCGCTTTTGCTGGAAGGAGAATACTTCTAGCCTTTTCATTGTAGCTTCGGCTTGGAAGACCATCAAGTAGAAGAGGGATCAGGTACATTGGCATAAGTTCATTTGGAACAATGCAATTGCATCAAGGTACCAAGTCAATCTTTGGCTCATAGCGTAGGCTACCTACCCAAGCGCTCTTATTATCCTATGGAAGAATTGATTCTAGTGTGTGTGCCTTTTGCAACGTTATGTTGGACTCCATTAATTATCTATGTTTTGGGTGTCACATCACTACTGGCTTTGCCTTTTTTTGGGCCACCAGATGCAACCTTCCATGGTGCAATAAATTATGGGGAGAGAATCTCCGCTATTTCGTTTCATTCCTTTTGGGTAAGGACTTCCATAAGTGTATTGCCTGTTTCTCTTTTGGTGCTCTTTGTCATATAATCTGGAAGAACGGGAATAGCATCCTGTTTAGGGAGCAGCCTCTTACGATTCCGAGAGTGAAGAACCACATGTTAAAAGTGGTTAAAGACAAGGCCGTCACATTCAGGAACGTTGAAGATATTATAAGGAATAGAAGATAGCAACGCAGTTGAGGCTTAGATCCGTTTATCTTCGATTCCAGGGATGCTAAACCTATTCAACATCATTGTAGCTGAGTAGCGCTAGTGAGGGTGGCATGGTTGTTATGCGTCCTTGCTTGTAGGCCTTTGCTTGTTTTTGTTGGTTGTTGGGTCTTGCTTTAGGCCGTCTTTTGATTGTATACCTTGGGCTAGCCTCTTCTGTTTGTGCATTGCCGTTTGGCTGTTGTGTCTCTTTTGTTAGCTTTTCTTTTACATCTAGACACCTTTCCACTCATAGTGTTTTGACACTTTGAGTGTAAGTTTTTGGTGCCATGATCATGTTGTACAAGTTGGTTTAAAGCTCAATTTATTTCTTACTTTCATAAAAAAAAAAGATTTTCTTTTTGACAATGATTATTTTAGTTTGAATTGAAAGTAGTTGTTTTAATGTTACAAGGAGATAAACATGCTGCTTTCGATAATTCTAACTGATTAGTTTGATATTAACCATATATAACTTACAAATGAGAAGTGTAATTAGCACTAAGATGTGACAACCATTGTTTAGTGTAAATGATATTAGATGAAATTTATTATTAGGCATATAACCAAATATACACTATTTCTTACCAAGAAATGCTTAAATAATTTTTTTTTAAAATAAGTCAAATGTTTTTAAATGAACACAAAAAAAAAAAAAAATTTAACCAAACGGGGCCTCATTTAATGAAAAAATGTAAATATAAGTCACCCTAATTACTAAATTGCTAGCTACGGTCATATCCTTGAGTGTACTTTAAAATGGCTTTCAATACAACTAAGCAGCACATAAATCGAACAAATATAAATTAGAGGAAGGAAGTTCAAACTAAGGTCTTGTTTGGTAACCATCCAAACAGGGCCAAATTCTGATTCTTTGTTCCCAAAATCAATTTAGGCATAGCATCGCGTTTGGTAAAAATTTTGTTCCCGGGAATAGATTAGAAGCGGAATCAAGAATTAAAAAAAAAAAAGTTGATTCTTGTTATGGAAACAAATTTGAGAATCAAAACCAACAACTCTTCTTCTTCTCTTCGGCCATCTCATAACCGCCGTCCACCATCACCCGCCACCGTCCATCGCTGCCGGCCGCCAATCCGGCGAGCTTGCCAGAGGCTTGCCAAACCAGGGCGAGGTCCTGCGAGCTCACCAAAAGCAAGCCCAGCCACCAGCAAGCCTCGGCCTCGCCGGTGGCCAAGCAAGCTCGACCTCACCGGTGGTCAAGCAGGCTCGGCCTCGCAACGCCCAGCCCCGTCGGTGGCTAGGTGAGGCCGAGCCTCGCCCAGCTGCTGGTGAGGCTCGGTTGACGAGGGCCAACCTCGCCTAGGGCTGGTGACGCTCTGGTGACCGGCGACTGGCCATAAGAAGAAGAAAAAAATGAGAAAAAGGAAAAAAAGAAAAGAAAAAAAGTAAAAAAGTAAAAAAAATATTTAAAAATTAAAAGAAATTGATTTGGAACAAAATTAATGAGCACGGTACCAAACGCAATTCTATTCCAGGATTAAAAATTTTGGACAATTACCAAACGGCTTAAAATGCTTAGAATCAGTTCCCGGGAACAGAATAAAAAAGAATCATTTCTGATCAGAATCTACTCCCGAAAACAGAATCGTTACCAAACGTGCCCTAAACAACCCTGCATGACCTATTCTCTGTGGAAACAAGTGAAAAATATTACATGAAAAGGTCCTCACTTCCGAAACTTTTGCATCTCCTAATCAAGGAGAATCACAAGACGTTCCATCCCTTTTAAAGTTTTCTCCTAATTGATAGCCGTGGTAAATATTCGCGCGATCATGAAAATAATCAAAATCCACCCGGTTTTATGATGATAACAATTCTACTATTCCTGCACCTCCCTTTCCCGGTTGAGCCATTGCTATTATCTGCCGAATTTTAGAGAGAGAGAGAGAGAGAGAGAGAGAGAGAGAGAGAGAGAGAGAGAGAGAGAGAGAGAAGAAATGCATACATATTAATTGAATAAGAAAGATGTATACATAAAAAGTGAGATTGAGATGGGAAATAATGTAGATCTTCGCCGTCCGATCGCTATGACAGGTAAATCATTCTTCCAATATTTAAAAAATGTGTCAAACGAGCGTCGCCAATGAAGCTAAATCTCCCATCTTTTTCCCTTATCTGTATGTCCAAGAAATTTATATCAATATATAGTAATCTAAATATTATACGTGTATGCCTTGAACTTGATAATGGAACGGGCAGAGGAGCAGCGGGCTGAATTCTTATAACAGCACTTACAAGTCTCTATCCATAAAAACTAAAAGCACCTCATTCTTATAATATTTCTCCACCATAGATCTCGTCAAAAGTTCTCGACTGGTTGCCATGAAATGGGTTGAGTTTAGTCACAAGTCGAATCAGCACATAAAAGTTTCAAGCCACAATCAACAAGTCTCCTTCACAAATCATACTTAGCAGATATATAAACCACATAAAACCCGAAATACTTTAATTAAGGCTTGTGCTTAATCCGAACCACAAGGAAACACAAAAACGATAATCCGGCGAATAAAAGTTCTAAAAATCCATGAAATGAAATCGAGACGGCAACACGACTGCCAAATCAAATGCGCACCCAACTTTTGCGCTCAATAAGTTGGTGCCTAATCAGCAGGTTTGCTCAAGCCCTCAGCAAGGCCGTTCTTCCCTGATGAGTCGTTCAACGAATGATTGTTGTCAGCCTTGCACGGAGGCAGCGCGTCCTCACCTCCTGTAGCACTCGATGATGCCCCAGCAAAGCCCAGAAATGCTTCAGTTGCATTCTCGTAACCCTGCTCATTTTGAGCAACACAGAAATAAGTACATATATACTTATCATTCCCAGTATAAGGTTGGAGGTTTTGATGAGGCTGAGAGGATGTGAAAAATATGGGGTACATGTAGACCTGAAGATTGGGAAGCAAATCTGCATAATTTCCCGGATTGAATGGGAAGGGCATGCTTTCCATGGATGGATTTGAGGCCATCGTCCTCAGCCATTGGATTCCCAACTCGATATCCTCTTCCCTAGCTGTCACAAAAGCATAGATCATTAGTGCCCTGAGATATATGTCGTATATATCTACCGTTTTATCATGTTATATCATTGCTACGTGCGAAACAAAAACCATTTTTCTCAATGATGGCAGCAACGACGACCAACGCCACCATCAAGCCTTTTGTACTGAGAAAATTGTTCAAAATAGCTTCAACAATATGTGAAGTAGGATTAAACTTTAAAGTGAGTTCTAAATAATCTAGAAAAGAAAGCCTTACCATCCTGCGGGTGAATCTGATTCACCATAGTTTTCTTTTGCTTCTTCAAATCAGTGTTTTCATTGCTCAGATCCTGATTTTTCATCTGCTTAATTATCAACAAACAACTTGAACGCCCATCAGTTCATTCCAATATAGAGACTTAAAATAAAACTATGTACAGAAACTTAAAGTTGGGATCAAATCCCTTAAACTCGGAGAAAGTTGTCTTACCTCCAATGTCGCTAACTCAGTAGCTCGTGTCCTTGCTTGAACTCGCAAAGACTTCATCTTATGCTCCAACAGATATTCCTCCACCCTTCTCGTGTTCTCCGATTTGGTGGCAGATGCACGCCTCAACATAATTCTAGGAGAAAAAATTGAATGAAAATAATTTCTACTGCTAGATATGAAAATTTCAAAAACAAAAGGAGGAGACAAGGATAGACAAGTTCGCTTGTGTGAAGTTTAGTCTCATGAAATCCAAGATATGTTAAGAGAGCTGTAAAAATGCCAATAAGCAAGTGGATTTTGACAAGCACTTGAAATTTTTTCAGCCCATACAAAATGAAATGCAAAAGCACATATTACCACCCAGATATTAGTCTACGGATTTGAAAATTGATTAGCTTCTTTTCCCAAAAGCATAAAATTGCAAGACTTAAGATCTTTGTGAGCTTGATGGCAAAACACCGGAAGACAGAACAAAAACAAGCATAGACTCCATGATTTTACGTATGCAATGTGTATATTGTGATTAAAAATCTAAACCAGTCATCTAATTCAATAATGATTTCCAATTGTTCATTTCGTTCAAAAATCTTAAATTGTCTTTCAATTGAAAACAAGATACTTTCAGGTAAAATTATAAGTTCCATCTCCCACCTTTCTTCTTCTCTATCAAATTGTTTCATACGACTTCTTGATCAAAAGTGCAAAAAAAAAAATTTTACACAATTTTTTTTTTTACTTCTAACCGTGCTTAATGTAACCGAAGGAGTACTATTCATGTATTAGAGCAAACTATGTTTGCAAGCAATCCCTCTGATACTGTCGTGTTGGCAAGAAACTAAATGAAATGATGGAATTAAACTGAAGTATTAGCATGTACCTCTTTGAACGCCTGGGATTAGTGACGTCCGATTCTTCAAGAGCAGATTTTGATCGTTTCTTCCATGGCTCCTTGACATCAGCTGGCAGCTCCATTGTGCTCGGCGTCGGCAACTTGTGGGGGGCATGCACGACAACTGAATCGTCCATTTCTTGCGCGGGAATCCGTGACTTTTCATCATCCATACATTGTTCAAGTTTAGAGAAGTCAATAGAGCTTTGGCTAATGAACTTGGATAAATTTTGATCTCCATCTAAATCATTGAGTTCATCAAAAAACGACAGATCCTTGTCTTCCTCAACATGATTAGCGACGTCCGATTCTTCAAGAGCAGATTTTGATCGTTTCTTCCATGGCTCCTTGACATCAGCTGGCATCTCCATTGTGCTCGGCGTCGGCAACTTGTGGGGGACATGCACGACAACTGAATCGTCCATTTCTTGCTCGGGGATCCATAACATTTCATCATCCATATATTGTTCAAGTTTAGAGAAATCATTAGAGCTTTGGCTCGTGAACTTGGAAAAATTTTGATCTCCATCTAAATCATTGAGTTCATCAAAAAACGACAGATCCTCTTCTTCCTCGACATGATTTTTATTGTTGTCCATCTTCACCAGACTATTCGGACATACATAGCACAAAAACAACAGTCGATTTTCTTAGATCTAAATCCTAAAGCGTGTACAGAAATGGGCTACTTGAATAGATGAAAAGCCAAAAGTCATCACCTGATGAATAGCTCTGACGAGTGAAGTTTTCAAAACAAGTGCAAAGTCAGAGAGGTCAAGTGTTATGCATTTGGGTGAGAGAGAGAGAGAGAGAGGAACCAAAAAAAAAAAAAAAAACTGGAAGTCAAGAAAATGGTAAAACAAGAGAATGAAACCCTTGCTTGAGTTTATAAACTGGACTAATTTAAATAAGCAGATATGGCTTTATATTTAATTTTTTATTAAATTCGACTGTCATGACATGTTGTTCCTATCCTCAAAAAAAATGTTAATGACTTTTTCTTCTAATGGTCTATATTGTTCTTTGTCAATAAGCCACTCTCAACTCACATGTTCTTTGTCAACTATGCATGTGTCGGATCAAAGAGAGAGAGAGAGAGTAAAGAGCCTCTTCTTTTCGTTCATTGTTGAAAATATAGTTCTTGAGAACGTAGGAAGTGAAAAGCTTGAATTTGTGAAAAGATGATTTGCCATTTTATAGTTAGAGGGCTGGTAAGTATCATCATCTTTTTCTTTTAACATCGAATGAACGTATTTGGCTGTGCCACAACAAAATCATTATTTTCCGTGTTTCTATTTTTCGCGCAAAGGGTTTATTTTCATAATTCGGTCTCGCTTTAACGGTACGTTTGTGCACATAATTCGGTCTCGCTTTAATGGTACGTTTGTGCATCAACATTTGTGGAAAATAATAATTGTACTAACAGGCATTTAAAACAATTATATGATGATTAAAATGAGCTCTTATGTTGTTCTTTACTCTTTGGCTCATCCTTACCGCGTGCCGCAATCTAGTTGCATAATCAACTCAAAAGAAAGGGGGGGGGGGGAGTTCTTCAACCAGGAAAGGAAAACAAGATATTTACAAGGATATCTTATTTGGGTAATTTGCTAGTTTGGTATATATACATAGAGACAATTTTCCTCCTATTTACTCTTTAGGTAATGAATCTCAGATGTAAGTAACTAGGATAGATTATGTATAGACTATCAGCATGTGCATTATGTAAATTCCATTATTTAGCCAATATAGAAATATCCTGGTTAGGTACTAAAATATCTTAGCTTGCAACATGAAAAACTTACCAACATACCTTTTTTGTTCGGATATGTCAATCTAGAATTTTCAGTAACTCATTCATTTTATGGATTTTCACAATCCTGAAGTTACTCAAAAAAGGATATGCTTTTTGGATAGTCTAGCTTATAGCGCCAACTTTCTTTTGAATTGTGAAGTAATTCGGTTGTATATATTTCAAGAAAAACTTCATGATAAAGGAAACTACTTTTTATGGAAATCATTTTTAATGAGGATGTTTTCCCTTTTTTAGATTAGAAAATTCATTTTCCTTATATAGGGCATGTGCATTTTTCTTATGACTAATTATTTTCATCAAACAAATATGTGATAGTCTGAAAACTAATTTAAAATTATTTCACTCAAATAAATACACCCATTTGGTTATGCTAACAAATATATTTTTCTGTTTTTAAAAGAAAAAAATTAGTTGCAACATAAAAACCTGTTTGCATGATTATCGATATTATCAACTGCCTGAAGAAGAACAATTTTCTTCATGATGAAAAAGTGATTCTAGTTTTCTCTATCTATAATTCTGGATTAAACAAACACACCACGTTTTTAGAGTCCTCCACTATGGCCCTTCTCAAAAGTTCTGGTTCGTCCCCAATAAAATCGACCACAGTTTGGTCACATATCGTACCAAGACGTAAAAGTTTCAATTCAAATCAACAAGTCTCCTCGTGGATCATGCTTACTAAATAAATAAACCACATAAAACCCTAAATAATAGAATTAAATTTGCAAATAATCCAAACCACAAAGAAACACATAAACGATAACCCAGAACATGAAATGTTCTAAAAATCCATGAAATGAAATGGAGACAACAACGAGATTGCTAAATCGAACAAACACAACTTTTGTGCTCGATCAGTTGGTGCCGAATCAGCAGATTTGTCGGAGCCCTTGGTGAGGCCGCTGTTCCTTGACGAGTCATCCGGCTAATGATCGTCGTTGGCCATGCGCGTCATCACCTCTTGCAGTTCCCGATGACGCCCCAACGAACCCAGGAGGCACTTTAGCTGAATTCTAGTGACCCTGCTCATTTTGAGCGATCCATAAATGAATACATGCATACATATAATTTCAAATACAAGGTTGGAGGTTTAAATGAGGACGAGAGGGCGTGGCAAATATGGAGTACATGTAGACCGGAAGATGGGGAAGCAAATCTGCAAAATATCCTGGATTGATAGGAAGGGCATGCTCGCTGAGAAAGATGAAGAACTCAAACAAGATCAAGCGGTCGACTCTGAAGAACATTTGTATTCCAGTATGGTGATTGTATCATTGTAACTCAGTACATTTGAAAAACAGAAAAAGAATACAATTCCTCTGTTCTATCTTCTAAGATCAATCTTACTTGATCTGCTTCAGCACTTTGATCTTGAGCTGTCAACTATTCTTCGAATCTTCCTCTTCAATACAGAGATTGCTTCAGCATCCGTTGATGATCTTGATTTTCCTTTCTCTATTCTCTCACCTTCTCTATCTTTCTATCTGTTTTTCCGTATCATCTTATGTAAAGCAAAGAAGAGTATTTATATCAGGGAATTTAACATAACTCGGTTACAAGGGAAAACTGAATACAGCAACTACTTTAACAGAAAAACCTAATTGACTACGCTTATGACTTAGCGATCCGAGTCATTTATTATTTGAGCATCTCGTTCATTGATTGTCGATCCAGGCTGGTCTTCCTTATAAGATCTTTGCCGTTGATTCAACCTTATGACTTGGCGATCCAAGTCATTTGCTGTATCGTCCAGTCCTCTGCTTTTGCTGTATTGCCAAGTCCTCTGTTTCCGTTTTTCTGCAGCATATTTTTCTGCAGCATATTTTGTTCCTTTATGCTTAACATCCCCCTGCAAATTGGGAAGGGGGATGAATCCCATTCCCAATTTGGTGCGAAGAGATAGATGAGCTGAGTGAGAGAGTGACTTAGTGAATATGTCAGCTACTTGAAGATGACTGGGAACATGTTGGATAGAAATGGAACCAGAAAACACCTATTCACGAACAAAATGGAAGTCAACTTCTATGTGCTTTGTTCGCGCATGCAAGACAGGATTGGCTGTGAGGGAAATAGCTGATTTATTGTCACAAAACAATGATGTAGCTTGTGTAAGAGGAATACCAATGTCAAGTAGAACAAAACCGATCCAGGTTAATTCAGCTGTTGTAGATGCTAGAGCCCGATATTCTGCTTCTATGGAAGACTTTGAAACAGTAGATTGTTTCTTGGCTAACTAGGAAATCAAGTTAGAACCTAAGAAAGTGCAAAATCCTATAGTAGATCGTCGAGTAGTAGGACAACCTGCCCAATTAGCATTTGAAAAACCATAGAGATTTGTCAAACTGTTGGAGTGAAGATAATATCCAAGATGAACAGTTCCTTTGACATATCGTAAAACTCTTTTTAATTGATGAAAGTCTGCCATTGTGGGATGTTGCATCTTCTGACAGAGGAGATTTGTTGCAAATGCTAGATCTGGTCAAGTGATAGTTAAGTATTGAAGACCACCTACCAAGCTTTTGTATTCAATAGGATCTAGCAGAGGAACTTCAGCATTGGTCATAGTAATTGGCCGTAGTGGCAAAGGTGTGGAAATTGGTTTGCAATCTGTCATATGTGCCCGTTTGAGTAGGTCGACTGCATATTTTGTTTGACATAAGAACAAGGTCTGTAAAGTATGTTTAACTTCAATGCCTAAGAAATAGTGAATATATCCAAGATCTTTCATTTGAAATTGAAGACTAAGATTCTGGATTAATGCAATTAAGAGCTGAGGAGAGCTTCCTATTAGAATGATATCATCAACATAAAGAAGTAATAACACTGTATCCGACTCAGTATGGAGCACAAACAAAGATGGATCGGCTGTACTACAAAAAAAACCAATTTCAAGAAGATAGTTGCTGAATTTGTCAAACCAAGCTCTTGGTGCTTGTCGAAGTCCATATAATGACTTGTGAAGAAGGCAGACATGGCTTGATTTTTGAGGATGAATGAAGCCAGGTGGCTGTTCCATATAAACAGTTTCATTTAAGTCTTCATGAAGAAATGCATTCTTCACATCAAGTTGGTGTATTGTCCATTGTCTTGTGAGAGCTATAGAGAGTACTATGCATATTGTAGCATGTTTTACAACAGGACTAAATGTCTCAGTAAAATCAAGTCCTACTTCCTGATGGAATCCTTTGGCTACCAGACGAGCCTTGAGTCTTTCTAGACTATCATTTGGTGCGAGTTTGGTCTTAAAGACCCACTTATAACCTACAACATTCATCTGGTCTGTTCTTGGAACTAATGTCTAGGTATGATTATTATATAGAGCATTCATCTCTTCTTGCATTGCATTGTGCCAACCCTTATCAACTAATGCTGACTTAATGGATCCTGGTTCCATAGGGACTCGATATTCAGCCAAGCAAGCATATATTGGATTTGGCTTAATAATACCTTATCTGAGTCGGGTCTGCATAGGATGATTACTAAAATTTCTCTGAGAAGAAGATAGATCAAGAGTATGTTGTTCTATGTCAGAACTGTTATTGATAGGCAGAGTACTTGAGAAAGATGAAGAATTCTGACCAGATCGAGTTTCTGTGATAGCATCATTTTGCCTTGATGTTAATGGAGTATCTTGGAGCTGCATTGATGCTGATGAAGTATGTTGGTGCATCTGTTCACTGTCATAACTATCCATAGTAGGATGATATTGACTTCTTCTTACTGACTGATGGGAAACACTTTGGTTTGTTGTGTCAGTGCTTGAGGATTTGAGCAATTTTACTCCTTTAATCCATTGTCTATACAAAGGAGTATATTGACCATATTCATTGATCACAGTTTTTGTGAAGGGAAACAATGTTTCATCGAAGATCACATGTCTACTGATATATATACGATTATCAGTAGGCACAAGACATCTATAGCATTTATGCACATCACTATATCCCAGAAAAACACAAGTAAGGGATCTAGGATCGAACTTATGTTTTGAATATGATCTTAAGCATGGATAACAGGCACAGCCAAACACCCTCAAATGATCATATTGTTGCTGAGTGTTATGAATCTTACTATATGGTGTATCCATTTTTAGTTTTGGTGTTGGAAGTCTGTTTATAATGTAGTTTGCTGTAACAAAAGCATCCACCCAAAACTTCAATGGGACCTTGGAGTGATATAACATAGCCAATCCCAATTCGACAATATGTCTATGTTTCCTTTCTGAGACTCCATTCTGTTCGGGAGTGTGAGGACAAGATAGATGTTGTTTTATTCCACAGCTTTGCATATGATCTTGAAATCTTCTACTTACAAACTCTCCCCCTCCATCACTTTGGAAAACTTTGATCTTGTGATTGTATTGTCTTTCAACTAACGTCTGGAATCGAACAAAGATATCAAAGAACTCAGATTTCAACTTCATTGGATGTAACCAACTATATCGTGAGAAACTGTCAACAAAAATTACATAGTATCTAAACTTTTGAAATGAATCTACTGGTGAAGGCCCCCAAATATCACAGTGGATCTTTTCTAATGACGAAGTTGATATAGAGTTTGACAAAGGAAATGATAGAGCTATACTTTTTGCTATTTGACAGCTACTGCAAATTTTTGAAGGAACTGAATTAACATGAATCAGTTTATGATGATGTAGATAATCCACTATTTGAGTATTGGCATGAGCCAGTCTTTGGTGCCATACTTCTGCATTGACTGTTCTCTGACTTTGAGTGAAAAAGACTGCTGCAGTCCGTGTATCGACTTGATAAAGGCCCATAGTCTTCTTTCCGAGCTGAATTGTCGCCTTGGTATTGTTGTCCTTTACATAAACACCAAGTTTATCAAAGATAAATGTGCAAGGATAGTCATCAGTGAGCTTAGACACAAAAAGAAGATTCTTCTTTATTTTTGGTACTACAAGAACATCGTTAAGAGGTAATGTATTTACTTCTATTTTTAGGTAAGTGTTACCAATATGTGTAACAGGTAAACAAGATCCATTTCCAACCATCACTGTATCGAGACCTTGATATTTAGAAAGAGTATGAAGAATACCAAGATTCGTACCATTCACTTCCTTTTGGATCTTCGATGTGACTCCTGTCGTATCTGCTAGGGTACCATTGTCAAAGCGGTACCAACAGCGGAGAGCATCATGCCCAGGTCGTTTACATATTTGACATTCCAATCTAGCAACCCCTGTGTCTTTCTCATCCTGCAAACTTTTCCTTGAGTTTAACAGAGGAGGATAAGATTTGTTGTTTTGATACCTTTGAGAATATGTGGCATAAGGTCGAAATCCCTAAGCAGCTGTAGAAAAGACATTCTTTTGTCTTAGATATTGATCTCCTTGCCCTTGAATTGATGCATCTTCTCTGTAATTTTGATTTCTTTCAACATAACCAAAACCTTGTCCTCTATTACTAATAGTTCTGCCTCGACCAAAGCTACGGCCACCCCTATAACTTCCTCTCTGAGCTAGAAAACCATAAGGTTGTGAAAGATATTCTCCATCAGCATTCTCTTTAGGGTACATTTGAGACTTTCTTTGGCCAAGATAGGCCAGACTGGGATTAAACTGACTTCTGGAGTAAGTCTTCATGCTTGATTCAAATCTCTCCAGTTGAGCTATAACTTCATCATAATCGGGTTGAGGCTTCAAACAATATATGGTGGTTTGAAGATTCTCATATTCTGGACCCAATCCTTCCAGTATACCAAAGATTTTGGTTATTTCATCCACTGGTTTACCAATAGCATTCAACTGATCACATATAGATTTGTATTCTCTGAGATAAGTGGAGAGGGTTTGATCAAGTTTCTGGCAGGATTGTAATTTTCCTCTAAGTTTGAACTCCTTTGCTATTGATTTTTGTGTAAATCGCTTTAGAAGAGATTGCCATGCCTCAAAGGATGTCTCTAAACCAACGATTAGACTCAAAATGTTCTCAGTAACAGCCCCACTAATCCATGATGATATCAACTAATCTGTTCTTGTCCAATCAGCGTAATCAGGATTAACAAGTTCTGAGTCACATCCTTCATCATCATTTTGCAACATTCGTGGAGGAGAAGTGACATCACCATTAACAAAACCAAAGAGATCTTGACTCTTCAGAAACCTTTGGATTTGAGCTTGCCACAACAGAAAATTATCTTCGGCGAGCTTGATTGTGACAAAATTCGAGATGTTTACGTGGATTGGAAAAGGATATTTTGGTGTTTTTATTGCCATTGCCGCAAACTTCCAGTTCAAAACAAGCTATCAGACAAGCAACCTATGGCTCTGATACCATGAGAAAGATGAAGAACTCAAACAAGATCAAGCGGTCGACTCTGAAGAACATTTGTATTTCAGTATGGTGATTGTATCATTGTAACTCAGTACATTTGAAAAACAGAAAAAGAATACAATTCCTCTGTTCTATCTTCTAAGATCAATCTTACTTGATCTGCTTCAGCACTTTGATCTTGAGCTGTCAACTATTCTTCGAATCTTCCTCTTCAATACAGAGATTGTTTCAGCATCCGTTGATGATCTTGATTCTCCTTTCTCTATTCTCTCACCTTCTCTATCTTTCTATCTGTTTTTCTGTATCATCTTATGTAAAGCAAAGAAGAGTATTTATATCAGGGAATTTAACAGAACTTGGTTACAAGGAAAAACCGAATACAGCAACTACTTTAACAGAAAAACCTAATTGACTACGCTTATGACTTAGCGATCCGAGTCATTTATTATTTGAGCATCTCGTTCATTGATTGTCGATCCAGGCTGGTCTTCCTTATAAGATCTTTGCCGTTGATTCAACCTTATGACTTGGCGATCCAAGTCATTTGCTGTATCGCCAAGTCCTCTGCTTTTGCTGTATTGCCAAGTCCTCTGTTTCCGTTTTTCTGCAGCATATTTTTCTGCAGCATATTTTGTTCCTTTATGCTTAACACTCGCCATGGTTGGATTCGAGGCCATAATCTTCAGCCATTGGATTTTCAACTTGATATCCTCGTTCCTAGCTGTCACAAAAAGCATAGATCGTAAGTTCCTAAGAGTAGTATGTCATGTTTCTACCATTTAACCATGTTAATGCCATTGCTCCATGCAAAAGAAAACCGGTTTTTTCTCGATAATGACGACGATGACGACGGCCACCATTATCAAGCCTTTTATACCGAGAAAATTGTTTGAAAGGGCTTCAACAGTATAGAGAGTAGAATCAGCATTCAAAGTAAATAATAAAGTAAATAATCTGAAAAGGAAAGCCTCACCATCCTGAAGGTGAATCTGATTCATCAGTCTTGTGAAGTTCCTTCAACTCGACATTTTCATCGCTCAGATCCTTGGTTTCTATTTGCTTAATTATCGACAAATAACTAGGAACACCGGTTAGTTCCTCACAAACATCGAGACTTCAAATTGATAACCAAATCACATACACATACTAAAGTCTACAATCGAATTGATTAAACTCAGAGAAAGTATATAACCTCCAACGTTTCTAACTCAGCAACTAATGCACTGGCTTGAGCTTGCAAAGATTTTGCCTCATGCTCCAACACATACCTCCACCCTTTATTTGGTCCTCGACCTTTTGGCAGATGAACGGTTCGATCTAGAACAAAAATTGAATAAGAATCATTTCAACTGCTTCATTTGAATTATCGATAAGTAAAAGGGGGAGATACAGATTTCAAGTAACTATTGGACTATATGGAAAGAGAAACGCCTTAACACAAATTCAACCAGAACAAATAGCTTTTCTTTTTTATTGCAAACAGGAATAGAGCAGGAAGCATATTCTGAAACATACCCTGTTGAATATGAATTCCTAGTGGAGCAAACAGAAGAAAAAGGCCATATAAATAGGGTTATTATGAAATGCTTACTAGGAAAGGCAATTGAGCATAATGAAATATGGAACATAGACATTAACTACAATGGAAAAAGATTTATCTGGGTAAATGAAAAACATTTATGCTGCCCATAATATGATAATTACCACAAATAACCCAGAAATTGTGCGTCATGAGTTGATAATTTCTCTTGCTTCATTAACCGCTAGATTCCTGTCCATATTTATCTTGTTAAAGTATCTCTTATCGCTTTAACGGACCTTATATTTATGTGATCTTTGTCCATCTATTAATTTAAACTCTTGAATGAATCTTCTCACATGATATCGGAACCAGTTTTTACTCTGAGTTTATTTAACATGTGAGGCTCATGAAAAGGGGTGTAAAAGTACTCCACCTCGCTTTGCAAGGATTTCAGTGAGCCTTGTTATGAAATCTGAAATTTCCATATTTGTAATTATATAATATTTGGAAATTCGGGTTATGATAATGATACCTAGATTTTAAGCTAAGTACTATTTGCCTTAGTATTTGGATGAACACGTAGAAACTTTAAACAAATTGTAAATTTCGTGGGATGCTGCGGGTAATTTTCATAAAGATAGATCGTCTCGAACTTGACGTTTGAATTGAATTATGTATATACTAATAGTAAAACGGTATTAATTAAATTAATATCATCTTAAATGCAGATGGTTGGTATTAATAGTGTGAGTTTTAGTTAATTATTGATATTAGTGGTTAATCTATGCTAATGAATGTCGTAAGAAGAGGGAAATGTAACTTACTATATTTACCTTAAAGATTTATTAATTAGAATTTTAAGTGCCACATGTCCTTGTATGAAGCTTTGCATGGCTATGTGTTCTTAGAAAATAAGATTTTGTGGCCAATTTCTTTTACACCTAAATTAGGTAATAATTATTTTAAAATGACTCATTTTCTTCTTGCATTTCCCTTGGTCACGTGCAAGGCCTTTGCCTTGCATTTGTGCCACATCAAGCTGAAAATTAGCATTCAAATTTACACCAAACAATGAAAGATATCAAATTACCTTAATTAAAAAAATCATTCTATGTTTGCCGAAGAACTCTTCTCATTCCTCTAAAATTCAAATAGAAGCTGCATGTTATTTCTACTTTTCAATCCAAGAAATTAGATAACAAGACTTCATATTCAAGAGTTACTAGTGTGGCAAAGGCAATTAGTGACTTGCGGTTTGTGTTCGTTCGAGGTAAGTGAAGTTTCTAGTATTAAGTTAGCTTAAATATATTTGGTTACTTTTATCTCGGTTGATTGGGTGAGAGGTAAAACCTTAATGTGGGTATGATGGTTGTTAAGTAACTTTGATAATTCCTTGCAAGTACGTTCTGCTTCACTTTGGTTCATTCTAGTTTGTTATGTATAGTTCTGGGTAGTTAAAACATGGTCATTCTATCATATTTGTTTTAATAATTCATTGTATGTTCGTTCTGCTTCTTTTACTTAATTCTAGATAGTTAGAATTCGATTGTTCTACTATATTTATCTTGATCACCTATTGCATGTTTGTTTTACTTCTTTCTGCCTTCTTTTGGATAGTTAGAATCCGGTCCTTCCGCCATATTTATCTTAATGACCTATCACATTTTCATTCTACTTATTCCTACCTCATTCTGGGTAGTTAGATCTAGTCATTATGCCATATTTATCTCGATGACCCATTGCATGATCATTCTGCTTCTTTCTGCCTTATTCTAGATAATAAAATCTGGTCATTCTATCATATTTATCTTAATGACCCACTGCATATTCGTTCCGTTTCTTTATATAGTTAGAATCCAGTCATTCTACCCTAGTTATCTCAATGACCCATTGCATGTTTCTTCTACTTGGTTCTACTAGAATTCTACTAGTCAAAATCTATTCATTTCACTTGCTTCTGCTAGAATTTCTTATGACAAAATCTGTCCATTTGTAAATTTGCCTTTTTGTGAATCTACTCATTTGGTCAAATATATTCATTTATGAATTTGTTCACTTGCTAAATCTGTTAACTTGTAAATTTATTTGTTAATAAATTTATGAATATGTTTGTTGATAAATATGTCCATTGGTTCAAGTAGACTTTACTGAATATTGATCGATCTATCCCTTGTTGAATCCGTTTATTTATTAATTTTGTCCATTTGTAAATCCGTTCATTATTGGATCCGTTCTTTTGTTCTATAAGCATTTATCAAGCTAGAATTTACCCTTTGATTGTTTAGACCTTACAACCAAAATATACTTCGTCATTCCAGACCCAGAATGTACTTATTTGAATGTCTAGACTTTAACGACAATAATATGACTATATGTTATTTCATATGTGGTTATTTAGTTAATGCATTAAATTGAATTGAGATATGTGTGTTATACTTGTAAGTATGCATATATCATGACTTGAATGAGATTAATGTGACTCTGCGACCTGTATAACGGTGAGTGACGATATCCCGTGGTGTAAGTTTGTAGGATGCCCCAGTAGTTAGGATGCCCTAAGAAGTGTTTTAGGATGCCTCGGGGGTCGAAATACCCTTGTGATGGAGATGCCCTGTTGGAGAAGTTTGCGTAGTTAGGATGCCCTAAGAAGTGTTTTAGGATGCCTCGGGGGTCGAAATACCCTTGTGATGGAGATGCCCTGTTGGAGAAGTTTGCAGAATGTCTCAAAGTTGAGATGCCCTAGTGGTTGGAATGCCTCGTGAGTCGAGATGCCCTGGGAGTGTTCGGGAGAAGAAACCATTAATGAATAAAATGCTTTGTCACGTGTAAAACTGAACATTGCTTCAATTGTTTTGTTTATGTGAAATATGGTATACATATGCATGAATCTTGATGGATGCTTTATTAAATGACAATTTATGTGATAAATGAAAATTGAGAAGATAAAGTCTACTTATGTTTTGTTACACTTGACCAAATGATTATGCATTCATTTTGTATATACCAAGTGAAGTGATAAGAGGATTTTTTTTTTAAACTTAAAACTAGAATTTTATTTGCTTGGCTTCGACTCATTCTTGTCATTTTTTAGACGTGTAGGATGGACACCCCTCATCTTTTGCACTATGGAATCTCTGTGTATAATGAAGCTCTTTATGAAAGTGAACTTGAACTACAGTTTGGAATAATATATACTAAATGTAATTCTACAATATGGGTTGACATAAGGAGATTTCGCGGAGTGGGTTCCTTTCGATTCTTTTGTTGGTACCAAAACTTTGATGGTGAGTTAGTCAATCCGTTGAGTGGTTTCGATTTGGACGATGGAGACGCAGCAAATGAAGAAGTTATCAACTCGTGACTTCAATTTGGACGTTTGTATAGATAGACTTTTATAAGTATGGTATGGAGTTAGATCTCCTTATCCCTACCCATACTTTTATCTTTTTACTCGTAATGTAATAAACTTTTGAACAGCAAATGTGGTATAAATAAAAGAAGTATAAGTATGTTGGTTATATTTGTAAGGCTTTAATTGTTAAAAGAATATTCATAAATGTTTGATTTCACTTTAGTATGCTAAAAGAGAGTAATAATATAAGAAACACGTGTCGAGTGACGTTTTGGACATCACACTTATATTCATTTAGTCTCCATACACCTATCAACTTAAATTTTTAAGTCAAACTTTCTAAATTAGATCTGTAAAACTCCCTTACGTGGACGGTCAAACTTTCTAATATAGATCTGTAAAACTTTCTTACGTGGTTGGTCACTGATTCATGGGGTGGTGTTTCTCATTTCGGGATAAACAATTAACTCATGCGTAGTTTTTTTTTTTTTTTTTTTTTTTTTTTTTTTTTTTTGGTAAAAATTAACTCATGCGTAGTTTAGGTTCATGAAGTCCAAGATATGTTCAGAGAGTAGTAAAAATGGCCAATGAGTAAGTGGATTTTAATTATTTTTATTTACATTAATTTCGAGTGGATTTTTAATTAAAAATTTGATAACCACTTAATATTTTTCATCCTACATAAAATGAAATGCATAAGTACATAATACCACGCAGATCATATAGTCCATGAATTTGAAAATTCCAATGCTTCTATTCCGAAAGGTAGAATTTCCAGATTTAGATTCTCTGTTCTCAGCTTAAAGCAAGACACTGTAAGACAGAAACACAAAAAAAAAAAAAAAAAGTAAACTGCGAGAAGCACCGACTCCATGGTTATACGTACTATTTGCATATTGTGAGAAAAATCTAAATTAGTCGTCTAAACCAATAATGTATTATGATTGTTCCCTTCGTATGAAAAACTAAAAATATCGTATTATTCAAAACAAAGAACTTGGAGTTCACTTGGCCTTCAGACTCAAATAATATGAAGGTAAGAAGGAATTTTTTTCTAAACAGATAAATGTTGAACCGTCTTTAAAAACTTAATCATATAGTACATGGATGAAGCTAAAAGAATTAATCCAAGGGTAAGGTCATGAAGTATCTCGACATCAATGAGGTAGACGGCAGACCACATATATAAAGAGAGTAGAGTTCTAATGGAACATCTTATATAACATTTGAAATTCAAAATTTGAGTTGATTTTCTTTTTATTCAATAAAACTAGTCAATTCCTAAAAATTTTGTTGATTTAGTTTCTCTAAGTTCGTGTGCCAAATTAAAATGAAACTCATTTCTTGTCTAAAGAAATTTTGTTTGTTAGGATTGAAGCCAATGACTCAGATAAAAGTCATAATTTTCCATCTTTCACCATATTAAATTGTTTTTAGATGACATCTGACTCAAGTAAAATAGTTTTCTTCGTGCAAATTCTTTTTTGACTTCCTCGGTGCTTATAATAAAGTGTAGGAGCCAATAATGTGTACTTCATGCATCAAAGCAGAGTATGTGTCGCAAATAATTCCTTATTTTTTCGTGCTGGTAAGTAATGAAATATGAGTTTAGACCGAAGTATTAGCACGTAAGTTACACGCGTTGGACTAAGGACAACTAGTTCTTCGAGAGCGGTTTCTGATAGTTTCATCCAGGTTTCCTGAAATCAGCAGATAACTCTGGTGTTCGGCAATAGCGATGGTCGAGGGACATGCACAATGACAGAATCGTTCATTTCTTGCGCAAGATTCAGCGATATATCATCATTTGCGTATTGTTCAAGTTCGGGAAGGTGGGTAGAGCTTAGGATCATAGACTTGGAGAAAGATTTATTGTCTTCTGAATCATAAAGGTCATCAAAATATGATAGATTGTCTTCTTTCTCCGCATGATTTTTGTTTTTGTCCATCTCCACCAAGCTATTCACGCATACATAGCACAAAAAACGACGGCCAGTTTTCTTAGATCCAATCCCTAAAGCATGTACAGAAATGTGTTATTGATTTAATGAGATTCCGAAAGTCATTACATTAGCTCCGACAAGTGAAATTTTCTAAACAAGTGCAAAGTCAGAGAGATCAAATTTCAAACTTGGGTGTGAGGGAGAAGAAAACCCGAAGAAAGTGAAATAACAAACTATCCTAGAATAAGAAAATGAAATCCTTTTTTGAGCTTATTAACGAGACTAATTAGATAAGCGGATTTGGCTTTGCATTAAATTTGGTATCAAGTTTGAAAAATGTGATAGGTCATTCCTCCTCCTAAAGAAAGACATGCGTGAATTTTTCTTCAAATGATGTGTATGAGTAAATCGACTCTCAATCATGCATGCTTAGGTGAAAATAGAGTTTTCTTTTCGTTCATCGTGGAAAAATTTAGTCCTTGAAAATGTACAAGATGAAAATCATTAATTTGAAAAGGATAGTTCACATTCTAAGAATTGCCTTCAATAAAATTTTCAATCAATACTTAGAAAGCGGGAGAAGTGTCAAAAAAATCCTAAACCTTTTTTACATTGTGCCAATTTAGTCATTGCCGGTCAATTTTGGTGACAACTTTTTAATATTATTTATTTATTTTTAAAATTATTTTCTTTTTGTTTTTTCTTTTTCTTTTTTCCTTCTTCTCCTCCTTCCTCCAACCGGTAACGCCACAAGTTCAGCCTGGATGCCAACTCGAGGCTGCCCAGGCCGCGAGGACGACCTCGCGCTAGGCGACAAAAAAATCCTAAATACTTAGACATGGCATGATCGGTGTTGACGTTAACAACTTTTTAATAATATTTATTTATTTTTTTAATTATTTTTTTTTTTTTTTTTTTTCCTTTTTCTCCTCCTCCTTCCTTTAGCCAGTCGCCGGCGACTGGCCAGAGGCGACTGCCATAAGGTCAACCTTGCTGGCCACCTTGCTAGTGACCACGAGGGCAACCTCGCCGATCATGGGCGAAGCTCAACCCTCGCGCTCAAATATGGCGAGGTTGCGCCTCAAGGGCAGCCTCTCGCCGGCCATGGGCAAGGCTCGACCCTTGCCGCGTAGGCCTCGAGGGTAGCCTCGCCCATGGCCGGTGAGGATTGACCTCGCCAGATCCAGGCACAAGGCTGCCCTCGCGACCTAGGCGGCCTCGAGCTAGCTTCTTGCCACCCAACGCGAGGTCACTTTTGAGCTCACTAGATCTAGGCGCAAGGTGGCCGCGACCAAGGTCTACCTCACCGCCACCCAATGTGAGGTCGTTCTTGTAGCCACCGGCGAGGTGGCCGGCAAGGTATACCTCACTAGCGACCGGCTAGAGGAAGGAGGAAGAGAAGGAAAAAAAAATCAAAAAAAAAAATAGTATGAAAAATTATCCACGTCAACACCGATCAAGCCACGTCAGCCGGCCGACATCCAATCAGTAAAATTCGGCCAAAATTGGTCAGAAATGAGTAAATTGACATAATGTAAAAAGGTTTATGACTAAATTGGCACATATGCAAAAAGTTTAGGACTTTTTTTTAACACTTTTCCCTTTAGAAAGCTAGTAACGATTATTGTCCTTTTTATTTTTCACCAAATGAATGTTATAGGTTCCACGTGGAAAAAATGTTATTTCTTGCATTTTTTATATATATGGAAAGCATTATTTTTGTATTCTAATCTAGCTTTAACGGTACTACCTCTTGCCCATATCGACATTTGCAGAAATCAATCATCACTCTAACGAGCATTTAAATAAAATGATTGCAATGATAAAATAATGTGCAGATCCTATATTATTCTTTTCTCTGTGGCATGTACTTACCGTGTGCGAGGATATAGTTGCATATTAAGCTAAAACGGAAGAAAAAAAGAGAGATATCTTCAACCAGAAAAGGAAACAAGATCTTCTCAAGGATATTTAATTGGGTAATGTATAGACAATTTATCTCTGATTTACATTTTAGGTAATATATCTCAGATTTGCCAATGTTATCAAGTAACTAATTTAGTTTATACATAGACAATATGCATGTCCATGTGTTAACCCCTATTATTGGGCCAATATGGTAATTTCCCTGTTACGTACTTAAATATCTGAACTTACTACATGAAACAAAAATTACCAGCATACCATTTTCGCTTGGATATACTCATCTAGCATTTTCAGAAATTCATTTATTTTCAAGACTTTCACAATTTTGAAATACTGAAAAAAGAAAAGATGTCCTTTTAGGATGGTATAGTTATAGCCAGGAAAACATGATATTTTCAAGGATATTTAATTGGGTAATATATAGACAATTTCCCTCCTATTTACATTTTAGGTAATATATCTCATATGTGCCAATATTATCAAGTAACTCCATAGACAATCTACATGTCCATGTGTTAACCCTATTATTGTGCCTATATGGCAATTTCCCCTGTTACTTACTTAAATAAAACTTACCAATATACATTTTTCGTCTAGATATATTCATTTAACATTTTCGGAAATTTATTTAATTTCTTATTTGTTTATTTTCTAGATTTTCACAATCTTGAAAACTGAAAAAAGATGTCCTTTTGGGATTGTATAGTTCGTAGTTAGCAAAACAAGATCTTTTGAATGATAATTAGGTAACATATAGACAATTGTCCTTCTGTTTACATTTTAGGTAATATATCTTAGATGTGCCCATGTTATCAAGTAACTACATAGACAATCTACATAGCCACGTGTTAGCCCTATCATTGGGCCAATATGGCAATTTCCCCTATTAAGTAATACGTACTTACATATCTGAATTTGCTACAAGAAACAAAACTTACCAACATACCTCTTTCATCTAGATATATTCATCTAGCATTTTCAAAAACTCATTTATTTTCTTATATATTTATTTTCTCGTTTTTCACAATCTTGAAATAATGAGAAAAAGGTGTCCTTTTGGAATAGTATAGTTCATAGCCATTAAATGCCAGCCATCCCTCATTTGAAATTATGAAGTAACTTAGACCCGCTAGGTTGCATTTACAAAAATCGCATTTCTATCATTGATAGCAAAATAAAAGTTTTTAACATGAAAACACTGCTTGCAGGTTTTCAAGGGATAATTGTCCAAAAAGTCTTAAATTTATTATACGATGACTAATTCAATTTTAAATATTTCAATTATGATAATATAGTCCTAAACCTTTTTCGATTTGTCAATGTAGTCTTTTCAATAAATTTTGGCCGGAAACCTTTAACGGGAAACTAACCGTCCAACATGGTGTATCCAACACTGACCTAAACACTTTTTGCAATTTTTTCAAGTTTCTTCTTTTTTTCCTTTCATTTGCTTTCCCTTTTTCTATTCTTTTTCTTTATTTTCCTCTCCTTGTGGTTAACAAGGGCTGCCCTCGCCTCGGTAATTTTCAAATTTGCCAGATCTAGCTAGGGCCATGACACCCTTACCGGATCTATGTGAGGGTGACCCACGCTTGAGGCCGGCATTGGCCGTGTACCACACAATCCCAAACTTGGTGGTCATACCCTACTGCAATGATGATAGTATAGGGGAGATCTTGTGGAAAATAGCTCAACGCAAGGATGATAAAAAAAACTTAACACCTCTCATTCTTATTACTATTTTTTCATAAATATTGAAAAAGAAAAGAAAAAAAAAATGTCTCTTTATTCAAAACCCTAACTCTGAAAAAATATAAATTGCTAGCTGCAATCGTATCCTTGAGTATACTTTAAAATGGCTTTCACTACAAAAGAGGAACACTTAAATCGAACAAATATAATTAGAGGAAGGAAGTTCAAACAATACAACCCCCTTAACCTATTCTCTATGGAAAATAATACATGAAAAGGGTTAAAAGAAGGGTCATTACTTCCTGAACTTTAGTATCTCTAAAACAATGAGAATTACAAACAGAAGATCAATAATAATTCCATAACCGACATTCCATCCCTTTCAAACTTTTCTCCAATATGAGTTCCTCGGAAAATATCCGCAATCACAAAAATAATAAAATTCACCCCATGTTATGATGCTACTAATTCCAATGTTCTCACACTTCCCTTTCTCGATGGAGGCAAAATTGCCATCACCTTCCGAATTTTATATATAAAAAAAGAGGAGACATGTATACATAATAATTAACTGAGAAATATATATACATACAAAAATGAGATCAAGAGGGGAAATAATGTAGATCTTCGCTATCTGATGGCTATGACATTCGGTAAATCATTCTCCCAATGTCATAACAATGTGTTAATGAAGTATTTTCAGTGGAGTTATATCTAACTCACATCTTTGCCTTATTCCTATGTCCAAAGAGATTTATATCTATATATAGTAATCTAATATCGTAAGTGCATGCCTTGAACTTTGATAATGGAACGGGCGGGAAGCAGTGGGCCGAGTTCTGCTGGGCTTTTCCATTATCAGGCTGCCAACGGGCTTGTGCTGGGCCCATGTTACATGACCCAAATTGACCCGTTATGGTCAAGCAGAAAAATTCATGTATGCATATGGAGCATGTGAGTTTTTTTTTTTTTAGTAGAAAGTAAGAGATATATTGACTTTAAACCAAAGAGCTAAATAGCTTTACAGCAAAAACTCGGCACCAAAAACTTGCACTCACGAAGACAAACAAGTCAGAGCGAGTGGAAGGGTACCAAGGAAAGGGGGGGCACAAACCGCAGGAGCAGAAACAAGCCAACCAACGGCTAAAAGCAACCAATACATTGGATACAAGGAAAGGAGAATAGGGAAACCCTTACAACAAAACAAGGAACAAGGCAAGCATGAAAAAGGACGCCGGTGAACAGGAAGAAGGGTAAAGGATCCCAACTCAAAGATTAGTAGATAGGAACGAGCCCATCGCTGAAGTAGCTTCCGAAGAAATCAAGTGCAGCCCCGTCTTCAGCTTCCGCGACACCAGCAGGACCCTCTGAATAGTAGAGGGTTAGGAATAACCCCCTACTCAACTAAGTCCTTTGCTGAAAAAGGTAGAGCATACAAGAGAGGTCAATTTGCCAAAATAGATGGGTTGAGAAACTAGCACCGTAGCAATCTTCGATTTGTAAAGGTGGGAGGGACCTGGTGAAAAGACAAAGCTTTGTCCCTAATAACCTTTTCAAGGCACTTTTTCATCGCCAAAAGGGAGAGAGTCCTCTCCCGGAAGAGTATGTTGTTCCGCTCCATCCAAATGATGTTGCAAAGGGCCCCAAACGCAAACCAAGCTTATGGAGCATGCGAGTTCATGTTTATCTCCACCATTAAATGTGGTCGCACCATGGAGAACCCACATAATCCAATAATTGAGATTGAGTGAGTTTTTATACAAAATGTAGGTTGGTGTTTCGATATATTTGTAATTAAATGTATACCTTGCATTAAACAATTTAGAACCATTCTCACAAATTTCTATCCATGAAAATTGACTAGAAGCACACCTCATTCTTATAATAGGAGTCATAGACACCTGGAGTGCCAAAAGTTTACACAAAGGGACACTTAAGTGCCAAAAGTTAGGAAAGTGACACTTAAATGCCAAAATCGATGCACAATAAACCATTTAAGTGCCAATCCGGCTAAAATCCGGTCAAAATGCTGACATAGCGATTTTCCAGCGATATAAGTGCAAAACAATGTCATTTTGCACATTGATGTGGCTTAAAAATGCAAAAACAACGTTGTTTTGCCTCGACGTTGTAAAAATTTAATATAAAAATTAATTAAACTAAATTTAAAACTAAATTTATTTAAAACATTTAAAAATAAAAATTCAAATATTTAATAAATAATAATAATAATAATAATAATAATAATAATAATAATAATAATAATAATAATAAAAATAAAAGGTGGGGAGGGAGATGGTTGAGCCCTCGCCACCGCTACCTCCCCGCCGCCGCCGCTGCCGAGAAAGGCCGGCGACGGAGGGGGGAGGGTCGGCCGGGGTCGTCGGCCCCCAGCTGACCGGCGCCGAGGGCCTGCGAGCCCTCGCCAAGATCTGGGGTGAGGTCGCCAGATCTGGGCAAGGGCTCACGTGCCCTCGGCACCAATCGACTGAGGGCCGGCAACCCTGGCCAACCCTCTCCCCTCCGTCGCCGGCCCTTCCTGACAGCGGCGGGGAGGCGGTGAGGGCCCGCGAGCCCTCGCCGAATCTGGGCGAGGGCTCGCGGGCCCTCACTGCCGATCGGCCAAGGGCCAGTAACCCAACCAACCCTCACCCCTTCGTCGCCGGCCTTTCTTGGCAGTGACAAGGAGGCAATGAGGGCTCACGGGCCCTTGCCGCCGATCGACCAACCCTCCCCCACCATCATCGGCCCTTCCCGACGACAGCAGGGAGGTAGCAGCGGCAAGGACTCAGCCCTCAGCTGCTACCTCCTTTCCCCACTTTTTTTTTAAAAATTATAAATTTTATTTTATTAAAATAATAATAATTTATTTTTATAATTTAATTAAATTAATTTTTATATTCACATTTGAATCCGCTTAAAAACAACGTCGTTTTTGGCTTTGTTTGTTGAGTCAGCATTCCGGCGAGCCACATAGACCAAAAAAAATAATAAAAAATTGCCACGTAGGATTTCTAGTGGGGTTCGCCGGAGATGGCATTTAAGGGGCTATTTGACAACATGTCAAACAGTTCCTGATTCTGCTTTTTTGTTCCCAGAATCAGTTTGGAACTAGAATCGCATTTGGTAAAAATTTTGTTCCCGGGAATAGATTGGAAAGAGAATTGAGAATAAAAAAAAAAATGTGATTCTCCATCTGAGAATCAAAAAAAGAATGAAAACAGTGAAAATCTCCTTCTTCCCTTCCGTCATCCTGCGATTGCCATCCACCACCGCCCGCCGTCGCCGATCACCGTCCCTCCGGCGAGCTCGCTAGAGGCTCGCCAGGCCAGGGCAAGGTCCGGTGAGCTCGCCGAAGGCGAGCCTTGCCGATAGCTAGGCAAGGCTAAGCCTCGTTGGTGGCTAGGCGGGCCTCGCCCAAGCCCCACTGGTGGCCAAGCTAGCCTCGCCCAACTGCCGGCAAAGCTCAGCCGATGAGGACCGGCGACCGGCCACATGAAGAAGAAAAAGAAGAAGAATAGGAGAAAAGGGAAAAAAAAAAAAAGACAAAAAAGTAAAAAAAATTATTTAAAAATTAAAATAAATTGATTTGAAGTATAATCAATTAGCACAGTATTAAACGCAATTCTATTCCAAAATCAAAAAATTTGGACAGTTATCAAACACGTTTTTTTACTCATAATCAGTTTTCGGGAACAGAATCAAAAATAATCATTTCTGGTCAAAATCAGTTCCCGGGAACAGAAATGTTACCAAACGCACCCTAAGTGTCCCACTTTTTTTAAAAGTGCGGCACTTAAGTGGCACTTTCCTAACTTTTGGTACTTAAGTGTCCTTCCATGCCAAGTTTTGACACTCGGGCTGTATTTCTTCCTTTATAATAGTCCTCCACTATAGATCTTGTGAAAAGTTCTCGATTGGCTGCCATGAAAGCAATTGAGTTTGGTCACAAATCAAATCAACATATAAAAGTTTCAAGTCACAATTAACTAGTTTCCTGCACGAATCGTGCTTACCAGATATGTAAATCACATAAAACCCACATAGTTTAGTTAGTTTAGTTAAGGTCTACAATTAATCCAGCCTACAAGGAAACACAAAAACGATAATCTGGTGCATAAAAGTTCTAAAAATCCAAGAAATGAAATCGAGTCGGCAAGCCGATCGCCGAATCAAATGTACACCGAACTTCTGTGCTCAGTCAGTTGGTGCCAAATCAGCAGGTTTGCCCGAGCCCTCAGCAAGGCCGTTCTTCCCTGTCGAGTCGTTCAACGAATGATTGTCGTCAGCAATGCACCGAGGCAGCGCGTCATCGCCTCCTGCAGCACTCGATGATGCCCCAGCAAACCCCAGAAATGCTTCCATTGAAAGCTCGCGACCCTGCTCATTTTGAGCAATACATAAATAAGTACATACATACATATCATTTTCAAATACAAGGTTGGAGGTTTTTATGAGGATGAGAGGAGGATGTGGAAAATATGGGGTATATGTAGACCTGAACATTGGGAAGCAAATCTGCATAATTTCCTGGATTGAATGGGAAGGGCATGCTTGCCATGGTTGGATTTGAGGCCATCAGCCATTGGATTCCCAACTTGATTTCCTCGTTCATAGCTGTCACAAAAGGCATAGATCATAAGTTCCTAGAGACAAGGAGGAATACCGCCACCATCAAGCCTTCAATACCGCAAAAACAGTTTAAAATGGCTTCAACAACATAGAAAGTAAAATCAAACATTAAGTGAGTTCTAGATGATCCGCAAAAGAAAGCCTTACCATCCATGTGAATATGATTCATTAAAGTCTCGCGAAATTCCTTCCGATTGATGTTTGCATCGCTTAGATCCTTAGTATCCATCTAATTAATCATCGACGAACAACTTAAAACACCCGTCAGTTCATCTGAAATATAGAGACTTTAAATAGAATTATGTACAGAAACTAAAGGTTGGGATCGAATTCCTCAAACTCGGAGAAAGTAGTCTCACCTCCAACGTTGTTAACTCAGTAGCTCGTGCCCTCTCTTGGACTCGCTGAGATTTCGCCTTATGCTCTAACAGATATTCCTCCACCCTTCTCATGTTCTCCGATTTGGTGGCAGATGCACGCCTCAACATAATTCTAGGAGCAAAAATTGAATGGAAATAATTTCCACTGCCATATGAGAATTTCAAAAAATAAAAGGAGGAGAGAAAGATTTGGATGACTTCATGTAAAGACTAAAGAGACACTCTTCAATATGAATTCAAGAAATCCAATCACATTTTTTTTTTAATATTATAAAGTGGAAAAAGAAGAGGAAGTAATTTGTAAATACGAATTCTCAGGGAATTGTTAAAAATGATAGAGCATATAGTACAAAGAAGGCCGTATAAAATGAAATGCAAAAGTACATATTACCACCCGGCTATTGGTGTACGAATTCGAAAAATTGATTAGCTTCTATTCCCAAAAGCATAAAATTGCAAGATTTAAGATCTTTGTGAGCTTGATAGCAAGACACCGGAAGACAGAACAAAAATAAGCAGACTCCATGATTTTACGTAGAAAATGTGTGTATTGTAATTTAAATCTAGACTAGCCATCTAATTCAATAATGTTTTCCGGTTGTTCCTTTCGTTTAGACAGCTTAAAATGTCTTTCAATTGAATGCAACTTTCAGGTAAAATTATAATTTCCGTCTTCCACCTTTCTTCTCCTCCATCAAATTGTTTTGGGAAAAAGCCACGAAAAACTCTGAATTTTGCCTAAAGTGACACATTTACCCCAAACTTTTTTTATGACGTAAAAAACCCCCAAATTTTTCAAACCGTGACACATCAAAGGCATGTTTGTATCTTTTTATTCTGTCTTTTCCTTTTTCTTTTATCTTCTTCTTCCCTCCGCTGGCCATGGCGAAGCCGACGTCCGGTGAGGGTCGCCCTCGCCCGCGTCGGGCGAGGGCCTCCCTCGCTAGATCTAGCAAGGGCACCCCTCGCCAAACACAAGTGAGGGCCACTCGACGCCGGCAAGGGCAAGGACACCCTCACCCGACGCAAGCGAGGGTGGCCCTCGCCGCATCAGCGAGGATGGCCCTCCCCAAATCTGGTGAGGGTAGGGACACCCTCGCCCGACGCAAGCAAGGGCGGCCCTCATCTAACGCCGGCGAGGGTAGCCCTCGCCAGACGCCGGCTTCCCTCCATCAAAGCCAGCGGAGGGAAGAGAGAAGGAAAAAAAAAGAAAAAAAAACTAAAAATGAAAAGACCAAAATGTGTCACGGTTTGCAAAATTCAGGGTTTTTCATGTCACAAAAAAAGTTTTTGATAAATATGTCACTTTGGGCAAAGTTTAGGATTTTTCATGACTTTTTCCCAATTGTTTTATATGACCACCTTTTTTTTTGGGTCTGAATATGACTTCTTATTCAAAAGTACGATTTCTTTTTGCCCAAAGTTCTTTTGACTTCTAACGGTGCTCATAAGTAAGTTAAGGAGCCTATAATGTGTACTAATCATGTATTAGAGCAAACTAGGTGTTGCAAGTAATTCCTTGTTTTTGGGATATTGTCTGGAATTAAACTAAAGTATTAGCACGTACCTCTTTGAGCGCCTTGGATTAAGGATGGGTGATTCTTCGGGAGCAGATTTCGATTGTTTCTTCCTTGGTTTCTTGAAATCAGTAGATAACTCTGTTGTGCTTGGCATTGGCGATGTCCTTGGGGCATGCACAACAACTGAATCGTCCATTCCTTGCGCAAGAATCTGTGACATTTCATCGTCCGTGTATTGTTCAAGTTCACAGAAGTCGACAGGACTTTGGCTCATGAACTGGGAGAAAATTTCATCTCCTTCTAAGTCACCAAATTCATTAAAATATGGATCGCCTTCTTCCTCGACATGATTTTTGTTTTCATCCATCTCCACCAAACTGTTCGTACAAAAACAACAGCCGATTTTCCTAGATCCAAACCCTAAAGCATGTAAGAAAATGTGCTAATTGAATAAATGAAAAGCCAAAAGTCGTCACCTGATGATTGGCTCCCACAAGTGAGGTTTTCAAAACAAGTGCAAAATCAGAGAGGCCAAGTATTGGGTATTTGGGTGTGAGAGAGAAGGGAACCTAAAGAAATGAAAGTCAAAGAAGGTGCTAGAACAAGAGAATGAAACCCTTGCTTCAGTTTATAAACAGGACTAATTTAAATAAGCAGATTTGGCTTTACATTTAATTGACGAACATGACTGGCTGTTCCTATCCTGAAAAAGCATATGCATGAATTTTTTTGTTCACGATATATATCGTTCTTTGTCAATGGCCACTCTCAACTCACATGTTCTTTGTCAACTATGCATGTGTCGGGTCGGGGGGGGGAAAAAAGAGGCTCTTCTTTTCGTTCATCATTGAAAATTTAGTTCTTGAGAATGTTGTAAGTGAAAAGATTGAATTTGAGAAAGGAAAACTTGGCCATTCTATTTAGTGGATTAGCGAGAATCATTATCCTTTTCTTTTATCACCAAATGAACGTGACGGGCTGTGGCGCAAGAAAACCATTATTTTACAGGCCTCTATGTTTAGCGCGAAGGATCTATTCTCAAACTTTGGCCTTGCTTTAACGGTAGGTCTTGCGCACGTTGACATTCGTGGAATACAATAATTATGCTAACGGGTATTTGAAGAAGAGAATTATCATGATTAAAATGCGCAAATCTTATATTATTCTTTTCTCTTTGGCACATCCTCACCGCGTGCAATGATTTAGGAGGGGCATATTAGACTCAAAAGGAGGGGGAAGAGGAAGATATTCCTTCAACCAGAAATGGAAAACAGGATATTTTCAAGTATAACTTATTCGATAATTTGCTCGATTTGTTTATATAAAGACAATTTCCCGCCTATTTACTCTTTAGGTAGTAAATCTTAGATGTAGAAGTTGCTAGTTTGGGTTATATGTGACTATCTGCATGTCCATTATGTCAACCACACTATCGAGCCAACATAGAAATACAACCTGTCAGGTACTAAGTATTTGAACTTGCAATATGAAAGAAAACTTGACAACATTCCACTTTCGCCCGGATATGTCCATATAGCATTTTCAGTAATTCATTCATTTTCTGGATTTTCACCGTCCAGAAATTGCTTAGAAAAGGATGTCCATTAAAGAAAGTATAGTGCATAGCCATTATTCAATGCCAAGTTGCCAACGGTCTCTCATTTGAATTGCGAAGTAACTTGGAGGCTGTTTGGTTACTTTTACAAGACCAATTTTTCTATCGAAAAAATAGTTTTTATCATGAAAATGCTGTTTTCTTTTTCTTTTTTTTTGTCAACAAACGACAACGCCGGTTGCATGGTCATCGATATTATCAATTCTCTGAAGACAAAATCAACATAATCTATTATCTTGAAAGAAAAAAAAAATTATCCTTCACGATGGAAAATCGATTCTGATTTTTCTATCTCTAATATTGGATTAATGATAGAAAATGATTGCAGATCTTTATAGGTAAGAAGTTTCATCTTCTTCTTTGTCACAAAATATTGATGAAAGCTTTTGGTCCGTTAAAGTTTTTGTGAGGGGTCAAATTACTAATTCTATAACAATTGCATATTTTTATCACAGACAATGACCCCTAATATATCATGTCTTAAAAGTCATTAACATTATTAATTTTTTCTTGTCTTTTAATAATTAAGATTTTCTTCTGGTCTATAAACAACAATTTCAGTTTGAATTGAAAGTATTTATTTTAATGTTATGAGGAAATAAACATGCTACTTTCGTTAGTTCTAATTAATTGGTTTTTAGTTTAACTATATAGCTTAAGAATGGACGACATCATGGGGTTATCAAATAAATGAAAAGTAGTATAATTGATATTAAGACACGACAAACATTGTCTAGTGAAAAAAAAAAAGATAGCCATTTATTATTTGGTAACCAAAGATTAATATTTTTTTATGAAGAAATGCTCAAATAAACCAAAAGATAAATTAAACGATTTCACTATTTTGCTAGTTGCAATCATATTTATGAGTCTACTTAGAAAAAGCTTTCAAGAGAACTGAGCAACATATCAACAAGCAAATATTTATAGACAATTCCCTCCTATTTACATTTTAGGTAATATATCTTAGATGTGCGAATCTCATTAAATAATTAGTTTAGTTTACATATAAACAATCCGCATGTCCATTATCTAAACCCCATCATTAATCCAATATAGAAAATATATCCAATTAAGTAAGTTTAGTTTATGTACAGACAATCTACATGTCGATTATAGAAACCCCATTTTGAGCCAATATAGAAATATATCCAATTAGGTATTTGAATATCTAAGCTTGCAACATAAAACAAATTTGACAACTTACAATTTTCGCCCGGATATGTTCATTTTGAATTTTCAGTAACTCATTTATTTTCTGGATTTTCACAATCCTACAATTACTCAGAAAAGGATGCCCTTTAAGGACAATGTAATTCATTGAATAGTCTCTCCATTGAATGCCACGTTTTTTTTTTTTTTTTTTGCCGACTCTCATCGAATTGTGAAAAGTAACCCGGAGGAACCCCTCACCTCCTCCTTTCGTTTGATTACGATTACATTTACAACACCCATTTCTCTATCAAAAAGAAATAGTTTTTAAAATGAAAACACCGTTTGCATAGGTATCGATTTATTGAATTAATTGAAAACGAAATCTAATATAATCTATTATCTTGAAAGGAAAAGAAAAATATTCTTCATCTTGGAAAAAGTGATTCTGGTTATATCTATCTATAATTTTGGATTCATAGTGCGATTGCAGATCTCTTTTATGGAAGAATTTATACCTTCTTCTTTGCCCCCAAAACTTTGATGAGAGCTTTTAGTGCTTTTGAATTTTTGTGAGGGATGAAATTACTAACTCAATGACAGTTGCTTTTATTCATCATAAGCAGTGACTCCTCTCAATCATGTCTAAAGAGCTATTAACTTTTTTAATATTCCAGTTTGTCTTTTAATTTTTAAGATTTTCTTACATTTGAGAAACATGCTACTTTTGTCAGTTCTAGCAAATTGATATTTACCATAGCTGAAAAAATTTAAATAAAAGTCTAAAATGAATCTTGTATCAAATAAGGACCCGAATTATCCATGCCAGTCCCATATAAGAGTCCGAAATGTCTATGGCAGTTTCAAGTAAGGGCCTAGCCTTGCTAGTCACCGGCCTGACTAGAATTTCCTACCAATCAAAGACATTTTTATCAAAAGACAATTTTAATTTTAAATTATTTTTCTTTTATTTCTTCTCTTTTCTCTTTTCTCTTTTCGTTTTATTTCTTTTTGGTAAGCACTAATGAGGGCCTAATGACCCTCACCAGAACTAGGTGAAGGTCACCTTACCTAGGGCCTTGCTAGTTGCTAGCAAAGGCGGCCCTCGTCTATGGCTTTCGAGGGTGGCCTCGCTTGGGGCAAGGGTCATCTTGTCAAGGTGAGGACTAATCTCGCCCATGGCCGGCGAGGCCAACCCTCACCCAATCCTATCTAGGCATCACCACCAGTGAAGAAGAAAGGGAAAACCAATAAAAAGAAAAAACTCAAAAAAAAGGTAAAGGATGGAAATGTCTTTGACCAACTGAAAGGTCAAACTTTTTTTTTTTTTTAAATTGATATGGCCACTTCAAACTATTATTTGAAATAAAATTCACTTCAAACCTTTATTCAAGAAAATTAGGGTATTTCGTGCCTTTATTTTGCGTTTTCTCCATAGCTTATGAATGAAAGGCGTCATGGACTAATAGAATAAATGGAAAGTATAATTCGCATTTGGTTAGGATATATATTGTTGAGTGAAAATGATATTAGATAAACATATATTATTTGGCATAACTAAACATTAAATATCTTTTATTAAGAAACACTTAAACAAACCAATAACAAGTTAACTGACTTTACTATTTATAAATGTAAACAAAAATAAACGTTACTAAACGAGACCTTCTTCAATGAAGAAACAAAAGTAAATAAAAATCACCCTATTTACTATATTGCTAGTTGCAATCACACTCATGAGTCTACTTAGAACCGGCTTTCAAGAAAACTGAGCGACATATAAATTATAAAACAAACTAATTTAAATTACAAGGAGAAAGTCCAAACTCCACGACCCTTTAACCTATTCTCTGTGGAAACAAATACACGCAAAAGGGGTACAAAAAGTGTCATCACTTCCTAAACTTTTGTATCTCCAAAACAATGAGAATTACAAATAGAAGACCAATAGTAATTCCATAACCAACATTCCACTTGTTCCCCTTTTCGCCTAAATGAATTCCATAGAAAACATTCGCGATCGCAAAAATAATCAAAACCCGCCCCACATTATGATGATACCAGTTCCAATATCCTCGCAATTTCGATCCCTTCTCCGGTCGAGCCAAAATTGCCATGACCTGCCGAATTTTCATATAAACAATACAAAAAGACATATAAGAAAGACCACAACTATATAAGATAGAAAATGAGATCGAAAGGGGAAACAGTGCATATAATATTAGGTAAATCATTCTGCCAATACATAATAATGGGTAGAAGAAGCATTGCAAGGGTCCAAAGAAATTTATATCTGCATAATAGTAATCTAATGTTGTATGTGCATGCCTCGAACTTGGCAAAAAAACTGAATTGAGAGAGAGAGAGATTACCTGGAGGCAGCCAAGAACAAGAATGAAGATTCCCAAACCCTTGTGGGTGGAGACATTGCTGGCACTGATCTTGTTTTCCAACACGAAGCCGCAGATGATTCCCACCAAACCCAGAACGAAAGCCGAGGATTGAACGGCGGCGTGCGCGTAGAACCACATCGGGTCGTACCGCTGGCCGTGACGAGCCACGATTATCCCAATGATCATCAAGATGCTCCATCCCAGCATGTTCAGGATCCCATGGCTCCTCCTCAGTCTGGTATAGGGAGTGCCCTCAGTCGTGGTTTGGCCTGTTCCGTAATTTGCATGCCAGAAACCCCATATTAGAAAGACCTTGATCTAGCACTTAACATCTAGATCGTAGAAAAGAAAGTTAAAACAATGATGGCAATTTTTCTTCTCCTTCTTCTTCTTAATATTATTATTTAAGATATGCATGTACCTGGACCCAACTGAGGTAACAATGATGGCAACTCTCACGTCATTTTGCCTCAAAGACCTTTTCAAACTCTCATTCAAAGTAAAATAAAGAACTGAACAAAAGACCGTTTCGAATTTGGGATTAACTGGAGAGTCCTGAGATTGCCTCTTGATGACTATCAGAAAAATGTCAGCATCCACATTGGGTCAACTTGGGGCAATTTTTCATATTCTATTTCTTTCCGTCCAAACAGCGAAGATCAGTATACTTGATAAGGAATGGCACGCTTCAACTTCTCTGCACCGATGTGACACTTACCTGCCCCCTTGACATTGAGAGGTACTTAAGTGCTTCTAAAGGATCAAGGCAAGAAAATCACATAACGTAAGATCCACATCAGCAGTGATGTTTCAGTGTTTTAGTATGACCACTTCCTTCGTCTATGTATACACAAGTTATGTTGTTGCTCTCCACTCAATATTTTGTACTCTATGATTGATTGGGTGAAAAGAGAAGAGGACGCAGGCTGAAGAAATCCTGAAATTTTTTCCTAAATTAGACTCCTTAGAACCATCTTCCAGCTTATTATCATCAGTGTGATTAATTTTATGTATATGGGTGAATATTTATAGTGGTTTTATGTAAATAAAGTCACATCCTTTTTCAATTTTTCCCATATGGAGTCCAGCAAAAAAGGGTTGGCATCCCACACACCATGATGATGCTCAAGCTAGAAAAAGGCAATGGACCCAACAATACTCAACGCGTGCGTAAAACGTACACTTCAAAACATGCATTGATTTATTTAGTTGGTTATAATTGGTGCTAGCCCCATTTCCATAAAAAAAATAAAAAGAAAAAAAAAGTAATGAGAAAAAAGAGTAAGCAATAAAGTAACAATCATAAAGCAGTTGAAACATCAAACCACCAACATTTTTAGTTTTTATTTTTTTGGTCGGTCAACATTTTTAGTTGAATAATTAATATATAATTAATAATTTAATCTTGTATAATGACTCATTCAAAATTGTAAATAAAGGATTTGAGCAACTTAATCCAAGATTTTCATTCTATAATCTAATCACGTTGTAGCCTCTCTTCCTCTCTTTGTTTTATGTTTTAAAAGGGAAGAAACCATTCTTATTTCAAAAAAGTACTTGCATGTATTGCAATATTCTATGTAAGAACTCAAATTTTATCCAGACTGTCCACATTATAAAACTATTTTCTTCTCTCTCTTGTTTGTCACTTTCTTCCTCCTTTCCTAACTTCCTCTTCACCTTTCTTTTGATTTCTACCAGATTGGTTACGTCTCTGCATCTATCTTATTCAACCTAAAAGAAAGTGGAGAAGTCATCAAATATCTACCAAAAACGCCTGGAAACGCACTAGCCCACCTACCGCATGGAGCCCACCAAACAAATATTAAATCCATTATTTTTTGTTTCGTTCTAAGTCTAACCTTCGATAATCTTATTTGGTATTATCGCATCAATTTAGTGACCGAAGGTTGTCATTTTTTCGAATTTGTTTTGTCTTATAAAAATCTCTATGACCCCGTCTCCGATAATTTTCCTAACTCAATTACTCCTATTCTGATTCAGTAAGTTGACTTTTGGTTGCTCTTGTTTGCAATATCGTGAAACCGAGTGAAAAGTGGGGACAAAGAAGGGTAAAAACCCTCCAAGACAATCCCGTGATCCTATCTTTTCGAGGTTAAATTAGGATTTTGCGTAGATAGACAGCATTTGATCTATGTCTAAGAGACCAACAGAAGTCTTGACTCAAGATGTAATCCATTGTTCTAAGCAATCCCGTAATCCTATCTTCTCATGGAAAAGGGGCAAGAAAGAGACGAGAATAGCAAGAGAGTAGTTGTGCTGACCCGAGACAAAGTTCACGGAGGTCACTGTCATGTCCTGGTGCTGCATCAGCTGATACGTCGACCCCGGCGTGAATCCGGACGGCCCGACCGCGTAAATCAGGTTCGACTCAGGCTGGGCCGTGTTTAGCTGGAACGCCATGTAGGTGCGGTTCGACTGCGACACGATCATGGACGAGCTCGCCACGATGGTCAGGGAACCCTGGTCGGGCTTGACCTGGGATGGAGTCTGGGCATCCAGCGCGTACTGCTTCACCGTGCCGCTGCCGCTTGACGAGAGCCACCCAACCACCGCGCTCGCCCCAACCATCTGCGGTTTGCTCGAGAAACCCATGCCTATGTAGGAGTTGGCGGTGGGCGTGGAGAGGACGAAGCTCCATGTGTTTGCGGATGTTTGCTGGTACTGCAATTACAGCGTAAATTCACTAATGCTCAATCGATCACATCACATCCAAAGTTTTAGGTTGTTACAGCACCTACAATGAATTCAACTAGCATATAAAGATTGACCTGTGAATCGTTACTTCGATTCGGGGTTGGTAAGATCGTGAACCGGTTCTCTAAAGGTTCCCAGTTTTCAAAAATTGCCGTAGTCTATAGATCGAAGAAACGCTACATACACCAAAGTACAATATTGAATCAGATTGAAGAGACAGAGTCTTACTCTGAGGATGAAATTCTGAGATTCCCAAGCGGAGGTGCAGGTGAGAGAAGTCGTGTTGAAGGGGATGCCATCGACGTTCAGGTTGGAGCTGCACGAATCCAGCGACGACGACTGCGACCATACAGATGCCGCGAGGCCGCAGAGAGACACGAGGACGATGACTAACGACGAAGACGCCTTCATCTCTCTCCTCTCTCTCTCTCCCTTGCTCGCTCTTTTCTCTCTCTCTGGAGGGTGGAAAGTAATGGAGAAAGTGTGACATTAATATATGTGAACTCGCCCGAGGAAGGTGACGATGTTGCTCCATTATTTTAAGGAGAATGATTGTAACTAACATGTTGTCTTGCCCCTGTACATTATTGAAGTCCCCATTGCTCTTTACTTTATTATTAATTTATTATCCCCTTTTTTCTTATTTTCCCGGGAAAATCAAGACCGGGTTTTCTTGTATTCACACGGCTTTGCAATGGGAATTTTTTTATTTTCGTGAATATCTAACTTCTAGTCCTCGAACTTGGGCACGTTTCCCAATCAAACGATGAAACTTCGAATTTTATCTTACCGAGCCCTCGAACCTGTATAAATTTATCAATTAAGTCCTTCCGACACCAATCCTAATTTGCTTCCAGCTAACCTAACCATCAAACCAAGTCAGAAGATTGTATCATGATGACGTGTATATAGATAGAAATTTCATGGTGGCTTGCCTTCTGAGGCAAAAGGTACTGCCATTTTTTTACGACATCCTGTCTAATGAAGGTACAATTTTTTGCACCATGTCACGATTCGACAGCCAGGTCAACTTGAGTTGTTCAAGATGGGTTGTAGAAGGACTCGATTACAAAAATTTAGGCAAGATCAATGACTCGATTGAATAAACCTAGAGATTCAAAGGGTTGATTGGGGAAAGCCGCGATATCAGGGACAAAAAGTAAAATTTCATTTTTTTTTCCTCCCCACATAGGTGTTCTCATCTTGAATTTTCAGTAACTTATCTATTTTTTGGATTTTCACAGTCCAGGAACTACTCAGAAAAGGATGTCCTTTAAGAACAATGTAGTTCATAGGCATTGAATGCCAACCATCTCTCATCGAATTGTGGAGTAACCTGGAGGCCGTTTGGTTACGTGACCCATTTCTCTATTAGAAAAAAAAAAAATATATATATATATATATATAACATGAAAACACCATTTGCATAGTTAACGATATTATGAATTATTTAAAAACAAAAATTAATATAATCTATTATCTTGAAAGAAAAAGAATATCATTCTTCATTTTGGGAAAATAATTCTGGTTATATCTATCTATAAATTTAGATTAATAGCGAAAAACGATTGTAGAGCTCTTTATGCAAGAACTTATACCTTCTTCTTTGCCCCAAAACTTTGATGTGAGCTTTTAGTGCTTTTGAAATTTTTGTGAGGGATCAATTACTCAACGACAGTTGCATATCTTCATCATAAACAGTGACTTCTCTCATATCATGTCTTAAGAAGTATTGACTTTTTTTATATTCCGGTTTCTATTTCAATAATTAGGTATCTCCTTACATCTGATAAAGGTGTTACTTTTGCTACTTCTAACAAATTGATATTTATCATAGCTTATGAATGAAAGACGTCATGGACTAATAGAACAAATGGAAAGTATAATTGGCATTTAGCAAACAGATATTGTTGAGTGAAAATGATATTAGATAAACACTTATTATCTGGCATAAACAAACATTATATTTTTTTATCAAGAAACTCTTATATAAACTAATAACAAGTTAGATGACTTTACTATTTGTAAATGTTAGGAAAAATAAACGTAACCAAACAAGATCCTATTCAATGAAAAACAAAAGTAAATAAAAATCACCCTAATTACTATATTGCTAGTTGCAAACATACTCATGAGTCTCCAAAAAAAAACAGCTTTCAAGAAAACTGAGCAACATATAAACTCTATTTGATTTATGGAAAATAACTTTCAAGAAAATATTTTTCAATTTTTTTAGCATTCATTTCACAAAAAATGAACTAGTCAAGGAAAACATTTTTTATCAAAGTCTTCTAAAATAGGGAAAAGTGTTTTCCACTTTTCAGGAAAACATTTTTCATATCTTCTTTCACCTCACTTTCTTTGACCAAATACCTTTTCCTTTTATTTTTATTTTTTATTATTTTTAAAAAATCATTTTTATACCTTCTTCTTCTTCTTTTTCTTCGATTGGTCACCGGCCATGGCAAAGGCTAGCGATCAGCCACTAGTGAGCTCGAGCATTGCTAGAGGAAGGTGAGTCTCGAGCCTTTTGATCAATGATGCTCGAGCGCCGCCAAGAGGTGGTGAGGCTCATGCCTTGCAAATCGGCAACGCTTGAGCATCACTAGAGGCAACAATGCTCAGACCTCACAAATCAACAATGCCCAAGCATCACCAAGCCACCACAAGGCTCGGGCCTTGCTAGATCAACAACGCTCAAGCGTTGAAAAGAGGCGCCGAGGCTCACACCTCGCGGATCAATGATGCTCAAGCCCCATCAAACGAGCTCACCGGCCATCGCCATGTTTGGTGATTGGTTGAGGAAAAACAAAGGAAAGAAAAAAAAATAATTAAAAATCAAATTTTTAAATAATTAAAAAAGAACAGAAAATAAAGAAAATAAAAAATGATCACAAGAAGTATATGGAGGAAAATCAAATTAGATATAGAACAGCGGAAAATATTTTCCATTTTAATTTCATATTGCAGCCAAATATTGAACAATATTATCATTTTCTTGGAAAATTATCTCTTGAAAATTATTTTTCATAATTGAACGGAGCCATAAAGTATAAAACAAACAAGTTTAAATTAAAGGAGAAAGTTCAAATTCCACGGACCCTCAGACATATTCTATGTGCAAACAAGTGCACGCAAAAGGGGTAAAAAGGTAAAAAAGTGTCATCACTTCCTAAACTTTGGTATCTCCAGAACAATGAGAATTACAGACAGAACACCAATACTAATTCCATAAGCAAGATTCCACTTCTTCCCCTCTTCGCCTAAATGAAATCCATAGAAAACATTCGCGATCGCAAAAATGATCAAAACCCGCCCCACATTTTGGTGATACCAATTCCAGTATTCTCGCACTTTCAATCCCTTCCTCGGTCGAACCCAAATCGCCATCACCTGCCAAATTTCACACAAAAAAAATAGAAAAAGACATAAATTCTTATTAACTAAGAAAGACGGCAAATATAAACGATAGAAAATGAGATCAAGAGGGGAAACACTGTAGATAATATTAGGTAAATCATTCTTCCAATACATAACAACGTGTAGAAGAAGCATTGCAGCATGGCTAGTGAAGGTATGTCTGTCTCCCATCTTTTTCCCTTATTCATATGTCCAAAGGAATTATCTACATATGGAAATCTAATGTTGTATGTGCATGCTTTGAACTTGATAAAGAAACTGAATTTTGTGTGTGCGTGTGTGTGTGTGTGAGAGAGAGAGAGAGAGAGAGAGAGATTACCTGGAGGCAGCCAAGAACAAGGATGAAGATTCCCAGGCCCTTGTGGGTGGAGACGCTGCTGGAACTGATCTTGTTTTCCAACACGAACCCGCAGATGATTCCCAGCAAACCCAGAACGAAGGCCGAGGACTGAACTGCGGCATGCACGTAGAACCACATCGGGTCGAACTGCTTGCAGTGACGAGCAACGATTATCCCAGCGATCATCAAGATGCTCCATCCCAAGATGTTCAGGATCCCATGGCTCCTCCTCAGGCCGGTGTAGCGCCTGCTCTCAGTCGTGGCTTGGCCTGCCCCGCAATTTGCATGCCGAATAACCCCATGTTAGAAAGAGCTTGATCTAGCACTTAGCATCTAGATCATAAAAAGAAAGTTGAAACAATGATGGCAACTCTTATTAGTATTATTATTATTTAGGATATGCATGTACCTGGACCCAATTGAGGTAAAAATGATGGCGACTCTCAAAACATTTTGCCCCAAAAGACTTTTTCAAACTTGTTCAGGTAAAATAAAAAAATTAAAGAAAAGACCCTTTCGAATTTGAGATTAACTGGACAGTCCTGAGATTGCTTTTTGATAACTATAAGTAAAATGTCAGCGTCCACGTTGGGTCAACTTGGGGCAATTTTTCGTATTCTATTTCTTTCCGTCCAAACAGCAAAGATCAGTATGTGTGACAAGGAATGGCACACTTCAACTTCTCCGCCAATGTAACACTTACCTGCCCCCCTTGACATTGAGAGGTACTTAAAAGTGCTCGTAAAGGATCAAGACATTATCGGCCGAACTTTATTATATGGGAAGAAAATCACAAAACGAAATCTCTACATTAAGAGTGATATTTCAGGGTTTTAATATGACCACTTCCTTTATCTACGCATACACAAGTTATATTGTCGCTCTCGACTCAATATTTTGTACTATATGTTTGATTGGTTGAAAGGAGAAGAGGACGCGGCCAAAGACATCCTGAATTATTAATTTTTTTCCCTAAATTAGACTGCTTTGAACCACCCTCTAGCTTATTATTTTCAGTGTGATTAATTTTCTGTGTATGGGTAAATATATATAGTGGTTTCATGTATATCAAGTCACATCCTTTTTCCATTTTTCCCATTTGGAGTCCAGCCAAAAAGGGTTTGGCATCCCACATGCCATGATAATGCTCGAGCGAGAAATAGGCAATGGACCCATCAATAGTCAACGTGTGCATAAAACGCACACTTCAACACATGTATACATTTAATCAGTTTTTTTATAGTTGGTGCTAGACCTATTTCCATTAAAAAATAAAAAGAAAAAAGAAAAAATATTGAGAAAAAGAGTTGGCAATAAAGTAACAATTATGGAGCAGTTGAAACATCTAACTATCCACATTTTAATTGAATAATGAATATATAATTAATATTTTAATCTTGTGTAATGACTCATTCAAAATTCAACAATAAAGGATTTAAGTAATTTAATCCAAAATTTTCACGTCTATAATCTAATTTCGTTGTAGCCTCTCTTCCTCTCTTTTGTTTATGTTTGAAAACGGAAGAAACTATTCTTATTCCAAACAAGTACTTGCATGCATTATAATATTCTATGTAAAAACTCAAACTTTATGCAGTCTGTGCATATTATCAAACCATATTCTTATCTTATCTTATCTTTTTCTTTTTTCATTTGCTTCCTCCTTTCATCACTTCCTCTTCATCTTTGTTTTAATGTCTACCAAAATGGTTATGTCTCTGGAAAAAATGGAGAAGTTATCAAATATCTACCCAAAATGCCTGGCACTAACCCACCTACCACATGAAACCCATTAAACAAAAATTAAATCCATTATTTTTCTGTTTCGTTCTAAGACTAACCTTAGACAATCTAATTCGATGTCATCGTATTAATTTAGTGATAGAAGTTTTAATTTTTCGATTTTTTGTCCCATAAAAATCTCTATGACCCCCATCCCCGATTTTTTTGCAAACTCATTCACTTCTATTCTAATTTTGTAAATTGACTCTAGGTTGCTCTTGCTTGCTTTATTGTGAAATTGAGTGAAAAGTTATAGGTGAAAAGTGGGGACAAAGAAACGTAAAACCCTCCTAAGACAATCCCGTGATCCTACCTTGCCGAGGTTAAATTAGGTTTTTGCGTAGATAAACAGCATTTGATCAATGTCTAAGAGACCAACAGAAGTCTTGACTCAAGATGTAATCCATTGTCGTAAGCAATCCCGAATTCGTATCTTCTCATGGAAAAGGAACAAGATAGAGCTAAGAATAGCAAGAGAGCGGTAGCGCTGACCCGAGGCAAAGTTCACGGAGATCGCTGTCATGTCCTGGTGCTGGACCAGCCGATAATCCGACCCTAGCATGGATCCGGGTGGCCCGACCGCGTAAATCAGCTTCGACTCGGGCTGGGCAGTGATCAGCTGGAACCGCATGTAGGTACGGTCCGACTGCAACCCGATCATGGACAAGTTCAGGGTGAGGGAACCCTGGTCAGGATTGACCTGGGCTGGAGTCTTGCCGTCCAGTTCGTACTGCTTCATCACGAACACGCCCGACGAGGCCCACCCGACCATGGCGCTCGACCCGACCATCTGGCCGTTCTTCGAGAAGCCCATGGCTATGTAGGAGTCGGTGAACGGCGTAGAGAGTAAGAACTCCCATTCGTTTGCGGATATTTGCTGGTACTGCAATTACAGTGTAAATTCGCTATTGCTGAATCGATCACATCGCATCCAAAAGTCTTAGAATTTTACAGCAACTACACGAATTCAACTGCGAAATAAAGATTGACCTGGGAATCGTACTTCAATTCGAGGTTTGCTAAGATCGGAATCTATTCTTTCGAAAGTTGCCTGTTTTTGAAAATCACCATGGACTAGAGATCAAAGAAATGTGACATACATCGAAGTAAAGAAAAATATCAAAAAAGTTTTGAACTTATTATATTTATACCAATTTAGTCATTAATTTTTTTATTTAGCTAATTTAATCTTAAACATTCTCATATTAGTACTAATTGAGTCCATCCAACCAATTTAGATTGGAAATTACTAATGAGGATGCCAAAAGTCCTACATGACACAACCAACGCTAACGTTGACAAATTTTAGGCGAGGGTTTCAGCCCTCACTTGGATTTGGGTGGGGGCCCAAGGCCAAAGGATAAGGAAAAAGAAAAAATGAAAGAAAAGAGAAAAATTATCAAATTTGTCAACATCAGCGTCGGAGGGCCACTAGTATCCGGATCAGTAATTTCTGATTTAAATTAGTAGGATGGACTCAATTAACATTGATATGGAAAAAATTTTGACTAAATTGATATCAATTGAAATATTTAAGATAAAATTGATACCAATATAATAGGTTTATAGTTTTTTGGGTAATTTTTCCCGTTGGAGTACAATATTAAATCAGACTAAAGGGATAGATAGAGTCTGACTCTGAGGATGAAGTTATGAGAGTCCCAAGTGGAGATGCATTTGACAGCAGGGTTGTCGAAGCGGATGTCAAAGACGGTCGGGATGTTGCTACATGAGTCCGACGACGACGACGACTGTGACCTCACGGACGCCTTGAGGCCGCAGAGAGAAACGAGGACGAGGACCAACGACGAGAACGCTTTCATCTCTCTCTCTCTCTCTCTCTCTCTCTCGGTCTCTGGAGGTAGATAAGTAATGGAGAAAGTGGGACATCAATATACGTGAACTCGCCTGAGGAAGGTGACGATTTTGCTCCATTATTTTAAGGAGAATGATTTGTAACTAGCATCTTATCTTACCCCTGTACGTTAGTGAAGTCCCCAATGCTCTTTACCTTTTTATTATTCCCTTTTTCTAAATTTTCCCATGTTTTCTCGGGAGAATCGAGAACGGCTTCTCTTGCGTTCACGCGGTTTTCCAATGGGAATTTCTAATTTTCCTGAAAATATTATCGAATATCGAATTTATCTTATCAAAGCTGTATAAACCTACTGATCAAGTCCTTTCAACACCAATCCAGATCTAATTCCAACTAGCCCGCCCATCAGACCCCATCAGATGATGAGGTATAGAGAACATTTTTCCATGATGATTTGTCTATAGGAAAGAAATTTCACAGTGGCTTGCCTTGCTTCCATTTTTTGTTTTACGACGGCTTGTCTATGAAGGCACAATTCTTCACACCGCGCCACGATTCGATAGCCAAGTCAGCTCAAGTTGATCCAGAATGGCCGGTCGAAGCACTCTGATTGTAAAAATTTAGGTAAGTATAATGTCTCGATTGAATAAACTAAAAGTCGATTGGGAAAAGTGGACAATTTTTGGGATGAAAAGTAAAATAATCCGACGGACAGGACAATGCCGTCGGGGCATATCGGCAGAAGTCCTTGGCCGTGTCGCCCAGGCGTTTGAGTTCATTCGATGATTCCACAGTGGTGACAAATGGCAACGAGAGGTCCGGAGCTGGCGGCGTGATTGCAAAGCTCTGGCCTTGGGAATTTCACCTTCTCCTCTTCGTTTGAAAGTTGCCCCAATTTTGTCGCACACTCTTCTTCATCATGCCCTTGGCTTCTTCGGCTTTGTACTTTTGCCACGGGGGTGAAAAAAAAGAGAAGAAAAATGGAAGGAATTTTATTTGGGGGGGTTTGACTTGATCTGACAGACTGTCTAGGTCATAATGAATATGTATTTTGATTTTATAATAGAGAAGTTGCTCGTTTCGTCGTAGTTCGACGCGGAATTGGTTTTCGGAGAGAGTTGATATTTTATGATTATATTGATTCGGGTTCGAGCCGACCTTCTGATTTAAAATAATCTTGTGAGCTTAAATCTAGGATGATCGAGCTACATTTAGGCCTCATTTATTTTGTAGAAAGTATTTTTGCCAAAAAAAAATATTTTTAGCGGTTTGGATTACTTAAAAAAATAGTCAACTCAATTCTTAAACTTAAATTTAAAAAAAAAATATTTTTTTTTCTTAAAAAGAATTGGAAAATTTTTTCCAATATATAACTAGATATCAACACTTGAAGTTAAACTCTGTACTTAGACATGAGAACTCAACACTCATTGTCGAACCCTTTAGCATGACCAATGCCTAGAGGCTAGGCCAAGTCTGCTAGGATCCATTTAGATCAAGCCTGGATCCAAAGAGGTGGGGCCCGAAATCTTAGTGCCCAAGCTTGGGTCAATATAGGTGGGGCTCGAGACATCGACACCCGTGCTATGACCTTGGCACCAATCCTAGGTCCAGAAAGGTTAGGCCTAGGACCCCGGTACCATTGCCTGATGTCCCAACCTAGGTCCACAAAGGCCAGGCCTAATGCCCCATAACTTGCTTGTCATTCCATGGAGGCTAGGCCAAGTCCACAAAAATTAGGCTCAAGACCCCAAAACCCATGTTGTGATTCCCACTCTTGAGCTAGAGTCAGAGTCCATCAAGGGCTAGCCAAGGATGCTAACCCAAATATCCCGCACTAAAGCCTAGGTCCATCAAGGCCAAGGCCCACAAACCCAATGTTCATGCTTGAGTCCCTAATGCCCAAACATGGTCTCGGTGAACTTAGGCCAATGCCCATGCTTGGTCCCCTACACTTGAGCTCGAGACCCCAATGCTTGTGCTCATCAAGACCAAGTTCAAGATCTTGGTGCCCGTGCCTGAAACCCCAACACCAAAGCTCGAGACCTTAATGCCCATGCTTGAGCCCAAGTTCATCAAGGCGAGGCCCAAGACCCCAATGCTTGTGTGTAGGTCCACAAACCTAAGACAAGTCCTAAACACTGGAGTGTAAGTCACCATCGCTTGAGCCTAAGTCTATTGAGGCCAAACTCGGGACCTTGATGCCCATGCCTAGTTCCTTGGCTTCTTGTCCGTAAGTCATTAGTGCCAAAGTATCATATGTTGATTTAGGAAAATTAAATAAGATTTCCTTTCAAAAAGTACAAAAATAATTTTTTTTTAAGATTTCAGCCAAATATTGATTAGCTCTATTTGCTCAGTGATCCAGGGACAGTGTTTTCCTTCTTATCTAAAGGGGAAGTCGATTTATCTCAATTGTTTTCAATCCACAGAAATTTTTTTCTTAAATCAATTAGTTTTCTATTATTCAAACATCAGAAAATCGAAAAATAATTTTTCGAAAATAATTTGGAGATGGGTATCAATGAGCTTTAGATTGAGCACCAGATAATCCAATTTAAGGATCTCATGGCGAAGTTTAGATTGCAGACGAGATGATTGCTTTGAAGAAATCGTAAACCGTGTTTTACATCTAAGCTTGCCGACTTCGACATCCCCTTAATTTAAAGTGTTAACAAATGACTATGGGTTATCCTGGAGCACAAGAATTATGATTGCATAAGTTGACGCAGTCCATCCAATGGGAAAGTCTGAGTTTGTAAGTTTTCTTTTTAAAATTTTTTTTTTTATCTTTTTGGAAATCATTGAATTGGACTTATTATAATGGATGTGAAGATGAAATAGTCAAGAGCGTGTCATGAATTCCGACCAAAAAAAATAATGATTGCTTGTCATATAAATAAAGGTGAAATTAACATTGGATATCTCAAAATGGAATGCTTTTGTTCTTCTAGTTCTTCTAGTGAAAGAAGCTAAAAATTATATACATTTGTTTCACAAAATATAAATAATTTGCAAACTTATTTAAGTCAAGCTAGATCTTGAAAAGTCAAGCTCAATTAAGATCCTATCGAGTGTCGAAGTTTGAACCTTGAAAATTCAAGTTGATTTGAGTACATATATTAAATCATGTCAACTACATCAACTTGACTTAACTTGATTGCTCATCAATGTTAAAATATTTCAACAATTATTTTCAAGGTAGAGAAAAGGGGAAATACTTGCATGCACAGAATCCATGGACCGTTACAACTATTGATCATGCAGATCACATAATGGTCTCACATAATAAATAAATAAAATGACATATAGGGATGAGCATCAAGTCCACCATAATCCAAGATTAGCTCCGAAATTCTAGGGAACATTGGTTCAAATGGGGTAGATAGAATAGGGTGTTAGTTCTAGGGTGTGAATCAGCAACTCTACTCGAGAACTGGTTTATTTCAGTTCAAAACCAGTTCTCCTCATCATTCTCAATCCAAACCAATTATCTTATATCCATTTAACAAAAGCCAAACAGATCTAACTCCGGACAGAACCAGGAACCGGCCGATTCAGTTCCAGGTTAGTTCCTAACATGGCCATTCCGTTCCCAAATCCGATCAATCAGGGACAGGCGAGGTCGGGCTTGGTAATCGGGACATCCTACGATCCACGGGGACCGAGAAACCATTTCCTCGAGATGCGTGATGGGTGATGATCATGCGAACGAGCCCGAACACCTTCCAAGCCCAAAGATCATCGTGCAATAATGATACTGGCGAGCCCAACGTGTCGATCGTCATCTTTTTCTTTCGCCCGCGTCATCTTCGCCGTCTTTATTTCTTTCTTTTTTCGAGATGATGACTGAATGTTATCGGATCGCGGCTTCTAAATGCGAAGGAGGTAAAAAGCCATCACCTTTCTTGATTCCCTTGTCTCTCTCTCTCTCTCTCTCCCTCTCTCCACCCCTTCTCCTCTCCGCCCGAGGTCAAAGGGAGGGTTAGCGCGTGAATCAGGCATAACGGGGTGCTTCATCTGAGTTCGGAGCTTTCTCCTATCCTACCATGGACTCCAGCAACGGCGCACCGGGTTCGCTCCTTTCTTGTCTTTCTTTCTTGCTCGTTCGTTTCCGTTCTTGATGCAATTATGGGTGACGTCCGGCTGAATCGAGTGCTCTTTGTCTTC